>CM060408.1:64393421-67029452 GCA_030545235.1 Helianthus tuberosus | reverse complement strand
TTATTTATTTTTGCATACATGTGATATGTTTCGTTTTCATTAATTTCATAGTTTTTATATGAATCTACTCGTGCGCATGCATAATATACTATATGTTTTTAATATACACATGTGTAACCATTTTTGAATATAATACACAAATGTATAAAAGACTGTACACATGTGTATAAACTAACAATTGTGTATCTTATATAACCTGATAGTTAGCGAGACTATACACATGTGTATAAAGTAACAGTTGTGTATCTTGTATAAACTGATAGTTAGCGAGACTGTACACATGTGTATAAACTAAAATCTGTATATCTTGTATAAACTAATACTATCAAGACTGTACACATGTGTATACACTAACAGCTGTGTATCTTGTATATACGGAAAGTAGCGAGATTTTAGGGATTCTGATTATATTGTTTAATAAATGCAATTACAAAAGACGCAAATAACCTTATGTCAATTAATTTAAAGGGAGGTTACAACATTATAATTACAATCTTGCCATTCTTTAAAAATCTTTAGATGATGTAATCCAATGACCCAGATTAGTTCACATAGTTCACTCTCAACCTAGTGTTCACTCTAGAACCCTACCCTATATATATATATATATATATATATATATAGAGAGAGAGAGAGAGAGAGAAAGAGACCAGTTAACGTAGAAAATGGCTTAACGTACGATGCGTACGCGATGCATTAACAACATGCGAAATTTAGTAACTAACATGCGAATTTGGGTATCAACATGCGAAATCTAGTAAACTAACATGTGAATTTGGGTTTAAATCACAACATGTGACTTTTAAATACAACATGCGAAAATGTATTTGTTTTGAACATGCGAATTTTAGTTTTCTGAACGTGCGAAATTTCATTTTTACAACATGCAATATTTCTTCTACGGGTTTATAACATGCAAACTTATCATCACGTACGCAACGTACGTTAAGTCATTTTGTACGATACACTTTATATATATATAGGGGCCAATTAACGTCCAAAATGGCTTATTGTACATTGCGTACGCGATAACCCCAGCCTTCAGATCTTCATCCACCATGCGATTTCTGATTTCTCCCCATAAAACACAGCATGCGATTCCATCCCTCATGCGATTTCATCCATGCAATTTCCCAGATTCATGAGCGCGCTTTTTTATAACATGCGATTTATACTCACGTATGTAATGTACGTTAATGTCAATTGTATGATACACTTTCTATATATATATATATATAGTGTGAGGTTCATTGGGGAACACTAAAAAAGTGGGGAACAGCGGGGAACCGGCTCAAACGAACTCCGATTGGACTCATTCCAGCGGCGTTGGAACCGGC
The DNA here is from genome assembly GCA_030545235.1 of Helianthus tuberosus. Classification (NCBI taxonomy): domain Eukaryota; kingdom Viridiplantae; phylum Streptophyta; class Magnoliopsida; order Asterales; family Asteraceae; genus Helianthus; species Helianthus tuberosus. The sequence continues at coordinate 67,028,115 of CM060408.1, read as the reverse complement.
TCGTCGAACCCTAACTATGATCTCTTAACCCTAACCCCTAAATCATAACCCGTAAACCCTAAATATGTTAGGGTTTGGCTTTTAGGGTTTAGCTTTAGGGTTTAGCATTAGGGTATAGCTTTAGGGTTTAGCTTTAGGGTTTAGGGTTTAGCTCTAGGGTTTAGCATTAGGGTTTAGCTTTAGGTTTAGCCTTTAGGGTTTAGCTTTTAGGGTTTATAGTTTAGATTTTACGGTTTAGCTTAGGTTTTAGCCTTATTTTTTAGGTTTAGGGTTTAGAGTTTGGGAGTTAGGATTTAGGGTTTAGGGTTAAGAGATCTTAGTTAGGGTTCGACGAGCCGGTTCCAACGCCGTTGGAATGAGTCCAATCGGAGTTCGTTTGAGTCGGTTCCCCGCTGTTCCCCACTTTTTTAGTGTTCCCCAATGAACCTTCCCCTATATATATATATATATATATATATATATATATATATATATATATATATATCAGACGGGTATTTAGGTATGGGAGTTATTTTAGAATTTTTCTTGGGGTATGGAATTAGGTGATATATAAGTTTACTCCAAACGATTTCCTAAAACATATACCCATTTATACATGGAATTATAATCTCTTATAATGTAGACAGTTAACTACTTTTCACCATTATACATTTTCTTCTATACCCGCGGGTATGTCTGATGCCTCATAGAAACCTGACGCATATTGGGCCAGGTACAAGACATGTTCTTATAATCGGGTATAAGGTTGATATTACATATGAGTTTCTATTTTCAAGGGGTGAAATAAGATAAATGAAAAAAGAATCGTTGGCCAACATAATTGATACATGTATCGCATTCAGTTACTTATTTTATTAGATATATGCGAAGGAGTGAAGTAAGGGAAATGGGAAAACAAATATAATGCTCAATGAATTGTGACCTTGGCGTAACCAATTATGTATATATATATATATGTATATATATGTATATTGGAACAACATCAGGAGAAAATGCCTCAAAGTGTGAAAACGGTGAGAACGATTCTCAGACATAAGATCTTAGTGGTTTGTGGCTGAGATTGATGCGATGGCATTTTTGTAAATACTATGGGTCTTGGAACTAACAGGAGGGGTAAAATAGGAAGATCCAAACAAGGGTGCACATGCTAATCACATGCCATTTCCCCCGATCATATTTAAACGCCAATAACTTTTTTATACGCGCTTATTTTTTCAAAAAAAATCACACCATAAAATTCAGCGTTTTTTATCTTTCCAATGATTAGACTATTGATATATTTTTCGAAAAAAATGAAGTAGTTTTTTATGGCGTTTTAAACTTTGTTTTTTTACGGCGTTTTCAACTGGGTTTTTATGGCGTTTTTCTGAAGTGGGTGTTTTTATGGCGTTTTTCAACCATTTTTATGGCGTTTTCTGAACTAAGTGTTTTTATGGCGTTTTCAACTTAGTTTTTCATGGTGTTTTTCTGAACTGGGTGTTTTATGACGTTTTCAACTGGGTATTTTCATAGCGTTTTTTTTCCTGAACGGTGTGTTTTTATGGCGTTTTCAACTGAGTTTTTATGGTGATTTTTCTGAACTGGGTGTTTTATGTCATTTTCAACTAGGTATTTTTCATGGCGTTTTTTAAACTGGGTGTTTTTATGGCGTTTTTATTTGAACACCCAGTTCATGTTATTTTTTTATTTCAAAACTATAGCAATAGTATACTCGTTAGAAATTTAATAAAACACTCGATTTTATGGTGTATTTTTTTTAAATAATCACGTATAGAAAAGTTACGAGAGTTTAAAAAAGATGATGGAATATGCATGTGAGTGGCATGTGCATGGTCTTTGATATGTGAGTGGCATATGCATGGACTTTTTGACAATATTACCCGTAGTGTAAGTTAGTACTAACGCCACATGTCAACACCAAAATCGTTCTCACCGTTTTCCCTAAATCCCACCCCTATGTGTGTGTGTGTGAGTGTGTGTGTGTGTGTATACTAGTATGGTGCCCGCGCGATGCGGCGAGGGCGACACTTTGCATTGCGGCACTCGTTTGTTATAGTTTTCTTATTCGTATAATATTTATGATAACATAAGTGTTACACATATGTAAAGTTTTGTTTTTATATAAAAATTAATAATCAGAAGACAAAAAATATTGTTTTTTTATAAAAAGTAATAATCAAAAGACAAAAAATAAAAGATACGTTGTTATAATTGTAAAGTTTGTTTATTTTATTGGTTAAATTATAAAGTATAATTTTATTCTTTAAAGTTCATGAGTTTTTTTAAATATTCACATAGTACTCATTCAATAAACTTTAAGTTTAAAATTTTAATTTTTATAAAAATAATAAATAATAGTATTTGACTTGTAAGTACGTTTTAGACCTTTAACTTAAATTGTTAATTTTTTTCAGATATAAAAAAATTATACTTTTATAAAATTTCAAGATGTAGGATCGTTTTCTGACCCGAATGAGTCGATCAGAAGAGTTTTTCTCAATACTAAAGGCGGAAACAGAAGTATCAAGTTCAATTCAGCTAGAATATCACTTTAAACTGTCTTTAGATTGATTTGACAAAGTTTTACAGCGAGTAGACACTTCGGCAGCACTTCGGCTCTCTAAACCGGAATCTAATTTCGTTACAAATGACACAGACCAGACATCTATATATAGGCAAGGTAATTTCGCATGGACCTGTCCAAGCGAAATTACATTTCACACGAAATAGTAATTTCGTACGAAATTACTAAGTAATTTCGTGCTAAATTAACCAGTTACTAATTTCGTGCGAAATTAACCTTTTAACATATTTCTCGAACTGTGTTCCCTGATCTATCTATACATAAACAAGACTTGATACAAGACGAAGTCGACAGACGTATGCACCAACAGACTCCCCCTCGGATGTCGACGAGTCTTCAATACATGTCTTCAACATCTTCAGTCTTTATCCGTCTTCTCAAACTCTTCCAAAGTATCTGATAATGTAAAACATCCTCAATCTCTGTCTCTTCTCTTTATCTCCAGAATCTCAATATGGCTCTAATCTCTCTAATTCTCTTGATCAAATCTCTTGATTCCTTAAGTTCATCAGCATCATCAGTATCAAGATCGTAACCTGGCTCTATACTCATCAGGATAAGAAACCTGGCTAACCTGCACATATCTCTACCTCACAATAAATTTCACAAATTTAAAATTTGACAAATTTAATCTATACTTACCACTAGTAAACACAAATACAACATCATTTGCAAGTATAGTACAAAACGATTTTACAATTTTAATCTCTGATAAACCACTTGACGAAATAACATTTTCATTTTCAAACATTTCTCATTTCAAACAAACTCCCCCTTACTGATTGTCATCATGTTTAGCACTTGGAATTTTGAAAATCAGTTATTCAACATCAGTTATCGAAAATCTTTTTGACTTTTTCAAAATTTATGCTAAAACACACTAAAAATCTTTTTTGAATTTTTTTAATTTGAAAGACAATGCAATAAAGAAATATCTACAGACAATATTTTCGTGAGTTTGTGTAAGAGGATCATATCAGTTTATGAGACAAATCACCAACACCGTTAAGCTTTAAACATTTTAAGTTCTAAACGATTCACTTAGATTGTCAGTATACTGATCCACTTAAATTCTCACACAAAGTTCAACTGTTTTGAGATACGAGATTAATGTTTTAAATACTTAAACTTATTCGTGTGTCCCACCTCTTGAATATACTCCCGTATCCAGATCCCAATATTCAGTCTTACAGGTGAGTATACCACAGATGATATCTGTAAAGGGTTAAAATGCGAGGGCCATGAGAGCTCAGGCTATTGCTTCCGCAAAATCAGAGAGATGATGGCTTCGACTTTTGGAGTGTTCCCTTTAGAGAATCTTTTCTTCAACAGCACATGATTAGCATTTTTCAATGTTTCATCATTTTTTGTACTGAGGGTGATGCTATATTTCAAGCAAGCGTAAAGTATTATACAGGGACTAGGCCATTGCTTTCGCAAAATCAGAAGTCCCGGGATAATACCCCAGATATCACTGAATATAAAGACCTAGTATCTCAGAAAAAGGGACCTTTCAAACAAGATTTCGGGGGTTACCCATATATCCGAGAGATGTTCCCCACGATATAAGTAAGTTTGAAATTTAGGTTTATATCTCGTCACAATCTACTAAATATGTAAAAACCTACTGGCACATCATCAGTGAGACCGTTTATCACATTTTGACTTTCCAATTCTTTAGCATGCCGTGACTGTCCACTGATGTACTATCATTTCCTCTTTTCTCAACAAAACTCATTTTTGATTTATCATGTTTTTGATATTTTCAAATTTTCTAATGTTTTTGGATTTTCTGAAATTCTTACCCCCCCTAAAATGCAAAATCGTTTAAAGAAATTTGAAAAACAAACTGTACAAGAAACATGACAACTGATATCAAATTGCTTCAAATCGCCATCCACTTGGCATAAACAATCAGAACTCCCCCTGACAACAAACTATTTTCCCATTACGATTTCAAAACACTTAAGTTTGTTTTAATCAAATGGTTTTTCCGGAAAATAAGTTCTGTTGATTTTACCATTTGTAAGATAGGGGTTTCATCACATTGATCTTTCAACCTCTTGAAAAAAATATAACAATTTTAAGTTCAAACACCAAAAATCACTTGTAGAAAATCAAGTACAACTTAATGTCCCTGATTTAACACTTGTAAGTCGAAATCACTTTCGTGAATTTCTCAAGAAAGATGCCGATACCTGCTTCACACTTACCAACCTGAAAGCTTTGGCAAATCATACTTTTTCACATATGAAAAACAGACATCCAAGCCTGACCAAATTTGGATGTTTCCTCCTCAACTTCACTTGGGTAATAAGTTGCCTTCTTAGTGTCATAAAACTCTTTAACACCTGTGACTTTTCCATCAACCATCTTTCCAAAAATCTTTTTAACATTTCCATTAAAAACCTTTTCGACATCAAATTCTTTCTTCTCAGAATATAATTTATTCGAAATCTCAACATTACCCACTTTTTGTTTAAAATTTTCAGCCCCCAATGGTGGAAAATTGACATCATCCATTGGCGGTACTGATGTTTCCAATTTTATCTCAATTTGTGGCTCCTCTGACTTTGTGGAATCAGATTCATCGCCAGATTTCACATCTGATTTCTTAACAACCCACATTTGGTTATCAAGATGAACTCTTCTTTTGTAAAATCTTTTCTTCGAACATTCACCAACTTCATATGTTGAATTTTTAAAAACTTTGAATTTTTCACTTGGTGGCTTATTTTTCTCAACAATCTTTTCTTTCAGTTTAGAAACAACTTCCTGTTTGATGTTGGTTGCCATAGGACAGTTCCAGGCAATGTGACCAACTTCTTGACATCTGTAACAGGTTCCTGTCTCTTTTCTTTGATAAACTCCATTCTTCTCAAACTTTTGTTTCTCTGCAAAGAACTCCTTGTTTGTTTGCTTCCAAAATGAGCTCTTTTGTTCTTCTTCCGAACTTGTCCCTGAAACAAATACATTTTTTATTTATAATTTTTCTCATTTTTATGATTTTTCGGTGGAATAAAACCTAATCCTTTCTTTTTGTAATTACCATTATGGTTTGGTTTCTTTTGATAACCCGAACCAGAACTATACCCTTTTTTCTTATTTAACCTTTGTTGAACTCTTGAGGTGTAAGATCTTGGTTTTTCAGAAAGATTTACATCTTTTATTTCAGAAATATTAATTTCTGTTAATTTGAAAACCTTATTTATCATTTCTGGTTTAACACCTCTTATTGGAAATTCCTCATCTGAATATAATTTGTCTGAATCATTCAAAGTATATGCCACTTTGATTGTTTCGTCATTCAAATTAGATTTTGATAACATGAATTCTTTATTGTAAACTCTTTTAACCGATGATTTTTGACTGTCAACTGATGAACTCGAACTCTTGGATTCGGACTTTGACTCTGACTCCTCATCTTTATCCAACACCTGATCGACCACCTTTTTTATTAACTCAGACTCATGATCAGTGTCAGACGATGTGAACGTGACATCAATGTTTTCTGGTAACTCATCAGTTGTTTCTGACTTCAATTTAATATTGACTGCCTTTTTGACTTGCTCCTCATTTGGTTTTCTGGGAGAATAACCTTCCCAAATCGGAAGGCTGACACTTGTTATAATTTGCACTTTGTTTCTTACCAGTATCCTTTTCTTCAGTCTTCTTGTCCTGAAAAGCTTCCATACCTGCAACAGTTGGATAAATTCTATCAATCAAATAATCAGAACTAGAATAACTTTGTAGTAATCGTCTGATTCTTTCATTTTCTATTTTTTCTGTTTCCAACTCTTGCTTCAGCTTGGCACATTCTTCAATATAATGATTAATCGTCTTCTGCTTTGTCATCATCACAGCATTCATCATAGTTAACGCATCTTCTCTTTTAGAATTCGTCTTTTGTAGACCAGTTACTGTTCTATTCAACACATCATACGACTCTTTCAAATAGTTGAGATTGAACAATAAATTTTCTTTCATCTTGTCTTGTTCATTCAACTTCTCCTCTTTCTCTTCACACTGCTTGCATGACTCCAAATACTTTAAACAAGGTTTGATGACTTCAACAATCTTTTCAACTTCGACTATCTTTTCAACTTCACACACCTTTTTCTGTTCTTTTTCTGCTCGTCTCTCCTTCAGCTTCTTCACTCTATCTGCAAAATAAAATTCAAAACTTTCAAGAGATAAATGAGCTTTTGCAATATTAATATGCATTTCTTCATCATCATCACTGTCATCAGTTGATGATTGATCAAACACTTGTGTCTGTTCTGAACTATTATCTGAAGAACTAGTTTCATCTTCTTGATTCTTCTCACCATCACCAAACACTTTCATCCATTCCGTCATCAAATCTGGTTCTTGAATTATCTGTGCAATTAATGCAACTTTTTTTGAATTAGATGGAATATATTTGTCCCAACTGAACCCTTCTGCTACTTTTTCATCATCTTGATCAATTATGCCATAATAAGCTTTCTTATTTGCTTCTACGATCATTTTAGCATGAGCAGTTTGTGGTTCTTTTTGTTGATACGGTTGATGAGTAACTTGTTGATAAATGGCTTTCCGATAGTAATCATCTTTTCCAAATGGATTTTGTGCTCCACTTGCTTCTCGATTTTTATATTCTCTCTTGAAATGTCCTTTCTCCCTGCATCGAAAACAAGTAACTTTAGATTTATCAAAACCCAAAGTAGAAACATTTGCATCCAAGAAATCATCTCTTCCTGTAATCATCTTGAATTTTTCAGCTCTTCTCAAGACACTCGCTAAACACCATTTGATATCCATCAATTCCATTTCCTCAGAATCAATCTGATCGTAATCCTCTTTTGTCAACATAGGATTTCTGATCCTTCCAGTAACCAACCCTTCATATGATTCCAACACAGTAACAAGTAGTGACATGTGGCTTTTAGCAACCTCTTCAGAGAAATTTTGACCTTTCTGAAGATGCAACGCGATGTTGCAGTGTAATACATGACCATTCTCACTATTTGAGCTTTGAAACTGATGACTTGAAGTTGATTCTTTTGGATTAACACTTGGATATGAAGAAAATCCACTGCTGCTGTTTGGACTTTGATTGTTTGATCCAGATGAATTTTCGACACTAAAAGCAGTTTGAATTTTTGGACTTGTTTCGACATTCTGAACACTCCCTTTGAAGTACATCTTAACATCTTGTTGTGCACTCGGATTGTTCATTCTTGCAATCTTTTGTTGCTCAAGATCTTGCCCTTCAATCTTTTCAATGAACTGGGAAATTGTCAAACCTTCATATTCTCCAGTATTCTTTAATATCATAAAAAATGTACCCCACTCTTTCTGAGGTAAAGCATCAGCTAGTTTGTCAACCCATTCCTCACGATCTTTGTTGATACCTAACAATGACATTGATCGTACTAAGTGACAATATCTTTCAATCAATTTCTTTGTATCTTCTCCTGGCAAACTTGAAAATAAATCAAATTCTTTCTTTAACAATGCCTTTTTACTCTTAATCATCTTCTCACTTCCCTCAAACTTAATTCGGAGAGCTTCCCAAATTGAACGCGAAGTGTTATGATGTTGGAGCAAAATGAAGATGTCTTCTTTGATAGCTTGCTGGAGTAAACTGATCATCATCTTTTCTGCTTTATACATGTCTCTCTCTTTGTCCGAAAATTCTGAAATAGTTTTAATAACTCCCATATCAGTACGAGGTTTCACATACTTTTTCTCAATACACTCCCAAGATCTCAAATGAATTGCTTGAACCCAGTTTTCAAATCGATCTTTCCATCCATAATACTCCTCAATGCTCATTAGTTTCAAGGGTTTTTGCAAAGTTCCAGTTTCATTTTCCATGTTCATGTTCTGAGCAATGGCAGTAGGAGTAGTTGGGGTTGTAGCAAACGCGTTATAAAATTCTTAACTTTTCAAAATCAGTCACTTTCAAACGAAAATAGATTTCAAACGAAAATAGATTTCAAACGAAATTCCTTTGAAGTGAAATAACCTGTTCAAGCGAAATTACCCTAAAAAACAACTTCAAACGAAATTAGCTCAAACGAAATAACACTTTTCACACGAAATAGGTAATTTCGTGCGAAATAACCAAACGAAATCAAGTTTCAAGCGGAATTAGCTAATTTCGTACGAAATACTCAAGCGAAATACCAAACTGATGCGAAATATGTAATTTCGTGTGGAACTACTCAAGCGAAATAAGCCTTATTTCGTGCGAAATACTGCTGAAGTCATCATCTTGAGCTGTTTTTGGTTCAGTTGATCAGGTTTTTGTCCGATTTTAGATCTGAAACTTTCAAGGGTTTGTTAAAACACTATTTTGCGTATTATATGTGAAATTCAAGACATTTTGACCGTGAAAACAAGTTTAATTTTGAAAAGAAGGTGTAGAAATCAGAATTTCAAGCTGAATTGGTAAGAACTCTTCCTCCTGAGCTCTGATACCACTTGTAGGATCGTTTTCTGACCTGAATGAGTCGATCAGAAGAGTTTTTCTCAATACTAAAGGCGGAAACAGAAGTATCAAGTTCAATTCAGCTAGAATATCACTTTAAACTGTCTCGATCCAAGACGAAGTCGACAGACGCATGCACCAACACCTAAGATATTTGATAAATTACTTTAAATCCAAACTATTTGAATTTCTACTTTTAACCAAAAACTTTTAATCTTTTAGAGTTTAACCTTAGAACTTTTTTTTACTTTCAACTTTGGTCCCCTATACTTTTCATCATTTGCAAATTTTTCGTTTAACGCTTCGTTCTAAATTTTGTCCGTTAACACGACGCAAAGTGTGTGTGGTTCAACAATTTTACGTTTCGTTCTAAATTTTGCGAGTTAAGACGATCAACGTGCGTGTGTGATTCAACGTTTTTACGTCGTCTATTTCTGTTTGGCAAGTTCGTCATAACGTGCGGGTCCTAGACCTACTTAATTATTATTTTCTATGTTTTACGTTTCGGTCTAATTGCTCCATATTAACACGCCGCAAATTCAGTGTTGGTGGTCACTCGCGGTGATGTGACATGGATGCCATTTGGCATGATTTTACGCCCCCGCCGTAACGCGTGGTTCTTAATACTAGTGAGCTATTATTTATTAACAATTTCAAAAATTAAAATTATATTTAAAGATTAATTTACTTAAGAATAATTTAATAGGGAGTATGAGATTACGTTTTATGTGTTAATACTATTAGGTTTTTTCAATTTTTAATGTAACTCTATTTAAAAATTAATACTTTGTTTTCATATTTAATTTTATTCATGCATGTAAAAAAAGATCATCATCATATCTTGTTGAGGACATAAACTAAGATCTTCATCTATTGTTTTATAAAAAAAGATCTTCATGATTCCATATTGGGAGCCATATATCCAAATAAAAATTAATGTTTTGCTACCCAAATGAGCAAACAGATCTTCATGTGTATGTATTTGTTGTAAACTTCTACCACTGCCTGAATCTACAGAAAGAGCCTGAATGACGTCAGCAAGTTGTGTCGGCTCCAAAGGGTCTACTTCTGCCAGATTTGCCTGTACAGATCTTTGAGTGGAATGGTGGTTGGACGAGGGATGAGGTTGCCATGGTTGGGATGGACATGGTGGAGGGGTCCAATACGGTTGTTGGGAAGGTTGATTCGAGTAGGGTGGGGGTGGTTGAAAGGCACGGTTATAGGGTGGGGCAGATTGGTTTCGGTTGTAGTTGGTGTTGTTGGGCCACGATTGTTGAACCGGTTGTTATTGTAGTTAGTCCGGTTGTTGTTGTTACGTCTAGGGGGTGGGCCACGGGATAAATAGGAGTTTTGTTGGGCTGGGTGTGAATTCTGTTGGGTTGGGTTTCGGTTGGTTTGGGTTTGGTCAGTAGGTGAGGAGGGTTGGCGATTGGAGTTGTTTGAGGGAGGAATGGCAACAGCAAGGGCATGGTTATTGGTGATCGCATCCCGGGTTTTTAGACGTCCGGCTTCGGAAAGAAGTTGCTCTATGGCATCCTCCCATGGGGGTAGAGAGTTGTTTAGGATCGAGGGGATAGTGTCGTACTCTCGAGGGAGACCTTTGACAAGGTGAAGGACGCGTTGCTGGTCGTTCATGGTGAAGTCTAAGGCATGAAGTTGATCCATCAACTCTCTGACTTTCTGGCAATAAGCTTCAACACTGGGCTAGAAGCAAGGGTACGGTTTGCTAACTCATGTTGGAGGGCTTAAGAACGGGGACCTTTGTTGTTCACAAAAAGCCACTTAACCCGTTGCCAAGCCTAAAAGGCGGTAGATTCATCGGCTATCACGCGGACGACAAGGTCATCCGATAAAGTCCCGTAGATCCATTGTAGGACAATGAAATCAATGTTTTCCCAAGACGAAAGTTTGGGAGAGTCTTTGTCCGGTGGCAGCGAACCGTCAATGTGGGATAGGACATTATACCCTTTCGCATGAAGCGTAAAGAATTTAACCCAATTAGCGTTCGAGACTTTGGTACCATCTAGAACACGTACCTTGTGTTGGATATTGCTAACGGTGTAAATGGGATGAAGCGGTTTCATGGGTGTATTGGTAGAAGCCGAAGGCTGGGCTTTGTCGGCCATGAATGAACAGTTGCATGAAAGAATCGAAAATAAATAAAAAAAGGACAGGAAGGAGCTGATCGAGATCAGCAAAATATGGATGGCGGCAGGTTTTAGGTTCAAAAACCTAGACCTAAAGGAATGATACCATGTAAACTTCTATAATTCTTTGATTTCCGTTACAAAGACAATGTATAAATATATAATACAACTGGAAATGATAAATACGGAAAGGAAATTATACACAATAAATTACAACGAATACACAATAATTATCCGCTAATTGTGCCAAGCATAATTATCGGCTAACATTTGTTTGCGTGTATGTATGCGTATGTGTATAATCTGTATGTGTACTATGTATTGTATGTATGTTTGTATATGTATTATGTATTGTATGTGTATGGATGCGTGTATGTGTAAGCGTGTGTATATGTCTGTATTTGTATGTGTATGTGTATATTTGTATTTGTGTACGTGCATGTGTATGGGTGTTTGTGTATGTATGAGTGTATTTGTATGTGTGTGTACGTGTGCATGTATGATGTGTATGTGTATATGTATATGTATGTGTATGTGTTTTGTATGTGTATGTATGTCAATCTATGTTAACTGTGTATGTGTGTGTGTATGTGTATGTGTGCGTGTGCGTGTGCGTGTGCACGTATACGTATATATGTTTATATATGTGTCACTATGTTTATTTTGTAAGTTGTACACCGGTTTATTTTTTCAGACTGCTAGAGACCGTTCTTTTTAGTTATTTCGTTTTTCTTTTTCATTTTGGCGGTATTATTTCATTTTGTTCTTTAGTATATCGGGTTAGTGCTCCAAAAAATTGTAGGAACAGGGACACTTGCTCATTGGCCATGGTTTTTTTTTTAAATATTTTGTATGTGGCTTTTGGCTCAGAGCTCGCTTGAAGCTCGCTCGGATTTAGCTCGGAAAAAGCTCGCTCGATATGGCTCGGTTTGAAAGTGAGCCGAGCCGGCTCGGTTAGAAAGTGAGCCTAGCTCGGCTCGGCTCATGACGAGCCAAATTAGCTCGGTTTGGCTCGGTTGGTAGCTCGACTCGGCTTAGCTCGAATTATTTTACTTTAATATATTTTATTTTTATATACATATAATATATTATAAAAACGTGATTATTATTTACATGTATTTAGACTTGTAGTTTGATATCTATAACATATTTAAAGATTGATTGTCGTGCTAATGAACAAATATTGTATTTACTTGAAATATAAAACTTATTTTGCGTTGTTGAACGTGATTTTGGCTTGTAATGTGTCGCAACCCCCGACCCCTACCCCGGAAGCGGGCGGCCGCGAGGACAGTATTAGGGGTATCGGTGTTTATTAATTAGGCAGCGGAAATTAACATCAGGACCGTAGTTAGAAAATAGTTTATCAGAGTTGGAACACCACATTTTTATAAATAATAAATATGTGGGAAAAACTCAAGTTTCCATTATAACATGTTTATAGGGATAAACCCTAATTTATTGAAATAAAACTTCTTCATTATTTAGGTAACTTTTATAGCCACTTTTCCAAGCCTTTAGTGCTCTCCAGCTGGCTTCTATTTGGCTTTCACATTTTGTTGCCTGAAAAGCGTTTTAAAAAGTTTTATCAGCAAGAAATACTGGCGAGTGCATCCCAGTTTAATCAAAACAGGATTTTATATCTTTACAGTATTGAGAGCGATTGCAATGTTTTATCTACCCAGTTCAGTTACCACCCACGGTACTGTCAATCCTGACTTGTAGTCATGCTACTGCTCACAGTGTAGTAACAAGTAATGTGCACAAAACCCCAACATACCGACAGTAATTGTAGAATACAAAGACTCAATCAATGTTAAATATATTTTAAAACAATTGAGGTTTTGTAAAAACAGTTTGCAAAAAGTAAGATGTACTCACATTGCTATTTTAGATTTTTAGGTAATACTACTGCTTTCTGGTGACTTCCTGGTTATAATCTATTAAAATTAAACAATGCACACGTGTTAGTAAGATAACCCAATTTACATTAGCCAAACCCTCGATACAGAACTCCAACGACTGAGTAAGGCAGAGCCTTGACATGTGTTACGGAGCTCTAGATCAATCGGGCAGAGTAACTAATACGTAACCGGGGGTAATATTACTTACAACGAGGCAAAGCTTCGCTTTTTAGGGGTATTATTCTCGAGAGTTTTAGCTTATATATTGAGAGAGAAAGAAAGATTTTGAACGAGATTTAACTGAGGCATCGGCCTCCGTATATAGGCTGAACATAGGGCGGCTTGCGGCCCGCGACGCCCCCTTGTTCATCTTTCGCGGCCCGCGAGGCCACTAGGCTAGGGCCTAGCTTGTCTGAGTCGAGGAGTAGGGTCGACACGAAACTGGGACTCGAGGCGGCACCGGGTGCAGCCTGGTGTCATTGGGTCGCGGCCCGCGACGAGCCCAGAGAAATCTGTCGCGCCCCGCGAGCGACATAGATTTTTGTTTTTATTTGATTTTTATTAGTATAAAGGTATTTTAAGTTCGTTTTTCGTATACGAGTTGTATTTTAGGATGTATAGGAGTATTTTAATGGTTTTGGGAGAGTTGTTATATAATGTATTAGGTTGGACTTATTTTAAAGAGTTAAATGTCATTTTAGTCCCTGTGGTTTGGGCCATTTTGTCATTTTAGTCCAAAGGTTTCATTTTTAACCTGTGGGTCCAAAAAAGTTTCACAGTTGCCATTTTAGTCTACTGGGTTAACTTCATCCATTTTTTCTGTTAACGAGAAAGCCAATTCGGTCATTTTATATGTCTGAATTGCCCTTTTAGTTAACAGAATTACATACAAAATGACCAAATTGGCCTTCTCGTTAACAGAAAAAATGGATGAAGTTAACCAAATAGACTAAAATGGCAACTGTGAAACCTTTTTGGACCCACAGGTTAAAAATGAAACCTTTGGACTAAACTGGCAAAATGACCCAAACCACAGGGACTAAAATGGCATTTAACTCTATTTTAAATATGTTCTTTTGAAGTATTGAATAATATTTTAGAATACTGAATTTTGAGAGCTATGTATTAATTTTTATTTTTAAAACTGGGCCAAACCAAGCCGAGCCGAGCCAGATCGGTTTAAAACCAAGCCGAGCCCGAGCTTAGATTTTCAGCTCGGTTTATAATCGAGCCGAGCCTGAGCTTGCCCTAGCTCGGCTCGGCTCGGCTTATGAACAGCCCAAGTTACTTTTAAACATTCAATTTTGTTAATATACTTCTTTAGCCCTTCTATTTAAAAAAAAAAAAAAGACTTTCTTTTTATTGGTTAACGTTGTGTAAGTGTGTGTTTAATCAATTTGCTTTAACTTTGGTAGTATACATTTTAATCCATCTACTTTTATTCTTTTTAATATTTCATCTTTTAGCCTTTCCCCCTTGCTAACGTGACGAACCAACCTGGGGGAATAGTGACCGTTTGCTATGGATGGACAAAAGTTGTTACTCTTGGACTTTAATAAACGTACTCTACAATTCCTAAACTTAACAAAAAAAAGTTATTTGACCAACATATTTTTATCTATGTCTCAATGTAATTTTTATTGAATTATGTGCAGTATGTATAAGTATCCGAAACAAAGACGTGCATGTTATTAAACTGAGAAATATTCGCCTTACCGCCGTAAATCTTTTATAAATTATATATCTGTCTAAATAACGATTTATGGAAGTTTGTGTCATTACCATCTTCATTTTTTTATACATACACTTATGCAAAGAGATTTGTTACCAACCCTTTGTGTGTGTTTTTTTAAAACTTTTTAAATATTTTTCACTTTTTCTTCTACAGAAAAGAAAAAAAAAACTATTTATAGATGTTTTAAGTCGTTTTATATCACGTTTTTTTAGATTGCGACATCGTTACATTTTGGTTAATATTAATTACAACTTTATTTTTTTTAGGTTTTTTTGGTTTTCATAGCATATGATTGTATCATACCGGTATCAAAACGAAATGAGTGGATAACATGCAAGTTTTATAACCTTGCTTTTCTATTAGTTTAGTAGAAAGCTAAAGTCACGTGTTCTAAAAATCAATGGGTGGCTAGCTCACTTAACTTTTTTTTTTGGACGGCAGCTCACTTAGCTTTTAAAGGAGAGGTCTTAGGTTTAAACCGGGTACGTGGTGTTATTTAAAAAATGGCGTAAAGTAGTGTATGAGTAAGTTTTTCCGTTAAAAAAAACATATCCTAAAAATATTTTGTGGGTGGCTATGTTATTTAAATAAATGGTGTAAAGTAGTGTGAAGTAAGCTTTGCATAAAAAAAAAAGTCAAATATCATTTTAGTTCCTATGGTTTGGACCATTTTAACTGTTTAGTTTAAAGGTGTCATTTTTCGCCTGTGGGTTAAAAAAGTTTCACCGTTGTCATTTTAGTCCACTGGGTTAACTTTATTTATTTTTTCTTTTAACGAGAAGAGCAATTCAGTCATTTTATATGTAACTCTGTTAACTAGAAGGGCAATTCGGCCATATGAAATATCCGAATTGCCCTTCTCGTTAACAGAAAAAATGAATTAAGTTAACCCAGTGGACTAAAATAGCAACGGTGAAACCTTTTTGGACCCACAGGCGAAAAATAAAACCTTTGAACTGAATCGACAAAACGCCCCGAACCACAGGGACTAAAATCACAGTTAGCTAAAAAAAATATATCCTAAAAATATTTTGTGGGTGGCCGGTCACGGGGATATCGTTGGTTGTTGAACTTGTCCATTGTTGGAAAAGGCGTCTTCTTCCGAAGTACAATATATGATTGTCCTCCTCACATGGATTTAATAAAATTGTTATAACATCAATCACTATACGGATACTAATTTTACATTACACTTTCAACACAACACCTATGCTATGCGGGATGGTCCTCCATTGGAGGATGATCCGCTATGTAGGCGTCACGTAGATCGGGTGTGAGGATTTGGCAAAGAGGATGGATGTGAGGAAATGGGGGATGAACCTAATATGTATAAATATAAGTTGTATGTATATGTGTGTGAGAGAGGGGGGTGATCGGCTCCATCATCTGGAACTCGACGTTCAAGACGCCGGCTGAGGGGACGGCGGCGCCGGAGCAGGACGTGAGGGGGATGAACCCCATACCGCAAAGCCTTAAAATAGGGTAATTTATCAAATCAACATAATTAAAGACTACTAAATTATTAATGTATCATATCTCAACGTATATTGAAAACCTTAAATGTTTACAGAAGTTCAAATACCAAGCTTTTAAATAAATAAAAGAGCCTACAAAATTCTATTTATTAACGTCATGTGTTATGGTGAATTAGAGTGAGTTCTCCCTCACTCACTGAGGGCATGTTTGGCTAAGCTTTTTGAAACAACTTGTTGATTTATTGGCTTTTTGAAAAGTCATAAACTCCAAAATGATGTTTTGCAATGATGTTGTATGTGAGGGGAAAAATGGCTTTTCCAAAAAGTCACTTCATACTGACTTTTCCAAAAAATTAATAAGTCAATAAGTTGTTTTCAAAAAGCTTAGCCAAACATGCCCTAAACTTAGGTTATGATGTCATTTAGGGGGGTGAGTTTGGTACCGAGAAAACCGGAATCGAAAATAAGTGGAAGTATAAATTGAGTGTTGTTTCCATTTTGTTGGTTCAATACCGATTTCATTGATAGTGGTTCAATCTCTGGGTCCTTGTTCTCATGGAATAATTGGGTTAAAAAAAAGGGTTTATATAGTGGCATGACTTGCGTTGTATGATTGTCTTTGTTAAATGGAAAGGATTGTCAAAGGCAAACTCTGGTCATCGTTTACCAATCATAGATTTGCCAGCCATTCACCAGCTTGTTTTCCAGCACCAACCAGTAAATGTGTTTCCTTGTATAGATCATTGTTTCTCGTATAAATAGGCCTCTTGTTTTGTTTGTAAAACACAACAATCAATACAATATTTCTCCAATAAAGTCAAGATGGTATCAGAGCAGTGTTCTTGGTTCTAGGACCAAACCTGCTCGTCATCTACCTCTCGATCCGTTTTTTTTTTTCAGCCTTTCTTTTCAAAACCAATAAACCCAGATTCATATTCAAAACCCAGATTCAAAACCAATAAACCCAGATTCAAAACCGAGATTCAGCTTTTTTTTCAAAACCTTTCGTCATCTATCTCGTTCCTCTTTTCTCCCTTTCTTCGACCCCAGCAGCTCATAATCAACAACCGTATACAATCTCGCAACAACATCCAATTCAACAAACAATCATCATAACCGTAGTAGATCATGTCTATCAGATTCAAATTCAGAAGCTCTGTCAACTTCGATTCAATCGAAATCGACGGTGGTAAACCCTACATTTCAGTTTTCGACCTCAAATCTAAAATCCTACGACAAAAGAAGATCAACGGCGTGTGCCACAAAGACTTCGATCTCGTTTTCTTTGATCACGTCACCCGTCAAGAGTATAACGATGATGGATTCAAGATACCTAGTGGTTCCAGCGTGATCATAAAGCGAGTTCCAGCACCTGAAGACCGTGAACACATAAAATTGGAAAAAGTGGCTGATGCAAAGAGGGGAGAGGATGATGGATCGTGATCAGGTAACAGGGATAAGGGGTGCTCCTCAAATCCCAAATTTAAAACCCTAGTTCCATCCTTTATTTTGATACATTTACAGAAATAGCCCCTGAAGGAATTAAAAATGAAAAAGAAGGTAAAAACAATTTTTTTGGATGTGTGAGAAGTTCTGAAAATTACACTCTCATGAACATAAAGTGGAGGCAAATATTGTCCAAGCTCGTCATGGGGTACATGATAAACCTTGGATTTTTTATAGTGGGGCTACTGACACCATGACTTACGAAGTGTCTGATATTAAATCAGTCACTAAACCGAGGAGAACCCACATCCAAACGGCAAATGGAGGTGTAATGGATGTAAAAACAGGAGAAACCATCGAAATCTCACCAACACTAAAACTATCAAATTGCCTTTATGTACCCTCACTGTCACATAAATTACTATCAATCAGTCACGTGACAAAAGAACTGAATTGCATAGTGCTAATGCATCCCACTTTTTGTATCTTACAGGACATCAAGACGGGCACGGTTATTGGACGTGGCACTGAGCGTCAGGGGTTGTACTATGTGGATGAAGTGGCTCAACAAGGTACTGTGATGCTTGCTCATGGAACTACAAACCGGGAAGCATGGTTATGGCATAGGCGTCTCGGACATCCATCTGCTGGTTATTTACATCTTTTATTTCCTAAACTTTTTTCTTCTGGTGATAAAATAAATTGTGAAACCAGTTTACTTACTAAAAGCCATCGACAACCTTTCAAACCAAATAATACAAGAGTTAATATGCCTTTCTCATTAATTCATTCTGATGTATGGGGTCCGTCCCTTATTACAGGGGGACAAGGCTTTCGTTATTTCTTGCTATTCATAGATGATTGTACCCGTATGACGTGGGTCTATTTCTTGAAACACAAGTCTGAAGTTTTTGAAAAATTTACTATATTCCATGCTATGATTCATACTCAATTTCAAAAAGAAATTCAAATTCTTCGGTCCGACAATGGGGGGAATTGGTTAATGCATCCATGAAACAGTTTTGCCAAACCAAGGGAATAATTCACCAAACCACCTGTCCACATACTCCTGAACAAAATGGAGTCGCCGAACGCAAAAACCATATAATTCTTGAGATGACTCGGGCCTTCCTAATTGAATCCAAAGTCCCTAAATCGTTTTGGCCTTAAGCAATTGCTTCTTCTGTATACCTCATAAATCAATTCCCTACAAAAACTCTTGAACTAAAAACCCCATACAAACCCTAGAAAAAATTGCCAAGATCCCTCATCCTCTTACTTTTGAACCACGATTTTTGGCTGCTCAGCCTTTGTTTACATACCCAAAACCAATCGAACAAAACTTGACCCATGTGCCGAGAAATATGTGTTTGTGGGCTATGGAATTAATCAGAAAGGTTATCGTTGTTATAACCCAAAAACACGTGACACACACACTACTATGAACCTTAACTTTCTTGAAACAGAATACTTCTATAACACCTAACCCATTGGTCAGGGGGAGAACGAACACATAGGACACACTGAGTTGGCTGACTCAATTCCCATCGTCTGAGGAAGTCATAACCAGAGAAGATCACAGTACCAAAGGAGAATCACTGCCTGACACAAACACACAACCAACTGAGCACAGTGTTACTGAAGAAAATCCATCCAATCTGATGCCCGAGGTAAGTAATCATGAGATTCCTGAAAATTCTGATGTTTCCTCTAATCATTATGAATGTGGCACATTGAACAGGAGCACGCTGAACAAAGTTCTCCTGCTTCCCTTAATCATAGTGATATACAGAACCGGTGACAACAGCAGAACACATTGAACCAAGGGAGACACCAGGATGATATGTGTTTCCACCAAGGGCAAATAGGGGAATTCCTCCTAAACGGTATTCCCAGAGAAGGAATCTCGAAACTCAAATTATCCGGTAGCCAACTTAGCCAGGGGGAGCATGTCTCATGAAGCTAAGGCGTTTGTTTCCTCACTATATTCTGAACATACTCAAACCAATGTAAAGCAAGCCTTAGAATCTTAGAATTGGAAAAAGGAAATAGAAACAGAGATGGAGGCCCTGATAAAAAATGATACATGGGAAAAGTGTACTCTTCCACCAGGAAAGAAACCCGTGGGGTGTCGTTGGGTGTTTTCAGTAAAGCACAAGTCAGACGGAACCATTGAGAGGTACAAAGCCCGACTGGTAGCTAAAGGATATACTCAAACATACGGGATCGACTACTTGGAAACCTTCTCACCAGTGGCCAAAATTGACACTATCAGAGTTCTCTTCTCAATAGTTGCAAACGAAAATTGGCCACTTCATCAATTTGACGTGAAGAACGCTTTTCTACATGGGGAATTAACAAAAGAAGTTTACATGGAAGCACCTCCTGGTTTTACAACAGATTTCAAGATAGGTGAAGTATGTCGGTTAAAAAAATCTTTTTATGGTCTAAAGCAATCCCCTCGAGCTTGGTTTGGCAGATTCACACTCGTAATGAAAGGATATGGATTCAAACAGAGTAACTCGGAGCACACTTTGTTCATCAAACAAAGGGGAAGACTTGTAACATGTCTAATTGTATATGTTAAGGATATGATCATTACAGGAAATGACAGGGAAAAGATGACAAAATTAAAGGAGAATCTGTTCCAAGAATTCGAAAGGAAAGACTTGGGAAGACTTAAGTATTTTCTTGGAATAGAAGTACTAAGGTCCAAACAAGGAATCTTTATCTGCTAGAAAAAAATACATCCCAGACATGTTAGCCGATACAGGAATGATCGATTGCAAACCAGCAGATACACCAATGATGGTGAATCATAAACTTCAAATGGAGAAAGGAACAAAACTAGTCGAAAAAGAGAGGTATCAATGGCTAGTAGGGAAGCTGATATATTTGTCACACACGTGACCTGACATAGCCTATGCGGTAAGTGTCGTTAGCCAGTTATGCACCAGCCTCAAATAGCACACATGGAAGCCGTATGCAGAATCATGAGATATCTCAAAGGAACAATTGGCCATGGAGTCCTCTTCAGACCAAACGGACATCTAAAAATCCAAGGGTACACTGATGCAGACTGGGCTGGAGATAGAGGAGATCGGAGATCAACATCAGGGTACTTCACTCTAGTTGGGGGAAATCTAGTTACCTGGAGAAGCAAGAAGCAAAAGGTGGTTGCTTTATCCAGTGCAGAAGCCTAGTTTCGAGGAATAGCACGGGGTCTAACAGAAATACTATGGATACGGAAGCTTCTAGCAGAAGTTGGTTTTCCTCCGACAGAACCAACTAAAATCATGTGTGATAACAAGCCAGCTATTCAGATCTCAGAAAATCTGGTGCAACATGATCGTACGAAGCATGTAGAAGTAGATAGACACTTCATTAAAGAGAAGCTAGAATCAGGATACTTGAACTACCATTTGTGCGGTCTGAGATATCCTAACGAAGGCAGTTAATGAAAAAATATGCAGCAAGTGTCTAAACAAGTTGAGTATCGGAGATCCCATTACTCAACTTGAGGGGGGGGGGGGGGGGGGGTTAAATGGAAAGGATTGTCAAAGGCAAATTCTGGTCATCATTTACCAATAAAAGTTTTGCCAGCCATTCTCCAGCCTGTTTTCCAGCACCAACCAGTAAATGTGTTTCCTTGTATAGATCATTATTTCTCGTATAAATAGGCCTCTTGTTTTCTTTGTAAAACTCAACAATCAATACACTATTTCTCCAATAAAGTCAAGAGCCTTCCTACAATTGCAGCCTTGAGAAGGAGAAATATATCTTGTTCAAAGCCTGGTGTGTCATCTTTGTGGTGACCTCGATGAATCGCTGGACCATTTATTTACTTCTTGTCACTTCATGAAAGGTAATATGATTTTCCAAAAAATGTAAGTGTTCTATTTTTAATTTACATATTTTGAATGAAGCTTGTTGTTCGGGTTAGTTATGTTTAGATGGTAGTGGGTTAAGATTTAATAATATGTTGAGCTTCTTACGCTATACATATGTATCTCACTTTGTTTACTTGTTATGTTAGATTTGGAACGACACAAAATATGTCACAGAAGCGGAAATCGACGAGTTGGTTAAACACATCATGTTTCGGTTTTTTAGAGAAGTGTTTAATGATGCGACCAAGAAATGGAATAGCTAAGTATTGTGCTTGAACAATTTTTGTGAACTATGCAGGGGCGGACCTATTTGGATCCGTGGGTGGGCAGGCGCACCCCATAAACTTTTGGTTTTATAAGTATATATACGATTCAATTTTGACTCCGCACCCCATGAAAATTTGACTCCGCACCCCATGAAATTGATAATGACAAAATAGTTGAAGTAAAATGTGTTTGAACTAAAAGAAAAGAGAGTAAAAATGGTGTTCACCAAATTATTTGCAGGTAGGGCAAAATGTTGGGGAAGAAGACTTTATTTAGAGTAGGGGCAATTTTGTAATTTTATATACTCACTCAAACTTCTTGTTGCAGAATGGCACGTGTTCTTTCCCTTTTCAATAACTTTTTTTTACTATTACTCAATTCATTAATTTTTACTCTTTTTATGGTATTAAATTATTAGCTTGCTTACTTTTTTTTTTATCTTATTAAATTATTAGTTTGCTTAAATATCTGTATATCTGGATATTAATTATATATGTATTCAGCGGCGGAACTAGCCAAAAAATTTAGGGGTATCCCAATTTTTTATTTTTTAGACCAGGGTATCCTTTGTATAACGGAGACGAAGTTGTGGGGTAGTTTTATACTATGAAAACGGAGTTAAGGGGTATTTTTACACTATGGAGACGGGGTTCAGGGGTAGCCTGTGCTACCCCTACTAACATTGTAAGTCCGCCACTGTATGTATTCTATATCATTTCTATTTGAAATAATCCTAGAAAAAAAACTTAAATTAAATGTGACTAAGGTAACTGATTGATACAAATGTAAAAAATATATATTAGGAGTACTTGATTAAAATTTTCTAGTTTTGTCTCTTGATTAATTTTTTTTTTCTAGACTTTTAGTTAATGATTTTGTTGTTTTATTTAAAGTTTTGTTTATTTAAATGATTAGCAACAAGTAATCAACATTTAAAACTAGGGCTTGAATGTTTGAAACTTAAAACTGAAAATTATAGACTATGGTTGATGATTGTTTATTTGTTTAAGTATTTAGTGTTGTTTTATGAACTTATGAAGCGATTTATATGTGAAAGGAACCATGAGTAGGGATCTTATGGAACGATTTCTCAATATGAAAGGGATAGAGAATTTAAGTGATAGTTGTATATGTTATATAGATAAAGACTTGGTTAGAAAAGTCGCTCTAGATGATGTTTTCGATAGATTTAAAAAAATGAAAACCCGTAAAGCCCAATTTTAAATATGTTTGTAATGACATTTAACACTTTGACGTGCTTTTGATGAATATTTAAATTTCAGTTTGATGATATTTTATTTTACATGACCTGACCCGACCCGCTATAAACCGGTTTTTTTATATAGCTAGGGGCCTAAAGTATTTAAAAATATTCCGCACCCCCAGCCAAAAATTTCTGGGTCCGCCACTGGAACTATGTCCGATATCAAACATGTTTGGGATATTTGTTTGAGTTTGTTGATGAAACACGTTTGTGATGTTTATTTTGATGTTTAATGTAATTCTAGTTCCCTTTATATGCATTTGTGTTTTTATTTTATATATTGTTGGATGGCTGCATTTAAATGGAAATTATGGGCATTATAGGGATTTATTTGAGCATTGTAAAGAGATTTTTTTAAGCACTTTTAAAGGTTTTTTTGGGCGTTTATGGTTCAGGTCTTTCTAGGCAAATTTTGGGTTTTTTTGGCGATTTTGGAGAAGTCTTTCTAGGCGAATCTGGGTTTTTCTGGGCGATTTATAACAGTTTTTTTGGGCGTTTTCATGTTATTTAGGGCAGTGTTGAGCAGGGTTTTTTTTTTTGGGGGGGGGGGGGGGGGGGGGGGGGGGGGTATTTTGAGCGTTTTCATGTTATTTTGAGCGGGTTAATCAATGCCCAGAATGAATCACTTATTTTTTCCAGAAGCATTTGTTTGGGCGATCCAGAAAATCATTGTTTTGAAAGCCCAAACAAATAACTTTTGTAGTAGTGTGCTAAGCTGTTTTCAAAAAAAAAATAATAATAAATAAATAGAAAAAAAATCAGTCACACAGTAAAAACGAGGGGGATTAAATCTCGGGCTGGCCACTCGGGAATAAGTTGGGAGAAATGGAGGGGTTTTAAATTTACGGACTTTCCATTGTAATTTCTTTATTTATGTCTGGATAACTCTTGTACTGTTCTGTCTTTTTTTGAGCCGTTGGCTCGAATCGTTTTAAATGAAATTTCGCCCTTTATCAAAAAAAAAAAAGTAAAAACGAGGGAGGTAACGACATGGGAACTCTTTGTATTAATATCGTCAACTCATAGATATCATTTTGTGAATCATTAAAACATATGTAAATTGATAATCTCAAACCAAAAAAACATGAAATACTCCGACTTTAATGATATTTGTTATGTTTCTCCTTTTATTCAATTTTCTTGTAATGTCGAATCACTCCGTCCATACGTGATCTTTAAGTATGTCGACTTACCTTTTCTCAGCGACACGAAGGTCCGCGATTAGGTTCTCCTTAACCAATGCGAGGGTTAATCAACCCTTTCCCAACTCGTGTTTTTGTAATTCTAGATGCGATTTGATGACACCACAAAACAAAATAAAAATATGTAGATTTATATGGTAGAATAGTAAAAGAGAAGTGGTGAAACTTCATAATTATAATTATCTCCATCTGTTTTTACGTTGTGAATAGAGGTGCACAAAATAACCTGTTAAACAATTATAATTATCTCCACCTGTTTTTACGTTGTGAATAGAGGTGCACAAAATAACCAGTTAAATAACTGAAACCGATTATTCATTGTAACTGGTTAATAACCAATCGAGGAGTAACCGCTAGTGGTTTTTTTCTAAATGTAGATTCGTAACCGTTTAGAGATTTTTTATAAGGAACCGGTTTTTACCCGATTTACTGGTTAAACCCACGGAAAAAGAAGGAAAAATGGTTATTAACCGGAAAAAAGGTTAAAATGAATAACTAAAAAGAACAAGAAAAAAAACTGGTTATTAACCAAACTCGTTAAAGCAGTAACCGGTTTAAAAAAATATAAGATTCAACCACCAGTTCGATTAATCGAACCGGTTCCTCAAATAACAGATTTAATGCACCTCTAGTTGTCAATGTTGTTGGCTCAATGGCTTTGCTTTGAATGGAATGATTATATATATATATATATATATATATATATATATATATATATATATATAGGGCAAGGCTATATAGAAAACCCTATCTATATAAAAAACCCTAGAAAACCCAACCTCCCGACATTTTTTTTTTTTTGAAAAAAATAACACATGTAATATACATGTTTTTAAGAGTTTTGGGCCAAAAAAATCAAAAAAGCGCCAAAGGGATGATTTAAAAAAAAAAAAATCAGCAATTTCTGTCTTTTGTGCCTAACACATGTTAGGCAACCGGACATTGCTGAAATTTGTTTATTTTTTTTTTTAAAATCCCTTCGGCGCTTTTTTTGTTTTTTTTTGGCCCAAAACACTCTAAAACATGTATATTGCATGTGTTATTTTTTTCAAAAAAAAAAATGTCGGGAGGTTGGGTAAAAATGGGGGGAGATTTGAGTTTCCAGAGTTTTCTAAAAATTTAAGGGTTTTCTGTCTAGCCTTCCCTTATATATATATATATATATATATATATATATATATATTTATTGTTAACGAAGTGCCATGAATAGTAACTTTATTTTTATAATAATATATAGCTTTTTATTATTATTTTTTAATATTATAACAATTTATTATTATATTTACTTTTACTAACATATTTTTATATCTTTTCTTTTTTTAAAACAACGTATTTCCTTTACCAATTTTTTTAATAATTCTTTTTTAGAACATATATTAACTTATTAATTAATTTGATACTTCTTTAATAAATTAGTTTATTACTTTTTTTTTCTAAAAACTTAAGTACGTAGTTGTGCTTAATTTTTTCCCTCGACATTCCGTTATAAGTTTTGTTAAAAACAAAGTTGTACTCAAAATAAAGTACGATGATAAACTAAACCGTTCTAATGGTTTGGCTTTCTAAACAACATGTTTTATATTCAAAACACGTACGTGTTACATTATTATTTGCTCGGTTTCGGCCGCAACACGCGGCGTAAAAAAACTAGTTGATTTTAAGATGGTATAGAATGGGCTTATCATCTTTGAAGATGTCCATAATTGACCAATTAGTATATATGATCTATAAATATGTAGATGAAAGAAAATCTGATCGACGTGCCATTGTCAAAAATAAAGTGCCATGCATAGTTATGGATACGCCTATAATCGTGGTTACTATTAATTAAGTTGTCTTTATTGTTGATCTCTTAAATAAATTAAAAATTAATAGGCCTATTGTCCATAGAACAACAAGATAACACTAGATTTATTACGGCCGTGCTATATAAACAACTTAAATACTCTACATGTGAGATCGTACGGGTAGTATGGTCTCATCCAAGTCAAATTATCAATTTATACAGACTGACATATAGAAAAAAAAACTCATACGTGTCATATGACTTTGTTAGTGGTCATATTATTCGTTATTTTGTTGGTTAAACACATTATACGGGCCATATAATTTGGCCCTCTTACGATCTGTGTAACCATTTTCGCCATATAATCCAGCTCATGTGACTTTAAAAACTGGCCCATTTGACCTTTTATTGCGCCACCCTATGGCCCTTATAACATATCAATGGTGTTTGAATAATATGCTAATGGTGTTTCTATAGCGGCAGACTTTATTGATTATAATTTCACAAGTAATGAAACCTGGCCCCACCTTTATAAATTCTTGTATAAATAGACAAATGTAAACCTTCATCCTTAATCAACAAATCTCCTTTCATTTAACCAAGTAAAAAATGGTTTCAAAGAGATTCCTTTTTATTGTTGTTGCTTTTGCAGTTGTTCTCGTTACATCTGAAATTGCTGCTGCTAAGGAATTGACATCTAAACATGAAAGTGAGTAGTTGCTTCTACATATTCATCTTTTTTATTTACATGCATTGTTATCAATAACATTTAACTTCATAACTAAAATGATGAAGGTGAGGTAAAAGATGCTAAGCATGGAGGGTATTACAATGGCGGTCGACATGGCGGTCACCATCATCATCACCACCAAGGTCATCATGGAGGATATTGCAAGTATGGTTGTTGTGGTGGCAATGGAGGTTACTACAGTGGAGGATGCAGGTGTTGTGACACTCTTGCAGAGGCAACTGCATACAAACAAGCTCATCAGGCACAAACTCATAACTGATCTAATCATCTTGATCGAGCCATGCATCATATTACTTACAAACTTTTAAAACATACATAATTATAAAACATTTGTGTTGGTATGCTATATATAAGTATACTAGACTACTACTATGTCTCCATTCAATAAAAGAAACTTTGCTTCTGTATAGTATGTGTGTATTCCCACGTGTTTACACTTTTGTATATTTATAAATACGAAAAGCCACATACTGTGAAGCACTCGATACCAACACAACCTTCCTTCATTTGTTAAATTCACAAGAAAAAACGTTTGTGAACATCTATGTTGGTAATGAAAAACTATGTGTAACACTTCGTAAAATCAGTGTCAAATTATATAAATACATGTGTCCGATAACTCTCATTTTATGTCTAATATTTTGGACAAGAGGGACTATTATTGTAAAAATGTGGAAGTTTGAATGTGGAGGGACTAAAAGTGCCAACATGCATGGCCTCTGAGTGACCCCTTGCGGACCGTAAAGCCTATGTGCTTACGGACCGCAACCATGTATTATTTTTGTTCCTGAGCATCGTATACGGACCGCAAAGCTTCATCCTTACGGTCCGCAAGGATTTGAACACCAGGGGCGCGTTATGGGCTTACGGACCGTAAGCCTAAGGCCCTTCCAGTCCGTAAGCATTGCAGCTGGCAGTTTTGTTTGGGAGCCAAGGCATTCTACCCTTGTGCCACCTATCTCACGAAGTTGAGCTCTTGTGCAGCTCATGCCACGTCCATAGACACCTTCTATGATCTTAGAACAAGTCCTTACACCTGGATTGATCTCAAACATCATCCACAAGTATAAATTGGACCCTTGGTGCAACACTTTTCCTTGCACCTTTCTTCATTCTATTCTTATCTACTACATTGGAAGTTCCTGATCACTAAGGGAGCATCCTCTGAGTTCTAAACATTCTAAGGATCACAAGTAAGTGTTTCTTTCCTGCTCTTTCCTTTTGTAGGCTAAGAATTTAGCCAAAAGTCAAGCAAATTAACTTTTGCTTTGACTTTCGGTTTAGACCATTATGGTCCAGCCACTGTTCGAATCTAGCATGGCTACGTGATCGTAATAAGGTAGGTGTTAATCCCTCAAAAGGGCAACTCCTGGAAATCACGTTAAGTTGGTTAAATGACGGGTCAAAGTTATGTTTAATAAAAAGTCAAACGGCAGATTTTTGGAAAACTTATAAAATGAACTTGTAATTGTTTTAACTCATGTTTTTGACACTAAATCAGTTGGTAACTAATAATAGAACATGTCTAGCCTGTTATTTCCAGTTCATGTGTCGGTTCGCAACCGAAAGTCAAACAGTTTGACTTCTGCTTTGACTTTCGATTCTGACCCGATTTTTCACACCCCGAAATTATCAGAGCTGGCGTGACTAGACTGGTATCTTCATTGCACAGCGGAAGCAAATAAGCTAAGTCTTTTAGAAAATGAACGCCACTAAGTACTCGACTCCACATG
Source organism: Helianthus tuberosus (assembly GCA_030545235.1). Lineage (NCBI taxonomy): Eukaryota > Viridiplantae > Streptophyta > Magnoliopsida > Asterales > Asteraceae > Helianthus > Helianthus tuberosus. The sequence goes on along the minus strand of CM060408.1, from coordinate 66,999,453 downwards.
GTTCTCCTATTCCAACCGTGCCATGGTTTCTGAAAAGTAACTTGAGAAAGAAACATGTGAAAAAGTCAACATAAAGTTGAGCGAGTTCATAGTTTGTTTTGGAAAAGATTTAAAACAAATCTTTTTTATAACCGGTTTGTGAAACATTATTGAGAAAACGAATTTAAAAATCATTTTCTTGTCAAGTTATATGGAAACTTTGTATTTGTAACGCATTATGTTTGTAAAACCATGTATTTGTAAACTCTTGTATTCGTAATGTTCGTATAACCGTCAATGCCCACCCTGACTTTGACTCCATGCCCGAATAATCCTATGCCTTGAATTTGTATAAAACATGGTATGTAATTTGTAAAACCCCGGTATGAAAGCAAACAAGGAAAAGATCACCAATGGTTTGCAAGGCCACTGATATGTGTGACGGTATAGGAAGACTCAAACCTAGCAAAGTTGTACCGGGCTTCCGGCTGGAAGACATAGTCACCCTATGGGCCTCCCTGGTCCTCATGGGTGTGGGCTCGCTACACCCAAATAGATCTATCACTCATGCCCCTCGGTCCTTATACGAGGATTAATGGTCCCAAGTATCCGCCTACCCATTCACATGATCTATGGTTCTTTCCTAGGCTAACCATACCAATTGTAATTGTATGTAATCCTTTTGTAACATTTACTCCCTGGGTGTCCTGTTTCTCAAACGCAGACCAACCCAGCCCCATTATTATAACTAGACGATCCCATCCCTAGTCATAAAAATCATTCACATTTCGATAATACTCATTTATTCTGTAAAACCGGTATATTTAGTATGATTCATTCGTAAACCATTTGAGTTCCTTGAAATCCGTTCGTAACATGATTTAGAAATATAAGCTTTCGTTCATTCAAAAACCTCGTATGTTCTTGCAAAACGTGCTTTGTCTAAAATATGCAATCTTTGTTCATCGAAAACTTTGTATGTTTCTGCAAAACGTGCATGTCTTTCCACCCCGAAAACATTTACAAAAATGTAAAACCGTAAAAAGGTGGGGTTATAAACTCACCTGAATTGCCTTGTGCAAAGCTAGCTAATTACGACTTCGTGATGTCGTTTCCAAGACTTGACTCGCTAGCGTGCATTCTACAATATTCCTAACACGGAATATCTTATAAGTTTCTAAGTAAATGCGGTAACTACACTACATGTCACCGAGCTCTACCGAATCGCTAATCGAATTACTCGACGGAAAGTTGTTAACTTAAAAGAAGCGAAGAAATTATACTTGTTTAGTTCGTTTACTCGTCGGTAATAATTAATAAGTCTTGAAAAGACTTAGCTTCTCGAGAGGTTTAAAATATATAAATATGTCGGTATAGTCGCGTCAGTCTTCCCGAGAAGTCGCACGTATATAAAAAGAATGTTTATATGAAAATAACATATAACAAATTCGCATCATATATTGTGTCTCGTATATATTCGTCAAAGTATATGTAGATGCCGTTTAGGCGTTTGAAGTGAATATAAAAAGTTATATTCATTTTATAAAAGAATCGTTAGGTTGTTTTGGTTGAAAATAAATATATAATTATATTTATTTTTATAAAAGAATTGTCAAGACTTCGTAGTTTAGAATAAATATAATAACTATATTTATTGTAGTAAATAATGTCCGAAGTAAGTATAAAAACTATTCTTTTTGTTTTTATAAGAGAATTCGAGTCGTTAAACTTTTGAAAATAAATATAAAAATTATTATATTTATTTTGTAAAATACTTAGCGTTATTGACACATTTGTAAATTATAAAGTGCCGTTGAGAAAATATGCATCCGCGTCTTGTTTTATGTAAGTCGTTTGAATAAAAACGTGTTTTCGTTTTACGGGTTTTCTCGAAAAACGGGCAGAGTTTCCTCTGTTTTTAGACGACCCCGACAACGCAAGCTGTCGTCATTTTATCAAAATCCAATCAATGTTCAATAATAAATATAAATAACTTTTGTAAAAGCGACAAAATGAAATCTAAATACTAATCCGTTCGGTTCGAGCTCGTTTCACGTGACATAAACTAAAACTATATAAAAATATAATTATTAAACCGCCGTTAACTTTTACCAAGCTTTCGCGTCGAGACGTTGACTGAGTTGACCGAGTCAACCGGATTGACTAGGTTGACTCGCTGAGTTGACCAGGTTTGACCGAGTTGACTCGATTTGACCGAGTCGACCCGAACCGCACTAAAACTGAATCTGAATGTGTTGACCGAGCCGAGCTTGACCCGAACATCTCTGTTGACCAGCCGTTGACTTGCTGACCGAACTTGACCAGTTGACTTGCTTTGACCAGTCAACCCGACGTGTTGACTGGGTTTGAATGAACCGAGGCCCGAGCCAAAATGTAACCCGAGCACAAATCTGAACCTACTAATCCCGAAACCCGAGAGACCCGAAGAACCCGTTGATAACCCGAAACGAATCTGAACTACCCGGACCCAAATCTCGCGAACCGCGGCTGACCCGAGACTTGAATCGAGTCTGTGACCTCAAACCTGACCCGATCGGAAAATCTGTCGGAGAAACTCGTCAAACAACTCACCACCGTCGCCTCCCCTGCCGCCGCAGCTCAAGGCGGCGCTGCTCCATCTCCGGCGACCTTTTTCTTCCTATCTTTCTCTCTCTCCGCCTCTCTCTCCATTTCTTCTTCGATCGCTGTTGCCGCGCGTCCTGTGCGTGTGTGGGTTCACCGGCAGTCGGCCGGCACCTCCGGCTCCGCCACCGGAGCAGATGACGATGATGATGATGATGAAAAGGGGGGGGGGGGGTGTCGACAGGTGGTTGAAGAGGTGATGCTCTTGTTTGATAAAGGGTTTTGTGTGGGTGACACAAGAACAAAATGCTCTGATCAAACAAAGTAGGAGGGAAATTACAAGGGGTGCGGCTGTAATCTCTGTAGAGGGGTTAGGGTTTCTTCAAATGTGAAAGAGAAGAAGGTTGGTTGCCTGGATGCATAACCGAGAGAGAGGGATCAGTGTAGATGGGAGGTTTGTGTGTAAAAGACAAGTGTATAAATAGAGAGAGATGAGATCTAGTAGAAATCTTGTTGAGATTTTGTGAATCTTGTGAAGATTTGTAAAGGATTTTGCATAGATTTGATTTGTAGAGATTTTTAGAGATCTTATAAGATCTAATATATTAGGTGTAGGTTTAGGCTTGTGGGTTTTGGGCTTGGGCCCAGGGCCCACAAGCTCAATCCCCGTGTTTAAGCGGCCCGTAATTTCTACGAGACCCGTTATCAAAACCCGAAACCACCGTAGCCTAGTAAAATAATATTTCAGAGTTAAAAACGTGTAAAAATAATGTCGGTATCCGTCGTAGTCGCGTTCGTGAGTCGATAACGGTAATAATCGCGAAAAATTACATCGTTGCCGTCTTTAATCCGTTTTTCGATCCGTTTTCAACTAGGGATAATAAAAATTAAAAACGAAGCTAAATATATCAAAATATATTAATATTGGGACGAAATTCGAGTCCGGTGCTTCCGTTTCGTCGTTGTTTGTCGGTGCGTTACTGTTTTTGTGTTTTTCGTTCACGTTTGCGTTTGTGTCGCACGGAAGCCCAATAAATTCACAAAATTAATTTCATAAATATAGAATATTCGTAGAAAATCCGTATTTGTCGGCGTTGTTAGTATTTTGTTCGGTTTCAATTCGTTGTCGCTTAATATTCAGCAGATTTTTCCGTAAACCACCGTTCACGCCCTGTAAAGCTGGTTAGCCGTTTCTAGGTACTCCAAAGGCCTAATTAAGTCAATCTTCGTCTCAATCACTATTTATTATCGCGTTAATCGCCTGTTAATCACGTAATTAAGGGCCGTAAATCACCGGTTGTCACATTCTCCCCCTGTTAATGAAATTTCGTCCTCGAAATTTAGACTACGTTAACTCCTTAGAGTTACGTTATGTGTAGGTAAATATGAATAGTATCAAAGTGGATGACCACGAAATCAAATCAAGACTCATTCGAGTTATGTGAATTCAAGGACATACCTCAACAATAAGAACTCAACAGTTAACAGGAATATGTTTCAGTAGTTGATGTCAAAGGAAACAAGACGTATAGATACAGTCACTAGTGTGACTAAGTTAACAGGAGTCCAACAAAGAATAGGAACTTCGACCAATTGAATTCCGTATGAATGTTCACAATATCTAAATGAGTTCTAGAAGCAATAACGTCCACTAGATGAACTTAGAACCAACAAGCTCAAATGTAATAGTTTACACGAAATACTGGATCGTGATCAGCACAAGCTGCAAGTTATACTGACGCCACAAGGTGTCGTAGAGAATGAAACGATTTCAATATAGCGGTGATCGAACAAGTATCACCTGCGTTTTGCATGAAACGCTCATTCATGATTTGCCCAAGCTACAAGTTTGTACTGACACCACAAGGTGTCGTAGTGATTTAAATAATTCAATAATAGCGGTGATCAAACAAATCCACCGTGTTTGGAATCAAATGAATGGTGTAATGAATCAAAGCTGAAATTTTATTTCAAACGACATCTTAGGATTTCCAATAGAAAATGGAACATCAAAGAAATAGTGGTTTTGATCGAAGATGAAGAAGCAATGAATATCGCAAAACATTCGATCGATGTTGGAAAGAACCATTAAGAGGTACACTGGAATATGAAATGAATTTTCTGTACCATTGTCTTATCACACGATTGTGTTAAGACTGCTGTGATATGATAAATCAAAGCGGATTTAAAGCAATCAATAAATAAATATTTAAATCCGTGCATGAGATATGTAAACGAGTTTAGCGCAAGCTTCAAATAAGTGAAAACCCCACCACAAGGTGTCGAAATCAACAAATAATTTAATGGAGTCGAATGCCAAACAAGTTTACTTCGACTTGAAACAAATGAAACGCTTGTTAAAACGAATCTGAATATGATGTTTTCAATACATCATATGGTGTTTTGAATTGAACATTTGTAATGGACAAGTTCAAACAATTGAACTTGGTTTTGGCGCAAGCCGACAATAAATACATGTATCGACAAGAAAACTTTCGGCATGGTCACAACGAAAAACCATGTATGTAACTTGAAAAGAAAAGAAATTTCAAGAAAATGTGTTGACTTGATAACAAGGAGCCAACAATTACAATAATGCAGGTCATTCGAATCACAAACCAATAATTAGATTTAGCGAAATAACATTTGAACTTTGATGAAACGTTTATTCGAAACGAAACCACATGCGTAACAAACGATGCATGCGTAACATATGAATTTTTCAAGAAATGAAGCAAATGAATATTCGCTATACTGAAAGAAATGATCGTGTTACGATGACCATTAAGAGGAGTAGAGATACGAAAATCTACTCAGTAAACGTGAAAGTCAAAATTTCAATAAAAGAAATTTAGGGACTTTACCTGGGGTTTCATGTGATGACCGGTTGTTAGGTGACATTACCATGGAATGTCAAACATAGCGTACTTGTCATTAACTGAAATAGGGGGATGCGGAGACATACGTCTTCTCCTTGGAGTGATTCGTGTCGTTGCAGGACCGCGTGCCAAACCGCCGCTTCCTGATTGATAGTTCTCCTGCTGACAGGAATCTAGCGTCGTCGAATTGCTCCATCATTTCTTTTCAAAGGCCTCGCCTCAGTCATCATATCAGGATCACTCTCAGTGTCTGACGCAAATATCCCCGGCGCAGGTGCAGTCTCATTATATGTGGCGGTGGCCATAGGGTCGTCAACATCTAACAACTTGCCCTCTGAGGAAGGCGACATGTGTGTCGATACATAATAGTCATAGCATGTATATCCATAGTAATCACTAACACTTAGTGTATGCAAACAAAGGTAATTTATCATGTAATCATGTATTCACATTATTCTTCATGAAACTTTCTATCCTTCCTAGTCTCCCAGACTAACCCACCTAGTCTCCCAGACTAAACCAACCAGTCTCCCAGACTAAACACCCAGTCTCCCAGACTAAACTACCTAGCCTCCCAGACTAAACACCCAGTCTCTCAGATTGAAACACCCAGTCTCTCAGACTGAAACACCCAGTCTCTCAGACTGAAACACCCAGTCTCCCAGACTGAAACACCCAGTCTCTCAGACTGAACTCCCCAGTTTCTCAAACTGTCCCAACTAGTCTCTCAGACTAACTACCCAGTCTCTCAGACTGAACTACCCAGTTTCTCAAACTAAACTCCCCAGTCTCTCAGACTGTCCCAACTAGTCTCTCAGACTACCCAGTCTCTCAGACTGCCCCAGCTAGTCTCTCAAACTAACTCCCCAGTCTCTCAGACTGAATCTCTCAGATTAAACTCCCAGTCTCTCAGACTGCCCCAGCTAGTCTCTCAGACTAACTCCCCAGTCTCTCAGAGTTTTGTGTACTGTATGTAATTGTTTTGTGTACCGCGTGTAAAACACCACTTTAGCGTATGTTTGAAATCAAAATTTTTGGCATATTAATTTCGGCAACGGTTGGAGACCATATTCGAGTCTTAGGCGTTCTGTATGTATTCAAAGTCTCAATGATCTAAGTCCCAGAGAAAGGTGAGGTTAGAGCCTAGGTATTCCTACAGAAACCTAATTCGCTGTAACCTATAGCTCTGATACCAATCTGTCACACCCCGAAATTATCAGAGCTGGCGTGACTGGACTGGTATCTTCATTGCACAGCGGAAGCAAATAAGATAAGTCTTTTAGAAAATGAACACCACTAAGTACTCGACTCCACATGGTTCTCCTATTCCAACCGTGCCATGGTTTCTGAAATGTAACCTGAGAAAGAAACATGCGAAAAAGTCAACATAAAGTTGAGCGAGTTCATAGTTTGTTTTGGAAAAGATTTAAAACAAATCTTTTTTATAACCGGTTTGTGAAACATTATTGAGAAAACGAATTTAAAAATCATTTTCTTGTCAAGTTATATGGAAACTTTGTATTTGTAACGCATTATGTTCGTAAAACCATGTATTTGTAAACTCTTGTATTCGTAATGTTCGTATAACCGTCAATGCCCACCATGACTTTGACTCCATGCCCGCATAATCCTATGCCTTGAATTTGTATAAAACATGGTATGTAATTTGTAAAACCCCGGTATGAAAGCAAACAAGGAAAAGATCACCAATGGTTTGCAAGGCCACTGATATGTGTGACGGTGTAGGAAGACTCAAACCTAGCAAAGTTGTACCGGGCTTCCGGCTGGAAGACATAGTCACCCTTTGGGCCTCCCTGGTCCTCATGGGTGTGGGCTCGCTACACCCAAATAGATCTATCACTCATGCCCCTCGGTCCTTATACGAGGATTAATGGTCCCAAGTATCCGCCTACCCATTCACATGATCTATGGTTATTTCCTAGGCTAACCATACCAATTTTAATTGTATGTAATACTTTTGTAACATTTACTCCCTGGGTGTCCCGTTTCTCAAACGCAGACCAACCCAGCCCCATTATTATAACTAGACGATCCCATCCCTAGTCATGAAAATCATTCACATTTCGATAATACTCATTTATTCTGTAAAACCGGTATATTTAGTATGATTCATTCGTAAACCATTTGAGTTCCTTGAAATCCGTTCGTAACATGATTTAGAAATATAAGCTTTCGTTCATTCAAAAACCTCGTATGTTCTTGCAAAACGTGCTTTGTCTAAAATATGCAATCTTTGTTCATCGAAAACTTTGTATGTTTCTGCAAAACGTGCATGTCTTTCCACCCCGAAAACATTTACAAAAATGTAAAACCGTAAAAAGGTGGGGTTATGAACTCGCCTGAATTACCTTGTGCAAAGCTAGCTAATTACGACTTCGTGATGTCGTTTCCAAGACTTGACTCGCTAGCGTGCATTCTACAAAACACAGAATATCTTATAAGTTTCTAAGTAAATGCGGTAACTACACTACGTGTCACCGAGCTCTACCGAATCGCTAATCGAACGATTCGACGGAAAGTTGTTAACTTAAAAGAAGCGAAGAAATTATACTTGTTTAGTTCGTTTACTCGTCGGTAATAATTAATAAGTCTTGAAAAGACTTAGCTTCTCGAGAGGTTTAAAATATATAAATATTTATATAAAAATATATAAATATGTCGGTATAGTCGCGTCAGTCGTCCCGAGAAGTCGCACGTATATAAAAAGAATGTTTATATGAAAATAACATATAACAAATTCGCATCATATATTGTGTCTCGTATATATTCGTCAAAGGATATGTAGATGCCGTTTAGGCGTTTAAAGTGAATATAAAAAGTTATATTCATTTTATAAAAGAATCGTCGGGTTGTTTTGGTTGAAAATAAATATATAATTATATTTATTTTTATAAAAGAATTGTCGAGACTTCGTAGTTTAGAATAAATATAATAACTATATTTATTGTCGTAAATAATGTCCGAAGTAAGTATAAAAACTATTCTTTTTGTTTATATAAGAGAATTCGAGTCGTTAAACGTTTGAAAATAAATATAAAAATTATTATATTTATTTTGTAAAATACTTAGCGTTATTGACACATTTGTAAATTATAAAGTGCCGTTGAGAAAATATGCATCCGCGTCTTGTTTTATGTAAGTCGTTTGAATAAAAACGTGTTTTCGTTTTACGGGTTTTCTCGAAAAACGGGCAGAGTTTCCTCTGTTTTTAGACGACCCCGACAACGCAAGGTGTCGTCATTTTATCAAAATTCAATCAATGTTCAATAATAAATATAAATAACTTTTGTAAAAGCGACAAAATGAAATCTAAATACTAATCCGTTCGGTTCGAGCTCGTTTCACGTGACATAAACTAAAACTATATAAAAATATAATTATTAAACCGCCGTTAACTTTTACCAAGCTTTCGCGTCGAGATGTTGACTGAGTTGACCGAGTCAACCGGGTTGACTAGGTTGACTCGCTGAGTTGACCAGGTTTAACCGAGTTGACACGGTTTGACCGAGTTGACCCGAACCGCACTAAAACTGAATTTGAACGTGTTGACCGACCCGAGCTTGACCCGAACATCTCTGTTGACCAGTCGTTGACTTGCTGACCGAACTTGACTAGTTACTTGCTTTGACCAGTCAACCCGACGTGTTGACTGGGTTTGACTGAACCCGAATGAACCGAGGCCCGAGCTAAAATGTAACCCGAGCACAAATCTGAACCTACTAATCCCGAAACCTGTCACGGCCCCCGGCCCGGTTTTACCCGTTTCAGGAGCCGCGGGACAGAAACCCGTGATAATTATTATGTTGGCAGCGGAATTTTTAACAGGATCTTTTAAACTTGAAAATGCCTAGGGATGGCAAAAATACATGAGCCCGACGGGTATACCCGAAACCCGACACAAGTGGGACGGGTATACCCGATACCCGACGGGTATTGGGCCGGGTATGGGTTTAGTTTTAAAAATTTTCACGGGTAAGGGTCGGGTATGGGATTAGGTGATACCCGACCCGATTACCCGAAACCACATACCCATTTACCCGAACTATATACCCGAAGTTTTTAATTTATATTTTTATTTTCCATTAACCCTTATCTATTAGTGATTTATTTTAGTATGTTCATAGTGTGAAAAAATAAATTTTCTTTTAGCATATGTATTTGATGATAGTATTTATATTTTGTATGTTGTGAAGTATATACATATAAGTTTATAAATATTATAAAGTTATTATTAATTTATGATAAAACTTATATGTATGTACCCGCGGGTATACCTGATACCCGCGGGTATACCCGGTACCCGACGGGTAATTACCCGACATATACCCGACGGGTATTGGGTCGGGTATGGGACACGATTTTACAACCGGGTATGGGTATGGGATTACCAATACCCGACCCGAACCCGACCCATTGCCATCCCTAAAAATGCCCAATTTATTTTATTTCACAAATTGGGGATAACACCCATATCTTACAATAAAGGAAATTTCTCAAGGAAATTCCCGGTTTTACAAAACATATTTATTTATTCAATTGAGCCACTTCTTCAAGCTTGTAGTGCTACACAGCACTTTTTCCTGGATCACAGCAGATCACCTGAAACATGTTTTAAAAAGGTTTTATCAGCAGGGAAATACTGGCGAGTCACTCAAGTTGCACAAAACGACACATTGTTATAATATACAGTATTAAGGGTGATTACATTGTTTTTTCATCAACCAATTACCCCAAATCGGTATTTGTCACTCGACTGTATCTATGACTATGGTCAGATCACCCATTGGCTAACTCGTTGTCCAATGGTGACGGGTATCAAGTAATGTATACAAAACCCCACATACCGGCAGTAATTGAAGATTACAAAGACTTAATCCCTGTAATTATAACTTTGAGAACAAACGTGATTTTGAAAGTAATTTGGTAAAAAGAGAATGACTCACATTGCAAGTTTAGACGGGCAGCGTTTAGCCTACTGATTTTAGCCGGGTTAACCTAATTCAAATAACAATGCACACGAAAACTAGGTCAGTAACTTAATACAACTTTTACGACAACTCACGAGATCAAAACCTTCACGACGAATGACAAAGTATAACCCCATTACGGGCAGCACTTAAACATCCATCGGATTGGTTTTTATCGATCGGACATTAAATCGTAGCAGTGATCGAGTTATTACCCTGTTATCGCGACAGAATTTCGTACTGTGTGTGTGTTGTACGAAACGAGTTTTTACGTCGAACCAACGCCAAAATTCAAGTGCCAAACCCCTGAATTTATACTGAAAAATTGGCTCCCTCGCGTGGTGTGAGAGTCTGTCGCGTGGCGCGAGGGCACCCCCTCTAGCATAGGGTTGCCTCGTGTCTAACTAGCTTGGGTGAGTCGACGGTTTGTTAAATTTCGAATTCGACAACGAACTAATTTTAATGAGAGTTGTTACATCCTCCCCACCTTATTAAAATATTATCCTCGAGATTTACCGGAACAAGTAGGGATACTTTCGTTTCATCTCTGATTCCAGCTCCCAAGTGTACTTAGGTCCTCTCTTTGAATCCCACTTGACTTTGACCAGTACTAGTCTTTTGTGTTTGAGGAATTTGACCTTTCTGTCTTCTATCTGCAGTGGCTTCTCAATAAATTTTAATTTTTCATTTACCTCTACATCTTGAAGAGGTATTACCAGGGATTCGTTGGACAAACACTTTTTGAGGTTAGATACATGAAACACGTCATGTACCCCAGCTAATTCTTCTGGTAGTTGTAATCGATAAGCAACTGGTCCTATCTGCTGGATTACTGGGAATGGTCCTACGTACCTTGGACTTAGTTTTCCTCTCTTTCCGAATCGAACTACTCCTTTCCAAGGAGAAACTTTCAAGAGTACCTTATCTCCTACTTGAAATTCCAGTGGCTTACGTCGATTGTCTGCATAACTCTTCTGGCGATCTCGAGCTGTTTTCAGTCTTTCCTTGATTTGAGTGATCTTGTCGGTAGTTTCTTGCACAATTTCAGGACATGATAATTGACTTTCTCCTATTTATAGCCAACAAACTGGAGTTCTGCATTTTCGTCCATACAGTGCTTTGAATGGGGCAGCTTCAATGCTTGCATGGTAACTATTGTTATAGGAGAATTCAATTAAGGGTAGGTGGTCATCCCAGTTTCCACCAAAATCTATTACACATGCCCTGAGCATGTCTTCTAGGGTTTGGATCGTCCTTTCACTTTGTCCATCTGTTTGGGGATGATATGCAGTGCTTAAATTTAATCGTGTCCCCATTGCTTCTTGGAAACTTGTCCAGAAATGTGAAGTGAAACGACTATCTCTATCCGATACAATAGAGAGTGGAACTCCATGTAAGGATACTACTTCGTCTACGTACAATTTTGCCAACCTTTCCATGCTAAAGGTTTCTTTCATGGGTAGGAAATGAGCTGATTTGGTTAATCGATCCACAATTACCCAAATCGCATCATTACCTTTTCTGGTTTTGGGCAACTTAGTAACGAAGTCCATGGTTATTAGTTCCCATTTCCAAACAGGCATTTCTAATTGTTGGAGTAATCCTGAAGGTTTCTGGTGTTCTGCCTTAACTTGTGAACAAGTTAGACACTTAGCTACATATCTAGCTATGTCCTTTTTCATTCCTATCCACCAGAAATTATTTCTTAAATCTTGGTACATCTTATTATTACCAGGATGCATGGTATATCTAGATTTATGAGCTTCCTCTAAAATCTTATTTCTTAAGTCTCCTTGCTTAGTTACCCAAATCCTTCTTTTGTGGAATCTCCAAATTCCATCAGTTCCTTGCTCTAGTTCCTTTATTCTTCCTTTCATTCCTTCAGCATCATCCTTGATTGCTGTTTCCTGAATATTCTTCAATTGTTCCATTAAGTCTAATTGTAAACTTAATCTAAGAGCACGAACTCGCTTTTGTTTTTCATGATACTTACGACTTAAGGCATCTGCAACTACGTTTGCTTTTCCTTCGTGATATTGAATATCACAGTCGTAGTCACTTAGAATTTCCATCCATCTTCTTTGCCTCATGTTCAATTCTTTTTGCCCAAATATATATCTTAAACTCTTATGATCTGTATAAACAGTAAACTTACTTCCATACAGATAGTGTCTCCAAATCTTAAGGGCAAAAATTATGGCTCCTAATTCTAAATCATGAGTCATATAATTTTCTTCGTGCTTTTTCAATTGCCTTGAGGCATACGCAATTACCTTCTTGCGTTGCATTAACACACATCCTAATCCTAGTTTAGAAGCATCACAGTAAACTTCAAAATCTTCTGTTCCTTCTGGTAAGGCAAGGATTGGGGTATTTGTTAACCTTTGTTTTAAAATCCTAAAAGCCTCTTCTTGCTTAGGTCCCCATTCAAACTTAACTGTTTTACAGGTTAGCTTAGTTAATGGCACAACTATCTTAGAGAAATCCTTAATAAAGCGCCTATAGTAACCAGCTAGGCCTAGAAAACTTCTAACTTCTGTAGCTGATTGCGGGACCTTCCATTTGGTGATTGCTTCTATCTTGGAGGGATCTACGTGAATACCTTCGTGATTCACCATGTGTCCTAAAAATTGCACCTCCTATAGCCAAAACTCACACTTCGAAAATTTGAAGTAAAGCTTCTCCTTTCTTAACAGAGTTAAGAGTGCATGCAAGTGTTCACGATGCTCGTCCTGACTTTTGGAATAAATAAGTATATCGTCAATGAAGACAATTACAAATTTATCCAAATACGGTTTACAGATTCTATTCATCATGTCCATAAATGCTGCAGGAGCATTTGTTAGTCCAAAGGGCATGACTGTAAACTCGTAATGACCATACCTAGTTCTGAAAGCAGTTTTAGGTATGTCTTCTTCTTGTACCTTCAATTGATGATATCCGGAGCGTAAATCTATTTTAGAAAAATATCTAGCTCCTTGAAGTTGAACGAAAAGATCATCAATCCTAGGCAAAGGGTATCGATTCTTGATTGTAACCTTATTCAATTCCCTATAATCGATACACATTCGCATCGAACCATCTTTCTTCTTTACGAACAACACTGGTGCTCCCCAAGGGGATGAACTAGGTTGTATGAATCTTTTACTGAGCAATTCATCTAATTGCTTTTTCAATTCTAACATTTCAGTGGGTGCTAACCGATACGGTGCCTTGGCTATCGGTGTAGTTCCAGGGATTAGATGAATTCTAAATTCTACCTCCCTATCGGGTGGTAATCCAGGTAGTTCTTCCGGGAATACATCTGGGTATTCTGATACTACAGGAATTTCCTTAAGTTCCTTACCTTTAGTGCTAATGATTACCGAAATCATATACACTATTCCTTGCTTTCGTTCATAACTAGCAACTTTCATTACTGAAATGAAATTCATTGGTTTACGCGGCTTATCCCCTGTAATCATAATTACTTCTCCTGTGGATGAACGAATTTCTATGGAATTCTTATCACAGAGGATTCGAGCATGGTTGGCTACTAACCAATCCATTCCTAACACGACATCGAATCCAGCTAAATTCATGGGTAATAGGTTTGCAGAAATTTATGACCTGAAAGTTCTATAGTTTCTTTTTGCAAAATCGTATCTATGTTAACATAGTTCCCGTCTGCCGTTTCTACTGTAAAAATCTGCCTAAGTTTGGTTAAAGGTTTCTTAAGAGCTTGGCAGAATGAAGTATTAATAAAACTTTGGTTTGCACCAGAGTCGAATATTACTTTCGCATAAACATTGTGTACCAGAAACGTACCAGCTATTACGTCAGGAATCAGTTCAGCTTCCTGCGTGGTCAATTGGAAGGCTCTTGCGTTCTTCTTGTTAGTCCCTTCAGCAGGTTTGACCTTGTTATCTGCTGGTTTGACCAATTTAGGGCATTCTGGTTTGAAATGCCCAGCTTCTCTGCAGTTGTAGCAAATCTTTGTTTTCTTTCTGCAATCTTCTTCACGATGTCCTATAGCTTTGCAGAAGTTGCAGGGTTCATTACATTTTCCAAAATGTTTCTTTTTACAGTTCCTGCAGAACGGTGGAGTGGAAGATGATCCAGTTCCCTTTCTTTTGAAGTTGCTACTATTACCCACACGGAATCCTTGGGTAATCCTTTGAGCCAATTCCTTCTTCTTGTTTTCTTCTCGCGTACGCACCAGTCTGTCAGTCAAAGTGTTGGCTAATTCCACCGTATCATCGATTGTGCGGGGTCTCGCAACTTTGACAATATCCCGGATCTCGCTAATTAAACCCCATATGTAGTGAGAAATAAGTACCGGTTCTGGCGAAGCCAGAGTAGGCACAATTCGAGCATATTCGAAAAACTTCGAAGTATACCCTCGGCAATCAACATCCACCATTCGGTGGCTCAGGAATTTGTTTGCCATTTGTTCTTTTTCATATTCTGGGCAGAATTTTCTTTCCACCAGACGTTTAAATTCTTCCCAACTCATGGCATAAGCCAGGTCGCTTCCCTTGGCTTGCAATACCGTATTCAACCATTCTAATGCTTCTTCCTTGAAAAGATGAGAAGCATACATGACTTTATCCTCCTCGGCACATTTACTTATTTTAATTACTGCCTCGGTTTTTTCTAACCAACGCAGTGCTGCAGTTGCCCCTCCATTGCCAGCAAATTCAACAGGTTTACAGGCAAGAAATTCCTTGTAAGTGCAACCAGGCGTTGCAGCTTTCATTCTCTTAAGAATTGGGGCCTGCATTACTTCATTATCTTTATTATTAATGTTGCCGCCTCCATTTATACTATTACTGAAGTTGTCTTCATGAGTACGTTTGCTAGGAATAATTGGTTGAGGCTCAACTGGATTTCGGGCAGCAGCAATGATTGCTGGAATAGCATTTGCTATTCCCTGGGCAACGATATTTTCTATATCTTGCCTATTAAGAAATTGATCTTCATGGTTTTGTTCGGATTGGTTTACTTCGTTAACTGGCTCATTGACGGCGTGTTCCATCTGGTAATTAATATATATTACTTATTAGCACGAAATAAATAACAACCAAGCATAATAAACAATCGCACATAATCACATCAACACATATAGCCAAAATTGTCGATTTTTTGACTTTCATATTTTATATATTTTAATATGCATCCGTACATTACCAGATATGTTACAAAGTTTTATTTTTAGTTATTTTACATGATTATATTTTTATTAATATATTATTATACAACCACAACCACACAGTCACACCATCCCCGTCAGCTGGCATCTCAGAAACGACGTTTCCTATCGTCGTATTTCCATGATATCCTTTCTCCCACATCTCGGATTCTGTTTCCTGCGTCCACCAGCTCCTCGCGATAGTGGCGAAGTTCAGCCAAGTTTTCGGTGCTCATTGGTGGGTGTAGTGGAGGCTCAGGGTCAAATTGGGGGAAAAAGGTATTAGGGTTATTCAAAAGATTCTGAAATTGCCAGTCAGTTGTCCACCATTCTTCTAACTCTTCTGGTAGAGGTCGGGGGTGGATAATAGGATCTGGAATAGCAGGTTCCAGATTAACTGGAAGTTGTGCTTCAACTGGGTAATTGAAGAGATTTTCATCGGCAGGTCCGATGAGGTCACTAAGTCCCAATTTACGATCCAGCTCATCCCATGATGGCATTTCCTGAGCTTGCCCGGAACTCTCCCCGATCTCCTTTCCTTTGCCTTTATCGTTTGGATCCTCAGTCTTTACAACTTTCCGTGTTGCTGGTTTCTTCCTACGCACACGCCTCCAGCCCACGAATCTTCTTCTCTTTTTCGGCTTTGGTTTCTCCTGAGGTTGGGCTTGGAATACCATTGGCTCTTCAGTATCGGCCTGGTAGCCAGGGAAGGTATCGGTGGTATCCATATCTGTGGTATGGATAGTAAAGTTTTGAAGTGCTTCGGATAGTTCATTCATGCTGTTAGCATATATGAAGAAACACACAAAATTCTAAGTTAAAATTTTGTAAAATTTGAATTTTCACAGAATCCCAAAATGGTAATCAGAAAAATTAAGTATTTCTAAATACTTAATTGGCTTAAATCAGTGGCTCTGATACCACCTTTTTCTGTCACGGCCCCCGGCCCGGTTTTACCCGTTTCAGGAGCCGCGGGACAGAAACCCGTGGTAATTATTATGTTGGCAGTGAAATTTTTAACAGGATCTTTTAAACTTGAAAATGCCCAATTTATTTTATTTCACAAATTGGGGATAACACCCATATCTTACAATAAAGGAAATTTCTCAAGGAAATTCCCGGTTTTACAAAACATATTTATTTATTCAATTGAGCCACTTCTTCAAGCTTGTAGTGCTACACAGCACTTTTTCCTGGATCACAGCAGATCACCTGAAACATGTTTTAAAAAGGTTTTATCAGCAGGGAAATACTGGCGAGTCACTCAAGTTGCACAAAACGACACATTGTTATAATATACAGTATTAAGGGTGATTACATTGTTTTTTTTATCAACCAATTACCCCAAATCGGTATTTGTCACTCGACTGTATCTGTGACTATGGTCAGATCACCCATTGGCTAACTCGTTGTCCAATGGTGACGGGTATCAAGTAATGTATACAAAACCCCACATACCGGCAGTAATTGAAGATTACAAAGACTTAATCCCTGTAATTATAACTATGAAAACAAACGTGATTTTGAAAGTAATTTGGTAAAAAGAGAATGACTCACATTGCAAGTTTAGACGGGCAGCGTTTAGCCTACTGATTTTAGCCTGGTTAACCTAATTCAAATAACAATGCACACGAAAACTAGGTCAGTAACTTAATACAACTTTTACGACAACTCACGAGATCAAAACCTTCACGACGAATGACAAAGTATAGCCCCATTACGGGCAGCACTTAAACATCCATCGGATTGGTTTTTATCGATCGGACATTAAATCGTAGCAGTGATCGAGTTATTACCCTGTTATCGCGGCAGAATTTCGTCCTGTGTGTGTGTGTTTTGAAGTAAACAGACAATATCTCAATGTACGAAACGAGTTTTTACGTCGAACCAACGCCAAAATTCAAGTGCCAAACCCCTGAATTTATACTGAAAAATTGGCTCCTTCGCGTGGCGCGAGAGCCTGTCGTGTGGCGCGAGGGCACCCCCTCTAGCATAGGGTTGCCTCGTGTCTAACTAGCTTGGGTGAGTCGACGGTTTGTTAAATTTCGAATTCGACAACGAACTTTTAGATAATATCAATTAGGGAATACCCCCTGAGTTTTAGGGGCCCTGATCCTAGTTCCGATTGTTCTGGAAATTTTAGGGGTCATGCAATATTATTTGAGGGTCACAATTAGGGTTTCCTATTAGACAAAATAAAATAAGAAATAGTAATTTTAATGAGAGTTGTTACAAAACCCGAGAGACCCGAAGAACCCGTTGATGACCTGAAACGAATCTGAACTAACCGGACCCAAATCTCGCGAACCGCGGCTGACCCGAGACTTCAATCAAGTCTGTGACCTCAAACTTGACCCGATCAGAAAATCTGTCGGAGAAACTCGTCAAACAACTCACCACCGTCGCCTCCCCTGCAGCCGCCGCTCACGGCGGCGCTGCTCCATCTCCGGCGACCTTTTTTGTGACAACCCGAACTTTCAAGGTTAGTAACGTTTAATCTGGTGATCTTAACTCCTCGTTATTCCTCTTCAATGTCTTACATGTTCAGAGTTAGCATCATTCTATTAAACGAATATGATAACCTCGTTAGACAAACATACTTGTACCATTGTGCCCAAATTGTATTGGGTCACAGTTATAATAGATTAATATTATAATAGTATCATTGGGCCGAACATGTATTAGTCAAAGCAACAAAAGTAATCGACCCAATAGGATGAATGTGATGATTAGTTTCACCAAATCCCTTGTCCCTATATTGTCATATTACGTGTATTTGATGATTAGTTTCACCAAATCCCTTGTCCCTATATTGTCATATTACGTGTATTTGATGATTAGTTTCACCAAATCCCTTGTCCCTATATTGTCATATTACGTGTATTTGATGATTAGTTTCACTATCATTTGCAAACCCTAGAGCCTACCAACCATACGAACGGCAGTAGCAACCTCTCAACATATCATCTTGTCGATCACATCATTGGTTAGTGAATGCATATTCATATAAATTGTTGATTCTTGTGTATATGTGCTTAATTCTCATTTATAATGATCCTGATTGTTGATCTTGTGTGCGTACCATCTGAAGTAAAGAATTATACGTATGTTGATGCCATGTGCTTGTATTGTGTAAGGAATGGTGATGATGTAAATGATAATTATGTGCTGTATATGTGAAACTTAAGGTCCCTAAACATGTATTTACATGTATGATAACTAGTGCACGATGATAATTATATTATTGATTTAAATTGTGATGTTGGCTTGAATTTATTTGCTCCATGGTTCTGTGCACATGATTGGGAGGTAACATGTTATATGTGATTTTCTGAATATATATATATATATATATATATATAATGATCTGTTTAAGAGGCATGAACTGATGACTAACGATTCAGTATAATAACATGATTATAAATGGGATGATGAACCGAATTATCCTTGTTGAGAGATAGGGATATGTTGCTAATTGTTTTGAATTGATTAGTCCACTATATGATGTCTAGAGGATGGGCCCGGGTTAGTTGAGTGAATTTGTATTTGTTTGATGTCAGTTATATGTGAACATAATGACCTATGTACCGAATATATAATACTATATTGGCTTGAATATAAGCTAGATTAGGTATTATTCGAACATGTGAAAGTATGATGAATTATGCACTGTCCTTGGAAATTGTAAAATCAAATTGGTTGTATGCTAGTATGATGGTGGCGCATAGGTAAGATTGAAGGGGTCCCATTATGTTTTCTTTTATACAGCACTGACATGAATGTCAAAGTTGTCAATTCATTATATTTGAGTATCACCGGGACAGTGGTGGCGGGCCGGCTAACGTGACCGGTCTTCACGTTTTGCTCTCCATTATATTTGAGTGACAATTTATTATATATGAATTAGTTGAGACACAACAATCAGAACCCCACCTACAATCTTTATAATAATAATAATAAAGGATATCATGTAATTATTGGATGAAACTATTAAATTGTGTGAGAACTTTATGATTTAATAGTTCGATTCGAGTATGCTGCTGATGTTGTTGTGCGTGACAATGCGATCAACTTGAATGCAAACTGATTGTGGTATGCGTGTGAATATCATAGGCTTAAACTAAATAAGTGTGATCAAGTAACTGGTCTTACCGAGCAAACCCAAGGTGAGTTCACTACATTTGAGCATGCGTCCCAGTGGTTGGGGACAGTCAGTGGTTTGGGTAAAAACGGGTATATTGGTTAATATTCTCACCTATCATTTTTGTAAGTCCCTTATTATGTTACCTGGAGGGTAACGGGTATTAGTTGGTAGCGCTACTTAGGTTTGGCACCCTCACACCGCTCCTGGATAGGACGAATGTGAACTAATGACCCAGTCGGGGCCCAGTACTAGATAGGAGTACGTGGGAAGGGCAGTCATGTATTTCAGGAGCCGTCTTGTTCGGAAATGATATATTAACAATATTACTTGCATTGGTTATTGAACTGTTTTACATACAACTGGTAACAAACGTTTTCTAAAACTGTGAACTCGCCAGCTTTGTCTGATACACTTGTTACATGCTCACAGGTAGTTAGGTGATTGAAACAGGAGCTTGCTGGCTGGAGGGCAAGAGTGGTCATGGTCATGCTGATGAACTTGTTTATCAAACACTTATTTATTACGTTCGTGTAGTATTTACTTTATGGTATCTTTACGCTTCCGTTGGACTTGTGGTTTGAATAACTCATGATTGGAGTTTTATCATTATTAATTGATGGAACTTTGTTTTAAAATTTTGATTCAGTGTAATTAGTGGCTCATTGCTAGTCGTCACACGCCTAACAGGGACACTCCCTAGGTGGTAATTTGAGGGTGTGACAGTTTGGTATCAGAGCCACTGGTTATAGTGAACTTGGTTTTAAAATGTTTTATAAAACCAGACTATAACTGAACTGATCCGACATTGACCATGACACTCAGCTCTAGACAGCAAGGTTTGTCTCTCATTTACTAGTACATGGCATAATTAGTACCTACTCATGATTAGTATCACACATAAATGCACACTTGATATTGCGGCACGAAATTCTATGCTATCAGTTTATGCTACTTGTTTTAAGAATGGGACTCTTCTTGAACTTACATGCCTCGTGTTATGATATTCCTATTCATGTTGTTTGAGTTAGGGAAGCCTTATAACATGAGTTAGGAGGAATTGGGATGAGCATGCAAACTAGATTACTATTGTGGGTGCACACATAATAATAATGTGGCGTGCATGTGAGTCCCAGTGAACCTTGACAAGTGTGAAAAGGATTCCCGCGATTGTTAGTGGGTCTTGTATTAGAATTTTGAAATCTGTGGATACTACATAAATACTTGACTTCTACTTGAGCTTGTTTGTTAATTCGTCCTTTCTATCCATACTTATAGAATCATGAACGGACGTAGTGGAGGCCGTCGTGGTGGACGTAGTGGAGGCCGCGGTGGTGGACGTGGCCAAATCAATGTGACTCAAGCCGAATTGACCGATTTAATCAACGCCCGGGTGGCTGCAGCCTTGGCGGCTTATCAGGCTGGTACGACATGTACCAAACATTTTTTCCTTTGAGTCGTATACTTGAGTCTTACTTGTTTGCTATATTCTCTCCTGCTAATAGGTCAGCCAGCACCACAAAATCAGCCTCACCCACCTGTCTGCACGTTTAAGTCTTTTATGGATTGCAAGCCCCAGACCTTCAGCGGGACTGAAGGGGCTGTAGGACTCCTGCGCTGGTTCGAAAAGGCGGAGTCCGTATTCGCGATGTGTAACTGTCCTGTTGGGGACAGAGTGAAGTATGCTACGGGCACGCTCGAGGATGGTGCCCTGACATGGTGGAATGCCCAGGTTCAGCTGTTAGGCATCGAGGCGGCGAACGCCACTACTTGGGAAGCCTTTAAGGAGCTAATGAGAGAAGAATACTGTCCTCGTGATGAGATACAGAAGCTAGAGAACGAGTATTACAACCTGAAATTGGTGGGATCTGAGGTCGAAGCATATGTAAAGCGATCGTATGAGTTGGCTGACTTGTGCCCGAACTTGTCCCGACCTATGTCTCGAAGAATTGAGTTGTTCATCAAGGGATTACCTCCACGAGTGAAGGGTTTGGTTACTGCAGCAAACCTCAATAACATAACTGAGATTGTCCGTTTGACTCACAAGATTGTCGATCAGGAGGTGGAAAGTAATTCACTACCACCACGTATTTCTAGTACTACAGCCGCTGCTACTTCCACTACTCCTGCTACTGATAGCAAGCGTAAGTGGAACGATATGGACAAGGGGTCCAACTCTGTACAGCCTCAGAAGAAAGCAGATACTGGCAGCAATCGCAGTTTCAGCCAGACATCGTCAGTGAATCAAAATCAGGGTAACAATTCAGGGCAGGGATCTTATGCGGGAAAGTTACCTTTGTGCAGCAAGTGTAACTATCATCACAAGGGGCAGTGTAATCGAGTTTGTCATCGGTGTAACCGATCAGGGCACGTGGCCAGGGATTGTAGGGCTACGCTTCCAGCTCAGCAGCAGCCATCACAGCAGTCGGGTAGACAGCAGGGTCAGCAGAATCAGGGTACTCAAAAGGGGTGTTATCAATGCGGGGCTGACGGGCATTTCAAGCGAGACTGCCCGCAACTGAAGCAGAATACTGGGGGTAATACCAACGGAAACAACAATGCTGGGAACAATGGGGGCAATGTGGCACGTGGACGCGGATTTGTTCTGGGAGCTGGGGAAGCACGCAACGACGGTAATGTAGTTACTGGTACTTTTTCAGTAAATGGTGTATTTGCTTCTATCTTGTTTGACTCTGGTGCCGATTGGAGTTATGTATCTTTGGGGTTCAGTCGTCAGTTAGGGTTAAGTCCTACACCTCTTGTAACGAAACACATAGTGGAGATAGCAAATGGTAAAACAATTGAAGCATCGCATGTTCTGGTTGGGTGTAAACTCGATCTTTTGGGTCAGGTATTCGACATTGACCTACTCCCCATTACTCTTGGAAGTTTCGACGTAGTTATCGGCATGGATTGGTTGTCCAAGTATCAGGCGGAAATTCTCTGTAAAGAGAAAATTGTGCGTGTTCCTCGCCCTAGCGGAGAATTTTTATCGGTTCAGGGTCATCGCAGTGGGACCCCGGTTAGTATTGTTTCGTCAATGAAGGCTCAGGAGTATCTCCGTAAGGGCTATCCTGCTATTCTAGCCCTTGTCACTGATTCGCAGACTGACGAGAGGAGGATCGAGGATATTCCAGTTGTTCGGGAATTTCCTGACGTATTTCCTGAGGAACTCCCTGGTTTACCTCCACATCGACAGGTGGAATTTCAGATCGATCTCGCCCCAGGAGCAGCACCGATTGCTCGTGCTCCTTACCGTCTGGCACCAGGGGAGTTGCAGGAATTGTCAAATCAACTTCAGGAGCTATTAGACAGGGGTTTTATCCGACCCAGCTCTTCACCTTGGGGAGCCCCAGTTCTGTTTGTGAAGAAGAAGGACGGGTCTTTTCGCTTATGTATAGATTACCGTGAACTCAATAAGGCGACGGTCAAGAATCGTTATCCTTTACCACGTATTGATGACCTGTTTGACCAGCTGCAAGGGTCAAGTTTCTACTCCAAAATCGACTTAAGGTCGGGTTATCATCAGGTACGGGTTAGAGAGGAAGATGTTCCCAAAACGGCATTTCGGACGCGGTACGGTCATTATGAGTTCTTGGTCATGCCATTCGGGTTGACCAACGCACCAGCGGTCTTCATGGATCTCATGAACCGCGTGTGCAAGCCATACCTCGATGACTTCGTTATCGTTTTTATCGACGACATCTTAATCTACTCCAAGAGCAAGGAGGATCATGAACGACATCTACGTCTTATCTTAGAGCTCCTGAAGAGGGAGCAACTGTACGCGAAATTTTCTAAGTGTGATTTCTGGATACGGGAGGTACATTTTCTGGGGCATATCGTTAATGAGATGGGCATACATGTGGATCCTGCCAAGATCAATGCCATTAGAAATTGGGCGGCACCAAAGAATCCTTCGGAGGTGCGTCAATTTCTCGGTCTAGCAGGGTATTATCGTCGTTTTATTCGGGATTTCTCGAAGATTGCTCAACCCCTCACATCCTTGACACAGAAGAAAGTAGTTTATTCGTGGGGAGCAAAACAGGAGGATGCCTTCCAACTGTTGAAACAGAAATTGTGTAGCGCGCCGATTCTGTCTCTACCAGAGGGTACCGAGGATTTTGAAGTACATTGTGATGCATCGATTCAGGGTCTTGGTTGCGTACTGATGCAGCGCAACAAGGTGATAGCTTATGCCTCGCGACAACTGAAGGTACACGAGAAGAACTACACGACCCATGACTTGGAATTAGGGGCGGTGGTCTTTGCATTGAAAATTTGGAGGCACTATCTGTACGGTACCAAGTGCACCATCTACACCGATCACAAGAGCCTTCAGCATATCTTCGATCAGAAAGAATTGAACATGCGTCAGCGTCGTTGGGTAGAGTTGTTCAATGATTACGAGTGCGCCATCAAGTATCACCCGGGTAAAGCTAATATTGTAGCAGATGCTCTTAGTCGCAAGGAACCGAAACCGAAGCGTGTTCGTGCTCTACAGCTTACTATTCACTTTGATCTACCCACACGGATTCGTTCAGCACAGGTCGAGGCCTTAAAGGGTGAAAACATTGAAGCAGAAGGGTTACGTGGTATGAACAAGAAGTTCGAGCTAAAGTTTGATGGCATTTACTATTTTATGGAGAGATTATGGGTTCCTCTGTTTGGCGACCTTCGGGAACTGGTCATGGATGAAGCACACAAGTCAAGGTATTCTGTTCACCCGGGATCTGATAAAATGTATCACGATCTCAAAGTCTTGTATTGGTGGCCGAATATGAAAGCTATTATAGCCACATATGTGAGCAAATGCTTGACTTGTGCTAGAGTCAAGGCAGAGTATCAGAAGCCTTCGGGTCCACTACAGCAGCCTGAGATACCGATGTGGAAATGGGAGCAGATATCCATGGATTTTGTCACAGGCCTACCAAGAACCCAAGCTGGGAATGATACGATATGGGTA
The DNA here is from genome assembly GCA_030545235.1 of Helianthus tuberosus. Lineage (NCBI taxonomy): Eukaryota > Viridiplantae > Streptophyta > Magnoliopsida > Asterales > Asteraceae > Helianthus > Helianthus tuberosus. The sequence continues at coordinate 66,974,747 of CM060408.1, read as the reverse complement.
ATTGTGGACCGTCTTACGAAGTCAGCACACTTTCTACCAATTAAAGAAACAGACAAGCACTCTCAGCTCGCAGCGATATACCTTAAGGAGGTGGTGTCTAGGCACGGAGTGCCAACCTCTATCATTTCGGATCGGGATCCGCGTTTTACTTCAGAGTTATGGCAGGCTATGCACAGGTCTTTTGGCTCGCGTCTCGACATGAGTACGGCGTATCACCCACAGACAGACGGTCAGAGTGAGCGCACAATTCAGACACTTGAAGATATGCTACGGGCATGTGTTATTGATTTTGGGAAGGGTTGGGAGAGACATTTGCCATTAGTAGAATTCTCCTACAACAACAGTTACCATACTAGCATCAAGGCAGCTCCGTTTGAGGCATTATACGGGAGGAAGTGTCGTTCACCTCTCTGTTGGGCTGAAGTGGGTGACAGTCAGATTTCAGGTCCTGAACTGGTACTAGAGACTTCAGAGATGATTGTTAAGATCAGGGAGCGTATGGCAGCAGCTCGTGATCGTCAAAAAGCCTATGCCGACAAATGTAGCAAGGAGGTAGAGTTCGGGGTGAATGACCGTGTCATGTTGAAAGTTTCACCGTGGAAAGGTGTTGTACGCTTCGGGAAGCGTGGCAAGCTTAATCCACGCTACGTTGGACCATTTAGAGTTCTCGAACGCATCGGTAAAGTGGCCTACAGATTGGAATTACCTGCGGAGTTGGGTAATGTTCACGATGTTTTTCACGTCTCACAACTAAAGAAGTGCTATGCTGAAGATCCACTAGTTGTACCCTTCCAAGAATTAAAGATCAACGACAAGCAGCAATTCGTCGAAGAACCCGTTGAGATCATGGACCGAGAGGTCAAAGTACGCAAACACAGTCGCATTCCGATCGTTAGAGTTCGTTGGAACTCAAGACGTGGACCAGAGTTCACTTGGGAGCGCGAGGATCAAATGAAACTCAAATATCCACACTTGTTTCCTAAGGATCAACCTGAATCAAGTAAATCTGACGAATTTCGGGGCGAAATTCCTTTTCAAGATGGGGATGATGTCACACCTGTGACAATTCAAGTTTTCGACTTTCACTTCGCATTCAATTCACGTTGACTTTGACTGTTTAGTTGGTTGACTCGTTTGATTTGTAACGGTACACTTAGTGTGATGATAAACGTATTGTGTTTACATGATTATGTGTTTGATTGTATAACCTGCATACTGGTTGAGAAACGTAAACTGTTAAACTATAAAAGAACCCGACGAAACACAAGTGTGTTTCGCCATAATCAGTTCCGACGAAACAGAACCTGTTTCGCCATCTACATCTCGACGAAACAGTGTGTTTCGCCAGGCCCAGATTCGCCGAAGCCCAGTTCGGGCCCAACATGTTATATTGAGTTTTAATACGTAAAACAACATCAGCTTCACATTTTCTTCATAACAACCGAAACCCTAGAGCTCTTTCACTGTGACGGCAACCTTGTGTTACTCCGAAACCCGCTAGATCGATCATACTTTGTCATTGCGGTTAGTGTTAATTCTTGTTGAATTGTTTGAGTTATATCGGATGTTGATGTAAATGCTGAATTATGAAACGGTTATGTATATATGCGTATGATGTTCTTGATTTCGATACATGGGTAATCGGATGTGTAATTCTATGCGAAACTTAACACTATCGAATACTCGGTTCTGAATGTTGTTTATATGTTCTGGTTCTGAATGCATGTTAGCATCTGGATAGGGCTCGGTGATGTGATGTTGTACGATTATCGATATGTGGTATACGTAAACTAGGGTTCAGGCTAAACGATGATTCGTTGATAATTGTGTTATGGGATTCCGTGAACGAATGATTACCGCATGATTAATGGTTGCTGATGACGGCTGTTAGCATGATTAGGGTTTTGTGATATTATTACGTAACTGGTTCCACGTAACTGAAATTCCAGACGAAACAGGAAACGGCGAAACAGATGTGTTTCGCCGAGGGCAACCTTGACGAAACAAACACGGCGAAACATAAGTGTTTCGCCGAGACCTTGAATGATGAAACAGAATGTGTTTCGTCAATATGTGATTCGTCAATATGTGATTCGTCAATATGTGATTCGTCAATATGTGATTCGCCATAATGTGTTTCGCCAAACTTGTGTTTCGCCGACTTGAATACATTGCACAGTAACTTAGTTGAATTCTGTTAAAGGTTAACCTGGTTAGTTAACTGCTGTTGAGTGTTAACTGGAATATTTAACTGCTGTTTAGCGTAATCATCTTGTGTATGATCTCAAATACGTGCTACTTGCTTATCAACTGTGTGTCTATACGTGAACACAAACTGATCTCAAATACGTGCATAATATAGGACGTGATTGATTATTGCGAGCACATAGCATAGCATACCGAGCAAACCAAGGTGAGTTCATTGCACTACTTTAAGCATGCGTCCCGGTGGTTTTGGAATATCATTACCAATGCTTGGTTAGGGGCATTGGGGATGGGCACACTCCCAGGTTATATTGGGCACACTCCCAGGTTTTATTGGGCACACTCCCATGGTATATATTGGACACACTTCCAATATATAAGACTCTCCTATGTTCATAACTATCTCATATCACAATGTTGAATTGGCTTAACATACATCTGGTAACAAAACACGTTAACAAACCTTGAACTCACCAGCGTCGTCTGACACACTTGTCTGCATGCTTGCAGGTCATTAGGATTGTGATGTGGACTTGCTATCTGGGAGTGCTGGAGTGGTCATGGATCGAGGCTCATGGATTAATTTATAAGTGAAACATTGGTTTTGAACATTTCTTATGAAACAATTGTTAAACGATTTACTACATGCTTCCGCTACTCAACTCTTTGGGATTAATTTTATGTTTGACATTTTCTATTGATAATTCGTAACGTGTTTTATTAAAGTATTTATCATTTGTTCAATGTGATTGGTGGCTCAAACTCTGATGAGTAACACGCCTCGCGGAGTTTCCGCAGGTGGTATTTTGGGGGTGTTACAGTTGGTATCAGAGCCACTGGTTATAGCGAACTAGGTTTTAAAATGTTTTATAAAACCAGACTATAACCGAATGCCTTCGAAGAATCGATCATGACACTCAGCTCCAGATCGCAAGGTTCGTCTTCTGTTTAAGTTTATGCATTACATCCTTAGCAGTCACACACTCATAACTTGCATGAAACGATACATTTGATACTATGGTGACTTGATAGTGTGACATTACTCTTCGACTCATGTGCATTGTAAACTCGTGATATCAATAGTTGTGTTGTGTGAACGGGGGGGAAACTTCGAGCGCAAGCTAAGAGGCGCTGAGACAAGCATGCAAATTGCCTTATTATTATGGGTGCACACTTAATAATAACGTGGGGTGCATGCAAGTCCCAGTGAGGCTTATCAAGTGTGAGAAGGGTTCTGCCTTATTATGTGTGAACTTGGTAGTGTATAGATATCAACATAATCCTTGATTTCTATCTCGTTTCAATTTCCTAAATCGGTTCATCTCTATCTATAGAATCATGAGTGGACGAGGACACGGACGTGGCAACATTAACATGACTCAGGCTGAGTTGACTGACCTAATCAACACCCGTGTGGCTGAGGCTTTAGCAGCCTATCAAGCTGGTACGGAATGTACCAAGTACTCTTTACTCTTATATCGTGTACACGTCTTTTCACTCCTGTAATGTGTTTCCTTTCATCCTTTAGGTCAGCAAGCGCAACCCCAGAATAATCAGCCTGTCTGTACGTTTAAAACGTTCATGGACTGTAAGCCACAGACCTTCACCGGCACTGAAGGGGCTGTGGGACTCTTGAGATGGTTCGAGAAAGCAGAATCCGTGTTTGCTATATGTAACTGTCCTGCTGGGGACAGAGTGAAGTATGCTGCGGGTACCTTGGCGGATGGTGCCCTAACGTGGTGGAATGCCCAAGTGCAGCTGCTGGGCATCGAGGCAGCAAATGCCACAACTTGGGATGATTTTAAAGAACTGATCAGGGAGGAGTATTGCCCTCGGGACGAGATCCAGAAGTTAGAAAACGAGTATTACGACTTGAAGATGGTAGGATCTGAAGTCGAAGCGTATGTGAAGCGATCGTACGAATTGGCCGACATGTGCCCGAACCTATCCCGGCCTATGTCTCGGAGGATTGAGTTATTCATTAAGGGGTTGCCTCCGCGTGTGAAGAATTTGGTCACTGCAGCCCATCTCAATGATTTGACCCAGATTGTCCGGTTAACCCACAAGATTGTGGATCAAGAGGTAGAGAGTAACTCGTTACCACCGCGTGTTTCAACCACTACTGCTGCTGCACCCACTGCCACTGCATCCGCTAATGATAACAAGCGGAAGTGGAACGATTACGACAAAGCATCCAGTGCGAGTCAGACTCAGAAAAGGGCAGACAACAATAGCAATCGCAGCATCAGCCAGTCGTCTTCTGTCAATCAAGGCCAGGGAGGTAGCCAAGGTCAGGGTTCATATGGGGGGAGGAAGCCACGGTGTAACAAGTGTGGATATCATCATTTCGGGCAGTGTGGACGGGTATGTAACAGGTGTGGTAAAGCGGGCCATGAGGCCAGGGATTGTAGGGCCCCACAGCCCAAACATCAGCAGCAACAGAACCAGCAAAACCAGAGACAGCAGGGACAACCACCCCAGCAGAATCAGGGCTTCAGGAAGGGGTGCTATCAGTGTGGGGACGAGGGTCACTTTAAGCGGGATTGCCCTCAGTTAAATCAAAACGCTAACGACAACAACCGCCCGAATAACAATAATGCTGGGAACAACAACAACAATGGCAACAATGGGGGTAACGTGGCGCGTGGTCGCGGATTTACTATTGGAGCTGGTGAAGCTCGAAATGACGGCAATGTGGTTACTGGTACGTTTTCAGTAAATGGTGTTTATGCTTCTATTTTATTCGATTCAGGTGCCGACTGGAGTTATGTGTCTTTGGAATTTAGTAGACGTCTAGGATTGAGTCCTACGCCTCTTGTTGTTAAGCATATAGTAGAAATAGCGAATGGTAAAACTATCGAAGCGTCACATGTTCTCATGGGTTGCAAATTAGATCTCTTAGGTCAAGTATTTGACATTGACCTACTTCCTGTCACTCTCGGGAGCTTCGATGTAGTTGTTGGAATGGATTGGTTATCCAAATATCAGGCGGAAATTCACTGCAAGGAGAAAGTTGTTCGTATTCCCCTTGCCAGTGGTGAATCTCTATCAGTTCAGGGTCATCGTAGCGGTGCTACAGTAGGTATTATCTCAGCCATGAAGGCTTTAAGTTTTCTACGAAAGGGCTATCCTTCCATTTTCGCCCTAGTTACTAATTCTCAGACTAACGAAAGGAAACTCGAAGACCTTCCTATTGTTCGAGAGTTTCCTGATGTCTTTCCTGAAGAACTCCCCGGTTTACCTCCACATCGTCAGGTGGAATTTCAGATTGATCTTCAGCCAGGAGCAGCGCCGATTGCTCGTGCTCCGTATCGTCTTGCACCAGGAGAGTTGCAAGAATTGTCGAACCAACTTCAGGAATTATTGGACCGAGGTTTCATTCGTCCTAGTTCATCTCCTTGGGGAGCCCCTGTATTATTTGTAAAGAAGAAGGACGGGTCTTTTCGTATGTGTATAGACTACCGTGAGCTCAACAAGGTGACGATCAAGAATCGTTATCCTCTGCCTCGCATCGACGACTTGTTTGACCAGCTACAGGGATCCAGTTTTTATTCCAAGATTGATTTAAGGTCGGGGTATCATCAGGTACGGGTTAGAGAGGAGGATGTACCTCGAACGGCTTTTCGAACACGGTATGGTCACTATGAGTTTTTGGTTATGCCATTTGGGATGACCAACGCACCAGCGGTCTTTATGGATCTCATGAACCGCGTGTGCAAACCTTACCTTGACGACTTCGTTATCGTTTTCATTGACGACATTTTGATCTACTCCAAGAACAAGGAAGACCACGAGCGCCATCTTCGTCTCATTTTGGAGCTCTTGAGGAAGGAGCAATTGTACGCGAAGTTTTCTAAGTGTGACTTCTGGATTCGGGAAGTGCATTTTCTCGGGCATATCGTTAACGAAATGGGTATACATGTGGATCCTGCCAAGATCGATGCTATTCGAAATTGGGCGGCACCAAAGAATCCTTCGGAGGTGCGTCAATTTCTTGGTCTTGCGGGGTATTATCGTCGTTTTATTCGGGATTTTTCGAAGATTGCACAGCCTCTCACCGCCTTGACTCAAAAGAAAGTTGTTTATTCGTGGGGATCGAACCAGGAAGAAGCTTTTCAGCTCTTAAAGCAAAAGTTGTGCAGTGCACCGATCTTATCTCTACCAGAGGGTACTGAGGATTTTGTGGTTTATTGCGACGCGTCTATTCAGGGTCTCGGCTGTGTGTTGATGCAGCGAGACAAGGTGATAGCTTATGCATCTCGACAGTTGAAGGTACACGAAAAGAACTACACGACACACGACCTGGAGTTAGGAGCCGTAGTCTTCGCGTTGAAAATTTGGAGGCATTACCTGTACGGTACCAAGTGTACCATCTATACCGATCACAGGAGTCTTCAACATATCTTCGACCAGAAGGAGTTGAATATGCGTCAACGGCGTTGGGTTGAGCTCTTTAATGATTATGAGTGTGCTATCAAGTATCATCCGGGTAAAGCTAATGTGGTAGCAGATGCTCTTAGTCGCAAGGAACCAAAACAGAAGCGTGTTCGTGCCCTACAGCTTACTATTCACTCTAATTTACCTGCCCGGATTCGTTCAGCTCAGATTGAAGCGTTAAAGGAAGAAAATATCGAAGCTGAAGGATTACGAGGTCTACACAAGAAGAAGTTCGAGCGACGGTCTGACGATATCTACTACTTCATGGAACGGATATGGGTTCCTTCATTTGGTAATCTTCGAGAACTTGTGATGGACGAAGCACACAAGTCGCGATATTCTATTCATCCAGGGTCTGATAAGATGTACCAGGACCTCAAGGTTTTGTATTGGTGGCCGAACATGAAAGCTATTATTGCCACCTACGTGGGTAAGTGTTTGACCTGTGCTAGGGTCAAGGCCGAGTATCAGAAGCCTTCGGGTTTACTTCAGCAGCCAGAGATACCCATGTGGAAATGGGAACAGATCGCTATGGATTTTGTTACGGGGTTACCTAGGACACAGGCTGGTAACGACACTATATGGGTGATTGTCGACCGTCTCACAAAGTCAGCACATTTCCTGGCAATCAAGGAGACAGATAAGTATTCGCAGCTCGCAGCAGTGTATCTTAAAGAGGTAGTTTCTAGGCATGGGGTGCCGACTTCTATTATTTCTGATCGAGATCCTCGTTTTACTTCGGAGTTATGGCAGGCTATGCATAAGATGTTCGGCTCACGCCTCGATATGAGCACGGCTTATCATCCACAGACAGATGGTCAGAGTGAGCGTACGATCCAGACATTAGAGGACATGCTGCGGGCATGTGTTATTGATTTTGGGAAAGGATGGGAGAAGCACTTGCCGTTGGTAGAGTTTTCCTATAACAACAGCTATCACACCAGTATCAAAGCGGCACCATTTGAGGCACTGTACGGGAGGAAGTGCCGTTCACCTCTTTGCTGGGCTGAAGTGGGTGATAGTCAGATCACAGGTCCTGAGATGGTACTCGAAACCTCGAATATGATTGTGAAAATCAGGGAACGTATGGCAGCTGCTCGTGACCGCCAGAAGGCCTAGGCTGACGAGCGTGCCAAGGAAGTGGTGTTTGAAGTGAATGACCGCGTCATGCTGAAAGTCTCACCGTGGAAAGGGGTTGTACGCTTTGGGAAGCGTGGCAAGCTGAATCCACGTTATGTTGGGCCGTTTAAAGTTCTTGAGCGTATCGGTAAGGTGGCTTATAGGTTGGAGTTACCCACTGAGCTGGGCAATGTTCACGACGTATTTCATGTATCGCAGTTAAAGAAGTGCTATGCTGACGACCCATTAGTAGTACCATATCAAGAGCTGAAGATAGACGACAAGTTGCAGTTTGTCGAAGAACCAATTGAGATTATGGATCGGGAAGTTAAAGTTCGTAAGCACAGCCGTATCCCTATTGTGAGAGTTCGTTGGAACTCAAGACGTGGTCCGGAGTTCACGTGGGAACGCGAGGATCAAATGGAACTTAAGTATCCACATTTGTTCCCCAAGGACAAGACCAAGCCTAGCAATTCTAGATCTCGTGTGACTGGTGAATTTCGGGACGAAATTCCCATTCAAGTTGGGGATGATGTGACACCCACGGAAAATACGCAGTCGTCCTGATTAGCATCGCATTGTGTGGCGGATGGCTTATCAAATTTCGGGACGAAATTTCTTTCAAGTTGGGGATAATGTGACAATTCAAGTTTTCGACTTTCACTTCGCATTCAATTCACGTTGACTTTGACTGTTTAGTTGGTTGACTCGTTTGATTTGTAACGGTACACTTAGTGTGATGATAAACGTATTGTGTTTACATGATTATGTGTTTGATTGTATAACCTGCATACTGGTTGAGAAACGTAAACTGTTAAACTATAAAAGAACCCGACGAAACACAAGTGTGTTTCGCCATAATATTCCGACGAAACAGAACCTGTTTCGCCATCTACATCTCGACGAAACAGTGTGTTTCGCCAGGCCCAGATTCGCCGAAGCCCAGTTCGGGCCCAACATGTTATATTGAGTTTTAATACGTAAAACAACATCAGCTTCACATTTTCTTCATAACAACCGAAACCCTAGAGCTCTTTCACTGTGACGGCAACCTTGTGTTACTCCGAAACCCGCTAGATCGATCATACTTTGTCATTGCGGTTAGTGTTAATTCTTGTTGAATTGTTTGAGTTATATCGGATGTTGATGTAAATGCTGAATTATGAAACGGTTATGTATATATGCGTATGATGTTCTTGATTTCGATACATGGGTAATCGGATGTGTAATTCTATGCGAAACTTAACACTATCGAATACTCGGTTCTGAATGTTGTTTATATGTTCTGGTTCTGAATGCATGTTAGCATCTGGATAGGGCTCGGTGATGTGATGTTGTACGATTATCGATATGTGGTATACGTAAACTAGGGTTCAGGCTAAACGATGATTCGTTGATAATTGTGTTATGGGATTCCGTGAACGAATGATTACCGCATGATTAATGGTTGCTGATGACGGCTGTTAGCATGATTAGGGTTTTGTGATATTATTACGTAACTGGTTCCACGTAACTGAAATTCCAGACGAAACAGGAAACGGCGAAACAGATGTGTTTCGCCGAGGGCAACCTTGACGAAACAAACATGGCGAAACATAAGTGTTTCGCCGAGACCTTGAATGATGAAACAGAATGTGTTTCGTCAATATGTGATTCGTCAATATGTGATTCGTCAATATGTGATTCGCCATAATGTGTTTCGCCAAACTTGTGTTTCGCCGACTTGAATACATTGCACAGTAACTTAGTTGAATTCTGTTAAAGGTTAACCTGGTTAGTTAACTGCTGTTGAGTGTTAACTGGAATATTTAACTGCTGTTTAGCGTAATCATCTTGTGTATGATCTCAAATACGTGCTACTTGCTTATCAACTGTGTGTCTATACGTGAACACAAACTGATCTCAAATACGTGCATAATATAGGACGTGATTGATTATTGCGAGCACATAGCATAGCATACCGAGCAAACCAAGGTGAGTTCATTGCACTACTTTAAGCATGCGTCCCGGTGGTTTTGGAATATCATTACCAATGCTTGGTTAGGGGCATTGGGGATGGGCACACTCCCAGGTTATATTGGGCACACTCCCAGGTTATATTGGGCACACTCCCAGGTTTTATTGGGCACACTCCCATGGTATATATTGGACACACTTCCAATATATAAGACTCTCCTATGTTCATAACTATCTCATATCACAATGTTGAATTGGCTTAACATACATCTGGTAACAAAACACGTTAACAAACCTTGAACTCACCAGCGTCGTCTGACACACTTGTCTGCATGCTTGCAGGTCATTAGGATTGTGATGTGGACTTGCTATCTGGGAGTGCTGGAGTGGTCATGGATCGAGGCTCATGGATTAATTTATAAGTGAAACATTGGTTTTGAACATTTCTTATGAAACAATTGTTAAACGATTTACTACATGCTTCCGCTACTCAACTCTTTGGGATTAATTTTATGTTTGACATTTTCTATTGATAATTCGTAACGTGTTTTATTAAAGTATTTATCATTTGTTCAATGTGATTGGTGGCTCAAACTCTGATGAGTAACACGCCTCGCGGAGTTTCCGCAGGTGGTATTTTGGGGGTGTTACAACACCTGAGCAAAATCCGCAACAATCTTGACTTCTCACTTCATTTCTCATGCTTACTTGTCAAATTTCGGGACGAAATTTCTTTCAAGTTGGGGATGATGTGACAACCCGAACTTTCAAGGTTAGTAACGTTTAATCTGGTGATCTTAACTCCTCGTTATTCCTCTTCAATGTCTTACATGTTCAGAGTTAGCATCATTCTATTAAACGAATATGATAACCTCGTTAGACAAACATACTTGTACCATTGTGCCCAAATTGTATTGGGTCACAGTTATAATAGATTAATATTATAATAGTATCATTGGGCCGAACATGTATTAGTCAAAGCAACAAAAGTAATCGACCCAATTGGATGAATGTGATGATTAGTTTCACCAAATCCCTTGTCCCTATATTGTCATATTACGTGTATTTGATGATTAGTTTCACCAAATCCCTTGTCCCTATATTGTCATATTACGTGTATTTGATGATTAGTTTCACTATCATTTGCAAACCCTAGAGCCTACCAACCATACGAACGGCAGTAGCAACCTCTCAACATATCATCTTGTCGATCACATCATTGGTTAGTGAATGCATATTCATATAAATTGTTGATTCTTGTGTATATGTGCTTAATTCTCATTTATAATGATCCTGATTGTTGATCTTGTGTGCGTACCATCTGAAGTAAAGAATTATACGTATGTTGATGCCATGTGCTTGTATTGTGTAAGGAATGGTGATGATGTAAATGATAATTATGTGCTGTATATGTGAAACTTAAGGTCCCTAAACATGTATTTACATGTATGATAACTAGTGCACGATGATAATTATATTATTGATTTAAATTGTGATGTTGGCTTGAATTTATTTGCTCCATGGTTCTGTGCACATGATTGGGAGGTAACATGTTATATGTGATTTTCTGAATATATATATATATATATATATATATATATATATATATATATATATATATATAATGATCTGTTTAAGAGGCATGAACTGATGACTAACGATTCAGTATAATAACATGATTATAAATGGGATGATGAACCGAATTATCCTTGTTGAGAGATAGGGATATGTTGCTAATTGTTTTGAATTGATTAGTCCACTATATGATGTCTAGAGGATGGGCCCGGGTTAGTTGAGTGAATTTGTATTTGTTTGATGTCAGTTATATGTGAACATAATGACCTATGTACCGAATATATAATACTATATTGGCTTGAATATAAGCTAGATTAGGTATTATTCGAACATGTGAAAGTATGATGAATTATGCACTGTCCTTGGAAATTGTAAAATCAAATTGGTTGTATGCTAGTATGATGGTGGCGCATAGGTAAGATTGAAGGGGTCCCATTATGTTTTCTTTTATACAGCACTGACATGAATGTCAAAGTTGTCAATTCATTATATTTGAGTGACAATTTATTATATATGAATTAGTTGAGACACAACAATCAGAACCCCACCTACAATCTTTATAATAATAATAATAAAGGATATCATGTAATTATTGGATGAAACTATTAAATTGTGTGAGAACTTTATGATTTAATAGTTCGATTCGAGTATGCTGCTGATGTTGTTGTGCGTGACAATGCGATCAACTTGAATGCAAACTGATTGTGGTATGCGTGTGAATATCATAGGCTTAAACTAAATAAGTGTGATCAAGTAACTGGTCTTACCGAGCAAACCCAAGGTGAGTTCACTACATTCGAGCATGCGTCCCAGTGGTTGGGGACAGTCAGTGGTTTGGGTAAAAACGGGTATATTGGTTAATATTCTCACCTATCATTTTTGTAAGTCCCTTATTATGTTACCTGGAGGGTAACGGGTATTAGTTGGTAGCGCTACTTAGGTTTGGCACCCTCACACCGCTCCTGGATAGGACGAATGTGAACTAATGACCCAGTCGGGGCCCAGTACTAGATAGGAGTACGTGGGAAGGGCAGTCATGTATTTCAGGAGCCGTCTTGTTCGGAAATGATATATTAACAATATTACTTGCATTGGTTATTGAACTGTTTTACATACAACTGGTAACAAACGTTTTCTAAAACTGTGAACTCGCCAGCTTTGTCTGATACACTTGTTACATGCTCGCAGGTAGTTAGGTGATTGAAACAGGAGCTTGCTGGCTGGAGGGCAAGAGTGGTCATGGTCATGCTGATGAACTTGTTTATCAAACACTTATTTATTACGTTCGTGTAGTATTTACTTTATGGTATCTTTACGCTTCCTTTGGACTTGTGGTTTGAATAACTCATGATTGGAGTTTTATCATTATTAATTGATGGAACTTTGTTTTAAAATTTTGATTCAGTGTAATTAGTGGCTCATTGCTAGTCGTCACACACCTAACAGGGACACTCCCTAGGTGGTAATTTGAGGGTGTGACATTTTTCTTCCTATCTCTCTCTCTCTCCGCCTCTCTCTCCATTTCTTCTTCGATCGCTGTTGCCGCGCGTCGTGTGCGTGTGTGGGTTCACCGGCAGTCGGCCGACACCTCCGGCTCCGCCACCGGAGCAGATGACGATGATGATGAAAAGGGGGGGTGTCGACTGGTGGTTGAAGAGGTGATGCTCTTGTTTGATAAAGGGTTTTGTGTGGGTGACACAAGAACAAAATGCTCTGATCAAACAAAGTAGGAGGGAAATTACAAGGGGTGCGGCTGTAATCTCTGTAGAGGGGTTAGGGTTTCTTCAAATGTGAAAGAGAAGAAGGTTGGTTGCCCGGATGCATAACCGAGAGAGAGGGATCAGTGTAGATGGGAGGTTTGTGTGTAAAAGACAAGTGTATAAATAGAGAGAGATGAGATCTAGTAGAAATCTTGTTGAGATTTTGTGAATCTTGTGAAGATTTGTAAAGATTTTGCATAGATTTTTAGAGATTTTTAGAGATCTTTAGAGATGTTATAAGATCTAATATATTAGGTGCAGGTTTAGGCTTGCGGGTTTTGGGCTTGGGCCCAGGGCCCACAAGCTCAATCCCCGTGTTTAAGCAACCCGTAATTCCTACGAGACCCGTTATCAAAACCCAAAATCACCGTAGCCTAGTAAAATAATATTTCAGAGTTAAAAACGTGTAAAAATAATGTCGGTATCCGTCGTAGTCGCGTTCGTGCGTCGATAACGGTAATAATCGCGAAAAATTACATCGTCGCCGTCTTTAATCTGTTTTTGGATCCGTTTTCAACTACGGATAATAAAAATTGAAAACGAAGCTAAATATATCAAAATATATTAATATTGGGATGAAATTCGAGTCCGGTGCTTCCGTTTGGTCGTTGTTTGTCGGTGCGTTACCGTTTCTGCGTTTTCGTTCACGTTTGCGTTTGTGTCGCACGGAAGCCCAATAAATTCACAAAATTAATTTCATAAATATAGAATATTCGTAGAAAATCCATATTTGTCGGCGTTGTCAGTATTTTGTTCGGTTTCAATTCGTTGTCGCTTAATATTCAGCAGATTTTTCCATAAACCACCGTTCACGCTCTGTAAAGCTGGTTAGCCGTTTCTAGGTACTCCAAAGGCCTAATTAAGTCAATCTTCGTCTCAATCACTATTTATTATCGCGTTAATCGCCTGTTAATCACGTAATTAAGGGCCGTAAATCACCGGTTGTCACAGATTTAGCAACTTTAGCTATTGATTCTAAGTTGCATTATGATCATATTATAATGTAGAATAACCCTATGTGGTTATACTATCTTATCATAATCAGTTCTTGAGTTTTTATGCAAGTTCTTATAATATGCCTAATATTGACCAAAATGCCTTTTTTGTGCATAACTTGTTTTAACAAATGATGAACTTATAAAATGACTAACCTACTGATATGGTAATATAATTAACGTGTTTTGGTATAATAAACTTGTTCATAACTTGAGTTTTTATACAAGTTCACGAACTATGCCATATTATGACTAAAATGCCCTTATGGTGCATAGTTTGGTTTTAAACCATAATGATCATACAAAGTTGATAACCTACCGATGTTACAGCATAATTAAAATGATTTGGCATATTGAACTTGTTTGTAGCTCATCAGATCACCTGATACCACCTATGCGCGTACGGTTAGCTTATGTAACTAGTTTCAATTATAATACAAGTTTTTGTTTATAATGAATGATATAAGTTGAAAATGACAACCACAATATAAGGTCGGGGGTGTAATATAAGGTCAGGGGTGTGGTATACCGTCCCTGGTCACCTCAGCTTCGTTAGCGTCCCATAGCGCACCCACCCCATCCCCTGCGCGCCAAAAGGGGGGGCATCATCGAAGCTCCGCCAGCCCAGTAACAAGCGTTAAAGGGGGTGTGCAGGTGGGGCCCATTCTTTTCAACCAATCAAATCTTTTTTTTTTTTTTTTTTTTCCTATTGTGTTTAATAGGGGGTTTTAAACCATTGCATACAAGTTAAAGGAATATTTTTTTTTCCAAACATGGTGTTATTGAGAAAATTATTTACCAAAATGGTGTTGTGTCAAAAGTATGTTCTTAAATAGTGCTTTGGTTGTTAATTTAAGTATCTCACTCCTAATTCCATTGGGTAACTTCAATTCATTAAATAATTATCAACTTATTTTATTTTTTAATACAAGTAAATTTATTAAGATATAGTTACATTAATTTTTTCCATATCAATTATCATACTCAACACCAATGGGTGGTGGTCCATTGGCAAAGGCAAAGTCTTTAAACACATTGGGAGGTAAAGGTCTTGGGTTCAAATCCCACAGACAGCAGGGAATAAAAGAACTTTGCCGTTCAAAAAAAAATATCATACTCAACATTTCACCTAAAATATTTTCTGTTAACCGTGACCTCAAAATTGTAAAAAAAAACTATGTTATTTTTACTACGTATATATTTATAAAAAAACAGGGGAAATATATATATATATAAATAAATTTATTCATGTGTATATATATAATAAAATAAAAGTTATAATTTGATTTTAAATAACCGTGTCAATTCAACATTCACAGGTTAGGATGAATTCAAAAACTGAATTCACAACTCAGACTTCGGTTCGGATTATCGACCTATATATTTTTTCCAACCAACGTATTATATTTTTTGTTTTTTATTTGTTATTTTTCTCAAACAATTCTTTAGATTTTTTTTATTGTCAAATGTAAACAAAAATTATCTATGTAGTCAATTAGAGGTGTTCATTCTTGAATTAGACTCGAAATGTTGAAAACTAAACTGAACTAAATTTGGATTACCAAATTGAATTCAGGTATCAATAAACCAATGTAAAAACTCTAAAAAAACATATAAAAGTAATTTTACAAAATAAAATAACAAACATACCCTGTATTAAACCTTTCTTTTGCAAGGCCAACATAATTTTTATGTTATTACATATATCTTTTTCGTGATAATGAAATATACAAAGTCAGTAGATGTAAAACTTGCAATATTATCAATTGTATGCTGTAAACTAATTTCAAAATAAGTAGCAAAAAGGAAACAAAAGGAAAATAAACACATGGAGTAGGAGGTGGGCGCCCCAAAAATATTCCTGTATCAATTATATGAAATTTTAAATATATAATTTTGATATGCTGTTCATCATTATTTTTATACACATAATACAAAATAACATTGTTAAGTCCAAATTAAAGTACAATACTTTGTGGTCACGGTGATCCTAATATTTGAATTCTATGAGAAAATGAAAAAAGGAAAAATAACGTCTGTATACAACAATTTTCTTCTATTAAAAAACTAATTAAATCAACAAGAGGAAAAATAACGTTTGTAAATAACAATTTTCTTCTATTAAAAAAACTAATTAAATCAATGATAATTTTAGCTAGTTAAATTTATCCAATAATATTAGGAGTGAGAAACTATTAAGTGGGACTTTCCTTGAATTTTACGACTAAAACAGTTGGTAAATATTTTTAAAACAACACCATTTTGGTAAATATTATTTCCACCAACACACTTATGAGAAAAAACTCAGCTAAATGGAGGGGCTTTAAAGCTCCTATGTGACATGGCGCTGATGTGAATCTATCGTGCCACTATAAAACCCTTAAGGACTTTAAACCACACCCTAGCACCACTTACTAATTCATTTTGTAATATACTAGGTTAGAACCCCGTGTATTACACGGGTTTAATAAATGTAATTTTATATAGTAGATAAAAAATAATATATTTTTAAAAACCTCTTTTATTACACGTATTGAGTAAATAGAATTTTATATATTAAATAATAAAAAGTTATATTTTTAAGAATTTCGTGTATCGTGCGGTTTGAATAAGTGTAATTTTATATACCAAATAATAAAAAAATTATATTTTTAGAAAACCCTGTGTATTCACGGGTGAAAGAAATGTAATTTTATATACTAAATAATAAAAAAAATTATATTTAAAAAAACTTCGTGTATTGTACGAGTTGAATAAATCTAATTTTATATAGCAAATAATAAAAAAAGTTATATCTTTAAAAACCCTCGTGTATTACACGGCTTGAATAAAAAAAAACTAATGGATAAAAATAATAAAAAAAAATCCATTTTGATTTAGAAAGATTTTTTTAACAATAGATAAACCCGTGTATTAGACAGGGTTTTTAAAGATATAACAACTCATGTAATATACGTGGTTTTAAAGATATAACTTTTTTTTTATTATTTGGTATATAAAATTACATTTATTCAACCCGTACAATATGGTTCTTATAGATATAACTTTTTATTATTTAATATATAAAATTACATCTATTCAACCCGTGCAATAAATGATCTTTTTAAAGATATATTGTTTTATTATTCAGTATATAAAATTTATTTAATCAACTCGTGTAACACGGGGTTATAACATAGTTATTATTTATATTAAATATAAATTCGAAAATCTATCTGACATCTAATTTGTTTTTTTCTTTCACATGAATAATGCCGAATATATGTTGCAAAATAGGTTATGTGATATTATTTTTGTATAAAAGATTTATATTAATTTAATTAATATTTAATAATTTAAATTAAATAATTATTATCTACAATTAAGGATGGTCTAAAATAATGACAAGTGTCCTCAAATTGGTTTCTTTTATTATATTATATGTATAGATTTGACGGAAAACACGATAATAAAGAAATGGGACCACTTAGTAATTCATTTTGTAATATATTTGACTAAAAACACAATAATAAAGAAATTGAAGAATAAAACATCTGCTCTTCTTTATATTTGGCCCACCCACAACATATATCCCATTAAGTTTGGTGGCCCATTATAACATCATAATATGTATTCAGTTGATCCGACGACATAGGGTAATTCCATCACCAACAGGAAGCATGCATATTTCTATCCTTGGATCTGCGGCTAACGCTTTGTTAAGCTCTAACACGAAATCTCTATAATATCGGACATACTTTCTCATCGGTGCATCTGCTGGTGCCACAACAGATCCATTCCATAGGGTGTTATCGTAACCAATCAACCCACCTATCTTGACTAAATCAATCAACCGTTTATGGTAGTTAATGTAGTTGTCCTTATCAGCATCCACAAATATGAAATCAAATGTCCCATGATATTTTCCCTGAATATCAATGACCAATATCAAATACAAGAAAACATCTAAAATACAACAAATGTGGTACTTTTATTTTATCTTACATCGGCGATCATCTGATCAAGGACGGGCAAGGCTGGGCCTTCTTTGAAGTCGATTTTGTGGGCAACTCCGGCCTTTTCTATAATTGGAAGTCCCACTTCGTAATTTTCTCTATTTATATCCATCGCCAAAATCTATAATAAACATAAAAATCAATTACATTTTTGCCGGTTTTAGTTAAGGTTAAATGAACACGGTTATTATACCTTGCCATCATCGGGAAGAGCAAGGGCGGTGGCGAGAAGAGAGTAACCCGTGAAAACCCCGATCTCCATGGTGTTTTTAGCATTCACTAATTTCAGTAACATGTTTATAAATTGTCCTTCATCGGCTGATGTTGTCATGATATTCCTAAAAATATATAATATAATGAATATATATAAGATGTGCGACAAATCATGATAATATATAGAATAAAAGATATAGAAACGAATAAAAAACAAACCTACCCACTAATATTCAACTCGTATAGTAGGGTAAGATGAATACAAGTCTTACCTCTATCCTATGGGATAGAAATGCTATTCTAATAAGACATATCTTCTTTTGTTTTTATATTTTTATAAAAAGTAAATTTTGGTTAAATTTTAAGAAGAAAACAATAAAGAAAACATAGTTCTAGAATTCACAATTATGATATTTTAATAAAAAGTAAATTTTGGTGAATTTTTAAGAAGAAAACAATAAAGAAAACATAGTTCTAGAATTCACAATTATGAGGTGTAAATACCGGTTTAGGCCAAAAACTTTATACAACATATTATTTAAAATAATAAATATAATCAACATTTAAGATATACCGGTTTAGGCCAAAAACTTTACACAACATATTATTTAAAACTTTATACAACATATTATTTAAAATAATAAATATAATCAACATTTAAGATATACCGGTTTAGGCCAAAAACTTTATACAACATATTATTTAAAATAATAAATATAATCAACATTTAAGATATACCGGTTTAGACCAAAAACTTTACACAACATATTATTTAAAACTAATAAATACAATCAACATTTAATACATAGAATGTTATTTAAAAATAATAAATACAATCAACATTTAATACATAGAATGTTCCTAATTAATTTGTAGTTTATTAAGATTTGTACTAATTTGAGTTTGATCGATGACAACGAGGCTTACCATGGATGTTTTGCCGTTACCTCTCTAAGCTCCTTCATGGGTTCAGGCTCTCTTGGATACACACTTGTTTCAAGAATATACTGCAAAACGTGACCAAAAACTTAAACCGGCCGGTTCTTTCTTATTATTATTAGTTTATTACCATAAAATCGCGATATCCGATCAAATCGATCGCTAAAAGACTTAAGACGTACCTGATATAGAGCATCACTTTGCAAAAGACTCTTGTGGCCAACCTCTTGGTGCCGGCTCACTTGATCTCCATTAGTTGACTCGGTTTTCGTCTCAACGTTGGTCGAATCGGTTTTCGTCTCTCCGATGGTTGCCATTTTTTGCTCCTTTTTCCGGTCTTTTTTTTTTTTCTTGTAACAGAAGGGAAAGTATTGTGTTTCTTGGATGGGTGGGAAAGCTGAGTTTTCAAGGCAATATAGAGGGGTATATATGGATGTGAAAATCCGGTTCAGACCGGTGACATAAAATGTAGACCGGCCATTAACCCGGTCGGGGGTTGGTGAGTTCTTGTTAGACCCCACTGAGTGGTTCCCCATCAATTCGTTAGTGTTAAGTCACTTCTATGTTTTTCTTGCATGTTAATAAAATTTCTTTTATTGATTTTCTTTATTTGACAAGTGTCAAATACAGGGTTGATAATATAATTCAAATAATTTATATATTTTTTTAAGGGTGACTTTCAATATGTACATGGATCATTGGTCACTGGGTCCCGGTCAAAGACGGTTACCCGTCAGCCCAGCATTCTCAGACGCGATGTTCTATCGGGCCCCGGCTGCCGCTCTGACTGACCTTCGCCCGGAAACCATACTGCCCCCACACGAAAGACCCGCTGGGGTAACAGCTGGGTAAAACCGGGTTGCCCTCCGGATCGAACCATGCCTCGTAGTTCTTCAATTTTTTGAAACTTTTGTATTTCAAGTAAAAATATTCTTTCCGGTTTTATAACCTCTTGAACAATATTAGTTCCAGGAATCTGTTTTATCTTTGAATTTTTTTTCATGGATTCAAGAAAATTTGGTTTTCCTATTTGAAAAGCTTTTGTAACATTTTTAATCAAAATCATTTCGTGATTAAGATGAAAAGATACTCTGTCTAACCATTGAGTGAAAGGTCCATAAAGTTGACAGAAATTATTTCCAAGAAGTAAATCCATACCTGAGTCTTGTTGATAGATAGTAGGAATGGTAAATGGTTCTCCAGAAAAATAGATTATAAGATTTTTACAAACCTTATCTAATTTAATGACTTCTTTGTTAGTAATAATTGCCTTAATATCTTTGGAAGTATTTTCCCATAGATCATCAGGAATTACATGTTTGCTTGCTAAACAAAGACTTGCCCCTGTATCTACATAACAATGTAGAGCAATTGTTTTATATCCTTTGAAAAAGATTTTTCCTTTGATATAAATTGAATTTGGATTAGTTATATTTGAATATGCTAATTCAAAACCATGAGTTTGTTTATGATTCTCATCCCCCCAACTAAAAGAGTGCTTAGAACTCATTCTGAGTCTTCTGTTGAAGAATCTGAGGATGACAAGTTATCTAGTATTTCTAATGTATATACTTGCGTATAGCCATCAAAAATATTTTCAGAAGGGAAATATCTTTCAGTTTCAGCTTCCGAGATAAATTTTAATTTTTTCGGAAATTTTTGTCTGTTGGGACATTCGTTGGCATAATGTCCTTCTTCAGAACATATCCAGCAACGACATTTTTTCTTCCCTTGAGGACAAACCTTAGGTTTTTCTTTAGAAAAATATTTTCCCGGTGAAAATTTGCTTTTCTTGGTTTTCCAAAAACGTTTTTTAGTTTTTGGTTTATATTTATTTTTATATTTCTTTTTGAAATAACCTTTATCTCTTGTTGGTTCACAGCCAAAAGATAATTGTGGTAACTCAGTGAATTTTTTACAACAGTTTTTATTAAAACGTTTTAACTGTTTTTGTTTATTAGAAAAATCACAATAGGCTGCAATTTCCTCTTTAACAATTCTTGTAGCAAACCCAAGAGAGTACATCGTAAACTAATTTTTTTCTTTATTCCATCGTTCTTTTGCCTTATCTCCGACGATGAGAATTTTCATTAAGTAGGCATCAATCCAAGAATGGAATTCACCTGTACCTAATTTATATAAATTTGTTTCATAAAGACAAGTGAAGTCGTCTAAATGACATATATCACAAAGTTGTGCTTTAGCAAGATTTTGTCTTGCTTTTTCTAGCAACTTTTGATTTTCTCGGTCTTTATCTGTCATGAAGTCAAGACCTAAAAACATCATGTATATTGCATTTACTATTTGATCAAAAAGATCCTCACCATGCAAATCTTCACTCCAAGTTATTCCTTTGATGAAGTTTTGGACAATTCCTGCAGATTTATGTTCAACTAATAATAACAAAGCCTTAGCATGGGAGAACTCTTCTGGATTAGTCTGAATAATTAGACTGATCTCAGTGTTCTATTTGTTAATTACCTCTTTTCTTTTGTCAAGGTTAAAGATACAATCAATTTTAATAGTATTAATAGTAGTTGAACTACCATTGTTATTACTATTAGAATCAGGTATACCTTTATGATACGGCATGGAAAATTCCGTATTCTTTTTTCTACTAGAACGTTTGTTACTACTGCTAGTAGAGGCATTATTTACTCTATGTTTTGAATGCCTTGGAGATATTTCAATATCTGAAGAACTTTCTTCAGTTTCGGGTTCTTCTTCCTTTAAAGGAAAGATCATTGGTTCTTCATTTTTTAAAGTAAAGATCCGTTCTTTATTTTCAGAAAAATATCTTGCATTTAAGATTTTATCTTCAGAAAACTTTTGTTCACATTCTTTGTCATCTAATGAAATGAGATTAACAAGTTCATTTATCTGTTCAACTGGAAGGGTATCCAATTGTCCATCTAAAATTTGCTCCAATCTTTGAGTGATAGAGCTCATTTTACCCGTAAGATAAAATAATCTTTTTATCTTTAAGATTTTTAATTCTTTTTTCAAATCTTTTTATTTGACTTTTATGAAAAAATATATCATTCATTTTGTCTTTTGGATGTATGTTTCAAAAAGGCAAATTGCATTTTGAAATATTTCCATATTGGTTTTTTGACAAAACTAGTCATGTGGGTGGTCTAGGTGGTCCGAAAGGCCATGTTAATGCATTTGGACTTTTAGAGCTTCCTAATGATGGATTTCCAACGTTGAAATTTGGAAATGAATATTTTTGAAAGCTTTTTTCATTGACCATTTTTTCTTTTTGCTTTTCGGTGTAACACCCCAAAAAGGGTTAACATGAAAATAGGTTAAATAACTAAAAGAATTAACTTAGTAAAAATATCACAAAAGCTAGTTAAAGGATGGAAAGTGCCAAATTAAAAACATGTAAACTCTATGGGGGTTAAACATGGCCAATGATAAAATAAAGGTATTAGAAGGGGAAAACCAAGAAACACACACATTGTGCGTGTCTGGGGATCGAACAAGGCAGAGAACAAGGGTGAAAACCCTTGTTTATCAAATTCAATCAATTGGGTAGGAGATTAGAAGAAAATCAACTGCATGAACTCAAATCTACACTCATCTAAACTTGATTTTTAAAGAGGTAAGTCCAATTTCTCAAAATCATGATTTGTAGGAATTGGGTCATAACCCAATCTCGAGTTTATGCAAGAAATTGTGTAGATTGGAGTTAGGACTTCTTTATGGAACAAGAATCATGTTTGTTTATGTGTGAATTTGATCATTTGAAAAGCTAATTGCATAACCCATTTGATATGAAATATTAGAGATGTAGAATGGTGGAAAAATTAGTAGTGATCATGTGTAAATTTGATATATGTGATGTTGTAGTACTTGAATCTTAAACAAATGAATGTAGGATAAAAGAATATTATGAACTTGATTGATTTTTGATGAATTTTGAAATGAATTAGTAGGAATTATGCTTTGAAAGCTTGTACTTAGTGTCCCACAAATGCGAAACCCGCCAAGTGTTTGATGAAATGCTTGAGAGAATAAATATATGTAATTTGAGAGATGATGGAATGAAATTTTGTGGTACTAAATGAACGAATGAATGTGTTGATATAGGCGCGAAGGAAGAAGGTTCAAGTACTAGGAAATCGGAAGGCCCGCAAGATCGAGGTATGTTAATTTACACATACATTTTTAGCATGTTGTATTATGATTACTAATCTTTATTGTAACTCGTCATATATGCCAAAAATTGAGTAATGGTAGTTTATGGAAGTTGAGAAGTAAGTAGTATGATCCGTTATGAACGAATGATGTGAAAGGAAGGTTTATGAATAAGGTTGCATCATAACTGATTCGTCTTAGTTGAACCGGTTATTGGAAAGTTAAGAAAGAATGTAATGAAGCTTTACTCGATCTGTCATGTACGGGTTGGGGTGATTGCGAAAGAATGTAAGAATTTGTATTGTTCGTCATAAACGAACCGAATGGGAGTTATGTTATGAATGTTAATATCCGTTATTAACGGGTATATAAAGAATGGAATGTAACGTTTCTATCGAGACGGGAATGTAGTGACCCGTTCAACGGGTAGTAAGCGTAAAGAAAAAGAATGTTGTAAAGGCAAGTAATATGAAGACTATTGATTTAAAAATGGTTAATGTGATTATGGATTAATTATTTCCTTGGTGTTTGATTTAGGTAAAGCCTCAATTTAATCGGTTCGGCGACTTGGAATGAGCACCCATATGTAATTCGCCTACAAGCGCTTCCGCTACCTTTTGTAACAAAGTCATGGTCAAATGTATTTTGTTGTAGTTAGTTTTAAATATTAGTTAAACTTTGAAGTTTGCCTTGTTTGGTCTTTTGAAATTTCTCTAGATGTCGGTAGTTATCTAAAACTATGTTTTAGATTTGTAAGTCTTTTGAAAGTGTTGTTAATTACTTGAAATTACGTTTGTCAAAACAGAGATTGTTCATATAGTAAACGGGTCATGCCGAATTTTTTAAAAAATAGTTGTTGAATTTATTAAGTTCTAAAGTGAATGAAAATGGGGCGTTATAAGTTGGTATCAGAGCCGAGGTTTGAGGGATTCGAGCACAAGTAGTAGTGCTCGAACTCAAACTGACGGCTCGCTCGAAGGTGTGCTCGCTCCAAGATCGCGTTGAGGTAAAGATTTAAGTTTGTTGTAGATGTAAGTATTTATGATATGTTTGTGATATAAATATTTAAGTTAATTATACGGGGAGTATTGTTGGGAGGTTAAACGGGAAGTTCCAGCAACCGTATGGCTTAAACGGACTTAGAAAACGAATGAAAAACACCCAAAATGAGATTTGCAGCGATTCGACAATCGGGAGGCCGTCGCCGACGCCCCCCTTTGAGCTGACGCCCTAATTGACTGTCTACGGACAAAGTGGCCGACACCACTTTTTCGAGCCCGTCGCCGACGGGATATGAGGTCGTCGCCGACGGCCAGCGGGAGTTTAGTCCGCTGAAATTTTTTTGTTTTGTTTGTTTTTCACGTTTAGGGTTCCCGTATGATCTAAAAGACTATCAGATAATGACATAAAATCCATATGAGCATAATAATAAGATATTTAAGATCACAAATTGTGATCACAACGTAGTAAAATTTATAAAAGTCGAATGTAATGTATGGAATGGCATGAAATGAATGACGAATGTATAAAGTGGAGTTGGAAACGTATGATAATGAATAATGAATAATGAAAGAAGTAAATGTAGATTAAAGTACTTGGATATGTGAAGGTACCTGAATTGTTAATAAATGAATATAAAAGAATGATGAGATTAGTGGTGAAAATAATTTGAAGAATGTGAGTTAGATGGAATTCGTATGAGACTTCGAATAAATGTATGCTTTGATCAGAATTATGCATTAGAGGCTCGTACCCTGTGTTTGAAATGATGCGTTACTTATGTGTATATAACGATTTGCTTTAGTATGACTAAGAGGCGAATATGTGCTAAATGTGAATCATACGAGCTTATTAGTAAAGGATATGTTGAAATTATGTTATATAGTTGTTTTGAATGAAAGTTGCTATTGTAGAATCATGGAGCGTTAGCATGTGAAAGTACGTGTATGTGAATGTATATGTGTATTGTTTAGAGGATCACGTAAATTGTATATGTCATACAATATGAGTATGAAATGTGCAGGATATTAATATTATGACCTTCCATATTTAGATGAATACATGTTCAAAAGTTTAAAGTGTGTAAACAAGACAGTTGACTTTCTGAAAGTCAACAGTATAGGGATATCATGGGATGGCCATTAGACACAATTGTTAAAGTAAAGAGTTAATGTGTGATGTACTAGATGAATTACGTGTTATGCTTGATGATAGTTTAGTTGTATGGATTTGAAATAAGATGACTATTAATGAATGTCTCATTTATACGAAATTTTACTAACGAAAGTCGATTAACGTATGAATAGAAAGACAGTGAACAGTCGTATGTATGCTCACATAAGCTAAGGATATTACGAACGTAATGATATGTAAGGATGAAAATCTTGTCAATTGACTTGAGCATGGATGGCAAAGGGTTAAGAGGAAGCAATAAGGTAAGCATGAACATGGACGCTAAAGGAATGTGAATTCGCAATCACTTAGAATTTATTTACATGAAGATGTATACGTGTTTGAATATTTGAAATTAAGTGGAACGTATAAATAAATGAGAAAGGTTAAGGTACGTTTTGTTGAAATGGTTGGCATAATGTTAAACCGGTCATAAATTTTAGTTGAGAAGTTTTAATATGGAAATGAGAACTTGGTAATGTTAATGAAAGGTATGGAAAGAATATTAGTTAAGATGTTAGCTAAAGACGTTTTGTAAGTGTGTTCGAATTGAAAGTAAGTACAACACGTACTACAATACTTATATACAAAAAGTACTGGGTGGTGGTTGACTTTAAAAGGTTATATTGTAGAAGTTAGTAAATAATAATTACTTACAAATGCTGGAAGTATTACGTAAGAAATGCAACGTGTAATGTAGGATACTCATTAGTAAGAGACATGTTAGAGGACGTAGGTGAATTAACACCAAATACGGTGAACGAACAAATGGAAATGGTATATTAAGGGATGATCATGTATTGACCGAAGCTCGAGAAAAACACGAGAATCATCTCACTTATGTCCGGTCAAGCTAGCAAAAAGGGGTCTAACGATTCTTAAAAGATCGGATCAATATAAGAAAGAAAGATAAGAATGAAAAGTTTAAGCTTACGATTGAATGTAAAACAAACTTAAGAAAGAAGGGTGGGAACACCACTAGAAATAGGATGTAGAGTGTCGCGTTGAGACGCGCTACATGAATTAGGTTATGGAATTAAGTGTTAGGACCCAACACTTGAAGTTGAATGTAGAAGATTAATACGAAAACGTATCATAAGAAATGATATGGTAAATGATACGGCAGAAGAAAGAAAGGTATGGATGCTGTAACACCTGTGCCTCCACGGCCATCAAACAAATACCAAACCAATGAAATATTATATTTCATACTTGGGATTTGTAAAAATATGTGTATCATTTGCACATATCAATTCTTGTTCAATTTCAAACTCTAAATCGCTTTCTGGAAGGTTATACGCGCACCGATGCGTAAATATAACCAGTTTAATGCAACAAACACTCCGGAATAGTGACATAGGCTTAACATACCTTAAATAACCTTTACATAACTTAGAAATAAGTTTTGGAAGGTTTGGTGTGGTGAAATCAAAGTTTAATCGCTTACAGGGACTAAAGTTGACAAACTGTGAAAGTATGCCAATTTGAACTGTAACAGACATTCCGGAACATGACCATAAGTTAAACATACCATAAATATCCTTTACATAGCTTATAAATAGGCTTTGAGGGGTTCGGTGTGCTAAAATAAACTTTTGGGTCATTCAGGGACTAAAAGTGTCAATAAGTGCACAAGTTTGCATTTTCGCGCATAACTTACTTTCTGAATACATCCGGACATCCAAAAATTTATGTAAGCACTAAAATATTTTATTTTAGTGTTCGCCATAAGAAAAATCCATTCGTCGCGTCTTTTGGTTCGTTTTTCGCGCTTATGCGCATTCCGTCGTAATTAAGCGAACATCGCGTTCGTACGGCCAAACGAACCGACATCCGAGATATTTTTGAACACATTTTAAGTTCCCTATACTTTAACTTCATTTTAGAGCTTTGAAATGGGGTTAACGGGCCTTAAACGTGTCGAAAATGGGCTAAATGCATGACAGGGACCAAAAGTGTAAATCTGCCAAACTTAAGCCTAGCGGTGCGCTACACTTTTAGTGTAGCGGTGCGCTAGGGGTCTGCAGAACAAGATCAGACTAACGACTCAGCAGATTCCAGCTGTTTGATCCATACCCACACATTTCCCACTTGCCTAATCTGTTGATAAACATCATTTTTAGCCACCATGAGTTTCCGACACTTGTACGGCTTGGATTAAGGCACGATATTCAACAAACGATCTTAACGGTTACCCGAAAACTATAAATACCCCACCCCCACAACCTCATTTCTTACAAGAATTCTGATTTGAGAGCTCTAAGTTGAAACCATTGTTTCATACCTGAGTTCTTGAATCGAGATTAGCATTCGGGGACCCTTCGTAAGTATTCTTTCGTTCTTTTCCTTATTTTACTGCTTTTCGAGTCAGAAAGTCAAACTTTGTTTGACTTTCAGCGTTGACCAGTAATGGTCAATGCGAAGTTCGTTTGAACTTCGCAACGTGAGTGTAATCACGTTGGTCATAGTCCCTTGGGACTATGCCCACTGATTACCACGTTGTCTAGAGTCGTAGGGTAGGCGATCTAATAAATCGCCTATACCTTCGAACTCGACCCATTTGGTCGATCATTAGGATCCGACCAAATACATTAGGTGACCCTAGTATAGGGCATAACCTTCCGAGGTTATACCCTATGGTCACATCGTTTAAGTAGTTGTATGATAGGTAGTTTATATGCCTTAGGTAAATTACCAGAATACCCTTTTCATGTATAATTGGTAATTAAGCATATGTAACCTAAACTTTTGTCACATAACTGATTATGTAACATGTTTAGGCATATAACACCACTAGTTAGGCGATCCGAACGCGTTTCACGCGAACGACGCGTTAAAGTAGCATAAGCTACCTAAACGGGTCGTAATGGGTCGTAAACACTTAGGTTAAGTTTCATTTAGTATGTAGGCTTTGTTAAACCAAATGACACGAGTCTCTACACTCGTTTGGTTTACAAACCCTAATGCTACCCGATCTTCCGATTTAGGTCCGGTTTATTAATGTAGTTACCTATAGTAGGTGCCGTTTGATTCCGTGATCTCTAGCTTTGCTTGGTGGTTATCCTAGGACTTCTGAGCAATCTCAAGTGAGTACATAGACCCCTCTTTTACTGTTTTCCAAACTGTTTTGGGGTGGAACACATGTGCCTACTTATTACTTTCAAGCTTTCCTGTTTTCACATCATATACTGCTATGTTCAATAGTACACTTATAGTACATGATCTCATTGTGTTTTATGCTATGTATGTCCATTTAGTTCATACTTAGTACATCGTTTTACATTTACATTTTATGCTATTTATGTCCATTGCGTGCATACTTAGTACATTGTTTTTCATCACATGCTTACATTTTGGTATGACATTTGGTTTGTTTACATGGGACAATACATTCATTAACACCGATCATGCCGTTCGTTAGTAGGTAGTGGTACCATAGGAATTGACAACTCCCGTTCCGGACGTCCCAGGGAAAGGGGATGAAAGGAATGACCGAATTCGTTGATATAAAGACAGATAGACCTTTAATTTGTTTAAAGGGTTTATCACCACAGTCGCAAGGCTTGGATGTATGCATATTCACAATACCGCATAAATGTTCATATTAAATATTTGCATGCATTTACACAAAACATAGCTTTGATTTAAACCAAGTTTTACTTCAATACTTTGTTTTTGTGCATATGGTTTAGTTGAGACCTTTCACTTGCCATACATGACATTTTGACATAGACATTTGACATAGACATTTGACATAGACATTTGACATGGATATTTGACATAGACATTTGACATGGATATTTGACATAGACATTTCGGCATAGACATTTTAACATGATTGACATTTGATCATGCATTTCCCACAAAACATAACTTTGATTTAAACCAAGTTTTACTTCAATACTTTGTTTTTGTGCATATGGTTTAGTTGAGACATTTCACTTGCCATACATGACATTTTGACATAGACATTTGACATGGATATTTGACATAGACATTTTGACATGATTTACATCTTGACATGAACATTTTACATTGTTTGGTTTGGTTTGATTAAGTGATTAAGTAACGATGCGTGTGTAATATGATACAAGCATGGTGGATACGCCGCTGGTACTTCCTATATATAAGTGTTTGTATGGTATTACATGTCGTAACGTTATTTGAATCATTTCAGTTTGAAACATAGAACATTTCATACAAATAACATACTTTTCACAAGACATTGATTCATAAACAACTTATCTTATGCAAACATATTTTACTTGGTTATTCATTTAACCTTACATTTATTTATACTTATCATCTGATCTTATCATTTTTCAAATGATTTAAAAGACAAAGCAAATAACAAGGTTCATGACTAAACATTTTCTCAAACATAAGTCATGAATCTTATTTTCACAAAACCTATGTATCTCACAGGCATTTTTATGCTGACGTACCTATTTTCACATGTGTTTTTCAGGAGCTGTTGCATAAGATGTTCAAGATACACATAGACAGACTTGGGCTTTAGTGACAATAAAAGATGCAAGACTAGTTAATTATGTTGTATTTCTTTGTTTGTTAAGACATTGTAACACTTTTAAACGAAACTTTAATATCCATGGTTGTGAAACATTAATTCTGTTACAACACGCCCCGATGTTTCCGCCGCGATTTGTTGTTTTACGCGGTCGGGGTGTGACAGATGAAAATGTTTGAATCTGAGAAATGGATTCAACCATGTAAGGAATGAAAGGTTGGATCCATAAACAAACCCGGATCAAACCAGTAAGAATGAAAGGTAATAAATTAAAAGTTCGAATCCGTAAGCGAAGACGGATTAAACAAGTAAGAATAAAAACTAAGAACAAAACTCAAATGAGTCATACGGGTCAAATGGCGATCGCCATTTGAACTCGGTATTTAATGTTCGATTTGTCAAGTTTATTACTTATAGGTGAGCATAATGTATGGGCATGCATTGTCATAGTTTGGAAAGTATTAACCGTCGCAAAGTATGAATAACGAGTCAAGGGATTGACCCGCGCCAGGTACGTATAAAAAGATTATATTTCTAACAGGAGCTTAAGGCTCGACTAGAGAATGATGTGACAGAATAGGATAACTGATACACATATGTAAGAATGTATTTACAATTGGATTTCCGAAAAGTCAAACGAAGTAAATGAAGTCCTTGCAAGTATGCAAGTATAAGGTACGAACGCGTACCTCGATACGACCACAATAAGTAAGTGGGGTGTTAGTCTGACTTTGAAAGGACAAACTGCGAAAGTTGACGAAATGACCAATAAAATGAAGGGATAGTATGTAAGAAATGGAATGTATGATATGTTTTAGCATGTACTTAAGGAAATTGTGAAAGAGACAATAGGCGAACCAACACCATGTAGGACGCAATTATGAAAGGTTATGTGCTAACTATTTATTTATAGATAAATATGATTGAATTCTTAGTGAGATGATAGTAATAAAGCTAGCGGAAGGATGCTCACGAGTGGGTGCATAATTCATGAATGAATGAGACCAATTTTGGTACGGAAGGTACATATAAAGAAGCAGATCGATCCGGCACACGGATAACTGATTTATGTAATGAAGGCGAGGTTAGTAAAATGTTTAATTCTTGATTGATGATTAAGAATCCGTAGATTTATTTGTAAGTGTGAACAAAATGAATGGTAGGATAATTATGGTATGGTATACAATAATCGACCTGTAATGGTCAGCGTGAGAAGGTATGAATGTCATTAAGAGGGAGATCTAAAGGCCTTAAATGAAAATTTGAACTGATTTGGTTAAACGCTCGTATGGTGCTCGTACACAACATACCTGGTTGTTATCATAAGTAGTTCATGCAAGGAGCTAATAATAAAGTGTGCGAAGGATTAAATTCGAGGCTAAACTCAAACTTGTAATTAGTTCAAGTGACGGTAGTAACCGTAGAATGATGCTTTATACTCGTATTAAGTATGAAAAAGTAATTAGGAAGTGGGTAGCTTTGTATTAGTACCACTAAGTCGTTAAATGTTTATAGTATACGTATAATGTTATGCTAAGCCCTCATATGAATAAGAAAGTAATTAGAAGAACGTTAGTAATGGGATAATGGGGTTTGTTCATGATTACAATAATGAATTATATCGTGCATGATTCGTGAGCGGAATGAAATAAATCGATTTATTTATATTAGTAAATGTATGAATATGTACGCTAAATTAGAAAGATAGAAACAAGCCGTAAACGTAAGCTTGTACGACCAATAGTATAGATTGGAATAAATTTCAAGGAACAAAGTGCTAGTGATGATGTATGCTAGGAACTAGCATTATAAAATGAAAACGACACTAATAAGAGCTCTGGATCAGATTCTGACTTATATGTGATTATGAAAGTAATTTATTTAAGTTAAGAACGTAGGGACAACGCACACAAATATGTTGATGCATGATTGAAACTTTTGCCAAGACCCCGAATGCATTTATGTCGTAGTAAGCTTGTGAATGAATAGATGAAAAATTAAGAGTAGAATTGATCTATTTGTTATGTGTCCAGGTTTCGGGGACGAAACCTCTTTTAAGGGGGGTAGACTTGTAACACCTCAAAAAGGGTTAACATGAAAATAGGTTAAATAACTAAAAGAATTAACTTAGTTAGTAAAAATATCACAAAAGCTAGTTAAAGGATGGAAAGTTCAAAATTAAAAACATGTAAACTCTATGGGGGTTAAACATGGCCAATGATAAAATAAAGGTATTAGAAGGGGAAAACCCAGAAACACACACATTATGCGTGTCTGGGGATCGAACAAGGCAGAGAACAAGGGTGAAAACCCTTGTTTATCAAATTCAATCAATTGGGTAGGAGATTAGAAGAAAATCAACTGCATGAACCAAATCTACACTCATCTAAACTCGATTTTTAAAGAGGTAAGTCCAATTTCTCGAAATCATGATTTGTAGGAATTGGGTCATAACCCAATCTCGAGTTTATGCAAGAAATTGTGTAGATTGGAGTTAGGACTTCTCTATGGAACAAGAATCATGTTTGTTTATGTGTGAATTTGATCATTTGAAAAGCTAATTGCATAACCCATTTGATATGAAATATTAGAGATGTAGAATGGTGGAAAAATTAGTAGTGATCATGTGTAAATTTGATATATGTGATGTTGTAGTACTTGAATCTTAAACAAATGAATGTAGGATAAAAGAATATTATGAACTTGATTGATTGTTGATGAATTTTGAAATGAATTAGTAGGAATTATGCTTTGAAAGCTTGTACTTAGTGTCCCACAAATGCGAAACCCGCCAAGTGTTTGATGAAATGCTTGAAAGAATAAATATATATAATTTGAGAGATGATGGAATGAAATTTTGTGGTACTAAATGAACGAATGAATGTGTTGATATAGGCGCGAAGGAAGAAGGTTCAAGTACTAGGAAATCGGAAGGCCCGCAAGATCGAGGTATGTTAATTTACACATACATTTTTAGCATGTTGTATTATGATTACTAATCTTTATTGTAACTCGTCATATATGCCAAAAATTGAGTAATGGTAGTTTATGGAAGTTGAGAAGTAAGTAGTATGATCCGTTATGAACGAATGATGTGAAAGGAAGGTTTATGAGTAAGGTTGCATCATAACTGATTCGTCTTAGTTGAACCGGTTATTGGAAAGTTAAGAAAGAATGTAATGAAGCTTTACTCGATCTGTCATGTACGGGTTGGGGTGCTTGCG
Organism: Helianthus tuberosus; assembly: GCA_030545235.1. Classification (NCBI taxonomy): domain Eukaryota; kingdom Viridiplantae; phylum Streptophyta; class Magnoliopsida; order Asterales; family Asteraceae; genus Helianthus; species Helianthus tuberosus. The sequence continues at coordinate 66,941,486 of CM060408.1, read as the reverse complement.
AAAGAATGTAAGGATTTGTATTGTTCGTCATAAACGAACCGAATGGGAGTTATGTTATGAATGTTAATATCCGTTATTAACGGGTATATAAAGAATGGAATGTAACGTTTCTATCGAGACGGGAATGTAGTGACCCGTTCAACGGGTAGTAAGCGTAAAGAAAAAGAATGTTGTAAAGGCAAGTAATATAAAGACTATTGATTTAAAAATGGTTAATGTGATTATGGATTAATTCTTTCCTTGGTGTTTGATGTAGGTAAAGCCTCAATTTAATCGGTTCGGCGACTTGGAACGAGCACCCATATGTAATTCGCCTACAAGCGCTTCCGCTACCTTTTGTAACAAAGTCATGGTCAAATGTATTTTGTTGTAGTTAGTTTTAAATATTAGTTAAACTTTGAAGTTTGACTTGTTTGGTCTTTTGAAATTTCTCTAGATGTCAGTAGTTATCTAAAACTATGTTTTGGATTTGTAAGTCTTTTGAAAGTGTTGTTAATTACTTGAAATTACGTTTGTCAAAACAGGGATTGTTCATATAGTAAACGGGTCATGCCGAATTTTTTTAAAAATAGTTGTTGAATTTATTAAGTTCTAAAGTGAATGAAAATGGGGCGTTATATTCGGGCAAAAGAGTTTCTGAATTTATTTTTTCATCAACTTTATCCGAAATATCCTTGATGATTTTTGCAACAATTGCTTCAAGATTTTCGTTGGTAGACAAACTTTCCACCTTTATAATTAAATCTCTAAGCAGTTCTTCTATTTTACCAAGAGAATTCATGCTATAGATATTGTTGCTTTTTTAGCTTTAAGCTCAAAAATTCTTTGTTTAGAGGCAACAATGTTTCTTTTAATAATTTCTATGTTGAGAGACTTTATTATATGACTCATCATACAATCTTCTTTTAATTGTTGTATTCGAATTAAAGAAGTATATATGTCTTCTTCTTCATAAGCGATTTGCTCATCAAGAATATGTGAATAATTTAAAATAGGTTTTAAAGACATTATGTCCCAATAACCTCTTTTAAAATTTCTCCATATTTGTCTATTCTTTCCGACATGGATCGTATTAGATGTTCAGTGTTACTAGATTCTCTTGTTTGTGAAGAGGTTCCAGCAAAACTGTGTCTAGGTTTTATTCCTAGAATTTGTTTATTTCGTGCAATATCAATTGCCCAATTTTCTTGTAATTGTGAAGGTTCAGAAAATTTACTACCTTCAACAACTCCAATATCTGAGAAAATATCTTCAATTGTTATATTTTCTTTTTCTTTATACTCAATTGAATGAGTACTATTAGTTAAAGCATACGAAATTAAATAATTAATCGTAAAAACTTTATTTCCTGGTTCCATAAGATCAGTTCTTTCACACTGATGTATAAAACTTAGAGTTTTATCAAAGTCTTTTGAATCTCGATGTAAAGCAAATTTAGGATATATAGTAAACATAAATTTACCATAAGCTATATTTCCTTGAATCGCTCATAGAAGAGCGTCTTGCTTATTGATAATTCTATTATCAACAAGGGTCATTTTTATAGGAAAATTAATTGCATCTCTAAATTGTGCTTTTAGAAGAATTTTGACTGCTCCTATATGTACCATATTGAGAGATTTTCTCAATTCTGGTTTAATATGTAAAAGTTTTTTTGCTATTTTTTCCTTTTGTTAGGAGTGGCAAATAAACTTCTTCTGATGTATTTTTTATGTCAACTGAAAGTTCTTCAGTGTTAAAACAATAAAGTATTTTATTTTTTCTAGAAAAGGCTCTAGAAACTAAACTTTGTAAAGTTTTTGGTTGATTAAAAACTTGTTTTGTGTCAAGCTTGAATTTAAGCTTGCCAATTTTTGTTAGTTGATAAGAGTTAATCATATAATCTGTTACAAAACCTTTTTCGTTTTCACTAAAGTTTATTACTTCAGTTGTTTGTTCCGACTCTTCTGAATCGTTTTTAAATAGATCTTTATTTTTCATTTAAAATTTAAGAAATATCTTATTTTTTTAAAAAGAGCAACAAGACTCTGATACCAGACGTGGAATGGTTCTAGTAAATTTTTTGTTACTACACAAAATAGTAGATTGAACGACAAAAAATATGTCGTTAGATAATTACCGGGAGTCGAACCGGTGACCTCCAAGGAGGAACCGGCCCAACCAACCACTTGGGAACCAACTGGGCTGGAAGGGGGTTCAAATTTATACTTTAAGTATCATAATTTTTTTCACTTAGTTATTTTATCTATATATAATCTAAAATTTAGTTGCATGTTCTATTTTAAAACCAACATTTATGAAGTTTTAAATGCAATACTTAAAATAATATTGATTAAAATAAATACTTAAAAATTTAGTTATATCAACTATTTTATAACCTTCATTATGAGCCTCTTATTTGTCAAAACATTAATTTCATTTGTAACGGTTGAGGAAACCAAAGGCCTTTCTATTATCTCTATTATCTATACTATAACTGACAATATGTGATGAGCCTCTCATTTGTCAAACATTAATTTCATTTGTAACGGTTGAGGAAACCAAAGGCCTTTCTATTATCTCTATTATCTATACTATAACTGACAATATGTGATGAACTATTCACAGAGAAACAAGTTTTCACACACACACAAAATTCCGCACAAACTTGAATCACCACCCCACATACCACGTTTATGTTCCGCCACCGACATTCGTAATCGCTTCAACGCCACTCGCTGTCGACGCTACTCAAATGAAACCATTGTCTACGCCGCCGATTGTTTAAACCGTCACCCTCCTCATTGACGGAACCGACGGACTACCATTGCAACCTGATACGGAACTCCGACGACACTAGACTACGGTCGCATCATCGCCCTCCCGTCAACATCGGTACCATATTTACAATTATTCTGGTCGCTTTTATTTTCTGTACGAAATCCCCACAATTAATCATGTTATTAGTAATAAAGAATTCATGATTTATTTCTGGACATTAGGAATTAGGATTCATAGAGTAAATTGAGAATTTGGGGTCCTATTGAACATGTTTTTTTTATATCGAACAAAACTAAATAACCACTAAACAGCGAGCCAAGCTTACTGGTTGATGCATATGTTGGTGTTCCTGTTAACCTTGAATGGCCACAAGTTCAACCCACACGCCATTCCTTTTATTTTAAGCATTTTTTCTCTGTTTACTTGACACATGAATCCAGTTTCATAAAATTCACTTTGTGTTTACCAGGTTTTAATGTACATTCTTACACAAAATCCCACTAACTGGTTTATAGCATGAGGAAGATGAAGTATAAATTGAAAATAAAAAATTACATAAAGCCAAGCCACATATGTATACCAACTTCCTTGAAAGTTCCATGTGTGTGTGTGGGTTACTATATTTTTACTATTAAACTTAAAGTATTATTTTATATAGAATCTTAATCACATGAGTAGAGTTTCATTTAGAAACTGAACCATAAATTAAGTTCCTGTGATGTTAGTATAGATAAGCTGTGTGTATGCACATGATGTCATGTAACTGTAGTAACAATAATAATACTGTTAATAATTATAACATAAGAGACAATCATAATAATTGTATATGTCACCTAATTTACTATGTGTTCTTAACCATATTTTAAAAATACTCAATAGTTAATGTTACTTAGTGATATATTGTTATACATGTTCCTTACAATATGTATGGTTTCTAATTTAACATGACATTAAATTATATTCTAACCATACATCAATTAAAGGACATTGATTCCAGACCCTAACTACATATTTACCTTCATAAATACAGCTTTAATGATGTTTTTAATTCTACTTTATTATATTAATGTGTCTATAATTGTTATGTCCCTTTGTATGCAAACCCCTAACTTCTCGGTTTCACTCTAATAAAAGTAAGTGACTTATCATTTTCCCATAATAATCATCATTTAATTTTGTGTTAATTAATGTTGTCCATTCCAAAAGACCATCTAAATGGCTTTATAAATCTTTGTCCATATTGCAGCCCATACCCGCCTTCTCTCCAACAACCTATAACCGCTCTGTCTACACGTGTGGCCATGGCAAGGAACGATTCTGTTGCTGGGTATTCAGAAAAATGGACCACACCAGAAGCCATCTTGACCCACGGTAGAAGAAACAAGCATCACATGGTATGCCCCCTACAAACTACATTGTATATATAGAATATTCATTTTAGATTATGTATCTTTATCGAAATCGAAGAGTAAAGGACAATATATCTCTATCTCTACACATAATATTATGGAGGACGCATGACACAATTCCAGCCTCCGTAATTTGTTATCTCGACCGTCTCTTTTATAAAATTATAATGTTAAAGAAATATATACTTTTAAATTTAATATTAACTTAACTATATATGCTAAATATTTAATTATGGATAATTATAATATGATTACCCAAATGAGTTTATATATTTTTTATTTTGATCTTAAGTTAATTAATTTAATTGTGTTAAAAGGATACTTGAAGGATTATTTACAAAGGTAACCCAATAACCAAAAACGCATTTAGTGGGATCTTGGTGCTAGATTTTCTATCATACATTTTGGGTTAGACAGCAAGATTGCCACTAAATAAATATGGATGTTTTTGATTAGTTAAGACTCAAAAAGAACCATATGTTCAATATATATATACATTCATCCTTTTATGGTATTATTATAAATCAAGAAATGACTTCGTGACAGGTTGATTGTTATTACATATGATCATACAATTTTCATATGCATGTATGAGTTGATTGTTATATGAAGGCACAAGCTTATTTTTTAATACATTAAATCAGACATCTATTTGGACTTACATACGTATGTTAAAACCTAACAGTACCAAATCCAAATTCGTATAGTTTGTGACGACCAAGCTGACCCCACACGATTGTTGGTTGTATCCACATCACATAGGAGGACTATATTGCGGTTGAAAAAAAAATTAATTTTTTTTAATACCGAAATCTATTTTTTAATACGGAATTCACATTTATAGATATTTATAAATATTTTTTAACAGTTATAAATATTTATAAATATTTTTTAATACCGAATTCACATTTTTAATACAGAAAAAAAAAGTAATGTTTTTTTTTAATACCGAATTCACGTTTATAAATATTTATTGAAAACATAAAATGTAATTTAAATATTGAGTAGATAAAGAGTGTACGTAGTTCGTGGCGAACCAAGCATATGTAAACGTTGGTCATTTTGGTTAAGGTCAAATCAGGTTTGCATTAGAATGTAATATACACTTAGGATATGTCATTTTGGATAAGCACAATATTGGTTATCATTTTTGAATCAAATGGTTAAAGTTTATAGTTATGCTGGTAATATATGCAGAGTGCTGAATTCACCTGTCGTGTTGAAGTCAAACGCATACGCAATAGCCAAGAGTGGTTCAGGCTGACATGTGGCGGTGGGAATTGCATGAAAGGTGTGGGGCGTGAAGACAACGATATGTGGTGTGATGGGTGCGAAAACCCCGTTGTCTTCCAGAGAGCAATGTTTGTTTTAGTATACCATTTTTAATAGTTTTCTTTTTGTTATTTCACTGCAGCCAGTTGGCTGGTGATGGGATTGGGGATGACGGTTGCATGCGTTAGCTAAAGTTTGGTCTATGTGTTATCCAATAAGATAGGAAGGCGTGCGAGAGTTTATGCGTTTTTCCTTTTTCTGTTTCATGTTTTTTTTCTTGGAAGACATCTTTTTTCACTTCTTTTTGACCGGCAAGTTTTGCCAAGGAAACAACTTATGGTCCATGGTTTAATAAAGTTTAAGCACGCCCCTTTGTAGGCGTATTGTCTTACATGTTATGCACCGGCCGTGTCAGACGTCTTACCACGAACAAACAATAGCTATTATGCATGCCGTGCATCGCACGGTCTTTTTTCCTAGTTATTATCTATATATAATCTAAAATTTAGTTGCATGTTCTATTTTAAAACCAACATTTATGAAGTTTTAAATGCAATACTTAAAATAATATTGATTAAAATAAATACTTAAAAATTTAGTTATATCAACTATTTTATAACCTTCATTATGAGCCTCTTATTTGTCAAAACATTAATTTCATTTGTAACGGTTGAGGAAACCAAAGGCTTTTCTATTATCTCTATTATCTATACTATAACTGACAATATGTGATGAGCCTCTCATTTGTCAAACATTAATTTCATTTGTAACGGTTGAGGAAACCAAAGGCCTTTCTATTATCTCTATTATCTATACTATAACTGACAATATGTGATGAACTATTCACAGAGAAACAAGTTTTCACACACACACAAAATTCCGCACAAACTTGAATCACCACCCCACATACCACGTTTATGTTCCGCCACCGACATTCGTAATCGCTTCAACGCCACTCGCTGCCGACGCTACTCAAATGAAACCATTGTCTACGCCGCTGATTGTTTAAACCGTCACCCTCCTCATTGACGGAACCGACGGACTACCATTGCAACCTGATACGGAACTCCGACGACACTAGACTACGGTCGCATCATCGCCCTCCCGTCAACATCGGTACCATATTTACAATTATTCTGGTCGCTTTTATTTTCTGTACGAAATCCCCACAATTAATCATGTTATTAGTAATAAAGAATTCATGATTTATTTTGGACATTAGGAATTAGGATTCATAGAGTAAATTGAGAATTTGGGGTCCTATTGAACATGTTTTTTTTATATCGAACAAAACTAAATAACCACTAAACAGCGAGCCAAGCTTACTGGTTGATGCATATGTTGGTGTTCCTGTTAACCTTGAATGGCCACAAGTTCAACCCACACGCCATTCCTTTTATTTTAAGCATTTTTTCTCTGTTAAAACTTGACACATGAATCCAGTTTCATAAAATTCACTTTGTGTTTACCAGGTTTTAATGTACATTCTTACACAAAATCCCACTAACTGGTTTATAGCATGAGGAAGATGAAGTATAAATTGAAAATAAATAATTACATAAAGCCAAGCCACATGTGTATACCAACTTCCTTGAAAGTTCCATGTGTGTGTGTGGGTTACTATATTTTTACTATTAAACTTAAAGTATTATTTTATATAGAATCTTAATCACATGAGTAGAGTTTCATTTAGAAACTGAACCATAAATTAAGTTCCTGTGATGTTAGTATAGATAAGCTGTGTGTATGCACATGATGTCATGTAACTGTAGTAACAATAATAATACTGTTAATAATTATAACATAAGAGACAATCATAATAATTGTATATGTCACCTAATTTACTATGTGTTCTTAACCATATTTTAAAAATACTCAATAGTTAATGTTACTTAGTGATATATTGTTATACATGTTCCTTACAATATGTATGGTTTCTAATTTAACATGACATTAAATTATATTCTAACCATACATCAATTAAAGGACATTGATTCCAGACCCTAACTACATATTTACCTTCATAAATACAGCTTTAATGATGTTTTTAATTCTACTTTATTATATTAATGTGTCTATAATTGTTATGTCCCTTTGTATGCAAACCCCTAACTTCTCGGTTTCACTCTAATAAAAGTAAGTGACTTATCATTTTCCCATAATAATCATCATTTAATTTTGTGTTAATTAATGTTGTCCATTCCAAAAGACCATCTAAATGGCTTTATAAATCTTTGTCCATATTGCAGCCCATACCCGCCTTCTCTCCAACAACCTATAACCGCTCTGTCTACACGTATGGCCATGGCAAGGAACGATTCTGTTGCTGGGTATTCAGAAAAATGGACCACACCAGAAGCCATCTTGACCCACAGTAGAAGAAACAAGCATCACATGGTATGCCCCCTACAAACTACATTGTATATATAGAATATTCATTTTAGATTATGTATCTTTATCGAAATCGAAGAGTAAAGGACAATATATCTCTATCTCTACACATAATATTATGGAGGACGCATGACACAATTCCAGCCTCCGTAATTTGTTATCTCGACCGTCTCTTTTATAAAATTATAATGTTAAAGAAATATATACTTTTAAATTTAATATTAACTTAACTATATATGCTAAATATTTAATTATGGATAATTCACTACAAAAAAAATGCCATCTAGTGGCATGCAAAAAATGCCACAGTAAAACAAGAAAGTGCCACTAAAGAATCTTTTAAGAATGGGTGGCACACAAAAAAAGTGCCACAAGAAGCGCTGACGCTAAAGCCTTTTAGCGGCACTTTTTCAATGTGTCGCACAAAGTTTTTAGGCTTTTAGTGGCTCTTTTTTTATCTGCCAGTACAAACTTTTGAGCTTTTAGTGGCACATATTTTTTGCCGCAAAAATCACATCAAATTAAATGCCATTGACGTTTATCATATTAATTTTAATTAATTACAATTATCATTTATTTACATTAAAAAATAAAAACAAAATTGTAAAATGTAGAAATCATAAAATAATCACTTCAATTAAAAGTTCAATCAATCTTCCAAAGATTCCAAATGGCTAATAAGTGTCGATCTAAGTCTAATGATCAAACATATAACCAAAATAAACTAACAAGTGTATGAATAAAAACTCAAAACTTCATTGTGTTCATGAATGTCTTTCACAATCTTCATGCGAGTTAAATAATCATCGTGTTAACGTTTTCTTAGTAGTCATACTTCCACTTCATAGTTCCCAGCACTTGCTACTTATTGTCGCTACATCAACCAACTGACTATACTCAACCTGAAATTTCACAATTCATGTTAAAACCATAGCTATTAAAGATGTAAGAACAATTAATAAAAGGCAAACTTACCCGTCATGTGCTCCCCCACTGTTGTCCTTCTTCACATGATCATAATTAACCGTCATGTGCTCCCCAACTATGAACCAAAACACAGCAAAAATAACATAGAACTGAAAACATTTAAACTCTAATCAAATAAGAAACAACTAATTCACAAAAGTTAACATAGTTCTTAATGGTTTTCCTGCATATTCCCATAAGTTGAATAATAATAGTTCTGCCTTACCTATTAACTGTTTTTAGAACTATATATACCAATTTGCTTTATAATGCTATCATATGAGATTTATTCACAGGAGTTACTTCTTCTCTAATGAACTCGGAGGAATATATTAATCTAAATTAAAATACCTGTGAAGAGTGTAAAGATTGCGCAAACTTTTGTCTGCTAGGGGTAGGGGTGCTAAACGGGCCGTGTTTGCGGGTTGGCGGGTTCAACTAGACCCGAGCCCGAAAATTTTAGACGAACCCGAACCCGAAAATCGTGCTATACGTATGAACCCGAATATTCGCATACTGACCCGAACCCGACCCGCTCTACCCGAATTTTTTTTTATTTTTTTATTTTTTCAGCAAATTAATATATTAAAATTAACACTACTACAAAAAAAAACACAACTTTATATAATAAAATTACAATAAAATCATAAAAATTTAACTCAACTTCCATTTTTAAGTTATATTTATAACATAAAATACACACCCAAATTAATTTATAACATAAGACATTTTTTAAAAAATATAATATAATAGAAATAGGTTAAACGGATCAACCCGCCAACCCGACTGGGTTGACCCGAACCTGACCCTTTTAGCTAAACGGGTTCGCGGGTTCAACCAGAAACTGACCCGAACCCGTTTAGACTAAAACCAAACCCACGAATTTCGTGTTAGGTTCGTATCGTGTTTTCAGGTCGTGTCAGAAATTCACACCCCTAGCTAGGGGTGATAAGTATTTTCCATCCTCTCTATCAAGATCAAGTCGCAGGGGGAATTTATAACGGCTGTTTATCTTTCCAATCGAATAATTTTACATAAAAAAAATCCAAATAAGAGGTCTGCTACTTCACAAGTTATTTTCAACAATATGCAAAATACTAAACCAATGTGCCCAGCTTATATATACACTAATCACATGGTAGTTTCTTTAATTGAATGGCATTCACATGAACTGAACCATGTCATAAGGGTTAAAGTTACTGACCTTCACCATTGTATCTCGAATGGAATCATATTCAAAACGCTTTAACTGAAGTTGATAAACAGGGGGAAATCAATGAACATGAGACAATTCTCTGCATCCTACAAAAGACAACACATGATTGAATTGTAAAAGACCACAATAATTAAATAACAAAAAGTTCTAAATACATTAATTTAAAAGATGACTCCAACCTGTAACCCATGTGGTTCAGCACGGTATCTACTATCACCTTCAAGTCGTTCTACTTCTGTATATTTGTCAAAAGAAGCTGATGGCCTGACACAAAATACACGTGTTAACAAAAAACTATAATCACTATAAAACAATTGCATTCTCACAAATATACTTACAGGAAAATGTTTGCTTTTTTATTGATATGTAATGCACAGTTACGCATTCCACATATTTCATATTATGTCCTTCAAGTAGTTTTTTAATCACACCTTCTACAATACTACCCTGTGCCAGTGTAACAACAAGAGTACATAACTACATTATCAGGCATGCAGCTGGGCGTTGCTACTGCGGGCGTGCTACCGCCGCTTCTGCATGCGACACTACTGTTGCGGCGTGCGTGAAGTGAAGCCGCGCAGCTGCGGGCGTGAAGCCGCGCAGCTGCGGGCGTGCAGCCGCTGCTGCGTGCGATGCAGTCGCGCAGCCGCGGGCATGCAGTCGCTACTGCTGCTGCTCAAGGGATTAGTTCGGTTTGTTGGGATATTGATCTTTGATTATTATTTATCTAGTTCATAATAAGTACTTCATTTTCTCATCTAATTTTAATATACATGAAAGTAATAAATGTAATTTGATTAAAATATAATGATGAGCAGATAAAGACAAAGAAAAATTCCACGGGCGTGCAGTCGCTAATGTTGTCGCCACTAAAGCTCATAATTCTTGTAGTGATATACACATATTTTTTATGTATTTTTTTAAGTAGATATGTTTTAACACCTTATTCGACCCATATTTTCAAGTAGATGGGATTAATCGCCGGAATTTAAAGGTTTTGGTCAATAATTTGGCCTAAATTTGACCAGAATCGCTAGACTACCTCTCCTTTTATATAGTCACCCACCATTAAAATGGATGTCCAAGATCCATTGAGTTTAATAACTACAAACTTTTCTTTAAAATATCATATTCTAAATTATACAAACTTAAGACCAGTATCAGGAAGAAACTTCAACATCCTTCCATCTTATTATTATGACTCGAAAAAACAACAGTTTTAATAATTAAAAAAACCCATTTGCACATAACAGGACCTCAAAATTCATATCCACTGCCCAATTATTATCTAATAGTAAAAGGTACCAAATCAATATATTTATACCTTCAAAAATAAACACTCCATCTGATTCAGAAACACATATCTTCTAAAACATGAAACCCTAAACAGAATGAAACAGTTGCGGATAAACTACAAATAACCTGGATCTTCATAGCTTTCTTGTTGTCTTCAAGTTGACTACCTGTACACATATCAATCAATCAGAAGGGTGAAATCAAAACGAATTAGAAAGAGAAAGAAGAATTAGGGTTCTACTCATTTCCTATGGAAGAAGCTTAAGCTTGTCCAGATTCCTCTCATGGGCAGTCTTCAACTTCTGCTCATTTACTCCACCATCGCTTCTTACAGAATATCTCTGGCCGGGAACCCTAAATAGATTTTTTCAATCAAATAACTCATTTTGGCAAAAACTAACTGTCACGGGTCGAGTTTTGATGGCAGTTCAGGTCGGAGCTTTAAGACATATACTTGCTTTGTTATTCTGGACCTGGAGCTAGGTTTTTGAGCTGAAGGGGTGTGTGAAAGGATTGAGTGGATCCAGTTGACAAGAAATGGATGTAGCCATGTAGGGAAGAAATGGAAGGCGAGGAATACAAGCAAAAAAATTTAGGGGAGTTTGAAATTGGAAGAGGAATTTGGCTGGGAGGGAATTTTTGGGTGTGAAAATGTTTAAAGAGGGAATCCATTTTTTAAATTTTTTAATAAACAAGTGGGAAATCTATGAGGGGTTAGGAGAATGAGCGGGAATATGAAATTATTTGGGGAGGGAAATTGATTTTTGGTGAAATAGAAGAAGAAATTTGTAGGAAAATTTTTAGGTTTCAAAGAGGGAAATGGTGAAAATTTTAAACGAATTGTTCAAAAATTTTGGTGGCACAGGCAAACTGCCATTAAATATATAGAAAATTTTGGTGGCATATGCAAAATGCCACTAAAAGCCTTGATTAGTGACATAAAAGTTAAATGCCACTATATGTATGTGTAAAATACCTAAAGTGCCATTAAAAACAAAAATTAGTGGCACAAAACCTAAATGCCATTAAAAATGTGTGCCACTAGATGGCTTTTTTTTTGTAGTGATTATAATATGATTACCCAAATGAGTTTATATATTTTTTATTTTGATCTTAAGTTGATTAATTTAATTGTGTTAAAAGGATACTTGAAGGATTATTTACAAAGGTAACCCAATAACCAAAAACGCATTTAGTGGGATCTTGGTGCTAGATTTTCTATCATACATTTTGGGTTAGACAGCAAGATTGCCACTAAATAAATATGGATGTTTTTGATTAGTTAAGACTCAAAAAGAACCATATGTTCAATATATATATACATTCATCCTTTTATGGTATTATTATAAATCAAGAAATGACTTCGTGACAGGTTGATTGTTATTACATATGATCATACAATTTTCATATGCATGTATGAGTTGATTGTTATATGAAGGCACAAGCTTATTTTTTAATACATTAAATCAGACATCTATTTGGACTTACATACGTATGTTAAAACCTAACAGTACCAAATCCAAATTCGTATAGTTTGTGACGACCAAGCTGACCCCACACGATTGTTGGTTGTATCCACATCACATAGGAGGACTATATTGCGGTTGAAAAAAAATTAATTTTTTTTAATACCGAAATCTATTTTTTAATACGGAATTCACATTTATAGATATTTATAAATATTTTTTAACAGTTATAAATATTTTTTAATACCGAATTCACATTTTTAATACAGAAAAAAAAAGTAAAGTTTTTTTTTTAATACCGAATTCACGTTTATAAATATTTATTGAAAACATAAAATGTAATTTAAATATTGAGTAGATAAAGAGTGTACGTAGTTCGTTGCGAACCAAGCATATGTAAACGTTGGTCATTTTGGTTAAGGTCAAATCAGGTTTGCATTAGAATGTAATATACACTTAGGATATGTCATTTTGGATAAGCACAATATTGGTTATCATTTTTGAATCAAATGGTTAAAGTTTATAGTTATGCTGGTAATATATGCAGAGTGCTGAATTCACCTGTCGTGTTGAAGTCAAACGCATACGCAATAGCCAAGAGTGGTTCAGGCTGACATGTGGCGGTGGGAATTGCATGAAAGGTGTGGGGCGTGAAGACAACGATATGTGGTGTGATGGGTGCGAAAACCCCGTTGTCTTCCAGAGAGCAATGTTTGTTTTAGTATACCATTTTTAATAGTTTTCTTTTTGTTATTTCACTGCAGCCAGTTGGCTGGTGATGGGATTGGGGATGACGGTTGCATGCGTTAGCTAAAGTTTGGTCTATGTGTTATCCAATAAGATAGGAAGGCGTGCGAGAGTTTATGCGTTTTTCCTTTTTCTGTTTCATGTTTTTTTTCTTGGAAGACATCTTTTTTCACTTCTTTTTGACCGGCAAGTTTTGCCAAGGAAACAACTTATGGTCCATGGTTTAATAAAGTTTAAGCACGCCCCTTTGTAGGCGTATTGTCTTACATGTTATGCACCGGCCGTGTCAGACGTCTTACCACGAACAAACAATAGCTATTATGCATGTCGTGCATCGCACGGGCTTTTTCCCTAGTATGAAGTAAAATAGAGTTATTTTATAAAGGAATTAAAATAGAATGAAGACTTTGTTCTAATATTTAATCAAATTGGTCACGTGTTAATTAAATTACGCATTTAATATTTATACTCATATCTATTTTTATGTTTTTTAAATAGTTATCATCTGTTATATATATTATGTTAATTAATGTTAACTAGTTTTTTTTTACGTCGCGCGTTGTGGCTAAACCGAGTAAATGATAATGTAAAACAAACGCGATTTGAAAATAAAACATGTTGTTAAGAAAGTCAAATATTAGAATGGTTCAATTTATCATTGTACCGTGTTTTATGAAACCAAATAAATATTTTATTTTGAGTACAACTTCGTTTTTAACAAAACTTATAACGGAATGTCGAGGGGAAACAATTAAGCACAACTACGTACTTAGGTTTTTAGAAAGAAAATTTATAAACGAAAATTATTAACGGGAATTGGCCTGTAATAATCTCATCTAGGCCTTATGGGCCATTAATAATCCCACATCAGAATATCCCCCCCCCCCCCCCCCCCCACCTTTCACCTATTTTTCCTACAATGGTCCCCCGTTAAAAAAACTTAACGGAGTTAAGCTTTTTTTCCAAATTACAAACAAATTTTTTAGGGCTTTGGATCAGAACGATGATACAAGTCCATTGATGTAAAACTTACTTCAAAATGGCGCTCCAAGTGATTTGATTTTGGTTAATTGGAAATTTAAACACCCGAATTGAAGCACCGTTTTCATCGTTTGGAGCACCGTTTCGAGGCAAGTTTTACATCAATGGACTCGTATCATCGTTCTAATCAAAAGCCCTAAAAATTTGTTTGTAATTTGGAAAAATGCTTAACTCCGTTAAGTTTTTTTTAACGGGGGACCATTGGAGGAAAAATAGATGAAAGATGAGACTGGTGGGGGGAATATTCTGAGATGGGATTATTAATGGCCAATAAAGTCTAGGTGAGATTATTACACGCTAATTTCTCAATTATTAAAAAAGTATCAAATCATATGATAAATTAATATATGTTCTAAAAAGAGAAAAAAGAATTATTAAAAAATGGTAAAAGAAATATATTGTTTTAAAAAAGTGAAAAATCAAAATATGTTATTAAAAGTAAATATAATAATAAATTATTATAATATATTAAATAAAAGAAAAACGAAAAGCTATATATTATTATAAAAATAAAATTACTATTTATCGTATTTCGTCAACAATATTTATATATAATATATAATATTTATATATAATATAATTTATAATGTTAATGTGTGAAATACATAACATATAAAAGTATTAGTGGAGGGTCCAAATGAGAAAAATTTTTTTTAAGAAGAACTTTCAACCAATAAGAATGTTTCATTTTAGTTCTTTTAATATTTGCATTTAATTTTAATATAAGGGTATATTTGTAAACTTACATGGATCATTAATTTCCAGTCTTTCTCTTTAATAGCTAACTACATTAAATTTGTAACTTATTTTCAAAATATATATTTTTTCAAAAGATAGTAATAAATGAGATTAAAGAAAAACTACTTAACATTTTACAATTGTACCTTTTGTTTTTTTTTTTCTTCTCAATTAAATTTTCTTCTCAAATGAACCTCACTCATAAGTATTAGACTTTCAAAGATTTGCATCACTAAACTATCTGTTTTTTGAATTTGAATTTAACATGTTCAAAAATTGTGTTAATGGTATTTAAGTTATTAAATACATAACATATAATAAGTATTATACTTTCAAAGATTTGCATCACTAAACTATCTATTTTTAGAATTTGAATCTTACACGTTAATAAATTGTGTTAATGGTATTTAAGTTATTTCTAATTTAATCACAATTCAAAATGTAATATTTTTCGTATATTTATATATATTATTATTAATTATTAATTATTATTAATTATTAATTTCTAACATTATGAAGAATAGTATATTTTTGGGGTTTTAGATTTTTGCCACTAAAGTTTTCATTTTTCCTTTTTAATTTTTCAGCTTGTCATACCAAACATGATTCTTCATTTGACTTTTAAGAAGTTTTTATTATTAAAATATATAAGATGGACATTTAGTAAATACTTTTCTCGATAGTAAATAACATAACAACAAATGAAGAATGAATTGTTAATATTGTCTTAAGGGTTTAGAGTTTGTTAAACAAAATTTTTAACTGTATATATTTATAACAAATTAGTTTAAAAACACAAGTGGTTCTTGGCTTTGCAAATTCGTTATAAATGTGAGGGTAAACTTCTTCGCATATTTGTAAAACTAATCTCACGTTACTTTTCATAATTTGAGATTTACTTGAGTGATAACCTTTTGTTGCATTTTAATTTGTAGTTTGGTTAGGTTTCCATATCTACATTAATATATAGATTTTGCTTAAGATTTTGATGTGTTGAATCTGTAGTAGTTGTATATATACAGTATTCCCGCTCAACGCGCGGACGGCCTTGTTGACGAAGGCTCATGAATAGTAACTTCATTTTTATAATAATATATAGCTTTTTATTATTCTATTATTTAATATTCTAATAGTATATTCACTTTTAATTTAACATATTTTTATATTATTATTTACTTTTATAAAACCATATTTACTTTTTCATTTATTATTTATTTTATTTTTTCTTAAATAGTAACTTTATTTTTATAATAATATATAGTTTTTTAATACTCTATTATTTAATATTATAATAATATATTCACTTTTAAGTTTAACATATTTTTGTATTATTATTTTACTTTTGTAAACCCATATTTCCTTTTTCATTTTTCATTTATTTTTTAATTTATTTTTATCCTTAAATCATATTTTCGTTTTCGATTAGTTTGATATTTCTTTAATAATTTATGTTCGTTAATTTTTTCTAAGACCATAAACAATGATTTTATTTTTATAATAATATATAGTTTTTTAATATTTAATTCTTTAATATTATAATAGATTATTATTATATTTACTTTTATGTTTTAACATACCTTTGGTTTTATTTTACTTTTTTAAAATATATTTTTTATCATTTATTTTTTGCTTTTAGTAATTCTTTTCTTTTTTTAATCATATTTCCAATTATCAGTTAATTTTAAATTTCTCTAACAATTTACGTTTGTTAATTTTTTTCTAAAAACTTAGGTACCAGTTGTGTTTAATTATTTTTCTCTACATTCCGGTATAAGTTTTGTTAAAATGAAATTGTATTCAAAATAAAGCATTTATTTGGTGTCGTAAAACGGTATGATGATAAACTAAACCGATTCTGACGGTTTGTCTTTCTAAACAACATGCTTCAATTTCAAATAACGTTTGTTTTACATTGTTATTTGTTTCGTTTCGCCGCAACGCGCGACGTTAACAAATCTAGTATTAATGGTATTACAATAATTTTGTGTGTGAGTGTGTGTGTATATATAATGTTCTTAGTGGGGACGAGGTGCCCTCACGGGTAGACGATTCTGGTTCGAACCCGGGCGGTAACACCGCCGCCACCCCCACGGGTAGCCCAAACGGGTTACTTCTCCGGGTAAAGGAAGCCACGCAGGGAATAGAAAGGTGACGTTGGAACAACGTTCAGATTTTTTACCGTTGGGACTTCTAAGAAAAGTTTATTATTTAAACCTTATATATGTTACCTTCCGCTCCCATTTTAAACTACACACAATCTTATTTTCACTCCCAATTTAAACCAAACTCACTTCTCTACTCGCTCTAATTTTAGTCATGGATTCACAAAAAAAAATCATGAGGAGTCGGTTCTAGCAAACGAGGCGCCGGTTCAAACAAACGAGGGGCCGATACGAGGGGATGGGGGCAATTCGAGGAGGTGACATTTTTTGTGGTGACGTTTGTACACCACACCAACCCATGCAACCTCTTGCAACGCCACAACACCAACCTTATTATTTTTATAACCAACCACCAAATAATTTTTTTTTCATAACCTATGGTTCCACCCGTTCGGCTCGATTTCTCTCAAGAAGCTATGAATAACTTCGAGCCGTTTGCAACATATAAGGACCCATCTCATCATTATTGTCACACCCCAACAGATGGCGGAATCATCGGGGCGCGACACTAGGCGAATCAGATTGCTCAAGAGAATCCATAACAACTATTTAGTGACAATATTTAAAGCGTTCATTATCCCATACTAATAAACAATACATCAATAAGCAGTCATACAGATTTTCATGTTCTCTCAAACAATACAAATCCGACAACCTAGATTTATTGTAAGTTTCTAGACTTCCTAGCTTGATTTCGAGATAGCCTGCGATTATCCTACAACATACGCTAAAGCGACGTCAATACAAAAAGTATTGGCGAGTATACAGGTTTGACATGGTAACTAAAAGTGCTGCGAATTTCCACATACATAAACGAGATACACAACATATATACTACAAGCAAATACTACCAGCTAAGTCACTCGATGCTAGCTAAGGTGGGACGTCGCGAGTAAAAGTCCTAGCACATATGTATCAAGCATCACGTGTAAATATATGACAGTAATCCGCATGTGATAATAGTTTTGATAAGTGCGTTTTAGATATGAACGTATGTTACACCCCAAAGTGTGTTTAAAGCGTTAAAAGGGGGTCAAGTATACTCACAGTAGGTGTTTAACAAGTAAACACAACTTGGTTAAATTGATTGAGAGCGCGCCTGAGTTAGCCTGATCACAGAACGATAGCGTAAGCGTTGAACAGTGTGTAACAGTGCGTCGA
Source organism: Helianthus tuberosus (assembly GCA_030545235.1). Classification (NCBI taxonomy): domain Eukaryota; kingdom Viridiplantae; phylum Streptophyta; class Magnoliopsida; order Asterales; family Asteraceae; genus Helianthus; species Helianthus tuberosus. Next base: position 66,922,861 of record CM060408.1, on the reverse strand, counting down.
GTGTGATGTTGGATCGGATGGTGGTTCGATCGGATGACTTATCCGAGTCATCCGGACGGATGGTCATCCGGACGGATGACTGTTCGATCGGATGGTCATTCGATTGGAGAAGTGTGTTTGTGAAATGTTGAACTTTTGAGGTTTTCATTGTAGTATAAGTAAAGTCATTCGATCGGATGGTCATCCGGATGGATGACCGCTCGATCGGATGGCAATTCGTTTAAATGGAAAGTTACAAGGAATCAAGTCCCCCGTCCGGATAGTCATTCGATCGGATGGTCATCCGATCGGATGACTATTCGGGTGAAAACTGATTTTCTTTGATGTTTTGCAAAAAATGTTTAAGTATTGAAATTATTAGTCACCTGGTCGAATAGTCGTTCAATCGGATGGTCGTCCGATCGGATGGCTATTCGATCGAGCAACTGTTCGTTTTGAGAACTTGCAAAAATAGCTAAGTTAGAAAGTTTGTGGTTTGATCGAGACGGTGTGATACGTGTTAAACAACAGAAACCACATCAATTTCGGGTCATCCGATTGGACGGGAATCACCCCGTTCGATCAGAACCAACTGTTCTTGACGGAGCTTCATATTCAACCCGTGAATCGATCGTCTCTTCGATAGAAATCTATGCTCATGTCGGTTCTCCACTAGAGAACGAGTGAAGAGCCCGAACGAGCCCAGATTCTAATGGTTTTGAGTGAAAAAGTGTAGAAATCCTTTAGATCTGAACCGTTATTGATGAGATGAGGTCACACTTCAATGTTCATAAGAACTCCATGATGACGTCACCTTAGAACGGCCCAATCAGAAGATTTCATGGTGGAAATATGAGATTTGTTGGTGAAGATGATGAGATAGTGCGTGATGATGATAGAAGTACAAGATTTAGAATGAAATACTTACGGAATCGCGAGAAATCGAGAGAAAAGTGCTTGGGAACGTGCTGGTCGGATGAGGCTGTCTCACCAACTGTTGTTGATGTGACAAGTGGGGTATTTATAGGTGAAAGAGGAGAAAGGCGGTACAAGGGCGATGGGTCGGATGGCCATTCGATCGGATGGCCATCCGATCGGATGGTCAACCGGACGGATGGCCATTCGATCGAAGAGTCATTCGATCGGGCGGCTTGTGCGAGTTGGTTTTCCGACTTTCGTTTCGTTCGACGTGTTTTGTTACGTTAGGCATTGTGGACACATCAAGCGTTTTAGCGACATAAGTAGTGTCGTGTTAAGTGCGATAGATTGAGTTGTGCGTGCCTGCGAGTGCGCGTTTAAATAGTTTCAACACCTTTTATTATTATTATATATATATAACAGGTCGTAGCATAAGTAATTGCGTTCGAGTCTGCGTTAGCGTTGCGACGCTTTACGACGATAGATGGGAACCACTTAAGTACTCACGCGATGTCGTCGTTAGCGTGATTGCGTTGCATCACGACGATCGATGGGAGCAGCTTAACTATTCACGCGATGTCATCGTTAGCGTTAGCGTTAGTGTATGCGTTGTGATGTCCGATATGGCGTGCGAAAGTATGCGAGTATATGAGAAATAACGTTGTAAGCGATATAGTTACATTATGATCCGAATCTCTGGTGCTAGGCGTAACGAGTGTAGCGAGAGTAACAAGCACGAAGGTGCGGGTTGTTACAATTATGAAGACGAAAATGTGGATTGAGAACCACCACTTCATTATCAAGACCATTGATGATGATGAAGAATACGTCTAAGAAACACAATTCGAGGCTAACTTGAATGAAATGAACAAGACAAGTGATGACTATGTAGAAGATGATGTGGTAGAAGTTAATGAGAAGAAAAGTGAAATTCGCTAACCAGGCTAACTGGGTGGATTGGACTACCGAAGAAGAAGTATTGTTGGCTTAATCATACGTCCACGTTACATACGACCAGTTAATAAAAAGAAATCGAAAAAAAAGATAGTTTATGGAAGTCGTTCTAAAACACTAAATAGGGTTTGGTGGTAGTAGCGAGCGATCGAACGATCAACTAAACTCAATATGGTCGTCAATGTTGACTAAAATGAACTGGTTCAGCGGGTTTTTTAATTCAAGCGGTACAATTTATACTATAATATATATTAAATTGCATCACAAACTTTTCGACCCCTCAGGGGCGGGGCTTTGTTTTTAGTAGATTAGGGTTTTCTATTAAAAAAGGGATGGCGGCGCAGTTTGTTGCTCGTCTACCTGCTATCCTTATGTAATTTGCCCTGATGATTGGAATGAAATTTTATATAAAAAAAAAAAAAAATCACAAACTACACTACACAAAAGTTCCCTCTTTTTAGCCTTATTTACAAAATTGGCATCATACTGTTTTTTGTAATTTTATAACATTAACGGTGAACCTTCTCAAAAGTTTCTCATCACCTTAAATTCCTTTCTTTCTTTTTAAATTTTGTTTTGCTTTTCTGTTTGAGTTTTGTTGGTTTTATTGTTGAGTTTTCATGATTTATAAATGAGAAAATTACTTTTTGATGCCTTTTAGGGGTATTAATCACTTGAATTCAAAATTTAAATTTTTAATAGCCTAAGTCTCTAAACCTTTTTTAACCCTTTGAGTCTAAATTTTTAACATCGTTAAAATTTCTTAGTTATTTTCTTAAATGACCGAAATACCCTTCTACATTAAAAAGGAAAATTAAAAAACCTAATATATACTTAGATGCGCCTTAAAAAAAAGTAGTTTTCTGTAAAACAATTTTATATAATAACATTTTTAATTGTGAATAGCAGTGATTCATTATATGTCTATCTTGGTTGTAAGGCTACAGGGTGTCAGGGGTATGGGTATGGTTGGGTTATTAATCGTCACGTAGGACTATTAATGAATTCCTACACCACCCCATTGTATCATCCACCATGATTTCCATGGATTAAACCATGACAACCTCCTTTCCTTATTTAATATTTCATTTCCTTTTCATCAAAATAAATTAAAATAAGATAATAGTTGTTTGAGTCATGACTACACCCTTAGAGTAGTTGTTCTTGATAATGAGTTAGAAGTAGGTGACATGGCGCTGATGTGATGTGGAGGGTCATGGTGATCATGAGGGTCATGACCACACCCTATAGCCTAAGACTACAATATTATTATCTTTTTAATTAATTTATAATTATAATTCATTACTCGTCTATGTTGGTTGTACAGCTACAATATTATTACTTTTTTTTAATCAATTAACATTTCTAAACCCAAACTTTAATATAGTTATTATACGACTCCTAAACTCTTTTTTTTTTGAACGACAAATTCGGATCACTGACGGACTACTGGAGTATCATCGTGCCAACAGCAGAACCACCCGATTATATCCATCTCCACTAGGCATAATAATGTCTATACACACCAATTCAGGGGGGAACCCAATAATTTGGGAAAAAATCCCTCTTGTGAGAATCAAACCCAGGACCTATTGGTCCCAAAGTCTTATCACACCCCAAGATGCCGTTAGGCTATAAAGCCATGGACGACTCACAAACTCTAGTAATTCATTTTTATAAAACGATTTACTTTAATACCCATTAACTTTAATAGATTTATATTATGGAAATTTAATAATACTTTTTTTTTCTGAAAATGATTTACGTTACAACCCCAAACGTATATACGACACTTGAAGTTTAATAAAAGTTATTTTTTTATAAATATTTGTTCGTTTATTTTTTTTATAAGTTTAATTCTTTTATATTTTACTTATTATTTATTTATTTTTTTATAATTAAAACTAATTTTAACTCAAGACATGTTTTTTAATTGTGTTGTTTGCTCATTTTTATTATCGTTTAGATTAAAGTCTACATGGTCTAAATTAACTATTTAATATACCAGATAACAAATTAATTATTTTTTTATTTACCTTATTATATATATAATCTATACTTTCTATTAAAGGACAAATGAGCATTGTATCACAATGTTGAGGTGGCAATCATATAGACTGTCCAACAATGCATGTCTTATGTCATTATTGCATCATTAATCATTACTTTTAAAATATTTTAAAATCAACTTAAAATACAAAAATCAGATTTTACGCACTTCATTTGAATTTCAAATTTCAAATTAAAGAATGAGCTCCATTATTACATCCCTCCAAAAATTCAAAAATCTGCCTCATTTATGTGCTCTTTCTCCCTCCCCCCCCCCCTCTCTCTCCATTCTCTGTTATTCAAAAAGCCGAGAAAAGGTTTACAGTCCACCGCATTCTGTCACTGCTCCGTCGAGGATCTTCGATTAGATCACGTTGTATGTATTCCAATCAGATCACACTGCTCCGTTGAAGATCCCATTCATCCTGTTCATCCTTCTCATCTGTCTCTTCAACTTTGTTTTTTATGTTTGTGATATATTTTCATCTGTAAGTCACTTTCATCCCTGCTTCTTACATTGCTTGATCTCTTTACCGGCCCTCCTCAACGATTTTAACTTAGATGTTTGGATATCTGAATCGATTGCAACTTTAAATGATTCGAAATCACCTTTGATGTTCATCTGAAATCCGAGATCTCGAATCGTTTTTTATATTTGTGATATATTTTCATGTGTTTAAGGGCTGCACATTTCAGAATCCATGCAGTTGCACATTTCGACGCCGGAGAGGAACCGGAGGAAGGCGAAGAAGATGAGGTTAGGTTCTTTTCTGGATGTTGATGTGTTTTGGTTAGGTTAGATTAGCTTACTTTTGCTGTTGTAGGTTTAGGTTTTGTAGCGGTATGTGAATTTATGGTCTGATTTATTTGATTTGTGGTTTTGACTTGCTGGATTTGGTTTCGTTTGGTATGATTTTGTGTTGTGTGGTAGTGTGCGTGTTTTTCTAGGGTTTTTGTTCAGCAGACAAAATTATTTTCTCACTTCGCCAAAAGTGATCAATCTGCATCTCAGAAGAGGGTGAAGGGAAGGTAATAACTTTACAGACTTGTGGGTTTTGTAACTTCATATTCATGTTTTTTTTATATCTGAAGTATTAAAGAACATATTTGAGATGTATGTAAAATTGTAAATGAGTTGTGGCTTTTCTCTTGATGGAGTCGAAGCAATAGTCCTTGCAGCCATGCTACACTTGGCAAACTCATTGCAAATTAGTCTTAAAGAGGTAATAAAGGAAGACTCAGACTGGCTGCACCGTTTCATGCCTGTTGCTGAAATGGTACTACTTTGTATTTAATAATTTACAAGCTATTTCTTTTCTCTCAAATTTAATATGCTTGCTTGCTACTTACAGATCATGGATATGCTTGCGAGTCGCCCACTCGTAAAGTTCATACAGAAACTTGTAGATGAAGATGGCTATGTAAAGATTCTGCCGTATGCCACTTTCGTCTCTCTATTAACAGAAGCATAGTGTTGATTAGGTTTTAATATGATGTGAGGATGTGACAGATTTATGGAGGTTTGATCTGTTTCTAATTTGCTGTTTTTATTGTTGAACTTATTAGAACATAAGGAACATGTGACATTGATGATGAATTTATGAATGGAATTTGTTATGGAAAAAAGGTGATTAATTTGTAAATTGATACTATGCTTCTGTGATAGTCACGGTATTCTGTTATGCTTTATGTTGGGAGATGAACATTCAAGACTAAAAGACACAAGAAACGGTATGTTTATGCTTTATGTTGTTATTATTACACGCTACAGTTAACACTTCCTAGGATTTTTAAGACTCGCGCCTTCTTCCACGCAATTTCATTCTTTCTTTTGTTTTGTAGATCAGCTAACATATCGCAGATCTTCTGATCTTGCTTTAGGAGTTGTGTGATAAATTCTTCTGCGTTATTCTAGAACTCTGATGGAGGAGAATGGAGGACTTCATCAAGCAATCCGATGCTGCTCTAGGTTTGCTTGTAATTATTTTCACTGATGATGCCGATTTTTCTGTTGAGTTCTTCATCTCATCTCTATTCTTCGAGCGACCATATTAAGAATTGTGTTTTAACAGCGTTGGTGTCTGCCCAGTGGTAGAAGCTTCTGTTTGCCATTTAGAGTATTGTTGGTGTTTCTGGTTTGTTTTTTGACTAACAGTTTTTTAAAAGTGAATTGCTGATGTTTTAAACCATCAGCCTTTTATAGTGTTTAAAATGGGTGATATGGTAAATGAAGAGATTATTCGTAATTATGTTCACCTGTTTTAGAAGGTTTAAATGTGTTTCTTGGTATTTAATTTTATTAGCTTTCCTATGAAAACTCATTTTTGAAAGGTTTTGCATTAAATGCACACGGATTTTAAATATAAATGTACATGTTTATATTAAATGTATACGTTTTTCCCTCCTAAATTATTAAATGTACAGGGAATTTAAATATAGATTTTTATTTAATGCTTGCATTTAAATCTGTCCTTTGTGCTGTTAGATATTTCACTATATAATACCATTGCCAATTCAGATGTTTTCCATCACGTTTTAGTACCAAGATACCTTTCTTTCACATTAGTTCAGTAATAACATAAATGGCAGCATATACTTCTGCACTATCTGATGATTTAAAGCAGCGCTTTATTAAACAAATTGAAGAGCAAGTCTATGCGGACAGGTCTACTCTTCAAGAGTTGAAGAGGTTTTTTTATGGACTACAACTTGGACTGCTCACGATAGACCATGTTTCAAGAAACCTGATGGCGATGCCGACGACTTCCGTTCGTGACCTGTGTATTGCCAGTAATATAGAGTGTCGTGATAGAGACCTGGAGTTCATGACGAAGCTCAAGGATATACATCGAGAGGTTCAGTACTCAATGGAGTTGAAGCTAAAATTTCTTAATTCTTGCTATTAGATTTTAAATTTTTGATTGTTACTGTTAGATTTGAAAATTTCTTAGTTCGCTATTCGATGTAATTGTTACTGTTTTAATACCATAAAGTTGAATCGCATTAATCTTTCTTGTCACATTTTACTTTTACTTATTTTACCAAGCATAAGTGTTACTATATTGATATATAGAATCTGAGAATTTAGATAATAACCACAAAGATGTATAAAATATATTCTATGAAAACTGGAAATTATATATATTATGTGTACGTTTTTAAAACGAGCAACCATCGTGGATCAGATTGTTAGCATCACTCATGCAGAAAATTGTGTGCTGAAACTTGTGTTGCAGGTATAGTTATTACCGGCATAGAAATATATCTTGATTATTTATCTTTTAGTGTGTTTGAACTTATGTCGTCATGTCACTTGTTGCAAGAAGTTCGTGAAGTAGATAATACTGTAAGCATGGCTCCAGAGTGGTTTTTAGAAAACACGAGTGGTTTTCTTTACTTTGGCTACAAGCTTAATTTGAGATAAAGCTTAGTCTTGATCTCTTATTATATTTGAATCAATACTCAGCATTCAAAGGCGTCTCTTAAACCTTTATACCAGGACAACAGGTACTGTAGTATTTCAATCACATAATTAATTGGTTTGGTTGATAGTATAATGAAACATGGGTCTTAAGGAAGTTATGTTTTATAACATTTGGTGGGATTGAACTTTGTTATTATTCTAAACCAAGTTCTTCAGCAGAAGCACAGATGGCAGAACAAGGTGACACAACAGGCTCGCGAGCTTAAACAAGCTTATTGTTTTTTAGTTTAGTTTATTAAACATATAATTTTAGAGTAAAATGCCATTTCCGTCCCTGAGGTTTATTTTTTCCGCATGTGAGTCATCGTGGTTTCAAAATCTTGCCATTTTCATCCGGCACGTTAACTCCATCCAAAAAGGGTATTTTGGTCTTTTAACAGAAATTTTGGATGGAGTTAACGAGTCGGACGAAAATGGCAAGATTTTGAAACCACGATAACTGAGAGGCGGAAAAACAAACCTTTGGACAAAGGTCGCAAAAGTGGCCAAACCTCATAGACGAAAATGGCATTTACTCATATTTTTATTACATTAGTTATTATGTATCAAATTATGATAAAAGTTATAATTATAAATGTTTTCTTGGAATGGCTTTTGGGATAGAAGATTTTTGAAAATTGAAATGATGCTAAGCATGTATGCTTTGAAAATTGAAGGTAGGTGCGTGGATCTTGCATATCGTGTAGTAAATAATCAGTGTGTAAAAAGAAAGATGCACGCTAGTCAGGTCTAAAACTCAAAACATGTTATATTATTCTCTAGCCATGACCAGGTGATACGCTAATTCTGATAATGTTGTTTTTTCAAAAGAGAATAACGGGAAGCTACTGGGCAGGAAGAAAATAAGCAATACATGCGCAGCAAAAATCATCAAGATGGGCAAACCGTACTTATGCAGACCGGTTAAAAGAAAACAAGTACCGCCTATGGTCATTTGGCTTGAAGGTTAGCGATTAGTGAATCTCTTTTCTAGCCAGGTTGAATTGTCAAGTCTACTATTTGAGACGACATTTGCACGTAGTTAAGTTTTTTCTAATGTGCATATTATGATGAAATAGGTTGTGTTTAATAGGTATTTGAGTTTGCTTATTTGAATTTGATTATTACATTTTCTTTAGTGTAGAACAAAAGATAGAGGCTGCTACTTAAGAGCTTATTATTAGCGATTTACATAACATGGACATTCCATCATATATACAACAATAATCATGTTTTCCTTTCTTATTTTTGTGTTCTTTAGTTGGGATTCGGAAAGAAATGAATTCTGGGTTGTAATTTGGTCGGATAAGTCGCATGTCCTTAAATGGATGTGAAGTGAAGGTATTATACTTACAACTTAGATATTAGATTACGCGCTTATTTATATAATGAATATGCGAACATGAGAATACACTATTAGTTTTGTGAGGGTCTTGATATTTAGTGCGATGATTATGGTTACAATATCAGTATAATAGTTGTTGAGTTATTGTATATTTTAGAAGAAAAATGGGAAATAAATAAGTAGAGAAGTATGGGAGAGTTAACCAGTCAAGTCAACGTATGACTGATTATTTTTAGCAAGCTTGGATGTCTTTGACTACAATAAATGACTACAATAAATGACCAGTTAGAGTAGGTCTGTATGAGACATGATAATAAGTTTTTCCATACATCCTTTCTTGGTAAGTTTTTGAAGTCAAAACATTACATTTATTTTTGGTCAAAGGGAACATTTTTGTGTTTTAAGTTTGTATGTTTATCTTACACCTTCCTGAATCTTTAATATAAAGCAAGCAATGGAGAAACTATCTGAAATGCTAATGGAAATGTCAGGTAGATATGAACATGACAAGGTCTAGGATGATTGTTGCAGCTAAGGAGTAATCTCATAGTTAAAGAGTTTTCCAAATAGAATTTTCCGGGTTACAGTGATCATGTGTTATGGAGTAATTAGTTTTAAAGGTGTAAAAGATAGTGTCGGATGTAATTTCTTATGTGAAGGTGTAGCAATAACAAGACCATCGGTTTTTTTAGCATTTGACAAATTTGAAAAAGTAAATTATTTGCACTAATATTGTATAATAAATTTCAAGATTTAATTCATTCCAAAATTTAACCCACCATTTCAGTGGATCGAATTGGGCTTATTATGTTTCCTATATAAGGCCTAATTTCCTTTTCTTATATAAATTACTTTACTAATCTATATACTATAGTCAATTACATGTTATGATTCGTTGTTTAATAAAGTGGTATGTAAATTTTCTAAAGAATTTGCCGTGAAAACTAACGAAAACCGCACAGGCTTCGTATTACAGGAAAGAAAACCCAACGTTTTATAACCCCGTGTTTGTTATTTAAATGATGTTTCCTTTCTTTATAATATGTTTTAATTAAACCTTAAAAATGTATAATACTTATCGACTAATAAAATGTGGTATGCATGGTTTTCTAAAAACCACCCAAATTCTGTAACCGTAGAATTCATTCATTTTGACTTATTATGTTTAAATAAATTTACTTAGGTTGAAACGAAGCGCAATCTTCGTAGTAGGTCTATTGATTAAAGATTTATTCTAATAATTCAACAACTATTTCTTTATAATCCATTTTCGATTAAATCTTAAAAATGTATAGTGATTCGTTGTATAATAAAATGTGATATGCATGGTTTTCTAAAAACAACTTGTGTTTGCACATACTTTCAACCAGATATCACTATTTAAAATAGTAATTCTCACTTTTTACGATGAAAGGTAGTGACTACTTTTGATTATTTGTTTAGCCTGATTATTTCTTTAGTTGTAAATCAAAGTTCAAATGCATCAACACACAAGATTTGTAAGAATAACTCATGACTATTTTAATATTAATGAAACGAAAAACTAAACCAAAAATTACAATATCTATACACCTATCTATACTTTCTATTAAAATGTGGTATGCATGGTTTTCTAAAAATAACATGTGTTTGCACACCGGTTTCACTACTAGTATATAATATAAAAGAAGAGAAGATGAATAGTGTTGTACAAAATCTAATGCATGTCTTACAGGTTTATCAATTTTTTTTTTGTCATTTATTCTATTCGTCATTTTGTGTAAACTTTTTTCATTTACAACCCATGTCATTTAACTATTGTATTTTTTTTTTCTTTTACTTTAACTAAATTACTTTTCTACCCATAATAGTTTTTTAACGAACACGTTAATACCGTTTTAGACATATTTTAAAATTTTTCCTTTTCTTTGCTATAATGAGTGTGGCAAAGGTTTTTTTAGTTTATTTTTTTAACGAACATGCCGATACTCTTTTTAACATATTTTTTTAACTTTTTTTCTTTCCTATAACGAGCGCGCCGAAGCTGACCAAGTTTCTATCGTTTTCTTTTTCGCTTACCTTATTTTTACCCTTGTTATTTACTATTTCGTTTTACCTTTTGTTATTATTTTGATGTTCATTTTACTTAATTTTACAAATTTATTTATCAGTTGTCATGGTGTGCTATACGTTCTGAATTCCAATCGCGTCCCTGCATAACGCGCGAGTAGTTCAAGCTTACTTTTAACTCTAGACATTTTTACTTAACAATGTTGATTGCGTAGTTCTATCGTCGTTTAGATTAAATCTTTCATGGTCTATAATAACTCATCCATACATCATGTAGCAAATACATCCTTGTCAGCACCCTCAGACGACCCCGCCGTGAAGCGCGTGCTCCAATCTCGTTTCACACATTTCACAAACTGCTCTCTCTCTCTCTTTCTCTCATTCGACATCCTACCACCATCCACCATCGCACAACCACCACACCACAACTACACCACCATCATCCCCACCGCTGTAACAAGATCAACCGGAGGTCCATCCAAGCCTCATTTTGATCTTCAGATCGATGATGTCCGCCATCATCCCCACCACTGCAACAAGATCAATCGGCGCTGCAAATCCATTACTGGATCTTCTGATCTTCAGATCTGGTACTTTTGAACTAGGATCTTCTGATCTTCCGATCTCTTAGCGTCTTTTCAAATTCTGATCTTCATGTCTGAGCGTCTTTTGGAACTCCGATCTTTAGTTCTGAGCTTCTTTGTTTTGTTTTGACTATGGTTCAAGTTTTATACATGGTGTTAGTCGATAACGAGGTTGGAAAGTTTTGTAATGTTTACCGGAAACCGGTTTTCTGAAAATGAATTGATTAAATGGTTATAATGATGAAACATGTGGAAACGGTTATGGTAAGTTCGCAATGATTTAGGGGGTGTTTGGGATTGCTTATTTTAGCCAACTTACAACTTATTGACCTTTTGAAAAATTAAATGGTGTTTGGGTTTAGGAGTGTATGTGAGGGGAAAAGTCAATAAGTCACTCTATTGTGACTTATTAACTTTTCCAAAAGTCATAAGCAGTTTGGAAAAGCTAAGCCAAACACCCTCTTAATGTGACTTTTTATTGGAACGAATTGGACAGAAAACACGCAAATGATTGTGTCAACTTGAAATTTCAGTTTTACAAGATGGGTCAAATTAGTTTGTTTTGAGTCCAATAAAACTCGTGGTTATTAAGGTGGTGTAATGTTGATGGTGGAAGTGTGGTGGTGGGGGGATGGAGGTGGTTTAGAGAGATAAATAAAAGATATAAGGGTGAAAGGGGTGCTCCTCTGATGAGATTTGGTAAACTTTCCACCCACCCAATCATCTATTGCCATGTCAATTTCCCTTTCTAACTCCCTTTTTGCCCAAAAAACATAAAGGGTGGTCACAACTCGTGGGGAGAGGTAAATTAAATTTTTTTTCCCTTTTTTTATAGACTACTTAATTAATAATGAAACGAATTTGTTTAAAATGGGTTGGGTTTATATAGTTTTTAAATTATAAAAAAACCTTTTTAAGTATAAACGGGTATATAGCCGCTAATCATTTAAATCAAACCGTCATAATCAGCAACGGTTTTGGCATGCGTGGACTCCTCACCGCCTTTCACTCACCTCACGTGACAAAGAGGAGCGGTGGCAGTGTTCCCCATGCGGTGCACCGCCCTCTTTGCCGCGACCGCCCCGTTCACCCTAAGAGAGTTTTTGGTCATTGTAATCATTTTAGATATGTTACGCTTTAAGTCCATTAATGTTTGAACCATTCGATTTTAAATAAAAGTTTGATCCAAATATAAATAAAGATAAGCATGTTACCAAACATTATATTATATAAAAAAAAATAAAACTGATAAAGAGGGTTACTTTATATAATACAAAAGCTTGAGACATATTTAATTGACATGTATGTTTGTGCTTTGGTCACTTGGTGTTTCTCCTCACCTTACGTTTGTGCTTTGGTCATTTGGTGTTTCTCCTCACCTTGATTTTTTTTTTCTTTTTTAATTATGTTTTGCTTTTTGTTTGAGTTTTGGTTGAGTTTTCATTATTTATAAAATCGAATAACATATGGACAATATAATTTGGAAATTAAACATATCTACATATAATCCTGATATATATTTTGTAAAATCATAATTATTAGAATTGGATTTTTTTTTTTGTTACATCAATAGTTAGAATTGATTTTTTTTGTTATATCAATAGAATTGAATTTTTTTATTACGTTTATTAAGTTACAAAATAATGTGTTTTATATTTACGTTTCGATGTTGATAATGTAGTCGTTGCAACGAACCGAAAAGATGTAGATATTGTTTTGGTCATATACGACTTTATTTTTTGGTTTTTCTCTTTCGCATACCGATACCGACTGAACTTCTGTCATGTCTCCGCCGCAACGCGCGGATGGAAACTTACTAGTTTATTTTTAATTTCATTGATTATATTTTTTTATTTAATTTTAATAAAAAAATATTTTTATTTTAACCCTATAGGCACTTCAAGATTATCATCGAGATAAAACAAAGAAGCTTTCAAGCACGTTCCGGCGTGGAAGGTTGTTAAAGAATTCGCAAAATGGAGTCTAATCTATTTGTTGAACAAAGATTCCGATGGAAGTTCAAACAAGAGAAAATCGTCGGATTTGGCTAACTTCGGTGCATCCGAAGATGTTATGACAACTGATAAGTCGGTGCCGAACTTGAATGAGGAAGTTAATCCCATGTAACAAAAGAGGAGGGTACACGTCAAGACACCCGGTTCATCAACCAAAGTGATGCAGGCCCAAGTTTCGGCCCAAAAAACGCGTTCTAATGGTAGTTTTGGACACTTTTATGTTTTTTTCGGTGTTTTATGCATTTTGTTTTTGGGCTTGTGTTTGGCCCATGGCCTTTTTGTGGCCTATTTTGAATTTATGTCTTTATTTATATCTTTCTCTTGTAATTTGGATGGTCAGAATTCAATTTTGAGAAATAACCATTTTCACCTCAAATTCTTTGCCCTTTGGGTTGGATTTTGGGAGTTTGCGAAAGATCATCACGGGTATTCGTAGAATCAATGTGATTTGTTCTTCGTTATCATTTCACACGTTACATCACAAAGTGGAGGAGCAGGTGAGAAAATAGAAACATACGCGTTAATGAAGGAAGCGAGGATGCCAGCTTTGATCGAAGCTAGACAACAAAATATCCTCGAAGCTAGAGCCTTGATTAAGGAACAACGCGAAAGTGTCGTCGAAGGGATAAGGGACAGAGACTTTGAGACGTATACTCGGTCACACAACCATCTAGAGTACGAAATGTAAAATATTGCTTGTTAGGGTATAGATTTTTACAATTATGGATCCAATATTCTGAGGTGTTTCTTGGATCAGTTATCCTTAGCGGATAGTGCAGGGACTCAGAGGATCAAGGATCCTTATTATTATTTATGGTTTCTAACAATTGTTTTCAATTTTTTCTTATGATCATATGCAGGAAATCAACAGAGTGGACTGAGTCTTAGCTGGAATTTCGGGGATAATTCATTTAAGATGCTGCACGTGCTATTTCCACAATGGTCATGGGGAGTGAACGTGGTCTTGCATGATTTTCGGACTAAGTTGTCAGTGTTATTTAAATGGGTTGATCAAGTGTTAGTAGACAAAATACACACTCTCGCATACAGACACTATGAACCAGAAAACACACAACACTCTTAGCGATCAGTTGTAATACGCTTGATCAACATCCAAAGTTGTAATCTATGTGTTTGATTATCTTATTCGTCTTACATTCATTTCATCATCGATTAATCACCTAAGCACTCTACCTCACTTTTACAGATTTGGTTACATTGATCAGATTTTTTACCAAAACATTGCTATAGCTCGCAAACGAGAAATTGCGGAAAAATATGGTTGGCTGACGAATCATTTACTGAAAATGTAATTTTTTTAAATAAAAAAAGTTATCGTATTTTATTATTTTCATTCTTTGTTTTTTTAGTTTGAATTATGTATCCTTTTTTTATGTTACTGAAATTTAAACTTTAATTATATTTCAGTTTATCTAAATTAAAAAAAAAATATAGGGTACTCAGGGTAGGCGCTGCCAGTGTTTCGTAGTGCTAAAGTTATTTGTAGTAAATTTGATATGGCATCACAGGATTGGTCGAGGCTAGAGTATTACCCTAGAGTGCCCCAACCCTCTTAAAGAAATTCGGTAAGTGAATTTTTTTTAGCATCTTCAGTAATTAATTCTAAATATAACTAAATAAATATACCTATCAAAGGGGTTTTAGCCTAGTAGCAGGGGTGTGCAAAGTTGGTTAATCGTGGGTTTGCTTAACCGATTGGTTAACTGAGGATTTAGTTTATTTAAAAGTATTAACCATAACCGATGGTTGGTTAATCGTTGTTCGGTTAACCATTGGTTATGGATCGGTTTCGGTTAATTATCCAATGTGTATAAAACTTGTAAAATATAAATTCATGAATATAAAACTAGCAAATTTATATAGATATTGAATTCATCAAAAATCAAAAGTACACATTGTCTAGTGGAAGCATACATACAAATCTTAATCATCCGATCCCACTCAAAAGTACAAAGTTGCTAGAAAGACAACACTTTTTTCCCCATTCTTAGGAGCCCTCGTGACCTTTTCAACAATCTCTGCTAATCTCTAAATCCCCTATCCAGGAGTTAAAAAACTTAAAAGGAATGGGGCCAAAGTCAGCAGCATAACAAGAGAGGGACAAAGGGTAGTGATCTGAGAAGCCTCGTTTTTGCACCTCAGTTTTAGCAAGCGGCCAATTACTCATAAAAGCATCACACACTAAGAACCTGTCGATTTTGCTCATTTTAACTTCAACATTATCGGAAACATATGTAAACTTACCTCCCGTCATCTGGTATTCAATAGTGCCGGTTATTGTGATGAATCAGTTATTCATAAAAGCGTCACACACTAAGAACCTATCGATTTTGCTCATTTTAACTTCAACATTATCGGAAACATATGTAAACTTACCTCCCGTCATCTGGTATTCAAGAGTGCCGGTTCTGGTGATGAATCCGTTAAAAGCACCAGCCGATCCCCGGTCAAATCTCGAGTTAACCTTTCTTCTTCAGACCGCACTGTGTCAGACACTCTGACTTCTGTGTGTGCGTGACTAAGAAATAGGAAATAAGAATTATTAGATAGCTATCACCAAAGTAACAACCTTTTGACCTTAAATCTTGGAGCTAAGGAAAATTAAAAAAGAATCGTTATTCATGGAATAAAAATAGATTACAAAGGATATCACCAATCGAGTATGTTAAACAAAAACCATTCTTCATAATATTTATTTTTATGGGTGAATATTTTGACCAATATTCCGAGCCAAGACTAATCATCCGGGATGTTTAATAGGTTTGATATCTTGAAAATATTCCTTATATATAACTAACCTATTTTCGCACATGTTATTAATGTGGTACAAGGACGATTGAATATGACTAAGTCAAGCTAAAGACTCATTCTTTTTGTTGAAGAATATGACCGTTGGAGCCGTAGACCAAGTTCCCAACGTTCGTAAAGAAATAAACTCTGGGATATCAAATAGTTAGTTGTTACTATAAATAAAGAGGCTGGGGGTTATTTTAGGGGTTACACTATGCTTACATACACTCCCGCACACTTATTTCATTTTGCAGTTGTCACATTCGCAATCACACAATCACTCACTCTAGAGTCTCTTGTACAACCAATTGATCTAGTTCTCGAACTGTATGTTTTATATTGTTTTAATAATTTTGACTGTGGTTGATGACTTTTATAGTCGTCTCTTGAGATTTTGTGCTAAATCGATTGTTCTATTTTGTTTAATTGTTATTTTGATCTCGATATCCTAAGCCATATTCCGATATTTTGAGCAGTATTTAGCATTTTAGACCATGTATTTGCATCGACATTTAGCATTAATATTCACTAATTCAATTATAATAGTTTTTTTTTTGCAATAAAGCACATCAATTAACGAGTAGCACTTTACCTCAGATGATAAATTTGATTCCTAAATTGCTTAGATAATTTTTGATAAAAACATTTATTATAATATATAACTATTTAAATGTTCATATATAATTCTTTACGTGATGCGATATAATATGATATGATATAGAAATAAAATATTATAAAACACGAGATTTTCGTGAGAAGAAATAAAAATGGATATCTCCCATCAAGTATGTTAAGCAAAAAATGTTTATTACAACGTATAATTATTTAAATGTTATCTAATTCTGTATGGGAATGTAATGTAATAAATGTGATACCATATAATATGATATAAAATACAAATATAAACATTTTAGAACACAGTGAACAAATTAAACCATTTTATACTTAACTAATGGTTCATATATTTTAATTTTGTACTTTTTACATACACATGCATAACTTATGTACCTGAAATATCTTTAAACTTATTATTTATATATTTACTTTTGTCATGCACGCGGTTTACACTATGTAGGTAAAACAAACAATAAAACTAATTTTTCATATTTAGAAGAGGTGAGTAAGAAACTATAAACATTACATTTATATTAATTTCTTTTATTTTTTTATAATTGAAAAAAAAGGATAGTTAATTTTGTTTTTTTAAGCAAGCTACCTCGTGTGTTTTTTTATGATACCAGAAAAGAAGAAAAAAAAAAGAATAAAATAGGAAGCTCGTAGTATTTGACTTTCTATAGTTGCCCGTTAACAGAACAAAATAAGTGGAGTCCCCGGCCCACACAACATGTGACAATATGGTACGGGGGCCAATGAGGAGTTGGTAAACCACATCAGGAACCACAAAATAATTTTTTTTTTTTTTTTTAAAGTTTAATAACTTTAATCGATTTGAGGAAATTGTTGGTGAGAACCAATCATACACCACACAATTGGATTAACGTTACTCTCTTATTCTTTAATCTAATAAATACAAATAACTTTGGTAGTTCTAGACTTCTAGTACAAATGAAGCATCGACAATTGAGTTGTTATCTTACTATGTTTTTATTATAGATTTTTTATTGTCTAATTCATACATCTTATAATCTACTTTAAATATATACCTTATGTGTCATGGGATTGGAATCCTAAATCATATGAGAAAAAAACAACTTATCAACAACTTAATACCGATAGACTATAAGCTCCTTCAAACTTTTCTTTATTGTAGTTATAATGGTAAACTAGAATCTTGAAAACATAATCCATTAGACCATCCAGAGTGATTAGGTGGGTATAAAAAAAGTGTAGCCTAGTAGGCAATACCTCAACATCACCTAATTAGAAGAAGTATCCACACATCCCATGAAAGGGGTGTAATTGTGAATTGTGAGTGTGGGATCAAAACTGTGTGAATGTGATGAGTTTTAATTGGTTGAAAGAGAAATATTATGTAATAACCCAAAACTCAAATTTTAAATTCGCAAGTATGTTTTCATATGTTATAGCATAAAATAAAATAACTAAGCTATTTAATCTAGTTAAAAATATAAGGGTTAACTATGGATGGAAATGGATGAGTAATTGTAAATAAACAAAAGCTCATATTAGAGGGATCCAAAGTGACAAGTGGGGGAAACCTTATAATATTCTGCATTTTATGTGTGGGTATGGATGTGTGTCGATACACAAGAGGGAGAGGAGACCTCAAACAAACCTTGAATACAAGAAATTGACGGTGAAATTGAAGGCAAATTCATGCATTAATGAAGAATCCTCATCATCTAACATTAACAAAGATGTGGTAAGTTATAGATTTTGATTTAGTGATTTTACAAGTGATGAGTATGTGATTAACCCTTAAATATTGATTAATCGATAAGTCGGTTATGGATATAGTTAAAGGTGTCCCATAACCGAACATTAACCGAATAGAACTGAAATGAAATAAGACATGTTTTTAAAATATATCAATATTTAGAATTTATCTATATTAGGACAATTTTAAGTAAGACAAAATTTTAGTTCAAAATTAGATCGGTTAATTAACCGAAACCGAACCATAACCGAGTCTCATAATGGATTAACCAAACTGTTATTCGGTTATGGCTATGGTTCAGGAAATTCGATAACCGAAGCTAGCAGTTACGGATATGGTTAAAGGTAAAAACCGAACTGAACCGCCATTTGCACACCCATAGGGGGTGCAAACGAGCCGAGTGGCTCACGAGCTACCCGAGATCGGCTTGAGAAAAAGCTCTAAACGAGGCGAGCATTATCGAGCCCGAGTGGAACTTGAGCCTAAAATGAAGCTCGTTTTTTATCGAACTCGAGCCTGACGTGTGAAGCTCGTCATGCTCGTCGAGACTTAAGTGTAATATGAGTTTTTATTAATATTTAATAACATTAACCACTTATTTAAAGTTGTCTGGTAAATGAGCCGAGCTAATTTAAACTTGTTCATGAGCCAAGCCAAGCGAAGCCCGAACCTAAACTAAGTTTTTTAGTGAACGAGCCCGGTCACTTATCGAGCTCGCGAGCCTACACCTAACTTCACTTATCGAACTCGCGAGCTTCACTTATCGAGATCGAGCTTGAGAAACTACCAACGAGCCGAGCTCGAGCTTTGAAAACAAAGCTCGAACAGAACTGAGCCAAGCTGGAGCTCAAGCCTGATCGAGCTTAGTATTGGCTCGGCTCGTTTGCACCCCTAATACAGTTAGACTTTTAATTTGAAAATCAAATATTCCTGCTACTCTTAATAACTAGTGTGGTATTTCTCAACAATTTTTTTTTCTATTTTTCTTATATTATATATTCTCTTGTTTTATTGTAAGTTTACTAGCTATTAGTTTGAAGCTTATAAGCCGTTTACTTGGCCCAAGAAATAAAGACTTCTTGAGCGTACAAATGAGTTTTTTTAACGGCAAGGAACGATATGCCAACCAGTGTGACACCGGACGTCGTGGCCAAGGTCGACTACTCGACCGTCGCCAGCCCCTTGGCTCTCCCAGATGCGCAGAAACCCGACCTCCACCCGCCCGAAGGCACAACAGTGGAATAATCGGTAAAACTTCGCCTCCTATCCAAGACGAACCGGCGCCACCCGTATTCGCCCTTCACCTGGATGCCGCATAAAATAATGAGGAGAGTGAGAGTTGATGTGAGGTCGAAGTCTCAATCAAATTTAAACCAATACTACTAATAGTTAGCGGTAAGTGGGTCTCGAACACAGGGAGTTTGTGGAAAATGTGTTATCTAAATGGTTTATCTATATTGCTAAAGTTAACTAAATTGCAAGAAAAGTAAATTCAGAATTTGGATTTATTGGTTTTAAGAGCTAAGATTAAATTAAACTAGATTGCAAATCAAATGTTGGTTTTGAAAACAGATTACACTACGTGAAAAAGGGGCTACGGCCACATTTTTTGCAAAACTGCCCTGCTACACATTTGAAAAAATGTGTGGCTAAAGGTCATTCATACTATTTTAAAACACTTTTAGCCACATATTTTATTATTAATGTGACCTTTGTATACTAGTTCAGAACCTTCAGCCACACTTTTAGAAAATAATGTGACACTTATTAGCCACAACTCAAAATGTGTAGCCAAATGTGATATATGGCTACATAATTTTCATGTGACAAAAAAAAACACATGTATTTGAGACCTTTAGTCACACTTTAAGAAAAAAACTATGACATATATTAGCCACACTCGCAAAGTGTGGCCAAATGTTATATAATATCACAGTAGTTGTTTTAATGTGACTAATAACATTTGTATTTTAAACTTTTAGCCACACTTTGAGAAAAAAACTGTGACATTTATTAGCCACACTATAAAAGTGTAGCCAAATGTGATCTACGGCCACAGTATTTATTTCATGTGACTAAAAATATATATATTCGAAACATTTAGCCACAAGTTAAAAAAATAGCCACACTAGAAAAAAATGTGGCCAAATGTGATCTACGACCACATTATATGTTTAATAATGTGGCTAAAATCTAATACATCAACATATATTATTTTGTGTTACCAAATGTTAGACATTCGTCACACCATCATCACTTTGTTTATTTTGTGTGACGAAATATTATCAAATGTAATGGAAAAAAATGTGTGGCCAAATGTTAAATTTACTACATCTTTAAAAATTTCCCCCAAAATATTTATTTTAAAACTTAAACTTCCCCTAAAATATTTCATACTAAACTTCCCTCCAAAATATTTTATCCAAAACACTTAAACTTCCCCCCAAAATATTTCATTCAAAACTTCCCTCTCAAATAATATTATCATTTAAAAAATTACATTGTTTAGTATTAAAAAAAAATTCTTACTACATATTTAAAAATTCAAATTATAATTAAATATTATATATTCTAAATCATGTTTGTTTTCTTCTAAATAATATGTTAATGTATGTATATTAGTTACGTGTATATACGTTTTTAGTGTATGCATATTAGTACCGGTACTGAATTTTCCGTACCGAATTCTTTTCGGTACCGATTTGATACCCGCTTTTTGACAATTTTGGTAGTGGTGGACTAGTACGATACCGATATTTTACCGAAATTTACTTTCAAATATCGGTACGTTCGGTACCGGTACTGGCACCGAGCTCATCCCTAATCATATTGAGCCTTAATAGATCACAATGGCCAACAGTGAATCATATATGTGTTAATGAATCATATTAAGCCTTAATGGATCACAATGGCAAATAGTGGGTCATATATGTGTTAATGACCTATGTTGGGTCTTAATGGATCACAATGGACAATAGTAAATCAAATATGTCTTAATGGATCATATTGGGCCTTAATGGATCATAGTAGTCAATATTAGGTCATACATGTCTTAATCGACTAGATTGGACCTTAATGATCACGATGAATAAAAGTATATCATATATGTGTTAATGGA
This sequence comes from Helianthus tuberosus, assembly GCA_030545235.1. Taxonomy (NCBI): domain Eukaryota; kingdom Viridiplantae; phylum Streptophyta; class Magnoliopsida; order Asterales; family Asteraceae; genus Helianthus; species Helianthus tuberosus. The sequence goes on along the minus strand of CM060408.1, from coordinate 66,901,217 downwards.
ACATGTTGGGCCTCACAATGGATAATAGTGGATTATACATGTCTTAACGGATCATATTGGGCCTCAATGGATCACAATAATCAATATTATATCGTACATGTCTTAATCGACCAGAATGGGCCTTAATGGATCACGATGAATACTAGTATAACATATATGTGTTAATGGACCACGATGAATAATAGTATATCATATATGTGCTAATGGACCATATTGGGCCTAAACGGATAACAATGGCCAATATTGGATCATATGTTTTAATGGACTATATTGGGCCTTAATGGATCACGATGGACAATACTAGATAATACATTTCTTAATAGACCATATTGGATGTTAATGGATCCAAGTGGCAAAGTAGTAGATCATACGTATCTTAATGGACTGTATTAAGGCTTAATGGATCACAATGAACAATTATAGATTATATATGTCTTAATAGACCATATTGGGCCTTCATGGATCAAATGGTCAATAATAGATAATACATATCTTAATGGACCATAGTGGGCCTTAATGGATCATAGTGGCCAATTGTAGATCATATATGTCTTAATTAACCAAGTTGGGCATTAATAGATAATTGTAGATCATTTGGTACTTATTCAATAGCGACTTTTGGTGTTTATGGTACCAGTATTTATCTTCAAAAATAGGAGCGTACCGGTAACGGTACTGAAATGTACCGTATTGTGGATTTTCGGTACCTATCTTTGAGGACTTTTGAGGATTTTCGAGCTCATTTGTAATTTATATGATTTTTATGGATAAAGTGTATATCTTAAGTTTACTTTTTATAAATTTATATTTTAGACTTCCAATTTGAACTCTCCAAAAAAAAAATTCACCCCAAAATAGGGATGAGATTGGAACAGTACCTGTACCCATACCTATACCTGTATCGGTACCGAAAATACCAGTAGCGAATTTGAACAAAACTGGGTACCAAATACCGTATCAAATATATAGGTACGGTACGGGTATTTTCGGTACACTACCCGCTTTGATACCATTTTGTTTTTATTTAGTTTTTGAGCACTTGCACGAGTACTAAATAGGTAAAATTGACATGAGTACCAATATAGTACGAGTAACAAATAGGTAAAATTGGTACGAATAGCAATACGATACGGGTACCATATAGGTAAAAGTAATACGAGTACTATAAATACCATAATACGAAATAAAACATAATAAAAAAAACTTTTAAAGGTCTACATAAAATTCGGTACCAGTACTCGTTTTTACCCGTACCCGTATCAATACCGAAAGTACCGAATATAAAAATCAATAAAACTGGGTACCGATACATGTACCAAATACCTAAAATCAGTACGGGTACAGATACGAGTATTAGTGTTTGGGAAAAAAGGCCATCCCTACCCAAAGCCCTAGTTTCCAATCTCACAGCATTGGCGATGACAACAGCAGTAAAACTCTTCCATGACTCCCAATAATCAAAAATCAATCTCCCATTTTCCGTCTCATAAATATGCAAAACCACCGTTTCAGTTTTCAAATCACGTCACCCCCAAATTCCACCCGCAAAGTCAATCACCAAAATCAAATCAACCCCAAATTCTACAAAATGAGTGACACACTTGAGTTTTCACCACAACCCGTAACCCTAGCTTCTAATTTCACACTGTTAACAATTTTAAGAAGACGGATCTAAACTTTCTGGTGAGGATCTGGAAGTTCCGGTTGTTTTCGATACAATTCAAGGAAGCAGAGAGTATTTATGTCGAGTGAGATTCGGTCATCGGAGATGGAACTTGTGAGAAGAAGCTCGTGAGATGCCATGTAAGCCCATCTATCGCCAAACAGAGAGAATCCGGTTGTGTATACGATGCGTTTTAATAAAAGTTAATTGATCTCAACACTAGATTATTAATCTAGTGTTTAGAGGCTATTTAACAAAAGTTAATCAATCTACTAATTTTGCATTTTCTTACGGTATTATGGAGACTAGCAGAGATGTAGCTTGAACTTGTAGCCATTTGATTATATGAAATCTTATTGGCTGAAGTCGTAAAGGAATTAGACGGTTAAATCCTCCAATTTTTGTCATTTCAGGTCAGCTCATGTTATATTCTCTTCTATCCTATAACCTTAGATTGATTATATAATTAATAGTTGTGGTGTTGAATTTGAAATTTTGGGCGTTCACTAGTAGAACCCTATAAACGTGATTGATAATTTGTTTTAGGTTTTGACTGTTTTTGTAGAATAATTGGGTGTGACGCAAGTTATATAGAATCCGGATGCGTTTCCACGTGTGGAAGATCATTTGTTACATGAAACACAAGCTGGTGCTGTTGGTAAGTTTTTTATACACTAAAGTTTACTTGATCTTTGTATAAACTAGTCTTAGTGAGTGTGGAGTTACATAAATGACTGCCATAAAGATTCATATCATGTGATTATTATATAAAAGTTAAGGATTATGATTTACTAATTTGATTAGCAATTGCAAATAATGTTGTCAAATTGACATGAATTTACTCCCCAATCCCCATGCATGTCTATGCAGTATCTCTGTGCAATGGTGGGACAATATGGCCAACAATTGGAAGGCTTTCTGGCGGGTATGCGTCTAGAAAACAGAACAGAAACTCGTGGTTGTGGGTGCGTAAAGCGGCAACCGAGTGTCCAGGGAGGCCTTTGGGCAAATCAAATCTTGAGGTTTGTTATAGCTATGATATTTCTTGTGTTGTATATTGTAGTTCATATTTAGTTGACAAATCAAATCATCAATTTTATTAATTGAAGCTGTACATTTAGTAGGGGTAAGCATAGGTCAATTCGGTTCGGTTATTGCCTAGAACCGTAACATAACCATAACCGCATATTTCAGTTATAAAAAAACCATAACCATTTGGTTTTTGGTTAATTCAGTTTGGTTAAATCGGTTTTAGATACGAAGTTGATTCGGTTCCTAGTTACTAAGCGAATCTTGTATTGGGCTTAAATTTTGACTTGTGCTAAAATTTTGACTTGAGTTGAAATATTAAATTTGAGCCAAGATCCAACTTTTTGTTTAGTTACTTTAGCCACTGTCAATAAAACTCCATTTAAACTCACTTCTAGAACAAATTTATCACCTATAGTTAATAACGCATGACTATCATGCTTCTTATGGTTGTGTATTGTTCACTGAAGGATCTAACTTTACATATATATGATGCCTAATAGTTTTGTCACCAATTAGTAAACTACAAAATTAGTTTACCGCAAACATCATTAATATATAAATAAGTAATGTATGTTTCAAGGTATTTTTAACAAAAAGGAACATTACATAAGTAAGAAACAATAAGTCCAGTTGGTTAAAGTTGGATTACTTATATGGGCTTGTTGGAGATCACAGGTAATTAATTCAGTTAATGTGATGAAGATTATTGGAGTTTTTAAATGTCAATGCTTGTTTGATCATGTCATTCGAAAGAATGCTTTTAGCATGTATTTATATAATATTACGCTTTTATTATTTTTGAACTTTTATTGTTGACAGAAGAATAACACATTATGTTCATGTTCAGTGATGGTTTGCTCTCGGGAATCTGGAAAACATTCATAATTAATGGCATCTATTCATAGATGAGCTGTTGCGAATGGCGTTGGTGTAATTTTAAATGAATGTGATGAAGAAGTTGCTAATGGCACACCTAGAAAGCATCCACAATTGTAGTAGGTGGGTTTGGTGTTGTTGCAAGTGTTGCTAGTTACTAGGAGTGATGAATGTTCTCTAGCAGTTGCAGCTTCATTTGTAGATAGTTTTTTTTATTAAAAGTTTGTGTTTTTATTATTTACATTGAAAATTATGTATCAATTATGGTTTATTATTGTTAATATCATATGTTTTTAAGTTTTCTCATGGATGTTTGTTGTTTTTAATAACTTTACAAAAATAAATATATGTGTGACCAAAGGTCGGACAAAGACACACTAAAAATTACAAAATCTCATGTGGTTATAGATAACCAATAGCCACACCAATCATTTTGTTTTGTGTGACGCAATGATATCAAACGTCATAAGAAAAAAAAATTATGTGTGACCAAAGCTTAGATAATAGACACTTAAAATTACCAAATTTCACGTGGCTATAGATAAACATTCGCCACACCATAATCATTTTGTTTGTTGTTTGTGTGACGCAATGATATCAAACGTCATAAGAAAAAAAATTATGTATGACCAAATGTTAGACAATAGTCACACTTAAAATTACAAAATTTCGTGTGGCTATAAATAACAATTAGCCACACCATAGTCACTTTGTTTTTTGTTTTTGTGACGGCATGATAATAACTGTCATAGGAATAATAGATATATGTGACTAAAGGTTGGACATTAGCCACACTTAAAATTGCAAGTTTTTTTGTGTGTGCAGTAAAAGTTTTTAGCCACACATACAATAAATTTATGTGACAATATATTAGAAATGACCACACTTACAATAAAAATATGTAGCTGTTCGTATCATTTAGTCACACGTAATGGACACAAGTTTCATTAGAATAATCCTTTTCGCCACACTTTTCTTTGGTTTGTGTGGCTAAAACAAACATTTTAGCAAATTCATGTGACTATATCATAGAAATGGTCACACTTAAAGTAAATTCATGTGGCTATTGTTACCTGTTAGCCACACTTAATAAAGAGAATGCTTGATTTCAATAAAAAAACATTGGTACCATTTAGCCACACTTTAATGATGCTACAGTCACTAAAAAATGTGTGTGGCCATATGATACCTATGATGACGTGACCTTTAGTCACACTTGATCTGAAAAAAATAAGTGTGGCAAAAGGCCTATAGCCACATTTTTCTTGTGTGGCCATAGGCAGATTTTGACGTAGTGTTAGGAACAAGCTACCATCCTAGATTTCAGGTTTTAATCCACACTAATGTTTATGTCCAACTAGAAAGAACCACATAGACATGGCTCGTGTTTGATTATCTGTTTGTGATGAAAGGGAACCAAGTATTCGGATTATAAAATGCGAGGTTGTTACCCGATGATCAAATGACAATTATCCAACCCTAATCCCTCCCATGATATCTCGATTGCCAATGCCACCAAGAACGTATGGTTTAGACTAACATCAAACAAGAATCAACACTTTAAAAACAAACATTCAAACACCATAATAACTTAAACAAACATTCAAAGTCATTATTCTAGAAATTCAAGCACAAACATTGTGTTTCAGAAGCAAACCTTACATCTAGGATGATCACTGATGTGTGCAAAATGCAACATATAAATTACATCAATTGTGGCATAAAACTAACCCTTTTTTAGTACTAATATTGGAAAAAGTGTGCTTTTGTCTTCCTTTTGTATTTTCAGGATTAAATGAGCTCAAATTAACAAAAGAAGCAAAAAGGCAGCTAAATCCAGCATAAATACAAGAAAAGGAGCAAACGTGACATGCCCAGCCCCACGACAGCATCTTCCCAAGCAAAACAGAAGACAGAAGACTGAACACGCCCCGTGCTCAGTGAGCACGGGGGCGTGCCCAAGAGTCAGCAGAAAAGACAAAGTGGTAGAAGCTTTTATTGCCCACCACGGGGCCGTGCTCAGCGAACACGGGGCCGTGGTCAACTATAAGATTCGCGAAATCTAGGCAAATCTTGATAGTACAGATATGCTTCTGCACACGGGGTCGTGCTCAGCGGACACGGGGGCGTGGTCAACTAATACAGACAAGCTGCATTAAATGAAGAAAGAGAAGGACGTGGACACGGGGCCGTGCCCACTGGACACGGGGCCGTGCCCGAGCTTCTGTTCAGCCTATAAACAGGAGTGATTGGCTCAAGCTCAAACCATCCCTTGGCACACCACCTCTCTCACACTTCACCCACCACCCACCACCACCATAACACCATCATCCACCACCATCATCCATTGTCCATCATAGAGTGTGTGAGTCGTCTCGGGATCCAAGATTGATCGTAAGAGTTCTTGACAATCAAGGCCATGTTTGCCTAAGTCTCTTACATCACTTGGTGAAGACAAAGTGTCTAGTGTAATACTTTTTATTTTTAATCTTTTCGCACTTTTTACTTGGTTTTGTATTAATGACTTTAATAACTAGTTTCTTATGTTGAAGGTGATTTTTCCTTATCGTTTGTCCGTGGTGTCTTGGCATTATTTTACTGTCTATATAAAATAAAAGATTTTCACCATTCATATCTCCACGGTCTATATGGAGGTATGTTGGCTACCTGGTCAGGGGTTAAGGGAACGGTTTGGTAAAAGTCTTGCCTTGTTCAGTGTATAGATCCTGCAAGGACCTGGGTCAAATTTAGTAGGACCTCCTTCAATACTTAACGGTATTGAATGGCGGGGGTCCAAACTCTTTGATCCCCTCATATGTAAGCTACTATTAATACTATAACCCGGCTATTTAGGACTGTATCCCTGCTGACTCAGACTACTTAGCCGAGGGTAACGTCACCTTCAAAAGAGGGGCCTACCATAATTTGCATTAATAACTTAATTAATTATCTTTCAATAGTCCGACCCTTTAGGATTGTATCCTTGCTGACTCAAACTACTGGGTTGAGGGTAACGTCACCTTCAAAAGAGGGGCCTACTACAATAACTAAGATAATCTCTTAAAATAGTGCAACAGTGCGAAAATAATCAAAGGTTACACTAAACACGAGTCGGAGCCAAGTGATTCATCTTGTCTATCTGTTTTTCTTTTATTTTTATTTTCAGCATTTTTAGTTAGTTTTTATTTTCTTAGTTTAAAACATTTTTCTAAACTTTTGATTTGATTAGACGTTGAGGATAAACCGGTACTAAAAGCTCTTGTGTCCTTGGACGACCTCGGTATCTTACCAACACTATACTACGCTCACGATGGGTGCACTTGCCCATATGTGTGTTTAGTGTTAGTAAATATCGTGTTTTATAAATTTAAAACTTGGCTAAAGAAAGTGAAAAAGGGCTTAAAATATACTTAAACCTACATATACACCAAACACGCATCAAGTTTTTGGCGCCATTGCCGGGGACACAAGGATTTTAAGAAAGTTAGGAATCAACGGCCTAATTGTTTTTCTTATTTTTCTATTTTTTTTAGGATTTTTCTTAGTTTTTCAGTTTCTGCAGAGCTCAGCACGGGCCGTGCCTGGTCGGACACGGGCCGTGCCCAGCATTATCACTGGCAGTTTTTGATTTCCGAGTTACAGAGAGCTGAGCACGGGGCCGTGTCGGTGCAACACGGGGCCGTGTCCAACTCCCAGTAACAGGGATCCGGAAAACAATCACTGTACCTCCGACCACGGGCCGTGTTCACTGAGCACGGGGCCGTGGTGAACCTTCTGACCAACATTCTTTTCTGTCTTTTTAAGCAGGACTCGGAACCCAGGCGCCACATTTGAACTTCCTACGTAGTGTATGAGCTCCAGTTCTAGTAGAGACATAAAAGAACCTCTAGAAGAACCCGAACGCTTTCTCAAAAAAAGACTTAAAGCTAAAAATCAAGAGAAAGTTTCGAGGGAACCACTTCCAATGGCGGATCAACGTACCCTCATGGATTACCTACGACCCACCGTAGGTAACCTCGGCGCCGCTATCAATGCACCGAATGTCGAAGCCAATAACTTCGAACTTCGACCGCATTTGATACAAATGCTTCAAAACTCCGCAACCTTTCATGGGCTTGCGGACGAGGATCCCCATCTACATATTACTAATTTCTTAGAAATATATGATACCTTTCGGATCAATGGAGCATCAAACCACGCCATCCGCCTTCGAATGTTTCCATTTTCACTAAAAGACCGAGCTAAGGCTTGGCTCAACACCCTCCCAGTTGGCTCGGTAAACACCTGGGATGAACTAGCCCAAAAGTTTCTATATAAATATTTCCCTCCTGCTAAAACAGCTAAATTAATGACTGAAATTAACACATATTCACAAGAGGATGGGGAATCCTTATATGAAACTTGGGAAAGGTTCAAGGAGCTACTAAGAAAGTGTCCTCATCACGGTCTTGCGGTATGGCAACAAGTATCCACTTTCTAAAATGGGTTGTTGCCACACACAAGACAAACACTTGATTCTAGCTCCGGGGGACTCCTAGGTAATCGTCGCCCAAATGAAATATACAATCAAATTGAGGAAATTGCTCAAACCAATTTTCAGTGGCACACTCCCCGAGGTAATAAATCTATTGCCCCGGGCGCCCATAAGGTTGATGAAAGCACTTCTTTACAAGCCCAAATCGAGGCCCTTTCTTCAAAAATCAAAAAGTTAGAAATGACAAAAACAGCCTCGGTTATGGCTTGTGAGGGGTGTGGTGGACCACATGAAAATTGGAGTTGTATGAAAGAAGTAGATGATCAAACAGAAACGGTAAACTACATTGATAATAGACCTAGACCGTCGGGTCCACCAACGGGTACCTACAACCAAGGATGGCGTAACCACCCTAACCTTGGTTGGGGAGATCCCGGCAATAGTAGTAACCAGCAAAACCAACGAACTAACTTTCAACAACCACAGAACTTTTCTCAACAACAAGGTGGACGAGAAAGGCTTGAAGATACCGTATCTCGCCTCATCTCCGACACCGAAAAGAAAAACTCGGATCGATTTCAGCAATTGGAATCGAATTTTAGAAATCAACAAGCTAGCATTCAAAACATTGAAAAACAATTAAATCAAATAGCTCAAAATTTCTCCGAGAGACCACAAGGCGCGTTACCAAGCAATACCGAAACCAACCCAAAGGCGCAAGTACATCTCATCACATTGAGAAACCGAACCGTGGGTCCCGAGGATGCTCCATTACCACCGGTTGAAAGAAGCCAGCTCAGCCAAAGCACGACTCCACCCGCACCCCAACCAGAAAAGGCTTCTCCACCAAATCAAGAGCCCACCAAGACTCCTCAGGTTCCATACCCCGGTCGGTTAAATCGTCAAAAGACCGATGAGCAATTCGCAAAGTTCGAAAATTTACTAAAGCAATTGCATGTTAATATTCCTTTTATTGAGGTCCTAACCCAAATGCCTAAATATGCAAAATTTATGAGGGACTTCCTCACTCATAAAAGGAAAATTGAATCATTGCAATTAGTTAACTTAGGCGAAGAATGCTCCGCCTTAGTACTCAACAAACTCCCACAAAAGAAAATTGATCCCGGAAGCTTCACGATTCCTTGCTCGATTGGGGAATCCCCCATTCATAATGCATTAGCCGATCTTGGGGCTAGCATTAACCTCATGCCTACCTCGATGTTCAAACGACTCGGCCTAGGAACAACGAGCCCTACAAAGATGAGCATACAACTCGCCGACAGATCCGTCAAATTTCCGCAAGGTGTCGCTGAAAATCTATTGGTCAAGGTTGACAATTTCGTTTTCCCGACCGACTTTGTCATCCTAGACATGGAGGAAGTGTCACGGCCCCCGACCCGGTTTGACCCGTTTCAGGAGCCGCGGGACAGAAATCCCGTGGTATTTATTTAATTGAGTTTAACAGCGGAAGTTTCTTCAGGATCTTTTTAAAACTGAAATATTTCCCGATTATTTCATTTCACAACTCGGGATAAAACCCGGTAATTTACAATATTGAGATTTCACGGAGAAATCTTTATTTTACAAAACATGTTTCTTTATTTTATACTGAGCCACTTCCTTAAGCTTGTAGTGCTTCTCGGCACTTTTCTTGGATCACAACAGATCACCTGAAACATGTTTGAAAAAGGTTTTGTCAGCGGGAAATACTGAGTGAATCTTTCTATTTATGAAAACGACTCTTTTGTTATAATTTACAGTATTAAGAGAGATTACAATGTTTCAGATATCAAACCAACTACCCACAGTACTTGTCACTCGAACATCCATCGATAGCCTCTTTGCCCGATGGTGTCTGTGACTATGGTCATATCACTCATTGGCTAACTCGTTGTCCAATAGTGACGGTTATCAAGTTATGTATACAAAACCCCACATACCGGCTGTAACTTGGGTGATTACATAAACTTAATCACTGTAATTATAATCTTTGAAAATAAACATGATTTCAAAAGTAATTTGATAAAAAGAGAATGACTCACATTGCAGATTTAATTTGAGCAGAGCCTAGCCTACTGATTAGCCTTTTTATCCTAAATTTAATAACAAGCACACAATTCTGGGTTAGTAATCAATACAGCATTTACGATAACTCACGAGATCAAATTCTTACAATGAACGACAAAGTGCGATACTTAAACATCCATCGAATTAACGGCGAACGACAAAGTATGATACTTAAACATCCATCGAATTAACGACGAATGACAAAGTATAACCCTAATGTGGGCGGCACTTAAACATCCATTGGATATATTGATCGATCGGACAATGAATCGTAATAGCGATTGAGTTATTACCCTGATTGCGGCGTCGATTAGTGAATCGTGTGTGTTAATAGTGGTAAACAGTTCGTATCTCAGTGTGTAGTGCGAGTTTGTTCGTCGTTTGAACTTCAGAAGTCGAGTCCCAAGGCCCTCTATTTATACCCAAAGTTTGGTCAGCCTTACGCATCGTAGGCCTAAAACTCTTACGATGCGTAAGGGACTCTAACAAGCTTGCGCATCGTAAGCTTTAAACCCTTACGATGCGTAAGGGACACGTTTTCACCCTAGGTTAGCCACGTCTGGGACTAGCCTTGCTGACTTAACTGTTTTGTAAATTCTATTTTTGACAACGAAATTTTAGGATAATCGTTAACTAGGGTTTACCCCCCCCCTGAGTTTTAGGGGCCCTAATCCTGATTCCGATTGTTCTGAAAATTTTAGGGTTGGTTCAGAATCACTTGGGTTTCTCAATTAGGGTTTCCTATTGGTCAAATTAATTTAATAAATAGGACTTTTGATGAGGGTTGTTACATTCTCCCCACCTTAATAAAAATCTTGTCCTCGAGATCTACTGGAATAAGTGTGGATATTTTCGCTTCATTTCTGATTCTAGCTCCCAAGTGTATTCAGCTCTTCTTTTTGAATCCCACTTTACTTTAACTAGCACTAGTCGTTTGTGCTTGAGGAACTTTACTTTTCTGTCTTCTATCTGAAGAGGTTTCTCAACAAATTTTAACTTTTCGTTTACTTCTATGTCTTGAAGAGGTACTATCAAAGATTTGTCTGAGAGACATTTCTTGAGATTGGATACATGAAATACATCATGTATTCCAGCTAACTCCTCTGGTAGTTGTAAACGATAAGCAACTGGTCCTATACGTTGGATCACAGGGAATGGTCCTACGTACCTTGGACTTAGTTTTCCTTTCTTACCGAATCTAACAACTCCTTTCCAAGGAGAAACTTTCAACAATACTCTATCTCCAACTTGGAATTCTAATGGTTTACATCTATTGTCTGCATAACTTTTCTGGCGATCCCGAGCCGTCTTCAGCCTTTCCTTGATTTGAGTAATCTTGTCGGTCGTCTCTTGCACTATTTCAGGACCTGAAAATTGATTATCTTCTATTTCTGCCCAACAAACTGGAGTTCTGCATTTTCTTCCATATAATGCCTCGAATGGGGCAGTTTCGATACTTGAATGATAACTATTGTTATAGGAGAATTCAATCAATGGTAAGTGATCGTCCCAATTTCCACCAAAATCTATCACACATGATCGGAGCATGTCTTCTAGAGTTTGGATCGTCCTTTCACTTTGCCCATCTGTTTGTGGATGATATGCCGTGCTTAGGTTTAGTCGAGTTCCCATTGCTTTCTGGAAACTTGTCCAAAAATGGGAAGTGAATCGACTATCCCTATCTGATACAATGGAGAGTGGAACTCCATGTAGAGATACGACTTCATCTACATATAACTTTGCCAATCTTTCCATGCTAAAGGTTTCTTTCATAGGTAGAAAGTGAGCAGATTTGGTTAATCGATCCACAATTACCCAAATCGCATCATTACCTTTTCTGGTTTTGGGTAACTTAGTAACAAAATCCATTGTTATAAGCTCCCATTTCCATATAGGCATTTCTAGCTGTTGTAATAGACCTGAAGGTTTCTGATGTTCTGCCTTAACTTGTGAGCAAGTAAGACACTTAGAAACATATCGTGCTATATCCTTTTTCATTCCTATCCACCAGAAGTTCTTTCTTAAATCTTGATACATCTTATTATTTCCTGGGTGCATAGTATACCTAGACTTATGGGCTTCCTCTAGGATCTTATTTCTTAATTCTCCATGCTTCGGTACCCAAATTCTTCTTTTATGGAATCTCCAAATTCCATCAGCTCCTTGCTCTAATTCTTTGATTCGTCCTTTCATTCCTTCAGCAACGTCTTCTATTGCTGTCTTTTGAACATATTTTAATTGCTCCATTAAATCTACTTGTAAATTTAATCTGAGAGCACGAACTCGTCGTTGTTTTTCATGATACTTACGACTTAAAGCATCTGCAACTACATTTGCTTTTCCTTCATGATATTGAATATCACAGTCGTAATCGCTTAATATTTCCATCCATCTCCTTTGCCTCATGTTTAACTCTTTTTGCCCAAATATATATCTTAAACTCTTATGATCTGTATAGATAGTAAACTTACTTCCGTACAGATAATGTCTCCAAATCTTAAGGGCAAAAATTACGGCTCCTAATTCTAAATCATGAGTCGTATAGTTTTCTTCATGCTTTTTCAATTGCCTTGATGCGTACGCAATTACCTTCTTGCGTTGCATAAGCACACATCCAAATCCTAATTTTGAAGCATCACAATATACTTCAAAATCTTCAGTTCCTTCTGGTAAGACTAAGATTGGAGCATTGGTTAATTTCTGTTTCAAAATTCTAAAGGCTTCTTCTTGTTTAGGTCCCCATTCAAACTTAACTGCTTTACAGGTTAGCTTAGTTAATGGTACAGCTATCTTGGAAAAATCCTTAATAAACCGTCTATAGTATCCATCTAAACCTATAAAACTTCTAATTTCCATTGCAGTTTGTGGAACCTTCCAATTGGTAATCGCCTCTATCTTAGCAGGATCTACACGAATACCTTCGTGATTCACCATGTGTCCTAAGAATTGCACTTCTTGCAACCAAAATTCACACTTTGAGAATTTGGCGTAAAGCTTTTCTTTTCTTAACAAAGTTAAGAGTAAATGCAAGTGCTGACAATGTTCGTCCTGACTTTTTGAATAAATAAGTATATCATCTATGAAGACAATTACAAATTTATCCAAATACGGTTTACAGATCCTATTCATCATGTCCATGAATGCTGCAGGTGCATTCGTTAACCCAAAGGGCATGACTATAAACTCGTAATGACCATACCTAGTTCTGAAAGCAGTCTTAGGTATATCTTCTTCTTGTACCTTCAATTGATGATATCCAGAGCGTAAATCTATTTTAGAAAAATATCTAGCTCCTTGAAGTTGATCGAATAGATCATCAATCCTAGGTAATGGGTATCGATTCTTAATTGTAACCTTATTCAATTCTCTATAATCGATACACATTCTCATTGAACCATCCTTTTTCTTAACAAATAACACAGGTGCTCCCCACGGGGATGAACTAGGTTGTATGAATCCTTTACTTAGTAATTCATCTAATTGCTTTTTCAGTTCTAACATTTCTGTGGGTGCTAACCGATAAGGTGCCTTGGCTATCGGTGTAATTCCTGGAATTAGATGAATCCTAAACTCTACCTCCCTATCTGGTGGTAATCCTGGTAATTCTTCTGGAAATACATCTGGGTATTCTGAGACTACAGGAATTTCCTTAAGTTCTTTTTCCTTAGTACTAATGATTACTGAAATCATATATACTATTCCTTGTTTTCGTTCATAATTAGCAACTTTCATTACTGATATGAACTTCATAGGCTCACGTGGTTTATCTCCTGTAATCATAATTATTTCTCCAGTAGGTGCTTGAATTTCTATGGAATTCTTATCACAAAGAATTCGAGCATGGTTGGCTACTAACCAATCCATTCCTAACACAACATCGAATTCAGCTAATTTCATAGGTAACAGATTTGCAGAAAATTTATGACCTAAAAGTCATATTTCTATATTTTGCAAAACCTTATCTATTTTAACTGAATTCCCATCAGCCGTTTCGACTGTAAAAATCTGCCTAATGTTGGTTAAGGGTATATTAAGAGCTTGGCAGAATGAAGTATTGATAAAACTTTGGTTTGCACCAGAGTCAAATAATACTTTGGCGTAAATGTTGTGAACTAGAAATGTACCAGCTATCACATCTGGAATCATCTCGGCTTCTTGAGTGGTTAACTGAAAGGCTCGGACATTCTTCTTAGTAGCTCCATCGGTTGTCTTGGCTTTGTTGTCTGCTGGTTTGACCAATTTAGGACATTCTGGTCTAAAATGTCCCGTTTCTCCGCAATTATAGCAGACTCTTGTTTTCTTTCTGCATTCCTCTTCACGATGTCCTACCATTTTACAAAAATTGCAGGTTACATTACATTTTCCAAAATGTTTCTTTCTGCAATTCCTGCAAAACGGCGGATTTGAAGATTGCCCTGTTCCTCTTTTCTTGAAGTTATTATTATTACCCATACGAAATCCTTGGGTAATTTTCTGAGCCAGTTCCTTTTTCCGGTTTTCATCTTGCGTGCGTACCAGTTCGTCAGTTAAGGTATTGGCTAATTCCACAGCATCGTCAATAGTACGAGGTCTCGCAGCTTTAACGATGTTACGGATTTCACTAATCAGTCCCCAAAGATAGCGAGAAATGAGTACCGGTTCTGGCGAAGCCAGTGTTGGTACCACTCTAGCATATTCAAAGAATGTCGAAGTATAACCGCGACAATCTACACCCATCATTCTATGGTTTAAAAACTTATTTGCCATTTGATCTTTTTCATATTCAGGACAGAATTTTCGTTCTACAAGACTCTTAAATTCTTCCCATTTCATGGCATAAGCCCTATTTCTTCCTTTAGCCTGTAACACCGTGTTCCACCATTCTAACGCCACTTCTTTAAAAAGGTTTGACGCATACATGACCTGATCATCCTGAATACATTTACTTATGGCAATTACTGCCTCGATTTTCTCTAACCAACGCAGTGCCGCAATCGCTCCTTCATTGCCTGCAAACTCAGTGGGTTTACAAGCAAGAAATTCTTTATAAGTGCAACCAGGTGTTGCAGCTTTCATTTTCTTAGGGAGCGGAGCTTGCCGTGGTTCATTATCATGATTAACATGATTATTGCCTCCGTTTACGCTATTACTGAAGTTATCTTCAGAAATACGTTTGCTAGGAACGATTTGTTGTGGTTCTACTGGGTTTTTAACAGCAGCAACGAATGCTGGAATAGCATTGGCTATCCCTTGAGCAACGATATTTTCTATATCCTGCCTAGTCATATATTGATCCCCCGGTTGTTGCTCAGATTGATTAACTTCATTTACTGGTTCGTTATTGGCGTTTTCCATCTGATAATATTTAATTTATTAGTATCAAATAACAATTACACAAAATAATTATACAGAGTTCATAATACCAATATAGCCAAAATTATCGATTTCTCGATTTCCATTTATATTTAGTAGTATGCATCAATACACACTATTATCTTACAAAGTTTTATTTTATAGTTATTTTACAGACTGATTTTACTATTACTTTTACTAGTATACAATCACAATTCCATAACTCTCCTTATCCTTTGTCAGTTAATTTTCTAGTAACGGCGTTCCTTCTTATCGTAATTCCAGGAGATCTGTCCCAAAATCTCTTGGATCCTATTCCCAGTATCCACTAATTCTTTGTCAAAATGACGGAGTTCAGCTATTTTCTCGTTACTCATTGGTGGATTTGGTAAAGGTTTTAGATTGTACTGAGGAAAAAGCTTATAGGGATGGTTTTGTAACAGTATTTCATTATTCAACCATTCGTCTATTTGCGAGTGGATTGAAAGGTTTGGAATAGCTGGTTCTAAATTCATTGGTAGTTGTGTTTCAAGAGAATGAATAAAATCATTTTCCTTAACAGGCTTAATAATATCATGGCTTGTCAATATCAGATCTAGCTCTTCCTGAGATGGTAACCCCTCAATTTGCCTAGAGCTTTCCCCAATTTCCATTTGCTTAGGCCTGGGTTTCTCGAGAGGTAAAGCGTTGAATTCTATAGGTTCTTCTATGTCTGGTATATACCTATTGAAATCTCTGGAAACCTCTATTCTTACCGGATAAAGATTTAAATTCTGAAGGGCATCATACAAGTCACTCATGCTGTTTTAAAAATACACACTATTAAAAATTATATCAATTAATAAAACACATAATCCCATATTGGCAATCAGTAAAAATTTAAGTATTTCTAAATACTTAATTGGCTTAAATCAGTGGCTCTGATACCACCTTTTTCTGTCACGGCCCCCGACCCGGTTTGACCCGTTTCAGGAGCCGCGGGACAGAAATCCCGTGGTATTTATTTAATTGAGTTTAACAGCGGAAGTTTCTTCAGGATCTTTTTAAAACTGAAATATTTCCCGATTATTTCATTTCACAACTCGGGATAAAACCCGGTAATTTACAATATTGAGATTTCACGGAGAAATCTTTATTTTACAAAACATGTTTCTTTATTTTATACTGAGCCACTTCCTTAAGCTTGTAGTGCTTCTCGGCACTTTTCTTGGATCACAACAGATCACCTAAAACATGTTTGAAAAAGGTTTTGTCAGCGGGAAATACTGAGTGAATCATTCTATTTATGAAAACGACTCTTTTGTTATAATTTACAGTATTAAGAGAGATTACAATGTTTCAGATATCAAACCAACTACCCACAGTACTTGTCACTCGAACATCCATCGATAGCCTCTTTGCCCGATGGTGTCTGTGACTATGGTCATATCACTCATTGGCTAACTCGTTGTCCAATAGTGACGGTTATCAAGTTATGTATACAAAACCCCACATACCGGCTGTAACTTGGGTGATTACATAAACTTAATCACTGTAATTATAATCTTTGAAAATAAACATGATTTCAAAAGTAATTTGATAAAAAGAGAATGACTCACATTGCAGATTTAATTTGAGCAGAGCCTAGCCTACTGATTAGCCTTTTTATCCTAAATTTAATAACAAGCACACAATTCTGGGTTAGTAATCAATACAGCATTTACGATAACTCACGAGATCAAATTCTTACAATGAACGACAAAGTGCGATACTTAAACATCCATCGAATTAACGGCGAACGACAAAGTATGATACTTAAACATCCATCGAATTAACGACGAATGACAAAGTATAACCCTAATGTGGGCGGCACTTAAACATCCATTGGATATATTGATCGATCGGACAATGAATCGTAATAGCGATTGAGTTATTACCCTGATTGCGGCGTCGATTAGTGAATCGTGTGTGTTAATAGTGGTAAACAGTTCGTATCTCAGTGTGTAGTGCGAGTTTGTTCGTCGTTTGAACTTCAGAAGTCGAGTCCCAAGGCACTCTATTTATACCCAAAGTTTGGTCAGCCTTACGCATCGTAGGCCTAAAACTCTTACGATGCGTAAGGGACTCTAACAAGCTTGCGCATCGTAAGCTTTAAACCCTTACGATGCGTAAGGGACACGTTTTCACCCTAGGTTAGCCACGTCTGGGACTAGCCTTGCTAACTTAACTGTTTTGTAACTTCTATTTTTGACAACGAAATTTTAGGATAATCGTTAACTAGGGTTTACCCCCCCTGAGTTTTAGGGGCCCTAATCCTGATTCCGATTGTTCTGAAAATTTTAGGGTTGGTTCAGAATCACTTGGGTTTCTCAATTAGGGTTTCCTATTGGTCAAATTAATTTAATAAATAGGACTTTTGATGAGGGTTGTTACAGGAAGACACCCATGTCCCTCTCATCCTCGGGAGGCCATTTCTAGCCACCGCCCAAGCAGTGGTGGATATGAATGACGGAACACTAACATTGAAGTTTGGGGACAAGGAAGTGAAGTTTGAATGTGGGAAGAAAGTAGAGGACGAAGACCCGGTCAACTACATGAAGGTCATAGACTCAAGCTTGGATGACGCTCTCCGACGGTGTAGCACGGGATGCAAAACATCCCACTTGGGTAACATATGACCAGGCTTTGGGTCTAGCCAAGGACCCTTATAAACGTGGCGCACCACTGAGGCATACCGCGGAACTATCCTTAGTTTAGATTAATTTTTATGTTTTCTAGTTAGTTTTAATTTTCGGGAATAAAACGCACTTGAGATGACAAAGGATACAAGGGAAACTTGAACCAGCACCCCATGCAGGAAAACAGGACCATCCGACAAAATTTCTTCGTTACAGTAAGTTCGGCACGGGCCGTGTCCGCCCAACACGGCCCCGTGCTGCACAGTCTGCAGAAATGACCCAGTTCAGGTAAACTGGACACGGGCCGTGTTCACCCAACACGCCCCCGTGTCCAGGCCTCTGTTTCTTTTGTTTAATTGTTGTTACTGGCACTTGAACACGGGGCCGTGCCCGGACAACACGGGGCCGTGTCCAGCGTCCAATAACACAAATTTTTGCTTTTTCACACCTTTTTACACATTCAATCAACCTAAAAATTTATTTTTGGGACACATTGAGGACAATGTGTAATTTAAGTGTGGGGGGGATGCTAAAACCTTGAATCTTGCAAGTCCTAATAACAAGCCTTACACAAAACTCTATTGGAACCGCTAATCACCCCAATTTTTTTCAAAAAATTTCATTTTTTTTTTACTTGTCTAGGTTTAATTTGGGAATTTCAAAATTCTAAAAAGGTTATATTTTTACAAATTTACAACCGATAGCGTCGTGATAAAAAGAACCAACATAAGAAAATTATGAAAAGGCATAACAAACTTAGTTAAAATTTGATTATATATACTTGATCACATAAAAACCCATTCCCACAAAAGTGAGTTTTGAACCTTTATTGAGCATACAAATACATATCTTTAAATTAAATGCTCATTTTTCATTTCTTGTGTGAATAGCCGCTTGGTTCTTACGACTCTAGAACTTGCCATGACGATACATTCCCGGTCCTTACCAACTTAAACCCGAGTAAGTAAATGATGGAGGCATTAGGACTAACCCTTTTTATTTCTACACCATTATTTTCCTTTTTTTTAAACCTACCCAAAATCCCCCTAGTTAACCCCTTTGAGCCTAAACCTTTTCATTTCACAACCCAAACCAAACACCCTTTCACCCACCAAAACCTTTTTATTTTCAACCCTTTGTTTTAGTAACAAGTTCGGTTTTTCGTTTGACTTAAAAAATATATATATATTTTGATGATGAAGCAAAAGAAAAAAATAAACAAACAAGTTCATTAAAAATAACTTTGTTTGAATAATAGCTTCATCAAAATAAAAGTTACAAAAACAAAAAGTCTTATGAAAACCGACGCTTGTTACGTTTTTCGCCCTTTCCACTAACCACTAACCCAACCACCTACCTTTAACCCAAGCCTAACCCTTCACCCAAAAGTCCTCTTGATATTTACAAAGGTATATAGTTAAAAAGGAGGAGGATTGATTGCTTGGCAAGCCTATGGTAGGAGTAAGTTCCATGCCGCTCTCGAGTGATTCACTAAAATACATCTTCGGCCGAGTGTTGAGTGATCCCCGTGAGGTATGTGAACTTGTATATAAATAGAATTTTAAATAAGCATGTTATGCCCTAATAAGTAATTTATCTTATGAAAAGTTTTAAATAAATCATGACGAATATGATTGTAAATAAATAAAAATAAAACTTAAAAGAATCTTGGAAATCCCAAAACTCTATGACAAGCCCAAAAAAAAAAAAAAATTTCTCTTCTACCCATTCCATTTGGGAGTGTAAAGCCACATTATAAAGAGTTTTGCTTGAGGACAAGCAAAGATTCAAGTGTGGGGGTATTTGATGTGTGCAAAATGCAACATATAAATTACATCAATTGTGGCATAAAACTAACCCTTTTTTAGTACTAATGTTGGAAAAAGTGTGCTTTTGTCTTCTTTTTGTATTTTCAGGATTAAATGAGCTCAAATTAACAAAAGAAGCAAAAAGGCAGCTAAATCTAGCATAAATACAAGAAAAGGAGCAAACGTGACATGCCCAGCCCCACGACAGCATCTTCCCAAGCAAAACAAGAAGACAGAAGACTGAACACGCCCCGTGCTCAGTGAGCACGGGGGCGTGCCCAAGAGTCAGCAGAAAAGACAAAGTAGTAGAAGCTTCTATTGCTCACCACGGGGCCGTGCTTAGCGAACACGGGGCTGTGGTCAACAATAAGATTCGTGAAATCTAGGCAAATCTTGATAGTACAGATATGCTTCTGCACACAGGGTCGTGCTCAGCGGACACGGGGGCGTGGTCAACTAATACAGACAAGCTGCATTAAATGAAGAAAGAGAAGGATGTGGACACGGGGCCGTGCCCACTGGACACGGGGCCGTGCCTGAGGTTCTGTTCAGCCAATAAACAGGAGTGCTTGGCTCAAGTTCAAACCATCCCTTGGCACACCACCTCTCTCACACTTCACCCACCACCACCATAACACCATCATCCACCACCATCATCCATTGTCCGTCATAGAGTGTGTGAGTCGTCTCGGGATCCAAGATTGATCGTAAGAGTTCTTGACAATCAAGGCCATGTTTGCCTAAGTCTCTTACATCACTTGGTGAAGACAAAGTGTCTAGTGTAATACTTTTTATTTTTAATCTTTTCGCACTTTTTACTTGGTTTGTATTAATGACTTTAATAACTAGTTTCTTATGTTGAAGGTGATTTTTCCTTATCGTTTGTCCGTGGTGTCTTGGAATTATTTTACTGTCTATATAAAATAAAAGATTTTCACCATTCATATCTCCACGGTCTATATGGAGGTATGTTGGCTACCTGGTCGGGGGTTAAGGGAACGGTTTGGTAAAAGTCTTGCCTTGTTCAGTGTATAGATCCTGCAAGGACCTGGGTCAAATTTAGTAGGACCTCCTTCAATACTTAACGGTATTGGATGGCGGGGGTCCAAACTCTTTGATCCCCTCATATGTAAGCTACTATTAATACTATAACCCGGCTATTTAGGACTGTATCCCTGCTGACTCAGACTACTTAGCCGAGGGTAACGTCACCTTCAAAAGAGGGGCCTACCATAATTTGCATTAATAACTTAATTAATTATCTTTCAATAGTCCGACCCTTTAGGATTGTATCCTTGCTGACTCAAACTACTGGGTTGAGGGTAACGTCACCTTCAAAAGAGGGGCCTACTACAATAACTAAAATAATCTCTTAAAATAGTGCAAAAGTGCGGAAATAATCAAAGGTTACACTAAACACGAGTCGGAGCCAAGTGATTCATCTTGTCTATCTGTTTTTCTTTATTTTTATTTTCAGCATTTTTAGTTAGTTTTTATTTTCTTAGTTTAAAACATTTTTCTAAACTTTTGATTTGATTAGACTTTGAGGATAAACCGGTACTAAAAGCTCTTGTGTCCTTGGACGACCTCGGTATCTTACCAACACTATACTACGCTCACGATGGGTGCACTTGCCCATATGTGTGTTTAGTGTTAGTAAATATCGTGTTTTATAAATTTAAAACTTGGCTAAAGAAAGTGAAAAAGGGCTTAAAATATACTTAAACCTACATATACACCTAACACGCATCAATCACGAAATTAGCCTTCCATAGTGTGTGGTGCATCATCATAACACAAAGTTTAATGTTCATACGAATCAAAAACACAAATCGAATGTTTAGAATCTTCAAGAACACAAGGAAAACAGCCAAAATCGCCCCTATTATGCTCCCAAAACCGAAAACAATGAATGCCTAATCAAAAGTCTCCTCAAATGGTCATTAAAATTGATGAGTTACATTTTTCATCAGGGTCTACTGTAAGCTACGGTAGCTACCGTAGCTTACGGTAGCTTTCAAGTGGCTACGGTGGGTCTCTACTGCCTTACGGTGGATGAAAAATATTGGGGGCTACCGTAATTTACCGTAGCTACCGTAACGGTAGGCTTCAGCATGCAATTTTGTTTTCAGCATAACTTTTTCGTTTCAACTCTGTTTTCTTCACCGTTTTCGCCTACGTTATCGTAATTTCGTCCTCTATAATGCTATCCTATTAATTATGCAATTCCAAAATTTTATTATTTCATTGATGCTCCAAATTCCTTCCCTTTTATGCTCCATTTGTACCTGAAACACAAACAACCGTAGTTATCTAATTATAGACAATTACCCGATTAAATGTAGGATTTTAATATCGTTTATACCACTTAAGGGTTGTCCTATGGACTACCCATCACATCCCCACACTTAACCGTTGCTTGCCCCCAAGCAACTCATCAAAACAACTCATAACTCCTCAAGCGATCAACATGAATCAAGCAAACAAATGTCATCATTTTACTAACTTTCCTTAAAACCGCACATAACACACCCCTCACAACAACTCTCCTCTCGGTGACAAGTAAAAACTAGCAAAGATAAGCTAGCTCACCCTTAAAGCAAACTGGTGATTGCACGACAATAAGCTTGTAATTAAATCGGTCCTTCGCCTAAATGATTTGCTAAACATGAACGTGAATCAAAGGAGCTTAGAGGTTGTAACGTGGCAAGGCAAATGGGTAGGAAATGGAAATACATATGCGAAGTAGCTAATGATTCAACCCGGTCTTTTATTTCTAACTAAAACAAAACATAAACAACTATATACAAACTATCTCATTCATTTTTTTTTTCATTTTTCATTGCTTTTTCTCTTTTTTTTCTTTTCTTTTCATACTTATTTTTTACTTTTTTTTTTCTTTCGATTTAACAAACATAACAAACAAGCATACTAGAACAAGATGATTATACTAATAGATCGGGTCAAATACGGGTTAATTTTTTAAGAGAAAGTAGGCACGGGTTAACAAAAGATCGGCTAAAAGTTCAAATGGGCTACTAAAGTCCAAACCCCCGCCCCTCTCACTACCATGCTCATATATATAACTTATGAGGTACAACCCCCCAAATCCCACACTCGCACTCACCAAGACAAGGCTACCTAATTGCCCTTATCCTTTTCACATGCATATCAAGCTAATGCCTCAAACCGCATTCAAGCACAAGTTCTAATGCACCACCACCCGTTGCCACTCTCATCAAGAAAAAAATGTATTCTAATAAATTCAAGTAGTGGCTCAACTCTCACCAAGAAAAAGGGAATATGGGTTGTCAGTGTGTTTTGGACCATTTTTCGCTTGATTTCAGAATTTTTCAAAAGTGTCAAAAATTTCCCCCATCCCCACACTTGGGATACATTGTCCTCAATGTATGGCTTTGAAGGGAAAGATCGCTAAATCATCACAACATCAATTTTTGTTTTTCCACTCAAACCCAAAATTTTTTTTGTTTTTTTTAATTCAAATTACTAAAAACACTACCAACTTTCACAACCCGTTAAACTCAACACATCATAATACCACCCAACCGCCCAACCATAAACATAAAACACAAATATATACAAAAATGTACAAAATGGAGCAAAACACGACCTGATCAGTAAATCAACAGTGTTGGTAGTGATGCAGCTACGGTAATCGGACAGGAACATAAACATCTCTTGGATTCGCTGATATCTCAATGGGGATGTTGCCAAACATCCCCAAACTTGAATCATTGCATCCGCGGGATTGAAACGTAGTAATCTGCCAAAACACAAACACAACACCAAAACAAAACAAAACAAAACAAAACAAAACAAAACACGAATACAATACTCTACATCCTCGGGCTGCCTCCCGAGAGCGCTAAGTTTAAAGGTCTTCAGCCAGACCATACCTGATATGCATTACGGTGGTCTCAATGCACATTTACCCAACGTATTTCCAATAAATGCCCGCAAATTTACATGCCATCTCCATAGGTTTGTCAGTATAATTGGCATGTTCAGACTGCACCTGCGGGTTTCGCTAATCCACTTCACGAGATATAACCTAATGTCTTGTTGTTTCACCCTTCTCATCTTCTTCCTCGAACCCTCTTCCCCACACTTATTAATTTGAATGATTGATATGGCAAGAGGTTCGGTACACATATTCATCTCCTCAGACTGTTCTGCCTCATCATCTGCACACACCATCTGATCCACCAGTGATTCTTCATCAGATAAAGGACTCATTGGTGTGGTATTATCCTCCACAACCTCCTCATTCATGTGAGAATAATCTCTAATATCATCAGGTAATGGTGAAAGGCGTTGTTCTATTTCTATCTTCATTTTTAAATTTTGACACTTAGAAACTAAACAGCTGATTCGATCTTCATCGGAAAGGTTAGGTGCTGATAAATACTGCTCGAGTTTGAACAAAGTCACTTCCAATATAGCAAGCTCTTTCTCCTCCTCGGTCTGATAAGTATAAACACCCTCGGGCTTAGAATATTCTTCAGGATGATATTGTCGATATCCCTGATACAGTCTTAAGATGTGCGCATCCACAATTTTTTTATTCCAATACTTTGGGTTTTCTGAATACACCGTGCACACATCATAATCATAAGTATGATCACGACCACAACAGAAACATAGACCATTTGTCCTTGTCTCATAATAAACATCCTCGTCCCGATCATATCCAACCGAGTAATAATCATCCTCCATCTCTAAGTCATAATCATCAGCGTATGATGGAGGTGGAAGCTGTGATACATAAGACACCGGTTTTCCATGTGCCCTCCTGTAGTGGGCCTCGTGGCAACCGACACACAGATGACGTGGACCCCCGCACAATATACACGTAGAAAAGCTGAAATATGTGTAATGCTCTGTCATCCTGCACAACACAACTCAACTACCAAGTGTAAATCACGAACATCAAAGAAAATCCTTCTGGGATTTTTAAATTCTTTTTTTATTTTTTAACTAATACACAAGATAACACACGTTGCACATTACTCCCCGGCAACGGCGCCAAAATTTGAGGTGAGGTCGAAGTCTCAATCAAATTTAATCCAATACTACTAATAGCTAGCGGTAAGTGGGTGTCGAACACAAGGAGTTTGTGGAAAATGTGTTATCTAAATGGTTTATCTATATTACTAAAGTTAACTAAATTGCAAGAAAACTAAATTCAGAATTTGGATTGATTGGTTTTAAGAGCTAAGATTAAATTAAACTAGATTGCAAATCAAATGTTGGTTTTGAAAACAGATTAGGAACAAGCAACCATCCTAGATTTCAGGTTTTAATCCACAATAATGTTTATGCCCAACTAGAAAGAACCACATAGACATGGCTCATGTTTGATTATCTGTTTGTGATGAAAAGGAACTAAGTACTCGGATTATAAAATGCGAGGTTGTTACCCGATGATCAATTGACAATTATCCAACCCTAATCCCTCCCATGATATCTCTATTGCCAACGGCACCAAGAACGTATGGTTTAGACTAACATCAAACAAGAATCAACACTTTACAAACAAACATTCAAACACCATAACAACTTAAACAAACATTCAAAGTCATTATTCTAGAAATTCAAGCACAAACATAGTGTTTCAGAAGCAAACCTTACATCTAGGATGATCACCATGAAATTAGCCTTCCATAGTGTGGTGCATCATCATAACACAAAGTTTAATGTTTATACGAATCAAAAACACAAACTGAATGTTTAGAATCTTTAAGAACACAAGGAAAACAGCCAAAATCGCCCCTATCATGCTCCCAAAACCGAAAACAATGAATGCCTAATCAAAAGTCTCATCAAATGGTCATTAAAAGTGAGGAGTTACATTTTTCATCAGGGTCTACTGTAAGCTACGGTAGCTACCGTAGCTTACGGTAGCTTTCAAGTGGCTACGGTGGGTCTCTACTGCCTTATGGTGGATGAAAAATGTTGGGGGCTACCGTAATTTACGGTAGCTACCGTAACGGTAGGTTTCAGCATGCAATTTTGTTTTCAGCATTACTTTTTCGTTTCAACTCCGTTTTCTTCACCGTTTTCGCCTACGTTCTCGTAATTTCGTCCTCTATAATGCTATCTCTTAATTCTTCAATTCCAAAATTTTATTTTTTCATTGATGCTCCAAATTCCTTCCCTTTTAAGCTTCATTTGTACCTGAAACACAAACAACCATTGTTATCTAATTCTAGACAATTACTCGATTAAATGTAGGATTTTAATATCGTTTATACCACTTAAGGGTTGTCCTACGGACTACCCGTCAACAGTCGAACCTGGGTCACAAGGAAAACCAAATCTTTCCCCCAACCACTCCACCACTATCTCATTGGCAGTTCTTTCGAAAGATAGCAACCATAACGAGGGCTTAAATTGTAGAGTTTTCCTTTGAGAATAATTCTGGGCTAACAAGATTAAGAGCTAGTCACTAGTGAGTACGACTTGCTATAAAATAAAACACACATTGAATGAATCAAAAGTATTTATTGAGGTGGTAAATAAATTACAAGTACATCAAAAGTATTTATAGAGACTAATCTAGGGTTTAGCAAACTTGTTCTCCAAGTTAAGCCCATGTAGGGCCCACAAGGCCTACGAACTCAACAATCTTCAACTCGGAGGCCTTGAATAATTTCATCTACACTCCTAGATGTACTTCTGCAATCTGTACTTGAAGTTCCGCCTAGTTACCATCGCCTTCTCATCTCCATCGAGCTCCAACACATCATTCATTGCTTTGTCTGTCTCTGTCCCATTCTCTATCTCTACCGAGATAACCTCAGTACAAACAACACTCTACATATTAAGCATGTAATTCTCTGGAGAGACTTTAACTGTTGGAATACTTGTTTTCTTAACCCACTGTCGTTTGGGAAGTCTGACTGAAGCACGACCCGTACTCCCACTGCCTCGAAAACCCCTGACTGCTTTCTCTAAACCTTTCCTAGCACGTTTAACTTGAATCTGACTTGAGTCTCTATGGTTATCTCCTGCAAAACAAACCTTCTTCGACCCACTAGATTTTGTGAACCGGACTTTATTCTTCTGAACTGGTATTACCTTTCCCTCAGGCAGTACACTGACCATGTACAATAAGCCCATCTTCTTACCACGTGCAACCACTAGATTTCCCTTAATTACCTTCCACTGTCCACTACCAAAATTAACCTCGTGACCCTGATCAACCAATTGACCGACTGAAATAAAGCATTTTTTCTCAAGCCTGGAATAACCCTTAAATCTCTTAAAGTCCAAATAGATTCAACTAAAGTAATTATGTGAATATCACCCGTGCCTGTGACATCTAGGACTTCAACATTTGCAAGTCGTACCTTACCAAAATCCATAATTCTTAGATTACGTAGTATTTCACGTATCGTAGGTAGCGTGAAATGAAGCACCCGAATCCATAACCTAATAATCCACACTGCTCTCCACGCTATAGACCAAAGCGTCATCATTTACTACCTGGTTTGCAGAAGAATTAATTTCTTTCTTATGCTTCGAACACTGATTCCTAAAGTGTCTTACTTCGTTACAGTCCTAACATATCACGTCCTTCCTAGCCTTAGACACGCTCCTCCTCTTACCTTGACGACTTCCGTGTTGTTTCTTTCTTCCCTTGCCCTCTGTGCTCAACAAAGAACCTGCACTACGATGTCGAACATCCTCTCCCAAAATAAGATCATGCATCTTCGCAAACGTGAACATAACAGCATCTAAAGAGCTCGTAACCACAGTTACGATTTCGGACCAACTATCGGGTAATGAGGACAACAACAATAGGGCTTGGACATCATCATCAAACTTGGTATTCACAGACACCAAACAAAACTAGATCAAGTTTAGGTTATTGTTGTGGTTGCTGTTGAATTACCTTCCCTCATCCTAATATTCACAAGCTATTGAATAAGATAAACCTTGTTTGCTGTAGAAGTCTTCACATACAT
This sequence comes from Helianthus tuberosus, assembly GCA_030545235.1. Lineage (NCBI taxonomy): Eukaryota > Viridiplantae > Streptophyta > Magnoliopsida > Asterales > Asteraceae > Helianthus > Helianthus tuberosus. The sequence goes on along the minus strand of CM060408.1, from coordinate 66,873,318 downwards.
GTTCGATAATGATGTCATAATTCCTCTGGCTGAGGTCTCCTTTTGGATATTAAATGCAACATTCTCCGATAGAGAAAGCGTTATCACTGCTCTAGCTTTCTTATCCAACCTATCCCAATCTGCTTGTGACATCTTTTCTGGCTTTTCATCCTCGAGCACTACATCTAAGTCTTTCAGACAAAGTAGTGCTTTAACCTGCATCTTCCACGAACCAAACTTTTTCCCGTCAAATTTCTCTATCATGATCTTATCGTCGTCAGCCATTTCTCAAACAGAGTACTTCTCAGTCGAGTCAAGATTGAGAACAATGTTCAAATGATGGCTGCCTGAACTTAACGGTTGTTCTTTGCACACGATCTCTCCCTCTCTCTCTCTATATATATATATAGGACAAAGATCCGTTAGGAACCACCCTTTATTGCGAGAACCGCGAGAACCACTGTGAACACAAACAGTAATTCCTAAAAAAATCTAAAAAGCACCCAATTTTTTTTTTTTTTACTATTTTTTTTTTTGAAAAAATCGCTATATTTTGTTAATAAAAAAAATTTCAAATTTTTTTTCGAGTAACAGTTATCCATGCACATGTGCATATGTATCATTTCTTTGTCAAATTCCGTAATTCATTACAAATAATAGTCAATTGCACTTTCATTTACACTACCACGTGTAATACACTACTTTTTACGTTAACAATGTTAGAAATGCACATGTGCATCTATATGTATCAACATGAAATAAGGTGTTTTGGTACACTACTTTCTCTTTTATCTATCATTCCATCCATAATACACAAGCATGCACATGTGCATTTTTGTCATTTCTTTGACAAATTCCGTAATTCATTACACATATTAGACAATTGCACTTTCATTTACACTACCATATGTAATACACTACTTTTTACATCTACCTATTATACTAAAAAAATACACTTAATGCCACATGTCCTTTTCTTAAGCAATCATTTATTGATGTGGCATGTCTCTTTGAGCAGAGAATTGGTACATGGGCGGCAATTTGTTTTCCCCTCTTTCTCCTTATTCTCCTTATTACAACACGCGAATTTCAGAACACCCAATCTTCAAATTTCGCCATCTTCTTCGAGCAGATTCTCTTTCGTTGCTAATCATCCACCGCTACAATCCTTTCGATTTGAATCCGGATTTGATTAATCTCATACTGGTAAGTTTTTGAAGTTCATGTTTCATTCATAGATCTGTAGTCCCAGATTAAGGTTTAAAACTAAGCGTTGCTCTTTGAATCCGGTTTTGATTTATCGCGTTTATTTACATGTTGGATTTGATGGACTAAAATGAACTGTAACCCTAATCCGGATTTGGTTGATTTGATTTGAAACCGGACTTGAAGGTGGCTCCTTGATATATATTCCAGAATAGGGTTATATTATCGGATACCTTCTTTAATGATAGTTTCGTTGCTAATCATCCACCGCTACAATCCTTTCGGAGTATGCATATCTATTCACTGATTTCTATAACTTACACTCTTACATTTTTGTATTTGTTTGTGACTTGAATCAAAAAGTCAAAGATTAAAGAATTTTGGTTTTTGAATGTTTATGTAAGTTGTGAGCATGAATTCTCGGACCCTCTGTGATCCTTTACAGTGGTCAATTGCTATGTTTTAATTTTTTTGCTTTTGGTCAATAAAGATGCTAACATCAGTTAGCATTACGCTTTTTGTAGGTAATTTTATTGAGCTATACATATTGGTGGTTGTTTAGGGGACTTAACGGGCTCTCATATTCATCGCTTTTCATGGAGGTAAGTTGATTTCTTAGATCATTTCATATCATTTTTGGTGGGCTGGGTAAAAGATCAAGATGGGCTGAGTCAGGTTGGTGACCCGCTCAACCCAGTTGAGCTGTTATAATATATATTTGCATTAGAGGCATCATGCAAGCTGGTTGGATGATCTTTTTTCAAATCATTTGACCCGTTATAATTAGTTTTCCAGTTGAGGATAACCATAATGTAGAAATCATATTGTTATCATTATTAAGCAAAGAAAGTTTGATTAAGATAAAGGCTGTTTAACTGCTATATATGCTTTTAAATTTTGTCGTTGGCGTTGTGGCCTTGCGAGCTCAGACGTTGCGTTGTCGTCTAACTCCTTATTTTGAGGCTTCGTCTCTGTCGCGGTGCCAATTATCTTTTCGGACTTCCAGGTTATGTTCTAACCCAGTTTTACTTTTGTTTTTGAAATAATACCTGGCTGAATCGCGGCCGAATGAAAGGATGGAGGTTATAATGATGTTGGCAACGACACCCTACCTACTGGCATTGTCGGTATATGGAACTGTAACTTACATTTGTTCGTTCCGTCCCGAGTTCGGTTTCCGGATGTGATGACTTTTATAAAAAAAACTGTGTTCGATGTTGGATAGCAAGGAAGGCTACTGCCCTGTTTGCTACCATTAAGGTATTACGCAGCCATTAGAAATCATTTTTTTGTATTTAGGGATCCGACGCTAATTAATATGTTAATATTTTCAGTTTAAATATTTATTTGGCCTAATTATTTTACCAATTTTTCATTTGCAGTGCATTTTTGATTGATTTGAAAGCTATATTCGGTCGTTGCGTCCCGAGTTTGATTTCCGACTGTGATGACTTTGGTAAAAAAAAACTTGGTTCGATGTTGCATAGCATGGATGGTGAGTGCGCTGTTTTCTTCTTGCAACCTGTTATGCAGCCATGAGAACCACAATACCTATTCTGAGCCCTGTGTTAATTGGTCATAAGGTATTTTTAATAATGATGTTGGCAACGACACCCTACCTACTGGCATTGTCGGTATATGGAACTGTAACTTATATTTGTTCGTTCCGTCCCGAGTTCGGTTTCCGGATGTGATGACTTTTGTAAAAAAAAACTGTGTTCGAGGTTGGATAGCAAGGAAGGCTACTGCCCTGTTTGCTACCATTAAGGTATTACGCAGCCATTAAAAGTCATTTTTATTTGTATTTAGGGATCCGACGCTAATTATTATGTTAATATTTTCAGTTTAAATAATTATTTGGCCTAATTATTTTACCAATTTTTCATTTGCAGTGCATTTGTGATTGATTTGAACTGGCATTTTTTCCAGGTATGTCTCTTCTCGATCCTCTTGAATCGTGATTGATGTTATTGATCATCGATCATATATAATATAACGTTTGTCCGTTTATTTCTTTTAAAGTTATTGATCGTCTATAATATTTTGCATGATTCTAATTTATCATTCATTCATGTGGCTAAGATGTAATTTAAAAATTTTGTTACTATTTTCTACGTTATTTTAATTTATCTTAATTTAATTCATGTGGCTAAGATGTAATTTAAAAATTCTGTTACTTTTTTTTACGTTACTTTAAATTATCTTAATTTACTTTTTAGGTCAACTTTCTGTTCCTAATTTTTTAAAATTCAAAACCCATAAACATTTTCTAATATATTTATATGTGGAAATTATCAATCATCTAAAAATAGTTTTCACTGAATTTTCTATTTTAATAAAGAATTCATTCCAAATGTATATTAAAATAACAAATTTATTTTCCTAAATTAACTTCCCAACTTCTATTATAAATAACACATTTGACATATTACACTTTCATTCACATCTTACTCACAAACTTTCTCTCAGAACAATGTATGTTTTTCATTTTAATTCAGCAGTTTTTATATTTTCGATTAACATATTGCGTTGATGATTACACCATAATGTTTTCTTTATTATTCATTTGCAGAAATGGAACAGGCTGCTATTACACTTCTCAACAATGTTGATCTTAATGTTGATGATTACACTATCAGAGTCCGCATTGTCCGATTATGGACAAGACCTGCCTTCAACAATCCTCGAAAGATTTACTGCTACGACATGATTTTCATGGACCAAGAGGTTTGTTTATATACATTTATAACTTATGTATATATATATATTTTTTTTTGACTTTACACATTATTATAACCCGTGCTGTTGCAGGGCACCAAAATGCAGGCATTTGTATTACAAAGAAACGCTACCGCTTATGAGCACCTTATGAAAGAAAATCAGTGTTTAACTATTCGTAACCCATCAATGGGTGAGAATCGCCAGAAAGTTAAATACGTTCATAGTACGTTGAAGATCAATCTAAATGAGAACACTGTTGTTGAGGCTTACACCGAGCCTGTTGGTTCTGAATGGGGATTTGATTTTACTCCATTTGATTCTATTCTGGAGGACCCAGATGACGACGACAAGTCTTTCAAAAGTCCAATTGGTAATTTATTTAAAAATCTAATCCGATATGAAAAAAGTTTGGAATTTCGGTATATATCTTATTTAGTTTCTACTATTTTTATTTTTAGATGTAATTGGGTTTGTGGTCAAGAGCATTCCAGCTGAGGGTAAGAGTGATAATAACAACGGCAAAGAGGAAAACAAAGTTACCTTTATTCTTGAAGACTTGCAGTACGAATACATTTACATATATTTATATTTGTTTTAGTAATTTTACTTTTTGACTTATTTTGCAAATAACAAGTTAACTATTAAATTTTTTATATAGGCACCATCAGATTTTTGTTACACTATGGGATGGTTATGCTGATCAAATTCGAGCATTTGAGAGGAACCATCCAGCGGAAAAGAATGTTGTGGTCGTTATTCAGTTTGGGAAGTACAGGTTTTGGGGAGGTATATTCTATCTGATCAATGTCAATTATCTTTTAGCAATGTATTTACATGTATTTAATCTATCCGTTTATTTACATGTTTTTTTAATACACAGGATATGTGAATGTCTCCAATTTGTATACTGTAACTCGAGTGTTCATCAACAGTGACATTCCCGAGATTTTCGATTTTAAGAAAAGGTTTGTATTCGTAATACAGTTTTCTATATTATAGTTAACATACAAATTACTGTCACTAACTTTGTTATGTGTTTATAGTTTTCTTGCTCATATTTCTGCTTCAACGTCTTCCGGTTATTCTGGGTTGACTTCTTCTGTTATAAAGTCACCTATTGACGAATATCTTAAAGATTTCACCTTCAGTACAATTGGAGCTTTAAGCGGAATCGAAGAGGTAAGTTGTACACTTTTTAGCTATTTTATAGTATAGTTTTATCGTAATAATTGGTTAAAAGTATGTTTAACTATTCTTTGGTGTGCACAGAAAAAGGCTGTTATTATCCTTGGTACAATCAAGAGCTTCGCATCAGAAAGCTCATGGTTTTACAATGCCTGTAAATCTTGCAACAAAAAGGTTTTTACAAAAACTATTTGCAAGGAGAAGCAAGATGGAAGCGAAGGTTTTGATGAAGTAACTGTGTTGGAATGCCAGACTGATCGTTGTAATAAAAAGACCGTCACCTCTGTTCCCAGGTAAATTTATCACTTTATTCTTTTTTTGTCCTCATACTATACTTTGATTGTTAACTAAAACGTTAACAAATATTGACAGGATCAAAGTTCCGATACGTGTTCAGGATTGTACCGGGATTGTCACTTTGACGTTGTTTGAACGTGAAGTTGTGAAACTGCTCAGTGTTTCTGCAAATCAGCTTTTAGATAACAACATAGAGGTAAATGTACTCGTGGATTATACATTTCGTATTTCGTTTTTTATTTTGTTAAAAATACTATCAATGTTGTTCAAGATCAAGTTTTTACATTTGTCAAACAGTTGGCTAGCGAAGGAAACTTTCCCAAAGAGTTTAATGCTTTGCTAAATCGGAAGTTTGCGTTCAAGATAGCCATAGGTCCTTATAACCTCAAAAACAAAGCAGATGGCTACTCTGTTTCAAAGTTGACTGAAAATCCAACAGTCATGTCCGAGCTTGATCACCATTTTGATGCTATGCAGGTTATTTCTACCTTTCAACTGTATTGGTATAAACTGTTATACGTTATATTTATATGTTAAGTCATTAATTATAAACTGTATTAAAAACAGCCTGTTGAGGAGGAACCGTTAAATGTTGTTTCTTCTGATTCAAATCCAACTGTTAAGGTTCATGTTAAGGTTTGTGAGCTATATGAATTTAATATTTGCTGGAACATTTTGTGGCGTATTTTTTTTATTTCATCTACTTACCTTTTTATATATTATTTACAGGATTCTGTTTCCCGTACGGGTGATGATGAGACTCCGATTTCTAATTTGAACAAGAGCATGTTTACCACACCCTCTGGTCCTGTCAAGAGTAGTTCTGTGACGATGATGGAAAAGGAACTTAAGCGTAATCTGGATGCCGTTTATGATGTCGATTTTTATTCTTCGCAGTCGTCTACTAAACCGCGTAAGAGTGATAGCGACATGGAGGAAGATGCGAATGTGACTGTTGGGCTTTTGAAGCCAAAGATCGAGAAGTAGTCTGTCGAATCTAGTAATCATCTCAATGTGTTTGAACAATTTAATTTTCCCCTTTTGTTTTCATTATCATTCTGAAGTTTGACTGTGGTTTTCATTGCTTGGGTACCGACTATGTATTCGGTGTCTCTTTTGTGTGGTTTGTTATCGTTATATGAATAAGAGATGATTTTATTAAGCAGCCTTTGCATTTATATTTACTTTTAAATGATTTATAGTGCATTATCATAAATTTATATACATCATATTAATAATGTTTACTTCGTAAATCAAAAACAAATCATACGTTTAATGGTATTGTATATTGTTTAACTGATATCGACAATACTATAAATTATGAATCTTAAGTAAAATTGAAGGTTACATTTGTATGACTAATACTTTTTTTAGCCTTTACTTATGTAATCATACAAAAATATAAATTTCTGTTTATGTTTATTATCCTTAATAAATATTTTGTTTTTCATTGTAATCCAAATTTTTGTATTTCAAACTTTTCTTACTTTAGGACCGATTGTCTATGTTTGTAACTACTTATTGTGGTTTTTGATTTAAGAGATATCATTTTTTATATCGTATGGATTTTTGTTTTTTCCCTTATTTTTTTTTCTTATTTGTAACACATTAGTTTTTATATCCTGTGATAACTAAAAATTATAATTTCCAACACATAGCAATCACATATAATAAAAACAAAATCATTGTAAACACATCAATCAATTTACAAATACAGAGGAATACATGATACAAAAAAAAATGAACAAATTTATTTGTTGAAACAAACTTATTATTACATGTAGATGTAGATTGTTTCTATTTATCTTTTTGTGTATGTAAAAGTAATTATCGTTTCCATTTTGTATCACATATGCCTATCATATATCAATCCCAATTATATTTCATACATATTTGTTAATATCGTCTAATTAATGATATATATCATTCCATTTATAATTCTTTTTTCCTATAAGTAACAACAACATTTCCCTCCAATACATATCAAATTATTTACTCTTTTTGTGTTTCTTCAAGAAGGTAGTATCGAAATAACTTATTTAATACCCACTCTCTTTTGATGTATGAAAAATAACTAATTTAATTTGATTATTATATGTGTATATTTTTGCTAGGTTTGTTCGTATCATGGAGAATATCCCGTTCGATTTGGTGCTCATGGAAAAATTTTTTAGGCTCCCTCTCAAATCAGTTGGTCGGTTCAGAACTGTATGTAAAGATTGGTATGAAGCACTAAGAAGTTTTGAATTTATGATGAAGCATTCGACCCGCGTTAGTAATAGATTGGTAATATCTTTTTGTCATATAAGAAATAGAATGAATTTAAATTCATATTTATATTTAACACTGCTTATAGTAATTGTCAAACTCTTTCCGATTTTTGTAACAGGAAGAACTTCTGGAAGAAGGCATTCATCCGGATCCGTATCTCATTTGATAATATGAGGGGGCCTTCATTTGTTTTATCGTGTTCTTCTTTTGGAATAAATATCCGTTTTTTATATTTATGGATAATAATCGTACTTATTTCTTTCGTTTAAGTTTGCACAATGTTCGGTGTTTTATGTTTTCATTATCTTAATACAATGGCATGAATTTCTTATATCTGAATTGTTTTTTATATTTGTTGTTCTCAATATGTATAACAATCATTCGTGGTCACAAACCCTTATTGCTAGAATACATGGTTGGTATCAAATTACACGTAAAAAATTGTATTTATAAATGTAATATTATCAAATGTAAGATGTAAGATTTAACCGTGATTTGATTATTGTTAATTATAACGTACCATAATTACAAAACATATATTAGGTAGGTAGGAAACATATGTTATTTTAATTTTAATTTGGAAAACTTAACAACCTTATAAACAAAAATATTTTATAATTTTGACGATATTTAACGTTTACAAATTCTTGGTTGTCCATGTCATTGTGATATATTAACCGAAATAAGTCAACTGTTTTTTTTAATTAATTTTGGGAATTCATCAATTAGCACAAGTTACCTTACTAATATTCTATTATTTTATTACAGTTGTTACATTTTCATATTATATTAATTAACTTTGATAAAAAAATAACATTTAATATTATATTAGTATGGTAATATAACAATGTTTGAAAAAAATATAACACGCTTTAAATCCGTAAAATGGTTCAGAATGCTATTGGTTGACACCGTAAGTTTTCATCTATATTTGTATGTCGCAAATTATTTGGATTCCATTAAAATATTGAATTAAAAATGTTTATTAGAATTTTTTTTTGGTTGATTTGTTTTTTTATGTATTTCCTATATCGTTAATCAATCAAATATAAATTGAAATAGATGTATGGTCCATTTATCTAATTTTGGAGACAATATTTTCATTCATTTTCTTATTTAATGGATTATATCTTATATATCATATTCTTAAAATAAAATATCCGCATTAATTATAAAGTTTACCTTACAATGCAATTATAAATAAAGCAAATTTTAGTTGGTCAGATTAATTGTGTTGAGAGAAAAGGTAATTATCTCCAACTCGGAATTTCGGTTTGGTTATTTATCTTTCATTAGGTTTTGTTTTTAATTTGCCATTCATGTTCATACGATTCATTATTGCTTTATTATATGTTTTGTAGATCATTCATGCAACTTGGTTGCTTACTTCACAAATTCGAGTACATAATTCTCATCAATTGTTTCTTATGAAATATTTTGTAGGATGGAACGTCTTGAATTTGAAATGTTTGCTAACGAAATCCTATCAAGGCTACCAACAAAGTGTGTTGCTCGATTAAGATGTGTTTCCAAAGAATGGCGTTACGAATTGTCGTCACCTTTGTTTGCGATTATTCACTATCGCCGTATGGCTAATTATGAAGATCGTAAGCTTATCACGTTGACCAAGTCATCAATTGATCTTCATAACTTGATTGGAGGAAAGGTAGACATTTCTTCAAGGAAGATTATTTCCTTCCCCGTTGACACCTCTCTTTCCAATCTAACCATTCTTGCTTCTCAATATGGTCTTTTACTTATGTGCATCCAATTTCTACCGAACGAATTGATTCTTTGGAATCCAACCACTAACCAATTTTTGAATTTGTGTGATAAGAAACCTAAACGTTTTTTTGATTTAAAGAAAGATGCAGTTGGGATTTATATTGATTCATCTAACGATGTTAAAATATTACTTCTCCAACGTCGTATGGATGATGTTGTACCGCATGTGTATTCTCGGAACACATGTGAATGGAAAACTTTAACTTTCTTGAAAGGACCGGATTACGCTTCAAGTTTATATTGGTGGTCTTCCAGAACTTTATGCAATAATGTTTTATATTTTCCATCTCCACACTATTGGACGCCTGCTAAAAGTTATACGATTGCTTTTGATGTGGATTCTGAAACTTTCTCGAAGGTTTCCATACCACAATGTACTGATGTTATTGGTCGCCAAAGCAGTTTTTTCAAAATCCGCAACACACTTCATATGTTTATTGTTGGAAAGACCCCTGATAAAAATGTGAAGCTATTTAAATTTGAAGATGAACTATGGTCAAAAGTGTCGTCTTTTACAAACGTAAATTAAATTTCATTTGATTCATGGCGTAACAAATTGCTGAGAAAAAAGGTGACACTTGGTCTTTTATGACCGATCGGTGTAGTATTCTTGAGATACAAATTGGACTGAAAGATTTTCAATACTTACGAGACGCTGAGACCTTTCAAGGACTATACAATGTAGCATCGTTTGAAGAGACCGTTGTCTCACCTATTTAGTATTTATAAGTTGATGTTACCAATATTATTTTGATTTACTATCGATATTAACACTTTAGTAAAGTGTCGTATTTCCAATTTCCAAATCATTATAAAATAAAATATTTAAATATTTAGTCATTTGATAATTGTAATGTATGATTTTTTTTTTAATTCTGTATTGATTTGCACTGGTAACTTGCATTCTTTATTACCAAATACCATCATTGATTAAGATCCATCCAAAAAAGACACAAGTGATAATTCAAAAATAGTATCTGTTATCTTTATTAATATTATATGGTAACACCACCATTAACAATAATTATGATCTTTGGAAATTTTTTATATTGTAAATCATACAAAATTAAATCTATTAACAATACTTATGATCGCCTATATAAAATTAATATAGTAATGGTAATGTCCTTCAAAATAAAATATGGTAATCGTAATGGCAAAGAAAAAATCTGACATTGGTAACCTAAATTCATCATTACCCCTCAACCATCATCTCAAACATCTCTTACACTTCTTTATTTTTCTATTTATCATAAAATCTCTGTTTAGTGTTTGAAGAAACCCATTTGTTCTTAGCAAAATCAAGTTCGGGGAAAATTTTCCTTCGTTGCATCATATCCTAATCGGTAAGTTAACCGCACTTACTATCTGTTTAGACGTTTATTTTGTTACGCTTATCCGGGAAGTTTATAATAAATTCTTGAATCATAATGCTATTCAAGAATATTGGTATTTGTTTTACATCCACAGATATGCATGTTATTTTATCTGAACATTCTTGGTTATAAATGTCATTTTAGTTACTCTTTTCATAAAATTGTGATATATTTTGTTTTTAACATTATAAATTATTTATTCAGTGTTAGATGAGTTTTTTTATGCCTGTATGGATGCAAATTTGTAGTTCGTTGAACATATCTAATATTAATTATCCCGATTAATCAGAAATTATTGTTTCATTTGCAGATGTTGTTGTTTGTATCTTATTTATTAACGAAAGTCTTTTGAAGTTTGTATTGTATAAGTTGCATAAACTACATGTTTAAATGTGGTTAACCTTTAGTCGAAATTATGTTTTACCTTTAAACTGCATCTTTTATCTCATGCTTACTATCCTCTCGGAATTAATATTGTTTTATTTTAAATGTTAGATGTTTCGATGAATGTTTTCAGAATTTACTGTGTTTATTTAGTGTTAGATTATTGTTTTAGGCCTATATGGATATAATCTATAGTTTCTTGAATATATTTAATATTATTTTTCTAAATTAATGATATATTATTTTATGATATTCAGATTATATTGTTTGAATCTTATTTAGTATAAAAAGTCTTTTTATTTTTGTAATATATCGGTTCCAAAAACTGCATCTTTAACTGTAGTTACTCTTTTCATTAAAATTTTGTTTTATGATGAATATGTATTGATATTTAAGAATATTGCTAACGCTCACTTTCACTTAACAGTTTTTTGAGTTCAATTGCTGGTTGTGTTCATAATGGGAGACAATTCCGATGATGAGGTTTTTGAAGTATCTCGTGATCAGTTCGTTCATAAACTAGACGAGGTAATTTACTAATATCTGTATACACATTATTTATTAATAGTTATCTAGCATTAATTATTTGCATATTGTCCTTTATAGGCCTTACATAAAGATTATGGCTTCATGTTTTCACATGAAGAACCAAATGTCCACCAGGTAATCGTATAGTTTTATAAATGTCTATGTATACATAAAATTCATCTGAATTTAAACAATCACAGGTAATCATTTACCTTATGTATGTTAATGTAAAATGTGTCATTGAAACAGGATCTTTGCATTCAGGAACAAAATGCTATCACCATAAATGAGGGACTTGAAGAACCAAGTAAGGGTAAACAACATGACGTTGATTGCACTTCCAAGGGATTTATAGCTGAAGGATCCCCATCTCTCGCAAAAGATGTAAGTTTATCAATTTATACAAATAATCTTCATTTGTTAACAATAATATGGTATCGTTTTGAAAACAACAACTTTTTCAATCATAAAGGTAAAGAAAAATGTAAGCTCGGTTGGTACTTCCAAGTCTAACAAGCGTTTACCTGGAAAGAAATCTGAAAAACACACTATTCCTGAAGATCCGGAGTTTTGTAACTTTACACATAGAGGGGAATACAGGCTGGTATGATTTTTGCTCAATCAATCTTTAAATTTACATTGTTTGTCGTTATTATTTGATGTTTAAAATTTATGCTTTTTAATCCACGTTGTTACATGCAGCGTCTTCCGGTCCTGGTATCAAACCCCGCAGGGTTTACAAAGAAGCTTCATACACTGAAGTTTGAAAACCTGCCGGGGCAGGTTAGTATTTATGAAGTCAAACCAGAAAAAATGGAAGTGCATTACGCTATTCAGTCATAAACTGGCCTAGATTTATGGCGGAAAATAATTTGAATGATGGCGTCATGCTTGATTTCACTTATGTGACTTAAAAAAAAACCGTCATCTTAAAAAATGTCCGCTCTGTCTAAGCCAAAGTGCACCTATCTTTTATAAGCTGTCTTTTGAACAACTGTTTGGTCTTTGTTTTGTTAACTATCTTTTGAACATGTACCTTTATCGACTTTTTTGATAATAGACTTTTGTATGCTACTTAACTTTTGTGTATATCTTGAATGTTTATGTTTATTACTACAACTAAAAATTTCTATCAAAATTGCAGTTGACTTTATGACTAAAGATAACATTTAGTGTCAACTTTTGTATAGACATTTGTGTGCTACTTAATTTCATGCAGTATCTTATTTATCAAAATAAACATTAAATTAAACGCATATTAGTATTCCATTTAATCTAGAATAACAAATTAACTTGGGTTGTTTTTGTAAATAAATTTAATACATATACTATACATATGGACATGTTAAATATAAAAAAAATTCAAAATTTATTAGCAAACGAGTAGAAAATCAAATCTATATAATTATTAAAACAAACAATTTCAAAATAAAATTCTAACTAAGGTCAACTTTTTTAGTTTATTAAATTTTGTAAATTTTTTAAATCAAAGAATATATATGTTTAAGGAATTGACTTTGTGAATAGAGTAACTATTAATAAGGTATATATTATCGTGAGTTACTTTTGATATTAAAATCAAAGAATACCAAATTTTTAAATAGTTGACTTTCTTAAGAGAATAACGATTAATAAGGTGCTTTTGAAATCAAAATCAAAGAATACCAAATTTTCAAGGAATTGACTATCTTAATATAGTAACGACTAATTACTTTCTTAATGGAGTAACGATTAATAAGGTATATGTTATCATTAATTATTTTTTTTCCTTATTTAATCTAACATCTTAAATAGAACAAACTATTTTCAAACAAATTATAGAAGATAAAACTTTGTATTCATATGTTTAAATTTAGGCAAACTTTCTTAATTTAAAATATATAGTTATATGGAAATTGCACAATCACATACAATTAGTTACAATTATTTATTTATTTTAATGAATGTCGAATTTAAAATTATAATTAGCTACATCATTTTGCAAACTTTCTTACTTTACAATATATAGTTTATATGGAAATATGGAAATTGGTCAATCACATACAATTAGTTACACTTATTTATCTATTTTAATAAATGTCGAATTTAAAATTATAATTAGGTACATCATTTCTAAACTTACATGGCCACATCTATTATAAATACCCTTCTCCTACCTTTTATTTCATACACATCCAACCTTCTTTCATCGATACACACACAGAGGTATGAGTATTATGGATGTTATTATAATTCATCATTATATATTATTGTCTAAGTAATATAATATGTATTTCTTTATCATTGTTATTGCATTTTGTTTTAATAATAATGAAATTGTTTCTACTGATATTATAGTATTGAATGTTCATAGTTGTATTCTTTTCTGTTGCATAATTGCTAATTCAAAGTTGTGTATGTTAATCTTATTTGTTGGTGCACTACGTCTGTCGACTACGTCTTATATCGAGTCTTGTAGTGTATAGGTTAGAACAGGGCAAAAAAATCAGGAAACATGTGTTAGACCTGATTTCGCTCATGTGTCAAAGTGATGATTTCGCTCATATGTCAAAAGTTAGGTTTCGCTTATATGGTTAATGTGAGGTTTCGCTTATATGTCATGTACATAAAAGCGAAATCTGTTAGCCTATATATAGGTTGTTTGAGCGAAATCATTCATATAGTTGTAGGTGTTCTCTTCCGGTAAGCCACGAAGTGCTGCCGAAGTGTTGTCAGAACGTGTAATCGCTTCAGTGATCAATACAACAAAAGTTAAAAGTGAATTTTGCTGAAATCGCACCAAAGCATTAGTTTCCGCCTCTTGTTTTGGATAGGAATTCTTCTGATCGACTCAATCAGGGCCGAATACGATCCTTCAAGTGGTATCAGAGCTCAGGAGGAAGAGTTCTTTCCATTTCAGCTGCATATTCTGATTTTCTACACCTTCTTTGTCATTTTTGAAAATTTTTCACGGTAAAACAAGCTCAATTTCACACACAGCACTCGTAATCATGTATTAATAAACCCTGGTAAGTTTCATAGCTAAAATCGACCTAAAACTTAGTATTTTTAGGGTTTCGCTCATAGTGACTCGTGCATTTGATAATGTCAGCAGCTATTTGGTCTTGATTTCGCTCTTAAGTCACAAGGTTTGTCTTGATTTCGCTTATTGGTACAACATAATTTCGCTCTTGTGGACAATTTCAGTGTGATTTCGCTCATAAACCACAGTCTGAGGTTTCGCTCCAATGTCACTATAGGGTTTCGCTCCAAAGAACAATTGTTGATTTCGCTCTTACGGCACAGTGTGATCTCGCTCTTGTGACACTTAGGATTTCGCTTATTGTGACATTTGGGATTTCGCTCCAAGAACCTGATTTTGCCTAAATTCGGAAATTTGTGAACTTTGGATAATTGAACAATGGACAACGAATTCTATAATGCTTTTGCTAGCCCGATTACAATCACACAGAATACTTTACTTGAAAATGAAACCGGGACATCTCAGAAACCGCCCAAACTCATGCATATTGATGATTATAATGGTTGGTCCGAACGCTTTGGAAATTGGGTTGAAGCTTATCATTTGGATGCTTGGGAACACACTGAAGAACCATATGTTAGGCCGACAAGGAATAATACTCAGTTAACAATTAGAGAAATGAGTACTGAGGATAAAAAGAAATACAGGGATAGAAATTGATGGTGAGTCTGCTTCAGCAAGCGATAAAAGAAGACATTTTGATACTGCTTCAACATGATGGAACTGCTTACTCAATTTGGACAGAATTGGAAGCAAAATTTGTTGGAAGTGATGATATGCTTAAAAACAAAATGTCTCTCATGAAGAAAGAGTTTGATCTATTTCGAGGATTAAAATCTGAAAACACCAAGCAAATTATAGAAAGATATTGTAACTTGGTGAGAAATATGTCGAAACTTGGTATTAAAAAGGATACTGATGAATTGATTGAAAAACTTGTAGATGCGCTATCTCATGAAACTTGGGGAACATTTTTGATGATGCTGAGATCCAACAGAAAGGATTATAAAAATTTGACACTGGGAGACTTCATCAAACATCTGGAAGCTCAAGAGATGGAGCAAAGGAAGATTGCCAGGATGAAGAACTACGATGGAGAACAGGATATCAGCTTGTATTACAAAGGTGGTGTCAACGAAAAGTCAAATTTTTCTCCAAAAGTCGAAACTGCTTACAGTGTGAAAGATTCTTCTGAAAAGAAATCATCCCAGGGATCAAGCAGCACAAGATTTTCATCATTCGATCCAAACATTTCTGCAACAAAGAACGGAAGAAAACTTCAATGCAATATTGTATTAAATCTTGAAAGTGATCAAGATTATTCTGAAGAAGTAGCTAAAAATCAAATGTCTTTGTTGGGAATGGTGTTGGAATCCTATAGTAGTTTTGTGGCCGGAAAGATCGGTAATCCAATGCTCACGAAAGAGGATTATGATCAAATCGATGCTGAGGAAATGGAATTGATGGATATTAAATGGTGCATGGCCAGCGTGTTGAGAAGAGCCGAAAAGTTTAAACAAATTACAGGCCGAGATGATTTTCGTGAGGCTCATGTTTCTCCTTTAGGTTTTCATAAATCTAAAGTTACTTGTTTCCGTTGCAGGGAAAAGGGGCATTTCAAGAGGGAGTGCACAAATCGAGAAGCAAGTGGAGCTCAGAATCCTTTTGGAAACAACGATTATCACAAAAAGGCGATTTATCATCAAGTCACACCACCAGCACCGCATCAGGCACAAACTGCACACGGGAGAGATGTGATTGAAGGTTCAAAAAGAGCGTGTCTAGTTAATCAGGGCAAATATGATAATTTTAGCTGGGATAAATATCTTCCAAGAAACAGCAAAGTGTGTTTGGCAGAACAAGATGATGAAAAACTGGCTGAAGGTTTCTGTTGGGACGATTTTTGCCCAGATCAAGTACTCATGGCCAAAGAGATTTCCAAAGACACTTCATATGATAAAGCTTTCATTGCAAATGCCTACGATTTAAAATGTGCCGAAAAGTGCAGAAAAGTAATGGAAGCTTCTGAAGCAAGACGGAGAAAGCTTGAAGAAGAAGAAGAAGAAGAGGAAGAGAGATTAAAAGCTGAAGCTGAGAAAAAGAGAAGAGCTGAATTTTTACGATCAAACTGAACAGTCAAAGAGGTTCCTGAATTTGAAGTCAAAGTTGATGCAGAACCTGTCAAAGTTCCTGAAAAGTGCATGAATTGTGATTCTTTAATCAAGCAGAACAATGAGTTGCTGCACAACATAAACAGATTGAAAGAATCCTATGATACAATGAACAGAGAAATCAACAAATATACTGATTCAAACGGTGAACAAGCTGTGGCAATGAATACGCTGAAGAGAGCTTACATAGGACAGCTTGATAATGTCAATTTTCACATAAAAAGTGTGCTGAGCTGGAATTAAAGCTGGAAACACAAAGAATCGAAACAGAAAGAGTCAACAAGTTATTAGAAAGTTACTCATGTTCTACTTTTGTTGTTGACAGGATTTATCCGGTTGTGGAGAATTTGAAGACGTTTGAAGAAGTGAAGACTTCAGAAGGAAAGAAGTCAGAGACAAGAAAAGATGATGAAGTGAAAATTTCTGGTGAGAAACCAAGTGTTGTCTATAAAAAATGTCCACCCCCCGGTCGAAAATGGATATTTGTCTCGAAATCCAAATTCAGAAAGAGTCGAAAAGGCAATTAACTTACAGTGGGAGTCTGTGTCGTCGGATAATTTGCCAGAAAATATTGATGTTACGTTCACATCGTCTGACACTGATCATGAGTCCGAGTTGATTAAACGTGTGGTCGATCAGGTGTTAGATAAAGATGAAATAGAGGAGTCAAAATCCGAGTCAAAGTCTGGGTCCGATACGTCAAAGTCAACAATCAAAAAGGACAAACGGGTTTATGACAAAAAGTTTTTGTTATCAAAATCTAATTTGGATGACGAACCGGTCAAAGTAGCATATACTTTGAAAGATTCTGACAAATTATATTGTGATGAGATTTTTCCAATAAGAAGTGTTAGAATTGAAATGATTAAAAAGGTTTTCAAAATTACAGAAATTAATATTTCTGAAATAAAAGATTTAAATCTTTCTGGAAAACCTAAACAATACACTTCAAGAGTGCAACAAAGATTAAACAAGAAAAAGGGTTACAGTTCTGGTTTTGGTATTCATAAAAAACCAAACCATAACTGTAATTTCAAAAAGAAAGGATTAAGATTTAATCAACCGAAAAATTATAAAAATGGAAAATTTTCTAAACCAAAAACTGTGTTTGTTTCAGGAAAATCTTTAGATGATGAGAAAGAGCAAGCATTCAGAAAGCAGACAAATCAAGAATTCCTTGTGAAGAAGCAAGAAGACATAAAGAAGAATGTTGTTCAGAAGAAGATTGAAAAGAGAACCTGTTTTCAGTGTAAAACTGTTGGTCATGTTGCTAGGGACTGTCCGAAGACATTCAAACCAAAACAGGAAGTCTCTGGTAAAATGAAAGAAAAAGTTGTTGAGAAAACTGAACTTACAACCAAAACATTTACAGGTTTTGAAAATTCAACCTTTGAGATTGGTGAATGTTCAAAGAATGTGGTTAAAAGAAAAGAAAATCTGAAAAATAAAAAATGGGTTGTTAAGGGTTCAGGGAACAGTTCTGGTGATGAATCTGATTCCACAAAATCAGAGGAGCCAAAAGTTGTTAAAGAAAAAGTTGAGAAATCAGTTCCAAAAGTGAATGATGTGAATTTTCCACTTCTGCGGGCTGAAAATTTTAAGAAGAAAGTTGGAAACGTTGAAATTTCAAATCAATTTTATTCTGACAAGAAAAAATTTGATGTTGATAAAGCTTTCAACAGAACTGTGAAACACATTTTTGGAAAAATGGTCGATGGTAAGGCCAAAGGAGTGAAAGAATTTTATGCTTCGAAAAGAAATGTTCACAGGTCGGTTGAAAGTAAAGATGAAGAAGAGGTTGTTTTTCACCCAAGGAAGGTCAGGCTTGGGTGGATTTATTTTTCAAACAGTAAAAACCTGACTTGCCGGAGATCCCAAGTTTGTAATCGTGGATCAGGAATCGGCATTCTTCTTGATAAGCGGTTTTTATGAATGAATCTTGTAATAGTTAAAATTTTGGCAATTCATACTGCAGGTTTAGCCGGAACTCCCAGGTTGGTAAATGTGGAGTAGGAATCGGCACCTTGAGAATTCAACCAACAAGATGATGATTGGTTGAAAATGCTTGATTGGATTGATCCTACAAGTGGTAAATCAGGGACATTAAGTTGTATCTGATTTCCTACAAGTGGTTAAAAAAAAACAATGTGATGAACCAAACCCCTAACCTACCAATGGTTAAAATCAATCAACAAAACTTATTTTCCGGAAAAACCATTTGATTAAAACAAACTTAAGTGTTTTGAGATCATAATGGGAAAATAGTTTGTTGTGAGGGGGAGTTCTGATTGTTTATGCCAAGTGGATGGAGAATTGAGGCAATTCGATATCAGTTGTCATGTTCTTGTACAGTTTGTTTTCAAATTTCCTAAAATGTGTTTGCATTTTAGGGGGAGTATGTTTTTTCAGAAAATCCAAAAACATTAGAAAATTTGAAAAAGCCAAAAACATGATAAAATGAAAAATGAGTTTTGTTGCATAAAAGAGGAAATGATAGTACATCAGTGGACTGTCACAACACGCTAAAGAAATGGAAAGTCAAATGTGATAAACGGTCTCACTAAAGATGTGACGATAGGCTTAGCTAGATTAGTAGAATTGCGATAACGATACTAACTTAAATGAAAAAGCCTAGTTCTAGTGGAAAACATGGTCGAAAGCATAGTACTTAGTTTTGTCCTTCTTGACTGTGTACCTACTCAGTAATTGCTGATTGTCGAAAGACATAAAACTGGTTAAGTTTGTGAACTTTCACAACTTTGCTGAAAAATCATTGTGATTGTGCAATTCATTTTGCAAAGATTTATACTTGTTTTATTTCTTTATTTTGTTTAAGCATCGGACATCCTCTGCGTATACGTGAGTATCGACCTGAATGTTGTTGCCTAAACGTTCTGCTTTGTTTTTTTGGTGTTTCGTTTAAGCTTTGGACCTCCTCTGTGTATACGGAAGTATCGACCTGGTGGTTAAATCCTAAACAACTTCAACTTGTTTTATTTTTCTTATTTTGTTTAAACATTGGACTTTCTCTGCGTATACGGAAGTATCGACCTGATTGTTAATGTTTAAACATTCTGCTTTGTTTTTCGCACAAATCTCAGTTGATAAAAGTTTAAAGGCATTACTTGAGATAGTGTATTGCATGATGAGGGGATATGCTGAGATCGTGGGGTCCATAAGAACTTAGTGCCAAATTAATATACCTTAACGTATCGGTAAGCATTTCGAAAGTTTTTAGATTGAGTTTAAGTGGATAACAATATCGTCAATCTATGTGAATCGTTTAGAGCTTAAAATGTAATCAAGCTTAACGGTGTTGGTGATACGTCTTAGAAACTGATATGATCCTCTTGCACAAACTCACAAAAATATTGTTTGTAAATATTTCTTTACTGCTTTTTCATTCAAAAATCCAAAAAAGATTTTAAGTGTGTTTTAGCATAAATTTTGTAAAAATCCAAAAAGATTTTCGACAACTGTTGTTGGAAAGCTGACGTTCAAAATTCCAAGTGCTAAACTTGATGAATAGGTTTGGGAGAGAGTATAAAAAATGTTTTATATCTACAAGTGGTTGTCAGAGAACAAATCTTTTATGGATTGTCTAACATAGTTTCTAAATTGTTAAAAAGGTTTAATCTTTAAAGAAACTTATGTGTTGGGTAGAGATTGTGCAGGCGTAAAGTTGAGCCAGGTGATGATTCTGAGCTGGATTAGAGCCAGGCAACGATCTTAGAATGAAGCTGTGAATTCCAGACTACGATCCCAGCAGATTGAAAGGGGGAGTCTGAAGACACCATGATATTCAACATTCGAGAGAGAGGAGTTTATTGATGATAAAGTTTGAGGAAGGATTCTTGTAATGACAAATACTTCAAAGGAAGATCGAAGACTGATAAAGATTGTAGGTTGACAATCGAAGACTCGACACTGAAGACTCCGTCAACATCCGAGGGGGAGTTTGTTGGTGCACTACGTCTGTCGACTACGTCTTATATCGAGTCTTGTAGTGTATAGGTTAGAACAAGGCACGAAAATCAGGAAACATGTGTTAGACCTGATTTCGCTCATGTGTCAAAGTGATGATTTCGCTCATATGTCAAAAGTTAGGTTTCGCTTATATGGTTAATGTGAGGTTTCGCTTATATGTCATGTACATAAAAGCGAAATCTGTTAGCCTATATATAGGTTGTTTGAGTGAAATCATTCATATAGTTGTAGGTGTTCTCTTCCGGTAAGCCACGAATTGCTGCCGAAGTGTTGTCAGAACGTGTAATCGCTTCAGTGATCAATACAACAACAGTTAAAAGTGAATTTTGCTGAAATCGCACCAAAGCATTAGTTTCCGCCTCTTGTTTTGGATAGGAATTCTTCTGATCGACTCAATCAGGGCCGAATACGATCCTTCAGTGTTACCGTAACGTCGCTACTGCCCGTGTTTATTCACGACGTCTTGAGTCATGGAGAAAAATAAATTTCATCAACGGATCTAAATTTGCTTCACCGTCTTATTCATGGTCTCCTGGAACTTATTCCGGCAAAACCATATATTTCATGGTTTCAAATTATTGGTTTCCACTTGGCGAGAGGAACATAGTTATTTTCGATGTTCTTTCTGAATCTTTCAGTGTACTTCGTTTTCCCGAGCGTATGGAAGTCAATCCTTGCCAAGGACATTTTCTAACCATTTCGAACAAGCTGCATGTGATTGTCGTTAGACGGGCTGATGAACTAATTGCTGATTTGTTCAAATTTGAACATGATGACTGGGTCAAGGTGTTTTCTTTCGATAAGCCTCACATAGTTGATTATCAGGCAAGGCAGCAAAGGACAAATATAATTCAAGACAATAAGTGGCTGATAACAAGTATTTGGGGTGATATTGTTGAAGTTGACTTGTGCAATGAATCTTTCAACTACCTCCAACATGTTGACAACTACAACGGTCCGAAAGGAGCCTTATTTATCGAGACCACTGTTTCGCCTATCGAATCGAAATTATGATTGTATTTTATACTTTTTTGTGTTTTGGTTCTCGAACTTTATTATTTGTTTCAACTATCTGATGTTATTTGCTTTTGTATGGTTAATAATAAAATAACTTCTTATTCTATTGCATTTTTCCATATGTATAATAAATGTATGCAGTAACTTATATTTCAGTTTGGTCTTATGGAATGATATTATTTCAAACTTTTGTCATGCTACTATTGTTTCATTGTATAATGCTATTTTAGGATAACATAAGTTACATATGAATTAGTATCTTAAGCTTAATTTCGACAATCTGATCCTTAATTTCAATTAAATGGAGTGAAATTTTGGATTGTCGTATTCTTACATCGTACCAGAATTTCAGGAATGTCTAAAAGAAAAAATTACGACTCTTCATCTGTATCTAATAACACCGGAAAGGAAAACATTTCAAGCGGTAATGTCGTAAATTTAACACTTCATTCATCTTTCATAATATTTGTTTATGAACATGTTTAACTTTTATATAATCATTTTAATTACAGATGCTACAGCTTTTGTACCTACTAATCCATCCTCCAATATTACATCCGGTATGAATCTAACTACGCAATAATATAAGTTATTATTTAATGATAGATATTAGTATTTTATACATAAATTAGCTTTGCCATTTCCCAAAGAAAATAAAGTAAATTTAATATTTTATACTACGATTACTATTATGATTATCAGCCATGTCTTAAAAATTAATGCGTTTTACTAAAGTTAACATCCTTTTTCTTCCCTTACAGTTCGTCGAGGAAGAAGACCACTATCGACCATTACAAACGGTACTACTTAACAATATGTTTTACTTTGATGTGTTTTTAACTTTAATTTTAACTTTCTCTTAAAGTATATTTTGCAATTTATGTATGCTTTTTTATTTAAAAAACATCATTGTTATGCATTTATGTGTTAAATTATTAATTGTGATCTCTGTTGCTGGTGTTGTAGCTGTTATCCCCATTGTTACTCAAGATCAGGCAAAACAGAGTCGGAAAATAAGGAAATTATTATTGGATAACAAGAGGTGTAATTTACATGGATGTCCATCAGATTCTGTCAATACTAATGTCACAACCAATGATTCGATAATAATTCCGTCTGGTACGCGCATTGTTACAAAAGACTTATCGGTTTTATCAGAAGGTTAATTATTATGCTTCTTTTTAATAGCCGCCTTTAAACTAACATATAATACTAAACTTGCATTTTACAATATTGGTATCTATATTTATTTTAACTGAATCATATGTTTTATTTTCATGCTTTCTTTATTTCCCACCTTCTATTGTATTTGAATACATAGATAACAGCCGATTAAGGGAAGTAATTTTGGATAATAAAAGATCTCTTACGAGACCCATCATATCAGACACCAATATAAATTTACCGACTTCTTCTCCAGCCAAGTCAACTCCAAATGTCATCGCTAAAGTTACAGCAACCCCACCATTCATGCCAAGAAGTAAGGACTTATTAACCTTGATATATTTCACTGTTATGCATTGTGTGTTAAATTATTAATTGTGATCTCTGTTGCTGGTGTTGTAGCTGTTATCCCCATTGTTACTCAAGATCAGGCAAAACAGAGTCAGAAAATAAGGAAATTATTATTGGATAACAAGAGGTGTAACTTACATGGATGTCCATCAGATTCTGTCAATACTAATGCCACAACCAATGATTCGATAACAACTCCTGGTACGCGCATTGTTACAAAAGACTTATCGGTTTTATCAGAAGGTTAATTATTATGCTTCTTTTTAATAGCCGCCTTTAAACTAACATATACTACTAAACTTGCATTTTACAATATTGGTATCTATATTTATTTTGACTGAATCGTATGTTTTATTTTCATGCTTTCTTTATTTCCCACATTCTATTGTATTTGAATACATAGATAACAGCCGATTAAGGGAAGTAATTTTGGATAATAAAAGATCTGATACGAGACCCATCATATCATACACCAATATAAATTTACCGACTTCTTCTCCAACCGAGTCAACTCCAAATGTCATCGCTAATGTTACAGCAACCACACCATTCATGCCAAGAAGTAAGGACTTATTAACCTTGATATATTTCTATGTTCTTTATATAAATTAATATCTTTAGGATTTTTTATAAACTTTGTTTGTATATCTTAATAGGTAATGTTAGTTGTATTATGAACAATGTCACTCAACCAACAAACTGTACTCCGGGTCATATTTCTTTTAACCTGACATCATTCACCGGCACCTCCAGTATGCTTCGAAATTCATCTTTGGAAAGGTTGTCATCCGGAAAATGAAAGTTAATTAGCACACCACGAATTACATCTCCAATACAAATTATGGATTTCAATACAGAGGAAATCGTAGATCAAGATCCGTTCAAGGGTCTTTCAAAAGGTACATGTCTAATGATTTGTAGTATCACCTCCGTAAACTATTAAATGTTACAACTATATATTCTTTTTCTTATTAAATCACTATTTTATTTGCTTTTTATTAATTTTCAAAACAGATTATTTGGATCATGGTGACCAATGCGTTACCTGTGAAGTATGTAATGCAAAGTTATGGGATGCAGAAAAAGGAAGAGGAAGAAGAAAGGATGGAAAAATGTGTTATTTCTTATGTTGTTCTTACGGTATAGTAGAGCTTCCAGATTACAAAGATGCCAGAGGAAGTTATCGGATCCTATTTAGTAACAAAAATAAGGAAAGCAATGTCACACCCCGACCACGTGAGACAACGAAACGTGGCGGAAACGTCGAGGAGTGTTGTAACAGAATTAATTGTTTCACAACCATGGAAATTAAAGTTTCGTTTTATTAATCAAATAAGAGAGTTACATTGTTTTAAACAAGAAACAAAGAGTACATAACAAAAATTAACTAGTTCTTGTCTCGTTTTAAGTCACTAAGGCACATGTCCGCCTAAGTATGTCTCGATAAGTCCTATGCATCAACTCCTGAAAACACATGTGAAAATAGGTTCGTCAGCATAAAAATGCCTGTGAGATACATAGGTTTTGTGAAAATAGGATTCATGACTTGTGTTTAAGAAAATGTTTAATAAAATTTAGTCATGGACCTTGTAAATTGATTTGTTTTGTAAATCATTTGAAAAACGATAAGATCAGATGATATGTATAAATAAATGTAAGGTTAAATGAATAACCAT
The DNA here is from genome assembly GCA_030545235.1 of Helianthus tuberosus. Classification (NCBI taxonomy): domain Eukaryota; kingdom Viridiplantae; phylum Streptophyta; class Magnoliopsida; order Asterales; family Asteraceae; genus Helianthus; species Helianthus tuberosus. The sequence goes on along the minus strand of CM060408.1, from coordinate 66,848,198 downwards.
GTAAGATGAGTTTGTTTGTAAAACAATGTCTTGTGAAAAGTATGTTATTTGTATAAAATGTTATATGTCTTAAATTGAAATGATTCAATAACGCTACGATATGTAATACCATACAAACACTTATATATAGGAAGTACCAGCGGCGTATCCACCATGCTTGTATCATATTACACACGCCTCGTTACTTAAATCACTTACTCAAACCAAACCACCAAGATGTAATGTTTAACAATTGTAGAAATGTTTATGAATAGTCCAATGTCTATTGTCAAATGTAAATCATGTCAACAGATACAAAAGGTTCACACGGTTCAACAGTTATAAACAGTTCATATAATCAAATGTTTACGACGGTTCACATAGTCAAATGGTTACAACGGTTCAAAATGTAATATAATGTGTTCATATGCTGGATGAGCATATAAAACAGAAATGCAATGTAAAACAATGTACTAAGTATGCTCACAATGGATATACATGGTATGAAATGTAATGTAAAACAATGTACTAAGTATGCACACAATGGACATACATAGCATGAAATGTAATGTAATGTAAATCAATGTACTAAGTATGCACACAATGGAATACATAGCATGAAATGTAATGTAAAACAATGTACTAAGTATGCACACAATGGACATACATAGCATGAAATGTAATGTAAAACGATGTACTAAGTATGCACACAATGGACATACATAGCATGAAATGTAATGTAAAACGATGTACTAAGTATGCACACAATGGACATACATAGCATGAAATGTAATGTAAAACGATGTACTAAGTATGCAACAAAGGACATACATAGCAAAAACACAATGAAATCATGTACTATAAATGTACTAATGAACATAGCAAGTATATGATGTGAAAACAGGAAAGCATGAAAGTAACAAGTAGGCACATGTGTTTCACCCCAAAACGTTTGAAAAACAGTAAAAGAGGGGTCTATGTACTCACTTGAGATAGCCTAGAAGTCCTTGTGTAACAACCAAACAATGCTAGAAGATCACGGAATCAAACGGTACCTTAATATAGGTAACTACATTAATAAACCGGACCTAAATCGGAGGATCGGATAGAATGAGGGCTCGTAAACCAAATGAGTATGGGAACTCATGTAATATGGTTTAACAAAGCCTACATACTACAATGAGACCTAGCCTAAGTGCTTACGACCCATTACGACCCGTCTAGGTAGCTTATACTACTTTAACGCGTCGTTCGCGTAAAACGCGTTCGCCTAACTAGTCCTATGACAAGTATTATATGCCTAACATGTTTAATTATGTTACATAATCAGTTAAGTGACGAAAGTTTAGGTTACATATGCTTAATTACCAATTACACATGAAAAGGGTATTTTGGTAATTTACCTAAGGCATATAAACTACCTATCATACAACTACTTAACGAAGCGACCATAAGGTATAACCTCGGAAGGTTATTCCCTATATACTATGGTCACCTAATGTGTTTGGTCGAATCCTAATGATCGACCAAACGGGTCGGGTTCGAAAGTATAAGCGATTGTTTAGATCGCTTACCTTACGACCCTATATAAGCACTAAACTAAAAGTGACGAGCTAAGCATGTTAAAACATGCTTAACTAAGTTTAGAAAATAGGTTTGGTATCAAAACAAACGGTTTTGATACCTATAAGTAGTTTGGTTACAAAATACGCAATAACACGCATTTTGGCCGAAACTACGATTCGTCACTGAGTCTAGATAACGTGGTAATCAGTAGGTATAGTCACTAGGGACTATAACCATCGTGATCACGCTCACGTTATGAAGTTCAAACGAACTTCGCATTGACCATAACCTGGTCAATGCAGAAAGTCAAACAAAGTTTGACTTTAACGCTAAAATGAATGAAAAGAAAGAAAGAACACTTACAAAGGGTCCCCGCAAGATTGATAATCCAAGTATTCTCAGGTATGAGGTGATGAAACACCCCAACTTAGAGAATTCTCAGATTTCAAGTGGGTTTTGCAAATGAATGGGATGGGTATTTATAGTAAATGGACAACCTTTAGGATCGTTTATCGAATAACGTGCTTTGATCTCAACCCTACATTTGTTGAAATTCCATGGAACATCACAATTGGCCCCTCATTATCATGAAGAGGCAAGTGCAAAAGGTGGAATAGGCCAGATTCAAAGTTTCTGCATTCTGCTGATCTGACCCCTGCTTACGGACCGTAAGGGTGATGGCTTACAGTCCGTAAGCTATCAACTTTGCAGAATTGTCACTTTTGGTCCCTGTTATGCGTTAAAGCCATTTCTGACACGTTTAAGGCCCGTTAACCCCATTTCAAAGCTCTAAAATGAAGTTAAAGTATAGGGAACTTAAAATGTGCTCAAAAATATATCGGATGTCGGTTCGTTTGGTCGTACGATCGCGATGTTCGGTTAATTACGACGGAATGCGCATAAACGCGAAAAACGATCCAAATTGCGTGACGAATGGATTTTTCTCATGCCAAACACTAAAATAAAATATTTTGGTGCATACATAAATTTTTGGATGTCTGGATCAGAACGTAAGTTATGCGCGAAAGTGCAAACTTGTGCACTTTTTTACGCTTTTAGTCCCTGAATGACCCAAAAGTTTATTTTAGCACACCGAACCCCTCAAAGCCTATTTCTAAGCTATGTAAAGGATATTTATGGTATGTTTAAATTATGGCCATGTTCTGGAATGTCTGTTATAATTCAAATTGGCATACTTTCGCAGTTTGTCAACTTTAGTCCCTGTAAGCGATTTAACTTGATTTTGCCATACCAAAGCCTTCGAAACTTAATTCTAAGTTATGTAAAGGTTATTTAAGGTATGTTAAGCCTATTTCACTATTCCGGAGTGTTCGTTGCATTAAACTGGTTATATTTACGCATCAGTGCGCGTATAACCTTCAAGAAAGCGATTTAGAGCTTGAAATCGAACAAGAATTGATATGTGAAAAAGATACACATATTTATACAGATCCCAAGTATGAAATACAATATTTCATTGGCTTGGTATTTGTTTGATGGTCGCAGTGACCCAGGTGTCACAAGCAAGCACTTTTTGAAAAATATTCGCCGTTACAATTCCATGTTCGCATTTACTTCAATGGGTGGTAAGGTTGACTCAACGGTTAACAGAGGAAATGATCCTTTTTGCTTTAGAATTAGTGGAGAAAATTATCATACAATTGGAAGTCTTATGCCAAACAACGGAGCGCAACCAAAATTTTGCCAACTATACATATACGATACTGAGAACGAACTTTCAAACAGGCAAGCGATATTTAGGTAATTTCCATTGAATATTATTAACATACATTTATTTATTTACCTTATTCTTTTGTATTTTATGACAATCTTAATAATATTTGATAACATTTGTTAACAGTCGTTCAGAGGATGCATCGTCTTCTTATTCTGCTACTCTTGATCGTAAGTTAATAGAACATATAAAAGATGTTTTAGATAACGACAATGAGTTGGTCAAAACTTACAGAAGAGTTAGGGTGTAACACCTCGAAAATTTCGGGCTCAATAATAAAACGACACGTGTCATGTAAGACAAAACGCGTTGTAAACCCGGATTCAATAAAAATGTTTGACAGGATTTAAAAGTGTCGTTATGTTAACTTTTGCACCTCTGAACGACCTCGTAGTAAATCCCAAGACTCAAATCATATTAAAAACATCTAGTATATGTTCAAGATCAGTGAATTATAACAATGAATGATTCATAATTTGATATGGTGGACTCCTACGAAGAAAAAGCACGGTAACCCTTTGTTTCGGCACTTTAAAATGGGTTCAAGTGAAACAAATCATAATGGTAGGGTATGTATATGTTCATAGCACTTTTTAGAGGCCCCTTATTTATAAAACATGGCCCTAAATCGAATGCACATCACTTACCCTTTCAAGTGCATGAAAGAACAACAATTTGGCCCCTGTTGAATGCTTACGCATCGTAGGCAACATAGCCCTACGATGCGCAAGCTGCGCCCAGCAACCAGAAAACAGGCTGTAGCCTGTTTTGCGCGAATTCAACCCTTCCGGTTTTTCTCACTCATGGGCAACCCCTAAACTATCCTAGAGTACTAGGACACATGTGGGAATGTTGTGGGCAGTCCTAGACCTTGTTGTCAATCAATTATGGTGAGTGAATTCACTATAAAAGGGCTTCAAGTTCACAAACACTTCCCACACCTTCTCCTGCATTGTTGGATCATTTCTGGAGCTATCAAGTAGCCTCAAGTGATCATATTTCGTGCATTGGACCCTCGTAAGTCTGCTAGTCCTTCTTTAATTAGTTTTAGCTTAGTTAATTAGCTAAAAGTCAAACCGTCGTAATTACGGTTTGACTTCGAGATTAGTCAACAATGGCTCAGTCATATCTCGAATTAAAAGTAGATATAAGTTGGTATTTATGTGGGTAATAAAACCCCAAAAGGGTTTCCCCTGATCACCACTCTAACTAGTTAAATTGTCGGGTCAAACATATAATTAAAAAGTCAACAGGAAGTCTAAAATGCTATTTATGCATAATTAGTTATCTAGGACATATACAACCTATTTGATCATTGTTATAACTTAGTAATAAGTGTAAGAACATGTCTAAACATGTTCAACCCGACAATTTCCTGTTTAGACCCGGTTCGGAACCGAAAGTCGCATAGTTTGACTTTCACTTTGACTTTCAGTTCTGACCCTTTTAGGCATGTTTTAGAAATGCCTCAGAGCTTTAATTGGACTAGGTTGCATGTTAGAACAACCCTCTGTGATTATACACCTTGGTTCATTAGTTATCCAATTAATATGCATGTTTCCGTTAATTGCTCATATGTTGACCGTTATGCCCTTATTACCTTAAAACGTGATTTATGAAAATGTAAAAGTGTAGAAACCTTAGTTACTGATATATAGACTTGTATGCCAAGTTTGACATCAGTTTGACTTGTAGATTAAGAGTTATGCTCATTATCGCAAAATTAATGCTTTATGTTAATAAAATGGCGTAATTAGCGTATAGCCTAGTTAAACATACTTTTTGGTATCAAATCTTTTACCCACTGATGTAATATATTATTTTGGGATTTTTAAAGATTTTTAATTAATTTTAGGCCGAGCATAACTAGTAGTCGTAGGCTTAACCCGGTAATTGTCGGTTTTGCCCTTACGGGCCATAAAATGAGTTTTACATATCTAAACGACTCCAAACCTTTTGCTACTGATCACATATGATAAATAAATTATTTTAAACCTTCTGGAAATATAAAAATATCAGATTTAAGTATCGAACCCGGAAATGGCCTTTAATCGCCTTATTAAGCGCTTTTAACGCATAGTATGTATCAAAATTATATTGGACATACCCGGGTTGATACCTACTGATATAAGAGGAAAATTATAATATTTTAACAGTAAGCAAAGGTTGATAAACTCAGACTTCAGTTTTGAGCTTTTCGGCTTATGTGAAATTACCAAAATACCCCTACGGGGCATAATTTGGTTATAATTGATAAATTTCACATATGTACCTTATCCTACTGTTATAACTCATTAATTTGAGTATGTTTACTGATTACATCAGACCTGTAACTCAGTTAAACACTTAAACCCGTTTTCAACCTTTAAAATGACCAAACTACCCCTCCGGGGCCTAGTTTGTGTTTAAATACGTTTCGGGCATAATGAAAGACATCTTACTGATGTCACAACATATTTGAGGCATAATTAACTTAGGAAACCTGTCTATAGCTCTCTTGAATACCCGTCACGCTTACTACGCGTACGGTTCGGTTTATGTAACAAGTTTACATAAATTAGCCGAAACGGGTCAAACCTTATTGGTTTTATCTCAAAATCCAGAATGTGTATGAAATATCCATTTAAGACAAGCCTTCAAACTTGTCGGGTCTAAACCACATTCTATTCCGGTCTTCGCTTAATCATGCGTTTGAACCGTATATTCCCTTAAGACTAACCGGTCTAAGCTTAGGCTAAATTAAAGACCCGTTAGCATTCTAATTGGTTATTTATACCATCATTCCAGACTAGAGCATTTCGGTAAATGGTACCTACGCTTACTTAAGTGAATACGGCTGAGTTATTAAATTCTTACTATTTAAGACAGGAGCTAGCTCAGGTAAATACTCTTAACTTATTTTCCCTATACGGGCTTGGGATACGGCACTATAAAAGTACCGCTTGGTCGGGTGTATGTAGTCATTTAAATCGGATTGTGATTGATGTATCTACATAACCTGTTTAATATGTATTATTTGGTGTATGGCTTTTGGGGGTTAATGACCATGTCCCGGATATCCTTGGCATCATCTTACGAGATGGCCACGACCTAAGCACGGGGTGTAGGCATACACCTGACAGTTGCATTATGTAAAAACTGGTAATCCACTCCGAGGTATCATCCTTGTGGGCACTATACCGGAACTGGTAATCCACTTAGAGGATGATAGCCCGTGGGCATTATACCTGTGGCGTGTCAGTTAATCTAGTCCGGCCCTACAAACCGGCCCTAACAGACGACAAATAAGTAAAACTGTATACAAGATTATATACAAATAATTTTCCCAAGTATAAAAGGTTAATTTTGCCTCTGTGCATTTTAATCAAATTATAAAAGATATTTTTGTGCCACGTGCATCTAAATCAATTTTCTTAAACTCTTTTCAAATGAGTCAGTTGAGTGTATTTACAAGTGAAAACTGACGTATTTTCCAAAAAGGTTAAGTGACAGGTACTGAACGAAATTGGCTGGAAGCTCAGGGCGCTAATAAGGAATCTTGCAAGTTCTAGGCGTCTAAAGTCTGTTGAACAAATGATATGTTTAAAGATCCGCCTGTGGATCCTTTACTTTCCGTTGTAATACTGGATATTACCTTATATTTGGAATGTAATAATAATTATCTTTTGCTTCCGCTGTGCATTTATATAATTGTGTTGTTTGACTATTATGTTGCCAACCACGTCACGATACTCCCCACCGGGCCCATCGGTGACACGTGGAAATCGGGGTGTGACAGGTTGGTATCAGAGCCAACACTGAGTGAATTAAACGCTAGCCTTTTGCGTTTAATCTCAGTTACACAATTGCACATTCTTGAGTCTAGACAAGAACATAAGACAAATCCAAATTCGTTTCATTGTCTTTTAATTACTTCCTTGTTATTTTTCTGATTAGCCTTTGCATGGGCAAGTCATTTTATCAGAAGTCCCGTTTAGGGCAACCATATACTTGTTTAAATTTTAAAGGAACGATTATGTTTAAAAATATCATTCCTATATTATAAGATCTACCATTATAATAAAATGGCAAAATCTAAAAAGGACGAGACCTAGCCATACGTCACATTAAGACAGGGCCAAGATGGTAGTTCCACAATTAGATTCAGATCCTTGTTAACAGTTCAATTTAGAAATTTTTCTGCGTTAATTATTAAAAAGAATCTAAAGGGTAAAACCTAGCTTAAGTGTCACTGCAGACAAGGCCAAGATGGTAGAACCTATTCAAGCGATTCAAATCCTTATTAAACATATGAAAGCATATTAACATGCTTGGCATAGTGTGATGCGATAAAATCACATAAGTCATTTTTTGGGATATTCTAAAATCCCTTATTTATATAATCATCCCTTATGGATGAAGTGCCCACGGGCTATAATTAACGTCCTCTGGGACTAAAGACAGTAGTAGCCTACAACTCCCTGTCAAGGAAAGGTAATGAACGTTGGTTCAAACCTCAAATGCTTCGATTCTCTGAAATCCTAGCATATAATTTATAATTGTCCATGTGACTAGGCCTTTGGTGCCACGAATAAGACTGTTACTGTTTTATAATTAGGATAAATTATTATAGAAATCCTAAATAAACTTGATTAATAAATTAACCAAATATGGTCTCTGTTTACCATGGTTAATGAATTACCCTAAGGGGCAATTCCATAATAAACTCCCAAATAAAATATCGTCCTTGTTTTCTGCAACAGTTCAATTCAAATGGCTGATTCAGACGAAATAAATAGCCATCCAGTGGAGCCAAATGATAACGCCCAGATTACGTTAATGGGTGCTGAATTAAAAGCTATAATAGACGGCGCTGTTACACAAGCACTGGAGCGACAGTATGAGGAGTATAGTGGGACCCGGAGTAGGACCCTATCTATACCGCACTCAAAGCCTAAAGTTCAATCAGAAGCGCATAGCAAGCCTCCTCCCAAAAAGGATATTCCCAAGAAAGATGGGGATGATCGTCAGTCGACAAACCACCACAGTGAACCCTCTCTGATAGTCGTGCCAAAACAAACCCATAATAAGGGTTGCTCCTATAAATATTTCGTTTCCTGCAAACCCCGGGATTTCACTGGGGAGAAAGGAGCCATCGATTGTATGACATGGCTGGATGAGATGGATACGGTTGTTGATATCAGCGGATGCGCTGAGCGAGACGTGGTCAAGTTTGTGTCGCAGTCTTTCAAGGGTGAAGCTTTAGCATGGTGGAGATCTCTGATTCAAGCCACCGGGAAAATCCCACTGTACAATATGTCGTGGGATCAATTTGTTGCCCTTATCAGGGAAAATTTCTGCCCACAGCATGAGGTGGAAAAAATAGAGTCCGATTTTCTATCTTTGGTGATGACAAACCTCGACTGTCAAGCTTACCTAACGAGCTTCAACACTATGTCTCGGTTGGTTCCATACCTAGTAACCCCGGAACCAAAACGGATAGCTCGTTTTATCGGTGGTTTAGCCCCCGAGATCAAGGCAAGCGTGAAAGCTTCTCGGCCAACGACTTTTAGATCAGTGGCTGACATTTCCTTATCCCTTACTTTAGATGCGGTCAGATTGAGATCGCTAAAGAAATCTGAAAAAAGTAAGAGGAATCGTGAGGATGATGTAACACCCCAAAAAATGGGTTTGGTAATTTAAACCCGGTTAATATAAAGGAACGGGTAAAAATACCGTTAGGGGTAAAAGGTGAACCCGTAAGTGAATATCAACTAGGAAATTATGTTAAGACATTAAAGTGTGCAAATAGATACTTAACCATATATATTTAAGACTTAACACTTGAGGGACCAAATGTGCATAAGTTGAAAGTGGAATAATGAAAGATTAAAATATCTAAACACAACACATACATCAGACGTATGTGTGTGTGTTCGACATTAGGTGAAGCAAGAAGAACAAAACCCTAAATACTACTAATCCATCAAATTAGAAGAGAAATTGAAGTGTAAATTGATGCATGTATCCAGATTTACGATCCTCTAAGTGTGCTCAACATCAAGTAAGTTGAATTTTATGCTTTAGTGATGTTTAATGATATGGGTTATGTGTAATCCATGGATGTATTGCGAAATTAAGCATGAATGTTAGTTAATTTCAACATAAGGAAGTCGTAATGTGCTTGATTTTGACTATATTGATGGTTTGATAAGAAACCCATTTGAAATTTTGATGATATGATTAGTGATGATGATGTATGTGTTAATTCTTGATATAGTTTGATGAGTAAGGTTAATATATGCATAATGATGTTATAATAATCTGAATATTTGAAGAATTCATGTGTTGGTGATGCTTTGCCATGACTTTAGAAAAGATTTAGTAGAGATGTGCTTAATAGGCTTGTACATTTCGCTAGATAAGTAGTATGCACATAAGGTGTTCGATGAAATGCTTGAGCTGAATTGATTATGTATGAATATGAAGAATTTTAGATTTAAAAGATCTAATAATGGCGTAGAATATGAATATGAGTAATGAACGTTAGAGTGAATGATGTGAATGCGTGTAAATGATGTATAATGTGAAAACTAAATGCAAATGTGATACACCCTTTAGGGTCGAAGAAAGGAGGAGAATCAAGTCAAGCGAAAGCATTAGGAGCGCATGACTCCGGTAAGTTCTTATGAACTTCGTTTACTCTACTAGTAGGTTTATGAATGATATTAATGATTATATGAATTCGTACAATTTTCCGTTGTAGATTAAATTGATTAGATGCAAGAAATTATACTTGAAGAAGGTTTTAAAATTGATGTTGTAGCGAAGATGAACCAACCCGTCTAAATGGGTTGAAATGATTAGTGGAATGATTCTCTTAATGTTTATATATTGACTTGTTCATAACGGGTTAAATAATGTAAGTGAACTCCAACTTACCCTTTTGTTTGGTAATGTATTTATGATATATGGTAATTATTGAATGTAATATAAGAAGATATGAATCGTTGTTATTACTAAGTTAAGTTTTAGTGGAAATGAGTCGGAAGTGGTTAAGAAAGAGATTCGATTAAGTTTGGGTAAGAAATGGAACTTACATAATGAATTATGCATAAAGATGAATTAAGGAGTTATATATGTAGGGTGTAAATTGTAAGTACGGGTGTGAATAGAAAATGAATACATGCTTGAGAGAGGTATTTAATTATATGCTTGAATGAATAAGACGAGTTATGCGTATTTGAGGACACGTCCATATGAAAGGAAGCTAATGATACTAACCGTTTTTCTAATGAGAATTAATGTGAAGCATAGGCAGGTTGACAATGGAAGTAAAGGTTGACTCTGTAATCCGATGCGAGTGATCAAATGGATGGGTGAAGGAGCGAGTATAAGAGAAAGCATGATATGTGGACGCTTTATTATGCATGTGTTAATATTTTTGTATTATGTCACCGGTTACTAATGATGAGATTGAATGTGGTGACTGCAGGTTGTACAGGGTTATGGATGTTTCATCAAGAATTGTACGCGGTTGAAGATCGAGTCAAGACATGGATTGTATGTGGGTGTGTATGTGGTCACTTAATTCGATATATGTATGTTAGTTGTTAATCAAATTATAGAAAGGGATTAATGTATTTAAGTGAAAGAAAGAATATCATTAAAGAATTTTAATTATGTGTCTTCCGCTGCGAATCTTGGGTTAAAACGTGTTAGGGCGTTATAGATGATAACTCACGAGGGTCAGAGAAGAAGCACAAGGGAAACACTGATTCTAAGAAGTCTGGGTTTGGAAGGAACAGTCAGCGAACAGAGGAGAAGCCAAAGTGCACGACTTGTCAAAGACGCCACTTTGGAAAGAGCAGATCTGAATCCAATTCTAAGTCTGAATCACCTGCATGTGGGTTATGCAAGTCTAAGGAGCACAAGACTGTTGATTGCTGGAAGATTAAAGATGCCACATGCTACAATTGCAATGAGAAGGGGCACATAAAGACCAACTGCCCTAAGTACGCGAAGAAGCCTGAAGAGGCCAAGAAAGCAAACGCATGAGTCTTCCATACGAACGCCAAGAAGATGATGCAGAATGATAACTATATAACCAATACCTTTTCATATCAAACAGTTTATGCATGAATTTTATTTGATACTGGCACATATGATTCTATAATAAATAATAAATGTTGAGAACTGTTGTCTCCGTCTGATTAAGACTCCGGTCATTTAATGCGAGGTAGAAATTGACCGATGATACTTTAGAAAATGCTCCAACAAATCCTATATTGATATTTAATATCTATTAGAAATCACTCTTTTCTAATACCCTTATAGCAAACTTTTGGTTGCATACATAAGGACTCAATATAGTGATAAAAATCAATTGGTTGCCTCGAAAATCAAGCCCATATTGTGAGTGATAAGAAGCAATTAATTATCAAGACTCCTTATGAGACAACCCTCATAATTACATGTATCCGTGCGATTAATTAATATTAAACATAAAAAAAATGGTGGAATTGGCCGTCCCCGGAATCGAACCTGGGTCTAGGCCGCACCCTTTCGCGCGCCTAGCCAACCGAGCTAGGTGCCTAGTTTGTGAAATTTCCATTTTGATTAAATATAAGCACATGTACAATAAATCTTCATAAACCATAAGCTTAGCAAACTTTTATATTATCCACAAGGTATAACTTACCAAGGAAACCATAGTAACCAATTCTTATAGTATCGGCAAGGAATCCTTCTGAAAAACTAAGAGTACTCTTTCTTTGCATAGAGTACGACAACATATGTTATTTTAATTATTTTTCTCATTATTTTCCATCGCCTGCGAATGCCAAAACTATGTTTGATAAAAGTGCCATATGAGGATTGGCGTATCCTAGTGTGTCCCATAGATTACTTCCATGCCTGATCAGTATGGAGGTTTAATACATGGAACCCCTGAGATATCCCAATGGTCATATTTTACTAATGTCGACTAGTAGTATTCAAAGAAGATATCCAGAATGGAATTTTCCAAATAAATATTCCCTGGTAAAGAAATATGTGAACTCGTAACATAAATGTGTCGCTTATTAGACACAAGCGTTGATGAGCGAACTGGAGCCTGAGATATGGAAATCTCTGTAACCTCCTTGTACCTTGATTATCTCCTCCTAAGATTACCCTGTTTACCCCTGGGAGGCAGGTAGGGTTAAGTTTTATATCCCATTTAGGGCAGCATTATTATGAGATCTCCAAGACAACTAGTACCATTATTGGCGGAATCGAAAACCCTGGTTAAGTAAGTTTTAAAGGTATAGATTCATAAAGCCAAACTCATTATCCTGAGAATTCGGTGTAGTAAATTATGAAAGACGGTTCATTTTGCTAAGGCATTGTTTACCGCAACCCTAATTAGGCAACGATTAAGAATCGCCATCAGCTGCCCAGGATCATCGATTTGTTCGACTAACTGTAAAGATTAGCTATTTCTAAAAAAAAATTTATTTTTGAGCAATGGTTGGAATAACCATCTCACCTTAAGATAAGCTTTTCTATAATAGCTGTCATATAAGTATCAAGGCTACTCCCTTGAAGACCTTGCATAGATAGAATGTTAAACGTCCATTGATAGGACAATAGCTTGGTAAGTCCAAACATCAAGATCTGAAAGTTGCATTATAGACAATCAATAAGATCACGCAAATTCATAATCATCAGTAAGATGCCAGTATTCGGCAGAAAATTAAGGATTATGAAAATAGCAAACCTCCTAAATTCTTGTTAAGAAATAAGGTTCAACAATAGGTATCACCCTGGAAAGGAGTGATGCAGTTTGGTAAGAAAGGCAAGCTAAGCCCGAGATATATAGGACCTTTCGAGGTTATCGCACGTGTCGGGTCAGTTGCCCATAAGTTAAACTTACCAGAAGGGCTCAGTGGAACTCACGATGTGTTCCATATCTGCAATCTGAAGAAGTGCTTCACTGACGAATCACTGGTTATACCACACACAGATGTGCATATAGACGAGAGCTTGAAATTTGTGGAAAAACCTTTGTCGATTGAAGATCGACAGGTGAAGAAGCTTCGAAGGAAGCATGTACCTATTGTCAAGGTCAAATGGGATGCCCGTAGAGGTCCCGAATTCACGTGGGAGGTGGAATCCACAATGAAAGAAAAGTACCCTTACTTATTTCAGTAAATCTCGGGTCGAGATTTATTTTAAGGGGGTGAGGATGTAACACCTCGAAAATTTCGGGCTCAATAATAAAACGACACGTGTCATGTAAGACAAAACGCGTTGTAAACCCGGATTCAATAAAAATGTTTGACAGGATTTAAAAGTGTCGTTATGTTAACTTTTGCACCTCTGAACGACCTCGTAGTAAATCCCAAGACTCAAATCATATTAAAAACATCTAGTATATGTTCAAGATCAGTGAATTATAACAATGAATGATTCATAATTTGATATGGTGGACTCCTACGAAGAAAAAGCACGGTAACCCTTTGTTTCGGCACTTTAAAATGGGTTCAAGTGAAACAAATCATAATGGTAGGGTATGTATATGTTCATAGCACTTTTTAGAGGCCCCTTATTTATAAAACATGGCCCTAAATCGAATGCACATCACTTACCCTTTCAAGTGCATGAAAGAACAACAATTTGGCCCCTGTTGAATGCTTACGCATCGTAGGCAACATAGCCCTACGATGCGCAAGCTGCGCCCAGCAACCAGAAAACAGGCTGTAGCCTGTTTTGCGCGAATTCAACCCTTCCAGCCGGTTTTTCTCACTCATGGGCAACCCCTAAACTATCCTAGAGTACTTGGACACATGTGGTAATGTTGTGGGCAGTCCTAGACCTTGTTGTCAATCAATTATGGTGAGTGAATTCACTATAAAAGGGCTTCAAGTTCACAAACACTTCCCACACCTTCTCCTGCATTGTTGGATCATTTCTGGAGCTATCAAGCAGCCTCAAGTGATCATATTTCGTGCATTGGACCCTCGTAAGTCTGCTAGTCCTTCTTTAATTAGTTTTAGCTTAGTTAATTAGCTAAAAGTCAAACCGTCGTAATTACGGTATGACTTCGAGATTAGTCAATAATGGCTCAGTCATATCTCGAATTAAAAGTAGATATAAGTTGGTATTTATGTGGGTAATAAAACCCCAAAAGGGTTTCCCCTGATCACCACTTTAACTAGTTAAATTGTCGGGTCAAACATATAATTAAAAAGTCAACAGGAAGTCTAAAATGCTATTTATGCATAATTAGTTATCTAGGACATATACAACCTATTTGATCATTGTTATAACTTAGTAATAAGTGTAAGAACATGTCTAAACATGTTCAACCCGACAATTTCCTGTTTAGACCCGGTTCGGAACCGAAAGTCGCATAGTTTGACTTTCACTTTGACTTTCAGTTCTGACCCTTTTAGGCATGTTTTAGAAATGCCTCAGAGCTTTAATTGGACTAGGTTGCATGTTAGAACAACCCTCTGTGATTATACACCTTGGTTCATTAGTTATCCAATTAATATGCATGTTTCCGTTAATTGCTCATATGTTGACCGTTATGCCCTTATTACCTTAAAACGTGATTTATGAAAATGTAAAAGTGTAGAAACCTTAGTTACTGATATATAGACTTGTATGCCAAGTTTGACATCAGTTTGACTTGTAGATTAAGAGTTATGCTCATTATCGCAAAATTAATGCTTTATGTTAATAAAATGGCGTAATTAGCGTATAGCCTAGTTAAACATACTTTTTGGTATCAAATCTTTTACCCACTGATGTAATATATTATTTTGGGATTTTTAAAGATTTTTAATTAATTTTAGGCCGAGCATAACTAGTAGTCGTAGGCTTAACCCGGTAATTGTCGGTTTTGCCCTTACGGGCCATAAAATGAGTTTTACATATCTAAACGACTCCAAACCTTTTGCTACTGATCACATATGATAAATAAATTATTTTAAACCTTCTGGAAATATAAAAATATCAGATTTAAGTATCGAACCCGGAAATGGCCTTTAATCGCCTTATTAAGCGCTTTTAACGCATAGTATGTATCAAAATTATATTGGACATACCCGGGTTGATACCTACTGATATAAGAGGCAAATTATAATATTTTAACAGTAAGCAAAGGTTGATAAACTCAGACTTCAGTTTTGAGCTTTTCGGCTTATGTGAAATTACCAAAATACCCCTACGGGGCATAATTTGGTTATAATTGATAAATTTCACATATGTACCTTATCCTACTGTTATAACTCATTAATTTGAGTATGTTTACTGATTACATCAGACCTGTAACTCAGTTAAACACTTAAACCCGTTTTCAACCTTTAAAATGACCAAACTACCCCTCCGGGGCCTAGTTTGTGTTTAAATACGTTTCGGGCATAATGAAAGACATCTTACTGATGTCACAACATATTTGAGGCATAATTAACTTAGGAAACCTGTCTATAGCTCTCTTGAATACCCGTCACGCTTACTACGCGTACGGTTCGGTTTATGTAACAAGTTTACATAAATTAGCCGAAACGGGTCAAACCTTATTGGTTTTATCTCAAAATCCAGAATGTGTATGAAATATCCATTTAAGACAAGCCTTCAAACTTGTCGGGTCTAAACCACATTCTATTCCGGTCTTCGCTTAATCATGCGTCTGAACCGTATATTCCCTTAAGACTAACCGGTCTAAGCTTAGGCTAAATTAAAGACCCGTTAGCATTCTAATTGGTTATTTATACCATCATTCCAGACTAGAGCATTTCGGTAAATGGTACCTACGCTTACTTAAGTGAATACGGCTGAGTTATTAAATTCTTACTATTTAAGACAGGAGCTAGCTCAGGTAAATACTCTTAACTTATTTTCCCTATACGGGCTTGGGATACGGCACTATAAAAGTACCGCTTGGTCGGGTGTATGTAGTCATTTAAATCGGATTGTGATTAATGTATCTACATAACCTGTTTAATATGTATTATTTGGTGTATGGCTTTTGGGGGTTAATGACCATGTCCCGGATATCCTTGGCATCATCTTACGAGATGGCCACGACCTAAGCACGGGGTGTAGGCATACACCTGACAGTTGCATTATGTAAAAACTGGTAATCCACTCCGAGGTCTCATCCTTGTGGGCATTATACCGGAACTGGTAATCCACTTAGAGGATGATAGCCCGTGGGCATTATACCTGTGGCGTGTCAGTTAATCTAGTCCGGCCCTACAAACCGGCCCTAACGGACGACAAATAAGTAAAACTGTATACAAGATTATATACAAATAATTTTCCCAAGTATAAAAGGTTAATTTTGCCTCTGTGAATTTTAATCAAATTATAAAAGATATTTTTGTGCCACGTGCATCTAAATCAATTTTCTTAAACTCTTTTCAAATGAGTCAGTTGAGTGTATTTACCAGTGAAAAATGACGTATTTTCCAAAAAGGTTAAGTGACAGGTACTGAACGAAATTGGCTAGAAGCTCAGGGCGCTAATAAGGAATCTTGCAAGTTCTAGGCGTCTAAAGTCTGTTGAACAAATGATATGTTTAAAGATCTGCCTGTGGATCCTTTACTTTCCGTTGTAATACTGGATATTACCTTATATTCGGAATGTAATAATAATTATCTTTTGCTTCCGCTGTGCATTTATATAATTGTGTTGTTTGACTATTATGTTGCCAACCACGTCACGATACTCCCCACCGGGCCCATCGGTGACACGTGGAAATCGGGGTGTGACATAGGGATTCTCTTAAAGACAGCCCTCATGTAAATTTGAAGCTTCGCCTAATCGGAACAAGAGAAAAAGATGGTCGGATGTATAACTTACCAACGGCGGGTGAGATTGCCGCACTCATTGTTGGAGATATTGAAAATGTAATTGACAATAGAGATATTGTGGTTGAGACTCAAACTGGTACACTGAAGAGAATTAGTGAGTTGCATCCGTCATATCTCGCACTACAGTATCCGATTTTGTTTCCGTACGGAGACGATGGCTACAGAATTGATATCCCTCACAGAGGTGTCATTGATGTTGTTAATAAGAAACGTCCAAATTGTACTATGAGAGAGTTCTTTGCTTATCGTATGCAGGATCGGAGAAATCAGTTTTCGTTAATCTTGAATTCTAACAGGCTATTCCAGCAGTTCTTGGTTGATGCTTATACTATGATAGAGAGCGAGAGACTTAGCTATATACGATATCAACAAAAAGATCTTAGGTCTGACACATATGAAAGCCTCCGTAAATTAAAAACACACGGTCAAGATGATATATCTAAGGCTGGAAAACGTATCTTCTTGCCATCTTCTTTTACTGGTGGAGCATGATATATGATGCAAAACTATTTAGACGCTATGGCTCTGTGTAAATGCTTTGGTTATCCGGATTTTTTTATAACCATAACATGCAATCCCAAATGGCCAGAAGTTCAACGCTTTCTCAAAGACACCAATCTCAGTCCGGAAGATAGGCCTGATATCCTTTCCAGATTGTTCAAAATTAAGCTTGATTCAATTTGCAAAGATTTAAAAAAGAATCATCTATTTGGCAAAGCTTCAGCAGGTACTGTTTTTAAAATAATATTCAAATTAATATTACCATTAAATGTAACAATTTGTTTGTTTTTTGTAGTTGTTTACAAAATCGAGTTTCAAAAACGTGGTTTGCCTCATGCCCATTTATGCTTATTCATGGAGCCTGAATCGAAATTACCTACGGTGGACCATGTTGATTCATTTATATGCGCAGAAATACCAAACAGAAATCAAGATCCAGAATTATTCATGCTTGTGAAAGAATATATGATACACGGTCCATGTGGTAATGCTAGGTTGAGCTCTCCATGTATGGTTGATAGGAAGTGTTCAAAAGCCTTTCCCAAAGACTTTCAAGATCATACTACACTAGATTCAAACGGGTTTCCATTATACAGAAGGAGAAACAATGGCGCTTTTGTTGTGAAAAATAAAATTGACCTTGATAACAGAAGTGTGGTACCGTACAACAAAAAAATATTGAAAAGGTATCAAGCTCATATAAATGTTGAATGGTGCAATCAGGCCGCTTCGATAAAGTATCTGTTTAAATACATTAATAAAGGGCCTGATAGAGCCACTATAGCTGTTGTGCAAAGCGATAATCAATCTGAAGAACAAGTATAAGACGAGATAAAATAGTATTACGATTGTCGGTATATATCAGCTTGCGAAGCATCTTGGAGGATATTTGCCAATGAAGTACATTATATAAGACCTTCTATTATGAGGCTTCCGTTCCATCTACCTGGCCAACAACCTGTTGTTTTCGGCCCTGACGAGGATATTAACTATGTTCTAAACAAACCATCTATTAAATCTTCAATGTTTCTCTCATGGATGGAATGTAATAAAGACCCAAATGACATGTTGGCCCGTACACTTACATATGTTCAGTTCCCCAATTTTTATGTTTGGAAGCTTGATAAGCGAGTCTGGGAACCTAGACAAAGGAAAACAGCAATTGGCAGGATTCATTCCGTCCCTCCGTCACTAGGTGAAGCTTATTTTTTTGAGAATTCTGCTTAACAAGGTCAGAGGACCAACATCGTTTGATGACATTAAAACAGTTAATGGTCATGTTTACGATACATATAGAGATGCTTGCTACGTGCTCGGTCTTTTGGATGACGACTCCGAGTATGTGGAGGCAATAAAGGAAGCAAGTTTATCAGGAAGCGCTTCATATATTCATAATTTATTTTGTACCATGCTGTTATCCAGTAGTCTTTCTAGACCTGAGGTTGTTTGGGAAAGTTCATGGAAATACATGACAGACGATTTTTTATATAGACTTCGAAAATACCATCGAGTTACAGGTAACTTTTGTTTACATTAAATGTTAGTATTTATATTATCAAATACATTATTTAATGTTTTAGTTATTATTTAAACTCGGTTATGTTATTATGATGAATTTGATATATGTTTTTAAGACGATGTTATTTTTCTTTCGTATTGCACAGCGTTATCAATTCCGGAGCACCAACTGAAAAACTTTGCTTTGTGCGAGATTGAGAAGTTTTTACTGCGAAATAATTCATCCTTGCGAAGATTTCAAACAATGCCATTTCCAGATATGTCGTCTTCAGGTAGTTCAGATAGTCGTTTGATATACGAGGAGCGGGCCTATGATACAACACACCTTGGAAATCTTTACGATAGTCAGTTGACAATGTTAACTGATGAACAACGCTTTGTGTTTGAAGAAATTATGGCAGCAGTTAACGGTGATAACGGTGGGATTTTTTTCCTTTATGGGTATGGTGGAACAGGTAAAACATTTCTATGGAAGACATTGTCCGCTGCAATTAGATCAAAAGGTCAAATCGTCTTAAATGTTGCTTCAAGTGGAATTGCATCGTTGTTGTTAGATGGTGGCAGGACTGCACATTCCAGGTTTAACATACCTTTGAATCTTACTGAAGACTCTGTATGTAATATAAAACCAGAAAGTGACGTGTCTAAATTACTGCATGAGACGAAATTGATAATTTGGGATGAAGCACCTATGGTACACAAACATGCATTCGAAGCGCTGGATAGAACAATGAATGACGTTTTCAACATCGACCCATCTCTCAATTCAGACATCCGGTTTGGAGGTAAGGTAATTGTTTTTGGTGGCGATTTTAGACAAATATTACATGTCGTTCCAAATGGTGGAAGACAAGAGATTGTTAATGCCTCCTTATGTTCGTCTTACTTGTGGAGTAAATGTAAATTGCTAAGATTAACAAGAAACATGAGGTTAACCATTGGAAGGTCGACGGCAGATATTGAAGAAATAAACAGTTTTGCCAAATGGATTTTGGATTTGGGTGAGGGTAATGTTGGTGGTCCAAATGATGGGGAAGCAACTATTCAAATACCACAAGATCTTCTGATTACTGATGAATCTGACCCAATTGCAAGTTTAATTGATTTTGTTTATCCATCAATCTTGCAAAACATCAATAACCATAATTATTTCAGTGAGCGCGCTATACTTGCACCGAAGAATGATGTTGTGCATGAGATTAATGACAAGTTGCTATCAATGTTTCCTGGTGAAGAAAGAGAGTATCTTAGCTCTGACAGTCTTTGTCCGACCGAAGATGTAAATGCTACACAACAAAGAATATACTCTCCGGATGTGCTCAATGGTCTTAAAATATCAGGCTTACCAAATCATAGGTTGGTGCTAAAAGTTGGTGTTCCAGTAATGTTATTACAAAATATTGACCAACGGAATGGGTTGTGCAACGGTACAAGGCTACAAGTAAAAAAGTTGTACAACCGTGTAATAGAAGCCGAGATAATATCTGGTGCAAATATTGGTACTTCTACATATATACCTCGAATTAATTTGATTCCTTCTGATAAAAAGATTCCTTTTGCTTTTCAAAGGAGGCAATTTCCACTTGCCGTATGTTTTGCAATGATAATAAACAAAAGTCAAGGCCAGTCGCTTTCGAGAGTTGGTTTGTACCTGAAACAACCCGTCTTCTCTCATGGTCAATTGTATGTTGCTTTGTCAAGGGTGAAAACAAGAGATGGGGTCAAACTACTCATACTTGACAACAATGGAAAACCTACAGATAAAACAACTAATGTTGTTTATAAAGAGATTTTCAATGAATTGTAATTGCTAAAGGTATAGCATTGCTTCTAATTAATTTCTAACATTTGATGATCACCAACAAAATACCAATAAGTCTATTAATGTTTTCTATTGTTCTATAATGTTTCTTTAAATAAAAGAAAACATACAGGAATAAATCACATTTATTAGTGACTTTGTTATTAGCCATAATATGACGACGATGATAATATACTAAATCTTTTTAGCCTATTGTTTCAGGACTCTGCTGGTTAAATACACCCGCCCACATCGTCAACACCGGTTAGTTTCAAATACTTACGAATAGGTTGATTTGGTCAATGCATTAACTTTAATGGGTCATATTTTCTTAGTACAAGTTGTTTAAATTACTGTAGCCATTTATGTGATGTTTTTTCATATATTATTATAGGTTGATACGTTGATGGTATGATTAAATTTAAAGAAATAATGTTATTTAACTACTCTGTTTAGTTTATATATTTTTGTAACAATATATTCACATTATGTTCTTATTCATGATTAGTATCAATATATTTAACTTTTTTTATTGCATTTAGCTTATGGTTTTCTGTTCTATTCGATCTGCTATACATTGGGCTAAGGGACTAAGGGTAAACTAATATTACTATTTGTGAATATTTATTTTTTCCAAATTAAACAAAGTAAGACACACATTCTTTTCACTTATTCAAGAAGTTAACTGAGTCTAAAAATGCGGTGAGTAGGCAT
This sequence comes from Helianthus tuberosus, assembly GCA_030545235.1. Classification (NCBI taxonomy): domain Eukaryota; kingdom Viridiplantae; phylum Streptophyta; class Magnoliopsida; order Asterales; family Asteraceae; genus Helianthus; species Helianthus tuberosus. The sequence continues at coordinate 66,826,540 of CM060408.1, read as the reverse complement.
GTTCGTGTCGTGTTGAAATGGGTCTGGGTCAAAACAGGTCCTTTTGCTGCAGGTTTAAAGGGTCAGCTGGATTGCTCCAACCGACCAAGGAAATGTATTATAAAAGTTAAACACAAAATAAAAATTTTAGTCTTTCTGTACAACTTTATATTATGAATAAAAACCATAATTATCTAGAATGTGTTGGATGTAGGATGTTTAATGGGTGGACCATTGAGGAGATTGCTGGAATGGTGGGAATGTTGATTTCGGTGCTTGGAATGATTGGGATTTTTATTCAAGATCAATAAATAACTTCAATTTTGCAATTTAGACCCTTTGTTTTTTTACTTTTAACCCAAAGTTTTTCATCTTTTGCAATTTAATCCCAACTATTTTTTATTTTCAATTTTGGTCCACCTTAATTATCATTTTTCCTAAGTTTTTCGTTTCGTTCTAAATTTTGTGAGTTAATGCACCTCAACGTGCGTGTCGGGTTCAACATTTTTTTCGTATATTTTTTCCCGTTTGACTAGCCCGTCGCAGCACATCCATTTTTCTCGGTTTACAAGTTCGGCCAACGCGCGGGTCCTGGATTAACTTAGTTATTTTTTTCTATGTTTTACGTTTCGATTTAATTTCTCTGCAACGAGCGTTCGTGATTCAAATATTTTACATCTGCTTTTCGCTCGGCCTTATTTTTTCGTTTTTATTTAATTTGTTTTTACGAGTTTTTCCGGTGTTGGTGGTCGCTGATAGTGATATAGCATTGGTACTATTTGACACATTTTTACAACAACCGCTGCAACGCATGGCTTAATACTAGTTATTAATTAAAGGAAACATGGCCGAATTAACTAATATTAAAACTTGGTTAAACAATTCGTTTTTACTTGTAGTTCTTAATAAAGAATAATAGCTATTAGACAGCTGCCACAACTTAATTGATAGTCTTGATTGTGTATTTTTTTTAAACGGATGAATTGTTGCAAAAAAGAGAGATATTCTAATGTTTTGTTTTCATTGGCAGTTTGGAAACATATATAAAGTTCATCCATATCTTTTTTGTTATCATCTTATCCAAAGGAGACCATCTTTATCAGATAAAATTAGTAAAGTATTTTAGTTGTTTTGATACATTTATCTGGACACACGATGTTATATCAAACACATTAACCATACATTACGAATCAGAGTGAAAGGACCATTTGTTGAGAAGTAGATGGATCTAAGCGTGGAGTGCGGTTGAGAAGTGAAAGGGCCGACGATTGAAAGCAGATGGGGTTGGATCGTCAATCAAAAGCGACAGGATGAAAATAAGAAATTAAAAGTGGTCGTCTACTGAGACAGTAACTAGGCTAAATTAACAAAAGGCTGGGGTATCAGCTTCATACACATACATATACAATTGGGTTAGGCATTGAGATTTGTATAATAAAAGATTAAAAGACTACATAAATTTATAAAAAGCCCAATTATGTTATAAAAAGGATTGTTTAGGCTCGTGAGCTTAAACGATCTCACTACATAAAGCTTGGGCCCAGGGTCGTTAAGTAAACAAGTTTTATGTGAGCTTCAAGCTCTAGCTCATTTAAGTTCAGGTTGTTTTGAGCTTTTATCAATTTGATTGCGTGTGGCTCATGAGCGGATTGACTTGTTTACACATCTAGGCCAATCTTAGACTTGAGCTCAATTGATTCAATTTGATTTGAGGATTTAACGAGCCGATCTCAAGTTGTTCACGACCAGCTTGACTCGTTTACAGCTAGATTGGTTAGCACTTTTATGGTCTTCCTATGTCTATCAAAAAAGATTCTTTTTTACCAACTTGGGTATTTCTAGGTTAAGTTGGGTCATCGAAATATTTCAGGGTTTCAAGTGTAAATATGCTTTTTGAAGGTGATTCCAATTCCAGCTTCGAATTTTTTTTTTTTTTTATTAAAAGAGATTTAGTTATGGTGATGGTAAAACTTTGGTTTACTTGACACAACTAATTGTTTGTTTGATTATTAGTAGACATTAATTATATGGGTGATGGTATCTAGACATTCCTCAAAATTTTTGTACGTCCCTCAATATGAAGCGTATAGTCCAATACGCTTCCTATAGGGTTTAAACGCATTAGTGTGACACCAATAGGAATCGTATAGGGCAATACGCTTCCTACTGGTACGATGTACCTACTCTTTGACATGCAGGTAGCTCAGAACTGAAATTGTCTGAAAAGTGACCCCAATAGGAAGTGTATGGGGCAATAGGATTCCCATAGGTTTGAAAAGGTCTGGGAGTCGTATAGGAAGCGTATAGGACAATACGTTTCCCCTGTCAGTAAAGTAAAGGAAGCGTATAGGGAAATATGGTTCCCCTGTCACTAAAGTATAGGAAGCGTATAGGACAATACGGTTCCCCTGGTCCCCTAATCCGTTACCAAACTTATCCCTATATATATACACCTATCCACAAGGATACATGGACAAAAATACAAGAATATATATCTGATGTGCACAAAGTGGTCTAGTTAAACTAACTAATATTAACCCTAAACTAAATACTTTAAGTTTTAAATTTATAACTAAGACTTTCTATAACCTAGACCACACAACTGGCAAGTGTACTGATCAATGTAGTACAACCTAAGAAGTCCGAGTATTGAACCCACTAGACTCCTAAGAAGTCGTTGGTACATAACCCGCTTTTGGAGGCTGAGGAGGTTTAGATGCCTCAGATTGATGAGTAGGAGGCGGGAGGATGATGTTGAGGTCCCGCCTCAGCATGAACAGGGGATCATCAGCATCCATAGAGAGTTTATCGTGCGGTGAGGTTGCATCGGTCAACCAACCGTCTTCTTGATAGGATTTTGCGTAACCAGAATGAGCAGATGCGGCTTCTGACATTGCCGGATGCATGATGACATGGGGTGGCTGATGACTGGCATGGGTGAAATGTATAAGTATATGGGTATATCGGTTCCACCCCGTCCACCACCACGAGTTTATCCGGACAAATGTCCGTTCTATATGCAGCAGCCTGACCCGTCCATGCTATCCTTTACCCAGCCCATCCCGTCCATGCAGGTATATTATCTTATTTTTATCTCATTTATCTACGAGCAATTTAAAATGCTTTATAGTCTTGCCAGTATTATTTGTTGTATAAGGCATATGTGCTATTTTACTATTTCACGACTTTAATATGAATGTCCTTGTTGGTCGACTTTATTACTATATGATGGTTTATCGCGTCATAACGCACGCGGGTTGTACAACCTAGTTGATATATTAAATCTCAAGCTTCGTTCACCACTTTACTAAGTTATCAACCGTTATCCACTCATGTATCGCAACTGTTACATTACGTAGGAGTATCGTGCCTTGTCTTGGCTTAACCTGAGATAAGTTATGTGGTTAGTAAGGTTTCTTCGTTTTTGTAACAACATGTTGAATGTTAGTGAGTTGCATTTCAATTTTGTTGTACACATCTCTCATGGTTTGGCCATTCAATCATCCATTGACTTTGACTTGAATGCTTACTTTGATGTTGATTAGGCTAGATGCTATGACGATTGTCGATCTACTACATGTTCTTTCTTAGATCTAACCTTATCTGTTAGAGTTTCAAGAAATAGCATATTGTTGCCCTTTCTAGTACAAAGGTTGAGTATTGTGCACTGGCTCAAGGGGTGCTGAATGGGTCATGTTCACGGGTTGGCGGGTCCAACCTGACCAAAAGACAAAAATTTTACACGAACTCAAACCCGGTCCGGACCCGAAAATTGTGTCAAACACGTGAACCCGAAGACGACCCGAATATTCACGGGTTGACCCTAACACGACCCATTAAAACCGATTTTTTTTATTTTTTTCCCCCATATTAATATTTTAAAAATATGATTTTATAACAAAAAATACAAATGTATATGAAATAATTACATTTTAATTATAAAACATTATGTCAGGTTCTCTTTTAAGTTATGAATATTGTATAAAATGCCCAACCAAATTTAACTTATGACATATAAACACATTCGAAAATTAATAAATAGTATAAAAACCACATTTGAAAATTAATAAATAGTATAAAACCCACATTTGAAAATTAAAAATAATATAAATGGGTTAAATGGGTCAAGCCGCCAACCCGTAAGGTTGGACACGAACCCGACGTGTTTCTCTAAACGGCTTCGCATGTTTAACCTGAAACTGGCCTGAACCCGATTAGACTAAACCCAAACCTACGAATTTCGAGTTAGGTTTGTATCTTGTTTTCAGGTTGTGTTAGAAATTCACACCCCTAACTGGCTCACATTGTCGTAGATTTTTGTTGATTTAATTGTGTTAAGAGCTATGTATTCCTCTATCATGTCCACCTACACTTGGGTGCGCGGCAATATTGGTGCCACCTATTTAGCAACCAATCCGACGTTTCATCATCATACGAAACATCTTGAGATTGATTTGTACTTTACCAAAAATATCGTTCTGGCTCACTCTTTCAGTGTTTGATATTTGAGGAAGAAAAACAATAATTTATACAAAAAAATAATGATTTCTAAACAAAGCCCGAAACTTGAAAAGACGTTGGCTCACCGGTTAAATGCACCACAAATGGTTCGAGTGTTTGACCCAAGTATCCGAGCGTCCGACCCACTGTCAACTAATGGACCAAGCCTCTATTATGTGGCCCAACTTTTTTAAAATGGCAATAAGCCAATATAACATCTAACCCAAATCAGTTTAATTGTTTTAAGGCCTTTCAGTTTTTTTTTATATATAAGCGACTAATTTTGAATACTTATGTAACAGAATTCTTTTAATTTATATAAGCGATTAATTTTAAATACTTATGTAACATAATTCTTTTAATCGAACTGTTTTAAGGCCTTCGAGTTTTTATGTAAGCGATTAATTATAAATACTTATGTAATATAATTCTTTTAATCGAACTATACATGTATAATTTATGAAATATGACAGTGTATTTACTTAGTTATGATATAAATATAAATTAAATTACATGTAAAGGGCAGGACCTTATGGGAAAATATTAAAGGGACAATTGCATATTTCCCATTAAAAAACTGCTTAATTGCGTATTTACCCAACTTAAAATTAAAATTGCATATACCCCCTTGCTTAACTATTAAAATTGCATTTATCCCCTTCGTTAACTAATACAATTGCAAATTTATCCATTTTGATTTATTTTATTAAAAACAAGTTATATAATGACTTTTTAACCTTATTTTTTTTACTTAAATTTAAAAAAAAATACAAATTTATTCATTAACAAAAAGCAAATTTATCACAAAAAAAAAAAAAAAAAAAAAAACCAGATCCTAGAATATATGAACCAAAAGGAGCAAAGAAGAGAGCGATTGACATTATTTTCATTACTCTCAATACAGATCCTAGAAAATATGACCAAATAAAAACATTTCATCAGTTACGATTGTTTAAGTTATATTCTAGTATAGATATTCATCTTTTTTTAATGGCGTCAAAGCAAATGTTGCGTTTATCATACTCCTGTTGTGCCCATTCAATGACATGTGTGATTTAGTCACATAATTTTGTTGGTGTTTGATTTACAGTCATGAATCATTATGGGTATGAGTTCGGTGGCGATTGTAATAACTAAATGATTAAATAATCAGTTGTTTTTGTGTTTGATAAATTTGCTTTTTGTTGATGAATAAATTTGTATTTTTTTTTAAGTTTTAGTAAAAATAAGGGTAAAAAGTCATTATATAACTTATTTTTAATAAAATAAATCAAAATGGGTAAATTTGCAATTATATTAATTAAGGAAGGGGATATATGCAATTTTAATAGTTAAGGAAGGGGATATATGCAATTTAAATTTTAAGTTGGGTAAATACGCAATTAAGCAGCTTTTTAAGGGGAAATATGCAATTGTTTCAATATTAAAACCCAAAATAAAGAAAAGGAAAAGAGCAATAAAGAAAAGGAAAAGAGCCTGGACTTATTCAGAAGATATACATGATTTAAAAACTTTTAAACCTAGGTCTGAATCTTCAGACCTTGGATAATTTCACATATACATCAACTGGCAAGCTTGACTAGCATAAGATCAGTACAGGTCAGTGCCCTTAAAAACGGCTAACAAAACGGGCTGCCATAATTCGACCACTATGTTAATAATCTGCCTGTTTAGTATATAACCAGTCCGAAATTATCCAGACTTAAGTTTGAAAATTTTAATTTCCAGACTTTTTTTTAAGTCATAGATTATTACTCCATTATGATAAGATTCAACACTGAGATGATTCTTAGTCTGTCATCAGGCTAATGAATATTAGAGAAATTTAAAATAAATAATTAACAGTAAATAAATTTATACCTCCAAGGGGACACACCAAGAACACCAAGATTTCTTGAAAGCCTTCAGTCGGCACAGATTATTTTATTATTTAGAATATTTTACAAGGGAGAGAAGAGAAATTGATCCTAAGATCAGGCACACCCTAAACTAAAGTCTTGAGCTCCTTTTATAATGAGAACCTCAAGGTACCAACAAAACATAAACAGTAAACTGCAATAATTATACATCAATTTTTCTTTTGAAATTTTCAAAAGCAGACATTATTGTGTCTGGTATGATAGAGTTGTAATAATTCACTCTGTCCCACATAGTGGACAACCTTTACTTTATTTCTTTGTCTTCTTCTGCCTCTTCATTGGATACCAATTTCTAGAGATCTTCTTTGAGATCTTCCAACATTATCTCTAATTCTTCTTGAAGAATTTCTTCATCTGATCCATATGGATCTTGAGATTCTCCTGCAAGAATATTTTCATCTTCTTCTGAGAAATTTGATAAGGACATGTCTGATGTATGATCAGTTTGAATAATTTTCCCTTTAAGATTCTTCATCAAATCTTTCTTCATTTCCTTAAAATATGTAGCCAATATTTCTTTTTTAGAAATACTGCTTTCTCCTTGCATCTTTAGTTTCCGGGTTATCTCCTGGAATGGACTTGGAGATTATCTTTGGGCTTGTAATTGGATTTGCTTAGAATATAATTCTATAGTTTCATGAATTTTTTGTAATGTTTCTTGACCTTCTGGAACACCATCTTTGTCCAGCTTCATCATTTTCTTCCAGAATTTTGTATAAAAAACTCTTCTTAGACAAGGAATTTGTTGTTGGGTATAACCCACTTCTGGAGACCATTTCCAGATCCAAGGAATTCCAAATTGAATAAAAAAGTGACATAAAGACAATCCTTCTATTAGGACTCTTTGATGTTGTAATTCAATTAATGTGGGAGATATTTCTACCCATTTATTATAATTTTCTCTTAATTTTTCTGGTAAAATTTTTACCGAAAGGCCATATGATAACCACCATTTATAAACCCAATTTGGGATGTCCCGTTTATAAACTTCTGGACATATTTTGAAGAGCCATGAATGCTTCTTCTTTGTATTTTCATATAAGAGGGCTTTATTAAATGACTTGATATAATCCCAGTAATTAAATTTAATAGGGACCCTGGTATCAGGATGATACATCTCTTTATCTTTTAAAGGAGATGTTCCCCATTCTTCAACAGATATTATCTGTTTTATAATTATTTTACTAAAACTATATTCCTGGGTATTTCCAGCCATATAATGGTGAATATCACAAGATTCTGTGACTTTAAGAATATTTTCATAATAATGTCTCTGTTTATATGAAACAGCCGGATATGATCCGTTATCTAGGTACCTTGTAATTAAGGTCCATGGTTGATCTTTCCATTTAAGATCTTTAAACTCCAGGAGCAATATTATCTCCTTATTTGGATTTTGCTCATATAATCCATCATCAGAATCTTCTGTCACAATATTGACATAGGATGAATTATCCTTTCCTTCAGTTTTAGCTTTATAAGCCAAAAATTCTTGGAATAATTTATCATCAGTATTATTTCTTCTACTATTACTGGAGGTTGATGCATTATTTGCAATGTTGGCGGCTATTAGCCTTTGATGAGCAATTTGCCCAAGAATTGTTTCTTCACCATAGGGTCTTAATTGTCCTCGGCCTCTTCCTCTTCCTGTATTAGGAAGGGGTTGCTTCCCTCTATCTCGGGAATACATTCCTGAAATTATAAAATCAGGCAGAAGAGATTATTTTCTCATTTTCTTTAAGAATCTTTAATTGATTCTTATAATAATTTAAAATTGTAAAATTTTCTTAGAGCCTATTTGCTCTATCTATTGGATGCATATCAAAATTTTGCATCAGATCATAAATTTGATATTGTCTAGCCCTTATTATGGCTTCTAAATTATTAATGTTTGTTTGAATTATTTCGAAAACTCTTTTTAAAGGGCCTTTAATCTTTTTCATTGGACCTGCAATTATCCACAAGAAATTATAATTCTTTTTTCTTTAAGTATCTTTATTCGATACTTAAATTCATTAATACAATCATAAATTTGAGATATTTCTTCAAGTCATTGTTGATGATTCATATAATGATCATTTAATATTTCTCTAAGTCTGTTTTTATAAAATAATGAATATAATTCATATTCATTTATTATTCTCGTGAATTTATTATAGCTAAGAATTATTGGTCCATTACTCATTTAAATATTCTCTTGTTAAAAAATCAGGTAAACTATTATCAGTTCCCTTTTTATAGATTATTTCAAAATCAAATGGGGCAAGATGAGATTGCCATCTAGCAAACATTTGCTTAGAAACATCATGTTTAAAATCTTTATTAAACATATATTTTGCTGCTTGGCAGTCAGTTCTTATAAAAAAACTTTTGCTTAGATAAATCATCTTGAAATTTTAAAACACCTTTAACTATCGCTAAAATTTCTTTTGCAATAGTAGCATAGTTCTTTTGGCTATTATTCCATTTACCTGAATGGAATCTTATCAAAAATTCTTGTTTATCAATGGGAGATATTTGTTTTAATATCCCTCCATATCCAATATTACTGGCATCTCTTTTGCCAGTCTGGTTTTGCCAGCATTAAATAAGGAAGATTTTTAACATTTTGTTTAATTTTTTGAATTGCCTTGGTATGAATATCAGACCATGGCGGAGGATTCTTCTTTAATCTGTCATATAAAACAGCTGTATCTTCTGCTAAATTTTTATAATAAGGTGAAATATAATTCAAACTTCCTAAAAATCTTTGTAGCTGAGTTTTATCAGTTATTTCATCCGGGAATTTAGAAGCAAATTCAATGTTTCTATTTATAGGAATAATATTTCCTTTTTCAATATTATGACCCAAAAATCTAACATTGGTTTGAAAAATTAGCATCTTTGGTCTAGATATTACCAAATCATTTTTTATAATTATACTTTTAAAAATCTCTAGATGTTTAAAATGAGTTTCAATATCTTTAGAAAATACCAAGATATCATCAATGTAAACTATTATGAAATCACTGAAAGGAATGAAAATATCATTCATTATATTTTGAAATTCACTTGGGGCATTTTTTAACCCAAATGGCATTACATTCCATTCATAATGACCAAAAGGTACTGTAAAGGCAGTTTTATATCTATCTTTTTCATTTATTTGAATCTGCCAATATCCAGATTTTAAATCAAATTTTGAAAATATGATAGCATTATTTAGTCTTTCTAACAAATTTTTTTTGTTAGGTATAGGATAGCTAATCCATTTCAAAACTTTATTTAAAGGTTTGTAGTTTATTACTAACCTGAGAGCTCCTCTTTCTTGCTCTGAATGTTTATTGACATAGAATGCAGTACATGACCATGGAGACTTTGAAGATCTTATTAAACCTTTATCTATTAAAGTTTTTATTTCCTTTTTGCATAATTCTAAATATTCAGAATTCATTTGACACGGTCTTGCCTTTGTAGGTATTTGACTTTCATTAAAGTCATCTTCATAAGGAAGAGAAACAATATGTTTCTTTCTATCCCAGAAATCATTAGGATGATCATTACATATTTGTAAAGAAAATTGATTTTGTATTAGTTTTATTTTATCCTGTAATTTAGGTTTTTTTAGTCTTTCTTCTATTGTAAAAATATTAATTTCTTCTTTAAGAAAATTTATTTGATTTTCTTTGGCTTGTATTAAAGATTCTTCAATGTCATTTATAAATCTAGTAATCTATTATATATAATAAACAAAAAAAAATATGGGACACGTGGCATCCTGTGATGCTTCCTCAGCTTGGTTTGGGCGGGAAAACGTTCGGGTCACTTTTACATTTATATGGGTCTACGCGGTGTCCATTTTGAGGTTATGACCCGACTGTTTAAATAGTCAAATAACCTAAAACCTTCACAGCTTCTCTTGCACGCTATGTGCTTTCTTCTTCCTAAACCTTGAAGGCTATGGAGTTCAATCTCACGAATATCATATCGGTTTCTCTTATAAAACCTAATTGAAGCTTGCAGTTGATCTCGCCCATCGCTGAAATCCAAAGGAAGAAGCAGTTACTATTAGATTTAGGCCTTTGAGGTAATTTGATTTTTATCATCATTTTTTGATTGAAATCCATGTTTCTTGCTATTTTCTCCATGTGTTTGGATTTATCATTTAGATTTGTGTGTTAGATAGATGTCACAAGATTTCAGTTTTGACTATTTATTGTTTGATTAAATTGTTTGAATGTGTTATAGGATCGAAGATTGAAGATCCGGCTTTGTTTTTCCATTAATCGCCGGTTCCATTTGAATCCTAAAACTGATGGTTTTGGGGGGGATACAACATACGGCGGCGATAGAGGTGGAGTTGTTTGTTGGCGGCGGTTTAGCGTCATGTAGGGTTCCGATCGACAAGGTTTTAGTCAATTTAAGTTTTAACGTAGGGTTTCAAAAATGTATGTTTGATCAATTTCACTCTCAATCAAATAATTAGTTTGGCTTTTTTTTTTGTAATATTAGTCTTCCATAAGGTTTATTACTAAAAGAAAAGGGTTTTAACAAGTTTACAACAAAGATGATACATCATACATCCATATCAAGCATCCATTTCCGATTTGCCACCTGCGTCATTTTAGGATTTCAGATTTTCAACTCCTCACTTTCGTCGTTCTAGGGTTTCAAGTTTGCACCTCTTATTGGGATTTCATTGGTAACTTTTGTTTAATGTCTATGTGGCCATTCTCTCTTCTAATCATGGTTAACCTTCATTTTCTGATTTTACGTTAATTGAAAGAGAAAGAGAAGGAGGTGATCAGTTATGGAACTCGAAATAACATTGGGCTATGGTTTAGGTCGACTGTATGCAAATTGATGACGATTTTGTCATTTTTTTCGTATTATTATTCACTAGATTCGGATTAGTTTTTAGGAGCTTGGGTAATTAGGGAATTTAGACTTTTGGTTTTGGTCTACTTTATGCAACATGATGTTTTTTTTTTTTTCGTTTTTTCATCTTATTTTTTACTCAATTCGGCTTAGTTTTTAGGAGCTTTGGTACTTAGGGCATTCAGACTTTGTTTTTGGTTGATTGTAGGCATATGGATGTTTGCTTCGGAAGTTATAAGTTTTAGTAGAGTTTAATTTGTATTGCATAACAAATTTAGATTCATAGAGTTAGGAGACTTACTGGATGATTTTAGCAATTACAAGAATTTCCAAATCTTCTATGATAATGTGATTGGTTGTAAAGTGTAAACTTTTACTAGCTCTTTGGTATAAAGTGTGATTTATTTAGCGGAGTAAGATCTGGTACTACGATGTATTATTTTAAATGAGAATGGCCAAGTGAATCATGAGTCATTGACCATACACATCTATTTTATCGTATTCCGTTTTTCTTTCAACGTGTTTTGTAAAAAGTGGGCAGTGAATCAATGAGGTTGATGTGTTTCTGAAGGTGAGCGTAAGGAATCCGACAGGTGTTGATAGCATAATGGTTGTTAGACGTGAGAATTCAAGAAATGACTATTGGTATCCTGTCAAAGGATGGCCGGAGTTTATGCGTTCAAATGGCATATCAGTCGGTCAGACTTGCAATTTTGTTTTCCTCCCAGAAGAAGGTACCTTGGTCCTTACCAAAGTTGATTAGCATTGCCTCCTTTTAATGGTAAAAAAAACCTTTTAATCTAGAAACTAGATGCTACTTTTAGGACCATTTTTGTTGGTTTGATTGTTTATTACCAGCTAGAATGTAACTGTGTTATTAGCAGGCTTTAATGGATGCACGCAAGCTTATTAAGCGTGAAATGGAACGGTTTAAGATTCATGAAATGTAAGTGTTTGACCCACTTCCTTCTAAACTATTTTTTTTACCTATTACATTGAAAGTAAAAATAACTCGAATCAAGTAATTCATAAGTTATTTGGTCAAAATTGGCGCCCCCATTACTTCAATATTATTTTCATCCAGCATCTTGACATGTATTAATTCTCACCATGCAGTAAAATTAGCAACGCATAGAAGGCAATGGTTGGTGGGTTGGGCGTGCTTAATCTCTTTGGGATGATTGTTCTTGGTACCATATTAAAGTATGTTTGTTATAAATATATTATTGAGATCCGATCAATCCATAATTATTCCATTTCATTTCTCTAAATTTTTATCTTTGATTGTATTTGAAGGAATATGACGGTCTCACCAAGTCGATTCTTTTCATTTGTATAGGAAATATTTCATCTTCGATAGGTACGTTCATATGGTAAGGGGGTTAATACGGGTCACATATCATTGTTATCGGCCCGATAAATGGGTATAACTAAAAAGTAGCTGAAATCGAAACATGCTAAGTTTTAAAGTCAGCCCGTAGAATGATGAAGGATTTACAACCTTCTATATATTTCAAACGTGCACTACAATGGAAGACAATTTAATGGCAGTTTTTTGAAATGATTTTGTTGTTCAAATAAATAATTACACCTTTACACACATACATTATGGTGTTTTATTATAGTATGACAAGGATGGTTGTTTGTTCGTGCTAAACCTGACGAGCAAGTGGGTGGATCGAAACGGGTTCAGGTAAAAGTAGGCTGGGGTTCAAACGGCATGCGGTCAAAGTGTCAAACTAGGTTGGGTGTCTTAAAAAAAGTAACTATTTGGTTCAGGTCAAAACCATTTGTTTTAAAAAAGTACTAATTTGGTTCGGTTTGGGTCAAAACAGGTCATTTAAAAGGTCTTGACTTGGTTCAACTCAGAATGGTCCATTTTAAAAAGTATAAATTTGGTTCGTTTCACACAGGTTCTGGTTAGAATGAGTCTTTTAAAATATAAGTGTCAATTTGGTTCGGGTGAAACTGGGTTCGGGTCAAAACGAGTCATTTCAAATAAATATCAATTTGGTTTGTGTCAAACTGGGTTCAGGTCAAAACATACCATTCTGAAAAAAGTGTAAATTTGGTTTGGATCGAAAAATGTTGTCATCATTATTATTTAAAACGGTATTGTCCTATCAATGTCTATTCAACAACAGTTATTTGTAGTTCTTAGAAGATCTATAAAAAGAGCAGATTCCTTAAAATTAAAGCGTCTTGTGGCTTCCAATCAACTGATATCATGTTAAATTTGATTTAAAGGTGGAACATGGGTGGCTTGGGCATCTTTTGACAAGTTTATTTTTAAGCTATTTTTTAAGTTTTACAATTTGACCCGCTTGAGATAAAACATAACCTGATTCAACATGTTCCTAAATAAAAGGGTTGAAATTGCTATGTCTCCTCGACTTCTATTTTTATTCTGTGTGGCATGTTGGTGATTGTGTTTATTGCTAATGCAACATGTTCAAAGACAATTATTATCTTTTGAACCTGATGCTTCAATTTAGCTCAGAACTAGCCCAACTACGTGCAGGTACTGTGATCTTACATTGTTGAACCTAACTTCGTGAAATTCTGGATTAAACTAACGTTGATGCCTTGCTTTCATTGATGTTGTAGAAACTTAGATCAAGTTTTCAGTTGATACACCGATTTGATAATGAAAGCTCATTAGCGACAACTGATGGTGCTTTGAGTACTTCATGGCTTAGTAATCAAAGGAAACCATCAACTACACTAGTTTTCCTCCGGAACTGGACCCGAGAGCAACCGTGACATATTTTATTAATGGTTACAATCAAGTTCTGTGGGTTCTTATTGAGTTAGTGCAACATCTTGGGAGCTATACGGAAGATCCTATTATTACTATATTCCAAATGTTATTTAATCATGCATGTTGTCATTTGAGTAAAAGAATTTTAGTTATATTTTATTCCTTTTTTGCCATTGCGGTCACAATGGGCCGGTTTTATCAATTACGTTTGACTTTTATGACAATCCTCCTCTTCAAAGCTTACATGAAATAGGTATAAATTGAAGCCTCGAGCCTAGACACATGCCTTAAGCAAACGATTTGGTTTATTTTAATTATATACTTGTGAATATTTAAAATTAAATTTTCCTACCCGGGAAGCAATCCCGGGTGATAACCTAGTTGGTTTATGAACAAAAGGAAAGGTCATTTCTTTTCCTTTATAGGTTCCTGTAATAAAATTTTCATCAATATGTCTTATTGGGAAAATCTTTTCCAAAATGGTGAACCAAGTATAATCTGGCTTGTTAGATTTTTAACTAACATAAAACTGTTTGGAATACAAGCTTTGTCTTGACAAATATATGCCTGTGGTAATTTATAACTTATACCTAATGGTTCTCCACTAGCAGAACTAACTCTATGAGTAGTTTTATGAAAATATTTTGTAGGAATTATTCCTTCCTAATTACAATTTAAATCTGTTCCACTATCAAGTAAAGCAACTAATTCAATTAAAAAATTGCTATCTATTAATAGCTTAATTTTAATATGCCATTTATGAGAAGTTACAATCTCATATATTGATAGAAAATTTTCATCTTTTAATATTGATAAAAAATTATCAGTTTCTGGATCATTTTTTCCAGATGTCTCAGGGCTTTCTGTCTTAATTTTTCCTCTTTCTAAATTTCTAATTCTTTCCTCTAAAGTTTTATTATTTCCTTTTAAATTTTTTATTTCTATTTTTATGTTATCAACCTCTAATTTTAATTCTTCAATATTAAAGGGTTTTTCTTTTAATTTCCTTTGATTTAATTGTTTTTTAACTTCACTTATAGTGTAAGGTTTAAATTCTTGATCACCCATTGAGGTAGAAGCTTTTTCCTCTTTAATTATTTTAGAGATAATTTCTTTTCTAATTTTATCATCTTCCACAACTTTTAGTAATTCTAAAAGGTCATTAGAAATAACATTTATTTCCATATTCTCAAATTGAGCAATTATTTGATAAATATCATCTTCATTTTCTGTATCAAAATTATTTTGACAACACTTTTCTCCTTTACAAGAGAAACATTCTTCATCAGAAGATATTATCTCATCATTTTCTAATATATTTATATCTTCATCATAAGAATTTTCTGATTCTGAATCAGACTCAGAATTTATTAGTATTTTAGATAATGTATCTTTTAATTGTTCATCCTCAATATTATTGAGTTTCTTCTTTACCTAACAAGTCTTTGCTTTATGACCCTGATGGCCACATTTCTTACATATAATGTAAGGTTTAAAAGATTTATATTCTTGTTTTCTTTTTCTTTTTCTATCTTCTCTTTTCTGTTTTCTTTTCTCAAATTTCTTATATTTATGTGGAGATAGAATTTTCTTCTTTTTCTTAGGATCATTTTTCCTAAAATCATCCATACCAAATTGACCGTAAAATTGACCTAATTGTCTCTTCTCATTAAGAGAATGCCTTTTAATTTGTTGATTAAGTTTTATCTCATTACATAAGGCTAAACCTTCTTGGACACAAGTTCCTATTAACTTGCCATAAGTATAATTTTCATAATTAATACTTACTTCTCCTTTTCTAAGGTTTTTTCTAACCCTTTCAGCAAATAAAGGAGGTAATCCATCTATAAATTTAGATTTCCAATGAGTACTATTAGACTCAGGAAGTTCCATTACTCTACTTAAAAAGGTGTCTTTATACCATCTAAAAGATGTAAGGGTTTTACATCTTAAATTTTGTAATAAAGTTCTTGTATTTTCAGAATTATCAGACCATCTGCCTGTAAAATGATCAACAATATTGACCACAAGTGTATAAACTGCATTAGGAGTTTGTCTATCATCTTCTTCTTTGACAATAGTTAAAAATTTAATCCTATAAGTTTCTGATAGATAATTATCCCACCAGCCTTTTAATTGACCAGTAAAACCTGCTATAATCATTTTAGCAATATTTTCATCCGAATTATCATTACTCTTGCAAATCGTACTATACATCATCATTCTGTGTATAGTATTGTATATTTGTCCTTCAGACAGACCATCTATGTTCCATTCATAGATATATTTACCATGATAAGAATTATTAATAACATACTCTTGTTCTTCTATTAGAACATCTTGTGGAGTTGGTCTAGGATAATAATACATTTGTTGAGTTGGTTTATTAGCAAACTTATCCAGTTTTCTTATCTCTTCATTAATTCTTTCTTGATAATTATCTTTATCTTAAGAATTTACAAATTCTTTTGTTAGAGTATTTACTCTTAAATTTGAAAATTTTTCATTTAAAACTTGTAATTTTTTATCTAATAAATCTGATATTTCAATGTTAGATTTTAACTTAAAATCTTTTATATCAGGAGGAGGTTGTATGGCTGGAGCAGCAACAACTTCCTTTTTCTCCTCTTGTCTCATAGGAGAATTTCTTAAATTTTTTATATGATTAGTTAATTCATTTATTCTATCATTTATTGAACTCAATTGTTCACCTAAACAAATCAAATAAATATTTGTGTAATTTTGTTGTTTAAAAATATAATTTATATGTGAAATAGTAATTGGCAAAGTATCTTGTTCCAACAATTTTTGAAAAGCCTGGTAATGCCTAGTTTCATTATCCTTTTCTATTTTAAAAGGTTGATGTGGTGGAAAAGTTGTTTTTAAAATTCTTTCGTTAATATTATATTCTCTCTGTATAACAGAAATCATGCTATTAGTATATTTGTTTATAAACCATGGAACAAAAAGTATAACTTTATTTTCTTTTGAAAGTTATTTATAAAAAACTTCTTGAAATATTTTAGTATCTTGGCTATCAAAATTTTTGAAAAACCAATCTCTAAACAATTTCCATTTTTCTTGTTTAAATTCTTCACTAATAATTTTTCTTGCCAGAGAACCTGGACTAAAATCAATTTTTTCTTCTTGATCCATTAAATTGAAAAATTCATTTCTGACTCGGTTAATTCCGGTTCATTAGGCTTATATACACCTCTTACAATATTATCAGAATTAATTCTTAATTCTTCAACCCTATTTTTAGGTAATTCCTCTTTTATTTGAGAAGTAGAAGCTATGGAAGGACTTCTAACAGTATATCCTATAGGGGATATGTGATAATTTGAAGATCTAGAAGACATAGTCCTAGATATTCTAGGTTTATATTGATCAAACTGTATCTGAACAGATCCTTCAGATGTTTGTATAATATTTATAGGATTATTATCTATATATTGTTGTTTTGGAGTACAGGTATTTAGTACCCAATTTTCTGGAAATTCTATTTCTTCTTTATTAAGAGCAATTGTTTCTTCAGTAGTTTTAACTACTTGTTTTAAACCAATTTTTTCAAAAGTTCCAAGTTTATAAACTTGTTTATAATCAATTTTTGGAATTGTCCATTTATTTAATAGATCTAAATTATGAGGAATGTCATATTCTTCCTCAATACTATTTTTTACAGTATCTTTATCTTCTAAGATATTCATTTTAATTTAGATCAGTGTTGAATCTTCTCATGACATAGTTATATTCCATGGCTCTGATACCATAAGCGGCAGGACCTTATGGGAAAAGATTAAAACCTAAAATAAAGAAAAGGAAAAGAGCAATAAAGAAAAGGAAAAGAGCCTGGACTTATTCAGAAGATATACATGATTTAAAAACTTTTAAACCTAGGTCTGAATCACAGTATTTCTAAAAAAGAAATATTGGCTACATATTTTAAGGAAATGAAGAAAGATTTGATGAAGAATCTTAAAGGGAAAATTATTCAAACTGATCATACATCAGACATGTCCTTATCAAATTTCTCAGAAGAAGATGAAAATATTCTTGCAGGAGAATCTCAAGATCCATATGGATCAGATGAAGAAATTCTTCAAGAAGAATTAGAGATAATGTTGGAAGATCTCAAAGAAGATCTCAAGAAATCGGTATCCAATGAAGAGGCAGAAGAAGACAAAGAAATAAAGTAAAGGCTGTCCACCGTGTGCTTTTGAAAATTTCGAAAGAAAAATTGATGTATAATCTCAAAGAAAATTTCGAAAGAAAAATTGATGTATAATTATTGCAGTTTACTGTTTATGTTTTGTTGGTACCTTGAGGCTCTCATTATAAAAGGAGCGAAAGACTTTAGTTTAGGGTGTGCCTGATCTTAGGATCAACTTCTCTTCTCTCCCTTGTAAAATATTCTAAATAATAAAATAATCTGTGCCGACTGAAGGCTTTCAAGAAATCTTGGTGCTCTTGGTGTGTTCCCTTGGAGGTATAAATTTATTTACTGTTAATTATTTATTTTAAATTTCTCTAATATTCATTAGCCTAATGACAGGCTAAGAATCATCTCAGTGTTGAATCTTATCATAATGGAGTTATAATCTATGACTTAAAAAAAAAGTCTGGAAATTAAAATTTTCAAACTTAAGTCTGGATAATTTCAGACTGGTTATATACTAAACAGGTAGATTATTAGCATAGTGGTCGAATTATGGTAGCCCGTTTTGTTAGCCGTTTGAATAGGCGTTTTTAAGGGCACTGGCCTGTACTAATCTTATGCTAGTCAAGCCTGCCAGTTGATGTATATCTGAAATTATCCAAGGTCTAAAGATTCAGACCTAGGTTTAAAAGTTTTTAAATCATGTATATCTTCTGAATAAGTCCAGGCTCTTTTCCTTTTCTTTATTGCTCTTTTCCTTTTCTTTATTTTGGGTTTTAATCTTTTCCCATAAGGTCCTGCCCCTTATGGTATCAGAGCCATGGAATATAACTATGTCATGAGAAGATTCAACACTGATCTAAATTAAAATGAATATCTTAGAAGATAAAGATACTGTAAAAAACAGTATTGAGGAAGAATATGACATTCCTCATAATTTAGATCTATTAAATAAATGGACAATTCCAAAAATTGATTATAAACAAGTTTATAAACTTGGAACTTTTGAAAGAATTGGTTTAAAACAAGTAGTTTACTGAAGAAACAATTGCTCTTAATAAAGAAGAAATGGTTTTGAAACTCTTAAATAATAATGAGTTGGTAAGGTATAAAAAAGATAAATATAAATTTATTCATATTGGTGTTGTGCAAATTGCATTTAAACCTTTAACTTTAGAAGGTCTACCAGAAAGCTTTATAGCAGCTTTAAGAGATGGAAGAAATCGAGATTATAAACAATCCCTAATAGGGATAGTTCAGTCTAGTCTGGCACATGGTCCAGTTTATTTTAATGTTTATCCAAATTTACAATTATCTTTGACTGATGTTAATATAACAGAAGCCCTAATATTTAATATTAAACCCCATGGATATAATTATATTCCAGGATTAGAGGTTCTATGTATCTGTTATAGAATATATTATAAACCTTTGTTTACACTAAATTCTCAATGTAAAATGGTAGATAAACCATTAAATGAAACAATAGTCATAGAAACCAATTTTGGGAAATCAAATATTACCACTAGAAGAAAAATAAAGTGGGAAGAAATAGAATTTCCAGAAAATTGGGTACTAAATAACTGTACTCCGAAACCACAATATATAGATAATAATCCTATAAATATTATACAAACATCTGAAGGATCTGTTCAGATACAGTTTGATCAATATAAACCTAGAATAGCTAGGACTATGTCTTCTAGATCTGCAAATTATCACATATCCCCTAAAGGATATACTGTTAGAAGTCCTTCCAGAGCATCTAGTTCTCAAATAAGAGAGGAATTACCTGAAAATAGGGTTGAAGAATTAAGAATTAATTCTGATAATATTGTAAGAGGTGTATATAAGCCTAATGAACCGGAATTAACCGAATCAGAAATGAATTTTTCAATTTAATGTATCCAAAAGAAAAAAATGATTTTAGTCTAGGTTCCCTGGCAAGAAAAATTATTAGTGAAGAATTTAAACAAGAAAAATGGAAATTGTTTAGAGATTGATTTTTCAAAAATTTTGATAGCCAAGATGCTAAAATGTTTCAAGAAGTTTTTTATAAAGAACTTTCAAAAGAAAATAAAGTTATACTTTTTGTTCTAGGGTTTATAAACAAATATACTAATAGCATGATTTCTGTTATACAGAGAGAATATAATATTAACGGAAGAATTTTAAAAACAACTTTTCCACCACATCAACCTTTTAAAATAGAAAAGGATAATGAAACTAGGTATTACCATGCTTTCCAAAAATTGTTGGAACAAGATACTTTGCCAATTACTATTTCACATATAAATAACATTTTTAAACAACAAAATTACACAAATATTTATTTGATTTGTTTAGGTGAACAATTGAATTCAATAAACGATAGAATAAATGAATTAACTAATCATATAAAAAATTTAAGAAATTCTCCTATGAGACAAGAGGAGAAAAAGGAAGTTGTTGCTGCTCCAGCCATACAACCTCCTCCTGATATAAAAGATTTTAAGTTAAAATCTAACACTGAAATATCAGATTTATTAGATAAAAAATTACAAGTTTTAAATGAAAATTTTCAAATTTAAGAGTAAATACTCTAACAAAAGAATTTGTAAATTCTTTAGATAAAGATAATTATCAAGAAAGAATTAATGAAGAGATAAGAAAACTGGATAAGTTTTCTAATAAATCAACTCAACGATTGTATTATTATCTTAGACCAACTCCACAAGATGTTCTAATAGAAGAACAAGAGTATGTTATTAATAATTCTTATCATGGTAAACATATCTATGAATGGAACATAGATGGTCTGTCTGAAGGACAAATATACAATACTATACACAGAATGATGATGTATAGTACGATTTGCAAGAGTAATGATAATTCGGACGAAAATATTGCTAAAATGATTATAGCAGGTTTTACTGGTCAATTAAAAGGCTGGTGGGATAATTATCTATCAGAAACTGATAGGAATAAAATTTTAACTACTGTCAAAGAAGAAGATGATAGACAAACTCCTAATGCAGTTTATACACTTGTAGTCAATAATGTTGATCATTTTACAGGCAGATGGTCTGATAATTCCGAAAATACAAGAACTTTATTACAAAATTTAAGATGTAAAACCCTTACATCTTTTAGATGGTATAAAGACACATTTTTAAGTAGAGTAATGGAACTTCCTGAGTCTAATAGTACTCATTGGAAATCTAAATTTATAGATGGATTACCTCCTTTATTTGCTGAAAGGGTTAGAAAAAACCTTAGAAAAGGAGAAGTAAGTATTAATTATGAAAATTATACTTATGGCAAGTTAATAGGAACTTGTGTCCAAGAAGGTTTAGCCTTATGTAATGAGATAAAACTTAATCAACAAATTAAAAGGCATTCTCTTAATGAGAAGAGACAATTAGGTCAATCTTGCGGTCAATTTGGTATGAATGATTTTAGGAAAAATGATCCTAAGAAAAAGAAGAAAATTCTATCTCCTCATAAATATAAGAAATTTGAGAAAAGAAAACAGAAAAGAGAAGATAGAAAAAGAAAAAGAAAACAAGAATATAAATCTTTTAAACCTTACATTAAATGTAAGAAATGTGGCTGTCAGGGCCATAAAGCAAAAACTTGTTGGGTAAAGAAGAAACTCAATAATATTGAGGATGAACAATTAAAAGATACATTATCTAAAATACTAATAAATTCTGAGTCTGATTTAGAATCAGAAAATTCTTATGATGAAGATATAAATATATTAAAAAATGATGAGATAATATCTTCTGATGAAGAATGTTTCTCTTGTAAAGGAGAAAAGTGTTGTCAAAATAATTTTGATACAGAAAATGAAGATGAAATTTATCAAATAATTGCTCAATTTGAGAATATGGAAATAAATGTTATTTCTAATGACCTTTTAGAATTACTAAAAGTTGTGGAAAATGATAAAATTATAAAAGAAATTATCTCTAAAATAATTAAAGAGGAAAAAGCTTCTACCTCAATGGGTGATCAAGAATTTAAACCTTACACTATAAGTGAAGTTAAAAAACAATTAAATCAAAGGAATTTAAAAGAAAAACCCGTTAATATTGAAGAATTAAAATTAGAGGTTGATAACATAAAAATAGAAATAAAAAATTTAAAAGGAAATAATAAAACTTTAGAGGAAAGAATTAGAAATTTAGAAAGAGGAAAACTTAAGACAGAAAGCCCTGAGACATCTGAAAAAAATGATCCAGAAACTGATAATTTTTTATCAATATTAAAAGATAAAAATTTTCTATCAATATATGAGATTGTAACTTCTCATAAATGGCATATTAAAATTAAGCTATTAATAGATAGCAATTTTTCAATTGAATTAGTTGCTTTACTTGATAGTGGAGCAGATTTAAATTGTATTCAGGAAGGAATAATTCCTACAAAATATTTTCATAAAACTACTCATAGAGTTAGTTCTGCTAGTGGAGAACCATTAGGTATAAGTTATAAATTACCACAGGCATATATTTGTCAAGACAAAGCTTGTATTCCAAACAGTTTTATGTTAGTTAAAAATCTAACAAGCCAGATTATACTTGGTTCACCATTTTGGAAAAAGATTTTCCCAATAAGACATATTGATGAAAATTTTATTATAGGAACCTATAAAGGAAAAGAAATGACATTTCCTTTTGTTCATAAACCAATTACTAGATTTCTAAATGACATTGAAGAATCTTTAATACAAGCCAAAGAAAATCAAATAAATTTTCTTAAAGAAGAAATTAATATTTTTACAATAGAAGAAAGACTAAAAAAACCTAAATTACAGGATAAAATAAAACTAATACAAAATCAATTTTCTTTACAAATATGTAATGATCATCCTAATGCTTTCTGGGATAGAAAGAAACATATTGTTTCTCTTCCTTATGAAGATGACTTTAATGAAAGTCAAATACCTACAAAGGCAAGACCGTGTCAAATGAATTCTGAATATTTAGAAGTATGCAAAAAGGAAATAAAAACTTTAATAGATAAAGGTTTAATAAGATCTTCAAAGTCTCCATGGTCATGTACTGCATTCTATGTCAATAAACATTCAGAGCAAGAAAGAGGAGCTCCCAGGTTAGTAATAAACTACAAACCTTTAAATAAAGTTTTGAAATGGATTAGGTATCCTATACCTAACAAAAAAGATTTGTTAGATAGACTAAATAATACTATCATATTTTCAAAATTTGATTTAAAATCTGGATATTGGCATATTCAAATAAATGAAAAAGATAGATACAAAACTGCCTTTACAGTACCTTTTGGTCATTATGAATGGAATGTAATGCCATTTGGGTTAAAAAAATGCCCCAAGTGAATTTCAAAATATAATGAATGATATTTTCATTCCTTTCAGTGATTTCATAATAGTTTACATTGATGATATCTTGGTATTTTCTAAAGATATTGAAACTCATTTTAAACATCTAGAGATTTTCAAAAGTATAATTATAAAAATGGTTTGGTAATATCTAGACCAAAGATGCTAATTTTTCAAACCAATGTTAGATTTTTGGGTCATAATATTGAAAAAGGAAATATTATTCCAATAAATAGAAGCGTTGAATTTGCTTCTAAATTCCCGGATGAAATAACTGATAAAACTCAGCTACAAAGATTTTTAGGAAGTTTGAAAAATATATTTCACCTTATTATAAAAATTTAGCAGAAGATACAGCTGTTTTATATGATAGATTAAAGAAGAATCCTCCACCATGGTCTGATATTCATACCAAGGCAATTCAAAAAATTAAACAAAATATTAAAAATCTTCCTTGTTTAATGCTGGCAAAACCAGACTGGCAAAAGAGATGCCAGTAATATTGGATATGGAGGGATATTAAAACAAATATCTCCCATTGATAAACAAGAATTTTTTGTAAGATTCCATTCAGGTAAATGGAATAATAGCCAAAAGAATATGCTACTATTGCAAAAGAAATTTTAGGGATAGTTAAATGTGTTTTAAAATTTCAAGATGATTTATATAATGAAAAGTTTTTGATAAGAACTGACTGCCAAGCAGCAAAATATATGTTTAATAAAGATTTTAAACATGATGTTTCTAAGAAAATGTTTGCTAGATGGCAATCTCATCTTGCCCCATTTGATTTTGAAATAATCTATAAAAAGGGAACTGATAATAGTTTACCTGATTTTTTAACAAGAGAATATTTAAATGAGTAATGGACCAATAATTCTTAGCTATAATAAATTCACGAGAATAATAAATGAATATGAATTATATTCATTATTTTATAAAAACAGAGTTAGAGAAATATTAAATGATCATTATATGAATCATCAACAATGGCTTGAAGAAATATCTCAAATTTATGATTGTATTAATGAATTTAAGTATCAAATAAAGATACTTAAAGAAAAAAGAATTATAATTTCTTGTGGATAATTGCAGGTCCAATGAAGATGTTGGTGCTCTTGTGTCTGTACTTTGTCTGTATTTTGTCATGATACGAAACGATGTCTTTGTTAGTCTTGTAAGTTTGACCAAGTCAACCATCCTCCGGTTTGACTTGGCCAAACAGTCAACAAAATGGTTGTAACATGTCTGTGTCGAAGGATGTGTCATCGAAGGATTGTTTAGATCCTTCGATGAGATCGAAAGATGAACCTTCGATGGATAGACCTCGAAGGATATCATCCTTCGAGGTATATGTGGATCCTTCGAGCTGTTTCAGATCGACAGATGATCTTACGATCAGTCTGTCTGATCCTTCGACCAGACGAGCTGTGTTGGGTATAAATACCCATGTGTTGTGTTCACTTCAAAGATATAGACATAAGGAGACACTTAGACAAAAAGAGAGAACACACACACACCAAGAGAGTTTGCAAAACTGATTTGTAAACATTGCATTGTAACAGACCTTTCATAGTATTAATACAGAGGTGTTAATCGTTGAAGTTTGTGTGTTGTGTTTGTGCTTGTTCTATCTCGGTTTGCATGGTAGCAAATTCCTCAACGTCTAAAGGAACAGATGGTTCAAAGTGAGTTCTATATTCCTCATCAGGCAGTGCATCATAATTGTGTCTCACAGGTGGTGGTAACACAGTGCCCTCCTATCCCAAAGGCCGAAGTTCGAAAACAATATGGCAATCAGAAATTACCAACAGTGCAAAAACAGCAAAGTCATACCAAACCAAAAGGTAAAACACCGACTCAAAGTCAAAGGAAGCCGAATCAGAAGAAGAAAAAGAATGTGAACTTTGTGAAATCTAAGGGAACAGACAAAATTGAAAAGTATGAAAATCAATCTAACTTAGATTTTGTCAAGAAAGCAACAGTGATGAAAAGGAATGAACCAAGTAGCTCAAAACCTAGTACCTCGGGGTCACAAAGTTCATCATTATCGGCAAGACGATCACATGATTCTTCGGGGTTTGTTGAACGAAGATCGTGTTTTGAATGTGGTACAATTGGGCATATTGTCAGAAATTGTCCGTATCTTCATAAGTTGAAAGCAAAGGATGATGATCCCCGTGAACGCAATCACCAAAAGCGATCTGTTTCTGTAAAACAAGATCCCCGACTTGTAAGAGAAAGGGAAAAGAAACAGAAACGCCAACAAGTCAAGGTGATTGAAAAGGCACTTAAAACTGATGTGGTTCAAAAACAATCGGTTCCAGTTAAACCAGAAAGTTCAAAATTTTCAAAAACTTCAAACAATCACGAAGTTAAATTTTCAAACAATCAAACTGGTAAATTTCAACAGACATGGAAACCTAAAATAACCACAAATTCAGGGGGACCATCACAATTTTCGAATCATCAAAGAATAGAAGTTATTGTTGTTGATGAAAATGGAAGACCCAAGACCACAATGGCTTGGGTCCCCATCTCCAACTAATTATGTGAGTTCATGTGCAGGGTGTTCCAGGAGGAACTATCAGTAGTCATTGGATTGTTGATAGTGGGGCATCCAGGCACATGACAGGCGACATGAAGCTTCTCTACGACGTCAAATCTATTAGAGGAGGTTATGTTGCTTTTGCTGGAGATAAAGGCGGATATATTACGGGTGAAGGAATGATTACCAATGGGGTTGTTAGCTTTGATAAGATCAACTTTGTACAACAACTTGATCACCATCTTCTTAGTGTTTCTCAAATTTGTGATAAGCAGTTCTCAGTACACTTTGATGCAAATGGATGTTATGTGCTAAAACCCGGCTTCAAGATTCCAAAAGAATGGATTCTCTTATCGGCTCCAAGGATAAATGATTTGTATGTCCTTGATATGAGCCAAGCTATCACAACGTCTGCACAAGCAACTTGTTTCGTTTCCAAAGCCACAGAAAAAGACACAATCTCTTGGCACAGACGAATGGGTCACATTCACTTACGCAAAATGAATCATTTGGTGTCAAATGAATTGGTGAATGGTGTTCCTCTTAAAAACTTCCATCTTCAAGACGTCTGTGTCTCGTGCCAGAAAGGAAAACAAACGAAGAAGAGACACCCTACAAAGAAAATCAACACGGTGGCTGTTCCTCTTGAACGTTTGCACATGGATTTGTTCGGTCCTGTCAAGCACAAAAGTACTAGGAATGATCAATATTGCCTCGTGATAACTGATGACTATTCAAGATTTTCGTGGGTGGCGTTCATGGCACATAAGAGCGAAACCTTCGGCATTATCAAAAACTTGATCATTCAGATTGAGAATCTATATAACTTGAAGGTTAGGCGGATACGTAGCGACAATGGTACTGAATTTAAAAATCAACCCATGGCGGAGTTTTGCACTTCAAAAGGTATTCTTCACGAATTTAGTGCAGCTTATACTCCTCAACAGAATGGCGTCGCTGAACGTAAGAACCGCACATTGATCGAGACTGCTAGGACAATGTTAGTAGAGTCACAATTGCCGATTCCATTCTGGACTGAAGCTGTGTCCTCTGCATGTTACACGTTGAACCGAGTCCTCACAGTCAAACGGCACAACAAGACCTGCTTTGAGCTTATTAACAAACGGAAACCAGATTTGTCATATCTTGAACCGTTTGGAGCTCCGTGCACAATAATCGATCCTAATGGAAAGTTTGGGGCAAAAGCTATTGAGGGATACTTTCTTGGGTATTCCACCCCGAATTTAAGAGTCTGGAATCTAGAGACTAAAAGGGTCGAGGAATGGTCTGAAGTCAGAGTACAAAGGCACACTTTACCAGTCAAATGTCCTGGTCAGCCTTGGATGTTTGAGTACGATGACTTTTTCAATTCGATCAATGTTGAAGCCGTTGAAGAAAATGCTGCGGCAAGGATGTTTTTCGAGAGTGATAATGCAACAGATTCACCATTGGTTCGTCCCATTATTGTCAATCAAGAACCATCTTCAGTGAACAATAATGCTCTCGACAATGAGGATTTTCACGATGCTACCGAATTGAACGAATCTTCAGAGGATGATGAATTTCTCGATGCAGATCAAGAAGTTCCAACAACAGCAGTACATGGTACTTCAGAAGGTACACCTCCAGTGGATGTCCCTAGAACAGCTGAAGCTACTGCATCATCCTCTTCGTCAATTCCGGGCCTTGAATTGATTGTTGATCTCAATCTCAACAATCTGGGTACAAATATTCCAGTTCAAGATAATCCAGAAACAAGGATTCACAATACCCATCCTCAACAAAACATCATCGGAAATGTACAAAGTGGCGTTCAAACAAGAAACATGTTGCGAAACAACAACAATGCAGGCTTGTATGCAACTATCCGAGAATCTGGTCAACAAAATGATTGGTCTTTCGCGTGTTATGTCTCACAGGAAGAGCCAAGAACTTGGAAAGATGCCTTGAAAGATAACTCTTGGGTTGAAGTAATGCAGGAAGAGCTGCAACAATTCCAGAAGCTTGGTGTCTGGAAACTCGTAGAGAAACCTGCTGGTTACAAGAAGATTGGTACCCGTTGGGTGTTTAAATGCAAAAAGGATGACCATGGAGTCGTTATTCGAAACAAAGCAAGGCTAGTCGTTCAAGGTTTTCGTCAGATTGAAGGGATCGACTACAACGAAGTGTATGCACCTGTTGCACGTCTAGAAGCAATTCGAATTTTTCTGGCTTATACCTCATTCAAAGGTTTCAAGGTATACCAGATGGACGTGAAAAGTGCATTCTTACATGGTCTGGTGGAAGAAGAGGTGTACGTCGAACAGCCTCCAGGTTTTGAAGATCCTATCCATCCCGATCGGGTTTGGTTGCTCAACAAAGCTCTCTATGGTCTTCATCAAGCACCGCGAGCTTGGTACGCAACCTTATCTAATTATCTGCTGGAGAATGGATTTCGCAGAGGTCTTATCGATTGTACTCTTTTCATCAAAGAACAAGATGGAGATCTTCTACTGGTACAGGTATACGTTGATGATATTATTTTTGGTTCTACTAATGATGTTTTGTGTAGGGATTTCGAGCGTGTAATGCAGGATAAATTCGAGATGAGTGCTATGGGGGAAATGACTTTCTTTTTGGGCCTACAAGTACAACAAACCGAGTCTGGGATATTCATCCATCAGACTAAATATGTTGGTGACATCTTGAGCCGGTTCCAGATGTCTGATGCAACGCCCATCGGTACCCCATTGCCACAAAATCACGGAATTACTCCAGACTTGAAGGGTGAAGCTACGAGCCCCTCATACTACCGCGCGATGATCGGATCCCTTATGTACCTCACAGCATCAAGACCAGATATAATGTACCCAACGTGCCTGCTTGCCATATATCAAGTCAACCCGAAGGCCTCACATCTTGCAGCTGTAAAAAGGATTTTTCGTTATTTGAAGGGTTACCCTGACACCGGTCTATGGTACCCTAGGGATAATAACTTTGACTTGATCGCATTCAGTGATTCTGATTTTGGCGGATGCAAAATCGACGGCAAATCCACAACGGCTGGATGTCAGTTTTTGGGAAATCGCCTAGTCACATGGCAGTGCAAGAAGCAGACGTGCGTCGCCACATCAACATGCGAAGCTGAATACATTGCTGCCTCAAGTTGTTGCTCCCAAGTCCTGTGGATACAACAGCAAATGCGTGATTACGGTTTTGAATTCCTAACTACTCCTATTTACGTTGATAATTCTGCTGCCTTACAGATCACTAAAAATCCTGTGCAGCATTCAAAGACTAAGCACATCGAAATTAAGTATCACTTCATACGTGATTGCTTTGAGAAAAGGCTGATCGATGTTGCTTACGTCCACACCGATGACCAACGTGCCGACCTTTTTACCAAAGCATTTGACAAATCAAGATTTGACTATTTATTACTGGTAAACGGCATTAAGGTCAAGCAAGAGTAAAACCAACATCGGAAAATCATTTTTGTAAATACCTTTGTGTTTTAAATTTGTCTTAGTTTATTGATTTTAGGGGGAGTAAATATTTGAAAAATCCAAAAACATTATAAAATTTCAAAAACGCAAAACAATAGAAAAGCAAAAATGAGTTTCCTGGCGAGAAAAAGAGAAAATGATAGTACATCAGTGGTCTGTCCAAACCTCTTTAAACCTAAAATGAAAAACGATAAGCAGCTCTATATAAGATGTATCGGTAGGCTCACAATCATTTTAAAGTGTGTAGGGTGATATAAACTTAAATCGACTGAAGACCAGGTGGGAACCATTCATTGGCATATGGTCTTAGTACCGAAATTTCGTTTGATAGATTGCCGAGGTTCTGAGATATTCGGTCTTTATGCTGCTTATCATCTGGGTATCATGGTTGTATCTTTTACCGAAAAATAACGGGGACGCAAGTCTAGATCTTCCATGATACCATACATACGTGTACATACTGCATACGACCTCAATAAGTGATAAACAATCACATGTCCAAACAAATAAGTGATATACTATCACATTTATCCGGGAGTCAAGTTCGTCTCTCTGCTGTACGAAAGTACTGACTTGTTCACGGACTTGCTCCTGTGCCCTCATGCATCGAAAATCAAGTTCCTCATCAATAAGTGATTCTATCACAAAGGGCTTGTTTTCAATCAAAATTAGTGAGAATCTCACATCATATACGGTCAAACAGATGATAATCGGTATACTCACCGGTAAGATGAACCCTCGTGCATACCTTGATACGGGAATGTGTCGTGATGTGGATGAACACCGGTCGGTAAGTATAAATCATACCTTAACGTATCCCCTAGCCATGATTACATCTGATAAGTTGAGCTTAAGTGGACAACAATACCGATAATCGTTATAGGATGCTTATCTTAATGTGAACTAAAAGAACAACAAGAGCGTTTTGGCATGACCGTACACTGATATGATTCTCTTACCCTCGAAACTCGCAAAAAGAATGTCTGTAAATATTTATTTAATGCTTTCAGTTTCTGCACCTTTGTATATATTTATTTACTGCTTTCAGTCTTTACATTTGATATATTCAAAAATACCAAAA
The DNA here is from genome assembly GCA_030545235.1 of Helianthus tuberosus. Lineage (NCBI taxonomy): Eukaryota > Viridiplantae > Streptophyta > Magnoliopsida > Asterales > Asteraceae > Helianthus > Helianthus tuberosus. The sequence goes on along the minus strand of CM060408.1, from coordinate 66,795,907 downwards.
AGATTTTAGGTGTGTTTTGATATAAACTTTCTAAAAGCCAAAAAGATTTTATTTCTATTTTATTTTCGATCGTACGATGTTGGAACTCGAGTCTTCGTTACCTGAAACCTGAACGAAAACCGAAAATGACTAAATCTTCATAAACGGTCGAAATTTACAAAATGTTGAAAGTTAAAATTGAAATTGATAAAATAAATTAAACTTTCAAACTGTCGGACGGTGTTTGATTAAACAATGGTCACATGTGTGTCGTTTGCTTATGATATTCCAGGCAGTTGTTCTCATTATGCGTTTAGATTTCTTGCATGTGCAGATTCTAAAGGCAAGGAGAACATGGTCGATGACAAGCTTCGGAATGAAGACACGACGTGAAGGCACTCAAGTGATGAAGATGATCGAGTTGCCGCTGACCATCATCAACACCACAAGGATCTCAATTCATAAAGAACAAGTATTTCACGAGCATAACTCAAGGGGGAGCTTATGTTAAGGGGGAGTTTGTCAACACACTTCCTACATGAAACGGGGAGTTTGTTGGTACACTCTCTGCTTTCAAGACGTGAAGACTTTAAAGATCCTCCGACATTGAAGACTTGAAAGGACGTCAAAGACTTGAAGACACGAGGGACCTACAAGAATTAAGATCGAGATCGAGACAAAGCTACAGCCAAGGGGGAGTTTGTTGGTGCTCTTGTGTCTGTACTTTGTCTGTATTTTGTCATGATACGAAACGATGTCTTTGTTAGTCTTGTAAGTTTGACCAAGTCAACCATCCTCCGGTTTGACTTGGCCAAACAGTCAACAAAATGGTTGTAACATGTCTGTGTCGAAGGATGTGTCATCGAAGGATTGTTTAGATCCTTCGATGAGATCGAAAGATGAACCTTCGATGGATAGACCTCGAAGGATATCATCCTTCGAGGTATATGTGGATCCTTCGAGCTGTTTCAGATCGACAGATGATCTTACGATCAGTCTGTCTTATCCTTCGACCAGACGAGCTGTGTTGGGTATAAATACCCATGTGTTGTGTTCACTTCAAAGATATAGACATAAGGAGACACTTAGACAAAAAGAGAGAACACACACACACACCAAGAGAGTTTGCAAAACTGATTTGTAAACATTGCATTGTAACAGACCTTTCATAGTATTAATACAGAGGTGTTAATCGTTGAAGTTTGTGTGTTGTGTTTGTGTTTGTTCTATCTCGGTTTGCATGCTAGCTTGGATTCCGCACTTGCTAGTGTGTTAGACATAACAAGGAATAGGTTTTACCTCAACCTCCGAGGGACCTACAGAAGAAGATAAAAGGCCCTTTAAAAAAGAGTTTTCGAAATAATTCAAACAGACATTAATGATTTAGAAGCCATAATAAGGGCTAGACAATATCAAATTTATGATCTGATGTAAAATTTTGATATGCATCCAATAGATAGAGCAAATAGGCTCTCAGAAAATTTTACAATTTTAAATTATTATAAGAATCAATTAAAGATTCTTAAAGAAAATGAGAAAATAATCTCTTCCGCCTGATTTTATAATTTCAGGAATGTATTCCCGAGATAGAGGGAAGCAACCCCTTCCTAATACAGGAAGAGGAAGAGGCCGGGGCCAATTAAGACCCTATGGTGAAGAAAGAATTCTTGGGCAAATTGCTCATCAAAGGCTAATAGCCGCCAACATTGCAAATAATGCATCAACCTCCAGTAATAGTAGAGGAAATAATACTGATGATAAATTATTCCAAGAATTTTTGGCTTATAAAGCTAAAACTGAAGGAAAGGATAATTCATCCTATGTCAATATTGTGACAGAAGATTCTGATGATGGATTATATGAGCAAAATCCAAATAAGGAGATAATATTGCTCCTGGAGTTTAAAGATCTTAAATGGAAAGATCAACCATGGACCTTAATTACAAGGTACCTAGATAACGGATCATATCTGGCTGTTTCATATAAATAGAGATATTATTATGAAAATATTCTTAAAGTCACAGAATCTTGTGATATTCACCATTATATGGCTGGAAATACCCAGGAATATAGTTTTAGTAAAATAATTATAAAACAGATAATATATGTTGAAGAATAGGGAACATCTCCTTTAAAAGAAAAAGAGATGTATCATCCTGATACCAGAGTCCCTATTAAATTTAATTACTGGGATTATATCGAGGCATTTAATAAAGCCCTCTTATATGAAAATACAAAGAAGAAGCATTCATGGTTCTTCAAAATATGTCCAGAAGTTTATAAACGGGACATCCCAAATTGGGTTTATAAATGGTGGTTATCATATGGCCCTTCGGTAAAAATTTTACCAGAAAAATTAAGAGAAAATTATAATAAATGGGTAGAAATATCTCCCACATTAATTGAATTACAACATCAAAGAGTCCTAATAGAAGGATTGTCTTTGTGTCACTTTTTTATTCAATTTGGAATTTCTTGGATCTGGAAATGGTCTCCAGAAGTGGGTTATACCCAACAACAAATTCCTTGTCTAAGAAGAGTTTTTTATACAAAATTCTGGAAGAAAATGATGAAGCTAGACAAAGATGGTGTTCAAGAAGGTCAAGAAACATTACAAAAAATTCGTGAAACTATAGAATTATATTCTAAGCAAATCCAATTACAAGCCCAAAGAGAATCTCCAAGTCCATTGAATTCTTTTAATTTATATAAGCGATTAATTTTAAATACTTATGTAACATAATTCTTTTAATCGAACTGTTTTAAGGCCTTCGAGTTTTTATATAAGCGATTAATTATAAATACTTATGTAATAGAATTCTTTTAATCGAACTATACATGTATAATTTATGAAATATAACAGTGTATTTACCTAGTTATGATATAAATATAAATTAATTACATGTCTTATTAGAATATCTATGTAAATGGTATCATGAGAAAGGATCTTCTACAAGACAAAAATTAACTACTAAAGTGTATGTGAGAAAGAGGAAGTAACTATTGTCATTGGTATAAAGGGTAATTTTGTTTTTTTCTCAAGTAAACTAGTTTTCCTCTTGATTTTCAAACGACTATTACTTTTTCATACGCTAATATTTAAAAAAAAATACATCGTATTTACGAGCATTTTATTAACTTCATCAAAAAAGTCAGTTAAATGAGCGGCATTTTTGTCGTTTTACTTATTTATTTTATTGTTTTTTTAATCCAAATAAAACCGACCCTATTAATGTATATCACCGGTCAAATGTGAACTTAAGGAGCTATGTAAATATTTTCTACAATAATGAGATTTAACTTCATCCTTGTTGGTATTAAATTACAAAAAATAAATTAAAATATAATCTAAATTATATAAAATATAATTTAAATTTAAAACTATATACCATATTCGTTTTTATAGGTTTATCGACGTGACGGTATAAAATTCGTTAAATACAAAGTTATATTCGCAATAAAGTATTATTATTTTTTTGTATTGGAGACCACATTTGTTATATATTAGCAATAAAAATTGGATATTAATCTAATAGATTATTAATAAAATAACAATATTGCTAAATTAAGAGATAACTACGTGTAGTTATTCGCAAACAAATTATCAGGTTAGATTAGACAATCTAGGTCTACAAGTATATAACCTAATTTGGTTTGATCCGCAAAGATTAAAAAATAAAAACTTTATGTCACATATGAAAATAAAAATACTACAATAATATAAGATAAATATTTTTATTTATTACATATTTATCTATAGTTACGTATAGATTAATAAATTCTATAATAATAATAATAATAACAATAATAATAATACTAAAAATAAAGGAGAGAATGCCACATGGCATTAATATAAATTTAAAGAGATAATGTCACGTGACATTAGATTAGATGTTTTGTTTTTACGTAATCACTCAATGGGGTTTCACATAAATACTATAATGAAATCACATAATCACGAAATGGGTGTTCAAAATCACGTAATTGGTGTTCAAAATCAAGTAGTCATGTAATAATTCAGAGTCGGCCTTGGGCCTGTGCAGGAAGGGCCACCGCACAGGGCCCATAATATCAGAGGGCCCAAAATTGTTTAAATATATATAGGGTTGGGTTCCATTTTAGAACTCTGAATATTACAGAACTTTCAGAACCGGTATTAAAGAATTATTTTATTTATATATTTATATATTTAACATTATTTAAGAATATATTATATGCATTTTTATGATTACATATATGAAAAACCAAAGTATTTATGTGTAATAACTACTTTACGTATGTGTAAATGAACCAATTTACGTATATGTAATTATAAAATTACATATGAAAAAAATGATAAAAACTAATCTTAACACACATGGAATCATAATAAATGATAAAAAAAATACCCTTAAAGAATGTTAAATATAAAACTATATTAGTAGAATGATTGTTTATTAGGAGTTCTCTAAGTTCTGCAATTCTTTAGAGTTCTCAAATGATCCTTATCCTATATATATATATATATATATATATATATATATATATATATATATAAGAGATCATGTACAAGAGAGGAATTTTGTACGAAGTGTAGGAGAAAATCATGACCACACATTTGTTTTTCTCAATTTAAGGAGGGAAATGTATAATGGTCTTTTCTCCCTTTAACTGGTTTCCTCCTTGATTTTAAAACTGCTATTACTTTTTAATACGTTAATATTTAAAAAAAAATACACCGTATTAACGAGCATTTCATTCTCATTAATTCGAGCAGCCTATTGCTATAGTGTTCTTAAAAATAATTTACAGGACTTTAAATACCTATTACGTGATTTTGAAAACCAGTACCCATTACGTGAATTTGAAAACCCAGTACATTGACGGGTGGTCCATAGGACAACCCTTAACGATGTTAAAAGACGAGTTTATCCCTCATTTGATCGTGTAATTATCTTGAATTAGATAACTACGAATGCTTATGTTTCAGGTACAATTCGGGAGCTAAAAATGTGGCACCTGAGCAAAATCCGCAAGAATCTTGATTTCTCGCTTTATTCTCTGTGCTTACTCGTCAAATTTCGGGACGAAATTTCTTTCAAGTTGGGAATGATGTGACAACCCGAATTTTCAAGGTTTGAAACTTTTAAATCTCGTGATCTTAACTCCTCGTTATTTTACGTTCTGTGCTCATGGGTAACCGCATAATTATGTTTGGGCTGCAATGGTATTGGGCCACATCATTGTAATTCAATTAACTTAAAAATTGGCCCACTATGATAGCTAATTACCTCGGCCCACTAGGATAGTTAATGACCTTGTTTTGTGATAACTTATCAACTTGGGCTGGAGCCCATTTCGGTCAAATAGGGGAACCGCCCCAAATATCTATATATCCATTAGTATACATGGCTTTTGATTGTACGTAACTTCTTATTTAGCTAAACATCCAATATACGAAACCCTACTTCTTCCTTGTGTGCGAACGGCATAGATACCCCCCCTGTTCGAAGTAACACCTTGATCCCCAAGTTCTGGTTAGTGTTTCTCAATGATTGACTTTTATGTTGTGTGATATTTTTATGTGTGTCATGAATATTTAGATAGTAAAGATAGGCTTGTTGATTGATATGTGAAATAACGTTGAATGCTGATGTGAAAATTGTATGTGACCTTGGTTGTGACATGATCTGCTGGATGATCAAGAAACATGCTAACATATGTATTTAATGTATGAATTGGATATGTGATGGTTAGGGTTGATAAGTGAGTTACGGATCATGTGCATGATTAATAAGGCTTGGTATATGGGCTGTAACAATAATAGATGATGATAGGGGATTATTATAACGAATTAATGCTTGAAACATGATTCCCTTGCAACCGTATGACCTGTGTGGTGTAGTAACATAGATGATTTAGAATTGGCTTGATGTAATAGAGTGTCATGAATCCAGAAGTTACTAAGGCATGAATCGTTAATTAGTATACATGATTCGGATCGGCTGAACAGGATGAAACGTGATCCATGTGATTCGATTCGGGTATAAACGAACTAGGATACTCATATATAAATTAGTGATGATTGCTCGAAGTAGAACTTATGATTTTAATCATTTGGAATACGCATTGCTGGGCACATAACGATGCTGGACCACAGGCCCATAAGGGAGCCGCACACCCCTTTTAATGGTTCGGACGAATGTGGGCTACACGATCTTGCTGTGGGTCGTAGACGTTGGACTCGGGTGGTTGAGTACAGGCTGTTGGGCCACCACCCGAGTATGCAGTATGTTGTCTTGGGCCGATAGTTGGGTACAAGTCCAGTAGTGTTATATTTTATGTTAAATTGTTATAATTGGGCCACAACTATAATGGGTAATATCGAGCTGTTTGTTTAAAACATAGGTTGAAATGGAACATTACTTGCTGATGCTCAACCACACATGATATATTTGGACTAAACCTTGACTATCTAGAATTACTAATAGATTATGTAAATATGGGTATTACATGTTTGAGAAATTACACGTTAAGCATTTGTGGGTACTCTAAACGGATGAATTAACTACCATGACCTAAATCACATGCGTGCATTACATATGCAGTGAATGTATATTATGTGATAGACGAATATATGAATTACTTGAATATGAAAACTATGGTTCATATGCGCGTAAAACTGATTGATATCGGTGACTCCTTTAGGACATACTTGAGTAACTGGTAGACTCGTAGATAATCTTACTGAGCAAACCAAAGGTGAGTTCACTGCTCTTTTTCCAAGCATGCATCCCGGGGAGGGATATCGGGTAACGTTCCGGGGAGGAATGCTAGTTTATTGGGATGTTTGTTATTTTACTCAGTTTCTATCATATAAGACCCCTTACATCTACCGACAGTTGCCGGGGAGGCAACGAGGTTATTAGTTGATAGCGCTATTAGGTTTGGCACCCTCACACCGTACCGGGGAGGATGGTCGTGAACTAATTTCCTTAAAGCATGACCAATGTTTTGATAGAGACATTGGGGTTTGGGCAAATACATCTTGTAGCCATTTCGGTAATCGAGTTAATGACAACATCAAACCAAAATTGTTAAACTGTTTTATATATGTATCTGGTAACTAAACTCGGTAACAAAACTTTGAACTCACCAGCGTCGTCTGACACACTTGTTCGCATGCTTGTAGGTCGTTAGCTGTATTGCATTGGAACTTGCTGTCTGGAGTAGCAGGAGTGGTCATGGATCTACTTGATGGATTTATTTTATTGGTTTCTTGATACAATACTTTAGTTTTAAAACTGTTTAACTTTGCTTCCGCTGAATACTTTGGTTTTCATTTAAGTTGGTTGACGGTATTTTATTTATAATTAAGGATTTTATTTTTAAACTTGTACGCGTTCGATGTAATTAGTGGCTCGTTATTGTTATTTCACACGCCTAATAGGGACATACCCTAGGTGGGATTTGGGGGTGTGACAAAAAATGGATAAAACGCTGCTTTGGACGGTTTGGAGAGGAACGGGTCGTGCATGGAATGAAAGAAGAAACAAAACCCAAGAATCAGGGCTCCACCGTAAATTACGGTGGCCACCGTAATTTACGGTGGCCCTGAAACTCATGTTCTTCCACCGTAACACAGGAGCATCTCACCGTAACTATTTGAAGTCCACCGTAATTTACGGTGGAGACCGTAAATTACGGTGGAGGCTGCGGAAAAACTCATAACTGCTCATTAAAACCTTTTTTGATGGTGCCTTTTCACATTATCTCATGATTGGACGTTTTCTCTGAACATTGGGGGCGATTTTGGCTGGTTTTTATTGGTTCCAAACAATTCTAAACATTCGGTTTTAGTTTTTGATTCGTATGAACTTCTACTTTGATGTTATGATGATCAACCGAACAATGTCCGGTTAAACTTGTGGTGATCATCTTAGGTGAAGGTTTTCTTAAACTCTTGTGTGTTTGTACCTTTATTTCTAGAATGATAACATTGTGTTTGCTTTGATTATCGTGGTGTATGAGTAATTAATTGTAGTTTGTTATTTGGTATTGCAATTCTAGTCTAAATCGTACGTTCTTGGTGCCGTTGACAATCGAGATATCACGGGAAGGGTTAAGGTTGGATATTGATTGATTGGTCATCGGGAAACAACCTCGCATTCATATAATCTGAGTACTTTGTTCCCTTTTATCACAACGATTGTTTATACACGAGTTATGTCTATGTAACTCTTTCTAGTTGGAATTTCACACAAGTGTTAAAAGAAACTGAATGCTAAGATGGTCATTGTTCTCATAATCTGAATTAAAAATCCAATCTTGATTAGTAAGTAATTGATAATTTAGTTTTCTAAAACAAACAATCCAAATCATTGATCTTTAATTTCTGCAAATTAGGTTAATTGTAGTTTAATTGCAAAGCTATAAAATCAACACATTTCCACATACTCCCTGAGTTCGATACCCATTTACCACTATCTATTAGTTGTTATTTGGATTAAATTTGCGTGTACCATGACAGCACGTCATACATGACTACGTGATTTTTGAATACTCATTACGTGATCACACATTCAACATAAATCATTACGCGTTCAATGTAAATTCATTACATGATTACACATTCAATATGATTTGTTATAACTAATGTTGATACAATTATGCTTATTACGTGCTTACACATTCATTAAAAAGAACTTGATTATTTATGCTTTATTACGTGGTTAAATCTCTAATATACGACATTATGTTGTTATTATAGGTTGATTGGACTAATTTTTTGTATATAATTTATCCTTAATACGTGATTATATCTGAAATATTAGGTATTCCATATGAAATGTGATGTATTACATGTTTTGTTTATACGTAATTACGTAATCACTCAGTAGGGTTTCACATAAATACTATAATGAAATCACGTAATCATAAAATGGGTATTTAAAATCAAGTAGTCATGTAATAATACATAGTCAACTATTGTTATGTAATTATGTAATCACTTAGTAGGGTTTCACATAAAATACTATAATGAAATAAAATAATCACGTAATGGGTATTCAAAATTACATAGTCACTTACTAGGTATTCAAAATCACGTAATCACATAATCGTATTCAAAATTCTGCATTTTTTTTAAATATAGCAATAGGCTGCTCGAATTAAAGAGAATGAAATGCTCGTTAATACGGTGTAATTTTTATAAAAAAAATATTAACGTATGAAAAAGTTATAACTGTTTGAAAATCAAGGGAGTAGTGAATTTATGAGTCAACAATATTGGATTTCCTATTTTACCATTTTCCCCACTTCTTCCCTTGTTTTTAATTATGTGAATTCTATATTTGGGGACCACTTAATCTCAATCATTGATCTTGTAAATCAAGAGCCAACTTCTCTCCTACACTTCGTACACTTCTTTCATCTTGTACAATAACCCCTATATATATATATAGGGGTTATTGTATATATATATATATATATATATATATATATATATATATTATAGAGTAGGAGTTGGCTACAAAGCCATTTTTTCCTACAAAGTGTAGGAAGCCTCCTACATGTGACATGTGGCAATTAGAGTTTTTAATCAAAAGGGTATTAAGGTAATTTGATTATTATTTTAATTATGGATTATATTAATAGATTAACTAACTAACCAGATTAAGGAAACTAAATATATCATTAAAATCAAATCGACAGTTTGGTTTAAATTATACAATCGATACAACATATTCCCAGAGCATTTGTATTGCATCTGGTTCTTCATAACATCTTTACTGATTAAATGTTATGGTTGATTGCGGTGATGGTAAAGTTTTATGATATTGCATAAACTAGAATTTTTGTTTGATGTGTTGTAGCAATTGTATGATTTATCTAACAAGGATTACGATATTGAATTAATGCTGGAGGATTTCTTGACATTGTGTTTTAACAGCAAGCAGACTAATACCGTTGTATTTTAGCAGCAAGCACACTAATATCGTTGTGTTTTATCAGTTTATCATTGCATTAATTAGAGAATTTTTTGTTGTGTTTTAAACATTCACGGTGTAACATGTGTTTTACCAGCTGCAATGCAATCCTTCATGAACAATTTCTTGACGATGTGTTTTACCAGCTGCAATCCTTCATAAATAATTTCTTGACAATGTGTTTTATCCGTTACAAGTTAATTCACAATGTGTTATAGCAGTTTATGTTTTAGGAAGGAGATGTAATTTGTAATTATTATTGGGTTTTCAGGAAGGAGATATATTTGTAATTTCTTGACGATCTGTTTTACCAGTTACAAGTTAATTAACAATGTGGTATACCAGTTATGATTCACAAATGACATGTCTTTTATGGTTTCTTGACGTTGTGTTTTATAATTTTTTGGTTCTTCACGATGTGTGATATTGCATGATTCACGATGTGTTTTCTTGACGTTGTGTTTCTTCACGAAGGAGAGAAGGAAGAGAGAGAGAGAGAACCGCGAGAAATGTGGAGTGGTTTATGGGATGACCGCTATTTCCATATTTAAAACAAGCTAAATGACACATCTACCCCTAATTAATTAAATCATCCTATTTTTAAGACACACATATTACCAAAATGCCACCAAGATGATCTCAACCATCAAATACACTCATCCAATGGTCAAGATCACTTCCTACACTTTGTAGGATAAAAAACACACTTTGTAGAGGAACCTCACCCATATATTGTATATATTATAAATTATAAATACGTAAATATATTGTAGAAAACAATTATAAAAACTCGCTCTTTGGCTTGGTGCGCCTCTTGTCTATGGAACCAGCGTTTCCATGTTCGAATCCAGCAAGTATTCACTTATTTTTTTATACTTTTCTTGGGTTCTTCCATATTTTTCTTATGGGCCTAAAGGGAGCTGATTTTGATTTAATAATGGGGAACGGGGGGAAGGCCCCTCACAAATTTCAAGCAGATGTTTAGATGATGTTTGTTTTTCTGAAAAGCCCTGCGCAGGCTCTTCTGTCTGCGCCGCGCAGACCACGCGCAGACATTGCCATGCGTAGACTGTTTGTTTTTCTAAAGACGTTTCATTAAAAAAATGTCTGCACGAGCTCTTCTTGGTGCAAACTTGGCCCAACCACATCTAAGATCTTCTAAGGTCTACAGAAAGTAAACACCACCACCCACCACCACCGTCCAACACCACCACCACCACCCACCACCGTCCACCGTCCACCACCACTGTCCAACACCACCACCGTAACAACTCCTATCAAAAAGTCTTAATTATTATTTTAATTATCCAATAGGAAACCCTAATTGAGACACCCAAGTGATTCTGCACAAACCCTAAAATTTTCAGAATCATCAGAATCAGGATCAGGGCCCCTAAAACTCAGGGGGGTAAAACCCTAGTTACGATTATCTTAAAATCTCGCTGTCAAAATTGAAATTTTCGAATCTGTCAACTCAGTTAGGCTAGTCCAGGACGTGGCTACCCTATGGTCAATAGGTGTCCCTTACGGACCGTAAGGGAAGAGTCTTACGGTCGGGTTCGTAAGCATGTCAAAATTGGTGTATAAATAGCAGGCATTGGGACTTGATTTCTGGTACTGAAACGACGTAAAACTTCGCTACATGCACTGAGTTACGTTCTGTTTTCTACAAAAACACACACGATTCACAAAGTGTTGCCGCAATACTGGGTAATAACTCGATCGCTGCTACGATTCAATGTCCGATTGATCAATATATCCAATGGATGTTTAAGTGCTGCCCACATTAGGGTTATGCTTTGTCATTCGTCGTTAATTCGATGGATGTTTAAGTATCGCACTTTGTCATTCGTTGTGAGGGTTTGATCTCGTGAGTTATCGTAAATGTTGTATTAAGTTACTAACCGAATTGTGTGCCTGTTATTAAATTTAGGGTTAAAAAGGCTAAACAGTAGGCTAGGCTCTTCTCAAATTAAATCTGCAATGTGAGTCCATTCTCTTTTCTCACCGTTTTATCACCTTTTTGTGATATAAGTATATTTAAAAATGCTTTCCAAAATCCTAAATGTTTACCAGTTATACTTACAGTGATTAAATTTTTATATTCTATAATAACTGCCGGTATGGGAGGTTTTATACATTATTTGACCCTCGTTACTATTGGCCAGAAAGTTAGCCAATAAGTAGCATGACCACAATCACAGTGGGAATTATGCCCCAGTAGCCATAACCTATAACTAATATTATTTTAACATTAAATCGTTAATAAATTTAATGTATGTTTGAAATAAATCTAAATGGTGTATACCATAATAAAATAGTCAAGTATAATATATTCTACTATACTAAGATTATATTTTTAGTCTTAGTCACGTTAATATATTAAATAATGATATTACAATTATTTAATTAACATATTATATTTGATAAGTTATAGTAGTTTGACATAAAATGATATATGTCATTTTCTGGGTTAAGTGGTTTTGTGCCATAAGTAATATATTTGACAAAGTAATGTCACGGGCCACAACTAAGTCCAGAGTCACTAGTTGAGAGAATGATCAACAGTGACATGTCCAAAGGCACTAGTTGGGAGAATGATCAACAGTGTTATGACCAGAATCACTAGTTGAAAGAATGATCAACAGTGATATGACCACAATTACTAGTTAAGAGAATAATCAACAGTAATATGACCTGAGTCACTAGTTGAAAGAATGATCAACAGTGATTTGACCACCGTCACAGGAATCGCCTAGTAACCAATATAATAATAAGATATACTATATATCTATTACTTGATAAATTCACTATTGGACAAAAATGAGCCAATGAGTGATATAAACACTGTCACATCGGAACTGCCACCATGTGACAAATACTGATTGAGTTGGGTAAATATAAATGAATATAAAAACTTTGATGCTGTAAAGTATAACAATATATTTTATAAAATGGAATGAACTTGCCAGTATTTATTACTGATAAAATGTTTTCAAAACACATTTCAGGTAACCTGATGTAAGGATAGTAGAAGCCAGCTATGGAGCACTGAAGGCTTAAATAAAGTGGCTATAATTACCTGAATAAAAGAAGAAATTTATGTTTTATTTATTTGGGTTTATCCCTATAAAAACAATTGAATGAAATACGGGTTTAAGCCCATTTGTTTAATTTTTGGTGTTTTACAAACTCTGAAATTATTTCCTAACTACGATCCGGATGAAAATTTTCCGCTGCGTAATTAATAAACACCGATACCATCTGACTGGTTCACGGCTCTCGCTCCCAGGGTGGGGTCGAGGGTCGTGACAGAAGGTGGTATCAGAGCCACTTGTTTAAGCTATTTAGGTGTTCTTTTAATACCTAAACTTAAACAATAAAGTTAGGAAAATTAATACAAAATAACATATATGCTATTTTTATAGATTTTAATATATGTATATATCTACATATATGCACACATGATTCTTGAAAATATTGTTTTATTTATTTTATAATATTAATAATTGAAAATGTTTACAATTCAGATGTCGAATGAAGTATCACATAATCCAGAAGTTCATGCTAATAATGAAAATCCTTTGGATAAAAATGCTATAGAAAATCTAATAGCTCAAGGAATAGCTAATGCTTTACCTTTAATAATTAAAGCTGTTAAAAACCCCGTAGAACCCACCAAGGTTGTGAGTAGCAAGCATACTCATGACGACTGTTTCAGCCATAGTGTCAATGGAGGTAATGATGATATTATCAAAACCCCATTTCCCAAGAAAAAGAAGGCGATGACTCTCGGGTGTACCTACAAAGAATTTCTAGCTTGTAAACCAACTGAGTTCGCAGGCAGTGAAGGAGCCACTGCTGCTCTGCGATGGTTGGAAAAGACGGAAGCTGTTCTTACAATCAGCAAATGTGCCGAAGAAGATAAGGTGATGTATGCATCTAACCTCTTTAAGGAAGAAGCCTTAGAATGGTGGAATACAATTCTTCAGGCAAAAGGAAGTGACATGGCTTATGCCATGAACTGGGAAAAATTCAAGAAAATGACAGAAAGGAAATTTTGTCCCCCTTATGAAAAGGAACGAATGGCTAACGAGTTCCTAAATCATAAAATGATAGATGTGAATTGTCGTGAATATACGACAACGTTCTTCGAATATGCAAGAATGGTACCAACTCTGGCTTCGCCAGAACCCGTACTAATTTCTCGTTATATTTAGGGATTAGTTAGCGAAATCCGAGACATAGTCAAGGCCGCTAGACCACAGACTATTGAAGAAGCAGTTGAACTAGCTAACACCCTGACAGATGGACTAATCCGCACAAGAGAAGAAAACAAGAAGAAAGAGTTAGCCCAGAAAATTTCCCAAGAATTCTACAAGAAGACAGGAACTGAACCGTCATTGGAGCAACCTATCTGCAGAAACTGTAACAAAAAGCATTCAGGAAGATGCCGTTTTAGGAGAACACCCTACTGTGACTTCTGCAAGATGACCGGGCATATAAAGGAAGAGTGTAGAAGGAAAACTAATGTTTGTTTCAATTGCGGAGAAACAGGACACATCAAACCATATTGCCCGAAACTAACCAAAGCACCCGAAAACAAGGCCAGAACAACAGACGGGGCTAAGAAGAACGCGCGAGCATTCGTACTTACTATGCAAGAAGCAGAAATGATTCCAGACGTAATCGCTGATATGTAATATCTAAGTTAAGTTATTATTTAACCCTAATATAAATAGAAGTTTTTAAATAAATACTTTCTGTCAAGTACTTCATCTATTCAAAACCATAACAGACTTGTTTGGTCTTCACTTTCATTGAATCATTTAATTTGGCTACGACACCTTGTGGTGGCATTTTCTTTAATTTGAAGCTTGAGCTAATCTCATTTTCACTCCTAATGTACGAATTTTAATTTCTGTTGGTTCATTATCTTAAACAGTCTTAATACAATTATGTGTTAAGATAAGAGTACACAAATTCGTATTATATTCCGGTGTACCTCTTAACGTTTCTTTCATCATTTATCAAAAAAATTCTATAATATTCATTTGGTCTTTTCATTATCAATTGAAAATCCTATTCGAAATGAATATCTAAATTTACTTCATTAAAGCTTTCAGTTGATTACACGGTGAAATTGTTCGGTCACCGTAATTATTGAATTATTTCAATCATTACGACACCTTGCGGCGTCGTTATAAACTTGTAGCTTGGGCTAATCATAAGCATACGAATCACTCAAAATCATGTATTTCTTTCGTTTGACTCATCATTTAAAAGTAGTCTTGATGCAATTATGTATTAAGACAATGATACACTAAACTCCGTTATATTTCAGTGTATCCTTGCAATTCCATAAATGTCAACACATTAATTTTTCTCATATCATGGTTTAATAGTGGACAAATCATTTTCGTGCTTTTATTTCATTTTGAGCTTGTTGATTCTGAGTCTTCCTCAGTTGACAATCAAATTAATTTTTCCTTTGACAAAGAATTCTATTGTTTCTAAAAAGTCATTCACAAATTGTAAACATTCGATTTGATCATATATCATATATCTTTTGGCTTGAACCTAGTCATTATATCATTTCATCTCATCCGTTTGACATCGATTTCTTGAAATAATTCAGTTGAACCATTGAGTCCTATTTATTGTATAACTCATATTCACAAAATTTGATGTTTTGATTCTACCTTAATATTAGTTAAATTGACTAAAATATGACATAAGTCTAAAAGAAATATCGTAACCCAAATCTCGAGGACGAGATTTTTTATTAAGGTGGGGAGAATGTAACAACTCCTATCAAAAAGTCTTAATTATTATTTTAATTATCCAATAGGAAACCCTAATTGAGACACCGAAGTGATTCTGCACAAACCCTAAAATTTTCAGAATCATCAGAATCAGGATCAGGGCCCCTAAAACTCAGGGGGGGTAAAACCCTAGTTACGATTATCTTAAAATCTCGCTGTCAAAATTGAAATTTTCGAATCTATCAACTCAGCTAGGCTAGTCCAGGACGTGGCTACCCTATGGTCAATAGGTGTCCCTTACGGACCGTAAGGGAAGAGTCTTACGGTCCGTAAGCATGTCAAAATTGGTGTATAAATAGCAGGCATTGGGACTTGATTTCTTGTACTGAAACGACGTAAAACTTCGCTACATGCACTGAGTTACGTTCTGTTTACTACAAAAACACACACGATTCACAAAGTGCTGCCGCAATACAGGGTAATAACTCGATCGCTGCTACGATTCAATGTCCGATTGATCAATATATCCAATGGATGTTTAAGTGCTGCCCACATTAGGGTTATGCTTTGTCATTCGTCGTTAATTCGATGGATGTTTAAGTATCGCACTTTGTCATTCGTTGTGAGGGTTTGATCTCGTGAGTTATCGTAAATGCTGTATTAAGTTACTAACCGAATTGTGTGCCTGTTATTAAATTTAGGGTTAAAAAGGCTAAACAGTAGGCTAGGCTCTGCTCAAATTAAATCTGCAATGTGAGTCCATTCTCTTTTCTCACCGTTTTATCACCTTTTTGTGATATAAGTATATTTAAAAATGCTTTCCAAAATCCTAAATGTTTACCAGTTATACTTACAGTGATTAAATTTTTATATTCTATAATAACTGCCGGTATGGGAGGTTTTATACATTATTTGACCTTCGTTACTATTGGCCAGAAAGTTAGCCAATAAGTAGCATGACCACAATCACAGTGGGAATTATGCCCCAGTAGCCATAACCTATAACTAATATTATTTTAACATTAAATCGTTAATAAATTTAATGTATGTTTGAAATAAATCTAAATGGTGTATACCATAATAAAATAGTCAAGTATAATATATTCTACTATACTAAGATTATATTTTTAGTCTTAGTCACGTTAATATATTAAATAATGATATTACAATTATTTAATTAACATATTATATTTGATAAGTTATAGTAGTTTGACATAAAATGATATATGTCATTTTCTGGGTTAAGTGGTTTTGTGCCATAAGTAATATATTTGACAAAGTAATGTCACGGGCCACAACTAAGTCCAGAGTCACTAGTTGAGAGAATGATCAACAGTGACATGTCCAAAGGCACTAGTTGGGAGAATGATCAACAGTGTTATGACCAGAATCACTAGTTGAAAGAATGATCAACAGTGATATGACCACAATTACTAGTTAAGAGAATGATCAACAGTAATATGACCTGAGTCACTAGTTGAAAGAATGATCAACAGTGATTTGACCACCGTCACAGGAATCGCCTAGTAACCAATATAATAATAAGATATACTATATATCTATTACTTGATAAATTCACTATTGGACAAAAATGAGCCAATGAGTGATATAAACACTGTCACATCGGAACTGCCACCATGTGACAAATACTGATTGAGTTGGGTAAATATAAATGAATATAAAAACTTTTATGTTGTAAAGTATAACAATATATTTTATAAAATGGAATGAACTTGCCAGTATTTATTACTGATAAAATGTTTTCAAAACACATTTCAGGTAACCTGATGTAAGGATAGTAGAAGCCAGCTATGGAGCACTGAAGGCTTAAATAAAGTGGCTATAATTACCTGAATAAAAGAAGAAATTTATGTTTTATTTATTTGGGTTTATCCCTATAAAAACAATTGAATGAAATACGGGTTTAAGCCCATTTGTTTAATTTTTGGTGTTTTACAAACTCTGAAATTATTTCCTAACTACGATCCTGATGAAAATTTTCCGCTGCGTAATTAATAAACACCGATACCATCTGACTGGTTCACGGCTCTCGCTCCCAGGGTGGGGTCAAGGGTCGTGACAACCACCAGCACCACCATCCACTACCGTCCATCACCACCACCACCACCAGCGTCGACCACCATCACCATCCAGCAGCACCACAACCTCCCACCACCACCGTCCGTATACCACCAGTTTATTTTAGAAGTTTGCATACGTTAAAAAACAAACAACCTTCTTCTTGTTTACTGCAGAGGTTTGGTTCACCTTTTTTTCTACGGATGTCTGTAGATGTGGCCCACAAACTGCAGACATTTTACCTCTTAAAAAACAAACAACACCTTAGTCACTAATTTTCATTTTCCATGTATAAATTTGAGCTTCCATGGATTTGTAAATTTTTCTATCTCATTTAACCATTTACATAAAAAAAACCTTTACATGCTTTCTTGTTAAATTCGTAGTCTTATTTACTTCTTATTTAACCATTTACAATATAAACCTAGTTGAGCTCAATTTCTAGTTCTATTTATTTTATTTGTATGAAAAGGTTTGTGTTGCCAAAGTAATTTATTTGTTGTTATGAATACATCATTATTAGTGACTATCTATATTTCTAACTCCCATGTCACATTTATGTTTGCATTAATGTTATAGCCTATATATAGTGGCTCATGTATTTTGTATGACATACATCAATAAGAATAAGTTTCTTACATTCTCCATTTTCTCTTTGTCTCCATAATCTCTATATACTTTATATATTTTTGCTATTAGGTCGTTGTTTCACAACACGTTATCAGCACGACGCAACGTGTCCCCTATGGCGTTGTAGCCCTTGGTTTCACCCTCGTTCGACAGCCTCCGTATAAAACGTCATCTTTAATGAACCACTGATGGTGAAGGCCTCATGAGAAGTTATGGATCTCTTTACCAAACCAGGTAAATAAACTATTCCTATAAACCTTTATGAATCATATGTTACTATTTCCAATATATTCGACTATGTCTCTTTTGTATTCCTGGCGAATTCATTTTGAGCATCTGGGATGGTGGGTTGCGACAAAGTTAAAAATAAAAATCCTAACTTTGGGAAGATGACTTTGGTGGGTTGCGACGTTTCATTCATGTACTCCCCATCAATATACTTTATTAAGTTACTTATTATGGATTTAATTCATTAAAAATGCCATTTAATATTAATTGAACTTAAAGCAATAAACCATCTTCTTGTTAACATTTTAAGTTATATATTAATAAAATTAAAAGTTTCGTATAAATTCATGAGTTTTAGGATAAGTCATTGAAATGGTTAGTTTGAATATTTTTTTTTATAAACCTCTCAGTTGGTACACCATTGGTTGATATAGGATTATAATTATTGTTTTATTATTTTTAAATTAAGTAAGAAAATTTTATTTAGTGCACTACTATATTATATTTGTTGAAATAAATATATAAATAGATGTATATAAATTTTGAAATATCTATAGATATTATGAAATTAATCTTGATTATTGACAGTTTGATATTATGGCGTTAATTACCACACATCAAGCTTTTCTGTATGTTTAAAATTATTGTTGTAGTGGTTAAAGCGTAAAAGTGTGATATAGTATTAGAAACAATATGAAATTAGTGATTTATTACACTTAAATCATAAAAAGTATGTGAAATAAATTTATATGTTATATTGCTATGTAGTGAAAGGACTAAAAGTGATGCAGCAAAATGTTTTTATTATGTTGATAATCGCGTAATGTAAGTTTGAGAAAAATTATATATAATAGATTATATATGTGCGAGTGTATTATAAATAGTATTATGTAGTCCCTGTAAGTTATGTGAATTAAAATTAATGTTTATTTGAGTAAATCTAACTGTGTAGATTGTTTGTGAAATTATCAATAAAAGCATTATTATTGAATAATATTTTGTCATTTGTGTGTTGTAAAAGCTTAGATTGTTAGATTTGCATTGTGATGTTAATAATAAATATAATCTGAAGCAAGTGAAATGCATATTCTAGCAGAAAGTGAAATGTCATCTAGCATATATAATGATCTTTGAATATTAGTGTTATATGATTGAATGTGAAAAATACTTAAAAATGATATAAATTTTTAAGCAGTTAAGTTGCATAGAAGCAGTATGCACGTCGTGTGTTGAAATACACTGTAACAGTACATTTGTAACTGCATGATTATTGGGTTGAATAATTTATATTTGTATGTTAAATTTATTATACACAAAAAATTGTCTTGTACATATTTGTATGTAAGTATATATATCACAAATGAATAATAATTTAAATAGTATAGCAGAAATGCTTATATAGGTAGTAATGCTCATGACTTAAAATACATGCCCATGACAACTTATATATCGCAAGTTACAAACAAACGTATCTGTTCTACATCAAAGTGACAAGGGTTGTGGTATATGATCACAAGCTATAAAAATGATTGAATTGTGGTCACAATTTATATAAAAAGGCACCTGGAGTGTCTAACTTCTCAAAGCTTATTATGAGTTTATCGAAGCTTGTAAGATTTTAAACCGATAAGTATAAATGTCTCAATTATATAACTATATCTCAATTTATATCATGTGATGATAAATATATATATTATAATTCATTGAGCAAAACAATTTCTATCGTCAAATATCATTGATTGTTAAAGAATATATATAAAGTTTGAAACGATAAGCATGAAAGTTCTGTGGTTCTAATCCATTCCCTGATGTGAATGTGATGATATAATGATCAATTCAAAGGTTATGATCAAATACATAACTAAGAAAATTGTAATGATGCCACCATGAATGTTGTATGGGTATAATCTATTCCTCGAATAGAATGTGATGATATAATAATTGGTGTAAAGTTCGCGATGATGGTAATTGAGGAAATTGTTATGATACTCATGTTAATAGTGAGATCAACCTTGTTAATAATGTAATAGTTATACTATGATCGTTATAAAAGTCGTAAGATATAAGATTGATAAATCTTATACGACTCAACTACTTCTCAATTGATGGTAAGCAAAGAGAACATTATTTGCAAGGAAAAATCAATTAATTCTTTTTTTCATTTGTCTCACTTGAGACATATGCTCCTAAAGTAGCAATATCATTATAAGAGTCATGAAAAACTAAAATGACTTAATACTCATGTGACCGAGTAAATAATGAAAAACTATGAAGCTTGTTTTGGTTCTACTCCATTCCCAAAAGTGAATGTGATTATATATTAATCATTGTATATGTAATGACGGACCTAATTGAGAAAATTGTAATGATGAGAATGACTATAATCATTGTAATGATGGTCATTTTAATAATGAGATGGACCACAAAATTGGCAAACTAAGAAATGATTGCATAACGTGATGGTTTGAACTTTGAAGTTGTAATATATTCTCTCGTATCATACGTTTTGTCACACCCTCAAATTACCACTTAGGGAGTGTCCCTGTTAGGCGTGTGACCACTAGTAATGAGCCACCAATTACATTGAATCCGTAAGTTTAAAATAAAGTTTCATCATTTCATAGTAATAAAATCCAAAGATAAGTAATTCAAAAACCATCAAGTTCAGCGGAAGCGTTAACGTAACATAATGTAAATACTTTCTAAACAACCATAGTAAATAAATGTTTGATAAATAACCCATCAATACAACCATGACCACTCACGCCCTCCAGCCAGCAAGTTCCTGTTCTCAAGTACCTAACGACCTGCGAGCATGTAACAAGTGTATCAGACAAAGCTGGCGAGTTCACAGTTTTAGAAAACGTTTGTTACCAGTTGTATGTAAAACAGTTCACTGACAATGCAAGTAATATTGTTAATATCTCAATTCCGAACAAGACGGCTCCTGATGTACATGACTGCCCTTCCCACGTACTCCTATCTAGTACTGGGCCCCGACTGGGTCATTAGTTCACATCCGTCCTAACTAGGAGCGGTGTGAGGGTGCCAAACCTAAGTAGCGCTACCAACTAATACCCGTTACCCTCCAGGTAACATAATAAGGGACTTACAAAAATGATAGGTGAGAATATTAACCAATATACCCGTTTTTACCCAGACCACTGACTGTCCCCAACCACTGGGACGCATGCTCGAATGTAGTGAACTCACCTTTGATTTGCTCGGCATGATATTGTACTTCTAGTTTTAAACACGAGTTTGGTCCGTTACGCGCGACCTAATTTACATTTAATGTTGGTAAGTATACGAGTAGGGTTTGACATTACCCTAGGGTCCAAACAACAGGTGTTTATCGGTTGCAGTTAACAAATTTAGCAGTATACACAGTAACATATAGTTGGATTTCCTGGTTGATGTACGTTTCCACATAATAAATTTGGAGCAAACATGTATACACACCCATAAATCTCATTCTTTTATTCTAACCATCATTCCTTAATATACTCTGACCAATAGCACAACAACTTTTTAGGTAATACTAGCAATATCAAGTAACTTGTATGTTAATGAAATTAATAATATAATAAAGACATTAATGTTCTCACTAAAAACATATCGATTGTAAACTTGAAATCAAAATCCCAAAAATTTCCAACACTTATTCTTCCATGTGGCTTTGCAACCGACTGAATAATTACTAACTTGTTCTTGTATGATTAAAAATATACCATTTAGTTTCTAATAACAAAGGGGCACTTTTTTTTTTCTTTCTTATCTAATGCAGCACATGATTTCAGAATATAAAACATCCAATTAGAATATACCCACATACATGCGGCCCACATATATTTGTACATGATCGGCCCATTTTTACTAACTATTACATTTGCAACAATCCTGTGAGCATGTGCTAGTCCTGACACAATTAAAATTTGCTCACCATAATAACCACCTATTCGGACCATATACATTTTATTAAATTCTGACCACATGTGCAGGTGTTTAGAAGAACCGCATGGCCGATCCTTTTGACTAACCATTAAATTCAGACCTATCCCTTAGACATATGTGCGGATCACTGAAAACATCACATATTTATTAATCATCGCATTACTTATGATCATGCAACTAAACGACAACCTAGACATAAACCCTAGACTGCCAACTCATCATCATATCATTACTCGAAGCAGTTTTTTTTTCATATTTATATCAGCATATAAAAGGAACCCTACAACATGTCCGACCCCCCTTATACATAACAATATACACAACATGTAACCACGCAACCAGGGGCGCAGGATTTAAGGGGCGGGAGGGGGCGCCCGACCCCCGAACTTTTCGGTCAGTAGTGTTATATATGTACGTTTCGTATAGGATTTTGTAGGTATATACATTTTCGACCCCCCGGTTTTATTAAAAAAAATAGGTATATACGTTTTCGACCCCCCAGTTTTAATTTTTTTATTTATATAGCCCAAATATTATAGCCCAAATCATTATATTTGGTAGAATACTAGAATGCATATTATATAACCCAAATCGAATCATTATATAGGCCAACTTAAAAGCCCACCCTATAAAAAAACCCCAAATTCGTTTACTTTGGGACATCGACCAGAAGAACAGAAGCCACAAGCTAAAACTGCAGAAGGGGGGAAAATGCAGGTTCCAGAACTGTTCGACTTCAGCTTCTTGTTCGAGAACAGAAGCCAAAACGCTGCTCGTTGTTGTGGTCTTGTACTCTTGTTCGACTTCTTCAATCTTCATAAGGTTAAAGGTATGTGTTTTTTATCTTTAGGTTTAATTTAGGGCTGCAAGTTATGTGATTTAGGTTGAAATTAGGGGTGAAATTGATTCGAATTTTTGCCCTAAACTTGTTTTAGGGGAAGACGCGCTGAACTATAATTCTCATCCAGGAGAACCAGATGCCCACCTTCCTCTCTCCTTTTTAATGTTTTGGTGTCTTTGTTCGTTTGTTTGTTAAACAATGTTTACGTTTTAATGTTTGAGAACGTTTTTTATTTGATATTAATGTTTGACCCGACCCGACCCGAATCGAATCACCGACGTCCGACCCGAACATACACCTCGAAACTACACGATAGAAAAAAAAATTTAGGTCCGTTACCTTCCGACCCCCGAACTTTTTTTTCAAGCTTCGCCACTGCACGCAACCAAGATTAACAAAAATACAATTTAGTTATTTGATGAATCATACTAACCCGAGAACAAGATACAAGGTCAGAGAAGATCTTCGAGGTGGGAAAAGAGGACGCTGCCATCGAGCTTTCTTGGGGAAAATAGAACTAGGGTTCAATATTATGTTTTGTGTTTTGACTAGTTAAGGAAATCACCCAAGATCCTTGTGTATGTATGCGCTTGCATTACGGACCAGGCCCAGCTTTGGGCTGCGTTTGGGCCATGTGTTGTGGTCATCAAGTGACGGGTGTTTGGGCCGATCCCAAAACCACAACGATGAAGGACCGTGCGGTCTCAGGTGTAGTGTGCAACTCGGGGTTTATGGACCAGGTTAATAACATGCCAAACACAAAATACATTAACACATCACAACTAATAAATTTACATCAAGACAAAATAATCATTCCACATATCGCACACGTAAGTCACGCTATAAAACAAGGTATAAAGGACTGCAAAATACAAGTTGTCACATCATCCCCAACTTGAAAGAAATTTCGTCCCGAAATTTGATAGGCAATCCAAAGCAGCACGGTGTCAATTCAGGATGACTGTGGATTTTCCCCGGGTACCACATCATCCCCAACTTGAAAGGGAATTTCGTCCCGAAATTCGACAATGACATCAAAAGTTGATTCAACTGTTCGACCAATTAAGGATACCAGGGCTTCATCAGATCATTGCGTTCCCACGTGAATTCCAGTCCACGACTTGAGTTCCTACGGACTCTCACGATTGGAATACGACTATGCTTACGAACCTTAACTTTCTGATCCATGATTTCGATGGGTTCTTCGACAACTGCAGCTTGTCTAATAAAGGTAGCACAAGTCTTTCATTGAACAACCATTGCCTTCGATTTGAGACATAAATGACAATGTATACGTTACCCAATTCGTCGGGAAACCCGAGTTTGCAGGTCACGCTACCGATTCTTTCCAGAGCTTTGAATGGCCCAACGCAACGTAAATTAAGCTTGTCACGCTTCCCAAAGCGTACCACACCCTCCCAGTGTGAGACTTTCAATCATGACGGTCACGCGTTGCCGGCCCTGATCTAAGCAATCTTCCCAAGAGTTTCGAGTGCAGGTCCTGGACCTGTGATTAGGTTGTCATCCATCTTAATCCAACAAGGAGATTAGCGAAACTGTCCATACAATGTCTCAAACAGAGTTGTCTGAATACTAGAATAGTAACTGTTGAAGTAAACTCAACCAAAGGTAGGTGTCCTTCCAATTTTACTAATTCAATCACACACATGCTCGTAGCATGTCTTCAAGTGTCAGGATGGTGCGTTTACTCTATCCGCATGTCCCATGGTGATAAGCAATGCTCATGTCTAGACGTGAACCAAGAGTGTTGTGTATTGCTTATCATAAATCAGGTATAGTTCAAAATCAGAGGTAACAGGAGTTGGCACCTCGTGCCTAGAAGCCGCCTCTCTCAGAGGAATATACACAAGCTGTGATGACTCGTCAGTGTCCCCGATTGCAATAAAGTGTGCTGGTTACTTGAGACAATCAACGATCACCCAGGTGATATTGTTTCTGTTTCGATGTTTCTGGTTGCTGATACTCCACCTTGACCTTCCCACAAGTCAAACATCATTCACATACATTGCCAGGTGGGCCTTCATACCCGACCACCAGTACAAGATTTATAGATCCTAATATCTCTCATCAAAACCCAGACGACTAGAATATCGAGGCCGGTGTGCTTGGCTCAACACCAATCTCCCTACAGTTGCCGTATAATGAGATCCACATTCGTTCCATGAGGTAGCGAATATCGTGCGACCTGCCAGAGGTTTCTCCACCATTCCCCGCATGGGTTCAACCTGAAAATTTTCTTCCTTCAGTTCTCCAGTTTGAACAGAGCGAGTCTGATCAGATAGGTTAGAGTCGATAGTGAGTTGCAAAGCTCGTGCACGTTCAGGTTCCACAGTCGTAATCATTCAAAAGCTCTATCCAGCGATGTCATTACATGTTTAGCTCCTTCGAAACAGGCGTACACGGGAGGCCCTTGTGATCGGTCTAAGTAGTGCATTTGGTACCGTCCAAGTGATGCCTCCAACTTAAATCCAAAGACCATGGTTTCCATCGCAGATTGTGATTCGTGCAACTCTTCTTGTAATTCCACTACGTAAGCCATCACTTTCCCGTGTTGTATCGGCATGTAACAGGGACTCTGATTCGAATCATCATGGTATACCACTAGATCACCCGCACCGATGCTCAGTGCATTGCAGAGTTGGGATTCGAGAGCTGAAAAAAAAACGTCCTGATGTTTTGTCTTCCACGAACACAGCACCCTGCTGTGTTAAAAAGATTAAAGTTGCGCAATCTTCGAAAATTCCTCTGATGAATCTGCGATAGTATCTAGTGAGGCCAAGAAATTGCTATATCCTCGAAGAAATCTTTGGTGTCGATCAGTTTCCAACCAAAACGGGCCTTAGCGAGGTCCACGTGTATTCCCACTTTATTGATTATATGACCAAAAATTGTACCCCTCGAATCCAGAAGTTACCTTTAACAAGCTTCGCGTGGGTGGCTCCTCCCACAGGAGTTCTAAAATAGGTTGCATATGCCGCCCATGTTGCTCCTTTCTCCTGGTAATGATTCAAAACGTCATCAACAAACACGGTCGATTCCTGTGATCCATAAAACTGCTGGTGTGTTGATTGACTCAATGGTCATGGTGTACAATGTCTCAATGGCCACATTGCGTTTGGTATGCCGTTTTAGGAACATCCTTCCCTCGGTCATCCATCTGACGATAGCTCGTCCAATAGCCAATCCTCGAATGGGAGCTTGACCCTCGTCGCTAGTCAATCAGGTCGTCAATACATGGTCGAGGCAAACGGTTCTTGACTATCATCTTGCTGAGTTCTGGATAATCAGTACACATACCAAAGGCTTTATCTTCCCGAATATAACTGGGCTCCCCCAAAGCGAAAAACTAGGTTCGACAAACTCCTGTCCAACAGTTCCTGCAGTTGATTAGACAATTCTTGCAACCCTCCTGGTGCAAGATGGTAAGAGTACAAGTATTCAGAGCTGCCTCTGGCGTGGGATCAACTGAGATTCCGACTAACAGTTGTGGAAGTAAACCTGAAAGTTCCTCGGGTAGCACACCGAGAAGAATCACAAACAATTGGTGGATCCCCGATCCTTTTTTCCTTAGTCTTAATATGAGTAACGGTTACTAACGTAGTGAGGTATTCCCTCCGTAGACACTTCTGAGCCTTCATAGCTGAAATGGCGCTAACCCTTGCGCCACTCTGACGCTTTTAGAACAGTTAACCATTCTCCACTAGGAAAAAGGATACGTAAAATTTTCTTCTCACCGGGTATATCTGCGCGATATCAGGATAACCAATCCACACTAACTGCTGCATCGTATCTACCAAGGATAGCAGAAGGAAGGTCGACGTCTCACACTTGTCCCACAAGGCCGTGTTTACATCCCAACAAACATACGAGGCTTCAATTGTCTTGCCGTCAGCCGATTTCACACAACAGGTCTGGTTTCGAGATGCTTCAAGGTTATACAGAACAGAGACGAAGCGATTAGCTACTCATACTAGCTACCATGTTGCTGTCATGCCTGGCGTCGCTCACGCCAATCCTATACGCCCTTCCACAAGCACCACTACCAGTGCTGTTAGGGTCACGTGGGTTCCCAATACTGTCATCGTCCCCTTGGTTGTTGACATTTTGACTTAATACAGTCAATCCTTGCCGAAGTTACCTTTGTTTCCATACAGTAGGCTACGGTTACGAGTATCTTGATGTTGCCGTGACTGTTGCCCCTAATGCCGTTGCTTGAAACGGAGCCCTACGATCTTTCACCAACAGGGTCTATCTTGTCACATTCTGTGCCACGTCCTAACGCGCTACTCACTATGCTGGTAGTCACACATTCCACACTATAATCAGTTGTCATCGTTCATGTCCCGATTGATTCGTAGGAGTTGACTCCCATGAGTCGCTGACTAGGGTTAAGGATTCGATTGTAGTCATTTTGCTGGTGTTCGTTGCTGGTAATCAGGGTCGTTCTAATACTGAGGTCGGTAAGGCACTACGCTCATCCTCTTGTCCATCGTTCTTGCAAGTTGAGTGAGTAATACACGGTATGTTTCCAGAGTGCTGCAGAAGTGATCGCACTTCGGGGTCTAAGATGTCAGTACATTGAGTTCCCGAAAACAAAGAGGAGTGAGGGAGGTACAGACCAATCATTGACGCTGCAACATCCAACTCAGGGACATTCGTACAAGCACCTAACATTCTACACAGTTCGCTAGGTGTTCAGATGGGTGTTCATGTGATACTCGATAGCATCGAGATTCGTAAGAATTCACAGAGAAGTGAAAAGATCACGTTCGAGTAGGAGACAATCACTGCTATGACTCCTATAGATTTGTTACGTTTCTCATTGATCGAATAACAGGACAGAACCCCTTTTTTTCACTTGTTAGGGCTCACTGGGACTCGCATGCACCCCACATTATTATTATGTGTGCACCCACAATAATATTGTGATTTGCATGTTCATCTCAGTTCCTCCTAACTCATGTCAAATGGTTTCTCAAACTAGAATGCCAAACAGAGGTTATCAAAATGATAAAATCACAAGAATCTAAGGACTATGACATGCTATCAACGCATCATAATGTAGGCAAGCAATTCATGTAATCATGCTATAGTGACGAGTATGTGTTTGTACGCTACATCATAAACAAATGTGTACTAGTCATGTAGTGTATACAACAGATGAAAGAGACGAACCTTGCTATCTGGAGCTGAGTGTCATGGTCGTATTCTCGTTTTCAGAACTGTTCGGTTATAGTCTGGTTTTATAAAAACGTTTTTAAAACCAAGTTCACTATAACCAGTGGCTCTGATACCAAACTGTCACACCCTCAAATTACCACTTAGGGAGTGTCCCTGTTAGGCGTGTGACCACTAGTAATGAGCCACCAATTACATTGAATCCGTAAGTTTAAAATAAAGTTTCATCATTTCATAGTAATAAAATCCAAAGATAAGTAATTCAAAAACCATCAAGTTCAGCGGAAGCGTTAACGTAACATAATGTAAATACTTTCTAAACAACCATAGTAAATAAATGTTTGATAAATAACCCATCAATACAACCATGACCACTCACGCCCTCCAGCCAGCAAGTTCCTGTTCTCAAGTACCTAACGACCTGCGAGCATGTAACAAGTGTATCAGACAAAGCTGGCGAGTTCACAGTTTTAGAAAACGTTTGTTACCAGTTGTATGTAAAACAGTTCACTGACAATGCAAGTAATATTGTTAATATCTCAATTCCGAACAAGACGGCTCCTGATGTACATGACTGCCCTTCCCACGTACTCCTATCTAGTACTGGGCCCCGACTGGGTCATTAGTTCACATCCGTCCTAACTAGGAGCGGTGTGAGGGTGCCAAACCTAAGTAGCGCTACCAACTAATACCCGTTACCCTCCAGGTAACATAATAAGGGACTTACAAAAATGATAGGTGAGAATATTAACCAATATACCCGTTTTTACCCAGACCACTGACTGTCCCCAACCACTGGGACGCATGCTCGAATGTAGTGAACTCACCTTTGATTTGCTCGGCATGATATTGTACTTCTAGTTTTAAACACGAGTTTGGTCCGTTACGCGCGACCTAATTTACATTTAATGTTGGTAAGTATACGAGTAGGGTTTGACATTACCCTAGGGTCCAAACAACAGGTGTTTATCGGTTGCAGTTAACAAATTTAGCAGTATACACAGTAACATATAGTTGGATTTCCTGGTTGATGTACGTTTCCACATAATAAATTTGGAGCAAACATGTATACACACCCATAAATCTCATTCTTTTATTCTAACCATCATTCCTTAATATACTCTGACCAATAGCACAACAACTTTTTAGGTAATACTAGCAATATCAAGTAACTTGTATGTTAATGAAATTAATAATATAATAAAGACATTAATGTTCTCACTAAAAACATATCGATTGTAAACTTGAAATCAAAATCCCAAAAATTTCCAACACTTATTCTTCCATGTGGCTTTGCAACCGACTGAATAATTACTAACTTGTTCTTGTATGATTAAAAATATACCATTTAGTTTCTAATAACAAAGGGGGACTTTTTTTTTTCTTTCTTATCTAATGCAGCACATGATTTCAGAATATAAAACATCCAATTAGAATATACCCACATACATGCGGCCCACATATATTTGTACATGATCGGCCCATTTTTACTAACTATTACATTTGCAACAATCCTGTGAGCATGTGCTAGTCCTGACACAATTAAAATTTGCTCACCATAATAACCACCTATTCGGACCATATACATTTTATTAAATTCTGACCACATGTGCAGGTGTTTAGAAGAACCGCATGGCCGATCCTTTTGACTAACCATTAAATTCAGACCTATCCCTTAGACATATGTGCGGATCACTGAAAACATCACATATTTATTAATCATCGCATTACTTATGATCATGCAACTAAACGACAACCTAGACATAAACCCTAGACTGCCAACTCATCATCATATCATTACTCGAAGCAGTTTTTTTTTCATATTTATATCAGCATATAAAAGGAACCCTACAACATGTCCGACCCCCCTTATACATAACAATATACACAACATGTAACCACGCAACCAAGATTAACAAAAATACAATTTAGTTATTTGATGAATCATACTAACCCGAGAACAAGATACAAGGTCAGAGAAGATCTTCGAGGTGGGAAAAGAGGACGCTGCCATCGAGCTTTCTTGGGGAAAATAGAACTAGGGTTCAATATTATGTTTTGTGTTTTGACTAGTTAAGGAAATCACCCAAGATCCTTGTGTATGTATGCGCTTGCATTACGGACCAGGCCCAGCTTTGGGCTGCGTTTGGGCCATGTGTTGTGGTCATCAAGTGACGGGTGTTTGGGCCGATCCCAAAACCACAACGATGAAGGACCGTGCGGTCTCAGATGTAGTGTGCAACTCGGGGTTTATGGACCAGGTTAATGACATGCCAAACACAAAATACATTAACACATCACAACTAATAAATTTACATCAAGACAAAATAATCATTCCACATATCGCACACGTAAGTCACGCTATAAAACATGGTATAAAGGACTGCAAAATACAAGTTGTCACACGTTTTGTATTACATACGAGCAAGTAATACACATACGATCATAAACCGGAAGTTTATGGATCATAATTATTTAATTAGTTGGCATGACCAGTTAGACCACACCGAGTCAATGATGATGTGAAACATAATGAAGAACTATAAGATTTCTTCAAGCTGATATTTAGCATGTATTGTTTTGCTCTCAAGGGAAATTTATTTTTACCAAATAAAGGAGGGTGTGTATCCCTAAATATTTTGGAAATGATTAAAGGATATGCATATCCTAACATGATACCATTTAGTGTTTTAAATCGATGCATCGTCTAAAAGGTTATCAAATCCACAACCTGAAGTTTGTGTGATTGTGGCTTAGCTAATGTGATAGCAAGCATATTAATCCAGATTAGTATATTTATTTGATAATACTGAATTTGATTCCCAATTTATTAACGATCATTGGAATAAGTATTATTGTTGAGATGATCACTAAACGTCTACTATTGGTTAAACCCAATGATTATGAGAGGAGCAAAAGTTCATTTAGGTACATGTAATTTTATATATAGTACCATCAATTCACATCAAGCCAATAAGTTATAGTTCTCCCCATACAGTTGGTTTTTGGTCAGGAACCAAAGATGTCTCATCAAAGATTTTGGTTGTGCGACATATATTGAAACTTATCCACCACACCACACAAAAATGGGACTTCTAAAAAGTTTGAGAATATGTTGGGTATAAATAATCGTCTATGATTGAATAATTAAAGCCATTAGTGAGAAATTTGTTTATGGCTCATTGGTTTTTCACTTTAGTGAATGAATGTTCCCAACATTAGGGGGAGATAACAAGCAGTTGGAAAGTGAAAAGTGAAATGAATTATCATGTCAACTTGATCATCAGACTATAAACTATGAACTAGAAGTTCAAAGTATAATTCATTTACCAATATTAAAAAACAAATTACCAGACAAGTTCACAAACCTAAATAGAGTGACTAAGTAAGTCACATAACCAACTGCTTATGCTCCAGTTATATTTGTGTCCCAAGAGGACAACCACACTTGGAGCTAGACAAAGCGGGCTACATCTTACGCCCGGTCGATGAGGAACAACCATGAGTGGCCCAGGTTTGGTAATGTAAATAGTTAGCATTTTGTTTAGTTTGTTTTGTATAGTTTGCATATTTACCGTACTCGTTTGAATCTTGTGTTTGAAACAAGTGTGGGGACATTCGGGTCACGAATTGCTCTAACATTGTGTTGAGGACAACACGGGACTTTCGAGGGGGTAGGGTAATTTTTACATGTTTTTGAAAAAAATTAAAAACACAAAAAATTGAAGAAACTGAAAAAATCTAAAAAAGGTACTAAAAAATTGCATTTAAAAAGCAAAACAGAGATGCCCAGGTACCACCGTAATTTACGGTGGTACCGTAAGTTACGGTGGAGAGCAAAATATTTTGGGCGTTACGGTGTAAACCTACTGTTTTACGGTGGGTGTTTATTGCCAGGTTCCACCGTAAATTACGGTGTCTACCGTAATTTACGGTAGACCTGGCGAGTTGATGCGTCGTTGTGTGTACAGCGGTTATAAAATAAATAAATAAATAAATAAATAAACATGTCACGTGAATTAACCCTGGCCACTCCCTTCTTCCTATTTCCCTAACCACAAACATTCTACCTATCTCTTTCACAAGACCCACCAAATCTAAGAAACTCCATAAACTCTATAACCTTCAATCCTTCATATCTCTCTCAATTCTTAGCCAAATCAAGTGAAATCTGGGTCTATCTAGGCTAATTTTTCACGAACTTGCTGATTTTGCGAAGAGATTTGTAAGAAAACGACATTTTCTGGTCCGATTCACAAGCCCTATGTCCGAAAAATTTTGGGGGTTTTTGAAGTCTTTGTTTCACTCGTGTTCTAGCATTTTCAAACAAAGGTATGGAAGTTTATTTCTTATGTTTTGATGATGCATTGTGAGAAGGAAGGTTATTTTTGTTACTTGTTCATTCCCACTTGCTTGTTCTTAGATTTTGTCATGAAAATAGTTACTTGAACATTGTTATGGTTTGTAGATGTAGGTTTGATGTAAAGTTGTGAACTTTTTGGGAATCTCTACATTGTAGAGACACCATGTCCAATTTTTGAAAAAGATTTATAAACTCTTGGTTCACTAACATCTACAACCATAGTAACAAGCAAGTGTGGGGATATTTTGGAGAGAAGGGTCTAACTTTTTGTGTTTGGTTATGTTGTTTGCTTTGCTATGTATGTAGAAAAATGGTACGAACGAAGGAAAGTGCGGGAGCTAGTTCATCTTTTTCGTCTAAAGGCAAAGGCAAACAGCCGGAAGAACAACCGAAGAAAAGACAATACTTGGGTAGAGTTAGTGAGAGTGAAAGCGAGGATGAAGAGATGGTAGAACTGGACCCGGCTGAAAAGCCAAGATGGGAATCAGGTCCATTGGATGAGCAGCCGGAGCATTGGCAACCGACACTTTTTCATGACATTATGAACCGGTGAAAAAACAGGGCAGCCGCATTTATTTGTGAGAAGGAAGTTCGAGAGGTGGAGTTTGGGCCATTCAATGTGTTTAACCAGTTTCGCCTCTTAGGATGGGAGGCGGCGCTTAGTTGTTACGATAAAGATAACAAGAATCTGTTTATGACCGAGATTCAAGAATGGATGGCGACGTTGAAGTGTAACAAGTATGATAGGCCATCACAAATGAAGTTGATTGGTGAGGTAAATGGAATAAAGGTGGAGATGTCATTTGACACACTAAAGAAATTGGGGAAATATGACAATCTACCGGCTCGTGACTATATGTTCCCTAGCCTTGATTATTTGTTGCTTAAACTGGAGAAACATCCAAGGTGGAATGATATGCTAGCGGCGTTATTTTTGCCCGGTACTTATAGTGGAATTTTGTACCGGAGGAACTTGAAGATAGAAGCAAAGTTGTTGCTAGCGATTTGCATTTTGAATGTCATTCCACGAAGAGGAGATAAGGAGCAAGTGAGGTACCCGGAAGTACCCGTCCTCTATTCATTACTCAATGGGTCTCCGCGTTTTCCAATCCGATATTTGATCATGAACCATCTCTGGATTTTCCGAAACAAGTTGGGAAGAGATGTTATCCCGTATTGCCGAATTATCACGGGATTGATGAAGCAGTTTAAGGCGATCACGTCAGAGGATAAAGGGGCACCAAAGAGGCATCAGCCTTTTACTTTACAAAAGTTGGGAATTGGTTGGACCTACACGCAATCGGAAAGGTATCATAAGCTCAAGTCGGAGGGTCAAAGATGGCGAGCATTGAAAGTGGGTGCAAGGGATCTTCTACCGGGTGAAGAGGATGAACCGGAGAGTGAGGCGGAAGCTCCGAGTGGTGATGATGATTATACAGATGAGCCTCATGGTGGTGAGAATGTGAATGTGGGCCAGGGGGCCTAGGTAGGGTTATGGTGGTGCCTTCTATGATTACACGGAGCGTTCCTATGAGCCGAATTGGGCTTACAATGGCACTATGCAAGAGGTTATTGAGAACCAACGTCCTCCGGCACCCGTTTTTGAGTCATGGTCGGGTTCAGAGCGTACTTTGTTTGATCAACAAATGATGATGAGTGCTAGCATGGAGCGGTCTTTGAAGCATAACTTCGATCGTTAAGAATCATGGAATCGTGCACACGCTTACTCTCATGAGCTAGAGATGAATAACAGGTATGAAGATGATCAAGCGCGAAGAATGCATGCAGATTGGCATGTCGGCCGGCCCGTGGTTGTGGATCCACCTCCGGTGGATTATGCGTCTCTACCACCATACGATGGTAGTGTATCGTATCCAACCCCGCCGCTCCATCATTCACAATGGTTAGACCCGCGTCAACAACAAGGAGCATCCTAACAAGGTGGAAGCGGTAGCGATGCATTCGGCTTTGGAGAATGGAACGAGATGATGTCTTCCATTTTTGGACCGCCTCAACCACGCTACTATTAGTCAGGTCGTGCTCCTTCTTGTACATTTTGTGAATATGTGTTTAGTTTGATATGTTTATGGTTGGGTGGTTGGGTGGTGTTAGTTTGTGATGTTATGTTCTGGGTTGCAAGAGTTGGTGGTGTAATGTTTAAAAGAAGAAAATATATATATATATATATATATATATATAATTAAAAATACCAAAAAGAAATTTGTGGTTTGAGTGTTGAGCTTTCAGTTGGTGTTAAAGAGTTTTAGCGATCAAGTCCTCCTAAAACCATACATTGGGGTCAATGTATCCCAAGTGTGGGGATGGGGGGAAATTTTTGAAGTTTTTGAAAAAAATTTAAATCAAGCGAAACAATGTGAGAATTTGAACACCTTGGATTAACCCCAAATGATGCACCGGCAACCCTTAATACCCTTTGTTCTTGGTGAGAGTTGAAGCCACACATGTATATAAATAATACTTGTCTTTGATGAGAGTGGCAATGGGTGGGGGTGCATTAGAACTTGTGCCTTGATACGGTTTGAGTCCTTAGTTGGATATGAATGCGAAAAGGATAAGGGCATTTAGGTAGCCTCGTCTTTAGTGTGTGTGAGTGTGGGATTTGGGGGGTTGGACCTCATAAATTATATATATGAGCATGGTTGTGAGAGGGGCGGGGGTTTGGACATTTAGTTGCCATTTTGTGCCTAAAGCCTATCATTTGTTACCCCCTTAGCTAGTTACCTAAATATTTACCCAATTTGACCCGGTCTTATAGTGTTAGTGGTTGTTTTAGTAGTATGTAGATATATTTAATGTTATGTTGAATGTTTGCTATGTTAAAAAAAATCAGAAAAAGAAAAAAAAATGGAAAAAGGCAATGAAAAATGAAAAAAAGTGAGGTTGAGTTATCTTGTATATAGTAGTTAAGTTTGGTAGTTGTTGGTTTATTTTATTATGTAATAAAAGACCGGGTTAGATTTTCACTACTACATATATATTCCATTTCCTACCCGTACACCTAGCCACGTTACAACCTTAAAGCCCCTTTGATTTGCATTCATGTTTGGCACTTTTTAGGAGAAGGATCGATTTAGGTACAAGCCTATAGTTGTGCAACCGCCCGTTTGCCTTTTGTGTGTCTAGCTCATAGTTGCTAGTGCTTACTTGTTGCCGAGAGGAGAGACATAGCGAGGGGTGCGTTATTTTGGGTGTTAAGAAGGGGTTGGTAAAAGGACTACATGTTTATGCTTGGTTCATATGATCGCTTGTTTTGAAAAAATGGTTTTGATGAGTTGCTTGGGACAAGCAACGGTTAAGTGTGGGGATGTGACGGGTGGTCCATAGGACAACCCTTAACGATGTTAAAAGACGAGTTTATCCCTCATTTGATCGTGTAATTATCTTGAATTAGATAACTACGAATGCTTATGTTTCAGGTACAGTTCGGGAGCTAAAAATGGATAAAACGCTGCTTTGGACGGTTTGGAGAGGAACGGGTCGTGCATGGAATGAAAGAAGAAACAAAACCCAAGAATCAGGGCTCCACCGTAAATTACGGTGGCCACCATAATTTACGGTGGCCCTGAAACTCATGTTCTTCCACCGTAACACAGGAGCATCTCACCGTAACTATTTGAAGTCCACCGTAATTTACGGTGGAGACCGTAAATTACGGTGGAGGCTGCGGAAAAACTCGTAACTGCTCATTAAAACCTTTTTTGATGGTGCCTTTTCACATTATCTCATGATTGGACGTTTTCTCTGAACATTGGGGGCGATTTTGGCTGGTTTTTGTTGGTTCCAAACAATTCTAAACATTCGGTTTTAGTTTTTGATTCGTATGAACTTCTACTTTGATGTTATGATGATCAACCGAACAATGTCCGGCTAAACTTATGGTGATCATCTTAGGTGAAGGTTTTCTTAAACTCTTGTGTGTTTGTTCCTTTATTTCTAGAATGATAACATTGTGTTT
This sequence comes from Helianthus tuberosus, assembly GCA_030545235.1. Lineage (NCBI taxonomy): Eukaryota > Viridiplantae > Streptophyta > Magnoliopsida > Asterales > Asteraceae > Helianthus > Helianthus tuberosus. The sequence goes on along the minus strand of CM060408.1, from coordinate 66,758,925 downwards.
GCTTTGATTATCGTGGTGTATGAGTAATTAATTGTAGTTTGTTAATTGGTATTGCAATTCTAGTCTAAATCGTACGTTCTTGGTGCCGTTGGCAATCGAGATATCACGGGAAGGGTTAGGGTTGGATATTGATTGATTGGTCATCGGGAAACAACCTCGCATTCATATAATCCGAGTACTTTGTTCCCTTTTATCACAACGATTGTTTATACACGAGTTATGTCTATGTAACTCTTTCTAGTTGGAATTTCACATAAGAGTTAAAAGAAACTGAATCCTAAGATGGTCATTGTTCTCATAATCTGAATTAAAAATCCAATCTTGATTAGTAAGTAATTGATAATTTAGTTTTCTAAAACAAACAATCCAAATCATTGATCTTTAATTTCTGCAAATTAGGTTAATTGTAGTTTAATTGCAAAGCTATAAAATCAACACATTTCCACATACTCCCTGAGTTCGATACCCATTTACCACTATCTATTAGTTGTTATTTGGATTAAATTTGCGTGTACCACGACAGCCCGTCATACATGACTACGTGATTTTTGAATACTCATTACGATCACACATTCAACATAAATCATTACGCGTTCAATGTAAATTCATTAAATGATTACACATTCAATATGATTAGTTATAACTAATGTTGATACAATTATGCTTATTACGTGCTTACACATTCATTAAAAAGAACTTGATTATTTATGGTTTATTACGTGGTTAAATCTCTAATATACGACATTATGTTGTTATTATAGGTTGATTGGACTAATGTTTTGTATATAATTTATCCTTAATACGTGATTATATCTGAAATATTAGGTATTCCATATGAAATGCTATGTATTACATGTTTTGTTTATACGTAATTACGTAATCACTCAGTAGGGTTTCACATAAATACTATAATGAAATCACGTAATCATAAAATGGGAATTTAAAATCATGTAGTCACGTAATAATACATAGTCAACTATTGTTATGTAATTATGTAATCACTTAGTAGGGTTTCACATAAAATACTATAATGAAATAAAATAATCACGTAATGGGTATTCAAAATCACATAGTCACTTACTAGGTATTCAAAATCACGTAATCACATAATCGTATTCAAAATTCTGCATTTTTTTTAAATATAGCAATAGGCTGCTCGAATTAAAGAGAATGAAATGCTCGTTAATACGGTGTAATTTTTACAAAAAAAATATTAACGTATGAAAAAGTTATAACTGTTTGAAAATCAAGGGAGTAGTGAATTTATGAGTCAACAATATTGAATTTTCCTATTTTACCATTTTCCCCACTTCTTCCCTTGTTTTTAATTATGTGAATTCTATATTTGGGGACCACTTAATCTCAATCATTGATCTTGTAAATCAAGAGCCAACTTCTCTCCTACACTTCGTACACTTCTGTCATCTTGTACAATAACCCCTACATATATATATATATTATAGAGTAGGAGTTGGCTACAAAGCCATTTTTTCCTACAAAGTGTAGGAAGCCTCCTACATGTGACATGTGGCAATTAGAGTTTTTAATCAAAAGGGTATTAAGGTAATTTGATTATTATTTTAATTATGGATTATATTAATAGATTAACTAACTAACCAGATAATTAAGGAAACTAAATATATCATTAAAATCAAATCGACAGTTTGGTTTAAATTATACAATTGATACAACATATTCCCAGAGCATTTGTATTGCATCTGGTTCTTCAAAACATCTTTACTGATCAAATGTTATGGTTGATTGCGGTGATGGTAAAGTTTTATGATATTGCATAAACTAGAATTTTTGTTTGATGTGTTGTAGCAATTGTATGATTTATCTAACAAGGATTACGATATTGAGTTAATGCTGGATGATTTCTTGACATTGTGTTTTAACAGCAAGCAGACTAATACCGTTGTATTTTAGCAGCAAGCACACTAATATCGTTGTGTTTTATCATTTTATCATTGCATTAATTAGAGAATTTTTTGTTGTGTTTTAAACATTCATGGTGTAACATGTGTTTTACCAGCTGCAATGCAATCCTTCATGAACAATTTCTTGACGATGTGTTTTACCAGCTGCAATCCTTCATAAATAATTTCTTGACAATGTGTTTTATCCGTTACAAGTTAATTCACAATGTGTTATAGCAGTTTATGTTTTAGGAAGGAGATGTAATTTGTAATTATTATTGGGTTTTCAGGAAGGAGATATATTTGTAATTTCTTGACGATGTGTTTTACCAGTTACAAGTTAATTAACAACGTGGTATACCAGTTATGATTCACAAATGACATGTCTTTTATGGTTTCTTAACGTTGTGTTTTATAATTTTTTAGTTCTTCACGATGTGTGATATTGCATGATTCACGATGTGTTTTCTTCACGTTGTGTTTCTTCATGAAGGAGAGAAGGAAGAGAGAGAGAGAGAGAATCGCGAGAAATGTGGAGTGGTTTATGGGATGACCACTATTTCCATATTTAAAACAAGCTAAATGACACATCTACCCCTAATTAATTAAATCATCCTATTTTTAAGACACACATATTACCAAAATGCCACCAAGATGATCTGAAACATCAAATACACTCATCCAATGGTCAAGATCACTTCCTACAATAAAAAACACACTTTGTAGAGGAACCTCACCCATATATATTGTATATATTATAAATTATAAATACGTAAATATATTGTAGAAAACAATTATAAAAACTCGCTCTTTGGCTTGGTGCGCCTCTTGTCTATGGAACCAGCGTTTCCATGTTCGAATCCAGCAAGTATTCACTTATTTTTTTATACTTTTCTTGGGTTCTTCCATATTTTTCTTATGGGCCTAAAGGGAGCTGATTTTGATTTAATAATGGGGAACGGGGGGAAGGCCCCTCACAAATTTCAAGCAGATGTTTAGATGATGTTTGTTTTTCTGAAAAGCTCTGCGCAGGCTCTTCTATCTGCGCTGCGCAGACCACGCGCAGACATTGCCACACGCAGACTGTTTGTTTTTCTAAAGACGTTTCATTAAAAAAAGTCTGCACGAGCTCTTCTTGGTGCAGACTTGGCCCGACCACATCTAAGATCTTCTAAGGTCTACAGAAAGTAAACACCACCACCCACCACCACCGTCCATCACCACCACCACCCACCACCGTCCACCATCCACCACCACTGTCCAACACCACCACCACCACCATCCACCACCACCACCATCCACTACCGTCCATCACCACCACCACCACCGTCTACCACCATCACCATCCAGCAGCACCACAACCTCCCACCACCACCGTCCGTATACCACCAGTTTATTTTAGAAGTTTGCATACGTTAAAAAACAAACAGCCTTCTTCTTGCATATTGCAGAGGTTTGGTTCACCTTTTCTTCTACGGATGTCTGTAGATGTGGCCCACAAACTGCAGACATTTTACCTCTTAAAAAACAAACAACACCTTAGTCACTAATTTTCATTTTCCATGTATAAATTTGAGCTTCCATGGATTTGTAAATTTTTCTATCTCATTTAACCATTTACATAAAAAAAAAACCTTTACATGCTTTCTTGTTAAATTCGTAGTCTTATTTACTTCTTATTTAACCATTTACAATATAAACCAAGTTGAGCTCAATTTCAAGTTCTATTTATTTTATTTGTATGAAAAGGTTTGTGTTGCCAAACTAATTTATTTGTTGTTATGAATACATCATTATTAGTGACTATCTATATTTCTAACTCCCATGTCACATTTATGTTTGTATTAATTTATAGCCTATATATAGTGGCTCATGTATTTTGTATGACATACATCAATAAGAATAAGTTTCTTACATTCTCCATTTTCTCTTTGTCTCCATAATCTCTATATACTTTATATATTGTTGCTATTAGGTCGTTGTTTCACAACACGTTATCAGCACGACGCAACGTGTCCCCTATGGCGTTGTAGCCCTTGGTTTCACCCTCGTTCGATAGCCTCCGTATAAAACGTCATCTTTAATGAACCACTGATGGTGAAGGCCTCATGAGAAGTTATGGATCTCTTTACCAAACCAGGTAAATAAACTATTCCTATAAACCTTTATGAATCATATGTTACTATTTCCAATATATTCGACTGTGTCTCTTTTGTATTCCTGGCGAATTCATTTTGAGCATCTGGGATGGTTTACGACAAAGTTAAAAATAAAAATCCTAACTTTGGGAAGATGACTTTGGTGGGTTGCGACGTTTCATTCATGTACTCCCCATCAATATATTTTATTAAGTTACTTATTAAGGATTTAATTCATTAAAAATGCCATTTAATATTAATTGAACTTAAAGCAATAAATCATCTTCCTGTTAACATTTTAAGTTATATATTAATAAAATTAAAAGTTTCGTATAAATTCATGAGTTTTAGGATAAGTAATTGAAATGGTTAGTTTGAATATTTTTTTTTTATAAACCTCTCAATTGGTACACCATTGGTTGATATAGGATTATAATTATTGTTTTATTATTTTTAAATTAAGTTAGAAAATTTTATTTAGTGCACTACTATATTATATTTGTTGAAATAAATATATAAATAGATGTATATAAATTTTGAAATATCTAGAGATATTATGAAATTAATCTTGATTATTGACAGTTTGATATTAAGGCGTTAATTACCACACATCAAGCTTTTCTGTATGTTTAAAATTATTGTTGTAGTGGTTAAAGCGTAAAAGTGTGATATAGTATTAGAAACAATATGAAATTAGTGATTTATTACACTTAAATCATAAAAAGTATGTGAAATAAATTTATATGTTATATTGCTATGTAGTGAAAAGACTAAAAGTGATGCAGCAAAACGTTTTTATTATGTTGATAATCGCGTAATGTAAGTTTGAGAAAAATTATATATAATAGATTATATATGTGCGAGTGTATTATAAATAGTATTATGTAGTACCTGTAAGTTATGTGAATTAAAATTAATGTTTATTTGAGTAAATCTAACTGTGTAGATTGTTTGTGAAATTATCAATAAAAACATTATTATTGAATAATATTTTGTCATTTGTGTGTTGTAAAAGCTTAGATTGTTAGATTTGCATTGTGATGTTAATAATAAATATAATCTGAAGCAAGTGAAATACGTATATTTGGATAAGATGGGATGGATTGATAATGCCAGAAGCATTGATATAAAAACCTCAAGAATGTACTATATGAAGTTGACAAAATACGTATGAGCTAAAATAGTTGGGTCGAGTGTTGTACAACTCGAGATATTCGCATAAAGAGGGATGTAAGTTTGATTAAATTAGCCATGTTTTATTGACGTTCTACTTTTAAAAGTTCACTATAATCGCAGTTTACAGTGATGATGTCTAGGCATCATCGAGAGAAATTGTCAAGCTTTTAGAGGGAGAATTTTTGAATGACCTTGGCACGGTCTAACTATTACTTGAACTGCAGTTCGAGTATATATGTAATTATATTTTACCAATCCCTCAAGTACATCTAGAAGATGATGTTTGGATATTTTAGTATGGACATAGTTGAACCTTAAAGTATGTTAAAGGTTGTTAAGTCATTTGTTATAAGAAATGCATATTATCATCTCCTACCAAAGTAGAGATTCTCATTTTAGAAGTACCATCGTTAAATGCATAAGTGCATTAATATGTTTTGCTAGTTATGTATGGTTATAATATCTTTTACTTGAGCTTATTGTCATGATATAACATTTGTCAAGCGAAGAGACATTGGAATGAGTTCAAAGAAATATTTCAGGTATAAACGATATTTGATTATATTTACTAACCCATCAAAACAAGTTTGGTTAGTCTTGTAGATGCAGGAATGTAACGAAACACAGTCATGGACATATAATAATTTTTGGAATGATGCACCTAAAGTCTCGTTAGAAGATATACAACACTGCTCAACATAAAGGATTGTACATTAATGGATCAAGCGACAAATCATTGGCTACAAAAGCTTGTTTCAACTTTCAAGGAAGATGGACACACGTCACTTAAATGATATATGTTAAAATGAGGGGGAGACTTATTCAAGTTGCACTCTTTTTCCCTTGACTAAGTTTTGTCCCATTGGGTTTTCTTAGTAAGGTTTTTAATGAGGCAACATACATGATCCAGAAGTATAGGGGGGACAATACGCGCTGCACTCTTTTTCCCTTAGCTGAGGTTTGGTCCCACTGGGTTTTCCTAGCAAGGTTTTAACTAGGCAGCATCACCAAGCGTATTAAAGAATAGTATATTATCATGTGGATACTCAAGGGGGGGGGGGGTGTTATGAATGCATCATTATTAGTGACTATCCACATTTCTAACTCCTATGTCACATTTATGTTTGTATTAATGTTATAGCCTATATATAGTGGCTCATGTATTTTGTATGACATACATCATAAGAATAAGTTTCTTACATTCTCCATTTTCTCTCTGTCTCCATAATCTCTATATACTTTATATATTGTTGCTATTAGGCGTTGTTTCACAACATTTGTAACATAAAGCTCGGATTTATTGTTTTTAATCGATGCTAAATTTGAGTTGTGTATCACTCTATGAACATAGATAATTGACACGTTTTCTTAACATTCTTGAAACTAATTGTGCTGATTTTCATACTAGTTTTTTAGATGATACTCGAACTCTATATTTCAATTGAAACTTGTGATGTGAATATTAAAATTTTGGTTGCTGATTGTGGACTTTGAGATATAGAAAATGTAGCTAGATCCTGGAAACTTATGTCGCTAGATCCTAGACTTTGCATATGGGGAACCTCACGATTCTATCTAACATAGATCATTTTGTTACAATAACTTTTCTTGTTTATTCTTATTACAACTATCGTTCAGTTACCGGTTATATATACATATAAGTTATATTTTGGGGCTATTTTTTTTTACTCGCATAGGGCCTAAGAATTCTTAAGGGTTCTCGGGGACGACCCTGTAATACATAGTCAACTATTGTTACGTAATTGCGTAATGGGTATTCAAAATCACGTAGTCGCTTACTAGGTATTCAAAATCACTTAATCACGTAATGGGTATTCAAAATCCTGTAATTTTTTAAGAAAACTAATGGAATTGATCATTACTATTCCATGGCTTGTTTGGTTAACATGTGAGAATGAAATAAATCATTACTTTTTGTTGTTTGGTATGCAAGAAAAGACGAAATAATAAATTCGGATGGCGATGGTCAGTGGTGGGCGCTGATGGTGGGTGGTAATAGGTAGCAGTTGTAGCGTTGACGATGGGTGGCGATGGTGGTGGGTGGTGATGACGACGGGTGGTGACAGCGGCGGTCGTAGGTGACGGCGGAAATGGGTGGCGGTGGTGGTGATGGTGGTCGGAGGTGGTGGCGATGGCAATAGTGAGTGGTGGCGGTTGACAGCGGTGGCGGAGGTGGGTGGCGACGGCGGCAGTGATGGTTGACAACGGTGGCGGAGGTGGATGGCGGCGGTGATCGAAGGTGGCAGCATCGATGGTGGGTGGCGATGGCAGTGGCGGAGGTGATCGAAGATGGCAGCGTTGACGGAGGGTGGCGGTAGTGATCGGAGGTGGCAACAGTGATGGTAGGTGGCGGTTGTAACAACCCGGTCATTCGTGCGTTGTTACTACTCGTTACACCTAGCACCATAGATTCAGATCATAATGTAACTATAACGCTTACATCGCTACTTCGCAGTATACTCGCATATTACGCATACTTTATCGCTATAACACATCATGCCGCATAAACTAACGCTCACGATGACATGGAGTGAGGACCTATTCTACCCTCCTCGATGGTCGTGATGCGTCGCAATGTAACGCATATTCGAAACGAAACCCGATTATTGCATCGCAAACTTGGAAATGTGGATATTTATATACGACCCTTTTGTGACTAATTATAATAAATATATATATGTGGAAATGGGTGAACAAACCATCGCAACGCTCAAAGCACAAAACGAAACATCAAAACGCAACTCGCCGGAGACCACCGATCGAACGACCATTTGATCGAATGGTCATCCGATCGGATGACCATCCGATCGAATGACCATCCGATCGGATTGCGATCTGTGCGATCCGATTGGATGGCGATCCGACCGGATTGCCAACTGATCCATTGCACTCCATCATCTTCTCTCCTCTTCACCTATAAATAGCACTTGTCACATCACTGTTCAAGTGATGTGACAACTCTCACTTGACCAGCACGCTTTTGGGCTATTTTCTCTCGATTCCTCGCGATTCTTGTAAGTTTTCAACCCAAATCTTGTATTTCTATGATCTATACACACTTCTTCATCATTTTCACCTTCGAATCTCAACTTTTAACCGTGAAATCAGCGGATTTGAGGTGTTCTAGAGTGATGTCAGCATGGAGTTCTTATGAACTTCAAGTTTTGACCTCATTCCACCAAGAATAACTCAGATCTGAAGGATTTCCACAAGATTAAACATGGTTTTCGCATAGATCTAAAACGTTTTCAAAGTTACGAGGATTGAAAGATACTTTTCCAACTTTCTTTCAACCCTTTTACACTCAATGCACTCCAAACCGATAGAATCGGAGCTCGTACAGGCCTTCTACTCATTCTCTAGTGAAGTGTCGGTTTGAGAACTGATTTCTATCGATGAGATGACCGGTAACGGGTTAAACATGAACAACCGTCATGAACCAGTCAACAGGTCGGATTTGGGTGATTCCTGTTCGATCAAACGACTTGGGACTTGACAAGGTTCCGTTGTTTAGAACGTTATCACACCGTCTCGAGCAAACCGCATGTAACGCCTCGCTTTTTTTTATAACTTTCTGTATTTAGAAAGCTCTCCTCGTATTTCAATTCTGGAAACTCGTATTCATTTATAACCGTATTCCGTTGCGATACATTATAATCTGACGCTTTAATTATTAAAAACTTGATTAATTATTTAAATTACACATCTATTATATGCCCATGTTCTACTTCTACCTTATTCGCACATTGGTGCTTATCCCTCGTACACGAAAACGCATACTTGTTTTACGAACCAAATATCAAATGCACATGTCTTTATACACTTTAAAACATACAAACACTTACTTGCATATTCACAATACTTAGTCATAATTTCATATGTGTTATGTATCAAAATATTTATTTTGAATAAAAAAAAAAGAAGATAAAAAAAAGACACCTTCAATTACACCATACATTAAACTTTAGGGGCCATTTTGTAACTTTATTTTATAAATTCTCTTGCAAACCTTTTCCTCACAATAACCACCAGAGAACTATCATCTTCTCTCCTTAAAACCCTAGCCCCCAACCCCCCCTGTCTTCTCTCTGATCTCAGGCAATCGGAGCCGATTTCGGCGACCTCCGGCGTCGGTCGTTATTCCGGCCACACCCATCGCACCTCCTGCTCCTCCCTCTTTCACAACTCACACCCGTAAACCCATACCCTCTTGCATCCCCGGTAACCAGAGAAGCTTCGGCCGGTACACACACACTAACTCTCTGTCTCCCCCTCTCTCATCTGATGAACCTAATAATGACGACGGTGGAGATTCGTTGGTGGAACAGGAGTCGCAGTAGCGATGGCACCGGCAACGGCAACCGCACCGCCAACGACAGCGGGGTCGGAGGTGACTGGTTCGGGACCGTTCAGGGTTAGACTCAGGTTGTGCTCCCTTTGGGTCAAGTTCAAGACTTCAGGTTTGGGATCTGGGTACTATACAGTGGTTTCAGTCGGTTTTGTTTTGGGTTCGGGTTACCAAACTCCGGCGACGACGTCGCTGGTAACGTTGGTGGTGACCGACGACTCAGGGATGGTTTTGGTCTCGGGTGACTCAGGGCTCGGTTCAGACTAATGTTCGGCTTGGGCTCGGGTCAACTGCGGTCAACAGTCAACACGGGTCACTCGTTTCAGTTCCGGTACGGTTCAGGTCTCGGTTCAGACTTTGGGTTTGGATGTGTTCTGGTTTTCCATTCACTCGGGTTAGTGGTTGGGGTTCGGGTTGCGGTGTTCGGGGCAATTCGGTCAAACCGAGTCAACTCGGTCACAACGGTCAACTCCGGTCACAGCGGTCAACTCCGGTCACAGCGGTCAACACGCTCGACACAAGACTCGGTAAACTTTAACGACAAGAATATTAATTATAGTGTTTTCATTTTTATCTATTGTTTTACTCGCAGAACCAAACACTATAACTTGTATATAATTATACGTAGAATTATATATTCACATACTGCGTTGTTTATTGTTGCCTTTTTGAAAGTATATCGACACTATGGTTGTCGGGGTCGTCCAAAAACAGAGGAAATTCTGCCCGTTTTTCGTAAAAATCCGCAAAATGAAACATGTTAAATTATGAAAACAAAACATATCGGATTCAATCAATTTTTATAAAAATAAACATAAATGTATATTTATTTCAACTATACTTCTATAACCTTCGTTTACCCATACGAGGTGACTTCGGTGCTTCTTCATCCAACCATCAACTATTCACGGGAATACCAACGAAAGCTTTGCAAAGTGTGAGCATACTCGACCCTTTTTACGCCTTAATGTATTTTTGGGTGCAACATGTATCAACTACAAAACTCGCTTTACACAATCGAATATAATCGAACACTCAATCTATCGAACACATTATTTGTTATGCTTAGGTTGTTACGCTTGTTAGATTCAACTTGTATACCATGCTAATTGTTATGCTTAGGTTGTTTACGCGTGCTAGTTTCTACTTGTATATCCATGCCATTTGTTATGCTTAGATTGTTCATATATGCTAGATTCAACACAAGTATAAATTGCCACGTTGGATTGTGATAAACTTTTATACGTTAAATATATTTATTCAAACTTGTATGCTCGCCAATACCTTTGTATTGAACTATGTTTTTTTATACATGTTGTAGGATTATGAGCATTCAAGGAATATAGTAGGACTGCCTAGAAACGAACCCAAATTTAACACTTGTTGTATTGTAATTCATTTGTTTCAAATTGTTGTATTCTCCCTTAAACGATGTAATTTGATTCTTTTAGTAAACAAATGAAATTTCCATTAAATACATGTCACAATTTTAGCGTTATGTGTAATGAGCAATCTATTTCGTCTCACTCCGATGTTTCCGCCATCGGTTGGGGTGTGACAGATTGGTATCAGAGCCATAACTATAGAGAATTAGGTAGAATTGCCATGTTCGACCTAGTCTATAGTCTAAGTACCAAAACTTGACCATTCCTTATTCTTGCTTAATATGTAATTCTTCCTAATTGCTTCTACCTCTTCTTTGGTCTAAATATACAATGTGTCTTTTCTAAAACATTTCACATAATACATACATGAAGATACTCATATCCCACAATCGAAACTACTCACTAGAATAGGGGTGATTCCCGCCTTTGGTGACGAATTTCAATCCACCTTACATGTTATTTTGCACGAAATTACACCATCAAGTCAGGAGTGATATCCGTATCTTGATGGGAATTTCCATTTCATACTCTAGTGGTTCCTTATTGACGAGTCAAGATTTTATCTTGTTTCATTCAATAAACCACATTTTGGGGACGAAATTGTCAAGCTAGGATTGATATCCACACCTTGGTGACTGGTCCCGCCCTACGATTTTCAATCTCGCCAAAGTTTCGTATTTTCAATCAAATTAGGGACATGTACTAACTGGAAGGGTAAAATACCGTTAATTGCCTGGCGACAAGAGTATTATACCTATTAGGCCAAAGCATGTCTCCCTAATTCGGAAGGACTTGCGATTCACTTTGGAATAGTCGAAGTTTCTAAACCCGAAGCACTCCAATACTTATCAAGCCTCTCTTTTATATTAATACGATTTAATACTTGTTACCTAATCATCGTTTTTACATAATAAATTAATACACACATACTTATACGTTATACTTGATTCGGGATTACTGGACATTCATTATGTGATGAACTGGTCATTAGCTTCGTAAGAAGCCACACCTTAACGTATATAGTGCTTGTGAAGCACTATAGGAGTAGCGCACCGCCACATGGATTTGTGGTTACGTTAAGTTAAACTTTTACGGTCTTTATAGCAACGAAATGATGACATGTGCTATAGAGATGATACTAGCGGACACGTTGGTTCGATTTATTCGAGCCTCACCTTAACATATATAGTGCTTGTGAAGCACTATAGGAGTAGCACACCGCCTCATGGACTTGGGGTCATGTTAAGTTAAACTTTTGCGGATCTTTTCATAGCAACGAAATGATGACATGTGCTATGATTAGATGACGCTTGCGTTAAACATTGGGTTGACATTTTGTCATTAACTTCGAATGAAGCCTCACCTTAACATATATAGCGCTTGTGTAGCGCTATAGGAGTAACGTCCGCCGCATGGACTTGCGGTCATGTTAAGACATTCATACATACTTGCGGACACGATGGTTTGACCAGTGAGATCACATGACAGTAATGCGTTAATCTAGTTAACTAAATATCTAGTGTGGACTATTCAAGACTTTAATCATACTCATACTTATAACCTCTCTCATATTTAAATACAATCATACATGCATACTTAAAATTCTATACGCTATCATTATCGCTCGTAATACGTTAATAAACCCTGACCCGTACACTACTAGTACAAACTATGCGGATCATGCACAAACCAAAATAATCACGGATGCATACATGATTATATTGGTAGGCGCATGAAAACCATAGTAGGTACTACTGTGTATCATAACACGGAACGTAACATGACATCGGATAGTGAAACAGACGTAACATGATACGAACATGGTGGATACGCCGCTAGTACTTCCTATATATAAGTGTTCCTACCATATTACCAAACTTTCGTGAAAACGTGCCATGAGAAATTCGATGTTTCCCCTATTATATGGAATACAAACTTGGACCACTCACAATCTATTTTTTGGTTACCCAAACATACTTCAAAAATGCCATCTTTTCCCAAAAAGTCTCCCTCTTAAATAAATTTCGGGATGAAATTCCCTAAAGTAGGGGAGACTGTAACGCCTCGCTTTTTTTATAACTTTCTGTATTTAGAAAGCTCGCCTCGTATTTCACTTCTGGAAACTCGTATTCATTTATAACCATATTCCGTTACGAAACATTATAATCTGACGCTTTAATTATTAAAAACTTGATTAATTATTTAAATTACACATCTATTATATGCCCATGTTCTACTTCTACCTTATTCGCACATTGGTGCTTATCCCTCGTACACGAAAACGCATACTTGTTTTACGAACCAAATATCAAATGCACATGTTTTTATACACTTTAAAATATACAAACACTTACTTGCATATTCACAATACTTAGTCATAATTTCATATGTGTTATGTATCAAAATATTTATTTTGAATAAAAAAAAGATACCTTCAATTACACCATACATTAAACTTTAGGGGCCATTTTGTAACTTCATTTTATAAATTCTCTTGCAAACCTTTTCCTCACAATAACCACCAGAGAACTATCATATTCTCTCCTTAAAACCCTAGCCCCCAACCCCCCTGTCTTCTCTCTGATCTCCGGTGATCGGAGCCGATTTCGGCGACCTCCGGCATCGGTCGTTATTCTGGCCACACCCATCGCACCTCCTGCTCCTCCCTCTTTCACAACTCACACCCTTAAACCCCCACCCTCTTGCATCCCCGGTAACCAGAGAAGCTCCGGCCGGTACACACACACTAACTCTCTGTCTCCCTCTCTCTCGTCTGATGAACCTAATAATGACGACGGTGGAGATTCGTTGGTGGAACAGGAGTCGCAGTAGCGACGGCACCGGCAACGGCAACCGCACCGGCAACGACGGCGGGGTCAGAGGTGACTGGTTCGGGACTGTTCAGGGTTAGACTCAGGTTGTGCTCCCTTTGGGTCAAATTCGAGACTTCAGGTTTGGGATCTAGGTACTATACAGTGGTTTCAGTCGGTTTTGTTTTGGGTTCGGGTTACCAAACTCCGGCGACGACGTCGCTGGTAACGTTGGTGGTGACCGATGACTCAGGGATGGTTTTGGTCTCGGGTGACTCAGGGCTCGGTTCAGACTAATGTTCGGCTTGGGCTCGGGTCAACTACGGTCAACAGTCAACACGGGTCACTCGTTTCAGTTCCGGTACGGTTTAGGTCTCGGTTCAGACTTTGGGTTTGGATGTGTTCTGGTTTTCCGTTCACTCGGGTTAGTGGTTCGGGTTGGGGTTGGGTTTGCGGTGTTCGGAGCAATTCGGTCAAACCGAGTCAACTCGGTCACAACGGTCAACTCGGTCACAGCGGTCAACACGGTCGACGCAAGACTCAGTAAACTTTAACGACAAGAATATTAATTATAGTGTTTTCATTTTTATCTATTGTTTTACTCGCAGAACCAAACACTATAACTTGTATATAATTATACGTAGAATTATATATTCACATACTATGTTGTTTATTGTTGCCTTTTTGAAAGTATATCGACACTATGGTTGTCGGGGTCATCCAAAAACAGAGGAAATTCTCCCTTTTTTCGTAAAAATCCGCAAAATGAAACATGTTAAATTATGAAAACAAAACATATCGGATTCAATCAATTTTATAAAAATAAACATAAATGTATATTTATTTCAACTATACTTCTATAACCTTTGTTTTCCCATACGAGGTGACTTCGGTGCTTCTTCATCCAACCATCAACTATTCACGGGAATACCAACGAAAGCTTTGCAAAGTGTGAGCATACTCGACCCTTTTTACGCCTTAACGTATTTTTGGGTGCAACATGTATCAACTACAAAACTCGCTTTACACAATCGAATATAATCGAACACTCAATCTATCGAACACATTATTTGTTATGCTTAGGTTGTTACGCTTGTTAGATTCAACTTGTATACCATGCTAATTGTTATGCTTAGGTTGTTTACGCGTGCTAGTTTCTACTTGTATATCCATGCCATTTGTTATGCTTAGATTGTTCATATATGCTAGATTCAACACAATTATAAATTGCCACGTTGGATTGTGATAAACTTTTATACCTTAAATATATTTATTCAAACCTGTATGCTCGCCAATACCTTTGTATTGAACTATGTTTTTATACATGTGGCAGGATTATGAGCATGCAAGGAATATAGTAGGACTGCCTAGAAACGCACCCAAATTTAACACTTTTTGTATTGTAATTCATTTATTTCAAATTGTTGTATTCTCCCTTAAACGATGTAATTTGATTCTTTTAGTAAACAAATGAAATTTCCATTAAATACATGTCACAATTTTAGCATTATGTGTAATGAGCAATCTATTTTGTCTCACTCCGATGTTTCCGCCATCGGTTGGGGTGTGACACCGCAAAACTTTCAAAATAATCAAGTCAAGACGATCAGATTCGATGGGACGGATTGTCGTCTGATCGGATTGCATTTGGTTCCACACTTAAACTTTTCTTCAAACTTGCAAAGCTCTGAACATCGAACAGATAGCCATCCGATCAGATAGCCATCTGATCGAACGACCATCCGACCAGTGACATTTGGAACTTCGACACTTAATCATTTTCATAATTTTCAAGGACATCAGTTTCTAACGGATTACTATCCGATCGAGTGACAATCCTGCTGTGAACTTCTTCTCGCTAAGTGTCCTGCCAATCAGATCGCTATCCGATCGAACGACCGTCCGATCAACGACCTGAGGGGTAGAGATACTTCTTTGATTTTAAAATGCTACAACAAAAACTTCAAGCCATCACACACAAACACATCCTTCCCCAAACGAATGTCAATCCGACCGAATGGCCATCCAAACGGATGACCATCCGAACGGATTGACATCCGATCGAATGTCCATCCGATCGGATTACCATTCGTCACTTGGATTACTTCTCATCGTGTAACGCGCCGTTCATCGCTTATGCTACCATTCTGTGATCAGGCTAATCTCATACGCGCTCCCTTCAATCCAAGATTGTGTTTACTTGGTGAACACGAACTGTGAGTATACTCGAACCCTTTTTATCGCATTTTTGGGTGTAACATACGTTTCTATCAAATCAAACTAATCGAATGCTCAAACTATTTATCACTTGCAAATGACTGGATTACATATTAACACGTGATGCTAGTTACATATGTGCTAGGACTTTTACTCGCAACGTCCTGCCTTAACTAGTATAGTACTATAGAACCCAATGGGGTCTAGTTAGGATGAATAGCAATCGCAATCGCAGCTCGAGTGACTTAGCTGGTAGTAACTGTCTTGTGTTCATGTTGTGTATCTCGTTTATGTATGTGGTAATTCGCAGTACTTTTATCTACTATGCTTTTCCATTAAAACTTGTACGCTCGCCAATACTTTTGTATTGACGTTGTTTTAACGTATGTTGCAGGTTTAGTCGCAGTCTACATCAAATCAAGCTAGGAAGTCTAGAAACACACCTAAAATCTAGGTTGTCGGGTTTGTATTGTTTGAGAGAACATGAAATTCGTGACAGCTTATGTGATTGTATTTGTTTATTAACATGGGATTATGAACGCATTAAATATTGTCGCAATTTAGTTGTTATGGAATCTCTTGAGCAATCTGATTCGCCTAGTGCCGCGCCCTGATGATTCCGCCATCGGTTGGGGTGTGACAGATTGGTACCAGAGCCATAACTATAGGGAATTAGGTAAGACATCAGACCTAGTCCGGGTCGAAGTCTTAGAATTGACCTAGTCTATAGTCTAAGTACCTACTTCGACAGCGGGCCTGTGCTTCGTGCGAAACCAGTAGGGTTGTTGTGCGAGCCTGAGTGCTGTTACCCTCTTATTCGAATTCGCTAAAACTACATTTCTGTGCGAAAACCGCATACTACAGCTTCGCACGAGGAAGCCTTTCCTAAGGATTAATACTACTTAGCCTTTCCTAAGGCTGATACAATACACACGTTTCTGAAAATACTCGCTTAACACAACCGAGTGGTCAAGTCGAGATTAGGTGTGAAAACCAAGAACTCACGATAAGATCGCTCACTCAGCGTATTATTCTAGCACGAGAACCTTTCGTTGAGCTAGGAGTGACATCCATATCTCAACGGAAATCTCCATTTCGAAATCTAGTGGAACTCTCGAAATTAATTGACGGGCACAACCATGGCTAGGAGCGAAGTTGTTGAGACAGGGGTGAAACCCGCATCTTAATAACCCGTTCCACTCCCTAAAATGGTTTTCAAAAGCTCTCACTAAAGACTCGACTATATCAATGACTCGGGTCGCGTGATGACTAGGAGGACGAATGCCATGACCTGCATCCCAGTGGAAGCATAGTCTACTAGACGAAACGCGTGCGCGAATTTGTTGAAGATAGCTGAGTTACTTTGGGTAGTCAACGCCTAAAAAAAACAATCGAGGCACTCTGTCTATCTATTTTCTAGTCTTCGATCGCCGAATTTACGTTTCATCGAATTTATTTAGGCATATTTAAACTTTACGCTTTATCGATTTCCCGATTTATCGATTTTCACTCCCTACCTTATAAACACACAACTCGCACAGCCATCGCAATCTAAAACAAAAGCCGAATGTGTCGCAACAAAAATAAAAGCTAACGACTCGCTCGCTCGCTCCCTCCCTCATCATCGCGTCCTCGCGCTAGCTGCACAACTATATATATACAAGTATACCATACATATATATACTTACACAAACAAATTGCTTATGTGAATACGTGAGAACTTAAGGAATCCTGTGTCTCCTATGTGGCTCCTATGTGTATACGCATTACTATACTACCTGCATCAAGTTTTAAACGCGCTCAGTCGTATCGGAAAAATCACAATCATTATGATCGAATCTCACTCCAAATCTCTCTCTGTTTAGATGTCTTCCAACGACTCTACCTCGAGACAAACAGCTAGGAGAAGAGCCAAACGAAGCGCCAAAAAGAGGATTGCCTCGCTTGTGGCCAAGGAGGTAGCCAAGGTCATTCCTCAAATTGTCGCTCAAGTGCACTCTCTCGGCAACTCTCGAACCCCGGAAGACTCTAAGATGGAAGCGCCGCAATCTGCCTTCCTCTACAAGCACTTCAAAGCCTGTGACCTGATGATTTTCACGGGTGAAGGGGGTATACCTCAGTTGCTGCAGTGGTTTGATGCCACTGAGGTGACCCTTCGTTAGAGTAGGTGCCTCGAGCACTTTCGAACCACATGCGCTACCGGAGTTTTTCAATCGCAAGCACTCGACTGGTGGACAGCCGAACGTAACAAACGTGGGATCTCCGTAGCTTACGCTCTCTCTTGGGATGAGCTGAAAGAGCTCATGAAGAAAGATTACTGCCCTCCCCATGAAGTCCAGAAACTAGAAGACGAATTTTGGGAAATCAAGCAAGTCGAATGTGACAATACTGGCTACACCGCAAGGTTCAAACAGCTTAGCATAATCTGCCCAAGTCAAGTCAACACTTCAGAAAAAGCCATCGTGAAGTACATTCGTGGCTTGCCTGAATGTGTGGGCGACTTTGTCGAAGCTGCAAGACCTGCTACCATCGAAGAAACCTACCGCTTAGCCGCAGAGATCAACGACAAACGAGTCATGGAAGAATTTTTCCCCAAGAATCTTGTCATACAGGCTCATCAAGCAATCGTCATCGACTCTTCCGACGATTCTTCTAACGATTCCTCCGACGATTCTTCCAATGAATCCCCAGACGAATCCTCCGACGACACCGCACCACCGCAAGACGCTCAGCCCAGTCGCAAATGAAATACCTCGAGCCCAAACTCCTCGACAACTGGACTGTTGCAACCAGAACCCCTCCAAGCAGTTCCGGTTCACTCGAAGCGCGCCTACAATGGAATCCAACCCCTGTGTCTCACGTGTACGTATCACCACCCGCCAGAAGTTAACTGTCGCTATTGCGTAAATTGCAAATGGTATGGTCATCTTACCCAGCACTGCCGCACGGGGCCGCAGACTTGAGGAACTTCAGCAACAATCGCAGTCTCTGCAAAAGTCCTCTACTGCAATATCAATTATGCCTCTAATGTCGTTGTAATGATATGATTTCCCACATTAATTTCTTTTATGTGTTTGAACTTGTTCTATTACTCAACGTGATTCTCTTTCTCTCTCTCTCTTTCTCTTTCTCTTGTACTCGCGCATAATCTATATATTAGCACCATATTCGATATAATGTGTTTTGCCATCACCATGCGTCCTTGAAACGAGTTGCGATAAACGTGCAAGGGAAAACTTAATCACAGGTGCACACGGGATTATTTTGCTCAGTGCACGAGGATCGTAGTAAGTTCCAATGATGCCATAACGTTCAAGGCATGGTCAATCATGGTGGATACGCCACTGGTACTTCCTATATATAAGTGTCATGACCATGTTGGACAAAGTGTGACACCTATTCACGGGGCAGAGGCGTGTGGTTGAAGCATGGTGGATATGCCGTTGGTACTTCTTGTATATAAGTGCTTCGCCTTGCTAACCAAAGTCTTGTGAAGAAAGTGCCATGTGGAGTTGAACGTTATCTGACCTAGTATACTATTGAAGCTATTTTGACACACTAAACTACATCGCAAGGCGTAACAATCTCATCGCAGCTCAATGGTGTCACCGCTAGACTTTTCGTAAGTCAACACGCCGCAATCGCATGAATCTATCTCGCACTCACTATCGCTTTACGCTTAACGCTTAAACTCTTTATCACGCTATATCGCTTATTGTGTATCGCTTATCGTGTATCGCTTATTGTGTATCGCTTGACGTGTATCGTACATCGCTCGTCGCCTTACGCTTCGATACTCTTACCGCTTATCGCCTGACGCTCGTTGTTATCTGTGTTACATTAGCACACATGGCCTTGTTTCACGGGACGAAACTGGTCCGGCTGAAACATGGTGGATATGCCGCAGGTACTTCCTATATAAAGTGTTTTAGCCATGTCAGCAGACTTTTGTGGAAAGATGCCATGTGGGGCTTCGCTCATCGCTATCCGCTTATCAGTTATCGCTCGTCGCACTCGCTCGTGTCGCTAAACTGAGTTCGTAAACGACTTCATCGCTCAGTTTGCTCAGTTCTACTCTTAAAATTTGGCCCGACCATTTCTCGCTTGGACCAAGTTATCAGAATCTATCAGTACCATGTCGACACACATAACACTGCCTCATGATAAGGAAGCCATACGGCTAAAACATGGTGGATACGCTGTTGGTACTTCCTATATATAAGTGTTTTAGCCATATTGTTGGACTTTCGTGGGAAAGTGCCATGCGGGGCCGACTTTGAAATTAAACTTTCGTGGGAAGGTGCCACCCGGGCAACACCACCTCAGCATCCCCACCGAAGCAGCACCAACATTGTCGACATCACTTCTCTAATTATCATCACTATCACATCCCCCCATCTTTATCAGGTGATGGTGATTGTAGTAGTGAAGATCTGGATAAGTGAAAGCCTACGATGGTGGTGGTTCTAGTCAGACGAAACCGAGCATCATCACTTCCAACCATGTCAATCAGCCTTGCAAGCTACATCTAGCCGCCATCACTAGGACACCATGTCACCATCATCTTAACATGTTTTGTTTTGAAATTGATTGTTCTTTTGATTAATTTCACTCCTATTTGGTTGGTGTCACAATACAAAAAAGTCTACATGTTTTATTTTAATTTTTTTTTCTAAAAACTCTTTTAAGGAAACAAAAGTCATGATTGTTAAATTTGTAATAATTTTAGTTAGTTATTGTAGCCTTGATTTTGGAAAACATTGAAACCATTAGAGAGTCTGTTACATATCTTATTGAGTTGTCTTTTGAAATTTTGGAGAATTTAACTAAACAATCTACTTCAGTGATAGTATCTGCCACCACTGTCGAAAAGACGACAACGTTCGATCATGGACGATGACGGTGATGGTGACAATGATGGTTTGACTTGGTGGCTTGTGGTACCGACACGACAAATAAGAGAGAGAAGGTGGTAGTGGGTGGAAGGTGATAAATATCCCAATTGTCTTGGACAAACAGCATAGCGACACGTGGCCTGTAACCAATCAAAATCAACCAAAATTGAACAGTAAATATGTGAGAAGCCTTAAAAGTGTTAATTAATAGGAATATTGGATTTTAATAATCTCAACTATTCGTCGTTGACCGCCAATAGTCCCAACTTTAAAAATAATCACTGGCAGTCCTAACTTTTAACATATTGGCCTCCAATGGACCCTGATTAACAGAACGCTAACGCCGTTAGTCTCCGGTCGCTAGAAAAACGTTTTTTGGCCAGAAAACTCATTTTTTGCCTGAAAACTCAACATTTTCGTCCCGAACCTCTTTGTAACCTTATTATGGACCTTTGGGAACTTTTTTCTAGTAAAAGCCCCAATTATTAAAGTCGCCGGAAAACTCAACATTTTCGTACCAAACCTCTTTGTAACGTTAGATCGGACCTTTAGAAACCTTTTTTCTGGACAAAAATGATTTTCCGGCGACTGGAGACTAACGGCGTTAGGGTTCTGTTAGTCAGGGTCCATTGGTGGCCAATATATTAATAGTTGGGACTGTCAGTGGTTATTTTTGAAGTTGAGACTGTTGACGGCCAATAACGAATAGTTGGGATTATTAAAATCTAATATTCCTAATTAATATTGGGAAAATAACCATTTTGCTTCAATAGTTTCAATTCAATTTTTTTCCCGTGTTGTTACCAAATTGTCTCAATCAACTCAACTCTATGACACTAACAAGATCTAAAAATGGGGTTAATTATAAGAGCATTTTCGTTTTTTACTAATAAGGACTAATAATGTAATTTTAGTAAAATAAAGGACCAATTTAGTAATTTATATAAAGTAATACTAATAAATATAATAACGACTTAATTATTTATTATAAAACCACACTCTCTTTCTCACCCCAAACCACCACTCCCTATTATAACCACCACACCACTTGTTGTCGGCACCACCACCACCATCTGCCGACCATAGATTAAAGCATACATCTGAGGAAAGAAGAATTTTTTTTTGAACGGCCAACAAAATAACATTCCATTAAACAAGGTTAACAACGTGTTAACCCATAGTTACAGTCACCAATATTGTACCAGAGAAACAACGTTACACATAAATACAAGATAAATCAAACATTTGCCAGTCATTCCACGTAAGCATGCTTGCCTTCGATCGATTTCTCAATTTTTCATTGCCAACGATTACCACCTGTCGTCTATAGATCGAAGCACACATCTGAGCAAAAATCTAACAATCTTTCTCTCCCCCTCTCTTTCTTTTGGCTTAACGTTGTTGACGATGGTCTACACTTGCTGGATTGTGTGACCCTCCAAACCCTATTTACTAGCTGGCGCCCTTTTTCATTGAAGGAGTTACTGCCAACAATAAAATACTTGTTTGGTCTTTCTTTATGGTATTGATGACCTCGACGTCATTGGTATATGTGATAATGCTTGCATAGTGTACATACAAGCTCCAGACACTACAATGATCATTTTAGATGTTAAGAATTGACTATTGAGGTCTGAAGATGACATAAAGGTTTGTTGGTATGTCATAATTATGTTAGAGTTACAGATATCCTCGTGGAAAATCGAGTCCCACAGATGATGTCATTGAAACTGCAATGGATCTCCCGGCTAGTCTATTCTTTATCTATCTCGAGTAATAGTTAGGGCTCTCGTCTTTCCAAAAGACATGCTAAGACATAAAATACCCGCTAGGCTTGCCAAATAGAAGGGAATTTCCTCTGTCACCATTCTTAAATGTGAGAGTAAAACTCAGCTTAGATGTATAACTATCCAGGGATTACCCGAACTTGAAAGAATAAATGTGAGGTTGGTGAGAATCAATTCAATGACCATTCTCTAAAGAGATGAGCGGTATTTATACCCTCCTTACTTGATTTAGCTTATAGCCATAAAATGCAAGTCATCATTTTACTCTTTTTAGAGTCGTCGTAACTATCTGGTTGTCAACTCCAACTCAAGGTTTTATCGGAGACTTGTTGGTCAAAGCCTTTATCCATCAATCCTTAGATTGTGTTCTAGTTGTTTCCCATTCTTTGGTTTGTTGATCATTAAATAGATTTCAAGTCATCAGATTTCAATATCTTATCCTCCTGCAATTGCCTATGTGCGAGGATGAGCTATAACGTTTTACCTTCGGTGGATCTCTATAGTTAGGGGCTCATTTTGTCTTGTAGTTGTTACCCCTTCAATACCTTTGTGAGTATCCACATTCCTCTAATATGAGACAAGTTCTCATTCATTTACGAGAAACTTTTTTGTTTCAAACATACCACTTTTTCGTTACGAAGTTCTCATCATATAGATTGTACACATTAAATAACAATTATATTAATAATAATTACATATAACTACTTGTGTCTTAAGTTGGTAAAAAACACATTTTCATTATTTTCTAATGTCAAAAACATACATGACATGACTGAAGCCTTTATAGATTAAACTTCTTAAAATATGGATGTAATATATTTTGTTATATATAGAACAATAAATAATAACCTAAACCTGTTAAAAAGAATACATTGAAACTAATCACTTATGTATAAACTCTAATCAATTATGTATAAAATAAGGTTATGCTTAGCGCATCCAACATATAATCAATTTTAAATAGGAAACTATGAAAACCGTATAGTATTTACACATAGTGTTGAAAAGATATAATAATCATAAATTACACTTAATTTTGTAGTGTCTTAATATGTATGGCACATGAGTACAACATACATACCATTCTCACATGAACCATTCATAAGATCAACAAGTTAAGAAGTAATTTAGTTTAGAAAGAGCCAACAATAATCATGATTAATGTACATCTTAGGGCTTAAGAATCATCTTTATTGGAGTTACTTTTATAAGAGCATGAATAACGTGTTACCACCAACTAATACATTAATAAAAAATATTGATACATATTACGAAGTAATATACGCCAGAAAATAAGAAGAAATTAAGCAAAAAGTTACATAAAGTACCTTGTACCGGAGAAAAGTATTTAGAGTAATAAATGATAATTAAAGCAGAGTTTTCTAATATAATTTAAGTGAAAATGTATTCCCAAAAAATATTGTATTTTAGATGTAAAACAAATATCTATATTATTATTATTACTATTATAATTTTAAGGCTACTATTATTTTAAGGCACCATCTCATTGTAGCCTAATGGCATCTTATGGGTGATATAAGGCTTAGAGACCATGTTGTTCTGTGTTCGATTCTTACAAGGAGGTTTTCTCAGATTTATTGAGTTTTCTCTTAAATTGGTGTATATGCATTATTGCCTAATGGAGATGAATATAATCGGGTGGTTACTCAAGTGGTTCGTCAGTGATCCAAATTTGTCGTTAAAAAAAATTATAATTTTAAGGTAAATTGGATTTAAATAATCTGAACTGGCTGTTTTTGGCCAACAATAATCTCAACTGAGTTTATTCTCGACAGTGGTCCCAACTTTTTCATTTTGTCTGTATAATGGTTCGTCTTTAAAAATAACTTAATGGAGTTAATTTTTTTTCTTCGAATTATAAACCGATGTTTTAGGGCTTTTGATAAGAACGAGGAAGCGAGTCGATTGATGTAAAACTTACCTCGAAACGATGCTCTCGTTAACGTGGAACACCGCTCCCCTCACTAATGTCGTGAAGCCCATGGAAATTCCAACTATGGTCACAAAGGAGAGAGAAGGAACTAGCCATTGTGTGCATTGGATAAAAAAATAAAAAAGGGACAGTGAACCATACCCTTTGATAGTGGAGGAAGAAGATGATGGAAAAGAATGAGGATGTGGCGTTGAGGTGGAGAATGATGATAACCCTACACTAGTGAATTGCACCATATAGCCTAAGAGCATCCATAACGCTGGTCAGAGTCCAAAATTCAAACCTGCCACATCAGTCCAAACCCCATTTTTTTCCCTCCAACACTAAAGCTGTAACAACTCTCATCAAAAGTCATAATTATTAAATTAATTTGACCAATAGGAAACCCTAATTGAAACACCCAAGTGATTCAGCACAAACCCTAAAATTATCATAACAATCGGAATCAGGATCAGGGCCCCTAAAACTCAGGGGGGGTAAACCCTAGTGGACGATTATCCACTTAATTCGTTGTCAAATTATAAGAATTCGATTTTGTCAAGTCAGCATGCCTAGTCCCAATCGTGGCTACCCTATAGCCTACTTTTATGCCTTACGGACCGCAACAATCTCAAGCTTACGGTCCGTAAGCAGCCTTACGGACCGCAACACTAGGAATGTTACGGTGCGCAAGCTTGACAAAATTTCAGCTATAAATACAGAACATTGGCACTCGATTTCTGGACATTCAACGACGAAAGAATTCGAAATATACGCTGAGATTTCGTCAATTTACTCTCAAAATTCACAGTTAACACACACGGGTCACTAATCGACGCCGCAATCAGGGTATTAGCACGATCGCTATTACGATTCATTTTCCGATCGATCAATATATCCAATGGATGTTTAAGTGCCGCCCACATTAGGGCTATACTTTGTCGTTCGTCGTTAAATCGAGGAATGTTTAAGTATCATACTTTGTCGTTCGTCGTTAATTCGATGGATGAAGTATCGCACTTTGTCGTTCGTTGTGAGAATTTGATCTCGTGAGTTATCGTAAATGTTGGATTAATTACTAACCCCGAATTGTGTGCCTATTTAGGATAAAAAGGCTAAACTCTACTCAAATTAAATCTGCAATGTGAGTCATTCTCCTTTTCTCACAGTTTGTGAGTCATTCTCTTTTTATCAACTATTTTACAATACCTCAAATTATTTTCAAAAGTTATAATTACAGGGACTAAGTCGTGGATATCTTGAATCACTGGCTAGTGGGGTATTGTGCACATTACTAATTTTCTCCCAGTTAGGTTCATTGACCTACTAGGGATAATCATCACTATTTAGGTTCATTGACCTAATAGTGGTATGACCATCGTCACCATTGTGACTTGTCACCATTGTGACAGAGCGCCAGATAAAAATAAGATAGAAGCCATTGTAATCGCTCTTATGCTGTAATTAATAACTATGCATCATTATGCAAAATAGAATGATTCACTCAGTATTTCCCGCTGACAAAACCTTTTTCAAACATGTTTCAGGTGATCACATATGATCCAGGAAAAGTGCCATATAGCACTACCAGCTCAAAGAAGTGGCTCAGTATAAAAATAAAGAAACATGTTTTGTAAAATAAAAGATTTCTTCGTGAAATCAAACTATTGAAAATTACCGGGTTTTACCCCGCGTTGTGAAATAAATAATCGGGAAATATATCAGTTTTACAAAGATCCTGAAGATAAACTTCCGCTGTCAAACTCAATTAATTAAATACCACGGGATTTCTGTCCCGCGGCTCCTGAAACGGGTCAAACCGGGTCGGGGGCCGTGACAAAAGCATTCAAAATCTCCACATCACATCTCACTTTTACGAAGAAAAACAAAAAATGAAATGCATTTGTGTATGTGGTCCCTACCATTTCAAACTAGACTGGTCCGCTGGAACAAACCGGACCAGCCAAAGTCAAACATCTCCATCGCCATGTTGTGTCTGGAAATTCAGACGAGCACTCTAACTAAGCAGTGGAGATTTTTTTTGAATAAAATTATAGGGTAAATTACTTTTTGAGTCCCTGTGTTTTATTGGTTTTAACTAGTTGAGTCCAAAAGCAAAAAGTTTAACGACCTGAGTCCCTATAAGCATTTTTCTTAACCATTTGAGTCCAAATCTCTAACACCATCCATATTTTCTGTTAGTTATCTATTAAAAGACTAAAAATGCCCCTATATCTTCTTCTTTACCCTTTAGAAACCTAAAACCTAAAAGTTCTACATCTCATCTCCAGACCACCAGACCCCAACTCCTTCTCTCTAAAACCCCCACTCTCTCTCTCTAAAACCCCTCTCTCTCATCCCACAATCAGCTATGGCTCACTCCTTCTCTCTAACCACCAGACCCCAACTCCTTCTTTCTAAAACCCCCACTCTCGCTCTCTCTCTAAAACCCCTCTCTCTCATCCCACAATCAGCTATGGCTCACCAGAAGAGAGAGAGAAGAAACCTTATCCTTATGCTCACCTCCGATCAATATCTCCGCCACAGACGACCGTAGATCTAATCTGAATAACAACGCTGACGACAGCCTACATGATCTGATCTGTGGGAAGGGTATGGGGGTGGTGTGGTGGTGGGGATGATGGTGGGGAGGGTGGTGATAATGGTGGAGGTGAGCTCAGCCTACATGATTTGTTTGATTTTTTAGTTAGAATTTGGGTAATTTTTGGTTTTATCTACCGGACAACTTGGTGGGGATGATGGCAGTGCAGTGGTGGGGATGGTAGTGGTGCGGGGTGGCGGTGAAGCCGTCGGGATGGTGGTTGAAGTCGTCGGTGATGGAGGGTTCTCGATTCTAAAACTAAAAACTGAGGAAATTCAAAACGAAAAGACAGCAGGACCATTCAATTCCATTCTAAAACTAATTACCCTTCTTCAGATCATCAATTTCTTCCTGCTTTCAATTTCATTTACATATTCTTTTCAATCCAACATACTCAGGTATTTTACATTTTCATTCGGTCATGTGAGTTTTTTGTAATCATTTTGATCTTATTATTGTAACTTGCATTGAAAATCTTTGTAATTATTAGGCTGTTGTTAGTTTATGTTGTCTTATGGGTGTACTTATATGAAAGGGTTTGGATGGTTGAGCTTTTTGTGTTAATTTGGAGCTGGTGGTAGCATTGGGGCGGCGTGGCGGCGAGACGGTGGTGAAGGGTTCTCGACAATGGTGTGAGATGGTGGTAGTGATAGAGGGAAAGTGGTTTTTATGTATAGGTGTATTTATTTATTTAATTAATTATTTATTTTACTAATAATAATATAATACAGGGGCATTTTAGTCTTTTAATAGAAAACTAACAGAAAATATGGATGGTGTTAGAAATTTGGACTCAAATGGTTAAGAAAAATGCTTATAGGGACTAAGGTCGTTAAACTTTTTGCTTTTGGACTCAACTAGTTAAAACCAATAAAACACAGGGACTCAAAAAGTAATTTACCCAAAATTATATGATTATAGAATAGGGTTAGCGTATGCTGTAAAACCTCGAAGATGCTTTAGGTATTAAAATGAAACAAATTAATTTAATTTAATTGTTATAATAAATTGAAATAAATCAGTTTTGAAGGATGAGTTAATACTTAATAGGTCATTCAAACACAAATCTCAATATCACTTTAAAGCAAAATCCCTACACCCCTTCATTTCTCTCATATTTTCAATTTTCATCCATTATTCATCTTCTTCATCATCCGTACTGTTTCTCTCACCCACACCCAAAGTAAACCGTTCGATGATAGCATAATCCAATCATCTGCAACCTCCGATTCTCTGATGTAACCTTGTCGACCAATCGGTACAGTTTCTGCTTAACTTTTGTGCGATTTTAGCAGGTTTTTGTTCGAATTTCGTACCGATTTATGTTCAATTTTATTTTTTATTATTTGGGTGTTGATTGTTTGAGTTATTAGAGAGGATCTGAGTTTTTTGCTATGTGGGTTTGTTTTGTTTCTTATTGATTTACACGAAGTTCTTTGTTTTTTGTTTTTTTTTATAATTTTGTGAAATTTTGTTTTTGTTGTGAAACCAGAGCTTCGTTGATTGTTTTGAAGTCAAACGTAGAGTATTTAATTGTTAATTTAGTATGAATTTATTTATTTTTTATTTTTTTTGTATGGTTTTATTTTTATAAATTTTGTGTAGGTTTGTTTTGATGAAAATTTTAATGATTGTATAACTTTTGGATGATTAGAAGTGGTTTGTTTGATAACCAGAATTGAAGTGTAGTTTATATTGTTTTGTGTGTTGATATGTTAAAGTTTAATTGAGTTTAATTTTGGGCAATTTGTGATCTGTGTGATTTTTTTTTTGTAGTTCTTCTTCATGTTTTGTAATTAATTGGAATTAATAAATTGTTAAGCTTTTGTGATTATTGAACTAAAGACAGATGTTTATGTTTTGTTCATGTAGAATTCAGCCTTTGATTAACTTCTTTTGTGTAATTCATTATGAAAAATGTTTTCTTTAGTGTTTCTTTGATGATATCTATTCGTGTTGTGATTATTGAACTAACGACAGATTTTTATGTTTTGTTCATGTAGACTTCAGCCTTTGATTTAACTTCCCTTATGCGATTCATTATGAAAAATGTGTGCTTTAGTGTTTCTTTGATGATATATATTCGTGTTGTGTTACTTTGCTTTGTGGTCGATCTGTCTTTTTTTATATTATTATTCCTTGTATAATCTATACGCCTAATAATAATCTGTATACCTAATAAAATTGTTTTCATTTTAGGAACGCGTTTCTATCGGCGCTGACTTTTGGTGGTGAGTTATTGGAAATATTGTGCTAAATCTTGATTGTTCGTTATGCAACGACAAAGGAATATCTTTGATATCTTCCCGGAGAACATGGATCTTAATCAAGGTCCCAGTTACAACGGTTTGGACGATGAATGTAATAGCAGAATATCTCCTAACGAAAGGCGTTTATTAAGTAACGAGATTTCTGGCGAGAAAAGTTACAGTAGCTGGGACGTAGGCGAATCAAGCTCTAGACCGAATGCACAAAACCATGCAGCTAATAATAATAACAACCGGTCCACTTCACTTGGTTCTCATGATTCCAGAATTAGAGAACGACAGTTTGATTTATCAAGAGTCGGTAGCTCATTGAATCTGCAGAACGCTGGTTCCGATGATATCCCTGTGGATGTAGATTTGAACCTTGAATATAGGGATGATGGTGGGCCTATTAGGGGCATTTCATTAGGTGATAATCAGAGTCAATCCTCTACTATTGTCAATTCTCGAGAACCGACTGTTCGTGAGAGCGCAGTCAGGTATATTAATCGAGAGCCAAACAGTTATAGTCAACGGTCAACTCAACAACCGCCTTCAATGCCTGTTCCCGGCTTGCAAAGAAACCTACTCCCCTTTCCGTTTATTGGTACCGGCAATTCAAGAAACGGAAGTTCATCAAGTTCGGGAGTTAATCAAGATAACTCGAGCTTAGTTACTGGGAGGTCAAACATTAACGGAGTTAATGGTCAATATAGGACGATAATGAATGACGGCAATATCCTACCTAATCTTAACGCCACAACGGATGATCAGCAAATATCAAATGATATACCTCCTTGGAGTCTGTTTCCGTACCTAGAGACCGAGTCTGGAGGTCATAGAGGACATTTTCGTAATTTCCCGTCGGGCCCTTCTGATGAAAACGTGCTTTTGTCTGGAAGTCGGAACCAGCCACGTGATCGTCAACCTAATTTAAGGTTGGAGGTATTTGATGATGAATGGCAGGCTTTTGGTGGTGACCTTGAGGGAAGACATAGGCTGGTTTCTGAGGTTTGTGTTCCCACCATGCAATTATGTAACGTTTTTAAGGTTTTTACGTTGTGTTGTATTTATGCGATTCATTAAACGATTGACTTCTGTTACAGGTGCGCCAGATTTTGAGTGTATTGAGAAGAGGTCAAAACTTTAATGCTGAGGTCTGGTGTTTTCCTTTTCGACTGCATGTTATATTTACTTTATTTGTTATTCGCTTTAGAAATCAAATGAGAAATTTGAATTCTTGAAATATTTATGTCAAATTAGTATATGGGATTGGATCTAAAGAACATGCACACATATGTATATACGCATATGTGCGCGCGCTCTGCGTGCGTGTGTGTTAAAGAAGTACATAATATTTGATTACCTCCAATCTCTATTGATTAAGTAAATAGTATATGTATGTATGTATATTAAAGAAGTGCCTAATGTAACTTTAACCCAATAATCGAATCGAACCTAACATTTAATTACCTCCGATCTTTATTTCTAGGGTTGCCGTTTTATATATTGTTACCTATTTTGATCAAGTAAATAGCATTGTTACCTATTTTATTAATTCGCCTTAAATAACTCAAGTTTATGGAAATACCTCGTCAGGATTACTTGCTCGTTGATCCGGTTATAAACGGGATTGCCGATCTGCATGATAGGCACCGGGACATGAGGCTAGATGTTGATAACATGTCGTATGAGGTTAGCTTCACCTCTTAACTTGTTAAAAAGCAGTTAGTTTTTCATTTGATTATTTGCTTTATTTGTAAACTATATGCAATATGCATCGTAATCAGGAACTGTTAGCACTGGGAGAAAGCATCGGGGACGTCAAAACTGGGTTGACTGAGGATGTCATAATGAAGTCAATGAAACAAAGAAAACACCTCTCGTTCATGGCTATAACCACACAAAACTTTGAGCCATGCTGCATTTGCCAGGTAAGGTTCATCTTTCACTACTGTGTATCTATGGGATGTGTTATGTGTTTCTCGTATACGTTTATTATGTAGTAGCTTACTAAGGCATTATTTTAGCACTCCCATGTTTTCTTGTGTTGCATATGTATACATTTTTTTAGAGTAAATTACTGTTTTGGCCCCTGTGGTTTAGCCAATTTAACCCTTTCAGCCCAAAAAGGAATCTTTTGACATATCAGACCCTGATGTTGCATTTTATAACGGTTTTGACCCCTGACACTAGCGTTATTACGCTTTTGCAGTTAAGTGTATGGGCAATAAGGTCATTATATGCCTTAGGGGCTGTTTTTGATAATTACAAAATTCTTTTAATTTAGGGGTTGTTTTTGAAAATTATAAAGTTCTTTTAACATTGACGAGACTATTAATGAAATTACTCAATTTTTATTATTATTATTATTTCATTATTTTCACGATTATTATTTAACAAAATACGTTTTAACTATACAAATGAATATATATTTTCATTGACCGTTTGTTTTTATAAATAATGTCGTTTTAAAAAATAATTTTTTGACTTTATTTTAATCCGTCATCATTTTTAAAATTGTTCCTTTTTAAACTCTTTGTTTTTTAAAATCGTTTTTTTTAAGTCGTTTTTTAAACGCTTCATTTTACACAATTCTTTTTAAAAACGTTTGTTTTTTAAACAATTCGTTTTTTAAGTCGTTCGTTTTTAAATTTTACAAAATGAAATGTATAAAAAAAACAAAAGAAATCGTTCATTTTTCAAACTTTTTTTAGAATGGTTTATCTTTTTTCAAATCTTCCATTTCTTTGGGCCGTTTGTTTGTTCAAAATTCGCTATTTGTTAACCTTTCGTTATTAAATTTGTGCGTTTTGTTTTTTTATAAACGTCGTTTTTTTTAAAATATTCGTTTTTTAAACCACTCATTCATTTAAAATCGATCGTTTTAAATTATATCTATTATCGAAATTGTTCATTTTTTGAAGTTCTTTTTCCTTAACGGCTACAAGTAAATTGAATGCAAAGTTTTAAAAATGAAAGATTTCAAAAACGGGTCTAAAAGTAACGTTTAAAAAGAAACGCTTTTAAAAATCCTCGACTTAAAAAAACGATTTATTTAAAAATTATAAAAAAAAGTTTCTAAAAATGAACTATTTAAAAACTTTAAAAAGTACGATTTTAGTAAACGGTTTAAAAAGGAACAATTTTAAAAATGATAGACAATTGAAAAAAAGGTCAAACAACCAATGATTTTAAAAACGCCGTTTATAAAAGACAAACGGATAATTAAAATACATATTTATCTGTATATTTAAAACGCATTTTGTTAAATAATAATCGTGAAAATAACGAAATAATAAAAAAAACTTGAATAATTGCATTAATAATCTCTTAAATATTAAAAGAACTTTGTAATTATCAAAAACAGCCCCTAAGGTATATAATGACCTAATTACCCTTACATTTAACTACAAAAAAGTAACAAAGTTAGTGTCAGAGGCCAAAACCGTTATAAAATGCAACCTCGAGGTCTGATATATCAAAAGATTCCTTTTTTGGCTGAAATGGTTAAACGGGCTAAACCATAGGGGCCAAAACAGTAATTTACTCTTTCTTATAGCTATGTATGTTGTCAATTAAATTTTGTATACGTATATGTTTGGAGTTGAGGGTATCACTGGAAGCAGACCCTACCAGTAGCTTTGCTATAGATGGGATTTTACTGGGTATGGTTGTTGGTGGTGATACTAGTTTTTAGAGAATGTCTGTCAAAAAAACAATGTTTTCATAGTTGAATCAGTCGGTTGGATGGATGGGGACCCGCACATAGAGGTAGCCAGGAATGGTTGGATTATAAAAACCACGGTTGCTATGTGTGGACGAATATCTTGGAGTTTCTTTTTGCCGAATTTGTTTTATCATCTTCTTATTCAAAACAATTCATCTTTACACTTTTTTAAACAATTAAGTTTATTATTTTATTTTGTTAAAAAACTTGTACGTTGTATTGCTATTTAAATCTTCTATCTATATTTGAACGATCAATCTTTACATGGTAATTTCTATACTTGTATATTTTTTATGTTGAAGACGCTATTGGTTTTTGATACCGACGTGTAGACCGGTAGAGCTACCTGTTTAACGACCGGTCTGGTTTTTAAAACATTTAGAAGCTTAAGGATCTGGAAGGTGGATGATGATATTCGTCTTGTTTTTGTCGTACTGCAGGAAGAGTATAATAACGGAGAAGATGTTGGGATATTGGACTGTGGACATGAATTTCACACATGTTGCATCAAGCAGTGGCTCACCCAGAAGAATTTATGCCCCATTTGCAAGCTGCCTGGCCTTTCTACTTGAAAAATCTTGGGGTCCATATGCCAGTTTCTATGTTTAAAAGTTTTATTGTTTTTTTTTTTTGAACTTCAGTAAAGAGAGGGTAATAATGGTATGTTATGTAAAGATTTGGTGATTATATTTATGGGTAGAGCCCATTGGATGATTTAAAGACCGGTTATTTTAATATTTATGGGTCGAGCCCATGGTGAACATCTTGGGGTTTTATTGGGTTTGTTTGTTTGTTTCGGCTGGCGGAAACTAGTTATGATTATAGAGGTGCACAAAAAAACCGGTTTGGGAACTGGAACCGAAACAGTTATTGAAACTGGTTTGGAATCGAAGGGTTGTAATTGGATTGGGAATCTATACTTTGGAACAAGTTTGAAACTGGTTAAAACCTGATTTCAAGCCCGAATCAAACCGATACCTTTTTTCACTAAAAAAACTGGTTCCAACCAAAGGCGGTTTTGACCAAGTTCGACCCAAACTGGAACTGGACCGATTTAGGCGAACAAAAAAAATCGGTTTGTGCACCTCAGTTTATAAAGGCTTTGCAGCCCTGACATGTGAAGTCATGGGTGCTTAACTTTGGGCTGAAATAAGTTATTAGGGGAATAGGGGTAAAACATCTACTTTCTATATGTAAAATAATAAGTTAATATTATTAAGGGGTTTGCAATGGGTTTTGTTACCATTATTTGCAAACTACAATAATGGACATTTAAAATAGGGCTGTGCAACGGTTCAGAGCCGAATCGGAACCGAACCAGAACCGTTAAATGCTAAATATAAGAACCGGAACCGAACCGTATTTTAACGGTTCCGATTCGGTTCAGAACCGGGTTAAACGTTCTTGTGTAATCGGTTATCGCGGAACCGGTTATCAATTAAATTCTAAAATTAACAATTCAATTAAAATCATTCAAACCATTTTAAAGCTCTACCTACTGAATTATATGAAAAAAAATCTTCCCAACACATAAATATAATGAAACAAAAATGATGAGTACAAAAAAAAAAATCAATCAATTATAAATGTTAGCTGTAGAATTAAGGTTAGAAATACATGAATACATGTTAGCTGTAGAATTAAGGTTAGAAAATGACTATTCTTATTCATCTTCCAATTAATTGATTAAAGGATTCATATTTAATTAGTCTTAATAATAATAATAATAATAATAATAATAATAATAAGTAAAACACGAGAGCTACGATTTATCTTCACATTCTCCATCGCTCTTCGAGTTTAACACCCATTCCCATCAAAACATTCTTTACACAACATAGTAAAATATATCTTGATAATGATAGTACAACATTTTTACAAAAATATTCCATTAATTAAATAGGGTTTTAAATATTTTATAATCACAACCGGTTCTAGCGGTTCTTTAACCGGAAGTGTCGATTTTAACCGGAACCGAATCGGGAACAGTTTTCACTTAAATTTAAGAACCGGAACCGGACCCAATATACAAAAATACGGTTCGGATCTAGCGGTTCCGGCTCAGCTCTAATTAGAAATAGAAATAAATCTTTTTGGGTTTAAGAAAACTATCGCGTTTTTTTTTCCGTTCAGATTTAGGTGACAATTAGTCTTACACCAAATCATATGTATTCGTTGTTAAATGCATGAATTAAGAAGCAACTTTACTCTAAGTTGCTTACACTAAACCACAAATTACAAGTTTAAATTCACCCAAATATGTATTCACGAGAAGTGTTGAAATAATAGGTTTTGGGTTCCTTGATGATTACATAACTTGGGTTCATTATTATTAGTTATGTATACATTTACAAAGTTTTGTGAATAGTAATTTTGATCATCTTTTACCTTTTTTCCCTATTAACTTTGATCATCTTTGACTTTCTTTTCTGGACCTGTTTTTTTATTTTTGACTTTCCCCTTTTTTTCAAATCTTTGACCTTTTTTTACCTTTCCTTTTTTTTCAATCCGACCACTAAGTTTGTGAATAGTAATTTTAACCATCTTCGACTTTTTCCTATCAACTTTGATCACCTTTGACTTTCTTTTTTGCTATTTTTTTATCTTTGACTTTCCCCTTTTTAAAAATATTTGACCTTTTTTTTTTCTTTCCGACTAGTAAATTTGATTAATTTTTACCTTTTCTTTTTTAAGATCGACGTCAACCGAATTCCTGCTGCAACGCGCTGGTAATTTTACTAGTTTTCTTACGTTTTGAAAAGTTGCACAAAATCAAATTTAGTATAATCCAAACACTCTTGTTATAAGCAAGCTTCATGCAAAGGACGTGAATTTCTAAGTTATTGTATGTGGATTCCTGTTTCGATGATTCGATGTACGAGACGAAGAGTGTGTATATGTAATAAAAATGTGAATTTTCATGAAACACGTCACTTTTTCATTAAAGTCAGTTATTGTTATATTCATGTGGGCTGACAGGTGACTGTCCACAGTGCCACTTGCACTGTGGTGTCAGACCCACTTGCTTTGTAGGCAGGATGCGGTGTCGGGCCGCATCACTGCTTGCGATAACTGATGTTGTTCCCGCGTTATTGTTCTGGCCAAGATGATGCGGGATGCGGTGTCGTGCCTCATCGTCGCTTGGTGACTGTTACTGTTGTCCAGCTCCCTTGTCGTGACGAAAATGTTCGTAGGATGCGGTGCCAGGCCGCATCGCTATGCGTAACATCCATTTTCGTCCTTAAGGTAAGTCTTCTCATCACTTGACAGATTGGTTTCGACCGCTGTGTTCGCGCGTGCCCGCACGGACACAGATAAGTTCTTGCTGATGGGGGTTTTTGATAAGGGTAATGGTCACTCGCGGTCGTACTGACGCGAGATCTGGGACCATACCCCTTCAATTAGTTTACTAGCTTATAAACCCATATATTACACGGGTTGAATATAAAAAAAAAATGCAAATCATAAATTTGTACGTAATTATTGAAATGACTGATGACATAAAATGTGAAGCAAAAAGAAAAAAAAACTATATTTTTAGCTATTTAAATATATTTTCTTAAGTTTTCATTTCTTTTGAATCATTGTAAATGTACGGTTGTAAAACACCAACACTAAAAAAATAAAAACAATGATGGTTAGACTGTAAGTGTTTTTAAAAATAAATTGTAAGTTATAAAGTTACGATAAATTAATTGTAATTAAATTCTAGTCTGTATATTAATGATATAATAAATACTTCGACATGTATAGTATTTTTACGAAATAGGGATAATGAGATAAGATACAAATGCTATTATGGTATAGAAAATTATTACGTATTAAAAAATCTATTACTTATATTAAAACAAAACAATTTTGGCCACTTGGCATTTGCTTATACCTCTTTTTGCCACCTGTCAACTTAATATTCCACACAATTCTTCTTTGGGCGGCAATATACATCGATCACTTCCCATGTTTCTCTTTGATTGTACCGCCTTTGGCTTTTATTGGCTTTTATTGTACAGCCGTTTCAAAACCAATGCTGCATCCTCCAATCCATCACCATCTTCAATTGAATACTAGCAATCAAAATCGATGAAGGAGGATTGGTATCAAGAACCCTAGATCTATTAATAATTATGTATTCCTCTGTTTCTTCATCGATTTTTTTCCTTATTTTGATATATGTAATGCGTAATCCTACTCATTGATGTCCTGAACGATTAGGGTTTTACTTTCTCTCTTGAGTCGGTTGCTGCAAGATGGTAAGCTATTGTCACTCTAAAACCACTCCCTCAAAGAGATTGAGCGCCAATTCCATTACAGCCGTTTCCTTTTCTCGCTAGACCTCACATCCGTTGCTGGTGATGGTATTTCTGTGTTTGTGAATATGTAGATAGGGTTTCCATTTCCTCATCGCAATCCCATTTCAAATCTCTTAAACCCTATGCAATCTGAAGATATCTTTATGTGTTTCTCTTTTATTTCAGCCGTTTTGATGTCTAAAAAGCTTTTCACTGGTGGCTAGGGTTTGTATGGTCCAAGAACGGTCCCTTTCTTTTCTAGAATGTTAATTAATCAGGTAATTTCTTTGTAATCTATCTTTGCCTACATTTTTGTTGTTTTCCTTTTGTGAAATTTATACTTTCATTGTATTATGATTCTTCATTGTAATGTTTTTAATTTGATTAATTTAGGGTGCGATTAGGGTTTTGCGGTACACAATCATCCATCATTGATGACAATTTATTATTTACATTTATATTAGTTTGATGTTTTTTTCCTTTGTATGAACTGTGTAGGGTTGTTTTTGAAGCCCTAGATATTGCATACATCTTACTTCTGGTTGAAGCCTCTTAAATCTAAACATTCAAGCATCAGGTACAATCATCTCATAAGAAAATACGTTGCAATTTGAAGGTCTATTGTAACCTTAAACATCTCATACGAAGATTTGTCAGTTGCTTCTACTGTTAGGATGTTTGGATTGTTGTTTTGGTACTGATTGTATCTATTAATATGTTAATTAATCGAATCAATGTTTTTGTTGCAAAGATGTTACACTATGTGATTTCTGCATGTAATCTTATTTTATAAGTGATTTCATCCTATTTTATTGTAGTTGAAACCCATTATTTATATATTTTTTTCAAGTTGGTTGTTTCGCGGTATTGCAGGGACCTGAGTTGCAATAATTTGACCGGTCAAATTCCTCCGATCCTTGGAAACTTGACTTATACCGAAAAATTGTGAGAACGTTTTTTTTTTTTTGTGTTGTGCTGAAGTTGTAATAATTAGTTTATAAGATGTTTGACTGTTTAGTAATTTGATTATATAAACACTTAATGGTATTCTCCATAAGAACGTTTTATATATTAACTTCTTGAAACTGCGTTCTTCGGTTTTGTTGTAAGTATCTCCATAACAACAAGTTGACAGGATCCATTCCTCCTGAGCTCGGGAATATGCCGAAGCTCCATTACCTGTATACGCGCTTCCGTGCTTATTATCAGTCTTAGAATATTATATATATGTTACGAATCTTTAACGCGTGCATTTCTGTTATATAGGGAACTGAATGATAATCAGCTTACGGGTCATATTCCACCGGAGCTTGGAAAACTCACCGACCTGTTTGACCTGTAAATTCTGCAATTCCCAATTATTTAACATGATTCTGTTTTTTTCTTTCGGAAGTTAATTATGGTGTGTGATTGTAGTAATGTTGCCGGGAATAAACTCCATAACAACAAGTTGACAGGATCCATTCCTCCTGAGCTCGGGAATATGCCGAAGCTCCATTACCTGTATACGCGCTTCCATGCTTATTATCAGTCTTAGAATATTATATATATGTTACGAATCTTTAACGCGTGCATTTCTGTTATATAGGGAACTGAATGATAATCAGCTTACGGGTCATATTCCACCGGAGCTTGGAAAACTCACCGACCTGTTTGACCTGTAAATTCTGCAATTCCCAATTATTTAACATGATTCTGTTTTTTTCTTTCGGAAGTTAATTATGGTGTGTGATTGTAGTAATGTTGCCGGGAATAAACTCTTCGTAGTGGGTAGGGTTCGTATGTTCTAAGAATGATTGGTGGGAAGGGTTTGGTTAGCACTTTTAATTGATTGTTCGTGTATTGCCATTCATTTACTGTTAGAGTTTTTAATTTTTATGTCCTAAAAGTGCACATAACGAGACTGTAATGCTCAAAATGTGACAGGTACAACCTGTTATGGAAACGGGATATGAGACCCAATATTGCTTCGGGAGATTAAGATCCCTTCGTTGCAGAATTCATCAGTGCGTATATGGACCATGAATGTTTACTTTTGTTAGTTCTTGGATTAAACCTTGTGAAGTAATTGAAACATCATTGTAATGGTTTACTGTTTTTAGGTGGCAAAATGTTATCAGATTCGTTGTACCTGCTGGTCAACGTGATACGCCTCCTTCAAAGTCAACCGTAGCAGCCGGAGTTACGACTTCTGTAGGTTAACATGGAACTTCTGCACTGTCTTATTTTGGTAAAATATTTCCTACAAGTTAAGGATTTGTTTTTGTTGTGTTTTCTATGATTTAAGGCATGCTCTAGGTGTTACAAACCAACCCGTTGAGACGTTTTGTGACGGAGATGCAGGTGCCATAACTATACACTTTTCACACGTTATTTGTTTCGCGTTACTTCTTATCTTATTCTTCAGAATGTCCTCTTTGTTGTTTTTACTATCATATTTTCAATAGGTTTTTGACAATGTGAGTATATTCAGTCCTTCTATCTCTATTAGAAACTTATTCTCTACACAGAATAATCACCAATATCATGGTGAACAGGGCATTTGGGTAGGTTGTAATGTTCCATTAGTTATGGGGCTTAAAATGTTAGATATATATGTGCACCACATGTTATCTATCAAAAAGTATAACTATACAACAAGGACCATTATAATAGCCCTTTCTAACATTTTCATGACTTTAATGCTTTGTTCGAAACTTCTTTTTGAAATAATTAAAATTATCAGCAGTGGCAGTTAAGTAGTTCATCTCATGTTCTGTGTTAATGGACAATACGTCGAGTGGCAAAAGGTCAGTTAACTTTTCAATTAAGCAGTAATAAGCAGTAATTAATTGGTGTGTTAAACATGGGTCTTTAAAATATTGTATTTTTTTTACAGTGGAATTTTCGTATTGGGTTCACTCCAAGGGAGGGTTTAGTAATTCATTCTGTTGCATATGTTGATGGTAGTCGAGGCTGAAGACCCATAGCTCATAGATTGAGCTTTGTTGAGATGGTTGTGCCGTATGGTGATTCAAACGATACTCATTATAGAAAGAATGCATTTGATGCAGGCGAAGATGGCATCGGGAAAAACGCCCACTCTCTTAAAAAGGTCTACTTTAGTGAATTTGTCAGATGGTTTGGTTGGTCAATTTGAAGTATATGCTATATAATGTGTTTATACTTATAATATTGGTATTATCAGGGATGTGATTGCTTGGGTTATATCAAGTACTTTGATGCACCTTTTACAAACTTCACTGGGGGCGTTGAAACTATAGAAAATTGTGTATGTATGCATGAGGAGGATCATGGAATCCTTTGGAAGCACCAAGACTGGAGAACTGGTTTAGCTGAAGTAAGAAGATCTCGGCGACTCAAAGTATCTTTTATATTCTCCGTGGCTAACTATGTTTCTATTGGCACTTTTACCAGGTGAGTTTATATACATAATTACTGTACTCAACCTTTAACTTTTTCCTATTAAACACATTCGGTTAACGACTAATTGGATTATTAAAAAGTTACATTTGGACTTGGTAATTTATTGCATAACATAGTTCTGTTAAGGGCTCGCCTGAAGGTGAATTCCCAAACAAAATCCACGTGTCGGTGAAGGGCTCGCCTCGTGGGTCAAACAAAACCGTTCTCTTGAAGAAACTGATATCGTCCTTTGGTCAGCAAACTTTTTCAACTAATTTTGTTTTTCTATAAATATACGTGTGTGTAAGATTTAGCTTATATATCAACTAAATGTTGGATTTGCAGGTATGTGTTTGGGATCACTCATGTTCCCAGGTTAGAAGATTGGCCAGTTATGCCGGTGGAGCACATTGGCTTTATGCTTCAGGTAATTTAAATTTCCACAATTATGGATGTGTGGACGCTTGGGGGGGGGGGAGTGAAAGTGCACTAATTTTAACGCTATTTTAGTACGTAAAAATAACGCTAAAAGAGGGGGATGGTTAATCATGCATCATGGCGTTGATAGCCGAAAGACAGAGGGGTACATGCACTAATCGACAATTGTCCCGATTGTTGAGTGTTATATGCCTTGTGTCCAAGGCTTGATGCAAAACTACTATCGAGCCGGGGGTCTCACTGGAAGCAGCCTCTCTATTCCTACGAGGTAGAGGTAAGGCTGTCTACATCTTACCCTCCTCAGACCCTACCTTAGCTTTGCTATTGATGGGATTTACTGAGCATGATGATGATGATAATAAGAATATGAACACTTTATTCTATGTATTTTT
Source organism: Helianthus tuberosus (assembly GCA_030545235.1). Taxonomy (NCBI): domain Eukaryota; kingdom Viridiplantae; phylum Streptophyta; class Magnoliopsida; order Asterales; family Asteraceae; genus Helianthus; species Helianthus tuberosus. The sequence goes on along the minus strand of CM060408.1, from coordinate 66,717,194 downwards.
ATTGTAATATATAAATATACTACTTTGTCTTTAAAAAAAACATAAATTAAAGTGTTCATACTTTTCTTATCATAAACATCAACTACTTTGTAAAAAGTGTATTAATTTATGTATAATGTAAAATATATTGTATATATAGGTTAATGCATCATACATGTAAAATAAAAAGTGATTCAATGGTTTTTTATGAGCTCTAGAAAGATGGTCCCGGGTTTTGTACACAACATAGATTGATATCATATGACAGTTTTGCCCTTATATCACAGGAAAAGACAAAAAGAAGGGGTTGAGATACAACTATAAGGGTAAAATTATCAAATGACAATCACAAACTATCACTCTTTTGATGATAGTTTTATCGAAAAAAATCGTTATATGGTTGCAGCCGCATGGGTTCTTTAACTGCTCGCCTGCAGTTGATGTTCCTCCAGGAGCCTGCGAGTCTGATGTGAAAGACACCGAGCATAAATAAACCGTTGCTTCCAAGCCTGTTTCAAACGGTTTGATTGCCAAGCTTTAATGTAATCATCATCAACAAAGTCGACTTTTTACCGCCCCTTATCTTTTTACCATGTCGTTTAAACCTTTTTAATTTGTATGATTTTAGACGCTAGACTTTGGTTGTGTAATCATCATCAGGCTCCGGTTCAGTTTCAGTTGCTATCCTCGCTTGAGTGTACTGAATGTTTTATGTTTGTACTTTCTCAAGGACCATAGATGATGAAAGTTGGTTTGAATATCATGTGTCTGAGTGGAGTTTTTTGGTCTTATTATCTTCTAATCGTTATCACTAGGTACATGACTCTCCTTTACATACTTCTAACATTTTAATTTATTGTCAGATTTTCACGGACGATCTGTTTTAATATAAATAACATGAGCAATTGTTTATTCCATGGTTCGAAAAGCTTAGAGTCATAGACTTGTCTCCACAACATTCGTTTTGCGGTTAATCTCAGTTTAACGTACCGATTCAAGCGAGTAGAGAGGAATGTGAGATCATATAAAATTAACATTACAATTTTTTGTAGATTGGTTGTGTTTGTTTTTCTAGAAGAGCTCTGAGATATTGCAAAACAAGAGTGTTGATTGGTGAATAATATTCTTCATTGAAGCAAACTAACTACAGTGTTGATCCTGTTATTAACTCAATTGTAGTTTACAAAGAAGTATTTCGTGACTTGTGATCTCCATGTACTCATTCATCGTTCGATCATTCATTCCATGTAATTGTTCCCTAAAAATCATAATAACATTTTTTTGAAGTCATTTAATGTTTATTTGTTGTTTTTTAATCAATTTTGTTAATGTACTAAAAAACATGTATACTCATACACATACTTAAATATTAACCTAAAATTATACATAAATAAAGAGTACGTTCACTTATAATTCGCTATCCATTATCTTCCATAAACACAATATTACACAAATTTGCATCATCATGTATCTCGAGATATTACATTATTTGTCTCATTGTAGTTTACTAATTTATTATTACTTGAACGCTTATTTAATTCAAACGATTACTTCAATAAATTAAAGTTATTCATTTGTGTTTTAGTCCACCCGCGAACCTCGCGGGTTCTTATATGCGCTTAAAAAAAGGACTATAGTTTTTAAAAATATAAATTTGTGTTTCAAGACAACCTCTTTAAATAGGAGTCACCATTTAAATATTCAAATCAAAATTTTATAATATTATATATATATATATATATAATAAATGAAAGTTATTTGGGCCACGTGTCAACACCAGAGAGCCCCTAAATGCCCTTTTTCCCGCCCAACAGTGCCACTGCCCTCTTCTATTTATATCCTCCTTCATTTACTCATTTAGGGCTTCTTGATTTCTTTCTCTCTCTGCTCTGCTCTATTTCCGATCGATGTTTATCCTCTCTCATGTTTATCCTTCTTCTTCTTCTTCTTCTTCTTCTCATATTCATCTCCTCAACAACGTACGGCAGATGTTACTTCTATTGGATACATCTTCGTTTGAAACCCTAAATCATGTACCGTCCAGTGGTTGAAGAAGAGAATAATCATGTAAGATCTACTTTTTTATCTAGAAATTTTATTTCGTTTTATCTATTTTGTCATACTGAACATGATGAACCCTTTTCTACCCTCAGAAGAAGAAACAGATCTCCTTATCGTACTCGATGAACGCTTTTGTACAACCTCCTCTTAATCGGTGACTCTGGTATGTTTGGTTTGTTGTATCATGTGATTACGAGCAGATTTATTTTGATATGTTTTGTACTTTGTCTTTCCAAACCTTTTTTGTTGGATTATAGAGTTTGTTGATTAGAAGCAACCTCTGCCAGACGGTTGTTGAGGAGATGGAAATGGGAAAGGTTATACCAGGTGTGTTGATAGGTGATACCAGTGCAAAAGTTTAGGATTTACTGTTTGGTGTGATTTATTTTTTTGGGTATTTCTAACGTTTTGATTTACTGTTTATTGGTGCATTGATTCATTTGTAATCCTTTGCAGATCTCCCGTCATCTCAATTTGAGCAATTAAACGTAGTTTTGTTAATCACTATCGGTGTTTTAATTACTAGCAGTGGTTAAAAAGTTTTCCATCAGCTATTTGACTTAACAATAGTTTGCGTTATTTATTCTAAATTCATCAGTTTTTGTAGGTAAACTGAAGTTTGCACCAATAGGCACTGCCCAGCTAAGTTTCCTACAATGACAGTGGTTATAACAAGTTAATATGGCACATCACTGATCTGCCTAACAAGTGTTGGATATAAGGATGGTTGTACATAAAGTTTGATGAACATCATCCACTGTTCAATTATGAAGAACCACTGATCAAGACCAAAGTCCAGACAAGCACCGATCAACTAAATGTGAAACACTCTCCAACAACAGTGGTTCCTCATCAACAAAACATCTTCTATGTTTGTTTATGTTAACAATGTTTATTCTATCTTTGTTTATGTTAATAGTGTTTATATGTAACAGAATTTATACTATCACTTCAGTGTTTTGATCTGTACTATTAATTGAACAGTTGTTTCATCTTTGTACTAATAAAATTCCTATACACTTGGATGAATATTAAGCACCTCATCTTGATTGTTTGAGTATAGTATTCTTGAAATTGGTTCAAACATTTGATTGTTCAAAATATTCCACTACTGAAATACTACCACTGTTTCTTCAATCTCCATGTTGACCACTGATTGACCAAACATCAGTGTTTTGAAAACTGGTTGGTATCCACTGATCGGAAAAAATCCACCAACTTTATTCTCATCAAAAAATTTAAAGTTAGATTAAGAAAAATTCTTGATGACAATTTGTTTCAAACAAATCACTATTTTAATGCTGATTTCTTGATCTTTTGACATTTGATTAAGCAAATTTTGTATTTCAAATTGACGGTTATTATATGTTGATTAAAGTTAAAATAAAATTTAAAAAAGTCATTATGGCATTTGCTATCAAATCAAGTCAGTAGTTACTGACAATATCAGTAATTTTGAAATTCAAAATATGTAAAATGGTAATTTAAAAGACTTTGTTTATATATAACAGTGTTTTCCGCATCAATGTTTTAAAGACTGTTAGGTTGTTAGATGTCATCACCTCAGTGTTTTATATGAAACCATTTTTATGGCATCAGTGTTTATATGTAACAGGGTTTAGTACTTTTGTTTATATGTAACACTATTTATCACATCAGTTTAGTGGTTTGATCTGTATTATTAATTGAACAGTTGTTTAATCTTTATACTAATAAAATTCATATACACTTTGATGAATATTAAGCTTCTCATCTTGATTGTTTGGGTATAGTATTCTTGAAATTGGTTCAAACATTTGATTGTTCAAAATATTCCACTGTTGAAATACAACCTCTGTTTCTTCAATCTCCATGTTGACCACTGATTGACCGAACATCAGTGTTTCGAAAACTGGTTGGTATCCACTGATCGGAAAAAATAGCCGCTGCTCACTTTTACATTGTTGACAACCAATTACATAAGAGTTCCACCAACATTATTTTCATCATAAAATTTAAAGTTAAATTAAAAAATAAAAATAAATTCTTGATGACTATTTGTTTCAAATCAAATCAGTAATTAATGCTGATTTCTTGAGCTTTGGACATTTGATTAAGCAAATTTTGAATTACAAATTGACGGTTATTATATGTTGATTAAAGTTAAAATAAAATTTAAAAAAGTCATTATGGCATTTGCTTTCAAATCAAGTCAGTAGTTACTGACAATATCAGTAATTTTGAAATTCAAAATATGCAAAATGGTAATTTAAAAGACTGTGTTTATATGTAACACTATTTATCACTTCAATTTAGTGGTTTGATCTGTATTATTAATTGAACAGTTGTTTCATCTTTATACTAATAAAATCATATAAACTTTGATGAATATTAAGCTTCTCATCTTGATTGTTTGGGTATAGTATTCTTGAAATTGGTTCAAACATTTGATTGTTCAAAATATTCCACTGTTGAAATACAACCTCTGTTTCTTCAATCTCCATGTTGACCACTGATTGACCGAACATCAGTGTTTCGAAAACTGGTTGGTATCCACTGATCGGAAAAAATAGCCACTGCTCACTTTTACATTGTTGACAACCAATTACATAAGAGTTCCACCAACATTATTTTCATTATAAAATTTAAAGTTAAATTAAAAAATAAAAATAAATTCTTGATGACTATTTGTTTCAAATCAAATCAGTAATTAATGCTGATTTCTTGAGCTTTGGACATTTGATTAAGCAAATTTTGAATTACAAATTGACGGTTATTATATGTTGATTAAAGTTAAAATAAAATTTAAAAAAGTCATTATGGCATTTGCTTTCAAATCAAGTCAGTAGTTACTGACAATATCAGTAATTTTGAAATTCAAAATATGCAAAATGGTAATTTAAAAGACTGTGTTTATATGTAACACTATTTATCACTTCAATTTAGTGGTTTGATCTGTATTATTAATTGAACAGTTGTTTCATCTTTATACTAATAAAATTCATATAAACTTTGATGAATATTAAGCTTCTCATCTTGATTGTTTGGGTATAGTATTCTTGAAATTGGTTCAAACATTTGATTGTTCAAGTATTCCACTGCGGATACACAACCTGTGTTTCTTCAATCTCCATGTTGACCACTGATTGACCGAACATCAGTGTTTCGAAAACTGGTTGGTATCCACTGATCGGAAAAAATAGCCACTGCTCACTTTTACATTGTTGACATTCACTGATATTGACCATCAGCGGTTTCCCTAAAAAATAGTCAGTGCTCACGTTTTTATTTTTGATGTTAATTAGTGATACATTGAAATTATCAAATGAAAACTAGAATTACAATCAAATTACCATTTTACCTAATCTTTACATTCCAATTACATAAGAGTTCCACCAACATTATTTTCATGATAAAATTTAAAGTTAAATTAAAAAATAAAAAAAAATTCTTGATGACTATTTGTTTCAAATCAAATCCGTAATTAATGCTGATTTCTTGAGCTTTGGACATTTGATTAACCAAATTTTGAATTTCAAATTGACGGTTATTATATGTTGTTAAAATAAAATTTAAAAAAGTCATTATGGCATTTGCTTTCATATCAAGTCAGTAGTTACTGACAATATCAGTAATTTTGAAACTCAAAATATGCAAAATGGTAAGTTAAATTTTTCGTTCTCTCTCTTTTTTTTTTTTTTTTTTTCCTACAGTGCATATCAGTTCTAATATTTAATTATTTTATTAAAGCAGCATATAAGAATATACACTACTTTTACCTTTGAAATTAAATCTGAAATTTATGACGTCCAATAACAGTGTCAAACCATAACAGTGGTTCAGCATCAACTTTAGTTATTCTATGTTTCTTTTTATTTGTTTATGTTAACAGTGTTTATATGTAACAGTGTTTTCCGCATCAGTGTTTTATAGACTGTTAGGTTGTTAGATGTCATCACCTCAGTGTTTTATATGTAACCATTTTTATGGCATCAGTGTTTATATGTAACAGTGTTTAGGAACAGTTTTGTATTTCACATCACTTCAGTGGTTTGATCTATACTATTAATTGAACAGTTGTTTCATCTTTATTTTAATAAAATAAAATTCCTATACACTTGGATGTTAAGAGTATTTAAGTGTTTATATTTAACAGTGTTTTTCGCATCAGTGTTTATAGTCTGTTAGGTTGTTAGATGTCATCACCTCAGTGTTTTATATGTAACCGGTTTTATGGCATCATTGTTTATATGTAACAGTGTTTATCACCATAGTGGTTTATATGTAAGAGTATTTATCACATCACTTCAGTGGTTTGATCTGTACTATTAATTGAACAGTTTCATCTTTATACTAATAAATAAGGTAACACAAAATACACTTGGATGATTATTAAGTTCCTCATCTTGATTGTTTGGGTATTGTATTATTGAAAGTGGTTCAAACATTTGATTGTTAATGACTATTTGTTGCAAATCAAATTAGTAATTAATGCTAATTTCTTGAGCTTTGGACATTTGAGTTAAGCAAAATGTGAATTTCAAATTGACGGTTATTGTTTCTTAATTAAATTTAAAATAAAATATAGAAAAGTCATTATGAAAATTGCTTTGAAATCAAGTCAGTAATTTTGAAATATTGAAATTCTTAATATACAAAATGGTAATTTAAAATTGACGTTCTTTCTCTTTTTTTGCCTACTTTGCATATCATTTCTAATATTTTATTACTTTAATAAAGCAGCATATAAAGATATACACTCCCTACATTTGAAATTACATTTGCCACTGCATTCAGTTAAAATTTTTATTGGATAATCGGTAAGCTTGAATTTCAACCTTGATATTTCAAGACATTCAGTTAAAATTTCAACCTTAATATGAGTTCATGATATAATGCGGTGATTTCAAGACATTTTTGTTGAATCGAATGAGATGGTTGATGTAATGCGGTCGTATTAATAACAAATAGTAATTAATTAATCTAAATAACTTTCCCGAGCCCGGGAAGCAATCCCGGGTAAAAACCTAGTATATATATATATATATATATATATAGGGGTAAGATCAAATAAAAAGTTGATTTTGCCTAAGTAGGATGAGAAGTAATCTTAACCATTCATTTTTCAAATCAATGGTTAAGATGAAAGTGTAGGAGAAAGGAGGAGTGCAAGGGTATCTTGGGAAAATCCTATTTATGGACTTTCTCTCTCCACATGCAAGACACATGCATATTCCACCCTCATTTTTTAAACGTTCATAACTTTTTTATACGACATTATTTTTTCATAAAAATTTCACCATAAAATCGAGCGTCTTTTTATCTTTAATTTGAGTACTATATTGCTATAGAAAATATGAAGACTAAAAAAACCCACTAAAATGTGTTGTATTTCTATGTTGTATAACATTTTTTTGTGCTGGATTTTTGTACTATATTTTTGTGCTAAATTTTTTGTGCTGGATTTTTTTATCTTTAATTTTTTTTTCTCAATTTTTTGTGCTGGATTTTTTTGTACTACATTTTTTTGCTGAATTTGTTCGTGCTATATTTTTTTGTACTAGATTTTTTTGTGCTATATTTTTTTGTACTACATTTTTGTGCTATATTTTTTTGTACTAGATTTTTTGTGCTAGATTTTTTTGTACTAGATTTATTTTGTTGTATTTTTAAAAAACAAAAGGGGTGCCACATGTCATTTTAACTTCTATTTATAAGGACCAAAATGCCCTTCATTCCTACTTATTAGGAGTGACACATGTCATTATCATAATCCTTCTTAGGCTACTTAGGCAAAATTCACTTTTTAGTGGATCTTTCCCCTATATATATATATATATAGGGAGAAGATCATGCGAGAACCACTTCTTATTGCGAGAACCGCGAGAACCAATGTGAACACAACCAGAAATGCCTAAAAATAGCTAAAAATCACACAAAATTTTTTTTTAATATTTTTTATATAAAAATCGCTACTTTTCGAAGAAAAAAATAAATAAATAAAAAATAATTTTAAAAAAAAAAAAAAATAAAATTTTTTGCCACTAAAAGTAGCGATTTGAGCATAAAAAATATTTAAAAAAAATTTTTAGATTTTTTTTTTATTTTTTTAGATTTTTTTAGGTTTTTTGGGGGTTTAGTTTTTAGCATTTTAGCTTTGGGGGTGGGGGGGGGGGAGGGTTTAGGTTTTTTTTTTGGGGGGGGGGGGGTTAGGTTTTTTTTAGGTTTTTTGGGGGTTTTAGTTTTTAGCATTTAGCTTGGGGGGGGGGGGTGGGGGGGGGGTTTAGGTTTTTTTTGGGGGGGGGGGGGGTGGGGGTTAGGTTTTTTTAGGTTTTTTTTAGGTATTTTAGGTTGTGTTCACATTGGTTCTCGCGGTTCTCACAATAAGGGTGGTTCTCGCATGATCTCCTCCCTATATATATATATATATATAGGCTAAGTATAGATAGAAAACCCTAAAAATTTGAGAAAACCCTAGAAAACCTAACCTCCCGACATTTTTTTTTTGAAAAAAATAACACATGTAATATACATGTTTTTAAGAGTTTTGGGCAAAAAAAAAAAAAAAAAACAAAAAAGCGCCGAAGGATTATTTTTAGAAAAAATAAACAAATTTCAACAACTTTTGTGACTAACATGTGTTAGACAAAAAATGCTGAAACTTGTTTATTTTTTTTAAATATTCCTTCGGCGCTTTTTTGTTTTTTTTTTTTTTGCCCAAAACTCTTAAAAACATGTATATTACATGTGTTATTTTTTTCAAAAAAAAAAATGTCGGGAGGTTGGGTTTTCTCAAATTTTTAGGGTTTTCTATATAACCCTACCCTATATATATATATATATATATATATATATATATATAGAGTAGGAGTTCTGCAGAAAGTGTGTTTTTCCTAGAAAGTCTAGGAAGCGATCTGAGCCCTCCGATTGGTGTTTTTAATGGCTTAGATCAAATGGATGGCATTTTCGTAATATCTGAGTTATATAATTAGAGACTTTTAATATAGTGAGGGTATTTTGGTAATTGGAAGTGTTTCAAATCAATCAAGAAACTGCCATATAAATAACATCCCTAAAATCATGGGATTTCCCCTCTTTCTCTCTCTACCTCTACCACCGTCCTCCGCCCCTCTTTCTGCCTCAACTAACTCCAAACTCATCTCAAACCCTAAACAACAACAATTCAACCTTCGGAACTCGATCAGATTAACCGAATCGGCATAGGTTTCGTACATCTATTCTCGCTGTTCATCAGGTACGTTTAATCGTTTCAGTTCAATTAATGCAATCGGTTATTGAAATGTATGCGCATAGGCTTAATCTGTGAGAGGTTTTAAGATCTGAACGTTGCGTATTAGTCGGTTTTTGAGTCGTAATCGATCGTAATGCTTTGACTGTTGTTTACTTCGAATTGTTTGATGAATCGTACAGGTCATCAAACACATTGTCAAGAATCCTCCAGCAATCTGCTTGCTGTTAAAACACAGTGCTTGCTGTTAAAACACAGTGTCAAGAATCCTCCAGCAATCTGCTTGCTGTTAAAACACAGTGTCAAGAAATCTGCTTGCTGTTAAAACACAGTGTCAAGGAAATCTGCTTGCTGTTAAAACACAGTGTCAAGAAATCTGCTTGCTGTTAAAACACAGTGTCAAGAATCCTCCAGCAATCTGCTTGCTGTTAAAACACAGTGTCAAGAATCCTCCGGCAATCTGCTTGCTGTTAAAACACAGCGTCAAGAAATCTGCTTGCTGTTAAAACACAGCGTCAAGAAACCTGCTTGCTGTTAAAACACATTGTCAAGAATCCTCCAGCAATCTGCTTGCTGTTAAAACACAGTGTCAAGAAATCTGTTTGCTGTTAAAACACAGCGTCAAGAAAATCTGCTTGCTGTTAAAACACAGCGTCAAGAAATCTGCTTGCTGTTAAAACACATTGTCAAGAAACACAGCGTCTTGTATGATTTAAATTGAAACTGTCAATTTGATTTAAATGGAATTTTTAGTTTCCATAATTTTCTGGTTAGTTAGTTATCCTAATAAAATAATCCATAATTAAAATAATATTCAAATTACACAATTGCCCTTTTAGTTAAAATCCTTCAATGCCACATGTCGCGTTCTTGTTGCTTCCTAGACTTTCTAGGAAAAACACACTTTCCGCAGGAACCCTACTCTATATATATATATATATATATATATAGGGGACCGCTAAAATGAAAACCACCTCTAGTTATGAGAACCATGAGAACCACTTATTAGCCCTTAGATCAACTTGATGGATGGATGAGATTAAAAGTAACAAAAATTAATATTAAATGGTTTTTGTCTTATTATGTCTTTAATATTATAATCCAAAAGGGTATTTAAGTAATTTTGTTTTTTTTATTAGGTTTATTGTTTTTTATTACAATTTTGTCATATTACATTAATTATTTTTTTCTAAAATCAGATTTCTTTATTAAACAAATATTTTGAAATCAGATTTTTTATATAAAAAAATTTTATGCGCGTTTTTTTACCACCCGTTTTTTACGCACGTTTTTTTACGACCCGTTTTACGCTCCTTTTTTTCACGCCGATTTTGCGACCGTAGTTTTTAAGTGCCGTTTTTAGGCCCGGTTTTAGACGCCGTTTTTTGCCGCGCCGTTTTTTCGGTCACGTTTTTTACAAGTCGTTTTTGCGCCCCATTTTTTACGTCCCGTTTTAACGCGCCGTTTTAGCGTCCCGTTTTTATGTCCCGTTTTTACGCGCCGTTTATACGGCCCGTTTTACGCGCCGTTTATACGGCCCGTTTTACGCGCCGTTTTTCTACGCCCCGTTTTTTCACGCCGTTTTTTGCGACCGGGTTTTTACGTGCGGTTTTTTATTCCCGGTTTTACGCGCCGTTTTTTTTACATTTTACGTTTTACGTTAACCTTTTTAGACTTTTTACATTTTAAGTTTTACGTTAAAACTTTTTACTTTTTACGTTAAAACTTTTTACTTTTTACGTTAAAACTTTTTACTTTTTACGTTTTACGTAAAACTTTTTACTTTTTACGTAAACCTTTTTACTTTTTACGTTTTACGTTAAAACTTTTTACGTTTTACATTAAAGCTTTTTACGTTTTACGTAAAACCTTTTACGATTTACGTTTTTTAACGCGCCGTTTTTTACACGTTTTTTGCGCGCCGTTTTTCCAAGCGTCGTTTTTTCCACGTTTTTTAACGCGCCGATTTTTTCACGTTTTACGTAACACTTTTTATGTTTTATGTTTTAGGTAAAACTTTTTACGTTTTACGTAAAACTTTTTACGTTTTACGTAAAACTTTTTACGTTTTACGTAAAACTTTTTACGTTTTACGACTAACGTAAAACTTTTTACGTGTTGCGTAAACCTTTTAACGTTTTACGTAAAACCTTTTACGTTTTACGCGCCGGTTTTTTACGTTAACGTTTTTTACGTTTTTACATTTTACGCGCCGGGTTTTTACGTTAACGTTTTTTACGTTAAGATTTTTAAATTCAGGTTTTTTACGTTAACATTTTTTACGTTAACGGTTTTTACGTTAACGGTTTTTACGTTAACGGTTTTTTACGTTAACGTTTTTTTCGTTTTAGTAAAAAAAAAATTACGTTTTTACGTTTAACTAAAACTTTTTACGTTTTACGTTAAAAAGTTTACGGTTGACGTAAAAAAGTTTACGGTTTAATTTTTTTTTACAAAAACTTTTTTACGCAAAAACGAACGCACCCAGAAATCGCAAACTCGGTGAAGCGTCTCAGATATATTGTTATCATCATCGACGCCTAGAATTAAAAAAAAAAACCCAACAAACAAAAATCAAAAGAACGAGTGGATTCTAGAAAAAAAAACGAAGTTTTGGCTCAGATTTTCCGATAATCAGAGGCTGCAAAATGGGGTTGCAGGTTCAAAAACCTACCCTCCGCCGTCCTTGCCGCGCCATTGTCAGTTTTTTTTTTACATCATCACTGCCGATTCAGATGAGGCACCATATTCAACTGATTTAAACATTCAAAAAGGGACAAGAACATCATTCAAACATATTTCAAACCCAGATTCAACATTCAAACATATTCAAACGATTTGAACATTCAAAAGGGACAAGAACATCATTCAAACATATTCAAACGATTTGAACATTCAAAAGGAAACAAGAACATCATTCAAACATATTTCAAACCCAGATTCAACATGAAACCCAGATTCAACATCAAACCCATATTCAAACATCAAACCCATATTCAAACCCAGATTCAACATGAAACCCAGATTCAACATGAAACCCAGATTCAACATCAAACCCATATTCAAACATCAAACCCATATTCAAACCCAGATTCAACATCAAACCCAGATTCAACATCAAACCCATATTCAAACATCAAACCCATATTCAAACCCAGATTCAACATCAAACCCACCAAAATAATCAAAAAACCCAAACTTTTTGAATCAAAGAACCCAATCAAAACAGAAACAACAAATCAAAAGAACCCAATCAAACCAACAATCAACAACCGAAAAACAAACCTGACCCCGTTTAAACCAACAAATCAACCACCGATAGCCATCACTCAATCACCGGCACCACCTCTAGCCACCATTCAACACCGGCACCACCGACGTCGCACCACCGGCACCACCAACAAACGCCGGCACCACCGACATCATCATCGCCATTAATCTCTCAGATGAAGAACAAGGCTCATGTGTGGGTTTCACATCATCATCGCCATTAATCTCTCGGATGACGGCGGCACGGTGTCTCAGCGGCGGTGTTTGGCGGCTGCAACATTGACAGACGGAGATGAAGGAGAACATTGACAGCGGCATGTTGGTTTTTTGTAACAATTTCGCATGTTGTTTTTTTAACATGCGATTTCATCAAAATTAACACATGCGAAATTGTTACAAAAAAACAACATGCTATTTCATCAAAATTATCGCATGCGAAATTGTTAAAAAAAACCAACATGCGATTTCATAAAAAATTATCACATCCGAAATTGTTACAAAAAAATAACATGCGATTTCAATGCGGGATGAAAAGATCTGACGGCTGAGATTGACGCGTACGTATTGTACGATAAGGGCATTTGTACAGTACACTTTCTCTCTCTCTCTCTCTCTCTATATATATATATATAGAGAGAGAGGATAAGGATCATGTGAGAAGTAGTAGGCTATTTGAGAAACTTGAGAAATATTCTGGAACACACATTTTCCCTAAGCAAAAAAAAGGTAAACAAATGCATTTTTTTTTTTGTCAAAATCGCAGCTTTTTCTTTAAGGATTTAATTTTTTTTTTAAATTTTTTTTTTTGGGATTTATACACATGTGTATATTGTTAATCTTTTAACTATACATATATGTATATTGTCAATTATACATATATGTATATACATGTTTAAAATTGAAAAATAAGTGTTATTTAGGGTTTAGCATTAATATTTAGGGTTTAGCATTAGGGTTTAGCTTTATGCTTTAGGGTTTAGCTTTAGGGTTTAGCATTAGGGTTTAGCAATAATATTTAAAGTTTAGAATTAGGGTTTAGCTTTTGGGTTTAGTATTAGGGTTTAGCTTTAACTTTTGGGTTTAGCTTTATCTTTAGGGTTTGCATTAGGATTTAGCATTAAGGGTTTAGCTTTAGGGTTTAGTTTTAGCTTTAGGGTTTAGCATTATGGTTTAGCTTTAGGGTTTAGAATTAGGGTTTAGCTTTAGGGTTTAGCATTAGGGTTTAGCTTTAGGGTTTAGGGTTTAGCATTAATGTTTAGCTTTAGTGTTTATGGTATAAGGTTTAGGATTTATAACACATATTTTTTCAATTTTAAACATGTATATACATATATGTATAATTGACAATATACATATATGTATAGTTAAAAGATTAACAATATACACATGTGTATAAATAAAAAAAATTTAAAAAAAAAATAAATAAAAAATTTAATCCTTAAAGAAAAAGCTGCGATTTTCCAAAAAAAAAAAAAAAAATTTGCATTTTTTCACTTTTTTTTTTGCATTTTTTGCTTAGGGAAAATGTGTGTTACAGATTGCTTCTCAAGTTTCTCAAATAGGGTGGACTTCTCTTAGTATCCCTACCCTATATATATATATATATATTTGTTTAGGATGATAATAAATTATTTATAATAATAATTAGAATTAATTTTAGTACTTAACATGTAATGTTATGAGAAAGTTTGAGTTCACTCGAAAACCATATCTAGTCTAAGTTCAAAGCTTAGTAGCTTGTAGTTAACTCATACTTAACTCATGTCAGCTAGTGGCTTAAATGCTTAATGCCTTAAGATTATTAACCTTTTCAATTTTTTTTTTTGATGATTTAGTTTTTTTATTAGAATTTTGGTGTATTTTTTTTTTTAATTACCACCTTTTTAGGAGTATTTTTTTTACTAGTGGTGTACATCTTAAGGACCTCAATGGAACACATTCTTAATGACTGATTCTATTTTTCAAAATCATACTTCGGAGCTGCAGGTTTTAATTTAACAATTTGGATATCGGTGGATATTAAATAGAAGATGAATATACAAGGCAAGGTTAATGATCAAAGAATTTAGACAATAAAGAGGGTCTAGAGTATTTTAGTACATACTCTTCAATGACACGAATAACTTCTGAAATGATTGTGATTTTTATTGTGGCTTTAAGAAATTTGGATGCTTACCAAATGGATGATAAAAGCGTTTTAATCCTCTAAACCGAGATTAATTAGAGGAAGCGATTTATAGGGGGAACCCGAGAGTTTCTCCGCCCCTAGTAAAGAGGGCAAAATATGTAAACTCGTTAAGTCATTGTATGGCTTTAATCAAGCTCCAAAACAATGAAACGAAAAGTTTGATCATGTTATGCTTGATATTGGATTCAAAATAAAGAAATGAGACAAGTGTGTCAATGTGAAAGACACATTTTGAGGTTATGCTACGTATGGCTCTATGTAAATGACATGCTTATTTATCATTAGTAAAATCTACTAAACTAAAGATATGTTAAATGCGAAGTTCAACGTAAAAGATATGGGTTTAGCGGATGTGATACTTGGTATAAAGATCAACAAACCCGAATTGTACGTATGTTAATTCAAACTCATTATGTGGATAAAATCGTTGAGAATTTTATCAGGGGGACATGAGTATAGCTCAAAGTCCTATTGATACCAACGACCATCTATCAAAGAATAATGGTGAAATGTTGTTTAACCTAGGGTGGTCAATCTATGGGACTGCCCTAACCTAAATAACAAATGTTTATTTTCGTGAAACATGCCACTTTATCATTAAAGTCTGGAACTATTATATAAAATACTTTCATGAAATATCAGTAATCTTCCCTTTTGACAAGATAATGAATTAAATCATGCATACAGGGAAAATTAACAAAAATTCAGTTTAAGTTGCGTTAGTACTTAATCATTAGTGTGGATTTACAACAGGTTTAGGGTTTGTTTATCATTGTCTAAAATAACCATTAGAATAAAGTGGTAGATATATAACGGCCCAATAATATCAACTTTTACTAAAATTGATATTTCATATCATCGTCAACGTAATACGCTTAACTTAGTGAAAATGTGTGCTCCATGCACGACCAACTTATTCAAACATCGACCCGGAAATAAGGTATAACAACTCTCAAAAAGACCCCATAACAATTCATAATCATAACTCCGAACACGTACGACGAAAACCAGCATGAAAAACGAGAAAACCCAGTTTTAGGTCTCGTCGCGCCACGCGACGACATTTGTAAAAGACCTTCGCACGACGCGCAGTGGCGTAGCATTTAAGGGACCGGGGGGTGCACCCGCCCCCCAGAATGTTTCGGTTAGAAGTGTAATATTTTCGTTTTAGTCCTAAAATTTTAAAATTATATAGGTCTGCCTCCGCCAATTATTTTGCCTAAAATTCACCTGCCCCTACCAAGTTTATTATAAAAAATATTTATACATATTTTCGTATTGAGTTAAAAAAATATGAACGGGCTAAACTTTAAGTAAAGTTTGTTACTACTTTATATATAAATCAAAGTTGAGAGTTCTTTTTTTATCTTAAAGGTACTTACCATTTATCTTAAAGATTGTTGGGTTGAGTTGTAATTTTTCGTCCAGGTACTTAACATTTATCTCGCATCATTATAAATATTTGGTCTTTATTTTTGTTAAACAATATATAACATTTTTTATGAGTAAGAGCGCCTCATTTGAATAAATGAAAATTATGTAGTTTTATTTGGAGTTATTATTGTTTGACCCGATCCGAGTCGAATATCCGACCCGAACATATAACCCGAAACATAGCGATAGGAATTTTTTTTTGGTCCCATGACTTTCCGCCCCCACGCAACTTTTGGTCAAGCTCCGCCACTGGCGACACGACGCTTCATTCTTCGACAGGAGACACGTGCCGCTACGTGGCAGGCCTACGTGGTGACTCATGCCACCTATGCCCTAGACTACCCCTTCGCGTTACACGAAGGTGAACAAAGAAACAGGTCGCGTGACGCGACGAGGTTGAATTCCAGCTATAAATTGAGTGAGAATTGGACATTTCAAATTGTTCATTTATTTTCTTTCTATCTCGAATCACTGTTATAATACCCAATACCCCTAAACTCTAAAAACTCTGCTCCATAGAAAGCGTACTAACCCGGATCACTGGTACGATACCCTGTCCGATTAATCTGAAACCAAATCAACAGATGTCAAAGTGCTGCCTGAATAAGGCTATACTTTATTAACTACACTGAGGTTTTGATCTCGTGATTATCGTTAAAGTTGAATTTGGTTTAATACACTAATATGTGTTGCATTACGTGTTCAATTAGGAACCCAGGACTTAGACCAAGAGGCATTTACTGAAAACCCTAAATCTGTAATGTGAGTCACCTCTTTTATCAAATGCTTTTAAAACCCTAAATGTTTTCTAAGTTGTACTTACAGTGATTAAGTCTTCGTATTCTGGAATTACTGCCAGTATGTGGGGTTTTGTATATATTACTTGTTATGCGTCACTATTAGACAACCAGTTAGCCAATAGTAGGTAAACAAATGTAAAAACTCTTAATGTTGTAACTATAAGAATGTGTTTTTATAAAATTGAATGAATTCACCAATATTTTCCGCTGATAAAATATTTTTAAAACGCGTTTCAGGTAATTCATTGTGAAGAAAAGAAAACGTGCTCGGAAGCACTCAAGCTTAAATAAGTGGCTTTGTAACCTGAATAAAACGTGTTTTGTAAATTAAGGGTTTGTCCCTGTGAAAATCCTTTATGTACATATGGGTTTCATCCCACGGTTTATGAAATGAAAACTAAGGAGTTTTTGCAAACTCTGATATTTTTCCTGACACCCGGTCCTGATGAAAATTTCGCTGCGATAATTTTTATAAACACCGGTACCACCTTTATCTTCTCACGGCTCCCGTTCAGAGTAGGGTCAAGGGTTGTGACATAAGGCATATGCTGACCACCGTATGATCAACTTTTACAAACGACGTCATCATACATCCCTTCATCCTTATCATTAGTTAGGTCTGCATTTATATTAGTTTATACTTAAATTTGATCTTAACCTAGCATCTTTGGGATGCCATGTGAATCCCAATAACCCGCATTAGTTTATTACACTAACATTGCTCTCCTATCTCAATGTGATTCTTAAGAAAACATAGAAACCAACCTATAAATAAAGGTCATTCTCTACCATTTTCACTTGCTCATTTTTCTCCTATTCTTCACTACACATTTCTCTACTATCCCACTATCTCTAATAGTTTTAATCATTAGTAAACACTTAAGAATCATTAGTGTAATCAAGCTTTTTATGATTAATATGATCTTTTTCAAGTTTGGTAACATCTAGTTCCATAGCCATTCTTTGCTAGATTCTTGAGTATGTTTAGGGAAATTTACCCCCTTGATGTTCTGTTTACTAAGGAGGATCATGGGTGATCGGAGTGTTGCGCTCCGGTCAAAGATAATATTTATAACCCTATTTACCCTTAACAAATAGCTAGTGGTAGCAAGGGGTCGAACCACGAAGAGTATGTGGTTTGCGAATGGATTCGATTGAATTAAAAGGAATGTCACAATTTATGAAGCTTGCTATAATATTTTTGCATTTTTGTTTAGTTAAAAAGATGTGAATTAAACTAATGGAGTTGATTAAATTACTAATGATTAACAAATTGCAAGAAATGTAATTGATTGTTTAAACAATAATGAGAAAAAGGGTTCACACCCGGTTTTGGTAATTGCAAACCTAGGTTCCTACAAGTTTTAGAATTGACCTAATTGGATAAATGATTAACGGATTTAGTGTACCGTGACTTAGGTGCCAATAACTATCAACATTCATAAGAATGGACAAGAATGCACTTCGTGATCAACACAAGTAAATCCTAATCAAGATAACGCATAAGTGCACAAATTCATAACTTTATCATCGTTCGACCGTTTGTAAATTCAATTCAAATACACGGCAATTATCAAAGGTGTTCAAAATCAAAACACAATTTGTCACACAAGTCAAAACTAAACACAATTCAAAACACTAAGTAATACAACTACCTACACCGGGGTGAAACCAAGGTGATTAGCCGTTCATGGTTGAAGGAACTTGATCACCGGATGCTTGGAACTTGAATTGAATCATCTTGAATCTTGTAAGATGGTTGAAACGTGAGGATTAGGGTTTTGGTGGATGATGATGGTGAGAGGAATAATGAATGATGAGAACTAGGGTTTGTGGATGGTGATGAAGGTGAATTGAATGGTTATTTGGTTGATTCGGATGATCCTCCGTGTTAGAGATGGAATGGAAGTGGTAAGTGTAATGAAAATAGGCTCCAAAGATGATATTCAAACTTCCAAGATGTGTAACTCCCGTCTTCATGGCCAAAGGAACCAATCACAATCGTTCTCTTTAACTAAAAACCCAAAATTCGCGTCTCACCAAACCACTGCCCGTAGCCGACGGACCTGACCCCGTCGCCGACGGGCTCTCCTGAGCTGCTTTCCGTCCGACGCTCTAACTTGCTGGTTACGCGCATATGGGCCGACAGGGTAAACAAGAAAGCATCGCCGACGGCCCTAGGGGCGTCGTCGATGGCCTCTCCAGCTCTGGTTCTCCATTTTTCCATTTTGCACTCCCGGTTGACCCGTTTGCTATCCCGGTGGTCCGTTTTTCGCTCCGGTGACCCGTAAAGCTCCCGAAAAGCTCCTTAAACTTCATTAAACCTGCAAAACACAAATCTAATTAAAAGTCGGCTATTCGGAATTAAATATGAAAAAACATCAAGTTACACGATTACGAACACCGGTTTTCAACCACGTATCACATCCCACACTTGTCTTTTGCTTGCCCTCAAGCAAATCTGTTTTTCACTTTCACGTGGGTCTAACAATGTCACACCCCCAAATCCACACGCGGGGTATCACCGCTTGGAGGCGTGACTGACCAGGATCAAGCCACCAATCATATCGAATATAATAAGTAATAAATGTAATTTAACCAAACAATATGAAAGGTGTTCAAACAAAGAATATTAAGTGTCTAGCGGAAGCATAATTGTAAACCCAATGTAAGTAATAAGTTCAAATGTTTAAATGTTTTAACATAGCATCCTCGGTCCATGTTCCACAAAGACTGCGCCTCCCGTGCAAGCTCCATGGGTACCTAAGGTCCTGCAAGGCATGTAACAGAGAGTCAACAACTAGTTGAGCGAGTTCACAGTTGGTTGTTCAGTTATAGTAATTATATTGTAAACCATATGTTCGTTTAGTAACCCATATATAGTATGTACTTGAATCGCAGTCTCCTAGACATGTGTGCGAAGATTGTGGTGTGTTTCCCAAGTTTTCTAGACTAGGTATATTTGTATCGTAGCCCACCCGGCATGTGTGCGAAGTTTAGAGTATGGTTCGCAGCCATTCCAGGCATGTGTGCGAAGATTAGTTCTATTATCGCAGCCATTCCCGGCGTGTGTGCGAAGAGAAGTATATGTATCACTAGTCTAGCAGTACCTACCAATAACCTTCCTCTCCCGAGGCCTATGGTATGTAATTCCGATAACAATTTAAGCATAAGTAATCATCCAAACCCATTCCCAACCCCGGGAATCCCATGCCTTTGTAAGAGTGTGAACTCACCTTGGTTTGCTCGGTATGCTTAACTATGTGCTCACAGTAATCAATCAAGTCCTATAGTATGCACGTATATTAAATCAGTTCCAGTTCGTGAAGTTTCACATACAATCAGTATTACCGAGTAATTTGGTAGTTAACATCAAGTAACACATAAACAGTTTGTCAATCATACAAGGTTCAAAGTTACTTGTAAGTTACTTAACTAAGTTATCATGCTCAACAAAGTTAATGTACTTATTAACTGAGTTAATAAGCTTAACAGATTTAACATACTTAACAGAGTTGCTAGGCTTAACAGAGTTTACAACTTAACGGGGTTAACATACATATAGGAAATATAAACTAACAGTGTTGATTATCTAACTGAGTTCACAAACAAATAGGTTATCAACTTACCAACCTAACTGGAGTTCACTTGATTAACATGCATACTTAACAGGGTTAGCAACTAACAGCGTTAAAACTAACAGGGTTACTGTCTAGAATGCTGAACTAAGACACATGTGGCGAAAACACCTTCTGGGCGAAAACACCTATTGGCGAAATCACCCAGATGACGAAATCAGAAAGTGATTTCGTTGGGTATGTGTTTTCGTTGGGACGGAGGTAACATCATCAACATCAACAGTTAAGACGTCTAGCAGTAAATCAACAATCATTAGACCTAGCCGTGATTGATATGTTTCTAGATCAGTCTCATAAATTTTACATCATCATCATCGCACATGCATGAACATTTGTTATCATCTCAATCAATCAACTCCATTAATTAAATGGCTCACATGTTCACTGCCAATTGCATGAACTCCTCAAGACAATGGCTGACAATTATTAAATGGATCCTTATCCAATTGACTTCACTTTCAACATCTCACATGCACACATCATTACATATTACACTATCCAACATGTATCCCTATAACATCCAGTTGATTAGTATATATATATATGACGAGATCGAACAATAATATCATGTTAATATGCTTTCGGGTCCTGATCACATTAACATCAATCCAGATAAATCATTCAATCAGACAAATCCCTGGAATTACTAAATCGTTACATAATCATGATTATCATTCAATCACTATTCAATATCCACAAGTTGTTATGATCATTCAATAGTCGACATAGAATTAAACATAGAATTATAATCTGTTAATTATCCACTATCATAACATCAACATAACAAGATCATGCATATTCGAGTCTTAACATTATTATACAAACATTATCGCCCACATATACAGGATCCACTGAGTAAGATTAATACAAGTAACACCCTATCGGTCATATCTTAAGTCGCATTATCACACAGTATTACTCTAATACACGTATACATATAAAATAGTTTAATGAACACTAACCCAACCACGAGTTTAGATGATTAGGGAATTAATCATGCGAGGAAGGGGATCAGCAAGATGCTCTCCTTATTGCCGTTCACCCATACTTCTAGGGTTTTGCTATAAGCTTTAAAGGATACCCACAACAACTAGCTGAGGTATACGTATAATGATATAAGTCCCCTAAGTTGGGCTTAAGATGCAAACATACAAGTTCTAGAGTAACCGGCCCAAAGCTCATACCTATACTTGGGCTTCACATGAATCAGATATGCAATTAAATATGATGTGTATGTGTTTGAATGATGGCAACAAGGCCGGCCCACTGTCAATACCGGCTGACCCATTACGAGTCTTGACTGCAATACCCAATTATGTATGGGCCGAAGTTATTGTAGGTGACCCAACAAGTCGTGTAACCAAACAACCTAAACGATTAACGTGCAATAAATGAGAAGGAAATCTTGGAAATTCGAGTTGTCACATTATCCCCAACTTGAAAGAAATTTCGTCCTGAAATTTAGCACGTGGTTACTGAGGAAGCTAGTTGTGTTGCGTTGTTTCCTGGTTTTCCTGGGGTGTCACATCATCCCCCCGTTGATTTGGAATTTCATCCCGAAATTCTGTAGTAGCTTCAGCCTCAGTAGTGGTTGCACTGTTTCCGAACAACTGGGGATACTTGAGTTTCATTTGATCTTCTCGTTCCCAGGTAAACTCTGGGCCACAACGGGAGTTCCAACGAACTCGAACAAGAGGTATTCTAGTGTGCTTGAGGACCTTAACATCCCGGTCCGTGATTTCAACAGGTTCCTCGACGAATCGCAACTGATCGTCGATAGTGAGCTCCTTTAGAGGAACTATGAGGGTCTCATCTGACAGACACTTCTTCAGATTCGACACGTGAAAGACGTTGTGAACTGCACTGAGTTCAGCTGGTAAGTTCAGTCTGTAGGCCACCTTGTCTATTTTCTCTAGGATGTCGAAAGGTCCGACGTATCGTGGGTTAAGTTTGCCTCGTTTACCAAAATGAACCACACCCTTCTAGGGTGAAACTTTGAGTAGCACTCGATCCCCAACTTGGAACTCGAGTGGTTTCCTGCCCTTATCGGCGTATGCTTTCTGACGGTCACGAGCTGCCGCCATGCGTTGTCGTATCTGAGCAATCTTTTCTGTTGTGTCCACTACAAGTTCTGGACCTGTGATCTGACTATCACCCACCTCTGCCCAACAAAGAGGTGATCGGCATTTACACCCGTACAATGCCTCGAATGGAGCGGCTTGAATGCTGGTGTGGTAACTGTTATTGTACGAAAATTCCACAAGTGGCAGATGTTCTTCCCAGCCGTTGCCAAAGTCAATTACACACGCCCGAAGCATGTCTTCTAGAGTTTGGATGGTGCGTTCAGACTGCCCATCCGTTTGCGGATGGTAAGCTGTGCTCATGTCCAACCGAGAGCTAAAAGATTTGTGCATTGCTTGCCACAGTTCAGAAGTAAAACGTGCATCACGATCAGAGATAATAGAGGTGGGCACCCCGTGCCTAGAAACCACTTCCTTCAAATAAACGTCTGCTAAAGTAGCGAACTTGTCTGTTTCTTTGATAGCCAAGAAGTGTGCAGACTTAGTGAGTCGATCCATGATCACCCAAATAGTATCATTCCCATGTTGGGATCTAGGCAGGCCAGTAACAAAATCCATGGAAATTTACTCCCATTTCCATTGTGGTATCTCTGGTTGTTGGAGTAGGCCTGATGGTTTCTGATATTCCGTTTTGACTCTTGCACAAGTCAAACACTTGCTAACGTAAGTTGCTATATGAGCTTTCATGCTATGCCACCAATATGTAGTTTTCAAGTCGTGGTACATCTTATCCGAACCAGGATGTACTGAGTAGCGAGGCTTATGAGCTTCATCCATTACAAGCTCGCGTAAGTTGCCATAGAGTGGGACCCAAATGTGTCCTGTTACATAGTAGGCGCCGTCTGCCTTTTGTTCTAACCGTTGCCTTGAGCCGCGTAAAGCTTCAGCCCTGACGTTTTCTGGTTTCAATGCTTCTACCTGAGCATCTCGTATCTGAGAAGGAAGACTAGACTGAATAGTGAGTTGCAACGCTCGTACACGCCTAGGTGTAGTATCCTTTCGACTAAGGGCATCGGCCACCACATTGGCTTTGCCCGGATGGTACTTTAGCACATTCGTAATCGTTCAGTAAATCGACCCATCGACGTTGTCGCATGTTCAACTCTTTCTGCTTGAAGATATACTCGAGACTCCTGTGATCGGTGTAGATGGTGCACTTGGTGCCATACAGGTAATGTCGCCATATCTTGAGCGCAAAAACAATAGCTCCCAATTCTAAATCATGTGTAGTGTAATTCCGTTCGTGAATCTTAAGTTGGCGCGAAGCATAAGCAATGACTTTATCCCGTTGCATCAACACACATCCAAGACCTTGGATAGATGCGTCGCAGTAGACTACAAAATCGTCCGTGCCTTCAGGCAATGAGAGGATAGGTGCGCTACAAAGTCTATCCTTTAAGTGCTGAAATGCGGTTTCCTGTGTATTACCCCAACGGTAAGCAACACCTTTCTGTGTCAGTAGTGTAAGCGGCTGTGCAATCTTTGAGAAGTCTTTGATGAACCGTCTGTAATAACCCGCCAAACCCAAGAATTGGCGTATTTCGGTTGGTGTGCGAGGTGCAGGCCAGTTCTTGATCGAATCTACCTTGGATGGATCAACATGAATCCCATCCTTGTTTACCACGTGGCCTTGAAAGTGGACTTCACGAAGCCAGAAGTCGCATTTTGAAAACTTGGCGTACAGTTGTTCCGTTCGAAGGAGTTCCAAAATAAGTCGTAAATGCTGCTCGTGTTCCTCCTGACTCTTCGAATAGATCAGGATGTCGTCGATGAAAACAATAACGAACTTGTCAAGATAAGGTTTGCACACCCTGTTCATAAGATCCATGAAAACCGCAGGTGCGTTTGTTAATCCGAATGGCATGACCAGAAACTCGTAGTGGCTGTAGCGTGTTCTGAACGCTGTTTTGGAGACGTCCTCGTCCCGAACTCTCAGTTGATGATAGCTTGACCTCAGGTCAACCTTCGAGTAATAGTTCGACCTTTGCAGCTGGTCGAACAAGTCGTCAATGCGTGGAAGAGGATAACGATTCTTCACGGTCACCTTATTCAGTTCGCGGTAATCTATGCACATGCGGAAGGTACCGTCCTTCTTCTTCACAAATAATACTGGAGCTCCCCAGGGCGAAGAGCTAGGACGTATGAAACCCTTTTCCAAGAGTTCTTGCAATTGCTTAGATAGTTCTTCCAGTTCGGTTGGAGCTAAGCGATAAGGTGCTCGAGCTATAGGTGCTGCTCCTGGAGCTAGCTCGATCTGAAATTCGACCTGGCGATGAGGCGGTAGCCCAGGTAATTCCTCAGGAAACATTTGAGGAAGGTTGCGTACAACTGGAATATCCTCTAACTTCTTCTCTTTCGTCGATGTATCAGTAACGAGTGCTAATATAGCAGTGTGGCCCTTTCGCAAACACTTCTGAGCCTTCAAGAAGGAGATGATGCCACTCACGACACCACTCTTGTCGCCTTGAACTTCGAGAGGTTCTTTGCCAGAATGGGGAATACGAACGATCTTCTCCTTGCAAAGGATCTCCGCTTGCTGTTGGGATAACCAATCCATCCCAATGACGATGTCGAAACTACCCAAAACTATAGGAATGAGATTGATGGAGAATGTCTGACTAGCTAAGACGAGGTTACAACCCTTGACTACCAGAAGATTGCTGACCAGGGCTCTGATAGTCATCAATCTTTCGCTGCTGTGCCTGGGACTGAACTGAAGTTGAACCCTTGCTGGAGGTTCCATCCCACTTTCTCTTGTTGTCACTGGGAATAGCAGAAGTAGTAGTAGTAGCACCAATGCGTCTAGGCAGCTTGTTCTGTTCCACTGCCTGGTCTGTGAGACGATGAGCAAGACGAGTAACATCTTGAATAGTAGCAAGGTTAGCAGAAGTCACATGACTTTGAATTTCTGGTACTAAGCCTTTGAGGTATAGTTCAATGCGCTTGATGGGAGGTTCCACCATAGATGGACACAAAATTGCCAGTTCGTTAGATCGCTTCGTATACACCTCTATTTCTGACCCTGTCACCTTCAGATTAAAGAACTCCACTTCCAGTTTGTGGATGTCATCATGGTTACAGTATTCTCGCTTGATTAGTTCCTTGAAATCGTTCCAAGGGGTGGCGTTAGCAACAGCCAACCCTAACATTTGAACTTGCGCATTCCACTAAGTCAGCGCAATGCCTTCTAGAGTACCAGTAGCGTACTTCACCCTGCGAGCCTCAGGGCATTCACACATCTCAAAAACGGACTCGAGCTTTTCAAACCAATGGAGGAGTCCAACAGCTCCTTTAGTGCCACTGAAAGTAGTAGGACGACAGTCCATGAAAGTTTTGAACGTGCACACAGGTGGCTGAGCGTGTTGACCTGTCGTGTGCGTAAGAGTAAACATACTTGAGCACGAGTGTTGGTTTACGAGAGCAGGATCTAAAGATCCTAGAGTAAGTGATGATGGCAGGTTATACCTCCTGCCTGGGCAGCTGCGAGTGCTGCAGTAACTTATTCAGTGATCAAAGCCGCCAACCGGGCTTGAGTCAGGTTAACGCGTCCACTCATGATCTTGATATCAAAGAGAACATGAGTGAAAGAGGTTCGCGAAAGTGCGATGACAGAAGAGAGTAAGAACACAAGTATTCTCAAGCAATAGTTGTTGCTTTTATCTAAGCATACCATGAGCAAAGTTCTATGTAATCTAGCATGTAGGCAATAAAACATATACCATATTACCTAGGATGTTGAGTCTTGCACGTGGAGCGAGGCGTCGTTGTGGATCGTTGAGCACTGTACAGGTTATAGTCTGGTTTTAATAAAAACATTTTCCCTTTATTAAAACCGAGTTCTCTATAACCAATGGCTCTGATACCAATCTGTCACACCCCCAAAATCCACACGCGGGGTATCACCGCTTGGAGGCGTGACTGACCAGGATCAAGCCACCAATCATATAGAATATAATAAGTAATAAATGTAATTTAACCAAACAATATGAAAGGTGTTCAAACAAAGCATATTAAGTGTCTAGCGGAAGCATAATTGTAAACCCAATGTAAGTAATAAGTTCAAATGTTTAAATGTTTTAACATAGCATCCTCGGTCCATGTTCCACAAAGACTGCGCCTCCCGTGCAAGCTCCATGGGTACCTAAGGTCCTGCAAGGCATGTAACAGAGAGTCAACAACTAGTTGAGCGAGTTCACAGTTGGTTGTTCAGTTATAGTAATTATATTGTAAACCATATGTTCGTTTAGTAACCCATATATAGTATGTACTTGAATCGCAGTCTCCTAGACATGTGTGCGAAGATTGTGGTGTGTTTCCCAAGTTTTCTAGACTAGGTATATTTGTATCGTAGCCCACCCGGCATGTGTGCGAAGTTTAGAGTATGGTTCGCAGCCATTCCAGGCATGTGTGCGAAGATTAGTTCTATTATCGCAGCCATTCCCGGCGTGTGTGCGAAGAGAAGTATATGTATCACTAGTCTAGCAGTACCTACCAATAACCTTCCTCTCCCGAGGCCTATGGTATGTAATTCCGATAACAATTTAAGCATAAGTAATCATCCAAACCCATTCCCAACCCCGGGAATCCCATGCCTTTGTAAGAGTGTGAACTCACCTTGGTTTGCTCGGTATGCTTAACTATGTGCTCACAGTAATCAATCAAGTCCTATAGTATGCACGTATATTAAATCAGTTCCAGTTCGTGAAGTTTCACATACAATCAGTATTACCGAGTAATTTGGTAGTTAACATCAAGTAACACATAAACAGTTTGTCAATCATACAAGGTTCAAAGTTACTTGTAAGTTACTTAACCAAGTTATCATGCTCAACAAAGTTAATGTACTTATTAACTGAGTTAATAAGCTTAACAGATTTAACATACTTAACAGAGTTGCTAGGCTTAACAGAGTTTACAACTTAACGGGGTTAACATACATATAGGAAATATAAACTAACAGTGTTGATTATTTAACTGAGTTCACAAACAAATAGGTTATCAACTTACCAACCTAACTGGAGTTCACTTGATTAACATGCATACTTAACAGGGTTAGCAACTAACAGCATTAAAACTAACAGGGTTACTGTCTAGAATGCTGAACTAAGACACATGTGGCGAAAACACCTTCTGGGCGAAAACACCTATTGGCGAAATCACCCAGATGACGAAATTAGAAAGTGATTTCGTTGGGACGGAGGTAACATCATCAACATCAATAGTTAAGACGTCTAGCAGTAAATCAACAATCATTAGACCTAGCCGTGATTGATATGTTTCTAGATCAGTCTCATAAATTTTACATCATCATCATCGCACATGCATGAACATTTGTTATCATCTCAATCAATCAACTCCATTAATTAAATGGCTCACATGTTCACTGCCAATTGCATGAACTCCTCAAGACAATGGCTGACAATTATTAAATGGATCCTTATCCAATTGACTTCACTTTCAACATCTCACATGCACACATCATTACATATTACACTATCCAACATGTATCCCTATAACATCCAGTTGATTAGTATATATATATATGACGAGATCGAACAATAATATCATGTTAATATGCTTTCGGGTCCTGATCACATTAACATCAATCCAGATAAATCATTCA
This sequence comes from Helianthus tuberosus, assembly GCA_030545235.1. Taxonomy (NCBI): domain Eukaryota; kingdom Viridiplantae; phylum Streptophyta; class Magnoliopsida; order Asterales; family Asteraceae; genus Helianthus; species Helianthus tuberosus. The sequence continues at coordinate 66,688,892 of CM060408.1, read as the reverse complement.
ATCAGACAAATCCCTGGAATTACTAAATCGTTACATAATCATGATTATCATTCAATCACTATTCAATATCCACAAGTTGTTATGATCATTCAATAGTCGACATAGAATTAAACATAGAATTATAATCTGTTATTTATCCACTATCATAACATCAACATAACAAGATCATGCAGATTCGAGTCTTAACATTATTATACAAACATTATCGCCCACATATACAGGATCCACTGAGTAAGATTAATACAAGTAACACCCTATCGGTCATATCTTAAGTCGCATTATCACACAGTATTACTCTAATACACGTATACATATAAAATAGTTTAATGAACACTAACCCAACCACGAGTTTAGACGATTAGGGAATTAATCATGCGAGGAAGGGGATCAGCGAGATGCTCTCCTTATTGCCGTTCACCCATACTTCTAGGGTTTTGCTATAAGCTTTAAAGGATACCCACAACAACTAGCTGAGGTATACGTATAATGATATAAGTCCCCTAAGTTGGGCTTAAGATGCAAACATACAAGTTCTAGAGTAACCGGCCCAAAGCTCATACCTATACTTGGGCTTCACATGAATCAGATATGCAATTAAATATGATGTGTATGTGTTTGAATGATGGCAACAAGGCCGGCCCACTGTCAATACCGGCTGACCCATTACGAGTCTTGACTGCGATACCCAATTATGTATGGGCCGAAGTTATTGTAGGTGACCCAACAAGTCGTGTAACCAAACAACCTAAACGATTAACGTGCAATAAATGAGAAGGAAATCTTGGAAATTCGAGTTGTCACATTATCCCCAACTTGAAAGAAAATTCATCCCGAAATTTAGCACGTGGTTACTGAGGAAGCTAGTTGTGTTGCGTTGTTTCCTGGTTTTCCTGGGGTGTCACAAACAAGAAATACACTCCCCATTCCCGAGACGAAGGTTAAGGTCTATTGTCATACAAAAGTTCAAACTCTTTACAATTTCCAACATATTTAACGGTCAAGTGAATAATCACATATAATCAATGGTTATCCAAGACTAACCCGCCCGTGAAACCAACAATTCATGCACATCCCTCACAATGTTCTCTCCACTCGGTTTATAAATTGGCTAATTTTCATAATGTATTAGCACTTCAAAGAATAATCGCTCAAAATCGATTAGAACACGTACCCGCATAGTCTTGCAACTCAATCATTCTCCACCACCGAACACGAATACTAAGCACAAGTCATAAGGTCTTTGTAAGGGTTGTAACGTGGCTAGGCTAAGGGTAGGAAATAAGATATTTTAAAATGGCTAAGGTGATGAAAATTCGATTTTTATTACAAAACAACTATTCTAAACAAAACTAAACTATACATCAATCTTCGAGGCAATGATGTTCGCCTTTTATTTCTCAAACTAAGAACATATATTTTTGTTCTTTTCTCAACAATTTTCTATTCTTTTTTCGTAACATTTTCTGATTTTTTTCTTTTTTTTTTTTGGCATAAAAATATGCAAACAAATAATTCACAACTATACAAACTTGACTCCTATAATCGAATTTTCATCACACGGGTTTAAAAGAAAAATGTTTAAGGTTATGGGCTAAAGGGTGGTCCAACGAAAGGATTAGGCTCGAAATTGGCTACTAGGGGATAAGTTTTTTGGGTAAGGATATATAAATGGTGTAAAAGGAAAATGTTTACCTAATGCCTTAATCATTCTTGTGCTTGTATTCGATCTATGGTCTCAAACGTATCAAAAGTTGCAAGTTCTACAATACATGACTAATTGTAACACCTGTGCCTCCACGGCCATCAAACAAATACCAAACCAATGAAATATTATATTTCATACTTGGGATTTGTAAAAAATATGTGTATCATTTGCACATATCAATTCTTGTTCGATTCCAAACTCTAAATCGCTTTCTGGAAGGTTATACGCGCACTGATGCGTAAATATAACCAGTTTAATGCAACAAACACTCCGGAATAGTGACATAGGCTTAACATACCTTAAATAACCTTTACATAACTTAGAAATAAGTTTTGAAGGCTTTGGTATGGCAAAATCAAGTTAAATCGCTTACAGGGACTAAAGTTGACAAACTGCGAAAGTATGCCAATTTGAACTGTAACAGGCATTCCGGAACATGACCATAAGTTAAACATACCATAAATATCCTTTACATAGCTTAGAAATAGGCTTTGAGGGGTTCGGTATGCTAAAATAAACTTTTGGGTCATTCAGGGACTAAAAGTGTCAAAAAGTGCACAAGTTTGCACTTTTGCGCATAACTTAGGTTCTGAATACATCCGGACATCCAAAAATTTATGAAAGCATGACTATATTATGCTTTAGTGTTTGGCTTGCCAAAAATCCATTCGTCGCGTCATTTGGATCGTTTTTCGCGCTTATGCGCATTCCGTCGTAATTAACCGAACATCGCAACCGTACGGCTAAACGAACTGACATCCGAGATATTTTTGAGCATGTTTTAAGTTCCCTATACTTTAACTTCATTTTAGAGCTTTGAAATGGGGTTAACGGGCCTTAAACGTGTCAAAAATGACCTTATTGCATAACAGGGACCAAAAGTGTAAATCTGCCAACCTTGTGCCCTACGATGCGTATGGGTTTTTGCCCTACGATGCGTATGGGGTCTACAGACCAGATGCAGAGTACTTAACAGCCTGTTTTCAGCTGTTTGATCCACCACCACACATTCTATGATGCTTAGTCAGCTGATAAGGATGTATTTGAGCTACCATAAGGTCCCGACACTTGTACGGGTGGGATTAAGGCACGTTTTCCATGAAACGATCTTAACGGTGGACCTTTTACTATAAATACCCCACCCCCCATGCTTCATAATCACTAGAATTTTGATCTTAGAAACTCTAAGTTGAAACCATTGTTTCATACCTGAGATTCTCGGATCGAAATTAGCATTCGGGGACCCTTCGTAAGTATTCTTTCGTTCTTTTCCTTATTTTATTGCTTTTCGAGTCCGAAAGTCAAACTTAGTTTGACTTTCAGCGTTGACCAGTAATGGTCAATGCGAAGTTCGTTTGAACTTCGCAACGTGATTGTAATCACGATGGTTATAGTCCCTTGGGACTATGCCTACTGATTACCACGTTGTCTAGGGTCGTAGGGTAAGCGATCTAATAAATCGCTTATACCTCGAACCCGACCCAGTTTGGTCGATCATTAGGATCCGACCAAATACATTAGGTGACCATAGTGTAGGGAATAACCTTCCGAGGTTATACCTTATGGTCACAACGTTTAAGTAGTTGTATGATAGGTAGTTTATATGCCTTAGGTAAATTACCAGAATACCCTTGTCATGTATAATTGGTAATTAAGCATATGTAACCTAAACTTTTGTCACATAACTGATTATGTAACATGTTTAGGCATATAACACTTGTCATAGGGCTAGTTAGGCGGTCCGAACGCGTTTCACGCGAACGACGCGTTAAAGTAGCATAAGCTACCTAAACGGGTCGTAAACACTTAGATTAAGGTTTCAATTAGTATGTAGGCTTTGTTAAACCATATGACACGAGTCTCTATACTCGTTTGGTTTACGAACCCTCATTCTATCAGATCTTCCGATTTAGGTCCGGTTTATTAACATAGTTACCTATATTAGGTGCCGTTTGATTTCCTTGATCTCTAGCGTTGCTTGGTGGTTATCTTAGGACTTCTGAGCAATCTCAAGTGAGTACATAGACCCCTCTTTTACTGTTTTCCAAACTGTTTTGGGGTGGAACACATGTGCCTACTTGTTACTTTCATGCTTTCCATGTTTTCACATCATATACTTGCTATGTTTATTAGTACAGTTATAGTACATGATTTCACCGTTTTACATTGCATTTTATGCTATGTATGTCCATTGCGTGCATACTTAGTACATTGTTTTACATTTACATTTTATGCTATGTATGTCCATTGCGTGCATACTTAGTACATCGTTTTCATCACATGCTTACATTTTGTTATGACATTTGGGTTGTTTACAATGGAACAATACATTCATTAACATTAGCTACGCCGTTCGTTAGTAGGTAGTGGTACCATAGGAATTGACAACTCCCGTTCCGGACATCCCAGGGAAAGGGGATGAAAGGAATGACCGAATTCGATATACATAATTTAGATAAACCTTTAAGTGGTTTAAGGGTTTATCGCCACAGTCTCAAGGCTTGGATGTATGCATTTTCACAACACCGCATAGATGTTCGTATCAGTATAGCATGCATTTACACAAAACATAGCTTTGATTTAAACCAAGTTTTACTTCAATACTATGTTCTTGTGCATATGGTTTAGTTGATGCATTTCACTAGCCATACAGATTATTTTGGTTACATATTACATGATTTACATCGATCATGCATTTCCACAAAACATAGCTTTGATTTAAACCAAGTTTTACTTCAATACTATGTTCTTGTGCATATGGTTTAGTTGATACATTTCACTAGCCATACAGATCATTTTGTTTACATATTACATGATTTACATCGATCATGCATTTCCACGAAACATATCTTTGATTTAAACCCAGTTTTACTTCAATGCTTTGTTTTGTGCATTTCATCTATGGTTTAGTTGATGCATTTTCACTAGCCATACATATCATTTTGGTTACATATTACATGGTTTACATTTGACACATAAACACTTTTGACATTGGTTATACATTACATGATTTACATTAGACATGAACATTTTACATTGTTGGTTTGGTTTGAGTAAGTGATTAAGTAACGATGCGTGTGTAATATGATACAAGCATGGTGGATACGCCGCTGGTACTTCCTATATATAAGTGTTTGTATGGTATTACATATTGTAGCGTTATTTGAATCATTTCAGTTTATGACATATAACATTTTATACAAATAACATACTTTTCACAATATATTGTTTTTCAAACAACTTAACTTATACAAACTCATTTTACATGGTTATTCATTTAACCATGCATTATTCTCTTATTTATACGTATCATCTGAACTTATTGTTTTTCCAATGATTTACAAAGACAAAGCAAATTACAAGGTTCATGACTAAACATTTTCTTAAACATAAGTCATGAATCTTAATTTTCACAAAACCTATGTACTCGCCGGCATTTTTATGCTGACGTACCTATTTTCACATGTGTTTCAGGAAATGAAGCATATGATTGATCAAGATACACTTAGGCGGACATGGGCCTTAGTGACAATAAAAGATGCAGACTAGATATTTATGTTATGTTTCTTTGATTATCAAGATATTGTAACTCTTTTATTCAATAAAACAGTATTTCAATTTCCATGTGTTATGAAACAATGATTCTGTTACAACACTCCCCGATGTTTCCGCCACGTTTTGTTGTTTTACGTGGTCGGGGTATGACAGAAAAGTTGGTATCAGAGCCAATGGTTATAGGGAATTAGGTTATTAGTAATGCTTTGACCTAGTCTATAACCTTCTTAGGACCCTAACGCGAGTTTACTTGCGTTTAGTCATAAAACAATACCGTCACCTATCCTTAGGCGACAACCACAACAAGAACATAAATTTCAAAACCGCTTTGAAAACTAATCATCTGTTCTAGGATGATTGATTACTAGGTTTTGAACCCTCTATTGTAAGGTTTTGAACTCTCTATTATATGGTTTTGAACCCCTTTGAGTTTTCAAAATCTCGTCAAGGTTTTGGGTTTTAAATAATGTGAACACGTGCAAACTGGAAGGGTGAATGCCTGTATTCTGGGTTTTCTGTCTAGGCAAGCACTTCGTATACATCTCATCAGACGCGAGACCAGTTGTGCTTACCTGGGAATTCTTGGGATGAGTGTTCACTTATAGGCGAGCATGTCTTCGCGATACATTATTTTTGACCCATTTACTTTGATTAGTCACCATCTCATTTGTTTGCCTTAGGAAACAAACAAATAATCGCAATTTCTATGCGCTGTCATTTTGTTTTATTCGTCCAATAATTCTTCACTTGTTTCTTCCTATATCTTTCATTTTCTTCTAGAATGTCTCTTCCTCTCAGCACTGGTCAAATGTCCGAGCGAACAGCCAAATTTGCCCAGCAAATAGGCGAAGTGATTCAGAAGACTGTGGATTTAGGCATTGCCATGTATCGTCTCCAGGATGAAGCCACTCAAGAGTCACTAAGACAGGAAGGACCTAGTCAGGTGACAGCACCACCAGCCAAGAAACCAACCGAGGAGTCAAAGACCATGGATGAACGATCCCCTGAGAAGTCAAGGAAGCGAAAGGCTTCTCAGAACTCCGCCATGATCGCTTACAATGGTCAAGCTGTCCCCAACCAACCAGCTCAACCCCCTGCTAGGAAGCCGTACAATGGAACTGCACCCTTGTGCAACCAATGTAGCCTTCATCATCACCCTAGTGTGAGGTGCCGCAAATGCCAGATTTGTGGACTTATAGGTCATACAGCAAGGGTTTGCCCAACTGCAGCTGTACCAAATCAAGCTGGCGACAATCCTGCTCATGCTCGTTTCTCACGAGGGTCTTGCTACAACTGTGGCGAGATGGGCCATTTCCAAAGGGATTGCCCAAAGCTTGCTAATGCAAATCTGACCCACGGATGAGCAGTTGGCTGAGTAGAAAATGTTGCTGTCTTATGCTTCGTTTCTTCTATTTCTAGTAATGTGAAACAGTATGTCTTGTTCATAAACAAAAAAAAAACTGTTGTTCGCAATTCTGATATACAAGTATAATTACATGTGTTTATGGCATTTCCCTATGATACCTACATCAAGGAACTATGTTCCTTACAAACTACTCTTGTGATTTCTCTCTTTCAAATGATCGCTCATGATTCCTTCAAAAATTTTAAGTACTCGTTTCATTCTAAGAAACATAGTACAGAAAATAAAGTGACATTATGAGTGATCATGCTCCTGCACATCTGTGCCTTTGAATCCTTGGTTAGATAACTAAGGATATTTTCAAATCTCATACCCATTACGTTTTGATTTTTCAACATACCCAGTACAAGTATTTCAAAACAATCTTCATGATCTCAAAACATTTCATATAATTTGAAAACAATTTTTCCAGATACATTGTCTATGTTATTTCAAAAACATTGGCCATGTTATCAAAACCAACCTTTCAAATTTCAAAATATTTCATATAGTCTGAAGACAATATTAACACAATACATTTTCTTATCAAGTGGATGATTTCGAAAAGCATCATTCATATTTTCAAAAACCTTATACATAATTTCAAAATTCATCTCGCATGATTTTAAAACATTTTTTGTAAATATATCTATCTAATACACCTACTTTATGATTTCAAAAGTATTATATATAAGGTTTCAAAAACGTTAAACACATTTTTCTTAAAAGAACCCCATGCATAGTTTTCAAAAATATTTTCCTCATACATTGACTTAACCTTCAAATTCTGCTTCATATGTCGCCTTGACATATCAAGCATCTCAACTTCATAAGCATTTTACATCATGTTTTGACCTAAGCACATCCAGTGCAAGGTTTAAAAACATCTTCAACTTTTAAATCCATAGGGGATCTTTTTATTTTCACAATTAGATCCTTGTGGATATTTGTCATACAAATCAGAGTCCTTAATTGGATTCCTTTTGTACCTTAATTCGAACATTTCGGTTCCTTAAAATCGAAATCGAATTTTCTTTTTAAAATCTTTCTATCTTTATAGTTAGATTCTTGATAATGTTTAAAGTACCAAATGAAATCCACGAGATGGATTCCTATTGTACTTTAAATACATGTACTCTGTTAGCAGAACAAACTTCTAGATAAACAATTTTGTGGTTATGTGACTATGTGTTTATGCATCTTATGTTTTCATTTATGCATTTTTTTGTGTTTTTGTATACTCTGGATATTCGTTATCCAAATCCTCGTAGAATCTTTCATATCTTCATATGATGGATTCGTAGCAGGATATTCAAAAGGCGCTACCTTAAATCCTTAATGGGCTTCTATATAATAGTTAAGACCCTTGGATTATATAGTACCACTCCATGATTCATAAGAGACCCTTTAGTGGTCTAGTCAAAAAGATTGATTCACAATTTGGTTAAAGAACGACATCTAGTGATGTAGCTGAACAGACTCCTTGATAGTCTATTTAGATCATTTATTGATTTAATTAAAAGGACTTTATGGCGGTCTAGTCACACTCATCACAGGATTGTTCATTTGGTTTTCCCCTACACATTATAAAATAGACTGTGTGAACTGTGCAAGGAATTGTCTAATTATGGACGCGTACATAATTATGAAATTTAGTGCACAGAAACCCAGTAAGATTTATTATGTGTAAGAACCGATAGCGACAACAATAACAAAATGAGAACGATGTAATGGAGGTACGGTGGACGCACCAATGACGCTTCATATACTTGTATATAAGTATCCCTCTTACATTGCAAGCATGATGTTATTAAAGTTACTAGAAGTTCAGAACCCTAACCAATGATGTTCGATCTTTTCAACTTCATGTTTTCAAGCTCTCACAAGTTTCCTCTAAATAAATTTCGGGACGAAATTTCCTAAAGTAGGGGAGACTGTAACACCTGTGCCTCCACGGCCATCAAACAAATACCAAACCAATGAAATATTATATTTCATACTTGGGATTTGTAAAAAATATGTGTATCATTTGCACATATCAATTCTTGTTCGATTCCAAACTCTAAATCGCTTTCTGGAAGGTTATACGCGCACTGATGCGTAAATATAACCAGTTTAATGCAACAAACACTCCGGAATAGTGACATAGGCTTAACATACCTTAAATAACCTTTACATAACTTAGAAATAAGTTTTGAAGGCTTTGGTATGGCAAAATCAAGTTAAATCGCTTACAAGGACTAAAGTTGACAAACTGCGAAAGTCTGCCAATTTGAACTGTAACAGACATTCCGGAACATGACCATAAGTTAAACATACCATAAATATCCTTTACATAGCTTAGAAATAGGCTTTGAGGGGTTCGGTATGCTAAAATAAACTTTTGGGTCATTCAGGGACTAAAAGTGTCAAAAAGTGCACAAGTTTGCACTTTTGCGCATAACTTAGGTTCTGAATACATCCGGACATCCAAAAATTTATGAAAGCATGACTATATTATGCTTTAGTGTTTGGCTTGCCAAAAATCCATTCGTCGCGTCATTTGGATCGTTTTTCGCGCTTATGCGCATTCCGTCGTAATTAACCGAACATCGCAACCGTACGGCTAAACGAACTGACATCCGAGATATTTTTGAGCATGTTTTAAGTTCCCTATACTTTAACTTCATTTTAGAGCTTTGAAATGGGGTTAACGGGCCTTAAACGTGTCAAAAATGACCTTATTGCATAACAGGGACCAAAAGTGTAAATCTGCCAACCTTGTGCCCTACGATGCGTATGGGGTCTGCAGACCAGATGCAGAGTACTTAACAGCCTGTTTGCAGCTGTTTGATCCACCACCACACATTCTATGATGCTTAGTCAGCTGATAAGGATGTATTTGAGCTACCATAAGGTCCCGACACTTGTACGGGTGGGATTAAGGCACGTTTTCCATGAAACGATCTTAACGGTGGACCTTTTACTATAAATACCCCACCCCCCATGCTTCATAATCACTAGAATTTTGATCTTAGAAACTCTAAGTTGAAACCATTGTTTCATACCTGAGATTCTCGGATCGAAATTAGCATTCGGGGACCCTTCGTAAGTATTCTTTCGTTCTTTTCCTTATTTTATTGCTTTTCGAGTCCGAAAGTCAAACTTAGTTTGACTTTCAGCGTTGACCAGTAATGGTCAATGCGAAGTTCGTTTGAACTTCGCAACGTGATTGTAATCACGATGGTTATAGTCCCTTGGGACTATGCCTACTGATTACCACGTTGTCTAGGGTCGTAGGGTAAGCGATCTAATAAATCGCTTATACCTCGAACCCGACCCAGTTTGGTCGATCATTAGGATCCGACCAAATACATTAGGTGACCATAGTGTAGGGAATAACCTTCCGAGGTTATACCTTATGGTCACAACGTTTAAGTAGTTGTATGATAGGTAGTTTATATGCCTTAGGTAAATTACCAGAATACCCTTGTCATGTATAATTGGTAATTAAGCATATGTAACCTAAACTTTTGTCACATAACTGATTATGTAACATGTTTAGGCATATAACACTTGTCATAGGGCTAGTTAGGCGGTCCGAACGCGTTTCACGCGAACGACGCGTTAAAGTAGCATAAGCTACCTAAACAGGTCGTAATGGGTCGTAAACACTTAGATTAAGGTTTCAATTAGTATGTAGGCTTTGTTAAACCATATGACACGAGTCTCTATACTCGTTTGGTTTACGAACCCTCATTCTATCAGATCTTCCGATTTAGGTCCGGTTTATTAACATAGTTACCTATATTAGGTGCCGTTTGATTTCCTTGATCTCTAGCGTTGCTTGGTGGTTATCTTAGGACTTCTGAGCAATCTCAAGTGAGTACATAGACCCCTCTTTTACTGTTTTCCAAACTGTTTTGGGGTGGAACACATGTGCCTACTTGTTACTTTCATGCTTTCCATGTTTTCACATCATATACTTGCTATGTTTATTAGTACAGTTATAGTACATGATTTCACCGTTTTACATTGCATTTTATGCTATGTATGTCCATTGCGTGCATACTTAGTACATTGTTTTACATTTACATTTTATGCTATGTATGTCCATTGCGTGCATACTTAGTACATCGTTTTCATCACATGCTTACATTTTGTTATGACATTTGGGTTGTTTACAATGGAACAATACATTCATTAACATTAGCTACGCCGTTCGTTAGTAGGTAGTGGTACCATAGGAATTGACAACTCCCGTTCCGGACATCCCAGGGAAAGGGGATGAAAGGAATGACCGAATTCGATATACATAATTTAGATAAACCTTTAAGTGGTTTAAGGGTTTATCGCCACAGTCTCAAGGCTTGGATGTATGCATTTTCACAACACCGCATAGATGTTCGTATCAGTATAGCATGCATTTACACAAAACATAGCTTTGATTTAAACCAAGTTTTACTTCAATACTATGTTCTTGTGCATATGGTTTAGTTGATGCATTTCACTAGCCATACAGATTATTTTGGTTACATATTACATGATTTACATCGATCATGCATTTCCACAAAACATAGCTTTGATTTAAACCAAGTTTTACTTCAATACTATGTTCTTGTGCATATGGTTTAGTTGATACATTTCACTAGCCATACAGATCATTTTGTTTACATATTACATGATTTACATCGATCATGCATTTCCACGAAACATATCTTTGATTTAAACCCAGTTTTACTTCAATGCTTTGTTTTGTGCATTTCATCTATGGTTTAGTTGATGCATTTTCACTAGCCATACATATCATTTTGGTTACATATTACATGGTTTACATTTGACACATAAACACTTTTGACATTGGTTATACATTACATGATTTACATTAGACATGAACATTTTACATTGTTGGTTTGGTTTGAGTAAGTGATTAAGTAACGATGCGTGTGTAATATGATACAAGCATGGTGGATACGCCGCTGGTACTTCCTATATATAAGTGTTTGTATGGTATTACATATTGTAGCGTTATTTGAATCATTTCAGTTTATGACATATAACATTTTATACAAATAACATACTTTTCACAATATATTGTTTTTCAAACAACTTAACTTATACAAACTCATTTTACATGGTTATTCATTTAACCATGCATTATTCTCTTATTTATACGTATCATCTGAACTTATTGTTTTTCCAATGATTTACAAAGACAAAGCAAATTACAAGGTTCATGACTAAACATTTTCTTAAACATAAGTCATGAATCTTAATTTTCACAAAACCTATGTACTCGCCGGCATTTTTATGCTGACGTACCTATTTTCACATGTGTTTCAGGAAATGAAGCATAGGATTGATCAAGATACACTTAGGCGGACATGGGCCTTAGTGACAATAAAAGATGCAGACTAGATATTTATGTTATGTTTCTTTGATTATCAAGATATTGTAACTCTTTTATTCAATAAAACAGTATTTCAATTTCCATGTGTTATGAAACAATGATTCTGTTACAACACTCCCCGATGTTTCCGTCACGTTTTGTTGTTTTACGTGGTCGGGGTGTGACACTAATGGTCCACTCAAACAAAGAAACATATATATGTAATCCTATTATGTATAAGTGGCTCAAAACCTCACGTATATGAAGGTATGGTATGTGACATACATAATATGCTAGTTTCTTAGGCGGATTATTCCCAAATAACCACCCGCTAAATACCCGTCATGCTATTAAATTGAAATTGACCATGACAAAAGACCACATGAGTTGTGCCATCCCTCGTTGACTTAGTTACTTGTGCTTTAAGATCGCTTTCGAAACAAGACATTTTTGAAAATTTTTTGAAATTTTCCCCCATCCCTACACTTGAGGTAAACATTGTCCTCAATGTGTAGTGTTTAAATGAACGGGTCAAAATCGAAAACTTTTACTACTCCCCCATCCCCACACTTGAGGTAAACATTGTCCTCAATGTGTAAGAACTAGAGTTTTAAAACGCACAAGGGATGTGACACGGCTAACTTCCCAAAAATTCCACCCCGGAAAATAACATACAATTACAATCCACTTATTACTAATCTAAGAATCAAGGTAAAAAGAAAACGCATGCACCTGATTTTTGTCGCTAGATGCTCCTGTCTTCTTCTTCTCTTCACAAAAACGGTCGTCCCGCGAACATGGTGTACCTACAAATCTTAACCCTTGTGTAGAAGCATGCTTCTCACAACCATTGAAATTTGTTAGGTACTTAGTTCTACCATTTTCATGAAAGTGTTACCAAATCATGCGTTAATTTACGTTGATTTTTGTGGAAAAATAATTTACAACAATAACAGTCCTAACTCACTTTCGTAGCAATCACGGTTGCATTTAGCTTATGCAACAAGCCCTTTTAAACCCCCCAATAGCTTGGGAGGACGAGTAGGTCTCGTGAGGGTTATATAGGGAACACACCCACAACGTTCATTTATCTAAGCAAAATAAATACTAACGAAATAAAAATAAAGAAAACCAAAATATACAACAACAAAAACAAAAAACATACCTCGCCCTCACCGCTGATATCTCTCGTTCGGGTCAACTGGCGGGTTTGGCTGGTATGGGTAACCAGTGAGGGCCTCGAACATCTCTCGGTTGTTATCGAGGGGCCCCGGCTCTCCTTGTGCTGGAGGTTGGTATGGTATCGGGATGAAACTTGACCCAACTGCTTCAGGCCAATGAGGTGATGGATCAGATGGGCCTCGTGGAACACGAAGGTTGGAGTAGTCGGTCCACCCTGCATGTTCTACATAAGGAAGGCTGGCTTCATAGTCTCTCTGATGTCCTCCTGATCGTGGAGGACCTTGGCATTATTAATAGCCATTTGATTAGAAACATATAAAGCACTCCATGGCATCGTTCCAATTCATTTTGCTCGTTTTGACGCCTCTCCTCATTTGCCTCCCATGCCCGTCTTCGGGCTGTCTCATCCTCCTGCATTTGTATCAAACGCTCCATTTGGGATCTTTGGAGCGCCTGTTGCATCTAATGCTCTTCCATGTGTTTTTCCATCCTCTCACGATAGGCCGCTTGGAGGGCCCACTGTTCTTGCATATGGGATCCATGTGTTTCCTCCCAGTTCTGTCTCCTCCTATCATACTCTCTGCCCTCTCCTATACCTGCAAAGACATTATCAAACACCTCCTATTGGCCCCGATTGAAATCCTTGTACGAGGGCACCCGCCTGAAGTTCACAAAACTCGCCACCTCTGCATTCAACTCCTGATGTGGCCTCATATACCTCTATTTTGGTCCCCTTGGACCAGTAGGCTCAGTTTCGTCTTCTTCATCAACTGTTTCCACATCTTCCTCATCCCCTTGTTGTGCATCTGGGTCAATAAACTCATACTTATGACCAATGCGTCGGTCACCACATACTTGCTTCCCGAAAGTCTCACATGTATCTTCCAATTTTTCTTTATCGTTCCTAAACTGAATTCTTCCAAAGGCTTAGATACCCAAAGCGATTCTGGGGGAAGACAGTTCTGCTGGAGGATCATGGCACTAATGAGGTGCACATATGGAATCGTACGCCTGTGAAATGACTCCCGGGTGAACCATGTGTTCATCATGATAATGTGCCTCCATGACAAAGTCGGGGTCCCGTACAACAAGGAATGAACAACTCTACAATCACTTGCTCTCACTCCTCCCCTATCACCAAATCTCACCAAAACATTTTCTACGGAAATTCCTTGAAGAATCTTCCCTTCCACCGTCATGTGGCTCCTTGCGGCCGCTCCCCCGTCATTATATGGTAATATAGCCGCCGTCAAACCATCCAGATCATAACTGTTTGCATGGTTATCCAAGAAATGTTCAATGGCTGGATAATCATACGCTTGCACCCCAAATGAATCAAATCATGCAATGCAGTTGATGGTTTCAAATGACATTGTCATCTTCCCTCGGCTCGTAGTACCAACCAATCTCCATTGATCCAGGGTATCATTCCTGTTCCTAAACTTCAACGACGCCAACCACTCGCACACCTCTGCTAAATAAATCCGAGAAGTGTTGTCTTCGCACCAATCAAGAACTCTCTCCCAGCCTTGACGCTCAAACATTTGAACAATCCCAATTTGTCTAAACTCTCCACATTGACCACCCTTTCACACACTACCCTATCCGGCACCGCAGTGGTCACATTCTTGACCATCTTCCACTTCCACAGTTAAGCTTCCAACTTCCTATCTTGAAATGCCGAGAGAGCTTTATTTTTGTCTTCTTCACAGACACTAGCGCTTCGACTATCTTTGTATTTCGTCCATGCCCAATCCTGCCTGTATAACCTTTCATCACCCTCTTCTATTGAGCTTAATTGCTCCCACTTCTTCGGTATCAATCCGGAAGAAGATCCCACTCCTGATGATGAGCCTTGCCCCGTAGTTTTCGCCTTTTTCCTACCTCCGGCCATAACTACAATCACAAAACAAACGAATCATCAATATAAACCCATCCTTCAATAAACTTTCAAACTTTGAACATGATGTATGATATTGAACTTTTCAATTAACAAGCCAATGAAAAATCTCCTTTTTTAAACTTCCAAAGTCGCCTATTTATCATCTACCTATCAATTTTACTTGTTTATTCACATTTTCTTATGAGTTCAACAAAGTTTCAACATCATGCTCTTGTTCAATCATGTAAATAACAAGTGTAATCACTTCACTATGGTTATCACATGTTCAAATCCTATCAAAACACCCAATCATACTTAAACTCATGCTAGAACAACATACATTGTTTAAACAACCTACTCTTAAACTAATAAGTTTAAAATTTCGGAAGAAAAACAACTAAACATATGATAATCATGCGTAAATTTAAGTGAAATCCATACCTTTGATGATGATGAACAAGAAAAACTAAGAAAAGATGTAAAGCAAGAAACTTGATGAACACCCTTCAAAAACCCGAAATTTTAAGCCCATAAATCTTGCAAACGGGCAAGAATTGATGAAAACCGTGATAGGGGTTTTGTTCCTCTCGAAAAATTACACAAAACGGACTCAAGAATCAGAAGATTTGGTGGAGATTTGAAAGAGTTATGGAGAGTTGAAGTTTTAGGGTTCTTGGAGGTATTTTGGAGAAGAAGAAGTGAAAAAGGTGAGTTAGGAGAGAGAGAGAGAGAGAGAGAGAGAGCAGGGATTTAGAAGTTTTGGGGTGAGTGGATGAGTAAAACACTGATATGGGTCGAATATGTGGTGGTCATAGTGTTTAGGTTAGGTTTAATGAAGCTTAGAAGAGGTTTGGTTCGAGTTTGTGGTGTAAACCACGAATCAGCGCCGGCGGAAAAAACAGAGCCCGTCGCCGACGGCAGTGACCCCGTCACCGACGGGTTACCAAAAAATGCCCTTTGGGGCGACACCTTGTTTGACTGGATATGGACTATATGTGCCGACGGGTGTTTCTAGAGCCCGTCCCGGACGCCCCCTCACCCGTCGCCGACGGGTCATAATTTTCCATTTTTTAATTTTTTGTATGAAAATATGATGAAAAATAAGGACTTTTTGTAAAGGAACTATGTACAAATAAAAATCCTAAAAATTATTAAAAATGTTTTATAAATTTTTATAAGTTAAAAATTAAAAACAAACGAACCGTTCACGGACCTACCACCCCCCGAAAAATCGTGTATTGTCCTTAATACACAAAAGTAAGTCTAAAAACATACCTTTTGTCTTGAAGACGTGTTCGGAATATCCGGACTTCACACAATCAAAGGGTTAGTATGAAACGAAAACGATTATACCCAAATTACTCAAACAATTAAATAAATTATACATAACTCTACACAAAGTGTTACCGATTCTTTTTAGTCGATCTCATAAACCGGGATGCTTACCACAAAGCTCACCGATTCCTTGTTTTCATCCACCATTTCGTTACCATCGAGAAACGGTTTTAGCCGTTGGCCATTGACCGTTTGCCGTGACCCATCCTTCGGGTCCTCGATTGTAAAATCACCCAATTGTCCGACCCGGGTGATCACATAGGGTCCTATCCATTTTCTTTGGAGCTTTTTGGGGAAAAACTTGAGCTTCGAGTTGTAGAGCCACACCTTTTGCCCAATCTCGAACTCTTTCTTCCTCAACGTGGCATCATGCGCCCTCTTCATCCCATCCTTGTACTTGGATGTGCATTCATATGCCATTTCCCTTAGCTCCTCCAACTCGCATAGATTAAGCTTCCTTTCCTTACCTGCATCATCATATTTAACATTGACCTCCTTAATAGCCCATAATGATTTATGCACAAGTTCAACCGGTAAATGACAATTTTTACCGTAAACCAACCGGTAAGGTGTAGTACCAATGGGTGTCTTATGTGCCGTACGGTAGGCCCATAAAGCATCGTTCAACTTGATTGACCAATCCTTACGGTCCGCCCGTACGGTCTTTTGAAAAATCTCCTTGATTCGTCGGTTTGACACCTCTACTTGCCCGCTTGTTTGCGGGTGATAGGGGTAGCAATTCTATGGTCAACACCATACCGTTTTCAAAGTTTTCCATACCGAAAATTTTTAAAATGACATCCTCCGTCACTTATGTTGACACGAGGAATCCCAAACCTTAAAAAATATGGGTTTGAACGAAATTACAAACTACGGTATGATCATTTGTCTTGGTGGCTATTGCTTCGACCCACTTTGACACGTAATCAACGGCCACCAAGATATACAAATTACCATAAGAATTGGGGAATGGGCCCATGAAATCAATACCCCATACATCGAAAATGTCAACGACGAGGATTGGTTGCATGGGCATCTCATCCCTTTTTGAAATACCCCCTAACTTTTGGCATTCTACACAATTCTTGGAGAACTCAAATGCGTCTTTAAAATAGTTGGCCAATAAAGACCACTGTTCAACACTTTGTGACCCGTTTTGTGACCACTAAAATGGCCACCACATGCAAATGAATGTAGGTGCTTTAGCACGCTTGGAATCTCCTCATCGTCGATGCATCTCCGAATCACTTGGTCCGCACACTCTTTCCACAAGTGTGGTTCCTCCAACCGGTAATACTTAATCTGAGACATAAAGTGTTGTCTCCTCCGTCTGTCCATATGTGGCGGTAAGTCACTTGTAACAAGATAATTCACAATGTTAGCATACCATGGTAACTTATCTAATTTCATAATGTGTTCATCGGGAAACGACTCATTGATCTCTAAGTATTTAGGATCTTCCTCAACTATCAACCGGGACAAATGGTCCGCTACCACATTCTCGGTACCCTTTTTTTCCCGGATCTCCAAATCAAACTCTTGGAGCAATAACACCCATCGGATCAATCTCGGTTTGGCATCCTTTTTTTTCCATGAGGTACCTAACAGCAGTGTGATCAGACTAAATAATCACTTTACTACCCCATATATATGACCAAAATTTATCCAATGCATATACCACCGCGAGTAGCTCTTTTTCGGTGGTGGTGTAATTCAATTGTGCATCCGAAATAGTCTTACTCGCGTAGTATATGGCAACAGGTTTCTTGTCGTCCCATTGTCCCAACACGACCCCCACCGCATAATCACTTGCATCGCACATAATTTCAAATGGTAATGACCAATTTGGCGATTGCAAGATTGGGGCCTCAACTAATTTTTCCTTTAAATTGTTAAACGCGTTTTGACACTTTTCATTGAAATCAAACGGTTGATCTTTTAACAACAAATTACATAAAGGTTTGGTTATATCACTAAAACCCTTAATAAACCGTCGATAGAAACCCGCGTGACCTAAAAATGACCTAACACCTTTAACACTCGTGGGATACCGCAAAGTGGATATAACTTGTACCTTTGCACGATCGACCTCTATCCCACGACTCGACACCACGTGACCCAACACGATTCCCTCTTGAACCATAAAATGGCTCTTTTCCTAGCTTAAGACCAAGCTAGTTTCTACACATCTTTTTAGAACTTTTTCTAATTGGTCCAAACAAGTCTCAAACGACGACCCAAAAATTGAGAAATCATCCATGAAGATTTCTAAAGACTTCCCCACCATATCTGAGAAGATACTCATCATGCACCTTTGGAAGGTGGCAGGAGCGTTACATAGTCCAAACGGCATTCGCCTAAATGCAAATGTGCCGTAAGGACAAGTAAACGTTGTCTTTGCTTGATCTTTCGGATGGATGGTGATTTGATTATAACCAGAATAACCATCTAAAAAGCAATAAAATTGTTGCCCAGATAATTTCTCAACAATTTGATCGATAAACGGTAAAGGAAAATGATCTTTGGAAGTTGTGGTATTCAACTTCCTATAATCAATACAAATTCGCCACCCGGTTACCGGCCGAGTGGCTACATCTTCACCTGCATCATTTTTGATGACTTGTATTGTAACAACCCTCCAAAAATATTTACGACACCATAATATATTTAAAGTGCCCCGATATGTCCTAAAATACACCCCGTATGCGAAAACGGGCCCCGAATACCATTAATTTAATAAAATAAAAATAAAAACAAAATTAAAGGGACTGTCGCGGGGTGCGTAGCCCTTGGCTACCTCTTACGCGGGCCGCGACAGATACGTCACCAGGCTTAACCCGGTATCGCCACATGTCGGGCTCGTGGCAAAGCTAGTTCAATGACTGGGCCTACCCAGTCTATTACGCGGGCCACGTAGCCTTTGGCTACGTCTTACGCGGGCCGCGAGAGAAGTCGAAGAGGCACTATATAAGAAGGCCCTCAGCCTTCAGTTTCCGTCACTCATTTCCTTCAATTCTCTCTCAAATTTCTACGTAGTATACTTTATACTCGGGCAAGATACCCCCTAAAATAACGAAGTTCTGCTCCGTTGTAAGTATCATAACCCCGGTTACGTATTAGATACGCTGCCCGATTGATCTAGGGTTCCGTAACGGCTGTCAAGGTTCTGCCCGACGTAGTCGTTGAAATACCGTCTCGGGGAGGGTATTACTAATGTAAATATTGGGTTATTATACTAACGCGTGTGCATTTGTGTATTTAATAGATAATCACCAGGAAATCCCTAAAGAAAACCCTAAGATAGCAATGTGAGTAATCTCCTTTTTGTAAACTGTTTTACAAAACCTTAATTATTTTAAATTATAACTAGCAGTGATTGAGTCTTTGTAATTCTTCAATTCCTGCCGGTATGTTGGGGTTTTGTATACAAAATGTGGAACACGTTACCATTGGACAAAGAGTTAGCCAATGTGTAATATGACCCACTAGTCAGGATTGACAATACTGAATGAGTAATTGTGTAGATGTAAACATTGTAATCGCTCTCAATACTGTTAAGAGATAAAACTCTTCTTGATTAAACTGGGATTCACTCACCAGTCTTTCCCACTGACAAAATGTTTTAAACGCGTTTCAGGTAACAAAATGTGAAAGCCAACTAGAAGCCAGCTGGACAACACTGAAGGCTTGGAAAATGTGGCTATAAAAGTTATCTAAATAAAAGAAGATGTTTTATTTCAATAAAATGGGGTTTACCCCTATAAATCAGTTTGTAATGAAAACTTGGGTTTTATCCCAATATGTTTAATATTATAAAAGTGTGGTGTTTACTCTGATAAAATATTTCCTAACTACGGTCTTGATGTATTTTCCGCTGCCAAAATGATAAACACCTGGATACCACTGAAACTGGCCGCGGCCGCCCGTTCTCGGGACAGATAGGGGACGGGGGTTGCGACAGAAGGTGGTATCAGAGCTAAGCCACTGATTCAGCCACAGAAGTGTTCTGCTAACACCAAGATATTGTTCAAATTGTTAGGAAATAAACTACAGAAATACGTGCATATCTGTATTTTATTGTTGTGTGTTATTTGACTATTTGTTAGTTTACAGTATGAGCGATCAAGGACCCTCCGACGCCTATCGTCAGTTGTCCGGCTCACCTAGAAGCGATGGCACCTCTTCACAGCCTGCCCTCTTAGGGTATTCAGCTGACAATGAAGATGGGATATTCGTGTTTAAGGCTCAGTCTGAAGAGCCATTCCATCAGAAAAAGAGAGGATTGTTAAGTAGGGAAGCACACGAGCGTAGGAAAAGAATGAAAAAGTTACAACAGCAGTGCGTTCTAGCATCCGCTAAAAGAGAAACCGATGCCCACACCCAATACATGCTCAATAGGAGTTTAGCAAACTTCCATATCTTAGCAACCACAGCTGCCGACCTAAACCTGGAGCAACTCATAGCCCCTCAACCATTACCCTTGTTTCCCACACAGCCAATGGAGATTGAAAACAACCCAGAAAACCAAGTCTAAATTCATGATTTTAATCCAGAAGAGATACCTAGGATACCAGCACCCAATCCCTTAGACCCAGAATACGACCCGTGGTTTGATGATCATAGGGATTATGTACAACGCTACCACCTAACAGACGAACCCATGCCAAACCTAGCAGCTTACCCGGGTCTGGACGCTCTAGATCCCTACTATGATAATGATGAATACATTAGGGAAATCCTAGAGAATCCATACCCTCAGGAAGAACCCATGCCACAGTACCCAGATCCAGTACCAGCACCCCCAATGAGTGCAGAAAATGTGCAAGAGCTCCGAACTTTCGGAGAAGAGATTTTAGAAAATAGTGACAGGATGAGGCAAATCGGAGAACGACTCGTCTGGAAGTACGACGAGCGTAATATGGAGTTCTGGATGAACCCATATCAATGAAGGTGATGGTGGAGGTAGTAATATAATAATATATATAATATGTGTGTAATAATAATTATATATCTATCGTAGTATAGACCACTTTGTGGTTAGTGATGCATATTAGTATTGTAATTTTTAAATTCCAGTTCTAGTGTGTATTAGATGCATACTATAATAAAGAGTAAGTCGCAATGTTCGACGTTTTTGACCAATATATGTGTTGTGTGATTGGTTGCCTTAAATATTATTTTGTGATATTAATAATTGGCAAATGTTTAAAATTCAGATGGACAACAAAGTGAACCAGGAAAACCAGAATAATGATAACCAGAATGACAATAACCCAAATAATGACAACCTGAACAATGATAACATTGGAAACCAAGTGGATAACAGTGCCATCCAACACATAGTGGCACAAGGGATATTAGATGCGATGCCATATATTATCAAACCGATTAAGAAAGCAGATAATAAAAGTAAACGTGATAGTAAACGACCCACTGAACCTGAACACAGCGTAAACAATGGACCCATATTTCAAGCGCCCATTCCCAAACGAAGAAGAACCATGTCTCATGGTTGTTCTTATAAAGAATTCTGGTCTTGTAAACCAATGGAATTCTCGGGCAATGAAGGGGCCGTTGCAGCTTTGCGCTGGATAGAAAAGACTGAGGCTGTCTTAAAAATAAGCAAGTGTGCGGAAGAGGACAAGATAATATTTGCCTCCAATCTGTTTAAGAATTCAGCATTAGAATGGTGGAACACTATCCTCCGGTCTAGGGGGAAGTGATAGGGTTTACAATATGGCATGGGAAGAATTTAAAAACATGGTAGAAAGGAAATTCTGCCCTCCCAATGAAAAGGAACAGATAGCAAATAAGTTCCTAAACCTTAGGATGACTGGAGTGGATAGTAATGGTTATACTACGTTATTCTTTGAATATGCTAGGATAGTACCAACCCTTGCATCACCTGAACCAGTATTAATCTCCCGCTATATTTGGGGATTAATCAGTGAAATTAGGTATGTAGTCAAGGCAGCTAGACCTCAAACCATAGAAGAAGCTGTAGAACTAGCAAACACCTTGACTGAAGAGTTAGTGTGTACACGAGAAGAGGACCAAATGAGGATCCTATCTCAAAGGCTTACCCAAGAATTTCGTTCTGGAAATTCTAACCGAGGGAAAAATGTAGGTTCTACTTCTGCACCCTATTGCAAGTATTGCAAAAGGAAGCATTCCGGAAGATGCTCCATATACTGTAACTTCTGCAAAAAATTTCTGGACACAAAGAAGATGACTGCAGGAAGAAACCTAACAACAGTATATGCTACAACTGTGGAGAACAAGGTCATATCAAGCCAAATTGTCCGAAACTAGCTCCAGCTACGAACGCCAAGAATACCAAAAATGCTAGAGCATTTGTTCTGACTGCAGAAGAAGCAAAGATGATCCCAGATGTGATCGCCGGTACGTTTTTAGTTAATGACGTTTTTGCTAAAGTATTATTTGACTCTGGTGCGAACCAAAGTTTTATTAATACTTCATTTTGCAAACTTCTTAACCAACCATTAACTAAACTTCCACAAGAATGTCTAGTAGAGACAGCAAATGGGGAAACCATTAAAATTTCTGAAATCTTGCAGGGAGCAAGAATAGAAATTCTAAATCAGAAATTTATTGCAAACCTTTACCCAATGAATCTGGCAGGATTTGATGTTGTGTTAGGAATGGATTGGTTAATAGCCAATAAAGCCAGTATTTTATGTGATCAAAAGTCAATCCAAGTAAATTCACCAAGGGATGAAAAGATTACAATTAAAGGAAATAAACCCTCTAGATTCACAAAATTCATCTCTGTAATGAAAACGGCAAGTTATATAAGAAAAGGATCATTAGTGCATTTGATTTCCATAATCACTACCACTAAAGGAAAAGAATTAAAGGATATTCCAGTAGTATCCCAGTTTTCAGATGTATTTCCAGAAGAATTTCTAGGACTACCTCCGAACAGGGAAGTTGAATTCAGAATCCACCTACTACCAGGGACAGCACCAATTGCCAAAGCACCTTACCGTTTGGCACCCGCAGAAATGCAGGAACTAAAGAAACAGTTAGACGAATTATTGGAAAAATGATTCATACAGCCAAGTTCATCGCCATGGGGAGCACCGATCTTATTCGTTAAAAAGAATGACGGATTAATGCGTATGTGCATTGACTACCGTTAATTGAACAAGGTCACGATTAAGAATCGGTATCCATTACCGAGAATCGATGATCTGTTTGATCAATTACAAGGAGCTCGATTTTTCTCTAAAATTGATTTACGGTCAGGATATCATCAATTGAAGGTAATGGAAGAGGACATTCCTAAGACCGCTTTCAGAACAAGGTATGGCCATTATGAATTTACTGTCATGCCATTTGGTCTAACCAATGCCCCAGCTGCATTTATGGACATGATGAACCGAATATATAAGCCATATTTGGATAAATTCATAATTGTCTTTATAGATGATATTCTTATTTATTCTAAGAGCCAAGAGGATCATGCAAAGCATTTGCATGCACTTCTAAGTTTATTGAGAAAAGTAAAGCTTTATGCTAAATTTTCAAAGTGTGAGTTTTGGATAGAACAGGTACAGTTTCTTGGACATTTAATCAATCATGAAGGAATCCATGTGGATCCCACCAAGATCGAGGCAATTACCAAATGGAATACCCCTGAGTCACCAACCGAGGTTTGAAGTTTCTTAGGATTTGCTGGTTATTATAGAAGATTTATTCGAGATTTTTCTAGAATGGACATTCCCTTAACTAAGCTAACCTGTAAATCTGTTAAGTTTGAGTGGGGACCAAAACAAGAAGACGCCTTTAGAATTCTTAAGCAGAGATTAACCCATGCACCCATATTAGCGTTACCAGAAGGAACTGAAGACTTTATAGTCTATTGTGACGCTTCTAAATTAGGTTATGGATGTGTGTTAATGCAACGTCAAAAGGTTATAGCTTACGCCTCTAGAAAACTTAAGAATCATGAAGAGAATTATTCAACCCATGATCTAGAATTAGGAGCTATAATTTTTGCCCTTAAAATTTGGAGACATTACCTTTACAGTAGTAAGTTTATCATTTTCACCGACCATAAGAGTTTAAGGTATGTTTTTGGGCAGAAGGAGCTGAATATGAGACAAAGACGATGGATGGAGATACTTAGTGATTATGATTGTAATATCCAGTATCATGCAGGAAAGGAAAATGTAGTAGCTGATGCTTTAAGTCGAAAGTATCATGAAAAGCCAAAAAGGGTAAGTTCTCTTAAATTAAATCTACAAGTAGATTTAAATAAACAAATTAGAGAAGCAAAAGAATCAGTAATCCAGGATGATACTGAAAAATTGAAAGGAATGATTAAAGAATTAGAACAAGGAACAGATGGAATTTGGAGATTCCATAAGAAAACAATGTGGATACCTAAATTAGGAAACCTACGCCACCGTATATTAGAAGAAGCCCATAAGTCTAAGTATACGATGCATCCTGGAAGTGATAAGATGTATCAGGACTTAAGAAAGAATTTTTGGTGGATAGGAATGAAAAAGGATATAGCAGCTTATGTTTCTAAATGTTTAACATGTTCACAAGTCAAAGCTGAACATCAGAAACCCTCAGGTTTATTACAGCAGTTAGAAATGCCTGTATGGAAATAGGAATTTATAACAATGGATTTTGTTACCAAATTACCCAAAACAAGAAAAGGTAATGATACAATCTGGGTGATTGTAGACAGGCTAACCAAGTCAGCTCATTTCCTACCAATGAAGGAAACTTTCAGTATGGAACAATTAGCTAAACTATATGTACATGAAATAGTTTCATTACATGGAATTCCTTTATCAATTGTTTCTGACAGAGATAGTCGTTTTACCTCTCATTTCTGGACAAGTTTCCAAAAAGCAATGGGAACCAAGTTAAATCTAAGCACCGCTTATCATCCTCAAATGGATGGACAAAGTGAAAGGACAATTCATACAATGGAGGACATACTTAGAGCTTGTGTAATTGATTTCGGAGGTAATTGGGATGATCACTTACCGTTAATAGAATTTTCTTATAATAACAGTTATCACACAAGTATCAATGCTGCACCATTCGAAGCACTTTATGGACGAAAGTGCCGAACCCTAGTCTGTTGGGTAGAAATTGGAGAAAAGCAACTATCCGGACCTGAGATAGTACAAGAAACAACAGACAAGATCATTCAAGTCAAGGAACGACTGAAAGCAGCACGTGATCGACAGAAGAGTTATGCAGATAACAGACGAAAGCCGTTGGAATTTCAGGTAGGAGATAAAGTGTTATTGAAAGTTTCTCCTTGGAAAGGAGTGGTAAGATTCATAAAAAGGGGAAAGCTAAGCCCCAGGTATGTTGGACCTTTTGAGATTATTAGAAGAATAGGACCTGTAGCCTATCAGCTACAACTACCAGAAGAAATGGCAGGAATACATGATGTATTTCATGTATGCAATCTCAAAAAGTGCTTAGCTGATGAATCACTGGTAGTACCTCTTAAAGATATAGAGGTAAATGAGCAGTTAAAATTTGTAGAGAAGCATCTACAGATTGAAGACAGGAAAGTTAAGAACCTCAAGCACAAGAGATTAATTCTGGTCAAAGTGAAATGGGACTCCAAAAGAGGACCAGAATACGCATGGGAGCTTGAATCAGAAATGCAAAGGAAATACCCGCACTTATTCCAGTAGATCTCGAGGACGAGCTCTAAAACAAGGTGGGGAGGATATAACAACCCTCCAAAAATATTTACGACACCCTAATATATTTAAAGTGCCCTAATATGTCCTAAAATACATCCCGTATGCGAAAACGGGCCCCGAATACCTTTAATTTAATAAAATAAAAATAAAAACAAAATTTAAGGGGCTGTTGCGAGGCGCGTAGCCCTTGGCTACCTCTTACGCAGCCGCGACAGATAGGCCACCAGGCTTAACCCGGTACCGCCACGTGTCGGGCTCGTGGCGAAGCTAGTTCGATGACTGGGCCAGGCTAGGGCCTACCCAGTCTATTACGCGGGTCGCATAGCCTTTGGCTACGTCTTACGCGGGCCGCGAGAGAAGTCGAAGAGGCACTATATAAGAAGGCCCTCAGCCTTCAGTTTCCGTCGCTCATTTCCTTCAATTCTCTCTCAAATTTATACGTAGTATACTTTATACTCGGGTAAAATACCCCCTAAAATAACGAAGTTCTGCTCCGTTGTAAGTATCATAACCCCGGTTACGTATTAGATACGCTGCTCGATTCATCTAGGGTTCCGTAACGGCTGTCGAGGTTCTGCCCGACGTAGTCGTTGAAATACCGTCTCGGGGAGGGTATTACTAATGTAAATATTGGGTTATTATACTAACGCGTGTGCATTTGTGTATTTAATATATAATCACCCGGAAATCCCTAAAGGAAACCCTAAGATAGCAATGTGAGTAATCTCCTTTTTGTAAACTGTTTTTACAAAACCTTAATTACTTTAAATTATAATTAGCAGTGATTGAGTCTTTGTAATTCTTCAATTACTGCCGGTATGTTGGGGTTTTGTATACAAAATGTGGAACACGTTACCATTGGACAAAGAGTTAGCCAATGTGTAATATGACCCACCAGTCAGGATTGACAATACTGAATGAGTAATTGTGTAGATGTAAACATTGTAATCGCTCTCAATACTGTTAAGAGATAAAACTCTTCTTGATTAAACTGGGATTCACTCACCAGTATTTCCCACTGACAAAATGTTTTAAACGCGTTTCAGGTAACAAAATGTGAAAGCCAACTAGAAGCCAGCTGGACAGCACTGAAGGCTTGGAAAAAGTGGCTATAAAAGTTACCTAAATAAAAGAAGATGATTTATTTCAATAAAATGGGGTTTACCCCTATAAAACAGTTTGTAATGAAAACTTAGGTTTTATCCCAATATGTTTAATATTATAAAAGTGTGGTGTTTACTCTGATAAAATATTTCCTAACTACGGTCCTGATGTAATTTCCGCTGCCAAAATGATAAACACCTGGATACCACTGAAACTGGCTGTGGCCGCCCGTTCCCGGGACAGATAGGGGACGGGGGTTGCGACATGTATACCCGCTTTTTTCAGAACCGTCGGAGTCGGGCTCACCCATTGGCTATCCGAGATCGGATAAATAATACCCACATCAAGCCATTTCAACACTTCTTTCTTCACCACCTCCCGCATATTTGGATTCAATCTCCGTTGTGCATCTCAAACGGGAGTCACACCTTCTTCCGTGATGATTTTATGCATCACCACTGAGGGACTAATACCCTTCAAATCAGCAATGGCACATCCAATCGCCGCCCGATTGGTGACCAAAATACCCATCAACTTCTCCTCTTGCTCCTCGGTTAAGTCTGATGCAATTATAACCGGGAGTGTGTTGCCTTCACCAACGTAAGCATACTTAAGATGCTTAGGTAACACCTTCAATTCGACCTCCAGAGGCTCAACCAATGACGGCTTCAATTTGGTGTCAATGTTCTCCGGTAAACTCTCCACTTGGGGCGTCCATATTGGTTTTCCCTCTTTAACCGCAAACACCTCTAAGTTCTTCACCTCTTCGTCTATGCTCCGATTCATCTCTACCATTGTGTTTTCCTCATCCACAACTATGTCGCAAAGAGGTATACACGTGTCAACAATGTCTGCCATATAGCATTCATCGTCGACTGAAGGAGTCGTCAATCCCAAAAAAACATGCAACCTCAACCTTCGGTTTCCAAATGTCATGTCTACGGTTCCTGTTTTGCAATCAATTTGAGAATTTGCCGTTGCTAGGAACGGTCGACCCAAAATCACCGTAGGTTGCTTGGTTGGGTCCTTGGCCACATAATCAAGTACCAAAAAGTCCACCGGATAGTAAAAATCCTCAATTTTTACTATCACATCCGAGACAATTCCACGGGGTAGTTTAGGTGTCAAATCGGCTAACATCACAGTAGTGTTTGACGATCGTAGTGGACCAAACTCGTATTGGTCATATAAACTACCCGGTAGAATGCTCACACTAGCACCAAGATCTAAAAGTGCCCGGTTGATTTTAAAGTCACTTACTTAAATTGAAATGATAAGTGCACCCAGGATCTTGGAGCTTCAGTGGAAGCGCGCCCGAAAGAATCGAACTCACATTTTCGGTTAAATCTATTTTTTTTGGAAATTTGTGAGTTCGTTTTTGGGTACACAATTCTTTCAAGTACTTAGCATAAGACGGTACTTGCTTGATTGCATCCAAAAGAGGTAAATTAATTTTTACTTGTTTGAAAACTTCCCACAACTCTTCTTGTTGTGGACCTCTTTTGTTTACAACCTTCTTCACGGGTCCCTTCAATGCTTCGGGATAAGGGACGGTATTAGCCTCCACACCCTTTTCCTTAGCTTTAGGGACGAGGATGGTCGCAACGGGTGTGTTATTATTAATTTCCAAATTATTTTTGTTTTGACCCGTTTGACCATCCTCACACTCTTCATCACTAGCATCCTCCACCACCCCTTCAACAAACTAGGGTGGTGGTGTTTTGACACCATTATCTACGACTCGACCACTACGTAAAGTTATTTTATTAATTGGTACCTCACGTGTGTTCTTCGAGCTTGACACTTGATGCTTAGGATTCAACATGGTGTCACTTAGAAGCTTTCCCATGCTCCCTCTCATTTGTGCCATCTCCTTCGCAAGTTGGCCCACTTGCTTTGCTAATGCCTCATGTGCTTTGTCCCGAATCTCATTTGTCTTCTTCATCTCCTTAATATCACTGTTAGATTCCTTAACCACATTCAACAAAGCGTCCATTTTGGCACTCAAATCATCACCACCGGTTTGATTATTCGGCCCGCTTCCATTACCGCCTTGATTATTGTAATTCCTTTGGTACCCACCTTGGTAATTATTGTCCCGACCTTGGTACCCTTGATTGTAATTACGTTGGTAACCCCCTTGATTACCACCTTGGCGATTTTGATATGATGACCCGCTTTGGTTACCCGGTTGAAAATTCGTGTTCATTTGATTCGCGGCATTCCCATATCGAAAGTTGGGAGGATTTCTCAATCCGGGATGATAAGTGTTCAAATTCATATCATTATTCTTTCTATCCCTGAACACTTGATTTACCTCTTCCGTGTAGTCACCCGATCCCGTTTGACATTGATCGGTCCGATGACCAATCTCCCTACAATCTTCACACACCGCGTACTGTACCGCATTTACCTCCTTCTTCTTCATGCGAGCTATCTCCCGTTCTAAAGTAGAAATCCGATCCTTAGAGTCAAGATTAGGAAGTAACCGGGATACGGGATGTTTTTTAGCTCTATCGGCCGACTCTTTTGCCTTGGACCGCTTACTCATCCTCTCGAGAAATTCCCAATCATCATCTTCATGATTACTTAATAAAGTTCCATTACTCGTTGACTCAAGGCGATTCCATGTCTCGTCATCCAATCCTCTCACAAAGCATTTAACCAACTCCCACTTTTCGATTTGATGATGTGGGCACTTTCAAATCAATTCCTTATACCTTGTGAAAGCTTCATGCAATGGTTCACTTGAGAGTTGGCGGAAAGACCTAATTTCATCTCTAGCATCATCGGTCTTTGCCATCGAGTAATACTCGTCAAGGAAGACTTGTTGCATCTCGCCCCATGTCCGAATACTATTTGCCAGAAGTGTAAGAAACCATTGTTTCGCCTTATCTTTTAGCGAAAACTGAAATAGTCGAAGCTTGACCTCTTCCAATGCAAAATCATACCCCCTAATAGTGTTACATATGGACGAAAACTCCGCCAAATGAGTGTATGGTTCATCGTTAGACCTCCCATTGAAATGGGGAAGAATATTGATGTAGTGGGGCTTGCAATCGAACATCCTTCTTTCACAAACTATCGGAGAGTCATTGTCGGTGACCACTGGTCTAAAACGGTCATTTACTCCCCGTGGAGGTTGTTGACGACGAGATGGACCATTAACTTCTTGATCAACCGGTCTTCGAGTATCCCTTCGATCACCTCCTCTATTACCTCCTCGGTTTCCACCTTGATTACCTCTTTGATTACCTCCTCCCACGAAACGAGGAATCCGGTTAGGGTTAACATTGTTGTTGTAGAACCCTTCATTTCGGTTCCTTTGATTGTTGTTTCGTGGTTGACTGTTGTTTCCGTAACCGTCATTTCTGACATTCCCGTACCCATAGTTATCGTTCCCCATAAAATTGGCATTTTGGTAGTCAAACTCATCATCTTCAAATCCTCTATCATTGTAGATGTTGCCCCGATTCACATAACTCCATTCGTCATCATCTACCCGTTCGTTATAATTACCCCCGTCATCCAAGTATTCCGAGTGAATACTCACATGCTCCGGCGATTGGTGTCACACCCCAACCGATGGCGGAAACATCGGGATGAGACGAAGTGTGTATAGATTGCTAGAGACTTCATAACACTATGTGACAATATTTATTTAAATTCAAATTTCATTGCAAGTGCTAAATTGTCATACAACATTCAAAATAGAAATAACAACATTGTTCAAATTTCAACATAACATCAAAAGATAAATGAATTAAAGGTGTGTATCTAGTCCACCCTATTCTTGTTTCATCTTTCATCATACTTCAACAATTTAACCTGCAACATGTATTAAAATAGAGTTTCAATGCAAAAGCAAAGGCGAGTATACAAGTTTGTTTACATAGCATAATAGAATAAAAACTCAAATCCAACATGATTCATAATATGTGATTACTAGTATGCAATTTTGGCGTACAATATGATCAAACCCTAGAATACAACGCATGAAATAGCCTAATCCCAATAGTTTAGCAGGGTGGTGATGTTTAACTTAACAATACCCAAAAGTATAACGGCGGGGCGTTAATCCTATAGCGCTATAATTGTTAAGGTGGGCGAGCAAAGTTAATGAGCATATAACGTTCCAAATCGTTCACATAGCATACGAGAATAACAAGTAAGTCACATTAGTTTCATGCTTGATCAAGGATTGAGTATGTTTAATTTAGTTTAAAAGTTGTTTGCATAGTTATACATGTTGCATCCCAAAGTGTAAAGGGGAAAAAGGGATCGAGTATACTCACGGTGGTTTGCAAGCTTTCCTACTTGAAATCCCGCGAGTGCGTTGGTGGATGGATTAGTTCGGAGCGCCTAGTCCTTCTACACGAGGGAACATAGGTGTGTGAGTTTGGCGTTTAACGGAAGATTATGAATTTGGAGTTTAACATAACATAAAGTAGGATATTGAAAATAATCATCTTTAACTTTATAACCCTTGTATGACACTATGTAACCAATATGGTTAGAATGTTTTCATGGGTAATACGCCCATTAGAATCATACTTGGAGTTTTAGGTCTTAGATGATATTCTACTACTTTAACATATAAACACAAGTTTAACATTAAAGGTTCGAATGAGTGCATATATATATTTAGGTTAAGTATTACATATTATTTAGTCCAAATATTCATGTAGGAGGTAGAAGATTAAAATCCTCATTTAGGCACCTCGAGTTATCATGGAAGTCATGTATGGGGTAGGAAGAACAAGCTTCCGTTTAGGAACCCCTTGAATGTTCACCACTTCACTTGATGTAAAAACAACCAAGGAGGGTCACGAACTAGGATTAGTACAATAACATAAACAACCTAACTAAAGAGAAATCATCAAATCATGTGAGGATTGTATGTTTGGACAACCCAAGTTGTTCCTTAATCACTCATTCATCAAGGTCTAAGCTTGACATGACTCGTGGGTTAAATACCCTAACCAAAACAGAAAGTTTATGAGGTTTAATCCTCTGATTTAAGTGTCTCAACCTTGTTTTTAAGCTTAACCAACCATGAGATAGGTTGTAAGCATTAGGACATAGGTTTGAGATGTGTTAGACACAAGTTTGATAAGTTTAAACAAGCTTTTGAATAACTTAGAACAAAACAGAAAGTTTGTGGACAATTTTGGAGCAATTCCAGGTCTGATTTCTCCAAGGAGAGATCAAGGAATCAAACTCCATGATTATCCAAGCAAGTAGGAAGAAGAACCAAGTGATTTGGTTGAGAAATGAGAAAGTTATACTCACTTTTGTTAAGATGTAAGAATCTGTCCAAAACTCAGATTTACTGCAGAACTAGAGTGAATTTGTGAAGTGTAATGAGTTGTGAAAGTGTCAAAAGGCTTGGAGAAGGGTTGTATTTATAGTGGAGGAGGTTAGAGTTGATTGGAGGTGATTAGAGGTGGATTAAAGGTGATTGGGTGAGATTAGAACTTGGGATTTCGTGCATACAGCTGAAGAAAACACAAGGTCTGCCGAAACAGGGGCCTAGCGTGACGCTTAGGGCCTTGGCGTCACGCGGTGCCTCACTTTTGATAAGTTTCATTTTTGTTGCATTTTAGTCCCTGAAGTTTATGTTTGATACCTTTAGGTGCATTTTTGATAGTTTAGGGACTTGTTTTGATATAAAAGCATAGTATAAGGCAAAATCGAGCGTGGCGATCATAGTCAAAGTATATTTGAGCGTATAAGTGTCATAATCAAGTATCATTTACGTTCAAAACACGTTTCATGCATAAGTTTAGCTTAATTACAAGTTTAGCACATAGTTTCCGAGAATATCGTTTAAGCATCAATTGATTCACAAAATCGAACATACGAGCATATATAAAGTGTGTATAACATATTTGTAACAAAATACGAGTTTCATTAATGATCCAAGTCTCGGTTTTACAACGATTACAAGGAAAGAACGATTGCAAGAATACAAGGTTTCCAAAAATAGAAATACAAACAAAACTTTCTATAAATGGAAAGTACAAAAGAGCCTGGCGTTACAATTGGTATCCGGGAACACTAAACGGCTCATCATCAGGGATAGCATTTCTCAAGTCATCGATATTAAAGAACGGGTCTTCGTTCGCAGGATTGCCACGATCTCGATTGCCTCTATGGTGGAAATTAACGTTCCGGTCATCAAGGTTGTTGGGTAACGAGTTATGTTGGTGAAGATTTTGTTGTTGGGGTGTTCTTTGGGTATTGTTGGTGTTTTGGTTTCGGAAAGGTGGTGTGGGTGGTCTAGAGTTGTTATTACCACCCGGTTGCTCTTGAGGTATAGGTTGGACATTTTGGGCGGGATTGAAGTTTCCTCGAGTTTGGAATTGATTTTGATTGAGGTTTGGGTAATTGAGGTTTTGGTTGGAATTTTGGTTTGACATTGAATCGATTTCAATGGATGGTGGAAATTGTGGTGTTTGGGTGACTTGGTTAGAAACAAGTGTTGCTTCCAACCGGCTTGCTAAATTCCTTCTTGCAACTCTTTCGATTTTCGGTTCGTAGACTAATGGTGAAGTCCTCCCAGAGTTCCGCGTATGCATGCACTACCTGTAAACTGCACAAGTAACACACCCCGCGTAACAAAGAAAAAGACAAAGTATAAGAAAAGAAACTATGCAAATTAAACAGTTAATCACACAAATTCAAACAATATCCAAACACAAAGCGCACGCACTCCCCGGCACCGGCGCCAAAATTTGATCGGAGTGTCGCGCTCCGGTCAAAGATAATATTTATAACCCTATTTACCCTTAACAAATAGCTAGTGGTAGCAAGGGGTCGAACCACGAAGAGTATGTGGTTTGCGAATGGATTCGATTGAATTAAAAGGAATGTCACAATTTATGAAGCTTGCTAGAATATTTTTGCATTTTTGTTTAGTTAAAAAGATGTGAATTAAACTAATGGAGTTGATTAAATTACTAATGATTAACAAATTGCAAGAAAGGTAATTGATTGTTTAAACAATAATGAGAAAAAGGGTTCACACCTGGTTTCGGTAATTGCAAACCTAGGTTCCTACAAGTTTTAGAATTGACCTAATTGGATAAATGATTAACGGATTTAGTGTACCGTGACTTAGGTGCAAATAACTATCAACATTCATAAGAATGGACAAGAATTCACTTCGTGATCAACACAAGTAAATCCTAACCAAGATAACGCATAAGTGCACAAATTCATTTCACAAAGTCATAACTTTATCATCGTTCGACAGTTTGTAAATTAAATTCAAATACACGGCAATTATCAAAGGTGTTCAAAATCAAAACACAATTTGTCACACAAGTCAAAACTAAACACAATTCAAAACACTAAGTAATACAACTACCTACACCGGGGTGAAACCAAGGTGATTAGCCGCTCATGGTTGAAGGAACTTGATCACCGGATGCTTGGAACTTGAATTGAATCATCTTGAATCTTGTAAGATGGTTGAATCGTGAGGATTAGGGTTTTGGTGGATGATGATGGTGAGAGGAATAATGAATGATGAGAACTAGGGTTTGTGGATGGTGATGAAGGTGAATTGAATGGTTATTTGGTTGATTTGGATGATCCTCCGTGTTAGAGATGGAATGGAAGTGGTAAGTGTAATGAAAATAGGCTCCAAAGATAATATTCAAACTTCCAAGATGTGTAACTCCCGTCTTCATGGCCAAAGGAACCAATCACAATCGTTCTCTTTACAAGAGATTATCAATGGGTGAACAAGGTGTGTGTGTTAATGACGTTAACTAATTACAAGAGATTATCTAGTTACACGATTACGAACACCGGTTTTCAACCACGTATCAATGGGTGAACAAGGTGTGTGTGTTAATGACGTTAACTAATTAATTAGTTTATTGAAAATGAGTCAAATAATAGTGTCGCCATTAACTTGGGTCAGTAGAGTTTCCGCCTAATCCTTAAAACCTACCAATAATCTTGCGACACCATTAACTTGGGTCGTTCATGTATTCTATGTCTATGTCTCCAAAAACATGTTGATGCTTGATGCGTGTGAAGTGTTATATATATTAGGTGTATATTTTAAGCCCCTTTAACACTTTTTAGTCAAGTTTTAAATTTATAAAACACGATATTTACTAACACTAGACACACATATGGGCAAGTGCACCCATCGTGAGCGTAGTATAGTGTTGGTAAGATACCGAGGTCGTCCAAGGACACAAGAGCTTTTAGTACCGGTTTATCCTCAACGTCTAATCAAATCAAAAAGTTTAGAAAAATGTTTTAACTAAGAAAAATAAAAACTAACTAAAATGCTGAAAAATAAAAATAAAAATAAAAACAGATAGACAAGATGAATCACTTGGTTCCGACTCGTATCTAGTGTAACCTTTGATTATTTCCGCACTTTTGCACTATTTTAAGAGATTATCTTAGTTATTGTAGTAGGCCCCTCTTTTGAAGGTGACGTTACCCTCACCCCAGTAGTTTGAGTCAGCAAGGATACAATCCTAAAAGGGTGGATTATTGGAAGATAATTAATTAAGTTATTAATGCAAATTATGGTAGGCCCCTCTTTTGGAGGTGACGTTACCCTCGACTAAGTAGTCTGAGTCAGCAGGGATACAGTCCTAAATAGCCAGGTTATAGTATTAATAGTAGTTAACTTATAAGGGGATCAAAGAGTTTGGACCCCTGCCATCCAATACCGTTAAGTATTGAAGGAGGTCCTACTAAATTTGACCCAGGTCCATTGCAGGACCTCTAAACGCTGAACAATGGCAAGACCTTTACCAAACCGTTCCCTTAACCCCCGACCAGGTAGTCAACATACCTCCATATAGACCGTGGAGATATGAATGGTGAAAATCTTTTATTTTATATAGACAGTAAAATAATGCCAAGACACCATGGACAAACGATAAGGAAATATCACCTTCAACATAAGCAACTAGTTATTAAAGTTATTAATACAAAACCAAATAAAAAGTGTGAAAAGATTGAAAATAAAAAGTATTACACTAGACACTTTGTCTTCACCAAGTGATGTAAGAGACTTAGGCAAACATGGCCTTGATTGTCAAGAACTCTTACGATCAATCTTGGATCCCGAGACGACTCACACACTCTACGATGGACAATGGATGATGGTGGTGGATGATGGTGTTATGGTGGTGGTGGGTGGTGGGTGAAGTGTGAGAGAGGTGGTGTGCCAAGGGATGGTTTGAGCTTGAGCCAAGCACTTCTATTTATAGGCTGAACAGAAACTCGGGCACGGCCCCGTGTCCAGTGGGCACGGCCCCGTGTCCACATCCTTCTCTTTCTTCATTTATTGCAGCTTGTCTTATTAGTTGACCACGCCCCCGTGTCCGCTGAGCACGACCCCGTGGTGCAGAAGAATCTTTGTACTATGAAGATTTGCTGGATTGTGCGAATCTTATAGTTGACCACGGCCCCGTGTCCGCTGAGCACGGCCCCGTGGTGGGCAATAGAAGCTTCTACCACTTTGTCTTTTCTGCTGACACTTGGGCACGCCCCCATGCTGGCTGAGCACGGGGCGTGTTCAGTCTTCTGTTGTCTTGTTTTGCTTGGGAAGATGCTGTCGTGGGGTCGGGCATGTCACGTCTTGTTCCTTTTCTTGTATTTATGTTAGATTTTTATGTCTTTTTGCTTCTTTTGTTAATTTGAGCTCATTTAATCCTGAAAATACAAAAGGAAGACAAAAGCACACTTTTCCAACATTAGTACTAAAAAAGGGTTAGTTTTATGCCACAATTGATGAAATTTATATGTTGCATTTTGCACACATCAAATACCCCCACACTTGAATCTTTGCTTGTCCTCAAGCAAAACTCTTTATAATGTGGCTATTACACTCCCAAATGGAATGGGTAGAGAAGAAGGTTTTTGGGCTTGTCGTAGAGTGTCGGGAATTCCAAGATTCTTTATTCAGTTTTTATTTTTATTTATTTACAATCCTATTCGTCATGATTTATTTAAAACTTTTCATAAGATAAATTACTTATTAGGGCATAACATGCCTCTTTAAAATTCTATTTATATACAAGTTCACATACCTCACGGGGATCACTCAACACTCGGCCGAAAATGTATTTTTGTGGATCACTCGAGAGCGGCATGGAACTTACTCCTACCATAGGCTTGCCAAGCAATCAATCCTCCTCCTTTTTAACTTATATACCTTTGTAAATATCAAGAGGACTTTTGGGGTGAAGGGTTAGGTTTGGGTTAAAGGTAGGTGGTTGGGTTAGCGGTTAGTGGTTAGTAGAAAAAGGGCGAAAAGCGTAACAAGCGTCGGTTTTCGTAAGACTTTCTATTTTTTTTTCACTTTTATTTTGATGAAGCTATTATTCAAACAAAGTTATTTTTGACGAACTTGTTTGTTTATTTTCTTTTGCTTCATTAATCACACATTTTTTTTTTTTTTGAAAAGTCATACGAGAAACCGAGCTAGTTACTAAAACAAGGGGTTAAAAATAAAAAAGGTTTTGGATGGTAAAAGGGTGTTTGGTTTGGGTTATGAAATAAAAAGGTTTAGGCTCAAAGGGGCTAACTAGGGGGATTTTTGGGTAGGTGGTAAAAAAAAAGAAAAATAATGGTGTAGAAATAAAAAGGGTTAGTCCTAATGCCTCCATCATTTACTTACTCGGGTTTAAGTTGATAAGGACCGGGAATGTATCGTCATGGCCAGTACTAGAGTCGTAAGAACCAAGCGGCTATTCACACAAGAAACGAAAAATGAGCATTTAGTCTAATGATATGTAATTGTATGCTCAATAAAGGCTCAAAACTCACTTTTTTGGGACTGGGTTTTTGTGTGATCAAGTATATATAATCAAATTTTAACTAAGCTTGTCATGCCTTTTCATAATTTTCTTATGTTGGTTCTTTTTATCACGACGCTATCGGTTGTAAATTCGTAAAAATATAACCTTTTTAGAACTTGAAATTCCCGAGTTAAACCTAGACAAGTAAAAAAAATGAAAAATTTTTGAAAAAATTTGGGGTGATTAGCGGTTCCAATAGAGTTTTGTGTAAGGCTTGTATTTAGGACTTGCAAGATTCAAGGTTTTAGCATCCCCCCCACACTTAAATTACACATTGTCCTCAATGTGTCCCAAAAATAAGTTTTTAGGTTGATTGAATGTGTAAAAGGTGTGAAAAAGCAAAAATTTTGTGTTACTGGGCGCTGAACACGACCCCGTGTTATCCGGGCACGGCCCCGTGTTCAAGTGCCAGTAACAAAATTAAATCAAGAGAAACAGAAGCCTGGACATGGGGGCGTGTTGGGTGAACACGGCCCGTGTCCAGTTACCTGAACTGAGTCTTTTTCTGCAGACCGTGCAGCACGGGGCCGTGTTGGGCGGACACGGCCCGTGCCGAACTTACTGTAAACGAAGAAAATTGAATGGTCCTGTTTTTCCTGCATGGAGTGCTGGTTCAAGTTTCCCTTGTATCCTTTGTCATCTCAAGTGTGTTTTATTCATGTCAACACCACCCAAACACCAAATTAACTAAAAACCATCATTCATTACTTCATAGAGAGTTACATAATAATCCTAAAAATTAAAAATAAAGCAGAAAATAAAAGTTAAAAGTCCTAAAATTAAATAGGTCAAGTGATCCGTAAAATCTTCCTAAGGAGCTCTACTTCTACAATAAGAACCAAAATTCCGGAAATAGATTTCCGGTTTAAAAGTCTTGTAGAACCCCAAGCCGAACGGTGTCCCTTAGGTGTTGCTAGAGCCATTCTTCTATCTCTCTCGGGAGAAGGGAGGCGGCTTCATGTTCCTCGACATCTTGTGGAGGAGGAGCGACACCAATCGGAACCCCTTGTAGTATGTCTCGAGGAGGCTCCGGATGTAGGGCGTACCATTCGGCCGGAATGATGACTTCCGGCACCACATTCCATGCCCTTTGGGTGATAATCGGCACCAAAGGAGGAGAGGCGAGAATGTTCAACCTTTGGTGCAAAAGGTTGACCTCCCGAAGACATCCTTCTAGTCCCACCGTCAAATGATTAATGCGGTCGACCAATGCCTCTTCCACACTTGTTACTTCATCAAGGGCCTCTCTTAAGGCGTAAACATAGTTTACAAGAGAATCTTCAACCGTTGATGATCTTCTCCCCTGCCGGTTGTTTCTGGAATGCGACGAAGAGTTTCCGCTTGTTCTGCTTGCCATTCTGAGAAAACATACCGAAAAGAGTTCAATTTTATGGATCCAGTACTTCGGACACGGCCCCGTGTTCAGATATCTGCAGGATTTATGAACAAGGAATCTTGGGGTTTCAAATTGTTTTTATGATTTTTGGAGCATTTTGAGCTTAAACAACTTAAAACATTGTTATAGAACTTATTTTTAACAAGATTCCATGAACAAAAATCTAACAAATATCTCAATAAGGCTTGAAATTATGGAAGGTTCAAGCTTTAATGGAAGTATGAGGAAAATTGAAGAAGATGAAAGTGGATAAAAGAGGAAAGGACAAGAAGATAGTTGAGAAACTTCTTTTAGAAAATACCTAGGATGGTATGTGAGAATATTCCTCAAATCTCTGTCCCTGGAATGGTTCAAATGTGCAGGATTCTTGGCTGCATTTATAGAAAACGACAGTACGTTGCGCACGGCCCCGTGTCGGCTGGACACGGCCCCGTGTGCAGATGGAATCCTGACACATTTTTGTCCGCATTCTGACAAAATCAGAAGGGAATCTTTGGGTGGACACGGGGGCGTGCTGACCTGGACACGGCCCCGTGTCTAGAAGCTGTCTTAAGGAATTTGTCTGTTTTCAAGGAACTTTTCCAGATCGGGCGGTTCCTTACTGGATGGAACAACCCCAAAGTGCCTAAGATACCTTAATTGATCTAGACTAAGACGAGAACGCAAGAGGTTGTCGGTGAGGTGATTCCTATGCTATATGTAGGTGGACAAGTCCAACCCTTTTCCGGGCTCTCGTTAAAGAAGGTGTATGTCGAATCGCTCAGGTCTATGTATGCATCAAACGAAGTTGATGGGGAGTCCTTCACGGCACAATCGACACAGGGACGACTATCGCTCAAGTCCTCACTAGAGTTAGGAGTATCGTTGGAAACAATGAAGTTGTTTGAATGCGTTTCCAACCCTTCTTCTTGGCTATTGTCTTGGAAAAGATTATTGAAATCTTTCCTAAGTTCTTTTAACCAATCAATAATTAGATCTTCTAGTTGAAATAATTCGTCGAGAAGCATTTCTCCTAGAATATCCGGTTGGGAGCATTCGATGGAGAGATAGGGATTATTTTTACTTTCGCCCCTCTTAAGGATACTAGGAAACGATGGGTCTATATAGTGGGGTTTATAGGTTAGAAAATAACATTCTAATTCCTTATGGTTACCACCACATAATTGACACCACATAGTACCACAAGAGTGCCGAAAGTAAAAAGTATCAGTATCACTCATGTTTGTGTCAGAAATTACCAACCGTCGGGATCTTACGGTTCTGTTTTCAGTAACTGAAACTTGGGCACGGGGGCGTGTTGAGTGGGCACGGCCCCGTGTTCAGCTTACTGTCTGACTTAAAACAGGATTGCCAGTTCCAATGATTGGGCACTGGGCGTGTTCAGCGGGCACGGCCCGTGCTGAGTTCTGCAGAAGCTGAAAAATTAAGAAAAATCCTAAAAAAATGAAAAATAAGAAAAACGATTAGGCCGTTGATTCCTAACTTTCTTAAAATCCTTGTTTCCCCGGCAACGGCGCCAAAAACTTGATGCGTGTGAAGTGTTATATATATTAGGTGTATATTTTAAGCCCATTTAACACTTTTTAGTCAAGTTTTAAATTTATAAAACACGATATTTACTAACACTAGACACACATATGGGCAAGTGCACCCATCGTGAGCGTAGTATAGTGTTGGTAAGATACCGAGGTCGTCCAAGGACACAAGAGCTTTTAGTACCGGTTTATCCTCAACGTCTAATCAAATCAAAAAGTTTAGAAAAATGTTTTAACTAAGAAAAATAAAAACTAACTAAAATGCTGAAAAATAAAAATAAAAATAAAAACAGATAGACAAGATGAATCACTTGGTTCCGACTCGTATCTAGTGTAACCTTTGATTATTTCCGCACTTTTGCACTATTTTAAGAGATTATCTTAGTTATTGTAGTAGGCCCCTCTTTTGAAGGTGACGTTACCCTCACCCCAGTAGTTTGAGTCAGCAAGGATACAATCCTAAAAGGGTGGATTATTGGAAGATAATTAATTAAGTTATTAATGCAAATTATGGTAGGCCCCTCTTTTGGAGGTGACGTTACCCTCGACTAAGTAGTCTGAGTCAGCAGGGATACAGTCTTAATAGCCGGGTTATAGTATTAATAGTAGTTAACTTATGAGGGGATCAAAGAGTTTGGACCCCCGCCATCCAATACCGTTAAGTATTGAAGGAGGTTCTACTAAATTTGACTCAGGTCCATTGCAGGACCTCTAAACGCTGAACAATGGCAAGACCTTTACCAAACCGTTCCCTTAACCCCCGACCAGGTAGCCAACATACCTCCATATAGACCGTGGAGATATGAATGGTGAAAATCTTTTATTTTATATAGACAGTAAAATAATGCCAAGACACCACGGACAAACGATAAGGAAAGATCACCTTCAACATAAGCAACTAGTTATTAAAGTCATTAATACAAAACCAAATAAAAAGTACGAAAAGATTGAAAATAAAAAGTATTACACTAGACACTTTGTCTTCACCAAGTGATGTAAGAGACTTAGGTAAACATGGCCTTGATTGTCAAGAACTCTTACGATCAATCTTGGATCCCGAGACGACTCACACACTCTACGATGGACAATGGATGATGGTGGTGGATGATGGTGTTATGGTGGTGGTGGGTGGTGGGTGAAGTGTGAGAGAGGTGGTGTGCCAAAGGATGGTTTGAGCTTGAGCCAAGCACTTCTATTTATAGGCTGAACAGAAGCTCGGGCACAGCCCCGTGTCCACATCATTCTCTTTCTTCATTTATTGCAGCTTGTCTTATTAGTTGACCACGCCCCCGTGTCCGCTGAGCACGACCCCGTGGTGCAGAAGAATCTTTGTACTATGAAGATTTGTTGGATTGTGCGAATCTTATAGTTGACCACGGCCCCGTGTCCGCTGAGCACGACCCCGTGGTGGGCAATAGAAGCTTCTACCACTTTGTCTTTTCTGCTGACACTTGGGCACGCCCCCGTGCTGGCTGAGCACGGGGCGTGTTCAGTCTTCTGTTGTCTTGTTTTGCTTGGGAAGATGCTGTCGTGGGGTCGGGCATGTCACGTCTTGTTCCTTTTCTTGTATTTATGTTAGATTTTTATGTCTTTTTGCTTCTTTTGTTAATTTGAGCTCATTTAATCCTGAAAATACAAAAGGAAGACAAAAGCACACTTTTTCCAACATTAGTACTAAAAAGGGTTATTTTTATGCCACAATTAATGAAATTTATAAGTTGCATTTTGCACACATCAATGCTCTTAGCGGTTGTTAAAGGTTTTGGATGGGACTTCGAGTTGGGTAAGCTCTTGCCGTTGCGCGGAGATAACACCAAAGTGCAAAGGACTTAGTTTTTATAAAAGTAACTACCTTAGAGGAATTGACGACTCACCGATGGACTAATAGAGACGAGTAATATAAACTCCTTAAACTATATAATTAGTTAATACTATACCTGACCTTGAGTGACGTTTCCCTGCTGATTCAAAGCGATATGGTTGAGTGTGCTAGGGTCCCTAAAAAAGTGCTACACAATAATACGCATTAACATACATAGTTCCTCGTCTGACAATCGAGCCCTTGCAACCCCATGGTCCGAGCTAGTTAACGATGCATCAAGAGGTATGTTGATCCTAAACACCACGTTTTCCTATCATTGATTTCTATCCCTTTTTATTTTCCTCTTAAGCATTTTCTTTTCTTTTTATTTTTTAAAACAAAACTCTTACTTTTGGACTCGACTAGACGTTAACAACGACTCGATACTAAATCCCCTGTATCCTTGGATAATATCGATATCTTACTATCACTATATTACACCAACACTGGGTGCACTTGCCCAAACGTGAGTTGTAGTATGATAGTATGATATCATGTTTTTATAAATATTAAAACTTGAACTAGTGCATAAAAGAACCTAAAAATAAACATCTTTTTATATACACACCGATCACGTCGGTTACTA
This sequence comes from Helianthus tuberosus, assembly GCA_030545235.1. Lineage (NCBI taxonomy): Eukaryota > Viridiplantae > Streptophyta > Magnoliopsida > Asterales > Asteraceae > Helianthus > Helianthus tuberosus. The sequence continues at coordinate 66,645,427 of CM060408.1, read as the reverse complement.
TTGTATATATTTAAGATATTATATAATATGTGGAGGGTTAAAATGAGAAGACATTTTTTGTAAGAAGAAAAAAGAAGAACTTTCAACCAATAAGAATGTTTCATTTTACTTCATTTAATATTTGCATTTAATTTTAATATAAGGGTATAGAGTAAAGTTCATTTGAGACCACCTTTATTGTAAGAACCGGGAGAACCAATGTGAACACAAAATAAAATCTAAAAAGAAATCAAAAAAGCACTAAAAATTTTTTTTTAAATATTTTTTTTACAAAAAAATCGCTATATTTCGTTACAAAAAAAAAAAAAAAACTTTTTTTTTTCGAGTAATAGTTATCCATGCACACGTGCATATGTATCATTACTTCGACAAATTCCGTAATACATTATCAGTAATAGACAATTGCACTTTAATTTACAATACCATCCGTAATACACTACTTTTTACATTACCAATATTCAAAATGCGCATGTGCATCATTATGTATAACCATGATATAACGTGTTTTGGTACAAAATGTTTGTGATTTTGAATGGAGAAGTAGGCCCATATACAATGTTTTTAGTTAGTTATATCTAGTGGCTGATGGTTTGGTTATAGTTGTCACTTTATGATGTAATATGTTGATTGGATGGTATAAACGGTGTTGATATACATGTAATAAAGTGAAAATATTGGTAATAGTATTGTATTATGGATGGAAGGAGGTAATGGTATTGTATTATGGATGATAGGAGGTAATGGTAGTGTATTATGGATGGTATGATAGATGAAAGAGAAAGTATATTCAAAGTAGTGTACCAAAACTCCTTATTTCATGTTGATACTATTAGATGCACATATGCATTTCTAATATTGGTAATGTAAAAAGTAGTGTATTACATATGGTAGTGTAAATGAAAGTGCAATTGTCTAATATTTCTAATGAATTACGGAATTTGTCAAAGAAATGATACATATGCACATGTGCATGGATAACCGTTACTCGAATTTTTTTTTTTTTGATTTTTTTTATTATTGACGAAATATAGCGATTTTTCCAAAAAATAGTAAAAAACAAAATTTTTTTGGGGTGTTTTTTAGAATTTTTAGGTATTTTTGGTTGTATTCACATTGGTTCTCGCGGTTCTCGCAATAAAAGGTGGTTCCTAACGGATCCTTCTCCTAAGGGTATATTTGTAAACTTACATAAATCATTAATTTCTAGTCTTGCTCTTTAATAGCTAACTACATTAAATTTGTAACTTATTTTCAAAATATATATTTTTTCAAAAAAATAAAATAAAAATAATTTAGAATGTAGGACAACTTACTAGGTGTGTAGGATAAATTACGAGTTGTGTACGATAAATTTAAATATTTGTAGGATAAATTTCTAAAGGTGTAGGGTAACTTTTTATGTGTGTAGGCAAAAAAAAAAAAAATGTAAAGAATGATATTTTTTATGAATAATTAATTACTTAAAGATAGTAATAAATGAGATTAAAGAAAAACTACTTAACATCTTACAATTGTGCCCTTTGTTGTTTTTTTTCTCAATTAAATTTTCTTCTCGAATCAAATTTTAATATCTAGAAAAGCGTGAGAAACACTCAGCAGGCGTCACGTCTCCGAAGGGAGCGATGAGTAAATAAAGATCACTACACACCTAGTTTTACTTGCTTTTAAAAAGTTTTTCTTTTCTTTATTTTAATTTGGGAAAAAAACAAAAGATGATACATAAGAATTCACTAATTTGGTGGTTAGAATGTGATGGAAATCATTTACTTTGGTCCCTCTTATTAGTAATTAGTTCAAGGTTTTATTGTATAAGCAAGTTCAATTACAACAATCTAACCAAACATAAGTTGAGTTCACTCAAATAACGATATGTAATCTAAGTCGAAAGCTTAATTAGTTAGTACTTAATTCATATTTAACTCTTGTTAGCTAGTGGCTCAATGCTTTAGCTTATTATACCTAGTTTTTTAAAATTTTGATGATTAAGGTGTTTTTTTTTAATATTCTGGTGTGTATGTATGTACATGAAAATTTTGTTTCTAGGCTGGAGGGTGTGGTTGAGGCTTATCCTTGGAGGATGACCCGCCACGTAAGCGTCACGTAGATCGGGTGTGAGGATGGGGTAAAGAGGATAGAGGTAAGGAAATGGGGGATGGGTCTAAAATATATATGTATATGTTGTATGTATATGTGTGTGAGAGAGGAGAGACCCTTCCAATTCATCACACCCCCGACGATCTCGACAAAGGAGGCACGGCGACGAAGCAACGGAAATGGAGAGGGGGCACGGCGTCAGGGCAAGACGGGGCGGGACGGTCCCCATACCGTCCAGCCTTACTATACGTATCTTGTGCCCTTAAAATCCGCAAAAACCAATAACTGTCTTTTCTAAAAAAAGCATGCAAATTTTCCATTTACAGAAATAATTATAATCCCAACTCTCTTTCTCAAACACATATTAAAACTATAATCCTAACTCTCTTTCTCAAACACATCTTATGGCTGAAGAAATAAGCTACCATGATGCTTGGTGGGCAACTCACTCGTGGTTTACATCAAATGAAAACTTTGGTGATGAAATGTTAGGGCATGCAAATGAAGCAAAGATTGATGACAAGCAACTTGATCCAAACATGTACGATGAAAACCGGATCGAACAACCAAATGATATTATTGTCTCATCTCATCATGATGGTGAGAAGGAAATCCAAGATGGTGAGGTTGATAAGAAAAGAAAAGGTAAAGCGATACTAATTGATGGTGATGTTGTAATGAAAAGAAGTCGAAAAGGGATCAACGGTGTCATTCGTAAGCGAAAGGCGAAAGGAATGAGATATCTTCAGCGATGCAACAATGGTGCACGAGTTTCATTAGAGAGAAGAAGAAGAACCAAAGAAAAAAAATTGTATGGAGAACTTCTAGCCTTGCTTCCTCATCTCTCAGTTAAGGTACAAACGTAAATTTGTTACATGTCTATGTCTTTTGTTACTATTTTTTTTTTGGTTTTGATTTAGCAAGAAAAATTTACGATATCAAAGATTTTTCATCTGTTTCAACTTCAGTTGATCTTGGCTAGGTTTCTGATTTATCATTTGCGGATTACCAACTCTATTCCTGAGAAGAAACTGAAAGGGACAAAAAGTTTGCATTTCATGTGACGAGTTCCTAAATTAATCAAGAGTGATATACTTTTAATTAACTCATCCAATAAACTTTTATTGGATTAAGATAAGTAGGAACTGAATTTAATTTTGTTTTTTTCTTAATCTAAAAAAAATCTGAATTTACATAGTTTGTTTTTTTTCCTATATCTAAAATGAGTTTTATTAGAAAAAAAATAATTTTCGTTCTAGTATATCAAAGATCAAATTCAACTTTTTTCTTTGAATATTAGCTACTTATATTTGCTATTTAAGATGACAAATACCTCTTATATTTTGTAGAACTGAATTTAATTTTGTTTTTTTCTTAATCTAAAAAAAAATCTGAATTTACATAGTTTGTTTTTTTTCCTAAATCTAAAATGAGTTTTATTAGAAAAAAATAATTTTCGTTCTAGTATATCAAAGATCAAATTCAACTTTTTTCTTTGAATATTAGCTACTTATATTTGCTATTTAAGATGACAAATACCTCTTATATTTTGTAAAGCCAACGAAAAAAAAAACAAATGCAAACAATCCACAGTAAAGCCCATCTTTTGTGAATTTGAAAAAGTTATTTAATATTAGCAATTAGTATTAGTAATTTGTAATAGTATTAGTAATAATATAACCATTAGTAAACTTTGTGAATAGTTTTTCTATTTTATTGGTATACTTGGTCATCTAAAGGGACGTGTGGTTTTATTAAAGAATTTTTTTTTTATTTTAGTTATTTACTTTACATTTTTATCATATTATTATATTATAATTAATTCCATCTGTATTATAATATTTTGTTTTTATAATTACTTTTAAACCATATTTTGTTATTTTACTTATAATGTTATTTGTTCAGGTAAAATATAGTTAGTTTTTCTCTACCATGAGGAATCAGGACGATAACGTTTGAACATCGGTAGCGGTTCCATATTCGTTTTTATAGTTTTTTTAAGTGATGGAATAAAGTTCGTTAAAAGTGGAGTTGTATTCGTAATATAATAATTTTATATACCGTCACTACAAGAAAACGGGGCAATAGGAGCGACAGATATCGCTGCTAAAGACCTCTTATGTCGCCGGTAGCTGTACCCATATTCGATTTTATGGTTTTCAATCGATGTGAAACACATATAAATATTCTCTTCGTCGTATCTCTTTTGGTTGATATTCCAAGTACCGTTACCGCGTGTACCGAATCCAACTTAAAGCCCGCTATGAAGCGCGGAGAATCCCATTAATTATTATACATTTAAAAGATAAATTAGAGGTAAAATATAACATGACTAAATTATATATAAGAAAATAATCATAGATAGATGATACTTTTATTATAGTGATAAAATATAAATAACTATACGTCGTATATATTTTAGATAGAAAACCATGTTTACTGATAGATTAATGTTTTATATAAATAGACTTAACATACAAAACATGAGAATTGAAGGAGGGGATTTTTTTTTTCTTCGATTTTTTTTTTCTTGTTAAGTACGTATTTTAATTTCAAAGTCTAACTTTTGTGTAATCACTCTATTGTAATTACCCATAGTTACTCTACTAGAGCAAATACAAGATTTCGTTTTTTTTAACTAAACATTATGCTTAAGTAGAAGGACACTTCTTATGCTTAGTATGTTAAAACCTAATTTTATTTGATCTTTACCCTACCTTTTATTTGCACATATAAATAAGTATGTATCTTTCGATAAAGCTAATATACCATTTAAATACCAATTCTTTTTAATTAATTACTATATATATATATATATATTATGTGGAAAACGTCTTTGTAGCAAATGATATGCCACAAGGAGTAATTAAATAATTAATGATTTTCATGAACAGGTAAAAATGTTTTTTTTTTTTTTTTTTCTTAAAACTAAATATCCCTCTTTAGTTTACTTGGGTTATCCGAAATTTCTATTTAAAAATGGATAGCATGCTTATGATAGTATTTTTAGCTCCATAATTAGAAAGCTTTGTGTATGAAAATGTGTTACATTAAATGCTTTTTTTATAAAATATTTGTACAAACAAATCTGATTAATTATGTTCTATATCAGGATCACAAAGCCAAAATACTGAAAGAAGCTGCAGACTCTATCAAAACATTGAAGGAAACCCTTATTGGTCTTGAAAAACAGAAACTAGAGAGGCTTTATGGTGCATCTCAAAGTCTTGTCAGTAACACCGAGTCACCTAACTTGTTAATTAACAAGGGTGCTTCAGTTAACTTAAACAACATCTCCTATCAAAGTTCAAATTGCTTCGAAACATATGCATCGTCACATGTCACCTTAAATGTTTGTGGTGCATATGCTTTTATCAGTATCTGCTCTGAAAGAATTCCAGACCTTTTCACTACAATTTGCTATATTTTTGAGGAGCATAACATGGAGGTTGTTTACACTGAAATATCTTCTGATCAGGCTAAGACCATGTATCTGATTCGTGTTCGCTTTCGTGTAAGTAAATCTCCATATCTTATAATACCATTCCTAGCTGGTACTTGAAACTTGCGATTAATATTTATACTTATCATCAGTGTTACAAATTAATGTTTTTTGGGTCACTACCAGAAAAGGGGAAGGTTTCCTACTAAAATATTCTATGGAAACAATACCGTTAAAATACACATTTCGGATAAAGTACCTACGCGATGAAAATGATGAAAGTGACCCAAACACCCACGTGCATGGCATGGATCACATATGAACATTGTGATAATGCGATTAAGTTAAGATCTCCCATAAATATCGTTGGACCGTTTAAGTTTTTGAATAAGTCCTATCGGTTGAGTAAGTTAGAGAGTCCTAGTTTTTTGGTTGTTTACGTTATGAGTTTTCCCTATTTAAGTTGTAGTTACTTGCTTTGTTTTTATCAGTTCACAATCTATTAATAAAAATCATACGATTGATTTGACTTCATTGTTTGTGTTATCAATCTAAGTTGTATATCATTAGTGGTATTAGAGCCCGGTGAGTGAGAGTATTCGAAGTTCTAAGGTTTCATGTTTCAATGACCGATCGAACAAGCACTTTGCCCCCAACGCCTACCCCTATTCCTACCCCATTTTTGTGTTTAAAGGGGAATGCTATGATCATTGGAACACACGGACGGGGACCATTCTCAAGTCAAGAGACTTGTGGGAACTGGTTGAAACTGGAGTCGATAAGAGTGAGGAAGATCAGGCAAAACTTCGCAATTTCAAGAAAAAGGATGCTCATGCTGTGGCCCTTATTCAACATACACATCATGATCAACTTTTTTCAAGAATTGCCTTAGCCGAATCAGCAAAGAAAGTTAGGAAATCCTCAAATGGAATATCAAGGCGACAATCAAGTGAAAGCTGTGAAACTGCAGGGTCTTAGAAGAGAGTTTGAGAATCTGGTTATGCGTGATGGAAACTTGTGGAAGACTACTTCTCACGGGTGATGTCCATTAAGCTAGAAGAGGTCCTATGGTGAAATTGTTTCACATGATCAAGTGATAGTTGAAAAAATTCTTCGCAGTCTGACACCTAAGTTCGATTATGTTCTCTCAATCGAAGTGTCTTTTGATCTGTCCAAGTTGTCTCCAGTCAAGTCAAGCTGATGGGTTCGCTGCAGTCTCAAAAAGAAAGATTAAACAGTAGATCTAGTGAGAAAATAGAAAAAAATGATGAACACGCCTTGCAAGTGATTCAAGAAAGCAATCGACCCATCTTTACTTCCTATGCAAGAGGGAGAGGACGTGGTAACTTCAAGGGTCGTGGTAGAGGAAGAGGATTTGATAGAAGTAAAGTTCCACAATGCTATATGTGTAAGAAATATGGTCCGTGTCTAAGGATTGCTATACATAAGATTCTCATGTGAATGTGGCTGCTGAAGTAGCTTAAAAAAGAAGATACCAATAAAGAACTTCATTCATGGCCATCATTAATGAAGTAAGTGATTCTAACAATTTATGGTTTATAGACTCAAGTTGTTCAAAACATATAACTTGTTCAAGAAGTAGTTTTACCACTCTTGATAAGAAGTTTAAGATGGAAGTCCAATTGGGTAACAAAAAGAAGTTGAATGTAGAAGGAAAAAGGACAATTAGAATTCTTACTTGCCCATCTAGTTACAAGCTGTTAGAATGATGTCTATTATGCTCCATCTTTGGAGTATAACTTGCTAAGTGTGGGTTAGCTTATGAGGAAAGGATATTCACTTCTGTTCAAAAATGGAAAGTGTATAATAAGAAAACAATGATGTGGATCTTATGCATGTTATGGCTCAAACAATAATATGTTCTTATTGGATGCTACAAAGTATGATTTGCCTCACACATCTAGTTCTGTCACTCAATTATGGAATCAAAGGTATCACACCTCAACTTTAGTAGCCTTAAAGCTCTATATAATAAGCACATGGTCATAGGGATTCCGAAGACAAAGGGTCTAGATCTGTGTGAAGGGTGTATTCTAGGCAAACAAACCAAACAATCATTAACATCACACTCATGGAGGGCAACAAAGAAACTGGAACTCGTACATGTAGATTTATGTGGTCCTATGTAGGTACCTAGTCTTGGCAAAAGAATAATTTCCCAAGAATGTGTTGCATATATTTCCTTGCACATAAGTCAGAAACCTTTGTCAAATTTAAGCTTCTACTAAGAAGTTTGAATCAAAGGCTGGGGATGAAGTTACAATAATGGAAGGTGCAAAGTGGAACTGGCAAGAAATATTCTAGTCCGATTAGCAAAGTTATGAAAGAATGTATGCATATCCATTCCCTATTGATCAAGGTGAAGTTGTTCCCACTACAGAAGAATCGGTTTTGTCTAACACTTAAGCGGCTGATAGTCCCTCAAGTCATAGCTCATCGAGAAACAATGATGATCCCTAGACTCAAAAGCCTAATGCGAATACAATGTCTCTAAGCCAATCTGAGCAGGGTTCTAGTTCTTATTCAAGAAGGACCTCTCGGCCCCTAAAAGTTAGTACAATATATGATATGCATGCTAACACTTAGGAGATTAAAGATTTCTCTTATGACTGCTTAAACCTACACTTTGCGTTAAATATTGTAGATCATACTTTCTATTATTAGGCTACATAGAAGAAAGAACGGTTAAAAGCTATGGGAGATGAACTTGCTGCAATACAAAAGAATGAGACTTGGGAGTTGGTGTGATGCAGTTTCGCATGCGATCAAATGACTCAAGAAACTATTGATAATCAAAGACGATAAAACGAACCAAATGGTTCAAGAACAAAGTTCTTTCTATTCAATAATCAATCAAAACTGTCTAAAAGATAACCCTAGATCCCTTTATATAGATTAGGAATCATAAGCTAAATAGGAAACTAAATAAAAATAAAATAAGAAACACAAATAAATAATAAAAGATAATATTGATCTTTTTTCCAATTATTTGCTCATGTTAACCAACTCCAACAGATCTTATCACGGGTACGAGTTCGGTGTGGGTTCGGGTTCAACTAACCAGATGCCCCTGCATCATACTCCCCGTCTTCGGAAAAAAACTCATCCTCGAGTTTTGTCTTCAGAGTAAAGCCGCCTGGGTCGAAGGGAACATCAACCTGATTCCCGTTTATTATTATCATTACCACCCGCCTAAGCAAATCAACTTCATGAGTTGTCTCTCCCGACACTGAACTTATACAACCTGGGTCAAATGGAACATTGGACCGTTTCTTCTTCCGTTGAAACTTCAAAGGAAAATGAACATGTGCAATAACGGTTTCAAACTGAATTGTAGTGTCCAACGTAGAAACTTGTTTGTCTTTAGAAGTCGGCATTCCATTTGTGCTCTCCAATGCATGACCATATACCTCCTTCATAAAATGGCCATTAATGTTAGCAACTTTTTCCCCATTTCGATCAGCCTGAGTTTAATCACATAACAACCATCCATCCTTTACATTAATAATAGGTACCATTTTGTTAATATTTTGCATGCCCGTATGAATATATTTACGTATCCCATCCAGACTCAAAGCATATGAACCATTATTCGCATGCAACATATGTTGTGGCTTTAGATGATTTGTGGATTTTGGCAATATCTCTGCATCCCCCACGTGACTTGCATCATTCTCCACTAGAAATCCGATATGTATAAGAGGGCCACGTGGAATATCATCCATACATTCTAAATTCTTAGTAGAAGCCAACTCATCATAGACCACTAAAATCCTTTGATCTTTGGAAATTTCATTTTCAATTAACCATGCAGGCTCTCTGCGCAGGTTACGACCTTTATCAACCAGAACTTTTGCAAAATTTAAATCACCACAATTATTAGCCTTATAAATAACTGAATATTTTTCAGTTAACTGATTATCTATTCCATTTTTAAATTCCATATTAATAGGATGAATAGTCAAATCTCTTCCGATTTGAATTAGCGACTCAAATGGCATGACATAAGGAACAAACACAGCCGCCGCTTGAAACCCATCCTTAGCCACCTGACCACTGGTGACCACCGTAGGAATCACTAGAGATCCATCATTAATACCCTCAATTTTATGCAAAAAATCACACATACCTGATGAAACCTGGACATAATCATGATCATTACTTTCATCCCACACGACAGTGCCCGAATCGGACCCGTCATCTGTCAAACTCTTCTCGTCCAGTTGAACTCCAATAGTTTCACCTAAAACACCAACAGTTGCCCAAGAATACCACACATCGTCCTCGTATTCATCATATAATGGAGGAGAATTACATATAGTGTCGTCACTGGTAGGATGCTCTTCATCCCCGGATAACTCGTCCCTGACAGGTTCTTCTGGTTCTGTTTCCTTCCATGACGAGTACTCAAGATCCTGGATCCTTTGCTTGAGTCGTATGATCTCGTGTTGTAACTCGAGATCCCTAACTCGTTACCGGAGTCGCTTGATCTTAAAATCCCGTGGTTCAGCACCAACCCTTCCACTGCCTCGGTCGGCGATTCTGCGGGTAGGATGTTTGTCTTCTCCACGAGCACGTGATTCAGGACCATCTCTGTCGTTGCCTCGGTCGTGATTCTACAGGCATAAAAGTAATCACTATCACGTCAAGCCATTTGAAAACCAAAGCTCTGATACCACCTGATGCAGTTTCGTATGCGATCAAATGGCTCAAGAAACTATTGATAATCAAAGACGATAAAATGAACCAAAGGGTTCAAGAACAAAGTTCTTTCTATTCAATAATCAATCAAAAACTGTCTAAAAGATAACCCTAGATCCCTTTATATAAATTAGGAATCATAAGCTAAATAGGAAACTAAATAAAAATAAAATAAGAAACACAAGTAAATAATAAAAGATAATATTGATCTTTTTTCCAATTATTTGCTCATGTTAACCAACTCCAACGAATCTTATCACGGGTACGAGTTCGGTGTGGGTTCAGGTTCAACTAACCAGATGCCCCTGCATCATGGTGTCTCTCCACCAAGTGGTAAAAAGTTTATTGGTCTTAAGTGGATCTTTAAGACCAAACTAGCACCAGGTGGCAAGATACTCTGGCACAAGGCCAGACAGATGGCTAAGGGGTATTCACAGCAGAAAGGAAGTGACTTTGAGTAGACATTTGCTCCGGTAGCAAGATTTGAAACTCTAAGGTAGTGTTTGTTTCACATAATGGAATAGAATTTGGATAAAATTGGAATTTAGATTCCACTCCTTATGTTGTTCATTTCAACAAAGGAAGGAATTGAAATCTCAATTCCATTCTTGATTGTGTTCGGTTAGCAAAGGAATTGGAATTGGAATTGCAAATGAATTCCTTCAACGCCACGCCTCGACCTGGCATACCACCTACCCGCAACCTCTCGACATGACCCGACCAAGCATTGACCGGTCACGTCTCGACCCTGTCTGTTAACGACGCAAAACGTCTTAACATGAACCGTTAACGACCCAAAACGTCTCGACCAGACCCGTTAACAACCCAAAATGTCTCCATTCAACGTGACACGTTAGTGGCCCGAAACATATCGAACCTATCTGTCCCGTTAAAGATCCTAAACGTCTCGACACAACCCGACCCGTCAACAATCCAAAAGTATCAAACAGACTTGGCCCGTTAACGACCTGAAACGTCCCGACCTGACCCAATCCGTTAACAACCCGGAACGTCTTGACCCGACCCGTTAACGACCCAAAACATATCAAACCGACCCAACCCGTTAACGACTCGATACGTCTCAACCCAACCTGACCCATTCACCGACCCGAAACGCATGGAACTGACCTGGCCCGTTAACGACCCGAAACGGTCACACCCCAACCGATGGCGGAATCATCGGGGAGCGGCACTAGGTGAATCAGATTGCTCAAGAGAATCCATAACAACTAATAGCGACAATATTTATTACATTTGTTATCCCATACTAACAAGCAATATAATCACATAAGTTATCACAGATTTTCTATTCTCTCGAACAATACAAATCCGACAACCTAGATTTTAGGTGAGTTTCAAGACTTCCTAGCTTGATTTGATGTAGACTGCGATCTAAACCTGCAACATACGTTAAAACAACGTCAATACAAAAGTATTGGCGAATATACAAGTTTTGATAGTAGCGAAAATAGATAAAAGGTGCTGTGAATTACCACATACATAAACGAGATACACCAAACATACATACAAGACAGATACTACCAGCTAAGTCACTCGAGTTGCGATTGCGATTGCTATTCATCCTAACTAGACCCCATCGGGTGCTATAGTACTATACTAGTTAAGGCGGGACCTCGCGAGTAAAAGTCCTAGCACATATGTAACTAGCATCACGTGTAAATATGTAATTCAGTCATTCGCAAGTGATAAATAGTTTAAGCATCTGATTAGATTGATTTGATAAAATGTATGTTACACCCAAAACGCGATAAAAAGGGTTCAAGTATACTCACAGTGATGAGAATGGATTGAAGGGAGCGCTAGAGCAATTAGCCTGAACAGTTAACGATAGCATAAGCGAAGAGCGGTACGTAAATCGATGGAAAGTCACCAAGTGTCGGATGGTAATCAGACCGGATGGCAATCCGATCGGATGGTAACTCGATCGGATATCAATCCGTTCGGATGGCCATCCGATCAGATGGCCATTCGATTGGATTGACATTCGTTTGGTAAGGATGTGTTTGTGTATGATGGCTTTGGAGTTTTCATTGTAGCATTTTGAAAATAGAGAAGTATCTCTACCCTTCAGGTCGATCGATCGATCGGCAGTTCAATCGGATAGCGATCCGATTGGCAAGACACTTAGTGATAACAAGTTTACAGCAGGATGGTTACTCGATCGGATAGCAATCCGATCGGATAGCAATCCGTTGGAAGCCTTTGTTCTTTGAAAAATTGAAAATGTTTAAGTGTTGAAAGTTCAAGTGCAGTTCGATCGGATTGCGGTTCGATCGGATGGCAATCCGATAGAATCATGTTTGAAAATTGTTAAGTGTTAAATCCTCAAGTGCAATCCGATCGGATGGCGGTTCGATCGGATGGCAATCTGATCGGACGGCAATCCGTCCCAACGAATCCAATCGTTTTGTACTTGATTTTTTTTGAAAGTTTGCGGTGTGTTCGAGACGGTTTGACAACATGCTAATCAACAGAAACCCCGTCTCGACCCAAGTGATCCGATCGAACAGGAATCACCCTAATCCGATCAGTTAACTGTTCGAGACGGTTGTTCATGCTTAACCCGAAATCAGTTGTCCCTTGGATAGAATTCGGATCTTGGACCAACACATCACTGAGATAGAGTAGAAGGTCGGAACGAGCTCCGATTCTACCGGTTTTGGAGTGCATTGAGTGTAAAAGAGTTGAAAGAAAGTTAGAAAACCATCTTTCAATCATTTTAACCATGAATATGTGTGGATCTATGCTAGAACATTGTTTAATCTTGTGGAAATACTTCAGATATGAGTTGTTCTTGGTGGAATAAGGCCAAAACTTGAAGTTCATAGAACACCATGAATATGTGTGGATCTATGCGACGCATCACGGCTATCGAGGAGGGTAGAATAGGTCCTCACTCAACGACATCGTGAGCGTTAGTGTGTGCGATGCGATGTATTGTAGCGATAAAATATGCGAGATATGCGAAAATACTGCGATATAGCGATATAGTTACATCATGATCTGAATCTCTGGTGCTAGGCGTAACTAGTATGGCGAGTAGTAACAACGCACGAACGTGCGGCTTGTTACAGAAACGTCTTGACCCGTTAACGACCTGATACATATCGATTCGGCCCGACTCGTTAACAACCCCAAACGTATAAAAAACCTACTCGACCCATTAAGGTTTCGAAACGCCTCGACCCGACCCGTTAATGACCCAAAATGTGTTGACCCGACCGAGCCCCCGTTAACGACCCGAACAGGCCGGTTAACGCCCTGAAAAATCCGGACCTGTTAACGCCTGGAAACGTCTTGATTCAACTTGACCCATTAGCGGTCAACAACGTATCGAACTGACCCGACTCGTTAACGACCCTAAACATCCTGACCCGACCCGTTAACAACTCGAAACGTCTCCCTTCAACCCGAACCGTTAACTATCCAAAACGTCCCGACCCGAACCCACCGGTTAACAACCCAACTCGAACCAACCTGCTAACGACAGTAAACGGCTGACTCGTCAGCGGCCCGAAACGTAGACCCGACCCGGTAATGTACCGAAACGTAGCGGCACAACCTGACCCAGTAACGACCCAAAACATATCGAACCAACTTGGACCGTTAACAACCCGAAATATCTCAGTCCAACTCGAAACGTCTCAATCTGTTAACGTTTTGATTCGGCCCGACCTGGCCCGTTAACGACCTGAAACATCTCGACCCGACCCGTCTTTTTAACGACCCGAAACTTACCAACCCATCAACGACTTCAAATGTCTTGATTCAACCTGACCCGACCTGTTAACTGCCCAAAACATCTCGAACTGACCTGACCGATTAGCGACTCAGAACGTCTCGACCGGGCCCAACGCGTCTCGACCACCCGACCCGACATATTACTGTCCGGAAACGTCTCAATTTGACTTGGCCCATTAACGCCAGAAACGTCTCGACCCAATCTTGCTCATTAATGACTTGAAACGTCTCGACCCGTTAAAAACCCGAAAACGTCTCTACCCAAAGCGGCTGTTTCACGACCTTGAAACGGCTTGACCCGACTCAGCTTGTTACCGACTCGAAATGCCTTGAACTGACCTGGCACGACGCGACCTGAAACATCTCGACCCGACCCAACCGCTACTGACTTGATTGGCTCACCCGATCAACGCAACGAGATTGGGATATTCTAATTCATTTACCAAACGAACACATCAAGAATGGAACTGAGGTTCCAATTCCTATTGGAATATTGGAATGTCTAAATTCCAAATCCAATTCCATTATATTCCATGAAACGAATACCTAAGGGTTGTTCTTGCAGTTGCAACTCAAAGAAGTTGGCTTGTGCATCAGCTAGATGTCAAGTCTGCTTTTTTTAATGGTGATCTAATAGAAGACATTTATGTAGGTGCAACCTGAGTGGTATAAGATTAAAGGTGCTGAACACAAAGTATACAAGCTAAAGAAGGCTTTGTATGGGCTAAAGCAGGCTCCTAGGGCCTGGTACTCAAAAATGGATGGCTGTTTTATTGACTGTGGATTTAATAGAAGCCTAAATGAGCCTACTTTGTACATCAAGCAAACTGATGCAAATAATATCATCTATGTGTGTCTTTATGTGGATGACATTAATTGCAATAGTTCAAGTGAAGAACTCATTACTAAATTTAAGGAAGGAATGAAGGAGGTGTTTGAGATGACAGATATGGGGCTGCTGCAATATTTTCTGGGTTTGGAAATTAATGTTGTTTATGTTAAGTCAAGATATGCGATTAAGTCAAGATCTCTCATGAATTCGTTTAAGTTGAGTCAATTACAGAGTCCTAGTTTGTTTTCTGGTTGTTTATGTTATGAGTTTTCCCTATTTATGTAATTGTATTTGCTTGCTTGCTTTGTTTTTATTTGTTCACAATCTATTAATAAAAATCATACGAGGGATTTTGCTTTATTGCTTGTGTTATCAACCTAAGTTCTATACCATCAGGAAAACCTATTACGTCCATTCATATCTGCTATTTTCGGACAAAAAAATTTATTAACTTGTGCACTGGAAAATTTTGTGTAAGAAAAAGTTTTCATTGGAAAGGCATATGGAATTTTTGTCGGAAAATGTTTCCAACAACAGTTTTCTAGTAGTTGTTGCCCAGATATCACAAGTTAAGAAGATGATTTGAGAATCAAACAACAAACTTTAATGAGTAATAATCTGCAAGGAATCAATCTGAATTAATCCTTGACTTGTTCGATACATGTATACATGCTGGAACGGTGTGTGTAAACGACGCGACTCTTTTGATACGTCGCAACCCTAAAGACACTGATTTACAATTGAGAGTTTACATACTTGACCCTTCAACTAATCTAAAATACGTATATAACATAAACTACACTTCTAGACTATTTAAACTTTGACCCGTTTAACTTTCTTAAACTTGGTAACAATTAAAGTCTAACAGTAGTGTGTTACTATATGTGACGCAGACTTTTATATGAATTTAACTCGAGTTTTTGCTTCTTTGTATGTTGATAACTAGGGCAATGTTCCTCCAGAATTTGCGGAAGTGTTTCCATATGAACAGACGTATTACAAAGCAGTGGCCCAGATTGAGAAGTTAGTTAAATTCCAGAATTAACCATATAATGAAGGTGTGATCGATGGTGGTCTTGGACAGAAAACACATTACAAGTCTACAAGACTGATCACCTGTCGAATGCTTTAATATATCTTATTTAGTAGCTTTTGTAATTTGTTATGCTTAGAATGTTTCCTTGTTTCATATTTTGTTTTGCGTGCCTTTTCTTATCAAATCAACCTTATGTTTTCTCTTCTTTTTTTTTAATCAGAAATAACATTTACATGTTTTGCTTCATTTATCATAAACAACATTTAGATGTTTTTTTTTTATTCTGTTTCATATTTTATATCACTACAAGAAAAAAACCTTATAGGGACAACATTTTTTCAGCTTATAGAGAGGACATGTTGTCTCTATAGGCCTTTTTAACCTATAGAGACGACATATCGTCTCTATAAAATTTGTCTCGACAGCCTCGTCCCTATAGGTTACAAAAGTCGTCTCTATAGGTGTCCTTGCTATAGAATAGTTTGTAGAGACGACATGTCGTCCCTACAAGTTTGTGCAAAAAAAAATTAAAAATCAAACTTAATATTTACTAAATAAAAGAAATGTTTATTCTAATATTTTTTAAACCCTATAGAGACGATATGTCGTCTTTATAGGTTCTCTTTAAAAAAATTAAAAAAAAAAAACATTTTAGCCCTATAGAGACAACTTGTCCTCTCTATAGGTTTTTCTTTATAAAAAATAAAAAATATAGTTTCACCTGCATGTCGTCTCTATAGGTTATCTTTAAAAGATAAAAATAAAATCATATAAGCCATATAGAGACGACTTATCCTTTCTATAGGTTTTTCTTTATAAAAAATAAAAACACAGATTTTCACCTATAGAGACGACTTGTTGTCTCTGTAGGATTTTAGTATAGATAAAATAATTTCACCTTTTTCACCAATAGAAACGACTTGTCGTCTTTATAGTATTTCCTTTTAAATAAAACAATTTAATCATTTCATCTATAGAGACGACTTTTCGTTTCTATAGGATATTCTTTTAAATAAAATAATTTAAAATTTTCACTTATAAAGACAACATGTCGTCTCTATAAGATTTTCTTTGAAAAAATGTCAAATATTGTTTTTAGCTATAGAGACGACATGTCCTATTTATAAGTCTTAAAAAATAAAAAAAATAAAAATATTAAAAAATTTGTTTTTCCAGGTTTTTAAACAAAAAAATACCAATAATAAACAAATTTAAACCTGTTAACAAATGTTAAACAAAACTACACACCTAAATATCATAAATAAACATGCATTACAAAACAAAGTAATCTAAATCACATACCAACATAACACAAACTAAACTAAGTAGCTAACCATCATCTTCACGAATCACGACTACCACTACCATCACGACTACCGCTACTATCACCCCTATAATCACGCCTAAGACTACTATCTATCACCACGATTACCAGGTAGAAGTCGAAATTGTCTATTTATAACTTGATCATTTCTTTTAAAAGTACTTGGAATTTATTCCAATTGTTGGTTAAATTGTCGCCGCATCTCTTCTTGCAATTGTTCCAATTGTTGGTTAACTTGTCTTTGAACGTGTTTTCTTTGATTGTGCTACATTGACAAATAAAACAACAAAGTTAGTAAATTAATTTAGGTACGTTACTGATATATTACATACTTACCTATTTGAAATATTCCAATCACTAAAACCTTTCTAATTGTGAGATTAAGTCAAAGTAAAATCAAAATTGAGACAGAATCTATGTGAATGTTCAATTATACTAATTTCCTTTGTTTTTTAGTTTTATACTGTGAGTATTTCATGCCTAAACTAAACAAAACTATTAAGACCATTTTAGTCATTAATAATTAAACTTGGCCAAAATAGTGAAAACACGAGGGTAATTAGATGTTGGCTGAAAGATGAAAGGTTGTTGGACTATTGGAGGTTTAAGCTGGGTCAAAACTGGAAGTATACTACTAAAATTGCATGCAGACTAATAGTTAGACTGTTTGGAAAGTACCGATTGACTGGATGGTTGTGTGTGTTAATGAAAAGGAGGTTCTTTTGGTACTGGATGTCTTCTGCTGAAAGTTTATGGTCATTTAGGTGGTGTTGGATGACTGGAGAGGGTTGGGTTTTTTGGCAGGAAAGTGCTATAATAAAAACTATGAAGTTGTGGAGGCAGGGGTATTTTGGGAATATTAATAAAGAGATGATTAGCAGGTATTGGTGCCTGAATACATGGTTTGATGCTGCTATGAGGTGGTTTATGAATGCTCTGAAGTCAGTAATTCCAAGTCCTAAGTGTCTAAGGGTCTGTATATGGGAAGGGTATTGTGGGAATATTGGAAAATCAGATAGTGATGGGTGGATGCAGAAGTTCAGCTGCAGATTGTGGGTTCGATGGATGCAGAGGGGTATTGATATGGGTATAAACTGGCCTAGTCAGTCTCAAGTGGGGGCTGCTAAACTCAAAAAGAAAGGAAGTCCGAGAGAAACTCTAGAGACATATGCTGAAACTCTCAAGTGGGCTTAACAGGTAACACAAGCTGTTCTATAAGGGGAAATGTGTCATTTTTTTACGGGTTGAAACGGGCCAGGTCAGGTGGAGTTGACCCGACACACTTTTTTATCCTGTTTTTTTTTTTAATTCCATGCATATTTTTTCTTAACTATGATTACAGAATATGTTCAAGAACCGACCCGACCCGAAACCCAAAAATTAATAAAAACAAGAACCGTATCAATACCTATATTTATAGTAAATGTTCGAACAATTAACTTACAAGACTCGCAACCCGTCCGGATCCGTTTTGAATTTCGATTAGGAGGTCCGTTCCCACAGTCCCCCCCGTGTGATCGTGCAACATCGGCCATTCCTTAAAAAAAACAAACAAGGTACAGTAGCTAAACAATAAACATAAATGATGAATTTTAACAGTTTTAACAAAAATAAACAATAAAGATACATTCAGACGGGTTTAAGAAACAATAAACATAAATCACAAATTTTAACAATTTAACAAAAAATAAATAATAGACATACATTCAATAAGAATCATCACTATTATGAAGTGTGTTTAGACGATCATCGCCGTCGTCCTTATCATCATTCATTTCTTCTTCCTCATCTTCGTCCTTATTCTCGTTCATTTCCTCATCCTTGTCTAAAGTGTACATGTTATCTTCATCATCATCAACGACCATTTCATCGTCCACAATCGAGACAATAGGACTTGGGCAACCACCTTTAACTAAAGGTGTCCTCATGGGCAAGCAGCCTAAGTCGACAACCAAGTTACATTGGATTGATTGAGTGTCTCGTAAGACATTTGTCTCATCGTTAATGAGTCGTGCACTTGGTTCACCAACTTCATAGCTCGAGTCGACAACCAAGTTAAAATCAGATGATTGAGTGTCGTGTAATATATCTATCTCATTAACAACACTCATACTTGGATGATCCCAAAGTTTTCGATGGTGAACGTCTTCTACAACCCTCCAATTGTTGGTGGTTCGAGAAGAAGGATCTTGGAGATAGAACACTTGTTTAGCTTGTGTGGCTAAAATATACTGTTGATCGTCATACCATGCATTACCAACAAACCATTTACGGCTAATGTCGATAGTTGTGATATTGCTTTTCTTTTTTAATCTCGCACCTGACGTGTCAAACCATTTACAACAAAATAGTACAACTGAGTAACCATCTATATAAATCAACTCTATGATATCCTCTAGTTGACCATAAAATGTAGTACCATATTCTCCTATTGAAACAACGCCACTGTTCTGAGTAGCCTTTTCGACATCACGATCGTGTACCACAAATTTAACACCATTGACTATGCAAGCGGTGTAGGAATACGCGTTCAACGGGCCATGTGCCAATGCCCTTAATTCCTTGGTATAGTCGAAAGACATAGATGATGGCGAAGAAAGATTCACTTTATTTTTAAACCAAGTGGAAAATTCTTTTTTCATATTGCCCCCAGGAAAATCAGATTCAAATTTGCTGGATGGGAGACAAAAACTTAAAATTAGTTTATCATAATAACAAAAAAGAAAGTTAACAAATACTTACGATTTGTAATCTTTAATTTCATCGCAATTTTTCAGTACAAGCCATTCTAATGATTTTTTGGCCTCGGGACAAAGTATTCTAACTTGCTTCTTTGAAGTTGGTCGGCACTGTGATGAAAACACATGCAACTGCCTCTTCAGAATGCCACCATCTGCATTTCTATCGGGGCGATTGAATTTGGTTTCCATACCCTCAAGATACATTGAGCAAAATGTCAATGCTTCATCTGCAACATAACGCTCTGCTATTGAGCCTTCGGGTTTGGCTTTGTTTCCGATATAGCCCTTTAGCTTTTTCATGTATCTTTCAAAAAGATACATCCATCTCATAAAGACAGGCCCGCCAAGAATAGCTTCTTCAGGTAAATGAACAACTAGATGGATCATTATGTCAAAAAATGCAGGAGGAAATATCAATTCCAAATTGCATAATATATTTACCACTTCCTTTTGTGCTTTTCGCATGTCCTCCACATCTAATGATCGTGCACATATTTTTTTAAAGAAAGTGCAAAGGTTAGTGATTGCTGTTGAAACATCTGAAGGTAGACCTGCTCGAACCCCTATTGGTAGCAATAGTTGCATGAGGATGTGATAATCATGAGACTTTAACCCGGTTATATTTGAATTATTAGAAGAAACCTTATTTTTAAAGTTTGATCCGTAACCATCAGGTAGTCTCACTCCTCTAATGAACTGACAAAAACGTTCTCGATCACTTGGTTTGAAAGAGTAAGGAGCATGTGGTTGGTAGAACTTGTTGTTTTTCTCTGTTAGCCATAGATGTGGTCGAATACCCATATTTTTCAAGTCTTGTCTTGCTTTGTAATTGTCTTTTGATTTTTCATTCATCAACAAAGTACCCAACAAGCTCTCACAAACATTTTTCTCCACGTGCATAATATCAAGATTGTGTTTTAGTTCGAGAGAAGACCAATAATCCAGCTCGAAGAAGATACTTTGTTTGGTCCAATTTGTCTTTGACGCATCACGCGCATCACACTTTCTTTTCCTACTTTTATTACTAGGATGTTTCCCCGGAACACGATCAGAGAGACCTTTTAGTTGTTCTAATATTTGTTCACTATTTAGTCGCCTCGAAGGACCTCTTGTTTCTTTTTTGCCATCAAATAACAAATTTTCCCTAAATTTATGCCTACTAGGCAAGAATCGTCTATGGCCAACATAAGCTGTCTTATCGATTACACGACATGAGGGTGTGTCTGTGTTACAAGTAGGGCATGCTTTATAGCCTTGACCACTCCAGCCAGACAAATAGCTACGAGCAGGAAAATCATTGATAGTCCATAATAGTGCCGCACGCATGTTGAATACATCGTTAGTTGATGCATCTCTTGTTTTGACTCCTTCGGCCCATAGCATTTTCAACTCATCCACCAAAGGCCTTAAGAATACATCAATGTCCTTTCCAAGTGATTTTTCCCTGGGAATAAGCAAAGTCAACATAAAAGAAGACTCTTTCATGCATAACCATGGTGGCATATTGTATGCCATTAACACCACCGGCCACATACTGTACGACTGATTCTGGTTAACAAACGGATTAAAGCCATCAGCAGCCAAACCCAAGCGAACGTTCATGGGTTCTTTGGCAAAGTCGGGATATCTCTTATTAAAGTCTTGCCATGCCTTCCCATCAACCGGGTGACGCATCATACCATCCGTTGAGCGGCCGGTATTATGCCAGGTCATATCTTTTGCCGTGAATCTAGAAGCATACATTCGTCGAAGCCGGGGAGCTAAAGGAAAGTAACGCAACACTTTTTTTGCTACTTTCTTTCCATTTTTCTTTTTCTCCTCCCATCTACTCTCATTACAAACCGGACAATTTTCCAAAGAGGCATTCTCTTTCCAGAATAGAGCACAATCATATTTGCAAGCATGGATAGATTGATATCCCAACCCAATCTTTGGCATCTTCTTCTTAGCTTCATAGTGTGAGGCTGGAATATAACTTTCTTTCGGTAATAAAACCCTAAAAAAAATTAAAAGTTGGTCAAATGAACTTTTTGTCCAATTGTTGATGACCTTAAGATGCATTAATTTTGCTAGGAAGTCTAGGGAAGACATCCAACTACAACCGGGGAATACCTCGGTATTAGCCTCCTTAAACAATGCATCAAAATCCGGCTCTAAACAAGTGGCATCTTGACCGTCATCGTCTTCATCTACATTTTCTCCGTTTGTATTTTGCTCTCTCATAACATCATGAATGACATCAAACATCTCACTATTTGTTGTTGTGGGATTTGTTCGTGTTGTTAGATTAAAAAGGGCTGCTATTTTGTCAGCATTAGGATGTTTCTCACCATGATAATTCCATATATGATATGCTTGTAGAAAACCATTGTCATGTACGTGGGCATAAATCGTTTCCATATCCTGCCTATGCGCATTGGCACAGGATCTACACGGACAATACGCTTTGCCATGTTTGTCGACATGATTCCTAGCAATCTCTATAAAGTTGCAAAGATCTTTTATGAATTCAGGAGAATTCCTTTTTCCCAAATTAATCCAACTCTTATCAATTGTCATAACTATAAAATAAAGAACAACAGTTATATAAGAAACACGTAATATAAATGAAAACAATCACATCAGTGTTCTATTTGTATTTCATATGGAGGTAATAAAGCACCAGAACATACTATCATATGTTAGCATTATCATATGTTTATCCAACATCTTAAAACAAGCAAAATAAAATTAAGTACATATTTGTCCACTAACGAAATCTAGCATTCAGGTTCTATTTATATCTATGTGGTTAATGCCAAAATACCAAATGATTTAAAAAAATTAACATAGAACCTAAAAGCGAACATCTAAGCTAACATATTACAATAAACAACAAAAACATCTTAAGAACAGCTTTAAGCATCTTCGTCAAACAAATCAATATTTCTGATTTCCCAATCTTTATTACAAGTAGACCTGGCAAACGGGTCGGGTCGGGTCATGGGTCAAAACGGATTCGGGTCAAAACAAGGTGATGTTTGTAATATGTATTTTCTTTTGAATAAAGATCGCTATTAAAAAAATCTGAATGAATTAATATCATTTTGATACCTAAGATGCAAAGATAGCCTACAAGGTGATGTTGGTAATATGTATTTTCTTCGTTTTGGTAATATGTTATTGAGATATCATTATCAATACTATCTTTTGTTGGTAATACGAAAAATTATATGCCATTGAGTGGTTTCAATACACTTTATTTTGTTTAAAGATCTTTGACCATAAACCATTTATGTTTCAGTTTGAAACTAGCTGCTGATCAGTGTTGGAAACAACTGAGCAGTTGTGCAAACAGCTGGAGGGTTAAACAACTAATGAGGCAAAGTGTTGATAAAAAAACAATTGATAAGCCAACCTTGTTCAACAACTGACCAGTACCACTGATGGTTTCAAACAAATGTTGGCTCGTACCGCTCAGCAGGTATTACTGCTAAAGTCATTAGTTGTTCTGGACCCGGCTCGCTAAACCTGCACCACGTGCCCCTGACCGAACCGAACCCATTCCGATCCGAAACTTATCAAGCACAATTAAATATTTATAAAGAAAAGATATTACATTAAGGCTCAAGAACGAGCCTGATGAGCTTCACCTGTCAGGCTCAATAAATAAATGAGCTTTATTTTAGGCTCAGGCTTGGCACAGGCTCGACAAGACTCAACTCATTTCGAGCTTTATCTCGAGCTGATCCCGTGCAGCTCGCGAGTCGCATGACTCGTTTGTACCCCTAGCACAAACACACACACACAGACATACATACATACACACGTACACACATATATACACACATACTACACATACACACCCACAACATCATACACACACATACATACAAACACATACACACTCACACATACACTAACACGCACATACACAAATACACGAACACATAACATATACACATATCAATAGGAAGACGAGCGTTCACCGAATTCAGATTGCTCGTTTGATGGATTTAAATATCTTATTATGTTTGATATTATGTGTTTTTTATGTTTTAGTATGTAGGTCTTTTTAAGTTTATGTATTTTATTTAAAATTGTATTTATGTAGTATTCATAAATATATATATATAAGTTCAAATACATATAATAAACCAAATAAAATTAATTTTATTACAGAACCTAATTCTTTATTAATTAATAAAATGATAGTAATATAATTGACTATTATTTTTTGGTAAAAATCATGAATAAAATAAGAAATAGTTAATTTGGCTTATAGGGACGACATGTCGTCTCTACAGGTGAATATTTTTTTAAAACTTAATTATTTATCAACAAAAAATAAAGAACAAAACAAAATTATCTTTACTTATAGGGAGGACATGTCCTTTCTATAGGTTAGTTAATATTTTTTTTTTCAAAATTTTATGGATTGGTGGGAAATTTTGCGTCCTAAATAAATATTCTTAGAGACGATATGTCCTTTCTATAGGTTAGTTTATTTATTTTTTAAAATTTTTATTTCAAACATTTTAGAGACGACATGTCGTCTCTATAGGTTTAAATATATATTTTAAGTTAAAAAACAGGAATAAATTAATAAACTTAGTTGGGTTTTTATAGGGACAACATGTCGTCTCTATATGTGAATAACATTTTTGGTGTTTTTAATTATTTATTAACCAAAAGTAAAAGACAAATCAAAATTATGTTTCCCTATAGAGACGATATGTCCTTTCTATAGGTTATTTTATTTATTTTTTAAAATTTTTATTTCAAACATTTTAGAGACGATATGTCCTTTATATAGGTTAGTTTATTTATTTTTTAAAATTTTTATTTCAAACATTTTAGAGACGACATGTCGTCTCTATAGGTTTAAATATATATTTTTTAGTTAAAAAACAAGAATAAATTAATAAACTTAGTTGGGTTTATAGGGACGACATGTCTTCTCTATATGTGAATAACCTTTTTTATATTTTTAATTATTTATTAACCCAAAGTGAAAAACAAATCAAAATTATCTTTCGCTATAGAGACGATATGTCCTTTCTATAGGTTATTTTATTTATTTTTTAAAATTTTTATTCCAAATATTTTAGAGACGATATGTCCTTTCTATAGGTTAGTTTATTTATTTTTTAAAATTTTTAAAATCTAAACCAAAAAACTGAAGATTGTTTTACCTATCTTTTTTATAAAATAAAAAAATAACTAGTTTTTTATCTCCACCCTTTTGGAAAAAGAAAAATCCCTTTTCCTTTCCTTGTACCACGTTGAACAATGGGAACATTATTCTTGCAAATTGAATGCGAACATTATTCTTGCAAACACTTTTAGAAAGTTATTCTTGCTTCTTAAGTAGAAACAGTTAAGAAAGGTTCCATTTGCAAACAACAAAAACCCAGTTCAAATCTAAGGAAATGAGCCAAAAAAGACCAGAAAAGAAAACTTACTCACTCAGAGGAGGTGGTGGTTCGACGGAGGTGGTGACACGGCGGCAGATGAGGTGGTGGTTGCGGAGGTGGTGACACGGCGGCAGAGGAGGTGGTGGTTCGGCAGAGGAGCTGGTGTGGGAATTTGGGGGGAAATGAGGATAAGGTGTGTGGCTAGGGCTCTTTATTAGACATGTTTTTTATTTTTCAAAAGCATAATACTCATGGATAATATATATACACACTTTAGAGACGACATGTCCTTTCAATAGGTTAGTTTATTTATTTTTTTAAACTATTATGGAATGGTAGAAAATTTCGTCTCCTAAATGAATTTTTTTACCATTCAAATATTTTAGAGACGACATGTCATTTCTATAGCTTTAGGGGCGGCCCTAAGGGTGGGCGGGGAGCACCACCGGCCAGGGCCCGATAGTTCGAAGGGCACTTTTTTCGAGCTCAAACAGTGTACACGAATTCTCAGGGCCGGCCATGTATAGGTAAGTTTATTTTCTTTTTATGGAATGGTGGGAAATTTTGCCTTCCTAATGATTTTTTTTTACCTTTTAAACATTTTTGAGACGACATATTGTCTCTATAGGTCTAAATATATATATTTTAGTTAAAAACCAAGAATAAATTAATAAACTTAATTGGGCTTATAGTGACGATCAGGTTCGTGCAACCAAAAGGTGGTCAAAGGGGATGCACACTAACACATATATATATACACAGACAACACACTTAGCCACCACCACTCCCTTTACTGCCACAACCATTCCTACCTCAACAACCATCCACCGCCACCCTTAGCCACCACCACTCCCACTGTCATGCTCCTTGAGACCAAATTATCAACCCCAAAAACACGTATACACTCAGAAACATTATTCCATTTCATTTCAACCCCAATTTTGTCCCAAAACCCTCACACCACCGTCACCGCCCCACCACCACCACTCACCAACCACCTCTCCACACCCCCTAACCCATTCCCCCAAACCAATTCCACCTAATTCTTATGCAAGAGTTTGCAAACATCGAGTACGTTTTTTTTACTTTTGTAGACAAAGGACACACTTTGCAATCTGGTGTCAACATAAAGGACGAGTTTTGTAATTTACTCAATAAATTAATAAACTTAATTGGGCTTATAGTGACGATCAGGTTCGTGCAACCAAAAGGTGGTCAAAGGGGATGCACAATAACACTAACACGTGAACATATACACATACATACAAACATGTACACGTGCACACTAACACATACACACGTGTACACTAACACATACAATTAGAAACACATACATACATACATACATACATACATACATACATACATACATACATACATACATACATACATACATACATACATACATACATACATATAAACAGAAATATACGTGCACACTAACACTAACACATACACACACATACACACACGCGTACAATAACACATACACACACGTACACAATTACATACACACACACACGCACACGCACACTAACACATACACACGTACATATATACAGGGGTTATTAGATTTTATCACCCCCCAACTATTGGCTATTACCCGCTGCCACCCTCAACTATCACTTTGACGTCCGTCACCCCTAACTTAACACTTGGTGTGTTCTGTCACCACGTCGTTAACTAATCACTAACTTTTGATCTTTCTACTATACTTTTAGGGTGTCCTAAGATCCCTAAAACTTCCTAAGATCCCTATGACACCCCCAAAAGTATAGTAACAAGATCAAAAGTTATTGATCAGTTAACAACGTGGTGACAGAACACACCAAGTGTTAAGTTGGGGGTGACGGGCGTCAAATTGAAAGTTGGGGGTGGTAGCGGCAAATAGCCAATAGTTAGGGGTGATAAAATCCAATAACGCTATGTACAAACACACAAACACGTACACACGTACATGAGCCCGAGCTGGACAAAGCTTGAGCTCAATTTACTTGTGAGAGCTCGAGCTCGGCTCGTTGGTAGTTTATCAAGCACAATTAAATATTTATAAAGAAAAGATATTACATTAAGGCTCAAGAACGAGCCTGATGAGCTTCACCTGTCAGGCTCAATAAATAAATGAGCTTTATTTTAGGCTCAGGCTTGGCACAGGCTCAACAAGACTCGACTCATTTCGAGCTTTATCTCGAGCTGATCCCGTGCAGCTCGCGAGTCGCATGACTCGTTTGTACCCCTAGCACAAACACATACACACAGACATACATACATACACATGTACACACATA
This sequence comes from Helianthus tuberosus, assembly GCA_030545235.1. Classification (NCBI taxonomy): domain Eukaryota; kingdom Viridiplantae; phylum Streptophyta; class Magnoliopsida; order Asterales; family Asteraceae; genus Helianthus; species Helianthus tuberosus. The sequence continues at coordinate 66,617,790 of CM060408.1, read as the reverse complement.
TATACACACATACTACACATACACACCCACAACATCATACACACACATACATACAAACACATACACACTCACACATACACTAACACGCACATACACAAATACACGAACACATAACTGTTGGGATTGAACCCTACCAGAGGAACAGATAATGAAAGCCAAAACCAGGTCACAACAGTGGATTCATAATAAGCAGCAGTTTAAATTAAGCTTTCCCCTTGAAAGTGATTTATAACAACTGATGGTCTCTATTCACTGTTCATATACAACTGCTGCTGCCCCTTCAACTGCTGATCAAGCCCTGAAGTAGTCAACACTGCTGGTCCTATCTACTGATGATAAAGCACTGCCCAATCAAGGACTGATCAACCTTGAGGAAAGCACTGATGAAGGAAGAAAGCAGTAGTTTAGAGTATTACTTGTTTTATGTATAATCAGTGGTTTAGAATAGCATTGTTTGTATAGGATCAGTTGTTAAAGGTTGTTAGGTTGTTAGACGTCGCTTTCATGGTGACGTCAGCTGAGATGCATCAGTGGATTGAATTGTCTATAAATGGAACAGTACCCTATACTGTTACATTTGATTCGTTTTGAGTGAGTTCTTCTCCTCAATTCAATCCTTTCATCTTGTGCAATCCAACCTTGAGGTATCAGGCTGAGGGGGAGCTTAGTTTGTAAGCATGCTTTGTACTCTTTTGATTGACTTTGTAATCTTTCGACTAATGCAAATCATGTGTTTATCTAAACTATTTTCTTCCTTGATTATGTTTACAAAGTTTGTTGTTCATTTCCGCTGCACTTAAAATCTGTTCATATCTATTTGGTTTGTTCAAATTACACAAACAAACACAATCATGAGAGCCTCTGATCCTAACAATTGGTATCAGAGCCTGGACAGTCAAATTCGATCTAATAATCAATTTGACATAACAGTTCGGCTCAAAATTCATTGATACTAAGGTTGGTTGTATTCAGTTGAAAAACAGAGTAACGAGTAAATCATGATCAAAATGGTTATTTAAAAACTCTGTAAATCAATCAAGATGTCATATGACACACAAATTTCACACAACATGTGATATCATGCACATGTCACTCATAGTTTTCAGATCTGTAAACATATCTGATAAATTATGGGATTGTTTTACATTTTCAAAATTGATTTCAACTGTTGTTATGAAACGTGTGATGTCACTATAATAGATGCTAAAGTATGAACCTCAGATTAACAAAAGCCTATGTTCATAAAACATTAGTGCTTTTGCTAACGTAAAAATAGGGAAATTAAAACTTTAGTCATTCAGATCTTATGTGTTGAAAACAGGTTGAGATCCTCAAAAAGGACATAATCAACTATGTTAAAATACATTCAGAAAATCAGGGGTCAACATAATCCGTATCATATGTAATGTGAGATTGGTTGAAAATTTATGCAAATATGACCAATTCTCTCAAAACATTACTGCAAAATGATATTGGATTAAGGTTTTTCTCAATAAAAACCTCCCAGTAAGTATTTCATTACTTATGAATGGGAGGGGTAAAAAGGGAAGAAGAAAATTCACAGAAAACTCAGAAGTGTGTTTATCTCAAAACCTTTGAAGTCAGAAGAAAAGAGTATAAACATAAAACACTTTAGAGTCAAAAGTTGGGGTAATAATGATCATTAAGCAATTATGAGCATTCATCTGTTCAGGAAAAGGTTCAGGGAAAAATGGTAACTCTGATGAATGAACTTCAAGAGGACTAGACAAATTTTCAAAATCTTCACATGGTAACAAAGCTTACAACATGGTTTTCAAAAACTCATGTGAACATGTGTCCTCATGTCTGTTGACAATCAATCAACAAGAAAATGGTACTAAACAGTGGTCAAAATGTATCTACAATTTCTTACAACTGTTGTCAAACCACTGACCATTTTCATAAACTTGAGAATAATATGATTACTTATTTTTATTGAAAAATATACCAGATCCTTTTTGATGCTATTCTCAGAAAATCCTTTATCCATTTTTTATACAAAGGATTTTCTCTAATAACCAGGATATATTATTCGTTTTTTTTTAATAATGTATTTTGAACTTTTGCCTGTTTTTGTTGGCAATAGTTTGTGTTTTATGTCAGGATATAGTACCTTATTTTTGTTGGTATTATTGTCCTCATAAATGGGTCAAAAGGAAATGGTACATATGTCAAGGTCATGTCATACTCAGGTTTGTGTTTAACTCTAATCAAAAGATTGATTGTCAACAGATCTTAACATACTTGGGCACTCATGTTTTAATTAAAATATTATAACAAAAATGAGTTGCTTTGGTAAAAAGTCTACATCATCTGGGGTACTAAACCACTATCGGAAGTTTATATAAGCTTCAAAATGTACAATTGACTTGTGGCAAAAACCTTGAATGAAAATTCTCAAAACAGTTGCTGACATAATTGTCTTTCAAATCATTATCATCATTTTACCCCTAACCACTGCTTTGTTCAAACGTCTGCTCTCTAAATACTGTCCACTGCTGAAAGTTAGCCACTGATCCTTCATTTTCTTGACAAGCACTGATGTTCAAAATCAGTGTCTTAACCACTGATATACTATCAACTGATAGTAAAAATCTTCCACTGTTATCACTTTATTACCGTTGTAACTACTGATGTTTGGTACATCAGTGGCTCTCAAAACAACTGTCCTCCATTCTTCATCCATATCATCAGAGGTTGACACGTGGTCAGTTTTTAGCCTTCAGATCATAATAACCGCTGCCACATCAGCGATCACTTTTTTCCCTAAATAAAACCCTGATAAAAACCCCCAAATAGGGTTTTACACTGTCGAATTGAATTCCAAAAGTTCTCTTCTCAAAAGCAGTTTCCAACCTTTCTTCCCAAAATCATTCTTCGTTCTTCTCCGCAAAAATGACAAAATCAAAACCAAAATCAACATCATCTTCAAAAGAGGTCGCTCAAACGGCCGAAGAATCCATCGAGATACCTTACAAATCTCCTCATAATTATCTGGGTTTGCTCACAAAACCTACCGATAACCACACCTTCGACTCCATCATCGACACATTATCTGCATCAAAGTACAAAACTTTGTTGACAGCAGACGCTCCCATTTATCTACAAACCCAGAGGGAGTTTTGGAAAAAGGCGACGCTTGAAAAAGAAGATGACAAAGCCATAGCCATTAACTCCTCGATACAGGGTAAAGTGATTCAAATCACTCCGCAATCAATCTCAGAAGTCTTCAAACTCGATGATCAGAAAGGTAAAACTTCCTTTGACAAAAATGAGTTAAAAGCTGATTTTCTGAAAAGGGGATATGCAGAACAATCAAAGGTAGATACCTTACAAAAAGGTTATTTTCCATCTGCACCTAGGTTTTTATTTCACACTTTTAAGTTGTGTTTCAAATAAAACAACAGCGTTTAACGAAATACCATTGAAGATTCAATGCCTAGGCTATGCTATTTTAAACAATAAAGATTACAACTACTCCCAGGAGATCTTCAATGACATGGTAAAGAATGTTGATAGCAAATCATTTCTTCTTTTTCCAAGATTTCTGAGCTATTACTTTAAACAAAAATTTGAAAAAGAGAATGAAAATTTGCCCAAACAAGGTGTCCATTTTCAAATAAAAGGCTTAACAAAAGAAACATTTTCCAGAATGATGGCACCTATAAAAATAAAAGCAGAGGCGCCCGAGCAGAATTTAGCAGCTACCACTGCTCCTCAGGCATCTACTGTTGAGCCCACTGCTCCAGGTGATCAGAGCAGCACAACCACTGCTTTGAAACCCACACCTGACATCACCAAAAAGACCAAAAGAAAATCTTACAAAAAGCCCACCAAACCCAAGAAAAAGGCAACTCTGGAAGATGAGATCCCAGAGCAACTGCCTGTGACAACACAAACGTCACCACAAACCACTGCTGCTACTTCCTCACAGCAGTTGGTAGAAAGATCTCCACCATTGCCTAAAACTCCTCCTGCATCCTCACAAAAGGATCAGGCTGTAATCACAGGGACTCCACAATATGAAGCTCTGGACCCAATCGGATCCATCTTCCTCAGTCCTGATCCCAAGGACATGTCTCTTTCAACTCCCATACCCTCACCAATCATACTACCACAATCCATGCTACCTTTGTTGCATGCAGTTGTTATAGCTCAGACACAAACCAGTTCCTCTCAATCACCCATCAAAGAGAGTACACTCCAACAAGTGACTGGGTCTGATGGTTATACCTCTGCTATCCCAGCAACAATTGAGGAGGTTACACCCCCTGAGTTACATGTAACTCTCGGTGGTAATTCAAGTGGAGCAGCAACTACAACTGGTGGATCAACAAGTCTTCAGTTGGACAGTTGTTTCATTAATAAGACTCCCTTGAAGGCAATTTCTTCTATATCACCTTCGATAACCACCAGTGAGTTTGTTTTAACCACTGGTACCATAAAAGGATTATCAAGTGCTGAAGAAAGAAGTCCCCAGTACCAAGTACAAGGGGCATCAATGGGTGATTTTTGGGACTCAGTTCCTAAGTCACACATTGATACAACCACTGCTGGTGGGGATTCAGATGATCCTACTAAAGTAGGTGATGATTCAAAATATCAGGAATTGACGGACAGAGTTGAAAAACTGGAAACCTCAGTTGCTAAAATAAAGGATATGGTGCAAGAGATTCTGAAAGCTCAAAAAGCACAATCCACTACTGTTCCACCTCAAGCACCTGCTCCACCACAAGCATTTGCTGCAAATGAGCTCTGGAATATCTTTCAACCCTTACTTGAACACCAAAAACAGATGGCTGATCAGCAGCATGAAATACATGTGAAAATGCTGACAAATATGGTGGAGTCAAGATTTAAAGATACTCAAGCAGACATTAAAGCTATCAAGGCTCATCTCCAAAGCACTCCTGGAAAGGTTCCATCTACTATCCTTTTCATGGATAAACCCCTTGCAGATAATGCCAAAAAGGGGGAGAATGTCAAAAAGATGAAGAAAAAGGGAATTGAAGATGGTCTGTATGTTGAACCAGAACAAGGAAAACAGCCATATAAAATCTCAAAAGATTCAACATCTGAAACTTCCATCCAAACAGCTGATACAGCAGTGGTTACAAAAACTGCTGTCAGTAGCCAAACAGCTGCCATCTCATCAACACACACTAACACAACCACTGCTCTACCACCATCATCATCTACAATTATTTTACCACCATTACCTCCTGTCATAAAACAGAAGAGAACAGATGTCAAAACATCTGTTGTAATGACAACAGCAATTAGAACACCAATTGTTTCAACTGTTGTCAGTCAATCACAAACACAAACCACTGCCACTCAATCTCAAACCACTGAGCCACCCAAGACATCATCAGTCTCTCCTACAATAAAAAGGAGAAGGATTGTCATATCTGATGACTCACCACCACCATCAAAAACTACCTCACCACCTCCATGCCCTGCTCAAAAGCAGAAGACATCTACTGACACATCAGTAGTTGTAATGACAACAGCAGTTGAAACACCAGTTGTTTCAACAGCTGTTAGTCAGTCATCCACCACTGTTTCCACCAGTCTCACATCACAACCAGCAAAGCTCTACACCAGAAAAAGAAAACTTACTCAGCCAGATGAGGACCAATATGATCCCACTGTTGCAAGATATCCGTTAGAACTAGAAGCTATAAAAAATGAGATGAGGCAATTCTACACTGATGATGATCCTTCAAACAGAAGATTTTCTTCACTCGTTGGCTTCATGGTTCCAGAAGACATGGATGAATATCTTGAGCTCAAAGTAAGACAGGCTAAGATAAGAGCCAAGGTTGAATGTAAAGGTCAAGGTGATGAAGCCATTGCTGAAAGATTGGATTTTCTGCTCACAAAAGTCAAACAAATAAAAGATTTTGCACAAGAGCTGAGCAAAGAAAAGGCAGAACAACGAAACGAGATGAGAAGAAAACTTCTTGCATACATAATGCAAGAAAAATTTTATCCTGCTGAAGAAAACCAATTTGAAGAATGGCCAATAGTGGCTTTAAAGCATGAAGCTGATAGGATTGATAGAATCAAGAACGATCCTAGAAAGAAGAAAAATGCTCCAAATTGGAGCAAATACAAAAAGCTCATCACTGACCTAACAGCTGAGTACAAAAGAAAGAAACAGGAGCTAGTGGATGCAAAAGTCGACACTGCCAATGCCATATCAAAATGGTCAAAGCAGCAAACTGATGAAGCCTATGAAAGGCTGAAGAAAAGGAAGATAACTGTTTCAGGCACTTCAAAGAAGCATGAACAAATGATGAAGCTTGAACAGCAGATTGAAAACCTCAGAACACTGTTCAGGTCAACAAGAAATCCTACTCTTGTGTCAAACCAAGAAGAAGGAGAACAGCTGACTAGTGAAGAGGTAAAAGAAAAGGAAGTTGAGTACTTCACAGAATCCTTTTTAAGAAGGTGTTAACAAAGCCTGCATCACCACACATTTCAGCAGATATCCCAGACATTGAGCTTGATCAACAACAAAGACAAGAGCTGATTGACAAAGAAGTTGCAGAAGACATAGCTGCAGCAAATGAAGTCATAGAAGAAGCTTTCAAAAGAATGTCTGAAGTTCAGGATACTGTTTTACAATTTTTCTCAAGGCCAATATCTCAAAGCTCATCTGCAAATAAATCTCTCCCAAGAAACCCATTGGGTTCGAAAGTACTAAAGTGGATGTCTGATCAAAAGACCCACGTATTGACCCTGGTCAGATCCAATGGCGAAGTGAAGTACATATCAAGGAAAGAAGCACTAGGCCTTAGTGTTGAAGATTTGCAGGATCTCCTTGAACTTTCACTGTGCAGGGATGAGGATGACACCAGTTCCAAAGAATTTGAAGAAGAATTTAAAAGACTTGCAAGGGAACTACTGATGAGGAATAAAGATCCAGAATAATGAATGGTTTTGGCATTATCTGTTCCAGGGGGAGATTGTTGGGATTGAACCCTACCAGAGGAACAGATAATGAAAGCCAAAACCAGGTCACAACAGTGGATTCACAATAAGCAGCAGATTACATTAAGCTTTCCCCTTGAAAGTGATTTATAACAACTGATGGTCTCTATTCACTGTTCATATACAACTGCTGCTGCCTCTTCAACTGCTGATCAAGCCCTGAAGTAGTCAACACTGCTGGTCCATCTATTGATGATAAAGCACTGCCCAATCAAGGACTGATCAACCTTGAGGAAAGCACTGATGAAGGAAGAAAGCAGTAGTTTAGAGTATTACTTGTTTTATGTATAATCAGTGGTTTAGAATAGTAGTGTTTGTATAAGATCAGTTGTTAAAGGTTGTTAGGTTGTTAGACGTCGCTTTCATGGCGACGTCAGCTGAGATGCATCAGTGGATTGAATTGTCTATAAATGGAACAGTACCCTGTACTGTTACATTTGATTCGTTTTGAGTGAGTTCTTCTCCTCAATTCAATCCTTTCATCTTGTGCAATCCAACCTTGAGGTATCAGGCTGAGGGGGAACTTAGTTTGTAAGCATGCTTTGTACTCTTTTGATTGACTTTGTAATCTTTCGACTAATGCAAATCATGTGTTTATCTAAACTATTTTCTTCCTTGATTGTGTTTACAAAGTTTGTTGTTCATTTCCGCTACACTTAAAATCTGTTCATATCTATTTGGTTTGTTCAAATTACACAAACAAACACAATCATGAGAGCCTCCGATCCGAACAATAACATATACACATATACACATATCAATAGGAAGACGAGCGTTCACCGAATTCAGATTGCTCGTTTGATGGATTTAAATATCTTATTATGTTTGATATTATGTGTTTTTTATGTTTTAGTATGTAGGTCTTTTTAAGTTTATGTATTTTATTTAAAATTGTATTTATGTAGTATTCATAAATATATATATATAAGTTCAAATACATATAATAAACCAAATAAAATTAATTTTATTACAGAACCTAATTCTTTATTAATTAATAAAATGATAGTTATATAATTGACTATTATTTTTTGGTAAAAATCATGAATAAAATAAGAAATAGTTAATTTGGCTTATAGGGACGACATGTCGTCTCTACGGGTGAATATTTTTTTAAAATTTAATTATTTATCAACAAAAAATAAAAAACAAAACAAAATTATCTTTACTTATAGGGAGGACATGTCCTTTCTATAGGTTAGTAAATATTTTTTTTTTTCAAAATTTTATGGATTGGTGGGAAATTTTGCGTCCTAAATAAATATTTTTTACATGTTTAACATTTTAGAGACGATATGTCCTTTCTATACGTTAGTTTATTTATTTTTTAAAATTTTTATTTCAAACATTTTAGAGACGACATGTCGTCTCTATAGGTTTAAATATATATTTTAAGTTAAAAAACAGGAATAAATTAATAAACTTAGTTGGGTTTTTATAGAGATAACATGTCGTCTCTATATGTGAATAACATTTTTTGTGTTTTTAATTATTTATTAACCAAAAGTAAAAGACAAATCAAAATTATGATTCCCTATAGAGACGATATGTCCTTTCTATAGGTTATTTTATTTATTTTTTAAAATTTTTATTTCAAACATTTTAGAGACGATATGTCCTTTATATAGGTTAGTTTATTTATTTTTTAAAATTTTTATTTCAAACATTTTAGAGACGACATGTCGTCTCTATAGGTTTAAATATATATTTTTTAGTTAAAAAACAAGAATAAATTAATAAACTTAGTTGGGTTTATAGGGACGACATGTCTTCTCTATATGTGAATAACCTTTTTTATATTTTTAATTATTTATTAACCCAAAGTGAAAAACAAATCAAAATTATGTTTCGCTATAGAGACGATATGTCCTTTCTATAGGTTATTTTATTTATTTTTTAAAAATTTTATTCCAAATATTTTAGAGACGATATGTCCTTTCTATAGGTTAGTTTATTTATTTTTTAAAATTTTTAAAATCTAAACCAAAAAACTGAAGATTGTTTTACCTATCTTTTTTATAAAATAAAAAATTAACTAGTTTTTTATCTCCACCCTTTTGGAAAAAGAAAAATCCCTTTTCCTTTCCTTGTACCACGTTGAACAATGGGAACATTATTCTTGCAAATTGAATGCGAACATTATTCTTGCAAACACTTTTAGAAAGTTATTCTTGCTTCTTAAGTAGAAACAGTTAAGAAAGGTTCCATTTGCAAACAACAAAAACCCAGTTCAAATCTAAGGAAATGAGCCAAAAAAGACCAGAAAAGAAAACTTACTCACTTAGAGGAGGTGGTGGTTCGACGGAGGTGGTGACACGGCGGCAGATGAGGTGGTGGTTGCGGAGGTGGTGACACGGCGGCAGAGGAGGTGGTGGTTCGGCAGAGGAGCTGGTGTGGGAATTTGGGGGGAAATGAGGATAAGGTGTGTGGCTAGGGCTCTTTATTAGACATGTTTTTTATTTTTCAAAAGCATAATACTCATGGATAATATATATACACACTTTAGAGACGACATGTCCTTTCAATAGGTTAGTTTATTTATTTTTTTAAACTATTATGGAATGGTAGAAAATTTCGTCTCCTAAATGAATTTTTTTACCATTCAAATATTTTAGAGACGACATGTCATTTCTATAGCTTTAGGGGCGGCCCTAAGGGTGGGCGGGGAGCACCACCGGCCAGGGCCCGATAGTTCGAAGGGCACTTTTTTCGAGCTCAAACAGTGTACACGAATTCTCAGGGCCGGCCATGTATAGGTAAGTTTATTTTCTTTTTATGGAATGGTGGGAAATTTTGCCTTCCTAATGATTTTTTTTTACCTTTTAAACATTTTTGAGACGACATATTGTCTCTATAGGTCTAAATATATATATTTTAGTTAAAAACCAAGAATAAATTAATAAACTTAATTGGGCTTATAGTGACGATCAGGTTCGTGCAACCAAAAGGTGGTCAAAGGGGATGCACACTAACACATATATATATACACAGACAACACACTTAGCCACCACCACTCCCTTTACTGCCACAACCATTCCTACCTCAACAACCATCCACCGCCACCCTTAGCCACCACCACTCCCACTGTCATGCTCCTTGAGACCAAATTATCAACCCTAAAAACACGTATACACTCAGAAACATTATTCCATTTCATTTCAACCCCAATTTTGTCCCAAAACCCTCACACCACCGTCACCGCCCCACCACCACCACTCACCAACCACCTCTCCACACCCCCTAACCCATTCCCCCAAACCAATTCCACCTAATTCTTATGCAAGAGTTTGCAAACATCGAGTACGTTTTTTTTACTTTTGTAGACAAAGGACACACTTTGCAATCTGGTGTCAACATAAAGGACGAGTTTTGTAATTTACTCAATAAATTAATAAACTTAATTGGGCTTATAGTGACGATCAGGTTCGTGCAACCAAAAGGTGGTCAAAGGGGATGCACAATAACACTAACACGTGAACATATACACATACATACAAACATGTACACGTGCACACTAACACATACACACGTGTACACTAACACATACAATTAGAAACACATACATACATACATACATATAAACAGAAATATACGTGCACACTAACACTAACACATACACACACGTACATGTGCACACTACATACACACACATACACACACGCGTACAATAACACATACACACACGTACACAATTACATACACACACACACGCACACTAACACATACACACGTACATATATACGGGGGTTATTAGATTTTATCACCCCCCAACTATTGGCTATTACCCGCTGCCACCCTCAACTATCACTTTGACGTCCGTCACCCCTAACTTAACACTTAGTGTGTTCTGTCACCACGTCGTTAACTAATCACTAACTTTTGATCTTGCTACCATACTTTTAGGGTGTCCTAAGATCCCTAAAACTTCCTAAGATCCCTATGACACCCCCAAAAGTATAGTAACAAGATCAAAAGTTATTGATCAGTTAACGACGTGGTGACAGAACACACCAAGTGTTAAGTTGGGGGTGACGGGCGTCAAATTGAAAGTTGGGGGTGGTAGCGGCAAATAGCTAATAGTTAGGGGTGATAAAATCCAATAACCCTATATACAAACACACAAACACGTACACACGTACATGAGCCCGAGCTGGACAAAGCTTGAGCTCAATTTACTTGTGAGAGCTCAAGCTCGGCTCGTTGGTAGTTTATCAATCACAATTAAATATTTATAAAGAAAAGATATTACATTAAGGCTCAAGAACGAGCCTGATGAGCTTCACCTGTCAGGCTCAATAAATAAATGAGCTTTATTTTAGGCTCAGGCTTGGCATAGGCTCGACAAGACTCGACTCATTTCGAGCTGATCCCGTGCAGCTCGCGAGTCGCATGACTCGTTTGTACCCCTAGCACAAACACACACACACAGACATACATACATACACACGTACACACATATATACACACATACTACACATACACACCCACAACATCATACACACACATACATACAAACACATACACACTCACACATACACTAACACGCACATACACAAATACACGAACACATAACATATACACATATCAATAGGAAGACGAGCGTTCACCGAATTCAGATTGCTCGTTTGATGGATTTAAATATCTTATTATGTTTGATATTATGTGTTTTTTATGTTTTAGTATGTAGGTCTTTTTAAGTTTATGTATTTTATTTAAAATTGTATTTATGTAGTATTCATAAATATATATATATAAGTTCAAATACATATAATAAACCAAATAAAATTAATTTTATTACAGAACCTAATTCTTTATTAATTAATAAAATGATAGTTATATAATTGACTATTATTTTTTGGTAAAAATCATAAATAAAATAAGAAATAGTTAATTTGGCTTATATGGACGATATGTCGTCTCTACAGGTGAATATTTTTTTAAAATTTAATTATTTATCAACAAAAAATAAAAAACAAAACAAAATTATCTTTACTTATCGGGAGGACATGTCCTTTCTATAGGTTAGTTAATATTTTTTTTTTCAAAATTTTATGGATTGGTGGGAAATTTTGCGTCCTAAATAAATATTCTTAGAGACGATATGTCCTTTCTATAGGTTAGTTTATTTATTTTTTAAAATTTTTATTTCAAACATTTTAGAGATGACATGTCGTCTCTATAGGTTTAAATATATATTTTAAGTTAAAAAACAGGAATAAATTAATAAACTTAGTTGGGTTTTTATAGGGACAACATGTCGTCTCTATATGTGAATAACATTTTTTGTGTTTTTAATTATTTATTAACCAAAAGTAAAAGACAAATCAAAATTATGTTTCCCTATAGAGACGATATGTCCTTTTTATAGGTTATTTTATTTATTTTTTAAAATTTTTATTTCAAACATTTTAGAGACGATATGTCCTTTATATAGGTTAGTTTATTTATTTTTTAAAATTTTTATTTCAAACATTTTAGAGACGACATGTCGTCTCTATAGGTTTAAATATATATTTTTTAGTTAAAAAACAAGAATAAATTAATAAACTTAGTTGGGTTTATAGGGACGACATGTCTTCTCTATATGTGAATAACCTTTTTTATATTTTTAATTATTTATTAACCCAAAGTGAAAAACAAATCAAAATTATGTTTCGCTATAGAGACGATATGTCCTTTCTATAGGTTATTTTATTTATTTTTAAAAATTTTTATTCCAAATATTTTAGAGACGATATGTCCTTTCTATAGGTTAGTTTATTTATTTTTTAAAATTTTTATTTCAAACATTTTAGAGACGACATGTCGTCTCTATAGGTTTAAATATATATATTTAGTTAAAAAACAAGAATAAATTAATAAACTTAGATGGGTTTATAGGGACGACATGTCGTTTCTATATATGAATAACAATTTTTGTATTTTTAATTATTTGTTAACCAAAAGTAAAAAACAAATCAAAATTATGTTTCCCTATTGAGACGATATGTCCTTTCTATAGGTTATTTTATTTATTTTTTAAAAATTTTATGTCAAACATTTTAGAGACGATATGTCATTTCTATAGGTTAGCTTATTTATTTTTTAAAATTTTTATTTTCAAAAATTTTAGAGACGACATGTCGTCTCTATAGGTTTAAATATATATTTTTAGTTAAAACAAGAATAAATTAATAAACTTAATTGGGTTTATAGGGACGACATGTCGTTTCTATAAGTTAAACTTTATTTTTTAGTTTTATTTTAATTTTTATACATATTGATCATTAATAAAATTAAATTAAAATAAAAACATTTTAAGTTATAGAGACAACATGTCGTCTCTATAAGTTAAACGTTTTTTAAAGTTTCCAATTCAACAAACTACATAATAAAAAAAAAAGCAAAAAAAAATTATTTTCCCTTTATAGAGAGGATATGTCGTCCCTATAAGGTAACATATCTAAAAAGGCACGAGAACCCTATAGAAACAACATGTCGTCTCTATAGGGTGATCTATAGAAAGGACATGTGTTGTCCCTATAGATGTCGTCCCTAAAGAAAAAACATTCGATCGTGTAGGATAATGTTTTCTCATAATCTAAAGTCGGGGTTGCCTAAACAGTGGTAATGTTTGGAAGAAGTGTTGGTTCAGTTCTGTTTGAACATAAAGGAAAACATGAAAACATACCTTTGGTTGCATCAGCACAGGTTAGCAGAGAATCCAGATGGAGTCGCAGCAATTAAGGTTTGACATGATTGTCATCTTGGTCTGGTTCCTCCTTAGGGTGCTGACTGATGATGGTGGCTAAGAGAAACCGATAAGGGAATCGGTATAGGAGAGGAGGTCGAATTGATGTTAAGCTTATGGGGTGTCTAGTTGTGTAACTGAGTAATCCTTTAACCTCCGCATAATTCTCCTTATATAAGCACCCAGGAGGAAACCCTAATTAGTTAATAAGGGTAATATGGTCCATCAACAATTACCAACTAATTATTTAATAGGATTGTTATATATTTTGATCTATATAATGTAAATGATTATATGGCTACTAGATTAAATATTAATACGTAATATATTTAATCTTACATTCTCCCACTTAGCCGAGTAATCATTTACTATGAGTATTAGATAAGCCTGATCAGGAGTTAACACTCATTTTAGCCTTAAACAAGTACTATAGCAGAAAAATACAGCCGTTGAATCATTACGCGACTCAGGACCCCCATTAATCATACTATAGCCTTAATTTAAAACCTAATCGTCATGATCAAAATACGCGTAAGCCCTTTGTTTGATTTGTAACTTTATTTGTCTTATATGCCATTATGTCGACTTAACATATTCTTAGAGACGTATAAAATCAAACTGATGAGGAAAAATTAACTAATACTTAGTCATTCATAGTACGATATGCAGTTGCGCATGGCCATTAACTAATACCCGTCTATGAGCTCTCTTAATAAGACTTATGGGTAATAGCCCTTCAGTTATAGGATCCTGAAGCATATCATGAATGAATTCGATACAAACTTAGTTTCCTCAATTCGTTCATAAACGAATAATTAATTGCGTATCGAAACTTAATGCAGCACCTCTTGAACTGTTACTGTTCAAGGAGTCATGGTAGCTGACTTTATCACACTAAGTCTTCAAAAACATTAATTATATGGAGCTAATAAACTTATGAGTCCACTGATAAACTTCCAACAACATTTAGTGACAATATTATGTCGTTATAACTTAGGTTGTTAATATCAGTGCATTATGACTCCTCCATGAGATATGTTTTGTCTGCTAACATAAAGATATACCCGAAATTACATTTTATCATCTTTGAATATCACAAAGTTATAGTAATAAACCGGTTTTTAATTCTCACTTCTTCTTTAAATTATAGTCTCTCGTTTCCTTTTAAAGATATTATAATACTCCATTAGATGCTTCACAATAATCTAGACATATCTAGCGTGTTGCAATGTGAGTAATATCTAAACGAGTATAGACTTAAACTTACATAAGGCTTCTAATTAATGAAGCGTAAATAAATAATCTCACTTATTCTATTATCCTCTAAAGGAGAGCAGTATTGTTTGTTACATATGTAAGGACCCATTTAATATTAAACTTATGGAACAGAACTAATATCCCATTGGGTCTAACTCAGTATGTTATGATATCAATTACGTAAGAGATATCTCTGAGATTTATTATATCAAAGTTTGTGTTAACAATGCTTTGACTTATGTAACATATACTTGTCAAAAGAATATCATCTATATAGACAAGTTTATTTTAGTTGCTCCCACTCATCTTGAGGTAGGTACATTAATCCACTTAATTCTTGATGAAAATAATTACGTTAAGATTTCATCACATTATGATGTTTGCATTAACCCATACATGGATATTATTGGCTTACAAATAAAGTGTTCTTTAACCTTCAGTTTGAAACTTTAGGTTGTTATCTAATGAACATATAAATGTGTCAGCCATTTGTTATGGAAAATTGTTTATAATGTTCATCTAATGTAGCTCAAAATTATTATAAGCTACTAGAACAGTGATGATCCTTAAAGAAATCTTTTTGTAAGATATGTAATAAAGATTCTTTAATAATTTATCTCTTCCTGAGTATAACCTTTGACAATCAATCATATTTCTTCGTGTCTTAACGCTTATGTTAGGATTTGATTTAGTTATGAACACTCTTAGGCAATTCAATCAAATCTCAAACGTTATACGAACACATAAAATCAGTTTTACTAGAAAACTGTTTTATTTCATTAAGAATATTGATTGACACTAATGGCTTAATTTTAAGAGATAGGATCAGTAAACATTTCCAAAATCCATTTCAACTTCAGTTAGGGAGGTTATGTAATCATCAAAGTTAGTAGGCTTTCAAACCTAGATGACCTCCTGAGTTGATTATTGGTTTCATTAGAAGTTTCAGTTTTATGGATTAGCTCTTGGTTAGGTTGCTATCATTTTCAATCTAAGTTTGTAAGAGTTGGTGCAGTATGGTGTACAAGAGGTGTAATGGGAGTTAAATTCGAAGTGAAATTTAATGACATTCTTCCCCCCGCCTCTTGTATTCCTTGCAAATCATAATAAGGACTTTGACTGCTCCCACTGACCTTAGAAATCTTTAGGAACTCAGCATGCTTAGGGTCAATGCTTAACGACCAACAAATTCTAATAGAGAAACAAGTTAATGACGTTAGTCGTTGTGATTTCTCTTGTTAGGTAAGAAATCTAAGTGTGCCCACAATTAAACAACAATGAAACTTTTGTAAGAGTAGCATTAGATTTAAGGAGATAAGTTATGATAGAACAGTGTCGTGATGGAGCGGTGTCTTGTTCAAGAGGTGCAAACTGAGGTAATGTAAAATTTTCACTCCCCACCTCTTGCAACTATTGCAAGTTATTAATAAGACACTTAATGCTCCCACTGATCTTTAATATCTCTAGAATGCTACAAGAGAAATTTCAATGAGGTACGTGACGTGGGAACCTATCATATATATGTTAGACTTTATTTGATTTCTTTAATGTCCAAATATCATAAGAAACTTTAGGGACATATCTAATAGAAATCTTATTAAGTACATATATGAATAGATTTCTTCTAAGAACGTGTGCCATATGCGACAAAATTTAGATACAAGTTGATAGTCTGTTAAAAGATAAATAAATTATGTCTGAATATTCCATTTGGAATAAGTTCCACGAATGTCAAAGAATGACTTATGATGGACCCATACTTATTCCTTAAGCCAAGTCATATTTAGGGCTTTAACGTCATGATTTAAAATCACTTAGAATGAGATTAGTTGAATAATCATCCTCATTAAGAAAGTCATGATGTCTCATGAATTTCGGTTATAATGGATGAAAGTTATAAGTCTCATTTTCCTTTTGTCAAATTCTCATTTGCATGATGACAAAAGTTGTGAAAATGTAAGGTATCATCTAGTTTCATGTTAGTAATGTTTCAATCCAGACAGTTAGAACAAATAAGATGAGAGTTTAAGATAAGTGTGACTTTAT
Organism: Helianthus tuberosus; assembly: GCA_030545235.1. NCBI lineage: Eukaryota > Viridiplantae > Streptophyta > Magnoliopsida > Asterales > Asteraceae > Helianthus > Helianthus tuberosus. Next base: position 66,600,740 of record CM060408.1, on the reverse strand, counting down.
GTTGACTATGTAAACCTTACAACCTTCATGACATAGCCTAAGTAATGATACTGTATTCTGATTAATAATCAGAACATGTAATGTATCGAAAAGCTTTGTTAGAAGACTGCTTATTATGGTTCTTATAGCCTTAGCAATTTATTTTGTCACTAACTCTCACGTTAATTATTTGTCAAGTTCTGGTAAGGAAACGTATGGAACTAGAGTCAACTAATCATGTGTTAATTGGAATATTAAAGAATTATCAGACTTAAATATCATTAGTAAGTGACTATCTAATTAATTTACCCAACTGTTCTTTTAGAATAATGGATAGTCTCGTTGCTTATGTCTAGTCTAATGACATAATTATGCAGTGTGATTTTCCCTTAAAGAACCTTAAAGTTGGAATTAGCACTTGTAATTTGTCTATGGACCTTAGAATAATCCTCTTTTAAACTATTAGTGGTTGTAAGGTGAATAACAAATTATTTTCCAGCTTTAAACATGTATTTCTTTGTACATATGTTGCTTATCAACACACTCATTGTACTTTGGTACTTTAGAGTGTTATAGTTGATTTATAATGCATCAAATTGTACAAGTGAAAATCTTAGTATGTAATGTACTGGAAAAATGTACTTATTTCCATGCGTAAGCCCTTAACTTTATGGGTCATGGTTTTGTACATTATAATGTATTCACATATACCACTTAACTTTATAGTTTAGAGTTTCAAATTAAGGCATGCATCTTAGGAATTCGTATGATTATTCCACAATTATAGATTAGTCTCAGGAAAGACTTAATCTGGAATAACTTTAGTGATAGCATTTACGTTAGAGAGTTCTTGATTATCATAATAGACATCATGGTCGATTTGTCCTATTCATCATGCTCTAATTTTCTTCTTTATAATCTTTATCAGAAGAGAGCAATAGGATTATCGTGTCTTAAGAAATAATCAAGGATTTAATTTAAGAGCTAATTCTTATAGAAACTTTAAATACTTTAAATAAAACAAACATTTTAGGTTTAAAAAATTAGAGTGGATGAGATATTGATATAAAGAAGAAAAATTATAGTGAGTAACATTATGGGTACTAACAATAAGGCAGACGAAATGATCATAAAAAACTAATTAAGGATCATTAAGCTAAGGATCATTATGTGAAGATATTGTGATATGTCTATTACTAACATCAAAATAATAGACTTAGCTAAAAAATTCTACTTAAATGAAGACAAAACAGCTTTGGCCAGAAGTGTAATCATTTAAGCATATGTGCAAAGTAGTTGTAACAAATCAGCTTTGGCCAGAATTGAAACAATCACTTTAGTTATGCACTTGTTGAGTATGCCATCGATGAATGAATTAAATCAGCTTTGGCCAGAAATTAAGACATTCATGCTTATGATGCATACACAACATAGCTTTCGTAATACTTGAATAATAAGTAGACGTATCAAGTCAGCTTTGGCCAGAAATGATATATCAGAAGCTCATTCAAGTTAAGCTATTTTGGTTTTGTAAAACATTATTTGATCCTTATTAATTAACTAAGTAAATTACAAAACCAAGTATTTAATAGCAAACCACCCGTTAGCGCGGATCGAACTAATGAGATTGCGAGTCGCAACCACGATCTCGACTAATGACGTTATGGTTGCGAGTCGCAACTACGGTCTCGACTAATCACGTTATGGTTGCGAGTCGCAACCTCATGGTCTCGAGTGATCACGTAATGGTTGCGAGTAGCAACCTCATGGTCTCGACTAATCACGTTATGGTTGCGAGTCGCAACCTCATGGTCTCGAGTGATCACGTAATGGTTGCGAGTAGCAACCTCATGGTTGCGAGTGATGACGTTATGGTTGCGAGTAGCAACCTCATGGTTGCGAGTGATGACGTTATGGTTGCGAGTAGCAACCTCATGGTTGCGAGTGATGACGTTATGGTTGCGAGTAGCAACCTCATGGTTGCGAGTGATGACGTTATGGTTGCGAGTAGCAACCTCGCTAACAGCTGTTAATTGTGATATCATAACCGAAAATTCGAAATCTAAGGGATTAAGAGATATTCTTTCCTGTTTCAAGCTGATCTAATTTTGTCAACAGATTTCGAAATTGCAATCTCTTTATCTTTTTAACAGTTTTCTAAAAACTTTAGAGGACAAAATAGATCAAAACCAGGAAAAAACACTTAATAATCCGAATCATATTCCAAAACATAACAGAATACTTCGAATTTTCTCAAGAACATGATGAACCCTAAAACATAAAACATAAATTCTGGAACCCGAAACCTGAATTTTAATAGTTTTTTTTCTAAACAGATTTCGGCTAAACATAAACAAGTTAATTCCGAATGAACATATCATTAATCCTTTTCCGAAAATCATGATTTCGAGTCGATCTTCATGACTCGAAACCGGCTGTGACGGTTTTGAAAATTATAAAGAAAATAATCCGTTTTCCAAGTTTCAATCCCAGAATTATGGATACGAAAACAGAACTGACTAATCAACATATGCTCTGATACCACATGTTGGTTCAGTTCTGTTTGAACATAAAGGAAAACATGAAAACATACCTTTGGTTGCATCAGCACAGGTTAGCAGAGAATCCAGATGGAGTCGCAGCAATTAAGGTTTGACATGATTGTCATCTTGGTCTGGTTCCTCCTTAGGGTGCTGACTGATGATGGTGGCTAAGAGAAACCGATAAGGGAATCGGTATAGGAGAGGAGGTCGAATTGATGTTAAGCTTATGGGGTGTCTAGTTGTGTAACTGAGTAACCCTTTAACCTCCGCATAATTCTCCTTATATAAGCACCCAGGAGGAAACCCTAATTAGTTAATAAGGGTAATATGGTCCATCAACAATTACCAACTAATTATTTAATAGGATTGTTATATATTTTGATCTATATAATGTAAATGATTATATGGCTACTAGATTAAATATTAATACGTAATATATTTAATCTTACAAGAAGGTTACTTGTGCTTTTCATGGACTAAAATGTAGGTGTTTTTGGAAGTATTGGTGCTTCAGTAATTTAGGAAAGCTTGTTAATAACGTATTGATCATTATATTGATATTTGTGTTTTCGAAATGGTTTCCCAAGAAAATTGACTATAGCCATAAACATATTGCGAGGTAAGTTGCTTTTTTGTGAAATTGTCGATCATTTTTTGCTAGATTTTGAACAAAATATGTGTATATAAAAAATTCCGAAATATTCAAGTAATAATTTGGTGGACCTGGTGCACCACATTGGCTGTAGAAGAGACTAGAGAGTGATTGTTGTGATTTCCATGATAATGCAAGCAAGCATAGTTCTATTATATATCAAAACTTGATGCTTAATTCTTGTCACTAGATTCGTATATTGTGGTTTCTGAATTAAGATTGGTTATCGATACAAGTTCTATGTGATGACCGGGTGAAGCTAAAAATCACCTTTTCGCAAATTACTTTTTTGCAATGATAATCTGGGATTCGATCCTAAGATGGTGGGTGTTGGCTTTACACCTTTTACTAGTGCATGGAAGATTTGAGGCTAAAGTTTTACACTAGAGTCAGTGTGAGCATACAAGTAATTTTTTTAACGTTCAATGATTTATTTGGTCGATATAGAGGGCTAGGAATATATCTACGCGGGGCAACAAATCCTGACTTACCGAGTTGAAGTTGAAGATCATCTTTTCCCAAATTAACTCTTTGGAAAGATAATCTGGGATTCGAACTTATGCCGGTGGGTGTGTGGCTCTAAACCTTATATACTGCATGGAAGGTTTGAGGCTAGAGTTTTACCCTTGAGTGAGCACACATGTAGATTGTTTAATGTTCAATGCTTTGTTTGGTTGATGCAAACAACTTGAAATACATCTTATTAGTGGAGCGGCAATTCCTAACTTGCCGAGTTGAAGTTGAAGATCATTTCTTGCAAATTAATTTATTTATTTAATTTAATTTATTTATTTAATATACCTACAATTTGAAGTTCTATATACAGTAACTCAAATAATATTTTTTTTAACTTTTTTTAATTTGCTTTATGACAATTCTAACAATTTGAAGTTCTGTATACAGTACCTTTAATAATATTCTATTCAATTTTTTTTAATTATAATTTGCTTTATGCCAATTCCCTACAGGTACATTTACAAGTTAAAAGGAATAGTGCAGGCAGCTTGCCTCGCACTTTTCTACTTGACCAACCTATTTTTAATTTAATTTTATTCACAGTTTAAAATTACGTTTTCTTCGTTCGTTTAAAAATTACGGTTTTCGGCCTTCGTTTAAAATTACGGTTTTCGTCCTTCCTTTAATTTAATTTTATTCCCAGTTTAAAATTACGTTTTCGTCCTTCGTTTAAAATTACGGTTTTGCCCCCAGCTAAAAAATAAAATTATCATTTTGTCCCTAGCTAAAATTACGTTTTCGACCCCAGCTTAAAAAAAATTATAATTTCTCCCTTAGCTCAAAATACGTTTTTGCCTCCAGTTCAAAATAAAATGTTGTTTTCCCCTCTAGCTCAAAATTACGATTCTACCCTCAGCTCAAAATTACGTTTTTGCCTCTAGTTCAAAATAAAATTATGTTTTCCCCCTAGCTCAAAATTATTAGCTGTCTGTCACTTCCCTATTGAACCAACTCATTTTTTATTTAATTTTATTCCCAGTTTAAAATTACGCTTTCGTCCTTCGTTTAAAATTACGTTTTTGCCCCCAGCTCAAAATAAATTTATAATTTTGCCCTAGCTCAAAATACGCTTTTGCCCTCGGTTCAAAAACTCTTTTTTAATTTTGTTCCCAGTTTAAAATTACGGTTTCGCCCTCCGTTTAAAATTACGTTTTTGCCCCCCGTTAAAAATAAAATGTTGTTTTTTCCTCTAGCTCAAATTTACGATTCTGTCCTCAGCTCAAAATTACGTTTTTTCCCACAGTTAAAAATAAAATTATGTTTTCCCCCTAGCTCAAAATTATGATTTTGCTCTCAGTTTAAAATCATGATTTCGCCTTCTGTTCAAAATATAATTCCGATTTTGCCCTCTGTACAGACATACATCTTATGAGAGAGAAATATTTGCCTTATTGCCCCGCAACGAGTGCGGGGCAAAAACAAGTTCTATATAATTATAAATAGAAGTTGGATGTTCGCTAGTCAACTTTTTTTTTTTGTCTTTTAACTTAATAAGTTTTTGGATTCATAACATTTACCCTTCATCATTTAGTATTAGTACTTATAACTCTTCAACTTTCTAAAAACTTTATAATCATTTTTACGTGGTTATGTTTATGTTTATGTATGTGTTATTAAAAATTTAAGTTAATTACGTATCTTTGAAATTGGGTAGGCTCAGATATAATATGTTTTTTTTTTTTTGCTTCTTTATTTTACGTTTTCAGTTAATCTACTTTTTGCATAAATTTTGTTTCAAAACAAGTTGTGTCAAATATAATATGTTTTCAATAGACTTTACAAATTCGACGCCACAGCAACACGCGGTACCATTTTTAACTTAAAAAAAACATAATTTTTTTTCTTATTTTTGTGTACGTATTGGTATAAGTTCAGGTTTTGTTTTTTTTTTTTTTTTACGTTTTGGTATAAATTTTTTACAACAAGTGGGGTCAAATATAATATGTTTTCGTTTGACTTAATAAATTCGACTTATTCTACGTTTCGGCGCCCACGCAAGGCGCAGTACCATTTTTAACTTAAAAAACATAATTTTTTTTCTTATTTTTTGTATGTGTCGGTATAAGTTCAGGGTGTTCAACGTAAATTTCTTTCGCAAATAAGTGGGGCCATAGATAATACGTTTCCGTGCTTGTTTTTATCTACATCTTCAGTTAATCTACGTTTTGACATAACTTTTGTTCTGAAATGATTCAGGTCTTTACTGTACAAATCCAAGTTACTTTACATTTGAATCAGCCGCAACGCGTGAGGAAATTTACTAGTTACATATATGGACGGTTTGAGGCTAAAGGTTTACACTTGATTGAGAACACACGTAAATTCTTTTGATTTTTGAAGCTTTATTTAGTCATATTTTAAGTTGAATAATATTTCGTATTACAAAATTTTTGGTACTGGATTTATGCTTTTTAAGAGAGCACTAACAAATATACCACCAAATAATGAGATTTGTTGGTGTTACTCAAAGAGTAGCACCATTAAATCCCTAAACACACCACCAAAAAAATCAATGATAGAAACCATAATTCTCTAACACGTGTCAATATGCATTCACCACCATTTAATCACTAGTGCACCAACTAATCACAAATCTACATATCACCCAACATGGCCCAGTAAGACATGTATGATCTAACATTGTCCATTGTGATCCATTAAAGTCCAATATGATCTATTAAGACATGTATTATCTACTATTAATCATTGTGATCCATTAAGGCTAAATATGGCGGATTAAGACATATATGATTTACTATTGTCTATTGTGATCCATTAAGGCTCATCATTACCCATTAAGATATGTATGATCTACCATTATTCATTGTGATCCATCAATGCCCAATATTATCAATTAAGACATGCATGTATGATATACTACTGTCCATTGTGATCCATTATGGTTTATTAAGACATGTATGGTTTAGTATTTTCCATTGTGATCCATTAAAACATGTATAATCTAGTGTTGTCCATTGTGATCCATTTAGGCCCAATGGGACTCATTAAGACATATATGATTTACTATTGTTCATATCAATCCACTAAACCCAATATGGTCCATTAAGACATATGTGATCTAATTACCCATTTTGATACATTAATGCTCAACATGGTCTATTAAACGACAAATATAAGTTTGGAAGGAAAATTACTCAAATAATAAAATGAAAATTTATAAATTTATATACTTAAAAAATATAACATTATAAAAAATGTTGTTTATAAAAGAAAATAACATCTTATGAAAATGTATATAAATGTAACTAATATGCACACATTAACATATAATTTATTAGAAAACGAGTAAGTACAAAAATTATTTAGAAAATATAATATTTAATAATAGTCTGAATTTTTAAATATGCCGTAATTTTTTTATATGATGTTCCTTCGTGTCAAGATCTAATGGCAATCTTTGTTTAACCCATAATATATTGATGAAGTAGGCGAAATTTCGTACATCCAATAAGCACGATCCATCTGAAAATTAAAATAAACAAACAAACAAATGATGTAAACTTATGTAAACCAACGCTTTAAGGTGGTGGATCCTAACCCACTTTTTGAATTTTCTATCTCATATGTATAGATCTTAACGGGTTGACTATCTAAGAAAAAATCAGCATAATTTTCCCTTACCTCCCTAAGTATGCAAATATATATACATGTAACACCCCACAAACGGGTTGGTAATCAAACCACGTTAATAGTAAAGACGGGTAAAATACCGTTAGTGGTAAAAATTAACCCTGTAAATATTAGGATTTAAATAAATAAAACTTGATGTTAATCAAAAAGGAGGATAAATACTTTGAGAAAACAAAGTATATAGAAGGTCCGAGTTAACGGGACTTAAAATAAAACGGGTTATGACTTCCCGAACCCACTAAGTGACTAGGAATATTAACCTAGTTAGTTATGTGTTATTAGAATAATAAAGAAAACTTGAAATAGTTAAACCTTTTATAAAAACAAAACATGAGGGGCTAATAGCGCCAAGTGGGGGAAACTTATTTTATTTAAAATAAGAAAATAAAACACAACACACACACACACTAAGTGTGTGTGTGGGTGCGTACGATCAGGAGGGCTCCAAGGAGCCAAAACCCTAACTCAATCCAATTCATCAAATTGAAGGTCGTTTTCAGCCTTAAATCAATGCATGGACACAAATTCGTGATCACCTAAGCATGGGGATCGCAAGGTATGTTGAATTTTGTTATTTGGTAATACTTCAAAATTTTGATTAACATTCAAGAATGAAATTCTGGCATGAATAATGAATGTTGTAGTACAATTGATATGAGTACAAGTCTAGGAACAAGCCCTAGATGTAAACTTGTTAATTTAGCACCATAAATTAGTGTTTCGGTTGACTAGTTATGTAGGTGCTAAATGGGTTTTATGACTATATGATGAACACTAGAATTAGAGTGTTAAAATGGATGAACATTGGTGCAAGTAATGCAAGTTCTAGTTTTAATTGATAAAGAAGTATACGAATCTCACCCATAAGGCGCTCGATAAAATGCCTAAGTGAAATTAGGTGCCAACTAGTTTGTAGATAGAACTTGATTAGAATAGGTATTCGAATGAATGCCTAATAACATGATGAAACGGGTATTCACTTATAGATGAAGATCCGTAGATTTTACATAATAAAAGAATAAATCATCTTTGATAAAAGAAAGAGCTAAGTTAACTTGGTGATAATAATGGCACGAATTTAGATTAGAAAATAGTTTAAAACGGTGGCATAATGATAATGCCTACCGGATAATTGATGAAATGCCTAATGAGTTATAGAGCACATTGTGCAATATATATGATTAAAGGTAGTTGACTTATGAAAGTCAAACTGGCCATTAATAAAATCGAGTGATAATTTTGATTATGAATATGTAAGGTGAAATAGTCGTGATTGACAATGACTAAACTAACCATCTTATGAATTATGATGATAGTTTGACGCCTAACAAGTTAGGTGGAAGCTTGTGGAGGAAGCGGGTCAAACGGATCAAGTACGAAAAGAAAAGCGTGGCTGGGATGTGAGGTAAGTGAAACTTACACTTCTTTTGTAGAATACGTATATATATTCTATAAGATATAAATATGATAAAGATAATATTCGAAATATGGTTTCCGACGCGTAATGATACGGGTCAGAACAAATATAAATGATAAAAACCATGGTTTATGGTAAAAAGAGGCAAAACGGTAATGTAGTCATGTAATGACTAAGAAATTATGTGTTTTCGATAAGATTACCTTACAGTGTAACTAATAATGAGAAAAAGGATAAAAATGGAAATTTAGTCAAGTGTCGACTAATGTAAATTGAACTTAAAAGGATAACCATGGCGTAAGCCGAAATGGATTGAGCGTGTAAGAAAATAATTTATGAGAAAAATGGATCTTGTGGTAAAATCCGAAATGTGTCGGATGTGTGAATTGGAAATTAAAAACCATGTTTTTAATTTATGTGAATGTTTGGTCATATAGTTCAAACAGGTCAAATGGTGGTGATGACACCATTTGACAATATCGACTAATGATTGTTGTCAAGTCATATGTTAACAGGAGCGAATAGCAATTTGGATAATTGCGACGCCATAGAATATTGGTTAATTAAAGCGCGGTATAAAACGGGTCTATATGTTGACTCGAGCCAGGTACGCATATATATAAATTTACAGATGAAAGTGCAATGTTGGTCAATTATCTTAGCAAAGGACCCTTGTCATAAAAGGAGGGGCTAAGTTGACCAAAACACCCTTGATGGGTAAGTCAGGCAAACCATCTTTAAAAGTTGTTTAGAAATAAGCATTTTGATCAATTAAATCCTTAGGATAAGCATAAAATGGATGACACGGAACGTTAGTGTCCAATGAATTGAAATGTGTATTTTTCCGCAAAAAAAAGTCAACCGAGGGGTAAAACTCGGAATAAACGGGTTGCCACATTAAATCCACCACAATTATAATGTGGTGGATGACAAGTCGAAAATCAAAAGTGGAGATAGGATGTAAACAAAGAAAAAGCGTAATTTAAGCTTAAAAGTGTCCAAATACCCTTAACGGGTCAGAATGAGTAGATATGTAAAACGGGTTAAGAATACATAAGAAACTCGTAATTTGAACCTTGAATAATAGTTAACGGATATAACGTGATGTCCATGATATTTTAAAGGTGACAAACAAGTTTGTTTGATAAAATCATGAACGGGTCAAAAGAAGAGTTATAAATGAATTTCAAGCCGAGAGCTTGAAATCTAGAATTTTTTGAATTCAGATGTTGGATTTTAACTCCATGGGATGGAGAATCTAATTACAATCGCATAGGAAAAAGAATCAAGTAAATCGGATAAGTAGATAAAAAGTTATGACACTTTGAAGTTCATTTTTCGACTAAAACTATAGCTGGCAACTGTAGCTCCAAAGAAACAACATTCTGTCGAATTGAGTCCGTCGCGCCCCGCGACAGAGAAGTCAAAATTGGTCGCGCCCCGCCACGGGTTGTGGCGGCCCGCGAAGGATTAAGCCAAGTCTGTCGCGGCACGCGACAGACATACAAAGCTTGAAAATTTTATATTTTGTTTTATTTGAACTCCGGATTCGTTTAAGCTCGTTATTTAACTATCAAAACTAACCTTTGTGTTGGTTTTGATCATAGGTGAACATCATGAATACCCGGATGAAAATCAAGCGACAAAAGGACCGAACACACATCATTTGAAGCTTCCGCTAAGAGATCATTATGTTTTGTTTAAAAATGATCTATGTAAACAATTGTTATTTTAAATTTGAATACTCAGATTTTGTATGAACGTTAACTCTTCAAAGTTTTTGAAAGGTCGTATTTTTACATAAAATGCGTATTTAATATTATAATTGTAATAATGAGAGGGGTCTTACAATACATGTTTATACTTATGACATATCATACATACAAATATTCACATATACATACACATATACATACATACATAATACATACATATATAAATGACAACTTATAATCCTATAATACATAAAGAAATCATAATAAAGGTAATAAAATTTAAATTTTCATACCTTAAAGTGATGATTGAATGAGATTTAAAGAAACTTGAATAATTCCACCTTTAACTACATATAACAATTTATATTCAATTAAAGCATAAAAATAAAATATTAAATCAAAACATATCATAAATAAGATACCTTTAATTGGAATGGCTTATTTTAATGGGTATTGTAGATTAAAGGAGAATGAGGGCTCATAAGTTTTATAAGATTGGAATGAGGAAACTAGGTTTAAAATGAGTTGAAGAGAATATGAAAGAAGTTAGATTTAGATTTTGAATTGATAAGTATTTTAGTGCTATTTAAAAGTTTCAGCCTCAAAAAAGCTGTATTTTGGTGCTATTAGCAAGCTTCCGCAAAAATCAGTGTATTTTTAATGCTATTAGCACCTTAGCCTCAAATAACTAATTTTTTTGGTGGTGTATAACTTGTAAGCATTTAATTTAATGGTGCTGTGTAATCTATTTTTAAGTGGTGTGTTTATTTAATAATGGGGTAATGTTGTTATTTGGTGCTTTGTATTATAAGACAACACCAAAAACATGAAATTTACACCACCAAAAAATTGGTTTTGTACTAGTGAATAGGTCCAACTCGAACACAATAGCAATTAACAAACCTGTTAACTAATAGATAGTTTTACCGGTTTACCCATTTAAGGTAAGGGTTTGTGTCACACCCTAATTTCCTGGCGGGTCCGGACATGGGGTATATGCGTGACGATTGATATCGGTAATCATAAAACACAACGGAAGATGGGAATTTAAAAGTAAATAATATAAACTACAAACTTTAAAGTACAAAATTTATACAAATTGTTAGTACTAAAAATCCACAGGTGGATTGAATAAATGAAATTTTACTTGAGACTAATAAGGTTTTTCTGTGGAGTTGCAAATTCCAATATGTATAGACCCAAGCAGCTCCAGCCTATTCCGTACTTGCTAAATAACATGTGCTTAGTCTTTTGAAAATACGTCAGTTTTCACTGTTAAATACAATTAACCGACTCTTTTAAAAATATTTTTAAAATGTATTTGATACCAATTAATATATCATTTTTAAATAACTTGGGATAAACTATATCTCTTGTTACCAGTTTTACATGTTTGTCTATATAGTTGGGAACCAGAAACTAAAAGTCGGTACATGATTAATCGACATACCGATATCATATAAATATAGCATTAGCGTCTGTCAGGTGTATCGACATACAGACTCCCCCTCGGCAGATCACGTAACAAATTAGTTCGTACAAGAGAAAATGTGAAGTGTGTTATAATAGATCACTAATAGGTGTGATCTATTTATACTAAGTATGAAATCTCTGTACAGTTATTAGCTGACATCACCCTGATAGTACATCTAACATTCCTAACAGAAAAGATTTCACAGATGTTTAACATCTGTGCAAATAATAACATATGTTCTAAATAGTCTAAACATTGATAAGATGAATATTGTTACATTGGGAAAACACTGTCTAAGCTATCATTCATCTCCAAGGTTGTTTAGGTTCCTACAACAGCCTTTGGCAAGACTCATTTCCACACTTAGGGCACCTTAAAGTAGGATATATTATATATGATATGTTGGAATGTTTGTTTATAATTATTCGTCTGAAAAATTATAATATTAGTTTTGATTACCTTAACATTATTGTGTGTTGCAGGATGATGCTCTTTGAAGGCCACTAATGTATATGTTGTTATGCACTACCACACCCACTTACTGAGAAATTTGTTCAGCAGGCAAGCATTATGCGCTAAATAAACAACCATTCTAATGATTTTGAAAATTTTAAATTCTATCATTCTTGCTTTAAAAATCATGTCATTCATTTGCACGACGGGGGTAGTTAGGCGATTAAAAAGATGTCTGTGTCAGACAAGACAAGGACATATTAACTTAATCCTAGCTAATTTGTCACTTGAATTGAATATATAATTTTCTTGAAATCTCAGAAGATTGGCATTTTGAGCGAATGCTCCTCGATGAAGTTTTTGTTTGATCGATTATGAAGGTTTAGAAGTCATTTGGATATAAGTTGATCGGCTATGCATGGTAAGAAGTGACTTTAACGCATTTTGACTAATAATAACTAACTTTAACGCATTTTGACTAATATTTTAGTTCTATAAGTTCTATATGTGTATACTGGGGAGAAAGAGAGAGGTATCAGACAAGACAAGGACATGGTAACTTATTCCTAACATTTGTTACTTGAATTTGAATATAATTTTCTTGAAATCCTAGGAGATTGGCATTTTGAGCAGATGTTGTTTGATCGATTATGAAGGCTTTGAAGTCATTTGGATATTAGTTGATCGGCTATGAATATTAACTATCTTTAACGCATTTTGCAAAAGAACTATCAATCAAATTTCATATTGAACAAACTTTAACGCATTTTGACTAATATTTTATATTTGTAACCACCTAAAAATCTAAAAGGACTTTTTGGAAAAGAAAAAATATATATCAATCATCTCATGGGTTTTGGCTGGTGGGGACAATGGGTATTATGGAAAATTCTTTGTGGCCACATTACTATTTATTATTCCCCAACACACACATACTTTTCTGTCTTTTCTGATGGGCATGCTTGGTTAGGCTTCTTTATCACTCACCCACTATCATCAACTTTGGGCACTATTTTGGTCAAAGGTGGTTAACTTCTCGTGTCCATTCAACATCTTCCACACTCTTCTTTTCCACTTTCGGTAGACCAACTTACACTTTATAACGACTTATAAGTTTTTATATGATGAAAACAAAAGGAAAAAAACAGATACTTGTATTTATTTGATATTTATTTGAAGACTCGGTAAAAAAATAAATTTAATTGAATGTGATTAAGATCGGATGTGATTAAGGATAAGAATAGAACCTGAATTCGTCGGAAAAAACTCGAACAATCATAACGGGTAAATGGGTAATAGGATGGGTATCCGGATATGCGATTAATCTTATTGATATTTGCGCATTTGAGATGAGTATGACATCAAATGATAATCTTCCTATTTACACAGATACATTTACACGCATCAAAAAATATATATAATAGTATGTTTAGATTGATAAAAAAAAAATCAATTATAAGATCGTAGAATTGTTAGAAGTGTGGTCGGGTATTTGATTTTTCGTGTCAGTTCTTAAAATGAGTTTAAGCTCAAGTTTCGGATAATAGAGATCATATATTATCTCAATATCCGTACATTATAAAATTATAAAAACAGTTCCTAAATCAATCACTAACCACAAAAACAATTTGTATATTTCTTTCAGTTAAACTCATATTCAACTATCAGATCACATTTACAAAATACAAGGAAAAAAATACATTCTTACATACACCCACCTGTCTCCTATGTATCCTATACACTTCTAGAAACTTCCTGTTCTCGCTTTTTTTTTTTTCATTTTACTTTTTTTCCTGTAAACTAGGAAAAACAAAAGGAGTGGAAAAAAAAAGTTGGTAAAAAAAAGTAAATAAAAAATAAATAAAAAAATCAAAACGGAACGACGTCGCTGCACGCGAAATAATTCGAATTCATGACGTAATTTTCCGGCCACGAGTTCTTCAAAAGTTTCAACAGCGTTTGTGCTTTTCTCTTCGCTCGTTCCGTACAATCACTCTGTACAAGCAACAGCAACTGAGTTAAAACTCCGGCAGCCACCGCCTCAACCTGCAACCGTTCAACGGCGGAACAGAGCGACAGCAGTGCTCCCGCAGCGTACTCAGTCGCACGGTCCGAGATCTTCAAAATAACCTTCACTAACAACGGCACCGTCAGTGCGTGAGATGCAAACGCCGCGCATCCTTCCGGTATCCGGCACAATAATTCTACCGTCGCCAACGCTCTTTCGGCGTCGCATTTTTCAAAATCCGGCAGTCTGTCAATAACCGCCTCCACCGCACCTGCTTCCACCGCCTTGTGACGGTGTTGTTTCACGATGCAGAGTGCGAACAACGCCTTGATTCCGATTTTTAAAGCTCGTGGATACGATAACGGATAATCTAAAATTCCGATTACTCCGTCGAAAATCTCGTCGTGACTGCTGATTTCCGCTCGGAGTTCCGGCGAACTCGTTCCGGCGATGACGGTTTCAATCAATGCCGCCGTGTTGACTCGGACGTCAATGGACGAGTGCGATAACAGAAAAATCAAATACGAAACTCGATCGGGAACAGAAGATACTAGAACACACTCCGTTTCTGAAATCGGAAGAACCGCTAGAATCGCAAGTAACTCATGAATCAACTCGGACGAGTTACGACTCGTTTCAGAAAACAACACATCGAGCAAAATCTCACTCGCTTTATTCGTCGAAATAACTAACCGATTCTTCTCCGAGTCACGAACAAGTCCTCTAAGTCGACGAATCGCCGTAATCCTCACTAGCCGTGAATTAGACGCTAACGATGCTTGTTTAAGCAAAGATTGAACAACGATCGGATCAGCAGGTTGCTTCGGTGTAGGAATTCGTTCCACACCGTACGATCTGTTGGCAACGCACCAGTCCTGGATCAAACGACGGAGCGTGTGGTTCGGAATGAGTGTGAAATCAGTTAGAGGAAGACGAGTTACCGGACACGTGATGTTTCCGGTGGCTATCCATGACTCGATGCTCGAACGATCGTACGTCTGACCGGTGGCGACGGTTACCGGATCCGTCATCAGCTCGAGAGAAACCGGACATCGGAAATGGTACGGGATCTGAACTCCGACGTCCAACGGCTGTATACTTCTAGGCATGTTTGGACCTTGAATTTGTTATAAAATCAGTTATCTGTATGTATAATATGTATGTATAGTTGGAGTTTGTTGTGTGGTGGTTATGGGGATGAAACAGAGAGTTTGTGAAGTGGTTTTGAATTGGGTGAAGAAGATGTGTGTGGCCCCTTTTTATGTTACAAGTTGTTTCAAACTTCACACGTGTGTGTGAATTAATAAGTTAAAGGGTTAACCTGAGTTGTTGTTGAATGGTGGTGGGGGTGGTCAAAGGTGCTAGTCTGTTCGTATAGTTGTGTGGGGCCCACTGGCTTTGCTGGATGCCTTTCTGTTACATTTGATAATTTCCTTTTTGCACTCTAGCCCTTTTACTTTTGTGTTGTGTTGTTCTTAGACCTTGTTTTTTACTTGTGAGTAGTGGTGTTAAAACTTAAATGGGTCATGTTTGTAGGTTGGCCGGTTAAACCTGACACAGACATGAAAATTTGATATACACGAAATTCGTGTAAGATATGTGAGCCGCAAACATAACATGAGCTTTCAAAGGTTTACACGAAAGTGACTTATTTGATCTGAAACTTTATTTTGAACACAACATGAGCTTTTAAAGGCTTACATAAAAGTGATCTCTCCGACCTAAACCTTTATTTTAAACAGAACATAAGCTTTCAAAGGTTTACACTAAAATGACATGTTCCTCCTAAAACTTTATGTTATTTCACATATTAATGCTCTAGAATTAAAGCTCTTTTTTATGATGAACGACCTAGGATTAAAGCTCTCAACAAAAAATAAAAATGGGTATAAAATAATGATATTCAGATTTTAAACTATAAAACATACTGCTCGCTTCTTTATTAACTTTTAATGTCAGTTATAGTGCGAAACATTTTTAAAATAATCAAGCTAGCCTTTCAACACGAGGTCGGCTCAAACACGACCAACTTAACAACTAAATATGTTGATACATTCAGCTTAAAACTTATCTGAACCCATCAAAAGTCAATATAGACCCGTAAATTTTGTTTTAGTTTGGTGTCATTTTATAAATTTGAGAAAAAAATAGATAGAAAGGGGCATAAAATATGACTTGTTTTAAAAAAATGCAAGAAACTAATAACCAATAAGCATCCGGATCTTAACCCAACACGGAATTCAAGAAACACTCATTCCCTGAGAGACGATGTCGTTTAGTACGAAAGCACGCGTGGGGGCAGGGAACCAGTGACCTGGCCACATCCAATTTAGAGATGACCGACCTTGTCGGTGGTCAACCGGCAACACCTTTGGACTTGTACAGCTACATTGTGGGTCAATGTTTTTGGGTTAAACAAACACACTCCTTTCCTACAAAAATACTTTATTCATTTCATACATGTTTTAACTCTTTTTTTTAAACTAAACTTCATCAAAACACGTCTCCGACTCAAACAAGCAAAAGGCCAAACAACCAACAACACCCCGACCCAAACATGTTTAACTAATAGGTCAAATAATTAGATAAATGTAACTTTGAAAACAAAATATTAGACTTCACATATATAATTTATCAATTGGTGAATCTAGTGTGTTTAACTTTGAAAGTGATAATTAACTATATTTGTATGAAACTCAACTCGATAGTTCGATTAGTGTCCAAACGAACCTCAACTCATTATGTGGACCAATAGACATGCGAAAGAGAATCGATCCACTACTTGAGGAAAAGATATTGTACCAATCATACATATAATGTATCGCATCTCACTTGTTCAATCAGTGTCCAAACGAACATCAACTCATTATGTGGACCAATAGACATGCGAAAGAGAATCGATCCACTACTTGAGGAAAAGATATTGTACCAATCATACATATAATGTATCGCATCTCACTTGTTCAATCAGTGTCCAAACGAACATCAACTCATTATGTGGACCAATAAACATGTCAAGGAGAATCGAACGACAACTTGAGCAAAAGGCATTATACTAATCATATAAATTAGTGTATCTTAACCATCATATAAATTAGTGTATCTTAACCTGTATTTGCTCAGATATATTCTTTGACCAACACTTTCACATAATTTGAAGAACATATATACTTTTAAATATGGTCAACTTAAATAAATAGGTTGTAGATTGGGGCCTTCACATTTAACGGATTCCTAATTTTCTTGATTATATATATTAAATTTATATCCTACATTTCCGATTATTTGACTTTAGTTACTCACTTATTCATCTCTTGCTATTATAAACATGTTAGAAAGTGTTGGGATAAGAACTTAATGCCATTTATCTTTGTATTTTTTTCCCCTTAATTAGATTTGAATATGTGATTTAGGATTTAACTTCCTTTAATTTTCAATTTTGAAAAGGTGAGAAAAGCATCAGTAAACTTAGAAAATGTATATATAAATGAGCGTCATCAGATTCATGTGTGTTAGGGTTCTAAACAATTATACATGTATATGTGTACATGTGCGCACAAGTGTGTGTATGTGTGTGTGTGTCTGTGTTTATGAAAGGACCCCAAGTTTAGAATTTATTTTGAGCCCTCAAATAGATTGACTCACATTACTTATTAGAATACTCAATCATTTATATTCACTGATCAAAGACATACTGGTGGATCATCCACGCTCACGAAATGACAATTTGACCCTACCACTACAACAAATTTGGTGCTTTACCAACACAAAGTATGTGTGGGAAAAAGCATATAGTGTGTTAGTAGTTGTCTTTACCTACACATAAGTTAAGTGTAATGATGTGTAGACTCGTGACTGTGGATATAGGACATTACCCACACATAAGTTATGTGTAGGTATATAGCAAGCTATACCTACACATATATGTGTGGCTAAAAGGCATTTATATGTGTGGTTAAAAGTACAACAATTTGTTTAGAAGGCAGGTGACGTGGCATCTGACATGGCAAGCCACATGGCATCTGACGTGGCAAGTGATGTGGCATCCGACGTGGCAGGTGACATGGCATCCAACGTGGCAGGTGACATGGCATCCGATGTGGCGGATGACGTGGCATGAATATATGTGTAGGTAAAAGTAATTTTATATGTAGGTAAAAGTAATATTATGTGTAGGTAAATGTTGAAGATGTGTTGGTATTGATCTTAATATGTGTTGAAACAAATGTAAACTAAAAGACTAAAAGGCAGTAAAATCATACATAATGTCACAAACATCACCATTGATTTATACATGAAACAAAGTGCCAATTTGATTAATACATGAAACAAATATAAACTACAAGGCACTAAAATCATAAATAATCAAAAGGCTTGTCAACTTAACAAGAGAATCATTGGATCTTGACCATTGATATGACCATGAAAATATAAATGTTACGATAGGTCCATAATACATCGTTAAACCATTTTATCTAACTTGTGACAGCATGAGCAAGCACTTTATTTTGAAATGTCTGCAAAAAAGAACAATCTTGAAACATAAGATGCCCATCCTTGCCAATCGATGATTTGAACTGCCTGTGTTCAAAGCACATAAGTTACTAAAAAAAGAACAAATATTAAAAATATATATATATATATACTTAGTCTATTTAAAAAAGAAAAGAAATGAGTTGTAACAATCAAATTGGGTATCAAATATATGCATAGAGTTGAAAAAAAACAAAACACAATCCCTTCTATGCACTAATCAAAATATAAACGTATGGACTCACCAGCTTGACCTGGAGAGAGAGGCTTAGAGGGAAGATCTATGTGTTTGCAAATGCCAACAAATTTCCTGCAAAATGGGCCAAGAATCAAAATTAAAAACTTTGCTATAAATGAAACATGGCGCATCGAATTGAAAATATCTAAAAGGTGATATAGATATGTAATAAACATTTAACACGTTGGACAAATCTGAGTTGACGACAAGAAGCCACAGTAAAATCGCCATTTGGGCTCGGTTCCCACGCCCATTTGTCCACACCTGAACTAACAGATCTACCGCTTACGATTGATGTTAGTTGCTGCAGTTGGTCGCGCTCGGCTGCAGAAACCAGACTGGTTGCTCCAGATATGTGATTTGGTTTAACCATTAAGTTTCAGATGAGTCTTTAAACAATTTAAAGATATGTGGTAACCATCAAGTATCAGATGAGGCACAAAAGATCTCTACAATGAAATAGATAAACTGGTCATTGAGCAAGCTGGCCGAGCATTGCAAGCCTTAGACTAATTTATCATTTATTTTTTGAACAGTAAATATTACTCCTTTAATTATTTTCCCGGCTCAGATTTGAACACAAATTTAGACTAATTTATCTACAATCAATTTTTAATTACTAATCCCTCAAAGTTGACTTATGCACTATAATCCACGTTAACAACAACAAACACTTTCAGACATGTTATTGTGAAACCAAGTTTTAGATCTATAATCAGCCATCACCAAAAAAATAAAAATAATGCTTAAATTTACATATAGATTCACATTTTAATCCACCAAATATTTGAGCATAAATTAGTGACCTAATAAAATACTAATTATAACATGAAGAATGAACAAAAGAAACTTTTATCCATTATGTTCTACGCTTTATTTCTAAAACTTGCTTTCACTTGCAATCATCATATATTAGTTTTCATGCTAATATGCAGATCTTAAACATTATTAATCTCATTCTAACAGCTAATAACCTATAATGTACACTCATATGATATGAATCAAATGGTAAGCAAAAGTTAAGTAAAAAAAAAATTATCAAACCCCTAGTAAGCATACATTCGATATACACCTGTTAACCATTAAAATCAAACTGTTGTCCTCCCTCCGACGACTTCCATATACAACTGTTCAAAAGAAACTTTAAATTCAAAACTACAATGAATACATATGTGAATCGAAGCATACCACATAAGCCTGTCTGTAATTGCTCAAAAACATGTCTTTCAATAGCACATAGAAAGATACAACCCTGAAATCCTAATCCATGTCGTCGGAAAAACATATGAAAGCAAGAAAAGATTGAAAGAGTATACCTTCCAACTTCAAAACAGCAGCTCGAACTTGAACTTCTCTCAAACCCTAATCAGATGTGTATTAAAAAAGCCCTAATTCGGAACGAGAGGTCGGATTCTTCATCAGTCTTGTGAAATCTTTGTTGATTTGGTGAAATCGTCTTCTTGTTCTTGAATCGCTGGAGAGAGAAGGGGGTGGCGGATGTTTTGGAAAATATGAGATCTGAAGAATGAATCTGGAAACCCTAGATGTGTATCCCGTGTAAAACAGTGAAAGCTGAAAATAGTGAAAAGGAAAAGCAGCATATGGAGAAGAAAACAAAAGTTAAGACTTGATGGAGGTTTTCCCAATTGACGGTGAAGATTACAATTGTTGTGGTATTTTCTTCATAAATCAACGGTGAAGATTATAATCCGTGTGAGGTATGGATTATAATCCGTGTGATGTGTTTTTAAGTGCTTAAAGAGTTATACCTTAAGCATTAGTGGTTGTAAAACTCTTAAATTTAAGGGTTTCAACTTTCTCTCTCATATATCCATTATATTATAATAACTAGTCGTTTACCCGCGCGATGTGGCGGGAAACATATTACTTAGGGTGGGTACAAATAAAGGGTATTTTTAGGCCATAGATTATTAATAAATAAAACATTTGCAAGGATACGATTCAGTCTCACTCTTAACACACACTTGCTTTATTCTTTTTAAAGTAATACTTATTCTCACGCGCGAATGGTGGTTACGAAACCCCCCCCCCCACCCACCACCACCTCTCCTTCTTGTAACGAGCTCACGGTGTTATTGTTTTGTAGATTAGCTCTCAAGACTTCATTGGTTAGGGATTAAGGATTAACCCTCTTGTCAAAACTACTTGTCGGGTTCTGTCATCTGCGCGATTAGAACAAGTGTTTCTTCAATATGTAAAGCGTTGATCAACTCTTTCACATGGAGGTTATAACCCGGTTGAATTGGCGACTGCTGTAAGGATTTCTAGATACAATGCCATTGTTTCTATAGCCACAAAGTGATTGTACATCTATCTTATAGAAGGGACAAAGATTTAACAAGTTCATGAGTTTCATTAATGCAAAAATAAAGGTAGATGGGTTATTTAAAAAGGCATAGAGACATCCTTTCAAACATGTGCGATTCAGGCCTGAAATCCCTTCAAACATACACCAACATGCAACTATCAATCAAACCAATGCGACTATTTGTTCGTTCCATGCAATCATCATAAGCAAATATACCGCTTGGTAGGACTATGTCGAACCGTAGCATCAATAGGAGCCACCTTCGGTACCGGTACCAACTGTGACTTGGTGTCGACCGATCTCATTATATGTCTACCAATCTCATTATATGTACAAAGACAGCTCTCAAGTGACTCGTGGTGTGCAACCACTTTGGAGCAACTTAGGTTATTGGCAGATATAAAGCAGAAAATGATTGATCAGTACCAAATGGATGCCATATGTATTTTGTTACATATATGAAATCACTACCATCTAAATTGACAATTTCATCTATATTTTGAAGAGTTGTATCACATATTTGTTGTTTTGCAATCAAGTTTCCAACTGTTACAGGTCATGAAAAGTTAATATTTCAAATAAAAAAGATCAGAACAAAAATGGAAATATCTCCCAAAAAAAGCAAACAAAGCAGGATTAAAATGAT
This sequence comes from Helianthus tuberosus, assembly GCA_030545235.1. Lineage (NCBI taxonomy): Eukaryota > Viridiplantae > Streptophyta > Magnoliopsida > Asterales > Asteraceae > Helianthus > Helianthus tuberosus. Next base: position 66,578,586 of record CM060408.1, on the reverse strand, counting down.
CAACTGGCTTTCATTTCGGCTTGGGATCGGTCATTTTCGTATGGATACTCAGGTGGGGCCCGCCACAGACTCCACAAGATGATTATGCGTACACAAAAAAGCACAAGGGATGAGTAGACAGTAGAGGGAAAACATTCCAGCAGAACTCCACCCCTGCAAACAACAACAGCCTGCAAAACCATAATATAAAAGAAAATTTTCAATTTTAGATCAAAATTAAGAATTTCTCGGCTTGGGACAGCCAAAGGAGAGTATAACCGGTGGCACTTTAATGGTTGTAGGGCTGCAAATGAACCAAACGTTTAGCGAACAGTTCGTGAACCGTTCGGCTGCAAGTTTGTTTGTGTTCGTTTGATGAACAAACGAACACAAACAAGAAAATTTCGTTTGTTAAGTTAAATGAACATGAACAAAGGCCGTGTTCGTTCATTTATGCTCGTGAACGTTCTGTAACGAGATTTTTAATTTTATATTATATTATATTTAAATACTTGCAAACTCGTTCGTCTGTGTTCGTTACCTAAAACTAACGAACGGACACAAACGAACACGAACATGTTCATTTCCTTTATGAACAAACACGAACATAAAAGATCGTTCGGTAGGTGTTTATGAACAGTTCGTGAACAAATTTAAATCCTTAACGAACAAACAGGTCAGTTCGTTTGCAGCCCTGGACCCTGGATGGTTGGCTCACAAACCTGACAACTGTCGGAAAAGGTGTTTTCCACAAAAGATATGGTAAGCTATAGAAATACCTGCATAAAATAGGACACTCTTTGTAAGATTCTAAACATTGTAATTAGCTCAATGAATGCTAGAGGTAGCATAAAAGACAGGTAAAAAGGATATATTCAAATACGGGTCGGGTAATGAAAGTTGCTTTTCAAAAAAAAAAATACGGGTCGGGTGAGGTTGGGGCGACCCAAGAATTCAATTTTTTAGTATTACTATTTTTTTTTTTTTGAATTTTACAAATATACAGTGGTAATTAATTAACTTTCATTACATAAACTATATTCTTACATAAACAAATTGACATTTTGAATACAATATTAGAGGTTTTTGAGTCTATATAAAATATGTTTCGGTTGACTTTCAGCCTTTTTGACCAGCTTGACCCATTTGACTCAATTCAGTTTTAATTGAATTAAATCTTATAGCCTATCCCATTAAATCGACTTGTTTAAAAAATACTATCTTTTAGGCTTTAGCTTATCCCTGTAATCTGTTAGAGATGTAACATAACTCAAAATCGACTCGTTTAAAAAATCGTGATATTTGTATAAACAAAAATTAAGAAACCATGTAACTTGTATATACAAAATTAAATGTACTACATTGCATACTATCAATTTCATATTAATATAAAACAAAAAATAAATAAAAACTTACCAGGAGTAGGAGTAGAACTGGTAGTGCAAAGACCGAGCACACATGATGCCAACAAAATTGCCAGTAAACATGGCTGTAAGAATATCTATATAATTAACCAACAATTATCGTTAGCAAACTTTCACAAGCAAAGAAACATTGTAGAAGTCAAAATATACACACACTCTTTTTTAAGAATCTTTGTTCCGGAGCTAGAGTTGCGACTTTTCTTAAGAGGGGAAGAACTGGTAATGCTTGTGTTGAGCCGCATTTGAACAAATCTAGAACGCAAGAAAGAAACTAATCCTCCTTCATGCCTGAAAGTTAATAAATTTAAAAGGCGATCGTAATATAACTATATAAGCGGGTTCATATGATTTTTTTGGGACTCATTAGTTGTATATGGATCTCATACTTACTTGCACCATCTATATTGCACAACCAGTAAGATCAGCGCAAACCCCTTTGACACAAAAACTGGTTCCGGGACAAATTTGAAGTTGACAGACCTGACAAAACGGAACGATCATATAATTTAGTAACTAATTTCATATAATATGTTTGAATAACGAGTTATAACAACTAATAAAATCCCATGTGGGCTTCATAGTTTTGCAAATTTATGGGCTTATTAGGATACCAGAAGTTGATCAACACGCGCCCAAGATTGAAGGCCTTAGATAGATATTCAATTGGATATGACCACAAAAACGGTAACCCCAACAGAATCTGCAGAATTCCATAAGTCATCCCATAGTTGCACAATTTAACTCATGTTATCACGAAATAAGAGAGTTGGCAATTTTGGTGCGTTATTTTAAACGTGGTTTGATTTGGATTAAACTATATCTCTAAGAGGTTAAATGGGTCAAAGTAAGAAAAAAAAGGTCAAATAGGCAAAATTTTGACCAAATGTGATTTAAAACATACTTCCACACCATCTACTAAATTAATTTATGCAAAATAGCAGATTAATATTGTTACAATATAGATTTTGTAATCCTGGCACACTAATTATTCATAAAACAAAAAAAAAAAAAAACTTTGAAAAAAATTGGACAAAAGTGTTTAGGTGAATTCAACCGTATTGACCCAAACACATTTTGACCCATTACCGGACCCACTCATTTTGACCCATTACTAAATGGGTCAAATTAAGAAAAAAAGGTCAAATGGGCAAAATTTCGACCAAATGTAATTTACATACCTGAATGTACCCGAAACTGGTTCCTACCCTACCCGGTTCTTGACTATGTTGACCAAAACCCGGCCCCGGTTCCAGGGTATTAAAAAAACCCATTTTTTGCATCTCTAAACCCGCCAGGTCAACCTAAATTCGACCCATTTAGGTAAATGCATTTGCGAATTCAACCCATAACTAACCCGAACCCATTTAGACTAAACCCAAATCTGCGTGTTTCGTGCTAGGTTAGTTTAGTGTCATAAATTCACACCCTTATTATTGAATATTGATCATTGTTCAGTAATGTAATATAGAGGAAAAAAAAACATTTGTCTACCTCCTCAACATTTTGAGCGGTTTTAGCAGAAGCTTCCATGAATATTAAACCATGTTCTTTAGCAAATTGTTCTCCTTCTTCTGTGCCAACAGCTCTTCTGTGTGCCAGATCACACTTATTACCAATTAGCATTATTGTCATGTTTGCATTTGCATGCTTTCTTGCATCCTCTAACCAGCTGGTAAGGTGATTAAAGGTTTCTCTCCTGCATTCAAAATAATTAAAATTAAAAACATCTTTTATGAGCGTGTTATAGAAGGAACGAAATCAACATGAATGCAAATTAAGAGAGAAGCTCAGCTTGCAATTGTTCAATTTGATTCTTCATTCTTTGCATTTGAGCTGTAACTGGATCACGATTAACCTACATATTGAAGGAACGAAATCAACATGAATGCAAATTAAGAGAGAAGGTCAGCTTGCAATTGTTCAATTTGATTCTTCATTCTTTGCATTTGAGCTGTAACAGAGAGCATTTATATCTCTTAGGTAAATCATCAATGTACAATCACAACAAGTTCAATTCTTTTTGTTAAATATTTCACTATAAAGTAAACTTATAGATGATAGCTGTTGCAACCAAAAATGAACAGACTAAATTGACCTACTGGATCAACCATTGATACAATAACACAAAGAGCAACTGGACATGTATAAGATTAATGACGTCTAGCTTTTTACATGTATGCACCAAAACCATATGGACACTAGCATATATGCATTTCAATTAAAAAAATCATCACATAAACTTTTATTGAATCATCACACATATCCCTACAAAGATAAACACAAACTTTCAAACATAAAGCAAGTTATACAACAAACACAGATCAAAAAAATCTTGAAAAGTTGAAATAAAACACCCAAATCCCCAAAATCAAGAAAACCCAATTGGGATTGCGACCAAAATTAGGGCTACAAAACAGAAATTAACCTGAACCATGAAAGGTGATTCAGTTTCGACCCTTCTATCAACTGGTACACTCATCACCGATTGATCTTGACTCAATGGTTACTTACATCAGCAAAGCCCTAAAAACAAAATCAAGATCAAAGCTTTGATTTTAGGTTGACGATTTCTGAATAAAAGACAAATCATGGGTAGTTTTGAGTTCTTGAGAAAAAAATTAAAAGTTGTCGATTCAATTGGAGAAGTATGATACCTGGAATGAAAGAGAAGCCGCGATTGAAGAAACCTAACAAGGCGGAGGGGAATAGGCGGTGGAATCCTCACAGATCTTGTCATGAAACGGATCTGGTAAGACTAAAGGGTATGGGGGCCGGCTAGGCCCGGCTAGGACCGGCGCCGGTCCCCCACACCGCCCCCCTTAGCCCCGGCTCGGCCCAAATGGCCCCCATGCGCCGAATGAGACGAAGCAAACATGCACACTTTTCAAAAAAGGAACGTTATCAACGGCTCTTTTTCAAAAAAAAAAAAAAAAAAATCTATTTTTCTATAAAAACACTCCCATTTTCACCATTTTTCCCCACTTTCAACCCACAACCCTCTCATTTTTATACCATTTTCTCTCCACTTTTATAAAAAAAAAAATTACCTTTTCATCCACAATGCCATCTAATTCTTGGTGGTCCTCGTCTTCGGATGAGGAAGAGGAGATGTTTATCGCGAACGCTGTGCTACGGGCGGCGGAGATTCTTATCCAGGAGGAAGAGGAAGACGAAGAGGAAGACGTCTCGTCTGAAAGCGTTATTACCACACGAATACGAGTTAACAGAGACCGCCAAGGTTTATCATTAATAAATTTTAGTATCCTTATTTCCTCGTATTTATATATTTTTTACGACAGGAGCGCACGAGAAATTGGTGAACGATTATTTTTCGGATGCACCCTTTTACAATGCCGAGATATTCAGACGCAGATTCCGAATGAGTCGTCGGTTATTCACACGGATTGCTGATGATTTGGCGGGGCTAGACCCGTTTTTCACGCAACGACCCAATGCTCGAAATTATGAAGGGTTCACCACGTTACAAAAGTGTACTGCGTCCATTCGCCAACTGGCGTACGGGACAGTGGCTGACGCTTTGGACGAATACTTACAAATGTCGGCAAGAACTACGCGGGAATGTTTGTATCGGTTTTGCCGTAATGTGGTGAAACTGTATAGCAAAAAATATTTGCGTAAACCAAACGTGTATGATGTTCAGCAGTTGTACCAAGCTCATCAAGCACGGCACGGGTTTCCGGGAATGCTCGGTAGTATTGATTGTATGCATTGGGCGTGGCAACTTCAGTGTTGGTTGTTGCTGATAGTAGTGTGACGTTGGTGGTCGCCCCCACCGCAACGCGGGGGTGCTTAATAGTAGTTTGAAAGAAAATGAAATCCATTTGTGCTTTAGTGCATTGTAAATCATGCTTTCAGGGCTTGTACATGTTGAAAAAGTGGCAAATGACCATTTCTGCCCTTCGAATATGCATTATATATATAGTATAGATATAGATATTATGTTATATATAAAAGTTTGAAAAATATATAATTATAATTAATGTAAATTAATAAATTAAATAGAAGCCAAGTCGGAGACTAGCTTGAAAAATTACCAACAAACCAAGCTTGAGCTTTAGATGGACCTTGGAGCCCTCATAAGTTATTTTATATGTATCCAATATCTATACATATTGTACATTTCTAAATATGTGTAGGTATTTGTTTTGCCACATCACCTTTTAAAAAAAATTTAAATATGTATTTTATATGCATTCAATATCTACACATATTGTACATTTCTAAATATGTGTAGATATTTGTTTTGCCACGTCATCAAAAAATATATATTTACTTATTTTATATATATCTAATATCTACACATATTGTACATTTAAACATGTGTAGGCATTTAATTTGCCACGTCATTTTTTAAAGAATAAAATAAATAAATATTAACTTAGTTTATCTACATATTTAAAAAAAAAAAAAAAAATATGTGTTGGTAAACATAATCTTTTACCTACACATATATTAGTTTTTTACATATGTGTAGATAATTTACCTACACATGACAAAAATTTGACACATGTGTAGGTAATTTAATATTTAATCGATTGCCAATTTTGGGGGGAAATTTTCCCACCAACACCAAGTGTGGCTAAAATCCATTACCAACACATATTAAGTGTTAATCATTATGAAAATATATTATCAACCACTACCAACACATATACAAACATGTGTAGGTAAATTATGTGTGGGTAAACACCCTAATTTCTTGTAGTGTACACGAATATTAGAGAAAAAGAGTGTGTGGTTTTGGTTAAGAATATCGAGCTACATGTCAAAACAAAGCAGTTATGAATATTTTAAAGAAAGTGAAGAAACATGCTTTATATTTTATTTTATTTTTTTGAACGGCAAATTTGGATCACTGACGGACCACTGGAGTATCATCGTGTCACCAGTGGAACCACCCGATCATATCCATCTTCATTAGGCATAATGCATATACACCAATTCAGGAGGAAACCCAATAAATATGGGAAAACCCCCCTTGTGGGAATCGAACCCAGAACCTATTAGTCCAAATTGTCTTATCCCACCCCCAAGATACCACTAGGCTATAAAGCCATCGGTACATGCTTTATATACAACCCGAACTATTTTTCTAATTAATGACGTTTATTGATTAAAGAACAACAAAGAAAAACTTTAAAAATTCTTTTACAAGTAGACATTTCTTTTTGAAAAGAAAAATATATATATTTATTTTAGATTATATAAAGTATATTTATAGTTTTAAAGAAACCACATGCACCCTTGCTAGTGATATTGTGTGGGTATGGTCAAAGCTTTTTTGTATACAACAAATGGGTGTTTCTTTATCCGGCATTACAGTTTGGAATAATCAAACTCATGCTTTTTATTGGAATCTAATCACTAAATGATTTGCTTTTACGGGAATACATAATTACGTAAAAGTATGATTGACATATGTTTTGTAAAGAAGAAGTGAATGTGGCCATGTAATTTCTATTATATCCGTTAAGAAAACAGTTCTAAATTCTTTTTTATGATTATGTTTGGTACTACTTTTCACTACTAGGTCAACAACTTGCATAAAGTTGACGTTGACTAATTAGAAAATCAAGTTTTTTTTTTTTTAACGGCAAACGGCAAACGACTTTATTTATCACCAAATAGAAATTTGTACGATTTACAAGCTACTAAGCCAACTACGAGAAAGGAAAAACACTTCCACCTCATATATTACGCTAATAAAACTCTTAATGACGCTCAAGAAAATTACACGACCACTGAAAAGAATTACTAGTTGTAGTATTTGCATTTGATAAATTTCGTTCCTATCTTGTGCTCTCCAAAACTATAGTCTACACAGACCACGCCGCCATCCAATATCTTTTCAAAAAACAAGATGCAAAACCACGTCTCATTAGATGGATTCTTCTACTTCAAGAATTCGACATAAAAATAAAAGATAAAAGAGGAGAAGAAAACACTACTGTTGGCCACCTGTCTCATCTTGAAGACCCTGCTCTGAAAGCAACTCGAGAAGAGCTCATCAATGAAAAATTCCGCACAAAATCCATAGAACTAGTAGAATATAAAGAAAAACCTTGGTACGTAGATTTTGCTAATTACTTAGCTAGTTGCACTATCATCAAAGGGTTGTCCTATCATCAGCGAAATAAATTCTTCGCTGATGTAAAACACTATTCTTAGGAAGATCCATATCTTTTCAAAATATATGCAGACCAACTCATTTGACAATGCGTCCATGGTCGTGAAGCAAGACAAATTCTTCGCCATTGTCACGAAGGACCATGTGGAGGACATCATGGAATAGTCAGTACCTCACAAAAGGTGTATGACGCAATTGTCACACCCCGATACTCCCCACCGGGCCCACGGTGAAGATACCCCTACACAATATGGGATGGTCCAAGTTTATGGACCTTATTAGAAAAACCTACTGTCCACGACATGAAATGGAAAAGGTGGAATCAGAAATTTTGACTCTCACCATGAAAAATCTAGACTATCGGCAGTATGTCACCAACTTCAATTCATTGTCTAGTATAGTACCCTATTCGATTAACCCAGGATCTAAGCGTAATGCACAATATATTGGTGATTTAGCACCAGAGTTAAAAGGGCATGTTAAGGCTTCAGAACCTACTTCGTATAGATCCACTGCGGATCTATCTCAGTTACTCACACTGGATAGGTTGAGAAGTAAGTCAGTCAAAACTGAGACTGATGGAAAAAGGAAAATAGAGGAAGATAACTCCTAGAAATCTAAGAAAAAGGGCAAGTCCGGGTTTAATAAGAACCAACAAAAGTCCAATAAGAAGCCTGTATGCAAGACCTGCAATAAAAGGCACTGGGGACAGTGTCGAACATACCAAAGGCCAAAGTAGTGTGGCATCTGCAAAAGAACTGGTCATCAATCCCATGAATGTAGAAACTTAAAGAATGCGGTATGTTTCAGTTGTGGCGAGAAAGGCCACATCAGGACTAACTGCCCTAAGACTGTCAAAGAAGGTATAGCTACGTATAGAGAGCCTAAGAATGGAAACGCCTGAACTCTCCTGATGAATGCCAGAGGTAGTACATATCAATAATGTCATCAGGTACATTCCTTATCATTAATCAATGATATTTTACTAAAAAACATGTTTTAATCTAGGTAGTAATAAGTCTTTCATAGACCATAGGTGTCACGACCCCCGACCCCACCCTGGATGGAATCGGGAGCCGCGAACCAGTTCAGTGGTACCGGTGGTTATTTAGAAAAGTAGTGCAGCGAAAATTTCATCAGGACCGTGAGTTAGGAAAAATATCAGAGTTTAGAAAACACCGGATTTTATTTATTAAATAGATGGGATAAAACCATGTTTTGAAAGGTAGATTTAATATGGGATAAACCCGAATACATAAAACAACTTTTCTTAATTTAATTTAATTGATAAATTAAGCCACTTCTGTAAGCCTTTTGGTGCCGTATCCAATTCTTATTCCGATCTACTGTAATTACCTGAAACGCGTTTTAAAAATATTTGGTCAGCAGGAAATACTGGTGAGTTCATTCAGTTTGTACAAAAGTGACACATTGTTGTAGATTACAGCATAAGAGCGATTACAATGGCTACTATCTTATTGTTATCTGGCGTCGTGTCACACCCTGGTGACGATGGTCATACCACTATTGGGTCCTTTCACCCAAGTAGTGATGATTATCATAGTTAGGTTTGTTTACCTAACCGTGAGAAATTAGTAATGTGCACAATACCCCACTTGCCAGTGATTCAAGATAACCAAGACTTAATCCCTGTAATTATAACTTCTGGAAAGTATTGTAAAACATTGTTGATAAAAAGAGAATGACTCACCTTGTTAGCATATAGTCTTGTTTAAACAAACATCTTGATTCTAAGCATCTACTTTATGGTTCTGAATTTTCTGATGATTAAGTATCCATTTTGATTGTAAGAGTATGGTGTAGAGTTTCGGGTAGTTAAACATTTAGTTTAACAGAGTGGAATACGTATTAGTGTAAAACCACATCAAACCTAACGATGGTCACGAGATCAGAACCTTAACGAAATTCACAAAGTATAGTCTTGTTTAGACAGCACTTTGGCATTCGTTTAACGAAATTCACAAAGTATAGCACTTTGGCATTCGTTAGTTGGTTCCCGAATCGATCGGACAGAATATCGCATCGGTGATTATTGGTTAGAACACCAACGTATAGAGAGAATAATAGAAGGAATGAGCAAAGAAAAATGAATCTTAAACTTCCTATTTATAGGTAGGAAATATGAAATTTCTAGGAAGTTTCCTTTGTATTTTCTAGGAAATTTCATATAGCTTTTCTAGGAAGTTACCTATACATTTTCTAGGAAGCTTCCTACCCATATATATATCTTCTTATACCTTCCTTGCACATTCCTTTGATATTATCTATCTCATATATATTTATTTTCATGTATATCTATTTAGGTGTTTAATTTACTTACTTAATTAATCTCGCTTAGCTAATTAATCTCGCTTAGCTAATTAATCTCGCTTAGCTTAATTAATCTTCCTTATCTTAATTAATCTCGCTTAGCTTAATTAATCTCGCTTAACTGATTAATTAACCATACTTAACTTAATTAATCATATTTAACTGATTAATTAATCTTACTTAGCTGATTAAGTTTAACTTATCTATTAAGGTTTCTTAACCGCTAAGTTATCTTAACTACTAAGTTTACTTAACCACTAAGTTTTCCTTAACTATTAAGTTTAATTAATCGCTAAGTATTCTAGCTTAGTAGTTCCCTGGTTACAAGTTCTAATTTCTAGCTACAATGGAACTCGTATTAGTGTATTACTCAATTCAACTTTAACGATAATCACGAGATCAAAACTCACAACGAATGACAAAGTATAGCCGTATACAGGCAGCACTTAAACATCCGTTGGATCAGTTTCAATCAATCGGATATAGTACCGTCTCCGTGATTAGAGTTATTACCCTGATAACGAGCAGAGTTTCGGGTTTTAGAGTATAATACCCTAGCTATTACTTTGCTATAATAGAAGCTAAAAGAAGAAAAGAATTGAGCGACTTTCAACTGAACTCGAATTCCTTATTTATAGGGCTGGAAATGGGGCGTGTCGCGTCCTGCGTAAACTCGAAGGAACATCTACGCGGCCCGCGAGGAAGTCTAGGTCGGCTGAGTCATCAGAGGTTTCGACACGTGTCATGCCACGTGGCCTTGATCGTTATCCGGTAGTTTGCATTGCTGTCGCGGCCCACGTAAGCTTGGCTTAACTCTTACGCGGCCCGCGAGCGAACCAAAAATCTTGTTTTTCTTGATTTCTCCAAGCACGAAAGTATTTCGGGTCCGTTTCTCACACTCGGGGTGTATTTAGGAGCATTTAGGGTTACCTTAAGGGTCCTAGGAGAGTCGTTACATCCTCCCCACCTTGTTTTAAGTCTCGTCCTCGAGATTTGGGCTATGATATCTCTTTTAGAGTTATGTCACATCTTAGTCAATAAGAATAGTTTTAAGATGAATACGTGTTTTACAATAAATAGGGCTCAATGGTTCAACTGAATTAGTTCAACAAGTCGATGTCAAATGAATGAGATGAAATGATATAGTTTCCAAGGTGATTAGGTTTAAGTCAAAAAGATATATGATCAATAGATGTGAATGTTTACAAGTTTGTGAATGATTTTTAGAAACAATAGAATTCACTGTTAACAGAAAACTTACTTTGATTGTCAACTGAGGAAGTCTCAGAATCAACAAGCTTGAATGAAATAAAAGTACGAAAATGATTTGTCAACTATTGAATTATGATATGAGAAAAATCAATGGGTTGACATTTATCGAATTACAAGGATACACCGATATACAACAGAGTTTAGTGTATCATTGTCTTAACACATAGCTGTATTAAGACCACTTTCAAGGATGAGTTAAGGGAAAGGTATATATAGATTAGCTCAAGCTACAAGTCTATACCGACGCCACAAGGTGTCGTAGTGATCGAAATAATAATAGCGGTGACTGGACGAGTTCACCGTGTTTTAAATCAAATGAAGTAAGTCCGAATGTTTGTTTTAAATAAATCTAGTAGGATTTTCGATTGAAATTGAAACAATTGAATAATGTTTTTTGATTGAAGATGATAAAGCAATAAATATCACGACAGGCTCGATTGATGTTGTAAGAACCATTAAGAGATACACTGAAATATGACATGAATTTGGGTATCATTATCTTAGCACACGATTGTGTTAAGATTGCTTTTATAGGATAAACCAACAAAGCGGATTCAATATAAATAAATAAATAATTAAATCCGTATATGATATGTGCAAACGAGATTAGCGCAAGCGTCAAATTTGTGAAAACGTCACCACAAGGTGATCGTGATCAAAGAAACGATTTGATGAAGTTGAAGACCAAACAAGCCTGTTATGGTTCAAAGTAATTGAAGGGCTTGTTGGGATTAATTCGAATATGATGACCTTAATCTATCATACGGGACCTTGAATTGAATACGTATTGCGAGCAAGTTCAAATAATGGAACTTGGTTTAAACACAACGAGTTCATGTATCAATAAGAAAGTTCTGACATGGTCACAACAAAAACCATGTATACCATTCAAAAGAAAATCGAGTTTTTCAAGAAATTCATCGATTCGATATCAAAGAGTCATCGTTTTGCAAAAAAAAAAAAACGCGGTTTACAATGCAAAGATCAAGTATAGCAGAACAAATTGGAATGAAGCCCTCCCATGGTCTTCATAATTCAAACTAACCACATGCGTAACAAACAGTGCATGTGTGGATTTATCAAGAAATGAAACAACCAATTAAATATTCGTGATTATGAAAGAAATCCTCATGATGACCATTAGGAGAGTAGAAATGCAAAAATCTATTTACTATGTGCAGAGGTCTGAATTTTAACAAAAGGAATTTAAGAATTCTATCTGAAAATTTTGTGTGATAACCGTTGTTAAGTGACATTACCAGGGAATGTCGAATAAAATGAAATATGGGGATTGTAAAGGTATGTGACTTCTTTTGCAGCGTCAAGAATTGGATTAGACTATGCACCGATTGTTGTGAAATCTTGTTCTATCGTACCTCATCAAGATTCATGTCGTTTGTAGGATCACGTGGCCAAGTGCTTCTTTTTTATTAGTAGTTCTTCCACTGACGGGATTCGCATTGGTGTCGTCTTGCCCAATTATATTTTCCAAAGGTCTTGCCTTGAAAGTCGTGTGTGATATACTTCGACGTCTGTGGAAGTATAATTTAAGTTTCATGTGTTTTCTTGTGCACTAGCACAACTTTACATGCTTCTTACTTGAGTTAATAGTCTATGGTAACGCATTGGAAATTCTTATATTTTGATGGCGTCCCAACTTAAAGGGTTTCCATTGTTTATATTGTCGCACGAGTTACGAGGTAGATGATCCAACGAAATAATGTTTGATATCGGAATTATAGATATATGCAAGAGATTCCTGATAAAGAAATCTAGAATTATTATTGACACTTATGTTCGTGATTTATTTTAAATTGTCAATCGTTATGGCTTTTGGAATTCCTTATAGATATCTATATAATCATACATACCATTCATAAGGTCAATGTATTTAACATATTTATTTTTCCAAAAACAAGTCAGACATCAGGTCATGGTACTATTTAGGGAATTTTGTCACTTGTTTGACATATTATACTCCTTCTTACCCGGTTCTAGCCGGAGAGGTAACCTCATCTTGCCCGGTTCTCGCCGGAGAGGTAATTATTATGTTTCCCATAAATAGTATTTTTTCAAGATTTTAAAAGTGCCTCTTTTATTAAGGCTTTCATCCCGAATCAAGGAAATTTGTATTCCCATAACATATCTTATTCTAGACCAAGTAGTGTCAATAAACAAAAATTAACAGCAATTAAGTGTTATTGCTTATTTATCGTACTTTGCAATGTTCTAATCATTATTCTTACGGCATACCAATATTTATCACATTATACTAATACAAGTAATTAGCTCATCTTGAAGCTCATATTAAGGCATCTTTCCTAAGTTCAAGTCTAAATACTATCCTGAGTGCTACCAGAAAATATCAAGTTCCTAACTCTTTGATTAAACTTAGGTATTTTATTACAACACCTAATTGCTTAAACAACCTGGCTCTGATACCACCTCTGTCAAGACCCCCGACCCCACCCTGGACGGAATCGGGAGACGCGAACCAGTTCAGTGGTACCGGTGGTTATTTAGAAAAGTAGTGCAGCGGAAATTTCATCAGGACCGTGAGTTAGGAAAAATATCAGAGTTTAGAAAACACCGGATTTTATTTATTAAATAGATGGGATAAAACCATGTTTTGAAAGGTAGCTTTAATATGGGATAAACCCGAATACATAAAACAACTTTTCTTAATTTAATTTAATTGATAAATTAAGCCACTTCTGTAAGCCTTTTGGTGCCGTATCCAACTCTTATTCCGATCTACTGTAATTACCTGAAACGCGTTTTAAAAATATTTGGTCAGCAGGAAATACTGGTGAGTTCATTCAGTTTGTACAAAAATGACACATTGTTATAGATTACAGCATAAGAGCGATTACAATGGCTACTATCTTATTGTTATCTGGCACCGTGTCACACCCTGGTGACGATGGTCATACCACTATTGGGTCCTTTCACCCAAGTAGTGATGATTATCACAGTTAGGTTTGTTTACCTAACCATGAGAAATTAGTAATGTGCACAATACCCCACTTGCCAGTGATTCAAGATAACCAAGACTTAATCCCTGTAATTATAACTTCTGGAAAGTATTGTAAAACATTGTTGATAAAAAGAGAATGACTCACCTTGTTAGCATATAGTCTTGTTTAAACAAGCATCTTGATTCTAAGCATCTACTTTATGGTTCTGAATCTTCTGATGATTAAGCATCCATTTTGATTGTAAGAGTATGGTGTAGAGTTTCGGGTAGTTAAACATTTAGTTTAACAGAGTGGAATACGTATTAGTGTAAAACCACATCAAACCTAACGATCGTCACGAGATCAGAACCTTAACGAAATTCACAAAGTATAGTCTTGTTTAGACAGCACTTTGGCATTCGTTAGTTGGTTCCCGAATCGATCGGACATAATATCGCATCGGTGATTATTGGTTAGAACACCAACGTATAGAGAGAATAATAGAAGGAATGAGGAAAGAAAAATGAATCTTAAAGTTCCTATTTATAGGTAGGAAATATGAAATTTCTAGGAAGTTTCCTTTGTATTTTCTAGGAAATTTCATATAGCTTTTCTAGGAAGTTACCTATACATTTTCTAGGAAGCTTCCTACCCATATATATATCTTCTTATACCTTCCTTGCACCTTCCTTTGATATTATCTATCTCATATATATTTATTTTCATGTATATCTATTTAGGTGCTTAATTTACTTACTTAATTAATCTTACTTAGCTTAATTAATCTCGCTTAGCTAATTAATCTCGCTTAGCTTAATTAATCTCGCTTAGCTTAATTAATCTTGCTTATCTTAATTAATCTCGCTTAGCTTAATTAATCTCGCTTAACTGATTAATTAACCATACTTAACTTAATTAATCATATTTAACTGATTAATTAATCTTACTTAGCTGATTAAGTTTAACTTATCTATTAAGGTTTCTTAACCGCTAAGTTATCTTAACTACTAAGTTTACTTAACCACTAAGTTTTCCTTAACTATTAAGTTTACTTAATCGCTAAGTATTCTAGCTTAGTAGTTCCCTGGTTACAAGTTCTAATTTCTAGCTACAATGGAACTCGTATTAGTGTATTACTCAATTCAACTTTAACGATAATCACGAGATCAAAACTCACAACGAATGACAAAGTATAGCCGTATACAGGCAGCACTTAAACATCCGTTGGATCAGTTTCAATCAATCGGATATAGTACCGTGTCCGTGATTAGAGTTATTACCCTGATAACGAGCAGAGTTTCGGGTTTTAGAGTATAATACCCGAGCTATTACTTTGCTATAATAGAAGCTAAAAGAAGAAAATAATTGAGCGACTTTCAACTGAACTCGAATTCCTTATTTATAGGGCTGGAAATGGGGCGTGTCGCGTCCTGCGTAAACTCGAAGGAACATCTACGCGGCCCGTGAGGAAGTCTAGGTCGGCTGAGTCATCAGAGGTTTTGACACGTGTCATGCCACGTGGCCTTGATCGTTATCCGGTAGTTTGCATTGCTGTCGCGGCCCGCGTAAGCTTGGCTTAACTCTTACGCGGCCCGCGAGCGAACCAAAAATCTTGTTTTTCTTGATTTCTCCAAGCACGAAGGTATTTCGGGTCTGTTTCTCGCACTCGGGGTGTATTTAGGAGCGTTTAGGGTTACCTTAAGGGTCCTAGGAGAGTCGTTGCAATAGGTTTAGCAAACTTTTAAATTAAATTAAGAGAACTCCAGATATTAAGTAAAGGGTAGAACTTACCAACGAAATCATAGAAACCGTTCCTTCTATTCTCGATGAATAATCCTTATCCATAATTGTCCAAAGTATTCTTCCTTCAGATGGAGTACTACAAATTATGTTATTTTAATTATATCTCATTGATTTCTATCAACTGCGAATGCCAATTAAGTTCGATAGGAGTGACATATGATAATTGGCGGTATCCTAGTGTGTCCCATAGATTGCTTTCATGCCTGATCATTATGGAGGTTTAATGCATGGAACCACTAAGATCTCCCAACAATCGTATTGTACTAATATCAGCTAATGGTATTCAAGGAGATATCCAATATAGAAATGCCTGAGTAGGTGTCTCTACTTAAGGCATCTATACTCGTAAAATGAATGAGTCATTTATATGGCACAAGTGACGGTAGATGAGCCGAAGCCTGAAATTGAAAATATCTCAATCATCTCTGAATATCTTGATGTCTTCTCCAAAGAATTACCCTGTTTACCTCCTGAGAGGCAAGTGGAGTTAGGATTAACATCCCACCAGGAGCTACACCTATTGTAGAAGCTTCATATAGATTAGCACCGACGGAAATCGAAGAACTAAGAGCCAATCAGATGAGCTTTTGGGGAAAGGCTTGTACAGCCTAGCTCATCGTCTTGGGAGCTCCGATTATTGTTTGATAAAAGAAAGCACGGTTCAATGCGTTTATGCATTGATTACCGCAAACATAACTAGGTAACGATTGAGAATCGTTATCCGCTGTCCAGGATCATCGATTTGTTCGACTAACCATGAGGATAGCTATTTCTTTAAGACTGATTTGGGTAGTAGTTGGAATGACCATTGTAGGATCGTTTTCTGACCCGAATGACTCTATCAGAAGAGTTTTTCTCAATACGAAAGGCGGAAACAGACGTATCGAGTTCAATTCGGCTAGAATATCACTTTAAACTGTCTTTAGATTGATTTGACAAAGTTTTACAGCGAGTAGAAACTTCGGCAGCACTTCGGCTCTCTAAACCGGAATCTAATTTCGTTACAAATGACACAGATCAGACACCTATTTATAGGCTACCTAATTTCGCATGAACGGTTCACACGAAATTACATTTCACACGAAATAGTAATTTCGTGCGAAATTAGCATGTTAATTTCATACGAAATTACACTATGTAATTTCGTGCGAAATTACCTCTCAACCTATTTCTGACATTTTCCTCGTATAACGTGCCCTGATCTATCTATTCTAATTCAAGACTCGATACAAGACGAAGTCGACAGACGCATGCACCAACAAACTCCCCCTCGAATGTTGACGAGTCTTCAGTGTCGAGTCTTCAACATCTTCAGTCTTTATCAGTCTTTCACTCTTCCTGAAGTATCTGACAATGTAAAACATTCTCAATCTCTGTCTTCTCTTTTCATCTCCAGAATCTCAATCTATCTCTTATCTCATTCTACTAACTAAACTCTCCCTCGAATGTTAATCTTCTTAATTATCTTGATCAGATCTCTTGATTCCTTAAGTTCATCAGCATCATCAGTATCAAGATCGTAACCTGGCTCTATACTCTTCAGGATAAGAAACCTGGTTAACCTGCACATATCTCTACCTCACAATAAATTTCACAAATTTAAAATTTGATAAATTCATTCTCTGCTTACCACTTGAAAACACAAGTACACAAACATTTTCAAGAAACATACAAAATGATTTAACATTTTTAAATTCTGATGAACCACTTGTAGAAAAAATATTTTTCTTTTCAAACATATCTTCATTTCAAACATCTCAAACAAAATCCTCCTCACTGATTGTCATCATGTTTAGCACTTGGAATTTTGAAAATCAGCTCTCCAACATCAGTTGTCGAAAATCTTTTTGAAATTTTCAAACATTAAAGCTAAAACACACTGAAAATCTTTTTGGATTTTTTAACTTGAAAGGAATGCAGTAAAGAAATATTTACAGACAATATTTTTGTGAGTTTGTGTAAGAGGAACATATCAGTTTATGAGACAAATCACTAACACCGTTAAGCTTTAAACATTTTCATTTCTAAACGATTCACTTAGATTGTCAGTATACTGATCCACTTAAATTCTCACACAAAGTTCAATTGTTTCGAGATACGAAATTAGTGTTTTAAGCACTTAAACTTATTCGCGTGTCCTACCTCAGAATATACTCCCGTATCCAGATCCCAATATTCAGTCTTACAGGTGAGTATACCACAGATGATATCTGTAAAGGGTTAAAATGCGAGGACCGTGAGAGCTCAGGCTATTGCTTCCGCAAAATCAGAGAGATGACGGCTTCGACTTTTGGTGTGTTCCCTTTAGAGAATCTTTTCTTCAACAGCACATGATTAGCATTTTTCAATGTTTCATCATTTTTTGTACTGAGGGTGATGCTATATTTCAAGCAAGCGTAAAGTATTATACGGAGACTAGGCCATTGCTTCCGCAATATCAGAAGTCTCGGGATAATACCCCAGATATCACTGAGTATAAAGACCTAGTATCTCAGAAAGAGGGACAGATTTCGGGGGTTACCCATATATCCGAGAGATGTTCCCCACGATATAAGTAAGTTTGATATTTAGGTTTATATCTCGTCACAATCTACTAAATGTGTAAAAACCTACTGGCACATCATCAGTGAGACCGTTTATGACTTTTTGACTTTCCAATTCTTTAGCATGCTGTGAATGTCCACTGATGTACTATCATTTCCTCTTTTCACAACAAAACTCTTTTTTGCTTTTATCATGTTTTTGACTTTTTCAAATTTTATAATGTTTTTGGATTTTCTGAAAAATCTTACTCCCCCTAAAATGCAAAACCATTTAAAAAATTTGAAAACAAACTGTACAAATAAAGTGACAACTGATGTGAATTGCTTCAAATCGCCATCCACTAGGCATAAACAATCAGAACTCCCCCTGACAACAAACTATTTTCCCATTATGATTTCAAAACACTTAAGTTTGTTTTAATCAAATGGTTTTTCCAGAAAATTAGTTTTGCTGATTTCATAAAACCACTTGTAGGTTAGGGGTTCAAATCATCACTTTGTTCTTTCAACCACTTGAAAAATTTAACAATTTTAGATTCAATAACTAAATACCACTTGTAGAAAATCAAGTACAACTTAATGTCCCTGATTTACCATTTGTAAGTCGAAATATCACAGTTGTGAATTTCTCAAGAAAAATCCCGATACCTGCTTCACACTTACCAACCTGGAAGCTCCGGCAAGTCATACTTTTTCACATAAGAAAAACAGACATCCAAGCCTGACCAAACTTGGATGTTTCCTCCTCAACTTCATTTTCACTAGGGTAATAAGTTGCCTTCTTAGTTTCATAAAACTCTTTAACCCCTGTGACTTTTCCTTCAACCATCTTTCCAAAAATCTTTTTAACATTTCCATTAAAAACTTTTTCAACATCAAATTCTTTCTTGTCAGAATAGAATTGATTTGGAATCTCAACATTTCCAACTTTTCTAAAATTTTCAGCCCTCAATGGTGGAAAATTGACATCATCCATTGACGGAACTGAAGTTTCCAATTTTTGAACAACTTGTGGCTCCTCTGATTTTGTGGAATCAGATTCATCGCCAGATTTCACATCTGATTTCTTAACAACCCACATTTGGTTGTCAAGATTCACTCTTTTCTTGTAAAATCTTTTTGAACACTCACCAACTTCATATGTTGAATTTTTAAACACTTTGAATTTTTCAGTTGGTGGTTCAGTGTTATCAACAATTTTCTCTTTGAGTTTAGAAACAACTTCCTGTTTTGTATTGGTTGCCATAGGACAGTTCCAGGCAATGTGACCAACTTCTTGACATCTATAACAGGTTCTTGTCTCTTTTCTCTGATAAGCTCCATTCTTTTCAAACTTTTGTTTTTCTGCAAAAAAACTCTTTGTTTGTTTGCTTCCAGAATGAGCTCTTTTGTTCTTCTTCCGAACTTGTCCCTGAAACAAATACAGTTTTTGTTTTATAAATTTTCTCATTTTTATGATTTTTCGGTGGAATAAAACCTAAGGGGCTGTTTGGTGGCATCTGAATGACATTAAGAGGCTACCTCTTAATGAAATCATTTAAGAGTTTAACAAAGATAATGTAGAAGAATGTGACATGTGATGGTTTACCATTCAGATGTTACCTCTTATCCAGTCAGACATAAGGTTACCTCTTATTCATTCAGACATATGGGCCACAAATGATTTCATTAAGAGGCAGCATCTGAATGGATTAAGAGGCTACCAAACAGGGCCTAAGCCTTTCTTTTTGTAATTACCGTTATGGTTTAGTTTCTTTTGAAAACCAGAACCAGAACTGTAACCCTTTTTCTTGTTTAAACGTTGTTGTACTCTTGAGGTGTAAGGTTTTGGTTTTTCAGAAAGATTTAAATCTTTTATTTCAGAAATATTAATTTCTGTTAATTTGAAAACCCTTTTAATCATTTCTGGTTTAACACCTCTTATTGGAAATTCCTCATTAGAATATAATTTGTCTGAATCATTCAAAGTATATGCCACTTTGATTGTTTCGTCATTCAAATTAGATTTTGATAACAGGAATTCTTTATTGTAAACTCTTTTAACCGACGACTTTTGACTGTCAACTGATGAACTCGAACTCTTGGATTCAGACTTTGACTCTGACTCCTCATCTTTATCCAACACCTGATCGACCACTTTCTTTATTAACTCAGACTCATGATTAGTGTCAGACGATGTGAACGTGACATCAATATTTTCTGGTAACTCATCAGTTGTTTCGGACTTTAACTTTATATTGACTGCCTTTTTGACTTGCTCCTCATTTGGTTTTCTGGGAGAATAACCTTCCCAAATTGGAGGTGGACACTTATTATAATTTGCACTTTGTTTCTTACCAGTATCATTTTCTTTAGGCTTCTTGTCTTGAAATGCTTCCATACCTGCAACAGTTGGATAAATTCTATCAATCAAATAATCAGAACTATAATAACTTTGCAGTAAACGTCTTTATTCTTTCATTTTCTATCTTTTCTGTTTCCAACTCTTGCTTCAACTTGGCACATTCTTCAATGTAATGATTTATTGTTTTCTGCTTTGTCATCATCACAGAATTCATCATAGTCAACGCATCTTCTCTTTCAGAGTTAGTCTTTTGTAGACCAGTTACCGTTCTATTCAACACATCATATGATTCTTTCACATAATTAAGATTGAACAATAAATTTTCTTTCATCTTATCTTGTTCATTCAACTTCTCATCTTTCTCTTCACACTGCTTACACGATTCCAAACACTTTAGACAAGGTTTGATAACTTCAACAATCTTTTCCACTTCTATAACTTTTTCAACTTCGACTATCTTCTCAACTTCAATCACTTTCTCAGCTTCAAACACCATTTCAGAATCAACCACTATCTCAGCAACTTTAACTTCTACACTTTGTTCAGACTTCTCTTCTTGAACACTTTCACATTTCAGCTTTTTCTGTTCTTTTGCTGCTTGTCTCTCCTTCAGCTTTTTCACTCTATCTGCAAAATAAAATTGAAAACTTTCAGGAGATAAAAGAACTTTTGCAATATTAATATGCATTTCTTCCTCATCATCACTGTCCTCAGTTGATGATTGATCAAACACTTGTGTCTGTTCTGAACTATCATCTGAAGAACTAAATTCATCATCTTTATTCTTCTCATCATGAGCAAATGCTTTCATCCATTCTTTCATCAAATTTGGTTCTTGAACAATTTTTGCAATGAGGCCAACTACTTTTGAATCAGGTGGAATGTATTTATCCCAGCTAAAGCCTTCTGCAACTTTTTCATCATCTTGATCAATTATGCCATAATAAGCTTTCTTATTTGCTTCTACGATCATTTTGGCATGAGCAGTTTGTGGTTCCTTTTGTTGATACGGTTGATGAGTAACTTGTTGATAAATGGCTTTTCGATAGTAATCATCTTTTTCCAAACGGATTCTGTGCTCCACTTGCTTCTCGATTTTTACATTCTCTTTTGAAATGTCCTTTCTCCCTGCATCGAAAACAAGTAACTTTAGATTTATCAAAACCCAAAGTAGAAACATTAGCATCTAGAAAATCATCTCTTCCAGTAATCATTTTGAATTTTTCAGCTCTTCTCAAAACACTTACTAAACACCATTTGATATCCATTAACTCCATTTCCTTAGAATCAATCTGATCGTAATCCTCTTTTGTTAACATAGGATTTCCGATCCTTTTAGCAACCAATCCTTCATATGATTCCAACACAGTAGTTAGCAATGGCATATGACTTTTGACAACTTCTTCTGAAAAATTTTGACCATTCTGAAGATGCAACGCGATGTTGCAATTTAAAACATGACCATTGTTACTATTTGAGCTTTGAAATTGATGACTTGAGCTTGAAGCTTTCGGATTAACACTTGGATATGAGGAGAATCCACTGCTGCTGTTTGGACTTTGATTGACTGATCCAGATGAGTTTTCTGCATTGAAAGCAGTTTGGATTTTTGGACTTGCTTCGACATTCTGAACACTTCCTTTGAAGTACATCTTAACATCTTGTTGTGCACTCGGATTGTTCATTCTTGCAATCTTCTGTTGTTCCAGATCTTGTCCTTCAATCTTTTCAATGAACTGAGAAATTGTCAAGCCTTCATATTCACCAGTATTCTTTAAAATCATCAAAAATGTACCCCACTCTTTCTGAGGTAAAGCATCAGCTAATTTCTCAACCCATTCTTCACGATCTTTGTTGATACCTAACAATGACATTGATCATACTAAGTGACAATATCTTTCAATCAATTTCTTTGTATCTTCTCCCGGCAAACTTGAAAATAAATCAAATTCTTTCTTTAACAATGCCTTTTTACTCTTAATCATCTTATCACTTCCTTCAAACATAATTCGAAGAGCTTCCCAAATTGAACGTGAAGTGTTATCATGTTGAAGCAAAATAAAAATGTCTTCTTTGATAGCTTGCTGGAGTAAACTGATCATCATCTTTTCTGCTTTATACATATATCTTTCTTTGTCCGTAAATTCAGAAATAGTTTTGACAACTCCCATATCAGTACGAGGTTTCACATACTTTTTCTCAATACACTCCCAAGATCTCAAATGAATTGCTTGAACCCAGTTTTCAAATCGATCTTTCCAACCATAATACTCCTCAATGCTCATTAGCTTCGGGGGTTTTTGTAAAGTTCCAGTTTCGTTTTCCATGTTCATGTTCTTAGCAATGTCAGTAGGAGTAGTCGGGGCTCTAGCAAACGTGTTATAAAATTCTTCTTCCATGTTTCGGATTTTTTTTTTACAAATCAGTCACTTTCAAACGAAATAACAATTCAAGTGAAATAACCACTCAAGCGAAATAACCAACTGATGCGAAATAACCTGAATGACAAATTCAAATGAAATACCAACTCAAACGAAATAAGACTTTCAAACGAAATCCCTTTGGAGCGAAATTAACTTCCTTAAGAGAAATAACCTGTTCAAGCGAAATTACCCTGAAAACAACTTCAAACGAAATCAGCTCAAACAAAAATAGAACTTTCACACGAAATAGGTAATTTCGTGCGAAATAACCAAACGAAATCAAGTTTCAAGCGGAATTATCTAATTTCGTACGAAATACTCAAGCGAAATTACAACTTGATGCGAAATAAGCTAATTTCGTGTGGACCTCCCAAACGAAATTACAATCTGAAGCGAAATAAGCCTTATTTCGTGCGAAATACTGCTGATGTCATCATCTCGAGCTGTTTTTGGTTCAATTGATCAGGTTTTAGTCCGATTTTAGTTCTGAAATTTTCAAGGGTTTGTTAAAACACAATTGCGAGTATAATGTGTGAAATTCAAAACATTTTGACCGTGAAAACAAGTTTAATTTTGAAAGAAGGTGTAGAAATCAGAAATTTGCAGCTGAATTGGTAAGAACTCTTCCTCCTGAGCTCTGATACCACATGTAGGATCGTTTTTTGACCCGAATGAGTCTATCAGAAGAGTTTATCTCAATACGAAAGGCGGAAACAGACGTATCGAGTTCAATTCAGCTAGAATATCACTTTAAACTGTCTTTAGATTGATTTGACAAAGTTTTACAACAAGTAGACACTTCGGCAGCACTTCGGCTCTCTAAACCGGAATCTAATTTCGTTACAAATGACACAGATCAGACACCTATTTATAGGCTACCTAATTTCGCATGAACGGTTCACACGAAATTACACTATGTAATTTCGTGCGAAATTACCTCTCAACCTATTTCTGACATTTTCCTCGTATAACGTGCCCTGATCTATCTATTCTAATTCAAGACTCGATACAAGACGAAGTCGACAGACGCATGCACCAACAACCATCTCACCCTAAATAAATTCTCCTATAACTAATAGTTATTATATAAGCATCAAGGCTGCTTCGTGGAGGCCTTGTATGGAAGAAAGTATCAAACGCCCGTTTATTGGACAGAAGTTGGGAAAGCCCAAATATCAGGACCTGAGATTTCCCCGGGTACAACGGATAAAATCATACAAATCCGTGATCGTCTGAAAACGGCCAGTAATTGACAGAAGAACATTACTAACAAGAGGCGCAAACCTCTTAAAGTTCCAAGTAAGGAACAAGTTCTATTAAAATAACCGCCCTGGAGAGGTGTGATACATTTCGGTATGAAGGACGAGTTGAGCCCTGGATATATAGGACCATTCGAGAAAATCGAATACGTCATATCAGTAGCCTATAAGATAAAACTTACTTGAGCAGCTTGGTGGAATTCACAATTTATTTCACATTTGTAATTTAAAAGAATATCTAGCCAATGAGTCGCTAGCTTTGTCACATATTGAGGTACAGATTAATGAAAACCTACGGGTTGTTGAGAAACCAGTATCGATCAAGGATCGACAAGGTTAAGAAGCTCCGACGGAAACATCTACTTATTATAAGGATCAAACGGGATGCCCGTGAAGGCCCCGAATATACATGGGAGGTCAAATCCACTATACGACAGAAGTACCCCATCTGTTTGAGCAAATCTCAAGGTCGAGATTTCTTTTATATAACAACCCTCCTAAAATTATTTCCGACATCCCTAAAATATTTAGAATATCTCTATACGTCCTAAAATACACCCCGTATACGAGATTTTGCCTTAAATACCTTTATTTTTATTAAAATTAAATAAAAATCAGTTTTTACAGTCTCTCGCGGGCCGCGAAGACTTGTTCTTCATCCTACGCGGGCTGCGAGCGAGTGAACATAAGGCAAGACCCAGAGCTGCCATATGTCAAACGCATGTCGAAGCTAGATCAGTGACCGGGCCAAGCTAGGGCCTACCCGGCCTACGTCGCGAGGCGCGAAGGCCCCTTCTGTTTCTTACGCGGGCCGCGAGGAAGCCGAGATCAGCCCCTATAAATTAGGAGCTTCGGCAGTCATTTTCCGTCGCTCACAACTCGAATTTCTCTCTCAAATTCTGTAGTATAAACATAATATTCGGGTATAATACCCCCTAAATAGCGAAGCTCTGCCTCGTTGTAAGTATTTTAACCCCCGGTTACGTATCAGATACGCTGCCCGATTGATTTAGCGCTCCGTAACGGCTGTCGAGGTTCTGCCCGACGTAGTCGTTGGAGTTCTGTCTCGGGGAGGGTATAACTAATGTAAATATTGGGTTATTATACTAACGTGTGTGCATTGTTTAATTAATAGATTATAACCAGGAAAACACCAAGGAAAACCCTAAAGTAGCAATGTGAGTAATCCTTTCTTTTTGCAAACTGTTTTTACAAAACCTCAAATGTTTTAAATTACAATTAACAGTGATTTAATATTTGTAATTCTACAATTATCGTCGGTATTTTGGGGTTTTGTATACAAAATTTGTTACTACACTGTGAGTAATAACATGACCACAAGTCGGGTCGACAGTACCGTGGGTGGTAATTAAGGTAGAATAATAAACAAATGTAATTGTTGATTGGCCTCAATGCTGTACAAGGATAAAATCTGTTTTGATTAAATTGGGATTCACTCACCAGTATTTCCCACTGACAAATGTTTTTAAAACGCGTTTCAGGTAACAAAATGTGAAAGCCAAAATAGAAGCCAGCTGGAGAGTACTGAAGGCTTGGAAAATGTGGCTATAAAAGTTACCTAAATAAAGAAAGATGTTTTATTCAATAAAATAGCTATTCAATAAAATAGGGTGTATCCCTATAAACATGTTTGTAATAAAAACTTGGGTTTATCCCAATAAGTTTATTATTATAAAAAGGTGGTGTTTTACTCTGATAAAATATTTCCTAACTATGGTCCTGATGTAAATTCCGCTGCCAAATAATGATAAACAACGATACCACCATCTCTGAGTAGGCCGCGGCTGCCCGCCCCCCGAGGCAGGGGTTGGGGGTTGTGACATTTTAAGGGGGTGAGGATGTAACACCTCATAAAATCGTGTCCGATGATGCGTTGAGACGTGTACTAAACCCTAATGAAGTCAAACATTGACTATGAGGGACTAATTTTGTCAAAATTGAAAACTATGAATGTGGAGGGACTAAAAGTGTCAACATGCTTAAACTAAGCCTCTGAATGACCTTACACGGTATTCCTATTCTCTTGTAAAGCCATTTGTTGGATAAACAAACCAGTTCGTGATAAAAATCATAAGTTTGGATAACGAAGGGTTAAAAGTGTCAACATGTTAATACTTACCTCTGAGTGACCTTTTAACGAACCCGGAGCAACATGATGTTCAAGCATACTCTCGAAAATGCCTAATATTGGTCGTTTAGGGCTTTGATGCCATTAAACGATAATACACACAAGTTTGTGTGTTAAAAGGACTAAAAGCGTCAACGTATAAATCTACACCTATGTGTAGCCTTTTAAAAAACCAGGAACTCCGTGATGTTCGGTCATACTACCGGATGCGCCTAAGATTGGCCATTAGAGGTTCTCGTACATTAGACTAACAATACAGGTGAATATATAAAGTATGGTGCCAAAATGTCAAAAATGAAAGTTTAATAACACTCAAAAAGATAACAGGGACCAAACTTGCCAATTACTGAAATATGAAACAGTGTGGACTGGGCCGTCTTCGCTCACGGGCCGCGAGCCCTGTTGGGTCTGCCTTCGTGGGCCGCCAGGTCAAAACAACAGCAGCATAATGTTTTTTTATGGTTTTGTTTTCCTTGTTCACCACTCCTAAACACAATACCATGTTAATTCAATCTATGGGCTATTAGCTGATTATAACACCTGTCATAACACTTGTTATGATCCTAAGATACCCCTAAACACATGGCAATCATCCACAACTCTCCAAAACACTATAAAAGGGTGTTGATTTTCATTTCAAAACTCACACCTTTCATTCATTCTTTCTCTACTTCTCATATTGGAGGGTCCTGAGCAATTGGGAACTTCCTTTGAGTTTTCTTCAGTCCCTAAGACCACTTGTAAGTGATCCTTTCATGACTAGTTCGTTTATTTGACTTTTAAAGCCGAAAAGTCAACTGTTTACGATAAACGCTTTGACTTTCAGTTAGACCTTAAATGGTCAAGCCATTGTTCACAACGAACATGGCTACGTGATCATAATTAGGTAGGTGTTAATCCCTCAAAAGGGCACCTCCTAAGAATCACGTTTGCTTGGTCAATTGACGAGTCAACATATTATTGTTTTAAAAAATCAACGGGTCAGTTTTGGAAATAATTGCAATTTGAGTTTAAAGGTGTTCTAAATATGTATTATTACTTAAACAACTTAGTATTATTAGAACATGTGTAAACATGTTCGGCTCGTAAATTCCATTTTTAGGGTCGGTTCGCAACCGAAAGTCATGAAGTATGACTTCTGCGTTGACTTTCGATTATGAACCGAATTAGAATAGTATGCTTTTGATTTTAAGGTCCCGTTATGATCGTGTTATGATGTATCATAACCCTATAAGGTTACATTATATGATCATGCTAGTAATCTGAGTTTTATGCAAGTTACCGTAATTATGCCATACTTTGACCGTTATGCCCTTTTTAGCAAAAATAAGGTTTTAGACACCAATAAGCTTGCAAATGATTTAGGTACTGATATGTTAACATGTTTAACATATTTTGATGTTACAAATCTGATCATAAACTGAGTTTGCATATAATGTCGTAAATTGTGCTTTAAATTGATCAAAATGCCCTTTAGGTGCATAGATCGGTTTTAAGCATAATTTCTCATACCAAACTCATTGCCTACTGATGTAATATCATAATTAGGATATTTTGGGATATCTATTCAGTTCACAAACTGAGTTTATGCATACGTTCTTGAATTATGTCCTTAAATGACGATAATGCCCTTTTTGCACCTAAAATGGTTTTAAAGCATAATTTTCATACAAAACCTTTTAACCACTGATATGTTATATTAATTAACATATTTGGATCATATAAACCTGGTCATAACATCAATTTTCCTTAAATATCGTACAGATCGTCATTTAACAATTTTAACGCTATTTCGGCACGTAGTATGGTTTTTAAACCATAACTACCAACCAAGACTTGTTACCTACTGATTTTATAACTCATTTAAAATGTTTTTACAGTAGTACATGTTATAAACTCAGATTCCCAAATTAGCCTTCAAAACTGTGTGAAATTACCAAAATGCCCCTATGGAGCATAGTTTGGTCTTAAACTATAAAACGCACATATGTTTGATATCTTACTGATATTATATCATAAATAAAGTGTTTTCATAGAGTGTTTATGGTCGTAACATCAGATTGTACGCAAGTTCCTTTTATACATCGTAAAATGACCAAAACGCCCTTATGAGGCATAGTTTGATTTTAAAAGCTTAACGGGCATATAAGTTGATATCCTACTGATATTATAACTTGCTTAAAGTATATTGGCATATGGAACTTGTTCATGACTCATCTGGTTACTCGTTATCGCTTATACGCGTACGGTTAGACTTACGTAACTAGTTTACGTAAGTTTGCCGAAACGGGTTTAACCTTATCATTTTTACTTCAAAATCCAGAATGTATTTAGTTTACCTATATTATACAAGTCTTCATACTTGTTGGGTCTAAATTACATTCTATTCCGGTGATCGCTTAATCTAGCGTATCGTGCCGTTTTTAATACTTTAGGCTAGCCGGTATAAGTCAACGACTTAAATAGGACCCGTTAGCATTCTAAATTGGTTATATATTACCATCATTCTAGAATAAAGCCTCCCGGTAAAATCTATGTACACTTATCTAGTGAATTATACGACTGAGTTATTTAAACCTTGCTGTGAAGTGAGTATTAGCTCAGGTAAATACTTTTAACTTATTTTCCCTTATACGAGCTTGGGATACGGTAAATTATTACCGCTTGGTCGGGTATGGGATCACTTGGTCGGATTGTGACTAACAAATCCGTATAACCCGTTTTATCTTGTTTTGTTTGATAACTTAAACATTGGGGGTTATCGACCGTGTCTGGGATATCCTCAGCTCATTTAAGTTACTAATGGCCACGACTTAAGCTCGGGGTGTAGGAATGCATCTGTCAGATGCGAATGCTAAGATAAAAATTACCCACAAGTTGGGGATAACTCCTTTGTGGGTTCAGAAAAATGGTGTGTCAGTTAATCATGTCTCGGCTTCTATACTGGGCCCCAAATGTATTGACAAACATGTAAATCTGTGTACAAGATTACAAACATAATTGTCCCAAGTTATAAAAGAATTTCGTGCCTTGTGCACTTAAACCAATTTTCTTAAAACATTTTCAAATGAGTCAGTTAATTGTATTTACCAGTGTAAACTGACGTATTTTTCAAAAGACTAAGTGACAGGTACTATACGCAAATAGGCTGGGAGCTGCTTGGTGTCAATAAAGGATCTTGCAAATCCTTAGGATGCCCTAAAGTCTGCTAAACTTCATTTTGTACATTTGATAATGATCCGCCTGTGGATTATTATTACAAGCTCGTCTGTACTTATTACTTTGGTATTTTCAGACAATTGTGTTTGTAATAATATTTTATATTCCAAAGACTTCCGCAGTGCTATTCTGTGTATGTTTGACGATGACGATACCAATCTTACGTCACGATACTCCCCACCGGGCTGAGCTGTAAATATCGGGGTGTGACAACAATATTTTACTGGCCCACAATACAAAAAAATGTTTATATATTGGTCAAAACATGTGATGCATGCCAGTGAGCAGGCAACATATCAAGAAGAAACGAAATGCCACAAAATAGCATTCTTATTTGTGAAATCTTCGACGTTTGGGGACTAGATTTTTTGGGACCATTCCTACCATCGAGAGGAAACAAATACATCTTAGTGGTTGTCGACTACGTTTCTAAATGGGCTGAGGCCGAAGCTCTTCCCACCAATGTAACACCCCAAAAACGGGTTTGGTAATCAAACCACGTTAATATTAAAGAGCGGGTAAAATACCGTTAGTGGTAAAAGTGAACCCGTAAACAAACTAACTAGGAACAAATCAACCTAGTTAGTAACATGTATATAAGTAACAAGACAATAAGTTGTAGTCTCATATATAATCAAAACTAAACTTGAGGGACCAAAGCTACCAAAAAGGGAACTTGTGTTTTTAAAACATAAAAATTAACACATAACACACACTTAGTGTGTGTATATATCGATCATCAGGAAGTGCAACAAGGGCAAACCCTTGTTCAACCAAGAACATCAAAATTGAAGGAGAGATTGGACCTCAAAGTCTTCCATGAACATGAATTATCGATCACGTAGGTTAGGGGATCGTAAGGTCTGTCTAAAAACCTAGACTTGGTGAAAGTTATAACTTGAGACAAGTAGAATACTTGCAATTAGATTTTTTGGATTATGATCCAAAGATGAAATTGAGTGTATATGTATGCTTAACTTCGTTAGACATAATGAAATTATGAAATATTTGATGTAAGATAGATTACTTGTAAGTGATTAACAAGTAGTTTATGAAGTGGGTTTTGATAATATGATGAAGTTGACGATAAACTTGTATTTAGAATCATCATACATGGTAGTAATAGGAAAAATAATTGAACAATTTATGTCTTTAAGTACATGTTCATACTTGCCATGAAATGGATTTTTGTATGATACGATGAAATAGATGATATATTCATGTTAAATGATGTTTGAAATCATCATGTGTTTATGGATGTTTAAAGTATTTGGCTAAGTTTGATGTTTGGGTAGATTCCATTTATATGATGCAATGGGTTCTTTTATAGTGATGAAACAATCCCAAGTTCTTGTATGGGATTGATAGATTAGCATACAATGATTGAAATCATGTTAAATTGATGTTAACAATTGTATGGATTTAGTAGAGAAACTTAGTTAAAATGGTGGCCTAGAAATAACGCCTACCGGGTAATTGATGGAATGCCTAAATGAGTTTGTTGAACTTAATTGTGCATTTCATATGTTAAAAGGCAGTTGACTTTTAAAAGTCAAACTGACCTATAATAGGATTAAATGATAATTTTGACGTAAAGTCCGTAAGGTGGGATAGTCGTAATAAATGATGACTAATCTAACCATCTTGCGAATGATAAATGGTAGTTTGATGCTTGACAAGCTAGGTGGAAGCTTGGGAGGAAGCAGGTCAAACGGATCAAGTACGCAGGAAAAGCATAATCAAATGCAAGGTAAGTAAAGCTTACACTCTTCTAGTAGAACAAATATTTATGTATTGGTTAAAAATACGGTGAACTAGTATTTGAAAGAGTCTTAGAAATATGACGTTCTGACACGGATTGAAATGGGTCGGAACAAGTGAAAATGGTAAGAAACCATAATTGATAGTAAAAAGGGTAAAATAGTAATCTGGTCACGAGTTGACGGATAAATAATGAGTTTTGAAAAAGACACCCTATCGCGTAAGCCATAATGGGTCAAACGAATTAAGAAACGACATTTAAGTAATGTGATCATATGGTGCAAGCCGAAATGAGCTAAATAAGTGAGATGGCAAATAATTACCACCTCACAATACTAAAATGGTCATTTAGGCCAAACAGGTCAAATGGTGATGTTATCGTCATTTGACAATAATGACTAATAGTCGCTTGTCGAGTTTTGTGCCCACAGGAAAATAGCGTATGGCTTGCATCGCTATTATCTAGCAATAATAGTGCAAGGTAGTAAAACATGTCAATTCTATGACCCGAGCCAGGTATGTGAATAGGTCAAACTCTCACTGAGAACTTAAGATCCGATGAGAGTTAAACGAGTCATGGGTGAACATTGGATTACCTAAAGAGAGGTATATCTATTAATTAACATTAGATTACCTAAAGAGAGGTATATCTATTAATTTAAATTGTAGACGTTATGTTCTTAGGAACATAATGATTTAAGATAGATCATGGGTTAAAGGTGCTCACTTGGTCAAAATATGCGTTTTAAAGTCCTTTGTAGAAAGAACTAAAGTTAACCAAAACACCCTCAATTTACAAACTGAACAAACGACCCTTAAGGGTAGTTTAAATATGAGTTTTATAATTCGGTTAATCCTTACGGTAGTATAAAATAGAAGGCTTGAACCATTTTAGCTTAAAGCTATGTAATGGGTTATTTTTGTAAAAATGTTTAACTTGGGGGTAGAATGGGAATATAATGATTTTTCCGTTCATGATCCATCACTTTTTAAGTTGTGATGATATATAAATGAAAATCGAAAGTGGGAACGCGAACTATAAATAAACGGACTCGGTTAATGCGTCATGATTGAAAAGTTTGGAACTCTTAAAAAGAAATTGGATTAATCAAAGTTCGGCCTTTTAAAGGTCGAATGGGTCAACAGACATAACCGTGAACCGGATAATGGTCGCATAAAACGCAAGAATAATACCCCGGGTTATGGGGTTTAGTAGTAAAAATAATGTTCTTGCAAAATGATGTTACTTCTGTGAGATCGTTTGCTTAAACATATCAGAATCAATAGCATAAAACAATTTTGTGAATCCGGATCATGGGTTCACAAGTTAGAAATGTGGGCAAATGTTTTACGAACACGTTGGAAAAAGTTTCGTGCGAAATGAATGAGAATGATCAAGTTACGGATGATTTCGAAACAAAAACGACAAACTTGAAAAAGGCTGCAGCAGCCTACCGTAAACTACGGTGGCCTGCCGTAGATTACGGCAGGTAGCTATTGTTGATGATAGACTCTTTGTGCCGTAAGTTACGGCATAGAGTCGTAGTTTACGCGGGCTTTTTCACAAGATGTTTGTTTGGATGTTTTAGGCATTCAGGTTTATTTTGTCACATAATAAACTCTTTGTAACTAACGTATTTGATAATTTATAAAATATAGGTATAGATTTGAAGCACCAGATGACGCCCAAGCATAACGAAGAACCGAATACGATGAAAGTTCAAGCTTCCGCATTATGTTAAGTCGATTACGAAACTAAACAACGATAACAAGTTGAAATGTTTTATATTTTACAAAGTTTTATGAAACTCAAAATTGTGTATGGATATCTATTTGTATTTATACATTTAAATGAAAAAGTTTTTATAGAATTTCAACTAATTAAGATAGGGTCTTACAAGTTGGTAATCAGAGCTCAAGGTTAACGACTAAATGTGTTCGGTTCAAGGCTTGATCAAAATATCCGATAAGTTATTATGAATATCAACGGTCTAGAATAGTTAAGTGTTGTAAACAACACATGGGGCTATCGTGTGAACGCACGTTACCCCAAATAAATTGGTAAAAGACCGGTATATTTAGCGAACTATTTGTGTTAACAACTATTGTGGAAAGCCTAGTATCTCAGTACGGGCGCTTATAAATTCAACGTTACTAACTTTGTGAATGTTTTAGTAGAATAACGCTCACATCTGAAGATGACGGGAGTTCAATAAACTATCTATGTGATGACGGAATAGTCTGGGGTATGACAAGTAGAGCATGCTCATCAAGGACCCAAACCAAGTGACGATACCGAATAAAGGTTGAATGACAATGTAAGCCCATCAGGGTGAGTATCACCCAGTGTAACAACTTGCTTTTTGGAAAGTCAAAGTCAAAGGAAGAAAAGATTGCTAATTGCGATCTGTCACTCCTTGCTTAACTATGGGTTGTTCGTTAATGACTTGTAATTGAATCTTTTTATTTAATCGCTTTAGTTGTATTATGTGGAGTATCTATTAATAATCGAGGTTTAATCACTTGTTTAATCGCTAATCGACTTATCGCTAATCGCTATCGCATTCGCAACTCGAATTATGTGTTCTGGATATTGTTTTACGTGTGCATGCCATTATGTGTTACATGTGCATGTTATGTTTATGTTGAGGTGTTTAATCGCAATTCTATCACATCGCAATCGAATTGCAAACGCAAAACACAAGTTATTTATAGTGATTGTATGTTAGATATAGTAGTTAGGCTGTTTGTGTAACTATTGGGTAATACTATCGCATCGCTCACTCGAATCGCATTGCAACCCTCAGCACGCAAAACGAAACATTGAAAAGGAACTCGCCGGAGCCACTTGATCGAATGATCGTTTGATCGAATGGTCATCCGAACGGATGGCCATCCGATCGATGTGCCATCCGATCCGTTCCATCCACCACTTTCCTCTTTTGGAAACCCTATAAATACCCTCCTGTCACATCACAAGTGATGTGACAGCTCCCTCTCAGTCGACCAGCACACTCAAGCCTTCTTTCTCTCAATTTCTAGCGATTCTTGTAAGTTTTCAACTCAAATCTTATACTTCTATGAACTACACATACTCCTTCATCATTTTCACCTTTGAATCTCAACTTTTAACCATGAAATCGACGGATTTGAGGTGTTCTAGGATGACGTCATCATGGAGTTCTTATGAACTTCATGTTTTGGCTTCATTCCACCAAGAACAACTCAGATCTGAAGGATTTCCTCATGATTTCACAACGGTTTCGCATAGATCTAAACATTTCCAAAGTTGAAAGGATTGGGAGATGTTTTCCAACTTTCTTTCAACTCTTTTACACTAAATGCACTCAAAACTGATAGAATCGAAACTCATTCATGCCTTCTACTCTTCCCTAGTGATGTGCCGGTTTGAGATCTGAATCCTATCAATGAGACAACTGATTTCTGGTTGAACATGAAACCACCCGTCACGAACAGTTGGCTGATCGGATTGGGGTGATTCCCGTTCGATCGGATAACCTGAGTCTGATGGAGTTTCTGTTGTTTAAACATGTTGTCATACCGTCTCGAGCAAACTGCAAAACCTTCAAAATAAGCAAGTCAAGACGATCAGATTCGTTAGGACGGATTGCCGTCCGATCGGATTGCCATCCAATCAAGTGCAATCCGATCGGATTGCACTTGAGCTTCAACACTTAATCAATTTCATGATTTTCAAAGAACATCAGTTCCAACGGAATGCCATCCGATCGGATTTCTATCCGATCGAGTTACCGTCCTGCTGTGAACTTGTTCTCAACTAAGAAGCCTCGCCTATTGGATCACTATCCGACCGAACAACCGTTCGATCGATCGACCTGAAAGGTAGAGATACTTCTCTGTTTTCAAAATGCTACAACGAAAACTTCAAAGCTATCATACACAACCACATCCTTCCCAAACGAATGTCAGTCCGAATGAATGGCCATCCGATCGGATGACCATCAGAACGGATTGACATCCGATCGAATGACCATCCGATCGGATTGCCATCCGATCGGATTACCGTTCGACACTTGGTCACTTTTCACCGATTTACGCACCGTCTTCGCTTATGCTATCATTAACTGTTCAGGCTAATCACCCTAGCGCTCCCTTCAATCCATTACTTCCATCGCTGTGAGTATACTCGATCCCTTTTTGCTTTATGCACTTTTGGGTGTTACATACGTTACTTATTCTAAATCACATCGACACACAACGCAACCACTATTTATACGCTGGCCGTTATTGCATGTTACTTGTTACTCGATGAATGCTTGTATGTTATGTTAACACAGTGATTGTTGCCTGGCGCCTTAGCAACGATAGTACTATTTGTTTGGACTCAGCACCTGTCATGGACAGGAGTTGTTAAGGTTACCTCTTCATATGTCACAGTGGTGATATGTGTTGCGCATTCTACAACTCACTGTCTAGTCTATGCACATTTCATTCTCGATAACCTACTAGCTTCGCATTATACATGTTACATGTTGGTTATGCGTAAACGCTTTCGAACTCTACTATTACTATTAAACTTGTATGCTCACCTTTACACTATGTGTATTGACCTCTATTTTAACGTATGTGACAGGTATTTGATTGCTTAGGATGTTGTGCTTACCTGCTTTGTGGAATCAAGTAGGGATGAGAGTCTAGAAACAAACAAACAATTTATTTATTTAAATCTGAGTTGTCGGAACATGTTTTGTTTTGAGATATCTATGTCTGTAATAATTGATTACTTGATGGGTTATGGTATGGGACATAATATTAACTATCCGGTAAATTAGTTGTTATGGAATTTCTCTTGACAAACTGTTTTGCTCAGTGCCATGCCTCGATGTTTCCGTCATCGGTTGGGGTGTGACAGATTGGTATCAGAGCCATAACTATAGGGAATTAGGCAAGGCTCGACCTAGTATGGGTCGATGTCTTAGAAACGACCTAGTCTATAGTCTATGTACCAACAGACCGACTTGTGCATGCCCGGTATGGGTTTCGTACGAGCTTACTCGCTATTTCTCGCTCGAACTCGCTGTACGCTACACACATGCTCGAACATCGCATACTATAGTTCTATGCAAGATTAGCCTTTCCTAAGGCTGGTTGCACACACAAACGAATGAATTGGTTAAGAATAGGTGTGAAAACCGCGGACTCTAGACCAAATCACTCGTTTGATTCGCTATATTTTCTATAAACAAGAGAATTTGTGTTGAATTAGGAGTGAAATCCATACTTTGACGCAATTCTCCTTATCTATCTCGTGATTTCATTACAAAAACAGGGATGTAGTCGCTAAGTTAGGGGTGAAACCCGAACCTTGATGACTCGTTCTACTCTTTAATGTGGTTTTACAAAACTCTCACCAAAGTCTCGACGGACTCCAACGACTTGGGTCACACTGTAACTGGAAAGATGCATGTCGATCGCCCAAATCGAGGCAAGAGCACAGTCCAGAAGGCCAAAGTGTGCGCTTAAGGTTCTTGTGAATAGTCAAATCACTTTGGGTAGTCAACGTCTATCTAGCCGAGACAATCTCTTTTCGATTTTTATGTGTTACGATTCCGGATTTGCCAACGCTGACTCTGAGATTTATTGCTTTTATGTGAATTTTATGTGATTTTATGCGTTTATATGTTTCGATTTTGGTAATTTACTCACTTTTCGCTATTCTCTTTGATCAACATGCACTACTCGCACTGCACATCTACCTCAAAACACTAACAAATCGCTGGTCTATATTCGCAATCGCTACTCGCTATTCGCAATCGCTATACTTAATCGATGTACGCTGCTGTGAAGGATAGGTGAATACGTGCAAAATATGTGTTTAAGTTAGCTTATGTGCTTATGTGGTTATGCGCTTAGGTGCTTATGTGATTCTGTGGTTATGTGCCTACGTGATTTTGTGAATTTATGTGTTTCTGAGCTTTATGATGAAATCGCTAGACTATACTAGGAATAATAGAAATTGTGTTTGAGTCCTATGGTGATGTCTGTTGCAGACAATGTCGTCGTTTGGATCATTCCACTCTCGAGCAGCTCGCCGAAACCATGATGACAAACGAATCGCCACTCTCGCCTCTAAGCAAATGGCGAAAGTCATCCCACAAAGCGTCAGTGAGCTGAATGAGAATGCTAGTAAATCTTTAGAGGAGTCCAGGACTGATACTCCTAAGGCCGCTTTTAGCTTCAAGCAATTCAAAGCCTGAGGACCAAAACAGTTTACCGGCGAAGATGGTCCTACGGCCATGTTTCAATGGTTTGATTCTATCGAAGTCACCCTGCGCTAGAGTGGCTATCCAGAAAACCTGCGCACTGTCAATGCTACCGACATCTTCCAATCCCGCGCTCTCGATTGGTGGACGGCCGAGAGCAACAAACGAGGAAACAATGCAGCTTTCAGATTGTTGTGGGATGAGTTGAAGAACATAATGATGCAAGAGTTCTGTCCTCCCCATGAACTCCAAAATCTCGAGGATGAATTCTGGCACATAAAGCAGGATGGCGGAGATAACGTTGGTCTAACTGCTCGCTTCAAGCAGTTGAGTATTATCTATCCCGGTCAGGTTACAACCCCAGATATTACAATCAAGAAGTATATCCGTGCTATGCCGGATTGTGTCGCAGATTTTGTTCAGGCTGCAAAGATGACAACAATCGAGGAAACCTACCTGCTCGCCGCTGAGATCAACGATAAGCGAGTTAGGGCGGGTTATTTCGACAAAACCTCCAAGAATCTGCATCAAGTCACAGCCGCTACCACCGCTGAAACCACTGCCGCACCACAGTCTTCAAAGCTCTCATGACGCAAGAGGAAGAACAACAGTAGTTCCAGCAACAAGAACTGTGCGATTACTGCAGCTCAACTCCCAACAGTACCAGCCCAACCGCAACCGCAACCTCAACACCGCCAAGTAGCGGCACCTATGGTCAATGCACCGCCTGCCAAGCGTGCATACACTGGACCACACCCGCGTTGCCCTACTTGTACTTATCATCACCCGGTTGGTATCGCATGCCGGTTCTGCGTTCATTGCAATATGTACGGCCACTTCATCGCAAACTGCCGTACAGGTCCACGTCAAACCCCCAGCTCCAGCTCAAGGTCAAGCTCCTGCTCAACAAGCTCTACTTCTTTCTCCCCAAGGCCAACAAGCGGCTCCTGCACCCGCGATCCATGCTAGAGCTTTCTTTGTGTGTGGTGATCCCAACCACTTCACAAACATGTGCCCCAATCGAGTGGTGAAGCAAGAGCCACAATAGCAGCAGCCCCAGCAACAGCAGCAGCCAGTAGCCCGCGGACGTGCTTTCAACATTAAGTCCCGCCAGGCTCAAGCAGACTACAATGTGGTTAATGGTACGTTCCTTGTGAATGGTATATATGGTTCGTGTTTTTTTGATACTGGAGCAGATAACTGTTTGTATCGTTTGAATTCGAAAAGCTCCTTAATCGTAAGTGCGCCCATCTCCCCTCGACGTTCGATGTTGAAGTTGCCACCGGAAGAACCGTCGCTGTCAATTCCGTTCTACGTGATTGTACGCTTGAACTCAACAATCACGTTTTCCCTATCGATCTTATTCCGATGCAGCTCGGTAGTTTTGACATCATAGTAGGCATGTATTTTCTTCGCGAAAATCTTGCTGAAGTTGTTTGCTTACATAAAATGATTCGTTTCTCGCTCGCAAATGCTGATCAACTTTGTGTGTATGGCGAAACTCCTTCGAAAGGTCTCAAACTTATGTCATGTGTCCAAGCAAGTAAGTATCTTCGCAAGGAGTACAGAGCTTTCTTGGCTAACATTGTAGTAGCGGAGAAGGAAAAGAAAGGAAACCCAGGAGTGAAAGATGTTCCCGTTGTTTGTGAATTCCCTAACGTATTTCCTGAAGATCTACCTGGTTTACCTCCTACTCGTGATATCGATTTCCGAATCGACCTCATTCCTGGAGCAAATCCTGTTGCTAAAGCGCCTTATCGTCTCGCTCCTTCTGAAATGCGCGAACTCTCGAGCCAGCTCCAAGAACTTCTTGATAGAGGCTTTATTCGCCCTAACACCTCTCCATGGGGCGCGCCTGTCCTTTTCGTCAAAAAGAAGGATGGATCGTTCCGGATGTGCATCGACTATAGGGAGTTGAATAATCTGACAATCAAGAATCGCTATCCCTTGCCTCGAATCGGTGATTTGTTTGATCAGTTACAAGGTGCTACGTATTTTTCCAAGATCGATCTACGCCCAGGCTATCACCAGTTACTGTCACACCCCGATATTTCCACGTATTACAGGTGGGCCCGGTGGGGAGTATCGTGACGTAGTTGATATCATTATAGTCAAATGATCACAGTTCAATGCACAGCGGAAGTCTAAAGTAATAAAAATACAAACCGATTCGAAAGTATAATAAGGTATTACACAACGGTTGTATATGGATCCACAGGCGGATCTTAAAATAGAAATATAGACACTGTTCAACAGACTTCAGTCGTTTAGAACTTGCAAGATTCCTTATTAACGCCCTGAGCTCCCAGCCAATTACGTACAGTACCTGTCACTTAATCTTTTTGGAAAATACGTCAGTTTACACTGGTAAATACAATTAACTGACTCTTTTGAAAACATTTATGAAAAATTGATTTAAATGCACAAGGCACAAATATCCTTTTATAACTTGGGACAATTATATAAAAATAATCTTGTATACAGATTTACATGTTCGTTATACATTCAGGGCCCGATGTAGAAACCGAGTCAAGATTAACAGACACACCACAAGTATAGGCCCACAAGAGAGTGAGATACCGTTTTTCCTACGCAACTGTCAGGTGTATGCCTACACCCCGTGCTTAAGACGTGGCCATTTTTAATAATGATGCCAAGGATATCCGGGACATGGTCATTAACCCCCAAAGGCTTTGTTTCAAACAAGACAGATTAAAACGGGTTACCTCAATAATTTAACCACTAATCGATTAAACATTCAATACCCGACCAAGCAGTATTATTATAATACCGTATCCCAAGCCCGTATAGGGAAAATAAGTTAAAAGTATTTACCTGAGCTTAAAATGCAATTTATACTCAGCCGTATATTCTAATCAGCAAGCACAAGTACCTCTACTGGGGCTCTCAATCTGGAACGAAGGTTTTATTAACCTATTAGATTCCTAATGGGTCTTATTTAAGTTGTAACTTAGACCGGTTAGTTTTAAGGAAAGGTTTACGGTTCAAAACGCAAGATTAAGCGAAGACTGGATTTGAATGTGATTTAGACCCGACATTTTATGGAGACTTGTATAATATGGGTAAACCAAACACATTCTAAATTTTGAAGTGGAAATGATAAGGTTTGACCCGTTTCGGTTAATTTATGCAAACTAGTTACATAAACCGTACCGAACGCGAAAGATGCATAACGGGTAACCAAATGAGTCATGAACATGTTCCACAAGTTAATATGCTTTTAATATGTTGTGATATCAGTAGGATACCTTCCATTATGCCCAAAACGAATTTAAAATCAAATTAAGCCCCGTAGGGGTATTTTGGTCATTTTAAGGATTATAAAAGAGGTTAAATAGCAATCTGAGGTTCTGGTCTAAAATAATCAGTAGAAATATTTATTTTAATAAGTTATATCAGTAAGATATCATATATATGTGACATTTATCATTTATGACCAAACTATGCACCGTAGGGGCATTTTGGTCATTTCACATATGCTATAAGGGTTAAATTTGGAAATCTGAGTTCAAAAATTTTATTCGCTGTTAAAGTATAAAAATTTACTCATAACATCAGTAGGTAACAAACCTTAGGTGCCAAATACGGTTTTAAACCATACTATGCGCCTAAATCGCATAAAAGTCGGTATTTGACGATATTCGGGTTGATTAAGGAAATCTGAGATTTTGACCAGCCTTTACAGTTTAAAATAACTTATTTAATATATAAATTCAGTAGAAAAAGGTTTGATATGTAAAGGAGGTGTAAAACTCATTTTATTAGCGAAAAGGGCATTATCGTCCATTACCGAGCCTATGCGAGAACTCTATGTTATGATCAATTTAAAAATTAATAAAAATATCCAA
This sequence comes from Helianthus tuberosus, assembly GCA_030545235.1. Classification (NCBI taxonomy): domain Eukaryota; kingdom Viridiplantae; phylum Streptophyta; class Magnoliopsida; order Asterales; family Asteraceae; genus Helianthus; species Helianthus tuberosus. The sequence goes on along the minus strand of CM060408.1, from coordinate 66,536,860 downwards.
AAATCCCTAAATATTATATTACATCAGTGGGTAAAAGGTTTGGTATCAAAATTTGGGTTTAAATAGGTTTTATATCAAAAATGTCGTTTAATTAATAAAAAGGCTTTCGATTACGATATTGCGCATATCTTTCAATTCAGACCATGAACCGATGTCAAATTTTGAGGACATGTTTATAAATCAGTAATCAAGGTTTTTGTCCTCTCACATTTTCAAAAATCTCGTTTTAATATCAAAAGAGCATAACAGTCAACTTTTAAGCATATAACGAAAACATGCATATGAACTCTAATTCTAAAGGACCAAGTAGTATAACTTCAGGGGGTTATACTAACATATAATATGGTCACAAAGGAACCCTAAGGCATAATTAAACTAAGTTAATTCGGGTCAGAACTGAAAGTCAAAGCAAAAGTCAACTTTTGCGACTTTCGGTTGCGAACCGATTCTAAACTTAGAATTGTCGGGTTGAACATGCTTAGGCATGCTCGATTAATATTTACCAAGTTATTAAAGTGAAAAAACTGATTTTATAGCCTCTATATTATCAGTTATGAATTTTGTTTAAAAATTGACCCGTTTGACTTTTATTTTAATTACTTTGACCCGACAATTAGGAGGTGCCCTTATGAGGGTTTATCACCTACCTAATTACGATCACGTAGCCATGTTCGTTGCAAACCATGGCTCGACCGTATAAGGTCTAACCAAAAGTCAAAGTGTTTATCGCAAATGCTTGACTTTTTGGCTTTAAGAGCCAAACAAAATAACTAAGCATGAATGGAACACTTAGAAGTGGTCCTTAGGACAGAAGAGAATTCAAAAGGAGGTTCCAATGATCAGGATCCTCGGATTTGAGTGATAGAGAGCAAAACTCAAGAAATGGTGTGAAATGAAATGAAGGATTTCACCTCTTATTTATAGTGTTTGGAGGGTCTTTAGATGATCAACAAGTGTTATGAGAAGTTACAAGATGATTACAGGTGTAATACCATCTTTCCAAACCATCAAATGATCCATAGAATTAAACATGTGAGACAAGGAGGCAAACCAAAGCTGGTTTTTGAATATTTTGTTACTGGGCATGGTATACGGACTGTAAGGATCCAGGTATACGGTCCGTAAGGACCATACCAGCTCACACAAAGTTTCATCTGTTGACAAGTTTGGCCCCTACACTTCCGAACTCCTTCGAAACGATGTTTTTAGCATGCAAGGCCTTGTATTTCCAATATTAGGCACATCCAAGAGTATAACCAAGCATCATAAACTTCTCGACACGTTAAAAGAGTCAGTCAGAGGCCTAGTTTGACGTATTGACGCTTTTAACCCTTTAATTTGCGAACTAGCGCGTATTAACACGAAATGGCGTAAAAGCCTTACAAAGTTAACAACAAGCATTCCTAAGAGTATAATGGAGTATTAAGACACTTCAGTTCACACCAGTTCGCTTAAATGGTCGCTCAAAGGTGTAGCTTTAAATATTGATGCTTTTGGTCCTTTTAACGCGCAAACTTGCGCGTATTATCGCTTTATTGCGTCAAAGCCCTATGTTGTCCACATTGGGCATTCCCGAGAGTATTATCGAATATTACGATGCTTCGGGTTTGTTAAAAGGTCACTCAGAGGTAAGAATTAACATGTTGACACTTTCAACCCTTTTTAACGCACAAACTTGTGCGTATTGATACATATTAACATTAAAGCCCTAATTGGCCAATGTTTTGCATTCTCAAGAGCATGATTAGATATAATAATGTTTCGGGTTCACTAAAAGGTCATTCATACGTATTATTAAACATGTTGACGCTTCTAACCCTTTACCGTGCAAATCTTTCGGTTTATTATGCAAACGGTTTCGATAATCCAACAAGTGGCTTAATATGAGAATATGAATGTGTGCGAGGTTATTCAGAGACTTAGTCTAAGCATGTTAATACTTCCAGTCTTTCCATAATCAAAGTTTTTTTTTTCGCAAAATTAGTCCCTCATAGTCAACGTTTGACTTTACTAGGGTTTAGTACACGTGTCAACACATCATTGGATGTGATTTTACGAGGTGTTACAGTTACGCATTCAAGAGGAAGATATTCCCAAAACCGCTTTTCGAACCCGCTATGGTCATTACGAATTTGTTGTCATGCCTTTTGGTTTGACTAACGCTCCCGCTGTTTTCATGGATCTAATGAATCGCCTGTGCAAACCCTTTCTTGACCGCTTTGTCATTGTGTTCATCGATGATATCCTGATCCATTCCAAGTCAAAAGCCGAACACTCGCAGCATCTACGTTTGGTTCTTGAGTTACTCCAGGGAAACCGTCTCTATGCCAAGTTCTCCAAGTGTGAATTTTGGCTGGAGGAGGTCCAATTCTTGGGTCACATTGTCAATAGTCAAGGAATTCATGTCGATCCTGCGAAGATCGAGGCCGTTAAGAGTTGGGTTACACCCAAGAACCCGTCTGAAGTCCGTTCTTTTCTCGGACTGGCGGGCTATTATCACCGATTTATCGAAGGTTTTTCTAAGATCGATGTGCCGCTTACCTCGCTTACACATAAGGACAAACCTTTTGTTTGGGGAACTAAACAAGAGGAAGCCTTTCAAACTCTCAAAGCTATGCTTTGCAATGCTCCCGTGCTCTCACTACCCGACGGAAATGACGATTTCATGGTCTACTGCGATGCCTCTAACCTTGGTCTTGGTTGTTTTCTCATGCAACGAGATAAGGTTATCGCGTACGCTTCTCGACAACTCAAGATTCACGGGAAGAACTACACCACACATGACCTCGAGCTTGGCACAGTTGTTTTTGCATTAAAGATTTGGCGACACTACCTTTACGGTACCAAGTGTACGATCTTCACCGATCATAGGAGCCTACAACACATCTTTAACCAGAAAGAGCTGAATATGCGCCAACGCCGGTGGGTAGAACTCCTCAACGATTACAACTGTGAGATCCGTTACCATCCAGGCAAAGCAAACGTCATCGCCGACGCCCTTAGTCGACGAAGCTATCTGCATAGCATTCGTAATGTTCAAACCCAGCAAAATGTCGAAGCTCTTATCTGCGATGCCCAACATGCATGTTTTACTGAACGTACTTTGAAGAAGGAAAGAATTCTAAACGATGGCACCAACTCAAGAATAAATCGAATGGTATCTTTCATTATCTAGACCGAATTTGGATTCCCAAGCGTACCAATTTGCGACAACTTCTGATGGACGAAGCCCACAAATCTCGGTATTCTATTCATCCCGGTGCTGACAAGATGTACCAGGACATGCACTACAATGTCACACCCCGAATTCCACGTGTCACCGGTGGGCCCGGTGGGGAGTATCGTGACGTGGTTGGCAACATAATAGTCAAACAACACAATATTTAAATGCACAGCGGAAGCAAATGAAAGATATATTTCAACCGAATTTAATATTGTAATATCGAGTATCACAACAGTTGAAATTAAATCCACAGACGGATCAAAAATAAATAGGAAACAGTAGTTCAACAGACTTTAGGCATCTTAAGCTTGCGAGACTTCTATTGATGCTAAGGAGAAATCCAGCCTATTACGCTTAGTACCTGCACTTAATCTTTTTGGGAAAATACGTCAGTTTACACTGGTAAATACAATCAACTGACTCATTTTAAAAATGATTGAAAATTGATTTGGATGCACGTGGCATAAAAATTTTATAACTTGGGATAATTATTTAAATATATAAACTTGTAAAAGAATTACATGTTCCTTATGCGTTCAGTAGCCCGGATCGTGCTGGGTTAAAGATCAATAGACACACCACATTTCTTATTTATGCACTGACGAGTGTACGCCTACACTCCGCGCTTAGGTCGTGGCCATTTAGTAAAATGATGCCAAGGATATCCGGGACATGGTCATTAACCCCCCAAAGGCTTTAAGCAAACAAAACATATTTAAACGGGCCGATTAAATTATCAATTAACCACCATACGATGGAAGATTTAATGCCCGACCAAGCGGTATTTTATATACCGTACCACAAGCCCGTATAGGGAAAATAAGTTAAAAGTATTTACCTTTGCAAGTATAATTCACAAACAGTAAATGCAAGTAGCTTTTACTGGTCCTCCTATTCTGGAACGAAGGTTTATAATAACCTATTAGAATCCTAACGGGTCTTTAATTAAGTCTAAACTTAGACCGGTTAGTTTTAAAGATACGGTTCGTACGCACGATTAAGCGAAGACCAGAGAGAATGTGATTTAGACCCTACAAGTTTGAAGACTTGCTTAATATGGGTATATTATTCACATTCTGGATTTTGAGATAAAACCGATAAGGTTTGACCCGTTTCGGCTAATTTATGCAAACTAGTTACATAAACCGAACCGAACGCGCAAGAGGCGTAATGGGTAACCATGAGAGCCACATACAGGTTTCCTAAGTTAATATGCCTTAAATATGTTGTGACATCAGTAAGATATCTTTTATTATGCCCGAAACGAGTTTAAACACAAACTATGCCCCGTAGGGGTAGTTTGGTCATTTACAAGTTTATAAAAGAGTTTAAGTATTAACCTGAGTTACAGGTCTGATATAATTAGCAAAAATACTTAATTTAATAAGTTATAACAGTAGGGTAAAGTATATATGTGAAATTTATCAATTATAACCAACTATGCACCGTAGGGGCATTTTGGTAATTTCACATAAGCCGAAAAGCTCAAAACTGAAGTCTGAGTTTAAAAACTTTTGCTTACTATTAAAATATTATAATTTACCTAAAATATCAGTAGGTATCAACCCTTGTATGTTTAAAATAGTTCTAGTACATACTATGCGTTAAAAACGCTTAAAAAGGCGATTAGAAGCCGTTTCCGGGTTCTATATAGAAATCTGATATTTTTTTTATTCCAGAAGGTTTAAAATAATTTATTTATCATATGAAATCGGTAGCAAAAGGTTTGGGGTCAAAAAGATATGTAAAACTCATTTTATAGCCCGAAAGGGCAAAACCGACAATTACCGGGTTAAGCTTATAACTCTAAGTCATGCTCAGCCTAAAATTAATTAAAAATCTCCAAAAATCCCAAAATAATATATTACATCAGTGGGTAAAGAGTTTGATATCAAAAAGTAGGTTTAAATAGGCTATACGCTAATTATGTCGTTTAACCGCTAATAAAGCTTTCTAATTACGCTAACGAGCATAACTCTCAATCTACACCTCAAACTGATGTCAAATTTTGGGTGCAAGTTTATAAATCAATAACTAAGGTTTCTACTCTTTTACATTTTCAAAAATCACGTTTTAAGGTGAAAAGGGCATAATGGTCAACCTATAGGCAATTAACGAAATCATGCGTATTAATTGGATAACTAATGATCCAAGGTGTATAATCACAGAGGGTTATACTTGCATGTAACTTGGTCCTATTAAAGCTCTAAGGCATTTCTAAAACATGCTTAAACGGGTCAGAACTGAAAGTCAAAGCAAAAGTCAAATTATGCGACTTTCGGTTCTGAACCGGGTCTCTACTGAAAATTGTCGGGTTGAGCATGTTTAGCCATGTTCTTACATTAATTACCAAGTTATATTAATGATCAAACAGGTTGTATGGGTTCTACATTGCTAATTATGCATAAATTGGAAATTAAGCATTCTGTTGACTTTTTAATAACAAGTTTGACCTGACATTTGACCTAGTTAGAGTGGGAATCAGAGGGTGCCCTTTTAAGGGTTTATTACCCACATAATTACCAACTTATAACTACTTTCAATTCGACTAATCACTGGACCATTAGTGATTAATCGTTAAGTCAACCGTTAATTACGACGGTTTGACTTTTAAGTTAAAACTAAGTAAAAACTCAACTAAGAATGGTTAAGCATACTTACTGAAGTCCTATGCACGATTAGTGATCACTTGAGTCTGCTTTGGAGCTCCAGAAATGATCAGAAATGCTGAAGGAAGGTGTGGTTGCAATGTTGCAACATAAGGCCTTTATATAGTGCTCAAAAGCTCTTAGATCATTGACAACAAGTGCTATGAATGGCCATGGATCATCAACAGATGTCCCTAAGTGCCTAGGACTATTTAGGGGTCGCCCATATTGTGAAAATATTTGTTTTGGGTCGGTTATGCACATAAACAGGCTGTTGTCTAGAGTTTCTGCAACTGGGGGTCTGACGCGGCCCGCATAAAGTTTTATTAACCTTTACGCTGCCCGCCTAAGCTCCGTTTTCAGGTTTTCACATTTTTAAGTTGTTGCATCTTGTCTCTTGGCCTTTCCAAAGGTCAACCAAGCTTATTTCTTGCAATTTGACCCCTTCATATTTATTTACAAGGGCTTCAAGACTTATACCCCCTATATTAAGTCCTTGGTCACTTCATGTTAACCCGAAAAGTCCTAAACTTCATCGTTGACGCTTTTAACCCTTCGCATTTGAATTTGATCATAACTTTCTCATACGATAACGAAACTTTATGAAATTTATATCGTGCATTCTAGTGAGCATAATTAATCGTTACAAAGCTTCGGGTTTGTTAAAAGGTCACTCAGAGGTATAACTTAAACATGTTGACACATTTAACCCCTGTAGTTCGTAATCACTCACTTTCTTTCATATTTAGCTTCGTATGATCCATGATTTATTCGTTTGAAGGTATGAGCATCATGTAGGGTTATTATAAAGTATATTTATTCACTGTTGACATTTTGAACTCGTATATTCACATACTTTCCATGTTTGTCAACTTTAGTCCTTCTAGAACATTCTTTCACACGTTCAAACCTATGACACGTGTCAATACATTATAGGACGTGGATTTTCGAGGTGTTACATCCTCACCCCCTTAAAAGAAATCTCGACCTCAAGATTTTTTGAAACAAATGAGGGTACTTTTCTTTCATTGTGGATTCAACCTCCCACGTGTATTCGGGACCTCTACGGGCATCCCATTTTACCTTTACGATAGGCACATGCTTCCTTCGAAGCTTCTTAACCTGTCGATCCTCGATCGACACAGGTTTTTCAACAAACTTCAAGCTCTCTTCTATGTGCACATCTGTATGCGGTATGACCAGTGATTCATCAGCGAAACACTTCTTCAGATTGCAGATGTGGAATACATTGTGGATACCACTGAGCTCTTCAGGTAAGTTTAACTTATAGGCAACCGATCCGACACGTTCGATGACTTCGAACGGTCCTATGTATCTTGGGCTTAACTTGCCTTTCTTACCAAATCGCATCACTCCCTTCCAGGGTGATACTTTAAGCAACACCTTGTCACCTACTTCGAAGTTAAAAGGTTTACGCTTTAAATCGGCGTAGCTTTTCTGCCTATCTCGGGCAGCTTTGAGACGGTCACGAATCTGGACAATCTTGTCCGTCGTTTCAAAGACTATCTCCGGTCCTGATAATTGGACATCTCCAACTTCCGCCCAACAGACGAGCGTTCTGCACTTTCTACCGTATAGGGCCTCGAAAGGCGCAGCCTTAATGCTGGTATGGTAGCTATTGTTGTAGGAGAATTCGATCAATGGTAGGTGGTTATCCCAACTACCACCTAAATCGATCACACATGCACGAAGCATGTCTTCCAACGTTTGGATTGTACGCTCACTCAGTCCGTCTGTCTGAGGGTGGTAAGCCGTACTAAAATTCAAACGCGTGCCCAGAGATTGTTGGAAACTTTTCCAAAAATGTGACGTGTATCTAGTATCTCTGTTAGAGATAATAGACACAGGTACACCATGTAGAGCTACAATCTTATCTACGTACAGTTGGGCTAACATGTCGGAGCTATAGGTCTCCTTGATGGGTAGGAAATGTGCTGACTTAGTCAGTCTGTCTACAATCACCCATATCGTGTCATTTCCTTTCCTGGTCTTGGGCAATTTGGTGATAAAATCCATAGTTACCATTTCCCACTTCCAAGTGGGAAGTTCAGGCTGTTGTAGCAAACCTGACGGCTTTTGATGTTCAGCTTTTACTTGCGCACATGTCAAGCATTTAGCTACATAGGTGGCTATAGACTTCTTCAAGCCTATCCACCAAAAATTTGCCTTTAGATCCTGGTACATCTTATCAGCTCCAGGATGAACGGAATATTTAGAACTGTGGGCCTCCTGGAGGATAACATCTCGAAGTCCCCCATAAATTGGAACCCATATTCGTCTATTCAATCTCAGAATTCCGTCCTTGCTAAGAGATAACTGTTCCTCAGTTACCCCTAACTTTTCATTAGGGTAGTTAGCTTCCAACACAGCTTCCTTCTGTGCAGCTAACAACCTTTCATTCAAACTGTTCTTTATTTCAATGCTCTTGGCATTGATTCGGATGGGTTTCACCCTTTCCTTTCGACTCAAGGCATCGGCGACTACATTCGCCTTGCTGGGATGGTATCTGATTTCACAATCATAATCATTCAAAGTCTCCATCCAACGGCGCTGCCTCATGTTTAAATCCTTCTGATTAAACAGGTGCTGGAGGCTCTTGTGATCAGAATAGATCACACACTTGATACCATATAAATAGTGCCTCCATAGCTTTAGTGCAAATACAACGGCACCCAACTCCAAGTCATGGGTGGTGTAATTCTTTTCATGCACCTTTAACTGTCGTGAAGCATAGGCAATAACCTTGCCTTTCTGCATAAGCACACACCCCATGCCAGTGTGTGATGCATCGCAGTAGACTATGAATTCTTCGGTACCTTCAGGCAATGTCAGTACAGGAGCATTGCTCAACTTTTACTTCAGAATATCAAAAGATTCTTGCTGCTTAGGTCCCCAGTCTAACTTAATCTTCTTCCTAGTTAAGGAAGTTAGGGGTGCAGCAATCCTTGAAAAATTTTCGATAAAGCGCCAGTAGTATCCTGCTAAGCCTAGGAAGCTACGAATCTCTGTAGGCATCTTTGGCTCTTGCCAGTTCATAACTGCTTCTACCTTAGCGGGATCCACTTGGATACCACGCTCACTAACCACATGCCCAAGGAATTGGACTTCTCGAAGCCAAAATTCACACTTTGAAAATTTGGCGTAGAGTTTCTCATGATGTAGAAGTTTAAGAATACTGCGAAGGTGTTTCTCATGGTCAGCTTGGTTCTTCGAGTAAATGAGAATGTCGTCGATGAAGACGATGACGAATTTATCTAAGTAAGGGGCTGTTTGGTAGCCTCTGAATGGTCATTAAGAGGCTACCTCTTAATGGAACCATTAAGAATTTTACCAATGAGAAGGTAGAAGAATGTGACATGTGATGATTTACCATTCAGAGGTTACTTCTTAACCATTCAGACTTGAGGTTACCTCTTATTCATTCAGAGGTTTTAAACCATTAAGAGGTAGCATCTGAATGGTCATTAAGAGGCTACCAAACAGCCCCTAAGGCTTGCAAACGCGATTCATGAGATCCATGAACACAGCAGGTGCATTAGTGAGCCCAAAAGGCATCACTAGGAACTCGTAATGACCATAACGAGTCCTAAATGCAGTTTTGTGTACGTCTTCATCTCTAACCTTCAGTTGGTGGTAGCCTAACCTTAAGTCAATTTTCGAGAAATAACTTGCCCCTTGCAATTGATCGAACAAATCGTCGATCCTGGGCAAAGGATACCTATTCTTTATTGTGACCTTATTAAGCTCACGGTAATCGATGCACAGACGCATCGATCCATCCTTCTTCTTGACAAACAAGACTGGTGCTCCCCAAGGAGACGAACTAGGTCTAATGAAACCTTTAGCTAGCAATTCATCCAGTTGTGCTCTCAATTCCTTCATCTCTGTTGGTGCTAACCTGTAAGGTGCTCTAGCAACAGGTGCTGCTCCAGGGATGATGTCAATTCTGAATTCCACTTGCCTATCTGGTGGTAAACCAGGTAGTTCTTCGGGAAAAACTTCAGGGTATTCAGAAATGACGGGAATGTCTTCCATCTTAGGTTTCGGCTCATCAATAGTCACTTGTGCCATGTAGATGACACAACCCTTCTTTAAACACTTAGAGGCCTTGAGCATAGTCACTTGCTCAGGCAGTCCATACCGGGCATCTCCCTGAATGGTAATTAATTCGCCAGATGGAGTCTTGATCACCACTTGTTTTCTATTGCAGACAATCTGGGCCTGGTTATGAGATAACCAATCCATGCCTAAAACGATGTCAAAACCGGCTAACTTCAAAGGAAGTAGGGACAAAGGAAAAGAGTGGTTCTTAATGGATATGAAACATCCATCTAACATGGTTGAGGCGGTTTCTATGGTGCCATCTGCTAACTCCACCTCATACTTTACACTTAAAGTTCTAACAGGCAATTTCAACAATTCACAAAACTTGTTATCTACGAAAGAATTATCAGCGCCTGAATCAAAAAGTACTCTTGCATAGACATCATTTATGAGAAAGGTACCTGTGATCACGTTATCGTCTTGCACAGCCTCCTTCGCATCCATTCTGAAGACTCTAGCATTGGTCTTCTTGACCTCCTCAGGCTTCTTGGCGTATTTGGGGCAGTTGGTCTTGATATGCCCCTTCTCATTACAGCTGTAACAGGTTGCATCCTTCAACTTTTTGCAATCCAAGGTCTTATGTTCCTTGGACTTGCATATACCACAGGCAAAAGTTCTTGACTGAGTCTGCGAGTTCGATTCTAACCTGCACTTCCCGAAGTGCTGTTTCTTGCAGATCTTGCACTTGGGCTTTTCACCAGACTGATGCCCATCCTTCTTTGACTCAGACCCTTTCTTGTGGTCATTGCTTCCTCGGTGCTTCTTGTTTGACCTCCGTGAATTGTCATCTTCACGTTTTCTTTTCTCAGCATCCTTATTTCTCAGCGATCTTTGTCTGACCGCATCCAGAGTGAGGGACAAAGATATATCAGCAACAGATCTAAAAGTAGCTGGCCGAGAGGCCTTCACGCTCGCCTTGATTTCTGGGGCTAAACCCCCGATGAAACGAGCTATCCTTTTGGGTTCCGGGGTTACCAGATACGGAACCAATCTGGACATTGTATTGAAGCTCGTGAGGTAAGCTTGGCAGTCAAGGTTCTGCATAACCAATGATAGAAAATCAGACTCTATCTTCTCAACCTCGTGTTGAGGGCAGTAGTTTTCCCTGATGAGGGCAACAAATTGCTCCCATGTCATGTTGTACAATGGGATCTTCCCAGTGGCTTGAATCAGTGATCTCCACCAGGCTAAGGCCTCGCCTTTAAACGATTGTGACACAAACTTGACTATATCCCTCTCAGCGCACCCGCTGATATCCACTACTGTGTCCATCTCATCTAACCACGTCATGCAGTCAATGGCTCCCTTTTCCCCAGTGAAATCCCTGGGCTTGCATGAAACAAAGTATTTGTAGGAGCAACCCTTATTACGGGGTTCTTGATTTTGTACAATCTGTTGAGATGGAGCACTGTGGTGGTTTGAGGAGAGTCAATCATCATCTTTCTTTGGTTCTTCCTTCTTTGAGGGAGGCTTGCTGTGAGCCTCAGAATGAGTCTTTGGCTTTGAACGCGGCGCAGATAGGGTTCTACTTCGAGTCCCACTATAATCTTCATACTGCCGCTCTAAGGCCTTTGTAACAGCGTCGTCTACTAACGCTTTCAGTTCAGCACCCGTTATATTAATTCGGGCGTTATCATTATTCTCCCTTGGGTGACTATTAATTTCATCCGAGTCAGCCATTTTAAATTTGAACTGTTGCATAAGACAATGACAATAGTTTATTTGGGAGTTTATTATGGAATTGCCCCTTAGGGTAATTCATTAACCATGGTAAACGTAGACCATATTTGGTTAATTTGTTACTCACATTTATTTAGGATTTCTATTATAATTTATCCTAATTATAAACAATAACAGTATTATTAGCACAAAAGGCTTAGTCACAGGGACATTTTAAATTATAAGCCATGATTTCAGAGAATCAAGGCATGAAGGTTTGAACATAGTTCTTTACCTTTTTCAGACAGGGTTGTAGACTATTACTGTCTTTTGTCTCATATGAAAATGAGCAGGGCCCGTAGGCACTATATTACCAACGTATGGTCAAAATATGATCATCTTAATTGATGATTTAAACCCATGATTCATAGATCATTAAGTTGGGTTAGGAATCTTTGGAAAGATCCTTATAAAAGAATGACGTGTGTGATTTTTAACGAATCATGTCTGCCAGGAGCGTTAACATGTTTTCAGATGTTAACGGGGATTTGAATCTTTTTAAACAGGCCTTACCATCTTGGCCAGGTCTTATAATGACACTGAGGCTAGGTTACACCGTTAAGATTCTTAATTAATATTTAAATAGGCAGATATATTTTTTAAAAGAAATGATTTTCATTTATTTATTTCATATATAATTTATTTATGCATATAATGGCAAAAATGAAATTTATAAAATAAACATTCCATTAATTATTAATAGATTACACGTCGCCCTAAACGGGACTTTTAATAAACAAACTTACCCACGCAGGGGTTTAAACAGAGACTTACCCACGCAGGGGTCAACTAAAATACTAGTCCACGTAGGGACTTAAACAACAACATACCCTCGTAGGGGTTAACAGAAAGATAGGCCCACGCAGGGGCTCAAAACACAAACATACCCACACAGGGGTCAATACAGCAAGACAGGCCCACGCAGGGGCTCAACTGGTACAAAGAAATTACAACAAATAATGGAAGGATTCAATGGTCCTTCTTGCTCTTCCCTTTTATTAGGCTTGTCAATCCTTGGAAGAAACTTTGTCGCTCCCTGCGCTCTCGGTGAAAATCTCGCTCGACTTGGTCCAACCTTTGAAGAATTTCTTCTCGCTCGGGTGGGGAAAACCGTGGCGGCTGCGATTGTTGCCGAATTATAGGTCTAGCAGGTATTTGGTACCCATGAGTTGGGTACCCTACTCCCCAAGGAGCTCCATACGGTCCTTCAGGATGAAGAGCGTTATAGTTGGCCGCTACCAAGTATGGGTCGGCTTCAGCGTAATTATAGTTGGTGTGAGCCGGCTGCTCAAATGGGTTGTACGCCATCGAACCAGTGTATGCCGAAATCGGGTTATCAAAACCCATCGGTGGTGGTTGCGGTGCAACTGGGTGTGAAGGCCCACCCATTTACGGGTCTTCTTGTAGTGACGGATAATGACTGCCACTTGATTGACGAGGGCAGCTAAAGTGGAAATCCCCTGCTCGCGCAGACATACGTGCGCCTGTCCTCCTACGCCTCAGCGGTTCTGGAGGTGCCTGATTAACTGGTGGTGGTGGAGGCGGTGGCGTGACTGCCACAAATCGTGAATCCCCAGAGGGATCCTGCTGTTGCTGCTGCTGGTGAGGCGACGAATGATGAGAAGGTGTGAAGTACCATTCGTGCTGGTTAAACCGTGCTTAAAAGCTGTCTGGACCACCATAGGGTGATCCGTGAAAAGAAGATCCATCCGAGATCTCGATGGGATGGTTCGGTGTACCGCTTGCAGGTTCGACGGGATCCGTGTCCTCGTCCATATCCTCCGCATGATCGCCGGAGAAATGATCCTCTGGCCCCAATGGGTTAAAACCCACTGGTTCTGGTATGTAGTTTGCCGGGTTAAACCGACCCCGAAAAACAGGTGTGGGGTCTCCAAAAGAATTGTGCGATAAGGATCGCTGAAGAGGTATATAGGAAGGTTGAGGGTTATCGGGCTCATTTTCCGACTGTGGCCCATAAGAGTTTTGAAAGGGAGGCGTCGAACTGTGCGAGACAGACCGTCTTGCAGGCTCGAAAAGGTTCCTCCTGTTTTCTCGAGGATCTGCACTTGCAGTGGTAGTAGGAGCTCGCATGTGCGAAGGCCCGGCCTCGTGGTCATTGGGGGCAGTGATTGGCCCCTTGCCTCTTCCTCTTCGTCTGAAGAATCTTGGCGGCATATTTAGTCCTGTCAATATAACATAAGATAACGACAAGAATATATAAAATAAAGGACAAAACAAAACAAAGTAGAATTTGTCCTATGTTATTTGTCTAGACTCGAAAGTTTAGAAATGTGCAATTGTGTCATTGAGATTAAACACAAAAGGCTAGTGTTTAATTCACTCAATGTTGGCTCTGATACCAACCTGTCACACCCCGAATTCCACGTGTCATCGGTGGGCCCGGTGGGGAGTATCGTGACGTGGTTGGCAACATAATAGTCAAACAACACAATATTTAAATGCACAGCGGAAGCAAATGAAAGATATATTTCAACCGAATTTAATATTGTAATATCGAGTATCACAACAGTTGAAATTAAATCCACAGACGGATCAAAAATAAATAGGAAACAGTAGTTCAACAGACTTTAGGCATCTTAAGCTTGCGAGACTTCTATTTATGCTAAGGAGACCGGAGAGAATGTGATTTAGACCCTACAATTTTGAATACTATTAGAATCGTAACGGGTCTTTAATTAAGTCTAAAAACTTAGACCGGTTAGTTTTAAAGATACGGTTCGTACGCACGATTAAGCGAAGACCGGAGAGAATGTGATTTAGACCCTACAATTTTGAATACTTGCTTAATATGGGTATATTATTCACATTATGGATTTTGAGATAAAACCGATAAGGTTTGACCCGTTTCGGCTAATTTATGCAAACTAGTTACATAAACCGAACCGAACGCGCAAGAGGCGTAACGGGTAACCATGAGAGCCAAATACAGGTTTCATAAGTTAATATGCCTTAAATATGTTGTGACATCAGTAAGATATCTTTTATTATGCCCGAAACGAGTTTAAACACAAACTATGCCCCGTAGGGGTAGTTTGGTCATTTACAAGTTTATAAAAGAGTTTAAGTATTAACCTGAGTTACAGGTCTGATATAATCAGCAAATATACTTAATTTAATAAGTTATAACAGTAGGGTAAAGTATATATGTGAAATTTATCAATTATAACCAACTATGCACCGTAGGGGCATTTTGGTAATTTCACATAAGCCGAAAAGCTCAAAACTGAAGTCTGAGTTTAACAACTTTTGCTTACTGTTAAAATATTATAATTTACCTAAAATATCAGTAGGTATCAACCCTTGTATGTTTAAAATAGTTCTAGTACATACTATGCGTTAAAAACGCTTAAAAAGGCGATTAGAAGCCGTTTCCGGGTTCTATATAGAAATCTGATATTTTTATTATTCCAGAAGGTTTAAAATAATTTATTTATCATATGAAATCAGTAGCAAAAGGTTTGGGGTCAAAAAGATATGTAAAACTCATTTTATAGCCCGAAAGGGCAAAACCGACAATTACCGGGTTAAGCTTATAACTCTAAGTCATGCTCTGCCTAAAATTAATTAAAAATCTCCAAAAATCCCAAAATAATATATTACATCAGTGGGTAAAGATTTTGATATCAAAAAGTAGGTTTAAATAGGCTATACGCTAATTATGTCGTTTAACCGCTAATAAAGCTTTCTAATTACGCTAACGAGCATAACTCTCAATCTACACCTCAAACTGATGTCAAATTTTGTGTGCAAGTTTATAAATCAATAACTAAGGTTTATACTCTTTTACATTTTCAAAAATCACGTTTTAAGGTGAAAAGGGCATAATGGTCAACATATAGGCAATTAACGGAATCATGCGTATTAATTGGATAACTAATGATCCAAGGTGTATAATCACAGAGGGTTATACTTGCATGTAACCTGGTCCTATTAAAGCTCTAAGGCATTTCTAAAACATGCTTAAACGGGTCAGAACTGAAAGTCAAAGCAAAAGTCAAATTATGCGACTTTCGGTTCCGAACCGGGTCTCTACTGAAAATTGTCGGGTTGAACATGTTTAGCCATGTTCTTACATTGATTACCAAGTTATATTAATGATCAAACAGGTTGTATGGGTTCTACATTGCTAATTATGCATAAATTGGAAATTAAGCATTCTGTTGACTTTTTAATAACAAGTTTGACCCGACATTTGACCTACTTAGAGTGGGAATCAAAGGGTGCCCTTTTAAGGGTTTATTGCCCACATAATTACCAACTTATAACTACTTTTAATTCAACTAATCACTGGACCATTAGTAATTAATCATTAAGTCAACCGTTAATTACGACGGTTTGACTTTTAAGTTAAAACTAAGTAAAAACTCAACTAAGAAAGGTTAAGCATACTTACTGAAGTCCTATGCACGATTAGTGATCACTTGAATCTGCTTTGGAGCTCCAGAAATGATCAGAAATGCTAAAGGAAGGTGTGGTTGCAATGTTGCAACATAAGGCCTTTATATAGTGCTCAAAAGCTCTTAGATCATTGACAACAAGTGCTATGAATGGCCATGGATCATCAACAGATGTCCCTAAGTGCCTAGGACTGTTTAGGGGTCTCCCATATTGTGAAAATATATGTTTTGGGTCGGTTATGCGCATAAACAGGCTGCTGTCTAGAGTTTCTGCAACTGGGGGTCTGACGCGGCCCGCGTAAAGTTTTATTAACCTTTACGCGGCCCGCCTAAGCTCCGTTTTCAGGTTTTCACATTTTTAAGTTGTTGCATCTTGTCTCTTGGCTTTCCAAAGGTCAACCAAGCTTATTTCTTGCAATTTGACCCCTTCATATTTATTTACAAGGGCTTCAAGACTTATACCCCCTATATTAAGTCCTTGGTCACTTCATGTTAACCCGAAAAGTCCTAAACTTCATCGTTGACGCTTTTAACCCTTCGCATACGAATTTGATCATAACTTTCTCATACGATAACGAAACTTTATGAAATTTATATCGTGCATTCTAGTGAGCATAATTAATCGTTACAAAGCTTCGGGTTTGTTAAAAGGTCACTCAGAGGTATAACTTAAACATGTTGACACATTTAACCCCTGTAGTTCGTAATCACTCACTTTCTTTCATATTTAGCTTCGTATGATCCATGATTTATTCGTTTGAAGGTATGCGCATCATGTAGGGTTATTATAAAGTATATTTATTCACTGTTGACATTTTGAACTCGTATATTCACATACTTTCCATGTTTGTCAACTTTAGTCCTTCTAGAACATTCTTTCACACGTTCAAACCTATGACACGTGTCAATACATTATAGGACGTGAATTTTCAAGGTGTTACATACAAGTACTGGTGGCCATGCATGAAGAAGGATATCGCTCTTTATGTTTCGAAGTGCCTGACTTGTTCGAAGGTCAAGGCTGAGCATCAAAGACCCTCTGGCTTACTCGTTCAACCCGAGATCCCGATGTGGAAATGGGAGAGTAGAGCTATGGACTTCATAACGAAACTTCCGCGCACGACCTCAGGTCACGACAGCATCTGGGTTGTCGTTGACCGATTGACTAAATCACCCCATTTCCTGCCGATACGAGAAAACTTTAAGGTAGAAAAATTATCCCGAATCTACACCGATGAGATCATTTGTCGACACGGGACGCCTCGTGACATCATCTCTGGCCGCGATGGTCGGTTTACCTCGCGTCTTTGGGAAACATTTCAATCTGCTCTCGGTATTACTCTTAATCTAAGTACCACTTTCCATCCCCAAACTGACGGTCAGACCGAAAGAACGATTTGTACCCTTGAAGACATGCTTCAATCGTGTGTCATAGATTGGTGGTAATTGGGACGCGCACTTACCTTTGGTCAAATTCTCGTACAATAACAGTTATCATTCTAGCATCCAAATGGCACCATTTGAGGCATTATACGGAAGGAAATGTCGATCGCCTATTGTATGGCACGAGATCGGAGACGCGCAAATTACCGGTCCTGAGCTGTTTCAAGAAATGACTGACAAAATCCTCCAAATTCGAGACAATTTGTTGAAAGCTTGGAGTCGACAGAAAAGTTACACTGATAGACGCCGCAAGCCCCTTGAATTTGACGTTGGCGATCACGTACTCCTAAAGGTTGCACCTTGGAAGGGAGTGATCAGATTCGGCAAGAAAGGAAAGCTCGCGCCTCGATATGTTTGACCCTTTAAAATTCTGGAAAGGATTGGGAAGGTGGCCTACAGACTCGAACTACCAGAGGAACTTTGTAACGTCCACCCGACTTTCCACGTTTCGAACCTTAGAAAGTGTTTAGCCGACCAGGAATTACATATCCCTCTTGAGGATTTACAAGTGGATGAAACATTACACTTCATGGAAAAGCCTTTCGAGATCATGGGACGAGAAACTAAGGTGCTCAGATGCTCACGCATTCCCATTGTGAAAGTTCGCTGGGAAGGCAAACCCGGCGCCGAGTTCACTTGGGAACTCGAAAGTGACATGAAGGCGAAGTACCCGCAACTGTTTGTTACACCTACTTCTTAAATTTTGGGACGAAATTTCCTAAAGTAGGGGAAGCTGTAACAACCCGCTTTTTGGAAAGTCAAAGTACAAGTCAAAGTCAAAGGAAGAAAAGATTGCTAATTGCGATCTATCACTCCTTGCTTAACTATGGGTTGTACGTTAATGACTTGTAATTGAATCTTTTTATTTAATCGCTTTAGTTGTATTATGTGGAGTATCTATTAATAATCGAGGTTTAATCGCTTGTTTAATCGCTAATCCACTTATCGCTAATCGCTATCACATTCGCAACTCGAATTATGTGTTCTGGATATTGTTTTACGTGTGCATGCCATTATGTGTTACCTGTGCATGTTATGTTTATGTTGAGGTGTTTAATCGCAATCGCAATTCTATCGCATCGCAATCGAATCGCAAACGCAAAACGCAAGTTATTTATAGTGATTGTATGTTAGATATAGTAGTTAGGCTATTTGTGTAACTATTGGGTAATACTATCGCATCGCTCACTCGAATCGCATCGCAATGCTCAGCACACAAAACGAAACATCGAAACGGAACTCGCCGGAGCCACTCGATCGAATGACCGTTCGATCGAATGGTCATCCGAATTCGGATGACCATCCGTTCAGATGGCCATCCGATCGATGTGCCATCCGATCCATTCCATCCACCACTTTCCTTTTTTGGAAACCCTATAAATACCCTCCTGTCACATCACAAGTGATGTGACACCTCCCTCTCAGTCGACCAGCACACTCAAGCCTTCTTTCTCTCGATTTCTCATGATTCTTGTAAGTTTTCAACTCAAATCTTGTACTTCTATGAACTACACACATTCCTTCATCATTTTCACCTTTGAATCTCAACATTTAACCATGAAATCGACGGATTTGAGGTGTTCTAGGATGACGTCATCATGGAGTTCTTATGAACTTCAAGTTTTGGCTTCATTCCACCAAGAACAACTCATATCTAAAGGATTTCCTCATGATTTCACAACGGTTTCGCATAGATCTAAACATTTCCAATGTTGAAAGGATCGGGAGATGTTTTTCCAACTTTCTTTCAACTCTTTTACACTAAATGCACTCAAAACCGATAGAATCGGAACTCATTCATGCCTTCTACTCTTCCCTAGTGATGTGTCGGTTTGAGATCTGAATCCTATCAATGAGACAACTGATTTCTGGTTGAACATGAAACCACCCATCACGAACAGCTGGCTGATCGGATTGGGGTGATTCCCGTTCGATCGGATAACCTGAGTCTGATGGAGTTTCTGTTTTTTAAACACGTTGTCATACCGTCTCGAGCAAACCGCAAAACCTTTCAAAACCTTCAAAATAAGCAAGTCAAGACGATCGAACCGCAATCCGATCGGATTGAACTTGAGCTTCAACACTTAATCAATTTCATGATTTTCAAAGAACATCAGTTCCAACGGAATGCCATCCGATCGGATTGCTATCCGATCGAGTAACCGTCTTGCTGTGAACTTGTTCTCAACTAAGAAGCCTCACCAATCGGATCACTATCCGATCGAACGACCATTCGATCGATCGACCTGAATGGTAGAGATACTTCTCTGTTTTCAAAATGCTACAACGAAAACTTCAAAGCCATCATACACAAGCACATCCTTCCCAAACGAATGTCAGTCCGAATGAATGGTCATCCGATCGGATGACCATCAGAACGGATTGACATCCGATCGAATGACCATCCGATCGGATTGCCATCCGATCGGGTTACCGTTCGACACTTGGTCACTTTTCACCGATTTACGCACCGCTCTTCGCTTATGCTATCGTTAACTGTTCAGGATAATCACCCTAGGGCTCCCTTCAATCCATTACTTCCATCGCTGTGAGTATACTCGATCCCTTTTTGCTTTATGCACTTTTGGGTGTTACATACGTTACTTATTCTAAATCACATCGACACACAACGCAACCACTATTTATACGCTGACCGTTATTGCATGTTACTTGTTACTCGATGAATGCTTGTATGTTATGTTAACACAGTGATTGTTGCCTGACACCTTATCATTGTCGATAACCTACTAGCTTCGCATTATACATGTTACATGCTGGTTATGCGTAAACGCTTTCGAACTCTACTATTACTATTAAACTTGTATGCTCACCTTTACACTATGTGTATTGACCTCTATTTTAACGTGTGTGACAGGTATTTGATTGCTTAGGATGCTGTGCTTACCTGCTTTATGGAATCAAGTAGGGATGAGAGTCTAGAAACAAACAAACAATTTATTTATTTAAATCTGAGTTGTCGGAACATGTTTTGTTTTGAGATATCTATGTCTGTAATAATTGATTACTTGATGGGTTATGGTATGGGACATAATATTAACTATCCGATAAATTAGTTGTTATGGAATTTCTCTTGACAATCTGTTTCGCTCAGTGCCATGCCCCGATGTTTCCGTCATCGGTTGGGGTGTGACACCCAGGTGCACACTTTATATTATTACATGAACGGTATTAGGCAACATTCAAGTAATGAATGACAGTCGCATATGCAATATAAAAACTTGGGAAACCTGTATTGAATACCTATCCAGGATGATGTTTCAAAGAGAAATTGGGTGGGAAATACGCGTTATTCATAAATCGTGAATAACAAAACAATAAAAGAATTCAGATTCTAGAAACTTGAATGGGAGTGATTATCCAAGTAGACATTATCAATAAGATTCTATCGAGGAAAAGTAACGATCACATTAACGAATGTGATTGCATAAAAGTCTTATAAAAAGGAAAACATTCTATATGCTTTGAGATGAAAAGGGTAAAACTAATAATTGTTAAATTTAAACAAGGTTTTACCAAATAAAATCAGAAATATGGACGTGAATCGAGAATTTACTTACATGGGAAGTAATGTAATAGTTATAATAAGGTCACGTGTACCATGTGTTGATTGCTTACTCTGGCCAAGTAAGTAGCAAACACATGATACCATGAACTTCTTATAATGAGCACATATATGACCAATGTAGTAAAGACAAGGCTAACGGGATGAGTTAAAAAGGAGTCAAACGGGTCAAATAAAGAATAAGATTTGATTGTTCATACGTGATGGATTTCACGCGAACAAGTCTAACGGGTCAAATAAAGAATAAGGTTTGATTGTTCATAAGTGATGGATTTCACGCGAACAAGTCAAACGGGTCAAATAAAGAATAAGATTTGATTGTTTATAAGTGATGGATTTCACGCGAACAAGTCAAATGGGTCAAATAAAGAATAAGGTTTAATTTTTCATAAGTGATGGATTTTACGTGAACAAGTCAAAGGGGTCAAATAAGGAATGAAGTTTGATTGTTCATAGGTGATGGATTCCACGCGAACAAGTCAAACAGGTCAAATAAAGAATAAAGTTTGATTGTTCATAAGTGATGGATTTCAAGTGAACGAGTCAAACGATTCAAATGAAATATAATGTTCGAAAATGAATGTAAACGCAAACTGGGTAACAGGATCGTTAAAGCATTAAAATAACGAGCCCGGGTAATGGGACGTGAGTGAATATAAACGAAAACGCAAACCGGGTAATGAGAGTGTTAAAACAGTAGAATAAAGGACCTGAGTAATGGGTTGTGATGAATGTAAACATAAACCGGGTTGCGGGAAGCGTGAAACAAATTGATGCATAAAAGACGTATGAAGTCATAGAAGCAAAAGAGTTGTTCGAACGAAAAATAATCTAGTCATGGACTATGATCGCATGGGCGCACGCGCGGATACCATCAGATGATGTCTCATCTGTGTAGGAGAACGAGTATTTTAGGCAACACACACAAAATGCGGTGGTTGCTACTAAAGATGGTAGTTGTGACTCGGTGGTGACGAGTGGTCAATTTCATTTAACCCTTGCGCCAGGATTAAGCGCAAATGACGATCACCCAAATGGGATGAAACGATTAATAGACCCGACAAATGAATGTGACATATAAATGACTCGTGTGGTCATAGAAAACAGAAATATTGCCAACGCGGATCAAACATGGTCTAAGAGCCATAGTTGAAATAGAAATAAATTAGCCTTCATGGTCAAAAGAGCCTTGATTGGCGAATAAAAGAAAGATAAAATAAATGATTCCTCTTTCAAACATAAAAAGGATTAAATTATCAACAAATACATTTAAAGAATGACACGGGTAAAGGGATGATCTACGGGATCACCACGACCTTCGGGTCATAAATAGTGTAAAGGTTTACAGAACCAAAATGACATTCGGGTTACGAATCGAGAGGAATGAACCTTGTAGGTCTCACCTTAAATAGGTGAAAGCCTAAAGAAATAGCCTACGAGGCTAAGTGAAAGGGGCTTATAGGTTACTTAGACAAAGCGAGAGAACCGGTTACGATTCCTCGCATAAAATAAGAATCGTAAAGAAGAAATGCTTGGTTATCAATTGCTTGACACGAGTAATTGACATAAGTTAAAAAGAAAACGTTAAACTAAAATTCAGTTTTAGTTAGAAACGACGTTTTAACAAACATAAATAGTATGAGAGGAATTCGAAAATGATTAATATTAAAAGAAACTGGTCTTGACACCAATAGGTGCAAGACGATAAATTCGAAAGGAAAATTTTTGAAAACGAAAAGATTGTTATGAACTTAAACATGACGTGATGCAATCACGGCCAAAAAAATATATAACATGGTATATGACCCTATTGTAGCACGAGCTACGGGCCTGGGGTCATAAACGCTTGAAAGTCTCGGGAAGGTAATGTGGGTATACCTGAGCTATGGGGTACAAGGTAACTGGAGACCGATAAGTCTAACCTGCAAGACCGATCAAGGTTAAATTTAAAAGTTAAAATTTGTTTAATATGTTTATCTTTATAGGATTAGCATGAAATAAATATGATGACATACTCATATGACCGAGTAGCCAGACGGTGACTCGCTCTAGTGAATTATAAAGAAAAGGAATGCTATATGGATTTGATAGCCTAGAAAGCCTTACACAAGAAAGGCGCACGCGGCAAGGCATATGACAACCTTTGACCGAAGGATTAAATGCCATGAAAACAAAATATAAATCAAGAAAAAAGAGCAAGAAAGGAGTCGGCCACCATTTGGGACATCCGAAGGACATTGTCACATCTTCCTGGTAAGATTACTGAATAATTAAAATATGAGCAACGCTCAGGTGAAAACGAAACCAAGTCCATTGGGTTAAACCCAAGGAACTACGTAAGAAATGTTTTGAGGACGAAACCTCTTTAAGGGGGTAGACTTGTAACACCCCAAAAACGGGTTTGGTAATCAAACCACGTTAATATTAAAGAGCGGGTAAAATACCGTTAGTGGTAAAAATGAACTCGTAAACAAAATAACTAGGAACAAATCAACCTTGTTAGTAACATGTATATAAGTAACAAGACAATGAGTTGTAGTCTCATACATAATCAAAACTAAACTTGAGGGACCAAAACTGTCAAAAAGGGAACTTGTGTTTTTAAAACATAAAAATTAACACATAACACACACTTAATGTGTGTATATGTCGATTATCAGGAGGTGCAACAACGGCGAACCCTTGTTCAACCAAGAACATCAAAATTGAAGGAGAGATTGCACCTCAAAGTCTTGCATGAACATGAATTATCGATCACCTAGGTTAGAGGATCGCAAGGTATGTCTAAAAACCTAGATTTGGTGAAAGTTATAACTTAAGACAAGTAGAATACTTGCAATTATATTGTTGGATTATGATCGAAAGATGAAATTGAGTGTATATGTATGCTTAATTTCGTTAGACATAATGAAATTATGAAATATTTGACGTAAGATTACTTGTAAGTGATTAACAAGTAGTTTATGAAGTGGGTTTTGATAATATGACGAAGTTGATGATAAACTTGAGTTTAGAATCATCATACATAGTAGTAATAAGAAAAATACTTGAACAATTTATGTGTTTAAGTACATGTTCATACTTGACATGAAATGAGTTTTTGTATGATACGATGAATAGATAATATATTCATGTTAAATGATGTTTTAAATCATCATTTGTTTATGAATGTTTAAAGTATTTAGCTAAGTTTGATGTATGGGTAGATTCCATTTATATGATGCAATGGGTTGACTTACAGTGATGAAACAATCCCAAGTTCTTGTATGGGATTGATAGATTAGCATACAATGATTGAAATCATGTTAAATTGATGTTAACAATTGTATGGATTTAGTAGAGAAATTTAGTTAAAACGGTGGCCTAGAAATAACGCCTACCGGGTACTTGATGGAATGCCTAAATGAGTTTGTTGAACTTAATTGTGCATTTCATATGTTAAAAGGCAGTTGACTTTTAAAAGTCAAACTGGCCTATAATAGGATCAAATGATAATTTTGACGTAAAGTCCGTAAGGTGGGATAGTCGTAATAAATGATGACTAATCTAACCATCTTGTGAATGATAAATGGTAGTTTAACGCTTAACAAGCTAGGTGGAAGCGGGACAAACGGGTCAAGTACGTAGGAAAAGCATAATCAGATGCAAGGTAAGTAAAACTTACACCTTTCTAGTAGAACAAATATTTATGTATTGGTTAAGAATACTGTGAACCAGTATTTGAAAGAGTCTTAGAAATATGACGTTCCGACACAGATCGAAATGGTTCGGAACAAGTGAAAATGGTAAGAAACCATAACTGATGGTAAAAAGGGTAAAATAGTAATCTAGTCACGAGTTGACGGATAAATAATGAGTTTTGAAAAAGACACCCTATGGCGTAAGCCATAATGGGTCAAACGAATTAAGAAACGACATTTAAGTAATGTGATCATATGGTGCAAGCCAAAATGGGCTAAATAAGTGAGATGGCAAATAATTACCATCTCACAATAATAAAATGGTCATTTAGGCTAAACTTGTCAAATGGTGATGTTATCATCATTTGACAATAATGACTAATGGTCGCTTGTCGAGTTTTGTGCCCACAGGAAAATAGCGTATGGCTTGCATCGCTATTATCTAGCAATTAATAGTGCATGGTAGTAAAACAGGTCAATTCTATGAACCAAGCCAAGTATGTGAATGGGTTAAACTCTCACTAAGGACTTAAGGTCCGATGAGAGTTAAACCAGTCATGGGTGAACATTGGATTACCTAAAGAGAGGTATATCTATTAATTAACATTGGATTACCTAAAGAGAGGTATATCTATTAATTTAAATTGTAGACTTTATGTTCTTAGGAACATAATGATTTAAAATAGATCATGGGTTAAAGGTGCTCACTTGGTCAAATATGCTTTTAAAAGTCCTTCGTTGTAAAAGGACTAAGTTGACCAAAACGCCATCAATTTACAAACCGGACAAACGACCCTTAATGGTAGTTTAAATATGAGTTTTATAATTCGGCCAATCCTTATGGTAGTATAAAATAGAAGGCTTAAACCATTTTAGCTTCAAGCTACGTAATGGGTCATTTTTTGCAAAAATGACCTAGGGGTAGAATGGGAATAATTTTTCCATTCACGATCCATCACATTTGAAGTTATGATGATATATAAATGAAAATAATAAGTGGGAACGCGAACTATAAATAAACAGACTCGGTTAAAGAGTCATGATTGAAAAGTTTGGGACTCTTAGAAAGAATTTGGATTAATCAAAGTTCGGCCTTTGAAAGGTCGAACGGGTTAATAGGCATAACCGCGAACCAGATAATGGTTGCATAAAACGCTAGAATAATATCCCGGGTTATGGGGTTTAGTCGTAAGAATAATGTTCTTGTAAAATGACGTAACTTATGTGAGATCGTTTGCTTAAACATGCAAACGGGTCAATTATTTAAAATATATATATTGGAATCAATAGCGTAAAACAATTTTATGAATCTGGATCATGGGTTCATAAGTTAGAAATGTGGGAAAATGTTTTACGAACACATCGGAAAAAGTTTCGTGCTAAACGGATGAGAATTGATCAAGTTACGGATGTTTTCGCAACAAAAACAACAAACTTGAAAAGGCTGTAGCAGCCTACCGTAAGCTACGGTGGTCTGTCGTAACTTACGACAGGTAGCTGTTGTTGATGACAAACTCTTTGTGCCGTAAGTTACGGCATAGAGCCGTAGCTTATGACGGGCTTTTTCACAAGATGTTTGTTTTGATGTTTTGGGCCTTCGGGTTTATTTTGTCACATTATAAACTCGTTGTAACTAGCGTATTTTATAATTTATGCAATATAGGTACAGATTTGAAGCACCAGCTGACGATCTAAAAAACGATAGCAAGTTGAAAGTTAAAGCTTCCGCATTATGTTTAGTCGATTACGAAACTAAACAACGATAACAAGTTGAAATGTTTTAAATTTTATTAAGTTTTATGAAACTCAAAATTGTGTATGGATGTCTATTTGTATTTATACATTTAAATGCAAAAGTTTTTATAGAATTTCAATTAATTAAGCTAGGATCTTACAACCAATGACGGAAGAGTGGTAGTAAATTTCCTGAAAAAGCTATTCTCACGTTTTGGAACTCCAAAGGCCCTAATCAGTGATAGAGGAGCCCACTTTTGCAATCTAAAAATGGAAAAAACTCTAAACGATATGGGGTATATCACCGTCTCTCGATCGCTTATCATACTCAAACCAATGGTCAAGCCGAAGTAACCAATCGAGGTTTAAAAAGAATCCTAGAAAAAACTGTAGGTCAAAATTGAAAAGAATGGGCAGACAAATTAGACGATGCTTTATGGGCATTTCGAACAGCTTCTAAAACACCCATAGGTACCACACTATATAAGCTAGTCTATGGAAAAACTGTCACCTCCCAATAGAAATTGAACACAAAGCATATTAGGCACTAAAAAAATGTAAACTTAGACCAAGAAATTTTACGAAAAAATCGCCTACACCAGTTAAATGAGTTAGATGAACTAAGAATTCAAGCATATTCCAACTCAGAAATCTATAAGGAACGCTCAAAAAGAATACATGATAAATGCATAAAAGGACCTAAGGAATCCAGAGAAGGAGATCAAGTACTCCTCTTTAACTCTACGCTACATCTTTTTTCTGGGAAAACTTAAGTCTTGATAGTCTAGACCTTTTACCATCACCAAAGATTACTCTCACGGTGCAAAAAATATTAAGCCTCCAAACGGAGAACCATTTAAAGTAAATGGACAAAGTCTTAAGTTCTATGAATTATTCCTCGATGATGAAGAAACGGAAATAACCTTGCAAGAGATAGATAAGTGACGAGAGAGCAACAACCTGTATATATTTTTATTTGTTTTGTTATAATAATCCATCTTGCAGGTTGTCGTGAAAAGATCATGCCGAAAAGATCATCATACCAGGTAAAACAAGCCGAGGAATCAAGCGACAGAGAAACGATCAAAATTTATTATCTTAAAATTTAAAAAAGGGAAAGATACGGGGCCATGTCAAAACTGCAGATGGGATAAAACCCTTTTCTCAGCAGTTTCATTTTCAAAACCAACACGGACCGATTCTCTGAACCGCCAGTTCCTCGCGCTCTTTTGTAACTTTTCGATGATTTCTTCACACGAAACTCTTGCAAGGTATGTTCCTAATATCTAGATTAGTTTTATTTATGTTTTGCATGTTAAATAACATCAAGATTCGGGTAAAAATCTAGGGTTCTTGAACTTGACCCATGTCGATCCAAATTTTTTTCTTAGATCTTATTCGTAGTAGATAGTAGAAGTGTTCTGAAGAGTAAATCATCAAACCATTGTGAAAAAATCATAAATTTTCAACTGGTTTAAGTAAAACCTTGTTCTTAACCAACAAAAAACTAAAAATTGAAGGGTGAAATGAGTTGGTAACTTGAAATTGATACTTGGGGTTTGTTTTTCGGGGTATACAGCACATTGGGGGACCAAAAATTTTGGACTTCTCGAAGCCGGCTCAAAAGGGTTGGATTTTTGGCAAAACAGAAGGTTCACACGAGGCCGTGCCTCTAAGACACGGGGCCGTGCCCCTTGAAAAACATGCAGCACGGGGTCATGCCTCTGAGGCACGAGGCCGTGTGCAGACCCCTGTTTCTCAATTTTTCGCATTTTTAACCGCACTTGACCATTTAAATGTTCGTTCTTTGCAGGAAAATGGCCCTCCACAAATGGCTCAGGTTCAAGTCGAAACATGAGCATTGGGAAGCTTGAATGGAAATACTTAAGGCACGCAATGAAGAGCCGCCAAGACAAGTTTGCTATGACACCTTGGATACCATGGGGCAAAGAGAACACTATGACAATCTAGTAACGGGACCCCTTTGTGTCTTTCTTGAGGCACCACTTCAATCGGTTCATGAATTCAACTTTGAATTCTTAAGCACATTCGCCCTCAAGAAAGATATCGATGATATGTTGGATAATGAAGCGGTTACATTCAGATGTGGTGGTACTTGGTTTGGTATTTCGGTTGCTCAATTCGGTGTAGATGTGGGGATCTACACCGAAGATGAGGTTGGCGAGCTCGTCTTCACGGATAGCATTTTTTAGTTGCCCGAGAACACAAGAAACGCATTCTGGGCACATATAGCACTTGGGATATACAACCGAGTCACACCAAGAGTACCAAAATACGGGACCCGCTCATCCGCTACATTCATCTTATCCTAAGCGGTACACTGTGTCAGAGGAAAGATAGCGGGGGCGTTTAATCTCCGGGAGCTCACTTGCCTTTACTGCATCTTGAACCAACAACCCCTCAACGTCGCCTACATGTTGTTGAAGAACATGGCCTCAAATGCCAAAGCCACACATCCGACTCCTATCTTCTTCAGTGACTGGATCGCCTGGGTCTACAAGATCTACGCAGGACGCACCCCACGAAGCTTCACAAAAGGGTTTGGCGTCACCCGAGCTGACATCAGCCTATGTCGCAGCTTGAGTCTCATCGTCGACTACAACAATGGGCTCTTACTCTTCAAGGACAACAAAGGAAGAGTTTGGAACCTGAATGATCTGGATCAAGTCCTCGCGTTTAAAGACAACCCCAACCGTCCTCCACGCTACTCTTATGGTTTCACTCCGAGATCTTCCTCCCAAGGGGGTGACTTTCCTAACATGCATAATTTGTATAATCTCATGCAGAAAATACTTCAAGTATCCTGAAACGCCTTCAGCTTGGGGCAAAGCACGAGCACCCGAGTCAGTGGCATGGAGAGGAACATTGCCTCTATGTGTCACGGCCCCAGCCCCGGTTTGACCGGGTCAGGAGCCGCGGGACAGGAACCCGTGGTATTTATTATTGATGTGACAGCGGAAGATTTTACAGGATCTTTTGAATCGTGAAAATGCCCGATTATTTTATTTCATAATTCAGGATAAACCCCGTAATTTACAACAGAGGAATTTTACTAGGAAATTCCCTGATTTATAAAACAAGTTTATTTATTTTAACTGAGCCACCTCTTCAAGCTGGTTAGTGCTCCGTAGCACGGTTTCCTTGATTTACAGTAGGTCGCCTGAAACATGTTTTAAAAATATTTTATCAGCGGGGAAATACTGGCGAGTCATTCAATTTGATAAAATGACACATAGTTATAAATTACAGCATAAGAGCGATTACAATGACTTTTATCTTATTTTTATCTGGCGCCGTGTCACCTGGTGACGATGGTCATACCACTATTGGATCCTTCCCCAAGTAGTGATGATTATCATAGTTAGGATTTATTAGCCTAACTGTGAGAAATTAGTAATGTGCACAATACCCCAATTAGCCAGTGATTCAAGATAACCATGACTTAATCCCTGTAATTATAACTTTTGAAAATAATTGGAGTATTGTAAAATTATGTTGATAAAAAGAGAATGACTCACATTACAGATTTATACGGGCAGAGTTTAGCCTACTGATTAGCCTTGTAACCTAATTTAAATAACAATGCACACGAACTAGGTTAGTAACTAATACAGGATTTACGATAACTCACGAGACTAAAAACCTTCACAACGAATGACAAAGTGCTATACTTAAACATCCGTCGAATTCACGACTAATGACAAAGTATGGCCCTAATGTGGGCAGCACTTAAACATCCATCGGATAGTTTTCAATCGATCGGACATTGAATCGTATCAGCGATCGAGTTAATACCCGGTATCGTAGCAGCACCCCACTATGCTAATTTCGAATTTTGAGCAGTATACTTTGTGATTTGAACTGAAATTTCGACACAGATGAACTGCTTGTAACCCACTCTATTTATAGGTGAAATATGGGTCTCACACGGCCCGCGTGAGCCCACCCTTGACCTTTACGCGGCCCGCCTGAACCACCTATTCGTAGATTAGGGCTAGCGTGTCACACATAGGCTTGCCACGTGTGCGACGTGTGGCCCGGCATGCTTATCCGGTCAACCCAACTTTAACGCGGCCCGCGTAAGACTATGCTTACCCTTACGCAGCCCGTCTGAAGACCAGAAATCTTGATTTCTTGATTTTTGATATAGATTAAGGTTTCGGGGGTCCGGATTTTTACTTACAGGTCGGTTTGGGACATTTTTGAGAGTCCTTACATCCTCCCCACGTTATTTAAATCTCGTCCTCGAGATTTATTGAAATAAGTGAGGATATTTTTGCTTCATCTCCGATTCCAGTTCCCAAGTATATTCGGGTCCTCTCTTTGAATCCCATTTGACTTTGACCAATACTAGTCTTTTGTGCTTGAGAAATTTGATCTTTCTGTCTTCTATCTGAAGTGGTTTCTCTACAAATTTCAACTTTTCATTTACCTCTACATCTTGAAGAGGTACTACCAGAGATTCATCAGATAGACATTTCTTGAGGTTGGATACATGAAATACATCATGTACCCCAGCGAGCTCTTCTGGTAGTTGTAAGCGATAGGCAACTGGTCCTAGTCGCTGTATCACTGGAAATGGTCCTACATATCTTGGACTTAGCTTTCCTTTCTTACCGAACCGAATTATTCCTTTCCAAGGAGAGACTTTCAAGAGAACCTTGTCTTCGATTTGAAATTCTAACGGCTTGCGTCGATTGTCTGCATAACTCTTCTGGCGATCTCGAGCCGTCTTTAGTCTTTCCTTGATTTGAGTGATTTTGTCGGTAGTTTCTTGTACTATTTCAGGACCTGATAATTGACTTTCTCCTATTTCTGCCCAGCAGACTGGAGTTCTGCATTTACGTCCGTATAGTGCTTCGAACGGGGCAGCTTCGATGCTTGAATGATAGCTATTATTATAGGAGAATTCAATTAAAGGTAGGTGGTCATCCCAGTTTCCACCAAAATCTATCACACATGCCCTAAGCATGTCTTCTAGAGTTTGGATCGTCCTTTCACTTTGTCCGTCTGTCAGCGGATGGTATGCAGTGCTTAGATTTAGTCGGGTTCCCATTGCTTCTTGGAAACTTGTCCAGAAGTGGGAAGTGAAACGACTATCCCTATCCGATACAATGGAGAGTGGGACTCCATGTAAGGATACTACTTCATCAACATACAACTTTGCCAACCTTTCCATGCTAAAGGTTTCTTTCATAGGTAGAAAATGAGCTGATTTGGTTAATCGATCCACAATTACCCAAATCGCGTCATTACCTCTTCTGGTTTTGGGTAACTTAGTAACAAAGTCCATTGTTATGAGCTCCCATTTTCATACAGGCATTTCTAATTGTTGTAGTAGACCTGAGGGTTTCTGGTGTTCTGCCTTAACTTGTGAACAAGTAAGACATTTAGAAACATACCTAGCTATGTCCTTTTTCATTCCTATCCACCAGAAATTATTTCTTAAATCTTGGTACATTTTATTGTTACCAGGATGCATGGTATACCTAGATTTATGGGCTTCCTCTAAGATTTTATTTCTTAATTCTCCTTGCTTAGGTACCCAAATCCTTCTTTTATGGAATCTCCAAATTCCATCACTGTCTTGCTCTAATTCCTTTATTCGTCCTTTCATTCCTTCAGCATCATCCTTGATTACTGTTTCTTGAATGCTTTTCGGTTGTTCCATTAAGTCTAATTGTAAGCTTAATCTAAGAGCACGAACTCGTCGTTGTTTCTCATGATACTTACGACTTAAAGCATCAGCAACTACGTTGGCTTTTCCTTCGTGATATTGAATATCATAGTCGTAGTCACTTAAGATTTCCATCCATCTCCTTTGTCTCATATTCAATTCTTTTTGCCCAAATATGTATCTTAAGCTCTTA
Organism: Helianthus tuberosus; assembly: GCA_030545235.1. Taxonomy (NCBI): domain Eukaryota; kingdom Viridiplantae; phylum Streptophyta; class Magnoliopsida; order Asterales; family Asteraceae; genus Helianthus; species Helianthus tuberosus. The sequence goes on along the minus strand of CM060408.1, from coordinate 66,504,396 downwards.
TGGTCTGTATATACAGTAAACTTACTTCCGTACAGGTAGTGTCTCCAAATCTTAAGGGCAAAAATTATGGCTCCTAACTCTAAGTCATGAGTCGTATAGTTTTCCTCGTGCTTTTTCAATTGCCGTGAAGCATACGCAATTACATTCTTGCGTTGCATTAGCACACATCCAAATCCTAGTTTTGAAGCATCACAGTATACTTCAAAATCTTATGTTCTTCCGGTAAGGCTAGAATTGGAGCGTTTGTTAGCTTTTGCTTCAAAATCCTAAAGGCCTCTTCTTGCCTAGGTCCCCATTCAAACTTAACTGCTTTACAGGTTAGCTTAGTTAATGGTACTGCTATCTTGGAAAAATCCTTAATAAACCGTCTATAATATCCGGCTAATCCTATAAAACTTCTAATTTCCATAGCTGATTGTGGGACCTTCCATTTGGTGATCGCTTCTATCTTAGCAGGATCTACGTGAATACCTTCATGATTTACCATGTGACCTAAAAATTGCACTTCTTGCAGCCAAAATTCACACTTCGAGAATTTGGCGTAAAGTTTTTCCTTTCTTAATAAGGTTAAGAGTACATGCAGGTGCTCACAATGCTCCTCCTGACTTTTGGAGTAAGTAAGTATATCGTCAATGAAGACAATTACGAATTTATCCAAGTACGGTTTACAGATCCTATTCATCATGTCCATAAATGCTGCAGGAGCATTTGTTAGTCCGAAGGGCATGACTGTAAACTCGTAATGACCATACCTAGTTCTGAAAGCAGTTTTAGGTATGTCTTCTTCTTGTACCTTCAATTGATGATATCCGGAGCGTAAATCTATCTTAGAAAAGTATCTAGCTCCTTGTAATTGATCAAAAAGATCATCAATTCTAGGTAATGGGTATCGATTCTTAATTGTAACTTTATTCAATTCCCTGTAATCGATACACATTCGCATCGAACCATCTTTCTTCTTCACGAACAACACTGGAGCTCCCACAGGGATGAACTAGGTTGTATGAATCCTTTGCTCAGTAATTCATCTAATTGCTTTTTCAGTTCTAGCATTTCTGTGGGTGCTAACCGATAAGGTGCTTTGGCTATAGGTGTAGTTCCAGGAATTAGATGAATCATAAATTCTACTTCCCTATCAGGTGGTAATCCAGGTAGTTCTTCTGGGAATACCTCTGGGTATTCTGATACTACTGGAATTTCTTTGAGTTCCTTACCTTTAGTGTTAATGATTACCGAAATCATATACACCATTTCTTTTTTTCTTGAATAACTGGCCAATTTCATTACTGAAATGAATTTTATTGGCTTTCGAGGCTTATCTCCTGTAATCATCACTAATTCTCCTGAGGGTGTACGAATTTCTATGGAATTCTTATCACAAAGAATTCGAGCATGATTGGCTACTAGCCAATCCATTCCTAACACAACATCAAATCCGGCTAAATTCATAGGTAACAGGTTTGCCGAAAATTTATGATCTAAAAGTTCTATCTTTTCTTCTCGCACAACCTTATTTATTTTAACAGAATTCCCATCTGCCGTTTCTATAGTAAAAATCTGCCTAAGGTTGGTTAAGGGTAAGTTAAGAGCTTGGCAGAAAGAAGTATTTATAAAACTTTGGTTTGCACCAGAGTCAAATAATACTTTTGCATAAACGTCGTCAACTAGGAACGTACCAGCTATCACATCTGGGATTAGCTCGGCTTCCTGAGTAGTCAACTGGAAGGCTCTTAAGTTTCTCTTGGTAGCTCCTTCTGCAGGTTTGGTTTTGTTGTCGGCTGGTTTGACCAGTTTTGGGCAGTCTGGCCTAAAGTGTCCAGCTTCTCCACAGTTGTAGCAGACTGTTGCTTTCTTCTTCCTGCAATCTTCTTCTTGGTGCCCCGGGATTTTGCAGAAATTGCAATACCCTTTGCATCTTCCAAAATGCTTCCTTTTGCATGAATTGCAAAATGGAACAGTGGAAGATTGTCCGGTTCCCTTTCTCTTGAAATTGCTACGATTACCCACACAGAATCCTTGGGTAATCTTTTGGGCCACCTCCTTTTTCCGGGTTTCTTCTCTTGTGCGTACCAGTCCGTCAGTTAGGGTGTTAGCTAATTCCACAGCATCGTCAATAGTGCGTGGTCTCGCAGCTTTGACGATATCTCGAATTTCGCCAATCAATCCCCAAATATAACGGGAAATAAGTACCGGTTCTGGCGAAGCCAGGGTTGGTACCATTCTAGCATATTCGAAGAATGTCGAAGTATACCCTCGACAGTCTACATCCACCATTCGGTGGTTCTGGAACTTATTTGTCATTTGTTCATTTTCATACTCGGGACAGAATTTTCTTTCCACTAGCTGCTTAAATTCTTCCCAACTCATGGCATATGCCATATTTCTTCCTTTGGCTTGAAGTGCTGTATTCCACCATTCAATCGCCCCTTCTTTAAAAAGATGCGATGCATACATGACCTTGTCTTCTTCGATATATTTACTTATCATAATTACTGCTTCGGTTTTCTCCAACCAACGCAGCACCGCAGTCGCCCCTTCATTGCCTGCAAATTCAGCTGGTTTACAGGCAAGAAACTCCTTGTAAGTGCAACCAGGCGTTGCAGCTTTCATTCTTTTGAGAATTGGGGCTTGCATTCCATCGTTGTTGTTATTAATATGATTGCCGCCTCCGTTTACACTATTACTAAAATTCTCACCGTGTGTGCGTTTGCTAGGAATAATTTGTTGAGGTTCAACTGGATTTCGAGCAGCAGCAAGTATTGCTGGAATAGCATTGGCTATTCCCTGAGCAACGATATTCTCGATATCTTGCCTATTCAGAAATTGATCCTCATTGTTATGCTCAGATTGATTAACTTCATTATCGGGTTCATTACCAGCGTGTGCCATCTGGTAATTAATTTATATAAATAATTAGTATAAAATAATTAATAACCAAACCTAACAAAATAATTACACATAATCACGTAAACAAATATAGCCAAAATTGTCGATCTTTCGACTTTTGATATTTTACATATATTAGGCATCCGTACAAACTGGTTATCTTACAAAGTTTTATTTTTAAGTATTACACATAATTATATTTTTATGATTATATTATTATTATTACACACATTCTTCTACAACCCCATAACTTTAGTCGGCTGGCATCTTAGAAACGACGTTCCCTCTCGTCGTACTTCCAGGAAATTCTCTCCCCTACCTCTCTGATTCTGTTCCCTGCATCCACCAGCTCCTCGCCAAAATGGCGGAGTTCAGCCAGATTTTCCATGCTCATAGGTGGGTATAGTGGAGGTTCTGGGTCAAACTGAGGGAAAAAGGTATCAGGGTTATTTAGGAGATTCTGGAACTGCCAGTCGGTGGTCCACCATTCTTCTAATTCTGCTGGTAAAGGTTGGGTGTGGATAATAGGATCTGGAATTTCAGGCTCTAGGTTAACTGGAAGTTGCGCTTCTGCTGGGTAATTAAAAAGATTTTCACCAACAGGTCCGATGAGGTCACTAAGTGCTAGTTTATGATCTAGTTCTTCCCAGGGTGACATTTCATGGTTTTGCCTGGAACTTTCCCCAATCTCTATGGCCTTGCCTTTACCTTTGGGATCCTCTGTTTTAACAACTTTTCGTGTTTTTGGTTTCCTCCTACGCACACGCCTCCAGCCCACAATTCTTCTTCTCTTCTTTGGCTTAGGTTTCTCCGGAGGTTGGGTTTGAAATTCCATAGGTTCCTCTATGTCAGCACAATAACCGGTAAAGTCTTTGGAAACTTCCACATTAACAGGATAGAGATTGAGATTCTCAAGAGCTTCAGATAATTCATTCATGCTGTTTAGTATTTATGAAGAAACACACAAAATTTTAGTTTAAAATTTTGTAAATTAAATTTTCACAGAATCACAGAATGGAAAGCAGAAAATTTAATAATAATTACGAATATCTAACAAACCATTTTATTGAGACAAAATATTTATTTTTAGTACAACTAAAATTGTAAAGTTTCTGGCTTGTAGGTGACATAGGTGCTAGTACTGGTTTGGCGATTTAAAATATAAGTTAGCATTTACTGCTATAGTGGCTAACATATAGAGATTTGTCCATTGTTTATCTAACTTATCTTCCCATGGTGGTTTAGTGTCTATTTTCTGGGTTTCTTTATTGATCATCACTCCTTTTGGTTGTGAATTCCTCATTTTCTCTTGACTTTTCCTAATAATCCAACTTCTTTTATTAGGGGTAAGTGGTTTCTCATAATGTGTCTTACGAACAAATATTCCCTCCTCAGTATCTGCTGAGTATCTTGAGGAATTTGATTGGGATGAAGTTCCCTTATCTTTCGATGAAATATCTAATTTAAGATAGATATCCGAGATTCTTTGCTTACCCATACTGTAACTAACAATTAGTCAGTTAAAACATATAATCACAAGACAGTAATTAGGAAAATTAAGTATTTTAAATACTTAATAGGCTTAAATCAGTGGCTCTGAAACCACATTTTCCTGTCACGGCCCCAGCCCCGGTTTGACCCGGTCAGGAGCCGCGGGACAGGAACCCGTGGTATTTATTAATTGATGCGACAGGGGAAGATTTTACAGGATCTTTTGAATCGTGAAAATGCTCGATTATTTTATTTCATAATTCGGGATAAACCCCGTAATTTACAATAGAGAAATTTTACTAGGAAATTCCCTGATTTATAAAACATGTTTATTTATTTTAACTGAGCCACCTCTTCAAGCTGGTTAGTGCTCCGTAGCACGTTTTCCTTGATTTACAGCAGGTCACCTGAAACATGTTTTAAAAATATTTTATCAGCGGGGAAATACTGGCGAGTCACTCAATTTGATAAAATGACACATAGTTATAAATTACAGCATAAGAGCGATTACAATGACTTTTATCTTATTTTTATCTGGCGCCGTGTCACCTGGTGACGATGGTCATACCACTATTGGGTCCTTCCCCAAGTAGTGATGATTATCACAGTTAGGATTTATTAGCCTAACTGTGAGAAATTAGTAATGTGCACAATACCCCAATTAGCCAGTGATTCAAGATAACCATGACTTAATCCCTGTAATTATAACTTTTGAAAATAATTGGAGTATTGTAAAATACTGTTGATAAAAAGAGAATAACTCACATTGCAGATTTATACGGGCAGAGTTTAGCCTACTGATTAGCCTTGTAACCTAATTTAAATAACAATGCACACGAACTAGGTCAGTAACTAATACAGCATTTACGATAACTCACGAGACAAAAAACCTTCACAACGAATGATAAAGTGCTATACTTAAACATCCGTCGAATTCACGACTAATGACAAAGTATGGCCCTAATGTGGGCAGCACTTAAACATCCATCGGATAGTTTTCAATTGATCGGACATTGAATCGTAGCAGCGATCGAGTTAATACCCGGTATCGTAGCAGCACCCTACTATGCTAATTTCGAATTTTGAGCAGTATACTTTGTGATTTGAACTTAAATTTCGACACAGATGAACTGCTCGTAACCCACTCTATTTATAGGTGAAATATGGGTCTCACGCGGCCCGCGTGAGCCCACCCTTGACCTTTACGCGGCCCGCCTGAACCACCTATTCGTAGATTAGGGCTAGCGTGTCACACATAGGCTTGCCACGTGTGCGACGCGTGGCCCGGCATGCTTATCCGATCAACCCAACTTTGACGCAGCCCGCGTAAGACTATGCTTACCCTTACGCGGCCCATCTGAAGACCAGAAATCTTGATTCTTGATTTTTGATATAGATTAAGGTTTCGGGGGTCCGGATTTTTACTTACATGTCGGTTTGGGACATTTTTGAGAGTCTTTACACTATGCAATCCGACATTACCTACACTCGGGAACATATGGCGTACCGGGGTGATGAGGAGGAGGGCGAGGACATGGACTCGAATTAGGCGTTGATGGCGAAGGTGGTGGCATGGTAGCAACGTGAAAGATTAACTCTTTCCTCCCTTTAAACGATGATGATGATTGCGTTTGAACAATTTACTTTTCTGCACTTTATTTTTATGTTTGTGTGATGAATGTTAAACTTAAACATTCGTAATTTGGGATTTTTATTTTTCTTATTAGATTGTTGTTGTTGAAGTATGAATAAGCTTACAGGTACCTTGGGATGCTTTGATCCACCAAGCATACGACACTCCAGACCTGAAACAGGAAGCCTGACACCTTAACCACCTTTTTCCTCTCAAACGAACAGTAGCCTCACACGGGTTCGTATCTCCCAGACACGCCCCCATGCCTCTTCGTCTGTAACACCCCGTGTTTTCGCAAGTGAAAGTCAAAGTCAAGGTCAAAATCAACGACCGATTTCGCGCAACTTGACTTGTAGAAATGTTTTTATTTTATTTATATTATGTGGAGTAAGTGTCGTTCATTGCAATAATCGAATCGTGTTAACCGTATTTCAATCGATCTACGACCGTGAACTATAGGAAGTAACAACGCGATAAAGTTAATCAACTAATAATCAAGCCATGTTAATCGAATCGACATCGAATCGCAACTCGAGCTATGTATTTTACTTGTTGTTTATACGTGTGTGTGTGTGCCTTACGTGTTACCTGTGCATGTTTATTTTACGTTACGTTGTGGTAATCAAGCGAACTCAATCGAAACTCGAAATCTAACTCGAATGCAACCGAACTCGAACCCGAATCCCGATCGAACCATGTTACATACGAAGTAATTGGGACTAAAAGTAATTTGACTAGGAAACCTTATCGAATCGCTCGCAATCGAAATCGAAACGTCAAAAGATCGTCGCACCGAACGCATCACCCAGGCGCCATCCGCACGGATTGTCCATCCGCACGAACAGCCAATCCGCATGGATTGCCTATCCGCACGGACAGACCATCCGCACGGATGACCGCCTGGGGAGTGTTGAGGACATCCAGACCGGGATTGCCATCCGCACGGATAACCAATCCGGACGACGTGCAATCCGCACGAACGACCCTTTCCCCTTTTGGCATCCTATAAATACACGAGTCACTCTCCAAACTTTCCACTTTTGGCAAGTGACGTCCGACCAGAACACTTTCTTCACCTTTTCTTCGATTTCTCTCAATCCAGGTAAGATCTCGCCCTAAATCTTGTACATTCTTGATCTATACACACTTCTACACCTTTATATCTTTCAAACCTCAACTTTTAACCGTGAAATCATCAAGATTTGAGGTATTCTCGGGTGACGTCATCATGAAGTTCTCATGAACTTCAAGTGTGACCTCATTCCACCAAGAATAACTCAGATCTGAACGATTTCCACAAGATTTCACAACAACTTCACCTAAATCTGAACTTTTCTAAAGGATAAAAGAGTTGAAAAAATAAACACAAGTTTTCCTCTTCTTTTACCCTCAAAAACGGTTGGAATAGGGTCAGTTCTAGACTTCTACTCGATGTTAGTGAAGCACTAGTCCTAGATCCGGATTCTACCTACAAGACATCTGATCTCGGGTTAAACCGGAATGACCATTCTGAGCCGCTGACCGGTCAAGCTAGGGTGGTTCCTGGCCGGCTTGGTCATACGGGTAAGAATACAGTTCCAAATGGTTGCCACGTAATCAGGACGTCTCGATAGAACGACAAAGGCGACCAAGGGTAGACGAACGGAACAACTAGAACAAGAAGCTATCCGCACGGAGATGTTATCCGCATGGACAATCTGTCCGCACGGATAGGCTATCCGGACGGGTTGTCATCCGGACGAACTACACTTGGGACCCACAACCAAACAAGGTTTGAGTATCGACGAACGAATAATCCGCACGGACAACGCTCTAAATGGATTACTCTTCGGATCATGAGATACTAAGACCCTAAACAATTTTCAGCATGATCATCCGCACGGACCAACTGTCTGCACGAACAGACTATCCGGACGGATTGTCGCCGTCCGCACGGACAGACTATCCGGAGGAATGGTCATTGTCCGCACGAACTGTTATCCGGACGGATTACACCAACTTCACTAAGTGACTCACTCATAAGGTCGTTATTCGCACGGACAACCATCCGGACGGACTGTCGTCCGCGCGACCGGCTTGAAGGGTAGAGATACTTAAATGTTTTCTAAATGCTACAACGAAAACTTCAAAGGACAAGCCATCATACATAAACACATCCTTAGGATAGGAAGAAGCAATCCACTCGAATAGTTTTCCACACGGACAAGTTATCCGCACGAGTAACTAATCCGCACGGATGACTTATCCGGACGGATGACCAGTCCGCACGAATAACTAGTCCGCACGGATGACTAATCCGCACGATCAATCATCCTACCCACTCCCACTTTGTACTGTTTTACGTGCCACTTATCGTTACGCTCTCGAATCTATTCAGGCTAACCGTACTCGCTAAGCGCTCCCTTCAATCCAACAATCGCTGTGAGTATACTCGATCCCTTTTTGTTTTTAGCACTTTTGGGTGTTACATACGTTACGAATATTCAAACTACAATTATCGCACTACTCAAGCTATTTGAACGCTAACCGCTAATGCATGTTATACGTGGCTCATGAATGCTTGTTTGTTATGATTACACATGGAATGTTGTCTACCTGCCTTAGCAACGATAGTACTATAGTTTGGACTCAGCACCCGTTCACACGGGGGTTGTTAAGGATCTTATACTTGCATGGATTACGGTGGTAATCATGTATTGCGAACTGCCTCGGGCAGTCAACCCGCAGTCATTTGTATCGATGGATCTATGTCGATAACTAACGTGCTTCATTTCACTATGTGTACGTGCTGGTTATGCGTAAACGAATTCGAACTCTATATGCTATTATCAAACTTGTATGCTCACCTTTACATTATATGTATTGACTTTATTTTAACGTATGTGACAGGTGCTTAGGTCGTTTCTGTGCTTAGCTTGCTGGTGATGAAATTGAGGCTAGGGAAGGAGTCCTAGAAACCAACAAATAAATTAGTTATGTTTAAATCTGAGTTGTCGGAACAGAATATTTGTCTTGATGTCTGTCTGTAATAATTGTTTAACTATTTGAGATACGGTATGGGACGTATTATTTAAATCGAATGGTAATGATAGTTGTTATGGAAACTTCTGGACAATCTGTTTCGCTCAGTGCCATGCCCCGATGATTCCGCCATCGGTTGGGGTGTGACAGATTGGTATCAGAGCCATAACTATAGGGAATTAGGCAAGACTCGACCTAGTCCGGGTCGAAGTCTTAGATACCTAGACTATAGTTAAGAACCAACAGACCGACTTGTGCATAACCAGTAGAGATTATGCACGAGCTTATATTCCTCGCTATTCTCACTTATTTCACGCTATCACCGCACTCGAAATTTCAACTATGAGCAAGCACTAAGGTCGAGAATAGGTGTGAAAACCGCAAAATCTCGACTAAAGTTGCTTAATCAACTTGCATTTCAACTACAAACGAGGAGAATTATGCCAAATTAGGAGTGAAATCCATATTTTGATGAATAATCTCCTCCATTTTATCAAAATAGGGACAAAGTTGTTAAGCCAGGGGTGAAACCCTAACCTTGACAACTTGTTCCGCGCATTTTACAAAACTCTCACCAAGGTCTCAACAGACGATCTGTAGTCACAATAAAACTAATGGGATTCACGCCAAACGCCCAAGAATCGAGGCCAAGGCACGATCCTGAAAGTTGAAAGTGCATAACAGATCCCCTGTGAATAATTGAACCACCTTGGATAGTCGAAGTCTACTAGCCGCAGACAATCTATCCCTCGAATTTTTATGTGTGTCGATTTGAAGCCGCAACTGCCGACTCTGATGTTTCGCCTATTTTATGTGCTTATTTATGTGTTTACCTGTCTATGTCTTTTAAACTTTGGAATTTACTCGATTTTGTTTTCTACTTCGATCAACACACACACGACTCGCACTGCTATTCTACCTCAAATCGCTAACAAATCGCTCGCACTATACTGCATTCGAACACTCGCGAGCTTTGAATGATAGGTTTCTGTATTCTGACTGCCTCTTGTGTGAAAACGCTTCTTTGCTCTACGTGCCTAGGAATTTTGTGACTATGTGCCTTATGTGCTTATGTGATTCTGTGATTTCGTAATAAATATATACGTAAGTATACGTGTTCCTGAGCTTTAGTAGTAATAGACGTGTGAGGTGAGATTCGAATACAATGTGATGAGTCCTGTGACGATGTCTGTTGCAGACCATGTCATCTGGATCCCGTCATGCACTCTCTCGTCAGGAAAAGAAGGACAAACGCCTTGCTTCTATCATCACGAAAAGTGTAGCAAAGGCTGTGAGTGATGTTTACGAGAATGCCAGCAAATCATCCGAGGAGTCGAGAACCGAAGCTCCCAAAGCTAACGCAAGGCCTTTCAGTTTCAATCAATTCAAGTCTTGTGGGCCAAAAGAATTCACTGGCGAAGGAGGTCCCACTACACTATTTCACTGGTTTGACTCTATCGAGGTTACTCTGCGACAGAGTGGCTGCCCTGATGAACTTCGAACTCTGAATGCTACCGGCGTCTTTCAGTCCCGTGCACTAGACTGGTGGACGGCCGAGAGAAACAAGCGAGGGAATGATGCAGCCTACGGACTGTCGTGGGACGAGCTCAAGGAAGTCATGCTGGAGGAATTCTGCCCTCCTCACGAACGTCAAAAGCTGGAAGATGAATTTTGGCACATTCAGCAAAAGGATGGTGACAATGTTGGTCTCACTGCTCGCTTCAAACAGCTCAGCATTATCTGTCCTGACCAGGTCAAGACTCCTGACATGACCATCAAGAAGTATATCCGAGCTTTGCCCGACTGCGTTGCTGATTTCGTGCAAGCAGCTAAGACTACGACGATCGAGGAAACCTATCTGTTGGCCGCTGAAATCAACGACAAACGGGTTAAGGCTGGGGTATGGGATAAGACCTCGAAGCATCTGCATCAAGCTACCACTACCGCACCGACTGCTGAACCCACCTCATCAAGCAACAAGAGGAAGAACAAGAGAAAGAACAGCTCCATCAACAAGAACTGTGCCATTACTGCTGCACCGATTCAAGCTGTGCCTGCCCAACAGCGTCAAGTAGCGGCGCCTGTGGCCAATGCACCGCCTACAGAGATGCATACACTGGACCACATCCGCTCTGCCCTACTTGCACCTACCACCACCCGACTGCTATTCAATGCCGCTTCTGTGCCCATTGCAACGTATACAGCCACTTCACCGCCAACTGCCGTATTCGTCAAGCTCCTGCCAACCAACCTCTACTCACCACCCCACAGGGTCAACAAGCTCCTCCGGCACCCGCAGTCAAAGCCAGAGCCTGCTTCACATGTGGCGACCCGAATCATTTCGCCAACATGTGCCCGAACCGGGTAGTGAAACAAGAACCGCAACAGCAGCAACCACAGCAACAACAACAACAACAACAGGCCGCACGCGCAAGAACTTTCAACCTCAACGTGCGTCAAGCCCAGGCCGACAACAACGTGGTCAATGGTACGTTCCTTGTGAATGGTATTTATGCTTCATGTTTGTTTGATACTGGAGCCGATAATTGCTTTGTGTCGCTCGAATTTGAGAAACTCCTTAGTCGTAGACGTTCCCAACTCTCCTCTGCATTCGATATTGAAGTCGCTACCGGAAGAACCGTCGCTGTTAATTCTGTTATCCGTGATTGTACTCTTGAGCTCAACAATCACATCTTCCCAATCGACCTTATTCCAATGCAACTCGGAAGCTTTGACGTCATAGTAGGCATGGACTTTCTTCGAGAAAACCATGCTGAAGTTGTGTGCTTCGACAAGATGATTCGTTTTTCGCTCGCAAATGGTGACTTATTGTGTGTTTATGGCGATACTACTTCGAAAGGTCTCAAACTTATGTCATGCCTTCAAGCTAGCAAGTATCTCCGCAAGGAATACAGAGCTTTCTTGGCTAACGTCGTAGCAGCGGAGAAGGAAAAGAAAGAGAAGAAGGAAGTGAAAGACGTTCCTGTGGTTCGAGAATTCCCTCAAGTTTTTCCAGAGGACCTTCCCGGACTACCGCCAAGTCGTGATATCGACTTTCGTATTGACCTCATTCCTGGAGCTAATCCTATTGCCAAAGCTCCATATCGACTCGCGCCATCCGAAATGCGTGAACTCTCAACCCAACTCCAGGAATTACTTGAAAAAGGCTTCATTCGCCCGAGCACCTCTCCTTGGGGCGCGCCGGTCCTTTTAGTCAAAAAGAAGGATGGGTCGTTCCGGATGTGCATCGACTACCGGGAATTGAATAAGTTGACTATCAAGAACCGCTACCCTCTACCTCGTATCGACGATTTGTTTGATCAACTACAAGGCGCTACGTTTTTCTCGAAGATCGATCTACGTTCAGGTTACCATCAGCTACGCATTCAAGAGGAGGATATACCCAAAACCGCATTTCGAACTCGTTACGGCCACTACGAATTCGTTGTCATGCCTTTTGGCCTAACCAACGCACCAGCGGTTTTCATGGATCTGATGAATCGCGTGTGTAAACCATATCTCGACCGTTTCGTCATCGTGTTCATCGACGATGTCTTGATCTATTCCAAATCGAGAGCCGAACACGCGCAACATCTACGTTTGGTTCTCGAGTTACTCCAGGGGAACCAACTCTACGCCAAATTCTCCAAGTGCGAATTTTGGTTGGGGGAGGTTCAGTTTCTGGGTCACATTGTAAATAGTCAGGGTATCCACGTTGATCCTGCGAAGATTGAAGCCGTCAAGAGCTGGGTTACACCTAAGAACCCGTCTGAGGTCCGCTCCTTTCTCGGGCTAGCGGGCTATTATTGACGATTCATTGAAGGATTCTCGAAGATTGCTGTACCACTTACCTCCCTTACGCATAAGGATCAGCCTTTCGTCTGGGGAACCAAACAAGAGTCTGCCTTTCGAACCCTCAAACACATGCTTTGCAATGCTCCTGTTCTCACGTTGCCAGACGGAAACAATGATTTCATTGTCTACTGTGATGCTTCCAACCTTGGCCTCGGGTGTGTTCTTATGCAACGAGACAAGGTCATAGCTTACGTATCTTGACAGCTCAAAATCCACGAGAAGAACTATACAACCCATGATCTCGAGCTAGGCGCGGTTGTTTTTGCATTAAAGATTTGGCGACACTACCTGTATGGTACTAAGTGTACGATCTTCACCGATCATAGGAGCCTACAGCACATCTTTAATCAGAAGGAACTTAATATGCGTCAACGCCGGTGGGTAGAACTTTTCAACGATTACGACTGTGAGATTCGTTATCACCCAGGCAAGGCGAATGTTGTTGCCGACGCACTTACCAAACGGAGCTACCTGCTTAGCACTCGTAATGTTCAAGCCCTGCACAACCTCGAAACTCTCATCCGCGACGCTCAGCATGCATGTTTCAACGAACGCACTTTGAAGAAAGAAAGAATCTATCATGATGGAGCCCAGCTTGTGAGCAAATCGAATGGGATATTCCACTTTTTAGACCGAATTTGGATTCCCAAGCGAACCAATTTGCGACAGATTATCATGGACGAAGCCCATAAATCCCGCTACTCTATTCATCCCGGTGCTGACAAGATGTACCAGGATCTTCGTTGGTGGCCGGGTATGAAACGGGATATCGCTCTCTACGTCGGAAAATGCCTAACCTGTTCTAGAATCAAGGCTGAACACCAAAGACCTTCTGGCTTGCTCGAACAACCACCAATTCCCATGTGGAAGTGGGAGAGTATAGCTATGGATTTCGTAACCAAGCTTCCAAACACGTCATCAGGTCACGACAGCATTTGGGTTGTTGTTGACCGTTTGACTAAATCAGCTCACTTTTTGCCAATACGGGAAGACTACAAGGTGGAACGATTAGCCCGAATCTACACCGACGAGATCATTTGTAGACATGGGACGCCTCGTGACATCATCTCTGATCGTGATGCTCGGTTTACTTCACGATTGTGGGAAACGTTTCAAACGGCACTCGGTACGACGCTTAATCTAAGTACCGCTTTCCACCCACAAACCGACGGTCAGACTGAAAGAACGATTCGTACTCTTGAAGACATGCTCCGTTCGTGTGTTCTAGACTTCGGTGGTAATTGGGATAAACACCTGCCGTTGGTCGAATTCTCGTATAACAACAGCTACCAGGCTAGCATCCAAATGGCACCTTTCGAGGCCTTATACGGAAGAAGATGTCGATCGCCTATCGTGTGGCACGAGATCGGTCACTCGCAACTAACCGGTCCGGAGCTGCTACAAGAAACGACAGACAAAATTTTCCAAATTCGAGACAACCTAGCGAAAGCTCGGGATCGACAGAAAGTTTACGCCGATAAAAAGCGCAAGCCCCGTGAATTTGGCGTTGGTGACCACGTACTCCTAAAGGTATCCCCTTGGAAGGGTGTGGTCCGATTCGGCAAGAAAGGGAAACTCGCGCCTCGATATGTTGGACCTTTTAAGATTCTGGAAAGGATCGGAAAAGTCTCCTACAGACTCGAACTACCGGAGGAACTTAGTAACGTCCACCCGACTTTCCACGTGTCAAACCTCCGGAAGTGCATCGGCGACCACTATCTACATGTCTCTCTAGACGATCTACAAGTGAACGAAACATTACACTTCGTGGAAAAGCCTGTCGAAATCATGGATCGCCAAACCAAGCAGCTCAGGCGCTCGCGCATTCCTATTGTGAAAGTCCAATGGGAAGGCAAACGAGGCGCGGAGTTCACTTGGGAACTCGAAAGCGATATGAAGGCTAAGTACCCGCAGTTGTTCAAAGAGTGAGGCTAGAGAAAGAAAGTAGTATTGTGACTCTAGTGTTTCGACCGTAGAAACCTGTTCAATTTGATGAAAATCAGTTAAAAATGTGAATAGATGAAAAAGTGAAGAAATTTTGACAAATCTGTATGAATTTGGCTCTGAATCTGATCAATTCTTGTACGAATCTATGCGTTTGATCTTCGCAACCGAGAACCTGCTCAGATACCACTTGTAGGTCCCGGTTTTCAACTCCGTCGCGATTGCGTATGACACGTTACACGTTCGGTTCGCAATCGTTTCAGAGTCAAAATCGGTCCAAACAACAAGTTCTCAAACGTGATTCACGGCTTTGTTACGGCTTCCAGCTTAATTTCGGGACGAAATTCCCTAAACAAGAGGAGGCTGTAACACCCCGTGTTTTCGCAAGTGAAAGTCAAAGTCAAGGTCAAAATCAACGACCGATTTCGCGCAACTTGACTTGTAGAAATGTTTTTATTTTATTTATATTATGTGGAGTAAATGTCGTTCATTGCAATAATCGAATCGTGTTAACCGTATTTCAATCGATCTACGACCGTGAACTATAGGAAGTAACAATGCGATAAAGTTAATCAACTAATAATCAAGCCATGTTAATCGAATCGACATCGAATCGCAACTCGAGCTATGTATTTTACTTGTTGTTTATACGTGTGTGTGTGCCTTACGTGTTACCTGTGCATGTTTATTTTACGTTACGTTGCGTTGTGGTAATCAAGTGAACTCAATCGAAACTCGAAATCTAACTCGAATGCAACCGAACTCGAACCCGAATCCCGATCCAACCATGTTACATACGAAGTAGTTTGGACTAAAAGTAATTTGACTAGGAAACCTTATCGAATCGCTCGCAATCGAAATCGAAACGTCAAAAGATCGTCGCACCGAACGCATCACCCAGGCGCCATCCGCACGGATTGTCCATCCGCACGAACAGCCAATCCGTACGGATTGCCTATCCGCACGGACAGACCATCCGCACGGATGACCGCCTGGGGAGTGTTGAGGACATCCGGACCGGGATTGCCATCCGCACGGATAACCAATCCGGACGACGTGCAATTCGCACGAACGACCCTTTCCCCTTTTGGCATCCTATAAATACACGAGTCACTCTCCAAACTTTCCACTTTTGGCAAGTGACGTCCGACCAGCACACTTTCTTCACCTTTTCTTCGATTTCTCTCAATCCAGGTAAGATCTCGCCCTAAATCTTGTACATTCTTGATCTATACACACTTCTACACCTTTCTATCTTTCAAACCTCAACTTTTAACCGTGAAATCATCAAGATTTGAGGTATTCTCGGGTGACGTCATCATGAAGTTCTCATGAACTTCAAGTATGACCTCATTCCACCAAGAATAACTCAGATCTGAACGATTTCCACAAGATTTCACAACAACTTCACCTAAATCTGAACTTTTCTAAAGAATAAAAGAGTTGAAAGAAATGAACACAAGTTTTCCTCTTCTTTTACCCTCAAAAACGGTTGGAATAGGGTCAGTTCTAGACTTCTACTCGATGTTAGTGAAGCACTAGTCCTAGATCCGGATTCTACCTACAAGACATCTGATCTCGGGTTAAACCGGAATGACCATTCTGAGCCGCTGACCGGTCAAGCTAGGGTGGTTCCTGGCCGGCTTGGTCATACGGGTAAGAATACAGTTCCAAATGGTTGCCACGTAATCAGGACGTCTCGATAGAACGACAAAGGCGACCAAGGGTAGACGAACGGAACAACTAGAACAAGAAGCTATTCGCACGGAGATGTTATCCGCACGGACAATCTGTCCGCACGGATAGGCTATCCGGACGGGTTGTCATCCGGACGAACTACACTTGGGACCCACAGCCAAACAAGGTTTGAGTATCGACGAACGAATAATCCGCACGGACAACGCTCTAAATGGATTACTCTTCGGATCATGAGATACTAAGACCCTAAACAATTTTCAGCATGATCATCCGCACGGACCAACTGTCCGCACGGACAGACTATCCGGACGGATTGTCGCCGTCCGCACGGACAGACTATCCGGACGAATGGTCGTTTTCCGCACGAACTGTTATCCGGACGGATTACACCAACTTCACTAAGTGACTCACTCATAAGGTCGTTATTCGCACGGACAACCATCCGGACGGACTATCGTCCGCGCGACCGGCTTGAAGGGTAGAGATACTTAAATGTTTTCTAAATGCTACAACGAAAACTTCAAAGGACAAGCCATCATACACAAACACATCCTTAGGATAGGAAGAAGCAATCCACTCGAATAGTTATCCACACGGACAAGTTATCCGCACGAGTAACTAATCCGCACGGATGACTAATCCGCACGGATGACTAATCCGGGCGGATTACCATCCTCACGGATTACCATCCGCACGGATTACTTATCCGGACGGATGACCAGTCCGCACGAATAACTAGTCCGCACGGATGACTAATCCACACGATCAGTCATCCTACCCACTCCCACTTTGTACTGTTTTACGTGCCACTTATCGTTACGCTCTCGAATCTATTCAGGCTAACCGTACTCGCTAAGCGCTCCCTTCAATCCAACAATCGCTGTGAGTATACTCGATCCCTTTTTGTTTTTAGCACTTTTGGGTGTTACATACGTTACGAATATTCAAACTACAATTATCACACTACTCAAGCTATTTGAACGCTAACCGCTAATGCATGTTATACGTGGCTCATGAATGCTTGTTTGTTATGATTACACATGGAATGCTGTCTACCTGCCTTAGCAACGATAGTACTATAGTTTGGACTCAGCACCCGTTCACACGGGGGTTGTTAAGGATCTTATACTTGCATGGATTACGGTGGTAATCATGTATTGCGAACTGCCTCGGGCAGTCAACCCGCAGTCATTGGTATCGATGGATCTATGTCGATAACTAACGTGCTTCATTTCACTATGTGTACGTGCTGGTTATGCGTAAACGAATTCGAACTCTATATGCTATTATCAAACTTGTATGCTCACCTTTACATTATATGTATTGACTTTATTTTAACGTATGTGACAGGTGCTTAGGTCGTTTCTGTGCTTAGCTTGCTGGTGATGAAATTGAGGCTAGGGAAGGAGTCCTAGAAACCAACAAATAAATTAGTTATGTTTAAATCTGAGTTGTCGGAACAGAATATTTGTCTTGATGTCTGTCTGTAATAATTGTTTAACTATTTGAGATACGGTATGGGACGTATTATTTAAATCGAATGGTAATGATAGTTGTTATGGAAACTTCTGGACAATCTGTTTCGCTCAGTGCCATGCCCCGATGATTCCGCCATCGGTTGGGGTGTGACATCGTCGCTGAAACATTTTTCTTCTGGACTTGCCACACGAGGTCGTGTTTCTTTGACTCGCCCCCGTGTCAACCTTCTGTAAGTTTTTGCCAAAAACATGTTACTGGCACTTTTTACACGGGGTCGTGTCTCCTAGACACGCCCCCGTGTTCGGTGCCAGGTTTTTGAAAAAATGTTGTTTTTAACCCACTTTTACACATTTAATCAAATCTAACCAATTTTGGACACATTGAGGACAATGTGTAATTTAAGTGGGGGGGGGGACTTGAATTTGTTTGTCCTAAAACAAGACTTACACAAAACTCTACTTGGAACCGCTAAAAACCCCAAATCTTTTTCAAAAATATTTTTTTTAGTTTGTTTTGTCTTGTTTTTAGTTTAAGTTAGAAACCAAGTTCTAAAAATTCAGTTTTTACAAGTTTACAACCGATAGCGTCGTGATAAAAAGAACCATATAAGAAAAGTTTATAAAAAGACATGTCAATCTTTTTAAAATTTGATTGTATATAAATATTTTCACACTTTTGCCCTTTTCCCACAAATTATGAGTTTTGATCCTTTACCGAGCATTCAATATCATATATTTACTAAATGCTCACTTTTCATTTCTTATGTGAATAGCCCGTATGGTTCTTACGAATCTAAAACTTCACAAGAAAATACATTCCCGGTCCTCACCAACTAATCCAAGTAAGTAAATGATTGAGGCATTAGGACTATAAACCTTTTTTTCTTTTTCAACCTTATTTTCTCTTTATCTTCCCACCAAATTTTCCCTTAGTTAACCCTTTTGAACCTAAACCTTTCATTTCAAAACCCGCAAAATATAATTTTGCATCAATCACCCATCACCCAAAACTACTATTATTTTTACACCCCTTTGTTTAAGTAAAATCCGGTTCTTTTGAAATACGCAAAAATATGTGACTTAGTTATCTTGTGAATATTTATTCTATAGAAAAAATCGTTAGTCGCTTGAAATAAAATAAGCAAATTTATTAGTCACAAATAATTTATTTCAAAAGAAAACCGACATTTTACACCTTTAGCCACTTTCCAAATAAAACTACCTAACCACTAGCGAAAACCTACACTTTCAAAAGTCCTTTTGATATTTACAAAGATTTTGTTAAAAAGGAGGATGTTTAATTACTTGTCAAGCATATGGTAGGAGTAAGTTCCATGCCGGGATCGAGCGTTTCACTTATACATCTTCGGCCGAGAGTTGAGTGAGGTGTATGAATTTGTATATAGCTAAATGAAATTTTAAAAGGCATGTTATTCCCACAAATATTTATTTTTGTTAAAAACTGTTCTAAATAAATCATGTCGAATAGGATTGTAAATAAAGAAAAAACAAGAATAAAAAGAACTTGGATTCCCGACACTCTACAGATAAGACCCAAAAACTTCTTCTCTACTTATTCCATTTGGGTGTGTAAGCAATATTAAAATAGTTTTGCTTGATGACAAGCAAAGATTCAAGTGTGGGGGTATTTGATATGCCACAGATGCAACATATAAATTACATCAAATAAGGTATAAAATCAACCTTTTTTAGTACTAATGTTGGAAAAAATACGTTTTTTGTATACTTTTGATTTTCAGGATTAAAAGAGCTTAAATATACAAAAGAAACAAATTAACGACAAAAATCAGCATAAATACAAAAGAAGGGAAGTTGTTACGTCATACCGACCCTCCGAGCTTCACCCCAAGACCAAAAACAATAAATCAGAAGACAAGCACGGAGCCATGCCACCAAGGCATGGGGTCGTGCCCCACTCAAGATTTCAGAAAGAAAAAGACAAACAGAAGCAGACAAGAGACACGAGGTCGTGCCCCATGGACACGGGCCGTGGTCTACTCCCAGATGTGCAAATCTTGGATAGTACAACAAGTATAATAGCCACGGGGCCGTGCCGTTGATACACAGGACCGTGCAAGCATCTAGACTGACCCAACTCATTAAATGAAGACAGGGAAGAAGGGGGCACGGGGCCGTGTAAAGTTTCTGTTTCCAACTATAAATGGGGGTATTTAGTTCAACTACAATCCATCCCTTGGCAAAACATTTCTTTCGCACCTGCCACCACTCCACCACCATCATCTACCACAATCATTAGAGTTTAGAGTGTGTAGTAGTCTCGGGGTCCAAGATTGATCGTAAGAGTCTTTGTCAAACTATGGCCATGCTTGGCTAATCTCTTACATCACTTGGTGAAGACACAATCTTTTATGTATTACTTTTGATTTCCATTCTTTGGTTAACTTTTTAATTAGGTTTGTATTAATAACTTTAATAACTAGTTTTTTATATTGAAAGTGAATTTTATCCTATCATCCCTTCATGTTTTGTTGATTCACTTATTCGTGTCTTTACGGTCTTTATAAAGCGCGTTAACTGCCTGGAAGTGGTTTAGAAGGGTGGTTTGGGTAAAGTTCTTGCCTCGTTTAGTGTATAGATCCTACGAGGACTTGATTCAAGCTTATTAGGACTTCCTTTGAGGCAGATAGCATCAAATCGGGGGAAGTAAGAATGACTTGAATCCCTTATAAACAAACTACTATTAAAACTTTAAACCGGCCTTGCGGGACTGTATCTATTCTGACTCAGACCAATATGGTCAAGGGTAGCGTTGCCTTCAAAATAGGGACATGCCACATTTTGCGGGACTTAATTATCTTTCAATATTTCGGCCTTGCGGGACTGTATTCCTACTGACTCAGACCAATTTGACTGAGGGTAGCTCTGCCTCCAAAGAGGGACATGCCACTATAACCAAGATAATTTCTTAAAAAACCCAAAGTGCGGAAATCATCAAAGGATACATGAAAGATGAGTCGGAACCAAGTGGTTCTATCTTGTTTATTTGTTTCTTTTATTACTTTAGTTTCCTTCTTTATTTTACTTATTAAAAACATTTTCTCAAAATTTAGGTCGATTAGACGTTGACGATAATCCGGTATTAAAAGCTCTTATGTCCTTGGACGACCTCGGTATCTTACCATCACTATACTACGCCAACGATGAGTGCACTTGCCCTAGCGTGTTGTAGAGAGTGATAGTGTTATATCATATTTTATAAATTTAAAGCTTGATAAAGGAGTAAAAAGTACTTAAGAATATATTAAAAATACACACACCCTCGCTCACGTCAGCTTCACATATGATAGCTTCTTCCAACAAGCTTCAAAATTGATCGCTAACAACTTCAGACATCAGCGTCTTTCAATGAGCTTTATACCTACACAGCTTATCATTGGAAGCTTCATCCTTGACCACATAACTTATGAGTCACAAGCACCCATAACTACGTTATGACTACTTATGACTGGGGGGCTGATGCTGTGGGAGCCCGGAGGCCCCCACTCAGCAAAGCTGGGAAGCTACAAACCGGAAGCTACAAGCAAGAAGCTAGGAGCTTCAAGCCAAAAGCTGGGGACAAAAAGTTAGTGGGCCCAACCTGGCCCATCACAGCCAAACTCATTAGGGTTAGGATTCCTCTATCTATAAATAGAGGGTCCACACTCTATTTCCATCATCCTATTTTGGCCTCCTGCCATCTACTCTCTCTCTCTCTACAATATAACTCTTTCTCTACAATACAATTCTCTCTCTCTAGAATACAATGACAACTTATCAACTGAGCTGAGTTGCTAACTCTCTGAGCTGCTAAGCTCATGAGGTACTACACCAGCATCTTCCAGTCACGAGCTCCGCAACTTGGAATCACCACAGCTGCTAGCTAACCCTTGGATAAGCATTCTCTATCTCTCTTATACTTATATATGCATCTATGTTTTATGTTTATACATTCTTCTTGGATATATTACTAATGTTGAGTGTCGGAGCGTTGGATAGATTCTAACGGGTTCTTTCGTGTTGTAGGTACAAGCTAAGAGGTGACGAGGCTAACCTGAGGAACGTTTATACCTTCCCCAGACATTATCCTTGTTGTTTCAACACGAGCAGAAACAATTCGAAGCCATAGCGCTCGGGGGACGGCGTTCCCAGGTGCTATGGGGCGTTTAAGGAGGGTTTGACATGATATAAGGCTCGAGTACGAAAGAACTTAGCCCAAATAGCGACAATGACTGTTTCAAGATTGCATACTTCAATGTAGGTAGGTAGCGACATCCCCCACCCTCAAACTTCTAAAAAAAATACTTCTATGTCATCACGAACTTTCAAATTAACCCACTTAAAAAAATTAAAAACTACTTCTCACAACAACTATAGCATTCCTCAAATTCTCTACAAAACACACAACTATCATGTGGTATATACGACTACATTCGTATCAAGAAAATCCCACCATTATATGTCATATGTGGCCACAACTGGATAGAATATATCCATTTCTACTTGTAGATAAGGAATGCTCTTATGTGTTTTCCACTCTAAATACCCAAAAAAATGTTCGAAATTCTTCGTTTGACCAAAATTTATTTACATTTATGCTTCCCTCTAATTTAAAATTAGAAGCTAACATTGTCTTGGTAGTTTGGCACAACCATCATATGTAACATGGGGTCATAACACACTTAGTGGCGAGTGAACCCCTAATCAAGGGTGTACACATGAAATTTTGTGGCCTCACAACAATCCCTTAAGTTTCTTTAAAGCGCGCTTTAAAACTATCTTTCTTTATTTTATGGCAAAGTTTATTCCCATTCTAAATTGCACCATTATTTAAATAAATGACTGTTTAGCAACATCTGAATGGTTAAATGCTAAACCAGTAAAATGTCTGAATTATTAAGTGCTGAACCAGTAAGATGTCTGAACCATTAAGAGTCTGTATAATGCTTAACCGTTCAGAGACAAATGTCTGACCAATTCATATTAGAGGTCTTAACCATTCAGACTCTGTATAAATCTTAGCCATTCAGAGGCAAATGTCTGAACCATTCAGAGATCTGCTCGTGAAACAAATAGTCTGAACCATTAAGTTCTAAACCAGTAAGAGGTCTAAACCATTAAGAGTCTCATTAAGAGGTAAACAAACAACCCCAAACTCTTTTTGCCTAGATCTGAACCTAGGATCTCCCTTCTAAAAAGCATGACCCTCTACCAAGTGGGCTAACCTCGATTAGCTCAAAACTCTCTTTTTTTCTCTCAACTTATTAAGCAATAAAGTCTCTCGAGAATTAGAGTTTCCAAACCCTTAGACTAATGGGTATGGTTAGGATGGGCTTGAATGGGTTGAGCCTCCACGTAGGCGCCACGTAGGCGGCTCGTGGGGGATGAGCCTCCATCATATTTGAGGGGGATGGAGGCTCGTGGGGGATGGGGCCCCACCTCATTATTTTATAATTTTATAAGTTTTAATTTATTAACTTAATAAAAACTTTATAAAAATAAAAAAATACAACATAAAACAACATAAATAATTTCATTTCATAACATAAAAAAAAAGTACATTTCCTAAAAAAAAAAAAAATTACCGAAAAATAAAAATAAAAAATTAGATTTCCTAAAAAAAACTACTCGTCTTCGTCCTCGTCACCGTCCGCTACGTTAAAGTTGTTCCTAATATGTTCTACCAAATCCTGTTGAAGGTTTGCATGCGTGAAGTCGTTGGTTAGCGAGAACGAGTTTAAATCCTGTTGTGGCGGATCTACCGGGACAGTATTCCCGATAGATGCATTCTCATCATACTCACAAATTGCCCGACCTTCGTCTTCAATAATCATGTTATGGAGCAAAATGCAAGCGTACATACACAGGCGCAACCTCTTCGGTGTGAACGCACGTGCCGGTTGTTCAAGGATGGCCCATTTTTTCCGTAAGACACCAAAAGCACGTTCGATGTCTTTTCTTGCAGCTTCTTGACGCTTGGCAAATTTTTTTCTTTTTTCGTCATCGGGATGTGGAATAGTCTTCACAATTGTAGACCAAGACGGATATATCCCGTCACCAAGATAATACCCACGTCTATACTCAACCCCAGAAACTGTAAAACGGGTGTCCGGACCGGTTCCATTAACGACATCGGTAAAGATCGCCGATTGGTATAACACATTGAGGTCGTTGAGTGAACCAGGGAGACCAAAGAAAGAATGCCAGATCCACAAATCTTGTGATGCCACGGCTTCAAGTATCACGGTTGGATAGCCGTGATCACCGCGAGTATATTGGCCGCGCCACGCAGTCGGGCATCTATGCCACGCCCAATGCATACAATCAATACTACCGAGCATTCCCGGAAACCCGTGCCGTGCTTCATGAGCTTGGTACAACTGCTGAACATCATACACGTTTGGTTTACGCAAATATTTTTTGCTATATAGTTTCACCACATTACGGCAAAACCGATACAAACATTCCCGCGTAGTTCTTGCCGACATTTGTAAGTATTCGTCCAAAGCGTCGGCCACTGTCCCGTACGCCAGTTGGCGAATGGCCGCAGTACACTTTTGTAACGTGGTGAACCCTTCATAACCGCGAGCATCGGGTCGTTGCGTGAAAAACGGGTCTAGCCCCGCCAAATCATCAGCAATCCGTCTGAATAACCGACGACTCATTCGGAATCTGCGTCTGAATATCTCGGCATTGTAAAGGGGTGCATCCGAAAAATAATCGTTCACCAATTTCTCGTGCGCTCCTGTCGTAAAAAATATATAAATACGAGGAAATAAGGATAATAAAATTTATTAATGATAAACCTTGGCGGTCTCTGTTAACCCGTATTCGTGTGGTAATAACGTTTTCTTCCTCTTCGTCTTCCTCTTCGTCTTCCTCTTCCTCCTCGATAAGAATCTCCGCCGCCTGTAGCACAACGTTCGCGATAAACATCTCCTCTTCCTCATCCGAAGACGAGGACCACCAAGAATTAGATGGCATTGTGGATGAAAAGGTAATTTTTTTTTATAAAAGTGGAGAGAAAATGGTATAAAAATAAGAGAGTTGTTGGTTGAAAGTGGGGAAAAATGGTGAAAATGGGAGTGTTTTATAGAAAAATTGAATTTTTTTTTTTTTTGAAAAATAACCGTTGAATTCAACGGTAATATATTGAAAATCGTGAAAGGTTGCTTCGTCTCATTCGGCGTGGGTGAGTCGTTTGGGCCGGGCCGAGGCTAAGGGGGGCGGTGTGGGGGCTCGGCGCCAGAGCTAGCCGGGGCTAGCCGACCCCCTACCCATTAGTCTTATACCTCACAACTTTCCCACTTAGTCCTTCCCTTCAATTAATGTTATGACAACCTCAAATTCTACATTTTATTGTAATGAAAATCAACACACATTACGTATTGTAAAATAGAAAGTCACATTACTTGTTGAGGTAAATCAATTATTTACCTACTTTCATATAGTTGAAAAGGTTGGTTTAGGTCGGTGATTTGTTGATTCTTGGCTCGGTTTGAGTTTGTTCACTAGTGGCTTTCTTTCACGGTGTTGTAAGATGGCGTGTTGCGTAGATCATTTAAGTCAATGCCAAGTGACATAATGGTCATGGCAACAATATAAGGTTGCATTGGCTATGATAAATGTTAGTACAAAAACATTTATGCTCCTCCCTCCCCCAAACAAGAATTTCGTCA
Organism: Helianthus tuberosus; assembly: GCA_030545235.1. Lineage (NCBI taxonomy): Eukaryota > Viridiplantae > Streptophyta > Magnoliopsida > Asterales > Asteraceae > Helianthus > Helianthus tuberosus. Next base: position 66,478,693 of record CM060408.1, on the reverse strand, counting down.
TCAACCTTTACTTTGTCTCTCGTTTATGAATATTTGAACATGTTACATGAAACAACGTCATACCACACATACACTTTCACCTTCCTAATCTAAAAAGAAGGTATTTGTTTAAAATAATAGTGGTACATTCACATGATTGTGTCTTTTCTTACAATTACTTTTAAGATTATATTATATATGTATAAATAGAATATAGAATATAGAATATAGAGTAAAGTGTAAAAGTATAAATTTGAGTATTCTAAATGCTAATGTCGGAAAAAGAAACAACCACTAGATGTATACAAAAGATCTTTGACCACACCCACACCAGCTTCCACTATCAATGGCCATTATATAAGCAGGAGAGATGCATGAATTTTTATAGGGAACATAAGATTACGTAATTAAGAATCTTCAATTTGGCAATTTACTTCTTTTTTTTCAAATTATTAAAGTAAAAACTGTCAATAAAGATGACTAGTAACATAAAAAACTAATGTAAGATAGAATAAAATAGGCAAATTGGATTTAAATAATCCCAACTCACTGTTATTGGCCAATAATAATCCCAACTCATTTAATCACCAATAATAATCCGAACTATTCACTTTTGTTTGTAAAATACTCCCAGTTAAAAAAACACGAACTAGGTTAAAAAATTGCTGACGTGGCAGGTGACGTGGCATGCCACATCAGCAAATTTGCTGACGTGGCAGTTGATGTGGCATTTTTGATGACGTGGCATCTGATGTGACTGTTTACATGGCATTTTTGATGACATGGCAACTGATGTGGCAGGTGACGTGGCATGCCACATCAGCAATTTTTTAACCTAGTTAGTGCTTTTTTAACTGGGAGTATTTTACAAACAAAAGTGAATAGTTCGGATTATTATTGGTGATTAAATGAGTTGGGATTATTATTGGCCAATAACAGTGAGTTTGGATTATTTAAATCCAATTTGCCAATAAAATAACACTTTATTTTGTCGATCGGAGGACATAATTTCTTCTAACCTGTATAGTTTAACATGTAAACTTAAAAGAACTTGTATTTAAAAGAGTTCATTACAAAGATAGTCCTTATGGTCTATTGAAAGTAACATTTTTCAGTACAAACTTATTTTTTTAACAGGTTCAGATTCTATGGTTTTGATTTTGTAACATCTTTGAGTTCTGTTAAATGAACATAAAATTACTAAAATACCCGTATATAACTTTTTGTTAGTACTCAAAGTTGCTACTTTCATTAAATCACAAGAACTATCTGTGTAATTAACTCTAAAGGAATATAAAAACTCCTTATATTTGTAAAAAAAAAACATATTATAAATACGCTACATAAAATATTTAATAATTATATTCCTAAAATTAATATATATTACCAAGTGTCTATTACAAGTATGTTGTCAAAAAATGACCCTTATTTCAAATATCATCTAATTGTATTTATGTTTAGATAAGTTATCGACCCGTGTCTTACACGAGCATAATGATTATTCAACACAAATAAATAAGATTATAAAGAAAGTTATTTTTTGTTGTGTTAATATTGTATTATACTAGGTTATAGACTCATATATTAAACGAGTTCAATAACAATTTGACATAAATAAATAAGATCAGAAACAAAATTACTTTTTGGATTTTGTTGATGTTTTGGAAAAATAAATAAAAATTAATGAATAAGTAATTGATAATAAAAAATATTGAGGTTTTATTTTTTTTAATAAACAGCTTGTGTAATATATGTTAGATAATATAGAATAGCTTTAATCGCATATACTTACTTTTTATTTAATATCAAATGTGTAATAAACACTTTTTTTACATAAAAAGTTACAAATGAATAGTATTTACTTTTTAGATAATGGTTAAATAAGTTTGTGTAACATATGTTAAACATTATTAATTGAATCACTAAAAAATAACTTTTATATTTAATGTCAAAGACATATTAAACGTATTCTTTTTATATAAAACAATTACAAAGTATCGTTTATAAATAATATAAAGTTAACCTATTTGTAACATAAACGAAATGCAACATTATTCGATAAATATAAATCTAAACTTTTTATATTGAAAATTTTGCACAGAATAATTACAAATTCAAAAAGCTTTTTTTATAAAGAGGTTACAAAAGTATAGATAATTTATCTAAACATAAATACAATTAGATTATATTTGAAGTAAGGGACATGTTTTGACTCCGTAATTATAATAGACATTTGGTAATATATATTAGTTTTAGGAATATAATTATTAAATATTTTTATGTAGCATGTTTTATAATATGTTTTTTTTTACAAATATAATGAGTTTGTATATTTTTTAGAGTTAATTACATCATAGTCCTTGTGGTTTATTGAAAGTAATATCTTTGAGTACTAACAAAAAGTTATATAAGAGTATTTTAGTCATTTTATGTTGATTTAACAAAAAAACTAACGGAAGTTAGCCTTAATACTCAAAGGTGTTACAAAATCGAAACCATAAAACCTGAACCTGTTAAAAAAAATAAGTTAGTACTCAAAGACAATACTTTCAATAACCCACAAGGACTATCTGTGTAATTAACTCTATTTAAAAAATAATGGTAAGTTGTCACTCGAATGTTTAAACTTGTGTATATTAAAAAAAATAATAAGCATGTTTGATAAGTAATTTGAAAAGTTATTAAGATCACACGGTGTGTGCGTGGAAATCTGGCGTGGAGGCCAATCCATGCCCACCAAACTACCCCGTGCTTGGCGTTTTTCACGGCGTTGTGTGTGAGGCGGGGGATTCTTCACTGGCGTGGGGGGCAATTTGGTTGGTGATGTGGTATGAGTTGATTAGTGGTTTGTGGTAGGGGGTTTGTAATTTTTTTTTTTTTTTTTTTTTTTTGTAATTGGTTAGATTTTTAAACACTAGGTGGGACTCTTTTCACGCCCAACACCACCCCGTGCTTTTTTTACCACGCCCCCTTGCTTACGTCACTGCCACTGACGTTTAACGCCGTGCCCTATCTTCAAGCCTCTACACACAGGGCCGGCCCAAGGGTAAGCCAAATGAGGCTTGGGCCTAGGGCCACCAAAACTATAGGGCCTCCACAATTTGATGAAACCACAGTTCATTTATAAAAGATTTAAGGTGTGGGTTATAAACAGATTGATGGTTGGTAATGTAGTGGTTTTGTGTATGTATGGATGTTGGTGAGACCCGGGTTCGAATCCCTTGTTCACCATTTTTTTCTTGTTTTTAAATTTTAACACAATCTTTCAAATAATTACACTTGGGCCCTTCAAGTTTAACTTTCAATTACATACATTTTTTTGGGAAAAAGGCCACAAGATTTTACTTCGCCTTAGGCCACCAAAATGGTTGAGCCGGCCCTGTCTACACACTCGATAAATAGATTACTGTTTGATAGTATTGTTTTCTCCTTATTATATTTAGTACTTATATATATTATTATTTTGAATGTTTTAAAATAACTTAATTCAAATGATTTAAAGTAATGAAATTTGTATGAATTTGACAGTACGTAATGACAGAATTAAGAAAACTTGTAACTATTTTTATGGGTTGATTTAAATACACCCCACCTCTTTTTTATAGGTAATTAATTTGAATTTGTTTATTATGAGTCAAAGAATCCTGTTTGTTTTTTAATTATATTTTTGCAAAATGTGTGTGTGCATGACATATACATGAAAATCTATATCAAGAATGAAGATTTCATGTGATATGATCGTGTTTCTAGTTGTTTTGTGTTTGCAATGGGTTGCAAGCCCGCAACTGATCTTTTGTAACTCCGTTTTTGGGCTAATTTTGTAAAGTTTAGTTTATGCAACTATGCAAGGAACTAAGGATTGAAAATTGATGAGGTTTGATACAAAAGGATTAAAGTTTGAAGATGGATATGAGTGGGGATTGTTATTCAAATAAATATCATACGATCGTTTAGAGATGAACTAATATTAACTAGTACAGTAGTACTTAAATTTGAAAAATAAATTACTAAATAAATGTTTAAAAGGTAGTTTAGTTTTTTTTATTTGACCTAGAGGATCTTATGTAACCTATAAGATGTTCAATGAGATAAATAAAGGATAAAAAAGGTGTTACTAAACGTATTTCCCCTTTCACACACTTGACGGACCCTCGCACATTAAAATCAATATCCCTCTCACGTCACACATAGGAATATTTGCTCTCAACAGTAGTCAACTACTACATACAAATATAAGTCAAACTTCACCTAGATTAGATTTGTGACTATTTGAAGGGAGTTTTGGGGTGGTTCACCAACGAATCTATGTGATATTTAAAGGCCCTGGAACAAAGCTGATCAATAATCTTACTCGAAAACACTAATATTCCACTTTCTTTTTCGGTTTTTCAATACTAATTCGAATTCAGAATTCAGTTTTCGAATTGAGTTACAAATTTATGAACTTTGAACTAAACCGAATGTGTGTGTGTGTGTGTTTAATATAGCGTTTTGCTTGAATCAGCCAAATAATGTTTTTCTCCTACTTAGGTTTGTTCGAATCAACCCGAGTTCAAAGTCACTTTCAAAAATTCTCAATTCGTGAAAATCGATTCTGCCGACGTACAATCCCAATTTAATGTATTTATATTTCTTTATAGGGGATGCACATTATATGTAGTCTTGGAGAAAATGAACAGCACCCCAATCCCCTCAACAAGATTATCATTGATTCATATACGAGACCTAACACCAGTCTTCTTTTGAAATCTAACGTTTCAGACGGAGTTTACTAAACCCAAATTATTGAGAAAGAAAAGATGATCAAACCTGTCCGGCTCAACCATCCGAGTTGAAGCTGTTGACCATCAGAATTGTCAAACCTTTTCTTGAATCCTCTTCCTGATGCTACTGTTGTTGTTGATGTAGATACTTCTACAACTGGGGCTGGTGCAGGACTGCCCTCTGAGCCAATGCAGTCTCCAAATGTCATCTTTGCCTGTAAATAAATTCAAGAATATAATTTAGTTATATGTTTTCTTTCTTTGCTGTGTTCTCCACTTCATATTGCTGAAAACATTGAAGCTAATGAGAAAGAAGCATACCCTGCATGAGTCGATGTTGTTACAACCGCAAACTAGCTGCCCATTAGCAAAATCTACAGCAGCACGTGGACCTTCACCGTCACTCCTCTAAGAATTTCGATAACGAGTGAGTAAGTTTAGTTTCATCAGTGTTAAATAAAGATTATCATTGAAAGTTATGGCAAATACCTTGTAAAAGTCAACAGAAATGAAATTAGGCCATCTTTGACCAGCAGCTTCATAGCAAGTGTTCATCATGGTTATCAGTGGAGCAGAATTCTGATTGCAAGATTCGGTTAAATCTGGGGTGTCGGGGAAGTGGTTGAACAGAACCAGCGATCTTGATTTAGTGTTCATAGCAGCTGACTCAGCACGGTTTGGGCAAGAACCATTTTTCATTCCATCAGTTCCATCTGCAGTTTTCAGAGTTCATTAAGATATATAAAACATCCAGCCTTGACTAAGTTGAGTTTAAAAGTAAAAACTCACATTGATTCTCAACCAAGTATCTCCATACATATGCGATACCTTCGGAAGCTTCTTTAGAAGATTTAGTAGTAAATACAACCAACCGCTGATTGTCGTCAATCATGGAGTCAACTGTGGGCCAGTCACTACCGTTGGTCGGCATTCGAGACACCGGAAACCAAAATTTGCCCAGACCAGAAGCTTTAAAGATCTTGGTTAGGCCACTTAGTGAGGTAACGTAGTCCTCGATGATTATGGTGACGATTTCGGTAGGATTTGCTTCTAGAAAAGCTTCAACCTCTTTCAGAACATTGATAGCAGGTTGCTGATGAAGTTAGAATAATATGTTTAGACTTCACAATTTTGTTACATCAGCTCAATGAGACTAGTAACAGAAACACTTACGAAAGCTGTGTAGTTGAAGCATCGCCCATGAAAGGAGTGACATAACCAAATATCATTCTCAAAGTCGTACATATCGAGCATCAGACCTCTCACGCCATTCTGCAGAATAAGTAGGAAAAAATCCTTTTCATTAACGATACGTGGTTTGAATAGTTGGATAAATGATGCATATACGGAAATCAAACTGCTATATAAATATCAAATGATTAGACTACAAAGTAGAAGTAAATCTGAGCAATCTTATATGAATTGGCTTTAGTTCATTCCAACACACATTTCAGGAAAAGGGCACTGTTGAATAAACCAAAGCCTGTCAGCAAGTGAAATTTCTTAAATTTGCAGAAAGCTTTGGTTTAACAATTTCTCGCTTTCAAAGTTGGTGCAAATTGGCTTTACGCAATATGTGTGATCCACTAAACTAGGCTAAATCCAGCACCTGGTGAGCTACACTAAAATAGTAAAAACACAGCTAACAAATTTGCGTAAGCATGATGATCATATTAAGATCGTTACAAGTGTTTTCTGTCTATCGTATACTCATTAGTCATTACCTGAAGTTAAGTATGCCTAGGACAATTTAGAGTTAAAATAAACAAGTTGACTTCACCAAGGCGTAGCATAATCAGTTTCATCAACCCATAGTATATGCTTTTAACAGGATCGTCAAGAATGTCCATTGGTTTCAATAACATGATTAACTTTCAAACACAAATACAAAATCTGGTTCCGGCAAAATCTTTCCCAGTAAGTTGAAACCAAGAGGTGTGCCTTATGCACAAGGTTTGGAAGGTTGGTTTATATGATTTTCAGTTTGAATCATATAGGTGCTATCAACTCCTTAGGGGGTACAACCATTGACAGGATGGAAAAGTTGATCTCATCAGTAGCCTTTACATGGACCCATGGACTAGCTGGGTCAAATGTATAAGATACCATTTGAACCACGGTCCCAATTAATTGAAGAATTTAAGAAACAAACCATAGGCAAGACTTTTATACATCAAAACTTGTACTAGTAGAACCCTTTGACCCTCTGGCATTTAAAATATCTTCTTAACTTCCACAAACATGCTGTTCTGGATTCAAGTCTACAGAAAGTGATACAAGCAACAAATGTAGGTCCACTGAGAGATTCAGTTTTGTAGTGTCCTGCATGTCATCCCAAGCAAAACTCCACTCTAATAGTCTTCCGATTTGGTTATTAACTACATATTAATCTAAAGTCAATCACACGTAAGGAGTTAATGATGTATAAAGTCAAATCGATACTTAGATTCTCTCCCTTGTATAAGAATATTTTGGAAATACAGATTTCTGTAGCACTCAAAGCCTCTGCAATGTAGGCTGGAAAATAGATGCAGTTGTTTTGAGGTCAAGCTTCCTAGTGTAATTTATGGCCACTTTTTCTATTTCAGTTGCCACCAAAAACTATTCGATGTTATACCATTTCCTAAGTATAATTTTCACAGTATTGTACATTATTAGAGCTTGTTTTTGTTACACACTGATTAAGCTTCCAATCGAAGGACATCTGATCGATCAAAACAGTAATCAATCATGCATGATTAGAAATCAATAATGAACTAATCAATGTCAATTTAACTTTCTGCATCTGTGTGCGTGAGAGAGAGAGAGAGATGAAAAACATACTTCGAGCTGCACAGTAATGGAATCCTGCTGGTTCATCGGAGCTAGAAGAACAGCACCTGTATCCGACTTGTGACCGATTCTAGCGAACGAATTGTGAGTCGTCAACCACGAGTATCGATTGAATGGCAATCCTCTCACCTAAAACGAGTCACAATCAAACCACAAACACATCGACTACAGTTCTACGCTCTCGTTTTCACTCATAAACACCAAAATACAACATACAACATACCTTACGAACAGGATTATGAGGCTGAATGCGAATACATCGAGGAGGAACAGTGACGTTTCCGTTGCAAGCTCCGCATTGCGATCCAGAATCACAGCTCTTATCGTTGACGCAAGTTTCTCCATCCTGTTAGGTTCGAATCAAAATTAATCCGATTAAATTAGCTACAAACAGATCTATGAAGTGTAAAACAGGTGAAGATGAGCACATTCGTTAATTATTAGTTCGGCAACTGACCTTGAGTGCAGAAGACGTTATGAACAGAAAAGTTGCGGCAATGAGAGTTGCGAAGCACACATTCAACGAGAATTTGATGCTCTGCAAACGTTCAAGTGCATGTGTAAGTTATTTGCAGATGAAATTGAAGAAATTAAGAAAGAGAGAGAGAGTTTTACCTCCATTAATGGCGGTTTTTCAGAAAGGAGGTGAAGGAGAGATTAGAGAGAGGTGTGTGTAATGGGTTTGTTTGAATGTTTGTACGGGCATGGGAGTGTGAGACGCTTCAGTAACGACTCACGCGCCACGCATAACAACCTCTTCTCCTTTCTGTTTCATTTGAAAAATAATTATCATCTTTTAAAAAAAATAGCAGTGAATTGCAGGAATTGTGACCACAAAATTAATGACTTCTATACTTTATGTTCTAAAATTTTGTATCGTATGTCCTTTAACCATAACCGAAACCATAACCGAGTTAATTTTTTCTATTAAATTTGGTCATATGCCTTTACATGTGAGGGTATTTTTGTCATTTCACCTTTAAAGGGACTAAGTATGTAAATATAACTTTAAAAAAGGTAAATTACTTTTTGAGTCAATGTGTTTTAGTGGTTTTAACCACTTGAATCCAAAATCAAAATGTTTAACGCCCTGAGTCCATATAGCTACTTTTTTTAACTATTTGAGTCCAAATTTCTAATTATGTTTGAATTTTCTGTTATCTTTTCATTAAATGACTAAAATTCCCCTGCATATTATTATTATTACTATTATTATTATTATTATTATTATTATTATTATTATTATTACTAGGTTATTACCCGTGAATACTCACGGGTTTGGATATTTATATTTTATTAAACAATTGTATATATACTTTTAAAAATGAATAATGTGTGAAACTTCCATTTTTTATCACCCGTGAACTTCCATTTTTTTAGCATACCAATAATTAGAGTAGCATGTTAGACATTAGTCAACATTATTTTGAATTAATTTTTAAAATCTAAATACTATATTTAATTATTTATTTATGGATTGAAAAGTATTTAAATATGAATTAGAATGTTATGTTTAGGATTCGTTTATAAATTTGAACATATACATTTAAACAATAAAAATCCTACAACAATATTCCAGTCACTAAGCCTACAATGACTAATCAAATTTCACGAAGTAATCAAATTTCAAAATGAATAAAATGAACCGGTTTTACGAATTAAATAAAATGATCTTATCAAGAGTTTGCAGATGAAACTTTGGGGTGAATGAAAATCACTTTATCAATGCTATAGATGGTTGTTCATGTGCATGAACATTAATTTGGTACAAAAGGATTGGTCATGTTGTTTTTAATACCGTAAGTATGGAGAAGTTAGCATTATTATTATTATTATTATTATTATTATTAATTGTTAATAATACATAAACTATCTCACACACACTGATTACTCTGTATCTCTCTTCCTCATTTCTCTCCCCCTTCTCTCTCAACCACACCACCATCCTAACGCCACCGCCACCACCACCACCATAACATCGTCGCCACCACCTTAACACTGCCACCATCACCATAACGTCATCGCCACCACCCTAACGCTGCCACCATCACCACCCTAACGGGGCCACCATTATCGTCGCACCACCACACCACCACCACCCTAAGATGAGAAGAAGATGGTCGGCAGTATAATGTTCTCCATTGTACCCCCAACCTAGGGTCCAATTTCTGCACCCTTATTCAAAGCCACGGCTCATCTTCCAATCGCCAATACATAACAACTGTCTTCCATCATGACAATCAAAACCTATAGTTCGTATGGTGTAACTTGAACAATCAATTAAAGTATCCAATTTTTCTGATCCCCTTTCCTAAATTCTAAACCCTAGGTGGATGAAATGATCGATCATGAAGATAGTACGCACCTGAAGGCCTCCAGATCGGCTATCGAACAACAAAAACGTCAGTATAGATTAGGTTAAATGAGCAGATGGATATGTGAGGGGAATTAGGGCTTTTTGTGAGAGGAATTGGGGAAGAAGAATTGGATAAGAGGATAGAGATATAGATATGTGTGTGAGGGGAGAGCGAATCGGAGGATAAGTGAGATTTGTTATGTTGTTTGTGGCTGGGGCAGTTGTTGGTAGTTGAGGGTGGTGGCTGGGGATGGTTGTTGGTGGTGGCTGGAGAAAGGTAGAGAGAGACAGTAGTGGTGGTGGTGGTGGCTGGAGCAAGGTAGGTAATTTATTTTTATATATATTATATATTAAAAGTAAATGCATTAAAGACTTGTTCCTTATACTCATGTGCATATAAGACTTGTACTTTGTGTGTAAATGATCAAATTACCCTCATAGTTAACAGACTTGGTGGATGGTGTTAGAAATTTGGACTCAAATGGTTAAGAAAAGTGGTTATAGGGACTCAGTGCATTAAACATTTTGATTTTGGACTCGAGTGGTTAAAACATTTAAAACATATAGACTCAAAAAGTAATTTACCCCTTTAAAAATCATAAAGTATGAATTAAACACCTTTAAAAGGACTAATTATGTAAATATAACTTTAAAAAACATAAAGTATGAATTAAACTAAAAATATACACTCTCATTCCCCTCTGCATATTACTTACCACCACCATCCACCCTACAACCACCACTTACCACCACCTGCTGCTATCACCTCCAACTAAACCCATTCAAAGTCTCTCTCTCTCCAAACTTTAACCCACTAGCAACAATTTACAATCAAAGACACCCATCTATCTCTCTAAACCCCACAACCAATTAACGATCAAATCCCAAAAATCCCACATCTCAAATTCAAATCAAGACACAAATACATCAGAATCTTCCTCGTAGTCCCCCGTAAATCTGATCAAAGATGTTATTAAACTAGGCTGAAAAGGGGTATAAAGGACACCAATTCGCTCATCAGATCTGGGGTAACTGGACGGGTTGATCTAAAACCAATTCGATAAACTTCGCTATCGCATACTGACTCGATCTGTTCCTCTCCATCAACGTCACAATCGCTTCCTTAATCATCTACACATTCATTCACTCAATCAATTATTCAACAATTTCACATCGATTATCAAATCGAACAAATTCCCATCACTTATTCAATCTATCAATAGTTTCAGATCGATTACTCACTCGAACAACAAAATTACAACAACTATTCAATCGAACAACAAATTCAGATCTATTATTCAATCGAACAACATAACTAGTCCAATTATTTAGTCGAACAGCAAATTCAAATAAATTATTCAGTCAAACAACAAAATCAGAGCCGTTTCAACCCCACCACAGATCTGGTTATAACAACCCTCCTAAATATATCCTAAAATAATTATAACACCCCTATACGCTCTAAAATATACCCCGTATACGTAAAATGGCCCTAAAAACCTTTTATTTTATAAAAATTAAATAAAAACAAATTTCGTTACTCGCTCGCGGGACATGACACACTCTTGTGTGTCTGTCGCGGGCCGCGACCCCTTTGACACCAGGCGCAGCCCGGTGCTGCCACGTGTCCTCACTCGTGTTGAACCTGCTCCATGACTGGTCAAGGCTAAAGCCTACTATGCCTAGCTCGCGGGCCGCGAAGCCCTACCATGTTTCTGTCGCGGGGCGCAAGAAACCTTCGAATCAGCCCTATAAATTGAGACGATCGGCATTCAGTTTCCGACGTTCAAAACTCGAAATTCTCTCTCAATTTCTGAATCTTAGAAATTATACTCGGGTATAATACCCCCTAATTAGCGAAGCTCTGCCTCGTTGTAAGTATTTTAACCCCCGGTTATGTATTAGATACGATGCCCGATTGATCTAGTGCCCCATAACGACTGTCGAGGTTCTGCCTGACATAGTCGTTGGAGTTCTGTCTCGTGGAGGGTATAACTAATGTAAATTGGGTTATTATACTAACGCGTGTTGATGCGCGTGTGGTGTGGTATATATTTAAGTATATTTTAAGCCCTTTTTACACGTTAGCCAAGTTTTAAATTTATAAAGCACGATATTTTACTAACACCAAACATACATATGGGCAAGTGCACCCATCGTGAGCGTAGTATAGTGTTGGCAAGATACCGAGGTCGTCCAAGGACACAAGAGCTTTTAGTACCGGTTTATCCTCAACTTCTAATCAAATCAAAAGTTAGAAAAATGTTTTTAAACTAGAAAAATAAAAACTAACTAAAATGCTGAAAAATAAAATAAAAGTAAAAACAGATAGACAAGATGAATCACTTGGCTCCGACTCGTGTTTAGTGTAAGTTTTGATTATTTCCGCACTTTTGCACTTTTTAAGAGATTATCTTAGTTATTGTAGTAGGCCCCTCTTTTGAAGGTGACGTTACCCTCAACCCAGTAGTTTGAGTCAGCAAGGATACAATCCTAAAGGGTCGGATTATTGAAAGATAATTAATTAAGTTATTAATGCATATTATCGTAGGCCCCTCTTTTGAAGGTGACGTTACCCTCGGCTAAGTAGTCTGAGTCAGCAAGGATACAGTCCTAAGTAGCCGGGTTAAAGTATTAATAGTAGCTTATATATGAGGGGATCAAAGAGTTTGGACCCCCGCCATCCAATACCGGTGGGTATTGAAGGAGGTCCTACTAAATTTGACCCAGGTCCTTGCAGGATCTATACACTGAACAAGGCAAGACTCTTACCAAACCGTTCCCTTAACCCCCGACCAGGTAGCCAACATATCTCCATATAGACCGTGGAGATATGAATGGTGAAATCTTTTATTTTATATAGACAGTAAAATAAAGCCAAGACACCACGGACAAACGATAAGGAAGAATCACATTCAACATAAGAAACTAGTTATTAAAGTCATTAATACATAACCAAGTAAAAAGTGCGAAAAGATTAAAAGTAAAAAGTATTACACTAGACACTTGTATTCACCAAGTGATGTAAGAGACTTAGGCAAACATGGCCTTTGATTGTCAAGAACTCTTACGATCAATCTTGGATCCCGAGACGACTCACACACTCTACGATGGACGATGGATGATGGTGGTGAATGATGGTGTTGTGATGGTGGTGGGTGGTGGGTGAAGAGTGAAGAGTGAGAGAGGTGGTGTGCCAAGGGATGGTTTGAAAATGAGCCAAGCACCCCTATTTATAGGCTGAACAGAGACTCGGGCACGGCCCCGTGTCCATTGGGCATGGCCCCGTGTCCACCTTCCTTCTCTTTCTTCATTAATTACAGTTTAACTGCATTAGTTGACCACGCCCCCGTGTCCGCTGGGCACGCCCCCGTGTGCAGAAGCGTATCTGTACTCTCAAGATTTTCCTAGATTCTGCGAATCTTAGAGTTGACCACGGCCCCGTGTCCGCTGGGCACGCCCCCGTGGTGGGTGATAGAAGCTTCTACAGCTTTGTCTTTTCTGCTGGCACTTGGGCACGCCCCCGTGCTCATTGAGCACGGGGCGTGTTCAGCCTTCTGTCTTCTTGATTTTGCTTGGGAAGATGCTGTCGGGGGGTCGGGCATGCCACGTTTGTTCCTTTTCTTGTATTTATGTTAGATTTCGCTGCCTTTTTGCTTCTTTTGTTCATTTGAGCTCATTTAATCCTGAAAATACAAAAGGAAGACAAAAACACACTTTTTCCAACATTAGTACTAAAAAAGGGTTAGTTTTATGCCACAATTGATGTAATTTATATGTTTCATTTTGTGCACATCACGTGTGCATTGTTTTAATTAATAGATTATAACCAGGAAATCACAAGGAAAATACCTATATTAGCAAAGTGAGTTTATCCTTTTTTTATAAATGCTTTTATAAACTGTTTTACAAAACATCATTTATTTTACATGATAATTAACAGTGATTAAGTATTTGTAATTCTACAATTATCGTCGGTATGTTGGGGTTTTGTATACAAAATTTATTACTACACTTTGAGTAGTAACATGACCACCAGTCAGGATTGACAGTGTCGTGGGTGGTAATTAAAGTAGAAATGTAAACAAATGTAATTGCGAGATTGCCCTCAATGTTGTAAAATGATAAAACCATCTTGATTAAATTGGGATTCACTCATCAGTATTTCCCACTGACAAATGTTTTTAAAACGCGTTTCAGGTAACAAAATGTGAAAGCCAAATAGAAGCCAGCTGGACAGCACTGAAGGCTTGGAAAATGTGGCTAGAAAAGTTACCTAAATAAAGAAGATGTTTTAATTCAATAAAACCCTAAAAACATGTTTGTAATGGAAACTTGGGAATTTTACATGTATTTATTATTATAAAAATGTAGTATTTTACTCTGATAAAATATTTCCTAACTACGGTCCTGATGTAAATTCCGCTGCCAAACTGATAAACACCGATACCACTGATACTGGCTCGCGGCCGCCCGTTCCCAAGAGATAGGGCCGGGGTTGCGACACTGGTGGTGGCCGTCGCCGCCTTTTTTCTCATCCTTATATCTTGGGTGGTGGTTGCGAGTGGTGTGGTGGGGCAGTGGAGAACAGATTTGGAGAGAGGGTATCCATAAAGCCTCCACGTCACCCTTTTAGTAATTCCACTAAACTTGGTCTATTAGAGCATCCATAAAGCCTCCACGTCACCCTATCCATTCCCGCTCAACCTTTACCCTTAGGGTGGAAGGGGCACCATCAGTGACCCCTTTGGTAAGTGAGTTTTACCGATCAGTGATGAGGCACCGGGGTTCATTCGGTGAGCGGGGAGTGGGATTCTCAGTGAGTAGTCACCGAATGGAAAAGGATCCGTTGTGGGTGTAGGTGACCGTTGAGAATATAGTTGTTGCCCCTTTTTATAATTTAAAAAAAAAATACAAGTTTTCTTTATAAACAACACCATTTTTAACTTCCCCTTCTCCATCCAACACCATTTTTCACTTCTATTCAACCAAATCCTTTCTTTTACATTCAAAAAATTTAACCCTATTTTCTAAATAATGGCGGATGACATACCACCGCTATTCATTCCATTTGATATTAGTGAAGACGATAATTCTTCCTCAAACGATAGTAGTTTACTTTTTTTCCAAAATCTTATTAAGGAAACCGCCGCACTGGAAGACACGGGTACTTCTAGAAAAAGGAAAGTTATCCATCGAGATCGAGAGAAAGGTCACCAAATCCTTATATCAGCTTATTTTGTCGAGGAGCCCATATTCAACGAAGATGTTTTTCGTCATAGGTTTCGTATGTCGAAAAGGTTGTTTTTAACTCGTGGTTTCAAGAGGGCGTGGATGGGAGAATGAAGAAGAGTTTTACACCGATGCAAAAAGTTACGTCAGCGATTAAGCAACTTGCAACCGGTAACCCTCCAGACGAGAACGACGAGTATTTAAATATGGCCGAAAGGACTTCCCGTGAGTGTCTAGAATATTTTTGTGAAACGGTATGTAATTTATACGCTTCCGAGTTCTTACGTAGACCAACAAGCCACGACGTTGTGCTCTTGTATCAAGCTCATGAGGATAACCATCACCTTCCTGGGATGTTGGGTAGTCTTGATTGTACACATTTTGTTTGGAGAATGTGTCCAACAGAGTTGCGGGGCCAATATATAAGGGGGGATCACAGGTACCCGACAGTTATGCTCGAAGCGGTGGCCTCTCAAGATTTGTGGATTTGACATGCTTTTTGTGGTCCACCAGGTTCACAAAACGACATCAACGTGCTCCAACAATCTCCGTTATTTCTTACTCAACGAAATGGAACTGCACCAAAACGCCCATTTTACGTGAACAACCACTTGTACAAGCGTGTATACTATCTCACCGATGGAATCTACCCTACTTGGTCCTTATTTGTGAAATCATTTCCGTATCCTCACGTTGTGAAAGAAAAGAAGTTCAAGAGGCAACACGAGGCGACAAGAAAAGACGTGGAACAGGCTTTTGGTGTTTTAAAGGCAAAATGGGGTGTACTTAATCGACCAATGCATGCTATGAGTGTAAAAAAGATTAGGAATGTCGTATATGCGTGCATTATTATGCATAACATGATTCTAAAAGACGACGAAAATGCGATTGCACCAGTACATATTCGGGATCCTCCAGTCAAGCCCATTTTCGATGATACTGTTTATAATGAGCTCATTAATGAAGATACGCATTATAGACTAAAATATGATCTTGTGGGGCATCTTGGAGAACAAGATTTACCCCACCTTTTGGCGGATTCAAACGACGTATAGTTAAATTAGTTTTAGTTTTAAAATGTATTTTTATATTTTAATGTCATTTTATTTATTTTAATTTAATGTAATATTTTATTAATTAAATGTACTTTTATTTTGTTTAAACTATGTTTTATTATTAATGCATAATTTCTAGAAATAAAAAATATATAAAAAAAGAAATAGATTCCCCATGTGTTTGAGCACCCATAGTGTTTGAGTGTAAAATGGGGAGTGAAGTAGAGAGTTGGCATGACATGAGATTATTGGCTAGTGGAAAAGTTTATCACTTCCCATTTGGGGAGGACTCCTTCCACCCTTAGAGCATTCACATCCATTCCATCATATTTTCACCCTAAATTACACTAAAAAACACTACATTTTCTCTCTCATTTTCAAGTAAATAATATTTTTTAATACATTTATCATTACATTTTTTCTCTCCTCCACTCACAACCACTTTCAAAATATATTAAAAATTATAGGGGGTAAACAGTGTCCCCTCAAATATACAGATGAACAGTAACATTTTCTCTATCCTCCACTCACAACCACTTTTTATACTCTTTATATATCGTAAAAACTCCACTCACCATATTTGGAAATAGAGTAAACTGCCATTTTGGTCCCTGTGGTTTGGTCAGTTTTGCCACTTTAGTCCAAATCTCAAACTTATTACATCCAGGGCCCTGTGGTTTGCATTTTGTTGCCATTTTAGTCCAAAATCCAAAAACCTCAATTTTTTTACTGTTACAACCTCCTATTTTGTCCTTTAGTACAGGGGCATTTTGGTCATTTTGCTTTTCATTTAATATTTTCTTCCCCCAAATAAATCATTATCATCCCAAACAAAACCTAACTGACTCTCTCTCTCTTCTCTCTCTCTCTCTCTCTTCTCTCTCTAAATCGATTGTTTACCAGGCTTTAGATCTCACACCTATTTCTAGATCTAGAATACAGATATGGAACGGCCATCAATTTGCTTGTTGAATACAGATCCCTTTTATGTTTATATTTACTAGCATGATGTTTACCAGGCTTTAGATCTCACACCATCCATCGATTTGATGTATATCCATCAATTTGCTTGTTGAATACGGCCATCGATTGTTTACCAGGCTTTAGATCTCACACCATCCATCGATTGAGAGACGAAATCGAAACCTGCAACCAGCAACTAAAATCTAAACCATCGCCGCCTTTCTTCTCATCCTCAGATCTGGTGGTAGTCGCCGCCGTCATCCTCAGATATGGGGGGTGGTGGTTGGCGAGATGGTGATGAGGGTACTGGTGAATCCGAGAACAACGGCTGTCATGGAGAAAGTTGAAGGCGGTGGTGGTGGTGAATCCGCTGAGGCTAGACTTGATGGAGAAAGTTGAAGGCGGTGGTGGTGGTGGTGCTTGGCGGCGAGAGGGGGGTGGTGGTGGTGCTTGGCGGCGAGAGGGTGGTGGTGGTGGCAGGTGGTGGTGCTTGGCGAGATGGTGATGAGGGTACTGGGTTTGAAGATAAAGAGTGTTATTGTTCAGAAATCGAATCGGATTCAAGTTACATTAGGTAATTTATCTTGTGTTTTTGGATTGGTTTTTGTTATTTGAATCTGGTGGTTACTTGAATCTGCATCTCTGGGTTTTGATGATGTTCACAAATACAATGGATGTTCAGAAATCGGATTTGTAATCGTTTGTTGATTTTTGTAATTTTTCTGGGTTTTGTTTAATAGTGTTCATATGTGTGAGAAAACAATAAATTTGCTGGGTTTTGATGATGACTCGATTAGCAATGGATTCAACAAGCAAATTGTTCAGAAATCGTTTGTTGATTTTTGTAATTTTTCTGGGTTTTGATGATGATGTTTGAAGATGAACGATGTATGGGTTTTGATGATGTTCTTGAAGATGATGATTTTCTGGGTTCTTTATTTTCTTGAAGATGTTCTTGATGTTCTTGATTTTCTGGGTTTTGATGATGAAGTTTGATGATGTTCTTGAAGATAGATGTTATTAATTACTGAAATGTTATAATAAATTAACATGGACCAAAATGCCCCTGCACTACAGGACAAAATAGGAGGTTGCAACAGTAAAAAAATAGGGTTTTTGGATTTTGGACTAAAATGGCAACAAAATGCAAACCACAGGGCCCTGGATGTAATAAGTTTGAGATTTGGACTAAAGTGGCAAAACTGGCCAAACCACAAGGACCAAAATGGCAGTTTACTCTTGGAAATACCATCCTCTAAAAGTTAAGAAATGACATATTATATTCAAAATTAGGTTGTAGAAGAGTATATGTACAACCGGATGTTTACACAAGTTACCCCAAAACTAAGATTATTAAGATTACCTGTGGTACGCTATGAGGTTTCAGTCTCTATCTATTTTGATTTAGTATATCAACCGAAATAAATATGCTTGAAAGAATAGCAACACATGTTTTACATTAACCGAAAACCATGAAAATAAATTTAAATTAGACAGCGGGACCGGCTTATTTTAAATTAATTGTAAATGGAAACGTAAACGCTATCTAAAATATAACTTTAATGAAAAATGAACCTAAAACTAAAACATTAAACATAAAGAAAAGAAAAAAATAAAAATAATAAAGTCCATAAAAGAAAAAACTCAATCACGTCAAAACGTATACATCACTGAAAACATATAAGCATAAAAACATATTATATTTGACCAACTCATTTCTGGGAAAGATTTACGTCAAACGTAAATCAACTTCAATTTCTATCGATACGTACATGAAAATAAACACGTAAAACTCGATTATAAAATTTTTAGAAAGTTAAGAGGTTGTAATTGTCAATGTCGAAAGTGAAAGGTAAAAGTATAAAATAACACACAAAAAGACAAAGAAAAACAATAAAGGAGAGCTCTATTCACCTAAATTACTAAATGTGATAGTTAATTACTAAATGTGATATAAGTTAATTGGTTACAATACGTGTCTAATACTCATATATAAGGTTTCTCAAAAAAAAATTGTTCTCCATAACCTTAAATATCCCAAAAACACACCTTGGGGGTTGTTAATGGATTTAGCCTTTAGGTGGTGTTTGTTTTTTCAGATGTAAAAGGACTGCAGTCTACAGACTATATCTGTAAACTTCTGCACGAGAAGAGGTGGATCAAATGTCTGCAGAGTGTAATAAAAAGAGTGTTTGATTATTCTCACCTCTTTTTAAAACCTCACATCTGCAAACAGAGCTTCAGCTTCATCTACCACCACCATCTCCCACCTCCCCCACCGCCACTTCAGCCTTCACCGACAACCTACCACCGTCACCCACAAGCTCCATGGCTACCCATCGTCCCCACCCACACCATCTGCCACCGTCCCCCACCCACCATGTCAACCACCCACAACCACCTCCACCAAAACCCCCTACGCCACCGCCACCGCCTACAACACAACCAACTCCACCGAAACATCATCATCGTCACCCTCTACGCCACCGCCCACAACCACCTCCACCGAAACCCTAATTTCGCCATCACTGAAACCCCAACCCTAACTAAACACCCAACAACCACCATAGCCACCGCAATCAGAAAGAGATAGAGGAGTTTCAGATCGTTTGATAGGGAGAGGGGGGGAGAAAAGAAAGAGAAATAGGAGAGTTTAGAGAGAGATACACTCGTCTGAGGGCTTCGCCGGAGACGCTCGCCTGAGGAGATGGTGGCGGAGGAAGTGGAGGTGGTGGCGGAGGAGGTGTCGGCTGGGAGGAGTTGCTAGGGTTTGGAGAACTTTTGTTTTGAAGAGCAGAAGAAGACCCTTGAAGATGTGAGTCCACATCTGCCTGAGGAAAAGGTCTTCAAGACCTTTTTTAATGAAAGCACTTCCAGAAAACAAACAAACTGCAGACTTAAACGTTTGCGCGTGGTATGCGTGAGACAGACATAAGAGGTCCTGAAGTGCTTTTGAGGAAAAAAAAAAAAAAAAAAAACACCCCCTTATTGTCACCTTCTAAAAAAACCTTTACTCTATAAAATAACTTTTGATGCAATATCATTGAGTCTTTTTCTAAAAAGGTATAGCTAAGAAAATTATTTATAAAAATATGTGATTTGAGAAGTATTTATTAAAATAGGTGTTCTTTCATTTATCTTTCTTCTAACTGATATATTATTAGTTATTTTCTTTGTTATTTATTATTCAATTAACTATTATTACTTTTTTCACCCATATTATTAAAAAATTATATATTATTAATTATTTTCTTTGTTATTTATTATTCAATTAACTATTATTACTTTTGTCACTAACATATTATTAAAAAAAATGTATTTATTATCCAATTAACTTTTTTTTTTCTTTAGGATAAATTACACTTTTCGTCCTTTATGTTTGTAGCTAGTTGCAATGGATGACCTTTACCTTTAATAATTACAGCCACAGTCCTTTATTTTGAAAACCTGTTACATCTTTCGTCCTTTATCCCAAACCCAGTTAGAAAATTAAGTTAAGTTACATCATGTGCAGAGCACGTGAGGGCATTTATGTCCATTCACATAGCAACAACCCCACCATATAAATACCACTCTTCTCCCCCAAATACCTCATTTTAGGGTTTATCCAAACCTGCATTTAAGATCATTACCTCTGCTTTTGGATCTTGTTGAGCCGATGATTTCACCCACCAACACCAACCCACCACACAACTAGCACTAACCACCACCTGCAACCACCACTAACCACCCTCACACAAATCTGAATGACGATCTAGAAACCCTAAACCCACTACCATTTGCACAACCGCCCTAGATCCGGCTATAATATCAGATTGCAATGGTTAAATCTGGCCACAAATATCACCAACAACCATCATCGCCACCAGACCACCATCACCACAATCTCTAAATCTGAAAACCCCATCCTCCACCAAACCATCATCACCACAATCTCTAAATCATTTGTTTAGAGAGAGAAGAACAACAAATGATTTTCTATTTCTAAAAACAGAATCTCTCTCTAAACACGCACAAATGATTTTCTTCACACAAATGGCGAGAGAAGAGAATCAGATTGTACCTGCGTCTCCATCTTTCTCTCTGTACTTCACCGTCGTAGCCACTTCGCCACCCACCACCAGATTCGGGAGTCGCACCTTCATCTCTTTATCTACCTAAACCCTAGATCCGGCTATCGATTGCAGATCTGCTAAAACAGATTCGAGATGGGGCGATGGGGTTGCACATATAGTGGAGATTTCTGGGTGTTTTAGGAATGAGGGAGTGTCTAGAGTGAGTGATGGCCGGAGTGGTTGTGGTGGTCGACGGGCAGGACTGGTGGTGATCAGAAGCTTCTGGGTTTTAGAGAGAGAGGGAGAGAGTTGCGAGTGTGAATTTTGGTTTATAAATATAAATAAACAAATATTTTTTCATTTTTTTAATATATTTTTTAAGTAAATAGGTAAAATTACAAAACTACCCTCGTGTGAATAGACTTAACATAAAATTTTAACCTTGTTAGTGTTAAAGGACGTAGTGTGTAACGTGTTCTACAAATAAAGGACTGTGACTGTAATTATTAAAGGTAAAGGTCATCTATTGCAACTAGCTACAAACATAAAGGACGAAAAGTGTAATTTTTCCTTTTCTTTATCAGTCTATACAGCATGGTCTTTTTTCTTATTTTTTTACCAACTTATTAATTCTTTTTGTTTGATCAAATCATGTTAATAAACACAAATAAGATAATCATCTAAATATACGAGTTTCATCTCCATTGTCATCTTCTTTAAACTGGTCATCCATATCAATTTCATCTTATGCATTCTGATAATAAAAATATGAAAGTTGTTAAAAATTGTAATAGTATATTATAAGCTTGAATATTTTTACGAGAATACATTGCTCATTCCAAAACTAGTTGTTCTTATTCTGTTAATTCCTCTTGTTTTTTTTTTTTTTTGGATAAATTACAGTTTTCGTCCTTTATGTTTGTATCGGATTACAGTGGATGGCCTTTAACTTCAATAATTACAGTCACAGTCCTTTATTTGTAAAACTGATTACATCATACGTCCTTTAGCACTAATCTAGTTAAAATTTTCAGTCAAGTATTGCACATGAGGGTAAAGGGGTAATTTTACTTAATTTATTTGAAATATATTTAATAAATGAAACAAAAAAATTCTAAAATTAAATTAAAAAATATATATATAAGTAATCTCTCTCTCTCTCACACTCATCTCTCCATCTCTGTGTGTCTCAATTCCCTATCTCTCTCTAGTTTTCTCAACCACCACCACCATCATCATCCAACCACCGCCGCCACCGAAAAACACCATCATCTTCGTAACCACCACCTCCCCAACCTCCGAGAACCACCAGGTCAACCATTCATTTTACCCCATTAATTTCCCCCTTATTTATTACCTCGTTTTCACTCTATTTATTCAACATTCTTCCACCACCACCACCATCACCATGAAGACCAACAACTGCAACGCACCACACCCCCCTCTCTCACCTACACAGCCAGTAACAATCTACCATGAATAAGTAATAATCTATAGGAAAAAACCAGCAAAAATCTACCGTAAATCAGTCAAAATCTGACACTTGGAAGCTTCAGATGGCCACTGCTAGGCGAAACCTTAATATTCGTTCGTTCACAAACCGATGAAACGCTGGAGAAATTCATGTGTGAGAGAGAATCGAGAGATATGAAGATCCCCTGGTATGATCTGAAATCGTAGGTTAAGAAAGTGGGTTGCTTTGGAGATTGTTTATCACCGAGGTAGAGCTTGGTTCATGGTGGTTATGTAAATAAAGTGAAAAAGAACACTTCTGGTGATTTAATTGAAAATGATTTTGTTAAAGTTATTTTTGTGACAAATGACAAATTTGAATGATTTATGATCTGGAAGAAGATGATGGTGGTTTGATTGTGATGGGGATTAAAGAGAGAGAGAGAGAAAGAGAAGAGGGTTAGAGAGAGAATTGAGAGATAAGGTTGTAATTCTATAATTTATTTTATATAAAAATAAGGTGTTTAAAGACATAAATGCCCTCACATGATGAGCACATGCTATGACTTTACGCTGAAAATTAACTAGGTTAGTGCTAAAGGACGTATGGTGTAATGAGTTTTACAAATAAAGGACTGTGACTGTAATTATTGAAGTTAAAGGTCATCCATTGCAATCCGATATAAACGTAAAGGACGAAAACTGTAATTTACCCTTTTTTTTTTTCAGACAATAGATTTTCATTCCAATCACCAGGGCAAATTACATAAGGATAGCAGGTAGACGAGCAACAAACTGCGCCGCCATCCCCTTCTGAATAGAAAACCCTCATCTGCTAAAAACAAAGCCTCGCCCCTGAGGGGTCGAAAAGTTGCTGTGGACCACACGCTGAACTCTAGCCAAGAACCGAACCGCCTCCGGAGCCTAGGAGCCGAACGTGTCAAACGCCAGGGGACAAAGGCATGCTGATTATCCTCACAAGCTTTCGCGTTCTTTTCCACCTTCTTTGACTCTGCTTTCAGTACCGCTTGCCCCTCTTGATTTGTTCCGCTATTTAAAAAAAATGTTTATCTAGTGAAGGTCAAATTCCATATAATTTTCTGAGTAGCTTTTTTGAACATATATGAACCACAATTCTTCATGGGAAATGTATATATGTCACCACCTGTGTCAATACAGTCGCGATCCTTTCATTCTATATATATAATTGCAGCATTTGGAAAAAAGAGCCAAAAATACAAACTAAGACAAAGATGAACCCTAAATTCTTGTCGAACATAATGTGCAGATAAGCGGACACAAATCGTGAACGACTGAACGAAAAAATCAAAATCGTTCAGAAAAACGAACAAGAATCGTGAACGTCGAAATCAAACCTGACTAGTATCGCTGCAGGAAGCCGTTGAAAACGGTGACGGGCCTGAAGGGGTGGGGAGGTGGTGCGGCGCAGGAGGACGACCCCATACCGTCTAGTCTGACTGGGTGAGTCACAACTTCTTGACAATGTTCCATATGGTTAAAACCAAAGAACCTTCTATCTGCTATTAGATAGGTTTGAAGCATTAAGAAACTTAATTTTAATATGAAGAAAAACATTAACTATATTTCCTGGTGAAAACAAGCACTTTCTTTAATTAAATGTAGCTCACACAAAGGAAATTGTACATTGATAAAAATTACACACCCTATGACTACACATATAGGGTTCACATCCACATTAGCTAAAAGAACATGTGGTAGCAGTAAACATTAACCTTCTGCATAAAAAAACAACCACGGGCTTCGGCGCTTCAATCTTTCATTACCACCACCAGCCGCATCACCTAAAGCCAACGAGCCATAGTAAAACGAACCAATAAGCAGTTCAAACCCAACCAAGTGGATTCGAAAGGCAGTCCATGAGGTCATGAAACAAAACAAACATTTAAGCACATAGAATCCTACAGACCAGCAATCACCACGAACTTCTTCTTACTCACCGGTTCCTCATGTAAAGCTACAATTCCACTCATCTTTTCAAATAGCTCCTCAAGATCATTCACGCCAAATCTTCGACACTCAAGTGGTCGTTTGTATCGTTGCTGATAAACCTCTTCAAAGCAACCCAGCAAAACCTTACAAGAATAACTCACGAGAATCTCTTGCAGTTCATACCTGAACTGATCAAAAATCTCATTTTTAATCTCATTCTGTTCTTCAACAACTACTCTTTCTTCTTCAGAAAATTCATCCGAAGATACTTCCCGAATCCCCTTTCCTTTCCTATCATACTTAACTATGGCATTCGTTAAGCATTTCTTGAGCAATACAACTCTCTTCGAACCCTGGCCTTCAACAGAGATAACATCACTCATTTTTGCAAAAAGATCCACCATTTTTAACTCTCTGTATTCCGAAACACAAAGGGGTCTCCCGAAGCTTTTCTGGTATTCACAGGGAAGACGTTTAAGTGGTAAACGTCCACTGGAAGCTTCTAGAAGCTTCACTAATTGACCCTTCAAATGAGTCAAGTCTCCAGGCTGTACCCACATCATATCATTGTTTTCGGTTGAAGGACGAGACGTCATTGAGATCCCTTTATATACAATTGCTTCCTCTTCGTTTTTAGGATCTGCGTTTTCACTTATTTGAGATTTTAACGATGGCAAAAAGCCTTCACCGCGAACCACGCTAGACCAGTCCCAAACGTAACTACCGGCATTACTCAAAGCAGACGAAACACCAACCCTAGACGGAATCACAAGAATCACAGTGTACCCCCGTTGACCAAGAACATGAAGCGCCGGAGAAAAGTCAACATCACCCGAAATCAACATGATGGAACACGGTGGAGGATTATCAAGTGCAAACAGAAACATATCCACTAGTATCGCTTTATCAGCAGCATCTTTTCGTCCATTCGGTACGTCTACAAGCTTCACACCTGTCCTTTGGCATCCTTCTCTTAAACGCCTAGAAAAGCCGTTAAAATCTCCATACGCAGATAACATATTAACGGCCCCATTGATTACAGGATGCATCCGTAAAGCCATTCTGATGTTACCAGCCACATCTTCGGGGCGTACGTCACTCGGAACAGGACAATTCTCCATGTCCCATAGTATAGCAACTGGACCGTCTGATGCGTGAACATTTTGTTGAGGTGAAGATGATACTAATGCTGATGTCATTAGATTAGCCATCATATCTCACAAAAGCTTCAATGTAGACCTGTATATTCCAAATATATGATCATTCATGATTCATGACTCATTTAGTATAAGAATTGAGATTTTATACCGGTACCGGACCAACTCAACAACATCCATACCAGTACCAGTACCAATACCAAACCGGTATTGTACAGTCATAATCGGTATGGTATTAGGTTTATGTTTTTACTCATTTTTAGTTTCTGTATTCGGTACCGCTACGGTAACAATCTCATCCCTAAATTCGATAGACCTTTGTATAAAATATACACAGGTTTCAAAATAATTTTAGGTCATTCAAAACACTTATCAAAAAACTCTATTCATTCAGCACTAAATTTATTGATTCAGCAAACCAGCCCTAAAGAATTGCATATGGTATCAACAAATCAGGAGCTCAGTAAACTAAAAAATCATCAACAATCATACTCAAATTCAAAAAAAAAAAAAAAATCAGCTGACTCATGAACAATCGATCAATGATCATGACCTAAAATCTAAATTTACCTAAAATATACAAATTTAAAGATAGATTAACAGTACCTTGTGAGAGTAAAAAGTTTATTCGGAGTGAGGAGTTACCGGTGCCGATCGGCGTGCAGAAATTACTGGAATCCGATTATGAAAAACGGAGTATTTTCGTAATTCGTCGCAAACTTCAGGCAACTGCTTGGTTAAATTTGTTGTTACGTGTAATAGGCCGCCCCTGTATCTATATGTATATTTATGTGTGTTATTATACCGACATATGAGGGTTTATTTATATCTGGAGTTAAGGACGCGTCACGCGTGTTCGTGTTATTAGACCGACCAAACGATTAGGCAAATACCTGAACCCGGTTTGACAAATCAAAGTTATGTATGATGTCGAATTTTTTTAAATAAATCTCTTTGAATCTGGTACATATCATATATCTTAGTGAATTCTGGTAACACACAAGTTTAATTGTTCTTGATTTATCATATAGTATAAGGTTCATGTTGCTTATATACGAATCCAATCAGTGACGGAATAAAAACTTATGAATGGGTGGAAAAAGATGGGTCGATTAATATTTAGCTTGTTGTTTTATAATTATTTTTTTTAACTGCAAAGTAATTTCTTCTAAGTACTACATATTATCTATAATAAGACTTGAACCTTCACCACTTAGAAAAGACAACACCTAAGTAGCATTTGCTTATAGGCACTTTGGTACTTGCTTTTCTATAGGTTTATGAATAAATTTTGAATCTAGTTTCTTACCACCTAAAGAATCCCACCTTTCTTTCAAATTTTGACCTCAAAGCGCTCTAAACACTTTTGTTGACGACCTAAAACATGTATAACACCTCCATTAAACCTTAACCACTAAGAGATGTCATGGAACAAGAAGGTTTAATAACAAACAACAAGTCAAGAGTTCTTACCACAAGTAGGTATGATGAACCTCTAATTGAAGAATATCCCACATGCAAGCTTTGATCGTTACTAGAAATTAGAGTCCACAACTACCTTGATGAACAACAACACCAATGTAACTCCCAAGCACTCAAGAACACTGGTTTGAACTTTAGCACTCACACACTCACTTGGGTTTTTGGACGTTCATGTAATGTGAGGTTATAAGAGCCTTGAGTGTGTTTTTAACCAAGATGGAGCATTTACGGGTGTCTAAGTTGATTAAGGACGTGGTGGTTTCGAGTGGTGTAGTGGAACCCAAGCCTAACACGCGTCAAGATGATTTAAAGTCGCTTAAGCATTCATAGGACTGTATGGGTCTTAGCCAAACATCACATATCACAAGATTGGGGCGTAAACTATGGACTAATAGTACGTTCAATATTGCTCTGGTACTACTCGTACGGCATAAATTTAAAAATGACAAACTTAGTCCCCCGACTTGATGTTTTCAGTTTTGGCTATTTTAGCCCCTTTGTTGGTCCCGTGTGTTGGGTTTGATGCCTAATGATCTTTAAAAAAAATTATTAGTGCAGAATGAGAGATTAAACTATCACACACTCAAATAAAGAATTGATGTATATAATGTTGAGATTATATTGAATACTGAATGATGTTACATTTAATAACAATTTGTTACAACTCTAACAAATATCTAGAGTACTCGTTGGAATAAATACGAAGTATTTAGATAGGTAGTCCACACGCTTGATTTGCTGAAGTCAAATGGTTTGGGCTTAAATAGGTGTGAAGTCAAATGGTTTGGGCTTAAATAGGTGAACCATTTTGGTCAAGTTGAGGATGGGCGGTGAAGACTCAAATACCTACAACTCGAAGTTAAACAGTGATCAAGTCTCAGAGTGTGATTAGACCTGTAAAAAGGAAAGGAAAACAACACCGTTAGCCTCATCACAGGGAGGGGAGCCTCTATGTGCCAAACTCATATTGAGTATAAGTACAGGCTAAGTGCAGAAAAGTCACTGAGAGAATGGTAGATTTGGTGTGTAAGAGAATAAGTTGAGTTCTCTGAAGTGTTAAGTGTAGTATTTATACCTTTAGGAGTTGCTGAGGTGGCAAAAGTGGTCCTGGACGGGCCAGTTGCTTTCTAGTTAGTTATGAGGTGGGACCCATATTCGTTATAAGGAGGTTCCCTAATTGGTTCTTAAGACTGAGCTCGGAACCAAGTATCGGATGATTGTTTTGGATTTGTGCTCGAGACGGAGACAGATAACTTCGTTCGCTCTGATGTGATTAGATGGTTCGGATTTTGTCTCATCAGGAAGCAAATATGATTAGTCGCTTGCCTAGAGTGATTCAGTCCTGGAGGTCCATTTGATGATCTAACATCCTATCTTCTTTTTATTCTCCGAGGCAATCAGTCTGGTTGCATAGATTTTGTGTCAAGCCATGTCAGCTAATGATGGTGTATAAGTTGGTACAAACTTGGATCCTCTGTTCTTTTGTTGGAAAGTTCATAAGTTGTTGAGTCTAATAAGAACTAATAATATTGTTAACTCACTGCTAGCAAAATGATGCACCTAATGTATTTACATGATTAACTAAGAAAGTACAAGAATTAATGGAAAGTATTGAAAAGTCCCTTGATACAATGTATTGTAGCACAACTGTTGGAACAGAGAACTAATGTAAACTATTGATGATCACAAGAGCTGATAAAGATTAGCTAATAGAAACATATATTGAAATGAAGATCTGGAAAAGAATTGTTGATAAAAGAATATGAAACTCAAGACAACAATTGATGACCAAACTCTGGATTAGTTACAATGACTATGCAACTGATGGCTCTATCAGTTGTTCTCAACCATCAATTGTTCTAACACAATTGATAGCTAAGCAGGTAATAGGTTACAATATGGAAGAAAATAACCAAATAAGTAATAGGATACAAAAAAAAAATCTATCAATTCAATTGTGTAGTGAATGTTAATGTTGTGTGTAAACCTATCTTCCTTTTACACCTAATATAGTGATATACAATCATATTAAACATTGCTTTCATTCCTTGTAATTTAGTACTACACTAGCACACTTTCTATCTCTATCCATACTTCAATTACAAAACTGCTTCATATCTCATTGAAAAACTATTAATTCAATTGTGTAGTCAATGTTGTGTATGTTTTGTGTAGACCTATTTTCCTTTTTACATCGGGTATACAAACCATTTTTAACATTGCTTTAATTTCTTGTACTTCACTACTACACTAGCACACTTTATATCTCTATCTATATTTAAATTACAAACCCTTTTCATCTCCCATCTCCTTATCCTTATTGTTACCCTTATAAGTGAAAACATTCACAAAGAACTCTTATATATATAGGGGAGTGTTTAAATGAGAACGCTAAATATCACGAGAACCGTGAGAACGAATGAAAAAACCACGAGAACTTGGTAAAAAACAATTCAAATTCAAAATTTCTTTTTACACTTATTATTATTATTATTCGATTACAATGTTAGAAATTAAATTTACACGTTCAAATTTACGTGAATTCGTAAATAAAGAACATTTACACATGTGTAAGTTTGGCATTTACACATGTGTAAATTTGTTATATTTACACATGTGTAAAAAATCTAGAAAATTTGATTTTGAGAGGAGAAATGAATTATTTGAGGTTATAAATTCTTTTTTGATGTTGTATTTTAATTACAATGATGTTTGTATTAAAAAAATTCGGTTTTGATTGGTTTTTTCATTCGTTCTCACGGTTTTCGCAATATTTAGCGTTCTCAAGATAACGCTCCCCTATATATATATATATATATATATATATATATATATATATATATCTCAAGTTCATCAAAAATATGAATATCGTGTTATTAGGTATCTAAGCAGGGGAACATAAGCCTTTCTCAGATTGATAAATTATAAAAGGAATAATGTATTTTAATAATCCCAACTATTGCCCGTTTGCCGGCAACAGTCCCAACTTTAAAAATTTCCACTAGCAGTCCCATCTTTTCAATATTGGCCTTGAATGGACCCTGATTAACAGAACCTTAACGTCGTTAATCTTTGGTCGCTGGCAAAACATTTTTGGTCGAAAAATGGTTCCCTGTGGTTTGATCTATGGTTACTGTAACAACCCGCACGTTCGTGCGTTGTTACTACTCGCCATACTCGTTACGCCTAGCACCAGAGATTCAGATTATAATGTAACTATATCGCTTATATATCGCTATATCGTAGTATTTTCACATATCTTGCATATTTTATCGTTGTAACACGTCGCATCGCACACACTAACGCTCACGATGACGTTGAGTGAGGACCTATTCTACCCTCCTCGATAGCCGTGATGCGTCGCATCGCAACGCATATTCGAAACGGAACTCGATTATCGCAACACAAATTTGGAAATGTGAATATTTATACGACCCTTTGTGACTAATTATAACAAATATATGAATGTGTGTATGAAAATGTGTAACCAAACTATCGCAACGCTTAACGAACAAAACGAAACGTCAAAACGCAATTTGCCAGAGACCACCGATCGAATGACCATCCGATCGGATTGCCATCCGATCCATGGCTCTCCATCACCTTCTCTCCTCTTCACCTATAAATAACACTTGTCACATCACTTGGACAGTGATGTGACAGCTCTCGTTCGACCAGCACGCTCCAGACCCTATTTCGCTCGATTTCTCGCGATTCTTGTAAGTTTCTACCACAAATCTTGTATTTCTATGATCTACACACACTTCTTCATCATTTTCACCTTTCAATCTTAACTTTTAACCGTGAGATCAACGGATTTGGCTTCTAGGATGATGTCATCATGGAGTTCTTATGAACTTCAAGATTTGGCTTCATTCCACTAAGAACAACTTAGATCTGAAAGATTTCCACATGAATAAACAACGATTTCGCATAGATCTAAACATTTTCAAAGTGGAAAGGATTGAAGGATGGTTTTTCCCATTTTCTTTCAACTCTTTTACACTCAATGCACTCAAAACTGGTAGAACCGGAGCTCGTTCTGATCTTCTACTCTTTCTTAGTGATGAGTTGGTTCAAGATCTGGTTACTACCAAGGAGACAAGCGATTTCGGGTTAAACAAGAACAACCGTCATGAACCGGTAAACTGATCGGATTTGGGTGATTCCTGTTCGATCGGACGACTTGGGACTTGACGAGGTTCTGTTGTTTAGTACGTTGTCAACCGTCTCGAAAAAACCACAAACTTTCAAAATAATCAAGTTCAAAACGATCAGATGCATTAGGACGGATTGCCTTCCGATCGGATTGCCGTCCGATCGGATTGCCGTCCGATCGGATTGCCATCCGATCGAACCGCTATTAGATCAGATTGCACTTGAGGCTCAACACTTAAACAATTTTCAACATGATCAATGTTCAGTCAGCTCTAACGGATTGCCATCCGATCGAGTAACCATCCTACTGTGAACTTGTTCTCACTAAGTGTTGATGTGTGCAAAATACAACATATAAATTACATCAAATGTGGCATAAAACTAACCCTTTTTTAGTACTAATGTTGGAAAAAGTGTGTTTTTGTCTTCCTTTTGTATTTTCAGGATTAAATGAGCTCAAATGAACAAAAGAAGCAAAAATGCAGCCAAATCTAACAATAATACAAGAAAAGGAATAAACGTGGTATGTCCTGTCACACCCCAACCGATGGCGGAAACATCTGGGTGCGAGCACTAAGCGTTCAGATTGCTCATGAGATTTCCATAACACTAGAATTTCGATAATTATTAATTTGATTTCATGCAAAATTGTCTAACATAAACATCCATCAAAAGCAAGTATCAAATTATATCGTCATCAAATATTGTTCAAAAGTCCGAGATTAGCTAAGTGACATTTCTAGGCATCATCCTAGCTTGTTTTCCATGAGTTCCTCAGCAACCTATCAGCCTGCAACATGTATTAAAATATCAATACAAAAGTATTGGCGAGTATACAAGTTTGATAATAGAAATATAGATTAAAACAACTCATATCCACAATGCAAGTATAAAAATAGTTTCAGCCGTGCTAGTGTCGCAGTCTATGCAGTGATAGCCCAAGTATCCCGATGCTTTAGTGTTTACCCAAGACTCAAGGTAAACTAGAATCCTCCTAACAATACCCCCTGAGAATAATGGGAGAGGTGCACCCCCTATAGCGCTACTATTGTTAAGGCAGTACTACACACCCTGGATTAAACGTCACATAGCACAAATAGAATACTAGAACGCACAAGTTTCACATACACATAGGATAGAGTTTAGTTTGCAAAGATTTAAGTTTATATAGAAGACATGTTACACCCCAAAGTTTAAAGGTAAAAAGGGGATCGAGTATACTCACAGTGATTACTTAACAGTCGCAACTGTTATTGGATCAAAGGGAGCTCTTTTTAGAATTAGCCTGATTAGATTACAGTCGGATAAGAGTCGGCAAGATAACGAGATTGAATAAAGTGCTGGAAGCTGTCACTGGATCGGATGGCCGTCCGGTCGGATGGCTGTCCGATCGGATTGCCAGCCGAATGGTGACACGTGTGTAAGGAAACGGATGGCTGCCCGATCGGATGGCCATTCGGTCGGGTTGCCATTTGACTTAGAATTTGGAAAATAGGGTGGCTGCCCGATTGGACGGCTGTTCGATCGGGTTGCCACTCGATTCAAATGATTAGTATCTTGGGCATCTAAATCGGATGACTGCTCGATCGGACGGCTGTCCGATCGGGTTGCCATGCGATCAAGACTTCCAAGTTTTGAAAAGTTACTAAGTGTTCGAAAGACTTCAAGCAAGCGTCACCTGATAGGGTGGCTGTCCGATCGGGTTGCCGCTCGATCGGGTGACCCTTGTTCTTGTTTTTCAATTTTGTAAAATTTCTAAGTTTTGAGCTTTATGGTGACGGCATGACACGTATTGTGACAACAGCAATCTTATTAGCACAGAGCCGTTCTTGACCGGGTGGGAATCACCCCTGTCCGATCAGTCGTCTGTCCATAATAAGTTTACGTCAGAATCCATTCCAGGCTCGTCTAAACTGGTAAAAACTCAGATCCAAGCCGCATCTAGACTATTTATCAAGTCTACAGTCCGTTTAGACTCAGTCTTCACCGATTTATAGTAAAAGTTTGAGGAAAAAGATGAAGGTACACAAGTTTTATAGGAAAAGTCTAGATTTATCTTAGATTTAGTGCGAAAACGCATGAAATATCTTAGATCTAAGCTAGATCTTGCTCAGAATGACATCACATGGCAGTTTGTACAAACCCCCATGATGACATCACCCTCAAGATGTGACAACTCGAGTTTCCAAGATTTCCATTTTGTTCCGCATTTATTACACGTTAATCGTTTAGGTTGTTTGTTTACACGACTTGTTCATTCACAATCGTACACGTTGTAATATGTTAAATCGTACTTAATTGCAAGCGTATTTTATATATATATATATATATAATTGAGGTGCTATATAAGTGTTATTGTTATGTGTATATTATGTATACATATCTTGCATAAATATCAAAACCTTAACCAATCTGAAAACACCTTCCCACTCGAAAACACCCTGTGACGAAAACACATTAGTGTTTTCGTCCCCCACAGTTTGGCGAAAACAAAGATGGGCCTTGGCCCAGTGACGAGTTGTTTTGGGTTGTGTATAACTCTTACGCGATTATATTCGGAGAAATCATAAGCAAACCCTAATCACCTATCACGTTATCTCTCTCTCTCTCTCGCTACCCTTGCAAACCCGACGGCAACCCTTTCTCCTATTCGAAGCCGGAGTTTTTCTGTTGATCACCCGTGTGCGGTTAGTAGTTTTTCATGTTAGTTTGTTGCCAGTTCTAGATATATATGGTTTTGTTTTAATGTATGTGTGATGTATTGAAGAGGCTGTCAATCGGATATAGATCTCTCATGATTGTCGACTATCATACTTATTATTGCATGGGATGTCAGTAGGTATTGTGTTATTGCATGTGATAATAGTAAATAATTGTCCACTACTTACATGCTAAATAAATCGGTCCAATAGCCTCCTGAGGTGTTAGTAAGTTGTCGGCTATTGAAGTGATAAACGTAATGATGATAAACATATTGTTTTGATTTGTTTTGTGGGTTATATCATGACAATTGACTGGATGATGGATATACACATATATTGAGTAATGACCGAATGATTTTATAATGTTGGTGATGTGACTGTTAGAATAATCATTGTTGTGTTTGTAGAATAATGATTATGTCTTAGGGTTGCTAGAACTAATGATTGTTGTATCACATGGTCTTGGTGTATGGCTGCCATCAACCATGTGGCATCACTCAAATTGATGCACTCAATGGTTGACTAACACCACAAATCATACACACCTGATAGGGCCGCACCATTTTATGGTAATGGCAATTTGTGAATCATATAATAATCTGCTCACAAGGGGTAATGATTTAATGACTGCATATTGTATGAGAAACCACTTAATATTGTCGATCATAACATTTATAATTGCACATGGTTTGTCAGGAAGCATGTGATCTTTATTTGGTTTTCAATTGTTATTCTTGTTTAGACATGTTTGATTGATTGTATAATGATTGCTGGTGATTACTTGATGATTAAAGAACCGTTGTTGTTGATAATATTGCCGACGAAAACCCCCACCCCCATTGTTATACAACCCAACGAAATCACTTTAGTGATTTCGGCTCATAGTGGATTTCGGCTCAGACTTAGTTTTCGGGCCATGAAGTGTTTTCGGCCCACCTAAGGGTTTTCGGCACATGTGTTTCAATTAATATATAACTCTGTTAGCTGATAACGCTGTTAGTTGATTAACTCTGTTAACTGCATTAACTCTGTTAAATATGTGACGAACGTTGCTTGCGAAACCTTACAAACATGAACTGATTGAATGTACGTGCATACTATAGGACGTGATTGATTACTTGCGAGCACATAGTTAAGCATATCGAGCAAACCAAGGTGAGTTCACACCCTTACAAAGGCATGGGATTCCCAGGGCTGGGAATGGGTTTTGAATATTGGGATTGGGTACTTGTTTGGATCTTTATCATTACTAGACTACCTACCATCGTCCGCGGATGCGCAGGACACATACGTAAAACCTACGTATACTTGTATTTCCCACTGTCCTCTGGTGACGAAGGACACTTACGTAAAACCTACGTAAACGCATACACACTTCTGTCTTCGGGTGATGAAAGACACTTACGTAAAACCTACGTAAACCCCGCGTACTACTGTCCTCGGGTTGTGAAGGGCACTTACGTAAAGCCTACGTAAACCACATACGCAGTCCTGTTCTCGGGTTAGGAAGAACACTTATGGTATAACCTGTCTAGTAAATACAAACATGGGAAGCCCCCACTATTAGTACATACAACATGGGAAACCCCCACTAATAGCACATATAACATGGGAAGCCCCCACCTATTGAATATACAAACGATCTAGTTAATAACGCATTGATATGCAACGAACTTACTTTTTGTGAACTCGCTCAACTAGTTGTTGACTCTCTGTTACATGCCTTGCAGGACCTTAGGTACTATTGGAGCTTGCACGGGAGGCACAGTCATTGTGGACAAGGATCATGGTTGCTTTGATTAAACATTTGACATTTCTTACTTTACTTATGATGGGCTTTTACTCATATGCTTCCGCTAAACGTTGATTTTATACTTATGTTTTGAACACCCTTCATATGGATTGGTTTGGTTAAATTACATTACTTTTACTATTTACGTTGCACTATATGATTGGTGGCTTGATCCTGGTCAGTCACGCCTCCAAGCGGTGATACTCCGCGTGTGGATTTTGGGGGTGTGACAGATTGGTATCAGAGCCATTGGTTATTGAGAACTCGGTTTTAATAAGGGGAAAACGTTTTTATTAAAACCAGACTATAAACAGTACAGTGCTCGACGATCCACAACGACGCCTCGCTCTATGTGCAAGACTCAACATCCTAGGTAATAAGGTTTATGTTTATTGCCTACATGCTAGAATTACATAGAACTTTGCTCGTGGTATGCTTGGATTACATTGCCTACTATTCGTTATTGCTTGAAAACGCTTATGTGCTTACCCTCTTCTGTCATCGCACTTTCGCGAACCTCTCTCACTCATGTTCTCCTTGATATCAAGATCATGAGTGGACGCGTTAACCTAACTCAAGCCCAGTTGGCGGCTTCGATCACTGAACAAGTTACTGCAGCACTCGCAGCTGCCCAGGCAGGAGGTGTAACCTGCCATCACCACTTACTCTAGGATCTTTAGAATCCTACTCTCGTAAACCAACACTCGTGCTCAAGTATGTTTACTCTTACGCACACGACAGGTCAACACACTCAGCCACCTGTGTGCACGTTTCAAAACTTTCATGGACTGTTGTCCTACTACTTTCAGTGGCACTGAATCCATTGGTTTGAAAAGCTCGAATCGGTCTTCGAAATGTGTGAATGCCCTGAGGCTCGTAGGGTGAAGTACGCCACTAGTACTCTCGAAGGCACTGCGCTAACTTGGTGGAACGCGCAAGTTCAGATGCTGGGGCTGGTGGCTGCTAATGCCACCCCATGGAATGATTTTAAGGAACTGATCAAACGTGAATACTATAGTCGTGATGACATCCACAAGCTGGAAGTGGAGTTCTTTAACCTGAAGATGACGGGGTCAGAGATAGAAGCGTTTACGAAACGATCCAACGAACTGGCAGTGTTGTGTCCAACTATGGTGGATCCTCCCATCAAGCGCATTGAGCTGTATCTCAAATGCTTAGTACCAGAGATTCAAAGTCATGTGACTTTTGCTAACCTTGCTACTATTCAAGATGTTACTCGTCTTGCTCATCGTCTCACAGACCAGGCAGTGGAACAGAACAAGCTGCCTAAACGCATTGGTGCTACTACTACTATTTCTGCTACTCCTAGTGACAACAAGCGAAAATGGGATGGAACCTCCAGCAAGGGTTCAACTTCAGTTCAGTCCCAGGCACGGCAGCGAAAGATTGATGACTATCAGAGCCCTGGTTAGCAATCTTCTGGTAGTCAAGGGTTGTAACCTCGTCTTAGCTGGTCAGACTTTGTCTATCGATCTCATTCCTATAGTTTTGGGTAGTTTCGACATCGTCATTGGGATGGATTGGTTATCCCAACAGCAAGCAGAGATCCTATGCAAAGAGAAGATCATTCGCATTCCCCGTTCTGGCAAAGAACCTCTCGAAGTTTAAGGCGACAAGAGTGGTGTCGTGAGTGGCATCATCTCCTTCTTGAAGGCACAGAAGTATTTGCGAAAGGGCCACACTGCTATTTTAGCACTCATTACAGATACATCGACGAAAGAGAAGAAGTTAGAGGATATTCCTGTTGTACGCGACTTTCCTCAAGTGATTCCTGAAGGGTTACCTAGGTTACCGCCTCATCGCCAGGTCGAATTTCAGATCGAGCTAGCTTCAGGAGCAGCACCCATAGCTCGAGCACCTTATCGCTTAGCTCCAACCGAACTGGAAGAACTGTCTAAGCAATTGCAAGAACTCTTGAAAAAGGGTTTCATACGTCCTAGCTCTTCGCCCTGGGGAGCTCCAGTATTATTTGTGAAGAAGAAAGACGGTACCTTCCGTATGTGCATAGATTACCGCGAACTAAACAAGGTGACTGTGAAGAATGGCTATCCTCTTCCACGAATCGACGACTTGTTCGACCAGTTGCAAGGGTCGAGCTATTTCTCGAAGATTGACCTGAGGTTAGGCTATCATCAATTGAGTGTCCGGGATGAGGACGTCTCCAAAACAGCATTCAGAACCCGCTACGGCCACTACGAGTTTCTGGTCATGCCATTCGGGCTAACGAACGCGCCTGCGGTTTTCATGGATCTTATGAACAGGGTGTGCAAACCTTACCTCGACAAGTTTGTTATTGTTTTCATCGATGACATCCTGATTTACTCGAAGAGTCAGGAGGAACACGAGCATCACTTACGACTTATTTTGGAACTTCTTCGAACGGAACAGTTATACGCCAAGTTTTCCAAATGTGACTTCTGGCTTCGTGAAGTCCACTTTCTAGGCCACGTGGTAAACAAGGATGGGATTCATGTTGATCCATCCAAGGTAGATTCGATCAAGAACTGGCCTGCACCTCGCACACCAACTGAAATACGCCAATTCTTGGGTTTGGCGGGTTATTACAGACGGTTCATCAAAGACTTCTCAAAGATTGCACAGCCGCTTACATTACTGACGCAGAAAGGTGTTGTTTATCGTTGGGGTACTGCACAGGAAACAGCGTTTCAGCACTTAAAGGATAGACTTTGTAGCGCACCTATTCTCTCATTGCCTGAAGGCACCGATGATTTTGTGGTTTACTGCGACGCATCCATTCAGGGTCCTGGTTGTGTATTGATGCAGCGGGATAAAGTCATAGCCTACGCCTCACGCCAACTCAAAGTTCATGAAAAGAACTACACTACACACGATCTAGAGCTGGGAGCGGTTGTTTTTGCACTTAAGATATGGAGACACTACCTGTATGGTACCAAATGTGCTATCTACACTGATCACAGAAGCCTCGAACATATTTTCAAACAGAAGGAACTGAATATGCGACAACGACGATGGGTCGAACTGCTAAATGACTACGGATGCTCGATCAGGTACCACCCAGGCAAAGCCAATGTTGTGGCTGACGCCCTCAGTCGAAAGGACACCGCGCCTAAGCGCGTGCGACCTTTACAACTCACTATACAGTATAATCTTCCTTCTCAGATACGAGATGCTCAGGTAGAAGCATTGAAACCAGAAAACGTCAGGGCTGAAGCCCTACGCGGCTCAAGGCAACGCTTAGAACAGAAGGAAGATGGTGCTTACTATGTCACAGGACGCATTTGGGTCCCACTTTATGGCAACCTACGAGAGCTTGTGATGGATGAGGCACACAAGTCTCGCTACTCGGTACATCCTGGTTCGGATAAAATGTACCACGATATCAAAACTACATACTGGTGGCCTCGCATGAAGGCCCACATAGCAACCTACGTCAGCAAGTGCTTGACTTGTGCGAGAGTCAAAGCCGAATACCAGAAACCTTCAGGCCCCCTCCAACAACCAGAGATACCGCAATGGAAATGGGAACAAATTTCCATGGATTTTGTTACTGGCCTACCTAGATCTCAGCGCGGAAATGATACTATATGGGTGATCGTGGATCGACTCACAAAGTCTGCTCACTTCTTGGCTATCAAGGAAACGGATAAGTTCTCCACACTAGCAGACATATATCTTAAGGAAGTTGTCTCGCGGCACGGAGTGCCCACCTCTATTAATTCCGATCGTGATGCACGTTTCACTTCAGAACTTTGGCAAGCGATGCACAAATCCTTCGGCTCACGATTAGACATGAGCACAGCTTATCATCCTCAGACGGATGGACAGTCTGAGCGCACTATTCAAACTTTAGAAGACATGCTTCGTGCGTGTGTAATAGATTTCGGCAACGGCTGGGAAAAACATCTCCCGTTAGTGGAGTTCTCGTACAACAACAGCTATCACACCAGCATTAAAGCCGCTCCATTCGAGGCATTGTACGGACGTAAATGCCGGTCACCTCTTCGTTGGGCAGAGGTGGGTGATAGTCAAATCACGGGTCCAGAAATGGTAGTTGATACTACAGAAAAGATTGTTAAGATACGACAACGCATGGCGGAAGCTCGTGACCGTCAGAAAGCATACGCAGATAAAGACAGAAAACTACTCGAGTTCCAGGTTGGGGATCGAGCACTACTCAAAGTCTCACCCTGGAAGGGTGTTGTTCGTTTTGGCAAACGCGGCAAACTTAATCCACGATACGTTGGACCATTCGAAGTCATAGAGAAAATAGGCAAAGTGGCCTACAGACTGAACTTACCAGCTGAACTCAGTGCAGTTCACAACGCCTTTCACGTGTCGAATCTGAAAAAGTGTCTGTCAGATGAGACCCTCATAGTTCCTTTGAAGGAACTCACTATCGACGAGCAGTTGCGATTCGTCGAGGAACCTGTTGAAATCACGGACCGGGATGTCAAGGTCCTCAAGCACACTAGAATACCTCTTGTTCGAGTTCGTTGGAACTCCCGTCGTGGCCCAGAGTTCACCTGGGAACGAGAAGATCAAATGAAACTCAAGTATCCCCAGTTATTCGGAAACAGTGCAACCACTACTGAGGCTGAAGCTACTACAGAATTTCGGGACGAAATTCCAAATCAACGGGGGAATGATGTGACACCCCAGGAAAACCAGGAAACAACGCAGTACAACTAGCTTCCTCAGTAATCACGTACTAAATTTCGGGACGAAATTTCTTTCAAGTTGGGGATAATGTGACAACTCGAGTTTCCAAGATTTCCATTTTGTTCCGCATTTATTACACGTTAATCGTTTAGGTTGTTTGTTTACACGACTTGTTCATTCACAATCGTACACGTTGTAATATGTTAAATCGTACTTAATTGCAAGCGTATTATATATATATATATAATTGAGGTGCTATATAAGTGTTATTGTTATGTGTATATTATGTATACATATCTTGCATAAATATCAAAACCTTAACCAATCTGAAAACACCTTCCCACTCGAAAACACCCTGTGACGAAAACACATTAGTGTTTTCGTCCCCCACAGTTTGGCGAAAACAAAGATGGGCCTTGGCCCAGTGACGAGTTGTTTTGGGTTGTGTATAACTCTTACGCGATTATATTCGGAGAAATCATAAGCAAACCCTAATCACCTATCACGTTATCTCTCTCTCTCTCGCTACCCTTGCAAACCCGACGGCAACCCTTTCTCCTATTCGAAGCCGGAGTTTTTCTGTTGATCACCCGTGTGCGGTTAGTAGTTTTTCATGTTAGTTTGTTGCCAATTCTAGATATATATGGTTTTGTTTTAATGTATGTGTGATGTATTGAAGAGGCTGTCAATCGGATATAGATCTCTCATGATTGTCGACTATCATACTTATTATTGCATGGGATGTCAGTAGGTATTGTGTTATTGCATGTGATAATAGTAAATAATTGTCCACTACTTACATGCTAAATAAATCGGTCCAATAGCCTCCTGAGGTGTTAGTAAGTTGTCGACTATTGAAGTGATAAACGTAATGATGATAAACATATTGTTTTGATTTGTTTTGTGGGTTATATCATGACAATTGACTGGATGATGGATATACACATATATTGAGTAATGACCGAATGATTTTATAATGTTGGTGATGTGACTGTTAGAATAATCATTGTTGTGTTTGTAGAATAATGATTATGTCTTAGGGTTGCTAGAACTAATGATTGTTGTATCACATGGTCTTGGTGTATGGCTGCCATCAACCATGTGGCATCACTCAAATTGATGCACTCAATGGTTGACTAACACCACAAATCTTACACACCTGATAGGGCCGCACCATTTTATGGTAATGGCAATTTGTGAATCATATAATAATCTGCTCACAAGGGGTAATGATTTAATGACTGCATATTGTATGAGAAACCACTTAATATTATCGATCATAACATTTATAATTGCACATGGTTTGTCAGGAAGCATGTGATCTTTATTTGGTTTTCAATTGTTATTCTTGTTTAGACATGTTTGATTGATTGTATAATGATTGCTGGTGATTACTTGATGATTAAAGAACTGTTGTTGTTGATAATATTGCCGACGAAAACCCCCACCCCCATTGTTATACAACCCAACGAAATCACTTTAGTGATTTCGGCTCATAGTGGATTTCGGCTCAGACTTAGTTTTCGGGCCATGAAGTGTTTTCGGCCCACCTAAGGGTTTTCGGCACATGTGTTTCAATTAATATATAACTCTGTTAGCTGATAACGCTGTTAGTTGATTAACTCTGTTAACTGCATTAACTCTGTTAAATATGTGACGAACGTTGCTTGCGAAACCTTACAAACATGAACTGATTGAATGTACGTGCATACTATAGGACGTGATTGATTACTTGCGAGCACATAGTTAAGCATACCGAGCAAACCAAGGTGAGTTCACACCCTTACAAAGGCATGGGATTCCCAGGGCTGGGAATGGGTTTTGAATATTGGGATTGGGTACTTGTTTGGATCTTTATCATTACTAGACTACCTACCATCGTCCGCGGATGCGCAGGACACATACGTAAAACCTACGTATACTTGTATTTCCCACTGTCCTCTGGTGACGAAGGACACTTACGTAAAACCTACGTAAACGCATACACACTTCTGTCTTCGGGTGATGAAAGACACTTACGTAAAACCTATGTAAACCCCGCGTACTACTGTCCTCGGGTTGTGAAGGGCACTTACGTAAAGCCTACGTAAACCACATACGCAGTCCTGTTCTCGGGTTAGGAAGAACACTTATGGTATAACCTGTCTAGTAAATACAAACATGGGAAGCCCCCACTATTAGTACATACAACATGGGAAACCCCCACTAATAGCACATATAACATGGGAAGCCCCCACCTATTGATTATACAAACGATCTAGTTAATAACGCATTGATATGCAACGAACTTACTTTCTGTGAACTCGCTCAACTAGTTGTTGACTCTCTGTTACATGCCTTGCAGGACCTTAGGTACTATTGGAGCTTGCACGGGAGGCACAGTCGTTGTGGACAAGGATCATGGTTGCTTTGATTAAACATTTGACATTTCGTACTTTACTTATGATGGGCTTTTACTCATATGCTTCTGCTAAACGTTGATTTTATACTTATGTTTTGAACACCCTTCATATGGATTGGTTTGGTTAAATTACATTACTTTTACTATTTACGTTGCTCTATATGATTGGTGGCTTGATCCTGGTCAGTCACGCCTCCAAGCGGTGATACTCCGCGTGTGGATTTTGGGGGTGTGACACAAGAGCTCAGATCCGAGAGATTTCACGGTGAAAAGTGTGATTTCATGAAAGAATCACATAGAGAATGATGTGTAGAGCGAGAAAGTACAAAGATCTAGCCTAAAACGTACCGAAATCGTTGAGGAAATGAAGAAATTAGGAGATAGGGGGTCTGGTCGAGCAGAGCTGTCACATCACTGAAAATGGTGATGTGACAGGTCTATTTATAGTGTGAGAGTGTGAGGAAGAGATAAGGTGCACACGGGTCGGATGGCAGTCCTATCGGATTGTCACCCGATCGGATGGTCATCCGACCTGGTGGTAATCCGGTCGGGTGGCAATCCGATCGGATTGCCACTCTGGCCAATCCCACCTTTCCGTGTTCCCGTTTCTGATTCGTTTTGTGAGTTAGATTAGGCGTTGTGTATTATTTGAGTGATAGAATAACTAGATTACAACATACACATTAAAAGTTTACAATATTAATAGATTCCGCCAGTGACAAGGCTCTAGTCTCTCGTTCAACCAAGAATCAAGTTTCACGAGTCTAAAGAGTCGAGTCCCAAATAGATTTAGACATTCCAAACATAGATTTAGGCCTTCCATCATAGATTTAGACATTCCAACATAGATTTAGGCATTCCAGATATAGAATTTGGCATTCCAAGCATATATATATATATAGACATTCCCAAAATATAGACATTCCACACGTAGATTTAGGCATTTCAAGTATATAACATAGAATTTCACATAGATTAGGGGCTTAAAATGTTAAATAGACAAAATTCAGGGACAAATCTTGACAAAGCCCTAAAGTTTAGGGACGCTGGGCGTTACAGTCTCCCCTCTTTTAGGAGATTTCGTCCCCGAAATCTTAGATGAAGACTGCTCGAAGAGCTGTGGATACTTGGCCTTCATATCACTTTTCAATTCCCAAGTGAATTCGGCACCACGCTTTCCTTCCCATCGGACCTTAACAATGGGAATTTTGCTGCGCCTTAGACGCTTGACAGCTTGATCCATGATTTCAACCGGTTTCTCCACAAATTGAACAACTTCATTTATTTGCAAGTATTCAAGGGGAACCTGAAGTTCCTCTTCGGCTAGGCATTTACAAATATTGGACATGAGGAACACCGGGTGCATATTGTT
Organism: Helianthus tuberosus; assembly: GCA_030545235.1. Lineage (NCBI taxonomy): Eukaryota > Viridiplantae > Streptophyta > Magnoliopsida > Asterales > Asteraceae > Helianthus > Helianthus tuberosus. The sequence continues at coordinate 66,434,309 of CM060408.1, read as the reverse complement.
TAGTTCTTGTGGAAAGTCGAGTCTGTACGCCACCTTGCCAATCCTTTCAAGTATCACGAAAGGACCCATATAGCGAGGAGCGAGCTTTCCCCTCTTACCAAAATGAACTACCCCCTTCCAGGGGGACACCTTGAGTAGAACTCGGTCACCAACAACAAATTCCAGAGGTTTGCGCCTTTTATCAGCATAGATCTTCTGTCTGCTTCTAGCCTTGATCAAGTTATCACGGATTTGAAGACTCTTATCCGTCGTTTCTTGAATAATCTCAGGGCCAGTGAACTGCTTTTCCCCAACCTCATGCCAGCTGAGAGGAGATCGGCATTTTCGTCCATACAAAGCTTCGAAAGGGGCCATCTGAATACTGGAATGATAGCTATTGTTGTACGAGAATTCTATCAATGGTAAATGTACATCCTAGTTGCCACCAAATTCGATGAAATAAGAACGGAGCATGTCCTCTAGGGTTTGAATAGTACGCTCGGTCTGTCCATCCGTCTGAGGATGAAAGGCCGTGCTAAGATTCAAGTGCGAACCCATAGCGGATTGAAATGTTTGCCAAAGACGCGAAGTAAAACGACCATCACGGTCAGAGATTATATCAAGGGGAATGCCATGGCGGCATATAATCTCGTCGGTATAGATCCTAGCAAGTTTCTCCACTTTGTAATCTTCGCGAATAGGAAGAAAGTGGGTTGATTTAGTCAGACGGTCAATAATCACCCAAATACTATCATAACCGGCGGTTGTACGGGGTAACTTAGTAATAAAGTCCATAGCAAGACTATCCCACTTCCAAACGGGGATTTTAGGTTGCTCTAAAAGTCCGGAGGGACGCTGATGTTCAGCTTTTACCTTCAGACAGGTGAGGCATTTTGAAACATACATGGCAATGTCCCTCTTCATACCAGGCCACCAGTAGGTCGTACGCAAATCATGGTACATCTTATCAGCGCCTGGATGGATAGAATAACGGGATTTATGAGCCTCCTTCATAATGAGCTCACGGAGATTATCGCGATCTAGCACCCAGATGCGATTTAGGTAATACTGCAGTCCGTTAGGTTTAGTTTCAAGCTGGTCAATCCTGGCGCCGTGGATTTCGTTTTCTAGACTTCCTTCATTAGCTGAGGAATACTGAGCGTCACAAATACATGCATGGAGGTCATTAGAGATACGAATAGCATTCACATGAGTTTTACGACTCAGAGCATCGGCTACTACATTCGCCTTGCCAGGATGGTAGAGAATTTCGCAGTCGTAGTCGTTAAGCAATTCCATCCAACGTCTCTGTCGCATGTTCAGTTCTTTTTGGTCGAAGATATGTTGCAGACTTATATGGTCAGTGAAAACCACACACTTAGTACCATACAAGTAGTGTCGCCATATCTTTAACGCAAACACAACTGCACCAAGCTCCAGATCGTGAGTAGTGTAGTTTTTCTCATGCACTTTGAGTTGACGAGAGGCGTATGCAATGACCTTGTCCCGCTGCATAAGCACGCAGCCCAGACCTCGGTTCGAGGCATCACAATATACTACAAAGTCGTCATTCCCGTCGGGTAAGGTTAAAACAGGAGCATTACACAAAAGGTTCTTAAGAGTTAGAAAGGACTCCTCCTGTTCGGGACCCCAAACAAAAGGTTTCTCCTTTTGGGTTAGAGTAGTGAGAGGAACAACGATTTTTGAAAAATCCGCGATGAATCGGCGGTAATAACCCGCCAAACCCAAAAAGGAACGTATATCAGATACAGACTTAGGCGTACTCCAACTCTTCACTGCCTCGATCTTAGAAGGGTCAACATGAATACCCTGACTACTAACAATATGACCAAGAAATTGTACTTCATCAATCCAAAACTCACACTTTGAAAATTTGGCATACAGACGTTCACCAAGTAGAAGTTCAAGCATAAGACGTAGATGGCGAGCATGATCAGCTTTAGACTTAGAATAAATAAGAATAACATCAATAAAGACTATCACAAAACGATCTAAATAGGGTTTACACACACGGTCCATGAGGTCCATGAACACTGCAGGTGCGTTGGTCAGTCCAAAAGGCATGACTACGAACTCGTAGTGCTCATAACGAGTACGAAACACAGTTTTAGGTATATCATCTTCGAGAACACGCAACTGATGATATCCAGATCGAAGATCGATCTTAGAGAAACAGGACGCTCCTTGTAGTTGGTCAAACAAATCATCAATGCGAGGTAGAGGATAACGATTCTTCACGGTCAGCTTGTTAAGTTCACGGTAGTCGATGCACATACGAAAAGAACCATCTTTCTTCTTGACAAATAAAATGGGAGCATCCCACGGGGAGGTACTCGGACGAATAAAACCCTTGTCGAGTAATTCCTGTAGTTGGCTAGATAACTCTTGCATCTCGGATGGTGCAAGACGATAGGGAGCCCTGGCGACAGGAAATCAATATGAAAGTCGACAGACCTAGGAGGAGGAAGACCAGGTAAATCCTCGAGAAAGACATCAGGGAAATCACGGACAACCGGAACATCATTTATGTTCTTCCCTTGCCCTTTTGTTCCACCACGTGGGCCAAGAAGGCAGGGTTCCATTTACGTAAACTTCTGCTCGCCTGTGTGCATGACATCAGCCTCAGTCCTTTCGAAGGTCGGTCTCCATAGACGTTCAGGACATCATCAGACGGAAGAGGAAGACGAACAAGCTTATCATGACAAACAATCTCGGCATGGTTCTTACACAACCAATCCATACTGATAATGACATCAAAACTAATCAAACGCATGGGTATGAGATCAATAGGGAATACGTGATTGTTAAGAGTCAGGGAACAATCATGCACAATAGAATTTACAAGAATCGACTTACCATTGGCGACCTCAACAGAGAACGACTCTGGTAACTTAGAGCGTGTACAATTTATCAAAGACTCAAATTCCACGGACACGAAGCTTTTATCGGTACCAGTATCAAATAGGATCGAAGCATAAATATTATTAATGAGAAACATACCATTCACCACGTCATTATTGTTGCGAGCCTGATTAGCATTGAGATTGAATGCTCATCTACGAGCGGCTGCCTGTTGGTCTTGGTTTAGCTGAGGGCAACGATTACGAAGATGCGTGGTATCTCCACACTGGAAGCATGCACGAACAGCATTGACCGGCTTAGGGTTCTGTAGAGGAGCTGGAGGTGCTGGTAGCGCTGCCTGAGCTGGGGCTTGTTGAGCTTGCTGGACCTGGTTAGCTTGATGACAATAGGGTGTCGTGTGACAATAACGATTACAGTTGGTACACAGACGGCATGCAGAAGTAGCAGGATGATGAAAATTGAAAGTTGTACACTTGGGGTAAGACCCAGTGTATTGCTTTTTCGCATCAGGATCAGCAGGGTTAGCAGTAGCAGGAGTGGGAGCAGGTTTTGCAGCAGGGTTGGCGGCAGGAGTAATAGCGTTACATCCAGAACCCTGAGATTTCCTTTTCTTGTTCTTAGTTTCTTACTACCACTTGGCTGCTGGGTAACTTGGTTAGCAGACTTTGAAGGAGCAAGGGTAGCAAACTGCTTGTCACGGACACGATTGTTGTTCAAACTTGCGGCTAGACGATAGACTTCCTCAATAGTTTCGAGTTGAGCTGCTTCAATAGAATCGCGCATGGCAGGAGGTAGACCATTGATATACTTGGTTATCATCCGCTTAGGAGTCGAAACCAAGTGAGGGACGATAAGACTTAGCTGCTTAAACCGGGTAGTATAAGCCAAGTTGTCATCACCAACTTGCTTCAAATGCCAAAACTCTTCTGTAAGCTTAAGTTGTTCATGAGGAGGGCAGAACTCGAGCATCATGAGTTCTCGCACCTCAGTCCATGGAAGAGCATAGGCTTCTTCATTAGATCAGATGTTTCTCTCGTTCGACCACCACTCCAACGCTCTGCCTTGGAACATTCCAGTTGCACTCCTAGTTTTCAAGTGATCTGGGGACTCGCTCTTAATGAAGGTAACTTCAATGCTGTCGAACCACTCGAGCATGGCCATCACCCCATCACTGCCCGTGAAAGGCTTAGGGTTGCAAGAGAGGAAATGTTTATAGCTAAACTTTGTCGGCTTTTGCTTTTCAGCCTTGGAGTCCACTGAGGATGGAGTAGTGTTAGATCCCTGGAGCTCAGAGACGATCTTCGGCATGACTCGAGCAATCTGGTCGGCCATGAATGACATCATCTTTTTTCTGAGACTTCTCCATGGATTTCCTGAGAGTGTCGGATAGCTTTCGAGAAGACATCCTAAAGATCCAATAAGAGGATCGTATAAGTATAAATCATAGATCATCATAGATTACGCACAATAGACTAAGAATCAAGGTTCCCATAGATTTACATAGATACTGCAACCCAACGACCTTCGCATGGCGCGTTGTACGGAACTTGGCAACAAGTCAGAAACGCTTATATATAGGAAGTACCAGCGGCGTATCCACCACGCTTCGGGCACATCGCTTCCGCCCCGTACTCGGCGTCATGTTACGTGTCGCCATTCCAAACAATACTCTCATCATACACATAGACTAACCCGATAGATTTCAATAGATTAAACACCATAACCTACAACCTTCACATGGCATGTTGCACGAAGCTTGGCAGTATGTCAAAAGCGCTTATATATAGGAAGTACCAGCGGCGTATCCACCACGCTTCGGACACAATACTTCTACCTCGTACTCGATGTCATGTTACATGTCGTAATCCATACTCATCATAGTTTAACGTAGACTTTCATAGATTTCAATAGATTCGATAGACATTCAATAGGTTGCCATAGATTTCAATAGACTTTCCATAGACTTTAATAGAATTCAATAGACTTTTAAATAGGTTTCAATAGAATTCAATAGACATTCAATAGGCTTTAATAGATCAACCACGAAATCCCGTATAGCACGTATTACGAGAGTTCGGCAACATGACAGAAGCACTTATATATAGGAAGTACCAGTTGCTTATCCACCATGCTTCGATCACGCCACTCCCCCTCGTCATCGGTGTCATACTTCGCCAATCACAACCTAATAACATAGATTTACCCAGCTAATCCACATAGATTAACCAATAGTTTAACTTAGATTAGAGTTGACAATCTCCTCACAGTCCACAACTTCAAATTCCCACATGGCACGTTCTACGAAAGTTTGGTGACATGACGGAAGCACTTATATATAGGAAGTACCAGCGGCGTATCTACCATGCTTTAATCATGCCACCTCCATCTCGTCGTCGGTGTCATGCTTCATTAAACAAAATCTTCACATAGATTGACCAAATAGATTTACAATCATAGATTAAACCGAATAAATTTCACAACTTCAACCTGAGCCTACAAAACTACGAGTTTCGCTTAGCGCGTGGTACGAAGGTTCGGTAGTATGCCAGAAACACTTATATATAGGAAGTACCAGCGGCGTATCCACCATGTTTCAGACATGCCACTTTCTCCCTCGTCATTAGCGCTAGGCTACGTCTCGTATTTTGTTCCTCAATCCACACATACGTAGTTTACACGTAGATTTTACTAAAGTACATGATAGATTTCACATAGAATACATAAATAGGCCTTCCATAGCTTTAGAATTCAATCAACAGACGCTAAGTTTCGCATGGCACTTGGTACGAAAGTTGGTAACATGTCAGAAACACTTATGTATATGTCACACCCCGACTTTCCACGTGTCACCGGTGGGCCCGGTGGAGAGTATCGTGACGTGGTTGGAAACATAATAGTCAAACAACACAATTATATAAATGCACAGCGGAAGCAAAAGATAAATATATTACATTCCGAATATAAAGTAATATCCAGTATTACAACGGAAGGTAAAGGATCCACAGGCAGATCGAAATAAAATAAAAACTGTTCAACAGACTTTGACATCTAGAGCTTGCGAGACTTGAGTAATGATGCCTGGAGTAGCCAGCCTATTTCGTCTAGCACCTGCACTTAACCTTTTTGGAAAATACGTCAGTTTACACTGGTAAATACAACTCAACTGACTCATTTTGAAAAGAGTTTGAAAATTGATTTGAATGCACTTCGGCAAAATATATCTTTATAACTTGGGAAAATTATTTGTATATAATCTTGTATACAGTTTTACTTATTTGCCGTCCATTAGCACCGGTTAGAAGAGCCGGTTTAAGTTAACTGACACGCCACAGGTATAGTGCCCACAAGGTTGATTCCTTTAGTGGATTACCAGTTTTTACATAATGCATCTGTCAGGTGTACGCCTACACCCCGTGCTTAGGTCGTGGCCATTTCGTAAAATGATGCCAAGGATATCCGGGACATGGTCATTTAACCCCCAAGGGTCATACATCAAATAATACAGAACAAAGCGAGTTATGTAAATACATTAATCACAATCCGATTTAAATGACTACATACCCGACCAAGCGGTACTTTTATAGTACCGTATCCCAAGCCCGTATAGGGAAAATAAGTTAAGAGTATTTACCTGAGCAAAGTATCAAACAAATACAGCAAATGCAAGTACTTTTACTGGGCTCCTAATTTGGAACGAAGTTTTATAATAACCTATTAGATTTCTAACGGGTCTTTAATTAAGCCTTAGCTTAGACCGGTTAGTTTCAATGATACGGTTCGTACGCACGAAGAAGTGAAGACCGGATAGAATGTGATTTAGACCCGACAAGTTTGAAGACTTGTTTAATATGGGTATTTCACACACATTCTGGATTTTGAGATAAAACCGATAAGGTTTGACCCGTTTCGGCTAATTTATGTAAACTTGTTACATAAACCGAACCGAACGCGTAATAAGCGTAACGGGTATCCGTAAGAGCCATATACAGGTTTCCTAAGTTAATATGCTCCAAATATGTTGTGACATCAGTAAGATGTCTTGTATTATGCCCGAAATGAATTTAAACACAAACTATGCCTCGTAGGGGTAGTTTGGTCATTTGCAAGGTTATAAAAGAGTTTAAGTGTTTGCCTGGGTTACAGATCTGATGTAAACAGTAAACATACTCAATTTAATGATTTATAACAGTAGGGTAAGGTATATATGTGAAATTTATCAACTATAACCAAACTATGCACCGAAAGGGCATTTTGGTAATTTCACATAAGCCGAAAAGCTCAAAAATGAAGTCCGAGTTAAACAACTTTTGCTTACTGTTAAAACATTATAATTTACCTAAAATATCAGTAGGTATAAACCCTTGTATGTCTAAAATAGTTCTAGTACATATTATGCGTTAAAAACGCTTAGAAAGGCGATTAGGAGCCGTTTCCGGGTTATATACATAAAGCTGATATTTTTATTATTCCAGAAGGCTTAAAATAATTTATTTATTATTTAGAGTCAGTAACAAAAGGTTTGGAGTCGTTTAGATATGTAAAACTCATTTTATAGCCCGTAAGGGCAAAACCGACAATTACCGGATTAAGCCTACGACTATGAGTTATGCTCAGCCTAAAATTAATTAAAAATATTCAAAAATCCCAAAATAATATATTACATCAATGGGTAATAAGTTTGATATCAAAAAGTAGGCTTAATTAGGCTATTCGCTAATTACGCTGTTTTATTAACATAAAGCTTCTTAATTACGCTAATGAGCATAACTCTCAATCTACACCTCAAACTGATGTCAAAATTTGTAAGCAAGTTTAAATATCAGTAATTAAAGTTTCTACTCTTTTACATTTCCAAAAATCACGTTTTAAGGTAATAAGGGCATAATGGTCAACATATGAGCAATTAACGGAATCATGCGTATTAATCGGTTAACTAATGAACCGTGGTGTATAATCACAGAGGGTTATACTAGCATGTAACCTGGTCCAAATGGATCTCTAAGGTATTTCTAAATCATACCATAACGGGTCAGAACTGAAGTCAAAGCAAAAGTCAAAGCTTTGCGACTTTCGGTTCCGAACCGGGTCTAAACAAGAAATTGTCGGGTTGAACATGTTTAGGCATGTTCTTACACTTATTACCAAGTTATATTGATGATCAAACAGGTTGTATGTGTTCTACATTGCTAATTATGCATAAATTAGAAATTAAGTATCCTGTTGACTTTTTCTTAACAAGTTTGACCCGACATTTGACCTAGTTAGAGTGGGAATCCGGGGAAACCCTTTTGGGGGTTTATTACCCACATAATTACCAACTTATATTTACTTTTGATTCGACTAATCACTGGACCATTAGTGATTAATCTTAAAGTCAACCGTTAATTACGACGGTTTGACTTTTAAGCTAAAACTAAGCTAAAACTTAACTAAGGAAGGATTAGCAAACTTACTGAAGTCCTATGCTTGATTAGCAAGGTCTTGTGTCTGCTCTTAAGCTCCCAAAGGCTCCAGAATTGCACAAGAGATGAATGATCAAATGGTTGCAACTTCATGCCCTTTTATAGTGATTTAATCACCATAAAATGTTGACAAGTAAGTCTACCACTGACCACAACTTATTAACAAGTGTCCCTAGTGTTTAGGGGTTGTTTAGGGGCCAAGCAAGATGAGGAAAATCGTTTAAAGATCAGTTGCAACGTTTAAAACAGCCAACAGCCAACTTGCTGCATCTGGGCATGCCTTGCGCACCGCAAGGGTGTGAGTGTTGAGGTGCGCAAGCAGGTCATCAGGGCCAAAAATATATTTTTCAGTTTGCATCCTTGGCTCTTGGTTCTCCGAAAGGCCAATTAACTTATTTTCTTGCACTTTGAACCCTCTAAATTGACATATAAGGGCTTTAAAACATTTACCCACTTTGTTTAGTCCTCGGTTAACTTTATTGTTACCCGAAAGGTCCTAACTTTCAACGTTGACGCTTTAACCCCTCACATACGAATTTGATCATAACTTTCTGATACAATAACGAAACTTAATGAAATTTTAATCGTGCATTCTAGTGAGCATAATTAACCATTACAAAGCTTCGGTTTTGTCAAAAGGTCACTCAGAGGTATAACTTAAACATGTTGACACATTTGACCCCTGTAGTTTGTAATCTCTCACTTTTAGTTTCGTATGATCCATGATTTATTCGTTTGGTGATATAAGCATCATGTAGGGTTAATGTACAATATATTTATTCACTGTTGACATTTAGAACTCGTATTTTTCATATACTTTTCATGTTTGTCAACTTTAGTCCTTTCAAAACATTCTTTCACACGTTCAAACATTATGACACGTGTCAACACATTATAGGACGTGAATTTTCGAGGTGTTACATCCTCACCCCCTTAAAATAAATCTCGACCTCGAGATTTGCTTAAAGTAAAGGAAGTAATTTCTGCCTTACATTGGGCTTAATCTTCCCCAGTAACTTTGAGCCTCTATGGCATTCCAATTGACCTTTATGATAGATACCTGTATCCTTTGGAGCTTCTAATCCTGTCGATCCTTAATCGACACAGGTTGCTCATCATATCATAAATCTGTATATCATTATGTGATAGTGCTTCTTGACTCATTGGCGAAACACGTCCTTAAATCATTAGTGTGGGGTGCATTGTGTGTTCCACCGAGCTCCTTAATTAGGTCTTAGCTCGTAAGCTGTTAAATCTTGATACATTCTAATCCTTCGAATGGTTCTATATACTCAGAGCCTCACTAGCCTGATAATTTTAACCAATTTGGCACACCCTTCCTGGGTGATATCTGTTGTTGAGCCTTATTTCTTAACAAGAATTTAGGAAGGTTACTACTTTCCATTAATCCTTGATTTTCTGCCGAATAATGGCAACTTATAGATAATTAGGGGTTTGTATGATCTTATTCGTTGTTTCTAATGCAACTTTCAGATCCTGATAGGTGGACTTACCAATCCATATTGTCCTAACAATAGATGTTTAACATTCCATCTTTACAAGATCTCCATGGGAGCAGCCTTGATGCTTACATATCAACTATTATAGAAAAGCTTATCTTAAGGTGGGATGGTTATCCCAACCATTGCTTAAAACTATTCTTAAGGAGTAGCAAATCCTTATAGCTAGTTAATAACTCAACGATCCTGGGTAGTTGATGGCGATTCTCACTCGTTGTTAAAATAGGGTTGCGGTAATGAGTGCATAAGCAAAATGAACCGTCTTTCTTATCTAACAATATCAAACTCTCGGAATATCGAGTTAGGCTGTATGAACCCTCTATTTTAAAACTTAGTAAATCAGGGTTTCGATTCTTCCAATGATGGTACTAGCCGTCTTGGAGACTTCATAATAATACAGCCTTAAATGGGATATAAATCTTAATTCTACCTGCCTCTCAGGGGTAAACAGTGAAATTTCAGGAGAAGGTAGTCAAGATACGAGGAGGTTACAGAGATTTCCATATCTCAGACTCCAGTTCACCCATCATTGCTTGTGTCAAATAAGTGACACTTTTATGTTACTAGTCCATGAATTCCTTAATCGGAAACATTTACTGGGACAATTCCATTCTGGATATCTCCTTTGAATACCATTAGTTGACTTTAGTACCATATGACCTCTCGGAATATCTTTGTGGTCCCATGCATTAAACCTCCATACTGATCAGGCATGGAAGTAATCTACGGAACTTACTAAGATACACCAATCCTCGTATGGCGCTTTTATCATACCATTTGGGATTCGGAATCGATAGAGATTAAAGAGATATCAACTATATATGCTGACACACTTCCTCTTAGAGAGAGGGCATTTTGAAAAACTCTACGACTGAAGGTTTCTGATAGGAACAAAAGAAATGATTCTTCCGATTTCGTCTGTAACTTTTACCTTAAACTTAATATCTGGGGTTCTTATGGGAAAATTTCTAAAAGTTTGCTAAGCTTAAGATCTTATGAGAGACTTAGCAGCATCTTAACCCAAATGTATCTCCTTGAGTGGTCAAAGGCTCACCATAAGGAGTTTTGATAACTACTCGCTTCTTATCATCCATAATGTGGGCTTGGCTACCAGACGACCAACCCATTCCTATCACTATATCGGGTCCTTAATTAAGTAAATGGAAACGAGGACAGCAGAAAGGAATGATTCCTAATGGATATAAAACATCCCTCTAATATTGCTGAAGCAGTCTCTGAGGTACTATTAGTCAATTTTTACTTTACATTTAACGCTTAGAGTTTTAGCAGGTAGATTTAATGATTTACAAAATCTATTGTCTACAAAAGACTTATCTGAACCTGAATCAATTAATACTCTAGCATGAGCGTTATGGATAAAGAAAGTACCTGTCGTGACATTGTTATCCTGAACAGTCTCTTGAGCATCCAGTTGAGAGCTTCCAGCTTTGATCTTCTCAGCTTCTTCGGGCTTTTTAGCGTATCTAGGGCAGTTGGTCTTAATGTGCCCTTTCTCATTGCAACCATAGCAGGTTGCGTCTCCCAATCTCTTGCAATCCAAGGTCTTATGCTCCTTGGACTTACAGATTCCACAGGGTAGAGGTTGAGATTCAAATCTGCATTTCCCGAGGTGGTATTTCCTACAGGTTCTGCATCTGGTCTTTTCACTGGTCTGCTGTTTGCCCTTCAAGTCCTTCCCAGACTTAGTTATTCCTTCCTTGGCCGCCATAGGGCAATTAGTACTGATGTGCCCTATTTCATTGCAACTATAGCAGGTTGCGTCCTTTATGTCTTGGCACTCCAAAGTCTTGTGCCCTTCCTTATTACAAATTCCACAAGGCTTAACTTGCGCATTTAAAGTGTCTTTTCTTTTAGTCGCCTTCTTTGGACAGCTGGTCTTTATGTGCCCTTTTTCGCCACAACCATGGCAGGTCGCATCTTCCATCTTCTTGCAATCCAAAGTCTTGTGACCCTTGGTTTTGCAAATTCCACATAATTTAGCACGTGGTTCGATGGTGCATTTTCCAAAATGTTGTTTCCTGCAGTTATTGCATTTGGGCTTTGCCTCTTTTGGCTTGGACGGTTTACGGTTTGAACCGGTCTTACCCTTTTTACAACCTTTATTTGGGGTATTATCGCTCTTTCGCTTATGACCCTTTAATATGCGGTCCACGGCTTTGTTTACGGCCGTATCTAACATAGCCTGCCATTCGGTGCTTGTTAAGTTTAGTCTTGCATCATCATTCTGATCAGTTGGATGATTGTGAGCTTCAGAGGAGTCAGCCATGGTGAAGCTTTGGGGCTACAAACCAAGTAGTAATAATTTGTTTAATCATATAGCGAATTGTCGAATTTGATGAATAAATAGCCATGGTGCAATTAAACCATATAGGCCACTAGGTAGTATTTAATTTATTTGATTATGCCTTGCCTAAGTTTTTAAATAAACCATCTTTGGCGTTTAAACGGAATATAATCCTTCATATTTATCAGACAGGGGACATGAGTCACGACTGCCAATGTCATACTGACATCTCTCATATATAGCACAAGGGCTTGTTCCAAAGGACTTTTGATGGCTCAGAGGCCTTGTCACTAGGAAAATTTTAAAACATAATCAATGATTCCTTTGGATCGGAAGATTTCATAGTTCATTGTCTTGACAAGAAGTTATGAAGTAAAAACTACCTTTTTCATGCATTCATCCTTGCCCGTAGGTATACATCGCGAATGGATGTTTTGATGCGTACATCATGTTCGACGTTTATTAGCCATGATTTCCATCGATCGCTTATGATAAAAGGGTTTGGAAGTTCCTAATACAAAGATGACAAGCATGATTTTTATTGCATCACCTTTGTCAGAAGTGTTAACATGTTTGCAGATGTTAACAAGGATCTGAATCTCTTTTTAAACAGGTCTTACCATCTTAGCTAGGTCTTTAAAGACATTCAAGCTAGGTTATACCCTTTAAGATTCTCTTTTAATATTTATACCGGCAGGAAAGGAATGGTATTTATTTTATTCAGGATTTTCACTATTAATCCCAAATTATTAGTTAGTAATATCACAAAAGACTTAATCGCGTGGACAAGTTTAATTTATAGTCATGATTCTCGTAGAATCAAGGTATTTAGGCTCGAACGTTGTTCACTGCCTTTGCTTGACAGGGAGTTGTATGCTACCACTATCTTTAGTCTCAGAGGACGTTAATTATAGCCCGTGGGCACTTCATCCATAAGGGATGATTATATAAATAAGGAAATTTAGAATAACCCACTTAAGAATGACTTATGTGATTTCATCGTATCACATTTTGTCAAGCATGATACTATGCTTTCAGTTATTTAACAAAGGTTCGAATCTTTTGAATAGGTTCTACCATCTTGGCCATGTCTGCAATGACATTTAGGCTAGGTTTTACCATCTTGGCCATGTCTGCATTGACATTTAGGCTAGGTTTTACCATCTTGGCCATGTCTGCATTGACATTTAGGCTAGGTTTTACCTTTAAGATTCTTTTAATATTTAACGCAGAGCAATCCTAAATTGAAATGTTAACGATGATCTGAATCTAATTGTGGAACTACCATCTTGGCCCTTGTCTTAATGTGACATATGGCTAGGTCTTGTCCTTTTTAGATTTTGCCATTTTATTATAATGGTAGACCTAGCAAAAGGAATGTTACTAAGGATCTGAATCTAATTTGTGGAACTACCATCTTGGCCCTTGTCTTAATGTGACATATGGCTAGGTCTTGTCCTTTTTAGATTTTGCCATTTTTATTATAATGGTAGATCTTATAATATAGGAATGATATTTTAAATATAATCGTTCCTTTAATTTAACAAATATATGGTTGCCCTAAACGGGACTTCTTAACAAAATGACTTGCCCATGCAAGGGCTAATCAGAAAATAACAAAGGAATCAAATAAGGACAAAATAAAACAAATTAGAATTTGTCCTATGTTCTTGTCTAGACTCAAGAATATGCAACTGTGTAACTGAGATTAAACACAAAAAGACTAGTGTTTAATTCACTTAGTGTTGGCTCTGATACCAACCTGTCACACCCCGACTTTCCACGTGTCACCGGTGGGGAGTATCGTGACGTGGTTGGCAACATAATAGTCAAACAACACAATTATATAAATGCACAGCGGAAGCAAAAGATAAATATATTACATTCCGAATATAAAGTAATATCCAGTATTACAACGGAAGGTAAAGGATCCACAGGCAGATCGAAATAAAATAAAAACTGTTCAACAGACTTTGACATCTAGAGCTTGCGAGACTTGAGTAATGATGCCTGGAGTAGCCAGCCTATTTCGTCTAGCACCTGCACTTAACCTTTTTGGAAAATACGTCAGTTTACACTAGTAAATACAACTCAACTGACTCATTTTGAAAAGAGTTTGAAAATTGATTTGAATGCACTTCGGCAAAATATATCTTTATAACTTGGGAAAATTATTTGTATATAATCTTGTATACAGTTTTACTTATTTGCCGTCCATTAGCACCGGTTAGAAGAGCCGGTTTAAGTTAACTGACACGCCACAGGTATAGTGCCCACAAGGTTGATTCCTTTAGTGGATTACCAGTTTTTACATAATGCATCTGTCAGGTGTACGCCTACACCCCGTGCTTAGGTCGTGGCCATTTCGTAAAATGATGCCAAGGATATCCGGGACATGGTCATTTAACCCCCAAGGGTCATACATCAAATAATACAGAACAAAGCGAGTTATGTAAATACATTAATCACAATCCGATTTAAATGACTACATACCCGACCAAGCGGTACTTTTATAGTACCGTATCCCAAGCCCGTATAGGGAAAATAAGTTAAGAGTATTTACCTGAGCAAAGTATCAAACAAATACAGCAAATGCAAGTACTTTTACTGGGCTCCTAATTTGGAACGAAGTTTTATAATAACCTATTAGATTTCTAACGGGTCTTTAATTAAGCCTTAGCTTAGACCGGTTAGTTTCAATGATACGGTTCGTACGCACGAAGAAGTGAAGACCGGATAGAATGTGATTTAGACCCGACAAGTTTGAAGACTTGTTTAATATGGGTATTTCACACACATTCTGGATTTTGAGATAAAACCGATAAGGTTTGACCCGTTTCGGCTAATTTATGTAAACTTGTTACATAAACCGAACCGAACGCGTAATAAGCGTAACGGGTATCCGTAAGAGCCATATACAGGTTTCCTAAGTTAATATGCTCCAAATATGTTGTGACATCAGTAAGATGTCTTGTATTATGCCCGAAATGAATTTAAACACAAACTATGCCTCGTAGGGGTAGTTTGGTCATTTGCAAGGTTATAAAAGAGTTTAAGTGTTTGCCTGGGTTACAGATCTGATGTAAACAGTAAACATACTCAATTTAATGATTTATAACAGTAGGGTAAGGTATATATGTGAAATTTATCAACTATAACCAAACTATGCACCGAAAGGGCATTTTGGTAATTTCACATAAGCCGAAAAGCTCAAAAATGAAGTCCGAGTTAAACAACTTTTGCTTACTGTTAAAACATTATAATTTACCTAAAATATCAGTAGGTATAAACCCTTGTATGTCTAAAATAGTTCTAGTACATATTATGCGTTAAAAACGCTTAGAAAGGCGATTAGGAGCCGTTTCCGGGTTATATACATAAAGCTGATATTTTTATTATTCCAGAAGGCTTAAAATAATTTATTTATTATTTAGAGTCAGTAACAAAAGGTTTGGAGTCGTTTAGATATGTAAAACTCATTTTATAGCCCGTAAGGGCAAAACCGACAATTACCGGATTAAGCCTACGACTATGAGTTATGCTCAGCCTAAAATTAATTAAAAATATTCAAAAATCCCAAAATAATATATTACATCAATGGGTAATAAGTTTGATATCAAAAAGTAGGCTTAACTAGGCTATTCGCTAATTACGCCGTTTTATTAACATAAAGCTTCTTAATTACGCTAATGAGCATAACTCTCAATCTACACCTCAAACTGATGTCAAAATTTGTAAGCAAGTTTAAATATCAGTAATTAAAGTTTCTACTCTTTTACATTTCCAAAAATCACGTTTTAAGGTAATAAGGGCATAATGGTCAACATATGAGCAATTAACGGAATCATGCGTATTAATCGGTTAACTAATGAACCGTGGTGTATAATCACAGAGGGTCATACTAGCATGTAACCTGGTCCAAATGGAGCTCTAAGGTATTTCTAAATCATACCATAACGGGTCAGAACTGAAGTCAAAGCAAAAGTCAAAGCTTTGCGACTTTCGGTTCCGAACCGGGTCTTAACAAGAAATTGTCGGGTTGAACATGTTTAGGCATGTTCTTACACTTATTACCAAGTTATATTGATGATCAAATAGGTTGTATGTGTTCTACATTGCTAATTATGCATAAATTAGAAATTAAGTATCCAGTTGACTTTTTCTTAACAAGTTTGACCCGACATTTGACCTAGTTAGAGTGGGAATCAGAGGAAACCCTTTTGGGGGTTTATTACCCACATAATTACCAACTTATATTTACTTTTGATTCGACTAATCACTGGACCATTAGTGATTAATCTTAAAGTCAACCGTTAATTACGACGGTTTGACTTTTAAGCTAAAACTTAACTAAGGAAGGATTAGCAAACTTACTGAAGTCCTATGCTTGATTAGGAAGGTCTTGTGTCTGCTCTTAAGCTCCCAAAGGCTCCAGAATTTCACAAGAGATGAATGATCAAATGGTTGCAACTTCATGCCCTTTTATAGTGATTTAATCACCATAAAATGTTGACAAGTAAGTCTACCACTGACCACAACTTATTAACAAGTGTCCCTAGTGTTTAGGGGTTGTTTAGGGGCCAAGCAAGATGAGGAAAATCGTTTAAAGATCAGTTGCAACGTTTAAAACAGCCAACAGCCAACTTGCTGCATCTGGGCATGCCTTGCGCACCGCAAGGGTGTGAGTGTTGAGGTGCGCAAGCAGGTCATCAGGGCCAAAAATCTCTTTTTCAGTTTGCATCCTTGGCTCTTGGTTCTCCGAAAGGCCAATTAACTTATTTTCTTGCACTTTGAACCCTCTAAATTGACATATAAGGGCTTTAAGACATTTATCCACTTTGTTTAGTCCTCGGTTAACTTTATTGTTACCCGAAAGGTCCTAACTTTCAACGTTGACGCTTTAACCCCTCACATACGAATTTGATCATAACTTTCTCATACGATAACGAAACTTAATGAAATTTTAATCATGCATTCTAGTGAGCATAATTAACCATTACAAAGCTTCGGTTTTGTCAAAAGGTCACTCAGAGGTATAACTTAAACATGTTGACACATTTGACCCCTGTAGTTTGTAATCTCTCACTTTTAGCTTCGTATGATCCATGATTTATTCGTTTGGTGATATAAGCATCATGTAGGGTTAATGTACAATATATTTATTCACTGTTGACATTTAGAACTCGTATTTTTCATATACTTTTCATGTTTGTCAACTTTAGTCCTTTCAAAACATTCTTTCACACATTCAAACATTATGACACGTGTCAACACATTATAGGACGTGAATTTTCGAGGTGTTACAATATAGGAAGTACCAGCGGCGTATGCACCATGTTTCGGACACGTCACTTTACTCTCGTATTCCATGCCATGTTACGTCTAGTGCCTTACAAGCACACTATCACATAGGTTGCAGACACATGTGTGAGTAGTGTAAAAGTATACCAAAACGAACCAAGAATCAAGCTTAAAACAACATACATAAAAATCAAGATAACCTAAAAGCAAGATAGGTTTATAAAACATTGGATTGTTCCGGGTAGAGGAACGGCGACTAACCAAAGTGATTCGAACCCCTTTCGAATTGAGGTAATGGGTATTGACTTACTTAGACAAATACGTCATCGATATTAGGCCTACGATATTCATCCTTTTAGTCAGTCCACGTTCCTAATTTATCGGAAATCACTAGACTTTGGCGAGACATAAAATCAAGGAGTGGGACTAGTTATTAATATCTGAGTTTCACCTCTAACTTGACAACATCGTACCCTAAATAGCGTAGGTACTTATCCGTAGACAAGACCTACTAGAATTATGTGGAGATTTTACCATCAAGGTTCGGATGTCACTCCTGACTTGAGAGCAAATCTCGTGCGAAAATGCAAACACCGATTAACAGTGTTTTCCAAGTACAAAGTGTGTATTATGTTAGCCTTAGGAAAGGCATGTAAGTTTAACAAGAACATGAGCTGCTAGGAAAAAGATACGGTAGAATGCATAAGTCTTAAACAACAAATAAGAGTCAAGCTTCCTAGAACTATAGACTAGGGCAAGTATTCCTACTTATCCTAACTCCCTATAGTTATGGCTCTGATACCAATCTGTCACACCCCAACCGATGGCGGAAACATCGGGGTGCGAGCACTAAGCGTTCAGATTGCTCATGAGATTTCCATAAGACTAGAATTTCGATAATTGTTAATTTGGTTTCATGCAAAATTGTCTAACATAAACATCCATCAAAAGCAAGTATCAAATTACATCGTCATCAAATATTGTTCAAAAGTCCTAGATTAGCTAAGTGACATTTCTAGGCATCATCCTAGCTTGTTTTCCATGAGTTCCTCAGCAACCTATCAGCCTGCAACATGTATTAAAACATCAATACATAAGTATTGGCGAGTATACAAGTTTGATAATAGAAATATAGATTAAAACAGCTCATATCCACAATACAAGTATAAAAATAGTTTCAGTCGTGCTAGTGTCGCAGTCCATGCAGTGATAGCCCAAGTATCCCGATGCTTTAGTGTTTACCCAAGACTCAAGGTAAACTAGAATCCTCCAAACAATACCCCCTGAGAATAATGGGAGAGGTGCACCCCCTATAGCGCTACTATTGTTAAGGCGGTACTACACACCCTGGATTAAACGTCACATAGCACAAATAGTATACTAGAATGCACAAGTTTCACATACACATAGGATAGAGTTTAGTTTGCAAATATTTAAGTTTATATAGAAGACATGTTACACCCCAAAGTTTAAAGGTAAAAAGGGGATCGAGTATACTCACGGTGATTACTTAACAGTCGCAACTGTTATTGGATCAAAGGGAGCTCTTTTTAGAATTAGCCTGATTAGATTACAGTCGGATAAGAGTCGGCAAGATAACGAGATTGAATAAAGTGCTGGAAGCTGTCACTGGATCGGATGGCCGTTCGGTCGGATGGCTGTCCGATCAGATTGCCAGCCGAGTGGTGACACGTGTGTAAGGAAACGGATGGCTGCCTGATCGGATGGCCATCCGGTCGGGTTGCCACTTGACTTAGAATTTTGAAAATAGGGTGGCTGCCCGATTGGACAGCTGTTCGATCGGGTTTCCACTCGATTCAAATGATTAGTATATTGGGCATCTAAATCGGATGACTGCTCGATCGGACGGCTGTCCGATCAGGTTGCCATGCGATCAAGACTTCCAAGTTTTGAAAAGTTACTTAGTGTTCGAAAGACTTCAAGCAAGTGTCACCTGATAGGGTGGCTGTCTGATCGGGTTGCCGCTCGATCGGGTGACCCTTGTTCTTGTTTTCCATTTTGTAAAATTTCTAAGTTTCGAGCTTTATGGTGACGGCACGGCACGTATTGTGACAACAGCAATCTTATTTGCACACAACCGTTCTTGATCGGGTGGGAATCACCCTTGTCCGATCAGTCGTCTGTCCGTAATAAGTTTACGTCGGAATCTGTTCCAGGCTCGTCTTTACTGGTAAAAACTCAGATCCAAGCCGCCTCTAGACTATTTATCAAGTCTACAGTCCGTTTAGACTCAGTCTTCACCGATTTATAGTAAAAGTTTGAGGAAAAAGATGAAGGTACACAAGTTTTATAGGAAAAGTCTAGATTTATCTTAGATTTAGTGTGAAAACGCATGAAATATCTTAGATCTGAGCTAGATCTTGCTCAGAATGACATCACATGGCAGTTTGTACAAACCCCCATGATGACATCACCCTCAAGAGCTCAGATCCGAGAGATTTCACGGTGAAAAGTGTGATTTCATGAGAGAATCACACAGAGAATGATGTGTAGAGAGAGAAAGTACAAAGATCTAGCCTAAAACGTACCGAAATCGTTGAGGAAATGAAGAAATGAGGAGATAGGGGGTCTGGTCGAGCAGGGCTGTCACATCACTGAAAATGGTGATGTGACAGGTCTATTTATAGTGTGAGAGTGTGAGGAAGAGATAAGGTGCACACGGGTCGGATGGTCATCCGACCGGGTGGTAATCCGGTCGGGTGGTAATCCGGTCAGTTGGCAATCCGGTCGGGTGGCAATCCAATCGGATTGCCACTCTGGCCAATCCCACCTTTTCGTGTTCCCGTTTCTGATTCGTTTTGTGAGTTAGATTAGGCGTTGCGTATTATTTGAGTGATAGAATAACTAGATTACAACATACACATTAAAAGTTTACAATATTAGTAGATTCCGCCAGTGACAAGGCTCTAGTCTCTCGTTCAACCAAGAATCAAGTTTCATGAGTCTAAAGAGTCGAGCCCCAAATAGATTTAGACATTCCAAACATAGATTTAGGCTTTCCATCATAGATTTAGACATTCCAACATAGATTTGGGCATTCCAGATATAGAATTAGGCATTCCAAGCATATAGATATAGACATTCCCAAAATATAGACATTCCACACGTAGATTTAGGCATTTCAAGTATATAACATAGACTTTCACATAGATTAGGGGCTTAAAATGTTAAATAGACAAACTTCAGGGACAAATCTTTACAAAGCCCTAAATTTTAGGGACGCTGGGCGTTACATGCCCGACCCCCGACAGCATCATCCCAAACAAAAACAAGAAAACAGAAGGCTGAACACGCCCCGTGCACACTGAGCATGGGGGCGTGCCCAAGTGTCTGCAGCAAAGACAAAGTTGTAGAAGCTTCTATCACCCACCACGGGGGCGTGCCCAGCGGACATGGGGCCGTGTTCAACGCTAAGATTCGCAGAATCTAGGCAAATCTTGATAGTACAAATACACATCTGCACACGGGGTCGTGCCCAGCGGACACAGGGGCGTGGTCAACTAATACAGACAAACTGCATTTAATGAAGAAAGAGAAGATGGGTGGACACGGGGCCATGCCCAATGGACACGGGGCCGTGTCCAGGCTTCTATGCAGGCTATAAATAGGGGTTCTTGGCTCACTTGCAAACCATCCCTTGGAAAACCACCTCTCTCACACTTCACCCACCCACCACCACCATCACAACCCACATCCACCACCATCATCCATCATAGAGTGTGTGAGTAGTCTCGGGATCCAAGATTGATCGTAAGAGTTCTTGACAATCAAAGGCCATGTTTGCCTAAGTCTCTTACATCACTTGGTGAAGACAAGTGTTTAGTGTAATACTTTTTATTTTTAATCTTTTCGTACTTTTTATTTGGTTATGTATTAATGACTTTAATAACTAGTTTCTTATGTTGAAGGGGAATCTTCCTTATCATTTGTCCGTGGTGTCTTGGCATTATTTTACTGTCTATATAAAATAAAAGATTTTCACCATTCATATCTCCATGGTCTATATGGAGATATGTTGGCTACCTGGTCGGGGGTCAAGGGAATGGTTTGGTAAGAGTCTTGCCTTGTTCAGTGTATAGATCCTGCAAGGACCTGGGTCAAGTTTAGTAGGACCTCCTTCAATACCCACTGGTATTGGATGGCGGGGGTCCGAACTCCTTGACCCCCTCATATGTAAACTACTATTAAAACTTTAACCCGGCTGTTTAGGATTGTATCTCTGCTGACTCAAACTACTTAGCCGAGGGTAACGTCACCTTCAAAAGAGGGGCCTACCACATTATGCATTAATAATTTAATTAATTATCTTTCAATAATCCAACCCTTTAGGATTGTATCCTTGCAGACTCAAACTACTGGGTTGAGAGTAACGTCACCTTCAAAAGAGGGGCCTACTACTATAACTAAGATAATCTCTTAAAAAGTGCAAAAGTGCGAAAATAATCAAAGGTTACACTAAAGGCAAGTCGGATCCAAGTGATTAAAACCTTTTTCTAGTTTAAAACATTTTTCTAAATTTTTGATTTGATTCAACGTTGAGGATAAACCGGTACTAAAAGCTCTTGTGTCCTTGGACGACCTCGATATCTTACCAACACTATACTACGCTCACGATGGGTGCACTTGCCCATATGTGTGTTTGGTGTTAGTAAAATATCGTGTTTTATAAATTTAAAAC
Source organism: Helianthus tuberosus (assembly GCA_030545235.1). Lineage (NCBI taxonomy): Eukaryota > Viridiplantae > Streptophyta > Magnoliopsida > Asterales > Asteraceae > Helianthus > Helianthus tuberosus. The sequence goes on along the minus strand of CM060408.1, from coordinate 66,412,160 downwards.
TTGACTATAGTGTAAAAAGGGCTAAAAATATACATAAAATATATAACCACCACACACGCATCAAGTTTTTGGCGCCGTTGCCGGGGATACAAGGATTTTAAGAAAGTTAGGAATCAACAGCCTAATCATTTTTTCTTATTTTTCTGTTTTTTTAGGATTTGTTTATAAATTTTCAGCTTCTGCAGAACTCAGCATGGGCCGTGCCCGTTGAACACGCCCCGTGCCCAATCTTTGGTACTGGCAATCCTGTTTTAAGTCAGACAGTAGCTGAACACGGGGCCATACCCACTCAAGACACTCCGTGCCCAAGTATCAGTTACTGAAAACAGAACCGTAAGATCCCGACGGTTGGTAATTTCTGATACAAACATGAGTGATACTGATTTTTTTTACTATCGGCCCTCTTATGGTACGTGGTGTTAAATATGTGGTGGCAATCATAAAGATTTAGAATGTTATTTTCTAAATTATAAGCCCCACTATATAGACCCTTTGTTTTCATGTAGCCTTAAGAGGGGCAAAAGTAAAAATAATCCTTATATCTCCCTCGAATGCTCTCAATCGACCCTTCTAGAAGAAATGCTTCTTGATGAATTATTTTAAATGGAAGACCTAATTCTTAATTGGGTAAAGGAACTTGAGATGGATATCATTAATTCATCTCAAGAAGATACCCAAGAAGAATTGTTGAGATCGCATTCGGATAAAAAACAACTTCGTTGTTCCCGAAACTACCTCTAACCCTCTTGATGACTTGAGCGATAGTCGTCCCTGTGTCGATTATGCCGTGAAGGACTCCCCATCGACTTCATTCGATGCATACGCAGACCTGAGCGATTCGGCATACACCTTCTTTAACGAGAGCCCGGGAAAGGGTTGGACTTGTCCACTACATTTAGCATAGGAATCACCCTCACCGACAGCCTCTTGCGTTCTCGTCTAAATCTAGAGCAATTAAGGTATCTCAGGCACTTCGGGGTTGTTTCGTCCAGTAAGGAAGCACCCGATCCGGATAAATTCCTTAGTAATAGACGAAACTTCATAAACAGCCTCTAGACACGGGGCCGTGTCCAGGTCAACATGCCCCCGTGTCCACCAAAAGATTCCCGTCTGACTTTTTGTCAGAATACGGACAAAATGTGTCAGGATCTTGACTGTACACGGGGCCGTGTCTAGCCGACACAAGGTCGTGTGCAGCGTGCTGTCATTTTCTATAAAGGCAACAAGATTCCTGCACATTTGGACCACTCCAAAAGACAGAGATTTTGTGGATCTTCACACATACCATCCTAGGTATATTCTAAAGAAGGCTCCCAACAATCATCTTGTCTTTTCTACTTTTGTCTATTACCTTCTTCTTCATTTTCACCTCAAAGCACCTCCATTAAAGCTTGAAATCAACTTGATTCCAAGCTTTATTGTGCTGTTTGATAGGTTTTTATTCAAGGAATCTTGTTAAAAATAAGTTCTACAACATTTTTTTAAGTTATTTCTGCTTAAAAATGCTTTAACAAACGGAAAAATAATTTAAAACTCCAAGATTCCTTGTTTCAAAAATCTGCAGACAGGTGAACACGGGCCGTGCTCATTGAGCACGAGGCCGTGTCCGAGGTTACTGTTTCATTAAAATGAACTCTCCTCAGTTTATTTTCGTAGAATGTCGAGCCAAAACAGTGGAACTTCGTCAGCATATTCCAGAAACAGTCGAAGAGAACGGAGGCCCTTAATCGAAGGAACTCTCGTACGCTACGTGATGGCATTACGTGAAGCTCTTGATGAGATGACATCGGTAGAGGAGTTCCTAATAGACCGTATAAATTATCTTACGGTGGGGTTGGAAAATAGTTTTCAAGAAATCAACCTCTTGCACCAGCGGTTTAACATTCTTGTGACACCTCCCATGGAACCAATCGTCCCTCAAGAGGATTGGAACCTAGCACTTGGAGTCAATAATCCCACCGGGTGGGATGAAATCCTCGCGGAACCTCCTCTTGACAATTTGCAAGAAGTCCCGATGGAGGTTACACCCCCTCAAAATGATGCCAATGAGCCCTCCTTTCTTCTCCCTAGGGAGATAGAAGAATGGCTCGCCGACGTGTGAGGGACCCATATCCGGAGGAAAAAGTTCTTTGAGCCGCATCCAACCGAGAGAATTATCTTTTCGGAAATTTTGCTAATAGAATAAACTTTAGGCTAGAACTTCTTGGTTTAGACTTCTTGTGTTTTCTGACCTATTTAGGATTTTAATTTATTAGGAATATTATGTAACTTTCTCTATCGAATGAATGATGGTTTTATAAATTATTTGGTGTTTGGATGATGTTTTAATGGGTAAAACACAATCGGGATGGTGAAGGATACCAAGGGAAACTTGAACCAACGCCCTATGCACAAAAACAGAGCCTCCCGCTAATTGTTCTTCATTACATCAAGTTCGGCACGGGCCGTGTCCAGCCAACACGGCCCCGTGCTGAACCTTCTGCAGAAAATCGCCAAGTTCAGGTAACTGGACACGGGGTGTGTTCGCTGAACACGCCCCCGTGCCCAGACTTCTGTTTCTTTTTACTGATTTTTGTTACTGGCAACCTGAACATATGGTCATGCCAGGACACCACGGGCCCGTGTCCAGATGCCCAGTAACATAAAAAATTGTTTTTAAACACACTTTTACACATTCAATCAACCTAAAAACTTTTTTTTGGGACACATTGAGGACAATGTGTAATTTAAGTGTGGGGGGGGGGGGGGGGGGATGCTAAAACCTTGAATGTTGCAAGTCCTAATTACAAGCCTTACACAAAACTCTATTGGAATCGCTAAACACCTCAAAATTTTTCAAAAACTTTTTCTTTTTTTTACTTGTCTTGGTTTAATTTGGGAATTACAAGTTCTAAAAAGGTTATATCTTTACAAATTTACAACCGATAGCGTCGTGATAAAAAGAACCAACATAAGAAAATTATGAAACGGCATGACAAATCTAGTTAAAATTTGATTATCTATACTTGATCACATAAAAACCCATTCCCACAAAAAAGTGAGTTTTGAGCCTTTATTGAGCATATAAATACACATCTTTAAACTAAATGCTCATTTTTTGTTTCTTGTGTGAATAGTCGCTTAGTTCTTACAACTCTAGAACTTGCCATGACGATACATTCCCGGTCCTTACCAACTTAAACCCAAGTAAGTAAATGATGGAGGCATTAGGACTAACCCTTTTTCTTTCAACACCATTATTTTTCCTTTTTTTTACCACCTACCCAAAATCCCCCTAGTTAACCCCTTTGAGCCTAAACCTTTTCATTTCTTAACCCAAATCAAACACCCTTTTTACCCATCAAAAACATTTTTTCATTTTAAACCATTTATTTTAGTAACAAAGCTCGGTTTTCTTGTAACTTCCTTATCAAAAAAAATCATAGAGAAGAAAAGAAAAATGAAGTTAGCAATAAACAAACAAAGCTCATCAAAAGAAGGCTTGTTTGAATAATGCTTCATTGGAATAAAAAGTCACAAAAACAAAATGTTTTACGAAAACCGACACTTTTTTACGCCTTTCGCCCTTTTCTACTAACCACTAACCCAACCACCTACCTTTAACCCAAGCCTAACCCTTCCCCCAAAAGTCCTCTTGATATTTACAAAGGTTTATAGTTAAAAAGGAGGAGGATTGATTGCTTGGCAAGCTTATGGTAGGAGTAAGTTCCATGTCGCTCTCGAATGCTTCACAAAAATACACCTTCGGTCGAGTGTTGAGTGATCCCCCGTGAGGTATGTGAACTTGTATATAAATAGAATTTTAAAAAGTCATGTTATGCCCTAATAAGTAATTCATCTTATGTAATGTTCTAAATAAATCATGACGAATAGGATTGTAAATAAAATAAAAATAAAACCTAATAAAGAATCTTGGAATCCCGACACTCTATGACAAGCCCAAAAACCTTCTCTTCTACCCGTTTCATTTGGGAGTGTAAGCCACATTATAAAGAGTTTTGCTTGAGGTCAAGCAAAAATTCAAGTGTGGGGGTATTTGATGTGTGCAAAATGCAACATATAAATTACATCAAATGTGGCATAAAACTAACCCCTTTTTAGTACTAATGTTGGAAAAAGTGTGTTTTTGACTTCCTTTTGTATTTTGAGGATTAAAATAGCTCAAATGAACAAAAGAAGCAAAAATGCAGCCAAATCTAACAATAATACAAGAAAAGGAATAAATGTGGCATGCCCGACCCCCCGACAGCATCTTCCCAAACAAAAACAAGAAAACAGAAGGCTGAACACGCCCCGTGCTCAGTGAGCACGGGGGCGTGCCCAAGTGTCTGCAGAAAAGACAAAGTTGTAGAAGCTTCTATCACCCACCACGGGGGCGTGCCCAGCGGACACGGGGCCGTGGTCAACGCTAAGATTCGCAGAATCTAGGCAAATCTTGATAGTACAGATACGCTTCTGCACATGGGGTCATACCCAGCGGGCACGGGGCCGTGGTCAACTAATGCACACAAACTGCATTTAATGAAGAAAGAGAAGATGGGTGGACACGGGGCCGTGTCCGGGCTTCTGTGCAGGCTATAAATAGGGGTGCTTGGCTTACTTGCAAACCATCCCTTGGCAAACCACCTCTCTCACACTTCACCCACCCACCACCACCATCACAACCCACATCCACCACCATCATCCATCATCCATCATAGAGTGTGTGAATAGTCTCGGGATCCAAGATTGATCGTAAGAGTTCTTGACAATCAAAGGCCTTGTTTGCCTAAATCTCTTACATCACTTGGTGAAGACAAGTGTTTAGTGTAATACTTTTTATTTTTTATCTTTTCGCACTTTTTATTTGGTTATGTATTAATGACTTTAATAACTAGTTTCTTATGTTGAAGGTGAATCTTCCTTATCATTTGTCCGTGGTGTCTTGGCATTATTTTACTGTCTATATAAAATAAAAGATTTTCACCATTCATATCTCCACGGTCTATATGGAGATATGTTGGCTACCTGGTTGGGGGTTAAGGGAATGGTTTGGTAAGAGTCTTGCCTTGTTCAGTGTATAGATCCTGCAAGGACCTGGGTCAAGTTTAGTAGGACCTCCTTCAATACCCACTGGTATTGGATGGCGGGGGTCCGAACTCCTTGACCCCCTCATGTAAACTACTATTAAAACTTTAACCCGGCTATTTAGGATTGTATCCCTGCTGACTCAAACTACTTAGCCGAGGGTAACGTCACCTTCAAAAGAGGGGCCTACCACATTATGCATTAATAACTTAATTAATTATCTTTCAATAATTCAACCATTTAGGATTGTATTCTTGCTGACTCAAACTACTGGGTTGAGGGTAACGTCACCTTCAAAAGAGGGGCCTACTACTATAACTAAGATAATCTCTTAAAAAGTGTAAAAGTGCGAAAATAATCAAAGGTTACACTAAAGACGAGTCGGATCCAAGTGATTCATCTTGTCTATCTGTATTTATTTTTATTTTATTTTCAGCATTTTTAGTTTTTTTTATTTTCTAGTTTAAAACCTTTTTCTAAATTTTTGATTTGATTAGACGTTGAGGATAAACCGGTACTAAAAGCTCTTGTGTCATTGGACGACCTCGGTATCTTACCAACACTATACTACGCTCACGATGGGTGCACTTGCCCATATGTGTGTTTGGTGTTAGTAAAATATCGTGTTTTATAAATTTAAAACTTGACCAAAGTGTAAAAAGGGCTAAAAATATACATAAAATATATAACCACCACACAAGCATCAGTGTCTTGCCAATCAGATCGCTATCCGATCGAACGGCCGTTCGATCGCTCGACCTGAAGGGTAGAGATACTTCTCTATTATCAAAATGCTACAACGAAAACTTCAAAACCATCATACTCAAACACATCCTTGCCAAACGAATGTCAATCCGACCGAGTGGCCATCCGATCGAACCGCCATCCGATCAGATTGCCGTTCGACACTTGGTCACTTTTCACGGTTTTACGCACCGCTCTTCGCTTATGCTATCGTTAACTGTTCAGGCTAATAAATCTAGCGCTCCCTTCAATACTTTTCCATCGCTGTGAGTATACTCGAACCCTTTTCTATCGCGTTTTGGGTGTAACATACGTTTTATCAAATCAACCTAATCAAATGCTTAAAATATTTATCACTTGAGAATGACTGAATTACATATTTACACGTGATGCTAGTTACATATGTGCTAGGACTTTTACTCGCGAGGTCCTGCCTTAACTAGTATAGTACTATAGCACCCGACGGGGTCTAGTTAGGATGAATAGAAATCGCAGCTCGAGTGACTTAGCTGGTAGTATCTGTCTTGTATGTATGTTTGGTGCATCTCGTTTATGTATGTGGTAATTCGCAGCACTTTTATCTATTTTTCGCTACTATCAAAACTTGTATACTCGCCAATACTTTTGTATTGATGTTGTTTTATCGTATGTTGCAAGTTTAGATCGCAGTCTACATCAAATCAAGCTAGGAAGTCTAGAAACTCACCTAAAATCTAGGTTGTCGGATTTGTATTGTTCAAGTGAACAGAAAATCTGTGATAACTTATGTGATTGTATTGTTTGTTAGTATGGGATAACAAATATAATAAATATTGTCGCTATTAGTTGTTATGGATTCTCTTGAACAATCTGATTCGCCTAGTGTCACGCCCCGATGATTCCGGCATCGGTTGGGGTGTGACAGTTATAAACAAGTTTGGGATGAAAACTTTGAGTTTTCCGACTAAAAGGTTGAGTTTTCCGACCAAAAAGAAGTTTTCCGGCCAAAAAGAAGTTTTATGGCTTAAAATGAGTTTTTCCGGCGACCTTAATAATTGAGACTTTTTACTAGAAAAGGTTCCTAGTGGTGCATAATAAGGTTTCAAAGAGGTTTGAGGTGAAAAGGTTGAGTTTTCTGGCCAAAAACGTTTTTTCCGGTGACCGGAGACTAACGACGTTAGGGTTCTGTTAGTCAGGGTCCATTGAAGGCAAATATGTGAAAAGATGGGACCGTCAACGGGAATTTTAGAAGTTGGGTCCGTTGCCGGCCAACGGAAAATAGTTGGGATAATTAAAATCCATTATTCCATTATAAAAGTTAAATGATAATATTGTTTTTTATAAATATTTTTTACCTATAAAGAGAGTTTAATAAATTGGACAAGAAACAAAAAGATATCTTCAAAATTTGATTGAAAAAGTGGATTTTGGCAAATAAAAATGTATCCTGATAGTATTACATATACAACATTTTCTACTCCTCAAGGGCAATAGGAATGGCTTGTAATGCCTTTTAAATTAAAAAATGCTCCTCAAATATTCCAAAGAAAAATGGATATTATATTTAGAAATTATGATTTTATATTTGTCTATATAGATGGTATTTTAGTCTTATCATATAATGTTAATTCACATTTAAAATGTCTTGATGCTCTAATAGACTTATGTATAAAACATGGATCAACTCTATCAGAAAGAAAATGTGACAACTGTCAAAATTTCAGGTATCCGTAAAACTGTTAAACCATGATTAGTGTTTAATGACTGTGCTGAATTACAATTAATGACTTGAATTGCTTTCTGATTATTGCTTTACACATACATGTGCATCACATATTGCAAATGACATATCATTCTTGCATGAGAACTTTATTGACTCAATGATGCACGAAACACAGTTAGCACAGTTATCAGACAAATCAGAAAAATGCTGACGGAGTTCAGTACATAGACAGACAATGTGTTGAGACATAGAATGGACCAGAAACCAAATATTAGACTAGTATAGTGTGTAGGAAAGTAAGGATCACAAAACGGCCTTCCTATAGATAGTTTAAGTGCCGGAAAGTGCCTAAAACTCACATAAACTGCAGAATTCTGCAGAAAATCAGCAAAATCAGCATTTAAACAATCTAATATCATGCAGAAATATGGTTAAATGGTCCTGAATGCTTTCCTAAGTGTCGGGAATCAAAACTGTCACAAAAGATAACATAAAGCACACTAAACTGCATAGTTTAGCACTTTAAAGAGCCGGTAACCAACCGAACAACCGGACACTACCCGAAACACCAAATTTTCACTAGAAACACTGTTTTAACATTACCAAGCTAGTTCTGGTCCCCGAACATCATAACACACCACATAACATCTAGTAACTAATACACCTAACCAAATACTTGAAATTTAACTATTAACTAACTATTTAGTGAAACCTGGCCTATACCCCCCCTAGTTTACGGCCCCAACAAGGACCCCACTTGTGATTTTATTTAGTTATAATATTGGATTATGTTGGTGCTTTATAAAACACTAAAACCATTGGAAAAACTCATGAAATGGATTATAAATATAACCTTAGTGCACATAACTTCTCATTCTCATTCATACACTCAACACACACTTTCTCTTCTTCTCTCCTTCTTGTTCACGGCCGAGAGCAACAACAAGCACACCACCATCATCACTTCATCTTCATTCAATTCTACATACATACAAGGGTGTTAGAAGGTGCACAAGAAAGCTTGGAGCTTTCGAAAGCTAAAAGACCTTCACCATTTGCTTTTATCCACTTCATTTCTTCCATTGATCATCCCTAGCCTTGAGCTAGTAGTAAGAACATCATAATCTTCATTTTACATCTTGTTTAAGTGGTTAAAAGATGATACATATTGTGAATCATGATGAAAGAAACAAGAATATGAAACATGAACATAAGCTTAAAATCGTAAGAAATCTTGATGTTTATGTGTTATTATGCTTGTTGATTGTTCTTTTTGATATAGATCATCATATGATCTTGCTAGATGATGATTAAAAACATAATCTGGCAAGATGAGAGGATGAAAGTGTTAGAGATTAATGGATCATCCTCACAAAAGTCATGACCTTGAAAGAATAAATTGTTTTCTTGTTAAGTGATGATTAAAGTAAGTCTAAAGTCTTGTAAATCTAAGATTTCAATGATGATTTTTCAAGAAACCAAGTTAAAAATACAAAGTTTACTTAATCTTGGTTCTTAAAGAAATCAACCATGTTTTTAGAGGTTAAACAAGTGTAGAAACACATATGTGACAAGAAAAATCCAAGAAGAAACATTTTTAGAAAATGTGATCACAAGTTGTAAAGATCTAGATTCTTCAAAAATGATGTTTTTAAATAAACAACCACACTTTAAAGGGTAACTAGACCCACTAAATACACTAGTAAGTTACTACACATTTTTATAAATTTTCAAGTTCATGAGTTAATAGTTTATGCTTGATTTTGGCAAATTGGTAAGTATAGATTGATTTGTTGATGATTGTATTGATTTATAAAAGAAAATGATATGCCTTGAAGGCATGGAAACCTCCATTTTTAGGGGAAACTATGGCAAAAATTTTCTAAAAATTAAACACTTAGAAAAATACTTTTAAACAAATATTTACAAGTATATTTCAAACCATGGATTTTCACATAAAAATTGCCATAATTTTTGTTACAAAAATTATAAATATTGAAGGTTGATTTTTATAAATAAAAGTGACTAAATATGTATTTAGGGAAATATATATTTAGATGTCACCATGTGTGTGATTATTTGTATATTATGTGTATTAGTTATATTATTTTAGGACTTGAAATAATATAACGTATCAAAATACCAAGAAATTATAATCCAAAATATTACCAAAATTCCAAGAGAATGAACATACTAGTTTTACCCAAATTAACTAGTGAAACCGAACAAAGGATAGAATTCACAAAAATATTTCGGAAATATATTTCATAAGTATATTTGGAAACTAATATTTTGGACACCAAGTGAATGAAAATATGATTTTCACAATTATTACAAATTTATATCATATTTTTGACAAAAAGAAAATATATTATTTTTTGGTGAATAAAAATATATTTTCTTAGAATTAATAGAAGTTATAATATTTTTAGAAGAAATATATATTTTCTTAAACAAACATCAAATACATTATTTCTGGGAGAAAATTTATTTTCTTAAAACAAACATGAAATATATTATTTTTGGGAGAAAAATAGGTTTATATATATTTTCGAAGTTAGACTTGGAGATATATTATTTTTGAGACTTGTAAGAAATTTATAAATATTTTGCCAAGGGAAAAATTATAAATAATTTTTCTAAGTACTATTTCTTAGAATATATATTTTGGAAATATATATTGATAAATTTTTATTAAAAATAATATTCCGGAAAAGTTAAGTGTAAGAATACTTAATAAACACAATAAAAATACGTATTTTCGTACGTATAAATACACTCCGGAATACGCTACTGAAACATGGCAAAAATATACAAGTATAAGAATACGAATACAAATACACCCATCCTTGGGAAGGATATACATGTTTAAATACTTGAAAAGTAACAAGTTAAAATATATTATTTTAACTAATATTCCAAAATTTGATAAATATAATTTAAGTTAAAATATTTATTATTTTAAAAAATAATTATATAACATGGAATAATATGGAAGACACAAAGAACGTAACTCAAAGACACTAATTAATACGAAGCCAAGGCACGACCCGTGTAGGATCGAATACCGACCCGAACGAGTCGTTTCAGAGGAGTTTTATCAGTCACGAGTGCGGAAAACACGTAACCGATAACGAAACAGCAAGCTATTCACTTTTAACACCTTTCTGATTGATTTATAACAGATTACAATCAAATGGAGAACCGGCAATACCTCGGTCTCTCTGAACACACCTTAGAACTGTGTGTGAGATTCGCTCATAACCTATATATAGGAGGTCTGGTTCGCTTATACATACGTGTACACATAAGCGGACCTCACTTTGACATATAAGCGGACCTCAATCTAGATGACACATGAGCGAACCTCATCAAGACATATGAGCGGTCCTCACTAAATGACACATTTTGACCGAATATAACATCTAATAATACATTCAACACTTTTGTCTTATATGTAATGATGTCATTGTGACATCACTTTGATGATGTCATGATGACATCATGCTTGAACGTCTTCGCAACGAACTGAGACATGACTGAAGACGTAGACGACAGACGGATGCACCAACAAACTCCCCCTCGGATGTTGACGGAGTCTTCAGTGTTGAGTCTTTGCATCTTTAGTCTTTATCAGTCCTCTCAAACTCTTTGAAGTGTCTGACATTGTAAGTATCCTCAATCTCTATCTTTTCATCTCTTTTCATCACTAGCAAACTCTTCACGAACAATCTTCAGACTCCCCCTCTCAATCAGCTGGGATCGTAGCCTGAAATTCACTTTCCACAGGTTCTTAGATCGTAACCTGGCATTCTAACAAACTCAGGTTTCGGAACCTGGCTAACCTGCACAACTCTACCCAAAAATAAATTTTCTGATGATAACTTGAACACAATCAGACATCACTCGAAAATATCACAAAAAATGATCTAACATTTATAGTCTCTGATGAACCATTTGAAGAAATATCATTTTCATGTTCAAAAAACAATACACTCTCCCAAAACCATCTGTTCATCATGTTTAGCACTTGGAATTTTGAAAATCAGCTCTTCAACACCAGTTGTCGAAAATCTTTTTGTATTTTACAAAATTTATGCTAAAACACACTAAAATCTTTTTGAATTTTTGAATAGAATGAAATGCAGTAAAGAAATATTTACAGACAATGTTTTTGTGAGTTTGTGTAAGAGGATCATATCAGTTTTTGACAAGTCACGAGTACCGTTGAGCTTAGTTACACATTAAGAATTAAACAATTCACTTAGATTGCCGATATACTGATCCACTTAAATTCTCACACAAATTTCAACTAATTCAGGATATGAGTTAGGTGTTTTAAAGACTTAAACTCATTCATGTGTCCCACCTCTTGAATATACTCCCGTATCCAGATCCCAATATTCAGTCTTACAGGTGAGTATACCACAGATGATATCTGTCAGGGAAATAAATTATAGTACGAGGGCCGTGAGAGCTCAGGTCGATCTTTCGATACGCAGAGAGATGACGGCTTCGACTTTTGGTGGGTCCCCTTTAGAGGATCTTTTGCATTACAACAGCAATGACTATCAATTTTATTGTTTCATCAATTTGCTGAGGGTTGCGCTATATTTCAAGCATGCAGAAAGTATTCTCCGGGGACTAGGTCAGAAATTTCTTTCAGCAGAAGTCCCGGGATAATACCCCAGATATCACTGAGCATAAAGACCTAGTATCTCAGAATAAGGGACCTTTCAAACGAGATTTCAGGGGTTACCTATATATCCAAGTAGTGTTCCCCACGAAATAAGCAAGTTTGAAATTTAGTTTATATCCCGAAAAAGTTTACTAAATGTGTAAAAACCTATCGGCATATCATCAGTGAGACTGTTTAACGCTATTCAAACATTACATTTCTTTAGCATAATGTGACTATCTACTGATGTACTATCATTTCCTCTTCTTTGACACCAAAACTCATTTTTGATTTTATCATGTTTTTGCCTTTTTTCAAATTTTCAAATGTTTTTGGATTTTCTGAAATTTTTACTCCCCCTAAAATGCAAACACATTTCAGGAAATTTAAAAAAACAAACTGTACAGAAAGTGACAACTGATATCAAATCACCTCAATTCGCCATCCACTAGGCATAAACAATCAGAACTCCCCCTTTCACAAAACTATTTTCTCATAATGATTTCAAAACACTTAAGTTTGTTTTAATCAGAATGATTTTTCCGGAAAATAAGTTTTGTTGATTTAACCACTTGTAAGTTCGGGGTTTGGTTCATCATATTGTCCATTCAATCACTTGTAGAAAATCAAATACAACTTAATGTCCCTGATTTTCCACTTGACATTAAAAAAACTCATGCAACCATTTGTAAAAAATCACAATCAAACTCTGATATAAAGAATGATGCCGATTCCTGATCCACAATTACCAACTAGGGATCTCCGGCAAGTCAGGTTTTTCAAGCAAAGAAAATATCCACCCAAGCCTGACCGGCCTTGGGTGTTTTCAATTCAGAAGCAGTTGGGATGTAAGTTGCTTTCTTTTTAGCATAAAACTCTTTTACCCCTTTTACTTTCCCTTCAACCATTTTTCCGAAAATCTTCTTAACTTTCCCATTAAACGCTTTCTCAACATCAAATTCATTCTTGTCAGAATAAAATTGATTAGAGATCTCAACTTTTCCAACTTTTGATTTAAAATTCTCAATCTTCAATGGTGGAAAGTTCTCATCATCCATTGAAGGAATTGAGTTTTCATCATTCTCATCAAACTGTGGCTCCTCTGATTTTGTGGAATCAGATTCATTGCCAGATTTTACATCAAATTTCTTAACAACCCATGTTTGGTTGTCAAGATTTCCCTTTTTCTTGTAAAACCTTTTCGAACACTCACCAACTTCATATGTTGAATTTTTAAACACTTTAAACCTTTCAGTTGGTGGTTCGATTTTATCAACAATAACTTCTTTCAGTTTTCCAGAAACTCCCTGTTTTGTGTTTGTCGCTTTCGGACAGTTCCATGCAATATGAACAACTTCATTGCATCTATAACAGGTTCTTGTTTCTTTCCTTTGATAAGCTCCATTCTTCATCTTTTCAGCAAGAAACTCCTTGTTTGACTGTTTCCAGAATGAGCTCTTTGCTTCTTCTTCATGACTAGTTCCTGCAACATATGTCATTTTTGATTTAAAATCTCGAACATATTTTTCATTTTTATAGTTTTCAGGTGGAATAAAACCAAGTCCTTTCTTTTTGTAGCTACGATTGTGGTTTGATTTCTTTTGAAAACCAGAACCAGAATTGTAACCCTTTTTCTTGTTTATCCGCTGTTGAACTCTTGAAGTATATTTTTTAGGTTTTTCAGTAAGATTTAAATCTTTTATTTCAGAAATACTAATTTCTGTCATTTTGAAAACCTTTTTGATCATGTCAAAACGAACACTTCTTATTGGAAACTCTTTATCAAAATATAATTTGTCAGAATCATTCAAAGTATATACAACTTCAAATGTTCCATCATTCAAATTAGATTTTGACAATAAAAATTCTTTACTATAAACCCGTTTTTCCGACGATTTTGAATTCTTGACAGACAAACTTGAACTTCTGACTGACTGACACGAACTTTGGGATTCGGACTTTGACTCTGACTCCTCATCCTTATCCAACACCTGATCAACCACTCTTTTTATCAGTTCTGACTCATGATCTGTGTCGGACGCTGTGAACGTGACGTCAATATTGTCAGGTAAAACATCGGTTATCTCGGACTCCAACTTTATATTGACTGCCTTTTTTAATTCTTCCTCGTTAGGTTTTCTAGACGAATACCCTTCCCAAATCGGAGGCGGACACTTATTATAACAGACACCCTGTTTCTTACCAGTATCCTTTTTCTTCTTTGGCTTTGTTTCTTCACCTTTAAATGCTTCAAATCCTTCAACTGTTGGATAAATTCTATCGATTATGTAGTCACAACCTTTGTAACTTTGCAGCAATCTTCTGATTCTCTCATTTTCAATTGCTTCACTCTCCAACTCTTTCTTCCACTTTGCACATTCTTCTATGTAGAAGTTGATTTCTTTCTGCTTTGTCATCATGGTAGCATTCATCATCTTCAAAGCTTTCTCTCTTTCAGAATTAGTCTTTTCCAGACTATTCACAGTTCTGTTCAATACATCATATGACTGTTTCAAATTTTTTACATCAAACAACAACTTTTCTTTCAACTTTTCTAACTCACTAAACCTCTCATCTTTTTCTATACATTGTTTACATGACTCTAAACAAGTAAGACAGGGTTTTGTGATTTTAACGATCTTCTCTACTTCCACAATCTTCTCAACTTCAACTATTTTCTCAACAACCTTGACTTCTTCACTCTATTTATTCTTTTCTTCTTGAGAAACAGACTCTTCATCTTGACTTTTCTCATCAGCATCATCATTGTTATCAATTTGTTCTTCAAGTTTTTCAATGAATTGTGCAATTGACAATCTACTAAACTGTCCAGAATTCTTCAGTATCATGAGATATGTACCCCATTCCTTTTGTGGTAAAGCATCAGCAAGCTTTTTAATCCATTCTGCTGGAGTTTTAGTAATTTTCAACTGAGACATGGTACGCACAAGATGACAATATCTCTCAATGAGACTCTTTGTACTTTCTCCTGGACAACCTGAAAACGAATCAAACTCTTTCTTTAGTACATTTATTGTATTAAAAGTTTCACTTGTCATATTAAAGAAATTGATATCCATGATTCGTAAACACGTTTATCAAGACAATCCCGTTAAGCGAAATATTAAGTCCAAGATAGATCACCTTTTAAAAATATACCTGAAACAAACAAACAAACAATCAGTTTAAACACTATTAAACAACTGAAATAAACTGATACTCGGACTGGTGAATATTTTGTGCGGACTGAAGGTTGATACACTGTGCGGACTGAACGTTGACCAACTGTGTGAACTGGATGACTCAAATGATTTTTTGACACCTTTGAACTCCGAACCGTGAAAACTTTCAAACTAGTCGATGACTTTTCTCACAAATATACAATAAACTCAAACCCTTTGTCCAACAAAATTCATAATGAGCTGAAGTCTTTTAACAAGTAATTCGATAATTGTCTATAATCAAATACCACGACTCAAAATCAATGAACCAAGCATAAATCTGAATCAAATAATCGAATAATTGGACTGCATCATTGGACTTCAACAATCAATACTTCAACATATTAGATGGTCCGATGACAACTTGGGCTAACAACAACTTGATTGGGCTTCGAAATGTATTCAGTAAACTGATGTGATATATTTATCACATGTAAATCTTTGAACAAATGACTAACATGACCAACTGACACACATCCACTTAACCGACCATCTGTTTGGAAATTGATGATATCACATGTAGTCACATGAATCTTTCAATAATCATAGGATCACTCAACTTTTAGTAGACAACAGCAATGCAAAACTGACAACTGTTTAATTGTTTAACACTTATCACATGTAATTCCGACAACCCTTAATACTCAAAGACAATCTGATTGGACCTATTATCTATCTTGAATCAACTTTATGACTTTTCGAGATACTATAGTGAGCTAACACTTATCACCAAATGACTTTTCAAGACACTTATCCACAAAGCACATGAAGTCTGAATATATTTTAGAATTTTTCTAGTCACATGCAACACAGCAATCAAAGCCCACAATTCTAATTCACAATACAATTTTATAGATCCTAAAACCCACTAAGTCGACAACTATATTAATATTTCTCACATGTAACACAAAACCCGATATAATCACGTGATTATCTTGTTCAATGACTGACAGACTTTGATGTTCACAAGAGCGAACCAGATGATGTTCTAATAAGCGGACCAGACACGACCAGAAAAGCGAACCAGACCGTGATCTAAGAGCGGACCTCAACTGACCCTAAGAGCGGACCTCAACTGTTCGAAAAAGCGGACCAGATATGTCCAGATGAGCGGACCAGGTATTGTCCAGATGAGCGGACCAGGTATTGTCCGAATGAGCGGACCAGGTGTTAATTTTTGGAGCGGGCCTGATAATGACGTCAGCAAAACACGAACTGAATGCAAGCAAAAACTCAATTTGAACCAATTTTAGGCCGAATTAAGTTCTGAAAACTTTCAGGTTTTGTTAAAACATGATTCCGCACACACTATGTGAATTTGACGTGATTCTGACCGTAACAAGTTCAATTTTTTTCGGAAAAGAAAAGTGTAGAAGCAGAAAAATGATGAAAACGAGCTGTATATGCGAGATCTCCTCCTCCTTGGCTCTGATACCAATTGTAGGATCGAATACCGACCCGAACGAGTCGTTTCAGAGGAGTTTTATCAGTCACGAGTGCGGAAAACACGTAACCGATAACGAAACAGCAAGCTATTCACTTTTAACACCTTTCTGATTGATTTATAACAGATTACAATCAAATGGAGAACCGGCAATACCTCGGTCTCTCTGAACACACCTTAGAACTGTGTGTGAGATTCGCTCATAACCTATATATAGGAGGTCTGGTTCGCTTATACATACGTGTACACATAAGCGGACCTCACTTTGACATATAAGCGGACCTCAATCTAGATGACACATGAGCGAACCTCATCAAGACATATGAGCGGTCCTCACTAAATGACACATTTTGACCGAATATAACATCTAATAATACATTCAACACTTTTGTCTTATATGTAATGATGTCATTGTGACATCACTTTGATGATGTCATGATGACATCATGCTTGAACGTCTTCGCAACGAACTGAGACATGACTGAAGACGTAGACGACAGACGGATGCACCAACAACCCGCTCGTCTAATAAACCGTAGTACGTTGTAGGTAGTCGTGTACACCGGAAGAAGCTTTGAGTTACCGTTGGTTGTGAAGAACGCAAGACTGTGAGTTCATGTCCCCCTTTTCTTTAACTGTTTTCGGTTTTATAACTTCGGGGGTGAAGTACATGTTACAAACTGGTTACAAACATTTATATGTGGTATGGTTAGCTAAGGAAAGGTATTGCTAGATCATGTGAGTGGTGGGTACAACGCTTAAGACCATTAATCCTCGTTGTTGGACCGAGGGACATGAGTGATAGATCTATTTGGGTGTAGCGAGCCCCGCCCATGTGGACCAGGGTTTGGCCCATGGGGTGACTATGTCTTACAGCCGGAAGCCCGGTGCAAAATCTGCTAGGTTTGAGCCTTCCTGCATCACGTCACACATATTAATGGCCTTGCAAACCATTAATCGATCTGTTCTTTGTTTTCCTTGTTTGCTTTCATACCAGGGTTTACAAACATACATACTTACAATGATTTTCAAAGGTTTATTCGTGCACACTCACAAAACACATGAACTGGCTCAACTTTTGTTGATGTTTTCAAACTACATGTATTTCAGGAAATTAGATGTGGATCTGGCGGGCGTTTGGAGGTTTCAAGTAATGATGGGAATAAAATATGTCATCCAAAGTCTAAGGGTTTGGATGGTGTGTCGTATCCTAGATAAGACACACCTTTCAAAGTCTGGTTTTATTTAAAGTCTTTTGTCGAGTCCTTATGGAACTCTAAAACTATTTGCATGGTTTGTAGTATGGATTCAAAGTCTGTGTTGGGATTTCAAAACAATGATGTTTGTGATATTTTAAACTTATTTAATGGATGATCATATTTAGTTTATCATATAGTTGTTTGTTATGGTTGAATGCAATGATATTAAGCAAGTCACACATAATCACGCTTCCGCAAAAGTCAGGGTGTGACAGTTTGGTATCAGAACTTCGATTGTAGCGAACTAGGATTCCTTCTCGAGTCTAGACTACAATCATTAGGGCTCTCACGAAAATATTTTTACAACATGTTTTCATTGGATACACAAAAACGCCCAGATCCATGGAACGAACATTTTTACAAAAGAACGACACGAAACACGATTACAAGGATACGTTTGTGATTTAGTCCGGGGTAGACTAAGGAAGGATAGAAAGGGGTTTGTAAGGGATTTCGAGGATACATGATTTCATGATACATTGTCTTTGGTTGCATGCTAAATGATAGTGGTTATATATGTGCATATGTTGTGATTGTTCTGTTACAGACACTATGTCTTCATCCGAGAGCGGATTGTCCGATACTGATGACCCTATGGCTATTGTGTCCGATGACGAGATCGCACCAAAGCCAGAGATCTTTACATCCGATACTGAGAGCGACCCAGATATGCTATCAGACGACAACGATGACTTTCAGTCGTTTGCGTTGCCTAATTTTAAAGATGACTTACCGCTTACTGATGGTATTCCAGACGAGGATCCTTTTGTTGTTCCCATTCCAGTCCATGATTACCTTATCATCGGGCATCCCGATGATGAGCATATTGTGGCACCGATCCTCACTCATGTTCCTTTAGTGGTCATCCCTCCTGAGGATTGGCCTTTTGACGATCTGTTTGATGATGGCGTTGATCTGTTTGTTGATGGCCCTCCCGATGATGCCTATGACGATGGAGAGCTAGATGAGGACGTTGTTTCTAGCCCACCTCTCGAGGTTCCCGTTATTGAGATTTCCTCTGACTCTAGTTTGCACTCTGTCTCAGATTCCTTTGAGTCTGTGACGTCTTCCGCCTTGCAGGCAGTTGGATTACGACGCTATGCCACTGATTTTGTTCCTGATGATCAGCCTAACGTTGCACCTGCTGATCCTGAGCCCTTACTTGATCATGACCCTATTCCTTTTGGCTTACCTGACATTGCACCCCTCATACCTGATCCAGTTACTGCACCCGTTGACCCTCCTATTATTTAGCCATTTATCCCTCCACTTGCACCCGCACCCGCTGATGTTGCTCCTTTTCATCTGGTGGAGTCTGATGTTCATCGTGTGGATTTACCTATCGTTTTCTTGTAGGACATACCCGCACCTCGTTCAGGGGAAGGTACTTCAGGCCAGCAGCCTAGTCATGACCCTCATGTTTCAGCAGGTTTTCCCCACATTCCCCAGTCTACACCTTTTACTCCTTTTACTTCTTCACCACTCGATGAGCCACTCCGATGGTTCCCACCGTACGCCATGCTGATTTCGGATCCTTACCATCCCTCTCAGTTTGTTGGCTATACACGGGATGAGCTACTCTTATCACTACAGCCCCAGTATGAGATTATGAGTCGCGGGATTTTGGAGCTTGAGATGACACCGCGTCCTTTACCGTGTCCTTGTCAGCCTACTTTTGTTCCCCCTCGTTCATCACCGTCTTCGTTTTCGCATCCACCTGCACCTCTTACTCCTTTTCCAGAGTTTAATGCTCGATTTCTCATTGTCGAGCAGCATATCAGTTATCTGCTGCATCATGTATACGAGCTTGAGGAGGAGCTTGCACAGTTGCGCAGCTTGCTTTTCTTCCCTCCACCTCCTCCTCCGCCACCCTCAACATAGTTGGTTTTTGGTTTTATGTAGGTTGCTTTGATTTTGATGAGAGCACCACTATTGAGCTGAGCTTATGAAGCCTTTTGGAGACCACCTTTTGATTGTATGATTTCTGTTGATTGATAGACTTGTTGGATAAGGGTAGTGTGACCCTGTGTTCATTTTGGTATGATACACTTGTAAAACATGTAACAATACTTTGTGGTCGATGATTAATGAAAGCTCAATTGTCATGTTCTCATTAAACATATTGTGGATTACTTGTTATGCTATGATTTTGTTGACTACCTGATTGCATACTATGATAAATGCTATTATACATATGTACTATATAGTTATTATACGAATAAGACCTGACCTATCCAATCTTCTTTTTAGAAGATGCCTCCTCGAAGGAACACTCAGTTGCCCACAACCGAGGCAGAACTACATGAACAGATTTCACAGGCAATCACACAACATGAGGCCCTACGCTCCAAACACAGCGGAGGCACCTCAGGAAATAACCCACCTCACGGTAATGTTTAAGTCACCTAAGACACATTACAATACGTTTGGACATTTCCATGTGCGTTCTGCTAATTGCTTTCTGTGAATGATGTTGCTTGTACAGGCTGTACTTATAAGCAGTTCCTTGACTGCAAGCCTCTAAACTTTGACAGCACTGGAGGTGCTGTAGCTTTTGTAAGATGGGCTGAGAAGACAGATTCTGTGCTGCGAATGAGTAAGTGTGCGCCGGAGCATCAAGTCACTTACATTTCTGGACTATTCCTAGATGGAGCTCTATCGTGGTGGAACCTTCAGGTTCAGACTCTAGGTGAGGCGGCAGCGTATGCTTTGACTTGGGATGAGATGAAAGAGCTGATGCGTAAAAAGTACTGTTCAAGGGCTGAGATTTAGAAGTTGGAAACCAAGTATATTCTTAAAATCTAGGGATACGAAGCTATAGTCGGCTCCAATGTTGAAGACTCTTCCCTAGCTAGTTCTATCGAATACGGGATATCTAACTTACTTCCAATGTTGATTGATTGCTCAAAGAACAACCAAGCCCAAGGAAGAGTCTTCAACATTGGAGCTATGGAAGCTCGCCAAGATCCGAACATAGTCACTGGTACGTTCCCTATCAATCAACATTTTGCATCTGTGCTATTTGATACCGGTGCCGACTATAGCTTCGTATCCCTAGATTTTAAGAATATACTTGGTTTAGTTGCAAGTAAGTTAGATATCTCGTATTCGATAGAACTAGCTAATGGAAAGCTAGTAGAAGCTAACGAAGTAATTAGAGGCTATGTGATAGAGCTTAGAGAGCATGAGTTTACGCTTGATCTGCTGCCCGTTGAATTGGGAAGCTTCAACGTAGTGGTTGGAATGGATTGGTTGTCGAGTAACCGAGCTAAGATCGTATGCCATGAGAAGATTATCCGCATCCCAATGGCGAATGGAGAAACGATTGCTGTACTTGGAGAAAAGCATGATACGCCTCTACAGATTATCAGTTGTTTGAAGGCACGAAAGTTTATGCGTAGAGGATGTGTTGCCTTCTTGGCTCACGTTGTTGATAAGGAAGCCGAAGAACCAAAGCTCAAAAGTATCCCTGTGGTAAGGGAATATCCTGAAGTCTTCCCCGAAGACTTGCCAGGATTACCGCCCCAACGACAAGTCGAATTCCACATTGACTTGGTTCCCGGCGCCGCGCCTGTCACCAAGGCACCTTACCGACTTGCGCCTTCAGAAATGCAAGAGTTGTCGACGCAGCTTCGGGAGTTGCTAGACAAGGGATTCATCAGACCAAGCTTCTCGCCTTGGGGAGCTCCGGTACTATTTGTCAAGAAGAAGGACGGTAGTTTTCGTATGTGCATCGACTACCGAGAGCTGAACAAGTTAACCATCAAGAATCGATATCCTTTGCCGAGGATTGATGATTTATTCGATCAACTTCAGGGTTCGAGTTACTACTCCAAGATCGATCTTCGATCAGGTTATCACCAGCTGCGGATTCAAGAAGAGAGTATACCAAAGACTGCCTTCAGAACTCGTTATGGACATTACGAGTTTCTAGTGATGCCGTTTGGTTTGACAAACGCACCGGCAGTATTTATGGACTTGATGAACCGAGTTTGCAAGCCATATCTCGATAAGTTCGTGATTGTGTTTATCGATGATATTTTGATCTATTCGCGGACAAAGGAAGACCATGAGCAACACCTTAGAGCCATCTTAGAGCTGCTAAAGAAGGAGAAACTTTATGCTAAGTTCTCGAAGTGCGAGTTCTGGTTACGTGAGGTACAGTTCCTCGGTCACGTGGTAAACGAGGATGGAATTCATGTGGATCCCACCAAGATCGAGGCGATTAAGAATTGGGAAACTCCGAAGACGCCAACCGAGATCCGACAGTTTTTGGGTATAGCAGGGTACTACCGCAGATTCATTGAGGATTTTTCAAAAATCGCTCAACCGCTGACCTCCCTTACTCAAAAGGATAAGAAGTACGAATGGGGAGATAAACAAGAAGAAGCTTTTCAGCTGCTTAAGAATAAGCTTTGCGATGCACCTATTTTATCCCTACCCGAAGGCACCGATGACTTCGTGGTATACTGTGACACCTCGCGTCAGGGATTGGCATGTGTGCTAATGCAGCGACAAAAGGTTATCGCTTATGCTTCGCGCCAGTTAAAGGTTCATGAGAAGAACTACACCATGCATGATTTGGAATTAGGCGCAGTGGTGTTTGCTTTGAATATTTGGCGGCATTACCTTTATGGTACCCGATGTACGATCTTTACAGATCACAAGAGCCTTCAGCACATATTCGACCAGAAAGAGCTTAACATGAGACATCGACGATGGGTAGAGTTGTTAAATGATTATGATTGCGAAATCAAATACCATCCAAGAAAGGCGAATGTGGTGGCAGACGCCTTAAGTCGAAAAGAAATGATCAAGCCCATAAGGGTTAGGGCTTTAGAGATGATTATTCAGACAAACCACTTGTTGCGTATTCGTGCTGCACAAAGAGAAGCTCTTAAGAAAGAGAATTTAAAGGCTGAATATCTCCGTGGGATGGAGAAAAAGTTGGTACCCAATGAGGAAGGAACTTTGTATTTCATGGGACGAATTTGGGTTCCGCTTTTTGGTGGTCTTAGGGATGTTATTTTTGATGAAGCTCATAAATCGAGGTACTCGATCCACCCTGGATCGGACAAGATGTACCAAGATTTGAAGGATTATTACTGGTGGCCAAGACTTAAGGGCGATGTGGCTACTTACGTTGGAAAGTGTTTGACTTGTGCCAAGGTGAAGGCTGAGTATCAGAAGCCTTCAGGTCTCCTACAGCAACCCTAGATACCCATGTGGAAATGGGAGCAGATCTCAATGGACTTCATAACGAAGTTGCCCAAGACTCCCAGAGGTCATGATACGATTTGGGTAATCGTGGACCGTTTGACAAAGTCTGCCCACTTTTTGCCGATTAGAGAAAAGGATAACACAGGTAAGCTAGCTGAGCTGTACCTAAGGGAGATAGTCGCACACCATGGAGTGCCTATCTCGATTATATCAGATAGAGATGGAAGATTTGTGTCAAGGATTTGGCAATCCTTTCAAGAAGCGTTTGGTTCTCAGTTGAAACTGAGTACTGCTTTCCATCCATAGACGGACGGTCAAAGTGAGAGAACGATTCAGATGCTAGAAGATAAGCTACGTGCTTGTGTAATAGACTTGGGTGGCAGTTGGAACACTCACCTACCTTTGGTTGAGTTTTCCTATAACAACAGCTACCATACAAGCATTCAAGCTGCACCGTTTGAGGCTCTCTACGGACGCAAGTGTCGATCACCGTTATTCTGGGCAGATGCAGGTAATAGACAGCTGGTTGGTCCCGAACTGGTCCAAGAGACGACTGATAAGATCATGCAGATCCGAGAGCGCATCAAGGTGGCTCGTGATCGACAAAAGAGCTATGCGGACCAAAGACGAAAACCTTTGGAATTCTAAGTGGGTGATATGGTGTTGTTGAAAGTTTCACCTTGGAAAGGTGTGGCAAGCGTTGGGAAGCGTGGTAAGTTAAACCCGCGATTTATCGGACCATTCAAAATCCTGGAAAGAGTTGGTTCTGTAGCATACAAGTTGGAGCTACCAGGAGAACTAAATGGTGTTCATGATACATTTCATGTATCTAATCTGAAGAAAAGTCCAACTCAAGAGACAGTGGTTATCCCTGCCGACAAAGTTCACATTGACGACACACTCCACTTTACCGAAGAACCCATTGAGGTCACTGATTGGAAAGTTAACAAGACTCGGAGGAGTAGTGTTAAACTCGTCAAGGTTGGATGGAATGCGCGTCACGACCAAGAGTTTACTTGGGAACGTGAGGACCGCATGAAAGCAAAATACCTGCATTTGTTCCCCAACTCCCCTGCAGCTAGTAGTAAAGCTTAAAATTACGGGACAAAATTTTCTTAACAGGGGGAGAATGTGACAACTGTCAAAATTTTAGGTATCCATACAACTATTAAACCATGATTAGTGCTTAATGACTGTGCTGAATTACAATTAATGACTTGAATTGCTTTCTGATTATTGCTTTACACATACATGTGCATCACATATTGCAAATGACATATCGTTGTTGAATGAGAACTTTATTGACTCAAATGATGCACGAAACACAGTTAGCACAGTTATCAGACAAATCAGAAAAATGCTAACGGAGTTCAGTACATAGACAGACAATGTGTTGAGACACATAATGGACCAGAAACCAAATATTGCACTAGTATAGTGTGTAGGAAAGTAAGGATCACAAAACTGCCTTCCTAGAGATAGTTTAAGTGCCGGAAAGTGCCGAAAACTCACATAAACTACCGAATTCTGCATAAAATCAGCAAAATCAGCATTTAAACAATCTAATATCATGCAAAAATATGGTTAAATGGTCCTGAATGCTTTCCTAAGTGTCGGGAATCAAAACTGTCACAAAAGGTAACATAAAGCACACTAAACTGCATAGTTTAGCACTTTAACGAGCTGGTAACCAACCAAACAACCGGACACTACCCGAAACACCAAATTTTCACTAGAAGCACTGTTTTAATATTACCAAGCTAGTTATGGTCCCCGAACATCATAACACACCACATAACATCTGGTAACTAATACACCTAACCAAATACTTGAAATCTAACTAGTAACTCACTATTTAGTGAAACGTAGCCTATACCCCCCCCCCACCTAGTTTACGGCCCCAACAAGGACCCCACTTGTGATTTTATTTAGTTATAATATTGGATTATGTTGGTGCTTTATAAAACACTAAAACCATTGGAAAAACTCATGAAATGGATTATAAATATAACCTTAGTGCACATAACTTCTCATTCTCATTCATACACTCAACACACACTTTCTCTTCTTCTCTCCTTCTTGTTCACGGCCGAGAGCAACAACAAGCACACCACCATCATCACTTCATCTTCATTCAATTCTACATACATACAAGGGTGTTAGAAGGTGCACAAGGAAGCTTGGAGCTTTCGAAAGCTAAAGGACCTTCACCATTTGCTTTTATCCACTTCATTTCTTCCATTGATCATCCCTAGCCTTGAGCTAGTAGTAAGAACACCATAATCTTCATTTTACATCTTGTTTAAGTGGTTAAAAGATGATACATATTGTGAATCATGATGAAAGAAACAAGAATATGAAACATGAACATAAGCTTAAAATCGTAAGAAATCTTGATGTTTATGTGTTATTATGCTTGTTGATTGTTCGTTTTGATATAGATCATCATATGATCTTGCTAGATGATGATTAAAAACATAATCTGGCAAGATGAGAGGATGAAAGTGTTAGAGATTAATGGATCATCCTCACAAAAGTCATGAACTTGAAAGAATAAATTGTTTTCTTGTTAAGTGATGATTAAAGTAAGTGTAAAGTCTTGTAAATCTAAGATTTCAAGGATGATTTTTCAAGAAACTAAGTTAAAAATACAATGTTTACTTAATCTTGGTTCTTAAAGAAATCAACCATGTTTTTAGAGGTTAAACAAGTGTAGAAACACATATGTAACAAGAAAAATCCAAGAAGAAACATTTTTAGAAAATGTGAATCTAGATTCTTAAAAAAATGATGTTTTTAAATAAACAACCACTCTTTAAAGGGTAACCAGACCCACTAAATACACTAGTAAGTTACGACACATTTTTATAAATTTTCAAGTTCATGAGTTAATAGTTTATGCTTGATTTTGGCAAATTGGTAAGTATAGATTGATTTGTTGATGATTGTATTGATTTATAAAAGAAAATGATATGCCTTGAAGGCATGGAAACCTCCATTTTTAGGGGAAACTATGGCAAAATTTTTCTAAAAATTAAACACTTAGAAAAATACTTCTAAACAAATATTTACAAGTATATTTCAAACCATGGATCTTCACATAAAAATTGCCATAATTTTTGTAACAAAAATTATAAATATTGGAGGTTGATTTTTATAAATAAAAGTGACTAAATATGTATTTAGGGAAATATATATTTAGATGTCACCATGTGTATGATTATTTGTATATTATGTGTATTAGTTATATTATTTTAGGACTTGAAATAATATAACTCATCAAAATACCAAGAAATTATAATCCAAAATATTACCAAAATTCCAAGAGAATGAACATACAAGTTTTACCCAAATTACTGGTGAAACCGAACAAAGGATAGAATTCACAAAAATATTCCGGAAATATATTTCATAAGTATATTTGGAAACTAATATTTTGGACACCAAGTGAATGAAAATATGATTTTCACAATTATTACAAATTTATATCATATTTTTTACAAGAAGAAAATATATTATTTTTTTGGTGAATAAAAATATATTTTCTTAGAATTAATAGAAGATATAATATTTTTGGAAGAAATATATATTTTCTCAAACAAACATCAAATACATTATTTTTGGGAGAAAATGTATTTTCTTAAACAAACATGAAATATATTATTTTTGGGTGAAAAACATATTTATATATATTTTCTAAGTTAGACTTGGAGATATATAATTTTTGAGACTTGTAAGAAATTTATAAATATTTTTCCAAGGGAAAAATTATAAATAATTTTTCTAAGTAATATTTCTTAGAATATATATTTTGGAAATATATATTGATAAATTTTTATTAAAAATAATATTCCGGAAAAGTTAAGTGTAAGAATACTTAATAAACATAATAAAGATACGTATTTTCGTACGTATAAATACACTCCGGAATACGCTACTGAAACATGGCAAAAATATACAAGTATAAGAATACGAATACAAATACGCCCATCCTTGGAAAGGATATACATATTTAAATACTTGAAAAGTAACAAGTTAAAATATATTATTTTAACTAATATTCCAAAATTTGATAAATATAATTTAAGTTAAAATATTTAATATTTTAACAAATAATTATATAACATGGAATAATATGGAAGACACAAAGAAGGTAACTCAAAGACACTAATTAATACGAAGTCAAGGCACGACCCGCTCGTCTAATAAACCGTAGTATGTTGTAGGTAGTCGTGTACACCGGAAGAAGCTTTGAGTTACCGTTGGTTGTGAAGAACGCAAGACTGTGAGTTCATGTCCCCCTGTTCTTTAACGGTTTTCGGTTTTATAACTTCGGGGGTGAAGTACATGTTACAAACTGGTTACAAACATTTATATGTGGTATGGTTAGCTAAGGAAAGGTACTGCTAGATCATGTGAGTGGTGGGTACAACGCTTATGACCATTAATCCTCGTTGTAGGACCGAGGGACATGAGTGGTAGATCTATTTGGGTGTAGCAAGCCCCGCCCATGTGGACCAGGGTTTGGCCCATGAGGTGACTATGTCTTACAGCCGGAAGCCCGGTGCAAAATCTGCTAGGTTTGAGCCTTCCTACATCACGTCACACATATTAATGGCCTTGCAAACCATTAATCGATATGTTCTTTGTTTTCCTTGTTTGCTTTCATACCAGGGTTTACAAACATACATACTTACAATGATTTTTAAAGGTTTATTCGTGCACACTCACAAAACACATGAACTCGCTCAACTTTTGTTGATGTTTTCAAACTACATGTATTTCAGGGAATTAGATGTGGATCTGGCGGGCGTTTGGAGGTTTCAAGTAATTATGGGAATAAAAGATGTCATCCAAAGTCTAAGGGTTTGGATGGTGTGTCTTATCCTAGATAAGACACACCTTTCAAAGTCTGGTTTTATTTAAAGTCTTTTGTCGAGTCCTTATGGAACTCTAAAACTATTTGCATGGTTTGTAGTATGGATTCAAAGTCTGTGTTGGGATTTCAAAACAATGATGTTTGTGATATTTTAAACTTATTTAATGGATGATCATCTTTAGTTTATCATATAGTTGTTTGTTGTGGTTGAATGCAATGATATTAAGTAAGTCACACATAATCACGCTTCCGCAAAAGTCAGGGTGTGACAGAAAATCCAGTTTATTACAAGAGAACATACACTTTTTAGGAATGAAAATAGATGGTAAATGTAACACCCCAAAACTCGGGTCTAAATATTTTATTGGACATTTTATTAGGTTGGAATAAGTAAGTAGGGTTTATGGGCTAAGTGGGATGTTTCACTAATAACCAAGTTATTTAACTTGGTTAGATGGAGTTGGCTATCAATTAAGAGTGGAAAACAATGGTGGTCAAATAAATAAGAAAGAACATGAGGGGCTAAAGGTGGGCAATAGGGATGAATTTTTATAAGGATGTGGGGATTAAAAACACACACACACACACAAGGTGTGTGTGTCTCTGGTCGATCGAACAAAAGCACAGGGAAGGGTGAAACCCTATTTTCACCAATTTCATCAAATTGGGTAGAAATCTCAAGGATTATTGGATGCATGAACCTGAAATGTCGACCACTTAAGTGTCTCTAACATCAAGTAAGTCGAATTTGGTGTTTTAATGATGTTTGATGAAGTGGGTTTTAGTCAATCCGTGAAATCCTATGAAATTGAACTTGTATATATGTTAGAATCACCATATAGAAGATGTCTTATGCTTGAATCTGAATGTATTTGAGATTTGAGGAGAAACCCACTTGTTCAAATAGCATGATGATTTTGTAGTTGAATAAGTTGAGTAATTTTAATGAATGAATGATTATGTACTAAAACAATGATAGATTATTATATTGTAGGATGAATGAATTATGTGAATTAGTCGATTGAATAAGTTGTGAAGTTTACTAGTAGGTTATGCATAAAACACATGTACATAGAGCTTAAAATATTATACGTGCGCGCCAAGTGTTTGATGAAATGACTAGGTGAAGTTGGAAGGTGAAATTGTATGCAAGAATTTGGTAATTAAGTATTGAATGTGATACCAATGAAATTGTTAGAAAACTTATATGAGTAAGGTGTGTTTGAATTAATCCATATGAAGGTTGTTGTCAGATTTCAAGGTTTGTAGAAGTATGCATTAATGGCTTTTACTACATACTTGAGTGGTGGTGCATACTATATGTTAAACTAGTTATTATTTGGTAATGTAGAATGGATGGGTAATGAATGAACAGCTTGTAGACTCACTAATGAAGGATGATGTTGAGATTATGTTAAATTAGTAGCGTTGAATGTGGTGGACAATTGTAGGGTCATGAGAGCCTTAACTCGTATTAAATTGGTTATACATGTACATGATATAACTAGGTGATCATATGATTATAAGTATGTTGCATCATTAGTAGGACTAATATGATGACACGGATATACGGGTTGAGTCGAAAGTTCATACATAGACCGTTGACTTCTGAAAGTCAACCGCGCATAAGAAACACGGTTAGACTTGTCGTCACGATAGTAAGAATTTAGAAAAGTCACATAGTGCGTGTTATATCAATATGTGTTACGTATGATGACATGATAAATTATATGAGTTTGAAAAGATGTGAATTTGGGTATATGTCTTACGATTGCTAGAATTGACTAATGAAAGTCAAAGAGGGAAATATGTATTTGATATGATCGTTAACATGCGTAATCATGTATGCTAATAAGAATGTGATTGCGATGACGTGAAAGTATAGGGATCATGTCAAGACGGATGGAAGCATGGAAGGCTAACGGATAAAAAGGAGGGAAGATAATGGATGCAACTACGTACGCTAAGGTAAGTGAGTTCCGAACCTCACTTCTTAGTATATAATTGAAGTCTATTTATGAAGGTTAGGAGTCTTGTAGGAATGATTGAGAAGGTAAGTAAATGGAAAGGAAAGTCGTAATAAGTTGATAATAGTTCACAAGGTAACGAAAAGTGCATGGCGAAATCAAACGGGTCGAACATATATGCATGAATCGTGTAATGGTAATGTAATTTATAAAGTGTAAGGACCTCAAGGTATGGATTTTTAGTCAATTAGGTAGGGAAACATTTTATGAACAATTAGAAACAAGTTTCAAGTGAAACGGATGCAAAACGAGCAAGTTATGCAAGTTTTGGTATTAAAATGGAAAGCTGATCTGGGCGCTAGCGTAAATTACGGTAGCCAGCATAAATTACGGTAGGTGCTGAATCCATTTTCCACAGTAAGGCAGTAGGTTGTCACCGTAAGGATTTCATGGCCACCGTAAGGTACGGTAGCTACCGTGGCTTACGGTGGAGATCAGATACAAAATAAAAAGTTCATGCAATTCTTCGTTTTTCTTCGAATTCGGACCCCGTGAATCCATTCCAAGCCTCGATAAGTTTTTACAATGTTACTCAACCCTACCAAATGGCTTGGTAAGTTACGAGTGAGTACGGAACTCATTCTTAAGATCTGAAACATACCCGAAAGACATTTAAAAAGCGTTTATGATGTATGAGCGAGTATGCGGGGTAATGAATTAAGTATGTGGGCCGTATGTATGTATGTATAGATTTAACTTCATTTCAATAGGATTAAAATTATAATAATCATGAATAGGAGTGAGTATGTATATAAGTTTGTTCGTACATGTCTTATTACATGGAGGTTTGTAATTAGGATACGTCAGTAATTCGTAGGGAATTATGTAAGTGGTATGTAAGAGTTAGTATGTATGTATGAATGTATTTATGTAAGTATATATGTACATAAGTATGTTTTCATATATGTATGTGGGTATGTGATGTGAATAAACATACGCGGGTAGGTACTTATTCACGAAATAGGATTTATTGTGCATGAATGACGGAATCTTGTGTATGTGTTTGTATAGCTTAAATAAGTTGAGTATTAAGTTACTAATTCGGTGTCTTGAGTATGAAATGAGAATGCAGGTACTCTATTAATGTCCTTATCAAGGTTAAGGAATTGGAATGCACGAATGTACACGGAAAGCGTATTCGTTGGGATTAGTATGGGAAGAAGGAACGTGGACTGCTGATTGATTACGTATGTTTAGCTTAATGGCACTAAATCTAATGGATGCACATGTATGTGGTTAATGCAGGTTGCGCGGACTTAGCATCGTCATGAAGAATAGAAGGATTGAAGATCGAGTCAAGAGTAAGGATTGTACGGAAGAACAGTCACGTAGTTTTAATTATGTAATGTTTTAACATATGGAAGTAAATGTAAACATTTCCTTTTAGCAAATGTTTAATATTTTGAAATTGGGTCTTCATGGATGTATTGTGTTTAAATTATAAAGAAATTTTAACGCTTGAATTTCCGTTGCGTCGATATTTAAGTTATTACTTGTTAGGGTGTTACAAGTTGGTATCAGAGCCCTGGTTTGAGGGAAATCAAGTATGAGGAGGTAAATACTTGAACT
The DNA here is from genome assembly GCA_030545235.1 of Helianthus tuberosus. Taxonomy (NCBI): domain Eukaryota; kingdom Viridiplantae; phylum Streptophyta; class Magnoliopsida; order Asterales; family Asteraceae; genus Helianthus; species Helianthus tuberosus. The sequence continues at coordinate 66,380,350 of CM060408.1, read as the reverse complement.
CAAACATGTGTGCTCTTGTGATAAGGAACCCGTACAATCCAAGACTCGATCAAGATCTAAGGGTAGAAGCAAAGGTAAGTATGTACTTAAGTATGTATTTGGAGAAAACTAACAGTATGTTATGTGTAAGGTAAGCATAATTGCCTGGAGAGGATGATTCGTGAATGCGGTCTAGAACCGGCACCAAGGCATGTAATAAGACAAATTGACCCAGGTACATAAAATTTAACATGTGAGTGCATGTAATATTAAAACCTATTAAGTGAATGAAAATTTTAAATAAAGGATAGTGATGGAATAGTAATGAAGTTTTGAAATGTTACACGTGCCGAAACCTAATTCTTCGGACATAACGTAATGATTATATGAAGGCACGAAACTAGTATGTGGATTGCGTACCAGGCCAGTACGCAAGAAATATATGACGTTCATGAGACCGTGATAATTGTTGCAGGTATGTCTGAAAGGATTGAGTATTAGGTTGACGTCTGGGTGAGAATTATAAGACTCTCAAGAAAATTTAAAGCACCTCATATAAATGGAATGTATGAATGATATGTTAGAATCCGAGAGACGGATTCAAAACATAGGAAGGAATGGAAAGTAGAATGAAAAGTTTAAATCCGTAAAAAAGATGGATCAAACAAGTAAGAATGAATGATAAAATGAAAAGTCCGAATTCATAAGTAAGTACGGGCCAAGTAAGTAAATATTCTTTAAAGCGGATATTATCCAAGTTGTGATTTGAACTTTTACATATATAAATATATTTATGCAAATACGTAGTATGCAAGAATGGTTGAAGGAACAAATGAGTCATACAGATCAAATGGTGAACGCCATTTGAAACCAGTATTTAACGTTTTGAACTGTCAAGTCCTATACTTACAGATGAGCACAATGTATGGTCATGCAATGTTACAAATTGGGAAGGAATGACCATCGCAAGGTATGGATAACGATTTAATGATTTTGACTCGCGCCAGATATGTATTAAAGATTATGCTTTCGGTAGGAGCTTATGGCTCGTCTAGAGAGGGGTGTGTCAGAATTGGGTAGTTGATAAAACATAGCTAAGAATGTATTATAGTTGGATTTCCAAAAAGTCAAATAAAGTTAAGTTGTTAATTATTAAGCAAGTAATATTCAACTAGCATGAAGTATTTGATTCATTAAGTAAGTAAAATCGATGAAAGTTATTGTAGTAGCAAGAAACCTTAGTTGAAAGAAATAAACTTTGAATAAGTTACGTGTGTGGCATGTTAATAATCGACCCGTGAGAGTCAAAATGATTTATGGGCTAGAATTTGGATGAATGGTTTACGTAATTTACAAAGAATGAAAAACTTTCACAAGAAAAGCTAAGGTAATGTCTTGTAAGTATGCTTGATTTGGAAGGAAGAATCAAGGTGTACTTCAATGCACATACGATAAGTATGAGGTGACAGTTGACTTTGAAAAGTCAAACTGCAAAAGTTCATAACATAATTAAATAAATGAAGATGTGTATGTAAGAATGAAATGTATGATATGTATAATATGTCTGCAGGGAAGATGTGAAAGAGTTGTAGGTGAATAACCATCGAAAAGCATAAATATTTAAGTAAATTATGCTGACCATTACCTTGTCAATAAGAATAGTAGAATGCTTGAAGTAATGAAGCTAGTAGAATTGGTGAAAGGACGCTCAAGAACGGTAACTTATCAGCACGGATGAGCGGAATCAACCCAGTTATGGACTATGAAGATACGGGCCGAACTGTTTTAACGGCTCAATGCGTTGTGCCAAACTACGCGGTTAGTAAATTGCTTAATTACGAATGTAGGATAGAAAGTTATAGATCGAATAGCACGTTCATACGAACTAACGGTAGCACAATTATAACATGGTATTGAAGGTTTGACTTTTGAAGGTCAACAAAAGAATGAAATTTAGATCCAGGCTAATGACAGTAAGCAATGTGTATATAAGAATATAGAGGGTGTATTACATAAGTTAAGAGGACATGAATGAAATGAATCGGAATTTAACCTAAGGGTGTATGTAGTGCCATGTAATGGTGGAAAACGTAGAAGGATGTTTAACTCTAGAGTTAAGCACGAATATAGGAATAATATTGACCAACAAGAAAAGGCAGATATTTTTCTGAGATAATGAACAAGGTTTCGGGGACGAAACCTCTTTTAAGGGGGGTAGACTTGTAACGCCCCAAAACTCGGGTCTAAATAGTTTATTGGACATTTTATTAGGTTGGAATAAGTAAGTAGGATTTATGGGCTAAGTGGGATATTTCACTAATAACCAAGTTATTTAACTTGGTTAGATGGAGTTGGCTATCAATTAAGAGTGGAAAACAATGGGGGTCAAATAAATAAGAAAGAACATGAGGGGCTAAAGGTGGGCAATAGGGATGAAGTTTTATAAGAATGTGGGGATTAAAAACACACACACACACACACAAGGTGTGTGTGTCTCTGGTCGATCGAACAAAAGCACAGGGAAGGGTGAAACCTTAGTTTCACCAATTTCATCAAATTGGGTAGAAATCTCAAGGATTATTGGATGCATGAACCTGAAATGTCGACCACTTAATTGTCTCTAACATCAAGTAAGTCAAATTTGGTGTTTTAATGATGTTTGATGAAGTGGGTTTTAGTCAACCCGTGAAATCCTATGAAATTGAACTTGTATATATGTTAGAATCACCATGTAGAAGATGTCTTATGCTTGAATCTGAATGTATTTGAGATTTGAGGAGAAACCCACTTGTTCAAATAGCATGATGATTTTGTAGTTGAATAAGTTGAGTAATTTTAATGAATGAATGATTATGTACTAAAACATTGATAGATTATTATGTTGTAGGATGAATGAATTATGTGAATTAGTCGATTGAATAAGTTGTGAAGTTTACTAGTAGGTTATGCAAAAAAAATGTACATAGAGCTTAAAATATTATACGCGTGCGCCAAGTGTTTGATGAAATAACTAGGTGAAGTTGGAAGGTGAAATTATATGCAAGAATTTGGTAATTAAGTATAGAATGTGATACCAATGAAATTGTTAGAAAACTTATATGAGGAAGGTGTGTTTGAATTAATCCATATAAAGGTTGTTGTCCGATTTCAAGGTTTGTAGAAGTATGCATTAATGGCTTTTACTACATACTTGAGTGGTGGTGCATACTATATGTTGAACTAGTTATTATTTGGTAATGTAGAATGGATGGGTAATGAATGAATAGCTTGTAGACTCACTAATGAAGGATGATGTTGAGATTATGTTAAATTACTAGCGTTGAATGTGGTGGACAATTGTAGGGTCATGAGAGCCTTAACTCGTATTAAATTGGTTATACATGTACATGATATAACTAGGTGATCATATGATTATAAGTATGTTGCATCATTAGTAGGACTAATATGATGACACGGATATACGGGTTAAGTCGAAAGTTCATACATAGACCGTTGACTTCTGAAAGTCAACCGCGCATAAGAAACACGGTTAGACTTGTCGTCACGATAGTAAGAATTTAGAAAAGTCACATAGTGCGTGTTATATCAATATGTGTTACGTATGATGACATGATAAATTATATGAGTTTGAATAGATGTGAATTTGGGTAAATGTCTTATGATTGCTAGAATTGACTAATGAAAGTCAAAGAGGGAAATATGTATTTGATATGATCGTTAACATGCGTAATCATGTATGCTAATAAGAATGTGATTGCGATGACGTGAAAGTATAGGGATCATATCAAGACGGATGGAAGCATGGAAGGCTAACGGATAAAAAGGAGGCAAGATAACGGATGCAACTACGGACGCTAAGGTAAGTGAGTTCCGAACCTCACTTCTTAGTATATAATTGAAGTTTATTTATGAAGGTTAGGAGTCTTGTAGGAATGATTGTGAAGGTAAGTAAATGGAAAGGAAAGTCGTAATAAGTTGTTAATAGTTCACAAGGTAATGAAAAGTGCATGGCGAAATCAAACGGGTCGAACATATATGCATGAATCGTGTAATGGTAATGTAATTTATAAAGTTTAAGGACCTCAAGGTACAGATATTTAGTTAATTAGGCAGGGAAACATTTTATGAACAATTAGAAACAAGTTTCAAGTGAAAAGGATGCAAAACGAGCAAGTTATGCAAGTTTTGGTATTAAAATGGAAAGCTGATCTGGGTGCTAGCGTAAATTACGGTAGCCAGCATAAATTACGGTAGGTGCTGAAGCCATTTTTCCACCGTAAGGCAGTAGGTTGTCACCGTAAGGATTTCATGGCCACCGTAAGCTACGGTAGCTACCGTAGCTTACGGTGGAGGTCAGATACAAAATAAAAAGTTCATGCAATTCTTCGTTTTTCTTCGAATTTGGACCCCGTGAATCCATTCCAAGCCTCATTAAGTTTTTATAATGTTCCTCAACCCTACCAAATGGCTTGGTAAGTAATGATTGAGTACAAAACTCATTCTTAAGATCCGAAACATACCCGAAAGACATTTAAAAAGCGTTTATGATGTGTGAGCGAGTATGCGGGGTAATGAATTAAGTATGCGGGTATGTATGTATATATTTAACTTCATTTCAATAGGCTTAAACTTATAATAATCATGAATAGGAGTGAGTATGTATATAAGTTTGTTCGGACATGTCTTATTACATGGAGGTTTGTAGTTAGGATACGTCAGTAATTCGTAAGGAATTATGTAAGTGGTATGTAAGAGTTAGTATGTATGTATGTATGAATGTATTTATGTATTTATGTAAGTATATATGTACGTAAGTATGTTTGCATGTATGTATGTGGGTATGAGATGGGAATAAACATACGCGGGTAGGTACTTATTCATGTAATAGGATTTATTGTGCATGAATGAACGGAATCTTGTGTATGTGTTTGTATAGCTTAAATAAGTTGAGTATTAAGTTACTAATTCGGTGTCTTGAGTATGAAATGAGAATGAAGGTACTCTATTAATGTCCTTATCAAGGTTAAGGAATTAGAATGCACGAATGTACACGGAAAGCGTATTCTTTGGGATTAGTACGGGAAGAAGGAACGCGGAGTGCTCATTGATTACGTATGTTTAGCTTAACGACACTAAATCTAATCGATGCACATGTATGTGGTGAATGCAGGTTGCGCGGACTTAGCATCGTCATGAAGAATATAAGGGTTGAAGATCGAGTCAAGAGCAAGGATTGTACGGAAGAACAGTCACGTAGTTTTAATTATGTAATGTTTTAACATGTGGAAGTAAATGTAAACATTTCCTTTTAGCAAGTGTTTAATATGTTGAAATTGGGTCTTCATGGATGTATTGTGTTTAAATTATAAAGAAATTTTAAGGCTTGAGTTTCCGCTACGTCGATATTTAAGTTATTACTTGTTAGGGTGTTACAGTAAATGGATAGAACTTTAAAGTCGTATTCTTGAAAAAATAACTGGATTTCCAAATAAATTGAATGAACCTTGTATGGGAAACTATTAAAACTACGTAGTTTTGTTTAAAAAAAATCTTAAAAACTAGGAATTGATTTTCTCTAATTCAATTAAAACTAAGCTCTTAAGCATTTGAAAATCTTCACAAATTTAATTTTAAATTCAAAGAACAGTAATTTCAAAGCAATCCGACTTCAATGGCGGCTAAAGATTAATAGAAACCAAAAATACAAGCGCTTGTGTGCGAAACGAATTAACCTTGCTTCTTCCATTTGAACTTAATTTTCCCCTTAAATTGGTTAAATCGACTAGCAGGAAGTAGCAGTAGCAGATAGGGCTGTAAACGAACCGAACGTTCAGCGAACAGTTCGTGAACCGTTTGGCGGGAAGTTCGTTTATGTTCGTTTGTTTAGTAAATGAACGAACACGAACAAGAAATTTTGTTCGTTAAGTTAAACGAACGAACATGAACAGAGGTTGCGTTCGTTCGTTTATGTTCGTGAACGTTCGGTAACGTGTTCGTTTATGTTTGGTAATGAGTTCATTTATGTTTGCTTGTTAATATTTATTTGTGTTAGTTCGTTAAAGGTTTTTATATGTTGTATTTTGTTTTATTATTTCTAGCTTTTAAAATTTTGAAACCCTAGTCATCTTATATGCCTCTTACAACATCCCTCATTTCACTATTTCAATTTTAGTTTGTGTTAAGGCTTAATAAACTCTTAATTTTGTGTTTATTATGTTTTTGATAATCACGTCAACTCTGTTCGGATAATTATGTTAAGTGTTTCTTTATTTTTTGTGTATTCTTCGTAATGTTTGTGATGAAAATGCAGATTTTATTCTAAAATGAATATTGTGTTCAAAAACGTCGTCTGTGTTCATTTATGTTCATGAACGTTTGTTGGAGTTCATTGGCATATGGTAAGTGTTCGTGAACAGTTCACGAACATGTTCGTTTCCTTAATGAACGAACACGAACAAGAAATCTCGTTCGGTAAGCGTTCGTGAACACTTCATGAACAAGCTTGTTCCTTAACGAACGAACACGAACAAGGCCTTGTTCGTGTTCGTTCGGTTCGTTTACAACCCTAGTAGCAGAACATTGCCAAAAAAGACCTATAAGAATTAAGAGGTTGAAATCCGAAATCACCACCACCTTTACCAAATGAACTCACATTATAACTACGGCACTACACCATTGGAAAGTGGTTGTGCCTTCATCTTAGTTTCCCTTTCCTCCATTGTCTTTTTGTGATGCTTGTTGTTTCATTTATTCACGTCCGAAATATTGTCTTATCAGCTCACCTCTCGCTCACTATGCCTTGGCGGCTTGTCACCGTCACATCCCTTCCAATTTTAATTTTATCAAACTACTAGTCTTAGCGACAGAGTGCATCAGCCGTCTTCGATTAAACTACTACTTCTACATTTGTATGGCATTTTATCGTTCCTCCTGGAAATAGTCAGGGAAAACACAACCTTGGATCGATCGGTGAAGGCTCATGGAACGTTGCTTGGAATTTCTGCTCTGCAGTATGGCTTCAATGTCCTTATATGAGTTGGATTCTCTTTGGCATATGCACTTATCTTGCAAAGTTATCTGCGGTATCAGTTCAAAGCATGACAATGCCAGTTGAAACAAAGTATTTGCAATTGTATGTTTGTTATTTATTGAAAACTCCAATAACTACAAAATTATGGGTTTGTAAGTTGTTCAAAGGAATCATTACATTTAATTGCAATTTCTTTTAGTTGTAGGTTTTGAAAATCCAATTTTGATCATTTCCTTATTGTTTTGATTTTGTTTTGTTTTGTTTTGTTTTGTTTTGTGTTCGATATGATTGTTCTTTGCACAATTAAAGAGACATTGAGTAGATGAAAAAAATCAATAGCTTCAATTATACGTTTAAAACAACTATATTATTGTTAAATATATTCAAATCCACCATACCGGCTTGGCCCCATGACCAAATCGTAGTCGGACTGGTCCGGTCTGGTTTACTGATGTGTACAAAATGCAACATATAAATTACATCAAATGAGGCATAAAACTAACCCTTTTTAGTACTAATGTTGGAAAAAACACGTTTCTTTCTTCCTTTTGAATTTACAGGACCAAACGAGCTTAAAAGAACAAAAGGAACAAATAAGCAGAAAAAACCAACATAAATACAAAAAGAAGGAATAAACGTGACATGCCCGACCCCTCGGTAGCATCCCCAAAGAAAAAACAAGAAGAACAGAACCTGACCACGGGGCCGTGCCCAGCTGGGGCGTGGTCAGGCCCTGCACAACAAGACAAACCTGTAGAAGCTTCTACGCCCACCACGGGGCAGTGCCCAACTCGACGGGGCATGGTCAACTCTTAAATTTGCAGAATCTTGATAGTACAACAAAGAGTTGACCATGGGGTCGTGCCCAGAAGACACGGGGTCGTGTGAGGCCCTTTGCTGACAAATGCAATTAATGAAGGAAGAGAAAAGGATGGCCACGGGCCGTGCCCATTGGACACTGGGCCGTGCCCAGGACTCTGTTCAGGCTATACATAGGGGTGCTTGGTTCACTTCAAAGGCATCCCTTGACAAACCACTTCTCTCCCACTTTGCCACCACCCACCACCACTACAACACCAACACCCACCACCATCATGTGACACCCTGACCGGAGGCGGAAAAGTCAAGGGCATCACGAAACATGGCAGAATGCATTTTAGCACATGATGATTAAATTAAGTTGAAATATAGTTTAGATTCAATTAAATAGATTGCATTCACATCCGAGTAAATAAGAGTACATAAACAAAATACATCATAACAAATTGTTTCACAAATGATAGATTCGGATTTAATCTAAGGCATAAATCTTGATCAATCCTATATGAAATATTCTTGCAAATCATAGCATCAAACATTGTCACCTGAAACATATGTTAGAAAAATATTGGGTCAACAAACGGTTGAGTGAATTCATAGGTTTTATTAGGCAAAAATAACAATGTGATATGAAAATGGTTTAACACTGTGGCATGTGATATGTCTTTAAGCAAAAGAGTAATACAAGTAGTCACTTGGTGGTATATTCAAACCTTCGTTATGACGTAACACAGGTCTATCACCACATTCCCAAAAGTTTCACATGAGTATCAACAACGACAACAAATAGTTTCACTGGAAGTGAGGTGGGGCGTCACACCTATAGCGCTATAATATTACCGTTGGGCTTTTGCAAGTTAATGAACGTAAACGCGTTAAAGCAACAACAACAAGTATTAAGCAAATGCAAGGACAATCGGGATATCCACAAATAGCAAATAAGTTTGCATCACGTTGTATCATATGTTTCATCCCAAAAATAATGTAAAAATGGACTATGAACTCACCTTGATTGCGGGTAACTCCAAACACGTATGTAATTGTAAGAGTTTTTTTTTTTGGGAACAAGATTTCCACGTCACTCTAATAGATTGAACATGCAACAATGTAGAATTTGTATCAATAAAAGCGTTTAATTGTTTTTGAACGGAAATCCTAAATCTATAGAATTTAATAGGGTTTGGATAAACGGTGATTATGTGGTTTGGATAACCTAATAGAGAACTCGGAAAATGAGTATGATATAAAGGAATTATTTATAAGAAAATATTCAATTAACATAAATTGCAAAATTATACAATTGATTTAATATAAACATTTGTAATAATAAATCAAATATAATTAACTAGTATAATTAAATAACATAGTTAAATAATTGATTATAACCAAAATATTTTACAAGTGATATTATTAATTTATAAAAATTATAAATTAATTTAGATGCTCAAAAATATATATTTATTTGATAAATGATAATTATATAGTTTAAAGGGATAAATATGATAATTATATAACTAATTATCAAAATAATTATATTAAATCTGAATAATTAAAAATAACATTTTTAATTATTGAACTTGAATATCACTTATTTAAAATAATTATTATGGCCTTGGAATCATTTTAAATAAATAAAATGAATTAAAGTGGTTAAAATAACAATAAATAAGTTTATATAAAATTAATTATCTAAATAATTTAATATAATAAAAATTCAGATTCTAAATTTATATAAACTCAGTAATATGTCTATTTTGTCATAAAAATAATTTTGGATAAAGTTTATATAGTTATATAATTTAAATGCATTAAATTAAACTATATTTATAAGTAATAAAACTGATTTAATTATATAAATATCAAAACTGTATAAAATATTAGTAAAATCATTATTTTGTAAAGTTCACCATTTAAAATAATTAACATAAAAATTTCAGTATTTATTTCCTAAAAATTGATTTATTATGAATTATTTAATAATAAACTGTTTTAATATCATAAAAATTAGTTTTATAAATAAATTGACTAACTTTATATTTTTTAATAAAAGTAACAGTGTCTAATAATGTTATAAAAATTATTGAAATGTTAAAAGTATTAAAAATAAAAAGAATAAAAAGGTTTGGTTGTCCCCGGATTTGAACCCGGGTCAACCGGTTGCAAACAAACAGACACAACCACTGGGCCAGGCCTGGTGGTTATGTTTAAGTTTAGTTTAAATAAAATAAATACAGAAATGGAAATTGGTCATCTTCCCCAATTGTTCAGACAGAGTCAAACAGAAAAGTCAAACCTTTCAATTCTACGGGAGACCTATGTTGTATCTAAATTAACTTTAAGGAATCATTGTACAAGCATATTTGAACTAAATGACCAGATAAAAACTAACCGGTATCGTCTGGATCGATGGTTCGACAAATTCCGGCGACTGGAATTCCGGCGAGAGTTACAGACGTGAACAGGTGGCTTGTTTCGATGTTTTAGAGGAATGTGATGGGTGTAAGAGGTTCGTGGGAGTCTGAGGGACTTAAATACCAGCTCAATTTGATCTCAGATCCAACAATTCTTAGTGGTTTCGATCTGTTTTAATTTTTAAATAAAAAGTTCGATTTTACAGCAATTAGGCACTGATGTGTGTCGATTAAATGTTCAATTGGGTTGGGTATGGGTTGTAGATGTTCTGGACATATCAAAAGGTATTAAACAATCCGAATTGGATCGAAGCTGGCAACTGATCTGTGTTCGGAATTGATTTATTATATTAAATTCTAAAGTGTGTATAAATATAATATAATCTAGAAGTTTATCAGCTCCCAATGGGAGGATAAACTGGTTAATACGTTGGTGTTGTACAGCGGGTTTCCGGGTTCGATTCGTGTGTGTGGCCTATTCGATTGGGGTTTAAATCCTTTTTGTTTTAAATTATAATTAATTAAATATATTAATCCTAAATAGTGTATATATGAATTTAAATTTCAATATCTAACAGCTCTGTACAGAGGATAAACTGGTTAAGACGTTACGGTTCTAAACGAGAGGCGCGAGTTCGATCCTTACAAGGGTTGCTTCTTACACAGAAGACCCCCTTTTGACCAAATTTTTGAATATTTACACTTTGGTCCCTGAAGTTTCAGTTTTTACAAAAATAGTCCCTATAGTTTCGAAAAGTTGCATAAACAAAAGTAATAATTGGTCCCTGAGGTTTCAAAAATTGACACAAATAGTCCCTGTACTGTTCAGTTAAGTATGCTAACTGAGCTAATGTTTAAAGAAGGAAACCTTTATAAAAGGACTAACATAGTTAGGGTTTTCAGTTTATATAAGTTTAAAAATAACAGTTTTGGTCCCTACAGTTTAAGTTTAAGAAAATGACCATTTGAACCCTAGACTTTTTAAAACAATTTATATATTTTTATTTCTTTTATAAAATAAGTTTCAAAAATTACAAAAAGAACCCTAAACTTGTAGTTTGAAATAATTGCACTTTAACCCTTGTATTTATATAGTTTCAGAAATGACAATTTAGCCCATGGACTTGTACTTTCAAATAATCACGGTTTTAGTCCTTGAACTTAAAAAGTAATAGATTTCAAGCAGGTTTTAAAGAATGTCAAATAGGTCCCTCAACTAGTAGTTTCACAAGTGGTCACAATAAACCCTTATAGTTTATGTAATCGTGTTTAATAGTATAAAAACTCAACAAATTTGAAATTGTTTCACGTGTTTGTATCGGTATGAGCACAAAGCAAGTAGGATCAAATAAGTTTCATTCCAAATACGGTAATTGTTACAATGCAAGTCAAAACAAATACAAGTGTGAAAACCAAGGTGGTTACACATCATCCATCTTTAGAGTGTGTAGTAGTCTCAGGGTCGAAGATTGATCGTAAGAGTTCTTGTCAATCAAATGCCATGTTTGGCTAAACTCTTACATCACTTGGTAAAGACAAGACTTTAATGTATTACTTTTGATTTTTAATATTTTGGTACTTTTTAATTGGGTTTGTATTAATGACTTTAATAACTAATTTCTTATGTTGAAAGTGAATTTTTTTTACCATTTCTTCATGATGTCATTGATTTGCCCATTTGTGTCTTTACAGTCTATATAAAGCGCGTTAACTACCTGGAAGGGGGTTAGGAGGGTGGTTTGGTAAAGTTCTTGTCTCGTTCAATGTATAGATTCTGCGAGGACTTGGTTCAAGCTTACTAGGACCTCCTTCAATGCCCAACGGTATTGGATGGCGGGGGTGCGAATAGCTTGAACCCCTCATATGTAAACTACTATTAATACTTTAAACCGGCTTCTTGGGATTGTATCCTTGCTGACTCGAACCACTTAGCTGAGGGTAACGTCACCTTCAAAAGAGGGACCTACCACTTTTCGCATTAATAACTAACTTAATTGTCTTTCAATATTCCGACCATTTGGGGTTGTATCCCTGCTGACTCAAACCACTGGGTTGAGGGTAACGTCATCTTCAAAAGAGAGACCTACTACTATAACTAAGATAATCTCTTAAAAAGTCCGAAAGTGCGAAAATCATCAAATGACACATTAAAGATAAGTTGGATCCAAGTGATTATATCTTGTTTATTTGTTTTTCATTTTATTTATCTTTTCATTTTTAGTTTTATTTTCCTATTTCAAGACTTTCCTAAAAAATATAGATCGATTAGACGTTGAGGATAAACCGGTATTAAAAGCTCGTGTGTCCTTGGACGACATCGGTATCTTACCAACACTATACTACGCTCGCATGGGTGCACTTACCCAAGTGTGTGTTCAGTGTTAGTACAATATCGTATCTTATAAATTTAAAACTTGACTAATGCGTAAAATGAGCTCAAAATATTAATAAAATCATATCACGCTTAAGGCATACCATTTACAAGTACGTTATATATATTTTTTCAATACACTATTTTTTGTTTCTTTTTTGAAAGTTGTATAATTATGTACTATAATTTTAGTTCTTTTTGTAATAATTATTAATTACAAAGAAAAAAACAATTTAAATATATAAAAAATGTAAAAAAAATTGGTTATAATATGTTAATACAATGATGATATGTTTAATATAGACCACATGCTCATTTCTTCACGTCCAAAATATTGTCTTCTTGTTTCAACTCTCGCTCACTAAACCTTGGCGGCTGGTCACCGTCACATACTCACATCCCCTCATATGTCATATTCAATGAAACTACTACCACTACGTGTTAGGGATAAGTACCCGTTATCGGGTACCGGTACCGAGTTTCCCAAACCGATATATTTTCAGTATCGGTCCGGTATGGTACAGGTATTTCCCGGTTTTTACCTTCAAATACTGGTACCGTACCGGGTATATTCGGCACCGGTACCCACTTTTGAGAATTTTCAGTACCGTTTGGTACCGAGCTCATCCCTACTACATGCGGCGAAGTGCACATGCCGTCTTCAATGAAACTACTACTTTTGCATCCGCATGAAAACTCCACAAACTATAGAATTACAGGTTTGCAGTCTATTTAAAGGAATTAAAAATACATTCAACTGCGATTGTCTTTTACATTAATCAGCTATAGCCTTTGTAAATCCATTTTTGATTTATTTTATTATTGTTTGTGTTCAATATGATTAATCTTTACACAATTAAGAAGACATTGAGTATATTTGAAAATATCAGTAGCTTCACAGGGGTTCCAACATATGGAAGATGATTCTTTAGAGTCATAACTCATATGGTTTGCAGGACAAAACGGAGAGGGGACTCGTGATGAGAATAAACAGAAAGAGTTTGCTAATGAATTAGAAGCTCAAGTAAACTCATTTTCTTAACTTCATTTTTTTATATTTATGGATCTTTGATCAATTATTTAATGCAATTGGTGTGCGCAGGTTGTTGATGAGCTCTTGAAGAGACGAAAAGAGATCAAATGGTAGTTTTGTGTACTATGTTCTTTCCAATGACCATTGCAAAATGTTCAAATCATATGTTATCTTTATTATTGTTCTTAAGTTTTATTTTGGGAGACATTGAAGTATATGTAAATAGAAACGTTTTTATAAGTGGACCGGACATTAAACCGGTCGTCTTACCAATCACCTATTCGGATTGGTTGACTGGATTTAAGAAGCAAATAACATCATAATATATTTTAAAAAAATATAAACAATATATTAACATGACAAAAAAATTCCAAATTTCTAGAAATATAACAAAAAAAATATATAATTAAATGTAAATAAATTTGAAAACATTAATCATTGAATTCATCCCCATAAAATATAAATTAATGTCTTCATAGCGTGTGTATTCGTATGCTCGTTTATTTGGAGTTACTACATGTTAACTTAAATAAGTTAGTTGTAATTGATGTTTACACCATGTGGATTGATAGGAGAGTTGGCAAATAACAATTCCATACTATAGTAATTCGTGTGTTCAAAACTTTTGTTGCCTAACTTTTTTTAGACCAACCAAGAGAATTTCATCAAACCACAAAAAGGCACCCTTAGCAAGCAGCTAAGAGGAGCCATCACATACACCCAAATACAGAAGGAAATAATCCAACAACTGAAACCGAGCAAACAAAAGCAAATTAAATAAATTGCAATCCTTCAAAGTTGCTCCAATTTTCTAGATTCAACGATTCTGTCTTCGCTCTTTTCACCATCCCCCATAACGAGTTCTCTTTAATCCTGTCCACAACCGTGATAGCAGAAAGGGTTCTCCTATTAAAAAGCTTTTTGTTATGACGGAGCTAGATCTTCCACATCGCTGAAAGATCACATACACCACTTATTTCTTCTTAGAGACCATTTCCATGCTGAAGATGTGTTTCAACATTTGGGCCACAAATTTGAAGCATTTTGGATTAGGAACCTTGACCCAAACGCATGCTGGCCACCACACCGATTTGTCAAAATCACAAACCACCAACAAATGATCGAGCGACTTACAATGAATGCCACATGACAGATATGAACCATCACTGAAAGCCAACTCCTAGCACCTAAAGCCAAAGCTGTAGGAATTTTGCCACAATACGCTCTCCAAACAAAACAATTTACCTTTAAGACTGCTTTTTTACTCAACTTAAACCGATGTCGCTCTTCCTTCATGGCCAACCTATTCAACTTGGAAATGTCCTACATCAACCACAACACAATTTTTTAACCCTCTATATCTCTATTAAAAATTGTATGTGTCCTACATCATCATCTAAACAAGCTTTCAACTTTTTTCCTCTCTATAAAACACGAGATTGAATGTTAGCTGGTTGATTTATATGGTTTATAAACATTTGATCTATAAATAATAGGGATTTTTACATATTTCCCCTTCCTAAGAGACCTTATTACATATTTACCCAACCCTTAAAATCAATTACATATTTCCCCTTCCTAAACCATATCAATTACATATTTCCCCTCCCTAAACCATATATATTACATATTTATCCTTTTAACTAAAATTACTCTTATTAATTTACTATTTTACCCTTAAGAAACTTATTAAATCATTATTTACATACTAATAAAAAAATTTATTTTATCAACATCACATTGTTCACAGCACCAATTTAAGACCTTGTCTTGAAATCCTTGATTTTAATCACAAAAGCATTTTGCTTAAATTTTAAGATCATACATAGAAGACTTCTAAAAATTCAATTTTACAGCAAATAAAACAAAGAAAAGATTATAAAGATTTATGAAACCTGCTCGACAATTTTACATAGAACTTGGTGCATCCTTGTGCCGATCTCATAGTAATATCATTCCCAGGAAATTTTGTTAACTCAACATCAGTGTGTAAGCTAGAACATTCCAAATCCAAAGCTTCATTTTTTGAATTACACACCGAAAGTGCTACATTTCTCTTCCGATATTCCACCAAGTCATATAACGAAATAAATTTAAGACCCTTTGTATCCCCACCATCCGATATCTTTGCAGACACTGGATGAGTTCATAGACTCGTCTCCGGTCACCGGATATGATGAACCAGAAGATTCAAAAGACGATATAGGAACTTGCTTCTGAATCTGATTCAGTCGATTGGCGTCGATTCAACGGCTTCTAAAACCCAATCCTGATTCAATCGATTGGTTTCTGATTTTGGTTGTCGTCGAAATCCACTGACATGTTTGCAGCAGAAAGGTCGTGATACTTGTGAAGGTGTGGAGCGTCGTGATGTTTGCAGCGTTTATGCAAAGGTGAAGGAGAACCAGGGGTGTGTGAGTAGGGTTTTTGTGAAGGTGAAGAACCAGGAGAATCCTAACAGTCCGTTATTTTGATAGGAAATAAAAAAGGGTAATTGGGTAATTTCTTGTGTGGAGGGGAAATATGTAATTAAAATATTTGATTGGGTAAATATGTAATAAGGTGTCTTAGTAAGGGGAAATATGTAAAAATCCCTAAATAATAATTAAAAATTGTTATGCAATGCGTCACTTAAAAAAGTTTGTCTTAGTAATGCATCATAGAGTTGGAATGTTGTCTCAGTGAACTTCAATTGATAACATATAGCTAGAAACTTTGCATGTTAGTTTATTTGAACTAGACTCTTTAACAAAGATGCACTTCAATTGATAACATTAGTTAGAAACTTTGCATTTTAGTTGATTTGAACTCAACTCTTGATGATTTTCAAAAAGGTTAGTTATTAATTAACTAAAATTTTTGCCATTCAATTTCTTTTGAGCTAGGCTATAGAATGGTGGGTCACGTGCAATCCTTTGTTACATTCATACGTATACACCAACTTCTTTATGATTTGTTTGTGTTTGACTTTGTAAGCTAACTAGTTAATGCCCCGCCCGCGTTGCGGGGCGATGGCCTAATAATTCTCAATCAATTAAAAAAACACTATTATAGTTTTGTTAGAAAAGAAAACTAAAACAATGACAAGACCGTAGTTCTGAGCTCAGGGCAAAACTGTAGTTTGTCAGGATTAATGAGCGAGTGTTAGGCAGCTTCTTGACATGGAAAAAAATTAAATCCAGTCAACTAATAAAAAAACACTTTTATAGTTTTGCTAAAAAAACTAAAACGATAGCAATACTGTAATTTAAACTGAGGGCAAAGTTGTGTTTTTTGACTTTGGTAAAATCGTAATTTGCCAAAAGTTAAAGTGATGCCAATACTATAAATTTGAACCAGAGACAAAATCGTAATATAACTTTGCACTAAGGACAAAATCATAATTTTAAGCTGGGGACAAAACTATATTTTTAATTTGAACTGGGGCAAAATCAAAATTTTGAACTGAGAGCAAAATCGTAATTTTGAGTTGGGGGCAAAGGCATACTTTTATTTTGAATTGGGCAAAAACATAATTTTAAACTGAAGACGAAATCATAATTTTTGAAACGGGGCGAAAATGCAAAATCCTTATTTTTAGTTTGGGGCAAAAACAAAAATTTATTTTGGATTGGGGCAAAAAATGTAATTGTAATCTAGGGATAAAATCATAATTTGGAACCGATGGCAAAATCGTAATTTTGAGCGAGGGACAAAAACATAATTTTATTTTGAAGTGGGGGCACAAACGTAATTTTATTTTAAATTAAGGACGAAACCGTAATTTTAAAACGAACATAAAACAATAAAATGGTTGGTCGAATAGGGAAGTGTCACGCAGCTGCGTGCCGTCTCCGAAAATCATAAAAAAAAATTTGGCCCTGTTCGAGATAAAAAATTTGGGCCCTATTCGCAAATCTTCATATAATATAAACTCATCGATCATTCAATCAAATATATAAATACTAAAAACTCATAATACTACGATAATTGTTATGAAATAGATAAAACAAATTAACAAAAATAGTGTAGGAAAAATGATCAAAAGTATCAAACTTACTTGCTAAGCCTTTTTTATACAGCTTCTCATTTGACCCACGAAACGCTAAGCCATATTTCACAAGTGCAACAATCCGTAAAATGACTTGTTTCCATTAATCTTTTTCTTTTTTAAATCACAATTCACACGAAGTCTAATACAAATACATTTAAAGTATAATTAAACCAAACAAAGTTTTATCGTATATAAAATCAGAATCACATTTATACCTCAACAATCAATATATGAATTATGAAATCAATCAGAATCAGTGAATCACATATGATATTGCGATGAATATGCTTATATGTTGGCTAAAGGCAGTGCTGCGATGATGATGAATGGCTATACTGCGATGAAATTGATATTGCGATTTTCGAATCTGGCAATACTGCGATGAAACTGTTACTGTTCGATCAGAAATCCCCTGTTGCAACCGTGATGTTTTGTTTCCTGTATTGATGTGGGCGGCAATTGGGTTTTAATTGGGTTATTGTTATCGGTTATTAATTGGGTTTTAACAATAGTTTGGGCATGTATTGTTTGGGCTATTGCTTTTATATATAGATAGAAAAGTAAAATTATTTTTGGGCCCTATAACAATTTGGGCCCTGTTCTCAGGCCCATCCGGCACCTGCCTTTAGCCGGCCATGGCTGCGTGACACTATTCCCTCAAACTTCCTTTTGTATATGTAGGTCTGTGTGGCACTATTACCTCAAACTTCCTTTTGTATATGTAGGTAATTTACTAGTTTGTTTGCTAAGTTAAGTTTTTACATGGCTGAATCGTTTTTGTTTCATAACATTAATTTACAATACACAACTAGTGGACGGGTATAAATCTAGCTTGTAAGGATGAAGAGAAAATGAATACTTTATTGAAAATCTGATATGACAAATTATGTTTATGGAAATTTGATACGACAAAATGCGTTCAAGTCCCATACACAACGTGATTAAAGAAAATTCACTTTAAAGAAAATAATTTTTTTTTTTTAAAATCATCATATAACAAAGAGTCAACTTCCGTTTTACTTCCTGTGATTTGGTCGTTGTAACGGTTTTGCCCCAATCCTTTAAAAATAACCATTTTATTCCCTGATGTTTTAGTTTTGTCGTCAGTATGCTCCACGACCTTAACTCCGTCTATATTGTATGTTAACTGAAAGGGTATTTTGGTAATTTCAAATATAAAATAAAAGTACTTTGGTAATTTATATTTAACATAACCATTTAACTATTAATATAATATTAAAGAGAAAGGTCGGTGGCTTTGCCACCAACCCTTTCTCTTTTAATCATACCATACCCTAATCCTCCATCCCTTATTCCAGGTTTCCTCTTTCTACCATTCATCATCTCTCTCAAATCCCTAATCAATCAACTAATTCCACTTCTACAAACAATCAAATCAACCTATATAGCATCATTTCATTTCAATTTTGTCAAAATTTTCATTTTCTAGGGTTTCGAATTGCCGATTTGGGACCTTCAATTGGGGATCTGCATAACCTACGATTCAACCGCTGCAGATCTGAATTTCAACGGTTCGTGTTCGATTACAGGATGTTTTGGCGTATGACCGGATTGTCCACTACGTCTCCGGTACATCCTACACTTTTAATTTATTTATAAATTGTTTGTTTATGAGATTTTGTTAGATGATCATAAGTAATAAGTACATGATAATGATAAATCAGTTTAACGAGTATCAGCAATCTGACATTGCACCCTTTACATGTTACTTATAGTTCAGCAACTAGAGGCTTTATAGCATTTGAACATAGTTCTATTTCAGTTCACATCAAGCTTTTACTTTTAAGATTGCATCACTAGAACTACTTCTTAACATAACAAAAATACTAAATTTTAAAAAGTCGAATCAAAAGAAATGTATTTATTGCAAGCAGATTTGTGGTTGAAGACTTGAAGGAAACTGACCTTTGAAAATATAGTTGACAGATCATCTAAGTCTGATAGAGAGCCAACAAGCCCTGACTCCTAAAAATGAAAAAGCAAATTGAGATGTATTAGTTTAAATTTCTGCATTAGTGAAATATTGTTTGTTTTGACAACACAGGAGGAAATTAATGATGATGAGGAGAGGTTGCTGGAAGTTTCTTCTCCAAGGATGCAGCGCCACAGCGCACTTTGGCTGATATTATTGTGGAGAAAATTAAAGAAAAAGATCAAGTGCCTGCAGGTTTTGATCCGTTTGATGTTATGGTTAAGTTTTACTCAAATTTGTCGATAGGTTTGTCTGCAGGAGTTCAACCTTTGCCCAAATTGGATGATTCAATCATAGAGATATATAAGAGGTGCTTTACATCTTTGATTTCTAGATAGGCTTTTTAGCTAGGGATGTTCATAGTCAGGGTCGACTGGTTTTTTTAACACTTAATAGTACTATTGGATTTCAAAAGTTAGGTGTAATGGTATGCATATAAAAGACATTTTACTTTATAAGTAGTAAATCGTTTACCAAAAAAAATGAAGAAAAAATTAAGTGTATTAAATGGGTTATGTTATAAGTATTATAATTGTTAGATTTGTCTACATGAAAAAATATTGTCTTTTGCTAAATTTATATAGCTTAATAAGTATTTTTTTTACAATCATAATACCTTACTAATACTCTTAATAATACCAGTAGATTATAATTTACTAAGGGGCTGTTTGGTAGCCTCTTAATGACCATTCAGATGCTACCTCTTAATGGTTTAAAACCTCTGAATGAATAAGAGGTAACCTCAAGTCTGAATGGTTAAGAGGTAACCTCTGAATGGTAAATCATCACATGTCACATTCTTCTACCTTCTCATTGGTAAAATTCTTAATGGTTCCATTAAGAGGTAGTCTCTTAATAACCATTCAGAGGCTACCAAACAGCCCCTAATGCTCTTAATTTTTTCTTCACTTTTTTTTCTTTAACCAGTTAGTACTAATAAAGTAAAATGTCTTTTATATGCATACCATTTTACCCAACTTCGAAGATCCAATGAAAAAATATTGTTTTTTCTTAAAATTATACAGCTTAAAAAGTATGCTTTTAATTTCTTTCAATATTTTGGCTGGTTTGGTAACCGAATCGTGAAACTCGGTTTATCAAATCGTAAACAAAATCATTTAAGTCTTAACCCGGTCGGATTTAGCTCAGTTTGGGCGGTCCTGTCGCTTAAAATCATATAACTGTATATAGTGTATGCATTAAGACCGTAAATGCATTAAGACCCTAAACAACCATAATTCCACCGACTATAAACAACCTAGAGATCGCCGCCGCAACGCGCGACATCTGGCACCATCCTAGTTTATTATAATATCAGAAAAATAAAATTTTGATTATTTATATATTAACACATACAAACTCTCTCTCTCTCTCTCTGCATACGCCCTCTCTCTTCTTCATCATCGAACACCACCACCCACCACCCACCACCTCACTGCCACCCACCCTGTTACCATCAACAGCCACCGCCTCACTAACCACCTGCCTCCATTATACCGCCCAACCACCACCGTCACCACTCCCACCTCCGGCTGATGCTCATTGACCACCATCACCATCCTGCCACCACCATCATCCACCACTTAATATTCTGTTTCTTATTAACCCAAATATTCATCTTCCTCAAACAAACCCGAACCGGAAACCCTATCCCTTTAATCAATAAATTCAAACACCACAGTTGACGTTCAATGAAATTATGAGAGGGGTTTTGATCCCCTGAGGAAAGCAAACTCAATG
This sequence comes from Helianthus tuberosus, assembly GCA_030545235.1. NCBI lineage: Eukaryota > Viridiplantae > Streptophyta > Magnoliopsida > Asterales > Asteraceae > Helianthus > Helianthus tuberosus. The sequence goes on along the minus strand of CM060408.1, from coordinate 66,358,941 downwards.
ATGTATTGAAACATTACCGGTGTGCGATTTAACTGTTTTTCCGACGGGGCGAGTAAGAACTTCGACCGCTCTGGCGATTCTTCGATGTAAACGTTCGGATCTAAACGTTCAAACCATAGCCGTTCGATTAGGGTTTCAAACACGATGGCGATGAAGGTTCTTATCAAGAGTTGAGTGGTTGGTTCGAAGCAGATGGGGATTTTAAAACAACAGGTGGTTGTGGTCGTTGGTAGTCGATGACAAGTGGTTATGGTTGTTGGTAGTCGGCGGAAAGTGGTGGTGCGCCTCTCTCTCTCTCTCTTAGCTTGAGAGAAAACCCCATATTGTTTCTCTCTCTAAGGTATAAAAGTGAGAGTTTGGTGTAGGTGATTTCGGTTTTGCAGTGTTGGACTTTTTTGGGTGGCAGAGGTGGTGTAGTGGTGGCGGTCGGAGGTGATGGGGCGTTGCCGTTGTGGTGGTAGGGTTTGGAATGTGCTGGGTATAAAAACAAAGAGAGAACGTAATGTGGTAGGAGTGGTTTTATGGTTTTGATGGTGCATAATGGTTACAGTGGTGATATTGTATGATGGTTGTGGAGGTGGTGGTTTATGGTGATGGAGAATGAAGACGAATATGATGTTGAGAGAGAGAAGAGTGAGGAGAGAGTGTGGATTTATCATACAAATATCTTTATAAGTGATTTACCAAAATGCCCTTACTTTTATTCTTAAAATTACCAAAATGCCCTTCTATTTAACAGATATTATGGATGAAGTTAAGGCCATGGAGCAAAATTGAAAAAAAACATAGTCAACAATTAGAGTAAAGTGACTATTTTTAAATAATTGAGACAAAACCATTAAAACGACCAAACCACACAAAGCAAAACGAAAGTCTGCTCACTCTATAATACTCCCTCCGTCCCATTTTAAATGTCCAAATTTCCACTTTTGGTTGTCCCAATTTAATTGTCATTTCCAAAAATGTAAATATAATTTACAGTTTTGCCCTTACCATTACAAACTTTCATTTTTTGTTGTCCCAATTTAATTGTCATTTCTAAGAACATTATTGTCATTTTACAACCCAAAAAAATAAAATACTCAAATATTTCTTAAATTGTGTGAATGTGGGTCCTATGACATCTAAAATGGGACGGAGGGAGTAAAAAATATCTCATCTAATTAGTCAAATAAATAAACAATATATTAAAAAATCAAATTATTATATATATCAATTAACATCATTGGTTTGCGCTAGGGGTTTTTGTGGGTTTTGACTTTTCACCACTGAAGTATGTTTTCTTTGATTTTTTCCCCACGTGTACGGAAGTAAAACGGAAAATACTAATAGATATGCAGAACATAGAGCGAAAGATCCGGTACATAAAGGAGAGAATCTGGAGGTGGGCACGGTGCCGGTGATCGTTTCCCCTGTTCACTTAAACCTATATCAGCCGGCTATGGATTCTAGAAAAAAAAAGGCAACCTGTTGCTGCCATGCCTCCGGCAGTAGCAGCGGCCAGAGATACCTATGTTTTGGAGTAGAATAGGCGGTGATGAAGGTTCAGGATAACAGTAGAAGACTTGGTTACATCTGTGTGCCATGAAATTGCGGATTGACTTTCCGACAAGTCGATTAGGGTTTCGGCGAGATTCCGGTTATCCGATTCAGGTTCGCATGTCTCAGCCCAAATTATCTCACTATAAATATCATTATTAAAAGCTAAAAATCATGTTTATGAATATTTCCTTTAAGATCAAGGTTATATGGGATAGAGTCCGTGTGTCCAGTACGGCAGCACCCTACTATCTAAAGAAAATATAGCATTTGAATACATGCTTAGTTAGACGACTAAATATCTAAAATACCCTTTTTACTATTAGTCAATTCTGTAGTTTTAGTGTGAAAGGTCAAAATCCTGTTATAGGTAACTAAATTGATCTATCTTTTCCCCTTTCAATATGCTGCTGAAACCTAAATTTATGCAGCAAATTGACAAGTAAAAACATTAATGGGACTGGTGGTTTTACCAGTAGATATTAAAAGTTTGGAGAGGTTAAAACCAGTTATATTTTAATTTAGCGGGTCTATCTATAGTAGTTTAGCAGTGAATTAAACCCAAGTAAAAGCATGGTGGAATGTTTTGGGTCAAGGGAATAGGAACATGTTTTGGGTCGATAATTAGTCAAATGATAGAAGCTTGAAAAATCGTTTTCGTTACTGTACCAATTTAGCCACTAAAAAAAGATCCTTGGTGGTGGAATGATACAAAAAGTGTAATAATAGTGTCATTTAGGACTGGAGTTGGGTTAGAGTGTCGGGTAATAAGGACGAAAGAATCGAAATGGCAAGTTTGAACATGGTTCTAGGCTTCTAGCACAACAAGTCATAACAGAAAAGATGCGACTCCAAAAGTGAATATCGTTGCATAGAAAGCGATAAACATGAAGATTCCTACTACGAACGCTTTGGCAAATAGAGGCATACCAATTCAGAATTCACTATGTACGTTATGTGGAGAACTGGACGAGTCGGCGAACCATGTGCTGGTCAGATGCACGTTCGCACACATGGTCCGGCAGCGGCTGTTTTGGTGGATGAAAGTCCCGACAGGCAGCGGGTTTGACTCGGTGGGTGAGTTGCTACAAAGTGTAAATGGGAAGTTATACATGCGGTGTATCTATTAGCGCTTTGGAGGGTATTGTTTTGGAGAAATCAGAGGAAAAAAGTACATCGGTATACAAGGTTGTTGAAGAAAAAAGCAAACACCGTTCGATTGGTGAAGGCATAGATCAAGCATAACATGGGAGGAATGGAGAAGATTTATGTAATTCTATAGATTATAGTGTTGAATGTAGTATGTCATGATGTTGCTATGCAATTTGGCTACTATAGCAACTTGCTGTAGTAGTCTGTTTTGGTTATATTTCAATGAGAACTCCATTGCCTTAACAAAGCGTAGGCTTTCATTTTGCTTGCGTTGAACTCCAACAATGGCATTTACAATTCCTAAGAGTGCCATCATTTATTCACTGATCGGTGCATTTTAGATACACGTTATTGAACATTAATTGTAATAGAAATGCATCGATAGTGTAAAATATATATGATTTTTAGTTGGTTTCGATAGTAAAATGAAAATGAGCTAAAACGATTATATTAAGCTACACTTGAGATAAAATAATAATAAAGAAAGAAATGTTAATAATCACGCTTCAAGATAAGCCTAGATTATATTAGTCTATGCATTTTTTTTATATTTATTATTAGCATATTTCTAATGGAGGCTAAATTTATGTGAATGTTGAATTATGATAGTTAAAAGCTAAAATGAAAAAAAAAAAAAAAAAAAAAAAAAGTCAAAAGTTGATAATTCTTTACAGGAAGCATCGGTAGCCATCAAAAGAGGAAAAGTGGACATGCATAATTCTATTTTGTCAACTAAATTAGGTGTGGATTGCAATTGGTGGGCCATGTGAATGCAAGAGACAATTGCTCTAAACCAATTAATGCAATGGGAAAGCAAATGAGCAGGGGCTATTTATTCTTGGACGACTGCTGAGACACAAGATATATAATTGTTACGAACGGCAACTTAAGGGGGAGAGGAGGATTCACAATTTAGTATTTGTTATTTCAATCCATTTATTCAAGCCAAGCAATGAAGTCGGAACGATTCGGGATGACAACCGAAGCGGTGAAGACAACTATGAGCGGCTAGGCTCCTCGTGGCTTCCTCAGGCGGATGGTTCGTATTAGGTTTTTACTTTATTCAGTTTATATTCAGGTTTGGATGTATTTTTGACCTTGACAACGTTGTATGAATACATTGATGTGTTGGTTTATTTGAACTATTTGCATGTGTTTTGAGTTCTTGCTTTACAACTTGTTCGGTTGATGACAAAACCTAGTAACTTGTTGAGTGACATAGAGTAGGATGACTCATGCTAGTAAATAGGGTTAATCGAATTATAAAAGATCTGATGACAAAGACCTATTTTTGATTACCATATTAAATTAACCAACTTTCCAATATCATGTCTATGTGATGGCCAATTAACTGAATAAACTGAGTTTTGTGAAACCTAGAACCTGAAGTTTGGAGGAAGTTACGCTTTATAAATCTGATATCTTTCCTTTTAATTAGTTTAAAGTATTCTTTGAATTAATCAAAACCCCAATTCTAGATTAGTAGTAGTTAATTAATTAATTTAGCTAAACACTAACCACAAATTCCCCGTGGATACGATACCCTACTTACGCTATCTACTTAGTTTAATTAGGTTTTTGCATGACCCTTACGACAGTTATCAAAATGGCGCCGTTGCCGGGGAATTCGTGCGCTTAGTGCTAGTTTAAAATTATTAGTTTTCTTGATTTCTAAAAAAAAAAAAGAAAAAAAAAGAAAGAAAGTTGAACTACCTTTTTTGTTACTTTTTCTTTTCTTTCCACTTTTCCACCGAAAGAAATTATATATTTTTTTAATAGTTTAGAATTAATTTTTTTTTGGGGAACAACATCATCATTCAACATTCTAGCGGGTGTTTTAGTTTTTATTTTATTTTACATTATTTTTAGTTTAGAATTTGTTATTTTTCTTATTTGTCTAAAAAAAAAGCATAAAAAATTATCTATTAAAAAAAATCGAAAAATATTTTTCTTTTTATTTTATTTTATTTTTTTAGTTCAATATTACGCTCGGGTGTTTTGTTTGTGCTTGTGCAGGTCTTTGAATCATGAATCGAACTTATCAGCCCGAGTTTAATGAATTTGAGGGTGTTGATTTTTCACAACATAGCCGTCCAACGCATCAGCAAATGAGCTTTCAAAACAGACAATCACCGACTCAAAACCGATATGCTAGATATGATATAGATGAAGTGAACGGGTATTCTGACCAATTTGGATGTGAAGAATATAATGATTTTGTGCCTCCACCGCAGCAGTTTATTCAAAGAGATCAGAATCGGGTCAATTTGAATCAGCAAAGGTTTTATGATGCTCAACATAATAGTTATGGAGGATCGAGTGGTCCAGCTGAAGGTCCGAATGATGAGATAATGGAAATGCTGAAACAAATGAAGAAGGATCTAGAGTTACGAGCTAAGGCATATCAAGCATTAAACAAGCAAGTTGCTCAGTTGGCGGTTGATGTGAAGGGAGTGGCAGACTCAAGAGACCGAGATAACTGTGAAAGCAACTGGCATACTCAAGAGAATGAGCAAACGAGTCAGCATGTGTCGGATAATAACGCCATCAATGAAAACTTTGACACGATCATGGTGTTTTTGAATGATATGCAGAAAAGCAACGAGGTTCGAGATCGGGAGGTCAAGGCATTGTCACAACAGGTTGGACAATTAGCCGAAGAAGTGGCTATCATCAGAAGAAATCAAGATCAGCTTCTTAGTGATTTTCAGGAAAATACATCTCACAATTCTTCTCACCCGAGTGTCCACATAGATGAGGTAAGTACTCCTTCTCTTTCTAAAAGTTCTACTGTTGAAACTCAGTCACCACAACATGTTGAGGGTATGGTAGAGGATGTGACTGAGTCTGAGGGTGAGAGTGAACGTGATCAGGAAATTGGAAATTTTATAAAATCTAAGCATGGTTCAAATAAAACGTTTTTTGATAGTAATAATGAGAATGTAAAGGTTCCATTCCCCATGGCTTTACTTGCACCCAAAAATTTAAATAAACGGAAATCGTCTAAGAAGGAAAATTGGGAAAGTTTTGAAAAGGTAAAAATAAATAAACCATTGCTTGAAAAAATTAAGGAAATTCCTGATCACGTTGAATTTTTTGAAGAGTTGAGTACCCGAAAACGACGTCACAAGTTGCCTAAACAACTTGATACAGTGCATGTGAACGCCGTTTTGATGGGTACCCTTCCCCCGAAACTCCAAGATCCAGGAGCACCTATTATTTCGATACAAATAGGTGATTTTAAATTGGACAGGGCGTTGTTGGATCTTGGAGCCTGTCTAAGTATATTACCAGGGAGTTTATATGATCAGTATGATTTTGGGCCATTACAAAAAGTTGAAACCATAGTGGTGTTGGCTGATCAAACTCCTACTTGTCCTCGGGGGATTGTAAAGGATGTGATTGTGAAAGTTGGTGAATTTTATTATCCTGTCGATTTCTTGGTACTTGATTGTGTTAAAAATAACCAACCAACCGTTATATTGGGTAGACCGTTCCTAGCTACTTCTCATGCTGTCATTCATTGTGTTGAGGGAACAGCCAGGTTTAGGTTTGGGGATCAAAAATCGATTTTAAAAATATTTTCAAACTCAACCAAACCTGTTGCTAACAAGTGTGAACCTTCTGAAAAGAAGAGTCGTGTGGACGAGAAAGAATGTGTTATGATTGACAGGTTGGTAGAGGTTAAGAAAAAGAAGAAGAAACCGAGGAGGAGCAGGAGAAAGAAAGGAAAGAAATTACAGAAGATGGATGGAGAAGAAGAAAAATGTGAGCTGAATAGCTGGTTGTTGAACAAGTTGGATGGTGTTTCGAAGTTGTGGATGAATAAGTTGATGAAAATGAGAGATTGCAAACACCCTACACGTCCACCATGATTTGATAGCTATGATCTGGCTGAAGATCTAAAACTTATCGCTTCTTGGGAGGCAATCCAGGTTTGGTTTTTATTTCATTAGTTTTTGTTTTTATTTCATTTGTTTTTGTGTTTTTGTGTATGAACCGGACAAGTGTGGGGAAGTCTGAGGAGGTTTGGTTGCTCGTCGAACTTGTTTTTCTCTCGTTTTTCTTTGTTACTGACATGTTTAACCTGTTTGGGAGCTTTTGAGATTTATTTGATAGGTTTCGATCATTTTTGTCCATACTCAATCTCCATTTGGACGAAAGTGATTAGAATAATTTCAAGTCAAGCGTCCCATGTTGAAGCAGCCGCGAATGAAATGCTATACGGTTGCGGTTGAACAAGGCTTAGAAGATTCATTCGCGTCAAATCAGGGGAGTCTGTTCCATTTATCTCTGTATTTTGATTTATTTTTGTTTTTGGTGGTGTTGAACTATTTATGTTTAGGGAATGTGTTTACGTTATTTGTGTTAGGGATAGTCGCTCAGGGGGTTTGTTAGTTGGTATTCCCGGGTTTTGTTTTAAAAGCACTATACATTGGGGACAATGTCGCCCAAGTGTGGGGATATGGAAACCCGGGAAGGGGAAGGCTTGGGACAGAGTTTGAAAGAGGTTGAAAATGATTGAAAACGATGAAAACTGAGAAAAAATTTGAAAATTTTAAAGAATTTCATCGCCTTAAGTGAACTAAATGGATATGAAAACCGAACGTTTCAATCACTAATGGGTTCCTTGCTGGTAGTAACTAACATAGTCCCTTGTCATGGTCGTTCTTTTAAGTTTCATGAGAGTAGGTCCGACAGGTGTTTTTAGGATAAAAGAATTGAAAAGAGATGTCTATTTAGGGGTAACATGCTTTAGATTGCATATGCTACATGTCGGCAACATTTTACCCTTCTTTGGTGAGAGTTTTGAGCCTGTAGAATGATAGAATGAGCTACATATTGAATTCATTTGTTGAGAGCAGGCCGCGTGTAATTCTGTGTTAAAACTTGTATGATTTGATACATGCTGAGACTGTGGTTTGACATGTGCACGTACATGATAAAGGCATTAGGATATCCTGTACACCCATTGTGTATGTTTCATGTTCACCAAACCATTACCCCTAGTAGCCCTGTTGAGCCTATTTACCCTTTCATTTGTCCACCCGATGTGAAATTTATGATACTGACCGTGAACGACAAATTATAAAAAAAAATATATATATATTGAAAAAGAAAAAAAAATTAGAAAAGAAAGAAAAAAAAAGCAAAAATAGAAGTGTTGTGAATATTGTTATGTTCTTGGGTAGAAACCAACCCAAAAGTATGTTATGTGTTTGCAAATAAAGTTGTCACGGTTTGGTTTGTTGTTTGTTCGCCATGAAAAAAAATATATATATAAATATAAGCCAAAAATTTCCTACCTTTACCCTAAGCCCAAAACCGAAAGTCCTTTTGATATGTGCCGTGTTATATGATACAGTGGAGGTGTGATTGTTATACAAGCCTATGATTACAGCATTTCATGTTTGGTTTTGAGTGTTATACATACTAGCACATTACACGCTAGTTCATATTTTAAACCGAGAGGAGTGAATATTGTGAGGGGCGTGTAGCATGTGTTACAACCCTAAGCATGTTAGTTTTGAATAGACAAGTCTTATGTTTTATAAATTGCACCAATTGCTTGTCGGACTATCAATCTCGATTATATTAGTCTATGGAACGAGTATGACTTGAGACTTAACTGTTGCGTCGGTATAGGGGTTTAGAGGTGATGTTACTATGGTGAATCATTCCGTATCGGTTTGCTTGAGGACAATCAAAGGTAAGTGTGGGGATTTGATCGGTGCATTTTAGATACACGTTATTGAACATTAATTGTAATAGAAATGCATCGATAGTGTAAAATATATATGATTTTTAGTTGGTTTCGATAGTAAAATGAAAATGAGCTAAAACGATTATATTAAGCTACACTTGAGATAAAATAATAATAAAGAAAGAAATGTTAATAATCACGCTTCAAGATAAGCCTAGATTATATTAGTCTATGCATTTTTTTATATTTATTATTAGCATATTTCTAATGGAGGCTAAATTTATGTGAATGTTGAATTATGATAGTTAAAAGCTAAAATGAAAGTCAAAAGTTGATAATTCTTTACAGGAAGCATCGGTAGCCATCAAAAGAGGAAAAGTGGACATGCATAATTCTATTTTGTCAACTAAATTAGGTGTGGATTGCAATTGGTGGGCCATGTGAATGCAAGAGACAATTGCTCTAAACCAATTAATGCAATGGGAAAGCAAATGAGCAGGGGCTATTTATTCTTGGACGACTGCTGAGACACAAGATATATAATTGTTACGAACGGCAACTTAAGGGGGAGAGGAGGATTCACAATTTAGTATTTGTTATTTCCATCCATTTATTCAAGCCAAGCAATGAAGTCGGAACGATTCGGGATGACAACCGAAGCGGTGAAGACAACTATGAGCGGCTAGGCTCCTCGTGGCTTCCTCCAGGCGGATGGTTCGTATTAGGTTTTTACTTTATTCAGTTTATATTCAGGTTTGGATGTATTTTTGACCTTGACAACGTTGTATGAATACATTGATGTGTTGGTTTATTTGAACTATTTGCATGTGTTTTGAGTTCTTGCTTTACAACTTGTTCGGTTGATGACAAAACCTAGTAACTTGTTGAGTGACATAGAGTAGGATGACTCATGCTAGTAAATAGGGTTAATCGAATTATAAAAGATCTGATGACAAAGACCTATTTTTTATTACCATATTAAATTAACCAACTTTCCAATATCATGTCTATGTGATGGCCAATTAACTGAATAAACTGAGTTTTGTGAAACCTAGAACCTGAAGTTTGGAGGAAGTTACGCTTTATAAATCTGATATCTTTCCTTTTAATTAGTTTAAAGTATTCTTTGAATTAATCAAAACCCCAATTCTAGATTAGTAGTAGTTAATTAATTAATTTAGCTAAACACTAACCACAAATTCCCCGTGGATACGATACCCTACTTACGCTATCTACTTAGTTTAATTAGGTTTTTGCATGACCCTTACGACAGTTATCATTCACCCTGTATGAGGGTGTCATTAATAAATGCACTAAATTATATTTTTTTTTCCTTTTTATAAATTTATAAGTATTTCTGTATTTTAAATTATATTTAATTGTTATTCTTAAATACGGTTTAACCGGTACCGAACGAATATCCGCCGCGAAGCGCGGGACATCTACTAGTTATACACCAAACAACTTTAATAAGACTCCAAATCACAATCAAACATAATTCCTGCCTATCTCGGATTCGAACCCTAAACCTCCCATCTCACCCCCAAATTCACCACCAACATCCACCATCAACTACCAACGGTTGCATGCTCCGGCCACCCTCCAACCACCAATGGACGCCGTCGTCTACAAAGCACTCGAAGAAATATGCTCACAAGGACTCAACGGACTAACTCTCCGTGACCTCTGGCCCAAACTCAACCCTCACATCTCCTCTAACCTCAGCAATGATGTCAAAAGGGCATTATGGTCCAATATTATTAACCTTCCGAGTCTCCGATTCGAATGTGAAGGAGTTAAGTACGATGCTAGAAACCCTAAGATCCAATCGGTTGAAGATTCAGAGGCTATGGAGTTGAGAATTGTTGCGGCTGAGCATTTGCTTGATAGTTTTGTTGGAATTTATGATATTAAAGCTTCCGATGCCGCCGTTTCGAAGATTCAGCGGCGTGTTCTTGAGCGTCTTGCCATTGCAAGGTTTGTTTGTATATTACATAAATAAATAAAAGTGATGATGGAAAATTATGATTTAATATTGTTACTCAATAGAATAGTCGATGGATGGTGGGTCTCGAGGTCAAGGGTTCGAGTCCAGTTGAAAGCGGATTTAATGTAATTTAAGCCATTACAAAATAAAAAATAATAATAGGAGATGATGAGACACCAAAAAGTGACATGTAAAAATGAGATCCTAAAGTGATAAAAATTTGGGGCGTTTTTATCAACTTTAGTGATTATAAACCATTTTTTATTTGGGTTTTAGACTAGCTATGATAAGCTAAAAACGTTTATAGGAATCGGGTTTGTATCATTGTGTTAGCCCCGTAACTAAAACAGCTTTAGTAATGACATGTTTAGCCCCTTAACTAAAACATCAAACAACTTTAACTCTCGCGATTTGCTTACTTTTATCTACGTTTCTGTTGTCTAGTATAGAGAGCAAACACAGTGATTAGGGTTTGAGTTGTATTTGAGAATTCTATTGAACATCATCGAAAAAAGGAAAACAAAGAATGGTGTCTTATATAGAACACCAAGTTACATATTAGACCCTCTACTATTTATTTTTCTCCTTTCCGACACTCCCCCTCAAGTTGAGTAGTGGGGTCACCAATACTCAACTTGCTCAAACAACTGCTAAACGCGTTTCCGTTGACTGCTTTTGTTAGAATATCAGCAAGTTGATCTTTCGATGCTATATACGGGAGCTCTATGATACCTTCCTCCAATTTCTCCTTGATGAAGTGTCGATCTACCTCCACATGTTTTGTTCGATCATGTTGGACTGGATTTTCTGAGATCTGTATAGCAGCTTTATTGTCGCACATGATTTTGGTTGCTGGAGTAGGAAGAAATCCAATCTCAGTTAGGAGCTTGCGAATCCACAGAATCTCTGCTAAGCCACGTGCAACTCCTCGGAATTCAGCTTCTGCACTCGATAGGGCGACTACCTTTTGTTTTTTACTTCTCCAGGTAACTAGATTTCCTCCAACCATGGTGAAGTATCCTGAGGTCGACCTTCTCGTTCCTTTATCCCCTGCCCAGTCGGCGTCTGTATAAGCTTGGATTTCTAAGTGCCCATTTGATTTAAACAGTATACCATGACCTGCTGTTCCCTTGAGATACTTGATGATTCTTAATACTGCTTCCATATGGCTTGCTTGGGGCTGGTGCATAAACTGACTCACCACTCCTACTGCATAAGCTATATCTGGACGAGTGTGGGAGAGATATATCAACTTTCCCACCATTCGCTGATATCTCTCCTTATCTGCTAGTTCTGCTCCATCTTCCATGTGTAGGCCATGATTAACCACCATTGGGGTGTCAGCCGGTCTGCACTCAATCATTCCAGTTTCAGCTAGCAGATCAAGGACATATTTCCTTTGACAGATAAAAATCCCTTGTTTAGATCTTAGAACTTCAATTCCAAGAAAGTACTTCAATCTTCCCAGATCTTTCATCTCGAATTCCGAAAAAAGCTTATCTCTCAACATTGACATTTCCTCTTCATCGTTTCCTGTAAGAATCATGTCATCAACATAGATAATCAAACAGGTCACAAGACTGCCTCTGCGTTTCAAAAACAGGGTATGATCTGAGTTGCTTTGTTTAAAGCCATATTTCTTCATAGCAAGGGTAAACCTCCCAAACCAAGCTCTAGGAGACTGCTTAAGCCCATACAGAGATTTCTTCAACCGACATGTTTCTCCAGCCTTGAAATTCTCATTGAAACCTGGTGGAGCATCCATATAGACCTCCTCGTTCAGTTCCCCGTGAAGAAAGGCATTTTTTACATCAAATTGATGAAGAGGCCAACCTTTATTGGCAGCTATAGAGAACAGGACTCTGATTGTATCGATTTTGGCTACTGGGGAGAAGGTTTCAGAATAGTCGATTCCATAAGTCTGAGTGTAGCCTTTTGCAACCAGCCGGGCTTTGTATCTTTCAATCGTTCCATCAGGTCTGTGTTTGACTGAAAACACCCACCGACATCCCACCGGTTTCTTTCCTGGAGGAAGGATACATTTCTCCCACGTGTTATTCTTCTTAAGAGCTTCCATTTCAGTCTCCATGGCCTTTTTCCATTCTTCAGATTTCAAGGCTTCTTGTGTTGTAGATGGCATTTGTTCAGAACACAAGGCAGCTGCAAAAACTTTAGCTTCCTTAGACAAGTTTCCAGTGACAATGTTTGCCACATGATACCTAGACCTTGGAGTCACCTTTTCTGGAGAGTATCTCTTAGGAGGAACTCCTCTGTTTTCTCTTGGAGGGAGGGAATATTTTCCGGTTGTCTCTGCTGCAACTGGTTCAACATGTTCAACAACTGGTTCAACCTGTTCAACATCTGGTTCAACCTGTTCAACATCTGGATCAACATGTTCTGTATGATCTGTTGTTGTCGGTTGTATGTGTTCCCCTGTTGTCTCATAGTTATAAGACGTAGACCATTCAGGGATCTCAGTATTTCTTACCTCTGGTATCACGTTGGATGGACTTTCTTCAGTGGTACTGTGCTCCTCAGATTGTATGACTGTCTTTGAAGGACTCGAAGTACTGTGATGGTTTTCTGTTGTTACTTCTTCTGATGAGGGAAATTGGGTTAACCAACTCAGAGTGTCTATACTGTCATTCTCCCCCTGACCACTGAGTTGGGTGTTATAAAAGTATTTTGTTTCGAGAAAGTCAACATTCATTGTGGTGAACATTTGACGAGTTGTTGGATTATAACATCGGTAACCTATTTGATCAATCCCATAGCCGACAAATACACATTTCTCAGCACATGGACCAAGCTTGTTTCGGTTGGTTTTGGGTATATGAACAAATGCTGTACACCCGAAGATTCGAGGTTCAAGTGTAAGAGGATAGGGAATACTGGCCGATTTAGATAGACAATCTAAGGGAGTTGTAAATTTAAGAGCCTTTGTGGGGAGTCGATTTAGAAGATACACCGAGGTTGCAACCGCCTCTGGCCAGAAATATTTAGGGACCTGGGATTCAATTAAAAGAGCTCGAGTCATTTCAAAAATAATACGGTTTTTCCGTTCGGAAACACCGTTTTGTTCGGGGGTATGAGCACAAGAGGTTTGATGAACTAATCCTTTGGTTTTAAAGAACTGTTTCATGGATATATTGACAAATTCTCCCCCATTGTCGGATCGAAGGATTTGAATTTGAGTTTGGAATTGAGTTTGAATCATAGCATAAAACGTGATGAATTTTTCGTAAACTTCGGCTTTGTTTTTCAAAAAATATACCCATGTCATGCGAGTGCAATCATCCACGAATAGTATAAAGTACCGAAGACCCTGCCCCCCCATCACAGGAGCAGGACCCCACACATCAGAATGGATTAGGGAAAAAGGTGAATCAACTTTCGTATTGCTAGGTTTGATTGGTTGTCGATGGCTTTTAGCACGAAGACAAGTTTCACAATCTGTTTTTCCATTTGAAGGGAAGAGTTTCGGAAACAAAAGGTGTGAATAACCTCTGGATGGGTGTCCCAAACGTCGATGCCATAGCCAGGCTTCCCGGTTTTCGGTTCCATGTGCCAACATCACAGTACCCTGTTGAGCCACTTCATCCACATAGTACAATCCGTGGCGCTCAGTACCACGTCCAATAATCACACCCGTCCTGATATCCTGTAGAAGGCAAAAATTAGGGTGCATTAGTACAGTACAATTCAGCTCTTTGGTAATGTGGCTAATGGAGAGCAGTTTGTGTGATAATGATGGAACATAGAGACAATTTGATAATTTCATAGTTGGTGAAATTTCAATAGTCCCTCCTCCTTTTACTTGCATCATTCCATTGTTTGCGGTATGGATTTGAGTTCTTTGAGGATTGGACATTGACTGTATGTCCAATGGTTCAAATGTCATGGTGTCAGTGGCACCAGAATCGAATATCCAAGAACTGTTTTTTCCACGATTGATTTCCATTTTTTTCCTTTTTTTTTTCCTTCTTTTTTTTCCCCTTTTTTTCCTTTTTTTTTTTCGATCTCACAAGATTCCTTTGATTTGATCGCACAAGATCAATTCAAACGCACAAGTTCAAATAAATCGCACAAGATCAATTTTGGTTCCACGCTTCAGCAATCGCACAAGTTCAATCAAAAAAAATTTTTGTGAATCCAGCCGTTTGTCTCTCACACTTCCAACCAATAACAACCAATCCTAAAAATAAGTTATTTCCAAATCTGTTGACCAAGGAGACAATTCCAAAAATGATTTCCTTTTTTGAGAACTTTCCAAAACGGAAAAACTGTTGACCAATGAGACAATTCCAAAAAATTGATTTCCTTTTTGAGAACTTTCTAAAAAATTAGCAAACAACTACCCAACAACTCCAAAACAGATCAAACACACGAAAATTGATTTGTTCTTCGCTGCTCCTTATTGTTCTTTGCGGAAGTCTTTGACGGTTTGAAAAAGAATCAAAACAAGGCAGAGATTTGAAGGGTTTGAAGACCGAAACAAACAGATTCGAAAGTCTTTGAAGGTTTGAAAAAAAAAACGATCGGATTGGGTTTTTCTGGTTTGAGTCTTGTTTAAGAGCTGTTGAACGATTTCTGGATTTGGTTTTTGCGGGTTGAGATTGACGAACAGATTTTTGAGGTTTGTTGAACGATTTTGGTTTTAATGATTTTGGGTTTTTGGGGTTTTTTGATTGGAGATTTGATGAACAGAGCATCCACGGATCAGAAACTCTGCTCTGATACCATGTTGTCTAGTATAGAGAGCAAACACAGTGATTAGGGTTTGAGTTGTATTTGAGAATTCTATTGAACATCATCGAAAAAAGGAAAACAAAGAATGGTGTCTTATATAGAACACCAAGTTACATATTAGACCCTCTACTATTTATTTTTCTCCTTTCCGACAGTTTCGAACCCGTTGCTGAGCGTGGGTGGTAACCAACTAGTTTGGATTATTGCTAGAGATAGGTCAGGTGGGTAACGGGCCGGAATGAGTGATTCATAGAACGGTTCAAATATTTGGGTTCACTGAAAAGTTGTAGAAGTTTTGCACAATATACTTCGTTTGAGTAGAATGTTTATTTTCCTCCCTGAATATGGCCTGGTCTATTCGCACACGCGCGTGGTCTATTTGCACACTCAAAGCGTCCCGCTTTGGCCATAGCGGGGCGCTTTGGCCAAGGTCAACAGACAAGGACTGACAGGTTCAGTCCTTGTCTGTTGACTTTACACCAAAGCGCCCCGCTTTGGCCATAGCGGGGCGCTTTGGTTTTTTTTTTTTCAAAGCGCCCCGCTATGGCCTAAGCTCGGCGCTTTGGGTTTTTTTTTTTTTTTTTTTTTTTTTTTTACATTTTGGGCGTATTTTTGACTGGTCTACGTTTAAGTTCAAATTTTACATTTTTGGTCCAAATTTTACAATATTTAATTTGTTTGTGCGCATATATCTAAAGGTGAAGTCCCATCTCAATATTTAATTTGTTGAGGCATCTCACTGTCGCGTACAACCCTTTCCAACCTTTTCAAATATAAAAAATTTAAAAAATTAAAAAATGAAAAAAAAATTACAAAAGTATTAACACTTCGACCCTTTAATTTAAAATTGATGATCTCATTGGGTGGTTATTTTGATTGATTAAGTTTGAAGAATTGAAGCTCATTGTGGAAACAGATGAACTCTCTCTCTATCTCTCTAAAATTTTTATTTTGATTGATTAAGTTTGAAGAAGGGGCTAAATGTAAAGTATTTGAAAGGAAGGGGACTTAAATTAAAATTTTTATGGAAATAATGTCAATGTCAGAGGGGTTAGACAAGTCCACACTCCTTTCCCTAAGTCTGAAACCACCTGTCAGCATCAAAAAACCCCCCTATTTACTGTCCTTTCCCTATATTATATTATTATTAATATTAATAATAATTATTTCAACAAACTCAAAACGCCCTGCTTCGCTTTGGCGATGATGATATATAAAAATAAAAAGATCCTAATTTAGTATAATGTATGCCAGGCTAATTTCTTAACAATATTTATTCCATATGTGATAATGTACAAACCACGAAAATATTGAGTATGTTTGTGTTTGTTCAATATATGCGTTACATCACGTTAAAAACCGAATATCACCGACACGACCCAATCAGATTCAATACGCACTTGTACGACCCAAAATGACAATATACATCATAATACTACAATTAATGAAAAAATACGTCATGTACATGTACGGTAGGCGGCTGATACACATAAAACTACTCATAGGAGTACTTGTGCTTTCAAACCAAAATGATACGATATAATGGAATACGACATCACACGTAACCGATTTGATCCGGAACTTGCAGTATAGTCCATATATATTAAAAAATGATGTATAATGGAAAAAGCGTAAAATTTAGACAATTATCGACGCGTTTGTGAATTAAAAACAATTTTAAAAAATTTAAAAAAGACCCAAAGCGCTGCGCTTTGACCTAAGAGGGGCGCTTTGCCCCCAAAATGTAAAAAAAAAAAAAAAAAAAAAAAAAAAAAAAAAAAAAACCCGAAGCGCCCAGCTTTGGCCATAGCGGGGCGCTTTGAGGTAAAGCAACAGACAAGGTCTGACCGCGTCAGTCCTTGTCGGTTGACTTTACACCAAAGCGCCCCGCTTTGGCCATAGCGCGGCGCTTTGGGGTGTGAAAATAATTTTGGCCGTGTGTGAATAGCATGACCCCTGAATATTCTTTTGGATTTTTTGGCAGTTGATACGATTGATTGGTGGTAACATTCCTGTGGGCCCACATACTACTCTTAGCCATTCGCTAGAATTAAAGCCGTACATTGAGGAACCTGTGGGAATGGTTTTGCCATATACAGGCGTCAATTCGTTCGATCTTCGACCGCAGGTCAGACATGATTTTGTTCTTGCAAGCAAGATAAGCGTCGATGAATATTGGAGCACCTTGGAGTATTGCTATGCTGCTTCTGATCCAAAAGCCGCTTTGCATGCGTTCCCTGGATCTACCGTACATGAGGTATATCATGCCCGTGCATGGGCCTCAGCCCGAGTTATGACAGGTCATCAACGTGCTGAGCTATTTAAACTTGTAGCAAATGAAGATTTAGATAAAAAGATATCCTTCAAAAAGTGTGAAAAGATCGCAGAGAATCTTCATTTGACCTTGGAGCAGGTTTGTTCAATTGTTTGCTCTTCTTTGTTACTCATATGATGAAATTATCTATCCCGTCTTGTAAATCGATTAATGCTGCATTGAAGGTGTTGCGTGTATTCTATGATAAGCGACAAAAGTTTAAATCAAAGTTAGCACTAACGCATGCTTCATCACCTTCGAAAAGAAAAATGTCTTCCAAACGAAAATCACCATAATCCATTCGACGAAGAGTCGGGAAAAGTGAAGCAAGCCAAAATTGCAAATAATGCGACAAAAGAACAAAAATCTTTACAAAGGTTGATCGACGAAATCGATGAAGCAAATATGTTGATTAATGAAATCGATGGCCAAAACCAAAAAGACGCTGTAGATGATGATCTGGCACTGAATCAAGATGAAAATGGTGATCCTTGTTCTGCTATACATGATTGTGTCTTGTCAAAGCTGCAATCTTCACGGCAGAAACGGTTTGCATGGACAGAAGACAAAGATAGGTAATAATATGTCGTTATGTTGATTTTTTACTAACTTGAGCGATTTTTCTAATAACTTTTATACTTTATTTATGATTTTTTTTTCAGGCAATTGGTGATTACATTTGCAAAACACCGTGTTGCTCTTGGAGCAAAATTTCACCGTGTTGAGTGGGCCGCCCTTCCGAATCTACCGGGACCTCCTGATTCATGCAGAAGAAGAATGGCGCTTCTCAACAGAAACACGCAGTTCAGAAAAGCTTTAACGAGGCTCTGTAACATGCTTAGTGTGAGATACGCAATACATCTAGATGCTTCCAAGAACAAATCACTTGGTGATAACTGTAAAGTGATTGTTAAGGATCATGCTCCTATTGATCATACAAATGATATGAACACTGAAGAACGATGGGATGATTTTGATAACAAAGACATACAGACGGTCCTGAACGAGGTTCTAAAATACAAGCAGATTGCTAAACTCGAGGCCCCTAAAGGTGCTCGATATAACTCCACGTTTGGTCGGTCAGATGGTGGTGAATCACATGTAAGATTAGCCTAACCCCTTTCCATCTTGCATATCATACATTCATACTATTAGGCATACATCCTTTTTGAAGTAAAATGCCATTTTCGTCCCTGAGGTTTGACCAGCTTTGCTACTTTCGTTCAAAGGTTTGTTTTTCCGCATCTTGATCCGAAAGGTTTGAAATATTGCCATTTTCATCCGGCTCGTTAACTCCATCCATTTTTCTTCGTTAAATCAGGGGTATTTTCGTCTTTTTTATTAACTTAAAGGGCAATTCGGTTTTTTTCAGGGGTATTCGGGCTTTTTACATAAATTGGAAAAGACCGAATTGCCCTTTAAGTTAACAAAAAAAAAATACCACAGACTTAACGGAGAAAAAATGGATGGAGTTAACGAGTCAAATGAAAATTACAAGATTTTAAACCTTTTGGATCCAGATGCGGAAAAACAAACATTTGGACGAAAGTCGCAAAACTGGCCAAACCTCAAGGACGAAAGTGGCTTTTTACTCTCCTTTTTGTGTATGATAAACGTTCTTTTTCGCTCGTGTGCTTAGGAATTGGATGAAAACAACTTAAGTTCGTCATCTACACCTACCAATGAGTTAAAGAAGGATGGTGGAAAAAGACAAGTGTCCGCTCGAAGATCAAGGAGTCGTCTTTCGAAAAGCTATATTAAGCTTATGAATAAAGGGATAAATTACACTTTTCGTCCTTTATGTTTGTAGCTAGTTGCAATGGATGACATTTACCTTTAATAATTACAGCCACAGTCCTTTATTTTGAAAACTTGTTACATCTTTCGTCCTTTAGCACTAACCAAGTTAAAATTTTAAGTTAAATGTGACATGTGCATTGCACATGAGGGTATTATAGTCTTTTCCTAATCTAATTCAATAAAACAAAAAGATTAAAGCTTTTAAAAGACCTCCACCCCTATTCCTCTCTTCAGTCCACCCTTACTCCTCTCTTTCTCTCTCAAACACCCACCACCGCCACCATCAACCACCCACCACCACTCTCTCCCTCTCTCTGCCCCTCCTCCCTTTATTCACCTCCGTTTTGTTCGACATCCCTATAAATCACCAACCCTAATCACCACCAACGCCGCTTAGGTTTTTGGTTAGGAACGACGCTTCCGGCGTTGGACGATAACACCACCGAAGATAGCTTAACGCCGGTGAGAAGAAACCGACAGTGATTGAACCGGTGGATGATGCCGCCGGATCTGTTGATGAAAACGGTGGTTATGTTTGAGGTTTTTGGTTGGAAACGTCGCCGTGTCAAACACGGATCTAGTGTTTTCGTTTGAAAACACAACCACCACGCCACACAATAGATATAGGGTTAAGAGATTTGGGGGTTTGCTTTCAATTCGTATGGACAGTGCTGTTTCAGGCGCTGGAATGCTGATGGTGGTGGTCTTTGGTGGTTCAGGTGTTAGAGAGGTGTCAAAATCGGAGTGGTGTTGGTGGTGATCTGCAGACACAGAGAAATACAGAGGAAGAGGATGGGGTATGGGTATTTTTATATTTCTTTCTTTGAGTTTTAAAATGTTATGTGAAGTTCTTGGATTTAAAATGTTAGGGGGGTGATTTTGTGAAGTTCTTGGATTGAAGTGCAGAGTTCTAGGAGAATAGCTGCTGGATATTTGAAAACATGAGCTGGGATGTGGATTCTTTGAGTTAGTGTGTGTTGGATGCGAGAAGATGAAGATGAAGATTAGGGTTTTCAGTTTCTAAAATTTTGATTTCTACAAACTGTTATTGTTGTTCAGCACAGAGAAGAAAATTCTACCCAGAATGCAGAATTTGAAAGCCCAAAACCAATTCACAGTTCTTTATTTATCCAATTCATTACTCATGCCTATTTTTTATTGTACTTGATTGATTATTTATTTACTTTACTTGCTAAATCGCAATTCCTTATCAGTGATTGTTTGGCGGTGGGGGAGTGACAGTCGGTGATGGCTGGATTTGGAGGATGGGGTTATTGGGATTCACCAGAGATGTCTGTGTTGTTTGTTTAGAGAGAGAGAGAGAGTTTAAAGTGAGAGAGAGATAGAGAGAGAGAGAGTGAAAGAGAAAAAAATGTATTTATATTTGATTTTATTTTTTTATTTATACTATAAATAATTAAGTAGAAAGACTAAACTGCCCTTAAGTAATTAAATTTAACTGAAAATTTTAACCAAGTTAGTGCTAAAGGACGAAAGATGTAACAAGTTTTCAAAATAAAGGACTGTGGCTGTAATTATTAAAGGTAAAAGATTTTGGTACACAAGCGTACAAATCATTAGCAGTTTCTAATGCAATAGAGCTTTTCAAGCTTATATTTCTTAGTGCCTCAAAGGCTCCAGGGGGCTTTTTTTCTAGCGGAAACATTGCGCCGATATTCAGAGCATGATCTTTTTACCGCTTTCAACTACCTCAAAGACAAAAACTTTATGGTAACAACATTTCTATTTTTCGTTCATTCGTTACTGTTTACTCTGTTAGTAGGTGAGGGGTAGTGACATTGGTGAGTTTGTACTCTCACCGCAGTTTTTACGTAACATTTCTTCCATCTCCGTTTCCCGAGGATACCGGGAAAGGAGTTGGTAAGATGTCCAGGTGGCTTCACGAGAGAGAAAACGATTTATTAGACAATGGTGTAGATCTACCTGCTGACTTGCAGTGTGGAGAAGTCATCCAACTGTGTGTGCTGATGTGTACCGGAGAAATATCGATGTTCCCGTGTTTGCCTCACGAAGGCATTGGAAAAATTGAGGAATTAAAGAAACGTAAATGTGACGACAATGAATTTCGCAATGCTGAAATAACAAAAAAGCCCGAAATTATTAGACAATGAAACGTTTACCTGTAAAGATAAAGTTTTCCCAGGTATTCAGTTATCTGTAAGCCGTCAGTTAATATCACGAGTTGATGAAATCACATCGGTTTCCAATTTGGAGTGCGCTTCTTCATCATCTGGACGAATGGAAGGATGATACAGAATGAATGAAAGAAGATACAGAGAGAGAATTGGTCACCAAATCGATGGTTATTTCTGTTATAGATCGTTAGGGTTTATAGACGACAACAACCCCCAACTAACAAGATACAACTAACTCCCTGAACTAAGTACATTTTACAATATCAGTCCCTAGACTTATTTATACTATAGACCTTAGACTATTACAACATATCAATACCTCCCGCGCAAAACAATTTTGACCTCAAAATTTAAAGTTTGGAAAACGAATTTGCATGTCCTCCACATTTTCCCAAGTTGCTTCAGTAATAGGTAGGCTATCCCATTGAATCAAAACTTCAGCTGAAGCACGATGTCCCCGTCGAACCATTCTTCGATTCAAAACATTAAGTGGCTGAAATAAAAAACGAGGAGCAGTTGGCAGTGGAATTGATTGAGTGACATCTCCCACAGCTTTCTTAAGTAAAGAAACATGAAATACTGGGTGAACTTGGGTATCCGTAGGAAGGTCCAATTTATAAGCCACCGACCCAACACGCTCTATTATAAAAAACGGACCGAAAAACTTGGGACCGAGCTTATTAAAACGAGATGCTCGAAGAGTTGACTGCCCATAGGGATGCAATTTGACATAAACATTATCCCCTACCTGTTTCACTTCTTCATAGGTCAGCAACCTGTTTCATTCTGTTTTGTGCTCTGGTTAAGGAATGTTTAAGTAACCTTATAGTCTCTTCCTGATCACACATCATCTTATCCACAACTGCAACTCTTACATCTTTGGGAATGTAAGGTACAAATAAAGGAGGTGGGTACCTATACAAAGCCTAAAAAGGGTAATTCCCAAAGAGGTGTGGAAGTTGGAGTTGTACCAGAACTCAGCCAAGGGTAACCACTTGGTCCAGACAGCTGGTTTATCCATGACCATGCAGCGAAGATAGGTCTCCAAACATCTATTAACAACTTCTGTCTGACCATCAGTTTGAGGGTGGTAGGCTGTGGATAAGGCCAACTGGATTCCTTGTAAACTAGTGAATTCCTTCCAAAACTGGCTGATAAAGATGGGATCTCTATCCGAAACAATTGTATCTGGCCATCCATGCAATTTGAACACTTGATCCAAGAAAACCTGTGCTACTTGAGCAGCTGAATAAGGGTGAGACAGAGCCATAAAATGACTATATTTAGTCAAACGATCCACCACCACAAAAATCGTATCTTTTCCTTGAGATTTAGGCAAACCACCAACGAAATCCATGGAAATATCAGAAAATACATGGTTGGGAATGGGCAGTGGCTGTAAAAGACCAAGAGAAGCAGTAGTTTCATACTTAGCTTTTTGACATATGGTACAGTGTCTAATGAAATTCCTCACTTGCTTGTGTAAACCCTTCCAAGTAAACATAGAACGAATCTTTTGAGTGGTAGCATGAACTCCAGAGTGTCCAGCTGTAGCTGTGCTATGGCACAAAGTAATGATGTGACTATGTAATTGCTCATCATTTCCCACAACCACCTTGCCTTTCTTGAATAGAGCCTGACCATTCCACACATATTTAGAACTCTCCTTCCCATCCTGTAAGTCAATGAGAATGGAATGGAGTTTAGGATCGGAATACCAAGTTGCTTGTATTCTGGCCCAAACATCAGGATCAAACATATTCAAAGTCATTGATAATAGCGCGGGAGACTGCACTCTTGATAATGCATCAGCTGCAGCATTATCACTCCCTTGTTTGTAAACAATTTCGAAATCATACCCCATTAGCTTTGACAACCAAACCTGTTTTGTAATCTTCTGTTCAACGAGATGTTTTAAACTTTTTTGATATGTTCTTATCACAAAATGACCCACCGCTAAGTAATGGTGCCAATACTTGACTACAAAGATAATAGCTAGTAACTCTCTTTCATAAACTGACAAAGCTTGTTGTCTAGCAGATAAAGACTTACTAATGAAAGCAATTGGGTGTCCCACTTGCATAAGCACTGCCCCGATACCTCTCCCAGATGCATCAGTCTCTAGGATGAAAGGTTTAGAAAAATTGGGCAGTGCTAACACTGGTGGAGAAGCCAAAGCAGCTTTAAGGCTTTCAAAAGCAACAGTAGCTTCATTGGTCCAAGAGAAAGCATCTTTTTTTAATAGATCAGTCAATGGTCTAGCAATAAAACCGTAGGACTTGATGAATCTTCTATAATACCCAGTTTTGTCCCTGAGATTTGGCCAGTTTTGCGACTTTCGTCCAAAGGTTTGTTTTTCCACATCTGGATCCAAAAGGTTTGAAATCTTGCCATTTTCATCCGGCTCGTTAACTCCATCCGTTTTTCTCCGTTAAGTCAGGGGTATTTCAGTCTTTTTCACTCTATTTAAGTTAGTAAAAAAGATGGAAGTACCTCTGACTTAACAAAGAAAAATGGATGGAGTTAACGAGTCGGATGAAAATGGCAAGATTTCAAACCTTTTGGATCCAAATACGGAAAAACAAACCTTTGGACGAAACTGGCTGTGAAAGAGATAATTAAGCATAAATCTAACAGTTAAGTTATACGTAACTGTCTGCCTTGCAAAAGGGTATGATTGACTATTGGTGTATTATAATAACGCATTAATTATACAATTTTAAAACTGTTTTCTTTACCTGTGGACACTTGTTAATCCTTAAAATTGTACACATTTTCTTTTACAGAGCTGTAGAAAATTGTTGGAGCTGATGATTCTGGATAGTCATATCACGGTGAGCAAGATGTATCAGTCCATATCGAATGATCCCCCCGCCATGTTACACCGCTTTCTTGGTAGCAGCAGCTCGAAGAAATCAAAGTTGATCTGCTGAGAACATTTATTTGCAAACCCAAAGAGTATCAACTGTTTGTAAATCAACGACACGCAGTTGTAATGATGCCATCGTCAGTTATTTCCATATGATGTTGAAGTTGTGTAATGTAATACTAGTAAATGGTGATCAACTTTTATTTGCTTTGATGATATAAATTAGGGGTGAGCAAATAAACTGCCATAACTGATGGCCGACATAACCGATGGTTATGAAACTTTGTATAACCAACCAATTGGTTATGGTTACGGTTACGGTTACGAAGTTTTGGTTAACCGATATAACCGAAACCGAACCAAACATGTAATGTTAAGTCTATCTAATGGATTTATATACATCAACCATATAGAGATTTTTTACTAAGATAAAATTATGTTACTAGCAAAATGATCTTGACGTAGATGCCTTATTTTTATGAAGAATTGAGATGTTAGCATAATAACTTTTTGTTTTTGTTGAGAATTACTTTATTAAAAGGAATCCCATGTCGATAGTTTAACCAAAAAGTATAGTCCTGGTTATCACATAAAAAAGGCCTAAGCTAAGTCCAAACCGTGCACGACCCAAATACACACTCCTATTTATTTTAAACCTTGCTTGGTTAAATAACCGAAATTAACCAAAACCGAACCATAACCCACTTCATAATCCAATAACCGTAACCGATGTTTGGTTATGGTTATGGTTAAGGATATTCCATAACCGAAGCTAGCGGTTACGGTTATGGTTAATACTAAAAATCGAACCAAACCCACCCATGCACACCCCTAATATAAATAAGCAATTCAGAAGCCTCACTAAGGCTGTCTCACTGTTTTGGTATGGCAGCAAGGTTTGTGGCGGGATGGTAAGGTGATTTGGCATGGCGTTAACGTCGGAACACCTTCCCTCACCTTCGGTACCGCCCTAAAACCTTTGGGACCACTTAACATTCAGGATGCCATGTTGCATTCACACACACACTAGATGGGTGCCCGCATACTCAAAATATAATGCTTGTTTTTATGGTGTATTTTTTATTTTAAATATTAACTTATTAAAAGGTTATAGCCGTTTATAAATCGTGAAAGGAAGTTGGTTTAAAAGCCAACAATATTTTTTAAAGGATTGTACCATATATTAAAAAGTTGTAATTATTTGAACTTTTAAAAATTATGTAAGATTACCTTTTTGCTCTCATATGTAAAATAATATAGCAGAGAGGTGCTCGCGCGATGCAATGGGAACACAGACTTTAGTAATCATCTAACATGTTTTCAGTGGCGGAACCAGAAACTTTTAACCGGGGGGTCAATATAATACATATAGACACATAGGGTAGGACTCCTACAAAGTCCAAAACTCCTAAAAAATGTAAAAGGTAATAAAATACTATAATGTCACCCATAAAACACACATAAAACCCACATATAACAGCATGAAGATTATTAAAACACCATGTCTATGAGTTTTGTTTTGTTTTTTTTTTATGGTAAATTTCTAATTATCAAATAGTTGATATTATTGTGGTTTATGTTAATGATCATGCTATGTTTTATATTCATATTTTTATGATTGTGTGTTTGAAGTTTTTATGTATTGTTAGGGTTCTAATACAGTATTTTAGTAATATTCACTCTTTATTTGTGTATTTTAAGTGTGTTTTATAACTTTTTACACTTTTTTTAAGAGATTTGGAATTTGTAGTCGAATTTTACCCTCGACACATGTGTTTGTGTATAATAATTGTCATTTTAGTGAGGTAAAGATTAGAAGAAAAAGAAAAGAAAAAGTGATAAATATCTAATCTTCACTTAAAGTTAACAAAATTAATAGAAAGGGAAATTCTAGTTCTATAAAATGAAAGACTTCGGTTTTATTATTATATTAATCTAAAAAAACAATCAAAACATTTGTAGAGAGAGAAAGCATCGTACAGTTACATTGACTGTCAAATAATGTTTGACACTTTTAATGATTTGGTTAAATGACAAAAACACCCCTATGTACATTATCTTCTCCACAACACAAAATTTTCACTCTCCTCTGCAAGGTTGCGTCGGAAAAATTATTCCGATGACTACTCTTTTAACACTATTCTTATTTTTCGTTGCAATTACCGATAAACTAACAATCTTGGGGGGTCATAATACAAAAACCCACCGGATGAAGGATCAGAACATGAATGGACGTCCGGCGGCCGGAGGGTCAGCGGACCCTCCTGACTCCCCTGTAGTTCCGCCCCTGCATGTTTTCGTAATTAAAAAAACTATAGCAATATAATACTCAAATTAAAACAAACAAATGTGTAATTTAACACACACACACACATATATATATATAGGGCTTGGCTATACAAGATACTCTATCTTTTTTAGAAAACTTTGCAAACTCATTGTCATCCATTGATTATGTGTCAGCCAAGTTGATCAATGGTTCTCATGATTTTAGGAAGAAATATAATTAAAAGAAATATTATAATACACATGAAAAGCACTGAAGGGGTATTTTCGGTAGTGAAATATAACATTGGAAAAGGAACTCCCTGCCATGCAGTAGCAGTCAAATCATAACTCCAAACCAATTCAAAAAAAAAATTCATCTTCATCTTTCCCACTATACTGTTCATATTTAGTTCTGTTCCTAATTTCCCCCATCCGATAGACCTTTCATATTTCCCCCATCGCCAAGACTACATCGATCGGTGGCACATAACCCTAAGACAAGAGCCGATAGTAAGGTTCCGGGAGAATGAGGAAATCGTTCGTAATTTTGTCTTCCTCGCTCAAAATGAAACGATTACGGAAGATCAAGAGTTCAAGCAAAAGGTTAGTTCTTGTAATCTGTCCTGTAAAAGGGGGTTTTGTTCTATCGCAATCCCCTTCAAAAATGGCAACTGATTTTGTTTTGTTTTCTATCTATTGCACTAGGAGACCTAAATTAGGGCGTGAAAGGTCTGCAAGCCGTAGTGTTCTTATTATATCCGATGATTCCAAGCAAGTTCATCCCAAGCAACAATCTCACTTCGGTCCGACCCAGAGGGCTTTAGGTTAGTATTGATGGGCGTATAAACCGTGAACGTAGTTTTAGGTGATGTATAGTGTGTTGAATTAGGCTCTGTTCATAACATACTTTTGTTTGGCTGCATTTGCAGTGTATGAAGATACTGACACTTGGTCAACATCCACTGGGAAACGACGGTTAAATGGTAAGCACCGATCATCAATAGTTAGTAAGTTTCTTTTGGTTACAATAGTTGGAATTTGCATATCAATGTGAACTAGTATAACATGAGTTAAATTGCCTTTGATTTGTTTGACTGCCAAATAATTAATAGTGGGAGTTTGAAGTTTGCCTAACACTTTGAAAATTATGTTAAGGTTATTGGATTAATGGTACAATCACTTAAGATTATTAGATTAGGTGTTTGGAAAATGTTAAACCATTTGTTAGTGTAATTTCCGAAATTTGCCTAACATGTGTTAAACAATTAATGGACAGACCAAAGATCATTCGGCTTGATTTGTTTGTATGCCAAAGAATTAATGGTTTGATTAGAGCTGATTGCCTAACATGTGTTATTTTTTATTTACTTTCATTTGTTTGATGTTCAAATTTCCCACAGAAAACGTTGCCTTGTATAGGTCTGGCTGTGGAAGTACATTAATTTTTGGGTAGTTACTTTTAGAGGTTTGCATAACATGTGTTAAATATTTAATGGACGGACCAAAGACCATTGCCTTTGATTTGTTTGACTGCCAAATAATTAATAGTGGGAGTTTGAAGTTTGCCTAACAGTGTATGAATGTGAACTTCTATAACGTGGTTAGGTAATTGCCGAAGTTTGCCTAACATGTGTTAAACAATTAATGGCCAGACCAAAGATCATTCGGTTTGATTTGTTTATTTGCCAAAGAATTAATGGTCTGATTACAGTTCATTTTCTAACATGTGTTAATTGGCAGAGAAAAAAAAATTGCGGATGATAATTCTGGCAAAGGAAGGCAAAGAACCCGTGGTTAGTTATTTTTTATTTATTTTCATTTGTTTGATGTTCAAAGGATTAATTGTTGGATGTTTGATCTTAAAACTGTAATGTTACCGTTTGTGTTATAAAGTTTTGACATAAAGGGTTATAAAGTCGACTAATTATTTTATGGTTGGTTTGGTTTTGTATAACCCATTTTACCAGTACATAGGGCAGATGTAACAACTACATCCTGCGGGAGAACCTTACGGTCAGGGACAAAGAAAGTTTCAGAGGAGAGTGTGAAAGTTCAAAAACGGAAGCAAAAAGAAGTTGTTGACGGACAAGCAAAAGTCCCCAAAGCCCGTAAGCGAGCAAAGAAGGATGAATTTCTGGGAATAAGGACGCGATCTGCACCACTACAATTTTATAAGTGTGTACGAGCATTAACAGACCAACAGCGTGAGGCAGTCAGGGGGATGGGCTTTGGGCGTTTACTTACTTTCAGCGTTGATGGGTTACCAGCTAAATTAGGTTATTTTGTTGTGGACAATTTTAATCCCGATAAGATGGTGATATGTACACCTGCTGGTAATATCAAGGTAAACAGAAAAGTGATACATCAGTTACTTGGGATCCCGACCGGTGGGATAAAGTTTAGTTCGATTGATAAGCTGCCTATCTTGGTTGATGCCGTTGCGGAATGGAGGGCGAGATACCCGTGTGTAATGGTACCTCCAACAAAGATGGTGAAAATGATAGATGAGTCCGACGGCGAAGACAGTTTTGATTTCCGCATGGATTTTGTAATGTGTTTTGTGGCAGTGCTTGTTGACTGTCATAAACAAAGTTGTTTACGGGAAGAAATCTTAGAGTATCTAGATGATGAAATGGATTTTGCAAAGTTAGACTGATGTGACCTGGTGGTAGAGAAGTTGAAAACTTGCAAAGATACCTGGGATCGGCTTGACCCACAAAGCATCTTTGTTGGGCCTCTTTCGATTCTGATAGTAAGTGAAATTTATTGTGACGTTCTGAATTAACATGTGTTAAATATACTTGCTGGTTGTTCGGACTGAACTGATCGCTGTTACTTGTAGCTGTTGTACGTTGATAGCATTGAGTGCACAGGGATGAAGGTTGACAAGGCAGTGTGTCCTTTGGCTTTCTGGAACTTGAAGAGATTGCGAGAGAGAGAAAGGCTGGAAATACTTGCTGGTGGGTTTGGTCTGGGAGGGTTTAAAGGTTTAACACTGTCACACCCCAACCAATGGCGGAAACATCGGGATGAGACGAAGTGTGAAGATTGCTCGAGACATCATAACACTAATTGTGACAATATTTAATAAACCGATTTCATTGCATAAAGTAGTTGTCAACATTACAAGGAATTCAAATAACAATAAGTTCAAAAGAAATACATAACAACATAAGCAAAGTTGATACGACATATTAAACCTAAACGTCTATATGTGTATCTAGGCATCAACGCTACTTCTTTTCATAGCATCATCATCATCAACCTGTAACATGTTTAAAAATACAATTCAATGCAAAAGCAATGGCGAGTATACAAGTTTGGTACATACATAGCATAAGATAAGTTTTGAACAATTCCTCATAGCAAGCATGTGATTCAAGATAAACAATAAATTTGGCATGTGTCAACATATCAAACCAAAGAACGCAATTTGCAATTGACATTACCACGAGATAAGATGGCGGGTCGTTAATCCTATAGCAGCTACATATGTCAAAGATTGGTTCGTACGGACACGAAAATGTAATCGCCCAAGTTTAAAGTATCAAGCAATCACGTATACAAGCATGTTATAGGAATGTTCATGTGTTTAAGCAAAATGTTCATGTGTAAGTTTTGATAAGTAAACATGTTACACCCCAAAAGTGGTAAAAGTAAAAAGGGGGAAATACGAGTATACTCACCTTGATTTCAGGTAAGTCCAAACAAGTATGCAAAGTGTGAGAGTTCTTGGAAATAATATTCCACGTCACTCTAATTGATGGAACATGCAACAATATGGAATACGTATCAATAATAATGTTTAAATTGGATGATTGGAAATCCTAAATCCATAGGACTTGGTAACGTTCTGTTTAAATGGTAATTATCTAAATAATTGGTTTAAATCAAAATAATTAAAAATAACATTTTTAATTATTAACATGTAATATTACTGATTTACAGTAATTATTAGGGCCTCAGAATATTTTTATACCAATAAAGGGAGTTAAAAGGCTAAAATATCAGTATTTGAGTTTATCAGTTTAATTATTAAAAATAATCTGAAAATAAACAAATTAGTTTCTGAATTTTTATAACTCAGAAAAATACCCCTAATGTCATAAAAATATTTTCTGACAAAAAATTATATAGTTATATAATTTATATCAATTAAGTTAAACTATATATGATTTAACTGATTTAACTGATTTAATTGTGTAAAATAATCTGTAATTAACCCAACAGAAACTAAATTTATATAAGCTCAGAATAAATCATGTTATATCATAAAAATAATGTCGGACATAAATTATATAGTTATTTAATTTAGATATATTAAATCAGTTTATACTTTTAAAAAGGTAAATGCTGTTTTATTCATAAAATATCAAAATTATATCAAATATTAGTAACAAAATTATTTCTGTAAAGATTATTACTTAAAATAATTACCATCAAAATTTCAGTAATTATTTCTGAAAATCGAATTTAATATAAATTTTTTTAACTGTTAAAACTGTTTTGATATATAAAAATAGTTTTATAAACATTTTGACATATTTTATATTTTTATTAAATGTATCAGTAAATAAGGTATTTATGTTAAAATTTCCAGATTCTAACTGATTAACATCTATTTATTATGAATTTATAACCAAATCAGTTAAATAAAATAAGTAAATAAATAATTAAATGAACAGACTACTGTTCATCGTCTTCCCCAACGATAGTCAACAGAAGTCAACGTCCAATTACATGGTGAAAACTGAATTATAACTCAATTAAATTAAAGGAAACAATGTATGAGCAACAAAAAAACTGATTTAGTGAAAGAAATCGAACCGGTATCGTTCTGTACGTCGTGTCGACTAACTCCGGTGAGCGAATTTCGGCGACAAGAAACAGGTTCCATTTTCCGGCGAAAAACGCAACTTTGGGGAATTGTAAGGGTGCAGGTTGTTCGTAGAGATATTAAGAACTTGTAACCGGGTTTAATTTGACACGAAACCGACGTAAACCAGTGGATTAATCCA
Organism: Helianthus tuberosus; assembly: GCA_030545235.1. Lineage (NCBI taxonomy): Eukaryota > Viridiplantae > Streptophyta > Magnoliopsida > Asterales > Asteraceae > Helianthus > Helianthus tuberosus. Next base: position 66,327,385 of record CM060408.1, on the reverse strand, counting down.
CTTTTAATTTTTTTCATAAAATTTCGGTTAAAAGAAGGAAAACACCGAATTGATTCGAATTACGAAGCTTGGTCGGGTTGTAAAGGGTCTAGGACCGTTTTAAGAACACTTTCGGTGGAATAAACAACAATTAAAAGGATTGGATCCGATGTGGGTGATGACCGGAAAGCAGGTCTGTTTCAAAAGTTTCAGATCGGTTTAGTTAGTGCATAAATATAATTCGGATCGTATAGAAACTGGATGTGGCATGCCCGGCCGAGTGGTTAAGATGTTGCTTGTTGTGTGTATAGACCCGAGTTCGATCCTTGTGGTGGCTGGTTTCTTAAGGTTTTCCAAAAAACCTTTTTATTTATATAAATGTGAATTTTCATTTTGGTCCCTGTGATTCCAGAACTGACATAAACAGTCCCTTAAATTGTTAGGTTAAACACTTAACTAGGTTAGTCTTCAAATAAGAAAACCTTATAAGATATTTAACCCGGTTAGGATCTTTGGTTAAAAATAAGTTTCTAAAATGTCACAAAGGACCCTAAACTTATAGTTTCCAAAAATTACATTTTTAACTCTTGTATTTCTAAAGTTTCAAGAATGACAAATATGTCCTTCAAATTGTAGTTTCCCAAAATGACACAATAGGCCCTTATAGTTTATGAGGTATTGTTTAATAGCCTAAAACCAAGGTGGTTACAAACACTTCCAAGTAACTATAACGTGGATCACTGGGCAAGTAAGGAGGTATAGTTATATACACTAACCAGTGTTTTTTACAATTAGTATATAATTTTTGTATGAAACTGTTACTTTAACCTTTTGAAACAGGAGAGGCTGTTGATGGTACGACAGCTAATTAATGTGACAAACAAGAACAAAATGAAAATAGAGGGTATGTTGGAATCTATGTGTGTGGAGAGCCCTGATGACGAAGAAGTACAGACCTTGAAGGCAATGTATGAAAGTTTGTTTGAACAGAGAGCGTATGCACGTACAGATCACGATCAAGCGGTAGATTTAGCGTCGCACCGTATCAATGAGGTGTTGGAAGATTTGAAAAATGATGAAAGTATACACGTTGACGAGGGACAGAACGCTGGTTAGTCACTGTTATTGTTTGTAAAAATTGTACTTGATTAATGTGGCACGTATTTATTGATGTGCAACGTTTTCCTAGGGGATGGCGTGGTTGACGATTTCTCGGATGGTTCGCCCATAGCTAGTTTGTACCGGAAGTCACTTAATCGGCCTCCCAAAAGGATCAGTAAAAGGAGATTGAAAGAAGTACGATCTTCAGCCATAGACTTTGATGGCATAGAAGGTGTGATTATTATCTTTCTGACTTGTACACTATAACACATGTTAATGTGTTACCGATCTTATTGATTAACATCTGTTGTGGTTGCAGGTGATGTTGCGGGGCAATCAAGCGTAGCTGTTGATGGAAAAGAGTTTGCTGAAACGATGGAAGATGGTGGGAAGTCGTTACAGGTGAGGCGATCTGCTCGACTGGAGATGTTAAAGGATGTTCATGAGAAAGAAGAAAGTTGTGTGACCCCAAAAAGGCGCAAGACAAATATAAAGTGTGATGGGCCAAACACGGATGGTGGTAACGAAACAGGTAAAGTGTTACATGTGTTACCATTTTATGTGTACGTTTATAGTTAAGTGTATAGATGGCAGCCTAGGAAGAAAACATAGGTACACATTGATGGTAACTTTCTCGATTAGTACTCGAGAAAGTTTATGTCCCTGTAATGTTCATACGGGACTGAAATGTATGGTGTAACACATGTTAACAGATGCTTAACACCTGTTGTGGTTGAAAATGTATTGTCTAACATATGTTAAGTTGGCTATAATATGCGTAGGGAACTGAAATGTCTTGTTTAACATCTGTTGTCATTGCAGCTGATGTTGCGGGCCAAGCAAGCATACCACAGGATGGCAAAGAGTGTGCTGAGATGCTGCAAGATGTTGGGAAGTCGTTGCGGGTGAGGAGATCTCCTCGACTGAAAAAGTTAAAGGATGCTCCTGAGCCAGAACTTGGCTGTGTTACCCCAATAAGGCGTAAGACAAACAGGATGTTTGATGGGCCAAGCACGGATGGGGGTAACGAAACAGGTAAAGTGTTACGTGTGTTACCAGATACATTGTACATTTGCCGCTAAGTGTATAGGTGGCACCCTAGGAAGAGAACATAAGTACACATTGATGGTGATTCGTTGTTTGGACACGGACAAAGTTTATGTCCCTATAATATATGCGTACGTGTCTGAACCCATTTAATATTAATGTGATATTATAGGGGGCAACGAGACTGAGCAGCAACACGGTGATAAGAGTGTTCATGAGGCTGGTATTTCAACTGGGGGTGACTGTAGTATGGGTGGGGCGGAACATATTGAAGGACAATGGAGCGGGGATAAAAGTGATGTTGAACAAGTCCATAAGCCGTTCGGTCTAATGTGTGCGATACTGCGTTTAAAAGCAGCAGCGGCCCAGGGTGTGACTGGTAGTGCTTCGTACAATTTCAGATTGTTAGTTTTTTATAACGTGCTATATTGTTTAATTCTGTTTTAACATGTGTGATCTTGATTTGACAGCTGACGGTGGCTCAGGCATGCGGTTGGCAGCAGGACAGGAACCTCCACCTGGAAAAAATGTGGATGAGAAGGACGATGATCAGCTGGCACATTTAGACGCGACTGCTGACAAAGAGGATAAGATTACTGATCAAGTAGACAAAAGTGATGAGATGGGTGTTAAGCTTACTGATGAGGTTGAAGGGAATGACAATGAAGGTAATCTTCATAAAGCATCTTATTTGTATGGGGTCGACAAAAACTCTAGACGCACCACGTTAAGCCTTTTATAAAATTTTCGTGAATGTTTATGCAGCATCAAATAGTAAGACTGAGCATGAAGTGGTGGATGCAACTGATGCAAGTACGTTAGAATGTGGTGGAGTCATCTTTGGACCCTTGCAAGGTGATGTTGGCGACAAGGATGAACAGGTGGTTTCAGACTGCAAAGGCAGGGTGGCTGTAGAGAAGAGTGGCCGTGATTGTAAGGGTTAAATGTTTAGGCAGGTTCAAAAAAATAGTAACCTATGCATGAGATGTGATAAGAATGTTTCATGCAGGTTCATATAGTAACACTGAGCATGACGTACTCCATTCAACCTTCGTTCCTAATGAAGAGTGTGTTGGTGTGGTGGTTGGCTCTATGAAAGGAGATACATTCGGTGAATTTGAGGAGGTGGTTAGGGATGTTAAAGGCAAAGCGTTGGTAGAGGAGGGGCAGCCGGATTTTAACGGTAAAAGATTTTTATGCTATAACATGTGTTAGCAATTAGGTACATTTAGTGTGGTTAACGTGTGTTAATCGTAATAACAATTGACGGGGGCGATGCGGAGATTGTTGAACGTGGTTTCGATGGGCCTAATTGGAGTCTTGGAATGACACAAATTGGTGGTGAATTTGATGAGTCACAGCAAACCGGTACAGTTTTCTAAAAAAATGATTAGTTGAGTCATTTCAATATACTTATTTGCAAACCGGTACAAATTGGTGGTGAATTTGCTGGTTTAGTTGAGTCATTTCAATATACTTATTTGCATCGAACATGTTGGTTGCAAAAGTTCAAAGGTGGATGACATGGCTGGGACAGAAACAGCGCCCGAAAGTTCCGGTAAGCTTCGCTATTTTTGCTTACTGTGAAAGTTTAAAAATTGGTTACAAAGTAACCTGAATTGTTTTTTTAATACGTGTTTAGGCGATGTGGAGACCACCCCAAAGTTGAGTATGATTATAATGGTAGAACCGGTGAGCTCATATGACCCCGCAATTGCTATCCACAAGGAGCAAGCTGGGGTGGAATTATTTGGTGGTGAAGCTAATGACGTGGAGGACAATTTGCCGCTAGCAAACCGTGTACGTGTGTTAGCTGAATTGGGCGCCCAAAAAAGGAAGCTGCCTTTTAGAGAGAAAGTGGCAGCGGACCCAAATAGATCACCTTACTATATAAGGTCCGTTGACATGGGTCAGCCAATCACTAAGAAGGAGGCAAATCTGTGGGATTATATATACGCTGATGAATCCCCAACGCACTTCCTAAATGGGCATTCTCGAAGGAAGCGGGCAATGGAGGCAAACATGTAAGTAGAACTACCCCAGGTTTTATTATTGTATAATACGGGTGTAAACCATGAACCCAATGGATCTAGTGAATTGTTTATTTGTTGATTTTTACCGCAGGAAAGAACAGGGTACGTCGTCAGCTGATGATGTAGATAGCCCGATACACATGGCTGTGTAAGTAGGGGGATGCTGTTAAAAATGAGTTAAATTACATTAACATGTGTTAAGGTATGGAAGGTAATTTTTTTCTGTACGTATGAAACCAGGGAGTTGCTGTTTCGAAGCCCTTCCCATGTAGAAGCGTCTCGGGCTATGTTCAAGAGTTTAAACGCTGGCAATGAGGTATCGGATGGTATTATCGACTGTTGGGCGGAGGTGCTAAACTTCCAAGAGAAACGGAAATCAAGGGAGGCGTACAGTAGGCAATTCTTTGGTACTAAAGTTGTGGTGAGTGATTTGAGTATAGACATTATTTGTGTAGATTGATGTTTTCTGTGGAAAAGTAGTTACAGTGTGCCGAGTGCTTATCCTTATTAATTTCTCTTTTGTGAAAGTTTCCGTGGATGTTAACAACTGAGAAAGGGGGAGTCGAGGCGCGGATGCACAAGTTCCGGGTTGGAATAAAAGGTGGGGTTAACAGCGCTGAAAAAGATCCTGATTTTAGAAAGCACGACATTGTTTTCTTCCCGATCTTGGGGCACAAACATTTTTACTTGCTAGTGTTTGAGTTACGGGACCCCAGAATTTATGTTGTTGATAATGACAAAGCCAGACAAGGACAGCCGATAGAAGATAGTGTATACTACCTCCACAAGGACACACCGTATAAGTTTGTAAGTTTTTAAAATGACCCATGTTGTAACGTAAGGTTGATTGTATTCAAGATGTGTTTTTTTATATTGAGCATGGCTTGTATATGTATATGCAGAAAGATATGTTTGTGCAATACCTTCGGGAGGTTGGGAATCCGCGAGCCGATGACATTGACTACTGCAACATCCAGCGTTTGCCGGTTAGTTGGGCGACCACAACAAACAAAACTGATTGTGGGGTTTTCTTGATGCATCACATGGAGTGCTACATGGGGAGACACAAAAGTTTTAACTGTGGGTTCAGCATGAGTGGGGCGAAGAAGATGGCGGAGGTGCGGAAGTTGAGAAAGAGGTATGCTGCGCACATCTTATGTTCGGAGGTGAATGTGCTGCTGCCTAAAATCCAGCAGGATTGCCGGTTAGAGTAACGTGTGTTAGGGGGTGAATGGTATTTACTGTAGGATAGGTGTAGCGTTAGATGTGCCAGCTAAAATCCAGGGAGTGTCATGTACTTTGCTTTTGGGTTGTTGCTTTAAACTTATTGTGGGATATGTGTTTTATGGGTGTGGCATGTACCAGGTCTTTTGGCGAAAGACTGACTATGAGAATTTTGTCTGACTAAAACTGATGTCTATTAACTTGGTTATTGTATACTCTGAAGAATATTGATGTATTCTAGCATGTGTTAGAATGTTGTTGAAGTAGTTGATAATGTTTTAAATGAGGATGTTTTAAATTATATATTGGTAGGTGTAACATTTAAGGAAATGTGAAAAATGCTGCTTCCTGTTATCAAGGGGCCCACTATTCTCAAAATGTAGTAGGATTCTTGGAAGTTGGGGAAAGTTGGTGGCAGAAGTCCACTAAAACTTAACTGTTGGTGGCTAGAAAACAACTTTATTGGAAAAGGAACCATTGCTTTTTTGCCCCATATGGTCACATCAAAGTCAAGTCACAACAACCATATTAAATGTATCATTGATATACCTCTATAAGTAGTGTAATGAAGAACCAAGGCATATTATGTAATACTTCACTACTTCAGTACACCAAAAAAGTTTTAGTGGTTCCAAAGTATGCTAATGTGATGGACACTTATAAAAATAAGGTCACGTCTACACCACCAGGCGTGGAGAAGCTGCATCAAAAGAGGAAGGAAGCATGTGAGGGTCGGTACGGGGTGTGCTACGCAAGAAAAGTGTTTCACAAGAAGCCCGAAGACATGAAAACTGGAGGAGCTTCTGGTGATGATGATTCAGAGAGCAGAGCAAACAATGTAGCTGATGTAGCTGGTGGTTCACAGGAAGCGTCACGCCGTACGGAACACGTTCAACCAGAAGCCCGACTTTTGAAGGGACTACCAGATGAGTTGGTTAGGTTGCCGACGGATCTAGACCATGAATTATGTGGTTGCCCGTTGTGTCCATACTCACCCGAAACAATCAAGTCCTGGTGTTACCATGACCCATGGGAGAGTGAGCGTAGCCCCTCTCCTCTGTACTTTCATGATGAGGATGTTGCCACACCATGATGAAAAGCTTCGCCGAGATGGAGGATAAGAAGGGGTAGTTAGGATGTGGTAAGTGGTTAATATTTTTTTTTGGTCCTGGGTTGATGCCACGGCTCGGTAGTCGATCCATTGTTTTAGGTGCGGTTGTAACCTAGTAGTAGAATGTGTGGTTAAGTTGGCTAGTTGTGAAGTTTAATTCTATAACCTGATGTGTCTTAATATATAAGTTATTGGTGTGGTTAAAACCTTTTGTGTTGATCCTTTACAGTTAAAAAAACCCTAGGAACAGGGCTAACATGTGTTAAGCATCTGTTTTGATGCTGTTGTAAAATATAAACCAAAACCACAATTATCCATGCATATAATAATAAGATAGGCCTGTTAATAGCAAACAGAGGTCGACAAAATTTGGCGTACAAAACATAAAGTGCCGAAGGCCATAAACGTTTTTACAAGACAGGATATGATAAAATGGGATAAAAATAGTTCCACCTTCTTACACTCGTAACAGAAAAAGGGAGGATGAAGTTAGAAGACTGTTACATGTGTGTAAGAAGGCCAAAAAGATAGAGTTTCCTATATAACCTGACGTGTCTTAATATATGAGATATTGGTGTGGTTAAAACCTTTTGTGTTGATCCTTTACAGTTAAAAAAAACCCAGTTACAGGGCTAACATGTGTTAAGCATATGTTTTGATGCTGTTGTAAAATATAAACCAAAACCACAATTATCCATGCATGAAACTAATAATAAGATAGGCCTGTTAATATCAAACAGAGGTCCACAAAAGCCGGCCTACAAAACATAAAGTGCGGAAGGCCATAAAGTTTTTACAAGACTGGATATGATAAATGGGATAAAAATAGTTCCACCTTCTTACACACGTAACAGAAAAGGGGAGGATGATGTGAAAAGACTGTTACATGTGTGTAAGAAGGCCAAAATGACGAGAGTCTCCCATTACATAGTACTAGTAAACGAAAAGACAGATTTTAATCAGAGAGGGAGGCACCAGGGGTGGCCTGCCTTTGTTGTTCAGCAGCTGCCTTTGCTGCTTTCATTGCGGCCACCTTAACGCAGTTGCGTGAGTCGTGGTCGTCAACATAAAGACCACAGCGTTTGCATAACCGAAGCTGCTTTGGACGTTTAGGTGGTTTTGTCTTTGCCTTCTCACCGGGTCCAGAAATGCGAGTATGTGTACCACATCCCTTATTGCGTACAACATCTGGATTAGCAACTTCGACTGGAATGTTGATTGGTTGCCCAACTATTTCTTCCATTTCACACTCGTTTGTTTCATTTTGGATTGTACCCAATGGTTGCTTGGAAAGCACATTGATCTTGAAATCCCGGAGTTGGGCAACCAATTTTGACAACGACTCCTCGTCGGTTCTAGCCACATCAACACATTCAGTAACGAGATCAAGGATTTCATTACGCATAACGGACGGTGCGTGTGGGTTGACGCCGTATCGGCTGGAAAGTGAAAAAACCTGTTTTGGGAGGGCATCTCGGCGCCACCTGTCGTTTATGTATTGGGGGGTATTTTTGCAACATTTTTCATTCGATATACGCAAAAGACATGGCGACACAGATATCCGATACGTGTGAAATTTCTGCATGAGCAGCTGGCGGAGTGGTCTACAGTGTTATATGTAACCTGTTAGGAACAGAAAGAGCAAAAAAAAAAGTTGTTATATCTAACATATGTTAGCGGATTGGTAATAATGAAGTTGCCTAACATGTGTTACCTGATAGACGTTTATGATGTCGTTCCTTTTGTCCAAATGAGTGATGTCTAGCACAAGAGTGGTATTGCTGTAATCGCTTTGGTTTGTGATGTAGCATAAAAACTTCCCTTTAATTATTTCCTTTTGAACTTGCGCGAAAACAGCGTTTGTGTAAATGGCGAACGCGTGCTGCTCTATTGCTAATTCGGCCAAGCCCTTGAACACCGTGGATGAGGTTTTGTACTCGGATACACGTTGCCGATAACGTTGGCTATCTACCCTATTTTCAAAGCACGTCATAAATTGTACAAGCGTGTTTGCGCTTGTTGAGTTGACCTTGAAGGTAGCGTTAGAGCTTTCGCAGCGTGAAGTGGTCTTCATCAAGCAACACATTGGCAGTTCCCTGAAGTAGGCTGGTACCCAAAGATGTTTGATGTTGTACATGTCGTTCAACCAAGTGTGGTCTTGTAGGCCAAATGTTTCTAGGAGGTCAGCCCAGCGGGACTCAAACGTTCTGGTTTGATATAAACATTCCAAACCAACCGGTGAATGCAGGACCGAACATTAGTGTTGTCAAGAAGGTCCGCAGAGATCTGGGATATTAAATAGTTACTAACACATGTTAGATTAAACAGTTTAAAAACACATATAAATCTGTGATGTTGAATAACACATGTTAAAGGCTAACAATTTAACTTAACCTTGGAAGGTAGTTTTTTCATTATATGCCACATGCATAGACGATGGCGTGATTCAGTAAAGACCAGAGGAACAGCTTGAAGCATGGATGGGTCTTGATCACTCAGCACGAGAGTTGGTTGAGTACCGTGTGCCTTCAATAAAGCCTTAAGCAACCACACATAAGATTCAATGGACTCGGTAGATATCAAACCCGCACCAAATGTAACACATTGGAAATGATGATCTACACCCGTGAATGGCACAAAAACCATCTTGTACCTATTAAAAAAATGGATTTGAGGTTAACAAAATGTAACACTTTTTTGGTTTGGTTTGTATACTTGGATATCAGGCCTAACACATGTTAAAGGGGGGGCTAACCTGTTAGTGCTGTAAGTCGCGTCAAAGGCGAGGACATCGCCAAAAGCTTTGTAGTTTATCTTTGAAATCTCATCAGCCCAGAATACAGAAGACAACTTTCCATTTGATACAGTGTAATCAAAATAGAAGTTGGGTAGGTTGTCAAAGCGCTCACGCAAGCGTTCAAGGAAAACTTGTGCGTCGCGTTCACCAATAAAAATTCGCAACTGGTGGCTAAAATTTTTAAAATCCACCGGAGTCCCATTGACATTGTGATGCCCCCCTTTTAAAGCTACAAGACATCTATAAGCTCTCATGGGTCCGATACGGTTTAGACTCATATTGTGAATGAATTGTTTGGTGGAGAATGACAGCTTCCGTGATATCTTGCTAAGATCACGGTTGTAATTCTCAACAAGTTCATGATTGTGAATATCATTGAAACTCATAACTGTGTATGTATCATTAGAGATTGAGACTAGAATGCTTGCCTTACAGTCACACCATGTGAAGTTGGTTTTCCTAGACTTTACAGAAGATTCATCAAGTGTGTCAAAAGTCCTCTTGCGTTGTGGTTTCCCGTATTTTGAGCATCGAAGATACTTGTGTGTGGGAATTCCATTCCAGACTTTAGTTTGGCCTTTTTTAACAGAAAAACCAGCTTCAAACGCATAAAGTTAATACATGGAAATAACAGCTTCAAATGTTGGATAAGATTTCCCACACACTGGTATGAACTTATCAGCAACGGTAGGAATCCAGTAACGGGTTCCCTGTGGGGTATCAAAAACGAAGTATGGATGGACTGGCCCTGCATCATAAAACGAAAAGGTTAGGAATCTGGTATATGGCAGGACAAAAGGTTAGAAGCCTGGTATATGAGTATAAAGTGGCCCTGTGATGGTCCAGAACCATCACCCGGCATGTGAGCGTAGCCAGAATCTTGGAATGCTACATATGAACATTATGCAATATGTTTGAACTATGCCATATCTGGGGAAGAAAAATCAAAACGAGTGTATAGAAAAACAAACCTTGATCAGTATCCATAACCTCGTCAGAATGGAAATCGCTGTTCATGAAGTTGTTGGATATCAGAACATCCGGTGATCTAACAGGGTCTTCAGATGATCGAGAACCATCAACAGGCATGTAAGTATATACAGAAGCTTCGAATGGAACAGCTGAACATTGCCATGCAGTATATTTGGATTATTCCATTAAAAAAAATGTCAAATAACACAAAAAAAAACATAGATTCGAGATAGTTAAGTTAGATAAAGAGACAAACCTTGAGCATTTAATTCGTCGTCAGTTTGAAAGTCACTGGTAAGGAACCTGTTGGGGAAACTATGGACCGGCGACATTAACTCCCAGGTTGGTGGATTTGTCTCCATGGACATTAATGGAGAAAGCATAATTTGGTGGAGAAGATGATAATGGAGGTTCTTTTAATGAAGATATAAAATACCATAAAATGAAATACTGAAAATGAAATATGGGGTGGCTGATTTTTTCAAATGAGTTGATGGGGCATTAAATGATCATGTCAGATCAAATTGGGAAAATAACTTGGGTTGGGAAATTACTAATATAACCTTGAAAGCAAAATGGATTAGCAAGGGACTATGGCCACGTGGATAAATATAGTCCACAAGTAGAGTTTGCTAAGTTTTTTACCAAAATGGGGTTTTTCATATAGCATTGTCCTATATATATATATATATATGAGTAAATTACAAGTTTTGTCCTTTGTGTTTACACCAAATTGCAGGCGCTGTCCTTTAGCGCAAAAGTTGACAAGTTTTGTACTTTATGTTTCAAAATCTTGCACGGTTTGTTCTTTGAGCCTAACCCAGTCAGATTTTTTGGTTAAATATGGTCATATGCCTTGCACATGAGGGCATACTTGTCTTTTCACCTTTCTAGAGGTTATTGAGTAAATAACTTATTATTGAGGAATTAATTCATATATATATATTAAAAAATAACTCTCTCTCTCTCTCTCAACTCACTGCTTCTCTCTAAACCTGCAACAACCCTCCATCGCTATCCACACCATCACATACATTATCCCAAAAGCTAAAAATACTAAAGTAGTCACACACACCTCTTGAATGTCGTCATAACCAAGTTGTTTAACAGTTGGAACTTCGGAGATTTCACAATTTCAAACATCACCGACAGGAGTAATCACAGGAGTTGTGGAGAGCGAGGATGATAACCAATGAGGCTCGCCATCAATTTTTGAAAACGATAGGCAATTCATCGGCGGCGTACCTCCATTTTGTTCATAAATTATAACAAAAAGTATTGAAAGGGTAAGCTAATTTTTTTTTGAACGGCCGACAGAAAAATTTTATTCAATGTAGCAAGATGCTACCCACCAACATATACAACGTTTACACCCAATTACATCATTCGACACCAAACAATACTAAATTACATCAACATATAGCACCCAAATTAAAATGACCCCAATCCTCCCATGTTAATGCCCCCACTTTTGCTCTACTTTTAACCCATAGGTACGCCATCGATTTGATCTCATCCAGACTCCTAGCCGTATTTGGTATAACCTGTCTGAATACGGCTTCGTTTCTAGATTTCCAAATGCTCCAAAAACCCACCAAGATAAGGGCATGTATTACCTTCCTTTTCTTCCTCGATCCTGAACTTGACTGGTGCACAGTAAGTAGATCATTTATTCCGAACGCAATGACCGGTGGGATCATACACCAACTCGCCAAATTCTGCCATATCGATTGTGCATATTGACACGAGACGAATACATGGTCACATGTCTCCTCATAATCACCACATAAGACGCACATTCGATTCTGAACTGGAACATTCCGCCTAGCCAAAGCGCACTTGGTCGGCAATCTCTCCATCTCTGCTCTCCATGCCACAATTCCGACCTTTTTTGGGACCCAATTGTTCCATTCAAAAACTCGACTAGGACTGACTCGATTCATTGAACTAAGAATCTTCTTGATACTCGCAACAGTGAACTTCCCATCCGGTTCATGCTTCCATTTCCATACGTCCGCACCGAGTGACACAGCCCGATTATCAAACATAGATTCCAGCTGCTGTAATTGAACTGCAGCAACAGTACCGAGACCAGGCCGAGCCCAGGCCCGGTATCAACTGGGTTTTGAACTTTGTTTCTTTATGTCGTTTTCAACTATGTTTTTATGGCGTTTTTCTGAAGTGAGTGTTTTTATGGTGTTTTTCTGAAGTGGGTGTTTTTCTGGCGTTTTCAACTGGGTTTTCATGGGTTTTCTTTTCTAAACTATGTGTTTTATGGAGTTTTCAACTGGGTATTTTCATGGCGTTTTTCTGAAGTGGGTGTTTTTATGACGTTTTCAACTGAGTTTTTCATGGTCTTTTTCTGAACTAGGTGTTTTATGGCGTTTTCAACTGTGTATTTTCATGGTGTTTTTTTTTTAATTGGGTTTTATGGCGTTTTTATCTGTACACCCAATTCATGTCAATTTTTTTTAATTTCAAAAGTATAGCAATAATATACCCATCGAAAAGATAATAAAACACTCGATTTTATGGTGTAATTTTTTGAAAAAAATAAACACGTATAGAAAAGTTACGAGAGTTTAAAAAAGACGGTGAAATATGCATGTGACTTGCATGTGCATGGTTTTGGCATGTGAGTGGCATGTGCATGGGTTTTTTATAACATTACCCTTAGTGTAAGTTAACATCAACGCCACATGTCAACACCAAAATCGTTCTCATCGTTTTCACACTATTGGGTGTTTTCTCTAGATCTTGCCCCTATATATAGGGTAGGGTTTACGTGAGAATCACCTTTATTGTGAGAACCGCGAGAATCAATGTGAACACAACAAAATAAACCTACTACACCACCCAAAACCTAACCCCCCCTACCCAAGCTAAATGCTAAAAACTAACCCCCCCCCCCACCCCCCAAAAACCTAACCCCCCCCCCCCCCCCCAAGCTAAAATGCTAAAAACTAAACCCACAAAAAATCTAAAAAAAAAGACACAAATTTTTTTTTAATAATTTTTACATTAAAATCGCTATTTTTAGTAGCCAAAAAAAATTTTTTTTGCTACTAAAAGTAGCGATTTTTTATAAAAAATGTTAAAAAAAATTTGTGTGTTTTTTAGTTATTTTTAGGTATTTTTGGTTGTGTTCACATTGGTTCTCTCGGTTCTCGCAATAAAGGGTGGTTCCTAACGGATCCTTCTCCTATATATATATATATATATATAGGGTTCATACGAGAATCAACTTTAGGGCAAGAATCATGAGAACCAATATGAACATAACCAAAAAACCCAAAACAACAATGAACCCCCCACACCACCGCCACCCAAAAACTAAACCATACCCCACCAAAAAGTGAGAAATTGGGAACCATGTTAAAAATCAATTTTTAATTTTTTTTTCGAATCTTTTACATATAAATACATGAAGAAGCCTTTACAATAAAAAAAATTTAAAAACAAAAAAAAAATTCTTAAAAAACAGTAAATAAAAGGCAAAGAAAATTACAATTTTTTATTTGAATAGTTTAAGACATCTTTATATGCAAAAAACTTCAAAAAATAATTTTTAGCATTTTAAGTTTAATTTTTAATGTATATTTAACATGTTAAATACACTGTTCCCTAGTCCCCCACTTTTTTAGCGTTCTTCAATTAACCTCACACTATATATATATAGTGAAAAGTTTAAATAAAACAGGCTCTTAACGTGCAATGGTATGCGACCACCAATATAACATGCGTAACTATGCAATAAACGTGCGTAATTATGGTTAACCCAACCTATGTGTAATTATGCAAATAACATGCGTAACTCGGTCATCCGAATGGACATCCAATCGAATGGGCATCTGACCGGATGACCATCCGTCCGGATGGCCATCCGACCGACACAACCCTTCGCGTACGGACTTAAACCCTCCCTCTCACTCTATAAATACCGCCGTACACCTCCTTTTCTCGGATTTGACACTTCCATCCGCTCACACGCTCTCATTCACTCTTAGTCGCGATTCAAGGCTTTTTGGTAAGCTTTTCTCCTGAAATCTTGTACAATCTTCATCTCTAATCACTTCTACATCATCTTCTTCATCAAGATCACACACAAACACTTACTTTTTCTCTGAAATCACTGATTTAGACCACTTGAAGGTGGTTTCCACCCGTTTTGCTTCGGCAAACGGTTAAGGAACACCATTTGGTCGAGAATGGCTCTAGATCTGAAGGATTTCCACACTTTAACTTATTCTCAACAAGATTTCAATACTTTTCATCTATTTTCAACTTTTCTTCGCTTTTCTACTCAAAACTGATGGAATCCGGACTACATCAGACTCCCGACTCGTTCGTTAGTCGAGAGTCGGCTTGAAAACGGATTTCCACCGGAGAGTTGGACCGACTAACAGATCAAACATGAATCTTCATCAAGAACAGTAAGTTTGATCGAATGGGCTGAAACCATCTGATCGAATGAGCTAGGCTTGGTGTATTCTCGTTGTTTGACACACCGTCTCCGTTAAACTACAAATTTTATTTGGAAAACTTGTAAAATTTTCAAATCACTAAACAAACCACTCGAATAGCCATCCGATCGAATGGTCATCCGTCCGGATGACCCGGTATCTATGTCTCACACTGTTTAAGCGACGTTTTTACAAAACTTCGAATTTTAAAAGATTTTACAAACAAACACACCTCATTCGAATGACCATCCATCCAGATGACCATCCGCTCGAATGGGTTATACTTATCCGTTCGGATCACCATCCGAACACTTCACCATTCGACACTCTATTTATGCACTGTTCCACGCTCTGCTCAACGACTTATGCTTCTGTACACAGGCTAACTCAACGCGCTCCCTTCAATCCAATACAGACTGTGTTTACTAGCTAAACACGCACTGTGAGTATACTCGAACCCATTTTCTTTTAACGCACTTTTGGGTGTTACATACGTTCTAAATTAAAACACAACACAAACACTTTACAACGCTAACCGCTGTCGCAGCCCCTGACCACTACCCCGGGAGCGGGCGCCGCGAGCATCCAGATGGGTGGTATCGGTGTTAATTAATTTGGCAGCGGAATACATTAGGACCGTAGTTAGGAAATGTTTTTATCAGAGTAAACCACCAACTTTTATAATAGAGTAAATTACAAGTTTTGTCCTTTATGTTTGCATCAAATTTCAGGCGCTGTCCTTTACCTTTAAAATTGTCAGGCGGTGTCCTTTATGTTTCAAAATCTTGCACGTTATGTCCTTTAGGCCAAACCCAGTTAGATTTTTCAGTTAAATCTGATCATCCAAGGGTAATTTTGTCTTTTTACCTATATATTTAATATTGTTATTAAAAAAATACTATTATTATTATTATTATTTACTATTTATTTATATATATACATACAAATATCTATTAAACCATATTTCACATCTTGATGAAGCCCTCTCTCTCTATCAGACTCTCTCTACCATCAACCACCGCCTCAACCACCATCAACCACCGCCTCAACCACCGGCCACTCGTGCAACCACCATCGAACACCCCGCTCTATCTCTGTCTCTATACCCAACCACCACAGGCGCCACAAGTCACCACCGCCCCCATCCCACTCTCTCTATTGCAGATGGTGGGTGGTTGCAGATGGTTCCAGATGGTGGAAGATGGGTGGTTGCAGATGGTGGAAGATGGGTGGTTGCAGATGTTGAAGAATTCGTTTTTAGGGATTTGGGGATTTTTGGGGGATGTTTTGAGAACTAGTAGTTTGAACATGAAAATCAACAAAAGATGATGTGAATAAATTATTCAGAGTAAGCTAATATGGTTGTAGAAACATTCGATTATGTGTTTTTAAGAGAATTGCAGAAACATTATATGGTTGTAATTGTAGATGTTTTAAAAAAAAATCATTTGGTTCTTTTTGCGTGGGATAAGCGTGAATATACAATGGTCAATTGATTTCGACTTGAGGGATAGATTGTAAGCTAATAAATCCTGCTACTTGTAATGAAAGGCTGTTTATCTGATCTAGATGTAAGTTTCTGGCTGCTTGCTTCTGTTATCGCTACTTGTAATGAAAAGCTAATCTTATTGTCAATTGATGTGCATGAAATTGTATCGTGTTTTAAAATTATCGACGTTGTATACGTTTGAGTGGGATCAGGAAATGGCATATCTGCATCTATTCTAGTGAGAATTAGGAGTTGGCAGCATCCGTCAAGACCGAATACCCAACCCAGGACCTACCGAATACATGTTATCGTGTGTGAGGTATGTATTGGCAATTGTTTCATGATATTTTTGTGATTTTTTGGATCTGTTTGTGTTGTTTTGGATCTGTGAGGATATGTATTGGCAAATGTTTATGTTTGGGTTTAAAATTGATGATGATTGATGATAATGTTGTTGCTGCTGTTATTGTTGTCCCATTTAAGAATATGCAGATCATTAATGTTGAAGACGATCATAGGGAAACATGGTGGGGATTTTTTTGGTTGCCGGATTTGGTGGTCAGCGGTGGTGGTGGTGGTGGTTGTGGTGGCTGGAACCAGCTTTATCAGATGTTAGAGAGAGAGAGAAGAGAGAGAGAGTGTTTATAAAATAGTGTTTTACTTTTAAGTTTGTACAAAAATGGCCCCTGAATACAAGTTCTTTACAAAATAACCCCTGTATAGTTGAAATGACAATACTACCCTCATGTGCCCTGCACATGCCTTCATTTAACTGAAAAAATTAACTGGGTTTGCCTTAAAGGACAAAACTTGCAAGATTTTGAAACATAAAGGACACCGCCTGACAATTTTAAAGACAAAGGACAGCGCCTGCAATTTGGTGTAAACATAAAGGACAAAACTTGTAATTTACTCTTTATAATAATTAAGCTTTAGGATAAAACCTAAGTTCATTTGACAATACATTTGTAGGGATAAACCCTAATTATTGAAAACAAAAACTTCTTGTTTATTTAGGTAACTTTTATAGCCACTTTTCCAAGCATTCAGTGCTCTCCAACTGGCTTCTATTTGGCTTTCACATTGTGTTACCTGAAACGTGTTTTAAAAACATTTTATAAGCAAGAAATACTGGTGAGTGCATCCCAGTTTAATCAAAACAGCTTTATCACTTTACAGCATTGAGGGCATCCATAATTATATTTGTTTATATCTACTCAATTACTCATTCAGTACTGTCAACACCTGAGTTGTGGGTCATATTAACCATTGGCTAACTCTTTGTCCAATGGTAACGTTTTCCACATTTTGTATACAAAACCCCCAACATACCGGCACTAATTGTAGAATCACAAATACTCAATTATTGTTAAGTGTAATCTAAAACATTTGAGGTTTTGGTAAAACATTTTGACTCACAAAAAGATTTACAAAAAGAGACTGTACTCACATTGCAAATTTAGGTAAAACTAAAGCTTCTTGAGAATCTCCTGGTTATTATCTAATAAATCATATAATGCACATGTGTTAATAAAATAACCCAATTCAAATTAACCGTACAACTCGAGACAAAATTCCAATGACTGAGTTGGGCAGAGCCGACATGCATTACGGAATCCTAAATCAATCGGGTGTACACACGATACAGAATTCCAATGACTGGGTCGGGCAGAGCCGACATGCATTACGGAATCCTAAATCAATTGTGTAGGGTAATAGCAGGGTTATAGTACTTACAACGAGACAAAGCTTCGCTTTATAGTGGGTATTATGCCCGGGTATAGTAATAGTCTACAGAAAGTTTGAGAGAGAATTCTGAAATTGAACGATTTGGAAATGAGCTGATCGACCTCTATTTATAGGCTGGACTAGGGCGGCTTGCGCCCCGCGAAGACCAAGACTAACTCTCTCGCGGCCCGCAAGAGAGTGCGTGTCGATTATAGCTTCGATGAGTCAGGGGTATGGCCTTGCCGAGTCACCTGCCACGTGGCGGTATTACTTGACTGGCAAACAAGGCCAGTCGCGGCCCGCGACTTCATGAGGCTACAAGGGTCGCTCCCTGCGAGCGACTTATGAACTTTGTTTTTCTTGTTTTTAATAAGTACAAGAGTATTTCGGGTCCGTTTCTCACGTACGGGGTGTATTTTAGGACATTTAGGGGTGTCCAAAAATGTTTTTGGAAGGGTTGTTATATCCTCCCCACCTTGTTTTGGATCTCGTCCTCGAGATCTACTAGAACAGGTGTGGGTATTTACTTTGCATCTCTGACTCGAGGTCCCAAGTTTTTCGTTTACCACTATGTCCTTAAGAGGTATCACTAAAGATTTATCAGCTAAACACTTTTTGAGATTACATACATGAAACACATCATGTATTATTGCCATTTCCTCTGGCAGTTGTAGCTGATAGGCTACAGGTCCTATTCTTCTAATAATCTCAAAAGGTCCAACATACCTGGGGCTTAGCGTTCCCCTCTTAATGAATCTGACTACGCCTTTCCATGGAGAAACCTTTAATAATACTTTATCTTCTACTTGAAATTCTAAAGGTTTTCGTCTTTTATATGCATAACTTTTTTGACGATCTCGTGCTGCTTTTAGTCTTTCTTTGACTTGAATTATCTTATCTGTCGTTTCCTGTACTATCTCGGGTCCAGATAAATGCTTCTCTCCAATTTCTGCCTAACAGACTAGAGTTCTGCACTTTCGTCCATAAAGTGCTTCGAATGGTGTAGCATTAATGCAAGTATGATAGCTGTTATTGTAGGAAAATTCTATTAATGGTAAATGGTCATCCCAGTTTCCTCCAAATCAATTACACAGGCTCTAAGCATATCTTCCATCGTCTGGATTGTCCTTTCGCTTTGTCCATCCGTCTGTGGATGATAAGCTGTGCTTAGATTTAACCTTGTTCCCGTTGCTTTTTGGAAACTTGTCCAAAAATGAGAAGTAAAACGGCTATCTCTATTGGATACGATAGATAAAGGAATTTCGTGTAATGAAACTATTTCATTTACATATAGCTTGGCTAACTGTTCCAAACTGAAAGTTTCCTTCATGGGTAAGAAATGAGCAGATTTGGTCAATCCGTCTACAATCACCCAGATTGTATTATTTCCTTTTCTTGTCTTGGGTAATTTGGTAACAAATTCCATTGTTATTAATTTCCATTTCCATATTGGCATTTCTAGTTGCTGCAATAAACCTGAGGGTTTCTGAAGCTCAGCTTTAACTTGTGAACAAGTTAGACATTTAGCTACATAGTTAGTGATATCCTTTTTCATTCCTATCCACCAGAAATTCTTTCTTAGATCTTGATACATCTTATCACTTCCAGGATGTATCGTATACTTAGACTTATGAGCTTCTTATAGAATTATGTGGCGTAAGTTTCCTTGTTCAGGTATCCACATCCTTTTCTTATGGAATTTTCAAATTCTATTTGTTCCTTCTTCTAACTCCTTAATCATTCCTTATAATTTTTCAGCATCGTCCTTGATTGTTGTTTACTGTACTTCTCTAATTTGCTCATTTAAATTTACTTGTAGATTTAATCTGAGAGAATGTACCCGTTTCGGCTTTTCATGATACTTTCAACTTAAAGCATCAGCTACTACATTAGCGTTTCCAGCATGATACTGGATATCACAATCATAATCGCTAAGAACATCCATCCAGCGTCTCTGTCTCATATTTAATTCTTTTTGCCCAAAAATATATCTTAAACTCTTATGATCGGTGAAGACAACAAATTTATTTCCATATAAATAGTGTCTGCAAATCTTAAGGGCAAAAACTATGGCTCCTAATTCTAGATCATGGGTTATGTAATTGTCTTCATGTTTCTTAAGTTGTCTAGAGGCATAAGCTATAACCATTTGACGTTGCATCAACACACATCCATATCCTAACTTAGACGCATCACAATAGACTATAAAGTCCTCAGTTCCTTCTTGTAATGCGAGTATGGGTGCGTTGGTTAACCTTTGCTTTAGAATCTTAAAAGCTTCTTCCTGCTTCGGTCCCCATTCAAACTTAACTGATTTACAGGTCAGTTTAGTTAATGGAATGGCTATTCTAGAGAAATCTCGGATAAATCGTCTATAATATCCTGCCAGTACAAGAAAACTTCGTACTTTCGTTGGTGATTCAGGGACTTTCCACTTGGTAATCGCCTCGATCTTTGTGGGATCCATATGAATTCCTTCATGATTGACCAGATGTCCAAGGAATTGCACTTGTAACCAAAATTCATATTTTGAGAATTTAGCATAAAGATTCTCTTTTCTCAACAACGTGAGGAGTGTATGCAGATGCGTTGCATGTTCCTCTTTACTATTAGAGTAAATTAGAATATCATCTATAAAGACAATTATGAATTTATCCAAGTATGGTTTACAAATCGTGTTCATAAATGCGGCTGGGGCATTGGTTAAACCAAATGGCATGACGGTAAATTCATAATGACCGTATCTCGTTCTGAAAGCAGTTTTAGGAATGTCATCTTCCTGTACTTTCAGTTGATGATATCCTGAGCGTAAATCAATCTTAGAAAATAAGCGAGCTCCTTGAAGTTGATCGAACAGAGTATTTCGGGGCCACGTGGCGGTGTTACTTGACCGGAAAACAAGGCCAGTCGCGGCCCGCGACTTCATGAGGCTAACGGGGTCGCGCCCCGCGAGCGACTCATGAACTTTGTTTTTCTTGTTTTTAACAAGTACAAGAGTATTTCGGGTCCGTTTCTCACGTACGAGGTGTATTTTAGGACATTTAGGGGTATTCAAAAATATTTTTAGGAGGGTTGTAATAACCGCTCCCGCATGCTATACGTGATCTATAAATGCTTGTACTATGCTTATACAGTGTTACACCATACCGCCTCTAGCAACGATAGTACTATAGTTTAGACTCAGCACCTGTCGTGGACGGGGGTTGCTAGGGATCACATTTACTTTACTTCACGTATTCGCTGAACATGTGTCGCACATACTATACAACGCAGTCTCGTGATTAAGTTGTAATCATTATTTGATAGTTACTTGCTTCGCCCATTACGTGATACATGCTGGTTATGCGTAAAACGCTTTTGCTACTATATGCTATTCAAACTTGTGTACTCACCTTTACATTTTATGTATTGACTTTATTTTAACGTATGTGACAGGTTGATTTGGATGCCATGATGAAAAGAGCTACGAAGTCTAGAAACTCACTAAATAAATCTGAGTTGTCAGAACAGTATTTGTTTTTTAGACTAATATTTGTAATGACTATTTTGCTTTATATTTTTTATAGTATGGGATATTGAACGTTAAATATATCGTCATTAATACTTGTTATGGATTCTCATGAACAATCTGTTTCGCTCAGTGCCACGCCCCGATGATTCCGCCATCGGTTGGGGTATGACATAACAATCCGGTAAATCATTCGCGAACAAAAGACATCGACGTTAGGCATCACTTTATTCGTGATTGTGTAGAGAAAGGGTTAATTGAGGTGGTTAAGGTTGACACGCTTGACAAATATGCTGACATTTTTACAAAGACATTTGATCGGACTAGATTCGAAGATCTAGTCCACATAATCGGTATGATTAACCATGAGTAGGGTTCTCAAAAGCCCACGTGGAAGCTCTAGTCTTAATTTTAGTTTGTATGTTGGATACCAAGCGAGTAATGTCAAGTTAATGCAATTATATCCCAGGTTCTTAATGATAATATTCAGGCACCTGATCCCTGATCTACCTCTTCACGAGGATGTGATCTGTATCAACAGGATGAAATGGCGTGATATATTTTCATGGATTGTAAGAAAGCTACTCCATTCGTTCATGCTAATGCTCTTCTGATGGATACTCCTTTGCTTAGTGCAATTGTTCAAGAGGAGAATTATGATCCAACAACTTAGATTGAACTTTTGAACTAAGTAGTACAGTTGTTTGAGGCGGTTGAAGATGAGGATGCTCCAGTTCATGTTCACCGGCCGGTGGCCGTTCAACCTCCGGTTGATCTTCAACAGCCACTAGTTGTCATAGACGAACCAGTTGCGGAAAAACCAGTTGTAGATGAGCATGTAGTCGGTGAACCTGTTGTCATGGAACCTGTACAAGAACAAATTCACGAACCAGTTGAAGAAGGTTGTGTAGATGCTGGTGAGGCTAGTAATTGTCACACCCCCAAAATACCACTTGTGGGGTTTTACCGCAAGGCGTGTGACCTACCAGGATCTAGCCAGTAATCATGTCAAACTAATAGTAACAATACAAAACACAATCATCATGTTCAACATGAATAGTGCATTTCAAATTAAACGTTACAAACAAAAGTATGTATTCAGCGGAAGCAAGGTATTTGTTTTCAAAACAATCAAATCCAAATTGTTTTAACATGCATAGTATTAAAAGTTCTCATCAGCTGGCGCGCCCCATGGCACTTCCAGCTTCCCAGACTGCAAGTTCCCATGCAATGATATACCTAACAACCAGAAAGCATGCAGCAGAGTGTTAATATAAAGTTGGCGAGTTCATAGTTTTGTTCAACGTAAATCATGTAAATGTTTAGCTTTAAAGACATGTCAAGAAATAATAAACTCGGTACCGATATGACTGATTATGTTTGTTGTGCCCTCATCAACGTTTATCAACATTATTCCAAAATGATTAGCTTTAAAGACATGTCAAGAAATAATAAACTCGGTACCGATATGACTGATTATGTTTGTTCACGCCCGGCTCCTAGCACGGTGTGAGGTTTGTCAAACCTAATAGCGCTATCAATTAATACCCCGTTGTCTCCCAGACAACAGGCTCGGTAATACGTAGGAACTTACATGATAGAGATTGAGTTTATTAACTGACATCGAAATTAAGCTACAACATTTATTAAAAAGTATTCCTCCCAGGAATAGTGGTTTGTCCCCCCGGGATGCATGCTTGTGAAAGAATAGTGAACTCATCTTAGTTTGTTCGGTATGTGTTAACGTGCTTCTACGCGTTAATAAAGTGTTAGGTCTGTTACACGCAACCAAATGTACAATAAGTGTAAGTATGTAAACATGTAGGGTTTCGCAATACCCTAGTGTCCAAACAACCAAGTGTTTACTATGATCAGATTAACAAGTTTCACATATGGTAACACACAGTGGATTTCTCTAGTTGGTGACATTAGTCGATGACATATAGTGTGTTTTTGAAAGACTCAGACATCACATGTTGATAAACTCGCATATATATAGTCTAACAATGAACTCATGCTTATACATATATACTCGGAATAATATCAACTCAGAACAAACATGAAATCCACATAACCTCGGAATCACTTAACAATCTCGGGATTAACATATACACTCGGACAGTTATATAACTCGAACTATCATACATACCCGGAACTCATATAACAACTTCGGAACTATCATGCATATACATAAACTCGAAAATATATATATACATCCACAGACACAAAGAAAACTCGGAACACTATAATTAAATTCGGAATTTATATGTATATGTATATGTATATAGGGCCGCTAAAATGAAAACTACACTCAGTTGTGAGAACCACTCTCCACCAATCAGATAATGACAACCAAAAGGGTAATATAGTCATTTAATCAAAACCATCAAATCATCTCTCTCCTCATTAAATTCTCTTTTTAAAATCTTTTCAATTTCTCTCTCTTCACGTTTCTCTCTCCTCTTTTTGTTATTTTGTAAAAAGTTTTTGTAAAAAAAAATAAAACCGTAAAAAATGTAAAAAAATTTAAAAACATGTGTAAAAAAAAGGTTTTTGTAAAAAAAAGGTTAAAACCGTAAAAAAGTTTTCAAATAAATTTTTGTCTTTTGTAAACAAAGTTTTTATGAAAAAAAAATTTGTAAACAGTTTTTGTAAAAAAAAAATTAAAACCGTAAAAAACGTTTTCGTAAAAAAAAGTAAAAAAGATTAAAAAACATGTGTGAAAAAAAAAACGTTTTTGTAAAAAAAAGGTTAAAACCGTAAAAAAAATTCGTATAAATTTTTGTTATTTGTTAAAAAGTTTTTGTAAAAATAAAAGAATTTTAAAAAAGTTTTTTTTATAAAGAAGTTTTTTTGTAAAAAGAAAGTTTAAAACCGTAAAAAAAGTTTTCGTAAAAAAAAGTTTAAAAACGTATGTGTAAAAAAACGGCGCGTAAAAAAAACAGCACGTAAAAAACGGAGTGTAAAAGACGGAGCATAAAAAATAGGGCGTAAAAAACGACTAGTAAAAAAACCGAGTGATAAAACGACGCGTAACTACAGGGCGTGAATAAGTGGGCGTAAACCGGCGCGTAAAAAACGGCGCGTTAAAAAACGGCGCGTAAAATTAGGCGTAAAAAAACGGCGCGTAAAAACGGCCTGTAAAACCGGGCGTAAAACGGTGCGTAAAAACGGGGCGTAAAAAACGACGCCTAAAAAAACCGGCTCATAAAAATGTTGATTGTCGGTAACGAGGGCTAGAATAGCCGGATGGCCTTTTCGTATACAGTTCTGGGCTTTCATAGCTGAAATGATGCCACCATAGCACCACTCCGGTGACCTTGAACAGATAGAAAATCCCCACTAAGGAGAGGAATATGAACAATTTTCTCTTTACAGAGAATTTCAGCTCGGTGTTTGGACAACCAGTCCATACAGATGACTGCTTCAAAGCTACCAAGAGTAACAAGAATGAGGTCAATGTCAAATACTTGACCAAGTTTGCACCCAACATGAGCATGGGATTAGGGCTGTAAACGGACCGAACGAACACGAACAAAGCCATGTTCGTGTTCGTTCGTTAAGGAAATTAACATTTTCGTGAACTGTTCACGAACGCATACCAAACATAAGTTTATGTCCGTGTTCGTTCGTTAAGGAAATTCAGTTGTTCACGAATAGTTCGTGAATATTGGTCTTGAACACAAACGAACGCAAGCAAATAACAACAAATGTAAACGAACATTTAACTTGAAAATAAAAAATAAAAAATAAAAAATATTGTTATCCTTAAACATTGGATATAAGTAGTTAAATACAATCAAAACACAAGAAGTCTATTACACCACTAAATGATAAATCAAGGTTAACTAACCTAGACATAATTATCCCAAAAAAATGTCTTTGAGTGTCCAAATTTTAGCTAACTTAGAAAAAGACAGGGTTTCACGTTTTCAAAATGTTTAGATAAAAGATTTATTATTTATTATTTTTAATATAATCAAACGAATGAACATGAACAAACGTATTACCGAACGTTCACGAACGCAGTCGAACGAACGAAACCTGTGTTCGTGTTCGTTCGCTAAGCTAACCGAACGAAATTTTTTGTTCGTGTTCGTTTGTTAAGCTAATCGAAAGAACATAAACGAACTTCCCGCCAAACGGTTCACAAACGGTTCGCTGAACGTTCGGTTCATTTACAACCCTACATGGGATGCTTCTATCGGTTGACTATCAGCCAACTTTACGATGTGCTTGGTTTCAAGAGGTGTTGGGGTCGTTCCTAACAATCTATTGAATTTCAAGGACACGTAACTCCAATCGACACCAGAATTGAATAAAACAGAAGCGAAAAGATTGTTCACAGAAAACGTACCGGTCACTACGTTGTTATCATTCATGGCGTCACCCGCGCCAATCGTAAATGCTCTCTCGTGAGCACCATTTCCACCGTTGTTATTATTGTTGTTATTGTTATTGTGGTTCCCGGTGTTGTCGTTTCCACTATTGTTGGCGTTTTGGTTTTGCTGCGGGCAATCCCTTTTGAAGTGATCCTCACTTCCACACTTAAAACAACCCTTTCGGTCACCCGCACCAATCGTAAATGCTCCCCCGTGAGCTCCATTTCCACCGTTGTTATTATTGTTGTTATTGTGGTTCCCGGTGTTGTTGTCGTTTCCACTATTGATGGCGTTCTGGTTTTGCTGCGGGCAATCCCTTTTGAAGTGATCCTCACTTCCACACTTAAAACAACCCTTTCGGTCACCCGCGCCAATCGTAAATGCTCCCCCGTGAGCACCATTTCCACCGTTGTTATTATTGTTGTTATTGTTATTGTGGTTCCTGGTGTTGTTGTCGTTTCCACTATTGTTGGCGTTTTGGTTTTGCTGCGGGCAATCCCTTTTGAAGTGATCCTCACTTCCACATTGAAAACAACCATTTCGGTTACCCTTATGTTGCTGTTGTTGTTGCCTCTGTTGTTGTTGTTGCTGCTGTTGCTTTGGGAACGGAGCTTTGCAATCTTTCGCCATATGGCCCACCTTCTTACATCTCTGACATGTTTTAGTGCACTGCCCATGGTGATGGTAGTTACACTTGTTACACTTCGGTTGTTTGCCAAGGTACGAGCCCTGATTCTGAGTAGAGCCTTGGTTCTGATTAGTAGAATGGTTGAAGTTGCGGTTGTTATTGTTGTTGTTGGCCCTCTTTTGTTGCTGGCTGTAGTTAGAGGCCTTGTCTGAGTCATTCCACTTGCGTTTGTTGTCGGTAACAGGAGCAATCACAGCACCACGCGCTGGTAGTGTACCAAGTTCAACTTCCTGATCAGTAATCTTGTGAGTCAAGTCTCCAGGCTGTACCCACATCATATCATTGTTTTCGGTTGAAGGACGAGATGTCATTGAGATCCCTTTATACACAATAGCTTCCTCTTCGTTTATAGGATCTGCGTTTTCACTTATTTGAGATTTTAACGATGGCAAAAAGCCTTCACCACGAACCACGCTAGACCAGTCCCAAACGTAACTACCAGCATTACTCAAAGCAGACGAAACACCAACCCTAGATGGAATCACAAGAATCACAGTGTACCCCCGTTGACCAAGAACATGAAGCGCCGGAGAAAAGTCAACATCACCCGAAATCAACATGATGGAACACGGTGGGGGATTATCAAGTGCAAACAGAAACATATCCACTAGTATCGCTTTATCAGCAGCGTCTTTTCGTCCATTCGGTACGTCTACAAGCTTCACACCTGTCCTTTGGCATCCTTCTCTTAAACGCCTAGAAAAGCCGTTAAAATCTCCATACGCAGAAAACATATTAACGGCCCCATTGATTACAGGATGCATCCGTAAAGCCATTCTGATGTTACCAGCCACATCTTCGGGGCATACGTCACTCGGAATACGACAATTCTCCATGTCCCATAGTATAGCAACTGGACCGTCTGATGTGTGAACATTTTGTTGAGGTAAAGATGATACTAATGCTGATGTCATTAGATTAGCCATCATATCTCACAAAAGCTTCAATGTAGACCTGCATATTCCAAATATATGATCATTCATGATTCATGACTCATTTAGTATAAGAATTGAGATTTTATACCGAGTATCGGTACCGGACCAACTAAACAACATCCATACCAGTTTCGGTATTTTTCAGTATTTTTGCACTACCAATACCGAACCGGTATTGTACAGTCATAATCGGTATGGTATTAGGTTTATGTTTTTACTCATTTTCGGTTTCTGTATTCGGTATCGCTACGGTAACAATCTCATCCCTAAATTCGATACACCTTTGTATAAAATATACACAGGTTTCAAAATAATTTTAGGTCATTCAAAACACTTATCAAACAACTCTATTCATTCAGCACTGAATTTATTGATTCGGCAAAAAAGCCCTAAAAAATTTGCATATGGTATCAACAAATCAGGAATGCCTATTGCTTATAGAGCTCAGTAAACTAAAAATTCATCAACAATCATACTCAAATTCAAAAAAAATCAGCTGACTCATCAACAATGGATAGATTAACAGTACCTGGTGAAAGTAAAATATCCAAATTTAAAGATAGATTAAGAGTACCTGCTGGTGAAAGTAAAAAGTTTCTTCGGAGTGCCGATCGGCGTGCAGATATTACTGTAATCTGATTATAAAAAACGGAGTATTTTCGTCGCAAACTTCAGGCAACTGCTTGGTGAAATTTGTTGTTGGGCCGCCCCTGCATCTATATATGTATTATTATACCGAGGGTTTATTTATATCTGGAGTCTAAGATTGTGGTGGAGTGGTGGGGCTTGGGTTGGGGCTTTGCTCGACACGTTGCGATAGTGGGGTTTACCGAACCACTCCAAAAAAAGTGGGGTATGGAAGCGGCGTGGGTTAGCAGCGTTGGGCAGCCATGTTGGCTGACTTTAGTTTTTTTTTTTTTAAATAGTTGAGATTTATAAATAGTTGAGGTCCAATCCAGGCTAGCCAGCTCCCCCCGCCCCACGCCAGGCACCATAGCGACGCTGGCTGGGCAACGCCAACACCAACGTTGGCACGGAGTGGCTTAGCCAGCGTTGGCTGGCTCCCCCCCCCCCCCCCAAACCAACGCCACCATTCCCTGCAGTCTAAGGACGCGTGTTCGTGTTATTAGACCGACCAAGCGATTAGGCAAATACTTGAACTCGGTTTGACAAATCAAAGTCATGTATGGTGTCAATTTTTTTTAAATAAATCCCTTTGAATCTGGGACATATCACATATCTTGTAAATTCAGGTAACACACAAGTTTAATTGATGTTGATTTATCATATAGTATAAGGTTCATGTAGTTTATATACGAATCCAGTCAGTGACGGATTAAAAAACATATGAACTGGTGGAAAAAGATGGGTCGATTATTATTTAACTTGTTGTTTTATAATTATTTTTTTTAACTGCAAACTAATTACTTCTAAGTACTATAATAGGACTTGAACCTTCACCATATAGAAGAGACAACACCTTAACAAACACCTAAGTAGCATTGGGTTATAGGCCCTTTGGTACTTGTTTTTTTATAGGTGTATGAATAAGTTTTGAATCTAGTTTCTTATCACTTAAAGAATCCCACATTTCTTTCAAATTTTGACCTCAAAGTTCTTCACTTTTGCTGACGACCTAAAACATGTATAACACCTCCATTAAACCTTAACCACTAAGAGATCTAATGTCACACCCCGATATTTTCACATATTACCGGTGGGCCAGGTGGGGAGTATCGTGACGTAGTTGATATCATCATAGTCAATATACACAATACAATAGCACAGCGGAAGGCTTGGTGAATAATTACTATTACAAACCATAGTGTCCGAGTGTCCAAATAAAAGAATATACAGACTTGGTTGTAATAGAGATCCACAGGCGGATCATAAAATAAAATACAAGAAACTGAAATAACAGACTCCAGACATCTAAGGATTTGCAAGATCCTCTTATTTGACACCAAGTAGCTCCAGCCTAATTAAGTGAGGTACCTGTCACTTAGTCTTTGGAAAATACGTCAGTTTACACTTGTAAATACAATTAACCGACTCATTTGAAAAGAGTTTATGAAAATTGATTTAAGTGCACAAGGCACAAACCATTTATACTTGGGACAATTATTTAAGATAATCTTGTATGTCGTTTTACATGTTTGTCATACATATGGGGCCGGTTTGGAAGCCGGTCATGATTAACCGACTCACCACTATAAACCCACAAAGGAGTTATCCCCAACATGTGGGTTATTTAGCATTTTGCATCTGTCAGGTGTATGCCTACACCCCGTGCATAGGTCGTGATCATTTACAAATGAAATGAGCCAAAGATATCCAGGGCACGGTCGTATTAACCCCCAATGTTTATTGTTATCAAACAAAACGGATTAAAACGGGTTATGTAAATTTATTAATCACAATCCGATTAAATGATTTCATACCCGACCAAGCGGTATTATTATAATACCGTATCCCAAGCCTGTATAACGGAAAATAAGTTAAAAGTATTTACCTGAGCTAAATGTGTAAGGATGTAACTCAGCCGTATATTTCCTAAAGCCTTATAAAAATACCTTCTACCGAAGCTACTCAAACTGTATAAAAGCTTTATTAACATATTAGGATACTAACGGGTCTTTATTTAAGTCAAAGACTTAGACCGGTTAGTTTGAAAGATACTTTACGGTTCTAAACACTAGATTAAGCGGAGACCGGAATGGAATGTGATTTAGACCCGACAAGTTTGGATACTTGTATAATATGGGTAAACTAAACACATTCTGGATTTTGAAGATTTAATGATAAGGGTAAACCCAATTCGGCTAATTTATGTAAACTAGCTACATAAACCGAACCGGACGCATAAATGCATAACGGGTAGCCAAATGAATTATATACAGGTCTCATATGTTATTATGCTTAAAATATGTTAATACATCAGTAGGATGTTAACATGTTTGCCCAAAAAGTATTTAAAACCAATTTAAGTCCGGTAGGGGCATTTTGGTCATTTTAATGTTTATAAAAGAGATTTAATAATAAACAGAGGTTCTGGTCTAAAACATTCAGTAAAAATATTTATTTTATCAAGTTACCTCAGTAAGATATCATACATATGTGAGGTTTACCATTTATGGCCAAACTATGCCTCGAAAGGGTATTTTGGTCATTTCACATATGCTTTTAAGGACATTTTTGGAAGTCTGAGTTTATGACTTATACCTACTATAATAATATTAAAATTTATTTAAAAATTCAGTAGGTAACAAGTCTTAGGTGCTAATTATGGTTTTAAACCATACTATGCTCCTTATTAGCGTAAAAATCGCTAATTGACGATAATTAAGATGTTTATGGAAATCTGAGATTTTGATCAGTCTCAAGTGTTCAAAATATTATATTTAATGTATAATATCAGTAGGAAAAGGTTTGGCATTCAAATCATATGTTAATCTCATTTTATGCATGAAAAGGGTATTATCGTCATTTACCGAATTATACAAGAACTCAATGATATGGTCAGTTTATAATCCGACCAAAAATCCTAAAAATCCCTAAAAATAATATATTGACAGTAGGTAATGAGTTTTGGGTCAAAATCCATGTTTAAACATACCTTATGCAAGATAGCGTAATTTAATTAATAAAAAGTTTCAATTTACGATATCTTGCATAACTTTATTTTGAGACCAGAAACTGATGTCAAATTTTCGGGACATACTTATATATCAGTAATAAAGGTTTTTATCCTCTCACATTTTTAAAAATCTCGTTTACATGACATAAGGGCAAAACGGGCATATATAAGCATAATAACGAAACTTAGCATATAATTCAGAATATAAATGACCGGGTAATATAACCTCAGAGGGTTATACTACAACATAATGTGGTCCTGATGGAAGCTTAAAACATGGAAGAATTAAGCTCAATCAGGTCAGAACTGAAAGTCAAGGCAAAAGTCAAGCTTTTGCGACTTTCGGTTGCGAACCGACCTTAAACTCAGAATTGTCGGGTTGAACCTGTTTGAACATGTTCTAATAATAATTACTAAGTTATTAGAGTGTTAAAATATAATTTATAACCTCTGTATTATTAGTTTTAATTATTATTTATAATTCTGTCCAGTTTGACTTTTTAACTAATTAGTTTGACCCGACAATTAACTAAGCAAACGAAATAATTAGGAGGTGCCCTTTTAA
Organism: Helianthus tuberosus; assembly: GCA_030545235.1. NCBI lineage: Eukaryota > Viridiplantae > Streptophyta > Magnoliopsida > Asterales > Asteraceae > Helianthus > Helianthus tuberosus. The sequence continues at coordinate 66,295,726 of CM060408.1, read as the reverse complement.
GGGTTAGTCACCTACCTCAGTATGGTCACATAACCACATTCATCTCGAACAGTGGCTGGACCATTTGAGTTTAAACCGAAGGTCAAAGTCAGATTACGATAACTTTGACTTTTCGGTTTTTAAATTAAAAACTAAACTAAAGAAGGGGGCTAAGACACTTACAAAGGGTCATAACTATCTTTTCTACAAGAGTAAGCTCCCTTTATGGCCAGGAACCACCAAATGAGAGAGTAGGATTGAATTCAAGTGAAGTGTGCAAATGACAAGTTTAACTTGAAGGCCTTTATATAGGTAAATGCCATGTTTTAAGATCATAGCAGGTGTTATGGGGGTGTTTAGGATCACCCCAGGTGTCCTAGTGATAAAACCGACAACATGCTCCTGGTTTCGATTTGGAAGGGTTTAAGGCGGTGGAACAGGCTGCAACCAGCAGCTGTCAACATTTTGCAGAACTAGGCGTCTTTCGCGGGCTGCGTAGGATTCAAAGGGGGTCTACGCGCCCCGCGACAACCTTGAAATCAGGTTAAAACTTGTTTCTTGTTTGGCAGATTCAGTCCCTGGTCCTCATAACTTCATTTAACTTCATTTTTGGTATAAAAGGCCCTTGTAGTCAGTTTATAGAGGATCATGGGAGTATAACCAAACTCCGTTAGGCCCGGTTTCGATAGAAAATCACCGAATTCACAAGTTTCTTAATATTGACGTTTTTAACCCATAATCTTGAAAACTTGTATAACGATCTCGAAACCTCGTGAAACTGATATCACTTATTGTCACACCCCAACCGATGGCGGAAACATCGGGACATGGCACTGAGCGAAACAGATTGTCCAGAAGTTTCCATAACAATTATCATGACCAATCAATTTATACTAACATGTCCCATACCATGTCTCAAAAGGTAAACAAATTATTACAGACAAGATCCAGGCAAATAGTTTTATTCCGATAACTCAGATTTCAAATAGAGCAATTGTTTATCTGCTTCTAGAGACCCTTGATTTAATTTGTACAGACAACTATTTGTTGGCCTCTAGAGCCTTATTCTAGCCTCGATTTCCTAGCAAATGTGCATCCTAAACACCTGTCACATACGTTAAAATAAAAGTCAATACATATAATGTAAAGGTGAGCATACAAGTTTGATAATAACATATAGAGTTCGAAATTTGTTTATGCATAACCAGCACGTACACATAGTGAAATGAGGCATGTTAGTTATCCACATAGATCCATCGATACCAATGATTGCGGGTTGACTGCCTGAGGCAGTTCGCAAAACATGATTACCACCGTAATCCATGCAAGTAATTATTCTTAACAACCCCTGTGAACAGGTGCTAAGTCCAAACTATAGTACTATCGTTGCTAAGGCAGGTAGACAGCATTTCATGTGTAAACATAACAAACTAGCATTCATAAGCCACGTATAACATGCATTAACGATTAGCGTTCAAATAGTATTAAGTAGTGTGTTTGTTGTGATTTGAATATTCGTAACGTATGTAACACCCAAAAGTGCGTAAAGCAAAAAGGGATCGAGTATACACACAGCGTTGATGGATTGAAGGGAGCGCTAGAGGGTGAGGTTAGCCTGAACAAATTGATAGCATAACGATAAGTGATGCGTAAAACAATGCAAGGCGTAAGTGGTTCGGACAGCAGTTCGGTCGGATGGGGAATCCGACCGGATGGTCCAGTCATGTGGATGACAATCCATTCGGATGGTCATCCGGTCGGACAGGTTGTTCGGTCGGATGACTATTCGAGTGGATTGTTTCTTCCTTTGGGAAGGATGTGTTTGTGTATGATGGCTTGTCCTTTTAAGTCTTCGTTGTAGCATTTTGAAAACATTGAAGTATCTCTACCCTTCAAGTCGGTCGATCGGATGGTCAGCCGTGCGGACGTCAATCCGCTCGGACGGCGACTCGAGTGGTGAGGTTACTTAGTGAGAACAAATCCACAGCAGGTTGTCACGCGATCGGACAGCAGTCCGGTCGGGTGGCATCCTTAGTGCATTGAACATGTTGAAAATTGTTCGAGTGTTAAAGTCCAAGTATCTCATGATACGAAGAGTAATCCGTTCGGATGGGTAGTCCGATCGGATAGCAATTCATTCAATACCCAAACTTCAAATAAAGTTGGTTAAGTGTGGGACCCAAGGTGTAAGCTGTTCGGATGACCCAGTCGCTCAGATGGCTTATCCGGTTGGATAGTACTCCATGCTGGTCGTTCCGTTCGTCTTTCACTTGGCCGTTTTGATTGTTTGTTGCTTTTATCGAGATGTTTTGACAACGTGCTAACCAACAGAACCCCATTTTGACCCAAGTGACCCGATTAAACAGGAATCACCCTAGTTCGACCAGTTAACCAGTTCAAGGCGGTTGTTCTTGGTTAACCCGGAATCGGTGGTCTCGTGAGTAGAATCCAGATCTTGAGCTAGCTCAACACTAAGAATAAGTAGAAGACTAGAACAAGGTCCGATTCTATCGGTTCTTGAGTGCATTGAGTTTAAAAGAGTTGAAAGAAAGTTAGAAACCATATTTCAATCCTTTTTCACCATGAATGTGTTTAGATCTATGCAAGATCTTTGTTTATTTGTGTGGAAATCGGTTAGATCTAAGTTGTTCTTGGTGGGTTGAGCCAAAACATGAAGTTCTTCAAGAACTCATGATGACGTCATCTTAGAACACCTCAAATCTAGTGATTTCACGGTTAAAGGTTAAGATTCAAAAGATAGAAAGGTGTAGGAGTGCGTGTACATCAAGAAAGTACAAGATTTAGGACGAGATCTTACCGGAATTGAGAGAAATCGAAGAAAAGGTGAGGAGAGCGTGCGGTTCGGACAGAGAGTTGCCAAAAGTAGAAAGTTTGAGAGTGACATGGGTATTTATAAAGTTACCCAAAGAGGAAAGTGTTGGCCGGTCGAATGGCATCTCGCCCGGATGACTTTTTCGGTCGGATTTCATCTCGGTCGGATGACACCCTGGCACCATGATCAAGTGGCAGCCCGGCCGGATGGCTTATCCGGCCGGATGGCACTTGGTTCGGGTGTTTGGTGCGATGATTTTTGAGGTTTCGATTGTAATTGCGAGCGTTGCGATGCGATAGGTTTTCCTAGTCAAATTACTTTTAATCCCAACCATTCATATATTGCACTGTCCCTTCTCCACTAATCATCATAGTTCGATTTCGATTGAGTTTGATTGTGATTTGAGTTCGAATGTGTTTCGATTGACTACCACACATAACATAAATAAACATGCACAAATAACACATAAGGCACAAACACACGTATAACAATAACCAAAATGCGTAATTTGAGTTGCGATTCGATTCGATGTCGATTTGATTAACTTAGTTTGATTATCGATTAGTTAACTTTATCGCATTGTTACTTCTGATGCGCGTGAAGTGTTATATATATTAGGAGTATATTTTAAGCCCTTTTTAACACTTATTTTAGCCAAGTTTTAAATTTATAAAACACGATATTTTACTAACACTAAACACACATATGGGCAAGTGCACCCATCGTGAGCGTAGTATAGCGTTGGTAAGATACCGAGGTCGTCCAAGGACACAAGAGCTTTTAGTACCGGTTTATCCTCAACGTCTAATCAAAATAAAAAGTTTAGAAAAATGTTTTAAACTAAGAAAAGATAAAAACTAACTAAAATGCTGAAAATAAAAATAAAAGAAAAAACAGATAGACAAGATGAATCACTTGGTTCCGACTCGTATCTAGTATAACCTTTGATTATTTCCGCACTTTTGCACATAATTAAGAGATTATCTTAGTTATTGTAGTAGGCCCCTCTTTTGAAGGTGACGTTACCCTCACCCCAGTAGTTTGAGTCAGCAAGGATACAATCCTAAAAGGGTGGATTATTGGAAGATAATGAATTAAGTTATTAATGCAGTATTATGGTAGGCCCCGCTTTTGGCGGTGACGTTACCCTCGGCTAAGTAGTCTGAGTCAGCAGGGATACAGTCCTAAATAGCCGGGTTATAGTATTAATAGTAGTTAACTTATGAGGGGATCAAAGAGTTTGGACCCCTGCCATCCAATACCGTGAAGCATTGAAGGAGGTCCTACTAAATTTGACCCAGGTCCATTGCAGGACCTCTAAACGCAGAACAATGGCAAGACCTTTACCAAACCGTTCCCTTAACCCCCGACCAGGTAGCCAACATACCTCCATATAGACCGTGGAGATATGAATGGTGAAAATCCTTTATTTTATATAGACAGTAAAATAATGCCAAGACACCACGGACAAACGATAAGGAAAGATCACCTTCAACATAAGTAACTAGTTATTAAAGTCATTAATACAAAACCAAATAAAAAGTGCAAAAGATTAGAAATAAAAAGTATTATACTAGACACTTTGTCTTCACCAAGTGATGTAAGAGACTTAGGCAAACATGGCCTTGATTGTCAAGAACTCTTACGATCAATCTTGGATCCCGAGACGATTCACACACTCTACGATGGACAATGGATGATGGTGGTGGATGATGGTGGTGGATGAAGTGTGAGAGAGGTGGTGTGCCAAGGGATGAGTTGAAATGAATCCAAGCACTCCTATTTATAGGCTGAACAGAAAGCTGGGCACGGCCCCGTGTCCGCTGGGCACGGCCCCGTGCCTGTCTGACACTCTCTCTCCTCATTAATTGTAATTCGCAATTACAATTAATGCGCCTGCTGTACTTTCGACACGCCCCCGTGTTCGCTGGACACGGCCCGTGGTGGGCAATAGAAGCTTCTATAGGTTTGTCTTTTCTGCTGCTTCTTGGGCACGGCCCCGTGCTGGCTGAGCACGGGGCGTGTTCAGCCTTCTGCCTTCTCTATTTTGCTTTGGAAGGTGCCGTTGAGGGGCCGGGAAGTCCACTAGTGTTCCTTTCCTTGTATTTATGTTGGATTTAGCTGTCTTTTTGCTTCTTTTGTGTTTTTGAGCTCATTTAATCCTGAAAATACAAAAGGAAGACAAAAACACTCTTTTTCCAATATTAGTACTTAAAAAGGGTTAGTTTTATGCCTCATTTGATGTAATTTATATGTTGCATTTTACACACATCAAATACCCCCACACTTGAACTTTTGCTTGTCCTCAAGCAAAACTCTTTAATATGTGGCTTACACTCCCAAATGGAATGGGTAGAAGAGAAGGTTTTGGGCTTGTCGTAGAGTGTCGGGATGTCCAAGATCTTTTTGGGTTTTACTTTTATTTATTTACAATCCTATTCGTAATGATTTATTTAGAACGTTTCATAGGAGAAATTACTTATTTGGGCATAACATGCCTTTTTAAAATTCCATCTATATACAAGTTCACATACCTCACTGGAGAAATCACTCACACTCGGCCGAAGGTGTATTTTTAGTGAATCACTCGAGAGCGGCATGGAACTTATTCCTACCATAAGCTTGCCAAGTAATCAATCCTCCTCCTTTTTAACTTTTATACCTTTGTAAATATTAAGAGGACTTTGTGGGTTAAGGGTTAGGCTTGGGTTAAAGGTAGGTGGTTGGGGTAGTGGTTAGTGGTTAGTAGAAAAAGGGCAAAAAGCGTAACAAGTGTCGGTTTTCGTAAGACTTTCTATTTTTGTAACTTTTTGTTTTGATGAAGCTTTTATTCAAACAAAGTTATTTTTGATGAACTTGTTTGTTTATTTTCTTTTTGCTTCATCATCAACACAATTTTTTTTTTTTTTTTTTTTACGAAAAACCGAACTTGTTACTAAAACAAAGGGTTAAAAATAAAAGGTTTTGGTGGGTAAAAAGGTTTTTGGTTTGGGTGATGAAATGAAAAAGGTTTAGGCTCAAAGGGGCTAACTAGGGTGTAGAAATAAAAAGGGTTAGTCCTAATGCCTCCATCATTTACTTACTTGGGTTTAAGTTGATAAGGACCGGGAATGTATCGTCATGGCAAGTTCTAGAGTTGTAAGAACCAGGCGGCTATTCACACAAGAAACGAAAAATGAGCATTTAGTCTAATGATATGTAATTGTATGCTCAATAAAGGCTCAAAACTCACTTTTGTGGGAATGGGTTTTTATGTGATCAAGTATATATAATCAAATTTTAACTAAGTTTGTCATGCCTTTTCATAATTTTCTTATGTTGGTTCTTTTTATCACTACGCTATCGGTTGTAAATTTGTAAAAATATAACCTTTTTGAGAACTTGAATTTCCCGAGTTAAACCTAGACAAGTAAGAAAAATGAAATTTTTGAAAAAAAATTTGGGGTGATTAGCGGTTCCAATAGAGTTTTGTGTAAGACTTGTATTTAGGACTTGCAAAATTCAAGGTTTTAGCATCCCCCCCCCCCCACACTTAAATTACACATTGTCCTCAATGTGTCCCAAAAATAAATTTTTAGGTTGATTAGATGTGTAAAATGGTGTAAAAAGCAAAAATTTTCTGTTACTGGGCGCTGAACACGGCCCCGTGTTGTCCGGGCACGGCCCCGTGTTCAAGTGCCAGTAACAAAATTAAAACAAGAGAAACAGAAGTCTGGACACGGGGGCGTGTTGGGTGGACACGGCCCGTGTCCAGTTACCTGAACTGGGCGTTTTTCTGCAGGTGGTTCAGCACGAGGCCGTGTTGGTTGGGCACGGCCCGTGTTGAACCTTCTGAACTGGAGAGAATTGTCAGGTTGCCTTGTTCTTGTGCATGAGTTCATTTTTCTCATTCCCCTTTTCATCCCTTACCACCATGAGTGTGTTTTATTCATGAAAATTAAAACTAACTAGAAAACATAAAAATTAATCTAAATTAAACTAAGGATAGTTCCGCGGAATGCCTCCGTGGTGCGCCACGTTTATAAGGGTCCTTGGCCAGACCCAAAGCCGGTCATATGTCACCCAAGTGGGATGTATTGCATCCCATGTTGCACCGTCGGAGAGCATCATCCAAGCTTGAGTCTATGACCTGCATGTAGTTGACCGGGTCTTCGTCCTCAATTCTTTTTCCACATTCAAACTTCACCTCCTTATCCCCAAACTTCAATGTTAACGTTCCGTCATTCATGTCTACCACCGCTTGGGCGGTGGCTAGAAATGGCCTCCCGAGGATGAGAGGGACATCGGTGTCTTCTTCCATGTCTAGGATGACAAAATCGGTAGGGAAAACGAAGTTGTCAACTTTTACTAACAAATTTTCAGCGACACCTTGTGGGTATTTGACGGATCTGTCGGCGAGTTGTATGCTCATCTTTGTAGGGCTTGTTGTTCCTAGGCCGAGTCGTTTGAACATTGATGTGGGCATGAGGTTAATGCTAGCCCCAAGATCGGCTAATGCATTACGAACGGGAGATTCCCCAATCGAGCAAGGAATTGTGAAACTCCCGGGATCGATCTTCTTTTGTGGAACTTTGTTGAGCACTAAGGCGGAGCATTCTTCGCCTAAGTTAACTAATTGCAATGATTCAATTTTCCTTTTGTTTGTGAGGAAATCCCTCATAAATTTTGCGTATTTAGGCATTTGGGTTAGGACATCGATAAAAGGAATATTAACATGCAATTGTTTTAGTAAATTTTCAAATTTAGCGAATTGCTCGTCGGTCTTTTGACGATTTAACCTACCGGGGTACGGAATTGGAGGAGTCTTGGTGGGCTCTTGAGTTGGTAGGGAAGCTTTTTCTGGCGCAGGAGGAGTCACAGGCTGGCTAGAATGGCTTCTTTCATTTGGCAGCAATGGAGCATCCTCTGGACCCACGGTTCGATTTCTTAATGTGATGAGATGTACTTGTGCCTTCGGGTTGGTTTCGGTATTACTAGGTAACGCGCCTTGTGGTCTCTCGGAGAAATTTTGAGCTAGTTGATTTAATTGTTTTTCAACGTTTTGAATGCTAGCTTGTTGATTTCTAAAATTCGATTCCAATTGTTGAAATCGATCCAAGTTTTTCTTTTCAGTGTCAGAGATGAGGCGAGATACAGTATCTTCAAGCCTTTCTCTTCCACCTTGTTGTTGAAAGAAATTTTGTGGTTGTTGAAAATTAGTTCGTTGGTTTTGTTGGTTACTACCATTGCCGGGATCTCTCCAACCAAGGTTTGGGTGGTTACGCCATCCTTGGTTGTAGGTACCCGTTGGAGGACCCGACGGCCTAGGTCTATTATCAATGTAGTTTATCGTTTCTGTTTGTTCATCTAATTCTTTCATACAACTCCAATTTTCATGTGACCCACCACACCCTTCACAAGCCATAACCGAGGTCGTTTTTGTCATTTCTAGCTTTTTGATTTTTGAAGAGAGGGCCTCGATTTGGGCTTGTAAAGAGGTGCTTTCATCAACCTTATGGGCGCCCGGGGCAATAGATTTATTACCTCGGGGAGTGTGCCATTGAAAATTGGTTTGAGCAATTTCCTCAATTTGGTTATATATTTCATTTGGGCGACGATTACCTAAAAGTCCCCCGGAGCTTGAATCAAGTGTTTGTCTTGTGTGTGGCAACAACCCATTGTAGAAAGTGGATACTTGTTGCCACACCGCCAGACCGTGATGAGGACACTTTCTTAGAAGCTCCTTGAACCTTTCCCAAGTTTCATATAAGGATTCCCCATCCTCTTGTGAGTATGTATTAATTTCAGTCATTAATTTAGCCGTTTTAGCAGGAGGGAAATACTTATATAGAAACTTTTGGGCGAGTTAATCCCAAGTGTTTACCGAGCCCACTGGGAGGGTGTTAAGCCAAGCCTTGGCTCGGTCTTTTAGGGAGAATAGAAACATTCGAAGGCGGATGGCGTCATTTGATGCTCCATTGATCCGAAAGGTATCACATATTTCTAAGAAGTTAGTAATATGTAGATGGGGATCCTCGTCCGCAAGCCCGTGGAAGGTTGCGGAGTTTTGGAGCATTTGTATCAAATGTAGACGAAGTTCGAAGTTATTGGCTTCGACATTCGGTGCATTGATAGCGGCGCCGAGATTGCCTACGGTAGGCCGTAGGTAATCCATAAGGGTACGTTGATCCGCCATTGGAAGTGGGTCCCCCGAGACTTTCTCTTGATTTTTGGCTTTAAGTCTTTTTCTGAGAAAGCGTTCGGGTTCTTCTAGAGGTTCTTTTATGTCTCTACTAGAACTGGAGCTCATGCACTACGTAGGAGGTTCAAATGTGGCGCCTAGGTTCCAAGTCCTTCAATAAAAACAGAAAAGAACGTTGGTCAGAAGATTCACCACGGCCCCGTGCTCAGCGAACACGGCCCGTGGTCAGAGGCACAGTGATTGGTTTCTGGATCCCTGTTACTGGGAGTTGGACACGACCCCGTGTTGCACCGACACGGCCCCGTGTTCAGCTCTCTGTAACTCAGAAAATAAAAACTGCCAGTGATGATGCTGGGCACGGCCCGTGTCTGACCGGGCACGGCCCGTACTGAGCTTTGCAGAAGCTGAAAAACTAAGAAAATCCTAAAAGATTAAAAAGAAAGATAAAAGATGATTAGGCCGTTGATTCCTAACTTTCTTAAAATCCTTGTGTCCCCGGCAACGGCGCCAAAAACTTGATGCGCGTGAAGTGTTATATATATTAGGTGTATATTTTAAGCCCTTTTTAACACTTATTTTAGCTAAGTTTTAAATTTATAAAACACGATATTTTACTAACACTAAACACACATATGGGCAAGTGCACCCATCGTGAGCGTAGTATAGCGTTGGTAAGATACCGAGGTCGTCCAAGGACACAAGAGCTTTTAGTACCGGTTTATCCTCAACGTCTAATCAAAATAAAAAGTTTAGAAAAATGTTTTAAACTAAGAAAAGATAAAAACTAACTAAAATGCTGAAAATAAAAATAAAAGAAAAAACAGATAGACAAGATGAATCACTTGGTTCCGACTCGTATCTAGTATAACCTTTGATTATTTCCGCACTTTTGCACATAATTAAGAGATTATCTTAGTTATTGTAGTAGGCCCCTCTTTTGAAGGTGACGTTACCCTCACCCCAGTAGTTTGAGTCAGCAAGGATACAATCCTAAAAGGGTGGATTATTGGAAGATAATGAATTAAGTTATTAATGCAGTATTATGGTAGGCCCCGCTTTTGGCGGTGACGTTACCCTCGGCTAAGTAGTCTGAGTCAGCAGGGATACAGTCCTAAATAGCCAGGTTATAGTATTAATAGTAGTTAACTTATGAGGGGATCAAAGAGTTTGGACCCCCGCCATCCAATACCGTGAAGCATTGAAGGAGGTCCTACTAAATTTGACCCAGGTCCATTGCAGGACCTCTAAACGCAGAACAATGGCAAGACCTTTACCAAACCGTTCCCTTAACCCCCGACCAGGTAGCCAACATACCTCCATATAGACCGTGGAGATATGAATGGTGAAAATCCTTTATTTTATATAGACAGTAAAATAATGCCAAGACACCACGGACAAACGATAAGGAAAGATCACCTTCAACATAAGTAACTAGTTATTAAAGTCATTAATACAAAACCAAATAAAAAGTGCAAAAGATTAGAAATAAAAAGTATTATACTAGACACTTTGTCTTCACCAAGTGATGTAAGAGACTTAGGCAAACATGGCCTTGATTGTCAAGAACTCTTACGATCAATCTTGGATCCCGAGACGACTCACACACTCTACGATGGACAATGGATGATGGTGGTGGATGATGGTGTTGTGATGGTGGTGGGTGGTGGATGAAGTGTGAGAGAGGTGGTGTGCCAAGGGATGAGTTGAAATGAATCCAAGCACTCCTATTTATAGGCTGAACAGAGAGCTGGGCACGGCCCCGTGCCTGTCTGACACTCTCTCTCCTCATTAATTGTAATTCGCAATTACAATTAATGCGCCTGCAGTACTTTCGACATGCCCCCGTGTTCACTGGACACGGCCCGTGGTGGGCAATAGAAGCTTCTATAGGTTTGTCCTTTCTGCTGCTTCTTGGGCACGGCCCCGTGCTGGCTGAGCACGGGGCGTGTTCAGCCTTCTGCCTTCTCTATTTTGCTTTGGAAGGTGCCGTTGAGGGGTCGGGCAGTCCACTAGTGTTCCTTTCCTTGTATTTATGTTGGATTTAGCTGTCTTTTTGTTTCTTTTGTGTTTTTGAGCTCATTTAATCCTGAAAATACAAAAGGAAGACAAAAACACTCTTTTTCCAATATTAGTACTTAAAAAGGGTTAGTTTTATGCCTCATTTGATGTAATTTATATGTTGCATTTTACACACATCACTTCCTATAGTTCACAGTCATAAGTCGATTGAATAGCGATTAACACACGTCGATTATTGTGATTATTGACACTTACTCCACATAATAAAACTAAAATAAACATATAAAAGAAATTCACTACTAGTCAAGTCGCGCGAAATCGGTCGTTGACTTTGACCTTGACCTTGACTTTGACTTTCGAAAACACGGGGTGTTACAGCCTCCCCTTGTTTAGGGAATTTCGTCCCGAAATTAGGCCGAAGCCGTAACAAACAACTTCGGGTACTTCGCCTCCATGTCGCTTTCGAGTTCCCAAGTGAACTCTGCGCCTCGTTTGCCTTCCCATTGGACTTTCACAATAGGAATGCGCGAGCGTCTGAGCTGCTTGGTTTGGCAATCCATGACTTTGACAGGCTTCTCCACGAAGTGTAGTGTTTCGTTTACTTGAAGGTCGTCGAGAGGTACAATTAAATCATGCTCAGCCAGACACTTTCGGAGGTTTGACACGTGGAAAGTCGGGTGGACGTTACTAAGTTCCTCCGGTAGTTTGAGTCTGTAGGCGACTTTTCCGATCCTTTCCAGAATCTTAAAAGGTCCAACATATCGAGGCGCTAGTTTCCCTTTCTTGCCGAATCTGACCACACCCTTCCAAGGTGATACCTTTAGGAGTACGTAGTCGCCAACGTCGAATTCAAGGGGCTTGCGTCGTCTATCGGCGTAACTTTTCTGTCGATTCCGAGCTTTCGTTAGATAGTCTCAAATTTTGAAAATTTTGTCTGTCGTTTCTTGCAATAGCTCGGGACCGGTTAATTGCGAATGACCGATCTCGTGCCACACAATAGGCGAGCGACATTTTCTTCCGTATAAAGCCTCGAATGGTGCCATTTGAATGCTGGAATGATAACTGTTTTTATACGAGAATTCGACTAGCGGCAGGTATTTATCCCAATTACCACTGAAGTCAATGACACACGAACAGAGCATGTCTTCAAGAGTACGAATCGTTTTTTCAGTCTGGCCGTCGGTTTGAGGGTGGAATGCGGTACTTAGATTAAGCAATGTACCGAGAGCCGTTTGAAATGTTTCCCACAGTCGTGAGGAAACCGAGCATCACGGTCAGAGATGATGTCGCGAGGCGTCCCATGATTACAAATGATCTCGTCGGTGTAGATTCGGGCTAATCGTTCTACCTTGTAGTCTTCCCGTATTGGCAAAAAGTGAGCTGATTTGGTCAGTCGATCAACAACAACCCAGATGCTATCGTGAACTGATGACGTGTGCGGAAGTTTGGTTATGAAGTCCATAGCTATACTCTCCCACTTCTACATAGGGATCTGTGGTTGCTCGAGTAAGCCAGAGGGTCTTTGGTTTTCGGCCTTAACCCTTGCACAAGTCAGGCACTTTCCAACGTAGAGAGCAATATCCCTTTTCATGCCCGGCCACCAGTACTTGTAGCGAAGATCCTGGTACATTTTGTCGGCACCGGGATGAATAGAGTACCGAGATTTGTGGGCTTCGTCCATCAAAATCTGTCGCAAATCGGTCCGTTTAGGGATCCAAATTCGGTCCAGAAAGTGGAATATCCCATTCGACTTACTCACAAGCTGGGCTCCATCGTGGTATATTCTTTCCTTCTTCAGAGTGCGTTCATTAAAACATGCATGCTGGGCTTCACGGATGAGGGTTTCGAGATCGTATAGGGCTTGGACGTTGCGAATGCTGAGCAGATAGTTCCGTCTGCTGAGTGCGTCGGCAACAACATTTGCTTTGCCTGGGTGATAACGAATCTCAGAGTCGTAATCATTGAGAAGTTCTACCCATCGGCGTTGACACATATTAAGTTCCTTCTGATTAAAGATATGTTGTAGGCTCCTATGATCGGTGAAGATCATACACTTTGTACCATACAGGTAGTGTCGCCAAATCTTTAACACAAAAACAACTGCACCTAGCTCGAGATCATGGGTTGTATAGTTCTTCTCGTGGATTTTGAGCTGACGAGATGCGTAAGCTATAACCTTGTCCCGTTGCATAAGGACACAACCAAGACCAAGGTTGGAAGCATCGCAATAGACAATGAAATCATCGTTTTCGTCGGGTAGAGTGAGAACAGGAGCATTGCAAAGCATGTGCTTGAGGGTTCGAAATGCAGACTCTTGTTCAGTTACCCAAACAAAAGGCTTGTCTTTATGCGTGAGAGCGGTAAGCGGCACAGCGATCTTTGAGAATACTTCGATAAATCGTCGTTAATAGCCCGCTAGTCTGAGAAAAGAACGGACTTCGGACGGGTTCTTAGGTGTAATCCAACTCTTAACGGCTTCAATCTTCGAAGGATCGACGTGAATACCTTGGCTATTAACAATGTGACCCAGAAACTGAACTTCCTCCAACCAGAATTCACACTTGGAGAACTTGGCATAGAGTTGGTTCCCCTGGAGTAGCTCGAGAACCAAACGTAGATGTTGCGCGTGTTCGTCTTTCGATTTGGAATAGATCAAGACATCGTTGATGAATACGATGACGAAACGGTCGAGATATGGTTTACACACGCGATTCATCAGATCCATGAAAACCGCGGGTGCGTTGGTTAAACCAAAGGGCATAACAACGAATTTGTAATGGCCATAACGAGTGCGAAACGCGGTTTTGGGTATATCCTCCTATTGAACACGTAGCTGGTGATAGCCTGAGCGTAGATCGATCTTCGAGAAACACGTAGCACCTTGTAGCTGATCAAACAAATCGTCAATGCGAGGTAGGGGATAGCGGTTCTTGATAGTTAACTTATTCAATTCCCGATAGTCGATGCACATCCTGAACGATCCATCCTTCTTTTTGACGAAAAGGACTGGCACGCCCCAAGGAGAGGTACTCGGGCGAATGAAGCCTTTCTCAAGTAATTCCTGGAGTTGGTTCAAGAGTTCGCGCATTTCGGACGGTGCGAGTCGGTACGGAGCTTTGGCAATAGGGTTGGCTCCAGGAATGAGGTCGATACGAAAGTCGATATCACGACTTGGCGGTAATCCAGGAAGATCTTCAGGAAAAACGTTGGGGAATTCACAAACAACGGGGACGTCTTTCACTTCCTTCTTCTCTTTCTTTTCCTTCTCCGCTACTACAATGTTAGCCAAGAAAGCTCTGTATTCCTTGCGGAGATATTTGCTAGCTTGGACACACGACATGAGCTTGAGACCTTTCGAAGCGGTTTCACCATAGACACACAGTACATCACCATTCGTGAGCGAGAATCAAATCATCTTATCGTAGCACACAACTTCAGCATGGTTTTCGCGAAGAAAGTCCATGCCTACTATGACGTCAAAACTTCCGAGTTGCATCGGAATAAGGTCGATTGGAAAGATGTGATTGTTGAGCTCATGGGTACAATCATGAAGAACAGAATCAACGGCGACAGTTCTTACAGTGTCGACTTCAACATCGAACGTTGAGGAGAGTTGGGAGCGTTTACGACTAAGGAGCTTCTCGAATTTGAACGACACAAAGCAATTATCAGCTCCTGTATCAAATAAACACGAAGCATAAATACCATTCACAAGGAACGTACCATTAACCACGTTGTTGTCGGCTTGGGCTTGGAGCACGTTGATGTTGAAAGTTCATGCGCGTGCTGCTTGTTGCTGTTGCTGCTGGTGTTGCTGCTGCCGCTGAGGCTGCTGCTGCTGGGGCTCTTGTTTCACAACCCTGTTTGGGCACATGTTGGCGAAATGGTTAGGATCGCCACATGCGAAGCAGGCTCTGGCGTTGACCGCGGGTGCCGGAGGAGCTTGTTGACCCTGAGGGGCGGTGAGTAGAGCTTGATGAGCAGGAGCTTGTCGAGCACGACAGTTGGTAGTGAAATGGCCGTACATATTGCAATGAGCACAAAAACGGCAAGCGATAGTAGTCGGGTGGTGGTAGGTGCAAGTAGGGCAAAGCGGGTGTGGCCTAGTGTATGCACGCTTAGCAGGCGGTGCATTTGCCACAGGCGCCGCTACTTGACGCTGTTGGGCTGGTACAGCTTGTATCGGTGCAACAGTGATCGCACAGTTCTTGTTGCTGGAGTTGTTCTTTCTCTTGTTCTTCCTCTTGTTGCTCGATGCGATGGTGGTTTCAGCAGTTGGTGCGGCGGTGGTAGCTTGATGCAGGTGCTTCGAAGTTTTATCCCAGACACCAACCTTGACCCGTTTCTCGTTGATTTCAGCGGCCAGTAGATAAGTCTCTTCGGTCGTCTTAGTCTTAGCCGCTTACACGAAATCTGCAACACAGTCAGGCAGGGCTCGGATATACTTCTTGATTGCCATGTCTGGAGTCTTGACTTGGTCAGGGCAGATGATGCTGAGCTGTTTGAAGCGAGCAGTGAGGGCAGCATTTTCACCTTCCTTCTGCTTTATGTGCCAGAATTCATCTTCTAACTTTTGGCGCTCATGAGGAGGGCAGGATTCTTCCAGCATGACCTCATTGAGTTCGTCCCACGACAGATCGTATGCTGTATTGTTCCCTCGTTTGTTTCTCTCGGCCGTCCACCAGTCTAGTGCGCGGGACTGGAAGACGCCGGTAGCGTTTAGAGTGCAGAGATCGTCTGGGCAACCGCTCTGTCGTAGAGTGACCTCAATGGAATCAAACCATTGGAACAACGCTGTAGGGCCTTCCTCGCCAGTGAATTCCTTTGGCCTACAAGACTTGAACTGCTTGAAATTGAAGGCAGCTTTGGGGGTAGTTTTAGGAACTTCAGTTCTCGACTCCTCAGACGATTTGCTGACGTTCTCGTAGACATCACTCACAGCTTTTGCTACTTGCTTAGCGATGATAGCAGCAAGCCGTTTGTCTCTCTTTTCTTGACAAGAAAGTAGTGGGTGACGGGATCCAGATGACATTGTCTGCAACAGACATCGTCACAGGACTCATCACAATGTATTCGAATCTCACCTCACACGTCTACTACTTACTAAAGCTTAGGAACACGCAATGTAACATTTATCACATAAACACATAGACACACAATTCACAGATTCACATAAGCACGTAGGCACGTAGAGCACAGAATCCACCAAAGCACATAATCATTTAATTGTAAGAGGCAGTCAGAATACAGAAACCTATCATTCAAAGTTCGCGGCGTTCGAATATAGCGATCGCGTTTTAGTATATCGAGTAGTATAGTATAAACGTACAACATAGCATAAGGTCGTCCACCATTTAACGATTTGTCAGCGTTTTCAGACAGGGTTGCAGTGCGAGTCGTGCGTGTCGATCGATGTGAAAGCAAAATCGAACAAATTTCCAAAATTTAAACACATAAACAGGTAAATTCACATAAAACACATAAAATTAACGAATCATCAGAGTCGGCAGTTGCGGGCTCAAAATCGAAACACGTGGTTGTCTGCGGCTATTAGACATTGACTAACCAAAGTGGTTCGACTATTCACAAGGATGCACAACAAGTCCTTGTTGGCCTAATAGACTGTGCTCTATCACCGTCATGCGGTGAATGGCACACGTCCTTTCGGTTGTTTTAAGCACTCGAGTCCTTGGAATTTGTCAAAACTTTGGTGAGAGTTTTGTAAAATGAGCGGAGCAAGTCGTCAAGGTTAGGGTTTCACCCCTAGCTTAACAACTTCGTTCCTATTTTTAATAAAATAGAGGAGATTATTCATCAAAATACGGACTTCACTCCTGATTTGGCATAATTCTCCCCGTTTGTAGATAAAATGCGGGTTGATCACGCAACTTTAGTCGAGAGTTTGCAGTTTTCACACCTAATCTTGACTTAGTTGCTCATTCATAGCTGAAAATTCGAGTGCAGTGATAGTGTAGCATAAGCAAGAATAGCGAGAAATCGTAGTACGCTCATACATAATCCCTAACGGATATGCACGAGTCGGTCTGTTGGTTCCTAACTATAGACTAGGTCTCTAAGACATCGACCCGGACTAGGTCGAGTCTTGCCTAATTCCCTATAGTTATGGCTCTGATACCAATCTGTCACACCCCAACCGATGGCGGAAACATAGGGGCATGGCACTGAGCGAAACAGATTATCCATAAGTTTCCATAACAATTATCATTACCAATCAATTTATACTAACATGTCCCATACCATGTCTCAAAAGGTAAACAAATTATTACAGACAAGATCCAGGCAAATAGTTCTATTCCGACAACTCAGATTTCAAATAGAGCAATTGTTTATCTGCTTCTAGAGACCCTTGATTTAATTTGTACAGACAACTATTTGTTGGCCTCTAGAGCCTTATTCTAGCCTCGATTTCCTAGCAGATGTGCATCCTAAACACCTGTCACATACGTTAAAATAAAAGTCAATAAATATAATGTAAAGATGAGCATACAAGTTTGATAATAGCATATAGAGTTCGAAATTCATTTACACATAACCAGCACGTACACATAGTGAAATGAGGCATGTTAGTTATCGACATAGATCCATCGATACCAATGACTGCGGGTTGACTGCCTGAGGCAGTTCGCAATACATGATTACCACCGTAATCCATGCAAGTAATTGTCCTTAACAACCCCTGCGAACAGGTGCTGAGTCCAAACTATAGTACTATCGTTGCTAAGGCAGGTAGACAACATTCCATGTGTAAACATAACAAACAAGCATTCATAAGCCACGTATAACATGCATTAACGGTTAGCGTTCAAATAGTATTGAGTAGTGTGTTTGTTGTGATTTGAATATTCATAACATATGTAACACCCAAAAGTGCGTAAAGCAAAAAGGGATCGAGTATACTCACAACGTTGATGGATTGAAGGGAGCGCTAGAGAGTGAGGTTAGCCTGAACAGATTGATAGCATAACGATAAGTGATGCGTAAAACGATGCAAGGCGTAAGTGGTTCGGACAACAGTTCGGTCGGATGGGTAATCCGACCGGATGGTCCAGTCGTGTGCATGACATTCCGTTCGGATGGTCATCAGGTCGGACAGGTTGTCCGGTCGAATGACTATTCGAGTGGATTGTTTCTTCCTTTGGGAAGGATGTGTTTGTGTATGATGGCTTGTCCTTTGAAGTCTTCGTTGTAGCATTTTGAAAACATTGAAGTATCTCTACCCTTCAAGTCGGTCGATCGGACGGTCAGCCGTGCGGACGTCAATCCGCTCGGATGATCTATCCGGTCGGACGGCGACTCGAGTGGTGAGGTTACTTAGTGAGAACAAATCCACAGCAGGTTGTCACTCGATCGGACAGCAGTCCGGTCGGGTGGCATCCTTAGTGCATTGAACATGTTGAAAATTGTTCGAGTGTTAAAGTCCAAGTATCTCATGATCCGAAGAGTAATCCGGTCGGATGGGTAGTCCGATCGAATTAGGGGTGTTCATCGAATCGAATATCGAATTTTCGAATTATTCGAATCGAATTAATCGAATAATTTTTTTTTCTCTTGAATTCGAATTCGCTTCGAATTCGAATAAAACACACACTATTCGATTCGAATTCGTATTCGAATAAAAAAACCAATTCGTATTCGATTAAAAATTCGAATTCGAATTGAACTCGAATAAATTCGCTACCATAAACATTTAAAAACTATTAAAATGAAACATAAATTTTAACGCTACCATAAACCACGATATCACATTATAAAGTTTCAAATAACATACCATAAACACATTCAAAATAAGTCGGATTCATTTTAGTTAGGGTCCAAGTAATCAGATTCAAACTGACTATAAACAATATCTACACTTCTACAGTTCCATATATCAGTAATCAGTTTCATTTTGCAAAACATAGCATTTTTGTTAGGGTTTCAACAGATCAAGTCATCAAACACATGAATCCAAAACATCTATCTCATCTACAACGTAATCGATTTCAAAACATCTATCTCATCTACAACGTCATCAAACACATGAATCCAAAACATCAGTCTCAACAGATCATACACATGAAAATACATGAATTACCTTGGGGAATCGCGTGGCTGAATCGGAGGCTGAATCGGAGATAATGGTGGCTGAAAACCGCGACTGAAAGTATGGAATCGCGTGGCAGAATCGGAGATAATGGTGGCTGAATCGGCAGATAATGGTGGCTAAATCGACTGAAGACCGATCCCGATCCGCAGATGACATGAATGAGGGAGGCGTCTGGTGGCGTGTTTCTTTTTTTAGGGTTTGAAAGCTTTGAATGTTATTAGGTTACTGGTTATAAGTTATAAATCACATTTGATATTGTTTCATGGGCTTATGTAATCATGGGCCATATGTAATAGGCTTGATTATAGGCTTAAATGATAATAGGTAATTTCATATAGCCCAATTATATTATATATGTATTAAATTATATTCTATATATTATATATATAAAAATAAAAATACATGTATAATTCTTATTCGAATTTCGAATCGAATCGAATTTAAAATTGTAAATTCGTATTCGATTCGTATTCGATTAACTTGACTCGAATCGAATCGAATTCGAATTCGAATTCTTGCGACTCGAAACGAATTCTTGATAATCGAATCGAATTCGAATCGAATTTCGAATTTTTCGAATCGAAATGAATTCTGAACACCCCTAGATCGAATATCAATTCATTCAATACCCGAACTTCAGATAAAGTTGGTTAAGTGTGGGACCCAAGGTGTAAGCTGTTCGGATGACCCAGTCGCTCGGATGGCTTATCCGTTTGGACAGTAGTCTGGTCGGATAGTACTCCATGCTGGTCGTTCCGTTCGTCTTTCACTTGGCCGTTTTGATTGTTTGTTGCTTTTATCGAGACGTTTTGACAACGTGCTAACCAACAGAACCCCATTTTGACCCAAGTGACCCGATTAAACAGGAATCACCCTAGTTCGACCAGTTAACCGGTTCAAGGCGGTTGTTCTTGGTTAACCCGGAATCGGTGGTCTCGTGAGTAGAATCCAGATCTTGAGCTAGCTCAACACTAAGAATAAGTAGAAGACTAGAACAAGGTCCGATTCTATCGGTTCTTGAGTGCATTGAGTGTAAAAGAGTTGAAAGAAAGTTAGAAACCATCTTCCAATCCTTTTTCACCATGAATGTGTTTAGATCTATGCAAGACCTTTGTTTATTTGTGTGGAAATCAGTTAGATCTAAGTTGTTCTTGGTGGGTTGAGGCCAAAACATGAAGTTCTTCAAGAACTCATGATGACGTCATCTTAGAACACCTCAAATCTTGTGATTTCATGGTTAAAAGTTAAGATTCAAAAGATATAAAGGTGTAGGAGTGCGTGTAGATCAAGAAAGTACAAGATTTAGGACGAGATCTTACCGGAATTGAGAGAAATCGAAGAAAAGGTGAGGAGAGCGTGCGGTTCGGACAGAGAGTTGCCAAAAGTAGAAAGTTTGAGAGTGACATGGGTATTTATTGAGTTACCCAAAGAGGAAAGTGTTGGCCGGTCGGATGGCATCTCGCCCGGATGACTTGTCCGGTCGGATGTCATCTCGGTCGGATGACACCCTGGCACCATGATCAAGTGGCAGCCCGGTCGGATGGCTTATCCGGCCGGATGGCACTTGGTTCGGGTGTTTGGTGCGATGATTTTTGAGGTTTCGATTGTAATTGCGAGCGTTGCGATACGATAGGTTTTCCTAGTCAAATTACTTTTAATCCCAACCATTCATATCTTGCACTATCCCTTCTCCACTAATCATCATAGTTCGATTTCGATTGAGTTCGATTGTGATTTGAGTTCGATTGCGTTTCGATTGATTACCACACATAACATAAATAAACATGCACAAATAATACATAAGACACACACACACGTATAACAATAACCAAAATGCGTAATTTGAGTTGTGATTCGATTCGATGTCGATTTGATTAACTTAGTTTGATTATCGATTAGTTAACTTTATCCCATTGTTACTTCCTATAGTTCACAGTCGTAAGTCGATTGAATAGCGATTAACAAACGTCGATTATTGTGATTATTGACACTTACTCCACATAATACACCTAAAATAAACATATAAAAGAAATTCACTACTAGTCAAGTCGCGCGAAATCGGTCGTTGACTTTGACCTTGACCTTGACTTTGACTTTCGAAAACACGGGGTGTTACACTTATTCTTGGGAGTATATTTGAATATTACGAAGCCTCGGGTTCCTTAAAAGGTCACTCAGAGATAAGAAGTAACATGTTGACATGTTTAACCCTCGTAGTTTATAATCTTTCGATTATTTTCACAAACAGCTTCTTATATTCAAATAATTACTCGTTTGAGAATATATTCTTCGTGTATGGTCATTCAGAGGCACAAGTTTGGCATGTTGACACTTTTAGTCCCTTTGGTTTCATATTTTCATCGTTTGTCAACTTTAGTCCTTTAAACTGAATCTTTCACATGATTATGGTTTAGGACACGTGTCTTCACTTAATTGGACACGTTTTTACGTGGTGTTACATCTAATGAACAAGAAGATTTAATAACAAACAACGAGTCAAGAGTTCTTACCACAAGTAGGTATGATGAACTTCTAATTGAAGAATATCCCACATACAAGCTATGCAAGCTCTAATCATTAATAGAAATTAGAGTCCACTACTACCTTGATGATGAACAACACTAATGTAACTCCCAAGCACTCAAGAACACTGGTTTGAGTTTTAGCACTTACACATTGGATTTTTGGCTTCTCATGAAACATGAGGTTACGAGAGCCTTAAGTGTGTTTTTAACCAAGATGGATCATTTACGGGTGTCTAAGTTGATTAGGGATGTGGTGGCTTCGAATGGTGTAGTGGAACCCGAGCCTAACACGTGTCAAGAGGTTTTAAAGTCTCTTAGGAGTTCATAGGCAAGTATGGGTCTTAGCCAAACGTCACGTATCACAAATTGGAGCATAAACTATGGACTAATAGTATGTCTAATATTGCTCCGGTACGACTCGTATGGCATGAATTTTAAAAATGACAATTTTAGTCCCCTGACTTGATGTTTTCAATTTTTGGCTATTTTAGCCCCTTTGTTGGTCCGGGGTGTTGGGTTTGACGCCTAATGATTTCAAAAAATCATATATTATTTGTGCACAATGAGAGATCAAACTATCACACACTCAAATAAAGGATTGACGTATATAATGTTGAGTTTATATTGAATACTTAATGATGTTACATTCAATAACAATTCGTTACAACTCTACAAATATCTGGAGTACTCGTTGGAACAAATATGAAGTATTTAGATAGGTAGTCCACATACTTGATTCACTGAAGTCAAATAGTTTGGGCTTAAATAGGTCAACCGTTTTGGTCAAGTTGAGGATGGGCAGTGAAGACTCAAATACCTACAACTCGAACATAGACAGTGATTGAGTCTCATAGTTTGATTAGACTTGCAAAAAAGATAGGAAAACAACACCGTTAGACTCATCACAGGGAGGGGAGCGTCTTTGTGACCAAACTCGTGCATGAGTATAAGTACAGGCTAAGTGTAGAAAAGTTAGTGAGAGAATGGTAGATTTTGGTGTGTAAGAAAACAAGTTGAGTTCTCTGAAGTGTTAAGTGTAGTATTTATACCTTTAGGAGTCGCTAATGTGGCAAAAGTGGTCCTAGACAGACCAGTCACTTTCTAGTTAGTTATAAGGTAGGACCAATATTGGCTATAAGGAGATTCCCTAATTGGTTCTTAAGACTGAACTCAAACTAAGTATCGAATGACTAGTCCGAAGTTAGGTTCTCAAGTCTGAGATAGATAGCTTCGTTCGTTTCTGATGTGATTCGGTGGTTCAGACATTGCCTCATCAGGAAGCAAATGTGATTAGTCACTTGCCTAGAGTGATTCAGTCCTAGAGGTCCATTTGATGATCTGACGTCATATCTTCTTATTATTCTCCGGGGTAATCAGTCTGGTTGCATAGATTTTGTGTCAAGCCATGTCAGCTAATGATGGTGTATAAGTCGGTACATACTTGGATCCTTTGTTCTTTAGTTGGAAAGTTCATAAGTGGTTGAGTCTAATAAGAACTAATAATATTGTTAACTCATTGCTGGCAAAACGGTGCACCTATGTATTTACATGATTAACTAATAAAGTACGAGAACTTATGGAAAGTATTGAAGGGTCCCCTAATACTATTGTAGCATGATTGCTAGAGTTAAACTACTGATTAGGGCTGTAAACGAGCCGAGTCGAGCCGAGCTTGACCCAGCTCGAGCTCGGCTCGACCTCAAATCGAGCTAGCTCGGCTCGAGCTTGAACTACAAATAAAGCTGATATTTGTGGCTCGAGCTCGACTCGATTAAAAATCGAGCTAGCTCGGCTCGATCTAGCTCGAACTAATAAAGAACCGCAAAATTTACTACTTAAAAAGCCCTAAAAATGAATCTTTTCATAGACTAAGGGCCACAATAGCAATTTAATTTAACCAAATGGGTAAATATCCAAGTATAAATAGTTAGCTCACTTTGTACATTTTTTACCTTTTTTTATAAGGGAAATACTCCCTTAGTTTTTGTCTTCTGAGCAACGTGGGACAAAAAGATGAAGGATGTAAACCTTATCGAGCCGGCTCACGAGCTCACGAGCCGAGCTAGGCCAAGCTCGAGCTCGGCTCGTTTACAAACCGAGTCAAGCCGAGATGGCTCGTTTACAACCGAGCCAATTTCGAGCCGAGCTTTTTTTGAACTTTTTTCGAGCGAGTTTCGAGCGAGCTGCGAGCCACGAGTTTTTTGAACACTCCTACTACCGATGATCACAAGAGCTGGTAATGATCAACTAATAGAAACATTTATTGAAATGAAGAACTAGAAAAGAATTGTTGATAGAAGAATATGAAACTTAAGACAACAGTTGATGACCAAACTATGGATTAGTTGCAATGACTATGCAACTAATGGCTCTATCAGTTGTTCTCAACCATCAATTGTTCTAACACAATTGATGGCTAAACAGGTAATAGGTTACAATATGGAAGAACATAACCAAACAAGTAATAGGATACAAAAATCTATCAATTCAATCGTGTAGTCAATGTTAATGTTATGTGAAGACCTAGTTTCCTTTTCACCTAGTATAATGATATACAATTCATTTTTAACATTGCTTTAATTTCGTGTACTTTAGTACTACACTAGCACACTTTCTATCTCTATCTATACTTAAATTACAAAATTGTTTCATATCTCATTAAAAAACTATCAATTCAATTGTGTAGTGAATGTTGTGTATGTTTTGTGTAAACCTATTTTCCTTTTACATTGGTTATACAAACCATTTTTAACATTGCTTTAATTTCTTGTACTATACTACTACACTAGCACACTTTATATTTCTATCTATATTTAAATTATAAACCCTTTTCATCTCTCATATCTTATGTTACCCCTGTAAGTGAAAACATTCACACATAACTCTTTATCTCTCTCACTTTAAAGTACATCGAAAATTAAAACAAGAAGGAAAGGACTCATAAGTTCCATTTTTTTAGTTTCACGAGGGTTGGTGTAACAACTCCCAAAATACCTTAGAAAGAACCATAATCGAAACCCCGAACACGCACGACGAAACCCAACGCGAAAAACGAGAAATCCAAAACTTGGCATCCCATGCACCACGCAGGGGATACCCCTGCATCTCCCTCGAAGCACGAGGGAGTACCAGGCCACGTGGCACAGTTTCGCAACAAGTGGCAAGGCTACGCAGGTGACGAGGCTGACCTAGCCCTAATAGGTAGCTGTCGCGCCACGCGGGGGAGTCCCTTGATCCTCACGCGACGCGCGGGTGTTAGGCCCTAAAGTGTGAGACTGACGCATCAAATTAACACAACGGGTTATGGTTACGAACTGGGCCTTACCGAGTTAGTTTATATTAGGTTGTGGACCTTTATAGGTCACTTGGGCTTAGCTTTAGGCCATGTGGGCCAAGCAGGCCCAAGGGGAGCCCATGTAGGGAAGTGGGCTTTAGTAAGTATATAAACAAGTTTTCAACTTGTTTTAGGGTTTGAACTTTTTAGAACCTCCTAGTTACAGAAATTCTAGAGAGAGAGAGGCAATTGGTGGTGAACTTGTACCAGACGATTTTGCTTGTCAAAGTAATAGAATCGTGTGCAAGTTTAAAGGTGATTCGGTTTGTTCATCATTTCCATATTTTCGGTTCGTATTTTCATATTTTTTGTTTTGATTCTTGAATCACCAATTGATTGGATTCCGCACAATCAATTGGTTGTTTGATATCATTGAAAGATGCGTTTCACGGGACTTACAAGTGGTATCAGAGCCATTAGAACCTATTTCTAGGCTCGGTTTGATATCAAATATTCAAGATTTCGAATTTTTGTTCATCGCGTTCTTCGCGTTCTTCGTGGTGTTCATCCGAAGTTTATTGAAAATTCTTTATTTTGGTGTTTTGATCTTTTGAAAAGGTGTTAACAGATTGCATAAATTTTTTAAATCTTTACAAAATTTCGAAACACCATCTTTTTCTAAATTGGTGTATTTAAAAATATTGATAAAATCAAATCAATTTGAAAAAAGGTCCTTTATTTCCGAAATTCCATTTTCTGTTGAATATCATTCCTATTTTGTTCCCAATATCTCGGGAGATATTCATTCCAAAAGCTAGGTTGGAGTTCTCGAGTCGCAACGTTTATCACCACCAGTCGCAATCAAGGTTTCGGCTCTTCACGTTTCTGTTACGACTCGCAACCTACAATCAGCACAAGACGTCATCATCATCCACTCGCAACCTCCATTACGAGTCGCAACCTCCATTACGAGTCGCAACCTCCGATTTCGAGTTATCATCTTCTGAGTCGCAACCACCTGCAACACCGTCATCTCGAGTCATTCTGTTCCGAGTCGCAACCGCATCCATCTTTACGACTCGCAACCATCATTGTTGCGGTTCATCACGTTTCGGTTCCGAGTCGCAACCACGGTTCCGAGTCGCAACAAGAGATCTCGGTTCATCACGTTTTGTTTTCGAGTCGCAACCATCAATTGTTCATCATCCTGTTCACCGACGTAACCTGCAACTCGTTATCTTCTTCAGCCGTAATTCACCAACATCATTACTGTATCACCACTCCGAACACCGGTTTTTCTTCATCGACACCGAACCACCATCACAGCAACTTCATCACGTCCACTCGACCACCCTCTTCCACCTCCGACTACCTCCGTCATCTCTCGTTTCCGGTTCGAGTTCGATATTTCGAGTTCAGGTCTTCGTGGATAGTTGTTGTGTTCACGAATCCTCATTACCACGACACCATCATCTCATCGCTGAACTGCAACTACAACCCGTCATTCAAAATCGCCGTCTTCCGTCGATCACCGCCCACCTCGGTTATATTCCTTGTCTCCGGTCACCGCTGCACGAGTCCGGCCGCCCTCTCTGTTAAACATCACTTCCAGGTCTTCTGTTTAACCATCGCCATCATCGTCACTCGCCAATCTTCGAAATCTGCAACCACTCTCCGATCATCGTTCACCTGCTACTCACTGTTGAACTCCATCATCATATCATCCTCACCATCAACCATTTAGTTCGACCACCACTCATCAGATCACCTTTTTGACGGCTCAAAGAAAATAGGGTTTTGGATATTTTGTTCAAACGAAGAAGACAACTGTTGTCATTTTTAAATAATATTTTAGGTTTTTATTAATAATAATAAACAATCATTTTGCAATCATTTCTTAATCATCGGTTTTTATATTAATAATAATAATCATAATAATTTAATAAGTTTATGACATAAAAAAAAAAAAAAAATAAATAAAATAAAATAAAATAAAATAAAATAAAATAATAATAATAAAAATAAAAAAATTGGTTTGTGTTTGTGATAACGGTTTTGACAGGTATTTGAGGTGTGGTTTCGAAAGCGGGTTCGTTATTTCGCCTGCTAAGTGTCTGAGTTAGCGAGTACACAGTTTCTCGTTTTGGGCTTGTGTTGAAGTTAAAAGATCACATTTTTGAGAAATCACATCTTAAAAATGTCTTCAAAAAGAGAGATGCTTCAGCAGAAATTCGAAGGATTCAGTTACTCATACGGTGAATCTATAGATGCAGTGATTGGCCGGTTTGTTGAACTGCTTTCTGAAATGGAGAAGGCAGAAATGGTGGTGTCTCCTCGCATAATCAACAGAAAGCTTCTGAATGCTATAAAAGAGATTCCAGATCAGGCAAACTGTAGTTGGTTTACCAATGTTAATCAGATAATAGTAACAACCGATTGTTACAAAATGAAGCTGGATGAGCTGATTTCACTCATAAAATCGTATGACAATGCTGACAAGCAGTCTACTCAAGGCAACACATCTGATGCAGTTTGCTCACCCACTCGTGAAGCAATTTGCTCACCCACTCGTGAAGATATACTTTCTGTCTTTTGCACTCCTAAGTGTAGAGAAAGAAATGAGGCATATCGGTTACACAACGCTGAGTTGATTCAAGACTACAACGACATAAAAAATAAAAATTTTACTTTATCAAAGAATGAAAAGCTTTATAAAGATAAAATTGAAGCTCAGCGAAAAGACATCATCAAACTTAAGGATGATGTAAGTGTAAAAACAGCCCATTTCTTGGAGGCACAGGAGAAGGTATGCATTTTGATCAAAGAACTGGAAGATATCAGAGAAAGATATCAAATTAACCAACTTAACATTAAAAAGTATGATTCTTCCAGCAAATTGGTCAAAACCTTGTGTGATCAACAGCTCGCACACAAGGAAAATAAAGGGCGTGGTTTGGGTTTCAATCAAGTTCCTCCTCCATATAATGACAACTACACATATTTACCCATGACTGAGGAGGAATTGATGAATGAGGACAAGATGGCTTACGGTCCTAAAACTAATAAGTCATCAATCAACAGCAGACCTGTTGATAAAGAAGCGACTCCTTCGGTAAATCTTGTTTCAAAGGGTACTTTTGATCCTAATGCTTCGTCTTCCCTTGCAGATGAAGTTAAAGTTGAAGGTGTCGTTGGAGATGAACAAGCATCAAGTTCTCATGTGTGTGACATTTTTGGCTCATTTTTTCACTCTATGATTAATTTCAGGTCTGATGATTTGGGCAAAAACGTTGATGCTTGCGTAACAGAGACTGAATCGGCAAACGAAACAAATGAGCCAGTTAAACCATCTGATTCCAAATGTGAATCACCTGAAGCAGCGGATTCTGAGAAATTGGAATCAGTTGATTCTGGTGAATTCAGCTCAAGGATGTCATGTGCAGAACCGACTTGTGCTGAAAATTCGTCAAAGGTTTCAGCTGAAATTTCTGCTGCAGTTTCTGGTATTTCATCCAACAAACCAGAACTCTCCGATTCTGTCAAAGCTGATGACATGAAGGATGAAGAGAAGATTAACGTGGACAAGGCTCCAAGTGCGCAAGCTAAACAGTCTGAACCTTCGGTTAGAGATGAAAAGGTTCAGATCAAGCAACAAGAGCCGAAGCGAGCAGGTAAAGGACGCGGAAAGAAGAAGCCTAAACATCAAAGACAAACAGGCTCTCCACAGTCCTCAACGGGCAGCAATAGTCCTCAAAAGGCCCGTGTTGTGAAAAATGCCTTTGTTAAGCCAGTCAGTAATGGCAAATGTGAAAAATATACATTTGACTGTGCTAACAAAGCTTTCGGAAAGACTGGTGAGATTTCTGAACAAGACTTGCAGTCTCAACAAAACAAGAAGAATCAAAGGAAATCTCCACCACAGAAGGCCCCTGCAAATGACAAGTATAGGCATCCAAATTCATCGTCGTCTGCGGGAAATGTGCAACACAAACAAGCACAGAAAGGACCGGTTCGTCCTTCAGGGCCTGCAAGAGTAAATCCAGCTGATCAGAATACCTTCTACGTGAAGAGACAAACATGCTTCAATTGCGGCATTGCTGGTCACATAGCTCGAAACTGCACAAATCGTCCCTATGTACCTTACTATATGCAAAATCAGAGGGTTACACCTAGGGATGACTACCATTCTAAGCCAATGAAGGTATCTTCACCTAAGGCAATGAAGAATGTGAATCCCAAGGTTAAACCTTCTGATGGGGATTGGAATGCTGCTAAAAACAAACGCAAGGCTGTTCAGGAACAAAAACGTTTTTCTAAAACTAACAAACCTGAAACAACTAAAGTTGCTCAACCGAAGGCAACAAACGCGTTTGCTAGACCGAAACAGATTTGGAAACCCAAATCCAAGGCAGCAACGTCTCCAATCCTTGAAACGAAAGGGGACTTATGTTTAAAAGAAGTGTCTTACTTTGATGCTTCAGGAAATCCCAGGACCACGATGGCCTGGGTACCCATGTATTACTAATCTCCTTACCTTTCAGGAACAACCAAGGAGGAGCTGTTGACAATCTCTGGAATGTTGATAGCGGTTGTTCCAGAGATAAAAACGGGTAACATTTCACTGTTGCAAAAAGTTCAATTTTTTTTTTACAGATGATATGTTTCCTTTGGAGGAGATTAAAGAAGTAAGAAATGATCAGCAAAAGGTACCGTTTAAATTCAGTACTTTGATTTGAATTTGATTAGTCTTCAATCTAATGACGGAACGGTTGAGCAAAAATATTTTTCTCTTTTTCTTAGTTTATAACTTTGTACATACTGTGTCCTTTCTCTAGTAAATGGTAAATTTGCGCAAAAATACAAGATTTATGCACAAATTTAGGGGGGGAGAGGAACATATAGATAGATATAGAGTTTAGGGGGAGAAAACTCAGAGAATACAAAAAGAGTTTGCTGTAAATATGTATTGTTTTAGGGGGAGAAAATGAGAAAAATACAAAAACATTAGAAAAATGAAAAAGCCAAAAAGAAAGATTGCATGATATGGGAAGTGAAATAAATGTTTGTGTTAAAGGGTTTGACTAACACATGTAAGGTGCCATAGCTGAAAAGACTAGGATCTACTGCGATATGTCGATAGGCTTGACGCTCAACATGATAAAAGATACTAAGTGTTATAAACATAACGAACTATGTACCATGTGGGTAACATACCAACGGCGTATGATTTTATGGTCTTAAATCTTGCGTTAATAGATAGCTAACATCTGAGGTTTCGGGTCTTTATATTGTTGAATCATCCGGGGATATCTTGGCTGTCCTTCTGTTTAGAATTAAAATTGTACATGACCCCAGGAAAGATAGTCACTTGGAATTAGCTCATTTCTATTTGAATGTCTGTATGTTGTCCCGATACACACAATTTTGATCTGATTCTGAAATCTTCTCTGAAAAAGTCGTGTACCTCCTTTGCTGCATCCAGATATATGCTGACCTGGAGGTGCTAGGCAACGACAGCTTCTGCTGCATCCAGATACATGCTGACCTAGCTGTACGTTGTCGCGCTATAGATCTAATACACCCGAAAGAGGCCCTCAAGTGCCCAAAAGAAACCCAAGAAACCTATATCAAATTGAGAAAAACTCATTTGATCTTGTATATTATACCATCTCTACTTAAGATCTATTCTGTTCTCTTCTCAACCTATTCCCAGTTAAGATTTCAGAAATCTGGATTGGACTTGTGAAATATGTGGTAGGGAAGATACTTGCATGATAGAGTGTGCTGTTTATATTTCCAGGATTTGATTAGTATTTATTTGGGTGTTCATTGTTAAGAAATCAAAACATGATAAAACATATTATATGCAGACCTAGACACAGTCAGGATATCTTAAAGGATGACATCAGTATACTCACCTGCTACGATGAATCGTTGTGCTTACCTTGATCGCGGGGGTATGCCTTGGAATGGGTCACACGGGTATAATAGTATAATATTACCTAAAGCATATCACGAAGTTAAAAAATTGAAAGTTGAGCGTTAAAGTTTAAGTGGACAAACATATTGGCAATCGCATAGACCAGTTTGATTATGCTCGTACTGAAAAGTGTTCCTTAGTCTGCCTGAGAACGAATTTTGATCCCATTGAAATTGTAATTGTATATTTTGGTAGTTGTTTATATTTTGAGTTTTTATTTGTTTCTAGTTCTTAATATTAAAAAAAAAAAATAAAAAATTAAAAAAATACAAAAATAGTGTCTTGCTTTTCTATAAAACCAAAAATCCAAAAATAGAGTGTTTATTTGTTTTTCTTAAAATAAAAAATGTAACCGTTCTTGAAGATTTGACTGATCATCAAAAGTTGAAAGAATTTAAATTGTGAAATCCGAGTACAAGTACTTGGATGTACCTAGTGTTCATGTGGTACTCTCCCTGTTGCATAAGAAATGTTTGCTTATGAGTTTGTGAGTATGTGCAGAACTTGATTTCAATCAAGAACAGGGGTTGTTGAAGACTGAGATGTTGTTAGCTGTTGACAAAGCATGGAGCAGCACAACAACAAGATGTACCTGAGTCAGAAGAATCGGATACGCAATGCCGTCTGACAGTGAAAGTACATTTGAAGAAGTACCATGAACCTGTTTGAAAGACAAAGATTGAAGAAGAAAAGAGCTGCTGAGAATCCTCCTCTCACATTCTTTTTAACAAAGACTTTCAAGAAGATGCTGATCAAGATCCTGATATGAAGCTAACCACAAGAGCTGAAGAAAAGAGACCCGGTGCTGAGAGTTCAGAAGTCAAGAACTTCCACAACATCTGCAGCAAAGCATCAACCATAGACTTCGTTGAAGACGTTGTTGAATTCATGCTATGAAGACAATTTGATGGCATCAGTCTAGGGGGAGATTGTTAGGCCCTAAAGTGTGAGACTGACGCATCAAATTAACACAACGGGTTATGGTTACGAACTGGGCCTTACCGAGTTAGTTTATATTAGGTTGTGGACCTTTATAGGTCACTTGGGCTTAGCTTTAGGCCATGTGGGCCAAGCAGGCCCAAGGGGAGCCCATGTAGGGAAGTGGGCTTTAGTAAGTATATAAACAAGTTTTCAACTTGTTTTAGGGTTTGAACTTCTTAGAACCTTTGGGACATTCATAGTTACAATTTCTCTAGAGAGAGAGAGGCAATTGGTGGTGAACTTGTACCAGACGATTTTGCTTGTCAAAGTAATAGAATCGTGTGCAAGTTTAAAGGTGATTCGGTTTGTTCATCATTTCCATATTTTCGGTTCGTATTTTCATATTTTTTGTTTTGATTCTTGAATCACCAATTGATTGGATTCCGCACAATCAATTGGTTGTTTGATATCATTGAAAGATCCGTTTCACGGGACTTACAGCGGGGGAGACCCAGATAGTCTATATAAAGGCAGCTGTGGGACAAGCCTCAGTGCACCAAATCGATTTAAAATCGATACTCCTTCTCTCTCGTTCTGCTATCCGAATAACCAAACCCCTAAACCCCTAAACTCTGCTCCGTAATCAGCGTGCTAACCCTAATCATTGGTACGATACCCTGTCCGATCGATCTGAAACCAAATCAACGGATGTTAAAGTGCTGCCTGAATAAGGCTATACTTTGTCATCTACGCTGAGGTTTTGATCTCGTGATTATCGTTGAAGTTTGAATTGGGTTAAAACACTAATACGTGTTGCATTGTGTGTTTAGTTAGGAACCCAGGACTTAGACCAGGTGGCGATTACTGAAAACACTAAAACAACATTGTGAGTCATTCTCTTTTTATCAAATGAATTCAAAACACTAAACGCTTTCCAACTGTTACTTATATTTATGGTGATTAAGTTTTTGTATTTTTAAATTACTGCCGATATATGGGATTTTGTATACACTACTTGAAAATGGCTCAAATCATATAGACTAAGGCCCTGTTTGGTAGCCTCTTAATCCATTCAGAGGCTGCCTCTTAATGAAATCATTTGTGGCCCTTATGTTTGAATGAATAAGAGGTAACCTTATGTCTGACTGGATAAGAGGTAACATCTGAATGGTAAACCATCACATGTCACATTCTTCTACATTATCTTTGTTAAACTCTTAAATGATTTCATTAAGAGTTAGCCTCTTAATGTCATTCAGATGCTACCAAAGAGCCCCTAAAATGACATTTAACTCATATATTAAAAAATAAAATTATACCACCAAACAACTTTAGTAAGACTCCAAATCCCAATCAAACATAATTCCTGCCCATCTCGGATTCGAACCCTAAACCTACCATCTAACCCCCAAATTCACCACCAACGACCATCCAACATCCACCATCAACTACCAACGGTTGCATGCTCCGGCCACCCTCCAACCACCAATGGACGCCGTCGTCTACAAAGCACTCGAAGAAATATGCTCACAAGGACTTAACGGACTGACTCTCCGTGACCTCTGGCCCAAAATCAACCCTCACATCTCCTCTAACCTCAGCAGTGATGTCAAAAGGGCATTATGGTCCAATATTATTAACCTTCCGAGTCTCCGATTCGAATGTGAAGGAGTTAAGTACGATGCTAGAAACCCTAAGATCCAATCGGTTGAAGATTCGGAGGCTATGGAGCTGAGAATTGTTGCGGCTGAGCATTTGCTTGATAGTTTTGTTGGAATTTATGATATTAAAGCTTCCGATGCCGCCGTTTCGAAGATTCAGCGGCGTGTTCTTGAGCGTCTTGCCATTGCAAGGTTTGTTTGTATATTACATAAATAAAAGAGATGCTGGAAAATTATGATTTAATATTGTTACTCAATAGAATAGTCTATGGTGGGGGGCTGGTCCAATTGGCAAAGCCATCGGAGTTAGAGTGTGCTCCTCTCGAGGTCGAGGTCAAGGGTTCGAGTCCAGTTGAAAGCGGATTTAGTGTACTTTAAGCTGCTACAAAAGAAAATAACAATAATAATAGAATAGACTATGAAAATTATGATTTAGTCTTATAATTTAAATAGGAGATGATGAGACATAAAAAAGTGACATGTAAAAATGAGATCTAAGACCACCCGTAGTGGGGGGTTTTGGGCGTTTTTCCCAAAAAAGCCCAGGATCGCCCCCGGGGGTGTTTTTTTCAAAAAAATCCCCCAAGGCGTGCTTTTATCAACGCCTTCTTCAAATTGTTTGGCCAATGAGATCATTCCAAATCAAATATCATTAGTTTTAAATTAAAAAAAAAAATAATAATTGGGTAATCATTGATGGGGCATTATTGGGCATTATCTCACTACGCCCATTTGTGAAAAACGCCCCATAATGCCCCTTTGCTGACTGGGATGACATGTGTCGCACAATGCCCATGGGTGGGGGCATTATTCATGTGTACCACTACACATGGTCTAAAGCGAGATAAAAATTTGGGGCGTTTTTATTAACTTTAGTGATTATAAACCATTTCTTTACTTGGGTTTTAGAGTTTAGACTAGCTATGATAAGCTAAAAACGTTTATAGTTGGCTAAGTTAAATTTTTTTAAGTTATATTCTTTTGTATGTTAGAAAGTCTTTTAGACCATGTGTAGTGGGCGTGATTTTTTCAAAATTTGCCCTCAATCACGCCCAAAAATGCCCCCTCCCCACCCCCTGGGCATTATTGGGCGTTATTGATAAAAAATTCCCCATAGGCGTTTTTTAAATAACGCCATGTCCAAATTTGAAGGACCAATCACATTTAATCTTCCTTTTTCTTGGCTAATAGCTTTATTTGTTGGGTTTTTTATTTTTATTTAATTCTCTACACCCTTTTAACATAATACCCACATCCCCACTACACCCATTTTAGAAAAAACGCCCAATAATGCCCCTTGCTGACTGTACTGCCACATGGTGGAAAACGCCCAAGGGTGGGGGCATTATTCACCCTTACCGCTATGCATGGTCTTACAGAAGTATTTCGATGTGTTACTCAATCCTCCACCAATGTTCTTAATTAGGCTAAAATCGGTTGATTAAAATGGGTCATGTAAAAACAAAAAAGGGGTCCTACAAGAAAGGGAGAAGTGGAAAAAAAATTGGAGCTGCCAAGACTTGAACCCACGACCTCACCTATGGCACGGAAAGAGTCTTACCGGCTCTTCTATCATTGCTTTTGTGTTTAATTCTTGGATATTGTAGTTAAATAATAATACAAAAAAATATATATGCAAAACGAGAAAAAAAATATTTGGGTCCCTGAAAAAACGGGCCCTATGCGGTCGCACCGCTTGCACCCCTTCAAAACCGACCCTGAGTACTTGTACTTGGTGCATTGATGATTTAGAGAAAGTTACTTGGTTTTCGCAGTTCTCAGTGTATTATTGGTTCTGAATTGAACGCTCCTCAAAATATGTAAACCATCTGGGACACGGCTGTAAATAATTTTGTTTGGTTTGGAAATCTGTATAATATTTTTTAACTTTTAGTACCGGCATAAAGGTTATTGATCTTGCTGTATCTTATACTGTTGCAGAACCGATGGAGTTGCCCAACATGACCTTTGCAAGGAAGTAGGCAAAAACAATAACGACATGTATTATGTACTAAGGCAGCTTGAAACCCGCGGGTTAATCGTGAGGCAGTCAGCAATGATAAGGAAGAAGGTAGCTGGCAACGAAGAACATAAAAACGGTTCAATAGTGAACACCAATATGGTGTATCTATACCGTTATGCAAAACATTTGGGTCGCTTACAAAGACTTGAAATTACCAAAGAGGACAAAGCTTTCACCGATAATGATGAAGAAGACAAAGAAGTTGCTACAGGAGATGGTGTTTCTGAACAACGCATAAACAACTATGTACCTGCTTTTAGAGCTATTTGCGATAGACTTGAAAAGGCCGATGGCAAGGTTCTCGTTGTTTCAGATATAAAAAGGGAATTAGGTTACCGCAAAACACAAGGACATAGGGCTTGGAGAAATGTAAGCAAGGGTTTAATGTATCCCTGCATTTGCTTTTCATTTAAGTTTTTCCTCACTGAATTAACTTTGTTGCGTAAATGTTCGTAGATCTTGAACAAGCTGAAAGATGCTAGTATAGTCGAGGAGTTTTTTGCTAAAGTGAACAATAAGGTAGTCTGGTTATAGTGTTTACATGTAAAAGTATTATGTCATCGTCATATGATTTATTCTCTGTCTTATATATATTGTTTGTGATTCAGGATGTTAACTGCCTACGGCTGCTAAAGAAATTTTCGCCTGAAACTTTTATGTCGAAAGGTCATGGCGGTGGAGATGATGATCATGTTAAACCGGTAAAAAGAGGCCAAATCACTGAACAGCTTTTTGAGCTTCCTATTGAGCAACAAATTTATGATATGATTGATGCCGAAGGTTCCAAAGGGTTGACTCTTAACGAGGTGTGTGCTAGTCAAAACCTTTCAAGTCAAGTATATATATTGAAAATGAGATTTTTTTTTTGTATATTCATTGGTGTAAACAGGTATTCAAAAGGCTTGGCATTAACAACAAACGATACTATCCTCGTGTTCTTGAAATGGTGTCTAGATTCAAGATGCATATAGATTCAGAAGGCCTTAATAGAGGTTCAGTCTACCGAGTTTGGACTTGTGGGAACTACAACGCTGGAGCTCCTAATACTCCACCGAGCAAATCAGAATATTCCATGATCGAGAAACTTCCGACTCATGCACAAGCTGGACAGCTGATGCTGACTCACACTATGCAAGATGCAGATGATAAGACCACTAACGTAGATGCCGAGGCTGGTGAAGAACAGAGCATTAATCCAGTTACCGATGATAAGCAAAATGCTGCAAATGATATAGTTCCTGATGCGGAACTTCAAATTGTAACTGTAAAGCCCCCACCGAATCCTGGTTCTTTAGAGATATCTTCATCTGGTTCACCAGCAAACCGAAAGCGCCGCTCTTATATAGCCTATCCATGTATTGGTTTCAAATCAGTTAGCTCACTAAGGGAGCAGCGGATACTTGAAAAACTACAGGTATGTATATATAATGCATGAGACAAGGGCATTTTAAGATACCCAAAAGTGAAGAACTTTTTTTTGCTTTAATGCAAAAGGTACAACCTAAAGTAGGGGTAAATTAGTCTTTCAAACACTGATTACATTTTAATCCTCTGATCTTAATTACACTTTAATTCCCTCATCTTTAACAAAATTATACTGTAGATAACTAGGGGGTTGTCCTTGTGCGTTGCGGCAGGCGGGATTCAGACGGTTTATTTCCGTGCACTCAATATAGTAAACCAAAAAATACAATCATAACATGTCGAAAAGGCTATTGGTAAATGTTCGTTTGTTTAAAATTTCATTGAATCAGAGTTAGGAAAAATGTATCAAGAATTACTTAGTCAGATTTAGGTTAAATACCGAAAGAGAGGAAAAACAATTTAAAAACCAAGTCCAAACTCAGTCGCTCAAGGAATGACTATCCATTATTTTTTATAAACACAAACCTATAGATTCAAGTCTAAAAAGAATATTACATATACACTCTTAAAAACATTTATATACATAATAATATAATTCTATCATCATCATCATCATCATCATTATTATTATTATTATTATGTATACTAAAAAAATCTTAAAGCGAATACAATTATAAAATATTTAAGTAATACAATAATGAATTAAATAAAATCAAAGCCGATATAAGATTGTAAGTCATATTAAAAACAAATAAATTCTTAAACCTAAACTATTAAAGTGAATGAACTTATAAAATATTTAAGTAATATAATAATAATAAATTGGATAACATGTAAGCTCCATATTACCACAGGATTAAGTTGTATTAAAAACAAATCTTTCTCTTTAAACTTAAACTATTATTCTTATACACAATAGCAAATAGAAGTGGACCCCATGCCCCATGAATGTTATGACATTTCTATCCTTCTCCATATAAATTCTCTATCCATAAAGCTTAATGGCATCTTTGTAATTAAACTTAAAAGTGAGGGCTTTATGTGCACTATAGCTAGTGATGTTCTTTAATATATATTATAATATAATTATAATATAATATAATTTGTTAGACTATCTCCAATGCTAAGGGGGCCCTTAAGCGCCTTTAGCTGCATAGTCAGCAACCACATCATATCCTTACAAATCCTTACACATCCATAAAAATCCATAAAAATCCTTAAAATCCCTCAATATAACCTCCAACCATACAAACATCCTCTTATATCCTTACATTTTCCATCTCATCATCCATTTTTTCTATAGACAAATTACCTAAAGTTATAACAGGCATTTAAATATTTAATGATCAAATAATTAATTGAAGTAAATAAATTATATCTAAAATAAAAAGTAATCTAGATATTAAAAAAACATAACAAGATAAAAATTGCTTTACAAAAAAGGGACCGTTGAATAAGAAAACAAAATAAAAGGAATGTAAATAGAAATAATACAATTAATACTACAGTTTAATAATGGCTTTACATAAATTTCTGCAAAAAAACAATGTTGGTATACAATTACCACCGTTGACAAAATATTAAAAAAAAAGAAGAATGGAAATGCACAATAACCTAGACAAACTAAGCCCATAAGTTTGGCGGCTGACAAGTGACAACAAACATCCACAGGCGGTGTGCTTGCAATGCTGCCTTTAATTTCAGGCAATTCCAACATGGCTCGGATACGATGAATTCGGGTGCGTTGGAGTTAGTCTTAGTAGTTACGCTTAACAGGGCCGGCCCTGAAAATTCATGTACCCTGTCCGAGCTCGAAAAAACGTGCTCTTAGGCCTTAACCAAATTGGGTATTGGGATGTCCAAACCTAATGACAATGGGCTAATAACTAATCTAAACCTTAAAAATAGTTTTGTAAGTGGGCATATGTTGGTGTTTGTATGAGTATACCCTATTAATTTATTTTTTACATATACATATCAATTTTTTTTAAATAACGTGCCCTTCGATATATCGGGCCCTGGCCGGTCGTCCTCCCCGCCCACCCTCAGGGCCGGCCATGACGCTTTATCCCCTTTATAAAAAACTAACTACCCCACAATTTTTAAACAACCGTAACTTTTTAGTACATATATATTTAAAAAAAAAATTACACCATAAAAACAAGCATTTTATTTTCTTTAATTTGAGTATAGTATAACTATAGTTTTTTTTACTTAAAAAATTGATATGCTACGTGATCAACGGTGTCTAGGGGTGAGCAATAACCGAATCGTTTGACAAAACCAAACCCGAATCAGACAAGACCAAACCAAAATCAACCAACAATTGAATTAACTGAAAACTGATTAACCAAAAATCGAATTAACCAAAAACCAGTTATCAGTTTTTTGTACCCTTGTTTAACCAAAATTAACCTAACCGAACTGTTCATATTTTCATATATTTCTAGCTTTATACCTCTGGTTCATGTACTTCAGATTTTATATCTCCATTTCATGTATTTATACCTCAACTTCTTGTATTTTTAAATAAAAGTTTTAGCTCCAGTTTGGTTTTGGCTATTAACCAAAATTAAACAAACTAAACAAAAAACCGTCAATCTAACCGAATCAACCAAACTGATTAACCAAAAACCAATTGCAAAATAAAATAGACTAACTGATGACTTCGGT
The DNA here is from genome assembly GCA_030545235.1 of Helianthus tuberosus. Lineage (NCBI taxonomy): Eukaryota > Viridiplantae > Streptophyta > Magnoliopsida > Asterales > Asteraceae > Helianthus > Helianthus tuberosus. The sequence goes on along the minus strand of CM060408.1, from coordinate 66,256,185 downwards.
TTTAGCTTTAGTTGAGGCTAATAACCGAACCAACTGAACCATGCACACCGCAATGAAATGGCCTAACCGATGGCTTTGCTTATGACGTATATACCGGTTCTCTGTGCGTATTTGTAAACACACACACACACACACACACATATATATATATATATATATATATATGTCTGTATGTATATTTGAGAGAATTTTTATAAAAATTTATTTTGTAATGCTCCATTTAAGCAGGAAGAAAAGTTTTTTATACAACCTGAGCTACAAAGGCTGCTGGATAGTGTTAATAATCTTGACAAGAAGCAGAGTACTACAATGGACAAGAAGACTCTAGATCGTAGCTTAAACAAACTTCAACAAGACGGACACTGCAAATGCATTACTTTTGGAGTCCCGTCTCTTACTAATATTGGCCGAAAACGTACAGTTGAAGTAATTCTACACCCATCTGTATATGACGCAGAAGACCTCTCTGATCGGGTTCATGACAGACTAAGGTTATTTGAAAAACAACTGCGTGTTCAATCTTCTTTAAAACACAAAGCTGGAAAATGTAACAAATCAATCCCCGTATTAAACGTGGAGAGAATTAACACAGGGTCAAGAATAGATTATTCTCAAGCTGAGACGTGTGAAGCAATGAAAAACAACGGTTTTGTATTGGCAAAAATGGTTCGTGCAAAGTTGCTTCATGTGTTTCTATGGGGTTATCTCACTGGTTTACCCGGTTGGGATGATGCAATAAAAGACGGATATGAACAGAAGAACGTACATAGTAGTTGTAAATTGTTTGAAATAGGTGAAGCCGTTAAGGCTATGCCACTTGAGTTGTTCCTGCAGGTTGCGGGTTCCAGTTTACCGCTTGAGTCTTTGGTTGAGAAATGCAGGAAGGGTTTATGCCTTTCGGATCTTCCTGTAGATGAGTACAGGTGTCTCATGGATACTCGAGCAACTGGACGCATTTCAATTCTTATTGATATCTTAAGACGTCTCAAGGTATTAATTACTCTGAAATTTAGTTGGGCAAGTTTCATTATATATACTAAAATTCTATAAATATGCTATTTTTGTCACATCAATCAACTTTGGCATCAACCGACTTTAGCCACTCAACTTTACTAATGGCATGTTTAACCCCTCAACTTTAATAATGACATGCTTAGCCCCTTAACTATTCGGAGCCGAGGGTCTCTTTGGAAGCAGCCTCTTTATCCTCAGGGATAGAGGTAAGGTTTGCCTAAATCCCACCTTCCCCAGATCCTTACACTAGCTTTGCTCTCCGGGGGATTTACTGGGTATGGTTGTTGTGTGTTAGCCCCTTAACTAAAACAACTTTAGACCCTCAACTTTAGTAATGACTTGTTTAGCCCCTTAACTAAAACATCAAACAACTTTAACTCTCGCGATTTGCTTACTTTTATCTACGTTTCGAACCCGTTGCGGAGCGTGGGTGGTAACCAACTAGTTTGGATTATTGCTAGAGATAGGTCAGGCTGGGTAACCGGCCGGAAAGAGTGATTCATAGAACGGTTCAAATATTTGGGTTCACTGAAAAGTTGTAGAAGTTTTGCAATATACTTCGTTTGTGTAGAATGTTTATTTTCCTCCCTGAATATTCTTTTGGATTTTTTGGCAGTTGATACGATTGATTGGTGGTGACATTCCTGTGGGCCCACATACTACTCTTAGCCATTCACTAGAATTAAAGCCGTACATTGAGGAACCTGTGGGAATGGTTTTGCCATATACAAGCGTCAATTCGTTCGATCTTCGACCGCAGGTCAGACATGATTTTGTTCTTGCAAGCAAGATAAGCGTCGATGAATATTGGAGCACCTTGGAGTATTGCTATGCTGCTTCTGATCCAAAAGCCGCTTTGCATGCGTTCCCTGGATCTACCGTACATGAGGTATATCATGCCCGTGCATGGGCCTCAGCCCGAGTTATGACAGCTCATCAACGTGCTGAGCTATTTAAACTTGTAGCAAATGAAGATTTAGATAAAAAGATATCCTTCAAAAAGTGTGAAAAGATCGCAGAGAATCTTCATTTGACCTTGGAGCAGGTTTGTTCAATTGTTTGTTCTTCTTTGTTACTCATATGATGAAATTATCTATCCCGTCTTGTAAATCGATTAATGCTGCATTGAAGGTGTTGCGTGTATTCTATGATAAGCGACAAAAGTTTAAATCAAAGTTAGCACTAACGCATGCTTCATCACCTTCGAAAAGAAAAAAGTCTTCCAAACGAAAATCACCAGTAAATAATGATAATGATAATCCATTCGACGAAGAGTCGGGAAAAGTGAAGCAAGCCAAAATTGCAAATAATGCGACAAAAGAACAAAAATCTTTACAAAGGTTGATCGACGAAATCGATGAAGCAAATATGTTGATTAATGAAATCGATGGCCAAAACCAAAAAGACGCTGTAGATGATGATCTGGCACTGAATCAAGATGAAAATGGTGATCCTTGTTCTGCTATACATGATTGTGTCTTGTCAAAGCTGCAATCTTCACGGCAGAAACGGTTTGCATGGACAGAAGACAAAGATAGGTAATAATATGTAGTTATTTTGATTTTTTACTAACTTGAGCGATTTTTCTAATAACTTTTATACTTTATTTATGATTTTTTTTTTCAGGCAATTGGTGATTACATTTGCAAAACACCGTGTTGCTCTTGGAGCAAAATTTCATCGTGTTGAGTGGGCCGCACTTCCAAATCTACCGGGACCTCCTGATACATGCAGAAGAAGAATGGCGCTTCTCAACAGAAACACGCAGTTCAGAAAAGCTTTAATGAGACTATGTAACATGCTTAGTGTGAGATACGCAATACATCTAGATGCTTCCAAGAACAAATCACTTGGTGATAACTGTAAAGTAATTGTTAAGGATCATGCTCCTATTGATCATAATGATATGAACACTGAAGAACGATGGGATGATTTTGATAACAAAGACATACAGACGGTCCTGAACGAGGTTCTAAAATACAAGCAGATTGCTAAACTCGAGGCCCCTAAAGGTGCTCGATATAACTCCACGTTTGGTCGGTCAGATGGTGGTGAATCACATGTAAGATTAGCCTAACCCCTTTCCATCTTGCATATCATACATTCATACTATTAGGCATACATCCTTTTTGAAGTAAAATGCCATTTTCGTCCCTGAGGTTTGAATGAAAAATGGATGGAGTTAACGAGTTGAATGAAAATTACAAGATTTTAAACCTTTTGGATCCAGATGCGGAAAAACAAACATTTGGACGGAAGTCGCAAAACTGGCCAAACCTCAAGGACGAAAGTGGCATTTTACTCTCCTTTTTGTGTATGATAAACGTTCTTTTTCGCTCGTGTGCTTAGGAATTGGATGAAAACAACTTAAGTTCGTCATCTACACCTACCAATGAGTTAAAGAAGGATGGTGGAAAAAGACAAGTGTCCGCTCGAAGATCAAGGAGTCGTCTTTCGAAAAGCTATATTAAGCTTATGAATAAAGTAAAAGATTTTGGTACACAAGCGCACAAATCATTAGCAGTTTCTAATGCAATAGAGCTTTTCAAGCTTATATTTCTTAGCGCCTCAAAAGCTCCTGAGGGCTCCGTTTTTCTAGCGGAAACATTGCGCCGATATTCTGAGCATGATCTTTTTACCGCTTTCAACTACCTCAAAGACAAAAACTTTATGGTAACAATATTTCTATTATGGAGTTAATAACATTTTTTGTTTTTCGTTCATTCGTTACTGTTTACTCTGTTGGCAGGTGAGGGGTAGTGACATTGGTGAGTTTGTACTCTCGCGGCAGTTTTTACGTAACATTTCTTCATCTCCGTTTCCCGAGGATACCGGGAAAGGAGTTGGTAAAATGTCCAGGTGGCTTCACGAGAGAGAAAGCGATTTATTAGACAATGGAGTAGATCTACCCGCCGACTTGCAGTGTGGAGAAGTCATCCAACTGTGTGTGCTGATGTGTACCGGAGAAATATCAATGTTCCCGTGTTTGCCTCACGAAGGTATTGGAGAAATTGAGGAATTAAAGAAACGTAAATGTGACGACAATGAAATTCGCAGTGCTGAAATAACGAAAAAGCCGAAATTATTAGACAATGAAACGTTTACCCGTAAAGATAAAGGTTTCCCAGGTATTCAGTTATCTGTAAGCCGTCGGTTAATATCACGAGTTGATGAAATCACATCGGTTTCCAATTTGGAGTGCGCTTCTTCATCATCTGGACGAATGGAAGGAGTCTTAAAGTCAAACGGTGCGTCTGAGTCAACATGGGAAGCGATGACTTGCTATGCAAGACACCTTGTATCTTCTGCGGAACTGTCTCCCGATCTGTTCAGTACGGTTTATTCAGCCATCCATAAGTCTGGTGACCAAGGCTTACGTATGGAAGAAATCTCCCGTATAATTGATGTGCAGGGTATGCATTTTGTTTCTTAGTTGTCCCATAGAGGTAGCGTAATGGCCTAATGGGTGGATCGGGTAATTTGTCGATCTGTAGTGTGAGATAAAACAAGCTGGGTTGACCCGCTAATAATTTACTATTTTTCTAGAGTAAAATGCCATTTTTGTCCCTGAGGTTTGGCCGGTTTTGTGACTTTCGTCCAAAGGTTTGTTTTTCCACATCTGGATCCAAAAGGTTTGAAATCTTGCCATTTTCATCTGGCTAGTTAACTCCATCCATTTTTCTCCATTAAGTCGGGGGTATTTCGGTCTTTTTCACTCTATTTAAGTTAGTAAAAAAGACGGAAGTACCTCTGACTTAACAGAGAAAAATGGATGGGGTTAACGAGTCGGATGAAAATGGCAAGATTTCAAACCTTTTGGATCCAGATGCGGAAAAACAAACCTTTGGATGAAACTGGCTAAATAGGACGAAAATGGCAATACTCTTTTTTTTATTTGTAAATGGTTGATGCATGGATGAAAATTGTAATCTAAATATTTGAATAAAATGATTTTGGAGGTAGTATGCATTAAAATAGTTAAATAGACATTGGGTATTCAAATGATTTCGGAGGTAGTATGCATTAAAATAGACGTTGGGTTATTTTCAATAATCAATCATCCATTCCCCTTTTAGGATAAAACATAATCAGGGCCGGTCCTGAGAATTCGTGTACCCTGTTCGAGCTCGAAAAAATATGCCCTTAGGCCTTAACGAAATTGGGTATTTGGCTCACTAAAGGTCTAAACCTAATGCCAAAAGGGTTAATAACTAATCTAAACCATAAGAATAGTTTTGTAAGGGGGCCTACGTTGGTGTTTGTATGGATATACACGATTAAAAAAATATTTTACATATACCTATCGGGTTTTTTTCATAAAAAACGTGCCCCTCGAAATATCGGGCCCTGGCCGGTGGTCCTCCCCGCCCACCCCCAGGGCCAGCCATGAACATAATCCAAATGGACCCATTCATAAATGGGCCAAATCCGCCACCTCTCTTTATCTGTATCGCATGCATACAAATCTAACTATATTGCAAATGCTTTTAGGGGAAAATATGCCAGAACTTGTTGTCGAGGTTCTTGAGGTGTTCGGGCGTGCTTTAAAGGTTAACGCTTACGATTCTGTTCATGTTGTTGACTCTCTGTACCGGTCAAAGTATATGTTAACCTCAATGCCATCTCATCAACATGATCTTCACCTCAAGGCGCCAGAAAGTTATAATACTAGTGAGCCACCAAACTTGCAGCAAGAAAACCGAGAAAATATAAGCAAAAAATTAGCGGAAGTGATTTCCACAGACGTTGATGAGGTGCAACACAGAGTAACGATCCTAAACCATCTGGAAGAGGTTCTGGTTCCTCAACCTATGAGTGAAGTGAATAAAAGCAATGAAATCAAAACCGTAACGGGTTCAAGAAAGGGCCCGCAGGATGAAAAGTGTGAGTTTAGGATGGATGATTCTTCTGGTTCTTATAAGCCGATATTGCCTTGGGTAGATGGAGATGGCACGGTTAACAAGATAGTTTACAAGGGACTTGTACGTCGTGTGCTTGGTATTGTGATGCAAAATCCTGGGATATTGGAGGTATCTGTACTTTCTTAGTTATTAATATCTGATATATTTATATAAATACATATATATTGCATTTACAATTTACAAATTATGTCTGAAAGCAATCTGTTGGTTCTTTAGACTAGAGGTATACCGTATACCTGCTCTCTGCAGCGGAATACAAAATTTATCTTTTCAAAAGTTTTAAAAACATTTTCATCATCTTTTAACTTTTTTTGCAGGAGCACATTATAAGCCAAATGAATGTATTAAATCCTCAGGTATGATACTGGAAACTTAAAGTGTATTATGATGCAGATAAAGTGGTGCGGTTTTCTATTGAAAATAAAGTAGTAATTTAGAGGTGGCAATTTTGACCTGTTTGCTTATGAATGAGTCAACTTATGTTATTATACCTCTAATTGGTCAAACGATACAAAAGACTTCAGTTTAGAAGAACGTGTATTTGAAACATTTAACTATTTAAAAAAAGTAAGAAAATTTTGAATAAAAAGTGTTTTGGGCCCCAACCCACCCTGTTAAAAAACCGCATGAAAGAGACGAGTAAGCATAAATCTAACAGTTAAGTTATACGTAACTGTTTGCATTGCAAACGGGTATGATTGACTATTGGTGTATTATAATAACTCATTAATTATACAATTTTAAAACTGTTTTCTTTACCTGTGGACACTTGTTAATCCTTAAAATTGTACACATTTTCTTTTACAGAGTTGTAGAAAATTGTTGGAGCTGATGATTCTGGATAGTCATATCACGGTGAGGAAGATGTATCAGTCCATATCGAATGATCCCCCTGCCATGTTACACCGCCTTCTTGGTAGCAGTAGCTCGAAGAAACCAAAGTTGATCTGCAGAGAACATTTATTTGCAAACCCAAAGAGTATCAACTCTTTGTAAATCAACGACACGCAGTTGTAAATTCAGTGGCGGACCCAAGATTTTTGGACAATGGGGTCCAAAAAAAAAAAACACAAAAAAAGGAAGAAACAGCTATCGAACCCATGACCTTTTGTGTGTAAACAAGGGGTTTTACCACTGCACTAGGCTCACTTTCATTGTTATGGGGTCCAACTAAATTACTTTATTGGGTCCATAGACAATTTTATATACGGTTTCTACTACTTTTTAAAAAAAGATTTGGGTTCGGGGACCCCGTTCCTCGTAACGTAGGTCCGCCCCTGGTTGTAATGATGCCATCGTCAGTTATTTCCATATGATGTTGAAGAAGTGTAATGTAATGCTAGTAAATGGTGATCAACTGTTATTTGCTTTGATGATATAAATTAGGGGTGAGCAAATTAACTGCTATAACTGATAACTGACATAACCATCGGTTAGGGTTATGAAACTTTGTATAACCGACCAATTGGTTATGGTTACGGTTACAAAGCTTTGGTTAACCGATATAACCGAAACCGAACCAAACATGTAATGTTAAGTCTATATAATGGATTTATATACATTAACCATATAGAGATTTTTTACTAAGATAAAATTATGTTACTAGCAAAATGATCTTGATGTAGATTACCTTATTTTATGAAGAATTGAGGTGTTACGATAATAATTTTTTGTTTTTGTTGAGAAATTTTTTTAATCAAATTATAAATTATTTTTATAAATACTTGTCAAGTTAAACTAAAACAGAAGGTAGACGGGCAACAAGCTGCGCTGCCACCCCTTTCTGAATTGTAAACCCTAATCTACCAAAGACAAAACCCTGCCCCTGTGAGGCTGAAAAATTGTTGTGGATGACTCGTTGAACCCTGGTTAGAAATTGGATAGCTTCTGACGCTAGGGAGCCAAATGTGTCAAAGGCAAAAGGGACAAAAACATGTTGGTTCTCTGTACAAGCTTTAGCGTGTTTATCAACTTTCTTCGATTCTGCCTTTCTTGCTGCTTGTCCAGCTACAAACCCGTTTTCCCTTAAACCAACTAGAGGGGAAACCCCCGTGAGGTCCACACTAGCATGTGTCCCCATAGCCCAACTAAAGACGAGCACATCCATTGGTCGCAGAGTAGATCTCCCTTCCGTAGGGTCTGTAAGGAAATTCACAGGAGCCTCTTTCTTAGCCGAAATCCTAGCTCTTCTCAGGATGTCCCACAAAACATCTCACACCCAGTCATGCCGATATTTGAACCCAGTGAGCTCTTTACAATGCACTGCGTGCTCTTCGTCTTTATCCATACAAGCTTTACGACATATCGGGCAAGTTTCATCTTCTGGGTAGATAGGGATCATCAGCCGATATTTAAGGATGGCTTTGTATTCTACTGCTGACATACATTGTGTCAGCCCCTCAAGCGGGATAACGGTTAAAAAATCCTGAGCATGGGGACCCTTCAGGCACTCCACCACCGCCTTCTGGCGAGATGACAAATCAAAAATTTCTCCCAGGCTTTGAGCGATTTTGCTAAGCAGAGCATTCGCCAAAGTTTTTTATGGCTTCGAGGAGGCGGTGTCCTTGTTGAGAATACTTTATTAAAAGGAATCCCATGTCTATAGTTTAACCAAAAAGTATAGTCTTGGTTATCGAATAAAAAAGGCCTAAGCTAAGTCCAAACCGTGCACGCCCCAAATACACACCCCTATTTATTTTAAACCTTGCTTGGTTAATTAACCGAAATTAACCAAAACCGAACCATAACCGACTTCATAACTGATTAACCGTAACCAATGTTTGGTTATGGTTATGGTTAATACTAAAAACCAAACCAAACCGACCCATGCACACCCCTAATATAAATAACCAATTTAGAAGACTCACTAAGGCTGGTGGGTGTCGTCTCACTGTCTTAGTATGGCAGCGAGGTTTGTGGCGGGATGGTAAGGTGATTTGGCATGGCGTTAACGTCGGAACACCTTCCCTCACCTTCGGTACCGCCTTAAAACCTTCGGGACCACTTAACCTTCAGGATGATTCCCATTGTCTAAGTAAGCCATGTTGCATTCACACACTCGATGGGTGCCCACATACTCAAAATATAATGCTTGTTTTTTATGGTGTAGTTTTAGTTTAAATATCAACTTACTAAAAGGTTATAACCGTTTATAAATCTTGGAAGGAAGTTGGTTTAAAAGCCAACAATATTTTAAAAGGATTGTACCATATGTTAAAAAGTTGTAATTATTTGAACTTTTAAAAATTATGTAAGATAACCTTTTTGCTCTCATATGTAAAATAATATAGTAGAGAGGTGCTCGCGCGATGCAATAGGAACACAGACTTTAGTAATTGTTATGGGTCATTTTTTGAGCATATATATCCTGACTAATATTCTGCTTTTGATTGTTTACTTGTGATCAGGATACCGGATCAGAATATTGGTAACATCCTGGTGCGATATCCTGGTATTAACTAAATTAACCACGTGCAGGTTAGAAGCTGTGGGTCATTAACTGTCATGTGGACCTCTTCTCCTTAAGACTCGGGCAAACCAGTTATATGAGAGACGTTGAACCCGAAAGACCAGGTCTACAACGTTCATATGGGGAATATCCGTCGAATCCCGGTTTAATAGGGTAGTTTGTTGAATTTCTTTTACTATAAATAGATGGGTCGGATCAGATTAAGGCACGCAACTTCACTTATACTCTTTTTCTCTAGCTACTAGCAATCACTACACACAAACACTTGTATTCGAATTACCTTGTAACACCTAGTTGATCCGCATCACATCCTGCACTGTATCCTGATATTCGAAGTAATAGAAGAACAAGGCAGCTGCGATTGTCAGCTCCCGAGGTTTTGTGCCGGCGATCTAGATTGATCAAGGGCTTTCCTCGTATATCTCGTGTCACCCCTTACATTTTTTGCTCATTGTTTAATCATAGATACAGCTCTATATCCTGAGCCGTATCCTGAAAACTGTTTTTACAAACAACTTAATCAAAATATTTTCAACACATATTTCTAGCACACTACCTCACTTAACTAATTTGATCACTTAATTGCTTCGGTAATTTTTGACCAAAACAGTAATCACGTAACATGTTTTTCGTAATTAAAAAAACTATAGCAATATCGTACTCAAATTAAAACAAATAAATGTGTAATTTAACACACACACACACACACACACACACACACACACACACACACACACACACACATATATATAGGGTTCATACGAGGAGTAGGGATCCTGCGGAAATTGTGTTTTTCCTAGAAAGTCTAGGAAGCGATTTGGGCCATCCAATGGGTGTGTTTAATGGTTGAGATGAAGTCAATGGCAATCTTGTAATTTTTTAGTTTATTTAATTCATTGTTTTAAAAGACTAGGGGCAATTTTGTCAATGTACCGTGTTTTAAATCAATTAGATAACCGCAATCCCTACTTTCACGGGATTTTCCCTCTCTCTCTCCATTATTGATTTGATTTTCTCTCTCTCCCTCTCTCCAATCCAACCCTAAACCTAATAAAACCTGCGATCTCTTTCCCCTTGCTGCTGGCGACGCAAAACAGGACCCCAAGAGCATTCAGATTTCGGTTCCAAGGCTTGTTCATACCCCTTTTCTTCACTAGGTATTCATATCTTGTGTTGTGATTAAAGTTCTTGAAGTGCATTTACGTTTTCGGTCATAATATGCTTGTAACTTGGCTGCGTTTTTGCTGTTTTAATTGATGATTGTAGAGAGGCTTGTACCGTGGTTTCTGAGTCGTTCTTGATAAATGGAAGGATTACCAGCATGGATGGTAAAACACAGCGTCAAGAAAACTGCTTGCTGTTAAAACACAATGTCAAGAATACTCCAGCAATCTGCTTGCTGTTAAAACACAATGTCCAGCAATCTGTTTGTTGTTAAAACACAGTGTCAAGGAAATATGCTTGCTGTTAAAACACAATGTCAAGGAATCTGCTTGCTGTTAAAACACAATGTCAAGAATCCTCCAGCAATCTGCTTGCTGTTAAAACACAGCGTCAAGAAATCTGCTTGCTGTTAAAACACTGCGTCAAGAAATATGCTTGCTGTTAAAACACAATGGCCAGCAATCTGCTTGCTGTTAAAACACAGCGTCAAGAAATCTGCTTGCTGTTAAAACACAATGTCAAGAATCCTCCAGCAAATCTGCTGACTTAAAACACAATCAGATTTGTTAAATTCCGGTATAAAAACAACCTGTTGTAAAACACATTATGATGTAATGTAATCATCAAAAAACACAATGTGATGTAATGTGACATAGACAACAACATAAAACACATTCAGAGTGTTAAAATGCAAAAAGAACTGTTAAAACACAACCTGATTATATATTGACTTCAGAGTGTTAAAACACACTGACTTCAACCTCTCTGACTGGTAAAACACATCACCAAGACCTGCTGATAGTTTTCCAGATAAACACATTGACCTCCAGATTTGAATTCGAAAAAAACAAAAATTCCGAAAATCATGGAATGTTAGTTAATGAAAAATAAATTCCAAAATTAAAATTAAAATGTGAAATTACATAGTTGCCCTTTTAGTTAAAATAACTCAATGCCACATGTCCAATTCTCATTGCTTCCTAGACTTTCTAGGAAAAATAGACTTTCCACCCAACTCCTACTCTCATACGAGAACCAACTTTAGGGCGATAACCATGAAAACCAATGTGAACATAACCAAAATAAATCCAAAACAAACAATGAACCCCCACCCCACCGCCACCCAACAACCTAAACTATATCCCACCAAAACATGAGGAATTGGGAACCATGTTTTTAATATGTTAAAAATCCAACTTAACGTTTTAAAAATCAATTTTTAATTATTTTTCAAAGCTTTTGCATATAAATACATTAAGAAGCCTTTTCATTAAAAAATTCTAAAAGCTAAAAAAAATCTTAAAAACATTAAATAAAAGGTAAAAAAAAATTACAATATTTTGTATTTGATAGTTTCTACACATTTTTATATGCAAAAACGTCGAAAAATCATTTTTAGCATTTTAAGTTGAATTTTTAATGTATTTTTAACATGTTAAATATACTGTTCCCTGGCCCTTCCTTTTTTTAGTGTTCTTCAATTAACCTCACACTATATATATATATATATATATATATATATATATATAGGGGAACGCTAAAATGAGAACCACCTCGAGTTGTAAGAACCGCGAGAACTACACCGTAGGGGGCGCGGTGGACCAAATTTTTTTTTTCATAAACGTAGATACATGTCTAAAAACAACATTTGTAAAAAAAAATTCAAAAAAAAATGTCGTGTGTGTAGTTTTAAGCGCCACAAGTTTGTGTTTACGGGACCCGTAAATCTGGCCGGAAAATTTACGGTACCCGTAAATGCACACTTGAGGTGCTCAAAAACTTTTTTTTTTGAATTTTTTTTTACAAATGTTGTTTTTATACATGTATCTACGTTTATGAAAAAAAAATTGGTCCACCTCGCCCCGTACGGTGTAGTTCTCGCGGTTCTTACAACTCGAGGTGGTTCTCATTTTAGCGTGATCCTATATATATATATGGGACCGTTAAAATAAAAACCACCTCCAGTTGTAAGAACCACGGGAACCACTTTCTGGCCATTAGATTTTCAAAATTGATGTATGAGATTAAAAGTAGTTAAAAGTAATATTAAATTATTTTTGTCATATTATGTATTTAATATTTTAATCTAAAAGGGTATTTAAGTAATTTTGTTTTTTTTTGTGTTATTAATTTTATTGTTTTTTATTACATTTTTGTCCTATTTGCATTAATTGTTTTTTTTCTAAATCAGATTTTTTTGTTAAACAACATTTTGAAATCAGAATTTTTTGATAAAAAAATTTTACGCGCGTTTTTTTACGACCCGTTTTACGCTCCGTTTTTCACGCCGTTTTTGCGACCGGGTTTTTAAGTGCGCTCCGTTTTTTCACGCCGTTTTTGCGACCGAGTTTTTAAGTTCCGTTTTTTATGCCCGGTTTTTCGCACCGTTTTTTGCCGCGCCGTTTTTTACGTCCTGTTTTTGCAAGCCGTTTTTACGCCCCATTTTTTACATCCCGTTTTTTCGCGCCGTTTTAGCGTCCCGTTTTTACGAGCCGTTTATACGGCCCGTTTTACGCGCCGTTTTTTACGCCCCGTTTTTTTCACGCCGTTTTTTGCGAACTAGTTTTTATGTGTGGTTTTTTATTCCTGGTTTTACGCACCGTTTTACATAGAAGTTTACGTTTTACGTTGTACGTTTTATGTCACACCCCCAAAATCCACCATGCGGAGTACCACCGCTTGGAGGCGTGACGTACCAGGATCGAGCCACCAATCATATTGAACAACTCAATTAAGTAAATAAAACCAAACATAATACGATTGGTGACCAAAGCTAGTTAACCTTGTTTTGTTTAAACAGCGGAAGCATAAACGTGAGTTCAAAAGCATAAGTCCATAGTTCATAAGTTAAAGTTTCAAAACGCAAGTTTAGTAAGTTCATAAGGATTTAAATATTAAGCACGGAACATAACAGTCCGTACACCACAACGACTCCTTCCCCGTGCAAGCTCCAAGCATTTAGCGACCTGTAAGGCATGTAACAACGAGTCAACAACAAAGTTGAGTGAGTTCACGTTTGGTTGTTTTGTTTTAAGTTGTTTCCGAAAAACGTGGTTTGACTTTCGTTGGCTTATTTGCCGTGGGGGTTACCCCGTAGTTGAAAGTATGTTTAACCATTTACTTTTTCCTTACCCAATCCATAACCATGATCAGTGGGGGTTTTCCCCGTTTGAACTACTAGACGGTATGATATCGACTGCTACGCAAATAAGTTGTGCCCTATATCAGTGTCTATCATCACTGACAATCTGCCATAGTCCATTAGTACACTCCCGTCCTACCGGCACGGTGTGAGGTTTGTTAAACCTAATAGCGCTATTAACTAATGACCCGCTCGCCATTGGCCTCGGCGATTAAGTCGATATAAATTGAGGGACTTCATGATAGAGTTTTGTCTAGCTAGTTTTAAGGTTGTTGTCCCGCACCAGGAGGACCACAACGTACGTATTCTGCACTAGGAGAATTCGTAGGTTTAATAATGGCATCCAATCTATGGAGGATGGCCGTACATATCCTACCCAAGGAGGATATGTAGATTTAGTTTTAATTCTTTAACCCATTCCCAAACCACCAGGAATCCCATGCCTTAGAAAGTGTGTGAACTCACCTCGGTTTGCTCGGTTAGATTCTCAATATAGTTAACAGTCAAGGTCGGTCAATCGCGTCCTAATAAGGTACGGATAACAATCAGTTTCTCATGCATAACACGTATCCTACGTACGGTTTATTTGCACATTACTTCTACCACATAACAGGCACACACTTTAACGATTTACGCCCATATATACTTCCCATCCATTCCCCACTCATAAGCAAACATACAATAATGCATATAACACATATAACATGTTAGATCATTCACAGATAGCATACTCGACATTTAGACGCGCAAATCACAACTTATGTTATTTCAGCATTAATATTCAAAACCGGCTGTTTTCGGACATTTAAATAAAATAGTTAGATTATTCCAAAAATTCCCAAATTTTTTATAGAATGTCATAAACATTCCATATTTTATTGTGTAAAAATATCGGGGTCCGGTTCATTACCCACATTTTATAAAAATTCATATTCGGGACCGAACTCAGATTTATGTATTTCTGACCACAGTCCACGAAACAATTTATTAAAAATTCATCGAGTGTCCGATTTACGAAATTCCAGTGGGGTAATTACAAATACATCGGTTTTCATTTACTGTACAAATTTCATGGTTCGATTCATCACAAAACTCAGGTTATGACTGAAAATACGACACCCATTTATTGCTGTCAAAATTCAGCTTAAGTTGCTGTTACAAATTAACACTTTAAAAATAGTAAACGGAGTCCAAAAATTACGATTCCGGTGCCATTAGAACCGTATTTCATAATAACATATTTTAGATTCAAAATATCGATTTTTTGTTGAGTTTAAGACCTGTTTACAGCCAACTGAAGTTGGCTGTAAAGTATGGACAGATTGCTGTTTTTAGTTTCTAGCTTACTAGTTTGTGTTCGGTTGATCCCGTTAATCATGTTTAGTGGCCGCAACAATATCAAACATCAATATTAACCAATAGATCAGCAAGTAATCAGCAATATAATCGCAACAACACAAGATTTACATCATTTACCCAAATAACTTCTCTTTATCCATCTTTAACACATTATGTTCTAGACTAGTTCATGAGCCTTAGAGTTTCTTACCTTTTTATCATTCTAACGTCTATTAACCACTAAAATAACATAAAGAATGAACGGATCTAAGTTCTTACCACTAGCTCAAGGCTAGGGAAGTTCGAGTGAAGCAAAGTGGTGGTTAAAAGAAAACGAGAGAGGTCCTTCAACTTCCGAACACACCGAGCTTCGTTGTCGACCTTCTAACACCTTTGTGTGCTTGTAAAATGCTTGAAAGTGATCAAGTAATGGTGGTGGTGTGGTGATGATGGGGCTGCCGTGAATGAAGAAGGAAGGGAGAGAGAATGATGGTGTTGTTGGTGTGGTGATTATGATGGAAGTTAGGAGCTCTTGGTACATACTTATATCCATGTTCTAGTATTAACTCTTGTATATAATGTTCCTCATGTGCCAACATAATCCAATATTATAATCAATTAAAATCTTGATGTGGGCCCTTGGTGTTGGCCGATCCTAGGTGGGGGGGGGGGGGGTAGTAGACTAGGTTAAACTAAATAGTTACAATCTAGTTTAATCTTAAGTATTAGTTACATATATTAGTTAGTAGATATTTGTAAGAGATGTCACGCTGTTCGGGAACCATGACTAGCTCAATAAGAGTGAAACGATGTGTTTGACAATATTTTTGTGTTCCGGGTAAAGTCCGGTTGTTCGGTTTGACGCTGTTCCGTTGAAGTGCTTAATTATTCCGTTAAGTGTCCTACATATATATTTTTGCAACGTTTTTAATTTTTAACACTCAGGAAAGCACACAGGACTTTTTAGTAACTCTTCTGTATACTACTAGTATGTTAACAAATACGCGTAAGCATAACACAGATATCAGAAAGCAGTTAAGTAATTCCACACAGCCGTCAAGCACATTTATTATTATTAATAAACTGTACGGTTACATGTAAATTCGAGGGTTGTCACATTCTCCCCCTGTTAAGAGAATTTCGTCCCGAAATTTAGCGCGTGGTTACTGAGGAAGCTAGTTAAGTTGCGTTGTTTTCCAGATTTTCCTGGGGCGTCACATCATCCCCTCGTTGATTTGGAATTTCGTCCCGAAATTCTGCAGTAGCTTCAGCCTCAGTAGTGGTTGCGTTTTTCTTAAACAGCTGGGGGTACTTGAGTTTCATTTGGTATTCGCGTTCCCAAGTATACTCTGGGCCACGACGAGCATTCCAACGAACTCGAACGAGAGGTATTCTTGTGTGCTTGAGAATCTTAACATCTCGATCAGTAATCTCTACTGGTTCCTCGACGAATCGCAGCTGGTCGTCGATTGTGAGTTCCTTGAGAGGAACTATGAAGGTCTCATCTGACAGACACTTCTTCAGATTTGACACGTGGAATACGTTGTGAACTCCGCTGAGTTTTTCGGGTAGATTCAACCTGTAGGCTACCGTACCAATTTTCTCAATGACTTCGAATGGTCCGATATAACGCGGATTGAGTTTGCCTCGTTTGCCAAAGCGGACTACACCTTTCCAAGGTGAGACTTTGAGTAGCACTCGATCCCCGACCTGGAGCTCGAGCGGTTTTCTTCCCTTATCAGCATAGCTTTTCTGACGGTCACGAGCTGCCGCCATTCGCTGTCGTATCTGAGCAATTTTCTCGGTGGTATCTACCACATGTTCTGGGCCAGTGATTTGGCTGTCACCAACTTCTGCCCAACAGAGAGGTGATCGGCATTTGCGTCCGTACAATGCCTCAAACGGAACGGCTTGGATGCTGGTGTGGTAGCTGTTGTTATATGAAAACTCCACTAACGGGAGGTGCTTTTCCCAGCCATTGCCGAAGTCGATTACGCATGCCCTAAGCATGTCTTCCAAGGTTTGGATGGTGCGTTCCGATTGCCCATCCGTCTGTGGGTGATAAGCGGTGCTCATATCTAAACGTGAGCCAAAGGACTTGTGCATTGCTTGCCACAGTTCAGAAGTAAAACGTGCGTCACGATCAGATATAATAGAGATTGGCACTCCGTGCCTTGATACCACTTCCTTTAGGTAAATGTCTGCAAGAGTAGAAAACTTATCCGTTTCTTTGATGGCCAGAAAATGTGCAGACTTGGTCAGTCGATCTACGATCACCCAAATGGTATCGTTTCCGCGTTGAGATCTGGGCAGGCCGGTAACGAAATCCATGGAAATTTGCTCCCATTTCCATTTCGGGATCTCCGGTTGTTGGAGTAGGCCTGATGGTTTTTGATATTCAGACTTGACTCTCGCGCAGGTCAAGCACTTGCTGACGTAGGTTGCTATGTGGGCTTTCATGCCAGGCCACCAATACGTAGTCTTGAGGTCGTGGTACATTTTATCCGAACCAGGATGTACCGAATAACGAGACTTGTGCGCTTCGTCCATCACGAGCTCGCGTAAGTTTCCATAAAATGGAACCCAGATGCGTCCGTTTACATAGTAAGCGCCGTCTTCCTTTTGTTCTAGCCTCTGCCTCGATCCTCGTAGGGATTCAGCCCCGATGTTTTCTACCTTCAATGCTTCGACCTGAGCCTCACGAATCTGAGAGGGAAGGTTAGATTGGATGGTAAGCTGTAGAGCACGTACACGCCTAGGTATAGTATCCTTTCGACTGAGGGCGTCGGCCACAACATTGGCTTTGCCCGGATGATACTTGATAGCGCATTCGTAATCATTCAAGAGTTCGACCCATCGGCGTTGTCGCATGTTTAACTCCTTTTGCTTAAAGATATGCTCGAGACTCCTGTGATCGGTGTAAATGGTGCACTTGGTACCGTACAGGTAATGTCTCCATATCTTAAGCGCGAATACAACTGCTCCCAGCTCCAGATCGTGAGTAGTGTAGTTTCTTTCGTGAACTTTAAGTTGGCGTGATGCGTAGGCAATGACCTTGTCACGTTGCATCAATACGCAACCAAGTCCTTGGATGGAAGCGTCGCAATAAACCACGAAACCATCGGTGCCTTCTGGCAATGAGAGGATAGGCGCGCTACAAAGTCTATCCTTTAGATGTTGAAATGCGGACTCCTGTGCATCACCCCAACGATAGATGACACCCTTCTGAGTCAGTGAAGTGAGAGGTTGCGCAATCTTGGAGAAATCTTTTATAAACCTTCTGTAATATCCGGCCAAACCCAAGAATTGGCGGATCTCTGTTGGTGTTCGGGGTGCAGGCCAGTTCTTGATCGATTCAACCTTAGATGGATCCACATGAATTCCATCCTTGTTTACCACATGGCCTAGAAAGTGGACTTCGCGAAGCCAGAAGTCACATTTCGAAAACTTGGCATACAACTGCTCTTTTCGAAGAAGTTCCAGCATAAGTCGTAGATGCTGCTCGTGTTCCTCCTGACTCTTGGAATAGATCAGGATATCGTCGATGAACACAATAACGAACTTATCCAGGTAAGGCTTGCACACTCGGTTCATGAGATCCATAAAGACCGCTGGTGCATTCGTCAGCCCGAATGGCATAACCAGAAACTCGTAATGGCCGTAACGAGTTCTGAATGCTGTTTTGGAGACGTCCTCATCTCGGACTCTCAGCTGATGGTATCCCGATCTTAAATCAATCTTGGAGTAATAGCTCGACCCTTGCAGCTGGTCGAATAAGTCGTCAATACGTGGAAGAGGATAACGATTCTTCACAGTCACCTTGTTGAGCTCGCGATAGTCAATACACATCCTGAAAGTACCATCTTTCTTCTTTACGAATAGTACTGGAGCTCCCCAGGGCGAAGAGCTAGGACGTATAAAACCCTTTTCCAAGAGTTCTTGTAACTGCGTGGATAGTTCTTCGAGTTCTGATGGAGCTAGACGATATGGTGCTCGAGCTACTGGCGCTGCTCCAGGAGCTAGCTCGATTTGAAACTCAACTTGGCGATGAGGCGGAAGACCAGGTAATTCCTCAGGAAATACCTCGGGAAAATCGCGCACAATAGGGATGTCTTCAATTCTCTTCTCTTCCATGGATGTGTCAGTAACGAGTGCCAGAATGGCAGTGTGGCCCTTTCGCAAACACTTCTGGGCCTTAAGGAAAGAGATGATGCCTTCGATAGCACCACTCTTGTCGCCACGAATCATGAGAGGTTCTTCACCAGAACGAGGGATGCGGACGATTTTCTCCTTGCAAACAATCTCCGCTTGATGATGAGATAGCCAATCCATCCCAATAACGACGTCGAAACTACCAAGGGTGATAGGAACAAGATCGATAGGGAAAGTCTGACCAGCTAAGACGAGGTTACAACCTTTAACTACGTGTGTGGCTTCAAGACTTTTACCATTTGCTAGCTCTACCGCGTGTTTGGTGTTCAGGAGTGTTGGAGTGCGCTTAAGCATTTGGCTAACTTTTAAGGACACATAACTAGTATCGGCACCCGAATCGAATAAAACAGTAACAAAGAAGTCGTCCAGAAGAAACTTACCCATCACAACGTTGGGATCGTTCCTTGCAGCACCCTGACCAATCACGAAAGCACGACCCCTTGCCCCATTGCCATTGTTGTTTCCCCCATTGCCGCCTCCATTGTTGCCTCCATTGTTATTCCCATTGTGGTTCCCATTTCCTTGGTTATTGTTCTGGTTTTGGTTCAGCTGGGGGCAGTTCCTCTTAAAGTGGCCTTCAGCGCCACACTGAAAGCATCCTTTATTTCCCTGCTGATGCTGTTGCTGGTGGTTCTGTGGGGCTTGTTGCTGTTGGCGATTCTGATTCACAGGACGCGGGCTCCTGCAATCCTTAGCTTCATGACCCAGCTTTTGACATCTCTGACAGCGACCTTTGTTGCACTGCCCGCTGTGATGCTTGTTGCACCGGTTGCACTTGGGGTGGTTTCCTCGGTATCCACCCTGTCCTTGATTGCCGGAAGACTGCTGACCGGGACTCTGGTAGTCATCAGTCTTTCGCTGTTGAGACTGAACTGAAGTGGAACCTTTACTGGAGTTCCCATCCCATTTTCGCTTGTTGTCGTTGGGAGCGTCAGTAGTAGCAGCACCAATGCGCTTGGGTAGTCTGTTTTGTTCAACTGCTTGATCGGTGAGGCGAATAGCCAACTTGACGACTTGCTGGATGGTACCCAAGTTGGCTGAAGTCACGTGACTTTGAATCTCTGGTACAAGGCCCTTGAGATAAAGCTCAATTCGTTTGAAGGGAGGGTTCACCATGGTTGGACACAAGATGGCCAGCTCGTTTGACCTCTTAGTATACGCCTCGATCTCAGATCCTGTCATCTTCAGATTGTAAAATTCCACTTCTAGCTTGTGGATGTCATCCCGACTACAGTACTCCTCTTTGATCAGCTCTTTGAAACCATTCCAGGGCGTGGCATTAGCAACTGCCAGTCCTAGTAGTTGAACCTGCGCCTTCCACCAGGTTAACGCAGCTCCTTCAAGTGTTCCGGTAGCATATTTCACCCTACGGTCTTCGGGGCATTCGCACATCTCGAAAACAGTCTCAAGCTTTTCAAACCAGTGAAGAAGGCCCACTGCTCCTTCGGTGCCACTGAAAGTGGTAGGTCGGCAGTCCATGAACGTCTTGAACGTGCACACAGGAGGTTGAGCATGTTGACCTATTGCGCGAGAATAAAAGACAAGGTTAAGCACGAGGGTTGGTTTGTGAAGGTAGGATCTAAACGTCCTAAGGTGAGTTGATATGGCAGGTTATACCTCCTGCAGGAACAGCTGCGAGTGCCTCAGCAACTCGTTCGTTGATCAAAGCCGTCAACTGGGCTTGAGTGAGGTTGATACGTCCTTCGCGTCCGCTCATGATCTTCATAATGAAGCAACGTAAGTGAGGAAAGTGTCGTGAAAGTGCGCAAGTGTGGGACGATAGTAGAGCGTAAGCACACAAGGTTCAAATAGCATTTACTACATTATCTAATGCACAGTGAGAACTATCTAACCGACAATAAAACATAAATCATACCACTTATGGTGTCGAGTCTTGCACGTGGAGCGAAGTGTCGTTGTGGATCGTTGAGCACTGTACTGGTTATAGTCTGGTTTTTATCAAAAACTTTTCCCTTTTTAAAAACCAAGTTCACTATAACCAATGGCTCTGATACCAATCTGTCACACCCCCAAAATCCACCATGCGGAGTACCACCGCTTGGAGGCGTGACGTACCAGGATCGAGCCACCAATCATATTGAACAACTCAATTAAGTAAATAAAACCAAACATAATATGATTGGTGACCAAAGCTAGTTAACCTTGTTTAGTTTAAACAGCGGAAGCATAAACGTGAGTTCAAAAGCATAAGTCCATAGTTCATAAGTTAAAGTTTCAAAACGCAAGTTTAGTAAGTTCATAAGGATTTAAATATTAAGCATGGAACATAACAGTCCGTACACCACAACGACTCCTTCCCCGTGCAAGCTCCAAGCATTTAGCGACATGTAAGGCATGTAACAACGAGTCAACAACAAAGTTGAGTGAGTTCACGTTTGGTTGTTTTGTTTTAAGTTGTTTTCGAAAAACGTGGTTTGACTTTCGTTGGCTTATTTGCCGTGGGGGTTACCCCGTAGTTGAAAGTATGTTTAACCATTTACTTTTTCCTTACCCAATCCATAACCATGATCAGTGGGGGTTTTCCCCGTTTGAACTACTAGACGGTATGATATCGACTGCTACGCAAATAAGTTGTGCCCTATATCAGTGTCTATCATCACTGACAATCTGCCATAGTCCATTAGTACACTCCCGTCCTACCGGCACGGTGTGAGGTTTGTTAAACCTAATAGCGCTATTAACTAATGACCCGCTCGCCATTGGCCTCGGCGATTAAGTCGATATAAATTGAGGGACTTCATGATAGAGTTTTGTCTAGCTAGTTTTAAGGTTGTTGTCCCGCACCAGGAGGACCACAACGTACGTATTCTGCACTAGGAGAATTCGTAGGTTTAATAATGGCATCCAATCTATGGAGGATGGCCGTACATATCCTACCCAAGGAGGATATGTAGATTTAGTTTTAATTCTTTAACCCATTCCCAAACCACCGGGAATCCCATGCCTTAGAAAGTGTGTGAACTCACCTCAGTTTGCTCGGTTAGATTCTCAATATAGTTAACAGTCAAGGTCGGTCAATCGCGTCCTAATAAGGTACGGATAACAATCAGTTTCTCATGCATAACACGTATCCTACGTACGGTTTATTTGCACATTACTTCTACCACATAACAGGCACACACTTTAACGATTTACGCCCATATATACTTCCCATCCATTCCCCACTCATAAGCAAACATACAATAATGCATATAACACATATAACATGTTAGATCATTCACAGATAGCATACTCGACATTTAGACGCGCAAATCACAACTTATGTTATTTCAGCATTAATATTCAAAACCGGCTGTTTTCGGACATTTAAATAAAATAGTTAGATTATTCCAAAAATTCCCAAATTTTTATAGAATGTCATAAACATTCCATATTTTATTGTGTAAAAATATCGGGGTCCGGTTCATTACCCACATTTTATAAAAATTCATATTCGGGACCGAACTCAGATTTATGTATTTCTGACCACAGTCCACGAAACAATTTATTAAAAATTCATCGAGTGTCCGATTTACGAAATTCCAGTGGGGTAATTACAAATACATCGGTTGTCATTTACTGTACAAATTTCATGGTTCGATTCATCACAAAACTCAGGTTATGACTGAAAATACGACACCCATTTATTGCTGTCAAAATTCAGCTTAAGTTGCTGTTACAAATTAACACTTTAAAAATAGTAAACGGAGTCCAAAAATTACGATTCCGGTGCCATTAGAACCGTATTTCATAATAACATATTTTAGATTCAAAATATCGATTTTTCGTTGAGTTTAAGACCTGTTTACAGCCAACTGAAGTTGGCTGTAAAGTATGGACAGATTGCTGTTTTTAGTTTCTAGCTTACTAGTTTGTGTTCGGTTGATCCCGTTAATCATGTTTAGTGGCCGCAACAATATCAAACATCAATATTAACCAATAGATCAGCAAGTAATCAGCAATATAATCGCAACAACACAAGATTTACATCATTTACCCAAATAACTTCTCTTTATCCATCTTTAACACATTATGTTCTAGACTAGTTCATGAGCCTTAGAGTTTCTTACCTTTTTATCATTCTAACGTCTATTAACTACTAAAATAACATAAAGAATGAACGGATCTAAGTTCTTACCACTAGCTCAAGGCTAGGGAAGTTCGAGTGAAGCAAAGTGGTGGTTAAAAGAAAACGAGAGAGGTCCTTCAACTTCCGAACACACCGAGCTTCGTTGTCGACCTTCTAACACCTTTGTGTGCTTGTAAAATGCTTGAAAGTGATCAAGTAATGGTGGTGGTGTGGTGATGATGGGGCTGCCGTGAATGAAGAAGGAAGGGAGAGAGAATGATGGTGTTGTTGGTGTGGTGATTATGATGGAAGTTAGGAGCTCTTGGGTACATACTTATATCCATGTTCTAGTATTAACTCTTGTATATAATGTTCCTCATGTGCCAACATAATCCAATATTATAATCAATTAAAATCTTGATGTGGGCCCTTGGTGTTGGCCGATCCTAGGTGGGGGGGGGGGGTAGTAGACTAGGTTAAACTAAATAGTTACAATCTAGTTTAATCTTAAGTATTAGTTACATATATTAGTTAGTAGATATTTGTAAGAGATGTCACGCTGTTCGGGAACCATGACTAGCTCAATAAGAGTGAAACGATGTGTTTGACAATATTTTTGTGTTCCGGGTAAAGTCCGGTTGTTCGGTTTGACGCTGTTCCGTTGAAGTGCTTAATTATTCCGTTAAGTGTCCTACATATATATTTTTGCAACGTTTTTAATTTTTAACACTCAGGAAAGCACACAGGACTTTTTAGTAACTCTTCTGTATACTACTAGTATGTTAACAAATACGCGTAAGCATAACACAGATATCAGAAAGCAGTTAAGTAATTCCACACAGCCGTCAAGCACATTTATTATTATTAATAAACTGTACGGTTACATGTAAATTCGAGGGTTGTCACATTTTACAGGTTACATAAATTTTTTTTTACGTTTTACATTAAAAAGTTTTTACATAAAAAAGTTTTACGTTAAAAAGTTTTTACATAAAAGTTTTCGTTGTACGTTTTACGTTAAAAAGTTTACATTTTACGTTTTACGTAAAACTTTTTACGTTTAACGTTTTACGTAAAACTTTTTACGTTTTTTACGTTTTACGTTAAAAAGTTTACGGTTTAACTTTTTTTTTTACAAATTTTTTTTACGCAAAAACAAACGCACCTAGAAATCGCGAACTCGGGATGTGTCTCAGATATATTGATATCATCATCGACTAGGGGGGAAAAATAAAAAAAACCAACATCAAAACAAAGTGTATCTCGAAAAAAAAATAGGGTTTGGCTCAGATTATCCGATAATCAAAAGGCTGCAAAAGTGGGGTTGCAGGTTCAAAAAACCTACCCTCCGCCGTCCTTGCCGCGCCATCGTCATCAAAATCAACGTTTTTTTTTCATCATCGCCACCCAATCGACCGTGTCAAAACCCACATATTCAAAGAACACCAATCACCAATTTGGGTAACAAATTAACAAAAAAAAAAAAAAAAAACACGATTGAAGCAGATAAATCAACAAGTGGTGACAAAGGTCCAGAAGTTCAGATCTACAAAGAACTAAACACTATACATCTTCATTTACACCGATGCACCAATTAGGGTAACAAAATAACCAAAAAAATTAACCAAAAAAAACACGATTGAAGCAGATAAATCAACAAGTGGTGACAAAGGTCCAGAAGTTCAGATCTACGAATAACTAAACGCTATACACCTTTACTTACACATTCGTAACAAACCACCACCATCACCGATCTCTGCACAAAAACCCCCACCGGTCTCCCCACAAACCACCACCGCCTTCCGCCTCTGCCCAACTCCCACCAAACCACTGCCCCACCACCGCATTCCGCCTCTGTTTGGGGCCACCGGCATCACGAGCCGCCACCAAACCACCAAACTCCCGCCTCTGTTTGGGGCCACCGGCATCACGAGCCGCCACCACAGTTGGGTGGCCGGCGATTACATTCTCGGTCCTTACCAACTTAAACCCAAGTAAGTAAATGACGGAGGCATTAGGACTAACCATTTTTATTTCAACACTATTATTTTTTTTTACCACCTACAAAAAAAAAATCCCCCTAGTTAACCCCTTTGAGCCTAAAGATTTTCATTTCTAAACCCAAGACAAACACCCTTTACCCACTAAAACCCTTTTTTTCATTTTAAACTTCTTTATTTTAGTACAAAGCTCGGTTTTCTTGTGACATCCTTATCAAAAAAAAAAAAAAAAAAGAGAAATTTATGATAAAGTTTAGCAATAAACAAACAAGTCCATCAAAAGAAACTTTGTTTGAAAAATGCTTCATTAAAATAAAAAGTCACAAAAACAAAATGTTTTACGAAAACCGACGCTTTATACGCCTTTTCGCCCTTTTCTACAACCACTAACCCAAAACCACCTACCTTTAACCCAAGCCTAACCCTTCCGCAAAGTCCTCATTATATTTACAAAGGTTTATAGTTAAAAAGGAAGAGGATCGATTGGTTGGCAAGCATATGGTAGAAGTAAGTTCCATGCCGGTCTCGAGTGTTTCACAAAAATACATCTTCGGCCGAGTGTTGAGTTATCCCCCGTAAGGTATGTGAACAGAAAAGAGAAAGTTGTAGAAGCTTCTATTTCCCAACACGGGGGCTTGCCCAGCGGACACGGGGCCGTGGTCAACGCTAAGATTCGCAGAATCCAGGCAAATCTTGATAGTACAGATACGCTTCTGCACACGGGGCCGTGCCCAGCGGACACGGGGGCGTGGTCAACTAATGCAGACAAACTGCATTTAATGAAGAAAGAGAAGATGGATGGACACGGGGCCGTGTCCGGGCTTCTGTGCAGGCTATAAATAGAGGTGCTTGGTTCACTTCAAAGGCATCCCTTGGCAAACCACCTCTCTCACACTTCACCCACCCACCACCACCATCACAACCCACATCCACCACCATCATCCATCATCCATCATAGAGTATGTGTAGTAGTCTCGGGATCCAAGATTGATAGTAAGAGTTCTTGACAATCAAAGGCCATGTTTACCTAAGTCTCTTACATCACTTGGTGAAGACAAGCATTTAGTGTAATACTTTTTATTTTTAATCTTTTCGCACTTTTATTTGGTTATGTATTAATGACTTTAATAACTAGTTTCTTATGTTGAAGGTGAAACTTCCTTATCATTTGTCCGTGGTGTCTTGACGTTATTTTACTGTCTATATAAAATAAAAGATTTACACCATTCATATCTCCACGGTCTATATGGAGATATGTTGGCTACTTGGTCGGGGGTTAAGGGAACGGTTTGGTAAGCGTCTTGCCTTGTTCAGTGTATAGATCCTGCAAGGACCTGGGTCAAGCTTAGTAGGACCTCCTTCAATACCCACTGGTATTGGATGGCGGGGGTTCGAATTTCTTGATTACGCATTAATAACTTAATTAATTATCTTTCAATAATCCACCCTTTAGGATTGTATCCTTGCTGACTCAAACGACTGGGTTGAGGGTAACGTCACCTTTAAAAGAGGGCCCTACTACTATAACTAAGATAATCTTTTAAAAAGTACAAAAGTGCGGAAATAGTCAAAGGTTACACTAAAGGCGATTCGGATCCAAGTGATTCATCTTATCTATCTGTTTTTTTATTTTCAGCATTTTTAGTTTTTATTTTCTTGATTAAACCTTTTTTCTAAAATTTTGATTTGATTAGACGTTGAGGATAAACCGGTACTAAAAGCTCTTGTGTCCTTAGACGACCTCGATATCTTACCAACGCTATACTACGCTCACGATGGGTGCACTTGTCCATATGTGTGTTTAGTGTTTGTAAAATATCGTGTTTTATAAATTTAAAACTTGACTAAAGTGTTAAAAAGGGCTTAAAATATACATTAAAAACTGTATAACACGACAAGCATCAATTAACGGCCTAGGTAGTGCCATAAGTTTCACCTCGAGAAGGGTTGAGGGGCTTAGTTGGTGTCTTAATAGGTTTAGTATCATATGATCCCGGTTCCATAATTCATGCACTTAACTTAATCGGCAATTCTTTAAAATCAATCCAGGATTCTAGTCTAGGTGGTCTCATTCATCATATAAGAAAAGCCTTTGCCTTCTTTCGTATTAGTCTAGTTTTAGTTTATTAATTAGTTTAAATAGATTTCCTATATTTTCCGTAACCCCCCCCCCCCAAAAAAAAAAAAAACAATTAAACATTTTAAGTCGTGTCTGTTAGTGTCTATGAAAGTCTAGTTTACGTGATAAATAGAGTCTCGTGGTTCGATATTCGGACTTCCTAGGGTTATACTACAGTGATCGGTACACTTGCCGATTGTGTGGTTTAGGTCGAGTCTAGAATTAAAGATTTTTAGTGTCTAGCTTAGAGAATATAATTTAGTTAATTTTTATAGTCTGTTTAGCACACATTAAGTTTTTGGCGTCGTTGCCGGGGACTCTTGGCAATCACGTTCATTAGCTTTGATAGACTTAATTGAAATATACGTGCTACGTGTTTTATTTTGTTTTGAGTCTTTGTTTTTTATTTTTATTTTGAGTCCTAGTGACTAGCTTTTGCTTTTCTCATATCTAAGTTTTTGCTTGTAGTGGATGCCACATCTGCGCTCGCACGGGCCACCGAAGCCGCCAGTCACTGAGTCATCGTCTCGATTAGGCCAAGGCGCACAGGTTAGTACTTCATCCCCTTTTCAATTTCCCAATTTCGATTCTACTCCGTTACCCACCCCACCACCTTCACCAAACCATTCACCTAAAACATCACCTAAGGTTTCCCCACCCGATAGTCCCACCTCTAACAACCCATAAAACTTAGATCAAATGGCCAACGCAAGATAAACCGTCCACCAACAAGCCACTCAAAATTTCGCCAGTCTTGCTTCACCCATCACTGTCCCACCCATAGTTAGCGAGAACTCATAGCAGATTCCATCTTATTCCATGCAAGCCATCACCAATAGCATCCAATTCCATGGCCGCGAGGACGAGGATGCCCCGGCCCTCATAAACCGTTTCTCCCGTATCCTTGCTACTTTTAGCCTTCACGGAGCCCCAAATGATGCTACTTACCTACAGCTTTTCCCATTTTTACTAGCCGGGCGTGCGGCTACTTGGTTGGACTCTCAACCAACCGGTACCTTTACCACTTGGGCGGGCCTTCGTCAAGCCTTTTTGAACAAGTATTTCCCGCCCGCTAAAGCCTCACGCCTTTGTGACCAAATTCACTCTTTCCGCATGGAGCCCGACGAGCCCTATTACCTTGCTTGGGAGCGTTTCCAAAACCTTTGTGCTCGTTGCTCCCAGCATGGTCTTTCCGATTTGGCCTTATGTGAGAAATTCTATAACAGTCTCACCCGAGAGACTCATAATCGGTTTGATACTAATGCGGGGGGTCATATGAGCGGTATCAAAGTGGTAATTCAAATACCACTACTAGTGCACCCGCCCGTGGGGTGAACCAAGTCACCATGGACCCTAGTTTAGCCGCTGTGTTGGAAAACGTGACTATGGAGCTTAAGGAGATTAAGGCTAAGGTAGACAAATGTGAGTTTTGCCGAGGGGGTCACGATACGAGTGCGTGTCCATTGCTTGTTGGTGAGGAGCAAGTTGATTTCGTAGGGGGGGGGTCTAGGTAGAGGTCAACCTAGTGGGTTTGGTAATTTTAATTCAGGTTGGAGAAATAATAATAATAATAATTTTAATAATAATAATAATTTTTGCTCAAATGGACCTCCTGGTTTTCAAATAGCTCAAAATCCAAATAGGGGTCAAGGTTCATTCTTTGGTGGGGGTTCAAATAGGCAGTTCAACAAGGGGTTCAGTGGATAGGTCAAAGGGGGGGTTTCAAATAATCAGGTTCAATCAGGTCAGGGTTCAAGTTATGATCTAGGGGGTAGTTTAGAAAGAATGGAGGCAATGATGAGCCAATTAGTTGTTAGGGACCAAACCACCCAAAAGACACTTAGCGAACACGACCTTATGCTTAAGAACCACCAAGACCTTCAAAGGGTCGTAGGAGATATGTCTAGGAAATTAGAGGAGAGATTACCCGGTCAGTTTGCGGGTAACACCCTACCAAACCCTAATGCTTATGCAAAAGCCATTACCACTCTTAGTGGCAAAACCGTAAGGAACCCTAGAGTTGAGGAGAGAGTAGTTGATGAGGATGAGGAGATTGTCGATGAAGAGATCGAGATGGAGGCTCCCGGCAAAGTGCAACCGAGGCTAAGCCCAGCAAGTACCGCACAGCCCGGTGAGTCTCAAGTTGAGTAGAAAGTTGAGAAAACACCCATAGACGTTAGACCTTCGCCCCTAGTAGACCATTCACGAGTCCCGTTTCCTTCACGTCTTAGGAACCAAAAATACTCAAGGGAATACGGGCAATTCTTAGATATCTTCAAGCAATTGAAGATTAATCTTCCTTTTATCGAGGCACTCCAATCAATGCCTAAGTATGCGAAATTCTTGAAAGACCTTCTTAGGAACAAAGAGAAGTTAGGGGAGTTGTCTAATGTCCCATTGAATGGAGGGTGTTCCGCCGTTGTTCTAAATAAGCTTCCAGAAAGCTTACCGATCCTGGTATTTTTACTATTCCTTGTCTATTCGGTAGTAACACAAACACTAGAGCCTTAGCCGACTTAGGTGCTAGCATCAATTTGATGCCATTTTCTCTCTACGAGAAGCTAGACCTAGGGGAGCTTTCACCTACCCGAATGACATTATCCTTAGCCGATCGGTCCGTTAAATATCCTAGGGGCATAGTTGAGAATTTGCTTGTCAAGGTTGATAAATTTGTGTTTCCCACCGATTTCGTCATTCTCGATATGGAAGCGGATGAGAGAGTCCCTATTATACTTGGTCGTCCTTTCTTGCGTACCGCTAAAGCCCTCATAGATGTTCACGATGGTAAGATCACACTTAGGGTCGGTAAGGAGAGAGTCACTTTTGAAATAGATCGTTCCATGAACCACCCGAGTGGTTCGGATGACTATAGTGGTCCTTGCCATTCTGTATACTTCTTGAACTCTTTTATCTCATGTATCGATCATTATTTAGAGTATATTAGTGGTATGGACTTAGTGGTATGAGAGAAGGTAGAAGAGAAGTCGAAGTTGGTAGATGAAGTAGAAGTTGAGGGAATTCCTATGATTCCTGAAGTGTTAGCTGTTAGTGAGGACACCACCCAACCCCCAACCTTAGAGCTTAAGGTACTTCCATTGCATTTAGAATATGCTTTCTTAGGGGAGGTTTCTGAGCTACCCGTCATTATCTCGTCAAAGTTGGAAGAAGGAGAGAAGTTGAGGTTGTTGGAGGTGTTGAGGGCCAACAAAGAGGCCATTGCATGGAGACATCAAGGGCATAAGCCCTTCTTATTGCACCCACTGGATACTCATGGAGGATGGTTATAAACCGGTGGTGCAACCCCAAAGGCGGCTCAACCCCAACATGCAAGATGTTGTGAAGAAGGAGGTTCTTAAACTCCTAGATGCCGGGATGATATATCCCGTCTCTGATTCACCTTGGGTTAGTCCTACTCAGGTTGTCCTTAAGAAGGGAGGGATGACCGTTTTCATGAATGCAAAGAATGAGCTTATCCCTTCGCGTACGGTCACGGGGTGGTGTGTGTGCGTCGACTACCGAAAGTTGAATGATGCCACCCGAAAAGACCACTTCCCATTGCCCTTCATCGATCAAATGTTGGAGCATCTCGCGGGTCAACAATTTTATTGTTTTCTCGACGGTTTTTCCGGGTACTTTCAGATTCCCATAGCATCGGAGGACCAGGATAAAACCACCTTCACATGCCCCTATGGCACCTATGCGTACCGACACATGCCATTTGGGTTGTGCAACGCTCCAGCTACTTTTCAGCGGTGCATGGTTACCATATTTTAGGATATGATTGAGAGCTCCATGGAGGTCTTCATGGACGATTTTTCGGTATATGGTAACTCTTTTGACGAGTGTTTGAAGAACCTAGAGAAGATGTTGAAGAGATGTGTCGAGACCAAGCTTATGTTGAATTGGGAGAAGTGTCACTTCATGGTGACGGAAGGTATTGTGTTACCTCCACCCACGAGTGTGAAGTCGATTCGGAGTTTTCTAGGGCATGCGGGCTTCTATAGACGCTTTATTAGGGATTTCTAAAAAATTACTCGCCCCATGACCTGTTTGCTAGAGAAAGATGTTCCATTCGTCTTTGACGAGGAGTATCTTAAAGCCTTCAACTTTTTGAAGGAACAGCTTGTGAGTGCACCTATTCTTATCTCGCCCGACTGGAGCTTGCCGTTTGAGCTCATGTGCGATGCGAGTGACTATGCCATTGGAGCGGTATTAGGACAAAGAAAGGATAAGCACTTCCACCCCATATACTACGCGAGCAAAACGCTAAATGATGCTCAAGAGAACTACACCACCACGGAGAAAGAACTCTTAGCCGTAGTATTTGCTTTCGACAAGTTTTGCTCATACCTCGTTCTATCCAAGACCATAGTTTTCTCCGATCATTCCACGTTCCGTTTTCTGTTTCAAAAGAAAGACGCTAAACCTCGACTCATTCGGTGGATTCTATTGCTTAGTGAGTTTGATATTGAGATTAGAGACAAGAGAGGGGCCAAAAACGTGGCGGCCGATCATCTATCAGGTCTAGAGGACCCCAAGAGAGAAGAGATTCGTGAGGAGGAGATTGGAGATACGTTCCCTCACGAGTCTATCGAGTTTGTAGAGGCCGAGAAGGAAGGATTGCCTTGATTTTGTGACTTAGCAAACTATCTTTCGAGTGACAATATTGTGAGGGGGATGACTACACAACAAAAGAGGAAATTCATTAGTGAATTGAGGAAGTATGTGTGGGATGATCCTTTTCTCTTTAGAATAGGAGGAGATAGGATACTTAGACGTTGCGTGTCGAGAGAGGAGGGTTGGAACATCATTAAGCATGTGCATGAAGGCCTCACGGGAGGACATCATGGTGCATACGCCACCGCTCAAAAGGTGTTTGATTGTGGCTTTTATTGGCCTACCGTACTTCGAGATGCCGTTGAGTTCGTGAAGATATGTGATGCGTGTCAACGAACCGGCAATATTTCCGCCAAAGATGAGATGCCTCAAAACCCGATCCAAGTATTGGAGGTTTTTGACGTTTGGGGCATTGATTTCATGGGACCCTTTCCCATCTCCAAAGGAAACCATTACATACTTGTGGTGATTGACTATGTGTCTAAATGGGTTGAGGCTCAAGCTCTTCCCACGAATGAAGCCCGAGTAGTTTTGAAATTCCTTAAGAAGCTCTTTTCCTGATTCGGTACACCTAATGCCTTAATTAGTGACCGTGGTACTCACTTCTGCAACGCATTGATGGAAAAATTGCTTGCACGCTACGGAGTCACTCATCGTTTGTCTACCGCATACCATCCACAAACGAGTGGTCAAGTGGAAAATGCGAATCGCGGTATCAAACGAATCTTAGAGAAAACCGTTGGTAAAAATAGGAAGGATTGGTCCGACAAGCTAGACGATGCATTGTGGGCGTTTCGAACCGCCTACAAGACGCCTTTAGGAACTACGCCATTTAGGATCGTCTATGGAAAAGCTTGTCACCTTCCCGTAGAGTTAGATCATCGAGCACTTTGGGCATTAAAGACCGTTAATCTTGACATGACCGAAGCCGCTAGGAAGCGTTTCTTTCAAATCCATGAGCTTGAGGAGCTTAGGGATGCGGCTTATGCTCAATCGTTGGGAATCAAGGAGAAGACGAAAGCTTCACACGATAAGAAGTTGAGAAACGTTAAGGAATTTAGCAAAGGTGACAAAGTACTTGTCTACAATTCAAGATTGAAGTTATTTGCGGGGAAGTTGAAGTCGTAGTTGAAGTCGCATTCGGTGCGGTTTATGTAACTAGTTTGCATAAATTATGGATGAAACGGATGGCCGGAGTTGGAAGGTGTGTCACACCCCGATATTTCCACGTATTACTGGTGGGCCCGGTGGGGAGTATCGTGATGTAGTTGATATCATCATAGTCAAACAACACAATTTAAATGCACAGCGGAAGCAAAAGATGAATCACATTACAAACCGAATAAAAAGTAATATCAAAGTATTACAAACAGACTGTAAAGGATCCACAGGCGGATCAAAAGTTAAAAAGGATCATTGTTCAACAGATTTTAACATCTAAGCTTGCAAGACTTGTTTAATGATGCTAGGAGTAGCCAGCCTATTCCGTCTAGTACCTGCACTTAACCTTTTTGGAAAATACGTCAGTTTACACTGGTAAAAGACAATTAACCGACTCATTTTGAAAAGAGTTTAAGAAAATTGATTTGAATGTACAAGGCACAAAATATCTTTTATAACTTGGGACAATTATTTAAAAATAATCTTGTATACAGTTTTACTTATTTGTCGTCCGTTAGGGCCGGTTAGAAGAGCCGGACAAGATTAACTGACACGCCACAGGTATAATGCCCACAAGGTTAATTCCTTAAAGTGGGTTACCAGTTTTTACATATGCAACTGTCAGGTGTATGCCTACACCCCGTGCTTAGGTCGTGGCCATTTCAATGAGTGATGCCAAGGATATCCGGGACATGGTTGACGGGTGGTCTGTAGGACAACCCTTAAGTGCCTTAAAAAGATTAAAATCCCATGCTTTACACGTTTAATTGTTTGAACTTGGTAACTACTAGTTGTTTGGACGTGCAGATGCAAATGGAGCATAAAAGGGAAAGAATTTGGAGCATCAATAAAAAACAATTTTTGGAATTGAAGAATTAAGAGGATAGCATGATAGAGGATGAAATTACGAGAACGTAGGCGAAAACGGTGAAGAAAACGGAGTTGAAACGAAAAAGTTATGCTGAAAACAAGTTTTCAGCATTTCTTGCCGTAAGACAGGAGCTCCTGGCCGTAAGACTTGATTGACAGCCGTAACCTACGGCTGGGAGCCGTAGGTTACGGCTCCGACTGATCTCAAAATGTAACCTACTCATTTATTAGCCATTTGAAGAGGATTTATGGAGTCTTATCATTTCCAATCGGTTACTATCTGACTGTGGACGAAATTGGGAGCTTCTTGGAGACTTTTGGGTGTGAAGAACAAGAGTTAATCATTAGTTTTTATGTTGGTGATCCCTTTGAACATGGAAAAACTTGTTATGATGTTGATTCGAGCCATGTGTGGCTAAACACTTTATGATCATCCTGGATTGAAGGTTTGCTTGAGACATTTTGTGTTTGATTTCCTAATTTCTAGAATAACAATCCTTATCTTTATGGTTGGTTTGTTATGGTGTGTGATTGTTTGTTAGTAGCTTGTTAATTCTTATATTAATCTAGTTTGAAACCATACGTTCTTGGTGCCGTTGGCAATCGAGATATCATGGGTAGAATTAGAATTGGGTAAGGGTTGATTGATCATCGGGTAACAACCTCACGTTCTAGGAATTTGAGTACTTAGTTCCCTTTCATCACTGCAAGTAATCACACATGAGCTATGTCTATGTAGTTCTTTCTAGTGGAATGATAATATGAATGTCGAAACAAACCGGAAATCTAGGATGGTCATTTGTCACTAATTTGCTTACAACCAAACTTTTCTCTTCTCTTGCAATTTAATTAGTTTAATTTAGTCTAAAACCAATTCACTCACATAAACTCTTGAATTTTACTTTTCTTGCAATTAGTTTAATTTTAGGTAACTTAGATAAATCTTCAAATAACACACATTCCACAAACTCCCTGTGTTCGATACCCACTTGCCACTATCTATATAGTTGTTATTGGGATTAAATTTGATTGTGACCGCGACATCACGTCAAATTTTGGCGCCGTTGCCGGGGAGTAGTGCGCAACGTGTGTTATTTTTGATCCTTTTTAGTTTGTTATTTTTCTGGTTTATGCTGGGTGTGTTAGTGTGCAGGTATTACCAGGTGCATGCGTACTAGAAGCTTTCACAAGCTATCACCTTTGGCATTTGATCCGGAAATGAGTTACCAAGAGGAGTACGATTACGGTGATTATTATGATGAATATTCCCAACTTTCATATGAAGGCCCTCAGATGTACGATCAAGATTATTATCATGCTCAGTATACATTTGATCAGTATGGTTATGAATGTGTAACTCAACAACCTACTTTGCACTATCAGTCACATAAATCTGAAAGTCTTGACGAGATGATGAGAAAAAGACACATGGTTCATGTTGAAAAAGAATTAACAAAACCTCATTTGTCAATGGAAGAACGAGTAGAACTTTTGGAATGGAAATATGATTTGTTACCAAAAGAGGTGAAAGAGATGAGGCCAGGGACGTCGATATTGGAAAAACGTCAAGCAAAACAACACTGGATATATGTGCAGATTGAACAAATGACACCTATGGGTGATGTAGAAGAAAAGGTTGTGAGTCCTCCCGAACTTGAAACTGAATTATTAGGGCCAAATGAGGAATATACAATTGAAATTATTGTGGAGGAACCACCTATGGAGAGCAAAGTTGAGGGCCTTTTACTTAATGAACCAATCAAAGTTGATTACAACTCTCCGGCTGTGGTGGTTATGGAAACCAAGAGTGTTAAGGATGCATGTTTAGAAACTAGGAAGGTGGCACTTCATGATGTGGGAGATTTCATTCATAAGTTATGTTTATGGGAGAGTTTGGATTTGTTGGGCACAGAAAACGAAGTAGTGAAGTGGAGAGTAAACTACCGAGCATTTGTTGGAAATTCGGTAGGAAAATGTGGATTTAAAGAATTTTGCAAAGAAAGATGGGACGTGACAAAGCACACACACAATAGAAGAATCAAACACCGTGCTTACATCAGCAACGAAAAAGGTAAATGTGCATTGAGACCACCTTGAGACATATCAGGTACGGTCGGGCTGAAGACCTAAACTTTAGCGCTGCTTGGGAGGCAACCCAAGGTGTTTTTAGATAAGTGTGGGGAAGATGTGCGGAGAGTTGTGTGAAGGTGATGATAGGAAGTCGGATTATCTACAACATCTGTTGTGTCAAACTTCACCAGGTCAATTTACTCTTTCCTTAGTCTTGTTATGTTCTTTAGTATTAAAATATTGGTATTAGTTGTTAAAAAAAATATATAAAAAAAAAATTGGGGTTTAAGTGTATAAGCTTTTAGTTGGTGTTTAAGAGTTTAAGCGTTCAAATCCTCTTAAAGCCATACATTGGGACAATGTATCCTAAGTGTGGGGATGAGGGGAATTTTTTTGAGAATTTTAAAAATTTTTGTGAAGCCAAGCGAAAATTGTCAAAATTTGAAAACTTGATATTGTGCCACTTGACACACCGACACCCATTCCTAGTCTTTTCTTGGTGAGGATTTGAGCCACACATGATTGTTATTGATATTTCATTGTTTGAGTGGCGGTGTGTGTTGTGTGTTAATAGAACTTGTGTGTGAATACTTGTTAAATCCTAGAATTAGCATGCTCTTGAAAATGATAGCGGGACTTTTAGGAAGCCTCGTCTAGATGTGTGAAGAGTGCGGGATTGGTGGGTTGGACCTCATACTTTACATATATGAGCTTGGTATTGTGAGGGGTGGGGGTTTGGTCTTTAGATTGCCACGTTTGAGCCTTAAACCGTTCGGTTGTGACCCAAGCCTACTTCCTACAAAATTTTACCTTTTGAAATGACCCGGTTTAGGAGATTTAGTATGTAGTATTGAGGTTCTTGTATTTATTGTTGAGATTGATGTGTTAAAAAAAAAAAAAAAAAAAAGAGAAAAAAATTGAGAAAAATACAAAAAGAATAATGTAGTTGCGATAGTAGTTGAGAATGTTGAAGAAGTTGTGTATATATTTGATGGTTGCTTTGTTTAGTGGTAGAAATAAAAACCGGGTCAAATCAATTAGCTCTCGCATATATATTCCACCATTTTCCTACCTTTGCACCTAGCCCCGTTACAACCCGTAAGTCCTTTTGATTCATAAGCATGCTAGATATTTGTTAGGAGGAGACTTGATTTTTATACAAGCTTATTGTCGCACACACACGCATTGAGTGGATTAGCATTATATGCTAATAATTCTTGTCACCGAGAGATTTTTGTGAGGGGTGTGTCTTGTGGTATGATTGAAAGTTAGTAGAAGGACGACACATTTTAGCTTGGTTTGCATGATTGATCGCTTGTGTTTGTGAATAGTTTTGAATGAGTTGCTTGGGACAAGCAACGGGTAAGTGTGGGGATGTGACGGGTGGTCTGTAGGACAACCCTTAAGTGCCTTAAAAAGATTAAAATCCCATGCTTTACACGTTTAATTGTTTGAACTTGGTAACTACTAGTTGTTTGGACGTGCAGATGCAAATGGAGCATAAAAAGGGAAAGAATTTGGAGCATCAATAAAAAACAATTTTTGGAATTGAAGAATTAAGAGGATAGCATGATAGAGGATGAAATTACGAGAACGTAGGCGAAAACGGTGAAGAAAACGGAGTTGAAACGAAAAAGTTATGCTGAAAACAAGTTTTCAGCATTTCTTGCCGTAAGACAGGAGCTCCTGGCCGTAAGACTTGATTGACAGCCGTAACCTACGGCTGGGAGCCGTAGGTTACGGCTCCGACTGATCTCAAAATGTAACCTACTCATTTATTAGCCATTTGAAGAGGATTTATGGAGTCTTATCATTTCCAATCGGTTACTATCTGATTGTGGACGAAATTGGGAGCTTCTTGGAGACTTTTGGGTGTGAAGAACAAGAGTTAATCATTAGTTTTTATGTTGGTGATCCCTTTGAACATGGAAAAACTTGTTATGATGTTGATTCGAGCCATGTGTGGCTAAACACTTTATGATCATCCTGGATTGAAGGTTTGCTTGAGACATTTTGTGTTTGATTTCCTAATTTCTAGAATAACAATCCTTATCTTTATGGTTGGTTTGTTATGGTGTGTGATTGTTTGTTAGTAGCTTGTTAATTCTTATATTAATCTAGTTTGAAACCATACGTTCTTGGTGCCGTTGGCAATCGAGATATCATGGGTAGAATTAGAATTGGGTAAGGGTTGATTGATCATTGGGTAACAACCTCACGTTCTAGGAATCTGAGTACTTAGTTCCCTTTCATCACTGCAAGTAATCACACATGAGCTATGTCTATGTAGTTCTTTCTAGTGGAATGATAATATGAATGTCGAAACAAACCGGAAATCTAGGATGGTCATTTGTCACTAATTTGCTTACAACCAAACTTTTCTCTTCTCTTGCAATTTAATTAGTTTAATTTAGTCTAAAACCAATTCACTCACATAAACTCTTGAATTTTACTTTTCTTGCAATTAGTTTAATTTTAGGTAACTTAGATAAATCTTCAAATAACACACATTCCACAAACTCCCTGTGTTCGATACCCACTTGCCACTATCTATATAGTTGTTATTGGGATTAAATTTGATTGTGACCGCGACATCACGTCAATGGTCATTAACCCCCCAAGGGCCATATACCAAATAAAACAGATTAAAACGGGTTATGTAAATATATTAATCACAATCCGTTTTAAACAACTACATACCCGACCAAGCGGTATTATTATAATACCGTATCCCAAGCCCGTATATGGAAAATAAGTTAAAAGTATTTACCTTAGCAAGTATATATCACAAATAGTGAGTGCAAGTAGCTTTTACCGGGCTCCTAATCTGGAACGAAGGTTTTAATAACCTATTAGATTCCTAACGGGTCTTAATTAAGCCTAAACTTAGACCGGTTAGTTTTAAAGGAGATATACGGTTCAAAACGCACGATTAAGCGAAGACCGGATTAGAATGTGGTTTAGACCAGACAAGTTTGTATACTTGTATAATATGGGTAAACTAAACACATTCTGGATTTTGAGGTAAAAATGATAAGGTTTGACCCGTTTCGGCTAATTTATGCAAACTAGTTACATAAACCGCACCGAATGCGAATAATGCGTAACGGGTAACCAAATGAGTCAGTAGGATACCTTCCATTATGCCCAAAACGAATTTAAGCTCAAATTATGTCCCGTAGGGGTATTTTGGTCATTTTAAAGCTTATAAAGGAGTTTAAATATAAATCTGAGTTTTAGGTCTGATATATTCAGTAAAAATAATTATTTTTATAAGTCATAACAGTAGGTTATGGCATATATGTGAAATTTACCTTTTATAACCAAACTATGCACCGTAGGGGCATTTTGGTAATTTCACATAAGCTTTAAAGGTCAAAATTTGAAGTCTGATTTTAAAACTTTTGCTTACTATTAAAATATAACAAATTTGCTTAAAACATCAGTAGGTATTAAGTCTTATATGAGAAAAATGGTTTTAATACATACTATGCGTTTTAAACGCGTAAAAAGACGGTTTTAAGCGATTTCCGGGTTTTTAAAGAAAAGCAGATATTTTTATTATTTCAGAAGACTCAAAATATTTTATTTATAATATAAAATCAGTAGCAAAAGGTTTGGTATCAAAATATTATGTAAAACTCATTTTATAGGCCAAAAGGGCAAAACCGACAATTACCGAATCAAAGCTATAACCCTATGTTATGCTCAGCCTAAAAATAAATAAAAATCTTCAAAAATCTGAAAATATTATTTTACATCAGTAGGTAAAAATTTTGGTATCAAAATTGGATTTAGATAGGCTTTATGCTAATTACGCCGTTTAATTAATAAAAAGCTTTCTAATTACGCTATTGAGCATAACTCTTAATCTAGACCTCAAACTGATGTGAAAATTTAGGGACATGTTTATAAATCAGTAATAAAGATTATTGTCCTCTCACATTTTCAAAATTCTTGTTTTAAGGTCAAAAGGGCATATTGGTCAACAATTAGGCATATAACGGAAACATGCATATGAATCGGATAACTAATGAACCAAGTTGTAAAATCACAGAGGGTTACGCTAACATGTAACCTGGTCCTAATAAAGCTCTAAGGAATTTCTAAAATATGCTTTAATGGGTCAGAACTGAAAGTCAAAGTAAAAGTCCACTTATGCGACTTTCGGTTCCGAATCGAGCTTAAACTAAAAATTGTCGAGTTGAACATGCTTAGACATGTTCTTACATTAATTATTAAGTTATATGAGTGATAAAACAGGTTGCATGGCTTCTACATTGTTAATTATGTGTTTATGCGAAAATTAGCTTTCTGTTGACTTTTTACAATCAAGTTTGACCCGACAATTGACCCAACTCATAGGTACTTTCAATTCGAGAATTGACTGGATAATTTGTGATTAATCACTAAGTCAAACCTAATTACG
The DNA here is from genome assembly GCA_030545235.1 of Helianthus tuberosus. Taxonomy (NCBI): domain Eukaryota; kingdom Viridiplantae; phylum Streptophyta; class Magnoliopsida; order Asterales; family Asteraceae; genus Helianthus; species Helianthus tuberosus. The sequence goes on along the minus strand of CM060408.1, from coordinate 66,215,589 downwards.
ACGGGTTTGACTTTAGGCCATTAAACTAACTAAACTGAATTAAGAGAGGTTAAGAACACTTACTGAAGTCCTATGCACGACTAATGGTCCTTAGGAAGTGGTCTTGAGCTCCAGAAATCTCCAGGAATGAAGTTATGATAGTTTTCAAAGTGTATGCAAAAGTTTTGCAACAAGGGGTTCTTTATATATGGATTTAAATCACATAAGATGATGCCAAACAAGTCTACAACTGATGTTAGATCATCCCCAAGTGTCCCTATTGCATGTAATCCCATTTGCACAGCTCCTGGTATGTAAAACAAGGCTCTGAAGGCGGTGCAACAGGCTGAACTGGCACCTGGAAGTGTTTTCTGTCACTGGCAGTACCAGGCGGCCCGCGTAAAGGACCTCAGAGGTCTTACGCGGCCGGTATGAGGCCCAGGTCAGGTTAAAAATGTTTCAGTAATTGCACAATTGGTCCCTGGTCCTTTTAAAAGTGGTTTTAACTTTATTTCTTGCACTTTTAACCCTCCAAATTGATTTTTAAGGACCCTATGTCATAAAAAAACTTTGTTAAGTCCTTGGTCAACTTTATGGTCACCCAAAAAAGCCTTAAATTTCAATGTTAACGCTTTTAACCCCTCATATACGAATGTTAGCATAACTTCTTCATACGATATCGAAACCTTGTGAAAATTTTATCACTTATTCTCGTGAGCATAATTAATCGTTACAATGCTTCGGGTTCGCTAAAAGGTCACTCAGAGGTATAACTTAAACGTGTTGACATTTTTAACCCTTGCGTTTTGGAATCTTTCACTTTCTTCCACAAATGGCTTCTTACGCTTCATAATTCATTCGTTTAAGGTTGTAAACATCGTGTAGGGTTGTTGAAATGTATAATTATCAATCGTTGACACTTTGAAGCCTTTTACACATATACTTTCCCTGTTTGTCAACTTTAGTCCCTTATATTCAATTTGTAACACGCTTAAAGTCCATGATACGTGTCGATACTATGTTGGACAAAATTTTATGAGGTGTTACATCCTCACCCCCTTAAAAGAAATCTCGACCTCGAGATTTACTGAAATAAATGAGGGTACTTCTCTTTCATTGTGGACTCTACCTCCCACGTGTACTCGGGACCTCTACGGGCATCCCATTTAACCTTTATAATTGGTACCTGCTTCCTTCGAAGCTTCTTAACCTGTCGATCCTCGATCGAAAAAGGTTTCTCAACAAATTTTAGGCTCTCATCTATGTGCACATCCATATGTGGTATGACTAGTGATTCATCAGCTAGACATTTCTTCAGATTGCAGATGTGGAATACATTATGAATACCACTGAGCTCTTCAAGAAAATTTAACTTATAAGCCACTGTTCTGACACATTCGATGATCTTGAATGGTCCTATATATCTTGGGCTTAACTTGCCTTTCTTGCCAAATCGCATTACCCCTTTCCAGGGTGATACTTTCAGTAACACTTTGTCTAAACTTAGACCGGTTAGTTTTAAAGGAGATATACGGTTCAAAACGCACGATTAAGCGAAAACCGGATTAGAATGTGGTTTAGACCCGACAAGTTTGTATACTTGTATAATATGGGTAAACTAAACACATTCTGGATTTTGAGGTAAAAATGATAAGGTTTGACCCGTTTCGGCTAATTTATGCAAACTAGTTACATAAACCGCACCGAACGCGAATAATGCATAACGGGTAACCAAATGAGTCATGAAAAGGTTTCCTAAGTTAATATGCCTTAAATATGTTGTGATATCAGTAGGATACCTTCCATTATGCCCAAAACGAATTTAAACTCAAATTATGTCCCGTAGGGGTATTTTGGTCATTTTAAAGCTTATAAAGGAGTTTAAATATAAATCTGAGTTTCAGGTTAGATATATTCAGTAAAATACTTATTTTTATATGTCATAACAATAGGTTATGGCATATATGTGAAATTTACCTTTTATAACCAAACTATGCACCGTAGGGGCATTTTGGTAATTTCACATAAGCTTTAAAGGTCAAAATTTGAAGTCTGAGTTTAAAAATTTTGCTTACTGTTAAAATATAACAAATTTTCTTAAAACATCAGTAGGTATTAAGTCTTATATGAGAAAAATGGTTTTAATACATACTATGCGTTTTAAACGCGTAAAAAGACGGTTTTAAGTGATTTCCGGGTTTTTAAAGAAAAGCTGATATTTTAATTAATCCAGAAGACTCAAAATATTTTATTTATAATATAAAATCAGTAGCAAAAGGTTTGGTATCAAAATATTATGTAAAACTCATTTTATAGGCCAAAAGGGCAAAACCGACAATTACCGAATCAAAGCTATAACCCTATGTTATACTCAGCCTAAAAATAAATAAAAATCTTCAAAAATCCCAAAATATTATTTTACATCAGTAGGTAAAAATTTTGGTATCAAAATTGGATTTAGATAGGCTTTATGCTAATTACGCCGTTTAATTAATAAAAAGCTTTCTAATTACGCTATTGAGCATAACTCTTAATCTAGACCTCAAACTGATGTGAAAATTTAGGGACATGTTTATAAATCAGTAATAAAGATTATTGTCCTCTCACATTTTCAAAATTCTTGTTTTAAGGTCAAATGGGCATATTGGTCAACAATTAGGCATATAACGGAAACATGCATATGAATCAGATAACTAATGAACCAAGTTGTATAATCACAGAAGGTTACACTAACATGTAACCTGGTCCTAATAAAGCTCTAAGGCATTTCTAAAATATGCTTTAATGGGTCAGAACTGAAAGTCAAAGTAAAAGTCCACTTATGCGACTTTCGGTTCCGAACCGAGCTTAAACTAAAAATTGTTGGGTTGAACATGCTTAGACATGTTCTTACATTAATTATTAAGTTATATGAGTGATAAAACATGTTGCATGGCTTCTACATTGTTAAATATGTGTTTATGCGAAAATTAGCTTTCTGTTGACTTTTTACAATCAAGTTTGACCCGACAATTGACCTAGTTAGAGTGGGAATCAGAGGGTGCCCTCTTAAGGGTTTATTACCCACATAATTACCAACTCATAGGTACTTTCAATTCAAGAATTTACTGGACAATTTATGATTAATCACTAAGTCAAACCTTAATTATGACGGGTTTGACTTTAGGCCATTAAACTAACTAAACTGAATTAAGAGAGGTTAAGAACACTTACTGAAGTCCTATGCACGACTAATGGTCCTTAGGAAGTGGTCTTGAGCTCCAGAAATCTCCAGGAATGAAGTTATGATAGTTTTCAAAGTGTATGCAAAAGTGTTGCAACAATGGGTTCTTTATATAGGGATTTAAATCACATAATATGATGCCAAACAAGTCTACAACTGATGTTAGATCATCCCCAAGTGTCCCTATTGCATGTAATCCCATTTGCACAGCTCCTGGTATGTAAAACAAGGCTCTGAAGGCGGTGCAACTGGCTGAACTGGCACCTGGAAGTGTTTTTTGTCGCTGGCAGTACCAGGTAGCCCGCGTAAGGGACCTCAGAGGTCTTACGCGGCCGGTATGGGGCCCAGGTCAGGTTAAAAATGTTTCAGTAATTGCACAATTGGTCCCTGGTCCTTTTAAAAGTGGTTTTAACTTTATTTCTTGCACTTTTAACCCTCCAAATTGATTTTTAAGGACCCTATGTCATAAACAAACTTTGTTAAGTCCTTGGTCAACTTTATGGTCACCCGAAAAAGCCTTAAATTTCAACATTGACACTTTTAACCCCTCATATTTGAATGTTAGCATAACTTCTTCATACGATATCGAAACCTTGTGAAATTTTTATCACTTATTCTCGTGAGCATAATTAATCGTTACAACACTTCAGGTTCGCTAAAAGGTCACTCAGAGGTATAACTTAAACATGTTGACACTTTTAACCCTTACGTTTTGGAATCTTTCACTTTCTTCCACAAATGGCTTCTTACGCATCATAATTCATTCGTTTAAGGTTGTAAACATCGTTTAGGGTTGTTGAAAGGTATAATTATCAATCATTGACACTTTGAAGCCTTTTACACATATACTTTCCTTGTTTGTCAACTTTAGTCCCTTATATTCAATTTGTAACACGTTTAAAGTCCATGACACGTGTCGATACTATGTTGGACAAAATTTTATGAGGTGTTACATCCTCACCCCCTTAAAAGAAATCTCGACCTCGAGATTTACTGAAATAAATGAGGGTACTTCTCTTTCATTGTGGACTCTACCTCCCACGTGTACTCGGGACCTCTACGGGCATCCCATTTAACCTTTACAATTGGTACCTGCTTCCTTCGAAGCTTCTTAACCTGTCGTGTCACACCCCGACCACGTATAGCATACAAGATGTGGCGGAAAACGTCGGGGAGTGTTGTAACAGAATTATTGTTTCACAACCATGGCATACAAAGTTATATTTTATTTATTAAACAAGAGTGTTACATTGTCTTAAACTAGAAACATAGAGTTTATAACATAACTAAACAAGTCTATCTCCATTTTATGTCTCTAAGGCACAGGTCCGCCCTAGTGTCACGATCAACATCCTACGCAAAAACTCCTGAAAACACATGTGAAAATAGGTACGTCAGCATAAAAATGCCTGTGAGATACATAGGTTTTGTGAAAATAGGATTCATGACTTAAGTTTAAGAAAAAGTTGTTTAGTAACAGTCAGTCATGAACCTTGTAAGTTGTTTTGTTTTGTAATTCATTCAAAAAGCAATGATATGTATAAATAAGAGAATAATGTAAGGTTAAATGAATAACCAAGTAAAATGAGTTTGTATAAGATATGTTGTTTTGTAAATCAATGTCTAGTGAAAATAAGTTATTATTGTACAATGTAATATGTCAAATATTGAAATGATTTAAGTAACGCTACGACATGTAATATCATACAAACACTTATATATAGGAAGTACCAGCGGCGTATCCACCATGTTTGTATCATATTACACACGCCTTGTTACTCAAATCACTTACCCAAACAAACCACCAATGTAAGATGTCTATGTTTAAACCAATTGCCAAACGTATTGAATAATATGTCATAATGTTTATGTCAAGATGTAAATCATGTAATGTGTAACCAATGTCAATAATGTTTATGTGTCAAATGTAAATCATGTAATGTGTAACCAAAAATGTCATGTATGGTAAGTGAAATATATCAACTAAACCATATGTAAAATGCACAAAAACAAGGTATTGAATTAAACATAGTTTAAATCAAAGTTATGATTTGTGTAACAAATGCATGCTATACTGATACAAACATTTATGCGGTATTGTGAAAATGCATACATCCAAGCCTTGAGACTGTGGCGATAAACCCTTAAACAAATTAAAGGTTTATCTAAGTTATGTATATCGAATTCGGTCATTCCTTCCAATCCAAACAAACCCAGGATTTCAGGAACGGGAGTTGTCAATTCCTATGGTACCACTACCTACTAACGAACGGCGTGATCAATGTTAATGAATGTATTGTTCAATGTTAAACAACCCAAATGTCATACCAAAATGTAAGCATGTTATGAAAACAACTGTACTAAGTATGCACACAATGGGCGTACCTAGCATGAAATGTAATGTAAAACAATGTACTAAGTATGCACACAATGGACATACATAGCATGAAATGTAATGTAAAACAATGTACTAAGTATGCACACAATGGACATACATAGCATGAAATGTAATGTAAAACAATGTACTAAGTATGCACACAATGAACATACATAGCATGAAATGTAATGTAAAACAATGTACTAAGTATGCACACAATGGACATACATAGCATGAAATGTAATGTAAAACAATGTACTAAGTATGCACACAATGGACATACATAGCATGAAATGTAATGTAAAACAACGAAATCATGTACTATACATGTACTAATGAACATAGCAAGTATATGATGTGAAAGCAGGAAAGCACGGAAGTAACAAGTAGGCACATGTGTTTCACCCCAAAAGAGTTTGGAAAACAGTAAAATAGGGGTCTATGTACTCACTTGAGATTGTTCAGTAGGCCTTGAGTGACAACCAAACAATGCTAAAGATCACGGAATCAAACGACACCTAATATAGGTAACTATGTTAATAAACCGGACCTAAATCGGAAGATCGGGTAGCATGAGGGTTCGTAAACCAAACGAGTGTGGAGACTCGTGTAATATGGTTTAACAAAGCCTACATACTAAATGAAACCTAACATAATTGTTTACGACCCATTACGACCCGTTTAGGTAGCTTATGCTACTTTAACGCGTCGTTCGCGTGAAACGCGTTCGGACCGCCTAACTAGTCCTATGACAAGTGTTATATGCCTAAACATGTTACATAATCAGTTATGTGCCAAAAGTTTAGGTTACATATGCTTAATTACCAATTATACATGAAAAGGGTATTCTGGTAATTTACCTAAGGCATATAAACTACCTATCATACAACTACTTAAACGATGTGGCCATAAGGTATAACCTCGGAAGGTTATTCCCTATACACTATGGTCACCTAATGTATTTGGTCGGATCCTAATGATCGACCAAATGGGTCGGGTTCGAAGGTATAAGCGATTTATTAGATCGCTTACCCTACGACCCTAGACAACGTGGTAATCAGTAGGCATAGTCCCAAGGGACTATAACCAACGTGATTACACTCACGTTGCGAAGTTCAAACGAACTTCGCATTGACCATAAACTGGTCAACGCAGAAAGTCAAACAAAGTTTGACTTTCAGACTCGAAAAGACTCGAAAAGCAATAAAAGAACGAAAGAATACTTACGAAGGGTCCCCGAATGCTAATCTCGATCCAAGAATCTCAGGTATGAAACAATGGTTTCAACTTAGAGTTTCTAAGATCAAAATTCTAGTGGGTTTTGCAATGGAAGGCATGGGGTATTTATAGTATTCGGGTAACCGTTAAGATCGTTTCATGGAAACCGTGCTCGAATCTTGTGCGTACACTTGTCCAATTGTTGTGGTAACTAAAAATGAGTTCTTATCAGCTGACTAGGCAAGTGTGAGTGTGTGGTTGTGAATTAAACAGCTGAAATCTGCTGTTAAATGCAGTTAATCTGGTCAGAAGGAGCCACGCGGCCCGCGTCAGGATTACACAAGGCTCAGGCGGGCCGCCTGGCCTTGTCTGATCAGCAACATGTTTCAGAATTTACAGTTTCAGTCCCTACACTTGTTTAAGGCCATTCCCGACACTTCCAAGGCCCGTAAAGCCAACTTTAAGGCCCTAAAATGATGCCTAAACATTGTGGACATGAAACATGCTCAAAAATATGTCGGATGTTGGTTCGTTTGGTCGTACGAACGCGATGTTCGCTTAATTATGACGGAATGCGCATAAGCGCGAATAACGATCCAAATGACGCGACGAATGGATTTTTCTTAAGCCAAACACTAAAATAAAATATTTTAGTGCTTACATAAATTTTTGGATGTCCGGAGGTATTCAGAACGTAAGTTATGCGCGAAAATGCAAACTTGTGCACTTTTTGACACTTTTAGTCCCTGAATGACCCAAAAGTTTATTTTAGCACACCGAACCCCTCAAAGCCTATTTCTAAGCTATATAAAGGATATTTATGGTATGTTTAACTTATGGTCATGTTCCGGAATGTTCGTTACAGTTCAAATTGGCATACTTTCGCAGTTTGTCAAGTTTAGTCCATGTAAGCGAATTAACTTGTTTTTGCAATACCAAAGCCTTCAAAACTTATTTCTAAGTTATGTAAAGGTTATTTAAGGTATGTTAAGTATATGTTGATGTTCCGGAGTATTTGTCGCATTAAACTGATTACGTTTACGCATCAGTTTACGTATAACTCTCCAGAAAGTGATGTAGAGTTTGAAATTGAATAAAAGTCAAAACATGAAAAATGTAAAACACAACCAAACAAACATTTGGATCAAATAACATTGTTTTATTGATAATATAACTGTTCACAATGATTTCAAGCACAGATGTTACAGTCTCCCTTACTTGTGGAAATTTCGTCCCGAAATTTATTTAGAGGAAACTCGTGGAAAAAGATGCGGATATTTCGCCTTCATTTGATCTTCGCGTTCCCAAGTAAACTCAAGTCCATGTTTAGCTTCCCAGCAAACTTTGACCAAAGGAATGCGCTTGCGTTTAAGCCACTTGACTTCACGTTCCATGATTTCCACAGGCTTCTCAACAAATTTCAGTGTTTTACCAACACGAATTTCGTCAAGTGGTATGTGGAGGTTCTCATCAGCTAAACACCTCTTGAGATTGGACACGTGAAAAGTTGGATGAACATTTCCAAGTTTAGGAGGTAACTCAAGTCTGTAGGCTACCTTACCGATTCTTTCGATGATCTTGAATGGTCCGACGTATCTAGGTGCAAGTTTTCCTTTCTTTCCAAATCTGATCACACCTTTCCAAGGTGAGACCTTAAGTAATACTCGATCACCGACTTGAAATTCCAAGGGTTTGCGTTTTGGATCCGCGTAACTCTTTTGATGGCTTCTAGCTGTCTGAAGGTTATCACGAACTTTCTTGACCTTATCTGTTGTCTCTAAAATGAGGGCAGGTCCAGTAAGTTGAGCCTCACCGATCTCATTCCAGCAGACAGGCGAACGACATTTTTGACCATAGAGAGCCTCGAAAGGAGCCATTTTGATGCTGGTGTGATAACTGTTGTTGTAGGAGAATTCAATCAACTGAAGATGTGAATCCCAACTACCACCAAAATCGATCACACAAGCTCTAAGCATATCCTCCAGAGTCTGGATTGTTCTTTCAGATTGACCATCCGTTTGCGGATGATAAGCTGTGCTCAGATTAAGTTGGGTCCCCATAGCAGATTGCATGGTTCTCCAAAAATGAGAAGTGAAACGAGCATCTCAATCAGAAATGATGTTCAAAGGAACACCATGTCGAGCTACAATTTCATCCACATAGATTTTTGCAAGCCTGTCAGCAGGAAAATCCTCACGAATTGGCAAGAAATGTGCTGACTTAGTAAGACGATCAACGACTACCCAGATGGCATCATGACCTTTCTTTGTGCGTGGAAGTTTGGTAACAAGATCCATAGTAATGTTTTCCCATTTCCAAACTGGGATCTCTGGTTGCACCAATAAACCCGAAGGACGTTGATGTTCAGCCTTAACCTTAAGACAAGTAAGGCATTTTGATACGTATAAGGCAATGTCTTTCTTCATACCAGGCCACCAATACTGAATACGAAGATCCTTATACATCTTATCTGAGCCCAGATGAATAGAATATCGAGACTTATGGGCTTCATCCATAAGCAAGGTATGAAGATCATCCTGGCTTGGGACCCACAAATGGTCCATGAAGTAATACGATCCATTGTCCTTCAGTTCAAGAGCAGGTGTTATGTGATAAGGAAATTCCTTATCCATTAAACCTTGTGAAACACAAGACTATTGAGCCTGAGAAATGCGGGCTTGGATATCGGATCGAGCTTGAATAACAGATTGAACACGAACACAAAGAAGCTTAGTACGTTCCTTACGACTCAATGCATCGGCTACGACATTCGCCTTACCAGGATGGTAGCGAATTTCACAGTCATAGTCGTTTAAAAGCTCAACCCAACGTCGTTGTCTCATGTTAAGTTCTTTCTGATTGAAGATATGTTGAAGACTTCTGTGGTCAGTGAAAACCACACATTTTGTTCCGTACAAATAGTGTCTCCAGATCTTTAGAGCGAAAACAACTGCACCCAACTCAAGATCATGAGTGGTGTAGTTCTTCTCATGTATCTTCAACTGCCTCGATGCGTATGCTATGACTTTGTTCCTTTGCATCAGAACACAACCAAGGCCTAATTTCGATGCATCACAATACACGACAAAATCATCATCACCCTCAGGCAATGATAGAACAGGCGCATCGCAAAGCTTCTGCTTCAAGTGTTGAAAAGCTTCCTCTTGTTTAAATCCCCAATCAAAGGGTTTGTTCTTCTGAGTTAGAGTAGTTAGAGGAACTGCAATCTTTGAGAAGTTTTCAATGAAGCGGCGATAATAACCCGCTAGACCAAGAAAAGAACGAACTTCAGTAGGAGTAGTAGGCGTATCCCAATCCTTAATCGCACTGATCTTGGAGGGATCTACATGAATACCTCGTTCGTTGATAATATGTCCTAAGAATTGAACTTCTTTAAGCCAAAATTCGCACTTGGAGAATTTGGCGAAAAGTTGCTCTTTCTTTAGGAGTTCCAGAGTAAGACGAAGATGTTGCTCATGGTCAGCTCGCGTCTTAGAGTATATCAAAATATCATCAATAAAAACAATGACGAACTGATCCAAATAAGGCTTGCAGACCCTATTCATTAAGTCCATGAAAACAGCAGGAGCATTAGTCAAACCGAATGGCATGACTGTGAACTCATAATGCCCATAACGAGTGCGGAACGCTGTCTTGGGAACATCTTCTTCATGCACACGAAGTTGATGATATCCGGAACGTAGATCAATCTTTGAAAAATAGGAAGCGCCCTGTAACTGATCAAAGAGATCGTCTATGCGCGGTAGGGGATATCGATTCTTGATGGTAAGCTTGTTAAGCTCACGATAATCGATACACATCCTAAAAGATCCATCCTTCTTCTTGACAAGTAGAACGGGAGCACCCCATGGTGAAAAGCTAGGACGGATAAAACCTTTATCAGAGAGTTCCTGAAGCTACTTAGACAACTCTTGCATCTTAGACGGTGCAAGACGATATGGAGCTCTGGCAATGGGATTTGCACCAGGTACGAGATCAATACGGAACTCGACTTGGCGTGCTGGAGGTAGACCAGGTAAATCTTCAGGGAATACTTCAGAATAATCCCGAACGACAGGAATATCTGAAATAGAGTTGCCTTTGCCTTTATCTGCTGTAACATGTGCTAAGAAGGCCACATAGTTCTTCCGCAGATATTTCCGAGCTTTAAAACAAGACATGAGATTGAGACCATCAGACGGTTTCTCACCTTGAACCTGCAGGATCTCGCCTGTCGAAAGCGGCACACGAACGATCTTCTCGAAACAAACTACCTCTGCACGATGCTTGGATAACCAATCCATACCCACAATAACGTCGAAGCTTCCAAGTTGCATAGGCGTGAGGTCGATAGGAAAAAGATGGTCGTTAAGGTTCAACTGGCAGTTGCGAAGAACAAAATTAAGAACAATGGGTTCACCATTAGCAACTTTTTTTGTTCTAGACACGCGAAGCATTGGCTCAAAAGACAATGACACAAAACTCTTGTCGGCACCAGAATCGAAAAGAACAGATGCAGGCTGATTATTAATAAAGAACGTACCGTTCACCACATTATCGTCCGCCTGCGCCTCTTGGGCATTCATGTTAAAGGCTCGGCCTCGACCCGGAGCCTGAGCCTGATTCTGGTTTGCATTCTGATTTTGGTTGGCTAGCCTTGGGCACCGGTTTCTGTAGTGGGTCAGATCCCCACAATTGTAACAAGCACCTGGTGGGTATTGTGGTCGTGCAGCTTAACCCTGTTGCTGAGCAGGAGGCTGAGCAACTTGTTGAGCCGGGTTTTGAACTGCGCGATTCTGAGCAAACCGACAAACATCGGCAAGATGACCTGACTTCCCACAGTTAGTACAGAAACGGCACTGATGTTGCGGCTGATGGTGACTGTTGCATCTATTGCACAAAGGTGCATTCCCTGAATAGGGTTTCTTTGCTGGAGGCTGTGCAGGTTGGTTGGGAGCTGCCTGATTAGCTTGAGCATTGACAGCATAGTTTTGGGAAGCCTTACGCTTCCTTGACCCTCTTGCAGAACCAGAATTCTTTCCATTCTTGTTTTGACCTTTCTTGCTATCTTCCTTGTCAGCCGACTGTTTCTTGCCCTTGTTACCCTTCCTGTGTAACTTATTCTTCCGAATCTGCGACTCAGTCAAAGTCGCTGCTAACTCGATAGCCTGACGGAGTATGGCAGGGTTAAGGATGTCTTGCACTGAGTCAGGTAGGCCGTCGATGTATCTTTCGATAGCCTTGTCGAGTGGGGTAACCATTGTCGGGCAAAGCAGACTCAACTCCTCAAACCTATCAGTATATGCCCTGTGCTCACCACTATCTTGCTTCAGATCATCAAATTCCTTCTCCAAAGGTCGCTGCTCATGACGAGGACAGAATTCCCTCATCATAAGGGCTCTAAGTTCAGCCCATGTCTGTGCTAGAGCAACTTCCGCACCCCGGTCTCTCATAACCCCGTTCCACCATGTGAGAGCCCTCTTCTGAAACACACTCGAAGAAAACTCGACCTTGCGATTGTCGGGACACTGCACGTGGCGAAAAGTATTCTCAATGCTCTCGAACCATTGAAGAAGCCCAGTCGCTCCCTCAGAACCACTAAACTTGAGTGGTTTAGCCTGGTTAAAATCCTTGTATTTGCATGGAACATTGTTGTTGTTGTTGGCTTGGTTCCATTGAGCAAAGAGATTTGGAAATTGAGCAGCCATCTGCTGCGCAATGATTTCTGCCAGCTCGGCAGTCGCTATCTGGGTTTCGCGTCGAGGAGGCATTCTAAAAGAGGAAAACATGAAAAGAAACGAGTGAGATGTTTGGATGAAAAGAATGAGATGAAACAAAATCAACAAAAGCAAAGATGGTGGTCATTCGTCCGCATTACCAAGCAAACAAACGACACACAGTGACTAATCAAAGTAAATGGGTCAAAAAATAATGTATCATGAAGACATGCTCGCCTATAAGTGAACACTCATCCCAAGAATTCCCAGGTAAGCACAACTGGTCTCGCGTCTGATGAGATATATACGAAGTGCTTGCCTAGACAGAAAACCCAGAATACAGGCATTCACCTTTCCAGTTTGCACGTGTTCACATTATTTAAAACCCAAAACCTTGACGAGATTTTGAAAACTCAAAGGGGTTCAAAACCATATAACAGTGGGTTCAAAACCTTACAATAGAGGGTTCAAAACCTTGTAATAAATCATCCAAAAACAGATGATTGTTTTTCAAAAATCGTTTCGGAAAAATTAGGTTCTTGTTTTGATAATCACCTAAGGATAGGTGATGTACATGTTTTAAGATCTAAACACAAGATAACTTATGTTAGGGTCCTAGAAAAGTTATAGTCTAGGTCAAAGCATTACTAATAACCTAATTCCCTATAACCATTGGCTCTGATACCAACTCTTCTGTCACACCCCGACCACGTATAGCATACAAGACGTGGCGGAAAACGTCGGGGAGTGTTGTAACAGAATTATTGTTTCACAACCATGGCATACAAAGTTATATTTTATTTATTAAACAAGAGTGTTACATTGTCTTAAACTGGAAACATAGAGTTTATAACATAATTAAACAAGTCTATCTCCATTTTATGTCTCTAAGGCACAGGTCCGCCCTAGTGTCACGATCAACATCCTACGCAAAAACTCCTGAAAACACATGTGAAAATAGGTACGTCAGCATAAAAATGCCTGTGAGATACATAGGTTTTGTGAAAATAGGATTCATGACTTAAGTTTAAGAAAAAGTTGTTTAGTAACAGTCAGTCATGAACCTTGTAAGTTGTTTTGTTTTGTAATTCATTCAAAAAGCAATGATATGTATAAATAAGAGAATAATGTAAGGTTAAATGAATAACCAAGTAAAATGAGTTTGTATAAGATATGTTGTTTTGTAAATCAATGTCTAGTGAAAATAAGTTGTTATTGTACAATGTAATATGTCAAATATTGAAATGATTTAAGTAACGCTACGACATGTAATATCATACAAACACTTATATATAGGAAGTACCAGCGGCGTATCCACCATGTTTGTATCATATTACACACGCCTTGTTACTCAAATCACTTACCCAAACAAACCACCAATGTAAGATGTCTATGTTTAAACCAATTGCCAAACGTATTGAATAATATGTCATAATGTTTATGTCAAGATGTAAATCATGTAATGTGTAACCAATGTCAATAATGTTTATGTGTCAAATGTAAATCATGTAATGTGTAACCAAAAATGTCATGTATGGTAAGTGAAATATATCAACTAAACCATATGTAAAATGCACAAAAACAAGGTATTGAATTAAACATAGTTTAAATCAAAGTTATGATTTGTGTAACAAATGCATGCTATACTGATACAAACATTTATGCGGTATTGTGAAAATGCATACATCCAAGCCTTGAGACTGTGGCGATAAACCCTTAAACAAATTAAAGGTTTATCTAAGTTATGTATATCGAATTCGGTCATTCCTTCCAATCCAAACAAACCCAGGATTTCAGGAACGGGAGTTGTCAATTCCTATGGTACCACTACCTACTAACGAACGGCGTGATCAATGTTAATGAATGTATTGTTCCATGTTAAACAACCCAAATGTCATACCAAAATGTAAGCATGTTATGAAAACAACTGTACTAAGTATGCACACAATGGGCGTACCTAGCATGAAATGTAATGTAAAACAATGTACTAAGTATGCACACAATGGACATACATAGCATGAAATGTAATGTAAAACAATGTACTAAGTATGCACACAATGGACATACATAGCATGAAATGTAATGTAAAACAATGTACTAAGTATGCACACAATGGACATACATAGCATGAAATGTAATGTAAAACAATGTACTAAGTATGCACACAATGGACATACATAGCATGAAATGTAATGTAAAACAATGCACTAAGTATGCACACAATGGACATACATAGCATGAAATGTAATGTAAAACAAAGAAATCATGTACTATACATGTACTAATGAACATAGCAAGTATATGATGTGAAAGCAGGAAAGCACGAAAGTAACAAGTAGGCACATGTGTTTCACCCCAAAACAGTTTGGAAAAACAGTAAAAGAGGGGTCTATGTACTCACTTGATATTTTTCAGTAGGCCTTGAGTGACAACCAAACAATGCTAAAGATCACGGAATCAAACGGCACCTAATATAGGTAACTATGTTAATAAACCGGACCTAAATCGGAAGATCGGGTAGCATGAGGGTTCGTAAACCAAACGAGTGTGGAGACTCGTGTAATATGGTTTAACAAAGCCTACATACTAAATGAAACCTAACATAATTGTTTACGACCCATTACGACCCATTTAGGTAGCTTATGCTACTTTAACGCGTCGTTCGCGTGAAACGCGTTCGGACCGCCTAACTAGTCCTATGACAAGTGTTATATGCCTAAACATGTTACATAATCGGTTATGTGCCAAAAGTTTAGGTTACATATGCTTAATTACCAATTATACATGAAAAGGGTATTCTGGTAATTTACCTAAGGCATATAAACTACCTATCATACAACTACTTAAACGATGTGGCCATAAGGTATAACCTCGGAAGGTTATTCCCTATACACTATGGTCACCTAATGTATTTGGTCGGATCCTAATGATCGACCAAATGGGTCGGGTTCGAAGGTATAAGCGATTTATTAGATCGCCTACCCTACGACCCTAGACAACGTGGTAATCAGTAGGCATAGTCCCAAGGGACTATAACCAACGTGATTACACTCACGTTGCGAAGTTCAAACGAACTTCGCATTGACCATAAACTGGTCAACGCAGAAAGTCAAACAAAGTTTGACTTTCAGACTCGAAAAGACTCGAAAAGCAATAAAAGAACGAAAGAATACTTACGAAGGGTCCCCGAATGCTAATCTCGATCCAAGAATCTCAGGTATGAAACAATGGTTTCAACTTAGAGTTTCTAAGATCAAAATTCTAGTGGGTTTTGCAATGGAAGGCATGGGGTATTTATAGTATTCGGGTAACCGTTAAGATCGTTTCATGGAAACCGTGCTCGAATCTTGTGCGTACACTTGTCCAATTGTTGTGGTAACTAAAAATGAGTTCTTATCAGCTGACTAGGCAAGTGTGAGTGTGTGGTTGTGAATTAAACAGCTGAAATCTGCTGTTAAATGCAGTTAATCTGGTCAGAAGGAGCCACGCGGCCCGCGTCAGGATTACACAAGGCTCAGGCGGGCCGCCTGGCCTTGTCTGATCAGCAACATGTTTCAGAATTTACAGTTTCAGTCCCTGCACGTGTTTAAGGCCATTCCCGACACTTCCAAGGCCCGTAAAGCCAAATTTAAGGCCCTAAAATGATGCCTAAACATTGTGGACATGAAACATGCTCAAAAATATGTCGGATGTTGGTTCGTTTGGTCGTACGAACGCGATGTTCGCTTAATTACGACGGAATGCGCATAAGCGCGAATAACGATCCAAATGACGCGACGAATGGATTTTTCTTAAGCCAAACACTAAAATAAAATATTTTAGTGCTTATATAAATTTTTGGATGTCCGGAGGTATTCAGAACGTAAGTTATGCGCGAAAATGCAAACTTGTGCACTTTTTGACACTTTTAGTCCCTGAATGACCCAAAAGTTTATTTTAGCACACCGAACCCCTCAAAGCCTATTTCTAAGCTATATAAAGGATATTTATGGTATGTTTAACTTATGGTCATGTTCCGGAATGTTCGTTACAGTTCAAATTGGCATACTTTCGCAGTTTGTCAAGTTTAGTCCCTGTAAGCGAATTAACTTGTTTTTGCAATACCAAAGCCTTCAAAACTTATTTCTAAGTTATGTAAAGGTTATTTAAGGTATGTTAAGTATATGTTGATGTTCCGGAGTATTTTTCGCATTAAACTGATTACGTTTGCGCATCAGTTTGCGTATAACTCTCCAGAAAGTGATGTAGAGTTTGAAATTGAATAAAAGTCAAAACATGAAAAATGTAAAACACAACCAAACAAACATTTGGATCAAATAACATTGTTTTATTGATAATAGAACTTTTCACAATGATTACAAGCACAGATGTTACATGTCGATCCTCGATCGACAAAGGTTTCTCAACAAATTTCAGGCTCTCATCTATGTGCACATCCATATGTGGTATGACTAGTGATTCATCAGCTAGACATTTCTTCAAATTGCAGATGTGGAATACATTATGAATACCACTGAGCTCTTCAGGAAATTTAACTTATAAGCCACTGTTCCGACACATTCGATGATCTCGAATGGTCCTATATATCTTGGGCTTAACTTGCCTTTCTTGCCAAATCGCATTACCCCTTTCCAGGGTGATACTTTCAGTAACACTTTGTCACCAACCTCGAATTTTAGAGGTTTACGCCTTTTATCTGCGTAGCTTTTCTGCCTATCCCTGGCAGCTTTGAGACGATCTCGTATCTGTACAATCTTATCTGTCATCTCCAGGACTATATCAGGTCCTGTTAGTTGGACATCTCCAACTTCTTCCCAACAAACGGGCGTTCTGCACTTTCTTCCATATAAAGCTTCAAAAGGTGCAGCTTGTATACTGGAATGATAGCTATTGTTGTATGAGAATTCTATCAATGGAAGATGATCATCCCAACTTCCTCCTAAGTCAATAACACAAGCTCGTAGCATATCTTCGAGTGTCTGTATAGTACGTTCACTTTGCCCATCCGTATGAGGATGATAAGAAGTGCTGAAGTTCAATCGAGTACCTAGGGATTGCTGAAAGCTTTTCCAAAAATGTGATGTATACCTCGTATCCCTATCAGAAATGATAGACACTGGCACTTCGTGGAGAGATACAATCCCACCCACGTACAGCTGAGCTAACTTATCTGAGCTGTGTGTTTCTTTAATAGGTAGGAAGTGGGCTGTCTTAGTCAGTCTATCCACTATAACCTAAATGGTATCATTTCCTCTCTTCGTCTTTGGTAACTTGGTGATAAAATCCATAGTCACCATTTCCCATTTCCAGGTGGGAAGTTCAGGCTGTTGTAGCAAACCTGACGGCTTCTGGTGTTCTGCTTTAACTTGAGCACATGTCAGACATTTGGCCACATAAGTGGCTATAGACTTTTTCAAGCCTATCCACCAATAATTCGCCTTCAAATCCTGGTACATTTTGTCACAGCCAGGATGATCGGAATACTTGGAACTATGGGCTTCCTGAAGGATCACTTCCCTAAGTCCTCCATAGGTTGGAACCCATATCCGTCCATTCAATCTTAGGATTCCATCCTTACCACATGATAATTGTTCTGCAGTGACTCCTAGTTTTTCATTTGAATAGTTAGCTTCTAACATGGCTTCCTTCTGCGCGGCTAATAGTCTATCACTCAAACTGTTCTTTAATTCAATGCTCTTGGCATTAATTCTTATGGGTTTAACCCTTTCCTTTCTGCTCAATGCGTTGGCGACCACATTCGCCTTGCCTGGATGGTACCAGATTTCACAATCATAATCATTCAGTGTCTCCATCCATCGACGCTGTCTCATGTTCAGATCCTTTTGATTGAACAAGTGTTGAAGGCTCTTGTGATTATAATAGATCACACACTTGGTACCATACAAATAATGCCTCCATAGCTTTAGTGCAAATACAACGGAACCCAACTCCAAGTCGTGGGTGGTGTAATTCTTTTCGTGCACCTTAATTGTCGAGAAGCATAGGCAATGACCTTGCCTTTCTACATGAGCACACACCCCATACCAGTGTGTGATGCGTCGCAGTATACTACAAATTCTTCGATTCCATCAGGCAATGTCAACACAGGTGCATTGCTCAACTTCTGCTTAAGAGTATCAAAAGATTCTTGCTGTTTAGGACCCCAGTCAAACTTGCTATTCTTGCAGGTTAATAAAGTTAGGGGCGCTGCAATTCTTGAGAAGTTTTCAATAAAACGCCTATAGTATCCTGCTAAACCCAAGAAACTACGAATCTCTGTGGGTGTCTTCGGCTCTTGCCAATTCATGACAGCTTCAACCTTAGCGGGATCTACCTGGATACCATGCTCACTAACCACGTGTCCAAGAAACTGGACTTCACGAAGCCAAAATTCACACTTTGAAAAGTTGGCATAGAGTTTCTCTTGTTGAAGCAGTGAAAGGATATAACGAAGGTGCTTCTCATGGTCAGCTTGACTCTTCGAGTAAATAAGAATATCATCGATGAAGACGATGACAAACTTATCCAAGTAGGGCTTACAGACGCGGTTCATGAGATCCATGAACGCTGCTGGTGCATTAGTGAGCCCAAAAGGCATCACTAAGAACTCATAATGACCATAACGAGTCCTAAATGCAGTCTTGTGCACATCTTCATCTTTAACCTTCAGTTGATGATAGCCTGACCTCAAATCAATCTTAGAGAAGTAACTTGCCCCTTGTAATTGATCGAACAGATCGTCGATCCTGGGTAATGGATATCTATTCTTGATAGTGACTTTGTTAAGCTCGCGATAATCGATGCATAGATGCATCGATCCATCCTTCTTCTTTACAAACAGGATTGGTGCTCCACAGGGGGATGAGCTAGGTCTAATAAATCCTTTTGCCAACAAATCATCCAACTGAGTTCTCAACTCTTTCATCTCAGTTGGGGCCAACCGGTAAGGTGCTCTTGCAACAGGTGCTGCTCCAGGTATAATGTCGATTCTGAACTCCACTTTCCTATCTGGTGGTAAACCAGGTAGTTCTTCAGGGAATACTTCTGGATATTCAGAAATGACAGGGATTTCTTTAACCTTGGGCTTCTGTTCATCAATAGTTACCTGTTCCATATAAATGACACAACCCTTCTTCAAACACCTCGATGCCTTGAGCATAGACACTTGCTCAGGCAACCCATACTGAGTGTCTCCCTGTATGGTAAGTGGCTCACCATACGGAGTCTTGATTACCACTTGCTTCTTGTCACAAACAATCTGGGCTTGGTTATGCGATAACCAATCCATGCCTATTACTATGTCGAAACCAGCTAATTTCAAAGGAAGTAAGGATAACGGAAAAAAGTGGTTCCTAATGGATATAAAACATCCATCTAACACAGTTGAGGCTGTCTCTAAGGTACCATCAGCCAATTCTACCTCATATTTCACGCTTAGGGTTTTAACAGGTAAATTCAGCAACTTACAAAACTTATCATCTACAAATGACTTATCCGCGCCCGAATCAAATAACAACCTTGCATAAACATCATTTATAAGGAAGGTACCTGTTATCACATTATCGTCTTGAACAGCTTCTCGTGCATCCATTCGAAAGACCCTTGCATTGGTCTTTTTGACTTCTTCAGGCTTTTTGGCATATTTAGGGCAGTTGGACTTGATATGCCCTTTCTCGTTACAGTTATAGCATGTTGCATCCTTTATCTTCTTGCGCTCTATCGTCTTGTGCTCCTTGGATTTGCATAACCCACATGCAGACGGTTTTGAATGGGACTTGGATTTAAACCTGCATTTTCCAATGTGACGTTTCTGGTAGGTTTTACACTTCGGCTTCTCATCTACTTGCTGACTACCCTTGCCAGACCCAAACTTCTTCTTGTGATCTGTGGTTCCCTTAAACTTCTTCTCAGACCGTCGTGAGTTATCGTCCTCACGTTTTCTCTTACCTTCCTCCGAGTTCTTGAGCGATCTTAGCCTGACCGCATCCAAGGTAAGGGATAAAGATAGGTCAGCTGCTGACCTAAAAGTAGCAGGTCGTGATGCCTTGACACTGGCCTTGATCTCTGGGGCTAAACCCCCAATGAATTGAGTTATATGCTTGGGTTCCGGTGTTACCAAATATGGAAGCAGTCGAGACATGGTATTAAAGCTAGTAAGGTAAGTCTGACAGTCTAGGTTTTTCATCACCAGAGATAAGAAGTCGGACTCGATCTTTTCAACCTCATGCTGAGGGCAGTAATTCTCTTTGATGAGTGCAACAAACTGATCCCAAGACAGATTGTACAATGGAATCTTCCCAGTAGCCTGGATTAGAGACCTCCACCAGGCTAGTGCTTCTCCTTTAAACAACTGATATACATACTTCACAACATCCCTATCAGCGCAACCGCTGATATCAACTACAGTGTCCATCTCGTCTAACCACGTCATGCAGTCGATAGCTCCTTTTTCCCCAGTGAAATCTCGGGGTTTACAGGATACGAAATACCTATAGGAACAACCCCTAATACGTGGCTCTTGATCGAGTACAATCTTCTTAGACGGAACACTATGCTGATTCGATGAATGCTGGTCATCATCCTTCTTTGACCCCTTAGGTTTAGAAGGTGGCTTACTATGAGCCTCAGAGTGAGTCTTAGGTTTAGAATGGGGTACAGATGAGGCCTTGCTTCGAGTACCACTTGACTCATTTAATTGCCTATCTATGGCCTTGGTAACAGCATTATCAATCAATGCTTGAAGTTCCTCACCAGTTACGTTGATCCTGGTGGTATCATGATTTTCCCTTGGGTGACTGTTGATTTCTTCAGACTCTGCCATGTAGCTTGATTGCTACATAAAATGATGACAAAAATTTCTTAGAGATTTATGATAGATTTGTCATCTTATTTACTTATTAACCATGGTATTAATAACCATATTGGTTAATTTGTTAAATATATTTATTCAGGATCTTTATCATAATAATCCTAGATTATAATTTATTAATAGCACAAAAGGCCAAGTCATAGGGGCAGCTTTAATTTATAAGCCAAGATTTTATAGAGTCGAGACATTAAGGTTTGAATCAAAGTTTATTACCTTTTCTTGACAGGGAGTCGTAGACCACCACTGTCTTTAGTCTCAAAGGACATTAATTATGGCCCGTAGGCACTTCATCACTAATGGATGATCATATAAGTAAGAAGGGATTTGGAATAACCCAAATTTAAGAATGACTTATGCGATCTTATCGAATCACATTTTGTCAAGGGTGTTAACATGTTTTCAGATGTTAACATGGATTTGAATCTTTTAAATAGGTCTTACCATCTTGGCCATGTCTGTAATGACATATAGGCTAGGTTTTACCATTAAGATTCTTTTTAATATTTCAAGCGGAGCAAATCCTAAATTGAGATATTAACAAGGATCAGAACCTAATTGAGGATCTACCATCATGGCCCTGTCTTAAAATGACACATGGGCTAGGTTTTGTCCTTTTTAGATTTTAGTATTTTATTATAATGGTAGATCTTATAAAAGGAATGATATTTTTCATTTATTATATATATATATATATATATATATATTATGCAATACAGGACAAAAATAAAATTTTAAATTTAACCATTCCACTAAAATTTAAACAAGTACATGATTGCCCTAAACGGGACTTTAACCGAAATAACTTGCCCACGCAGGGGCTAAACAGAGAAGACATGCCTACGCAGGGGCTAAACAGAAACTAGAAGTCCTCGCAGGAACTGGTTACAGAAACAGATGTCCACGTAGGGACTTGATTTAACATTAAAGAAATACAAATAAACAAATAAAGGATTTAATGATCCTTTTTGCTCTTCCCCTTGATTAAGCTTGCCAAACCTTTAAGAAATACCCGGTTGTTTCTACGCTCTTCTTGAACATCCCGTTCAACCTGGCTCAACCTTTTGAGAACCTCCTGTTGTCGCTCTGGTGGTATCAATTGTGGCTGCGGCGGCTGCTGATGTTGTGGAGGTTGAGGAGGTGGCGGGTATTGGTACCCATAGGGTGGATACCCAGTCTGATATGGGACTCCAAAGGGCCCCTCGGGATGAAAAGCATTGTAGTTTGCCGCTACCAGGTATGGGTCAGCCTCGGCGTAGTTGTATTTAGTATGGGCCGGCTGCTCGAAAGGGTTATACGCCGATACACCGGCGTACGTAGGAATTGGATTGTTATAGCCCACTGGTGGCGGTGCGACTGGAGCAGACTCCACTTCAGAAATAGGGTTCGAAGGCCCACCCATCTGTGGTTCTTCGTATAGTGGCGGATAATGACTGCCACTTGAATGATGAGGGGTGCTAATACGGACTCCCCCTTGCACGGACATCCGTGCGGTTGATCTCCTATGCCTCGGTGGCTCCGGAGGCTGTTGCTGCACTGGTGGTGGTGGTGGTGGCGGTGGAGTAACTACTACAAAGCGCGAATCCTCCGAGGGATCCAGCTGTTGCTGCTGCTGAGGCGATGAGTGGTAACTGGGAGTAAACACCCATTCGTATTGGGTAAATCTCACATGATAACTGTCTGGACCATGATAAGGTGATCCATGATATGACGACCCATCCGAAATCTCGATGGGGTGAGTAGGCGTTCCGGTTGGCGGTTGGGCAGGTTCCGAATCCTCTTCCATATCCATGGAGAAATGGTCCCCCGGTCCCAACGGGTTATAACCCATTGTCTCTTTGATTAGGTTTGCCGGGTTGAACCAGCTTTGGAAGTAGGGTGTTGGGTCGTTGAAGGGTGAGTTGTGGCTTTGGAGGGGTATAAAAGAATGGTGTGAGTTATGGGGCTCATTTTTCGATTGAGGCCCGTAAGAATTTAGGTAAGAAGGTGAGGAGCTCAGCGAGACTGAACGCCTCGCGGTTCTACATGGGTCCTCCAGTTTTCTTGAGGACTTTTGCTTAATGAGTCTGATGGAGTTCGCCGGTGTGAAGGCCCGACCTCGTGATCGTTGGGGGTGACGAATGGCCCCTTGCCTCTACCTCTTCCTCAGATTCTGGGCGGCATTCTTAAAGAACCTGTCAAAACAAACAAAGGACACAACAAAGAAAAATAAAGGACAAAATTAAAGTAAAACAAATTTGGATTAGCCCTAAGTTCTTTGTCTAGACTCGAAAGTCGAGGAATGTGCAAACTGTGTCATTGAGATTAAACACAAAAGGCTAGTGTTTAATTCACTCAATGTTGGCTCTAATACCAACCTGTCACACCCCGATATTTCCACGTATTACCGGTGGGCCCGGTGGGGAGTACCGTGACGTAGTTGATATCATCATAGTCAAACAACACAATTTAAATGCACAGCGGAAGCAAAAGATGAATCACATTACAAACCGAATAAAAAGTAATATCAAAGTATTACAAACGGACTGTAAAGGATCCACAGGCGGATCAAAAGTTATAAAGGATCATTGTTCAACAGATTTTAACATCTAAGCTTGCAAGACTTGTTTAAAGATGCCAGGAGTAGCCAACCTATTCCATCTAGTACCTGCACTTAACCTTTTTGGAAAATACGTCAGTTTACACTGGTAAATACAATTAACCGACTCATTTTGAAAAGAGTTTAAGAAAATTGATTTGAATGCACAAGGCACAAAATATCTTTTATAACTTGGGACAATTATTTAAAAATAATCTTGTATACAGTTTTACTTATTTGTCGTCCGTCAGGGACAGTTAGAAGAGCCGGACAAGATTAACTGACACACCACAGGTATAATGCCCACAAGGTTAATTCCTTAAAGTGGGTTACCAGTTTTTACATATGCAACTGTCAGGTGTATGCCTACACCCCGTGCTTAGGTCGTGGCCATTTCAATGAATGATGCCAAGGATATCCGAGACATGGTCATTAACCCCCCGAGGGCCATATACCAAATAAAACAGATTAAAACGGGTTATGTAAATATATTAATCACAATCTGATTTAAACAACTACATACCCGACCAGGCGGTATTATTATAATACAGTATCCCAAGCCCGTATAGGGAAAATAAGTTAAAAGTATTTACCTTAGCAAGTATATATCACAAATAGCGAGTGCAAGTAGCTTTTACCGGGCTCCTAATCTGGAACGAAGGTTTTAATAGCCTATTAGATTCCTAACGGGTCTTAATTAAGCCTAAACTTAGACCGGTTAGTTTTAAAGGAGATATATGGTTCAAAACGCACGATTAAGCGAAGACCGGATTAGAATGTGGTTTAAACCCGAAAAGTTTGTATACTTGTATAATATGGTTAAACTAAACACATTCTGGATTTTGAGGTAAAAATGATAAGGTTTGACCCGTTTCGGCTAATTTATGCAAACTAGTTACATAAACCGCACCGAACGCGAATAATGCGTAACGGGTAACCAAATGAGTTATGAACAGGTTTCCTAAGTTAATATGTCTTAAATATGTTGTGATATCAGTAGGATACCTTCCATTATGCCCAAAACGAATTTAAACTCAAATTATGTCCCGTAGGGGTATTTTGGTCATTTTAAAGCTTATAAAGGAGTTAAAATATAAATCTGAGTTTCAGGTCTGATATATTCAGTAAAAATACTTATTTTTATAAGTCATAACAGTAGGTTATGGCATATATGTGAAATTTACCTTTTATAACCAAACTATGCACCGTAGGGGCATTTTGGTAATTTCACATAAGCTTTAAAGGTCAAAATTTGAAGTCTGAGTTTAAAACTTATGCTTACTATTAAAATATAACAAATTTGCTTAAAATATCAGTAGGTATTAAGTCTTATATGAGAAAAATGGTTTGAATACATACTATGCGTTTTAAACACGTAAAAAGACGGTTTTAAGCGATTTCCGGGCTTTTAAAGAAAAGCTGATATTTTTATTATTCTAGAAGGCTCAAAATATTTTATTTATAATATAAAATCAGTAGCTAAAGGTTTGGTATCAAAATATTATGTAAAACTCATTTTATAGGCCAAAAGGGCAAAACCGACAATTACCGAATCAAAGCTATGACCCTATGTTATGCTCAGCCTAAAAATAAATAAAAATCTTCAAAAATCGCAAAATATTATTTTACATCAGTAGGTAAAAAGTTTGGTATCAAAATTGGATTTAGATAGGCTTTATGCTAATTACGCCGTTTAATTAATAAAAAGCTTTCAAATTACGCTATTGGGCATAACTCTTAATCTAGACCTCAAACTGATGTGAAAATTTAGGGACATGTTTATAAATCAGTAATACAGATTATTGTCCTCTCACATTTTCAAAATTCTTGTTTTAAGGTCAAAAGGGCATATTGGTCAACAATTAGGCATATAACGGAAACATGCATATGAATCGGATAACTAATGAACCAAGTTGTATAATCACAGAGGGTTACGCTAACATGTAACCTAGTCCTAATAAAGCTCTAAGGCTTTTCTAAAATATGCTTTAATGGGTCAGAACTGAAAGTCAAAGTAAAAGTCCACTTATGCGACTTTCGGTTCCGAACCGAGCTTAAACTGAAAATTGTCGGGTTGAACCTGCTTAGACATGTTCTTACATTAATTATTAAGTTATATGAGTGATAAAATAGGTTGCATGGCTTCTACATTGTTAATTATGTGTTTATGCGAAAATTAGCTTTCTGTTGACTTTTTACAATCAAGTTTGACCCGACAATTGACCTAGTTAGAGTGGGAATCAGAGGGTGCCCTCTTAAGGGTTTATTTCCCACATAATTACCAACTCATAGGTACTTTCAATTCGAGAATTGACTGGATAATTTGTGATTAATCACTAAGTCAAACCTTAATTACGACGGGTTTGACTTTAGGCCATTAAACTAACTAAACTGAATTAAGAGAGGTTAAGAACACTTACTGAAGTCCTATGCACGACTAATGGTCCTTAGGAAGTGGTCTTGAGCTCCAGAAATCTCCAGGAATGAAGTTATGATAGTTTTCAAAGTGTATGAAAAA
Source organism: Helianthus tuberosus (assembly GCA_030545235.1). Lineage (NCBI taxonomy): Eukaryota > Viridiplantae > Streptophyta > Magnoliopsida > Asterales > Asteraceae > Helianthus > Helianthus tuberosus. Next base: position 66,189,113 of record CM060408.1, on the reverse strand, counting down.
GTGTTGCAATAATGGGTTCTTTATATAGGGATTTAAATCACATAAGATGATGCCAAACAAGTCTACAACTGATGTTAGATCATCCCCAAGTGTCCCTATTGCATGTAATCCCATTTGCATAGCTCCTGGTATGTAAAACAAGGCTCTGAAGGCGGTGCAACAGGCTGAACTGGCACCTGGAAGTGTTTTCTGTCACTTGCAGTACCAGGCGGCCCGCGTAAGGGACCTCAGAGGTCTTACGCGGCCAGTATGAGGCCTAGGTCAGGTTAAAAATGTTTCAGTAATTGCACAATTGGTCCCTGGTCCTTTTAAAAGTGGTTTTAACTTTATTTCTTGCACTTTTAACCCTCCAAATTGATTTTTAAGGACCCTATGTCATAAACAAACTCTGTTAAGTCCTTGGTCAACTTTATGGTCACCCGAAAAAGCCTTAAATTTCAACGTTGACGCTTTTAACCCCTCATATACGAATGTTAGCATAACTTCTTCATACGATATCGAAACCTTGTGAAATTTTTATCACTTATTCTCGTGAGCATAATTAATTATTACAAAGCTTCGGGTTCGCTAAAAGGTCACTTAGAGGTATAACTTAAACATGTTGACACTTTTAATCCTTGCATTTTGTAATCTTTCACTTTCTTCCACAAATGGCTTCTTACGCTTCATAATTCATTCGTTTAAGGTTGTAAACATCGTGTAGGGTTGTTGAAAGGTATAATTATCAATCGTTGACACTTTGAAGCCTTTACACATATACTTTCCTTGTTTGTCAACTTTAGTCCCTTATATTCAATTCGTAACACGTTTAAAGTCCATGACATGTGTCGATACTATGTTGGACAAAATTTTACGAGGTGTTACAAGGTGAATGGCCATCAGTTGAAGCACTACATTGGAGGAGCGATAAACAAGAATGAGATGGAGGAAACTCCTCTCGAAATCCCATCCAAAGCCGCCAATTAGTGTTTTGGGATGAAATCCCAAGTATAGAGTATGTTCCGTTTGTAATTTCGTTAGTTTTCGTATTGTTTTCATAGTTTTTCGTGTCTTTGTTTTGTGTGTTTGAGTAATTTTGCAGGAATCGTACCATTGAGGAGTTGAAATTGCAGAGAAAACGACATTCCAGGTAAGTCCCAACACTTAGAAAAAATTTGGGATGGTTTAGGGAAGGTTTGGTAACACTTAGAATTTTTTCTAAGGCATGAAACTGGCATTTTTACGCACCTTTCTGTCAAAAATTGACTGTCGCGTCGCGCTACCATAAAACCATCTTCCTGTGGCGCTACGCCACCCCTAGGGTCAGGAATTCAGGTTGACCCCACCCGTGGCGGCACGCCACCACTCCTGCACTTCGCCTTCGCGTCACGCGACCCTCTTGTTTGAACCCCTCATTCTGAACCGTATTGTGGCGCTACACCACAGCATCCACACATTGTCGTGGCGACACGCGACGAAATAAAAAGTCAAATAAAACCTATCCTTTTCACCAGTCGTCCCCAAATTCACCTAACCCCCTTTTTCCTAAACCCTACCGCCGAACACCACCATAACCACCGTATCTCCACCGTAGTTCACCATTTTCACCCATAATTTCACCCTCGTGATCGAATTTCGACACCGAACAAAACCCACTAACAATTTTCACCATCCATCCACCGTGTTGCTCCGATTCGGGACTCACCATAAACGAAAATTTCAAATTTTTTCTTGCAAAAATCGACACTCAGGTATGTTTGCTGCATCATTCTCTTATGCTTATTGGTTACTTTGTTTGTTTGAGTTGATTTTTAGCCTTAGTATTGTTGAGCGAGTCATGAGTTCGAGTCTTGTCGAGTCAGTTCATCAGTCCTAAATTGAGTCTAGTCGAGTTGTTGCGAGTGATTTTAGATGTTAGTTTGTTCAGGTCTTGTGACAGTTTGTGGTGGGTCAGTTTGTCGTTTCGTGTCAAGTCAGGTCACGACAGCCTTTGGTATGTGTTGGCTTCATGATTTTGGTAGAATTTTGGTTGCGGCATGGGTTTGGTTTGGGCAATTTTAGTATGTATATGTTGCGGATGGCTCGGTTTGGGGTATGCGCGCTTTGTGTGTCATATCTTAGGCTCGGGATTGCTAAAATTGAGTGTGGGGATTCAGTTGGGTGAATTTTTGAGCTAAACATCATATTATTCATTGTTTTGAACCGTTTCATTAATGCATACTAAAGTGTTCAACTTTAATGTGGTTTAAACTCAATTTTAGTATTGGTTTGTGGTTTAGTTTCGGGGTGGATATTTTGTCGGGTTGGTTATGGAACTTGCTTTGCTGAATAGTGTTTGGTATGGGACGTTGACACTCGAAGTTTACACCTTGCATTGAAATTAAATTTTTGCAAACGGAAAACCCTCCTTTAACTAGGCGGACTTTTTCAATCGCTAAAATTTTGTTTTAAAACTAAAAAGCAAATAAATTTAAGCAAGGTTGGACTTCAATGTCTTGTTTAGGCACTCATTTTAATTGCGGACAATTAAAGTGCCGAGGGGGTAGTGTACATTGAGTCCATGTTAGGGTCTTGTTAGTTAGGTTTAGTCTAGTTTGAGTCGTATTTACTTGTTTTTGGGTTTACTTGCGCGTACAAGTGATTTAGGCTCGCCCGTACTCAATCTCCATTCGAGCAAGTTTAATTATCACTTAGCATTTGTAAAAAGGTAACCCGTTTGTTTCAGAATTAGACGCGAATGAAATGCTATACGGCTATTCTATCTTTTTCGAAAAAATTTATAAAAATCCAAAAAAAATATAAGAATTTTCAAAAATTCAAAAAAATTAATAAAAAAAGGAAAAATACCAAAAATAGTTGTTATTACTGATTGTATGCTTGTTCTATCTTGTTAATATCTGTTTTGTAGACATGGCTAGTAGTTCGCACAGAGGTAGGTCTCAAAAAACAGGTACGAGACAGTCAGCACCACAACAGGATCCACCCCAGCAAGACCCGGTTCCACAGGAGACCCAGATTATTCAGATAGCTGCCAATGATCCAAAGCTGAGAAAAATCGAGTATCAAATGTATGAGTTTATTCTGGACAGGAAATGTAATAGAGCCGACCACCCGATACTGAAGTTTAAGCCGGGTACATCCGAGTAGGAGAAATATGATAAGTTGAGGAAAACAGATTTGCTTCAGCACAGAGTGATAGACTGGATGTGGTTGGGGGAAATAGGTTCAAGGCAGGAAGTGGCGGACCTCTTAGGTCCAAAGTTGACTAATGCTTTCGAGTGTACGTAGCCTTAGTATGAGGAGTTGGTGCTGGAGTTTCATAGCACATGGAGACACAAGGAAGGAAAGTTTGATCAGGATACTGCTGTGTCTTTCAGTTTGGGTAGGCAGGTTTTTGAGATGAATATGGCGAGGTTTGCCATCGTGTCAGGGTTTTATACTGAGGAGGAAGTGAGGCAGCCGAGATTTGTGACTAGTCTGTGGGGTGCGTATTCGATTGTTAGGGATCATAGTGTTGGTTTGACGGCGCTGCATAACTTCTGGCAGACGATTTCTGACCACCCGTTCATGATTACGAACCTGATCACTTCGGTTCGTAACCCGATTTATAGGTATGTGTTGAAGATTTTATCTACTACGCTGGTGGGTCGGAAATCTGGTGAGAATAAGGCGAATTGGATATAGTTATTCATTCTCATGTTCCGTGTGGAGAACCGTGAGGTGAACTTAGCGACTGTGTTAGCAGATTCTTTTAGCAGGGGTCGTCGAGGAGGTCATCGGGCTGGGTTAGCTATGGGCCCCTACATTACTCGGATTGCACAAAATTTGGGGGTGTTTAACAAGTATGTCCCCTAGTTTCTACATGAGGGGCCCAAGACGATGACATTTGGGATTAGAGAGTTGCAGCAGGCAGGTATAGTGTCATGGACTGAGCCCTATGGCTGGGAGCCGATTAGGCAGGGCCCGCAGGTGCAGCCGCCAAAGGGACATCCAGCTGAGGATGTGATGCTTCATGTTGATCCTACACACCGACAGCGGCCACCACAGAGACACGAGCTACCAGCACACCAGTATCCGAGGAGGCAGCCCCCACCTGAGCCTCTCACTTTGCAGTCACTCTCTGGCTATGTGGAGTAGAGATTTGATAGGTTGGAGCACATGATTGAGTTGATGCAGTTGGGTCAGGAGAGGCAGGATGATGCTCTCCGTTACATGATGAGCAGGCATAGCATGGGAGTTCCGGACTTCTTTCAGCCGAGACAGCAGGGTAGCTCGGCTGGTGCTGGTGCGAGATTTGATCCGACTCCCCCGTTCCGTGTATTTGGAGAGAGTAGCAGTGGTGCAGGTGCATGACAGCAAGGCAGTGATGTCACACCCAACCGATGGCGGAAACATCGGGGCATGGCACTGAGCGAAACAGATTGTCCAGAAGTTTCCATAACAATTATCATTACCAATCAATATAAAATAACATGTCCCATACCATGTCTCAAAAGGTAAACAAATTATTACAGACAAAATCTAGGCAAATAGTTCTATTATGACAACTCAGATTTTCAAAATAGAGCAATTGTTTATCTGCTTTTAGAGACTCTTAATTTAATTTGTACAGACAACTATTTGTTAGCCTCTAGAGCCTTATTCTAGCCTCGAGTTCCTAGCAGATGTGCATCCTAAGCACCTGTCACATACGGTAAAATAAAGTCATTGCATATAATGTAAAGGTGAGCATACAAGTTTGGTAATAGCATATAGAGTTCGAAATTCATTTACGCATAACCAGCACGTACACATAGAGAAATGATGCACGTTAGTTATCGACATAGATCCATCGATACCAATGACTGCGGGTTGACTGCCAGAGGCAGTTCGCAATACATGATTACCACCATAATCCATGCAAGTAATTGTCCTTAACAACCCCTGCGAACAGGTGCTGAGTCCAAACTATAGTACTATCGTTGCTAAGACAGGTAGACAGCATTCCATGTGTAAACATAACAAACAAGCATTCCTAAGCCATGTATAACATGCATTAATGGTTAGCGTTCAAATAGTATTGAGTAGTGTGTTTATTGTGATTTGAATAGTCGTAACGTATGTAACACCCAAAAGTGCATAAATCAAAAAGGGATCGAGTATACTCACAGCGATGATGGATTGAAGGGAGCGCTAGAGAGTAAGGTTAGCCTGAACAGATTGATAGCATAACGGTAAGTGACGCGTACAATGATGCAAAATGTAGGTGGCTCGGACAGCAGCTCGGTCGGATGGTAATCCGACCGGATAGTCCAGTCGTGTGGATGACAATCAGTTCGGATGGTCATCCGGTCGGACAGGTTGTCCGGTCGGATGACTATTCGAGTGGATTGTTTCTTCCTTTGATGTGTTTGTGTATGATGGCTTGTCCTTTGAAGTTTTCGTTGTAGCATTTTGAAAACATTGAAGTATTTCAAGTCGGTCGATCGGACGGTCAGTCGTGCGGATGACAATCCGCTCGGATGATTTATCCGGTCAGACGGTGACTCGAGTGGCGAGGTTACTCAGTGAGAACAAATCCACAGCAGGTTGTCACTCGATCGGACAGCAGTCCGGTCGGGTGGCACCCTTAGTGAATTGAACATGTTGAAAATTGTTTGAGTGTTAAAGTCCAAGTATCTCATGATCCGAAGAGTAATCCGGTCGGATTGGTAGTCCGATCAGATAGCGATTCGTTCAATACTCAAACTTCAGATAAAGTTGGTTAAGTGTGAGACCCAAGGTGTAAGCCGTTCGGATGACCTAGTCACTCGAGTGGCTTATCCATTCGGACAGTAGTCCGGTCGGATAGCACTCTGTGCTGGTCGTTCCGTTCGTCCTTCACTTGGCCGTTTTGATTGTTTGTTGCTTTTATCGAGACGTTTTGACAACGTGCTAACCAACAGAACCCCATCTTGACCCAAGTGACCCGATCAAACAGGAATCACCCTAGTTCGACCAGTTAACCGGTTCAAGACGGTTGTTCTTGGTTAACCCGAAATCGATGGTCTCGTGAGTAGAATCTAGATCTTGAGCTAGCACAACACTAAAAATAAGTAGAAGACTAGAACAAGGTCTGATTCTATCGGTTTTTGAGTGTAGTGAGTGTAAAAGAGTTGAAAGAAAGTTAGAAACCATCTTTCAATCCTTTTTCACCATGAATGCGTTTAGATCTATGCAAGATCTTTGTTTATTTGTGTGGAAATCGATTAGATCTAAGTTGCTCTTGGTGGATTGAGGCCAAAACATGAAGTTCTTCAAGAACACCATGATGACGTCATCCTAGAACACCTCAAATCTAGTGATTTCACGGTTAAAAGTTAAGATTTAAAAGATAGAAAGGTGTAGGAGTGCGTGTAGATTAAGAAAGTACAAGATTTAGGACGAGATCTTACCGGAATTTGAGAGAAATCGAAGAAAAGGTGAGGAGCACGAGCTGTTCGGACAAATAGTTTTCAAAAGTAGAAAGAATGAAAGTGGCATGGGTATTTATAGAGTTACCCAAAGAGGAAAGTGTTGGCCGGTCGGATGGCATCTCGCCCGGATGGCTTATCCGGTCGGATGTCATCTCGGTCAGATGACAACCTGGCACCAGATCAAGTGACAGCCCATTCGGATGGCAATCCGGCCGGATGGCACTTGGTTCGGGTGTTCGGTGCGATGATTTTTGAGGTTTCGATTGTAATTACGAGCGATGCGATAGATTTTCCTAGTCAAATTACTTTTAGTCCCGACTACTATATCTTGCACTATCCCTTCTCCACTAATTATCATAGTTCGATTTCGATTGAGTTCGATTGCGTTTCGATTGCGATTCGAGTTCGATTGCGTTTTCGATTGATTACCACAACACAACATAAATAAACATGCACAGGTAACACGTAAGGCACACACATGTATAACAATAACCAAAATGCGTAATTCGAGTTGCGATTCGATTCGATGTCGATTTGATTAGCATAGTTTGATTATCGTTTAGTTAACTTTATCGCATTGTTACTTCCTATAGTTCACAGTTGTAAGTCGATTGATTGGCGAATAACACACGTCGATTATTGTAATTATTGACACTTACTCCACATAATACAGCTAAAATAGACACATAAAGGAAAATCACTACTAGTCAAGTCGCGCGAAATTGGTCGTTGACTTTGACCTTGACTTTGACTCTGACTTTGAAAACACGGGGTGTTACAAGTGAGGAGTCTGCCAACGAGCATGACGAAGACTAGTGTGGGGATGCGAGGTTGAAGCAGCAGCTGACTATATCTTTTGTTTGATTTTTTCTTTTATGCTGTTTTTGATCCTCATTTGTTGGTCTGTACTGATATTGATATACTTTGAACAGGTTGGTTGGGAAGGATGGGTTGGTATGTGGTTGAAACTGCTGATATTTTGATGATATATATTATTATGTTTTGCTAGTTTGTGATGTTGATTGATAGGTTGATGTTTAGCCTTTTTCGTTCGCGTGTCCGAGGTTATGAGTTGTTTGCTGAGCGCGTTTCGAATTGGAGGGCTTATGTGGAAACGACTGGCACTTTAACAGTCTCACATATACAGCTAAGTCGTTTCCCTTGTATTCTTTTGTATTTATTTATTTACTTCGTCTTTAGTTATCGTTTCTAGTGTTTAGGTAGTTGTTGAGTCGTATTTCCATTCTTGCATCAGGTACAATGCAATCTTTAAGTGTGGGGATGGGATGCATGTAAATAATCGAGTCTTAAATATGAAAAATACAAAAAAAAAATGAAAAAAATCTGAAAAATCCAAAAAAATTGAAAAATCAGAAAAATGTCCTTTGAAATGAGAAGTTTGCAAATAAAAATCGTAAAATGATAGAAAAGATGAATTTTTGCTTGGGTTCGAATAATAATAATAAGAGATTAAAATAAATCGAGCTTGTGTCTAGTTAGGGATGTGTGCATAGGCCCTGGTTTGGTTTTAGGTCCCTTTGAGTTAATACACCGTAATTGTCGGTCTACTAGTGGGTTTTCGCCTGGGAGATATGGGAAATTGAAACTGCCAATAAGAGTATAAGGGACACCGTTATAAGTTAAAACCGTTAGAATTTTTGATCATGAAAAAAAAATAGAAAAAATGATGAGCTAGAAACTGAATGAAAGTAGCGCATTTCTATGTAGTCTGGGTTGGAGATAGTGACTTTACAACCGGATTATCGCTAGGATGTGTGAAATCGACCTTGCAAAGAACAGTAAAAAGTACCGAAGCCTAAGTAATCCGAGTGGGGGATAGCGACTCTACATCCGGAATGCCTCTTGGTTAGGGAAAGCAACGTCTACGCTCATTGGAAAAGAAAGAAAAGTGATTAAAAAATTGAAAAAGAAAAAAATTGATTGTAAATTCTCTTGGTTTTGATATAAGACGGTTGGGAATTCGTCCAGTGATCGTTCCTTTAATTCTATAAGCTTGAGGCGGGAGTATGTGAACCGTAGATTCTAGCGTGAGGCCCTAGGTAGATTGACCGCACCTAAATTAAATTCACATGATAAGGGCTTAAGACCGGATTTGGGTTTAAAGGGACAAGTATATTCGCAATCACGGTTAATGCAAGTTTTGGTTTTAATAAAATATAAATATACTTTTGACCCAAGTGACTATTCATCTCTGATTCTGTTGCATAATTCTTTTTCGAGGACGAAAAAAGAGTAAGTGTGGGGATATTTGATGTATTGCAAAATACATCCTTTATTCGTGTATAGTTTGTATAATTTCTCGTTATTTCTAGTTTAGTTTGCGTTAGAATGTGCATACTATGATAAATTTGAGTTTTCCAGGTCTTGGTACTTAATATTGCTGGAAGTTGATTGAAAACGAGCCAAAATGCTGAAACACCAAGTCCCGGAAACAAGTTTAAAAGAGTTAGAATAATTCTTGAGAATTTGGAGAGCTGAAGCTGATCAAGAAACGTGCAATTTTGTCCATTTTGATCCGTGGCGTCGCGCCACGGCTATACGTCACCTTTGTCGCGTGCCGCCAAGATTAAACAATGAATTTCTGGAATTTATCGGTGTCGCGCTGCGCGACTGCAACAAGTCTTACCCGTCGCGCGACGTGACGGGGTGAATTTACGAGTAATCTCCGTTACGTGCTAGGGTTAACTATAAAAACTCAAGAAACTTAACATAAAACCCTAATTACGATTGGAGAGCAACATAGGCGAACTTTGGAGCATTCGGAGAGCAGATTTGAAGGTTTCGAAGCACGAGAATCAGTGGTTCGAGTTCGGGACGAAGGATTGAAGACTACACGGGTTTTCTAGTTGTTTGCTTTTGATTTTTCTTACGAAACTCGTTACAATGAATTCTTGTTTGATTATCTTTTTTTTTGTTTTCTTATTAACATGCTCGGCTAAACTTTTTAAGCCACCTAGACTTTGATGAATGGATTGAATAAAGTTGTTACCTTTTTCGTTATTTGCATGAATATTATGGATTGATTGGGTTTAGTAAAGAGTTTGGTCTATTGATTTAATGTGCATGCATACTTTAATTTGGTTTATTACTTTCACTTGCTTCGTATGATTCTTGGTGACAGTCTTTATCACAGAATAGAATCGTGTTAGGGTTTAGGATTTTGGTGAGTGTCTATATCACATAAGAAATCTTAACTCTTTAGGGTGAATTGCGCAAGTAACCCTAGAAGTAATTGTTAGTGATTTACTTGATTTTTGTGTTCTACTAGTCCCAATAGCTGGAAGGTGCGGGGCTATTGATAGGTCTTACCTGGCGAATTGCTTTAGACAGTCCTTGGAAAATGTCGTGCCTTAGTTTCCCTGTCGGTCTATTAGTCTATCAAGTCAAACTGAGAAACCTAAACTACCATAGATCAATAATTGGAAAAGAGTAGGTCAACATTAGGGTACTTACACAATAACTAGACAACTGGAAAGACGTCTAATAACCGGTAGGATTAACGACCTAGGTAGCGCTATAAGTTTCACCTCGAGAAGGGTTGAGGGGCTTAGTTGGTGTCTTAATAGGTTTAGTATTATATGATCCCGGTTCCATAATTCATGCATTTAACTTAATCAGTAATTCTTTAAAATTAATCCAGGATTCTAGTCTAGGTGGTCTCATTCATCATATAAGAAAAGCCTTTGCCTTCTTTCGTATTAGTCTAGTTTTAGTTTATTAATTAGTTTAAATAGATTTCCTAGATTTTCCGTAACCCCCCCCCCCCCCAAACAATTAAACATTTTAAGTTGTGTCTGTTAGTGTCTATTAAAGTCTAGTTTATGTGATAAACAGAGTCTCGTGGTTCGATATACGGACTTCCTAGGGTTATACTACAGTGATCGGTACACTTGCCGATTGTGTGGTTTAGGTCGAGTCTAGAATTAAAGATTTTTAGTGTCTAGCTTAGAGAGTCTAATTTAGTTAATTTTTATAGTTTGTTTAGCACACATTAGTCCAGGACTGATGCTCCTAAGGCCGCTTTTAGCTTCAACCAGTTCAAAGCCTGCGGACCAAAAGAGTTTACTGGCGAAGATGGTCCTACGGCCATGTTTCAATGGTTTGATTCTATCGAAGTCACCGTGCGCCAGAGTGGTTGTCCAGAGAACCTGGGCACCGTCAATGCTACCGGCGTCTTCCAATCCCGCGCTCTTGATTGGTGGACGGCCTAGAGGAACAAACGAGGAAACGATGCAGCTTTCGCATTGTCTTGGGACGAGTTGAAGAACATAATGATGCAAGAGTTCTGTCCTCCCCATGAACTCCAAAAGTTTGAGGATGAATTCTGACACATAAAGCAGGATGGCGGAGATAACGCTGGCTTAACTGCTCGCTTCAAGCAGTTGAGTATTATCTGCCCTGGTCAGGTTACTACCCCAGATATCACAATAAAGAAATATATCCGTGCTCTTCCAGACTGCGTCGCAGATTTTGTTCAGGCTGCAAAGATGACAACCATCGAGGAAACCTACCTGCTCGCTACAGAGATAAACGATAAGCGAGTCAGGGCAGGTTATTTTGATAAAACTGCTAAGAATCTGCATCAAGTCACAGCCGCTGCCACCGCTGAAACCGCCACCGCTCCGCAGTCTACAAAGTCCTCTCGTCGCAAGAGGAAGAACAACAACAGTAGCAAGAATTGCGCTGTAACCACTGTTGCCCCACTCCAATCAATTCCTGCTCAACCGCAGCCTCAACACCGCCAAGTAGCGGCACCGGTCACTAACTCACAGCCGGCTAAGCGTGCGTATACTGGTCCTCACCCAGCTTGCCCTACTTGTACCTATCACCACCCTGTGGGAATCGCTTGAAGATACTGTGTGCATTGCAACATGTACGACCACTTCACCGCATACTGCCATACAGGTCCACGTCAGGCTCCAGCTCCAGCTCAAGGCCAAGCCCCTGCTCAACAAGCTCTACTTCCTGCTCCTCAAGGACATCAAGCAGCTCCTGCACCCGCAGCTCACGCTCGAGCTTGCTTTGCATGTGGTGATCCCAACCACTTTGCTAACATGTGCCTCAACAGGGTAGTGAAACAAGAGCCCCAGCAGCAGCCGCAACAACAACAGCAACAACAGCAGCCAGCAGCCCGTGGACGTGCCTTCAACATTAACGCCCGTCAGGCTCAAGCAGACAACAATGTGGTCAATGGTACATTCCTTGTGAATGGTATATATGCTTCGTGTTTGTTTGATAATGGAGCAGATAACTGTTTTGTATCGTTTGAATTCGAAAAGCTTCTTAATCGTAAGCGCGCCCATCTCCCCTCGACGTTCGATGTTGAAGTTGCCACCGGAAGAACCGTCTCCGTCAAGTCTGTTCTACGTGATTGTACACTTGAACTCAACAATCAAGTCTTCCCTATCGACCTTATTCCGATGCAGCTCGGTAGTTTTGACATCATAGTAGGCATGGATTTTCTTCGTGAAAATCATGCTGAAGTTGTTTGCTTCGAAAAGATGATTCGTTTCTCGCTCGCTAATGGTGATCAACTTTGTGTTTATGGTGAAACTCCTTCGAAAGGTCTTAAAATCATGTCATGTGTCCAAGCTAGCAATTATCTCCGCAAGGAATCCAGAGCTTTATTGGCTAACATTGTAGTAGCGGAGAAGGAAAAGAAAGGAAACTCAGGAGTGAAAGACGTTCCTGTTGTTTGTGAGTTCCCCAATGTTTTCCCTGATGATTTACCCGGATTACCTCCCGCTCGTGATATTGATTACCGAATCGACCTCATTCCTGGAGCAAACCCTGTTGCTAAAGCGCCTTACCGTCTCGCTCCTTCTGAAATGCGCGAACTCTCGAGTCAGCTCCAGGAACTACTTGATAAAGGCTTTATTCGCCCTAGCACCTCTCCATGGGGCACGCTTGTCCTTTTCGTAAAAAAGAAGGATGGATCGTTCCAGATGTGCATTGACTATAGGGAGTTGAATAAGCTGATAATCAAGAATCGCTATCCCTTGCCTCGAATCGATGATTTGTTTGATCAGTTACAAGGTGCTTCATATTTTTCAAAGATCGATCTACGCTCAGGCGATAACCGGTTACGCATTCAAGAGGAAGATATACCCAAAACTGCATTTCGAACCCGATATAGTCACTATGAGTTTGTTGTTATGCCTTTTGGTCTGACCAACACCCCCGCAGTTTTCATGGATTTAATGAATCGAGTGTGCAAACCCTTTCTTGATCGGTTAGTAATCGTGTTCATCGATGATATCCTGATCTATTCCAAGTCAAAAGCCGAACACACGCAACATCTACGTTTGGTTCTTGAGTTACTCCAGGGGAGTCTCTATGCCAAGTTCTCCAAGTGTGAATTTTGGCTGGAGGAGGTCCAATTCCTAGGTCACATTGTCAATAGTCAAGGTATCCACGTCGATCCCGCGAAGATCGAGGCTGTTAAGAGTTGGGTTACACCCAAAAACCCGTCTGAAGTCCGTTCTTTCCTCGGACTGGCAGGCTATTATCGCCGATTTATCGAAGGTTTCTCTAAAATCGCTATGCCACTTACCTCTCTTACACATAAGGATAAACCTTTTGTTTGGGGAACTAAACAAGAGGAAGCATTTCAAACTCTCAAGGGCTATGCTTTGCAATGCTCTCGTGCTGTCACTGCCCGATGGAAACGATGATATCGTAGTTTACTGTGATGCCTCGAACCTTGGTCTTGGTTGCGTTCTTATGCAACGAGACAAGGTTATCGCATACACTTCTCGACAGCTCAAGATCCACGAGAAGAACTACACCACACATGACCTTGAGCTTGGCGCAGTTGTTTTTGCATTAAAGATTTGGCGACACTACCTTTACGATACCAAGTGTACGATCTTCACCGATCATAGGATCCTACAACATATCTTTGACCATAAGGAGCTGAATATGCGTCAACGCCGGTGGGTAGAACTACTCAACGATTACAACTGTGAGATTCGTTACTATCCTGGCAAATCAAACGTCGTTGCCGATGCTCTCAGTCGACGAAGCTATTTGCATAGCGTTCGTAATTCCCAAGACCAGTTTAATCTCGAAGCTCTCATACGTGACGCGCAGCATGCTTGTTTTACCGAACGAACTTTGAAGAAAGAAAGGATTCTAACGATGGCGCCCAACTGGAGAATAAAGCGAATGGTATCTTTCATTATTTGGATCGAATTTGGATTCCAAGCGTACGAATTTGCGACAACTTCTGATGGATGAAGCCCACAAATATCGGTATTCTATTCATCCCGGTGCTGACAAGATGTACCGGGACATGCGCTACAAGTACTGGTGGCCAGGCATGAAGAAGGATATCGCTATCTATGTTTCGAAGTGCCTGACCTGTTCCAAAGTCAAGGCTGAGCATCAACGCCCCTCTCGCTTACTCGTTCAACCTGAGATCCCGATGTGGAAGTGGGAGAGTATAGCTATGGATTTTATAACGAAATTCCCGCGTACTCAATCAGGTCATGATAGCATCTGGGTTGTAGTCGACTGTTTGACTAAATCAGCTCATTTCCTGCCAATACGAGAAGACTTTAAGCTAGAAAAATTAGCCCGAATCTACACCGATGAGATCATTTGTCGACACGGGACGCCTTGTGACATCATCTCTGACCGCGATGGTCGGTTTACCTCGCGTCTTTGGGAAACGTTTCAATCTGCTCTCGGTACTACTCTTAATCTAAGTACCGCTTTCCATCCCCAAACCGATGGTCAGACTGAAAGAACAATTCATACCCTTGAAGAAATGCTTCGCTCGTGTGTCATAGATTTCGGTGGTAATTGGGACGTGCACTTACCTTTAGTCGAATTCTCGTACAAAAAAAGTTATCATTATAGCATACAAATGGCACCATTTGAGGCATTATACGGAAGGAAATGTCGATCACATATTGTATGGCACGAGATCGGAGACGCGCAAGTTACCGGTCCTGAGCTGTTACAAGAAACAACCAACAAAATCCTCCAGATTCGAGACAATCTATTGAAAGCTTGGAGCCGACAGAAAAGTTACACTGATAGATACCGCAAGCCCCTTGAATTTGACATTGGCGATCACGTACTCCTAAAGGTTGCACCTTGGAAGGGAGTGATCAGATTCGGCAAGAAAGGAAAGCTCGCGCCTCGATATGTTGGACCCTTTAAGATCCTGGAAAGGATTGGGAAGGTGGCCTATAGACTCGAACTACCGGAGGAATTTAGTAACGTCCACCCGACTTTCCACGTTTCGAACCTCAGAAAGTGCTTGGCCGACCAGGAATTACATGTCTCTCTTTAAGATTTATAAGTGGACGAAACATTACACTTCGTCGAAAAGCCTGTCGAGATCATGGGACGAGAAACCAAAGTGCTCAGATTCTCACGCATTCCCATTGTGAAGGTTCGCTGGGAAGGCAAACGCGGGGCCGAGTTTACCTGGGAACTCGAAAGTGACATGAAGGCAAAGTACCCGCAACTATTTGTTACGCCTACTTCTTAAATTTCGGGACGAAATTTCCTAAATAGGGGAGGCTGTAACAACCCGCTTTTTGGGAAGTCAAAGTCAAAGGAAGAAAAGATTGCTAATTGAGATCTGTCACTCCTTGCTTAACTATTGATTGTATGTTAACAACTTGTAATCGAATCTTTTATTTAATCGCTTTAGTTGTATTATGTGGAGTATCTATTAATAATCGAGGTTTAATCGCATGTTTATCGCTAATCGACTTAACGTTATCACATCGCAACTCGAATTATGTGTTTTGGATATTGTTTTACGTGTGTGTGCCATTATGTGTTACTTGTGCATGTTATGTTTATGTTGAGGTGTTTAATCTCAATCGCAAACGCTAAACGCAAGTTATTTATAGTGATTGTATGTTAGATATAGTAGTTAGGTTATTTGTGTAACTAATGGGTAATACTATCGTATCGCTCGCTCGAATCGCATGGCAACGCTCAACACGCAAAACGAAACGACAAAACTCAACACGCCGGACACCTGGATCAAGTGGCCAACCGATCGAGTGGCCATCGGATTGCCATCCGATCGGTGACCAATCCGACCCTTGAACACTTTCCTCTTTTGGAAACCCTATAAATACCCTCCTGTCACATCATTTGTGATGTGACAACTCCTCGCTCGACCAGCCGCACTCAAGCTCCCTTTTCTCTCGATTTATCGCAATTCTTGTAAGTTTTCAACTCAAATCTTGTACTTCTATGATCTACATGCACTCCTTCATATTTTTCACCCTTAAATCTTAACTTTTAACCGTGAAATCACCAGATTTGAGGTGTTCTAGGGTGATGTCATCATGGAGTTCTTATGAACTTCAAGGTTTGGCTTCATTCCACCAAGAACAACTTAGATCTGAAGGATTTCCTCATGAATAAACAATGTTTTCGCATAGATCTACACATATTCATGGTTAAAAGGAATGAAAGATGGTTTTCTAACTTTCTTTCAACTCTTTTACACTCAAAACTGATAGAATCAGAGCTCGTTCCGACCTTCTACTCTTTCTTAGTGATGTAATGGTCCAAGATCTGAATTCTATCCTGGGGACAACTGATTTCGGGTTAAACATGAACAACCATCTCGAACAGTTAACTGATCGGACTAGGGTGATTCATGTTCGATCGGATCACTTGGGTTAAGATGGGGCTTCTGTTGTTTAGCACGTTGTCAAACCGTCTGTAGGATCGTTTGCACGACCAAAATGAGTCGTTCAAAAGAGTTCTTGTTAATATGATAGGCGGAAACTAACATATCGACTTTGAAACAACTTGATATACACTCTAATTGTCTTTTCGATTGATATAACAACTTATTATAGGCAGTAGACACTTCAGCAGCACTTCGGCTCTGGAATCGGAAAGTTACAAATGAAATGATCAAGTGTCACACCCCTTTCTGCGGCGGAAGCACGAGGTGTGATCATGAAAGGTTCTCATTGCATACGAAAGGTAAACATACTACATGCTCATAAAATAACTTCAAAATGCCAAACATTTCATAACAGAAAACATGGTTTAAGTGTTTACATCACAAGACAACATTTTGTCTGATAAGTTTACAACTTTATTCAAAGATAAACAAAAGCGACATCCAAGAGCATGAGTAAAACTGCGCGCACATCCACTAGTTACCTGAAATACATGTGAGTTTTGGAAAAACGTCAACATAATGTTGGTGTGAATTCATGCAGTGATTGTTTTGAATGTTTAAATACTTGAAAGAAAACATAGTATGTAACTTGTAGAATGTATGAATGTTTGAATGTAACTCATAAAACGTATCTGTAACTGAGTACTATGACTGTTTGAATGTATTTATAACATGTATCTGTAACTGAGTACTATGACTGTTTGAATGTATTTATAACATGTATCTGTAACTGAGTACTATGACTGTTTGAATGTATTTATAACATGTATTTGTAACTGAGTACTATGACTGTTTGAATGTATTTATAACATGTATCTGTAACTGGGTACTATAACTGTTTGAATGTATTTATAACATGTATCTGTAACTGAGTACTATGACTGTTTGAATGTGTGAGATCGCTAGTGGTTTGCAAGGCCACTAACATGTGTCACGACATAGGAAGCCACCAAACCTAGGGCATTTTTGTCGACTTTGACTGAGATACAGAAGCACTCATTGGTAGAAGTAGGCCAAGAGTGGGGTTGCCTGAAACCCATTAGATCTAACCTTTTGTTCCGCGGTCTGAATGTATACGTTGATTAATGGTGCTTATGGTACCCTATTCGAGACATGATCTAGAATGTTTCACTTGAATGTTTTTGTACTCCATCATACCATTTGTAAACATTATAACAGTTGTAACATGTATTTCACCCCCGAAGTTATAAAACTGAAAACAGTTAAAAGAAAAGGGGGAGCATGAACTCACAACTTTGCGTTCCTTGTGTCGTAAACTTCACCGGATTTGCTTAATTAACGTCGTGACCTATACGTGTTTTCTAAACGTTAGTCACTAGACTTGTATCGCACAAGTACAAGTCACTATCTTTTGTGTACGTATTCTGGTGTTAAAAATAATTTATATTTTCAACTACGTGTCTTACTTATATTATTTTCTCGAAAATAATAAATATAAGTTTCTTGTATTTTGCACCCGAATTATGTATCTTGTATGTGTATTTTTGTCACAAAAATTATGGCGAGGTTTATATTCGAAAAACATAGTTTAGAACACACTAGCAAACATTTGTCTAGAAAATATTTACTAAGTGTTAGGATTTTCAGAAAATTTCGCCATAGTCTCCTTTGTAAATGGAGGTACCCATGCTAAGTAGCAAATAATTTTCTTTAACATATAACACGTTAGATCGTTCTCAAATAATCAACCCGACATTCTGACATGCAAGATACTACTTTTGTCGTTTCAGTTTTAATATATATAAAACTGGACTGTTTTCAGACATTTTAATAAAATGGTTAACTTATTCCAATAATTCCAAAATTTTTAAAGAATGTCTTATACGAATCGAATATTATTGTGTAAAAATATCGGGGTCCAGTTCATTATCAATATTTTATAGAAAATCATTTACCGAACTGCGATCAGATTTGTTATTTTCTGACCGCAGCCTACGGAATAATTCGTTTAAAATTCATCGTAAGTCCGATTTACGAAATTCTAGTTGGAGAGTCACAGTGACATCAGTGATCATCTACGGTATAAATTTCAGGGGCTGGTTCTACTCAGGTTTCAAGTAATGATGAAGAATATAACACATGTTTTTTGCAGTAAAAATGCAGCTTGAGCTGCTGTCCAAAAACAGATCTTTAAAAATAGTAAACGACTTCGAAAAATTACGATTCTAGTGCCATTTGATCCGTTTTCGAAAATACATAATTTAGACTTCAGAAAATCAGTTTTTCGAATAATAATGATCAGTTTACAGCCCGTTAAAGTTGGCTGAAAATGCAAATCAGCATGTTTCTTTATAGTTTAAACGTTACTAAATCGTATCAACAAGTGTCCGAACAACGGGTTTATCAAGAAACCAACGATCAAATATTATGCATGATTTAACCAACCCTCATCCAACAAGATTTCATCTTCAAGTAAACTTTTTATGTTGGATTTCATGTAAAGTTTCATGTTCATCTCTTTAGTGTTCTTGTTTCTTTAGTGATTTTGAACATACTAACATACTACAACTTTTGATCACAAAAACAAGATGAACAAGGGTGTACAAGTAACTTACTACTAGCACAAGGCTAGGGTAGGATCTAGTGATGAAGATGATGAGAAAAGATGATGAAGAAGCAAGAAACAAGGCCCTTTTTAAGCTCCACAAGCTTGCACTTCCTTGAATCACCTTAGATGCTTGAATGGAGTTTGAATAATGGAAGAAGATGATGGTTTAGGGGTGGTGATGGTGGCGGTTGGGTGTAACCGTGAGAGAGGGAAAGAGAGTGAAGGAGAGAGTGTATTAATGTGAAGTATGGTTGTGATCTTTGGCCATGATTTTATAGATACTTTCACATATTTTGTGCACATGATCAAGCAACAATCCATTATAAAACTAAGATATAATCTAGCATAAGATCATGTAATATGGTGTGGGTGATTTGGTGGGACCACCATAACCGTCCAACATATAATGGGGGGGGGGGGGGTAATGTGTAATTTTCAATGGTAGTTAGATACTATAGTTAGAAACCAAGTATATAATTAGTTAGGCTAGTTACTAGACATTTTAGTGGGTGTTAAGGTGTTCGGGGATCAAGACTAGCCAAGAAATAAATAAACAATGTGTTTGGCAAAATTTTGGTGTCCCGGGTAATGTCCGGTTGTTCTGTTAAGTACCGGTTCGTTAAGTGTTAAATTGCACCGTTTAGCGTCTTTCTTGTACCCTTTTGCACCCCTTTCAATTCTTGACACTTAGGGAAATATTCTGGACGATAGAACGTAAATTCTGCATGATATTTATATGTTTAAAAGTTGGTTATAGCTGAATTTAGAAAAATTCTGCACTTAAAGTGCGTTTCGGGTGCTTTTTAGTGCGTATTTTAGCTTTCGGAGCGTCTATATGTTAACCCTTGTATGTACTCTTGGGTTTTTATGCATTCTTGTCGTTGGACCTACACCTAGGCCTCAATTCTAATGTCTGACTGCTTTCTACAGTTCTGTTGACACAATGTGTCTTACCAGTGAGTTTGCTAGTATTTCTGACGCAACGCTCTTGTTAATGCATAAAGCAATATTTTGTAGCATAAAACGTACATGAATTCACTTGTTTAGTATGTAATTAGACAATGTTGACATTTAAGCACATAATTGCAGTCATTAAATAATAATTAAAGTGTACGGAAATTACCGGTTTGTGCCAGTTGTCACAGTCTCCCCCTGTTAAAAGAATTTCGTCCCGAAATTCAGGCTGAACTAACTCTCGCAGGAGTCTTCTTGAACAGGTGGGGGTACTTTTCTTTGAACTGGTCTTCACGTTCCCACGTGTACTCGGGTCCAGGCTTAGAGTTCCAACGTACTTTGACAAGTTTAACCGTGCTCCTCCTTGTCTATCAGTTTATCAGACAAATCACCAACACCGTTAAGCTTTAAACATTTTAAGTTCTAAACGATTCACGTAGATTGTCAGTATACTGATCCATTTAAATTTTCACACAAAGTTTAACTGCTTCAAGATACGAGATTAATATTTTAAAGACTTAAACTTATTCGCGTGTCCCACCTCAGAATATACTCCCATATCCAGACTCCTATATTCAGTCTTACAGGTGAATGTACACTAGTAATATCTGTAAAGGGGTAAATGCGAGACCATGAGAGCTCAGGCTATTGCTTCCGCAAAATCAGAGAGATGATGGTTCGCTTTTTCGGTGGGTTCCCTTTAGAGAATCTTTTTTTCAACAGCACATGATTAGCATTTTTCAATGTTTCATCATTTTTTATGCTGAGGGCGGGCTTTAAGATTAAAGCAATGCAAAGTATTATACGCGGACTAGGCTATTGCTCCCGCAAAATCAGAAGTCCAGGTATAATACCCCAGATATCATCACGCACAAAGACCTAGTATGTCAGAAATAGAAAGCCCTTCAAACAAGATTTCAGGGGTTACCTATATATCCGAGAGATGTTCCCCACGAAATAAGCAAGTATGAAATTTAGGTTTATATCTCGAACACAATCTACTAAGTGTGTAAAAACCTACTGGCATATCATCAGTGAGACCGTTTATCACATTTGACTTTCCAAATCTTTAGCATGCTGTGATTGTTCACTGATGTACTATCATTTCCTCTTTTTTTACAACAAAACTCATTTCCAATTTTATCATTATTTTGAACTTTTTCAAATTTTCTAATGTTTTGATTTTCAAATTTCTTACTCCCCCTAAAATACAAAATCATTTAAAGAAAATTTGAAAACAAACTGTACAAATAAAGTGACAACTGTTGTGAAATGCTTCAAATCGTCATCCACTTGTCATAAACAATCAGAACTCCCTCTGACAACAAACTATTTTCCCATTATGATTTCAAAACACTTAAGTTTGTTTTAATCAAAAATGTTTTTTTCGGAAAATAAGTTTTGTTGATTTTCACAAACCACTTGTAGGTTAGGGGTATTGTTCATCACTTGGTTCTCCAAACACTTGTATAATAGTTAAATCAAGTTCAACTTAATGATCTTGATTAACCACTTGTAGGTGAAAACCCCTTCTTCAACCACTTGAAGGTTCACTTATCAACCATATCATTTGTAAACAGAAATATGACAAATTTCAAGAAATACTACCACATGTAGGTCGAAATTTCACAGATGTGAATTTTTTAAGAAAGATGCCGATTCATGCTCCACGATTACCAACTTGGAAGCTCCGGCAAGTCAGGATTTTTACATATGAAATACAGACACCCAAGACTGACTATCTTTGAGTGTAACCTGTTCAGTCTCACTCGGAGTTTGAACATTCTTTTTTTCTTCATAAAAATATTTTACCCCTTTGACCTTTCCATCGACCATTTTCCCAAAAATATGTTTCACTTTTCCATTAAAAGCTTTTTCGACATCAAATTCTTTCTTCTCAGAATAGAATTGATTCGAAATCTCCACATTACCAACTTTTTGTTTAAAATTTTCAGCCCTCAATGGTGGAAAATTTACATCATCCATTGGCGGAACTGAATTTTCTCCTTTTTTATCAACTTGTGGCTCCTCTGACTTTGACGAATCAGATTCATCGCCAGATTTCACATCATATTTCTTAACAACCCACTTTTGGTTGTTAAGATTCACTTTTCTCTTGTAAAACCTTTTCGAACATTCACCAACTTCATATGTTGAGTTTTTAAACACTTTGAATTTTTTAGTTGGTGGTTCAGCTTTATCAATAACTTTTTCTTTAAGTTTAGAAACAACTTCCTGTTTTATGTTGGTTGCCTTTGGACAGTTCCAGGCAATGTGGCCAACTTCTTGGCATCGGTAACAGGTTCTTGTCTCCTTTCTCTGATAAGCTCCATTATTCTCAAACTTTTGTTTTTTCTGTAAAGAACTCTTTGTTTGACTGCTTCCAAAATGAGCTCTTTTCTTCTTCTTTAGAACTTGCTCCTAAAACAAATACAGTTTTTGGTTTATAAGTTTTCTCATTTTTATGATTTTCTGGTGGAATAAAGCCCAAACCCTTCTTTTTGAAATTACTGTTATGCTTTGGTTTCTTTCGATAACTAGAACCAGAACTGTAACACTTTTTCTTGTTTAACCTTTGTTGAACTCTTGAGGTGTACTTTTTAGGTTTTTCAGAAAGATTTGCATCTTTTATTTCAGAAATATTAATTTCTGTTAATTTGAAAATCTTGTTGATCATTTCAGTTTTAACACCTCTTATTGGAAATTCCTCATCAGAATATAATTTGTCTGAATCATTCAAAGTATATGCCACTTTGATTGGTTCATCATTCAAATTAGATTTTGATAACAAAAATTCTTTATTATAAACCCTTTTGACCAAAGATTTTGAACTGTTGACCGACGAACTCGAACTTTCGGACTCAGACTTTGACTCCGACTCCTCACCTTATCCAACACCTGATCGACCACTTTCTTTATTAACGCAGCCTCATGATCAGTGTCAGACGATGTGAACGTGACGTCAATGTTGTCTGGTAAATCATCAGTTGTTTCAGACTTTAACTTTATATTGACAACCTTTTTGACTTGTTCCTCATTTGGTTTTCTGGGAGAATAACCTTCCCAGATCGGAGGCGGACACTTGTTATAATTTGCACTTTGTTTCTTACAAGTATCCTTCTCTTCCGTCTTCTTATCTTGAAATACTTCAAAACCTGCAACAGTTGGATAAATTCTGTCAATCAAATAATCAGAACTAGAATAACTTTGCAATAATCGTCTGATTCTTTCATTCTCTATCTTTTCAGTTTCCAACTCCTGCTTCAACTTTGCACATTCTTCAATATAGTGATTGATAGCCTTTTGCTTAGACATCATCACTGCATTCATCATGGTTAACGCATCTTCTCTTTCTGAATTTGTCTTTTGCAGACTATTCACCGTTCTGTTCAAAACATCATATGATTCTTTCACATAATTGACATCAAACAATAATTTTTCCTTCATCTTGTCAAGCTCACTATACTTCTCATCCTTTTCTTCATATTGTTTGCATGGTTCCAAACATTTTAAACAAGGTTTCGTGATCTCAACAATTTTTTCAACTTCAATAATCTTTTCAACTTCGACTATCTTCTCAGCTTCAACCATCTTCTCATCTTCAACCATCTTCTCAGCAACTTTAACTTCTTCACTCTGTTCATGTTTCTCTTCCTGAGCAACATTCTCACATTTTACCTTTTTCTGTTCTTTTGCTGCTCGCTTCTCCTTTAGTTTCTCCAATCTATCTGCAAAATAAAATCTAAAACTTTCAGGAGATAGTTGAGTTTTCCCAATGTTTATTTGAATTTCTTCTTCATCATCACTATTATCAGTTGATGATTCATCAAAGACTGTTATCTTTTCTGAGCTTTCTTCTGACGAAATAAACTCTTCATCTTGATTTTTCTCGTTATTAATAACCATGTCCATCCATTCTTTCATCAAATCTGGTTCTTGAACTATTTGTGTAATGAATGCTCCTAACTTTGAATCAGGTGGAATGTATTTGTCCCAGCTAAAACCTTCTGCCACTTTCTCATCATCTTGATCTATTATACCATAATAAGCTCTCTTTGTTGACTCTTCGATCGCTTTCTTCTTTCCATCTTCAATAGCATTTGATGATGATGGTTGTTGAGCAACTTGTTGATATATAGCTTTCCGATAATAATCATTATTCCCGAACGGATTCTGAACTCCACCTGCTTCTCGATTGGTACATTCCCTCTTGAAATGTCCTTTTACCCTGCATCGAAAACAAGTAACTTTAGATTTATCAAAACCCAAAGTAGAAACATTAGCATCACGAAAGTCATCTCTTCCTGTAATCATCTTAAATTTCTCAGCTCTCCTCAAAACACTTGCTAAACACCACTTAATATCCATAAGCTCCATTTCTTCAGCATCAATCTGATCATAATCCTCTTTTGTCAACATAGGATTTCCGATCCTTCCTGCAACCAATCCCTCATATGATTCTAACACAGTAGCTAGTAATGCCATATGACCCTTAGCCACTTCTTCAGAGAAATTTTGACCATTCTGAAGATGCAACGTGATGTTGCAATGTAAAACATGACCATTATTGCTGTTAGAGCTTTGGAACTGATGACTTGAGGTTGAAACATTTGGACTAACACTTGAGTATGAAGAAAAACCACTGTTGCCTTTTGAACTTTGATTTATTGATCCAGATGAGTTTTCTGCACTGAAAGCGGTTTGGACCTTCGGACTTGCTTCAATATCCTGAACATTTCCTTTATAATACATCGTGATGTCTTGTTGACCACTTGGACTGTTCATTCTTGCAATCTTCTGCTGTTCAAGATCCTGTCCTTCAATCTTTTCAATAAACTGAGAAATTGTCAACTTATCATATTCTCCAGTGTTCTTTAAGATCATCAGATATGTACCCCATTCTTTCTGAGGTAAAGCATCAGCTAATTTGTCAACCCATTCTTCTCGATCTTTGTTGATATCCAAAATAGACATTGATCGTACTAGATGACAATATCTCTCAATAAGCTTCTTTGTAGTTTCACCCGGCAAACTAGTAAACAGATCAAATTCTTTCTTTAATAATGATTTCTTACTCCTGATCATCTCCGTACTTCCCTCAAACTTAATTCGAAGTGCTTCCCAAATCGAACGTGAAGTGTTATTGTGTTGAAGTAATATGAAGATGTCTTCTTTAACAACTTGTTGAAGTAGACTAATCATCATTTTTTCTGCTTTGTACATGTCTCTTTCTTTATCCGACAGCTCAGAAATAGTTTTCACAACTCCCATATCTGTACGAGGTTTAACATACTTCTTCTCAATACACTCCCAAGACCTCAAATGATTTGCTTGAACCCAGTTTTCGAACCGGTCTTTCCAACCATAGTATTCTTCAATACCCATTAGCTTCGGGGGTTTTTGCAAAGTTCCTGTTTCATTTTCCATGTTCACACTCTGAGCAATAGTAACAGGAGTACTCGGGGCAGTAGCAAATGCGTTGTAAAACACTTCTTCCATGATACGGTTTCAAAAATTTCACAAACTTGCTTTCAAACGAAATGACACTCTTCACATGAAATGGACAAACTAACTGGTTCAAACGAAATGGATCCTTCACACGAAATGACTCCTTCACACGAAATGGACTTGGTGCGAAATGATTCTCTCAAGCGAAATGAACTGCTGACCGAATTCGTACGAAATGACTCGTACGAAATGAAAACTTTCACACGGAATGGATGATTTCGTGCGAAATGATCCTAATCTCAAACAAAATGATGATTTCGTGTGAAATGGAACCTCAATTCGTGCGAAATGCTGCTGATGTCATCCTCTCGGCCTGATTTTTGTTAAATTAATCAAGTTTTAGGTTGATTTTAAGTCTAATACTTTCAAGGCTTTGTTAAAACAGTGTTTCGCTTATTATGTGAGAAAATCAATTCATTTTAACCGTAAAATCTTGTTAATTTTGAAAAAGAAGGTGTAGAAGTCAGATTTTTGATGAAATCAAGCTGAATTTGGTAAGAACTCTTCCTCCTGAGCTCTGATACCACTTGTAGGATCGTTTGCACGACCAAAACGAGTCGTTCAGAAGAGTTCTTGTCAAGATGAGAGGCGGAACCTAACGTATCGACTTTGAAACAGCTTGATATACACTCTAATTGTATTTTCGATTGATATAACAGCTTATTATAGGCAGTAGACACTTCAGCAGCACTTCGGCTCTGGAATCGGAAAGTTACAAACGAAATGATCAAGTCCACTATTTATAGACACACCATTCTGCACGAAACGATTCAAGCGAAATGGCCAGATCCATTTCATATGAAATGGCTACACCATTTCGTGCGAAATGATCCTTTCCATTTCGTGCGAAATGGGCTTTCTAACAAGTTTCTCGTTTTTCGTGCCTTGATCAATCTAATCTATTACAAGACTCGATATAAGACGAAGTCGACAGACATATGCACCAACACCGTCTCGAACAAACCGCAAACATTCAAAATAATCAAGTTCAAAACGATTGGATTCGTGGGGAAGGATTGCCGTCCGATCAAATTACGATCCGATCAGATTGCCATCTGATCGAACTGCAATCCGATCGGATTGCACTTCAGGATTTAACACTTAACAATTTTCAACATGGTTCTATCGGATTGCCATCCGATCGAACCGCAATCCGATCGAACTGCACTCGAACTTTCAACACTTAAACATTTTCAATTTTTCAAGGAACAATGCTTTCCAACGGATTTCTATCCAATCAGATTGCCATCCGATCGAGTATCCATCCTGCTGTGAACTTGTTCTCACTAAGTGTCTTGCCAACCGGATCGTTATCCGATCGAACTGCCGTTCGACCGATCGACCTGAAGGGTAGAGATACTTCTCTATTTTCAAAATGCTACAACAAAAACTTCAAAGCCATCATACACAAACACATCCTTACCAACGAATGTCAATCCAATCGAATGGCCATCAGATCGGATGACCATCCGAACGGATTGACATCCGATCGACTGGCCATCCGATCGGATTGCCATCCGATCGGATTACCAATCGACACTCGGTACTTTTGCACCGTTTTACGCACCGCTCTTCGCTTATGCTATCGTTAACTTTTCAGGCTAATCACTCTAGCGCTCCCTTCAATCCATTTCCATCGTTGTGAGTATACTCGATCCCTTTTTGCTTTATGCACTTTTGGGTGTTACATACGTTACTTATTCTAAATCACATCTATCACACAACGCAAACACTATTTATATGCTGGCCGTTATTGCATGTTATGTGTTACTCGATGAATGCTTGTATGTTATGTTAACACAGTGATTGTTGCCTGACGCCTTAGCAATAATAGTACTATTTGTTTGGACACAACACCTGTCATGGACGGGGGTTGTTAAGGTTACCTCTCACATGTCACGGTGGTGATATGTGTTGCGCATTCTACAACTCGCAGTCTAGTCTGTGCATATTTCATTGTCGATAACTTACTAGCTTCGCATTATACATGATACATGCTGGTTATGCGTAACGATTTCGAACTCTACTATTACTATTAAACTTGTATGCTAACCTTTACACTATGTGTATTGACCTCTATTTTAACGTATGTGGCAGGTGTTTAAGATGCTTTTGCTTGTTACTTGCTGGCATCGAGCTAGGATGGAGTCTAGAAACAAACCTAATAAAAATCTGAGTTGTCGGAACAGTTTGCTTGTTTTTGAGACAATTATCTGTAATAACTATTGTTACTTTATCTTTTAGTAGTATGGGATATTAACATTAAAGATTTGGTAATTTGATAGTTGTTGTGGATTCTCTTGAACAATCTGTTTCGCTCAGTGTCGCGCCCCGATGATTCCGCCATCGGTTGGGGTGTGACACACACACACACACACACACACACATATATATAGAAACGGGATCAGAAGAAAACGCTCAAAAGTGTGAGAACGGTGAGAACGCATCCTGGCCCAACACGTGTCACGCGGCATAGAGAAGGGCGGAGGGGCTTTTTTGTCCTTTCATCTTTTGCTTTTCCAGTTCCGCTTTTCCCAATATTGTTTTAATTTTTGGGGTTTATGATTTTTGGCGTTAACTAAATTTAATAATTAATGGCATTTAATGGTTTCATTGTATTAACATTTTGGCGTTTATGGTGTTTATTCAAATCGTATGCCATTAGAACCCCGGGGGGGGGGGGTCAGGAAATCTATTTGAATGGCGTTTTTCAAGGCGTTTTAAACAAGATGGCCCATTGTTCTATTATTTTTTATATACATTTTGGCGTTTGTGGTATCTTGGCGTTTTACAATTGTTAGATTATATTTCAACCACAGGAAAAAAAAATACAAGCGAAGAAAATAAATTAAAAATCCTAATCGGATCTCTCTTCACAATCTTCACTGTCATCAGTCTCTCTCTTCTTTAATAGTACAAGAACTGTCACCAAATATATGGCGTTTTATGTAAAACTTAACAAACCCATTGGTTTGATTATTTTGCCAGCTCGTCTGTTGAAGTGGCTTTTTTTGTGGATGTTTGGGGACATAGATCTATGACGTGTGGGTGGGTTTTTCGCTTTTTCTTTATCTTGGTCTTCATCTTTATAATCATCCCACTCTTCAGTGTCATTGATCTCTTCTCCTCATCCAAGCCTTCTTCAAGAACAAAAAAAATACAAAATGCCATATGACTGACATCAATATCTTTTTCTTGAATTTTTGTCCATCTCATGCAGCAAAATCTTACTGAGTTACTCCCCTCTGCTAACAATTCATTCAGTGAAACTTCACGAAGAACAATACTGAATATCCAAGAAAGCATATTAGCCATTTTTGATTTTTTTTGGCATTTTACAGTGAGTGGTATTTAGTAGTATTGGCGTTTGTTTTTTTTGGTTTGATCAAATGGAAGTTGCTGAGACGTATCATTTTATAGGATGTCTTTTTGGCGCCTAAGTTAGGCGGTGCATTATTATAATAAAGTATTCGTCTTTTCAGTTATTGTTTGTAGTTATTGTTTTTTGATAAGCTTTATCTCTGAAGTCTGTAACACGTCCCATCCTTTAAGTTTGGCGTTTTAGATTCTAATATAATAAATTTTCCCTATCTTCAGTATTACTGATTTGTAGTTACTGTTTCTAGTTACATTTTCAAGTTTGTTTTTTATTTATTTTATTATTATTATTTTTTTTGTTTTTTTATAATACTTGTCCAAAGTAATTTTATTATGGTTTGGTAATTTTTGTGGCGTTTTATGGCATGTTGGCGTTTTGACAAGCATTTGGCTTTTTGGCGTTTTTATTAGATATGGTGTTATTATATAACAATCAACTGAAAAAGAAAATTAAACAAAATAAATATTGATCTTCCAAATCTTCACTGTCACCAGTCTCTTTCTTCTTTTGAAGCATCTTCACTGGCTGTTTCGACTTTCGTATGATTTTTTTATTTTTGTTTTTTGAAATAGTTTTTTTGTCGCAGTGTGGAAGCACAAAGTCTGAAATCAGCCTCTTTTTGTATAATATTTGGCCATCTCATGTAGCAAAATGTTATTGAGTTTACACCCTTTCATCCAAAATGTTATCTTTTTTGGCGTTTTACCGAGAAAAAGAACGCCACTAAATAAACCATCCTAAAACTGTAAATTTGATCATGCTAAAATCAATGAAGTGTTGCTGTATGGTGATGGACAACATTGTTAATCCTCAGTTAAGAAAGATAACTGACGATGTTGTCCACCTCATACAGCTAAACTTTATTGACAACAAACCTGAGTAATGTTTTTGTATGTTTTGGCATTATAAATTGGAAGAAAGTTGAGGATAAGTCAATAAGATTTTACTCAATGAAATGGTTAATATCTTTACTTAATGATTTTGTCCATTACATTGAGCGAAAGCTTACATACAACCAAACTGAATTTCTAATAAACGTTTTGGGTTAGAAGATATTTGATGTTTGGGTTTTCTGACGTTTATCAGACGAATGACATATATTAAATATGGCGTTTGGGGTTTTGTGTGTGTTTTTAATTGAAAGTCTGAGTTGTTGTATATATAGGATTTTTTGGCGGTTTTTTTAGGCGGGATTTTATTATAATTAAGTTTGGTGTTTTATATCTAATGGCGTTTTTAGTTAGAATGGTGTGTGATTTTTGTTTGGCGTTTTATTTTCATGAGATGGCGTTTTGTTTGGAGTAGTCAAAAGACGCTTTTACCCTTAATGAAGCGCGTACACGTAATAAAATTGATGTTATTTACGAAAACGCCACCGCGCCAATCTAGTCCATAGATTGTTTTGATCGGATGATCCATAAGCGTTCTCACCGTTTACACTTTCCACCGTTTTCTCTAAATCCTGACCCTATATATATATATATGGGCCATTGGATTACATCATCTAAAGATTATTAAACAATTGCAAGATTGTAATTATAATGTTGTAACCTCCCTTTAAATTAATTGACATAAGAGTATTTGCGTCTTTTGTAAATTGCATTTATTAAATAATATAATCAAAATCCCTAAAATCTCGCTAGTTTCTGTATATACAAGATACACAACTGTTAGTGTATACACATGTGTACAGTCTCGCTAGTATTAGTTTATTCAAGATATACAGATTTTAGTTTATACGCATGTGTACAGTCTCGCTAACTATCAGTTTATACAAGATACACAACTGTTGGTTTATACACATGTGTACAGTCTCGCTAACTATCAGGTTATATAAGATACACAACTGTTAGTTTATACACATGTGTACAGTCTTTTATACATCTGTGTATTATATTCAAAAATTGTTACATATGTGTATATTAAAAACATATAGTATATTATGCTTGCGCACAAGTAGATTCATATAAAACCTATGAAATTAATGAAAACGATACATATCATATGTATGAAAAAATAAATAACTTCATCACATATTTAAAAAAAAAGAGTTAATGCCCAAAAATAATTACAATTTCAATCTCAGAGAAAATTTTCAATATTTATTGAAAATTATAAAAAGTCAAAAACAATATATTATGATATATATATATATATATAGAGAGAGAGAGAGATAATAAAAGAAAAACAATATTAAAGCTAAAATTAAATCAAAATCTATGGATAAAGAAATGATAGAGAAATAATTAGGAAAGAGAGATAGAGAGAGAGAGTTAAGAGAGGAGAAAATTAAGGGATTTTAAGTAAACATACTTGGTTAATGTCAATCACAACCTTTTAATCTAAAAAATGATCAAGGGTCAATATTAGTTCATACAGTTCACTCTCAAGAAGTTGTTCACTCTTGAACCTAATCATATATATATATAGGAAGGTTAACGTACATTACGGCTTAACGCACATCACGTACGACAGGTAATTACACATGTTCATTTTAAAATCACGCATGTTATAACTCAAAAATCCAAAATCACGCATGTTAAAACACAACCACGCATATTGAAAACATTAATCACGCATGTTATAGAACAAATCACGCATGTTGTTGTACGTGAAGTACGTTAAGCCGTAATGTACGATATACTTTATATATATATATATATATATATATATATATATATATATATATATATATATATATATATATATATATAGTTGAGTTCATTTCAAAACTCTAAATAAGTATAGAACTTTCAGAACTCCTAATAAACAATCATTTTATATATAAGTTTTTGTATTTAGTATCTTTTTATCATCTATTATATGTATTTCTTTGATTACATACATGTTAAAAGTAGTTTACATATATTTAATTGCCAAAATTATATATATGTGTCATAACTAATTACATATATGTAAAAAAACTAGTTTACATATGTGTAATTATAAAATTACATATAAAAAATGATAAAATTACTCTTAACATGTATGTAATCGTAAAAATACACATAATAAATGATAAAATTATCCTAAACATAAAAATATATAAATAAAAAGATTGTTTATTAGGAGTTCTGTAAATATTTATGGTTCTGAAATGATCCTCTCCCTATATATATAGTGAAGAGTTTAAATAAAAAAGGCTCTTAACGTGCAATGGTACACGACCACCAATACAACATGCGTAACTATGCAAATAATGTGCGTAATATGGCTAACCCAACCCATGCATAATTATGCAAATTACATGCGTAATTAGGGTTTAGCCCAACCCATGCGTAATTATGTATTATAACGTTGTTGTTGCTCTCAAGTGTTGTGGATTCAGTAACAAATGCGGGATTACGGTTTGAATTTCACGCAAACTCCTATCTTGGTTGACAATAACTCTGCTATCTCTATAACTCACAATCTGGTAAATCATTCGTGAACTAAAGACATAGACGTTAGGCATCACTTTATTCGTGATCGTGCGGAGAAAGGGTTAATTGAGGTGGTTAGGGTTGACACGCTTGACAATTATGCTAACCTTTTTACAAAGACATTTCATCGGACTAGATTCGAAGATCTAGTCCGCATAATCGGTATGATTAACCCAGAGTAGGGTTCTCAAAAGCCCACATTGAAGCTTTAGTTTTAATTTTAGTTTGTATGTTGGATACCAAGCGAAGAATGTCAAGTTAATGCTATTGTATCCCTGGTTCTTAATGATAATATTCAGGCACCTGATCCCTGATCTACCTCTTCACGAGGATGTGGATCCGTATCGATAAGATGAAATGGCGTGACGTATTTTCATGGATTGTAAGAAAGCTACTCCATCCATTCATGCTAATGCTCTTCCGACGAATACTCCTTTGCTTGGTGCAATTGATCAAGAAGAGAATTATGATGCAACAACTGACTCAACTTAGAATGAAATTTTGAACTGAGTAGTACAGTTGTTTGAGGCGGTTGCCGATGGGGATGCTCCAATTCATGTTCACTAGCCAGTGGCTGTTCAACCTCCGGTTGATCTTCAACAGCCACTGGTTGTCATAGACGAACCAGTTGCGGAAAAACCAGTTGTAGATGAGCATGTAGCCGGTGAACCTGTTGTTATGGAACCTGTACAAGAACAAATTCATGAACCAGTAGAAGAAGGTCATGTAGATGCTAGTGAGGCTAGTAATGTTCAAGAGGATGTTGAAATGGAAAATGTTCAAGAAGATGTTGAAGCTGAACGTATGGATCCGAACTTCGACATAAATTTCGATACAATTTTTGAAGACATTGATGCTGCATTGGAGTCTAATGCTCCTACTTCGAGTTCGTTGAAGGGTAAAGGAAAGATTGATGATGATGATCCCATGATGTTAAGCGAAAAAAGAGTATCAAAAGTTGGTGAAAATGGATTTGACCGGGAAATTGTCTTAGGAAGGTCAAGATAAACTTTTTATGTTTAGAAGCAAAGTCGAATCATTCAGTCCCTCTTCTGAGTGCGCTATGCGCTTGGCTATTTGGAATGATAAATTAACAGATCTTAGTACTTTGTCTTTTGACTCATCCGACAGTGATGATGAAAGATGTTGCCGCTGTTAGTCAAAAGAAGCAGATAAAGACTTATAAGCGTCAGAGAGTTGGTGAAGGCTTGAGTGCTTCTGCTAATCCTAGAACTTCAAGTGCATATTTGTGTCAGATATAGCTTCTACAACTGCGGTAATTATTGTTGTCATCATTGGAATTTCTACTTCTCCCATCACTGCTGCGATTCCTATTCCAAGCTCTATGGAATCTATTTTAGTTATAAGTGTTGTCAGTCAGTCACCTCCTATTGTAAGTACTACTTCTCATGTGATTACATCTGCTATTCCTACATCACAGTTGTTCAGTTCATTTCCAGCTTTACCGAGTTCTGGAAATTTGTTTGCTACCTCGTTTAGCTCTAGAGTTAGCATGACTTCTGCTCCACCAGTATTTGTTGGAATGCCGCCAGGTTCTCTTCAATTCTTTATGCGTCCAAGAGATCAGAGATTGTCTGACCCTAGGTTAAAGACACCAGCTGCTCAAAAGCCACATGGTGTGCGCTCTAAAATTGATGTGGGTCCAAGAATTCCAACTGCAAGGCCTGAAGGTCCAAGACCTCGTGCTACAGGTGAACCTAGTAATATTGAATGTCCAACTTTTCCTGTCTAGGTGCACAATAAGTTTGCAGAAGTGCATAACTTCTTGGCTGAACAAACAAAGACTATTCGTGCCAATCAAGATCTGATCAAAGCACAGCAAAAAACCATCAATTAGCTACGAAAGAAATCTGAAGCTCATGAAAAACATCTTATTGGGATGACTGCTACTTTGAATCATCAAGCTCACCAGTTGTCTATTCTCATTAAGCACGATGTCGCTTCTTTTGCAAGACATCAAGAACTTGTTGTTGCAAATGAACAAATTCAAAGAATAGTTTCTGAGCTTGTGGAGCTATTTACTCCTCAAGGGGAGAGTAACACCAATAGATAACTGCAAGTTCAAGCTTTGTGCAAACTTAATGAGCTTAAGAAGATACAAGATGATCTTGAACGTGACAAGGATCCTAACGCTTCACAGCTGAGGGAGCAGCCAAGTAGCACACAAGCTACGGAAACTGCAACCGATGCTGCAGTTGAGGGGAGTCCAGTAGTGGAGCTGGTGGGGGATAAAGGCAAAAGTCCAGTTCTGGCTGAAGCGAGTTTGTCAAGCCTGTCTGATGAATCTGGTGATGAAGATACAACTGTTGAACATTATCTGACAAATGAAGATCTTGATAAGGAAGATGTGGTTGAAGGAATTGTAGAGGATTGGAAGTCTGATGACGATGTCGTTGGAAGTATTGACCACGTGGAGATTTGCAAGGGTGAAGATATTGTGTACACCATGGAAAATGTCGACACAGTTGAATTTTCCGATGTCGACTTCGAAGAGTTCAGAGAACATATTTACAATGATAAACCCGTTGAAGAAGTTTCCAACCCTGAAGAGGTCCTAGAGGAAGCCAGAACAGTTTTACACAAGTGGCTAATGGCGCTTCCACCAGATCTTGCACAAAAGAAAAGATACATTAAAACAAGAGGTGAGTATTCTGGTCAGGTAAGAAGTTGGGACTTCGATGAACCACATAGGTTGATAATGATAAAAAGAACCGATGGTGTGTAATACTTCTGAAGACTCTTCCTACGCATGATCTACATCATCTAGCTTAGCTAGATCTAAATAATCCGCCGACAATCTTGTGGCTGAAAGTCGGAATAGCAGGTGGAATATGTTCACGCCAGGTGTCGGTAGGTGTGTGAAAAGAAAAGATAAGATTAAGTGAAAATGTATTTACAAGATGGTGTACAAGCCTGCAAGATGCGTGAGGAAGATTCCAATGCGTCAGTTCAACCTTGACGGTTTGGCAGGAATCAAGTATTGATATGTTGATGGGAAGACGGGTGAAGCGGTGATTACCAAGAAGAAAGTCACGGATGAAATTATCAAGATTTTGGATCCGGTGTGGCTTGTTAACTTTAAGTTGGAAGATTTAAGGAAGCTTAAAAGGCATTCTCTGCAGTACCTTGAAGAAGATCGAGAGCTGGCTCTTCAATACATCAGCGTTGTACAATTTTGTGTGAAGAATTAGGTCTCTGCAGGAAGATCGTTCTCAAAGCAAAATTGAAGATTATTACAAGTTGTTGAAGATCCACGCACTCATCAAGGGGGAGTCTGTAAATGCACTGAAGTATGATGAAGTGCAGTATTTACCATGTTGAAGAGTTCTGAGGTTCTTATTATAAACTTGTAAAAGTTGGTTAAATTAGACAGTCTGAATTTGTTAAGGCATGTAATGATTCCAAATTTGTGATCCATGTATTGGTTATTACACCCAATCGATGGCGGAAACATCGGAGTGAGACGATCACAAGATTGCTCATAGCTTCATAACACTAATTTGTGATAATAATAATTAATGAAGATTTCATAAATACTAAAATGGCATCCATTGTTCCAAAAACCAAATACAATCAAATTGTAGCAACATAAAAACATGAGAAATTGTTTACTAAGGTGTGTATCTAAGTACATCCTAATCTTGTTTCTTCTTCTCATCGTCTATAAACCTGCAACATGTATTAAAATAACGATCAACAAATATGTTGGCGAGTATACAAGTTTGATACATAGCATAATAATGAAAAATTTTTAAGTGTACTCATATCCAACATGATAAATGTATACTAGTTACGAATATGTTGAACGCGTGTAAACTATATGTCAAACCAGAGTTTAACGCAATCGTGATTATCAAACATCGTCGAACGAAGAGGGTGTAATGTGTTTTACTTAACAATACCTCAAGAATACAGGCGGGACGTTAATCCTATAGCGCTATAATTGTTAAGGTAGGCTTGCAAAGTTAATGAGCATATAGACACAATGTATACAGAGCATAAGAGTCTAACAAGTATAACATGTTTTCATGTTTAATTATGGATAGAGTTTGATTGAATAAACAAGTTTCATAGTGTTGCGTGTTTTTGTATAATGTACATGTTGCACCCAAAGTGATAAAAATGAAAATGGGATCGAATATACTCACAGTTTTGCGTAGGGTCCCACGAAAACCGAGAGTTAAGTTGATGAAGTTTCGGACACCGAAGTTACCCTGAAATGGGTAAACATAAGTGTAAGTATTCTGTTGTAAAGAAGATTCGGATCAGATTGTAAAACAAAAGAAAATACGAAACAAGATGGTTAACATATCGTTTTCGGACGAAAGGGCCTTTCGTACGAAAGGGCATGTGCCTTTCGTATGAATGGGTGTTCGCTTTCAGACGAATGAGCTGTTTAAAACGCATAAAACTTATTGTGTACACAGGTTTAAACGTAAATAGTAAGTAGCTGTTAATCAAATCGAAAACAGAAAGTAGAATGGTCAAACAATTAAGTGATGTCGACCCAGGTGTGCCAACACGACATGGAAATAGTGAACTAAGTGTCGGAGGCTGGACGGGGTTTACTCACTTTGTGACTAGTAAACTTTTTGGGGTTCATCGCTGAAGAACTGATGTAAAACAGTATTGAAATCGAAAACAGATTATCTGTAAACTGTCACTTTCGTACGAATGGGCAATGCCCTTTCGTACGAATGGGCATGCTTACTCGGACGAATGTGACTGTTTTGTTGAAAAACATATGTTAGATCCCTCCAAAACAGATTATTTCTTGGTGTAAATTAACCCTGATGCAAACCCTTAACTATAGAATGAGTTGAGGGTCTGATGGGTTCCAGATTCCATCAAGATCGTACAATAATCAAAATGAAAATTATGAACAAGTTGTAAAATGTTTAAAATTTATGAATCTTGATTCGAATCTCATATATGTGATGCTCCAACAGCAGTTTGCCCAGGCAAACTAGTAGAAACCATCTTTGAGATAGGTTGAATCAAGAAGATTTTGCAAAAGTGTTTCAAGAAATCAAGCAGTGATGTAAGAATTATGGTAAAGTAATGAGAAAGATGAAAGAATCATACAAAATGCTTCTAATCACGAGCAAGAAGGTTTAGAGTGTTCTGAAAAGAGTTGGTGAAATGTACGAAGAAGGAGTGAAGCAGTACACCTATTTATAGGTGTAGGGTGAAATTAGGGTTTCCGACAAGTTCATACGAGTGTGCATTTTGGGACGAGAGTGCCCACTTCGTACGAATGGGTCACTTCGTACGAGTGGGGCTTCCCCTTTCCCTTCGAGGTTCAAGTTCGATTATATTATATGTTTTAACTAGTTTTACGTGTAACGAGCATAACATGTATTGTGCAATTATGAAATATATATAATATAGAGTTTAATATAGCGATTGTGAGTATAACGTGAATAACATGAATATGAATAAAATACATGCATTTTCATTATGATCAATTGTCTCGGATTACAAAGTGAAACGAGATAGAATACAACAAGAGTACAAGTGTCTAAAATTAGAATTTACAACAATACTTGGTAAATCGGGAAAGTACAAAAGTGCGAAGCGTTATAGTCTCCCCTACTTTAGGAGATTTCGTCCTCGAAATCTAAGAGGAAAGCTAAATGAAGAGATGTGGATGCTTGGTCTTCATCTCGCTCTTGAGTTCCCAAGTGAATTCGACACCATGCTTTCCTTCCTATCGAACCTTGACTATGAGAATTCTGTTGCACCTAAGCTGCTTGGGTCCTCGATCTATGATTTCGACCGGTTTTTCCACAAAGTGAAGAGTCTCGTTGATTTTCAAGTCGTTGATAGGAACTTGAAGTCCTTCTTCAGCTAAGCACTTCTTGAGATTCAAGACGTGAAACGTTGGATGAACGTTGCTGAGTTCTTGAGGTAAGTCGAGTCGATATGCCACTTTGCCAATCCTCTCAAGTATCTTGAAAGGACCAACAAAGCGCGGAGCAAGTTTTCCCTTTCTACCAAAACGGATTACTCCTTTCCAAAGAGATACCTTGAGTAGTACGTGATCACCGACATTGAACTCTAATGGTTTGCGTCTTTTATCTGCGTAGCTCTTTTGTCTGCTTCTAGCCTTAAGGAGGTTGTCACGGATTTGAAGAATTTTATCCGTCATTTCTTGAATAAGCTTAGGGCCAGCAATTTGAGCGTCGCCAATCTCGTTCCAACAAATCAGAGATCGGCACTTGTGACATATAATGCCTCAAACGGAGCCATTTGAATACTGGAGTGATAGTTGTTGTTTTACGAGAACTCAATCAAAGGTAAATGTACATCCCAATTACCACTGAAGTCGATAACACAAGAGCGAAGCATGTCCTCTAGGGTTTGGATAGTACGTTCAGTCTGTCCATCCATTTGAGGATGAAAAGCTATACTGAGATTCAAGTGAGTACCCATAGCGGTGTGGAATGTTTGCCAAAGACGTGAGGTGAAACTACCATTGCGGTCAGAGATAATGTCAATGGGTATACCATGACAACATATGACCTCATCCGTGTAGATTCGAGCTAGTTTCTCAACGTTGAAATCGTCGCGAATGGGGAGGAAGTGAGCGGATTTGGTCAAATGGTCAATGATAACCCAGATGCTATCATGAACAGAAGGTGTGCGAGGAAGTTTGGTTATGAAGTCCTTAGAAATGCTATCCCATTTCCAAACTGGGATTTCTGGTTGTTCGAGTAGACCAGAAGGATGCTGATGCTCAGCCTTGACTTTCGAGCAAGTGAGACATTTTGAAACAAAGGTGGTGATGTCTTTCTTCATACCAGACCACTAATAGGATGTACGAAGATCATGGTACATCTTATCAGCACCAGGATGAATCGAGTATCGTGATTTATGTGCCTCCTTCATTATAAGTTCACGAAGTTCATCACGATTTGGCACCCAAACGCAATCAAGATAGTATTGGAGTCCATCAGATTTCATCGTGAGTTGGTTTTCAGCACCACAATTCATCTCTTTAGACAAATTTTCCTCGTTGACTGACAAATCTTGAGCTTCACGAATGCGAGTATGAAGATCGCTAACAATTTGAGAACAACGGGTGCTACTAAAACGAGTCTTGCGACCGAGAGCGTCGGCCACGACATTCGCTTTGCCAGGGTAATAGCGAATTTCGCAGTCGTAGTCATTGAGTAATTCCACCCAACGACGTTGACGCATGTTTAGTTGGTTAAATATATGTAGTAGGCTCTTATGGTCGGTGAAGACCACACACTTGGTACCATACAGGTAGTGTCGCCAAATCTTTAACGCAAAAAACAACTACGCCAAGCTCGAGATCGTGGGTAGTGTAGTTCTTCTCATGTATTTTTAGCTGCCTCAAAGCATACGCGGTGACCTTATATCATTGCATGAGAACATAACCAAGACCACGGTTTGATGCATCGCAATATACAACGAAATCATCGTTTCCATCAGGAAGAGCAAGAACAGGAGCATTGCAAAGTAAGTCCTTAAGCGTTTGAAAGGATTCTTATTGTTCGGGACCCCAAATAAAAGGTTTTTCTTTCTAAGTCAGCAAGGTGATGGGAATGAAGATTTTTGAAAAATTCGAGATGAATCGACGATAGTAACCCGCCAATCCTAGGAAAGAACAAATTTTTTACAGAGATTTAGGTGCGATCCAATTCACTGCTTCGATCTTTGAGGGGTCAACATGAATTCCTTTTTCACTTATGACGAGTCCAAGGAATTGAACTTCTTTGATCCAGAACTCACACTTAGAAAACTTTGCGTATAGATGTTTGCCACGTAGGAGTTCAAGAATGAGGTGCAAATAACGTTCGTGTTCAGCTTGAGTTTTCGAATAAATGAGAATGGCGTCAATGAACACGATTACAAAATGATCCAAATAAGGTTTATACACATGATTAATATCATTAAATGAAAACGATTACAAAATGATCCAAACAAGGTGTGTCACACCCTGACTTATGCGGAAGCGTGTTACGTGTGACTTGCTTAATATCATTGCATTCAATTATACCAAACAACTAAATGATTAAAACCATGATGTTCATCCATAAATATAATTCAAAATATTACAGACTACACTGTTTGACATCAACCAAGACTTCGAGTTTAAAACACAAACCATCCAAATATTTAAAGTTCCATGAAGGACTTGACAAATACATTGATAAAACAAGGCTTTGAAGTGTTTGTCTTATCTAGGATAAGACATCCATTTCAAACCCTACAATAAGTGCAGATGACATCATTTATTGTAGACACAACTTGAAAACCTTGAACGTCCGCCAGATCCATTCTCAATTTCTGAAATACATGTAGTTTGAAAACATCAACAAAAGTTTAGCGAGTTCATGTGTTATGTATGTGTGCACGAATAATCCTTGTAAACATTTGTAAGTATGTATTTGTAAACCGGTATGAAAGCATCTATGAACAGATCGATTAATGATTTGCAAGGTATGGTGCAGGAAGGCTCAAACCTAGCGGATTTTGTACCGGGCTTCCAGTTGGAAGACATAGTCACCACCTTCGGCCACTTCCGGCCCAGGGGTGGGGCTCGCAACACCCAAATAGATCTATCACTCATGTTCCCCGGTCCTTATACGGGGATTAATGGTCTTAAGCATTGTATCCACCACTCACATGATCTAACAGTTCATTCCTTAGCTAACCATACCATAGGTAATCGTTTGTAAACAATTGTAACATGTATTTCACCCCCGAAGTTATAAACTGAAAACAGTTAAAAGAAAAGGGGGACATGAACTCACAATCTTGCGTCCTACAAACTGATGTAACTGAAAGCTTCTCCTCGGTCACACGACTACCTACACACGTGCTACATTCTATTAGACGGATGGGTCATGCCTCGGATTTTAATCTTAATTAGTATCCTTGAGTTACATTTTTGATGTAATAAATATTATTCCAAAGTATATAATTATTTGTTAAAATAATAATATTTCATCTTAAATTATATCTATTAATTATTGGAATATTTGTTAAAATAATATATTTTAACTTATTTGTTTTGTAATCCTTCCATGAATATTTTCCCCAAGGATGGGTATACCTATACTTGTATTTTTGGACTTGTGTATTTTGCCAAGTATTGGTGGCGTATTTCGGTGTGTATTTGTACGTACCAGAATACGTATTCTTATTGTATTTATTAAGTATTCTTATACTTAATTTTTG
Organism: Helianthus tuberosus; assembly: GCA_030545235.1. Lineage (NCBI taxonomy): Eukaryota > Viridiplantae > Streptophyta > Magnoliopsida > Asterales > Asteraceae > Helianthus > Helianthus tuberosus. Next base: position 66,147,940 of record CM060408.1, on the reverse strand, counting down.
TATTTAAACTTTCCGGAATATTATTTTTAATAAAAATCACCAATATATACATTCTTAAAATACATATATTTTAAGAAAACTTTTATAGAAAATTATCTATAATTCATTCTTGGCAAAAATAATTATATTTCATATAAACCTCAAAAAGAATATATTTTCAATATTAACTTAGAAAATATTTATAGATCCATTTTTCACCCCAAAAATAATATATTCTAATTTGTTTAGGAAAACATATTTTCTTCAAAATAATATACCTTCTAATAATTCAAGAAAATATATATATATCCTTTTCTATTAAAAACAAATGTTACTTCTATTTGCCAAAAATATGATATATTTTTGTAACACCTGTAAAAATTATAATTTCCGTTTCTTTGGTTTCCAAAATACCGTTTTAACTTATTTGTCAAAATATATATGAACTCAATTCCGGAATATATATTTATAATCCATATTCCTTGTTTGGTTTGTCAACTTTTGGGTATAAATTATGTATTCATTTCCTTGGAATTTTGGTAATATTTTGTGTTATAATTTTTGGTATTTTGGTAAGTTATATTATTTCAAGTCCTAAAATAATATAACTAACACATAATATACAAGTAATCACACAAATTGTGACATCTAAATATATATTTTTTCTTAAACACATATTTAGTCACTTTTATTTATCAAAAACAACCTCCAACATTTATAATTTTTGTAACAAAGTTTATGGCAAATTTTATATGAAAAACCATGGTTAAAATTTACTTAACACTTGTTTAAAAATATTTTTCTAAGTGTTTAAATTCTAGAAAAATTTTGCCATAGTTTCCCCTTAAAAATGGAGGTTTCCATGCTTTCAAAGCATATCATTTTCTTTTAAAATCATCACCAATCAACAACAATTCAATCAACACTTACCATGTGCCAAAATCTTACAATTTTCACTACATCATGAACTTGAAATTTCGTAAAAACTTGTAGTAACTTACCATGTTAATTAGTAGACTTAGTTACCCTTTAAAGCATGGTTGTTTGTTTATAAATCATCTTCTTGAAAATTTAGTCTTTCACAACTTATAAGGTGATTTTTCTAAAAATCATTCTTTTGATTTTTTCTTGTTAACAACATATTTCTATACTTGATTTAACACTAAAAACATGGTTAATTTCTTTAAAAATCATGTCTATGTAAATCTTATATATAAACTTGGTTTCTTGAGAAAATCATCTTTGAAATCATCCTTCTACAAGACTTACATTAAGTTTCAATCATCATCATTCAAAAAAACAATTTCATCTTTCAAGTTCATGCAAAGGGATGATCATCTTGATTTCACAAGATCCATCCTCTCACTTGCTAGATCATGTGTTTAATCACAATCTAGCAAGTTTCTTATGATGTTTAACATCATAAACACAAGTAATCAACAATCAAGATTCACACATACACTAAAACAACATATATTCTTATGATTTTAAGGTTTATGTGAAGAGTTATCTTCTTGTTCATTCATGATCTTCATGTTTAATAACTTACACATTCTTTTAACCAACATTATAAGAAGTAAAATGAAGTTTCAAGAGTCTTACTACTAGCACAAGGCTAGGGAAGAAACCAAATATGAAGAAGATGATAAACTTGGTGGTTAAAAGTTCTTGAGAAAGGTCCTTCAACTTCTAATGGCTCCAAGTTCCTTAGTTTAGCTCCTAGCACCTTTGTGTCACTTGGGAATGGATGATCAAGACTTGAAAGTGATGGGGATGGTGTGGTTGTTCTCGGCCGAGACCAAGAGAAGGAGGGAGAAAGAGAGTTGAGTGTTGAAGTGTTTGTGAAATGTGAGATTATGAGGGACTTGTGGTCTTTAAGTAACACTTCTCCAACATGTGCTTAACCCTTGTATATTATGCCTCTAAAGTTACAACAAGATCAAATAAACAATGTAAACAAAATCAAGGGTGGGGCCACCCTTGTGACCGTCGCCAATGGGGGGGGGGGTATAGGGTTGGGTTTCAATTGAATTGTTAGTTAGATTGTTTAGTTAGATTTCAAGTGTAAGTTAGTGTTATATATGTGTTATGTATTATAAGATGTGTTATGATGTTCGGTGATCATAACTAGCTCGGAAATGACAAAACAATGATTCTAGTGAAAATTTAGTGTTTCGGGTAGTGTCCGGTTGTTCGGTTGGTTACCGGTTCGTTAAGGTGCTAAATTACGCAGTTTAGTGTGCTTTATGTTCCCTTTTGTGACAGTTTTGATTCCCAACACCTAGGAAGGTATTCTGGACAATTAAACCATAATTCTGCATCATATTATGTTGTTAAAAAGCTGATTTTTGCTGAAAATTGCAGAATTCTGCAGTTTGGGTGAGTTTTAGGCACTTTCCGGCACTTAAACTATCACTAGGAAGGCAGTTTTATGATCTCTACTTTCCTACACACTATACTAGTGTAACTCTTGGTTTCTGGCTCATTCTGTGTCTCAATATCATGTCTGTCTGAGTACTGAACTCCCGTTAGTACTTCTAGTTAGTCTAATAACTATGTTAACTTTGTTTCGTGCATCATTTGAATCATAAAGTGTTGCATGCAATAATGATATGACATCATGCAATATGTGATGCACTTGTATGTATATGACAATAATCAGAAAGCATTCATGTCATTAATTTAAATCTAGCACAATCATTAAGCTACAAATTACTGTTTAACTATTGTACAGATACACGGAAATTTGACAGTTGTCACATTCTCCCCCCGTTAAGAAAATTTCATCTCGAAATTTTAAGCTGCGCTATCGGTTGCAGGGGAGTTAGGAAACAAATGCGGATACTTTGATCTCATACGATCTTCACGCTCCCAAGTAAATTCTGGGTCGTGACGTGAGTTCCATCGAACCTTGACAAGCTTAACACTACTCATCCGAGTCTTGTTAACTTTCCAGTCTGTAACCTCAACAGGTTCTTCAGTAAAGTGGAGAGTGTCGTCTATATGCACTTCATCCGCAGGAATGATAACTGTTTCTTGAGTTGGGCTTTTCTTCAGGTTTGACTCATGAAATGTATCGTGAACACCGTTTAGTTCCTATGGTAGTTCCAACTTGTACGCTACGGTACCAACCCTTTCCAAAATCCTGAATGGCCCAATGTAACGTGGGTTTAACTTGCCACGTTTCCCAAATCGTGCTACACCTTTCCAAGGTGAGACTTTCAACAAAACCATGTCTCCTACTTCGAATTCCAAGGGTTTTCGTCTTTGATCTGCGTAACTCTTTTGTAGATCACGAGCCGCCTTGATGCGCTCTCGGATCTGCATGATCTTGTCAGTTGTTTCTTGGACTAGTTCGGGGCCAACCATCTGTCTATCTCCAGCATCTGCCCAACACAACTGTGAGCGGCATTTACGGCCATAGAGAGCTTCGAACGGTGCGACTTGAATACTTGTATGGTAGCTGTTATTGTAGGGAAACTCAACTAGAGGTAGGTGAGTATCCCAACTGCCACCCAAATCTATCACACATGCGTGGAGCATGTCTTCTAGTGTTTGAATAGTTCGCTCGCTTTGACCGTCTGTCTGCGGGTGAAAGGCCGTACTCGGATTCAACTGAGACCCAAAGGCTTCCTGAAAGGATTGCCAAATCCTTCAGACAAACCGTCCATCTCTATCAGATATTATCGAGATAGGCACTCCATGACGTGCTACTATCTCCCTGAGGTAAAGCTCAGCTAGCTTCCCTGTGCTATCTTTCTCTTGAATCGGTAGAAAGTGCGCAAACTTTGTCAGTTGGTCCACTATTACCCAAATCATATCATGTCCTCTAGGAGTTCTGGGTAACTTTGTTATGAAGTCCATCGAAATATGTTCCCACTTCCACATGGGTATTTCAGGCTGTTGCAGAAGACCTGAAGGTTTCTGATACTCGGCCTTAACCTTAGCACATGTTAGGCACTTCCCAACATAAATGGCAACGTCACTCTTGAGTCTTGGCCACTAATAATAATCTTTCAAATCTTGGTACATCTTGTCCGATCCTGGATGGATCGAGTACCTTGACTTATGGGCTTCGTTGAAAATAACCTCTCTAATACCACCAATAAGCGTAACCCAAATGCGTCCCATGAAATACAAGGTTCCTTCCTAGTTAAGCACCAACTTCTTCTCCATTCCTCGGAGATATTCAGCCTTAAGTCCTCCTTCTTAAAAGCTTCATTTTGCGTGGCACGTATACGTGAAGTGAGATCCATCTGAATAGTCATTTCTAAAGCCCGAACCCTTATGGGCTTAATCCTTTCCTTTCGACTTAAGGCGTCTGCTACCACATTTGCCTTTCCAGGATGATACTTGATCTCGCAGTCATAATCATTCAGCAACTCAACCCATCGTCTCTGTCATATATTAAGCTCTTTCTGATCAAATATGTGCTGTAGGCTCTTATGATCCGTGAAAAGAGTACCATACAGATAATTTCGCCAGATCTTCAAGGCAAATACCACTGCACCTAGCTCCAAGTCATGAGTGGTATAGTTCTTCTCATGAACTTTCAGTTGGCGTGAAGCGTAAGCGATAACCTTTTGGCGTTGCATGAGCCCACAACCCAATCCCTGACGCGAAGCGTCACAATATACCACGAAGTCTTCGGTGCCTTCGGGTAGGGAGAGTATAGGTCCATCGCATAGCTTGTTCTTGAGCAGCTGAAAGGCTTCTTCTTGCTTGTCTCCCCATTCGTACTTCTTGTCCTTCTGAGTAAGGGAGGTCAGCGGTTGAGCTATCTTGGAGAAATTCTCGACGAACCTGTGATAATAACCCGCTAACCCTAAAAACTGTCGGATCTCAGTCGGCATCTTGGGAGTTTCCCAGTTCTTGATTGCCTCAATCTTTGTGGGATCCACATAAATACCATTCTCGTTTACCACGTGGCCGAGGAACTGCACCTCGCGTATCCAAAAATCGCACTTCGAGAACTTAGCGTAGAGCTTTTCCCTCTTTAGTAGCTCTAGAATGGATCTGAGGTGTTGCTCATGATCTTCCTTCTTCCACGAATAAATCAAAATATCATCGATAAATACGATCACAAATTTATCGAGATATGGCTTGCACACTCGGTTCATCAAATCCATAAACACTGCCGGCGCGTTAGTCAGCCCAAACGGCATCACTAGGAACTCATAGTGTCCATAACGAGTTCTGAAGGCAGTCTTCGGTATACTCTCTTCTTGAATCCGCAACTAATGATAACCCGATCGAAGATCAATCTTGGAATAGTAGCTTGATCCTTGCAGTTGGTCGAATAAATCATCAATCCTCGGCAAAGGATACCGATTCTTGATGGTTAGCTTGTTCAGCTCCCGGTAGTCGATGCACATTCGAAAGCTACCATCCTTTTTCTTGACGAACAACACTGGAGCTCCCCAAGGCGAGAAGCTCGGCCTTATGAATCCCTTGTCCAATAACTCATGAAGCTGCGTGGATAACTCCTGCATCTCTGATGGTGCAAGTCGGTAAGGTGCCTTGGCTACAGGCGCGACGCCTAGAACTAAGTCAATGTGGAACTCGACTTGTCGCTGCGGAGGTAATCCTGGAAAGTCTTCGAGGAAAACTTCAGGATATTACCTTACCACAGGGATATCTTCAAGCTTCGGCTCTTCGGCTTCCTTATCCACAACATGAGCTAAGAAGGCAATGCATCCTTTACGTAGACACTTTTGTGCTTTCATACAACTAATAATCCGTAAAGGCGTATCACGCTTCTCTCCGTGAATCACGATCGTCTCTTCATTCACCATCAGAATGCGAATGATCTTCTCATGGCACACTATCTCTGCACGATTACTCGACAACCAATTCATCCCAATTACGACATCGAAACTTCCCAAATCGACTGGCAGGAGTTCTATCAAAAACTCACGCTCTCCAAGATCTATAACAAAACCTCTAATCACCTCATTAGCTTCTACTAGCTTTCCATTAGCCAGTTCTATCGAATACGGGACGTCTAACTTACTTGCAACTAAACCAAGTATATTCTTAAAGTCTAGAGATACGAAGCTAGAATCGGCATCAGTATCAAACAGCACAGATGCATAACGTTGATTAATAGGGAACGTACTAGTAACCATGTTTGGATCCTGGCGTGCTTCCCTAGCTCCAATGGTGAACACCCTTCCACGTGCTTGATTATTTTTGGGGCAGTCCCGCTTAAAGTGCCCCATATCACCGCAACCATAACATCCTTGGCTGCGTCCATTCCCATTGCCACCGTGGTTGTTGTTGTTGTGTCCTCCATGGTTTCTATTTCCCGCCTGATTCCCGTTTCCACCACGTTTCTAATTACCATTCTGATTTCCATTACCACCTCAATTACCATTACCATTTCCATCTTGTCCTCCATTTCCATGACCCGCCTCATACCAGCACGTTTCCCTAGAATGCCAAATCCTTCCACAGTTGCCATATTTCCTATACCTGCACTGACCTGCATGATGAAACTGGCATACATCACACTTTGGTAGGGTACCCATGTACCCTTTTCCCTTGTTTTCAATACTTGCAGCGCCAGTCTGTGCCTCAGCTGGCGGATTAGCATCTCTTCGCTTGTTGGCATTGTTGTTGTTCGCTCGGGTGCCTTTCTTGAAGTTAGTGAACTTTCTTTTGTTATCCCCAGATGACTCCACATGAGTCTCTTTCTTCTTTGATTCAGAAATTGAGAACTTTCCCAACCTAACTGCTTCTTCAGTAAGCGCCACACTTAAGTCGATTGCCTCAGAAATTGTTGGAGGCTTGGACACTGTTACCATGCTCAGAATCTGAGGTGCCAATCCCTAGATGAAACGTTCTATCCTTTTAAACTCCAGCTCCACCAAATATGGAACAACTCTCGACAAATCATGAAATCTCTGAACATATTCCGCCACCTTCGGACCTTCCATTTTCAAGTTCCAGAATTCCGTTTCCAACTTCTGGATTTCTGCTCTAGAATAATACTTTTTGCACATCAACTCTTTCAGTTCATTCCACGTCAAAGCATACGCAGCAACCTCACCCAAAGTCTGCACCTGTAGGTTCCACCACGAGAGTGCCCCGTCAAGAAACAACCTAGAAATGTATGTAACTCTTTGCTCTGGAGCACATTTACTCATTCTCAAAACAGAGTCCGTCTTCTCCACCCAGCGTACGAAGGCGATAGCACCCCCAGTGCTATCGAAATTTAGGGGCTTGTAGTCCAAGAACTTTTTATAGGTACAGCCTGTACACAAGCAACATCATTCACATAAAGCATTAGCAAAGCACACTTGGAAATATCCAAACGAGTTGTAATGTGTCTTAGGTGACTAATCATTACCGATTGGTGGGTTATTCCCTGAGGTACCCCTGCTATGTTCGGAGCGAAGGGCCTCGTGCTGTGCGATGGCCTGTGAGATGCGCTCTTGTAATTCCGCCTCTGTCGTTGGCAGAGGGTTGTTGGTATCGGTATTTCTTTGCGGCGGCATCTTTCTTCTAATAAGAAGATCGGATAGGTCATGCCTTATTCGTTAAATTGATAAATAGTTATCTAGGAGTCGTATGTACATATATATATATAAGTAATCATCATAGCAAACAACCATGCAACAACATAATCATAGCATGAACATGTAATCCAACAATGTGTTTAGTGAGAACATGACGATTGACCTTTCATTAATTACCAACCACAAGTTACATTGTTTACAAAGTGTATCACATCAAAAGAGACATAGGGTCACTCTACCCTTGTCAAATAAGTCTTTCAATATACAAAAATAATATAGTCAAAAAGTGGTCTTCCATTCTTCACAATCTCGGCTCAATTGTAGTGCTCTCACCAAAAGTAATGCATCTGCATAAAACCAAAAACCTACGGTGCTGATGGCGAGGGAGGAGGAGGGGAGAAAAGCAAACTACGAACATGTGTAAGCTCCTCCTCGAGCTCATACACACGGCAAAGCAAAAATCTAATCTGCTGCTCGACAGTGAGAAAGCGGGCATCAAAACCCGGAATAGGTGCGGGAGCAGCAGGTGGAGGTATAAACGAAGCTGACGGTGATGAGTGTGGAGGGACAAAAGCAGAATGACAGGGACAGGGTGACCGTCTAGCACCCTCACCGAGCTCCAACTCAAGAACTCTACGACTCAAAATCTCAAACTGCAACTGAAGCGACAAAAGTAACTCATCCCTAGTGTGGCCTCCATAATGAGAGGGATGGTAGGGGTCTGAGATAGGCATGGTATATGGAGGGAACCATCGTAATGGCTCATCAAGCGATGCAGATGTAAATGGAGTAAAGAGTGTAGTCTGTGGGATTGGAGGGAAATCGGCTGAAGCAAATGGGTCAAAACTCGGGGGCTGTCCCGAGGTACCCTCCTGTCACACCTTGATATATCCACGTATTACCGGTGGGCCCGATGGGGAGTATCATGACGTAGTTGATATCATCATGGTCAATAATCACCGTTTAAATGCACAGCGGAAGTCTAAAAGTAATAATTATACAAACCGATTCGAAAGTAACATAAAATATTACAAACGGGTTGTAAGATGAATCCATAGGCGGATCTAAGATAAAAAGAAATATTGTTCAACATATTTAAGCATCAAAAGCTTGCAAGACTCTTTATTTGATACTAGGAGTAGCTAGCCCATTTCGCTTAGTACCTGCACTTAACCTTTTTGGAAAATACGTCAGTTTACCCTGGTAAATACAATTAACCGACACTTTTGAAAATATTTAAGAAAATTGATTTAAATGCACAAGGCACAAATATTCTTTTATAACTTGGGATAATTATTTAAAAATAATCTTGTAAAAGATTTATATGTGTGTTATACGTTCAGGATCCGGGATAGAATCCGGAACAAGATTAATAGACACACCACATAATATAAACCCACGGCGAGTTATTCTCAACAAGCGGCTATATCTATTTACATACGCACCGGCAGGTGTATGCCTACACCCCGTGCTTAAGCCGTGGCCATTTCAATGAATGAGCCGAGGATATCCAGGACATAGTCATTAACCCCCCCCCCCCCCCCCAAAGGCTTAAAACAAACAAAACAGATTAAACGGGTTATCTCAATGATTTAACCATTATTCGATTAAAGATCCAATACCCGACCAAGCGGTATTATTAAATACCGTACCCCAAGCCCGTATAAGGGAAAATAAGTTAAAAGTATTTACCTGAGCAAAATTATAATTTTTATCCAAGCCGTATATCAATCAGCAAGTACAGATAGCTTTTACCGGGCTCCTAATCTGGAACGAAGGTTTTTAATAACCTATTAGATTCCTAACAGGTCTTATTTATGCTATAACTTAGAATGGTTAGTTTTAAAGAAAGGTATACGGTTCAAAACGCAAGATTAAGAGAAGACCGGATTAGAATGTGATTTAGACCCGACAAGTATGAAGACTTGTATAATAAGGGTAAACTAAACACATTCTGGATTTTGAAGAGAAAATGATAAGGTTTGACACGTTTCGGTTAATTTATGCAAACTAGTTACACAAACAGTACCGAACGCGAAAAATGCATAACAGGTAACCAAATGAGTCATGTACAGGTTCCACAAGTTAATATGCTTTTAATATGTTGTGATATCAGTAGGATACCTTCCCTTATGCCCAAAATGAATTTAAAATCAAATTAAGCCCCGAAAGGGTATTTTGGTCATTTTAAAGTTTATAAAAGAGTTTAAATAGTAATCTGAGGTTCTGGTCTAAAATAATCAGTAAAAATATTTATTTTAATAAGTTATATCACTAAGATATCATATATATGTGAAATTTATCTTTTATGACCAAACTATGCACCGAAGGGCATTTTGGTCATTTCACATATGTTTTAAGGGTCAAATTTGGAAATCTGAGTTTAAAACTTTTACTTACTGTTTAGGTATAAAAAAATTTTCATAACATCATTAGGTAACAAGTCTTAGGTGCTAAATGTGGTTTTAAACCATATTATGCGCCTAGATCGCATAAAAGTCGGTATTTGACGGTATTCAGGTTGATTAAGAAAATCTGAGATTTTGATCAGCGTCTACTATTTAAAATAATTTATTTATTGTATAAAATCAGTAGAAAAAGGTTTGATATGTAAAGGATGTGTAAAACTCAATTTATTAGCAAAAATGGCATAACCGTCAATTACCGAGTCAATGCAAGAACCCTATGTTATGATCAGTTTAAAATTTAACAAAAATTTCCAAAATTCTCTAAATATTATATAATAACAGTGGATAGAAAGTTTGGTGTCAAAATTTGGGTTTAAACGGGTTTTATGCCAAAAATGTCGTTTAATTAAGAAAAAGCTTGCATTTTACGATATTGAGCGTAACTCCTAATTTAGACCATAAACTGATGTCAAATTCTTAGGACATTCTTATAAATCCGTAATAAAGGTTTTTGTCCTCTCACATTTTCAAAAATCTCGTTTTAATATCAAAAGGGCATAATGGTCAACTTTTAAGCACTTAACGGAAACATGCAATGATCTAGGATTTCTATGGAACCAAGTTGTATAACCTCAGAGGGTTATACTAACCTATAATATGGTCCTAAAGGAATCCTAAGGCATATCTAAACTAAGCTAAATCGGGTCAGAATTGAAAGTCAAAGCAAAAGTCTACTTTTGCGACTTTCGGTTCCGAACCAAGCCTAATCTCAGAATTGTCGGGTTGAACATGCCTAAACATGTTCTTATATTATTTACCAAGTTATTTTAGTGTTAAAACATGTTCCATAACCTCTACATTATCAGTTATGATTTAATTTGCAAAAATTGGTTCTGTTGACATTTTATTAATAAGTTTGACCCGACAATTGACCAAGGTAGAGTGGAAATCAATAGGTGCCCTTTTAAGGGTTTATTACCTACATAATTACCAACTCATAGCCACTTTCAATTCGAATAATGGCTGGACCGTTTGTGATTAATCACAAAGTCAAAGCTTAATTACGATAACTTTGACTTTCGGTCATTAAGCTAATAAAACTTGAACTAAAGAGGCTAAGAACACTTACTAGAGTACTTAGCACGGAAATAGAACTGAGGAAAACTTCCTTGAGCTCCAGGAGGCTCCAAAGAGTGAGTAGTGAAGTAAAATTCAAAGTGTGCAAATGAACAATAACAAGACAAGGCCTTATATAGGAACTTTGATGCATCAAGATCAATCCATATGTCCCTATGTTGCTCTCAGATGTTCCCAGGTGTCCCTAGTGCATGAAAAACCATTGGCACAGTCCCTGGTATCGAATTCAGGCATGCAAAGGCGGTGGAACTGGCTGAACATGCAGCTGTCCTTATCTGCTGTTGCTGGCACTGCTCACGCGGGCCGCATAAGACTCAGAGAGAGTCTACGCGGGCCGCGACACTCCTCTATGACCGGAAAACAACTTTAAACTTTGCAATTTTGGTCCCTGGTCCATTTTAAGTTTATTTAACTTTCGTTTATTGCACTTATGACCCCCCTAGTTAACTTTTAAGGGCCTTGGGTCATATATTAACTCTGTTAAGCTCCCGGTTAGTTGTACGATCACCTGAAAAGTCTTGTTTTCATCGCAACTCCACAAAATTAATATCCAATATCCTTGAGAGCGAAATAAATAATTATTACAATGTTTCTTTTGGGATCGTTAAAAGGTCATTCAGAGGTATCTTTTAACATGTTGACACTTTTAATCCCTATGCTTCGTAAGATCCTTATGTTAAACAAAAACGACTTTCTATGTTCGATAATTTATCCGCTAAAGAATACGAACGTCGTATGAGGTCAATCAGAGGCACAAGAATGGCATGTTGATACTTTGGATCCTTTTACTTGCATATTTACATTGTTTGACAATTTTAGTCATTTGGAAACAATTCCTTACACGTTTAAAGCCAATGACACGTGTCTTTATTATATTGGTCATGATTTTACGAGGTGTTACATCCTCACTCCCTTAAAAGAAATCTCGACCTCGAGATTTACTAAAATAAATGAGGGTACTTCTGCTTCATTGTGGATTCAACCTCCCACGTATATTCTGGGCCTCTTCGGGCATCCCATTTAACCTTCACAATCGGCACATGCTTCCTTCGAAGCTTCTTAACTTTTCGATCCTCGATTGACAAAGGTTTTTCAATGAACTTCATGCTCTCATCTATCTGCAAGTCCTCACGCGACATTGTTAGCGACTCGTCGGCTAGGCATTTCTTTAAGTTACAGATGTAGAATACATTATGTATTCCACTAATCTCTTCTGGCAGATTTAGCTTGTAAGCTACAGTTCCGACACATTCGATGATCTCGAATGGTCCTATGTATCTTTGGCTCAGCTTGCCCTTCTTGCCAAAGTGCATTACCCCTTTCCAGGGTGATACCTTAAGTAACACTTTGTCACCTACCTCGAATTTCAGAGGTTTACACCTTTTATCTGCGTAGCTTTTCTGCCTATCCTTGGCAGCTTTGAGATGATCACGTATCTGCACAATCTTATCTGTCATCTCCAGGACTATATCAGGTCCTGTTAGTTGGACATCTCCAACTTCCACCCAACAAATTGGCGTTCTACATTTTCTTCCATACAAAGCTTCGAAAGGTGCAGCTTGAATACTCGAATGATAGCTATTATTATACGAAAATTCAATCAACGGAAGATGATCATCCCAACTTCCACCTAAATCAATGACACAAGCTCGAAGCATATCCTTAAGTGTTTTAATTGTACGTTTGCTTTGACCATCCGTCTGAGGATGATAAGCAGTGCTGAAGTTTAATCGAGTGCCTAAAGATTGCTGAAAGCTTTTCCAAAAATGCGATGTGTATCTTGTATCCCTATCAGAGATAATAGACACTGGCACTCCGTGGAGAGATACAATCTCATCCACATACAGCTGAGCTAACTTGTCGGAGCTGTGAGTTTCTTTAATCGGCAGGTAGTTGGCTGACTTGGTCAGTCTATCTTCTATAACCCAAATAGTATCATTCCCATGCTTTGTCCTTGGTAACTTAGTGATAAAATCCATAGTTACCATTTCCCACTTCCAAGTGGGAAGTTCAGGCTGTTGCAGCAAACTTGAAGACTTCTGGTGTTCGGCTTTAACCTGTGCACAGATTTCTTCAAACCTATCCACCAATAATTTGCCTTTAAATCCTGATACATCTTATCACTGCCAGGATGAACAGAATATTTGGAACTATGGGCTTCTTGAAGAATCACCTCCCTAAGTCCTCCATAGATTGGAACCCATATTCGTCCATTCAATCTTAGGATTCCATCCTTGCCATAAAAAAATTGTTCAGCAGTTACGCCCAACTTCTCATTCGGATAGTTAGCTTCTAATACAGTTTCCTTTTGGGCGGCTAACAACCTTTCATTCAAGCTGTTCTTTAATTCAATGCTCTTGGCATTGATTCTAATAGGCTTAACCCTTTCTTTTCTGCTCAAGGCATCAGCGACTGCATTCGCTTTGCCTGGATGATATCGGATTTCACAATCATAATCATTCAGTGTCTCCATCCATCGACGCTGCCTCATGTTAAGATCCTTCTGGTTAAACAGATGCTGAAGGCTCATATGATCAGAATAGATCACACACTTAGTCCCATAAAGATAATGCCTCCAAAGTTTTAGTGCAAATACAACGGCACCCAATTCCAAATCATGGGTGGTGTAATTCTTCTCGTGCACCTTTAATTGTCGGGAAGCATATGCAATAACTTTGCCCTTCTGCATAAGCACACATCCCATACATGTGTGCGATGTGTTGCAATAAACCATAAATTCTTCAATTCCTTCTGGCAATGTCAACACAGGTGCATTGCTTAACTTCTGTTTAAGAATCTCAAAGGATTCTTGTTGATTGGGACCCTAATCGAACTTTATATTCTTACGAGTCAACGAAGTTAGAGGTGCAGCAATCCTCGAAAAGTTTTTAATAAAATGCCTATAGTAACCTGCTAGACCCAAGAAGTTGCGAATCTCTGTAGGAGTCTTAGGTTCTTGCCAATTCATAATTGCCTCGATCTTAGCGGGATCCACATGGATACCACGCTCGCTTACCACATGTCCAAGAAATTGGACTTCTCGAAGCCAAAACTCACATTTGAAAACTTGGCGTAAAGCTTCTCTTGTTGAAGAAGTTTAAGGATACATCAAAGGTGCTTCTCATGATCAGCCTGATTCTTTGAATATATAAGTATGTCATCAATAAACACAATGACAAACTTGTCCAAATAGGGCTTACAAACGCGATTCATGAGGTCCATGAATGCTGCTGGTGCATTAGTGAGCCCGAAAGGCATCACCAAGAACTCATAGTGACCATAACGACTCCTGAATGCAGTCTTATGCACATCTTCGTCTCTTACCTTCAGCTGATGGTATCCTGACCTTAAATCAATCTTGGAGAAGTAACTTGCCCCTTGCAGTTGATCGAATAGATCATCGATCCTGGGTAACAGATATTTGTTCTTGATTGTAACCTTGTTTAGCTCGCGATAATCGATGCATAGACGCATCGAGCCATCCTTTTTCTTCAAAAACAGAATCGGTGCTCCCCAAGGGGACAAGCTAGGACGAATAAATCCCTTTGCCAACAAATCATCCAATTGAGTCCTTAATTCCTTCATCTCAGTTGGTGCTAATCGATAAGGTGCTCTTGCCACTGGAGCTGCTCCAGGAATGATATCAATTCTGAACTCCACTTGCCTATCTGGGGGTAAACCAAGTAGTTCTTCAGGAAAGACATTTGGATATTCAGAAATAACGGGGATGTCTTCAATCTTGGGCTTTGGTTCATCAATGGTTACCTGTGCCATATAAATGACACAACCTTTCTTCATACACCTCGACGCCTTAAGCAAGGACACTTGCTTAGGTAACCCGTACTGCATATCTCCTTGGATTGTCAACGTTTCACCATAGGGAGTCTTGATAACTACTTGCTTCTTATCACAAACGATCTGAGCTTGGTTATGAGATAACCAATCCATACCTATTACTATGTCGAATCCCGCCAACTTCAAAGGAAGCAAAGACAGCGGAAAAAAGTGGTTCCTAATGGATATAAAACATCCATCTAACACGGTTGAAGCGGTCTCTATCGTGCCATCGGCCAATTCTACTTCATATTTTATGCTTAGGGTTTTAACAGGCAGATTTAATAACTTACAAAATTTATTGTCTACAAACGACTTATCTGCACCCGAATCAAACAATACCCTTGCATAAACATCATTGATAAGAAAGGTACCTGTTATCACATTGTCGTTCTGAACCGCTTCTTGAGCATTCATTTGAAAGACCCGAGCATTGGTCTTTTTACCCTCTTCAGGTTTCTTTGCATACATTGGGCAGTTGGACTTGATATGCCCCTTCTCGTTACAGTTGTAACAAGTCGCATCCTTTATCTTCTTGCAATCCAACGTTTTATGCTCACTTGATTTGCAGATCCCACAAGCTCTGGGCTGCGATTGGGATTTTGATTCGAACCTGCATTTCCCTAGATGATGCTTTTTGCAGGTTTTACACTTGGGTTTTTCACCCGACTGCTGATTATCCTTTTTAAACCCAGAACTTTTCTTATGATCTGAGTTCCCTTTATGTTTCTTATCAGAACGGCGTGAGTTCTCTTCCTCACGTTTCCTCTTTCCTTCATCGGAATTCTTAAGCGATCTCTGCCTGACCGCATTGAGAGTAAGAGATAACGACAAATCAGCCACAGACCTGAATGTGGTAGGTCTAGATGCTTTCACACTTGCTTTAATTTCTGGAGCTAGACCTCCAATAAAACGATCTATACGTTTCGGTTCTGGCGTGACCAAGTACGGAACTAATCGAGACATGGTGTTGAAACTGGTAAGGTATGCCTGACAATCCAAGTTCTTCATGACCAAGGTCAAGAAGTCAGTCTCAATTTTCTCAACTTCATGTTGAGGACATAAATTTTCTTTGATTAAAGCAACAAACTGATCCCAAGACATGTTGTAAAGTAGGATCTTTCCTGTAGCTTGGATTAGGGACCTCCACCAAGCTAAAACATCGCCTTTAAAAGATTGTGAAACGAACTTCACAATGTCCTGTTCGGCACAACCACTAGTATCAACCACTGTATCCATCTCATCTAGCCACGTCATGCAATCAATGGCTCCTTTCTCCCCTGTGAAACCCCTGGGCTTGCAGGAGATGAAATACTTATAAGAACAGGTCTTAACACGTGGCTCTTGATTGAGCACAACCTTCCTAGATGGAACACTCCTCTGATTCGATGAGTGATGAGAATCGCTCTTGTGAGATGTATGAGTCTTGGAGGGTGGTTTTGTATGTGGTACGGACTGAGTTCTGGCACGAGTACCACTTGATTCATTAAACTGTCTGTCGAGAGCTCGAGTAACGGCATTATCTATTAATGCCTGCAGTTCCGCACCAGCTACATTAACTCTGGTAGTATCATTATTCTCCCTTGGGTGACTGTTAACCTCATCTGATCCGGCCATGTAGCTTGATTGCTACATAAAATATTAATAATGATTCATTCAGAAGTCTATTATGGAATTGTCATTTATGGCAATTCATTAACCATGGTAATCTTAAGCCATATTGGTTAATTTAATTTATTTAAATTTTTATTATATTTTATCTAGTTATAAACTATTAAGGATAACAGGGTGGCATACAAAAGGCCTAGTCACAAGGACAATTTTAAATTATAAGCCATGATTTTATAGGATCGAGGCATTAAGGCTTGAACATAGTTCATTACCTCTTCTTGACAGGGAGTCGTAGACTACAACTGTCTTTTTGTCTTATAGGACAATAAGTGTGGCCCGTAGGCACTTCATCACTAATGGATGTTTAAATAATAACTAGAGAAAAAGGAATTGGAAAAATCCAATATAAGGATGACTTGTGTGATTTTATCAAATCACATTTGCCAGGAGTGTTAACATGTTTTTAGATGTTTAACAAGGATTTGAATCTTAAAAAGGGACTACCATCATGGCCCTGTCTTAGAATGACACATGGGCTAGGTTTTTACCTTTAAGATTTCATTTAATAATTAATGGCAGATCAGTTACAAAAAGGAATGATATTTGATTTATTTCATATATTATATTCATGCATATGATGACAAATGAAATTTTAAAATTAAAACATTCAATTAAATTTAAAAGGAGTACATAGATGCCCTAAACGAGACTTTTACATAAATAAGTTGCCCACGCAGGGGCTAAGATGAAAATACAAGTCCTCGCAGGGACTAGGTACATAAATAAATGTCCACACAGGGACTTAATTGAAAATTAAAAATTACAAAACAAATAAATAAGGAATTTCAATAATCCCTTCTGTTCTTCCCCTTGATTAAATCAGCCAAACCCTTAACTAGACCCCGGCGGCTTCTACGCTCCACCTGAACATCACGTTCCACCTGGTTCAACCTCTGAAGGATCTCCTGCTGCTGCGGTGGTTGAACTAGTGGCGGCTGCGGCTGCGACTGCGACTGAGGTTGAAGAGGTGGCGGGTATTGATACCCATATACTGGGTATCCAGTTGGATACAAAGCTTGAAAGGGCCCTTCAGGATGAAGAGCATTGTAGTTCGCCACCTCGAGATACGGGTCAACACTAGGGGCGTTGTAGTAGTTGTACCCTGGGTAGGCTGGCTGCTCAAGTGGGTTATACACCGCTGCACCAGCGTATGAAGGAATTGGGTTATCATAACCCATGTGTGGTGGTGGTGGTGCGACTGGCGGAGACTGGAGAGTCGTCCTCAGAAACGGGGTTTGAAGGCCCACCCGTCTGCGGGTCTTCATACAGTGGCGGGTAGCGACTGCCATTGGAGTACTGGGGGGTGCTGAAGTGAAAACCCCCTCACACGGACATTCGTGCCCTTGATCTTCTTCGCCTTGGTGGTTCGGGAGGCGGCTGCTGCTCTGGCGACGGCGGTGGCGTAACCGCCTGGAAATGCGAATCCTCAGAGGGATCTTGTTGCTGCTGTTGAGGTGGGTTGAAAGGGGGAGTAAACTCCCAGTGGCATGTGGCCCACCTTTCCGCAAAGTTTTCTGGGCCCCGGTATGGCGAACCATGAAAAGATGATCCATCAGAAATCTCTATGGGATACGTGGGCGTCCATGTTGGCATCTCCGGATCCGGGTCTTCATCCATGTCCATATCCTGCATCTCAGGATAGTGTTCGACTGGTCCCAAAGGGTTATGGCCCATTGTTTCTTCACTCATGTTTTTCGGATTAAACCGGCTCTGAAAGTAGGGGGTCGGGTCCTGAAAGGCACGGTGAGAACCCCGAACGCTGCAATGGGAGGTAGGAGTGGCGCGAGTAGTCGAACTCGTTGTACTGGTGGAGCCTAAATGAGTCGTGGTATGATGGTGATGAACTGAGCGAGACAGAGCATCTCGCAGGCTCCAGGTAAGTCCTCCAATCCTCGTGGGGACTTGAGCTTAAAGTTGCTGAAGGAGTTCGCCGGTGTGATGGCCCGGTCTGGTGGTCATTAGGAGCAGTGATTGGCGCCTTGCCTCGTCCTCCTCTTCCTCTGAATCGGGGCGGTATTGTAGTTGTACCTGCCAAAACAAACAAAGGAAACGAGCAAAGGAAAACAATAAGATTAGGATTAGTCCTAAGTCATTAGCCAAGACTTGGAGGTCAAGGAATGTGCAAACTGTGTCATTGAGATTAAACACAAAAGGCTAGTGTTTAATTCACTCAATGTTGGCTCTGATACCAACCTGTCACACCCCGATATTTCCACGTATTACCGGTGGGCCCGGTGGGGAGTATCGTGAAGTAGTTGATATCATCATGGTCAATAATCACAGTTTAAATGCACAGCGGAAGTCTAAAAGTAACAATTATACAAACCTATTTGAAAGTAACATAAAATATTACAAACGGGTTGTAAGATGGATCCACAGGCGGATCTAAGATAAAAAAGAAATATTGTTCAACAGATTTAAGCATCAAAAGCTTGCAAGACTCTTTATTTGATACTAGGAGTAGCCAGCCCATTTCGCTTAGTACCTGTACATAACCTTTTTGAAAAATACGTCAGTTTACACTGGTAAATACAATTAACCGACACTTTTGAAAATATTTAAGAAAATTGATTTAAATGCACAAGGCACAAAGATTCTTTTATAACTTGGGATAATTATTTAAAAATAATCTTGTAAAAGATTTATATGTTTGTTATACGTTCAGGATCCGGGATAGAAGCCGGAACAAGATTAATAGACACACCACATAATATAAACCCACGGCGAGTTATTCTCAACAAGCAGGTATATCTTTTTACATACACACCGGCAGGTGTATGCCTACACCCCGTGCTTAAGTCGTGGCCATTTCAATGAATAAGCCGAGGATATCCAGGACATGGCCATTAACCCCCCAAAGGCTTAAAACAAACAAAACAGATTAAATGGGTTATCTCAATGATTTAACCATTATTTGATTAAAGATTCAATACCCGACCAAGCGGTATTATTAAATACCGTACCCCAAGCCCGTATAAGGGAAAATAAGTTAAAAGTATTTACCTAAGCAAAAATATAATTTTTATCCCAGCCGTATATCAATCAGCAAGTACAGATAGCTTTTACCGGGCTCCTAATCTGGAACAAAGGTTTTTAATAACCTATTAGATTCCAAACGGGTCTTATTTATGCTATAACTTAGACCAGTTAGTTTTATAGAAATGTATACGGTTCAAAACGCAAGATTAAGCGAAAACCGGATTAGAATGTGATTTAGACCCGACAAGTATGAAGACTTGTATAATAAGGGTAAACTAAACACATTCTGGATTTTGAAGAGAAAATGATAAGGTTGACCCGTTTCGGTTAATTTGTGCAAACTAGTTACATAAACCGTACCGAACGCGAAAAATGCGTAACGGGTAACCAAATGAGTCATGTACAGGTTCCACAAGTTAATATGCTTTTGATATGTTGTGATATCAGTAGGATACCTTCCATTATGCCCAAAACGAATTTAAAATCAAATTAAGCCCCGAAAGGGTATTTTGGTCATTTTAAAGTTTATAAAAGAGGTTAAATAGTAATCTGAGGTTTTAGTCTAAAATAATCAGTAAAAATATTTATTTTAATAAGTTATATCATTAAGATATCATATATATGTGAAATTTCTCTTTTATGGCCAAACTATGCACCGAATGGGCATTTTGGTCATTTCACATATGTTTTAAGGGTCAAATTTGGAAATCGGAGTTTAAAACTTTTACTTACCGTTTAAGTATAAAAATTTATTCATAACATCAGTAGGTAACAAGTCTTAGGTGCTAAATATGGTTTTAAACCATATTATGCGCCTAGATCGCATAAAAGTCGGTATTTGACGGTATTCGGGTTGATTAAGAAAATATGAGATTTTGATCAGCTTCTATTTTTTAAAATAATTTATTTATTGTATAAAATCAGTAAAAAAATGTTTGATATGTAAAGGATGTGTAAAACTCATTTTATTAGCAAAAATGGCATAACCGTCAATTACCGAGTCAATGCAAGAACCCTACGTTATGATCAGTTTAAAATTTAACAAAAATTTCCAAAAATCTCTAAATATTATATAATAACAGTGGGTAAAAAGTTTGGTGTCAAAATTTGGGTTTAAACGGGTTTTAT
Source organism: Helianthus tuberosus (assembly GCA_030545235.1). Classification (NCBI taxonomy): domain Eukaryota; kingdom Viridiplantae; phylum Streptophyta; class Magnoliopsida; order Asterales; family Asteraceae; genus Helianthus; species Helianthus tuberosus. The sequence continues at coordinate 66,127,284 of CM060408.1, read as the reverse complement.
GCCAAAAATGTCATTTAATTAATAAAAAGCTTGCATTTTACGATATTGAGCATAACTCTTAATTTAGCCCATAAACGGATGTCAAATTTTTAGGACATTCTTATAAATCAGTAATAAAGGTTTTTATCCTATCACATTTTTAAAAATCTCGTTTTAATATAAAACGGGCATAATGGTCAACTTTTAAGCATTTAACGGAAACATGCAATGATCTAGGATTTCTTTGGAACCAAGTTGTATAACCTCAGAGGGTTATACTAACATATAATATGGTCCCAAAGGAATCCTAAGGCATATCTAAACTAAGCTAAATCGGGTCAGAACTGAAAGTCAAAGCAAAAGTCTACTTTTGCGACTTTCGGTTCCGAACCAAGCCTAATCTCAGAATTGTCGGGTTGAACATGCCTAAACATGTTCTTATATTATTTACTAAGTTATTTTAGTGTTAAAACATGTTCCATAACCACTACATTATAAGTTATGATTTAATTTGCAAAAATTGGTTCTGTTGACTTTTTATTAATAAGTTTGACCCGACAATTGACCAAGGTAGAGTGGAAATCAGTAGGTGCCCTTTTAAGGGTTTATAACCTACATAATTACCAACTCATAGCCACTTTCAATTCGAATAATGGCTGGACCGTTTGTAATTAATCACAAAGTCAAAGCTTAATTAAGATAACTTTGACTTTCGGTCATTAAGCTAATAAAACTTGAACTAAAGAGGCTAAGAACACTTACTAGAGTACTTAGCACGAAAATAGAACTGAGGAAAACTTCCTTGAGCTCCAGGAGGCTCCAAAGAGTGAGTGGTGAAGTAAAATTCAAAGTGTGCAAATGAACAATAACAAGACAAGGCCTTATATAGGAACTTTGATGCATCAAGATCAATCCATATGTCCCTATGTTGCTCTCAGATGTTCCCAGGTGTCCCTAGTGCATGAAAAACCATTGGCACAGTCCCTGGTATCGAATTTAGGCATGCAAAGGCGATGGAACTGGCTGAACATGCAGCTGTCCTTATCTGCTGTTGCTCGCACTGCTCACGCGGGCCTCGTAAGACTCAGAGGAGTCTACGCGGGCCGCGACACTCCTCTATGACCGGAAAACAACTTTTAAACTTTTTTAAACTTTGCAATTTTGGTCCCTGGTCCATTTTAAGTTTATTTAACTTTCGTTTATTGCACTTATGACCCCCATAGTTAACTCTTAAGGGCCTTGGATCATATATTAACTCCGTTAAGCTCCCGGTTAGTTGTACGATCACCCGAAAAGTCTTGTTTTCATCGAAACTCCACAAAATTAATATCCAATATCCTTGAGAGCGAAATAAATAATTATAACAATGTTTTATTTTTGGATCGTTAAAAGGTCATTCAGAGGTATCTTTTAACATGTTGACACTTTTAATCCCTATGCTTCGTAAGATCCTTCTGTTAAACACAAACGACTTTCTATGTTTGATAATTTATCCGCTAAAGAATACGAAAATCGTATGAGGTCAATCAGAGGCACAAGAATGGCATGTTGACACTTTGGATCCTTTTACTTACATATTTACATTGTTTGATAATTTTAGTCCTTCGGAAACAATTCCTTACATGTTTAAAGCCCATGACACGTGCCTTTATTATATTGGCCTTGATTTTACGAGGTGTTACACCTCCCCTGGTCGGGGTGCAGGGATCTCCTGTAAGAAGACAATCGGAAGGTCAGTACGGTGAGCATCAGACTCAACAGGAGGTGGGGGAGCAACATCAGCGGGTGGGGTGGTGGAATGAATGGCTCAACAAGTGGAAGATCAATGGGTACAGGTATCGACTCTGGGTCAAGAGGTGCAATATCAGGCAGGCCAAATGGAACAGGGTCTGACTCAGGAACAGGCTCTGGGTCGTGAGGAGGTGTAGGGACTCTAGCAGGGGATAGTGGTGCAGCAGATGTGACACCACAGGAAAAACCAGTAAACCACGCAGCTTAAATTAGCTTCCTCAGTAACCACGTACTAAATTTCGGGACGAAATTTTCTTAACATGGGGAGAATGTGACAACTCTCATAATTACATGTATCCGTACGATTAATTAATATTAAACAACATATATATTATACCTTACATACCTGACGAAATTTTCTTAACATGGGGAGAATGTGACAACTCTCATAATTACATGTATCCGTACGATTAATTAATATTAAACAACATATATATTATACCTTAGATACCTCAAGTGTATCAAAAATTTCGTTTAACGTGTTATTAAAAAATTTCTAATAAAAAAATGGTGACACCGGCCGTCCCCGGAATCGAACCCGGGTCTAGGCCAGACCACACCCTTTCGCGCGCCTAGCCAACCGAGCTAGGTACCTAGTTTGTGAAATTTCCATTTTGGTTAAATATAAGCACATGTACAATAAATTCCTTACTTCTTACTATAAGTCACCTACTTATCCTCCTTATGTTGACTAAGCATTTACTTATCCTCCTTATGTTGACTAAGTATTTACTTATCCTCCTTATGTTGACTAAATATTAGAATCCAAGATTTTACCTCTATATTTTAGTTAATCTTGGCTTGCTCATGTTGACTAAACACTAGAAAGGATGACTATAAATATGGTGCATAACTTCACAATCTTCACACCATCTTTCTCATTCTCTATCTCTCTCTCTTGGCTCACTCTAAAACCACCACCACCATTCCATTGTTGAGCTTGTTTCAAGTGTTAGAAGGTGATACAAGGAACTTGAAGCTTGAAGGTCTTGAAGAATCCTTCTCATTTGCTTTCATCATCCATCTTTGTCATCTTTTTCTCTAGTGAGGCTAGTTGTAAGACTTCTTTAAACTCTTGTTTACTTCATGTGTTAGTAGTTAAAGATTATATTATGATGAAATAATACTAGTATGATGTTGTTTTTGATCACTGAACATGTAACGGAACCAATATAACTCGCATTAGAATGTTAAAAGCTGAAAAACAGGAGGCTGTTTAGTGATTACAGCCAACTTCAGTTGGCTGTAACCGAACCTTAATAAAGCAGAAAATGTATTTTCTAAACTCTAGATTTATGTATTATGAAATACGGTTCTAATGGCACTGGAATCATAATTTTTGGACTTCTTTTACTATTTTTAAAAGATTATTTTGTAACAGCAACTCAAGCTGCATTTTTACTGCTGAAAATAAACGTCATGTTTTCCATCATAACTTGAATTCTGTGAAGAGTCAGATCATGAAATTTGTTCAGTAGATGAGCACTGATGTATAAGTAATTCTCCCACTGGAATTTCGTCAATCGGACTTACGATGAATTTTATATGAATTTTTCCGTGGACTGCAGTCAGAAAGTGACGAATCTAAATTGCAGTCCGGTAAATGATTTTTTATAAAATATTGGTAATGAATTAGATCCTGATATTTTTACACAATAAGATTTAGATTGTTTAAAATATTCTATAAAAATTTGGGAATTTTTGGAATAAGTTAACTATTTTATTAAATTACCCGAAAACAGTCCAGTTTTGGATATTTAAGCTGAAACAATATAACTAATTTGCATGTCTAAATGTCGGTTATGTTATCCGATAATGATCTAACGTGTTATATGTCAATAAAAGTGTTATATGCAATATTGTATGCTTGCTCTTGAGTAGCTATAAGTGGAAAGTTTATATAGGCGTGAACTGTTAAAGTAAGTGCATGTTATGTGATAAATGCGGGTAGGAACTTCGTGTTTTTTTTAAAGTCACTAATAAACTAAGTGGTAATCATACTAGGTCGTGATTGACCGACTTTGACTGTTAGCTATTTTTGAGAGACAAACCGAGCAAACCAAGGTGAGTTCACACTCTATCCAAGGCATGGGATTCCCAAGGGTTGGGCATGGGTTAAAGAACTGAACGGTAACTACAAACTTGCGTATTCCCCATACAGCAGGATACGTACGACCATAAGACCATCACTCTATCAATTGAAGTCCCTCATTTATCGACTTAATCGCCGAGGCCTATGGCGAGCGGGTCATTAGTTAATAGCGCTATTAGGTTTAACAAGCCTCACACCGTGCCAGTCGGACGGGCGTGTACTAATGGACTATGGGCAAAGGGTCAATGCTGATAGACATTGACTTAGGGCACCTCTTACATTTTCATAGCAGTCGATACGCGTGGTCTAATAATACATGGGAAGCCCCCACCAATCTTCGCAAACATGTCTGGGAGACCGCGATACTAAATAATACGATACATGGTTTACAAAACGAACATACGATTTACTAAATGAATTCTATAACTAAACAACCTACTGTGAACTCGCTCAACTTTGTTGTTGATTTGTTATTACATGCCTTGCAAGCCTTTAGGTGCATATCATTGGAACTTGTTGTCTGGGAGGCTGGAGTGGTCATGGGTCGAGATACATGAAATCGTAATACAAGACTAAGGATTTTTACATGAGGTTTATAAACACTTAATTAATGAATTATGCTTCCGCTGTATGCTGTGAATTATTTGTAATGTGTAACACTGAATGCTAAATCAATGAAAGTTTTATTTAAATATATCTATGAGTTCAATGTGATTGATGGCTAGATCCTGGTATGTCACACGCCTCGCGGGGGTTTCCGCTTGTGGTATTTTGGGGGTGTGACAGATTGGTATCAGAGCCATTGGTTATAGTGAACTTGGTTTTAAAAAGGGGAAAATGTTTTTATAAAACCAGACTATAACCGAACAGTTCTGAAAACATGAATACGACCATGATACTCAGCTCCAGATTTGCAAGGTTCGTCCCTCTTACTTGTTGTATACATTATGTAACTAGTACACACTTGTCTATGACGAAACATACGAACACACACTCATCACTATAGCATGATGGCATGGATTGCTTGCCTACCTTATGATGCGTTGATAGTATGCCATAGTCCTTGAATTTGGTGAAAATTTTTTTTACCTTGCCGACCTCCGTTTGACATCTGAGTTTGAGGAACCATTTGACATGAGTTAAGAGGAACTGAGATGAACATGCAAAGCACAATATTATTGTGGGTGCACACATAATAATAATGTGGGGTGCATGCGAGTCCCAGTGAGCCTTAACAAGTGGAAAAGGGGGTTCCGTTCTGTTATTTGATCGATGTGAAACATAACAAACCTATAGGGGTCATAACAGTGATTGTCCCCTACTCGAACGTGAACTTTTCATTCATCTCTAGATCCCTTCGAATCTCGATGCTATCGAGCATTACCTGAACACCCATCTGAACACCTAGCGAACCGTGTAGAATGTGAGGTGCTTATACGAACGTCCCTAAGTTGAATATAGCAGCATCGAATGATTGAGCGATACCATTTTCACATCTCTTCGTTTGCCGGAACTCACGTATTGACATCCTAGACTCCGAAGTGTGATCACTTCTGCAACACTCCCGCAGCATACCGTGTATTACTAAATCGACTCGCTAGATCGATGGACATGCGGATGAGCATAGTACCTTACCAACCTCAGCAACGAAGGTTCTACTTTCAGACCCGGTCTCAGCAACGAAGGACTGACGACTACAAGAGCCCCGGTCAGCAGTCTACAGGGAATCAGGGACAGGGTGGATACAAGGGGAACCACCCTAGGTGCAATCGATGTAACATGCACCATAGTGGGCCACGCAACAAAGGTCGTTCTCACCGATGTAACAAGGTTGGTCACGCAGCAAAGGAACGTAGGAGCCCATATCCTGTAAATCAGAATTGTCAACAACAACAACCAAGGAAACGGGAACAACAATGGAGGCAACAATGGAGGCAACAACGGGGGTAACAATAATGGCAATGGCGCCCGAGGTCGTGCCTTCGTGATTGGTCAGGATGATGCAAGGAACAATCCCAACGTTTTGATGGGTAAGTTTCTTCTGGATGAATTCTTTGTTACTGTATTATTTGATTCGGGTGCCGATACTAGTTATGTGTCCATAAAAGTTAGCCAAATGCTTAAGCGCACCCCAACACTTCTGAACACCCAACACACGGTAGAATTAGCAAATGGTAAAAGTCTTGAAGCCACACACATAGTTAAGGGCTGTAACCTCGTCCTAGCGGGTCAGACCTTCTCTGTCGATCTTATTCCTATCATTATGGGTAGTTTCGACGTTGTTATTGGGATGGATTGCTTATCTTATCAGCAAGCGGAAATTCTTTGCAACAGGAGGATTGTCCGCATCCCTCGTGCTGGTGAAGAACCCCTCGTGATTCGTAGTGACAAGAGTGGTGTAGTTGTAGGCATTATCTCTTTCCTTAAGGCCCAGAAGTGGTTGCGAAAGGGCCACACTGCTATTCTAGCTCTCGTTTCTGATGCATCCTCGGAAGAAAAGAAGATAGAAGAAATTCCTATTGTGCGCGACTTTCCTGAGGTATTTCCTAAGGAATTACCTGGTCTTCCGCCTCATCGTCAAGTCGAGTTTCAAATCGAGCTAGCTCCTGGAGTAGCGCCCATAGCTCGAGCACCTTATCGTCTAGCTCCATCAGAACTTGAAGAACTGTCCACGCAACTACAAGAACTCTTGGAAAAGGGTTTCATACGTCCTAGCTCTTCGCCTTGGGGAGCTCCAGTGTTATTCGTGAAGAAGAAAGACGGTACCTTCAGAATGTGTATTGACTACCGCGAACTCAACAAGGTGACTGTGAAGAATCGTTATCCTCTCCCATGAATTGATGACCTATTCGACCAGCTGCAAGGGTCAAGCTTCTACTCTAAGATTGACTTAAGATCGGGCTATCATCAGCTGAGAGTCCGAGATGAAGACATCTCCAAGACAGCATTCAGAACTCGCTACGGGCACTATGTGTTTCTAGTCATGCCTTTTGGATTAACAAACGCACCTGCAGTCTTTATGGACCTCATGAACCGAGTGTGCAAACCCTACCTGGATAAGTTCGTTATCATCTTCATCGACGACATCCTGATCTATTCGAAAAGTCAGGAAGAACACGAGCATCATCTACGACTTATCTTGGAACTTCTTTGAGCAGAGCAGCTGTATGCTAAGTTTTCAAAATGCGACTTTTGGCTTCATGAAGTTCATTTCTTAGGCCACGTGGTAAATGCAGATGGGATTCATGTGGATCCATCCAAGGTTGACTCTATCAAGAACTGGCCTGCACCCCGTACACCAACAGAAATTCGCCAATTCTTGGGTTTGGCGGGCTACTACAGAAGGTTTATCAAGGATTTCTCAAAGATTGCACAACCTCTCACCTCATTAACTCAGAAGGGTATCACCTATCATTGGGGTGATGCACAGGAATCTGCTTTCCAGCACTTAAAAGATAGACTTTGTAGCGCACCTATCCTCTCATTGCCTGAAGGAACTGATGATTTTGTGGTTTATTGCGACGCTTCCATCCAAGGACTTGGTTGCGTGTTGATGCAACGTGACAAGGTCATTGCCTACGCATCACGCCAACTTAAAGTTCACGAAAGGAACTACACTACGCACAACTTGGAACTGGGAGCAGTTGTTTTCGCACTTAAGATATGGAGACATTACCTGTACGGTACCAAGTGCACCATTGACACCAATCACAGGAGTCTCGAGCATATCTTCAAGCAAAAGGACTTAAACATGCGACAACGTCGATGGGTCGAACTCTTGAATGATTACGAATGCGCGATCAGGTACCATCCGGGCAAAGCCAATGTTGTGGTCGACGCCCTCAGTCGAAAGGATACTATACCTAAACGTGTGCGAGCGCTACAACTTACCATCCAATCTAGTCTCCCCGCTCAGATACGAGATGCTCAGTATTGAAGCATTGAAGGCAGAGAACATCAGGGCTGAGTCCTTACGAGGATCGAGGAAACGGTTAGAACAAAAGGAAGATGGCACTTACTACGTAACAGGGCACATCTGGGTCCCGCTTTATGGCAACTTATGCGAGCTTGTGATGGATGAAGCGCACAAGTATCGTTACTCAGTACATCCTGGTTCGGATAATATGTACCATGACTTAAAGACTACATACTGGTGGCCTAGCATGAAAGCCAACATAGCAACCTACGTCAGTAAATGTTTGACTTGTACGAGAGTCAAGATTGAATATCAGAAATCATCTGGCCTACTCCAACAACCAGAGATCCCAACATGGAAATGGGAGCAAATTTCCATGCATTTCGTTACTGGCCTGCCTAGATCTCAATACGGAAATGACACTATTTGGATAATCGTGGATCGACTGACAAAGTCTGCACATTTCCTGGCTATCAAGGAAACGGATAAGTTTTCTACACTAGCAGACATTTACCTAAAGGAAGTAGTATCAAGGCACGGAGTGCCAACTTCCATCATTTCTGATCGTGACGCACGTTTTACATCTGAATTGTGGCAAATTATGCACAAGTCTTTTGGCTCACGTTTAGATATGAGCACAGCATATCACCCGCAAACGGATGGGCAATCTGAGCGCACCATCCAAACCCTAGAAGACATGCTTCGGGCATGTGTAATCGATTTCGACAACGGCTGGGAAAAACATCTCCCGTTAGTGGAATTTTCGTATAACAATAGTTACCACACCAGCATTCAAGCCGCTCCGTTTGAGGCATCTCTGTTGGGCAGAGGTGGGTGATAGTCAAATCACAGGTCCAGAACTTGTAGTAGACACAATAGAAAGGATTGCTCAGATACGACAACGCATGGCGGCAGCTCGCGACCGACAGAAAGCCTACGCTGATAAGAACAGGAAACCACTCGAGTTGCAGGTTGGGGATCGAGTGCTACTCAAAGTCACACCTTGGAAAGGTGTAGTTCGTTTTTGGCAAACGAGGCAAGCTCAATCCGCGATATGTCGGACCATTCGAAATCATTAAGAAAATTGGCAAAGTCGCTTACAAGTTGAATCTACCCGAAGAACTCAATGGAGTTCACAACGTATTCCACGTGTCAAAGAAGTGTCTGTCAGACGAAACCCTCATAGTTCCTCTCAAGGAGCTCACAATCGACGACCAGCTGTGATTCGTCGAGGAACCAGTAGAGATTACTGACCGAGATGTTAAGATTCTCAAGCGTACCAGGATACCTCTTGTTCGAGTTCGTTGGAACTCCCGTCGTGGCCCAGAGTATACCTGGGAACGAGAAGACCAAATGAAACTCAAGTATCCCCAGTTGTTTAAGAAAAGTGCAACCACTACTGAGGCTGAAGCTACTACGGAATTTCAGGACAAAATTCCAAACCAACGGGGGGATGATGTGACACCCCAGGAAAAACCAGTAAACCACGCAGCTTAAATTAGCTTCCTCAGTAACCACGTACTAAATTTCGGGACGAAATTTTCTTAACATGGGGAGAATGTGACAACTCTCATAATTACATGTATCCGTACGATTAATTAATATTAAACAACATATATATTATACCTTACATACCTGACGAAATTTTCTTAACATGGGGAGAATGTGACAACTCTCATAATTACATGTATCCGTACGATTAATTAATATTAAACAACATATATATTATACCTTACATACCTCAAGTGTATCAAAAATTTCGTTTAACGTGTTATTGAAAAATTTCTAATAAAAAAAAATGGTGAAACCGGCCGTCCCCGGAATCGAACCCGGGTCTAGGCCGGACCACACCCTTTCGCGCGCCTAGCCAACCGAGCTAGGTACCTAGTTTGTGAAATTTCCATTTTGGTTAAATATAAGCACATGTACAATAAATTCCTTACTTCTTACTATAAGTCACCTACTTATCCTCCTTATGTTGACTAAGTATTTACTTATCCTCCTTTTGTTGACTAAGCATTTACTTATCCTCCTTATGTTGACTAAGTATTTACTTATCCTCCTTATGTTGACTAAATATTAGAATCCAAGATTTTACCTCTATATTTTAGTTAATCTTGGCTTGCTCATGTTGACTAAACACTAGAAAGGATGACTATAAATATGGTGCATAACTTCACAATCTTCACACCATCATTCTCATTCTCTATCTCTCTCTCTTGGCTCACTCTAAAACCACCACCACCATTCCATTGTTGAGCTTGTTTCAAGTGTTAGAAGGTGATACAAGGAACTTGAAGCTTGAAGGTCTTGAAGAATCCTTCTCATTTGCTTTCATCATCCATCTTTGTCATCTTTTTCTCTAGTGATATTCCCAAGCTTTAAGCTAGTTGTAAGACTTCTTTAAACTCTTGTTTACTTCATGTGTTAGTAGTTAAAGATTATATTATGATGAAATAATACTAGTATGATGTTTTTTTTTATCACTGAACATGTAACGGAACCAATATAACTCGCATTAGAATGTTAAAAGCTGAAAAACAGGAGGCTGTTTAGTGATTACAGCCAACTTCAGTTGGCTGTAACCGAACATTAATAAAGCAGAAAATGTATTTTCTAAACTCTAGATTTATGTATTATGAAATACGGTTCTAATGGCACTGGAATCATAATTTTTGGACTTCTTTTACTATTTTTAAAAGATTATTTTGTAACAGCAACTCAAGCTGCATTTTTACTGCTGAAAATAAACGTCATGTTTTCCATCATAACTTGAATTCTGTGAAGAGTCAGATCATGAAATTTGTTCAGTAGATGAGCACTGATGTATAAGTAATTCTCCCACTGGAATTTCGTCAATCGGACTTACGATGAATTTTAAATGAATTTTTCCGTGGACTGCAGTCAGAAAGTGACGAATCTGAATTGCAGTCCGGTAAATGATTTTTTATAAAATATTGGTAATGAATTAGATCCTGATATTTTTACACAATAAGATAGATTGTTTAAAATATTCTGTAAAAATTTGGGAATTTTTGGAATAAGTTAACTATTTTATTAAATTACCCGAAAACAGTCCAGTTTTGGATATTTAAGCTGAAACAATATAACTAATTTGCATGTCTAAATGTCGGTTATGTTATCCGATAATGATCTAACGTGTTATATGTCAATAAAAGTGTTATATGCAATATTGTATGCTTGCTCTTGAGTAGCTATAAGTGGAAAGTTTATATAGGCGTGAACTGTTAAAGTAAGTGCATGTTATGTGATAAATGCGTGTAGGAACTTCGTGTTTTTTTTTTAAGTCACTAATAAACTAAGTGGTAATCATACTAGGTCGTGATTGACCGACTTTGACTGTTAGCTATTTTTGAGAGACAAACCGAGCAAACCAAGGTGAGTTCACACTCTATCCAAGGCATGGGATTCCCAAGGGTTGGGCATGGGTTAAAGAACTGAACGGTAACTACAAACTTGCGTATTCCCCATACAGCAGGATACGTACGACCATAAGACCATCACTCTATCAATTGAAGTCCCTCATTTATCGACTTAATCGACGAGGCCTATGGCGAGCGGGTCATTAGTTAATAGCGCTATTAGGTTTAACAAGCCTCACACCGTGCCAGTCGGACGGGCGTGTACTAATGGACTATGGGCAAAGGGTCAATGCTGATAGACATTGACTTAGGGCACCTCTTACATTTTCGTAGCAGTCGATACGCGTGGTCTAATAATACATGGGAAGCCCCCACAATCTTCGCAAACATGTCTGGGAGACCGCGATACTAAATAATACGATACATGGTTTACAAAACGAACATACGATTTACTAAATGAATTCTATAACTAAACAACCTACTGTGAACTCGCTCAACTTTGTTGTTGATTTGTTATTACATGCCTTGCAGGCCTTTAGGTGCATATCATTGGAACTTGCTGTCTGGGAGGCTGGAGTGGTCATGGGTCGAGATACATGAAATCGTAATACAAGACTAATGATTTTTACATGAGGTTTATAAACACTTAATTAATGAATTATGCTTCCGCTGTATGCTGTGAATTATTTGTAATGTGTAACACTGAATGCTAAATCAATGAAAGTTTTATTTAAATATATCTATGAGTTCAATGTGATTGATGGCTAGATCCTGGTATGTCACACAACTCGCGGGGGTTTCCGCTTGTGGTATTTTGGGGGTGTGACAGATTGGTATCAGAGCCATTGGTTATAGTGAACTTGGTTTTAAAAAGGGGAAAATGTTTTTATTAAACCAGACTATAACCGAACAGTTCTGAAAACATGAATACGACCATGATACTCAGCTCCAGATTTGCAAGGTTCGTCCCTCTTACTTGTTGTATACATTACGTAACTAGTACACACTTATCTATGACGAAACATACAAACACACACTCATCACTATAGCATGATGGCATGGATTGCTTGCCTACCTTATGATGCGTTGATAGTATGCCATAGTCCTTGAATTTGGTGAAATTTTTTTTTACCTTGCCGACCTCCGTTTGACATCTGAGTTTGAGGAACCATTTGACATGAGTTAAGAGGAACTGAGATGAACATGCAAAGCACAATATTATTATGGGTGCACACATAATAATAATGTGGGGTGCATGCGAGTCCCAGTGAGCCTTAACAAGTGGAAAAGGGGGTTTCGTTCTGTTATTTGATCGATGTGAAACATAACAAACCTATAGGGGTCATAACAGTGATTGTCCCCTACTCGAACGTGAACTTTTCATTCATCTCTAGATCCCTTCGAATCTCGATGCTATCGAGCATTACCTGAACACCCATCTGAACACCTAGCGAACCGTGTAGAATGTGAGGTGCTTATACGAACGTCCCTAAGTTGAATATAGCAGCATCGAATGATTGAGCGATACCATTTTCACATCTCTTCGTTTGCTGGAACTCACGTATTGACATCCTAGACTCCGAAGTGTGATCACTTCTGCAACACTCCCGCAGCATACCGTGTATTACTCAATCGACTCGCTAGATCGATGGACATGCGGATGAGCATAGTACCTTACCAACCTCAGCAACGAAGGTTCTACTTTCAGACCCGGTCTTAGCAACGAAGGACTGACGACTACAAGAGCCCCGGTCAGCAGTCTACAGGGAATCAGGGACAGGGTGAATACAAGGGGAACCACCCTAGGTGCAATAGATGTAACATGCACCATAGTGGGCCACGCAACAAAGGTAGTTCTCACCGATGTAACAAGGTTGGTCACGCAGCAAAGGAACGTAGGAGCCCATATCCTATAAATCAGAATTGTCAACAACAACAACCAAGGAAACGGGAACAACAATGGAGGCAACAACGGGGGTAACAATAATGGCAATGGCGCCCGAGTTCGTGCCTTCGTGATTGGTCAGGATGATGCAAGGAACGATCCCAACGTTGTGATGGGTAAGTTTCTTCTGGACGAATTCTTTGTTACTGTATTATTTGATTCGGGTGCCGATACTAGTTATGTGTCCATAAAAGTTAGCCAAATGCTTAAGCGCACCCCAACACTTCTGAACACCCAACACACGGTAGAATTAGCAAATGGTAAAAGTCTTGAAGCCACACACATAGTTAAGGGCTGTAACCTCGTCCTAGCGGGTCAGACCTTCTCTGTCGATCTTATTCCTATCATTCTGGGTAGTTTTGACGTTGTTATTGGGATGGATTGCTTATCTTATCAGCAAGCGGAAATTCTTTGCAACAGGAGGATTGTCCGCATCCCTCGTGCTGGTGAAGAACCCCTCGTGATTCGTAGTGACAAGAGTGGTGTAGTTCCAAGACTTCGAGTTTAAAACACAAACCATCCAAATATTTAAAGTTCCATGAAGAACTTAACAAATACAATGATAAAACAAGGCTTTGAAGTGTATGTCTTATCTAGGATAAGACATCCATTTCAAACCCTACAATAAGTGCGGATGACATCATTTATTGTAGACACAACTTGAAAACCTTGAACGCCCGCCAAATCCATTCTCAATTCCTGAAATACATGTAGTTTGAAAACATCAACAAAAGTTGAGCGAGTTCATGTGTTATGTATGTGTGCACGAATAATCCTTGTAAACATTTTTAACTATGTATTTGTAAACAGGTATGAAAGCATCTATGAACAGATCGATTAATGATTTGCAAGGTCATTAATTTGTGTGCAATGGTGCAGGAAGGCTCAAACCTAGCGGATTTTGTACCGGGCTTCCGGCTGGAAGACATAGTCACCACCTTCGGCCACTTCTGGCCCAGGGGTGGGGCTCGCAACACCCAAATAGATCTATCACTCATGTTCCTCGGTCCTTAAATGAGGATTAATGGTCTTAAGCGTTGTACCCACCACTCACATGATCTAACAGTTCATTCCTTAGCTAACCATACCATATGTAATCGTTTGTAAACAATTGTAACATGTATTTTACCCCCGAAGTTATAAACTGAAAACAGTTAAAAGAAAAAGGGGACATGAACTCACAATCTTGCGTCCTGCAAACTGATGTAACTGAAAGCTTCTCCTCGGTCGCACGACTACCTACACACGTGCTACGTTCTATTAGACGGATGGGTCGTTCCTCGGCTTTTAATCTTAATTAGTATCCTTGAGTTACATTTTTGATGTAATAAATATTATTCCAAAGTATATAATTATTTGTTAAAATAATAATATTTTATCTTAAATTATATTTATTAATTATTGGAATATTTGTTAAAATAATATATTTTAACTTATTTGGTTTGTAATCCTTCCATGAATGTTTTCCCCAAGGATGGGTATTGTACTTGTATTTTTGGACTTGTGTATTTTGCCAAGTATTGGTAGCGTATTCCGGTGTGTATTTGTACGTACCAGAATACGTATTCTTATTGTATTTATTAAGTATTCTTTTACTTAATTTTTGTATTTAAACTTTTCGGAATATTATTTTTAATAAAAATCACCAATATATACATTCTTAAAATACATATATTTTAAGAAAACTTTTATAGAAAATTATCTATAATTCATCCTTGGCAAAAATAATCATATTTTCATATAAACCTCAAAAATAATATATTTTCAAGATTAACTTAGAAAATATTTATAGATCCATTTTTCACCCCAAAAATAATATATTCTAATTTATTTAGGAAAATATATTTTCTTCAAAATAATATACCTTCTAATAATTCAAGAAAATATATATATCCTTCTCTATTCAAAAATAATGTTACTTCTATTTGCCAAAAATATGATATATTTTTGTAACACCTGTAAAAATTATAATTTCCGTTTCTTTGGTTTCCAAAATACCGTTATAACTTATTTGTCAAAATATATATGAACTCAATTCCTAAATATATATTTATAATCCATATTCCTTGTTTCGTTTGTCAACTTTTGGGTATAAATTATGTATTCATTTCCTTGGAATTTTGGGAAATTTTTGTAACAAAGTTTATGGGAAATTTTATATGAAAAACCATGGTTAAAATTTACTTATAAACATTTGTTTAAAAATATTTTTCTAAGTGTTTAAATTCTAGAAAATTTTTGCCATAGTTTCCCCTTAAAAATGGAGGTTTCCTTGCTTTCAAAGCATATCATTTTCTTTTAAAATCATCACCAATCAACAACAATTCAATCAACACTTACCATGTGCCAAAATCTTACAATTTTCACTACATCATGAACTTGAAATTTCGTAAAAACTTATTGTAACTTACCATGTTAATTAGTAGACTTAGTTACCTTTTAAAACATGGTTGTTTGTTTATAAATCATCTTCTTGGAAAATTTAGTCTTTCACAACTTATAAGGTGATTTTTCGAAAAATCATCTTTTGAATTTTTCTTGTTAACAACATATTTCTATAATTGATTTAACACTAAAAACATGGTTAGTTTCTTTAAAAATCATGTCTATGTAAATCTTATATATAAACTTGGTTTCTTGAGAAAATCACCTTTGAAATCATCTTTCTACAAGACTTACATTATGTTTCAATCATCATCATTCATAAAAACAATTTCATCTTTCAAGTTCATGCTTACATAAAGGGATGATCATCTTGATTTCACAAGATCCATCCTCTCACTTGCTAGATCATGTGTTTAATCACAATCTAGCAAGTTTCTTATGATGTTTAACATCATAAACACAAGTAATCAACAATCAAGATTCACACATACACTAAAACAACATATATTCTTATGATTTTAAGGTTTATGTGAAGAGTTATCTTCTTGTTCATTCATGATCTTCATGTTTAATAACTTACACATTCTTTTAACCATCATTATAAGAAGTAAAATGAAGTTTCAAGAGTCTTACTACTAGCACAAGGCTAGGGAAGAAACCAAAGATGAAGAAGATGATAAACTTGGTGGTTAAAAGCTCTTGAGAAAGGTCCTTCAACTTCTAATGGCTCGATAAACTTGGTGGTTAAAAGCTCTTGAGAAAGGTCCTTCAACTTCTAATGGCTCCAACTTCCTTAGTTTAGCTCCTAGCACCTTTGTGACACTTGGGAATGGATGATCAAGACTTGAAAGTGATGGTGGTGGTGTGGTTGTTCTCAGCCAAGACCAAGAGAAGGAGGGAGAGAGAGTTGAGTGTTGAAGTGTTTGTGAAATGTGAGATTATGAGGGACTTGTGGTCTTTAAGTAACACTTCTCCAACATGTGCTTAACCCTTGTATATTATGTCTCTAAAGTTACAACAAGATCAAATAAACAATGTAAACAAAATCAAGGGTGGGGCCACCCTTGTGACCGTCGCCAATGGGGGGGGGGTATAGGGTTGGGTTTCAATTGAATTGTTAGTTAGATTGTTTAGTTAGATTTCAAGTGTAAGTTAGTGTTATATATGTGTTATGCAATTATAAGATGTGTTATGATGTTCGGTGACCATAACTAGCTAGGAAATGACAAAACAGTGCTTCTAGTGAAAATTTGGTGTTTCGGGTAGTGTCCGGTTGTTCGGTTGGTTACCGGTTCGTTAAGGTGCTAAATTACGCAGTTTAGTGTGCTTTATGTTCCCTTTTGTGACAGTTTTGATTCCCGACACCTAGGAAGGTATTCTGGACCATTAAACCATAATTCTGCATCATATTATGTTGTTAAAAAGCTATTTTTTGCTGAAAATTGCAGAATTCTGCAGTTTGGGTGAGTTTTAGGCATTTTCCGGCACTTAAACTATCACTAGGAAGGCAGTTTTATGATCCCTACTTTCCTACACACTATACTAGTGTAACTCTTGGTTTTTAGCTCATTCTGTGTCTCAATATCATGTCTGTCTGAGTACTGAACTCCCGTCAGTACTTCTAGTTTGTCTGATAATTGTGCTAACTTTGTTTCGTGCATCATTTGAATCATAAAGTGTTGCATGCAATAATGATATGACATCATGCAATATGTGATGCACTTGTATGTATATGACAATAATCAGAAAGCATTCATGTCATTAATTTAAATCAAGCACAGTCATTAAGCTACAAATTACTGTTTAATTATTGTACAGATACACGGAAATTTGACAGTTCTCACAAGGTGCAGTACAATGAAACTCAATTGCTTAAAGCAGGTGGTATAGCCAATATTGTCATCACCAATCTGCTTGAGGTGCCAAAACTCATCCTCAAGCTTCTGCTGTTCATGGAGTGGGCAGAATTCGGCCATCATCAATTCCTTAACTTCTGACCAAGGAAGGGCATAGGCTTCCTCGTTGGAATGAATGTTGCGTTCATTCGTCCACCATTCTAAGGCTCTAGCTTGAAAGACACCAGTAGCACTGCGGGTTTTGAGGTGTTTAGGGCATTCCCTATTAATGAATGTAACCTTGATACTATCGAACCGCTCAAGCATTGCTGTTACACCATCATTAATAGTGAAAGGTTTTGGGTTACAGGCTAAGAAGTGTTTGAAGTTGAAACTAGTGGGTTTAGGTTGTTCAATCTTAGAGTCGACTGAGGAGTTAGGTGTGGTGTTTGCAGTGACCTTGCTAACAATTTCAGGAATCACACCAGCCATTTGTGTTGCTATAAATGCGAGCATCTTCTTCTTAGAACTAGTCTTGGACTTCCTGGTTGAGTTGGAAAGGCGACTAGAAGACATCTAGATATTCAAAAACATAGGAATGGATGAGACTTGATCATAACGTTTTGTTTAAAGCAATATGTTTTCATGAATGCATCACATAGCACATAAGTGTTTCACATAGCATATCAATAATTCACATAGTGTAACAAGAATATTGAAAGCATTGTAAATTTAATTTGTTCACGAGAGATTATTATTGTTTTAGATTGCTAGGATAGTGAGATTCGTGTCTCCAACGTTTGAAATGAAATAACGTACAAATGTAAAACACATTAAAATTGAGATAGCATAAAAGAGGTTTATCGTAAAAAAAATTGGATTATCACGGAGCGTAACTAAGACTATTCCAAAGTAAATCGAAGTCCGTTTGAGTTACGAAAACGTGCTTTAGCCTAATAGACTGAGAAGCGATTAACTGTATTTGTCCTTCCAGTTACTACACGTCCCTAGTCGATTGGAAATTCTAAACTTTGGCGAGATTGAAAATCGAGGAGTGGGACTAGTTACAAGATGCGGGTTTCACCCCTAACTTGGTAACATCGTACCCTAATGTGGTTGGTAATTTATTAAACGATAAGGGTCCACTAGTATATGAAATGGAAATTTCCACCAAGGTATGGATGTCACTCCTAACTTGAGGTTAAATTTCGTGCAAAATATCAAGTACGCGGATTGAAAGTCATCACCAAATGTGGGAATCACCCCTATTTTGATGAGTCGTTTCGATTGTGTTATAAGAGGGTCTTCACCAAGCCTTCAAGTGTGTATTGTGTTAGCCTTAGGAAAGATATGTATATTAAAGACCAAAGAAATAGAGAGAAGCAATTAAGATAGAATGCAAGTAGTTTTAAAGAACACATAAGAATAATGTTTCTAAACTATAGACTAGGTAAAAACATTCTTACTTTTCCTAATTTCCTTTAGTTTTGGCTCTGATACCAATCTGTCACACCTCAACCAATAGCAGAAACATCAGAATGAGACGATCATAAGATTGCTCATAGCTTCATAACACTAATTTGTGACAATAATAATTAATCAAGATTTTGTAAATACTAAAATGGAATACATTATTCCAGAAACCAAATACAATCAAATTGTAGAAACATAAAACATGTGAAATTGTTTATTAAGGTGTGTATCTAAGTACATCCTAATCTTGTTTCTTCATCTAATCGTCTATCAACCTGCAACATGTATTAAAATAATGATCAACAAATATGTTGGCGAGTATACAATTTTGATACATAGCATAATGATGAAAATGTTTTAAGTGTACTCATATCCAACATGATAAATGTATACTAGTTACTAATATGTTGAACGGGTGTAAACTATATGTCAGACCAGAGTTTAAAGCAATCATGATTACCAAACATCGTCGAACGAAGAGGGTGTATGTAACACTCACCTTAATAATTTATTATTAAATTATAAAATACGCACTTTTCAAAAACCAAAATACATAATATTCAAAAACTTAGTTAATAACTAAGTTCTACATTGTTATAGTGTTTTAACATAACCAACTAACTAATTTAGAACATTCGAAAATAAGTAGTGTTTACACAACAACATTGACTAAAACATATTAGATTAGTGCGGAAGCTTCAAAACTTGTGTTCGGTTCTTGATTTCCTTGCTTGATCGACATCCGAAGTGAAACGAGCATTACCTAAGGTCAAAACCACAAAAATTGTCAGTTTTGACAACATAACGATACGTAAATACAAGTTCTAGTGCCAAAACACGAAAACAAAGCAAAAATGCAGCGAATTGGGTCTGTCGCGCCGCGCGACATATCACGTCTTGGCTTTCAAGGCCTGCGACGGACGTCGCGTGACGCGACGATGTGCATGTTTTGGCGTCGCGTAGCGCGAGCACCCCTTTTTGATAGAAGGTTTGCAGATTTGAGCTGCTTATTTGCCCAGCATTGTTATTTTCAACATCAAACTTCAAACTAACATAACTTTCGATATACAAACCCGATTTACGCGATTCTTTTTCCTACCTGTCTGTAAATTCAATACAGACCCGTTTACCATCTTAGTTTGCATAAAATCCGATTTATAAGTTAATGGCTTATAAATCCTTTTTATAATTATTCGACCCGTTTGGTTTTTATGTTACGCTACCTTTTTGTTATCACTAACAATTTCCAACATTTCGACCCACACCTGGGCTTAATTAACATCTACGTTTCGCTCCCATCACAGGATTTGCGCACGCATTAGCGTCATGCCTCTTATTTTATGTTCCAAGCATGACCATTCAAGCAATGTCTACAAGGTTATAATTTTTGAACTTTTGACCCAATATCATGGGTTCGTTAAATCAAATTTAGCATATCCATTACTTGGCTTACGCACTCATAACACCAACTCATCTTGTGACATTCGAGTCACTTCAATTGTTATTGTTTTAGCAACATAGTTTTGAGCCGTTGGGTTATCGAGTGAAACCATCACTTCAATAACAAGCCCAACTTATTCTAATCATTATTTTGACCCGTTTGATTGTTGAGTGAGCTTCGTCACTTCAACGACACACCAAACGCGTATACTACACTATGACACCATTTACTAACTATATCAAAACGTTTATGCGTAATGTAACGGAACTAAAGTCACGTACCTTTAGAGCACTCCTTTCAAGCGTGTATCCCCTCTTGCTTGTCCACTCGACGATCCGGATTCTTTGCCTAAAGATTTCAATTCACAACCGATTAGAACCCTTTTCATAAACTTTAACACATAATTTGCTATAAAAATCAAACATGCGTTTTCATCCGGTTTTTAACATTTTATTCCTCACTTAGGCATTTTAACGAACACCTAACGGGTTTAATTTTTACATAACTAGAATCAAGTTCATAACTTGTTATTTTCGCCAATTATAATCACATATTTCGATTCCATCATGTCAAGCATGCATACAATCACCAAAATCATCATATAGAAATCAAGTAATACTATTTTTGATAATCATAATTCTTGTGTTCATCATATTTGTAAAACCCATTTAACCTATGAATGGGATATCATAAATTTCATAATTTCATAATTTCAAACATGATTCCTGCAATTTATCTACTAGGATTCACTCTTAAACTTGTTTTCATTACAAGTTTCATCTAAATATCACATAATCAAGCTCAATTTTGATTTTCATAATTTACCTAGAATTTGAGATGAATCAAAACACTAAAATTTTGCATACCTTATGATCCCTTCAACGAGGTGATCACTAATTTGTGCTTGAAAGTCGATTTGGAACTAATTAAAGCCTTCAATTTAATCAATTTGCAAGAACTAGGGTTTGGTGGGGAATCCTTGTTCGCCCCTGTGTTTTTGATCGACCAGACACACTTAAGAGTGTGTTTGGTGTAGTTTATTTTGTTTTATGAATTCAAGTTTCAAGTTCTACAACTTAAGTCCCTCAACTTTTGTTTAGTTTATATTTTAGGCATTTTAATCCACTTATATGTTACTACAAGACTCATAACTAACTGGGTTATTTATTCCTAATTAGTTGGTTCTACTTTATTTTATACTTTATAATTTAATATAAAGTTTTTATATTTTCAGGGTGTTACAGTGTAATGTGTTCTACTTAACAATACCTCAAGAATACGGGCGAGGCGTTAATCCTATAACGCTATGATTGTTAAGGTAGGCTTGCAAAGTTAATGAGCCATATAGATACAATGTATACAGAGCATAAGAGTCTAACAAGTATAACATTTTTTCATGTTTAATTATGGATAGAGTGTGATTGAATAAACAAGTTTCATAGTCTTGCGTGTTTTTGTATAATGTACATGTTGCACCCAAAGTGATAAAAATGAAAATGGGATCAAGTATACTCACAGTTTTGCGTAGAGTCCCACGTAAACCGAGAGTTGAGTTGATGAAGTTTGGGACACCGAAGTTACCCTGAAATGGGTAAACAGAAGTGTAAGTATTCTGTTGTAGAAAAGATTCGGATCAGATTGTAAAACATAACAAAAAACGGAACAAAATGGTTAACAGACCCTTTTCGAACGAAAGGGCATGTACCTTTCGTACGAATGGGTGTCCCCTTTCGGATGAATGGGTTGTTTAAAACGCGTAAAAATTATTTTGTACACAGGTTTAAACGTAAACAGTAAGTAGTTGTTAGTCAAATCAAAAACAGAAAGTAGAATGGTCAAAGAGTTAAGTGATGTTAACCCAGGTGTGCCAACACGACATGGAAAGAGTGAACTATGTGTCGGAGGCTGGACGGGGTTTACTCACTTTGTGACTAATAAATTGTTTGGGGTTCATCGATGATGAACTGATGTAAAACAGAAATGGAATCTAAAACAGATTATGTGTAAACTGTCACTTTCGTACGAATGGGCAATGCCCTTTCGTACGAATGGGCATGCTTACTCGGACGAATGTGACTGTTTTGTTGAAAAACGTATGTTAGATCCATCCAAAACAGATCATTTCTTGGTGGAAATTAACCCTGATGCAAACCCTTAACTATAGAATGAGTTGAGGGTCTGATGGTTTCTAGATTCCATCAAGATCGTACAATAATCAAATGAAAGTTTAAATTTTTTAAAATTTATGAATCTTGATTCGAATCTCGTATATGTGATGCTCCAATAGCAGTTTGCTCAGGAAAACTAGTGGAAACCATATTTGAGATAGGTTGAATCAAGAAGATTTTGCAAAAGTGTTTTAAGAAATCAAACAATGATGTAAGAATTATGTTAAAGTAATGAGAAAGATGAAATAATCATACCAAATGCTTCTGATCGCAAACAAGAAGGTTCAGAGCGTTCTGAAAAGAGTTGGTGAAATGTGTTGAGAAGGAGTGAAGTAGTACACCTATTTATAGGTGTAGGGTGAATTAGGGTTTCCGACAAGTTCGGGCGAGTGTGCATTTTGGGACAAGAGTGCCCACTTCGTACAAATGGGTCACTTCGTATGAGAGGGGCTTCCCCTTTCCCTTCAAGGTTCAAGTTCGATTAAATTATATGTTTTAATTGGTTTTATGTGTAACGAGCATAACGTGTATTGTGCAATTATGAAATATGTATAATATAGTGTTTAATATTGCGATTGTGAGTATAAATATGCACACAAGTTTAACGTGAATAACATGAATATGAATAAAATACTTGCGTTTTCATTATGATCAATTGTCTCGGATTACAAAGTGAAACGAGATAGAATACAACAAGAGTACAAGTGTCTAAAAATAGAATGTACAACAATACTTGCTAAATCAGGAAAGTACAAAAGTGTGAAGCGTTACATTAGTTCTGAGTTTGTTGATAAAGTCGAAACATAATGTAACTTCCTCAATGTCCGAGTTTGTCAGTGACATTGTTATTTGCCGAGTTTGTAGTTATGTAATCCGAAACTCATGTGTTCCAGATTTTGATCATTGTACATGTATGGAATGATAATGCAATGATAAGCAGACTTTTTGGGAAACATTCATGTACAAGAAACCTAGGGAGAGAAACCCTATTTCCCACTGTGTGTTGGCAGCATATATGAGAACACTATGTGTATTCTCAGATTGTGTTCATCTCTATATTCTACTCCTCTTTCTTTACCTACGCGGTGTGTGTTCGAGTGAAAGTTCCGTGTTCGGGAGGCCTAAGTGACCTTACAGGAGATTTGAGAATCAAAAAAACCAATTTTGACCATACATCTCCCCTTTTCATTTATTTAACATCCTCAAAATTAAGTCAAATTAACATCCTCAAAATTAGGTTATCAACTCTAATGCGTGTTGAGTGTGATATATATTTAAGTATATTTTTAGCCCTTTTTAACACTTTAGTCAAGTTTTAAATTTATGAAACACGATATTTTACTAACACTAAACACACATATGGGCAAGTGCACTCATCGTGAGCGTAGTATAGCGTTGGTAAGATACCGAGGTCGTCCAAGGACACAAGAGCTTTTAGAACTGGTTTATCCTCAACGTCTAATCAAATCAAAATTTTAGAAAAAGGTTTTAAACAAGAAAATGAAAACTAACTAAAAATGCTGAAAATAAAAAAATAAAAATAAAACAGATAGACAAGATGAATCACTTGGATCCGACTCGCCTTTAGTGTAACCTTTGATTTTTTCCGCACTTTTGCACTTTTTAAGAGATTATATTGGTTATAGTAGTAGGCCCCTATTTTGAAGGTGACGTTACCCTCAACCCAGTAGTTTGAGTCAGCAAGGATACAATCCTAAAGGGTTGGATTATTGAAAGATAATTAATTAAGTTATTAATGCGTAATGTGGTAGGCCCCTCTTTTGAAGGTGACGTTACCCTCGGCTAAGTGGTTTGAGTCAGCCGGGTTAATGTATTAATAGTAGTTTACATATGAGGGGATCAAGCCATTCGCACCCCCGCCATCCAATACCAGTGGGTATTGAAGGAGATCCTAGTAAGCTTGACCCAGGTCATTGCAGGATCTACACACTTAACAAGGCAAGAACCTTACCAAACTATTCCCTTAACCCTCGACCAGGTAGCCAACATATCTCCATATAGACTATGGATATATGAATGGTGTAAATCTTTTATTTTATATAGACAGTAAAATAACGCCAAGACACCACGGACAAATGATAAGGAAGTTTCACCTTCAACATAAGAAACTAGTTATTAAAGTCATTAATACAAAACCAAATAAAAAGTGCTAAAAGATTAAAAAACAAAAGTATTACACTAAATGCTTGTCTTCACCAAGTGATGTAAGAGACTTAGGCAAACATGGCCTTTGATTGTCAAGAACTCTTACTATCAATCTTGGATCCCGAGACTACTACACACACTCTATGATGAATGATGGATGATGGATGATGGTGGTGGATGTGGGTGTTGTGATGGTGGTGGAGTGTGGGTGAAGTGGGAGAGAGGTGGTTTGTCAAGGGATGCCTTTGCAATGAACCAAGCACCCCTATTTATAGCCTGCATAGAAGCCTGGACACGGCCCCGTGCCCGCTGGGCACGACCCCGTGTCCACCCATCTTCTTTTTCTTCATTAATTGCAGTTTGTCTGCGTTAGTTGACCACGCCCCCATGTCCGCTGGGCACGGCCCCGTGTGAAGAAGCGTATCTGTACTATCAAGATTTGCTTGGATTCTGCGAATCTTAGAGTTGACCACGGCCCCTTGTCCGCTGGGCACGCCCCCGTGTTGGGAAATAGAAGCTTCTACAACTTCAGCTTTTCTGCAAACACTTGGGCACGCCCCCGTGTTCAATGAGCATGGGGCGTGTTCAGCCTTCTGATGTCTTGTTTTTGTAGGATCGTTTTCTGACCCAAACGAGTCGATCAGAAGAGTTTTTGCTCAATACGAGAGGCGGAAACAAACGTATCAAGTTAATTCAGCTTGCAAATCACTTTAAAATGTCTTTTGATTGATATAACAGAGTTTTACAGCGAGTCGACACTTCGGCAGCACTTCGGCTCTCAAACCGGAAAAGTAATTTCGTTCTAAATGACGAAGACACAACAGGTATTTATAGGGCAGGCAATTTCGCATGAACAGGTTCACACGAAATTAATATTTCGTGCGAAATTACCTTATAACCTATTTTTTGACAATTTCCTCGTATAACGTGCCCTGATCTATCTATTCTAATACAAGACTCGATACAAGACGAAGTCGACAGACGTATGCACCAACAGACTCCCCCTCGAATGTTGTCGAGTCTTCAGTGTCGAGTCTTCAATCCTCAATCTTTATCAGTCTTCTCGAACTCTTCCAAAGTATCTGACAATGTAAAGCATCCTCAATCTCTGTCTTCTTTTCCTCTCCAGGATCTCCACCTGGCTTTTATCTCACTCTAATTCTCTTGAACAGATCTCTTGATTCTTTAAGTTCATCAGCATTATCAGATTCATGATCAGAACCTTGCTCTATACAACTTCAGACTCCCCCTTAAATTGTGCTTGGAATTGCAGTCTGGCTTCCACAGGTTCAAGATCATGACCTGGCTCACATCCTGCTAAGGATCAAAACCTGACTAACCTGCACATTCTTAACCCAGAAATAAATTTCACAAATTTAAAATTTTACAAATTTATTCTCTGCTTACCACTTGTAGGCACAAATACAACATCATTTGCAAGTATCGTACAAAATGATTTAATATTTTTTAAACTCGGATGTATCACTTGTAAGAAAATCTTTTCAAACATACTTTCCCAAACCTGTTCGTCATGTTTAGCACTTGGAATTTTGAAAATCTGCTCTCCAACATCAGTTGTCGAAAATATTTTTGTATTTTCAAAATTTTATGCTAAAACACACTAAAAATCTTCTTGGACTTTTGAATTTGAAATGAACATGCAGTAAAGAAATATTTACAGACAATATTTTTATGAGTTTGTGTAAGAGGGTCATATCAGTTTATGAGACAAATCACTAACACCGTTAAGCAATAAACATTTTAAGTTCTAAACGATTCACTTAGATTGTCAGTATATTGATCCACTTAAATTTTCACACAAAGTTCAACTGTTTCGAGATACGATATTAATGTTTTAAGCACTTAAACTTATTCACGTGTCCCATCTCAGAATATACTCCCGTATCCAGATCCCAATATTCAGTCTTACAGGTGAGTATACCTAGATGATATCTGTAAAGGGTTAAAATGCGAGGGCAATGAGAGCTCAGGGTATTGCTTCCGCAAAATCAGAGAGATGATGGCTTCGACTTTTTGGTGTGTTCCCTTTAGAGAATCTTTTCTTCAACAGCACATGATTAACATTTTGCAATGTTTCATCATTTTTTTTATGCTGAGGGGGTGCTATTATTTCAAGCAAGCAGAAAGTATTATACGGGGACTAGGCCATTGCTTCCGCAAAATCAGAAGTCCCAGGATAATACCCCAGATATCACTGAGTATAAAGACCTAGTATCTCAGAAAGAGGGACCTTTCAAACAAGATTTCAGAGGTTACCCATATATCCGAGAGATGTTCCCCAAGATATAAGTAAGTTTGAAATTTAGGTTTATATCTCGACACAATCTACTAAATGTGCAAAAACCTACTGGCACATCATAAGTGAGACCGTTTATCACAATTGACTTTCCAATTCTTTATCATTTCCTCTTTTTACAACAAAACTCATTTTTGATTTTATCATATTTTTGGCTTTTTCAAATTTACAAATGTTTTTGGATTTTCTGAAATCTTACTCCCCCTAAAATTCAAAATCATTTAAAGGAAATTTGAAAATAAACTGTACAAATAAAGTGACAACTGATATCGAATCACTTCAAATCGCCATCCACTAGGCATAAATAATCAGAACTCCCCCTGACAACAAACTATTTTCCCATTGTGATTTCAAAACACTTAAGTTTGTTTTAATCAAATTGTTTTTCCGGAAAATTAGTTTTGTTGATTTTCACAAACCACTTGCAGTTTAGGGGATCAATTCATCACCTTGTTCTATCAACCACTAGAAAAATATAACAATTTTAAAATCAATCAACAAATACCACTTGTAGAAAATCAAGTACAACTTAATGTCCCTGATTTACCACTTGTAAGTCGAAATCACTTTCGTGAATTTCTCAAGAAAAATTCCGATACCTGCTTCACACTTACCAACCTGGAAGCTCCGGCAAGTCATACTTTTCACATATGAAAAACAGACATCCAAGCCTGACCAAACTTGGATGTGACCTCTTCGGTTTCACTTGGGGTGTAAGTTTCCTTCTTAGTTTCATAAAACTCTTTAACCCCTTTAACCTTTCCCTCAACCATCTTTCCAAAAATCTTTTTCACATTTCCATTAAAAGCTTTGTCGACATCAAATTCTTTCTTCTCAGAATAGAATTGATTCGAAATCTCTACCTTTCCAACTTTTTGTTTAAAATTTTTCATCCCGCAATGGTGGAAAATTGACATCATCCAATGGCGGAACTGATGTTTCAATTTTTAGCTCAACTTGTGGCTCCTCTGATTTTGACGAATCAGATTCATCACCAGATTTCACATCAGATTTCTTAACAACCCATTTTTGATTGTCAAGATTCACTCTTCTCTTGTAAAATCTTTTCGAACATTCACCAACCTCATATGTTGAGTTTTTAAACACTTTAAATTTTTCAGTTGGTGGTTCAGTTTTGTCAACAATCTTTTCTTTGAGTTTAGAAACAACTTCCTGTTTTGTGTTGGTAGCCATTGGACAGTTCCAGGCGATGTGACCAACTTCTTGACAACGATAACAGGTTCTTGTCTCCTTCCTCTGATAAACTCCATTCTTCTCAAATTTTTGTTTTTCAGCAAAGAACTCTTTGTTTGATTGCTTCCAGAATGATCTATTTTCTTCTTCCTCCGAACTTGCTCCTGAAACAAATACAGTTTTTGGTTTATAAGTTTTCTCATTTTTATAATTTTTCGGTGGAATAAAACCAAGTCCTTTCTTTTTGAAATTACTGTTATGGTTTGGTTTCTTTTGAAAACCAGAACCAGAACTGTAACCCTTTTTCTTGTTTAAACGTTGTTGAACTCTTGAGGTGTAAGATTTAGTTTTTTCAGAAAAATTTTCATTTTTTATTTCAGAAATATTGATTTCTGTTAATTTTAAAACCTTGTTAATCATTTCAATTTTAACACCTCTTATTGGAAATTCCTCATCAGAATATAATTTGTCTAAATCATTCAAAGTATATGCCACTTTGATTGTTTCATCATTCAAATTATATTTTGATAACAGGAATTCTTTATTGTAAACCCTTTTAACAGATGATTTTTGACTGTTGACCGCTGAACTTGAACTTTCAGACTCAGACTTTGACTCCTCATCTTTATCCAACACCTGATCGACCACCTTTTTTATTAACTCAGACTCATGATCAGTGTCAGACGATATGAATGTGACGTCAATATTTTCTGGTAACTCATCAGTTGTTTCGGACTTTAACTTTATATTGACTGACTTTTTGACTTGCTCCTCATTTGGTTTTCTAAGAGAATAACCTTCCCAGATCGGAGGTGGACACTTGTTATAATTTTCACTTTGTTTCTTACCAGTATCCTTATCTTTAGGCTTCTTGTCTTGGAATGCTTCAAAACCTGCAACAGTTGGATAAATTCTATCAATCAAATAATCAGAACTAGAATAACTTTGCAATAATCGTCTGATTCTTTCATTTTCTATCTTTTCTGTTTCCAACTCCTGCTTCAACTTAGCACATTCTTCAATGTAATGGTTAATGGCCTTCTGTTTTGTCATCATCACAGCATTCATCATTGTTAACGCATCTTCTCTTTCAGAATTTGTCTTTTGTAGACCAGTTACCGTTCTATTCAACACATCATACGATTCTTTCACATAATTGAGATTGAACAGTAAATTTTCTTTCATCTTATCTTGCTCATTCAATTTCTCATCTTTTTCTTCACACTGCTTGCAAGTTTCCGAACACTTTAGACACGGTTTTGTGACTTCAACAATCTTTTCCCCTTCGATTATCTTTTCATCTTCAACTACTTTCTCAACTTCAACTACTTTCTCAGCTATAAACATATTTTCAGCTTCAACCACTTTCTCAGCAACTTTAACTTCTTCACTTTGTTCAGAAATCTTTTCCTGAACAACACCTTTACTCTTCATCTTTTTCTGTTCCTTTGATGCTCGTTTCTCCTTTAGTTTTTCCAAACGATCTGCAAAATAAAATTGAAAACTTTCAGGAGATAAATGAGTTTTTGCAATATTAATATGCATTTCTTCCTCATCATCACTATCATCAGTTGATGATTGATCAAACACTGGTGTCTGTTCTGAACTATCATCTGAAGAACTAGATTCATCTTCTTGATTCTTCTCATCATGAGCAAACACTTTCATCCATTCTTTCATCAAATCTGGTTCTTGAACTATCTGAGCAATTAATGCAACTGTTTTTGAATCAGTTGGAATATATTTGTCCCAACTAAATCCTTCTCCCACTTTTTCATCATCTTGATCAATTATACCAAAATAAGCTTTTTTATTTGCTTCTTCGATCATTTTAGCATGTGCAGTTTGTGGTTCTTTTTGTTGATAAGGTTGATGAGCAACCTGTTGATATATGGCTTTTCGATAATAATCATTACCACCAAACGGATTCTTTGCTCCACTTGCTTCTCGATTGGTACATTCCCTCTTGAAATGTCCTTTCTCCCTGCATCGAAAACAAGTAACTTTAGATTTATCAAAACCCAAAGTAGAAACATTTGCATCCAAAAAATCATTTCTTCCTGTAATCATCTTGAATTTTTCTGCTCTTCTCAGAACACTTGCTAAACACCATTTAATGTCCATAAGCTCCATTTCCTCAGCATCGATCTGATCGTAATCCTCTTTTGTCAACATAGGATTTTCGATCCTTTCTGCAACCAATCCTTCATATGATTCTAACACTGTAGCTAGCAATGACATATGACTTTTAGCAACTTCTTCAGAAAAATTTTGACCATTCTGAAGATGCAACGCCATGTTGCAGTGTAATACATGACCATTACTGCTGTTTGAACTTTGGAATTGATGACTCGAGGTTGATTCTTTTGGATTAACACTTGGGTATGAGGAAAATCCACTGCTGCTGTTTGGACTTTGATTTATTGATCCAGATGAGTTTTCTGCACTGAATGCAGTTTGGATTTTTGGACTTGCTTCGATATTCTGAACACTCCCTTTGAAGTACATCTTAACATCTTGTTGTGCACTTGGATTGCTCATTCTAGCAATCTTTTGTTGCTCAAGATCTTGACCTTCAATCTTTTCAATGAACTGAGAAATTGTCAAACCATCATATCCTCCAGTATTCTTTAATATCATCAAAAATGTACCCCATTCTTTCTGAGGTAAAGCATCAGCTAATTTGTCAACCCATTCCTCACGATCTTTGTTAATACCTAACAATGACATTGATCGTGCTAAATGACATTATCTTTCAATCAATTTCTTTGTATCTTCTCCCGGCAAACTCGTAAATAAATCAAATTCTTTCTTTAACAATGATTTTTTACTCTTGATCATCTTCTCACTTCCCTCAAACTTAATTCGAAGTGCTTCCCAAATTGAACGTGAAGTCTTATCATGTTGAAGCAATACGAATATGTCTTCTTTAATAGCTTGTTGTAGTAAACTAATCATCATCTTTTCTGCTTTGTACATGTCTCGTTCTTTATCCGTAAATTCAAAAATTTTCTTTTCAACTCCCAAGTCTGTACGTGGTAGTACATTCTTTTTCTCAACACACTCCCAAGACCTTAAATGATTAACTTGAACCCAGTTTTCAAACCGATCTTTCCAACCATAATACTCCTCAATTCCCATTAGCTTTGGGGTTTTTACAAAGTTCCAGTTTCATTTTCCATATTCATGTTCTGAGCAATGGCAGTAGGAGTAGTCGGGGCAGTAGCAAATGCGTTATAAAATTCTTCTTCCATGATTCGGAAAATTTTCACAAATCAGTCACTTTCAAACGAAATCAAATTTCAAACGAACCTCTTCACACGAAATACCTTTGGAGCGAAATAACCCTGCAAAACACTTTCAAACGAAATAGTTCAAACGAAATAAAGATTTTCACACGAAATAGGTGATTTCGTACGAAATAACCAAACGAAAGCCGGTTTTAAGCGAAATAAACTAATTTCGTACGAAATACTCACGCGAAATACTAATTTCGTGTGAAATCAACCAAAATTTCAAACGAAATACTAATTTCGTGCGAAATCAAGAAGCTATTCCATGCGAAATACTGCTGATGTCATCATCTCGAGCTGTTTATGCCAAAATTGATTAAGTTTTTGTCCGATTTTAAGTCTGAAACTTTCAAGGGTTTGTTAAAACACTATTGCGCGTATAATATGTGAAATTCAAGACATTTTGACCATGAAATCAAGTTTAATTTTGAAAAGAAGGTGTAGAAATCAGAATTTTTAGCTGAATTGGTATGAACTCTTCCTCCTGAGCTCTGATACCACTTGTAGGATCGTTTTCTGACCCAAACGAGTCGATCAGAAGAGTTTTTGCTCAATACGAGAGGTGAAAACAAACGTATCAAGTTAATTCAGCTTGCAAATCACTTTAAAATGTCTTTTGATTGATATAACAGCGTTTTACAGCGAGTCAACACTTCGGCAGCACTTCGGCTCTCAAACCGGAAAAGTAATTTCGTTCTAAATGATGAAGATACAACAGGTATTTATAGGGCTGGAAATTTCGCATGAACAGGTTCACACGAAATCATATTCACACGAAATTATTATTTCGTGCGAAATACCAAGTGTTGATTTCGTGCGAAATAGCAATTTGCTATTTCGTGCGAAATTACCTTCTAACCTATTTTTTGACAATTTCCTCGTATAACGTGCCCTGATCTATCTATTCTAATACAAGACTCGATATAAGACGAAGTCGACAGACTTATGCACCAACAGTTTTTGCTTGGGAAGATGCTGTCGAGGGGTCGGGCATGTCACGTTTATTCCTTTTCTTGTATTATTGTTAGATTTGTCTGTATTTTTGTTTCTTTTGTTCATTTACGCTTATTTAACCCTGAAAATACAAAAGGAAGACAAAAGCACACTTTTTCCAACATTTGTACTAAAAATGGGTTAGTTTTATGCCTCATTTGATGTAATTTATATGTTGCATTTTACACACATCAAATACCCCCACACTTGAATCTTTGCTTGTCCTCAAGCAAAACTCCTTATTTTGTGGCTTACACACCCAAATGGAATGGGTAGAAGAGAAGGTTTTGGGCTTGTCTTGAGTGTCGGGATTCCAAGATCTTTATTAGGTTTTTATTTTTATGTTATTTACAATGCTATTCGTTATGATTTCTTTAGAACATTACATAAGAGAAATTACTTATTTGGGCATAACATACCTCTTTAAAATTCCATTTATATACAAGTTCACATACCTCACGGGGGATCACTCAACACTCGGCCGAAGATGTATTTTTGTGAAACACTCGAGAGCGGCATGGAACTTACTTCTACCATATGCTTGCCAAGCAATCAATTGTAAGGACTCTCAAAATTATCATAAAAATACCCGTAAGTAAAAACCCAGACCCCTGAAACCATACTGTGCATGAAAAAACCAAGACAAAAAGAATTATGGTGTTCAGGCAGGCCTCGTAAGAGATAAGCCTTGTCTTACGCGGGCCGTGTCAACCCTTGGTTTGACCGGATAAGTATCCGGATCCACGTATCAACCACCTGTCGACCCTACTCGTGACCGATCAAGCCTACTCGTAGACTAGGCGGCCACACGGGCCGCGTAAAGGTAAGTCGAAGGCTTACGCGGGCCGCGTAAGGCCTCAAAATCAGCTATAAATAGCTTGTTGCATGCACAGTCCACAGGTGTCGAGATCTTTTCGTAAAAACAAATTCTCAATACTCTGAAGTCGAAATTACTTTCAATTTTAATGGGGTGCTGCTCCGATACTGGGTATTAACTCGATCGCTGCTACGATTTAATGTCCGATCGAATAAACTATCCAATGGATGTTTAAGTGCTGCCCACATTAGGGTTATGCTTTGTCATTCGTCGTGAATTCGATGGATGTTTAAGCATCGCACTTTGTCATTCGTTGTGAGGGTTTAATCTCGTGAGTTATCATAAATGTTGTATTAGTTACTAACCTAGTTCGTGTGCATGTTGTTTAAATTTAGGTTAACAAGGCTAATCACTAGACTAGACTCTGCCCGTGTTAAATCTGCAATGTGAGTCATTCTCTTTTTATCAAAGTACTTTATAAATTCTTAAATATTTTCAAAGTTATAATTACAGGGATTAAGTCTTTGTAATCACCAAATTACAGCCGGTATGTGGGGTTTTGTATAGATTACTTGATAACCGTCACCATTGGACAACGGGGTAGCCAAGGGGTGATATGACCATAGTCACAAACACCATTGGACAATGAGGTTACCAATGGATGGTCGAGTGACAAATACTGTGGGTAGTTGGTTGATATATGGAAACATTGTAATCGCTCTTAATACTGTAAATTATAACAAACACTTCGTTTTTAGTAAAAAGAATGATTCACCAGTATTTCCCTGCTGACAAAACCTTTTTCAAACATGTTTCAGGTGATCTGTTGTGATCCAGGAAAAGTGCCATGAAGCACTACAAGCTTAAGGAAGTGGCTCAATATAAATTAAAGAAACATGTTTTGTAAAATAAAGATTTCCCCAGTGAAATCAACTTATTGTAAATTACCGGGTATTATCCCAAATTATGAAATAAAATAATCAGGCATTTTTCAGCTTTTAAAAAGATCCTATTAAAATCTTCCGCTGTCAACTCAATTAAATAAATACCACGGGATTTTCTGTCTCGCGGCTCCTGAACCGGGTCAAACTGGGGCGGGGGCCGTGACAGAAAAAGGTGGTATCAGAGCCACTGAGTTAAGCTAATTAAGTATTTAGAAATACTTAATTTTCCTGATTGCCATTTTGTGATTATGTGTTTTATTAACTGACTATTTGTTAGTTACAGTATGGGCAAGCAAAAGCTTTCGAACATCTATCTTAAATTAGATAGTTCGTCAAAAGAGAAGGGAAGAATTTAAAAGTTTGATGGAAAGAAAATTATGTCCCGAGTATGAAAAGGAACAAATGGCGAATAAGTTCCTGAACCATCGGATGATGGGTGTAGACTGTCGAGGATATACTTCGACATTCTTCGAATATGCTAGAGTGGTACCAACGCTGGCTTCGCCAGAACCGGTACTCATTTCTCGCTATCTTTGGGGATTAATTAGCGAAATCCGTAATATCGTTAAAGCTGCGAGACCTCGCACTATTGACTATACGGTAGAATTAGCTAACACCCTAACTGACGAACTGGTACGCACAAGAGATGAAAATAGGAAAAAGGAACTGGCTCAGAAAATTACCCAAGGATTTCGTGTGGGTAATAATAGCAACTTCAAGAAAAGAGGAACGGGGCAATCTTCAACTCCGCCATTCTGCAGGAATTGCAGAAAGAAACATTATGGAAGATGTAATATAACCTGCAATTTTTGCAAAGTTTTAGGTCATCGTGAAGAAGACTGCAGAAAGAAAACAAGAATCTACTTTAACTATGGAGAAGCTGGGCATTTCAAAACAGAATGTCTTAAATTGGTCAAACCAGCAGACAATAAAGCCAAGACAGCCGACAGAGCTACTAAAAAGAATGCCAGAGCATTCCAGCTGACCACTCAAGAAGCAGAACTCATTCCAGATGTGATAGCTGGTACGTTCTTAGTTCACAACGTGTACGCAAAAGTATTATTTGACTCTGGTGCAAACCAAAGTTTTATAAATACTTCATTCTGCCAAGCTCTTAATTTACCCTTAACCAACCTTAGGCAGATTTTTACAGTAGAAACGGCATATGGGAATTCTGTTAAAATAAATAAGGTTTTGCGGGAAGGAAATATAGAACTTTCAGGTCATAAATTCTCTGCAAACCTGTTACCTATGAAATTAGCCGAATTCGATGTTGTGTTAGGAATGGATTGGTTAGTAGCCAACCATGCTCGAATCCTTTGTGATAAAAACTCTATAGAGATTCAGGCACCCACCGGAGAAGTAATTATGATTACAGGAGATAAGCCACGTAAACCCATGAAGTTCATTTCAGTAATGAAAGTTGCTAGTTATGAACGAAAGCAAGGAATAGTGTATATGATTTCAGTAATCATTAGTACTAAGAATAAAGAACTTAAGGAGATTCCTGTAGTCTCAGAATACTCGGATGTATTTCCAGAGGAACTACCTGGATTACCACCTGATAGGGAGGTAGAATTTAGAATTCATCTAATTCCTGGAACTACACCGATAGCTAACGCACCTTATCGGTTAGCACCCAC
Organism: Helianthus tuberosus; assembly: GCA_030545235.1. Taxonomy (NCBI): domain Eukaryota; kingdom Viridiplantae; phylum Streptophyta; class Magnoliopsida; order Asterales; family Asteraceae; genus Helianthus; species Helianthus tuberosus. The sequence continues at coordinate 66,091,509 of CM060408.1, read as the reverse complement.
CGAAATGCTAGAATTGAAAAAGCAGTTAGATGAATTACTAAGCAAATGATTCATACAACCTAGTTCATCCCCATGGGGAGCACCAGTGTTGTTTGTAAAGAAAAAGGACGGTTCGATGAGAATGTGTATTGATTATAGAGAATTGAATAAAGTTACAATTAAGAATCGATACCCATTACCTAGAATTGATGATCTTTTTGATCAACTTCAAGGAGCTAGATATTTTTCTAAAATAGATTTACGCTTCGGATATCATCAATTAAAGGTACAAGAAGAAGACATACCTAAAACTGCTTTCAGAACTAGGTATGGTCATTACGAGTTTACAGTCATGCCCTTTGGGTTAACAAATGCACCTGCAGCATTTATGGACATGATGAATAGAATCTGTAAACCGTATTTGGATAAATTTATAATTGTCTTCATCGACGATATACTTATTTATTCCAAAAGTCAAGACGAACATTGTGAGCACTTACATGCACTCTTAACTTTGTTAAGAAAAGAAAAGCTCTATGCTAAATTCTCAAAGTGTGAATTTTGGCTACAAGAAGTGCAATTTTTAGGACATATGGTGAATCACAAAGGTATTCACATAGATCCTGCTAAAATAGAAGCAATTACCAAATGGAAGGTTCCACAAACAGCTATGGAAATTAGAAGCTTTCTAGGGTTAGCCGGTTACTATAGACGGTTTATTAAGGATTTTTCCAAAATAGCTGTACCATTAACTAAGCTAACCTGTAAAGCAGTTAAGTTTGAATGGGGACCAAGACAAGAAGAAGCCTTTAAGATATTGAAGCAAAAGTTAACCAATGCTCCAATTCTAGCTTTACCAGAAGGGACGGAAGATTTTGAAGTATATTGTGATGCTTCAAAACTAGGATTAGGATGTGTGCTAATGCAACGCAAGAAGGTAATTGCGTATGCATCAAGACAATTGAAAAAGCACGAAGAAAACTATACGACTCATGACTTAGAGTTAGGAGCCATAATTTTTGCCCTTAAGATTTGGAGACATTATCTGTATGGAAGTAAGTTTACTGTCTATACGGATCATAAAAGTTTAAGATATATATTTGGGCAAAAAGAATTAAATATGAGACAAAGGAGATGGATGGAAATCCTAAATGATTACGACTGTGATATTCAATATCACGAAGGAAAGGCAAATGTAGTTGCAGATGCCTTAAGTCGTAAATATCATGAGAAACAATGACGGGTTCGTGCTCTTAGATTAAATCTACAGTTAGATTTAATGGAGCAACTGAAGAATGTTCAGGAAACAGCAATCAAGGATGATGCTAAAGGAATGAAAATACGAATAAAGGAATTAGAGCAAGGAGCTGATGGAATCTGGAGATTCCATAAGAAAAGGATTTGGGTACCTAAGCAAGGTGAATTAAGAAATAAGATTTTAGAAGAAGCTCATAAATCTAGGTATACCATGCACCCGGGAAATAATAAGATGTACCAAGATTTAAGAAATAATTTCTGGTGGATATGAATGAAAAAGGACATAGCTAGATACGTTTCTAAATGTCTTACTTGTTCACAAGTTAAAACAGAACACCAGAAACCTTCAGGTCTACTTCAACAGCTAGAAATGCCTGTATGGAAATGGGAACTCATAAAAATGGACTTTGTTACTTAGTTACCCAAAACCAGAAAAGGTAATGATGCGATTTGGGTAATTGTGGATCGATTAACCAAATCAGCTCATTTTCTACCTATGAAAGAAACCTTTAACATGGAAAGGTTGGCAAAGTTGTATGTAGATGAAGTAGTATCCTTACATGGAGTTCCACTCTCCATTGTATTGGATAGAGATAGTCGTTTCACTTCCCATTTCTGGAAAAGTTTCCAGGAAGCAATGGGAACCCGATTAAATTTAAGTACGGCCTATCATCCACAAACAGACGGGCAAAGTGAAAGGACGATACAAACTTTGGAAGACATGCTTAGGGCATGTGTGATAGATTTTGGTGGTAACTGGGACAATCACCTACCTTTAATCGAATTCTCCTATAACAATAGTTATCATTCAAGCATTGAAGCTGCCCAATTTGAAGCATTGTACGGACGAAAGTACAGAACTCCAGTTTGTTGGGCAGAAATAGGAGAGAGTCAATTATCAGGTCCAGAGATTGTGCAAGAAACTACCGACAAGATTACATAAATCAAGGAAAGATTGAAGACGGCTCGAGATCGCCAGAAGAGTTATGCTGATAATCGACGTAAGCCACTCGAGTTTCAAGTCGGAGATAAGGTACTTTTGAAAGTTTCTCCTTGGAAAGGAATAGTACGATTTGGAAAGAAAGGAAAGCTGAGTCCAAGATACGTAGGACCATTCCCAGTGATCCAACGTATAGGACCAGTTGCTTATCGTTTACAACTACCAGAAGAATTGGCCGGAGTACATGACGTATTTCATGTATCCAATCTCAAGAAATGTTTATCTGACAAGTCCCTGGTAGTACCTCTTCAAGATATAGAGGTAAACGAAAAATTAAAATTTGTTGAGAAACCTCTTCAGATAGAAGACAGAAAGGTGAAATTTCTCAAACACAAACGGTTAGTACTTGTCAATGTCAAGTGGGATTCAAAGAGAGGACCCGAATACACTTGGGAGCTGGAATCGGAGATGAAGAGAAAATATCCTCACTTATTCCAATGAATCTCGAGGACGAGATTCTAAATAAGGTGGGGAGAATGTAAGGACTCTCAAAATTATCATAAAAATACCCGTAAGTAAAAACCCAGACCCCTGAAACCATACTGTGCATGAAAAAACCAAGAAAACAAGAATTATGGTGTTCAGACGGGCCGCGTAAGAGATAAGCCTTGTCTTACGTGGGCCGCGTCAACCCTTGGTTTGACCGGATAAGTATCCGGATCCACGTATCAACCACCTGTCGACCCTACTCATGACCGATCAAGCCTACTCGTAGACTAGGCGGCCACGCGGGCCACGTAAAGGTAAGCAGAAGGCTTACGCGGGCCGCGTAAGGCCTCAAAATCAGCTATAAATAACTTGTTGCACGCACAGTCCACTGGTGTCGAGATCTTTTCGTAAAAACGAATTCTCAATACTCTGAAGTCGAAATTACTTTCAATTTTAGTGGGGTGCTACTCCGATACTGGGTATTAACTCGATCGCTGCTACGATTTAATGTCCGATCAAATAAACTATCCAATGGATGTTTAAGTGCTGCCCACATTAGGGTTATGCTTTGTCATTCGCCGTGAATTCGATGGATGTTTAAGCATCGCACTTTGTCATTCGTTGTGAGGGTTTAATCTCGTGAGTTATCGTAAATGTTGTATTAGTTACTAACCTAGTTCGTGTGCATGTTGTTTAAATTTAGGTTAACAAGGCTAATCAATAGACTAGACTCTGTCCGTGTTAAATCTGCAATGTGAGTCATTCTCTTTTTATCAAAGTACTTTATAAATTCTTAAATATTTTCAAAGTTATAATTACAGGGATTAAGTCTTTGTAATCACCAAATTACAGCCGGTATGTGGGGTTTTGTATACATTACTTGATAACCGTCACCATTGGACAACGGGGTAGCCAAGGGGTGATATGACCATAGTCACAGACACCATTGGACAATGAGGTTACCAATGGATGGTCGAGTGACAAATACTGTGGGTAGTTGGTTGATATATGGAAACATTGTAATCGCTCTTAATACTGTAAATTATAACAAACACTTCGTTTTTATTAAAAAGAATGATTCACTAGTATTTCCCTGCTGACAAAACATTTTTCAAACATGTTTCAGGTGATCTGTTGTGATCCAGGAAAAGTGCCATGAAGCACTACAAGCTTAAGGAAGTGGCTCAATATAAATTAAAGAAACATGTTTTGTTAAATAAAGATTTCCCCAGTGAAATCAACTTATTGTAAATTACTGGGTTTTATCCCAAATTATGAAATAAAATAATCAGGCATTTTTCAGCTTTTAAAAAGATCCTGTTAAAATATTTCGCTGTCAACTCAATTAAATAAATACCACGGGATTTTCTGTCCCGCGGCTCCTGAACCGGGTCAAACTGGGGCGGGGGCCGTGACATCAATCCTCCTCCTTTTTAACTCTAAACTTTTGTAAATATCAAGAGGACTTTGGGGAAGGGTTAGGCTTGGGTTAAAGGTAGGTGGTTGTGGGTTAGTGGTTAGTAGAAAAGGGCGAAAGACGTAAAAAGCGTCGGTTTTCATAAAACATTTTGTTTTTGTGACTTTTTATTTTAATGAAGTATTTTTCAAACAAAGTTCTTTTTTATGAACTTGCTTGTTTATTGCTAGACTTCATTTACTTAGGCTCAAAGTGGTTAACTACGGGGATTTTGGATAGGTGGTAAAAAAAAAAAAAAAAATTGTGTTGAAATAAAAAGGGTTAGTCCTAATGCCTCCGTCATTTACTTACTCGGGTTTAAGTTGGTAAGGACCGGGAATGTATCGTCATAGCAAGTTCTAGAGTCGTAAGAAACCAAGCGGATATTAACATAAGAAACGAAAAATGAGCATTTAGTTTAAAGATGTGTATTTGTATGCTCAATAAAGGCTCAAAACTCACTTTTTGTGGGAATGAGTTTTTAATGTGATCAAGTATATATAATCAAATTTTAACTAGATTTGTCATGCCGTTTCATAATTTTCTTATGTTGGTTCTTTTTATCACGACGCTATCGGTTGTAAATTTATAAAAATATAACCTTTTTAGAACTTGTTATTCCCAATTTAAACCAAGACAAGTAAAAAAAATGAAAAGTTTTTGAAAAAATTTGGGGTGTTTAGCGGTTCCAATAGAGTTTTGTGTAAGGCTTGTGATTAGGACTTGCAAAATTCAAGGTTTTAGCATCCCCCCCCCCCCCCGGCCACACACACACACTTAAATTACACATTGTCCTCAATGTGTCCCAAAAATAAGTTTTTAGGTTGATTGAATGTGTAAAAATGTGTGTTAAACAAAATTTTTCTGTTACTGGGCACCTGGACACGGGCCGTGGTGTCCGGGCACGGCCCCATGTTCAGATTGCCAGTAACAGTAGACAACAAGATGTAACAGAAGGCTGGGCACGGGGGCGTGTTCAGCGAACACGCCCCGTGTCCAGTTACCTGAACTGGGCGTTTTTCTACAGACCCTTGAGCACGGGGCCGTGTTGGCTGGGCACGGCTCGTGCTAAACTTGCTGTAATGAAGAAAAATGTTCGGGAGGCTCTGTTTTTGTGCATGGGGTGTTGGCTCAAGTCTCCCTTAGTATCCTTCACCATCCAAGTGTGTTTTATTAATTACAACATCATCCAAACACCAAAATTTTTGAAAACCATCATTCATTAATAGAGAGAATTACAATAAGGTCCTAATAAACTAAAACTTAGATAAGTATGTCAGAAAACACAAGAAGTCTAAAACCGGAAAGAAGTTCTAGCCTATAGTTTATTCTAATAGCAAAATTTTCGAAAGGATAATTTTCTCGGTTGGATGCGGCTTGAAGAACTCTCCTCCGGATATGGTCGCTTACACGTCGGTGAGCCATTCTTCTATCTCCCTAGGGAAAAGAAAGGCGGGCTCATTGGCATCATCATTTTGAGGGGGTGTAACTTCCACCGGAACTTCTTGTAAATTTTCAAGAGGGGGCTCCGCGGGGATGTCATCCCACCCGGTGGGGTTGTTGACTCCTAGTGCTAAGTTCCAATCCTCTTGGGGAAGGATTGGGTCCATGGGAGGTGTCACAAGAATGTTCAACCTCTGGTGCAAGAGGTTGATTTCTTGGAAACTATTTTCCAGCCCCACCGTAAGATAATTTGTACGGTCAATCAGGACCTCTTCTACGGATGTCATTTCGTCGAGAGCTTCTCGCAGTGCCATCACATAGCGTACAAGAGTGGCTTCGATTGAAGGCCTTCGTTCCCTACGACTGTTTCTAGAATGTACTGAAGAAGTCCCACTGTTTTGGCTTGACATTCTATGAAAATAAACTGAAAAGAGTTCATCTCCAACACGGCCCCGTGTTCACCTTTCTGCAGATTTTTGGAACAAGGAATCTTGAAGCTTTAAATTATTTTTCTGACTTTTGAGACGTTTTTAAGCAGAAATAACTTAAAATAGTGTTGTAAAATTTATTTTTAACAAGATTCCTTGAATAAAAATCTAACAAATATCACAATAAAGCTTGTAACCATGGTGATTTTAAGCTTTAATGGAGGTGTTTGAGGAAAAAATGAAGAAGAAGGCAATAGACAAAAGTAGAAAAGACAAGATGGTTGTTGAGAACCTTCTTTAGAATATACCTAGGATGGTATGTGTGAAGATCCCACCAAATCTCTGTCTTTGGAGTGGTCCAAATGTGCAGGAATCTTGGCTGCATTTATAGAAAACGACAGCACGCTGGACACGACCTCGTGTCGGCTGGACACGGCCCCGTATGCAGACAAGATCCTAACACATTTTGTCCGTATTCTGACCGAAAGTCAGACGGGAATCTTTTGGTGGACACGGGGGCGTGCTGACCTGGGCACGGCCCCGTGTGCAGAGGCTGTTTATGAAGTTTTGTCTATTTTTAAGGAATTTATCTGGATCGGGTGGTTCTTTACTGGACAGAACAACACCGAAGTGCCTGATATACCTTAGTTGCTCTAGATTTAGACGAGAACGCAAGAGGTTATCGGAAAGGGTGATTCCTATGCTATATGTAGGTGGACAAGTCCAACCCTTATCCGGGCTCTCGTTAAAGAAGGTGTATGTCGAATCGCTCAGGTCTATGTATGCATCGAAGGAAGTCGATGGAGAGTCCTTCACGGCACAATCGACACCGGGACGACTATCGCTCAAGTCTTCGCAAGATTTAGAGGTGATTTTGGGAGCGACGATGTTGTTTTTATCTGCATGCGATCTCACTAATTCTTCTTGGATCTCGTCTTGAGATGAATTAGTTATCTCCATCTCAAGTTCTTTTATCCATCGGAGAATTAGTTCTTCTAGCTGAAAGAATTCTTCAAGAAGCATTTCATCTAGAAGGGACGATTGAGAGCATTCGAGGGAGAGATAGAGATCATTTTTACTTTCGCCCCTCTTAAGGCTACAGGAAAACAATGGGTCTATATAGTGGGGAGTATAATTTAAAAAATAACATTTTAATTATTCATGATTTCCACCACATATTTGACACCACATACCATAAGAGGAGCGATAGTAAAAAAAATCAGTATCGCTCATGTTTGTGTTAGAAATTACCAACCGTCGGGATCTTACGGTTCTGTTTTCAGTATCTGATACTTGGGCACGGGGCGTGTTTAGTGGGCACGACCCCGTATTCAGCTACTATCAGAGTTAAAACAGGATTGCCAGTACCAAAGATTGGGCACGGGGTGTGTTCAGCGGGCACGACCCGTGCTGAGCTCTGCAGAAGCTGAAAATTTAAGAAAAATATGGAAAAAAAACAGAAAAATAAGAAAAAACGATTAGGCCGTTGATTCCTAACTTTCTTAAAATCCTTGTGTCCCCGGCAACGGCGCCAAAAACTTGATGCGTGTCGAGTGTGATATATATTTAAGTGTATTTTTAGCCCTTTTTAACACTTTAGTCAAGTTTTAAATTTATAAAACACGATATTTTACTAACACTAAACACACATATGGGCAACTGCACCCATCGTGAGCGTATTATAGCGTTGGTAAGATACCGAGGTCGTCCAAGGACACAAAAGCTTTTAGTACCGGTTTATCCTCAACGTCTAATCAAATCAAAATTTTAGAAAAAGGTTTTAAACAAGAAAATGAAAACTAACTAAAAATGCTGAAAATAAAAAAAATAAAAATAAAACAGATAGACAAGATGAATCACTTGGATCCGACTCGCCTTTAGTGTAACCTTTGATGTTTTCTGCACTTTTGCACTTTTTAAGAGATTATCTTAGTTATAGTAGTAGGCCCCTCTTTTGAAGGTGACGTTACCCTCAACCCAGTAGTTTGAGTCAGCAAAGATACAATCCTAAAGGTTGGATTATTGAAAGATAAACTAATTAAGTTATTAATGCGTAATGTGGTAGGCCCCTCTTTTGAATGTGACGTTACCCTCGGCTACGTGGTTTGAGTCAGCAGGGATACAACCCCAAGTAGACGGGTTAATATATTAATAGTAGTTTACATATGAGGGGATCAAGCCATTCGCACCCCCGCCATCCAATACCAGTGGGTATTGAAGGAAGTCCTAGTAAGCTTGACCCAGGTCCTTGCAGGATCTATACACTGAACAAGGCAAGAACCTTACCAAACCATTCCCTTAACCCCCGACCAGGTAGCCAACATATCTCCATATAGACCGTGGAGATATGAATAGTGTAAATCTTTTATTTTATATAGACAGTAAAATAACGCCAAGACACCACGGATAAATGATAAGGAAGTTTCACCTTCAACATAAGAAACTAGTTATTAAAGTCATTAATACAAAACCAAATAAAAAGTGCTAAAAGATTAAAAAAACAAAAGTATTACACTAAATGCTTGTCTTCACCAAGTGATGTAAGAGACTTAGGCAAACATGGCCTTTGATTGTCAAGAACTCTTACTATCAATCTTGGATCCCGAGACTACTACACACACTCTACGATGGATGATGGTGGTGGATGTGGGTGTTGTGATGGTGGTGGAGTGTGGGTGAAGTGGGAGAGAGGTGGTTTGTCAAGGGATGCCTTTGCAATGAACCAAGCACCCCTATTTATAGCCTGCACAGAAGCCCGGACACGGCCCCGTGCTCGCTGGGCACGGCCCCGTGTCCACCCATCTTCTCTTTCTTCATTAATTGCAGTTTGTCTGCATTAGTTGACCATGCCCCCGTGTCCACTGGGCACGGCCCCGTGTGCAGAAGCGTATCTGTACTATCAAGATTTGCTTGGATTCTGCGAATCTTAGCGTTGACCACGGCCCCGTGTCCGCTGGGCACGCCCCCCGTGTTGGGAAATAGAAGCTTCTACAACTTTGTATTTTCTGTAGACACTTGGGCACGCCTCCGTGTTCAATGAGCACGGGGCGTATTCAGCCTTCTGATGTCTTGTTTTTGCTTGGGAAGATGCTGTCGAGGGGTCGGGTATGTCACGTTTATTCTTTTTCTTGTATTATTGTTAGATTTGCATGTATTTTTGCTTCTTTTGTTCATTTACGCTCATTTAACTCTGAAAATACAAAAGGAAGACAAAAGCACACTTTTTTCAACATTAGTACTAAAAAAAGGTTAGTTTTATGGCTCATTTGATGTAATTTATATGTTGCATTTTATACACATCAAACTCCCTCTCTCAATTCACTTCACTTCTTTTCATTGAATCATCTCCTCAACTCTACCATATAATCAGCAACAATGAGTTCACACAACAACACTAGATTCTTTCATTACCTTCTAACAACAATAGCACAATTAGATTCATCGTTGTTTGTCATTCGTTTCCAAACAATTTTAGGGTTAAGCAACGAAACAGAGATATTCATGTATTGGATAAACAAGTAACTTGCACTCGTGTGATGCCTTGGAAAAATGTATACTTGAAAATGAAAATATATTTACAAAAAGTATTAGATTTAATTACATATATGACACTCTCATTAACCAGAAGATAAAACTAAAAAAAGATAGTCGTGATTTGCCCAAAAGAATATCGTCACATGTTGTACATCGATCAAAAACCATAACAACGAATGTAGATTCCAATTCCAATAATATCGATGCCATTATCGATGGTAATTGGTCGCTATAGGTTCTATCCGTTATGGTACCGATTGAAAACCGTCAAAACGAATACCAATACAGGCTTCAATAATGCAGATGCTAGTATCGATGTTGTTCGGTCAACGTCGGTTTGTTGCGGTAGCTGTACTCGGTATAGTTTACAATACCAAAAAGTACTTTATTTTGAGTATAACTTCGTTTTCAATAAAATTTAGACCAAAATGTTAAAAAGGGAAAAAAACACAACCACGTATCTAGTTTCTTTCTAAATGTAAACAAAAATAAGTTATTATATATATATATATATATATATATATAGGCGAAGAGTACTGTACAATATTCCTTAACGTACATTACGTACAATATAGTGAATTCGCATGTTATAAAATAAAATCGCATGTGATAATTTTGATGAAATAGCCTGTTGTTTTTTTTGTAACAATTTCGCATATGGTAATTTTTATGAAATCGCATGTTAAAAAACCAACATGCGAAATTGTTACAAAAAAACAACATGCGAATTCAGTGCGGGAAGATGATCGGACGGCTGAGATTGTAGCGTACGTATTGTACAATAAGGACATTTGTACGTTAACCTACCCCTATATATATATATATATATATATATAGGGTAGGGTTCATGAGTGAACAATGATGTTTTTGTGAACAAAATGAACTTATCTTGACCATTGATTTTGTAGATCCAGATTTTTTTTAGTGGCAAGATGGTAATTATTTTTTATAACTCCCATGTGTTTTAATAGACATAAGGGTATAATTGTATTTTCCTCTCTCTAATTAATTAATTATTTTTTTCTCTCTCCTAATTTCTCTTTCCAGAACATTTAATTACATTCTTTACACTTTTTTTTCTCTCACTAATTACCTAACTTGATAATTTTAAAAAATACAAACATTATCAAATATTGTTCCATTAAAACATAATTAAAAATATTTAATTACATTCTCTATACATATATGTAATATATGTATTCATATTTTAGAAAATTATGTACACACATGTACATTCATAATATACCTCTAACTAGAAGTTAATGATATCTTTGTTCAGCAATGTACATGTGTGTATAACAAAGACCTGAGATGGTTATTTGGCATTGTACATATGTGTATATATTCTTATAAATTATAAAATCAAGCAAGTTACATATACATATTTGTAAAATACACATATGAATCTTAATGATATACATATGTGTATAATAAGTTTTTAAGATGGTTGTTCGACACTGTACATAAGTGTATAACAAGCATCTGATATGGTTTTTCAGCATTATACAAATGTGTATAACAAGTATTTGAGATAGTTGTTCACAAATCATTAAAAAATGTTTCTGGGAGAATTATGATTTAAGAAAAAAAATGTTCTTGAAAAAAACCACTAGTAGTACAAATAAAATCGGAAACCAGTCTAGGAAAACCACAAAAAAAATGTTTACTTAAAAAACTACCACAAAATTGTCTAACATCAGGAAGAAAACTGGTTTGCAAATCGCCATGTTCTTAATTCCCTTGGTTCGCAATCTTCTAGCCTTCATCTTCTCTTCTCTGACACCAGAAACATCACTTGCTACCTTTACTTCAAATCAATTAAAACAGGGACAATTGTTGGTTAACAAAATAAAAGATAACAATCCTAAAAAAAACTTATAATAACATGAAAAACTAACAATTGATGCATCGTATGTTCATTGCAATCCACTTACTCATATTATCTCAAATATAAATTGTAGTACCCATTTAACAAATAAGGACCAACTACATACAAGAATAATTTGTTGCAATTCATTCGAAACTCTAGAAACATGTGATGATGCGATCACTATTGATTAACACATTTTTGTGTTTTGCCATAAGAACTTACAACAATCGTAAAAACAAATCATCTTTTTCCTTGTATTTGATTTTGTAACTAATTTAGAGATGAAATTCGATATTTAGGGAATAAAGTTAATATTTTGATTTATATTACTGTAGTTACCATAAATAAGTCCATGTTAAATTACATTATCACCCTTTAGAATAATTTAAATATTAATAAAGTCTAAATAAGATGTGTGGCTAGGATTAGTTCACAAGGTTCACAACCAAGGATGTTGTTCACTCATGATCCCTGTCCTATATATATATATATATATATATATAGGGGACCGCTAAAATGAGAACCACCTCGAGTTGTAAGAACCGTGAGAACTACAACGTAGGGGGCGCGGTGGACCAAATTTTTTTTTCATAAACGTAGATACATGTATAAAAACAACATTTGTAAAAAAAATTCAAAAAAAAATGTCGTGGGTGTAGTTTTGAGCGCCACAAGTTTGTGTTTACGGGACCCGTAAATCTGGTCGGAAAATTTACGGGTCCCGTAAATGCACACTTGAGGTGCTCAAAAACATTTTTTTTACAAATGTTGTTTTAATACATACATCTACGTTTATGAAAAAAAAAATTTGGTCCACCGTGCCCCATACGGTGTAGTTCTCACGGTTCTTACAACTCGAGGTGGTTCTCATTTTAGCGTGAGCCTATATATATATATATATATATTAAAATTAAATAGGATAAATGTGTATACTTTTAGAGAATTAATTACTTGATTAGTTGGTCTTGTTTATCCATATTATTAAGTTTGATATATATTTTACAGAAATTACACATTTGGACAAATGAGTATGAAAAAAATGACTCATTAGTGCCTAGCTAGACAGCTACAAATAAGGTTATCTTTTTCTAGTTAAGTAGTGTGAAAATTAGTGCCTGGTTAGACGGCTACAAATGTAGTTATTTTTTTTCCAGTTACCTTGTGGTGTGGTGGTGCTAACTTTGGTGGATAAAATTCTAACATGGAGGTGGGGAGTTCGAATCCCCTTTGGTGTAACTAACTCACTAACAATTAGCCGGTCAAAAAAAAAAAAAAAAAAGTGGGGTGAAATGATAAAAAAAAAATTAATAGTTAGAAATTACAAAAATATAAAGAATTAAGAGTTAAATACTATTTTTATATTTTAGTTCTTTTGATTTGCTCAAAATATCTATTTCAGCCTAAAAGAATTTTTCTGACTTATTTTAATCCAATAATTTGATTTTTATATGAAGTTTATTCAATTTTTATATTAATTTCTTATGAAAAGACAAAAATACCCTTAGCCCATTTTTTAAACTAACTTTTAATTTTTATATACTAATAAATAAAATTGTTTTAGATATGTGTCACTCTCTCGTGTCTTCTCACTTTTAAATAATAATATGATAATTTTTCATACATGTTATTATACACACACTCTTCTATTAAATAATAATTTACTTAACTTTAATTTAGATTATTACACAAATGTATATGACACTAACGTATATGTTATTTGATACAGTATTAGTAATTATAGTTTATGGTAAATTACTTTTTGAGTCCCTATATTTTAGTGGTTTTAACTACTTGAGTCCAAAAGCAAAATGTTTAACGCCCTGAGTCCCTATAACCATTTTCTTAACCAATTGAGTCCAAATTTCTAAGACCATCCACCAAGTCTGTTAATTGTGAGGGTAATTTGGTCATTTACACACAAAGTACAAGTGTTATATGCACATGAATACAAGGAACAAGTCTTTAATGCATAAACCTTTAATACTATTTTTAATTATTAAATTTAAATACCCATATTTCCTATTTTCTTCCAAGAAACCTAAACCCAGATCTGATTTCCTCTCCAGGCTACCTCTCCAAACAAATTTTCAATCGATCGATTCTCAAATCCTTGTTTCAACGACGGCGACGCCACCCCTCCAGCCTCCACCATTGATTTATTTTCACAATCGACGGCCGTCGCCACCCCTTGATGGTGCAAGTGCGGCTACGACGGTGTGAGTGCGAAGGCGGCGGCCATCGCCACCCCTCAACCGACTCTCCAACCTCCATATATGTTGTGTTCTTTCCCTTCTGCAAAATACCTAGATTTTTCATTCTAAAACATTCATCTCCAGCCCCTAAAATCCTGTTCGTTAGACTCCTTTATTTTTTTTCATGCTGATGTTATGTCTTCAATATTCATTGTAAGACTGAGGGGAGTGGGGCGACTCCCACCCCCAAGTCGCCCCCAAGTCGCCCTCCACACCGCCCCCCTATGGCAACCTCTTGAAAATTTTGGCTTGCCCGTCTTGCAGAGAACGCCACAAACCAACAACAAACCAACTTTTCAAACAACTTTTCAAAACCAACTTTTCAAACAACCGATCAAAAAACCTTAACTTTTCAAACAACCAATCACATCTTTCTTTGGCAACTTGAGTTGCCCCAAACACCACGCCCCCTTTTTTGCCTAAAATCCTCTGATCTGACATGGCGCCACGTGTCGCAAGACGGCCCCTCTAAAGGTTGCCCCACTCCCTTCAGTCTAACATGCTTTTGGACTTTGGTTGCTGATGCAGTTGGCCAGTCCCTTTCTACAAGGCCAGATATTATTAGTTTTCCAATGTCTAAGGTTATCTGGAAATGAAGTTATTTTTCTCTATGTCCTCGTGGTTCGTTGTTGCAGTTTAAAATAGTTGGAACTATCTAGAACACTTGCTCGTACATCATTAATGCTATTTAACTATCTCTAGTGACTACTGTAAGACCGTGGGGTATGGTGGGGCTTGGGTTGGGCATTTGGTGACACGTGTAAAGGGAGCCAGCCCACTGCCAGGTTACGTGTCCGCGGGGTATGGCGGGGCGTGGGTTGGGCTTGGGTTGGGTGCACCGCGTGGCATAAATGTTAAAAAAAAAATACAAAAAATTTATAAAAAATCACACAACATTTATAAAAAAACCTACAACTTCATTAAAATTTTAAAAATTACATAATCCTAAAAATTACATAATTTCTAAAAATTACAAAATAAAAAAACCTAGAGCGTTAAAAAAATTTCAAAAAGTTCGATCTTGTCGAACGCCTTCTTTTCCACGCTTCGAAACTCTATGTTCGCCACCGCCACCCGGTCCTCGTGGCTTAACTCGCCACCGGGAACCGCTTCGTAGTAAGCCTTGAAACGTTCGAGCTTGGGCCGTAGGTCGCGCCATTTATGTTGGCACGCGTTGAGGTTGTGGCGGTCGTTACCGACGTTATGTCGGTAGGCCGCGAATGCTTCCGCCCAATATTTTGTTTGGCCCGGTGGCCGCCCCTTCATAGCGTCGACGACGCTAGTTACGAGTGCCATTTCTTCTTGACGGGTCCAGGATGCCATAGTGGTGTTGGGTTCGTGGGATGGGGGGGACCAGCGGGGTAGCGGGTTCAAGACAGTGGGTGTAGCCGGTGGGGTTTTGGTTCGTGGGATGGGGTTTTGGTTCGTGGGATGGGGGACCGGTGGGGTTGGGGTTGCAATATATAGGGCCTTTGGGGACCCGGGTGGCGGTTATAGAAGATGGGGGGATGGGGGGGACCAGTTTGAATTTCAAAATTTTAAACAACCGCCTGCTGACGTGGCGGGTGACCCAATGAGAATATGCCAGCTCGTTTCGCCATACCGTCCCACGCCCGGCTTGAAAGTCAAGCCCCAAGGGGCCACGCCACAACCCAAGCCCACCCGGGGTGGTGACTTGGGCGTTTTCCCCCAACCCACGCCCAAACTCCCGCCCCATACCCCACGGGCTATACAATCGTTTTTTACTTGTAAGTCCTGTAGGTCCAAACAATTTCACTTATGGATTATGATTGCACGCTCTAAGTGAGTTCCATGATCAAATTCCTCCTTTCCCACAGGATTTAGCTATGAAAATCATAGAAGAAGAGTTAGGTTTCCCTGTGGAAACGTTCTTCAGTCACATTTTAGAGGAAGCAATAGCCGCAGCATCTTTTTTTTAAATAATAATAATATAATACAGGGGTATTTTAGTCTTTTAATGAAAACCTAACAGAAAATTTTAACAGAGTTAGAAATTTGGACTCAAATGGTTAAGAAAAATGGCAATAGGGACTCAGATCGTTAAACATTTTGATTTTGGACTCAAGTGGTTAAAACTCCTAAAACACAGAGACTCAAAAAGTAATTTACGCTATAGTTTATATCCATATAATATATTTATAGAGTAAACTGCAATTTTACCACCTGGGGTTTAGGCCAATTGGCACTCTGACCCCCCTAACGAAATAATTGCAATTTTACCCCCAACGTTTGGTGTTATGTCGCAAGTTTACCCCCCGGCGTCGATTTTGTTAACAGATCTGTTAACTATAACTTGAAATGACTATAATGCCCTTTCATATCACCCCCTGTGTTTTGTTCTACTCTGTAATATTACCCCCTGCCACCACTGCCACCGCCATTCACCACCACAACCACCACTACCACCTCCAGCCACCACCCTCCAACACTCTCAACCACTTCTCTCTCTCGCCGCTATCCATTTAACTCAAATCACACCCAACCCTCAACCACCTCAGTTCAATTCATCTTGTTCATTCACAAAGATTCAATCTTTTTGTCACTAAAATTCTTTCTTCAAAATACTAGTTCTATTATCAGGTTTAGAGCAGCTACCAACAATTCCAGATGTACACTTTACAACATTCGAGTTCGTGTTGTATCTGCAGTAATTCAAAATAAAGTTAGGGCTTTTCCGTTTTCTTCAAAGCGTCTTCTCTCCCTCCAAAATCCTCTCATATTCCCTTACACGCTTCCTCATACTCGCTTCATGATTAGGGTTTCATCAACATTCTCTCACCATTAATCTCTTCTTCATCCATCGATCTTCACCGACGAAATGCCTCTGTTCTTGTCCGACGAAGAGTACGCTCGCTGCAACCACGATCCATCTCTGATCACACAAAAAGCCGATGCGTATATCAGAGAGTTACACAATCAACTCGACACTGAAAAATCTCAACACGATGCTGCATCCGTAACCGCCGAACAAACGTGTTCGCTTCTCGAGCACAAGTATATTTCTCTCAAATCGGAGTTCGATACGTTGCAAGCGCAATGTTCGCAACTCAGTTCCAGTTTAGAAGAACGTGTGTCGGAAGTCGCTCAGATTCAAGCGGATAAACACCAGATTTATCTTCAATCGGTAGTTTTTTATTCTCGTTCCCTGTATTTATGTTTATTTTGGTATTGTTATAACAAATGAAGGTGTAAATATGGTGGATAGTTAATTAGTTATGTTAGGTATTCATTTATTATATTTTGTTACATTTTGTTTGATGTTATTTGAAATTTACTTGACTTGGTGTAGTGTTATGTTATTATCGACACTCGATTGGAACTTGTATACTTTTAGAATGCATTTAAGTGTTGACAGATTGAAAGGAAATGTGCTGTTGGCTTAGATTTTGAGTTTTGACTTGGGATTTTGCTGTGAAGGTTGAGGGTGGTGGCTGGAGGTGGCTGTGGTGGTTGTGATGGTGAATGGCGGCGGCAGTGGTGGCAGGGGGTAATATGAAAGGGCATTATAGTCATTTCAAGTTATAGTTAACAAATCTGTTAACAAAATTGACGTCGGGGGGTAAACTTGCGACATAACACCAAACGTTGGGAGGGGGGTTAAAATTGCAATTTATTTCGTTAGGGGGGGGGGGGGGGGGGGGGGGTTCAGAGTGCCAATTGGCTAAACCCCAGGGGTAAAATTGCAGTTTACTCATATTTATATTATGAAGTTGGTATGACTGAGTCAAATTTTCGATTTTTCTTTTGGTCGAGTTATTTTTAACCATCTTGATAAAATGTATAAATAAAAAAATATTATTTAATATTATTTCATAGTGTTATATACATAAAAATCTTAATTATATTTAATTAAATTATTATTTAATAGAAGAGAAAAGATAATGTTTATACATTATATATAGGGAAAATAGCCAAAATAGCCAAGACTTGGTCAACATTTCAAAAATAGCCAACTGAAACGTCTCATAGAGGGGTTTCACGAATTCCCACACGTCTCAAAGACGTTTCCTCATCAGCCATCCACCGAAAGCCACATGTCCAATCCCATCATCATCAGCTTTTGCTTTCAGCTTTTGCTGTTTCAGCTTTTGCAGAGATGTCCAATCCCACCCCCATTCCCTTTCTCTCTCTACAACCCCACCCCCACTCCCTTTCTCTCTCTATAAATCCACCTGCACCTCCGTTGCATGTTAACATCTCTGTTTTCTTTGCTTGATGCTCCCAACCTTTGATTACACCAGAACTCCCTACAACACCCCCCTCTCCTGTCAACCTTCGATTCCGGCGACCAGCGGCGGCGCTGGGTGACGACTGGCAGCCCCCCTCCGATGATCTCCAGCGACGACAGGCGGAGCCGCCGCCTCTCACGACGGTGGCGGTGGTGGGATTTCTTGGTGGTGCCGGTGATGAGATCCGATGACGACCAAGACAGTGAGACAAATCGAGGAGAGATAGAGATCGGAGAGAGTTGGAAGAGAGAGAGGAAGAACGGCGGAGAAAGAGCGGCCCCGCCGCTCACGGCGGCGGCCACGGTAATACATCATCCCCGAAATGAGACCTCTTCTCTCTATCTCTCCACCCGCCGCCGAGTCCCAGTCAACTTTTTCCCATCTTCGCCGGAAAACGAGCGGAATAGAAGACGTTTCACCTGAGACGTTTCAGGTTCTGAGACGTTTCACCTGAGACGTTTCAGGTTCTGAGACGTTTCACCTGAGACGTTTCAGTGTTCTGAGACGTTTCAGCACTTGTGGACACGTGGCTTTCGGTGGATGGCTGATGAGGAAACGTCTTTGAGACGCGTGGGAATTCGTGAAACCCCTCTATGAGACGTTTCAGTTGGCTATTTTTGAAATGTTGACCATGTCTTGGCTATTTTGGCTATTTTTCCTTATATATAATATAACATGCATAAAAATTATTGTATTATTGTTTAAAAGTGAGGGTATATTAGAGAGTGATACGTGTTTAAAATGATTTTCGTTTATTAGTAAAGAAAGAAATAATGTTAGTCTAAAAATTGGCTAAGGGTATGTTGGTCTTTTCATGAGAATTTAAAAAAAAATTGGATGGAGTTAATGGATTGGATCTAAATTTATATAAAACCAAACTATTAGGTCAAAAAAGTAAAAAAAAAAATCTTTTAGACTAAAATAGATATTCTGAGCAAACCACAAGGAATATAACATGGAGTATTATTTAACTCAAGAATTAATTACACGAGTCCAAATGGTGAAATTAAAACTAAATTGATGATCGAATTGAAATTGTATGTAATATAAATCTTCTTTTAACCCATTATTCATGTGGTTAAATTACCCAAGAGACAAAATCTTTGAAGGTTAAACTTGCGGTGTGAAAACCCTTTGTATGAATAAACAATTTAAATGGCTTCATGATTTTGTGTGTGTGTGTTTGAATCGATCCATGAACTAAATATAACAAAACTATGCTGCATTTATGAAGTGATGCGCAGTTTATGTTTGTTATAGTTGTTTGTAGGAAAAAGACATCAACCAGCACCCGTGGCCTAATGGATAAGGCGTCTGACTTCTAAGCAGGCGATTGTGGGTTCGAGTGACATCAATCCTGTTCCAAAACGCCACTTGAGGACACAGTGTAATCAATTTGAACTTTGCCAAGTCGACGAAAAGTACAAACTTTAATTCATGTGTTTGGGTGTATTAAAACCGACCATGGCCAATGATTTGTTGTGCTATCAAATCATAAGTTCTTTTATGTGTCATTGATACGAAAAGTTCTTTTATCTGTCTTAGATTAATACATGACTTGTGGATAAGGCTGAAATTCGTTCTTCGTTCCATTTAGGTATTTTCATTGTAGTTAGAATGTACAAGAAAGAAGGAAAAAGGTCCGAAAAGGACAAGAGAGAGTCGA
This sequence comes from Helianthus tuberosus, assembly GCA_030545235.1. Classification (NCBI taxonomy): domain Eukaryota; kingdom Viridiplantae; phylum Streptophyta; class Magnoliopsida; order Asterales; family Asteraceae; genus Helianthus; species Helianthus tuberosus. The sequence continues at coordinate 66,071,945 of CM060408.1, read as the reverse complement.
ACTCGCTCGAAAAGTGTATGCCATGTTTACGTGTGAGAGAGGGAGGCTTGAAATGGAGTTTATTTGTTAAGGTAATAATTCACATTACTACTTTCTATACATTTCATATGCGCATGCATGTATATATCTATTTTATTGTGCTCATGGGCATCTTATCTAAATGCAAAATGATCACTCACAGCGTAAACATTAATTGGTGACTTTTGACCAGTTTTGCTTGTATATAAGTTTTAAAAAGTTAAATTTTCAGATCCATTAGATATAAAATCCTAACTCAAGTCAACTCGTTATAAACGGATGATACGCCTGTCAAATTTGATAAGGTTAGAAAACAATCGAAGGGTAAGTTTTTTGCTTTCAATTGATAAGGTTAGAAAACAATCTAATGGCCAACGAGGTAGTGGTGGAGTGATTAGGAAAAAAATTTGGTGTTTTTTGTGATCCAGGTTCGACTCTCACTTTCCCCATTATTTTCTGCGGCATCCAGGTGAAGGGCGAATACAGGTGGCGCCGATTCGTCTTGGGTGGGAGGCGAGGTTTTACCGAATATTCCATTGTCTGACTGTCGTGCCTTCGGACGGGTGGAGGTCGGGTTTCCGCGCATCTGGGAGAGCCAAGGGGCTGGCGGCGGTCGAGTAGTCGACCTTGACAACAGCACCCGGCGTCACGGTTGTTGACATGTCGTTGCTTGCCGTTCAAAAAAGGGAAAACAATATAAGGGTAAGTTTTATGCTTTCAAAATTCTGCTCAATGAAATAATAATTTAACAAAAGTAGAAAGGAAAAGGGGATGAATCCAACTTTTGTTTTTTTTTTTTTTTAAATAATAAGTAAAAAAATAAAATGTAACAAATTTCACACAAATTATTATTTTCATTTAATAAATTATAAAACGCACACTTTGAGATTGATTTTTTTTTAATATATTGTCTTGTCGGAGAAAATAAACCATCTTGACCAGAAATCTGGTGCGCCAAAACGTCACGTGAAAAATCTTTGGATATGACAATCATTGAAATCAACTTTTTAGTCTAAGAATTTTTTTCATTTGTAAAACTTTAAACATTACATGTTATGGATACTTTGACGGATAGTGGGGTACGAGGACTAGGAGTAGAGTTGATGCCACCGATGGGGCCTCAAGAGTGATTCACACTCTAGATATGTGTAGTGGGTGTTACCACACTATCACATCATCACATGGGGCACTATACATCATTACATGTAGTTAGATTACACAGAGTAATGAGCAAAAGTAAGGATGTAAAGCCCTGTCATGTAGGTGTCACTTAGATGCTGGGGGGTTTTGTCTTCCACATGACAAAAGAAAAGGGGTGGTGTTGTGAGTATAGAGGCAAGGGCAAAACAATGGCGGAAACATAAGAGTGAGACGAAAATATGATTGCTCGAGACATCATAACTTGCTAATTGTAACAATAATTAAGTAATTCGAATTTCCTTGATACTAAAATGGAAATACACCGTTTTGGAAAGGAAAGTACAACATGGAGCAAGTAAACATAACATCATGAAACAAATACATAAGTTTAAAATCTAGTTATGTTTCTAATCCACCCTAAGTACGTTCTTCGTTCGTCATCAACTAGTTTCCTACAACATGTATTAAAATAAAATCAACAAAAGTTGGCGAGTATACAAGTTTGAATACATAACATAATAGTGTCTAAAAGTTGTCTCACATCCAACATGGTAATTTGTATACATTGTTATTTAGCATACTAGCATGTGTTAACTATAAGTCAAACCAAAGTATACCACAATCGTGCATATCCTTGTCGCCTAAACGAAAAGGCCGTAAAATAGTTTACTTAACAATACCTAAAGAATACGGGAGGTACGTTAATCCTATAGCGCTATAATTGTTAAGGTAGGCTTATAAAGTTAATGAGCATATTGAACACAAGTATAACATAGCATGTGATAACAAGAATATAACAAGTATCATGATTTTAACGGATAGAGTGTGTATGTAAACAAGTTTAATCGTGATAGGTGATTTGTAATAATGTGTACATGTTGCACCCAAAGTGTGTAAAATGGAAAATAGGATCGAGTATACTCACGGTTTGCGTAATAAATCCATGTGCGTGAGTTGATGCGTTTGAGTGTTGAGAACCGTCTAGTTATCCTACAAGGATGATGTCACACCCCGACCACGTGAGACAACGAAACGTGGCGGAAACGTCGGGGAGTGTTGTAACAGAATTAATCGTTTCAAATCCATGGCAATTAAAGTTTCGTTTTATTAATCAAACATGAGAGTTTACATTGTTTTAAACAAGAAACAAAGAGTACATAACATAAATTAACTAGTTCTTGTCTCATTTTAAGTCACTAAGGCACAGGTCCGCCTAAGTATGTCTTGATAAGTCCTATGCATCATCTCCTGAAAACACATGTGAAAATAGGTACGTCAACATAAAAATGCCTGTGAGATACATAGGTTTTGTGAAAATAGGATTCATGACTTATGTTTGAGAAAATGTTTAGTCATGAACCTTGTAATTTGCTTTGTCTTGTAAATCATTTGAAAAACAATAAGTTCAGATGATATGTATAAATAAGAGAATAATGTATGGTTAAATGAATAACCATGTAAAATGAGTTTGTATAAGATAAGTTGTTTGTAAAACAATGTCTTGTGAAAAGTATGTTATTGTATAAAATGTTATATGTCTCAAATTGAAATGATTCAAATAACGCTACGATATGTAATACTATACAAACACTTATATACAGGAAGTACCAGCGGCGTATCCACCATGCTTGTATCATATTACACACGCCTCGTTACTTAATCACTTACTCAAACCAAACTACCAAAGTAAAAATGTTCATGTCTAATGTAAATCATGTAATGTGTATCCAAAATGTAAGCATGTGATGAATAACAAATGTACTAAGTATGCAACAAAGGACATACATAGCATAAAGTGTAATGTATAACAATGTACTAAGTACGCACACAATGGGCATACATAGCATAAAATGTAATGTAAAACATGTACTATAAATGTACTAATGAACATAGCAGGTATATGATATGAAAACATGGAAAAGCATGAAAGTAACAAGTAGGCACATGTGTTTCACCCCAAAATGTTTGGAAAACAGTAAAAGAGGGGTCTATGTACTCACTTGAGATTGCTTAGAAGTCCTAGGATAACCACCAAGCAATGCTAAAGATCCCGGAAATCAAACGGCACCTAATATAGGTAACTATGTTAATATACCGGACCTAAATCGGAGGATTTAGATAGAATGAGGGTTCGTAAACCAAACGAGTATGGAGACTCGTGTCATATGGTTTAACAAATCCTACATACTAAATGAAACCTAACCTAAGTGATTACGACCCATTACGACCCGTTTAGGTAGCTTATGCTACTTTAACGCGTCGTTCGCGTGAAACGCGTTCGCCTAACTAGTCCTATGGCAAGTATTATATGCCTAACATGTTTAATTATGTTATATAATCAGTTAAGTGACGAAAGTTTAGGTTACATATGCTTAATTACCAATTACACATGAAAAGGGTATTTTGGTAATTTACCTAAGGCATATAAACTACCTATCATACAACTACTTAACGAAGCGACCATAAGGTATAACCTCGGAAGGTTATTCCCTATATACTATGGTCACCTAATGTATTTGGTCGGATCTTAATGATCGACCAAATGGGTCGGGTTCGAAGGTATAAGCGATTTATTAGATCGCTTACCCTTACGACCCTAGACAACGTGGTAATCAGTAGGCATAGTCACAAAGGACTATAACCATCGTGATTACAATCACGTTGCGAAGTTCAAACGAACTTCGCATTGACCATAAACTGGTCAATGCAGAAAGTCAAACAAAGTTTGACTTTCGGACTCGAAAAGCAATAAAAGAACGAAGGAACACTTACAAAGGGTCCCTGAATGCTAACCTCGATCCAAGTAGCTCAGGTATGAAACAATGGTTTCAACTTAGAGCTTCTCAAATCAAGATTCTTGTGGGTTTTGGAAAATGAAGGCAAGGGGTATTTATAGGATTCGTAGATCCGTTAAGATCGTTCCTCGTTAACCGTGCTTCAATCTCAACCCTCCACCTCAAAACCCTGGTTTTTGAAAACCATTAGAGCCCCTAGTATTGCCCAATAACATGTGCATAAGTGAAAGGGACCTGATTCAATGTTTCTGCCAAGTTTCTGCTGTCTGGGGACTGCTTGCGCACCGTAACACTCATAGTGTTGAGGTGCGCAAGGACCTACTTTGGCAGAATGGCAGATTTGGTCCCTGCTGTGTAATAAGCTCATTTCCGACACGTTTAAGGCCCGTTAACCCCATTTCAAAGCTCTAAAATGAAGTTAAAGTATAGGGAACTTAAAATGTGCTCAAAAATATCTCGGATGTCGGTTCGTTTGGCCGTACGGTTGCGTTGTTCGGTTAATTACGACGGGAGTCGTAACGAACGTAAAAACGATCCAAATTGCGCGACGAATGGATTTTTATCATGCCAAACATCAAAATAAAATATTTTAATGCTTACATAAATTTTTGGATGTCCGGATGTATTCAGAACCTAAGTTATGCGCGAAAGTGCAAACTTGTGCACTTTTTGACGCTTTTAGTCCCTGAATGACCCAAAAGTTTACGTTAGCACACCGAACCCCTCAAAGCCTATTTCTAAGCTATGTAAAGGATATTTAGGGTATGTTTAACTTATGGTCATGTTCCAGAATGTCTGTTATAGTTCAAATTGGCATACTTTCGCAGTTTGTCAACTTTAGTCCCTGTAAGCGATTTAACTTGATTTCGGCATACCAAACCATCCAAAACTTATTTCTAAGTTATGTAAAGGTTATTTAAGGTATGTTAAGCCCATTTCACTATTCCGGAGTGTTCGTTGCATTAAACTGGTTATATCTACGCATCCGAACGCATATAACCCTCCAGAAAGCGATTTAAAGCTTGAAATCGAACAAGAGTTGATATGTGCAAACGATACACATATTTTTACAAATCCCAAGCATGAAATACTATATTTCATTGGTTTGGCATTTGTTTGATGGTTGAAGTGACACAGGTGTCACAGTCTCCCCTACTTTAGGAAATTTCGTCCCGAAATTTATTCGTAAGAGTCTATCTGTGACTTTGTGTCAAATAATAACCAGAGATATGAAAGGCATAATCCTGACATTTCCTTAACGGACATTCTTAAGAAACGAAAATGAACAGAATGAGTCATTTTCCACAATTTCTTCAGAAACGAAAATGAACGGAATGAGTCATTTTCCACGATTTCTTCAGGAACGAAAATGAACGGAATGAGTCATTTTCCACAATTTCTTCAGAAACGAAAATGAACAGAATGAGTCATTTTCCACAATTTCTTCAGAAACGAAAATGAACGGAATGAGTCATTTTCCACGATTTCTTCAGGAACAAAAAATGAACAGAATGAGTCATTTTCCACAATTTCTTCAGGAATGAAAATGAACGGAATGAGTCATTTTCCACAATTCCTTCAGAAACGAAAATGAACGGGATGAGTCATTTTCCCTAATTTCTTCAGAAACGAAAATGAACGGAAGGAGTCATTTTCCACAATTTCTTCAGAAACGAAAATGAACGGGATGAGTCATTTTTCATAATTTCTTCAGAAACGAAAATGAACGGAATGAGTCATTTTCCACAATTTCTTCAGGAATGAAAATGCACGGAATGAGTCATTTCTAGACACACGACCAAACTTGCTGTGGTTTCTGTTCACTGAATTTCATAATTATGTATGCATCCATAATTACGCAATTCCTTGCACAGTCCGTACAATTTGTTTTGTAATGTGAAGGGGAGGAAAAATCAAACCTGTGATGAGTGTGACTAGACTACCATAAGGTCCTTTTAATTAGATCGACAAATGATCCTTTTAATTAGGCCACCAAGGAGTCCTTTCAGCTATCTCATCACATGATATTCCTAACCAGATTTTTGGATCAATCTGTTTAACTAGACCACTCAATGGGTCTAATTATGGAATAGTACAATATAATCCAAGGGTCTTTACTATTACGTAAAAGCCCATTGAGGATTTAATATAGTACCTTTGGATATCCTACTATGAATTCCTTATACAAAGATATGGAAGATTCTACGAGGATTTGGATAACAAAACTTGGATTACACAAAAACATAAAAGGAAACACATAAGCACATAATCACATAGTTGTTTAACTTGATTATTAATTTGCTATTAACTTGTTATCGATTGAAAATGGATGTGGAAACCAGTCGATGGACTTCAATGTCCTCTGGGATCTATCTAAAAAGATAGGAAGATCTTCCAAAAATTCGATTTTTGTTTTCAAAGAAACGTAATATTCGAATTAAAGAACACATCAATTTTTGGATTTACGAAAATACCCTTAGGTACCCTATTAAGGATTTATAGTGGTACTTTGGGTATTCGTCTAGTGTTGTAACTTGCGCCTTGTACTTCGTTTCCTTGGAAGAAACGGGTACTTAGGAATTTCGTGGAAAACGCAAGAGATCATAAAATAGAAAAAATTTTGGGGGGGTAGTTTGTTTTCCAAGGAATACGATTCCTTGATTGTCGGTATTGTAAGCGATATGTTCTTTATACATACAACCATATAAATACATTGCAATGTATATAAAAGATTTATTTATATACAATGATAACAACTGTTTCATGGACCTTGACAACAAAAGAAAATAATACATAAGACGTGATTATTTCTAAAGGGTGTTGTCTTCTAGTCGGTCAGATGCTCATCCCTGTGCTGGATTAGCATTAGCAAGCTTTGGGCAATTTCTTCGGAAATGACCCATCTCGCCACAATTGTAGCAAGAACCTGGTGGAAAGCGAGCTTGAGCAAGATTGTTGCCAACTTGATTTGGTGCAACTACTGCTACGCAAACTTTTGCTGTATGACCTTTACGTCCACAAATTTGGCATTCGCGGCACTTCACACTAGCATGATGATGAAGGTTACATTGGTTGCACAAGGGTGAAGTTCCATTGTATGGCTTCCTAGCAGGGGGTTGAGCTGGTTGGTTGGGGACGGCTTGATCATTGTGAGTAACCATGGCGAAGTTTTGAGAAGCCTTTCGCTTCTTTGACTTCTTAGGGGATCCAGTCTGTTCATCCATGGTCTTTGATTCCTCGATTGGTTTCGATTCCTCGACCGGTTTCTTGTCACCCTTTCGGAAAAGCTTACGTTTCCTGATCTGAGATTCAGTCAAGGTTGCAGATAGCTCAATGGCCTGCCTAATCGTAGTGGGGTTACTACCAGTAACAATGTCCTGAACTGAGTCAGGGAGACCATCAATGTATTTTTCGATCGCCTTATCCAAAGGCGTAACCATGGTAGGACACAACAGGCTCAGCTCCTCATATCGATCAGTGTATGCTCGATGTTCACCGCTGTCTTGCTTAAGATCGTCGAATTCCCTTTCCAAGGCCCTGATCTCATGACGAGGACAAAATTCCTTCATCATCAGTGCTCGAAGTTCTTCCCACGTTTGAGCCAGTGCCACTTCGGCACCCCTATCTCTCATCACACCGTTCCACCATGTCAAAGCTCGTTTCTCAAAGACACTAGATGCAAAGTCTACCTTTCGCTCGTTTGGACATTGAACATGTCTGAAGGTGCTCTCTAAACTCTCGAACCATTGCAGAAGTGCAGTCGCTCCTTGAGACCCAGAAAACTTTGATGGCTTTGCCGAGTTGAACGTCTTGAAATTGCAGGGGGCATTATTGTTGTTGAGAGCTTGGTGACATTGAGCAACGATGTTCGGGATTGCAGCAGTCATTTGCTGTGTAATGACAGCTGCCAGCTCTTCAATAGATACCGGATTTTCGCGTCGAGGAGGCATTCTAAAAAAAAGGGGTAACAAGAGAGAAAACAAATGAAATGGCATTGGGTAAGAATAGGATGTTACAAATACCGACCAAAATCATGGTTGATGGTCATTTGTTTGAACCACGAAGCAAACAAACAACACACATGCTGAATCAAAGCAAATAGATCCTCATAGTGTATCGCGAAGACATGCTCGCCTATAAGTGGACACTCACCCCAAGAGTTCCCAGGTAAGAGTGACTGGTCCGATTATGTGGATTTGTACGAACACTCTAGCCTTAGACAGAAAACTCAGGGTACAAGCATTCACTCTTCCAGTTTGCACGTGTTCACACTATTTAGGACCCAAAACTTTGACGAGATTTTGAAAACTCAAAGGGGTTCAAAACCTAGTAATCAATCATCCTAGAACAGATGATTAGTTTTCAAAGCGGTCTTGAAATTTATGTTCTTATTGTGGTTGTCACTTAAGAATAAGTGACGGTATTGTTTTAAAACTAAACACAAGAAAACTTGTGTTAGGGTCCTAAGAAGGTTATAGACTAGGTCAAAGTATTATTAATAACCTAATTCCCTATAACCATTGGCTCTGATACCATCTTTTCTGTCACACCCCGACCACGTGAGACAACGAAACGTGGCGGAAACGTCGGGGAGTGTTGTAACAGAATTAATCGTTTCAAATCCATGGCAATTAAAGTTTCGTTTTATTAATCAAACATGAGAGTTTACATTGTTTTAAACAAGAAACAAAGAGTACATAACATAAATTAACTAGTTCTTGTCTCATTTTAAGTCACTAAGGCACAGGTCCGCCTAAGTATGTCTTGATAAGTCCTATGCATCATCTCCTGAAAACACATGTGAAAATAGGTACGTCAACATAAAAATGCCTGTGAGATACATAGGTTTTGTGAAAATAGGATTCATGACTTATGTTTGAGAAAATGTTTAGTCATGAACCTTGTAATTTGCTTTGTCTTGTAAATCATTTGAAAAACAATAAGTTCAGATGATATGTATAAATAAGAGAATAATGTATGGTTAAATGAATAACCATGTAAAATGAGTTTGTATAAGATAAGTTGTTTGTAAAACAATGTCTTGTGAAAAGTATGTTATTGTATAAAATGTTATATGTCTCAAATTGAAATGATTCAAATAACGCTACGATATGTAATACTATACAAACACTTATATACAGGAAGTACCAGCGGCGTATCCACCATGCTTGTATCATATTACACACGCCTCGTTACTTAATCACTTACTCAAACCAAACTACCAAAGTAAAAATGTTCATGTCTAATGTAAATCATGTAATGTGTATCCAAAATGTAAGCATGTGATGAATAACAAATGTACTAAGTATGCAACAAAGGACATACATAGCATAAAGTGTAATGTATAACAATGTACTAAGTACGCACACAATGGGCATACATAGCATAAAATGTAATGTAAAACATGTACTATAAATGTACTAATGAACATAGCAGGTATATGATATGAAAACATGGAAAAGCATGAAAGTAACAAGTAGGCACATGTGTTTCACCCCAAAATGTTTGGAAAACAGTAAAAGAGGGGTCTATGTACTCACTTGAGATTGCTTAGAAGTCCTAGGATAACCACCAAGCAATGCTAAAGATCCCGGAAATCAAACGGCACCTAATATAGGTAACTATGTTAATATACCGGACCTAAATCGGAGGATTTAGATAGAATGAGGGTTCGTAAACCAAACGAGTATGGAGACTCGTGTCATATGGTTTAACAAATCCTACATACTAAATGAAACCTAACCTAAGTGATTACGACCCATTACGACCCGTTTAGGTAGCTTATGCTACTTTAACGCGTCGTTCGCGTGAAACGCGTTCGCCTAACTAGTCCTATGACAAGTATTATATGCCTAACATGTTTAATTATGTTATATAATCAGTTAAGTGACGAAAGTTTAGGTTACATATGCTTAATTACCAATTACACATGAAAAGGGTATTTTGGTAATTTACCTAAGGCATATAAACTACCTATCATACAACTACTTAACGAAGCGACCATAAGGTATAACCTCGGAAGGTTATTCCCTATATACTATGGTCACCTAACGTATTTGGTCGGATCCTAATGATCGACCAAATGGGTCGGGTTCGAAGGCATATGCGATTTATTAGTTCGCTTACCCGTACGACCCTAGACAACGTGGTAATCAGTAGGCATAGTCACAAAGGACTATAACCATCGTGATTACAATCACGTTGCGAAGTTCAAACGAACTTCGCATTGACCATAAACTGGTCAATGCAGAAAGTCAAGCAAAGTTTGACTTTCGGACTCGAAAAGCAATAAAAGAACGAAGGAACACTTACAAAGGGTCCCCGAATGCTAACCTCGATCCAAGTAACTCAGGTATGAAACAATGGTTTCAAATTAGAGCTTCTCAAATCAAGATTCTTGTGGGTTTTGGCAAATGAAGGCAAGGGGTATTTATAGGATTCGTAGAGCCGTTAAGATCGTTCCTCGTTAACCGTGCTTCAATCTCAACCCTCCACCTCAAAACCCTGGTTTTTGAAAACCATTAGAGCCCCTAGTATTGCCCAATACCATGTGCATAAGTGAAAGGGACCTGATTCAATGTTTCTGCCAAGTTTCTGCTGTCTGGGGACTGCTTGCGCACCGTAACACTCATAGTGTTGAGGTGCGCAAGGACCTACTTTGGCAGAATGGCAGATTTGGTCCCTGCTGTGTAATAAGCTCATTTCCGACACGTTTAAGGCCCGTTAACCCCATTTCAAAGCTCTAAAATGAAGTTAAAGTATAGGGAACTTAAAATGTGCTAAAAAATATCTCGGATGTCGGTTCGTTTGGCCGTACGGTTGCGTTGTTCGGTTAATTACGACGGGAGTCGTAACGAACGTAAAAACGGTCCAAATTGCGCGACGAATGGATTTTTATCATGCCAAACATCAAAATAAAATATTTTAATGCTTACATAAATTTTTGGATGCCCGGATGTGTTCAGAACCTAAGTTATGCGCGAAAGTGCAAACTTGTGCACTTTTTGACGCTTTTAGTCCCTGAATGACCCAAAAGTTTACGTTTGCACACCGAACCCCTCAAAGCCTATTTCTAAGCTATGTAAAGGATATTTAGGGTATGTTTAACTTATGGTCATGTTCCGGAATGTCTGTTATAGTTCAAATTAGCATACTTTCGTTGTTTGTCAACTTTAGTCCCTGTAAGCGATTTAACTTGATTTCGGCATACCAAACCATCCAAAAATTATTTCTAAGTTATGTAAAGGTTATTTAAGGTATGTTAAGCCTATTTGACTATTCCGGAGTGTTCGTTGCATTAAAATGGTTATATCTACGCATCAGAGCGCGTATAACCCTCCAGAAAGCGATTTAAAGCTTGAAATCGAACAAGAGTTGATATGTGCAAATGATACACATATTTTTACAAATCCCAAGCATGAAATACTATATTTCATTGGTTTGGAATTTGTTTGATGGTTGAAGTGACACAGGTGTCACAGATAAACGAGACGTATGAGTTTGATGGAGTTTGGATTCGGAATGCAAAATGCAAGATGAGTATTTAGTAGCAAAATACATAAAAGCTTATCTTGACGAAATACCCGAATTTGGACACCATAATGTAGTGTTCTTCATAGGCACAAGTTTGCCTATTGGAAGTCCAAAATTACGAGGAGTTCATATCAAGATATTTTAACCATGTTCCTCCTGACATCAAATCATGGATTGGTTAGTGTCTGAGGTTCGGTTAAGATATGTGTATATTTATATATGTATTTAAATAGTTTATTAGTAGTCCAAGTGTTAGTTAGTCAAGTATGATCATTGTCACACCCCGATATTTCCACGTATTACCGGTGGGCCCAGCGGGGAGTATTGTGACATAGTTGATATCATCATAGTCAATACACACTATATAATAGCACAGCGGAAGGCTTGGTGAATAAACTATTACAAACCATAATGTCTGAGTGTTCGAGTGACAGAATATACAGACTGGAATGTAATAAGATCCACATGCGGATCATAAATAAATACAAAGAAACAAAATAACAGACTTCAGGTATCTACGGATTTGCAAGATCCTCTTATGACACCTAATAGCTCCAGCTTATTACGAGAGGTACCTGCCAAATCAGTCTTTAAGAAAATACGTCAGTTTACACTGGTAAATACAATTAACTGGCTCATTTTGAAAACATTTATGAAAAATTGATTTAAGTGCACATGGCACAAATCTTTTATAACTTGGGACAATTATTTACATAAAATCTTGTATACAGATTTACATGTTTGTCTTACAATTGGGGCCGGTTGGAAGCCGGTCTTGATTAACCGACTCACCACTTATAGAACCCACAAAGGAGTTATCCCCAACATGTGGGTTTATATTTTAGCATTTGCATCTGTCAGGTGTATGCCTACACCCCGTGCATAGGTCGTGACCATTTTCAAATGAAATGAGCCGAGGATATCCAGGACATGGTCGTATTAACCCCCAATGCTTATGTTATCAAACAAGACAGATTAAAACGGGTTATGTAAATTTATTAATCACAATCCGATTAAATGATTTCATACCTGACCAAGTGATATTATTATAATACCATATCCCAAGCCCGTATAAGGGAAAATAAGTTAAAAGTATTTACCTGATGCTAGCAGTAAGATCCTAAAGCTTTTTGAAGGCACCTTCTACCGGAAGCTATTTAATCTGTTTAGAAGGTTTGTTAATCTATTAGGATGCTAACCGGTCTTTAATTTAGTCAAGGACTTAGACCGGCTAGCTAGAAGGAAATCTTACGGTTCTAAACGCTCGATTAAGCGGAGACCGGAATAGAATGTGATTTAGACCCGACAAGCTTGGATACTTGTATAATATGGGTAGACTAATCACATTCTGGAACTTGAGTATTTAATGATAATGTTTGACCCGTTTCGGCTATTTTATGTAAACTAGTCACATAAGCCGATCCGAACGCGTAACCGCGTAACGGGTGACCAAATAAATTATATGCAGGTCTTAATCGTTATTATGCTCAAAATATGTTAATACATCAGTAAGATGTTAACATATATGTCCAAAAAGTAATTTAAACCAAATTAAGTCCCATAAGGGCATTTTGGTAATTTTAACGCCCATAAAAGAGTTTAAATATTAAACTGAGATTTAGGTCTGATCTAATTAGTAAAAATATGTATTTTTATAAGTTATAACAGTAGGGTATTTTATACATATGAAATTTATCTTATATATCCAAACTATGCACCGTAGGGGCATTTTGGTAATTTTACATAGGCTTTAAAGGTCAAAATAGACTTCTGAGTTTAAAAACTTTGGTTTACTGTATAATTATATAAATTAGCTTAAAACATCAGTAGGTAATAAGTTTTATATGTCAAGAATAGTTTTGACCCATACTAGGTGCTAAAAATGCTTAAAAATCGGTTTAAATGAGTATTCGGGTTAAAATAAGAAATCTGAGTTTTTGATTAGTTTAAAAGGTTCAAAATATTTTATTTATCATATAAAACCAGTAGCAAAAGGTTTGGCACTGAAAAGTTATGTAAAACTCATTTTATGCATGAAAAGGGTAAAACCGACAATTACCGAAATCAAGCTATAAACCTATGTTATGCTCAACCTAAAATAAATAAAAATCTTCAAAAATCCCAAAATATTATTTTACATCAGTAGGTAAGGAGTTTGGTATCAAAAATTGGGTTTAGATAGGTCTTATGCTAATTACGCCTTTTAAATAACCAAAAGTTCCTTAATTACGCTATTGAGCATAACTCCTATTCTAAACCTCAATCTGATGTCAAATTTTTGGGACATGTCTAAATATCAGTAGCAAAGGTGTTAGTTCATTCACATTGCTAAAAATCTCAGTTGTGTGTAAAAAGGGCGTTTATGGCGTTATTAAGCATAATCACGATCAAGTGCATATAATTCAAACCACTCGGCACCATGCAATATAACTTCAGGGGGTTATACTACTAAGTAATGTGGTCCTAATGGAAGCTTAAAACATGGGAGAATTAAGCTTGAACGGGTCAGAACTGAAAGTCAAAGCAAAAGTCAAGCTTTTGCGACTTTCGGTTATAAACTGACCTTAGACTATTAATTGCTGGGTTAGGACTGATAAAACATGTTTTAATATTAATTACCAAGTCATTAGAATGTTAAAATATAATTTAGAACCCCTGGTTTATTAGTTTTAATTATTTTCAAACATTCTGTCAAGTTTGACTTTTTGTCAAACTATTTTGACACGACAATTGACTAGTCAAACGAGATAATTAGGAGGTGCCCTTTTAAGGGTTAATCACCTACCTTAATATGGTTCTATAACCACTTTCAATTCGATCAGTGGTTAAACCATATGTAATTAAAACGAAAGTCAAACTAAATTTACGATAAGTTTGACTTTAGAGTAATTAGGCTATTTAAAACGACTAAACAAGAAATTAGAGGCTTACTAAAAGTCCTAGCAGTCTTTTCTACACTTGTTAATCTTCTCCTACTGATGCAAGCTCCAGAAACAAGTCCCTTTGAAGTTGCAAGTGAAATGTGCATATGAACACATGAACTAAGGTTCTTTATATAGCCCATTGCAAGATCATAGATCATCTCCAGGTGTTATGGAAGGCCCTAGGATCACCCTAAGTGTCCTAGTGGTTTATAAAAACCGTCTAATAGTCCATGGTTTCGAAACAAGTAAGCTTAAGTCGGTTTGGAGCTGATAACCTGCATCTGTCCAAACTGCTGCCCAGCGACAAGCTTACGGACCGTAAGCTAATATCCTTGCGGTCCGTATTCAGCACTTACGGACCGTAAGGCCATGTGGTTGCGGTCTGTAACCGAACCTAAAACTCATCGCCCAGTTACCTGCTTGCGGACCGTAAGCCTAGGGCCATACGGTCCGTAACCGATGACCAGAGGAAAAAAAAATTTAAAACTTTCATACACTTGACCATGCATTTCCAAACTCGAATCTTTAGTAATGAATCAGTAGAATAGTCCACCTGATCAGTCCTGCCATGCCAGAAAATGATGCCATGCATTTGTGTCTTCCTTGTATGCTTTAGAATTGGCTATAATAGAGTATTGTCGGTTTATGCACAAGCATTCTCATTTCTTGAAGGTTGGTGGAATCATTACAATTTCAACAGAATAATTATGCATTCTTTATCAGACTTGTATGAGAATGTATTTATAATTTACAAAGCCTTGTGAGCATTAAACGGTCACTCAGAGGTAGGATTAACATGTTGATACGTTTAATCCCCGTAGCTTCATATTCTTATGATTACATTCACAAACGGTTTGCTATATTCCATAAATCTCTCGATTAAGAATATATTATCCATGTGGCATCAATCAGAGGCTCAAGTTTTGGCATGTTGACATTTTAAGTCCTTTAAGCTAAATATTTTCACATATTTGGAGTTTAGGACACGTGTCTATACATAATTGGGCACGTTTTTACGTGGTGTTACAATCATGCATGGGTTGGATGAATCCATTAACCTGAATGTTCACCAATATACAAATCATCACGAGGATGATTCGGATAGTCATGGAACATAATAACAAAAACGACTATATCTAAAAACAGCCAAGTGAGATAACTAGATCCGTGCATCCCAAACATGGAGAGTGTTTGAGGACATGATGTAGTCTTGTCCTTTTGTTTGGAAATTGTTTTGAGATTTAGTAATATGAAAATAATCTAACAAATCTATCAAGTGAGGTAGTGGAACATAGTTGGAAAACCAAGGATTTCATGGTTCACCCATTCACTAAAACACAAGTTTCACCATATTGAAGATGATGAACTTGGATGGTCTCGAAACTTGTAGGTTGTTTAAAACCTTGATAAACCATAAATTTTGGGACTTGTTTAGACCTCTAAACTTATGAGAATCAACCATACTCAAGCCCCATAACCATACGTTTGATTAGAATCATGGTAGGTGCAAGATTCTCACAAGATGAATGAGTTTATGAAAAGTTGGTGAAGGATAACACCAAAACAGAAAGTTGGACCTCAAAATGGTGATGCTCCACCTTAGTTTACCATGGTAAACTTGTGGAAAATAGTCATATAGGTGTTCCAAGCTTTCAAGAAGAAGAAAAGATGAAGAAACATGAAGAAAAGTGAGGTGGAAGCTCACTTTTGAACTTAAGTAGAATCTGCCCAAACTTGTGATTTCAGCTGATTTGAGAGTGTTTGAGGGTTTGGAAAAGTGAAATGGAGGTGTGGTGTCACACCCCCAAAATCCACTAGCGGAGTATCACCGCATAGAGGCGTGACTGACCAGGATCAAGCCACCAATCATATTGAACAACGTGATTAAGTACATAAAACCAACACAATATAATTGGTGTCCAAAAGAAAGTAACCAACTTTAAGTTAACAGCAGAAGCATAAAATGTAAAACTCAAACATAAGTAATAAATTCATAAGGTTTAAAGGTTTAACATAGAACTCAACAGTCCATGTCCTACAACGACTCCTCCCTGTGCAAGCTCCTGCAAAGTACCTAATGACATGCAAAGCATGTAGTAACGAGTCAACAACAAAGTTGAGCGAGTTCACAGTTGGGTGTTCGTTTAAGTTATTCCAAAAACATATTTTCCTTTAACTAGCATCCTTGCCGTGGGGGTTACCCCATATTTGAAACCATGATTTGTTTAATCCCATTTACTCTGGCTATCCAGTCGTGGGGGCTACCCCATGTTTCACTACTAGACTCGTTACCATATCGACAACTGACGAACAATAATTTTGCCCTACGTCAATGTCTATCATCATTGACAGTTTGCCATGATCCATTAGTACACGCCCGTCCGACCGGCACGGTGTGAGGTTTGTCAAACCTAATAGCGCTATTAACTAATGACCCGCTCGCCATCGGCCTTGGCGATTGAGTCGATATAAAATGAGGGACTTAATGATAGAGTTTTGGTCTAGTGAGCTTAAGACTGTCCCAAGAGGACGAGGAATTACATTCCTTAACCCATACTGTCCTACCCAAGAAGGACGAGGAAATCCATATTCCTTAACCCATTCCCAACCCACCGGGAATTACCAGGCTTTGTAGAAAGTGTGAACTCACCTTAGGTTAGCTCGGCAGATACACAAAAAGGTCAATCAAGCTGCTAGTGGTCAACCACGTCCTAACATGGTTACCATACAAGTCAGGTCTAGGTTCAAGTAGTGCACGTAGGTTTACACACAAGCTAATAAGTTACAACACATAGCGAGCATGCAAACATATCAATCATATTAACAGTAGCATACAGTTCACATAGACATAACCCAAACTTGTGCGACTTCGAGTGATTGGGATGTTATGGTTGTGCAAGCCCAATCCTCTTGTGCGATCCAAAAGATGAAGCCCAAAAGATAATCGGCCCAACCTGTTGTGCGTCCAGCACAATCTTGTGCGACTCACAATGGGTTGTGCGACTCAGAACATACCCGGCCCAAGACGTGTAACCCAATACTCATTCGGCCCAACAATAAAACAAACACTTAATCTTGTGCGGTCCAAATGGACTTGTGCGACTCAGACAACTTGTGCGCTCGGATTTGGGCTGAACGGCCCACTAACATAACAAAGTCTAATATATTGTGCGGCCCAATATATTGTGCAATCAGCACCATCTTGTGCGATCCACAGTATATTGTGCGGTCATGCAAAACTAGATTGTACTCTGTGCTTTATTAGTTATACTTTAGGGAAATCCTAGCTTGTGCGATTATAGCTTGTGCGATCCAAGGGCTTGTACGTTCAGCTCTTGTGCGATCAGATCATGTACGATCTGATCTTGTGCGATTAGTTACATGTTTTCCTAAAATCATGCGATCAGTTTCATACTTTCCTTAATCACAGCCAATTATCTCCGTAACATTGCTAACAGTTTTTGGCATGTATCGATCGAATCAAACCACAATCATTCAGAAGTTATGCGGTCAAACTTATGATCAAACATTAATCTAATCAATTCTCATACAACTGAACTCTTAGAACTTGTGATTTCAATCATTAGCATGTGGCCCTAAGTCATCATTACAAGTAACAGTCTACAACAATTTAATCATTTACTTCACAGGTTTGTTATCAAATCCCTAGGGTTCAAGTAATTCTAATTATCACATAATCGAACAATAATAGCAATCCGTTACAAGCCTCATTCATAGCGAATAATCATGCAAACTTCAACCACCACACCAACCCTAGTTCATCAGCTATACTTCCAAATTGATAACAACAGTTCATTATCATAAAGTTGTTCATCCAAGCCCTTATCAATACTAAACATTAGATATCATGCACGAACACATAATAATACACACACCATGCATCGATCCTTAAGTAATCAACCAAAACTAAAACAAGTTACTAACCGAAAGCAAGGTAGAAATCATGAAGGCTTCGAGAGGGTTAAGATGGCCGTCGGCTTCGAGGATGAAGGGTTGTTGCCGTCGGGTTCGAGAGGAGAGAAAGAGGGAGAGTAGGGTTTTGTGTGTGTTGTGTTTTGTAGATTATGAGGGTTATACCAAATCCCCATGTTGTTATGCATATAAGGGAGTGGGCCAATCCCAACTTGGGCTGCCTTTGGGATTCGAATACAAATGTGGGCCGAGAGAAGTGTGACAAAGATGAGATGTACGGCCCAACTTGGGCTTGTGCGATCGGGTTGTGTTGTGTGACTAGGTTTGCATATTCACATTATAATATAACAAAACATAATATTTCATTAACATAAACGTATCAAGTAATCACGTAACGTCCAAAACATGTTACATCAAGCACACAAAGGGGTTCTAAAACATGAGTTGTCACATCATCCCCAAGTTGAAAGAAATTTCGTCCCGAAATTTAGCACGTAGTTACTGAGGAAGCTAATTAGGTTGCATGGTTTCCTGGATTTCCTGGGGTGTCACATCCTTCCCCTGTTGGTTTGGAATTTTGTCCCGAAATTCCGCAGTAGCTTCAATCTCAGTAGTAGTTTCGCTTTTCTCGAACAATTGGGGATACCTGTGTTTCATTTGGTCTTCTCGTTCCCAGGTAAACTCTGGGCCACGACGGGAGTTCCTACGAACTCGAACAATGGGTATCCTGGTGTGTTTGAGAATCTTGACCTCCCGGTCCAAGATTTCCACTGGTTCCTCGAAAAATTGCAACTGATCGTCGATAGTGAGTTCCTTGAAAGGAATTGTGAGGGTCTCATCCGACAGACACTTCTTCAGGTTCGACACATGGAAAACGTTGTGAACTCCATTGAGTTCTTCGGGTAGGTTCAGTTTGTAGGCCACTCTGCCTATTTTCTCTACGATTTCGAAAGGTCCGACATATCGCGGGTTGAGTTTGCCTCGTTTTCCAAAACGAACAACACCTTTCCAAGGTGAGACTTTGAGTAGTACTCGATCTCCAACCTGGAACTCGAGTGGTTTCCTGCGCTTATCAGCGTAGCTTTTCTGACGGTCACGAGCTGCCGCCATTCGTTGCCGTATCTGAGCAATCCTTTCTGTTGTGTCTACCACAAGTTCTGGGCCAGTGATTTGGCTGTCACCAACTTCTGCCCAGCAAAGAGGTGATCGGCATTTACGTCCATACAATGCCTCAAACGGAGGCGGCTGGATACTGGTGTGGTAACTGTTATTATACAAAAACTCTTCTAAAGGTAGGTGCCTTTTCCAGCCGTTACCAAAGTCGATTACACATGCTCGAAGCATGTCTTTGAGGGTTTGGATGGTGCGTTCAGACTGCCCATCCATCTGTGGATGATAAGCTGTACTCATGTCTACACGCGAGCCAAGGGATTTGTGCATCGCCTGCCACAAATCAGAGGTAAGACGTGGATCACGATCAGAAATGATGGAGGTTGGCACCCCGTGCCTCGAAACTACTTCCTTCAGGTAGATGTCTGCCAGAGTGGAGAACTTATTCATTTCCTTGATAGCCAGTAAGTGTACAGACTTTGTTAATCCATCCACTATCACCCCAAATGGTATCGTTTCCTCGTTGAGATCTAGGTAAGCCAGTAACGAAGTCCATGGAAATTTGCTCCCATTTCCATGTCGGGATCTCTGGTTGCTGAAGTAAGCCTGATGGCTTCTGTTATTTAACCTTGACCCTAGCGCAGGTCAAACATTTAATAACATAGGTCGCTATGTTAGCTTTCGTTTGGGGCCACCAATACGTAGCTTTGAGATTGTGGTACATCTTATCCGAACCAGGATGTGCTGAGTAACGAGACTTGTGAGCTTCATCCATCACAAGCTCACATAGATTACCATAGAATGGGACCCAGATGCGCCCCGCTAAGTAGTAAGCACCGTCTTCCTTTAGTTCTAACCGTTTCTCCAATCCATGCAGGGATTCAGCCTTGATGTTCTCTCCTTTCAATGCTTTGACCTGAGCATCACGAGTTTGGGCAGGAAGACTGGAGTGAATAGTAAGCTGTAGCGCACGTACACGCTTAGGTTTGGTTTCCTTTCGACTGAGGGCGTCAGCCACAACATTGGCTCTGCCTGGATGGTACTTGATTGCGCAATCGTAGTTGTTAAAGAGTTCGACTCATCATCGCTATCGCATGCTCCCTTCTTTCTGGTCGAAGATATGCCGGAGACTTCTTGTGATCGGTATAAATGGTGCTCTTGGTACCGTCCAAGTAATGTCTCCATATCTTGTGTGCAAACACTACTGCTCCCAACTCCTAGTCGTGAGTAGTGTAGTTCTTTTCGTGGATCTTGAGTTGGCATGATGTGTAAGCAATGGCCTTCTCACATTGCTTCAACTCTATCAAGTCCTTGGATATACGCATCACAGTAAACAACGAATTTGTCTGAGCCTTCAGGTAACGAGAGAATAGGTGCGCTACAAAGTTTCAATTTCAGCTGTTAAATTGCGGGTTCCTGAGCATCACCCCAACGGTAGGTGACACCCTTCTGAGTAAGGACAGTGAGGGACTGCGCAAACTTCGAGAAATCCTTGATAAACCTTCTGTAGTAACCTACCAATCCCAAAGAATTTACGGATTCCAGTTGGTGTTCGAGGTGCAGGCCAATTGCTGATTGAGTCAACCTTGGATGGATCAACATGAATCCCATCATTATGAACCACGTGGCCTAAGAAATGGACTTCACGAAGCCAAAAGTCGAATTACGAAAACTTAGCATATGGCTGTTCTGCTCGAAGAAGTTCTAAAATGAGTTGCAAACATCGCTCGTGTTCCTCCTGACTCTTGGAATGGTTCAGGATGTCATCGATGAAAGCAAGTGACATATTCGTCAAGTTAGACTAGATTCGAAGGTCGCGTCTGAGAATCCATATCGGTCGTATCAAGTTTAACGAACAATATATGTGGTATCATCATATTCATGGCCCAATGCTCATCGAGTAATCATTCGTACAGTGTAACTTGTCCAAGCGAGTGTCCTGGGGGGATTATCGTTAGCCTCACAGAATCCCAAAAGTATATCGTGTATGGACGCAGAAACATAAGAAAGAGTAGTCGCAATCAATGAGTAAGCGTTTAAGAATCCACAGCAGGGGTTTACATAAGGTCGAAGGTATAGCTGGTCATATGCATGTTTGGTATAGTTAAGTTAAAGTATATCATTCAAATATAGCTGTCACGGGGGTCAAATCAATCAGAACAAGAATTCAACATAGTAGCGTGATTGTCGTACAAATGTGTAGTATTAAGGTTCACTGGGACTTCCATCAAAAGTCGTTGGTTTCGCCCACATGCGAAGGGGAACAATTCACCTGAATCCACGAACTTAGGTGTGTTTGATTCATCAAGTAAGCAACCAAATTAGGAGGAGTTCCTTGGGTCATGAGAATGAATCCAAAGTACGTCTGCGTAGTCGTGAGGTTCCAAAGGAAAGATGTGGAAACGGGTTCAAGGGAGTATGATCGTATCAACAATACATCACCACCCTCAAGGTTTCAAGGTGTGATCACCAATGGTCGAAAGTCGAGCCTTCCATATTCTCTAAACTAGGGTGTGTTCGTCTCAATATCTCAGTATGGAGTAGCATGAACTTAATGTATCTGGGGTAAGAGAGTGATGGTTTGTTCTAAGCCAATGATAGAAATTAAACAAAGCATTAATCGACAATCAGGTGTTGGCACAAAGGATAGTGAAAAGATTCCACATATATATGGAAAACTATCATGGAGTTAAAATACAACTCTTGTAGTGTAGAGTGGGCCAGGTAAACGTATAAATCATCGGTTTCACCGTTGGGTTGAGTGATCCATATCTCCGTCCCCAAATGTCCTGAAGACTATTCCACCAGTAATGGCATTCATTCGCTAAGTTGGGTATACGAGAGTGTTAATCAAATAGTATAGGATTAAACCATCCAACAGGGTAATAAGGTTCTCTTGTGATCGGTGAAAATTGTGGTATGGTTGTTGGCGTTTCATTAAATCGGTTGTCGATCGAAGAAACTGGGAATTAATGAGGTTCATACGAAGAATCGAGTGAAAACAGGGTTCCAACAATAACCGAAGGATTCGTCCAGCTAATCTATCGTCTAGAAGTAATGTCCAGTAGTGGTGCATGGAGGCATGGCACAAAAAGGGAAGTTCGTTGCATCACGGTCGCGTGAGTGTATCACTTGTCCAAAACAGGGTTTGGTTGGTAGGGTTGCGAGTTGCAAAACGACAAACGCGTGTAATTGTGGCTGCTTCGTTTCTGGTTACGACGACCTGTGGAGATGATGAGGTTCGTCAACAGGGATGCATGGGTATAGATCTCCTAATCCTGAGTTCGTTTGAGCCGGTTCTGGTCTACGTGGAGGTTGACGCACAAACCGAATGTACGGAGGGTCAGATGGCGACGTCATGTCGTAATGAACGTACGAATAAATAGAATGCATAAGCAGTCGTTGTAGCAGGGTGACGAGAGATCAGGAAGGAATTTGTCCATCACTTACCAAATTTCGAGTAAACAATGGTGTGTCACAAAGTACACAATAGGGCTAATAGACAGCATGCTATTACTCTAAATAAGCATACCATGAACAACACGTTACACAAAAGTAAGCTAGCAAGTAAGCAATATAAACTCACTTCATACCACCTAGAGTATTGAGCCTTGCACGTGGAGCGAAGTGTCGTTGTGGATCGTTGAGCACTAAACAGGTTATAGTCTGGTTTTAATCAAAAAGCTTTTCCCTTTTTAAAACCAAGTTTACTATAACCAATAGCTCTGATACCAATCTGTCACACCCCCAAAATCCACTAGCAGAGTATCACCGCATGGAGGCGTGACTGACCAGGATCAAGCCACCAATCATATTGAACAACGTGATTAAGTAAATAAAACCAACACAATATAATTGGTGTCCAAAAGAAAGTAACCAACTTTAAGTTAACAGCGGAAGCATAAAATGTAAAACTCAAACATAAGTAATAAATTCATAAGGTTTAAAGGTTTAACATGGAACTCAACAGTCCATGTCCCACAACGACTCCTCCCTGTGCAAGCTCCTGCTAAGTACCTAATGACCTGCAAAGCATGTAGTAACGAGTCAACAACAAAGTTGAGCGAGTTCACAGTTGGGTGTTCATTTAAGTTATTCCAAAAACATATTTTCCTTTAACTGGCATCCTTGTCGTGGGGGTTACCCCATATTTGAAACCATGATTTGTTTAATCCCATTTACTCTGGCTATCCAGCCGTGGGGGCTACCCCATGTTTCACTACTAGACTCGTTACCATATCGACAACTGATGAACAATAGTTGTGCCCTACGTCAATGTCTATCATCATTGACAGTTTGCCATGATCCATTAGTACACGCCCGTCCAACCGGCACGGTGTGAGGTTTGTCAAACCTAATAGTGCTATTAACTAATGACCCGCTTGCCATCGGCCTCGGCGATTAAGTCGATATAAAATGAGGGACTTAATGATAGAGTTTTGGTCTAGTAAGCTTAAGACTGTCCCAAGAGGACAAGGAATTACATTCCTTAACCCATACTGTCCTACCCAAGAAGGACGAGGAAATCCATATTCCTTAACCCATTCCCAACCCACCGGGAATTACCATGCTTTGTAGAAAGTTTGAACTCACCTTAGGTTAGCTCGGCAGATACACAAAAAGGTCAATCAAGCTGCTAGTGGTCAACCACGTCCTAACATGGTTACCATACAAGTCAGGTCAAGGTTCAAGTAGTGCACGTAGGTTTACACACAAGCTAATAAGTTACAACACATAGCGAGCATGGCAAACATATCAATCATATTAACAGTAGCATATAGTTCACATAGACACAACCCAAACTTGTGCGACTTCGAGTGATTGGGCTGTTATGGTTGTGCAAGCCCAATCCTCTTGTGCGATCCAAAAGATGAAGCCCAAAAGATAATCGGCCCAACCTGTTGTGCGTCCAGCACAATCTTGTGCGACTCACAACGGGTTGTGCGACTCAGAACATACCCGGCCCAAGACGTGTAACCCAATACTCATTCGGCCCAACAATAAAACAAACACTTAATCTTGTGCGGTCCAAATGGACTTGTGCGACTCAGACAACTTGTGCGCTCGGATTTGGGCTGAACGGCCCACTAACATAACAAAGTCTAATATATTGTGTGGCCCAATATATTGTGCGATCAGCGCCATCTTGTGCGATCCACAGTATATTGTGCGGTCATGCAAAACTAGATTGTACTCTTTGCTTTATTAGTTGTACTTTAGGGAAATCCTAGCTTGTGCGATTATAACTTGTGCGATCCAAGGGCTTGTACGTTCAGCTCTTGTGCGATCAGATCATGTACGATCTGATCTTGTGCGATTAGTTACATGTTTTCCTAAAATCTTGCGATCAGTTTCATACTTTCCTTAATCACAGCCAATTATCTCCGTAACATTGCTAACAGTTTTTGGCATGTATCGATCGAATCAAACCACAATCATTCAGAAGTTATGCGGTCAAACTTATGATCAAACATTAATCTAATCAATTCTCATACAACTGAACTCTTAGAACTTGTGATTTCAATCATTAGCATGTGGCCCTAAGTCATCATTACAAGTAACAGTCTACAATAATTTAATCATTTACTTCACAGGTTTGTTATCAAATCCCTAGGGTTCAAGCAATTCTAATTATCACATAATCGAACAATAATAGCAATCCGTTACAAGCCTCATTCATAGCGAATAATCATGCAAACTTCAACCACCACACCAACCCTAGTTCATCAGCTATACTTCCAAATTGATAACAACAGTTCATTATCATAAAGTTGTTCATCCAAGCCCTTATCAATACTAAACATTAGATATCATGCACGAACACATAATAATACACACACCATGCATCGATCCTTAAGTAATCAACCAAAACTAAAACAAGTTACTAACCGAAAGCAAGGTAGAAATCATGAAGGCTTCGAGAGGGTTAAGATGGCCGTCGGCTTCGAGGATGAAGGGTTGTTGCCGTCGGGTTCGAGAGGAGAGAAAGAGGGAGAGTAGGGTTTTGTGTGTGTTGTGTTTTGTAGATTATGAGGGTTATACCAAATCCTCATGTTGTTATGCATATAAGGGAGTGGGCCAATCCCAACTTGGGCTGCCTTTGGGATTCGAATACAAATGTGGGCCGAGAGAAGTGTGACAAAGATGAGATGTACGGCCCAACTTGGGCTTGTGCGATCGGGTTGTGTTGTGTGACTAGGTTTGCATATTCACATTATAATATAACAAAACATAATATTTCATTAACATAAACGTATCAAGTAATCACGTAACGTCCAAAACATGTTACATCAAGCACACAAAGGGGTTCTAAAACACGAGTTGTCACATGTGGGGCTTGCTTATATAGTGGTTGATTAGGGTTAAGTTTAAATGAAGTTGGAAGGTGATTGGGGAAGAAAGGATGTGAGAAAGGTGACCAACCCATAGCCAAGAAAAAACTTGTTGCGGATTAAGCCAGCTCGCGCCCTGCGCGAGCAAGGGGTTACTTGCCCGTGGGATGCGACGTGTTCCTTTCACCACCTAAGTTTGGTTTTTCACACTTTGGCCCCTAAACTTCTATATGTTTATCATTATATGCCCAAAGTTTTGATGTTTTAACATGTTTTCGAGTATGAAACGTGTTTGCAAGTTTGTGGCGAGTATCGTGCACGTATAAATGATAACTCAAGCGTATAATAAGTCTTGGTTTACATGTAAATGTGTATCAAAAATTGATCGTGTATAAGCATAGGTGCAACAAGCATAAGTATAAAAGTACATTTCTATTATGATCGAAGTCTCGGATTACAAGTTTGGAACTGAAATACGAATACATTATGAATACAAGTTTCCAAAAATATAAATGTGAGTACAAGTTTTTAAATAAGGAAAGTACAAAAATGCGAAGTGTTACATTTCACTCGTGTGATGCCTTGGAAAATTTTATACTTGAAAATGAAAAATATATTTACAACAAGTATTAATTTAATTACATATATGACGCTCTCGTGTAACCAAAAGATAAAACTAAAAAATATAGTCGTGATTTGCCCAAAAGAATATCGACACGTGTTTTACATCGATAAAAAACCATAACAACAAATGTAGATACCGATTCCAACAATATCGATACCGATATTGATGGTAATTGGTCGTTATAGGTTCTATCCGTTATGGAACCGATTGAAAATCGTAAAAACGAATACCAATGCAGGCTTCGATAATGCTGATGCTAGAATCGATGTTGTTACATCAATGTCGGTTTGTTACGATAGCGGTACTTGGTATAGTGTATGATACCAAAAAGTACTTTATTTTAATAATAACTTTGCTTTCAATAAAACTTAGACCAAAATGTTAAAAAGAAAAAAACACAACTGAGTATCTAGTTTCTTTTTAAAGGTAAATAAAAAGAAGTTGGTTATTAGAGAAATATATTTTTTTTTAAAAAATTAAATAGGATAAATGTGTATAATTTTATAGAATTAATTACATGATTGGTTGGTCTGGTTTATCTATATTATTTATTTTCCAGAAATTACACATTTCCACCAATGAGTATGACAAAAGTGACTCATTAGTGTCTAGCGTCTAGCTAGACGGCTACAAATAAGGTTATCTTTTTCTAGTTAAGACTAAGCGGTATGGGGCCGGCTTAGGCCCGGCGAGGCCCGGCGCCGGTCCCCCACACCGCCCCCCTCGCCCCGTCCCGGCTTGACCGGCTGCCCACAGACGAACTCGACGGGCCTGCAATCTTGCCTCTCTCTCTATCTCTCTCATCTTTGTCTCTCCTCTCTCTCTAACTCCAACTGCAATCTTGCCCCATCCTCCACCCCCCTAGGTCCATCCTCTCCAAGCTTTTTCTACGTGGCGGTGACGTGGCGGCCCATTCTCATGGGGATGGGCCTCCCCATACCCTCTAGTCTAAGTAGTGTGAAAATTAGTGCCTGGGCAGACGACTACAAATGTGGTTATCTTTTTTAGTTAAGTAGTGTGAAATGAGAAAATAAATTAATGGTTAAAAAAACAAAAATATAAAGAATTAAGAGTTAAATATTATTTTAGTTCTTGTGGTTTGCTCAATATATATATTTCAATCCAAAAGAATTTATCTGACTTTTTTAATCCAATAGTTTGGTTTTCAATCAATTTTAGTTCAGTTCACCAACTTTATCCAATTTTTATGTTAATTTCTCATGAAAAGACCAAAATACACTTAGCCCATTTTTAAACTAATATTTAATTTTTCTATACGCCTCGCCTGCGGTATGCGCATATAATGTATATATGTGTGGGCCATAGGGGGGGGGGAAGTGAAAGTGCACTAATTTTAATGTTATTTTACTAATTTTGAAAATAACGTTAAAAGCTGAGGACGGTTAATCATGCATCATATGGTGGCGTTGATAGCTGAAAGACAAAAGGGTACATGTATTAATCGGTCTTTGTCCCGATTGCTGAGTGCTATGTGCCTTATGTCCAAGGCTTGATGCAAAACTACTATTGAGCCGGGGGTCTCACTTGGAAGCAGTCTCTCTATTCCTACGAGGTAGAGGTAAGGCTGTCTACATCTTACCCTTCTCAGATCCTACCTTTGCTTTGCTAGTGGTGGGATTTACTGAGTATGATGATGATGATGATGATGATGATGATGTTGTTTTAGGTATGTGTCACTTTCTAATGTGTTCTCACTTTTAAATAATAATACAATAATTTTTCATACATGTACACACACTCTTCTATTAAATAATAATTTACTTAAATCTAGTTTAGATTATTACACAAATGTATATGACACTAACGTACATGTTATTTGATATTGTATGATGTTGGGTCAAAACACGTTGTATTTTGTATTAGTTCGCGTTGATTTTTAGTGTTTTAACACGTTTGTTCATATGGGTTTATATATTTATCGTGTGTTTGGTGTTTTGGCTTAATAGGTGTTAAAAAGGATAAACAAGAGAAATCGAGCTGAAAAACGGGTTTAACGGGTCAATACGGGAGCTGTAGTGGAAAAAACCCACCCAGGTATCCCAGGCGACACACGAAAGAACCTCCATACTCTCCCGCGACGCGCGGGAGAGTCTAATTACGGGAAAAGGTATAAAATTGACCTAATTCGCGTTTTAGGTTATCAATCATCTTTCAGCCGTTCCAGACGAACTCAGAGGCGAATTCCTGCACTTTTTGACCATAACTTTCATCCGTTTAAGTTGTTCTTTATGTCTAATCCGTCCCCGATCAAGATTGAAGCTGTGATGACAACCATGAGCGGCTAAACGCGTTGTGACTTCCACTCGGATGAACAATTGCTTTGTTTTAACACGAATACTTTGTTTCTGATTGTTGTAAACTGGTAAAGCTTAACCACTTGTGTTGATTTTGTGTAACGTTGATTATATTTGAATTATTTGTCGTTTATTAAGTGTATTGGCGATATACTTGCATCGTTAGCGGGTTAATAAATTGGTGGGTAATTGGTATAATTAAACAGGTTATTAGGTTGTATAGTGAGTCTTAAAAACTATCCCTAATAATTAATCAAAGTCATTAATTCTAAGACCATGTCTATGTGGTGTTTTGAATCAGTAAACAAGTGTTTATGTTAAAAACATGTAATTAGGATTCCGGGTGGAGGTTACTTTTTCTCATCTTGATCACAACTTTCTTAATTAGTTTTCTTGTTTTTTTTGAAATCAATTAATCAAACCCCCAAATTAGATAACTTTAGTTTTTAGTTAAAATCTCTACACTGGCCATAAATTTCTCGTGGATACGATACCCTACTTACGCTATCTACGTAGTTTATTTAGGTTTTTAATTGACCCTTACGCCAGTCATCACTGTATTAGTAATCATAGTTTATATTCATATAATATATTTATATTATCAAATTGGTATGATTGAGTCAAATTGTCGGTGTTCTTTTTGCTCGAGTTATTTTTTAACCAACTTGATAACATGTATAAATAAAAAAAATTATTTAATATTATTTGATAGTATCATATACATATAACATTAACGTTATAATCTTAATTATATTTAATTAAATCATTATTTAATAGAAGAGAGAAGATAATGTATATACATTACATATAATAGAACATGCATAAAAAATATTGTATTATTGTTTAAAAGTGAGAATACATCAAAGAGTGACATATGTTCAAAATGATTTTCGTTTATTTGTATAGAAAGAAATAATGTTAGTCTAAAAATTGGCTAAGGGCATGTTGGTCTTTTCATGAGAAGTTTAAAAAAAAATTGAATAGAGTTAGTGGATTGAACCTAATTTGATATGAAAACCAAACTATTAAATAAAAAAAAATTAAAAAAAAATCTTTTGGACTAAAATAAATATTACCTACATATACAAAAGGAAGTTTGAGGGAATAGTGCCACGCAGGGAATAGTGCCACGCTACATATACAAAAGGAAGTTTGAGGGAATAGTGCCACGCAGGGAATAGTGCCACGCAGCTGCGTGGCACTTCCTTATTCGACCAACCATTTTATTGTTTTATATTCGTTTTAAAATTACGGTTTCGTCCTTAATTTAAAATATAAGAGTAAATTACAAAAATCGTCCTTTATGTATGTCACTTATTGCAAACTGTGTCCTTTGTTTTCAATAATTACAGAAAACGTACTCGATGTTTGCAAACCTTTGCAAGTTATGTCCTTTAGCCCTAACTTAGTTAATTTTTTGTGGTTAAATATGACCAAATGAACCCCACATGAGGGTATTTTGGTCATTTTACTCTCATGTGGGTTCCATTTGGTCAGATTTAACCACAAAAATACCCTTATGTGGGGTCAATTTAGTCAGATTTAACCACATTAATTAACTGAGTTAGGGATAAAGGACATAACTTGCAAGGGTTTGCAAATATCGAGTACGTTTTCTGTAATTATTGAAGACAAAGGACACAGTTTGCAATAATTGACATACATAAAGGACGATTTTTGTAATTTACTCAAAATATAATTACGTTTTTGCCCCCACTTCAAAATAAAATTTTGTTTTTGTCCATCGCTCAAAATTACGATTTTGCCCTCGGTTCAAAATTATGATTTTATCCCCATATTACGGCCCCAGTTCAAAATAAATTTTTGCTTTTGCCCCAAACTAAAAATGACGATTTCGCTTTTTCGCCCCGTTTCAATAATTATGATTTCGCCTTCAGTTTAAAATTATGTTTTTGTCCGGTTCAAAATAAAAGTATGCTTTTGCCTCACAACTCAAAATTACGATTTTGCCTTCAGTTCAAAATTTTGATTTTGCCCCGGTTCAAATAAAAAATATAGTTTTGTCCTCAGCTTAAAATTATGATTTTGTCCTTAGTGCAAAGTTATAATACGATTTTGTCTCTGGTTCAAATTTATGGTATTGCCATCACTTTAACTTTTGGCAAATTACGATTTTACCAAAGTCAACAAATACAACTTTGCACTCTGTTCAAATTACAGTATTGCTATCGTTTTAGTTTTTTTAGCAAAACTATAAAAGTGTTTTTTTATTAGTTGACTGGATTTAATTTTTTTCAATGTCAAGGAGCTGCCTAACACTCGCTCATTAATCCTGACAAACTACAGTTTTGCCCTGAGCTCAGAACTACGGTCTTGTCATTGTTTTAGTTTTTTTTTTTCT
Source organism: Helianthus tuberosus (assembly GCA_030545235.1). Taxonomy (NCBI): domain Eukaryota; kingdom Viridiplantae; phylum Streptophyta; class Magnoliopsida; order Asterales; family Asteraceae; genus Helianthus; species Helianthus tuberosus. The sequence continues at coordinate 66,040,858 of CM060408.1, read as the reverse complement.
AACAAAATTATAATAGTGTTTTTTTAATTGATTGAGAATTATTTGGCTATCGCCCCGCAACGCGGGCGGGGCATTAACTAGTTTTAAACAAACCACAAGGACTAAAATAGTATTTAACTTAAGAATTAATTACCATAAGTACTAAAATAGATATTTTAAAATTTAAACAAACCATGATGAAATTGAAATTGTGTGTATAATATAAATCTTTACAGTCTCTTTCTTTTTTAACCCATTTTTCATGTGGTTAAGTTACCCAGAAGACAAAATCTTTGAAAGTTAAACTTGCGGTGCGAAAACCCTTTTATGAATAAAATTTAAATGGAATCAAGTTTTTTTTTTTTTTGTGTGTGTTTGCATCGATCCATGAACTAAAAATCCAAACTAAATATAACAAAACTAATATGCAATTATGAAGTGATGCGCAGTTTATGTTTGTTATATATTTTGTAGGCAAATGATATCAAACAGCGCCCGTGGCCTAATGGATAAGGCGTCTGACTTCTAATCAGGCGATTGTGGGTTCGAGTCCCACCGGGCGTGTTCACCTTTTTAATTTACCCAACAATTTAATAATTTTTTTAGATTAAATGATTAAGAAGTTTTTATGCATCGTAAAAGCCCTTCTGATGACGTCAATCCTGTTCCAAAAGGCCACTCAGCACATTGATGAATAAAAGGAGAATATTGTGAATCAAAATCAGTCTCATCACTATTTATCAGCGATTACTTGATGACACAAAGTGAAATCAATTTGAATTTTGCCAAGTCGACGAAAAGTACGAACTTTAATCCATGTGTTTGGGTGTATTAAAACCGACCATGGCCGATGATTTGTTGTGCTATCAAATCAAGGGTTCTTTTATGTGTCATTAATGCGAAAAAGTTCTTTTATCTGTCTTAGATTAATATATGACTTGTGGTAAGGCTGAAATTCGTTCTTCGCTCCATTTAGGTATATTCGTTGTACTTGGAATGTATGAGAAAGAAGGAAAAAGGTCCGAAAAGGACAAGAGAGAGTCGAACTCGCTCGAAAAGTGTATGCCATGTTTACGTGTGAGAGAGGGAGGTTTTTTTTTTTTTTTTTTGAAAGGAATGAGAGAGGGAGGTTTGAAATGGAGTTTATTTGTTAAAGTAATATTTTCTTCCTCCAATTATTATAATAATTCACATTACTACTTTCTATACATTTCATATGCGCATGCATGTATATATGCATTTTAATGTGCTCATGCGCATCCTATCTAAATGCAAAATGGCCACACACAGCGTAAACATTAATTGGTGACTTTTGACCAGTTTTGCTTGTGTACAAGTTTAAACAGTTAAATTTTCAGATCCATTAGATATAAAATACTAACTCAAATCAACTCGTTCTAAACGGATGATACACCTGTCAACAGTGGCGGCGGATCTAGAAAACCTTTATAGGGGCAACATTTCAAAGAAAAGCGGTAACGAAATTGAAAAAACGTCAAAATTTTTTAAAATTTACACTACCGTCGAAACGTTAAGGGGCAATGTAGGTTACCCTTTATTAAAAGCTGCATCCGCCCCTGTGACTGTCAAATTGATAAGGTTAGAAAACAATCGTAGGATAGGTTATATGCTTTCAAAATTCTGCTCAATGAAATAATAATTTAACAAAAGTAGAAAGGAAAAGGGGATGAATCCAACTTTTTTTTTAAATAGTAAGTAAAACATAAAATGTAACAAATTTTACACAAATTATTACTTTCATTAATTATAAAACGCACACTTTAAGATTGATTTTTTAAATATGTTAGTATTTATTGGCTTGTCGGAGAAAATAAACCATCTCGACTAGAAAATCTGCGGTGCGACAAAACGTCACGTTTTTTTTTTTGGACGAAAAATGATAGTTAACATTTTTTTTTATATTAAAAATCAAATTATATTTAAACTAAATGCACTTTACATCAATATCGCAGGTATGTAACACCCCGAAAATATAAAACTTTATATTTAAAATTATAAAGTATAAAGTAAACAAAAACAAACTAACTAGGAATAAATAACCTAGTTAGTCATAAGTGTAGTTGTTACAAAGGAACTTGGATAAAAACCCTTAGGGTAATTCAAGTAAAGATAAGGGCCAAAGTGGAACATGTGCTAATTAGTTTTAATAAAAAAAAAAATACACACCAAAACACACACTTGGTGTGTTCTGGTCGCGCTCAAACCCTAGTTATCAAGAATTGACTAAATTGAAGGCCAAATTGCGTTCCAAATCGCAATCCAAGCATAAAATAGTGATCTCCTCTGAAAGAGGATCATAAGGTATGTAATTTCCAAGGAAAACCTTCATCTAAATTTCTGAGTGAATTCATGAAATTCAGAATTGATGTTGCATGTTAGTTGTTTGGAATGAAATAGTGTCTAGGGATGAACCCTAGTCAACTACTTGTTGAAATTTCGCCTATTTCTTGTGAAATTCATAATCACCATTGAAGGTGATAAGTGGGTTTTGTAGAATTATGTTGAACACTAGGATTGTCTTTGTTAACTTAGTGTATTTGAGCTATATGAAGCAAATCCAGATTTATTGATATGAAATTTTGTCATGAACATGTGAAATGATGTTTAAATCTTGGTTAAATAGTTAGTCAAGAACTTGATTTTTGAATTGTATGAAATCATGCTCATTAGGTGTTTGATATAATGCCTAAGAGAAGATAAATGTAGAGAATTTGGACTAAAAAACACATATTTGATTAGTGTGGTAAATTATGCGTTATATACTATAAGAGAGTTCTAAACACCTATGGTTGAACTCTATAGGCAAGGAAATCGGAACGTCAAGCGGACAAGCTAATGGCGATACGGGTTTAAAGGGAACGCTTGGAAGGTACGTAACCACGGTCTCGTTACGTTATGTTTATTATGTATTTTTACTAGTAGACTTGAATTTAGAATAGTGTATGAATTTGGATGTCTAGTCGAAGTGACGAAAAACACTAGACGAGTAAATGGGTTAAATGTTGGTTAGAACAAGTTTGGTATGTTGTAAAATGGTGGTTCCCATTAAACAACCAAACGGGTCAAACAATGGTGGAATTTGTAAGTGTTGAAGTGACTAAAACGTCACTCATTATGATTGAGTTATAAAAACGTAATCCATGGAATGGATGTGAAACGCTAAGAATGACAAGCCCGGGGATGGGTAATTATGGTTAGATACCAATGTTGATGAATTATGCAAGTATGTAACTTGATTCGTTACATTGGGTGAATTTTGGTAATTAGCATATGTGTAGTCGAAATGTAGAATAAAAGTTGTGTTGATTTTTAAGCGATAATGTTCGCTATATTAAATAATAGGTCAAGAATTGGTTAGGTTTCGTTGGTAGTCATCATAATGGAGGATTCCGTAGATGAGCCAAACGGGTCGAATAATCAAATAATGAGTGGCTATTGTAGATTTTGAACCCGAGTGACGGGTAGTGAAATACTAAACACGCAAACCGATGATGGGAGCGTGGGTGTTGAAAATAAAGAACCCATGATTGGGATCTTCTCGTTTAGAAGAGATATCCCGTTCATGGAAGTTTGGGTAAAATGATTAAATGGGTCAAACAACAAAGTTACAGCACCTACCGTAAGTTACGGTCTCCACCGTAACTTACGGTAGAAAATAAAACTTTACGGCAGTTCTATACTGCCTTACGGCAGATACAAGTGATCCAGCTTCTACCGTAACTTACGGTGGCTACCGTAAGTTACGGTAGAGCCTTGACATTTATGTTAAATTTTGCATATCCTTGTTAATCGAACCCGTTTTTTAGCGTAGTTTCGATTATGTATTATTTCTAAGAACTCTAATATTAGTTTTTGTTAAAAACATTTCAGTTTCTAGGTATTGCAAGTGTACGGATGGCGATCAAGCAAGTTTTTGAAGAACCGAACACAACTTTTGAAGCTTCCGCTATTTCATAACTTTGTTAAACAATGTTTCTATTTCTTTTGAATGTAAATAACTTGCAAATCAGGTCATGAATGTTTTAACTAGTCGTTGGTTGACTAGTTTTGATTACTCGGAACCTTGTTTTGGTAACTATGTTTTAATTTAGACGCATTTTATATAAATCGTATGAATTTTTTTTATTAAATTCAAGTAATAATTAGAAGGGTGTTACAAGTTGGTAATCAGAGCTTAAGGTTGTCAACAAAGTGTTCGGTTCAAGCTTGATCAATCGTCCAGTAAGAATTAATTTATTATTTTAGTAGATTTTATCTTATGTAAGAAATGAGATGTGAATTAATGTGCATGGGAAAAATGTGTTAACTCACTCAAACCCGGAAAGTGCACCAAAAGTGAACGGTTAAAGCAAGTAGTGAACTTGGCTAAACCAAAGCGAAAGATGCAAATGATACAAAATGAAATGTTTAACAATTAATATAAACATTCAGATTCAAGATGACTGATGAAGGCAACGATAATGATACGGTGCCGAAGGTCACCGAACAGATGAAAGAAATGTCCGGTGTAACCGAGAGCGAATTAGCATCTCAATTAATTGAAGAGATGGAAGCTAAAATTTCTGAGGAAGTCGGAAAGGCAATAGAAGCCAGTCTACCGCAGTTCGCCGAGAGACTACAAACCACAATTTTGCTAGCAGTAGAGGATATGATGACTGAATTAAAAGATAGTCTCTCACAAGAAAAAAAGATGACGGGAGTGAGTCGGATATAGACCCAAGACCCGTAAAGAAATTAAAGCCTGATACTCCGAAAGAGAAGACAAGGTCTTCCCACATGATAGCCGCGGAGGCTAAAGCTGAATCTGATGTTGTTCCAGGTATACTTATTACAAATTTAATTTCACTATAAATTTTATTCAATACTAGTGTGAACAATAGTTGCATAGGGGCATACATGAGTAGTGAAACGGGCGAATTATGTGAAAGAAATGTATATGCATAAGAAAATAAACAATGGTAAGCATGTGAAACCAAGGCAAAAGTAATCATGGTCAATATAGTCATGGGAAGGAGTGCGCGTACACTCGAACCCGGGAACTTAATAAAGTGAATAACTGACGTATTGGGAAGGAGTGTAATAACACCCGAACCCGGAAATTTGCAATAAAAATAGAAGACAAGGACAAGGTTATAGACTTGGCCAAACCAAATAAAATATGCAGAAACTTTGTTATATAAATAAACGATGTGAATAAATTTCATACAATGATATGGAATAATAAAATGAAACGAATTGATTTTGTTATAGTTACAATAGGATTAAGGTTAAAGATGAGAAATTACGACTCGGACCAAACATATCCTCGAGAAAGAAACCAAATGGATTATACATGTTATTCGCTACTATGAATAACAAAGTATCAATAAATGCAAATTTGGAAACTTGGGTATGGGTAACCATCCAAATGACACATTATTAATCAAACCTTTATGAGGAAGGATGATCGAAGCGATGGATGTGATTATATAAAAGATTAGTAAAATAAACGTTATGAAAGTATTAGAATAAGGACGGGTAAACCCCAAAAGCCGAATAACAATAGCAGTAGTTTTACCAAATAAGACTTGAGAAATGGGCCTTCGGGACATTAGCAAAAGAAATAGACCTAAGGGTCGCTAACAAAAGAAAGGCGGTGTTCGGATCAAATAAGTAAAATGCGTGATAATAAAGGTAAACGGAAGCCGGATAACGGGAGCGTATTACATTAAGGTAATGAGCCCAAGGGAAGGGATAAGAATCAAGGTAATTAAAATTATAAACTAACAAACAAGAATGTTAAGGCACAAGGATAAAGTTTGACTATTATAAGTAATAAAGTTCATCAGAACAAGTCAAACAAAATAAATGGAAGAATTAAGGAATTGGTGAAATAAAGGCGACGGGTTACGCTAATACCACCGAATAAATCAAAACGAAATCTTAATGCATGTCGGAATGATGACTCTAATAATGACTTCGGTAAAATAACCGATAGATGGGTAGGACTACGAATATATGCGTAAACCAAGAGACGGTGACGCATATTAAAAGTCAAAAGACTCGGACTAAGAGCTATGACTAAAAGACGATGAAATTTCGCAAAACAGAAATTTCGATAGTTATATTTAACAATTGCAATGCCGGATGGGCTGAATAAAGTATAATACCTAATATTTCAAGTAAGCGCAAAACGAATAATGGAAGTGCGAAATATTACTGAATCTGTGTGATAGGTCGTAACAGAGTATGGAAAGGAAAATGCAAACCAATAAAATCGGAGTGTTAAAAATATTAAGATAAAGAACCCGGGTAACGGGTTGAAAGGAATAGGGGCGTAAATCAAACAACGGTATGAGTGAAATAAATCGACACGAAAGTGACATAAGAAGCCATAGAGTCGGAAGGATGATCCGAAAGAAAGCGGGCGTAGCCTTGGACTACGGTCGAATCAATAAAAAAAATTCGAAGATAAATGAATTTTAGGCTCGAAAGGGATGCCATGTTACCATGAATGTATTTCTAAGTATATGAAAACTTCACAAGTAAAGATGATCTATGGGATCGTCATAACCTTTGGAATTATAAACAAAGTAAATGTTTAAAGGACTAAATAAATCTAGCGTCAACAATAGAAAGAAATGAACCAAAAGAGATGAAAGCCTAAAGAAATAACCTACGAGGCTAAGCAAAAGAACCTTCGGGTCACTCGGGATATAGTAAGAGGACTGGATACGACTCCCCGCATAATATAATAGCGGATAAGAATAAATTCTTGTCGTCAATTCCCGGATATGGGTAATTGACATAAGTTAAAAGAGATAAACGTTAAACAGAAATTCAGTTTTAGTAAGGAACAACGTTTAACGAAAATGAGTGTTATGAGACAAATTAGAAAACAGTTAATAATAAAAGACATAGGTCTTAACACCGATGGGTGTAAGACGATACATTAGAAAGAAGATATTGATAACAAAAAGATTATCTAAACTTAAACACGACGTGATACGATCACGGTTAAGAAAGGTGATACAGAATATAGTCATGTTGTAGCATGAGTTATGGGATTGAAGATCGTAAACTTACCTAAGTTCGATTATGGCAAAGAGGGATAGACCCGAAATCTATGGGGCATGAAGTGATGGTGACTAATCAGTCTAGCCGATGGGTCCGTCTGGAGTCAAATTAGTGTTGGGATTTATACAAAACCCTTGTCAATATAGAGTTAGTATAAAGTAAACATGCGGGCAAACTCATACTATTAAGTGATCAATTGACGATTGGGACAAATAGGCGATAAGATAAAAAAAAAAAAACACAAGACACAAGTTAAAGTCCATGAGGACTTACATGTGGAAAATGCATGCGTTGAGGCAAATGATAACTTTTGACTAAAAGAAATAAGATCTGAAAAACAAAACTAAGTTAGTTCGGTCCAAACCAAAGAACTACTTAACGAAGGTTTCGGGGACGAAACCTCTTTAAGGGGGGTAGACTTGTAAAACCCCGAAAATATAAAACTTTATATTTAAAATTATAAAGTATAAAGTAAACAAAAACAAACTAACTAGGAATAAATAACCTAGTTAGTCATAAGTGTAGTTGTTACAAAGGAACTTGGATAAAAACCCTTAGGGTAATTCAAGTAAAGATAAGGGCCAAAGTGGAACATGTGCTAATTAGTTTTAATAAAAAAAATACACACCAAAACACACACTTGGTGTGTTCTGGTCGCGCACAAACACAGAGCCAGGAGAGGCTCCCCAAGCTCAAACCCTAGTTATCAAGAATTGACTAAATTGAAGGCCAAATTGCGTTCCAAATCGCAATCCAAGCATAGAATAGTGATCTCCTCTGAAAGAGGATCATAAGGTATGTAATTTCCATGGAAAACCTTCATCTAAATTTCTGAGTGAATTCATGAAATTCAGAATTGATGTTGCATGTTAGTTGTTTGGAATGAAATAGTGTCTAGGGATGAACCCTAGTCAACTACTTGTTGAAATTTCGCCTATTTCTTGTGAAATTCATAATCACCATTGAAGGTGATAAGTGGGTTTTGTAGAATTATGTTGAACACTAGGATTGTCTTTGTTAACTTAGTGTATTTGAGCTATATGAAGCAAATCCAGATTTATTGATATGAAATTTTGTCATGAATATGTGAAATGATGTTTAAATCTTGGTTAAATAGTTGGTCAAGAACTTGATTTTTGAATTGTATGAAATCATGCTTATTAGGTGTTTGATATAATGCCTAAGAGAAGATAAATGTAGGGAATTTGGACTAAAAACGCATATTTGATTAGTGTGGTAAATTATGCGTTATATACTATAAGAGAGTTCTAAACACCTATGGTTGAACTCTATAGGCAAGGAAATCGGAACGTCAAGCGGACCAGCTAATGGCGATACGCGTTTGAAGGGAACGCTTGGAAGGTACGTAACCACGGTCTCGTTACGTTATGTTTATTATGTATTTTTACTAGTAGACTTGAATTTAGAATAGTGTATGAATTTGGATGTCTAGTCGAAGTGACGAAAAACACTAGACGAGTAAATGGGTTAAATGTTGGTTAGAACAAGTTTGGTATGTTGTAAAATGGTGGTTCCCATCAAACAACCAAACGGGTCAAACAATGGTGGAATTTGTAAGTGTTGAAGTGACTAAAACGTCACTCATTATGATTGAGTTATAAAAACGTAATCCATGGAATGGATGTGAAACGCTAAGAATGACAAGCCCGGGGATGGGTAATTATGGTTAGATACCAATGTTGATGAATTATGCAAGTATGTAACTTGATTCGTTACATTGGGTGAATTTTGGTAATTAGCATATGTGTAGTCGAAATGTAGAATAAAAGATGTGTTGATTTTTAAGCGATAATGTTCGCTATATTGAATAATAGGTCAAGAATTGGTTAGGTTTCGTTGGTAGTCATCATAATGGAGGATTCCGTAGATGAGCCAAACGGGTCGAATAATCAAATAATGAGTGGCTATTGTAGATTTTGAACCCGAGTGACGGGTAGTGAAATACTAAACACGCAAACCGATGATGGGAGCGTGGGTGTTGAAAATAAAGAACCCATGATTGGGATCTTCTCGTTTAGAAGAGATATCCCGTTCATGGAAGTTTGGGTAAAATGATTAAATGGGTCAAACAACAAAGTTACAGCACCTACCGTAAGTTACGGTCTCCACCGTAACTTACGGTAGAAAATAAAACTTTACGGCAGTTCTATACTGCCTTACGGCAGATACAAGTGATCCAGCTTCTACCGTAACTTACGGTGGCTACCATAAGTTACGGTAGAGCCTTGACATTTATGTTAAATTTTGCATATCCTTGTTAATTGAACCCGTTTTTTAGCGTAGTTTCGATTATGTATTATTTCTAAGAACTCTAATATTAGTTTTTGTTAAAAACATTTCAGTTTCTAGGTATTGCAAGTGTACGGATGGCGATCAAGCAAGTTTTTGAAGAACCGAACACAACTTTTGAAGCTTCCGCTATTTCATAACTTTGTTAAACAATGTTTCTATTTCTTTTGAATGTAAATAACTTGCAAATCAGGTCATGAATGTTTTAACTAGTCGTTGGTTGACTAGTTTTGATTACTCGGAACCTTGTTTTGGTAACTATGTTTTAATTTAGACACATTTTATATAAATCGTATGAATTTTTTTTATTAAATTCAATTAATAATTAGAAGGGTGTTACAAGGTAAGCGAGCAAAAATCTACGCCGCTACCCCTTTCTGAATAGCAAATCCTAGCCTATTAAAGACAAACCCTTGCCCCCCCCCCCTGTTGATGAGCAACTGCTGTGGATAACCTTTTGGACCCTAGTCAACAAACGGATAGCTTCTGGAGCTAGGGAACCAAATATGTCGAAGGCGAAGGGGACAAATGCATGTTGGTTATCAGCACATGCTTTAGCGTGTTTATCCACCTTTTTTGATTCTGCTTTCCTTATAGCTTGTCCTGCTACAAACCCGATTTCCCTTAAACCAGCTAAGGGGAAGACTCCTGTGAGATCCACACAAGCATGTTTCCCTCTCGCCCAGCCAAAGACGAGCATATCCGCTGGTCTCAATGTAGATCTCACTTCCATGGGGTCTGTAAGGAAATTCGCAGGGGCCTCCTTCTTGGCAGAAATCCCTGCTCTCCTTAAGATGTCCCCCAAAACATCCCTCACCCAGTCATGCCGATATTTGAAACCAGAGAGCTCCTTACAATGAACAAAATCATTAAAATCAACTTTTTAGTCTAAGCATTTTTTTACATTTGTAAAACTTTAAACATTACATGTTACGGATACTTTGATGGATAGTGGTGTAAGAGGCTGTGGCGAAGCTTGAGATTTCCGACCGGGGGCGGAAGTTACCGGATCTTAAATTTCTATAAAACCGGGTGGTCGAAAACGTATGTACCCAAAAATTTTATACGAAAAGTACATACTCTCTACTATTGAGCGAAAAGTTTGGGGGGTTGGTCGCCCCCTCCCGCCCCTTAAAAGCTTCGCCCATGGTACGAGGAGTAGAGTTGATGCCACCAATGGGGCCAGGGAGTGATTCACACATCTAGATATGTGTAGTGGGTGTTACCACACTATCACATCATCACATGGGTCACTATACATCATTACGTGGTAGTTAGATTACATGGAGTGATGGGCAAAGGCAAGGGTGCAAAGCGCTGCCACATATGTGACAACTGTGTTCTGTAAGCATCGTATAATGTAAAACAATGTTGGTTATCAATAAAACAATGTGCTTTGGTGTTATTATATGTTTTATTGTGTTTGATGATTTTACAATTTGATTCGATTCCGATTTCAAGCTTTAAATCACTTTCTGGAAGGTTATACGCAAACTAGTGCATAAACATAGTCATTTTAACGCGACAAACACTCCGGAATAGTGACATAAGCCAAACATACCTTAAATATCCTTTACATAACTTAGAAATAAGTTTCGAAGGATTCGGTATGGCAAAAACATGTTTATTTGAACTAAAGGACTATTTACGACAAAACTGCGAAACGAACATTGGTGACCGCCCGGATAATATTTAAATCCCAAAAATATTCTGTTATGATTAAAATTTTATTTTTAATCAGGTCCGTGTTGAAAAATAAATTAAAACGCTTAAAAGCGCTATTTTTCAAGTTTAAGCGCGCACCGCGTGTTTCTGCGCGACACAGTGCTTCTACTGCAAAACGCAGACAACGCAGCCAGTCTGGGCAACTGAAATTTATTTCAGTAATATTTTGGCGAGTTTATTTTTATTAAGAAATAAAAATAATTTAGAACGCCATAAACCGGGATTTAAACGCTAGATAAAATATCCGGTATCCAGTTAAACACCCGTTTTAGCCTACATATAGCATGTTTATATAAAAATATGCATATTTATACACACATTTCGTGTATATATGTAGGAAGGACAAGTGCCTTTTTCTTTCTTGCCACTTCTCACTCAACTTGCCACTTGTTGGTGCATGTAAATTCATCATATCTCCCTTAAATCTCCATATCTCATTCATATCATTCCATATCTACAAGATCACAAACAAAATCTCAAACAAAAATCCTTCTCTCTCCTCTCTCCCAAACCGTCCCCATCTCTCTCTCTCCTTCTTCATCTTCTTCAAGTCTTGTTCTTCATAATCAAGCTCATTCCTAGCAACCTTCAAGTTGGTGTGAAGATCTAAAGGGGTTTCCAAGGTGCATTCAAGTGATTTCAAGCTTCCTATCATCAAAATCTCATTCCACAACCCACTTAAATCTTGAAGGTATAACACTTATGCTTAAATCATACTTTTGATTCTTGGTTGTTCTTGATGATTGAAGTTTCTCTTGAATCTTGGAATTTTCACTAAACTTGAAATCTAACATGAAATGGGTCTTGATACAAGTAATAAAAATGATATGTATATATATATGTGTGTGACCGTACATATATATATGTGTGTATGAGTCTTGAAGTTTGATATCTTGTTAAGTACTTGTTTATGTTGTTACATGTTCTTGAATGGTGGTAAAAATGCAAGTATTTGGTGATTTATGTATGACATGTTAAATATAAATTACATCAGCAAATACACCTGAATATATCATATATTTGATGCATCTAAACTCATATAAAATGATGATGTTAGGATATTATGCTTTAGGCACTTGTACATATGAAAATATGTTGATTTAAAGCTCAAGAGATGATGAAAAATGGCTATATAACAAAACTGTTTTAGATCAGGTTACAAACACTAAAAATAACATTATTTGATGTATTATAATGGCATGAAACTTTGACATAGGTTTGATAGCTTTGCATGTTGTACATATAGCTTAAAAAGTGGTAAATTATGTGAAATTTGCATGATTTATGTGCTTTATTTAAGACCTGCACTATCATGAGTATAACCATTATTTTATTCAGTAAATAACATGGGTTGTGTTAAAATTTCAAGTCATTTCGATTTGGGAAGGTTCGGGTAACGTTTGATGCAAAACTATGCGGTAAAACGGTCAAAAATCGCCTTTTCGGAGGATTTTTATTAAACCATTTTAGATCAGTAACCAAACTGATATTTTAGCTATAAAAATAAGTAATTTAACTTATATTAAGTTCACTTGGTGTTTGGTTAGTCATACGTGACTTCCTACGCCCAAAAATGTTACCGAAACGCTAAAATAAGTGTTTTTCGACATAACTAGAATGGGTTGTTTATAAGTAAATTTTATGTGTTACAATGTGCTATGTGTTTTACAATATGTGTATGATGATGTGCTAGTGTTGACGAGATTATGTGTATTACGCTTGAGTATATATATACATATACACCAAAATAATCAAAAATAATAACTTTTCGAGAAAACTCAAAGTTATGTGAAAATTCTAAGTATCGGAGAAACTTCGGTATTTTTGTGAATTTTGATTATTAAGTCATTCTTATTTAATTTAGGATGAATAAATTGAGGGATTGTGTTAACATATAAAAACGCACCCAAAGGTGAGTACATAGATCCCCTCTTTTTACTGTTTTCGATTGTTTTGGGGTGATTCATATGTATCAAATGATTTCAATATTTCAACGGTGGTTTCAAAACGATTAAGATGGTTTATACTAAACTAATAACGATTTTGATAATGTGAACGATCTTGTTGGTTGTAGTTACATAACGAATGACATTCATTAATTTTGGCCGAACCGACCAATATTAGGTTATGGGACCATAGGATTTGACAAATCCCGTTATCAGACTGCACCCATGGTTATGTGTGGGTTAGGTGGGTAGCGACTGAATCTGTGATTGTTAATTTACCCTTTGGTGGTTTATTAATGCGAGAAGCGATAGGCGAGATAGTTGAGTCACGAAGGTTTGGATGTTATTAGCAAGACAATCAAAACTAGTTTCACGATCTAAAACGAGAATGATTTAAATGACAAAAGCGATTTTTAACGAATTAAATGATTTGGGTAAACGATTGGTTTTCGGTTAGTGTTTAGATAACGGGACGGGTGTAATGTGATGAAAGCATGGTGGATACGCCGCTGGTACTTCCTATACATATATGTTTTCATCATATTACATACCGTGGCGTTATTTAGTTCACTTGGGTAAACAATTTGAAACGATGTCACACAAACGAGGTTTTCGAAACGATATAAACTATACGAGTTTTATTAACGAATTTTATAAATGTTTTGGGTTAAGAATCATGGCTACGAGATTTTATACACTATAACCAACTTGATTTGAGTTGGTTAGTTATGCCGCAATACAATACTTTTCAAAACAAGGTTTTTAATTAAGTATTGCAACATGTAAACTAGCCATGAATCCGACACTCTCAAAACCCTATGTACTCGCCAGCATTTCTTTGCTGACTTTGTTTTCACATATGTTTCAGGTGTTGTTGAACGATGTTGATTGCTAGGATGCATGCTCACATAGGACTTGACGAGGCCTTAGTGACTTAATAACAATGATAGACTATGTTTAACTTGCTTGTTTAACTTTGATACAATGTTTAATATTAAATAAAACGAGACTCTTTTGTATCCATGGTTTCGAAACAATGATTCTGTTACAGCACTCCCCGACGTTTCCGCCACGATTTGTTGTTTTACGTGGTCGGGGTGTGACAGAAGAGTTGGTATCAGAGCTCATGGTTATAGGGAATTAGGTTATTAGTAATACTTTGACCTAGTCTATAACCTTCCTAGGACCCTAACGCGAGTTTACTTGCGTTTAGTCATAAAACAATACCGTCACCTATCCTTAGGTGATAACCACAACAAGAACACAAATTTCGAATCCGCTTTGAAAACCAATCATCTGTTCTAGGATGATTTATTGTAAGGTTTTGAACCCTTTAAGTTTTCAAATCTCGTCAAAGTTTGGGTCTAAATAGTGTGAACACGTGCAAACTGGAAGAGTGAATGTCTGTACCCTGAGTTTTCTGTCTAAGGCTAGAGTGTTCATACAAATCCACATAATCGGACCAGTCACTCTTACCTGGGAACTCTCGGGGTGAGTGTTCACTTATAGGCGAGCATGTCTTCGGCGATACACTATATTGACCCATTTACTTTGATTAGTCACTCCGTGTCATTTGTTTGTTCGAGGTAACGAACAAATGATTGCCTTTCTGGTGTTTTGACGATATTTTCAATACCTCTTTTGATTTTCAACCTCACTCGTTTCTTTTGTTTCCTTATTAGACAATGCCTCCTCGACGTGAAGCACAATCTTTCGCTATTGAAGAAATCGCAGCCCTAGTCTCTCAGCAAGTGGCTGCTGTGCTTCCAGGCGTTGTGACCCAAGTCCACGAGATATACAACAACAATAACAACAACAATGCACCGTGTAACTTCAAGAGCTTCAATTCTGCTAAGCCTCTAAAGTTTTCTGGGTCGCAAGGAGCAACTGCGCTCCTGCAGTGGTTTGAGAGCATCGAGAGCACGTTCAGACATGTGCAGTGTCCGAATGCGCGTAAGGTCTAATTTGCTTCAAGCGTGTTTGAGAAGCGAGCGCTTACCTGGTGGAATGGTATTATGCGCGATAGGGGTGCCGAAGTGGCGTTGGCACAAACATGGGAAGAGCTCCGGGCTCTCACGATGAAAGAATTTTGTCCCCGTCATGAAATTCGGGCTTTGGAGCGAGAGTTTGACGATCTAAAACAAGATGGGGGTGAACACCGTGCCTATACGGATCGTTTTGAGGAACTCAGTCTGTTGTGTCCCACTATGGTTACCCCTCTGGAGAAAGCAATCGAGAGATATATCGATGGTTTACCCGATTCCATTCAGGATATTGTGACCGGCGTTAATCCTACTACCGTCCGTCACGCAATCGAATTGTCTGCTACCCTGACTGAGTCGCAAGTCAGAAAGGGTAAACTTACCCGTAAGGGGGACAAGAAGAAGTCGGCTGATTCTGAGAAGAACAAGGATAAGGGCAAGGGTAAGAAAGGTGAGTCATCGAAGAAATCGAGGAAGCGAAAGAATGCTCAGAATTTTGCTGTTACAGCACAGACTGCTCAGAACCCGCAGAACCCACCAGCTCAGCCTCCTACAAAGAAGGCTTATGTTGGTACTGCACCTCATTGTGCACGCTGCAACGGTCATCACGTTGCACAACAAGCTTGCAAGCAATGCACAACGTGTGGAAAACTTGGACATTCGGCCAATATTTGTCGTCTGGGACAAAATCAGGTTGCTCAGGTTCAAGCTCCGGTTCAGGGGAATGCTGCGAGATTCCCAC
Organism: Helianthus tuberosus; assembly: GCA_030545235.1. Taxonomy (NCBI): domain Eukaryota; kingdom Viridiplantae; phylum Streptophyta; class Magnoliopsida; order Asterales; family Asteraceae; genus Helianthus; species Helianthus tuberosus. Next base: position 66,025,097 of record CM060408.1, on the reverse strand, counting down.
CGGGTTCATGTTTCAACTTTGGAGAGTTTGGTCACTTCCGCAACAATTGTCCAAGACTGGTGAATGCAAACGCGAATGCTAATGCAAACCCGAATGCAAACGTCAACGTCAATGTGAATCCAGCACGTGGACGAGTGTTTAACATCAATGAGGCAATCAATGATGCAGCAGTGAACGATTAGTATTTTGTAATTTCCTCTGGTTGTTATCTTTTAACATTTAAGAACAATGCGGTTGTTATATAAATAAAAATTTGTGGTTTTTATTTTTTAACTAATACAATTGTATGAATGTTTGATGCAACCTTATGATGTCAACACAAAGACAAACTACTCGTGTGGTTCTGTCATTTTTTATGATCACTTGTGATCTCCCCAAGAACCTTAAACGCTCGTTTCTTTTAAGAAACAAAAACCCAAAGTTATTTAAGAAAAGGATATGTTGCTTTCCTAGCACGTGTCACCAAGGAGAAAGACAAGAATAAGAGTATTCAGGATATCCTGATTGTTCGGATTTATCCAGTGGTGTTTCCTGATGAACTGCCTGGTTTACCTCTAGTTCGTCAAGTCGAGTTTCATATTGATCTTGTACCCAATGCCAATGCCAATCCAATTGCGAAAGCACCTTATCATCTTGCACCGTCGGAGATGCAAGAGTTATCGAAACAACTTCAAGAGTTGTCTGATAAAGGATTCATCCGTCCGAGCTTTTCGCCTTGGGGAGCTCCTGTCCTCTTTGTGAAAAAGAAAGATGGATCTTTTCAAATGTGTATCGATTATCGTGAGCTTAATAAGCTTACCATCAAGAATCGATATCCCCTACCTAGAATTGATGATCTCTTCGACCAGCTGCAAGGTGCTGCATGCTTTTCCAAGATCGACCTACGATCTGGGTATCGTCAACTTCGTGTACTCGAAGAAGATATTCCCAAAACTGCTTTCTATACAAGACATGGGCATTACGAGTTCACTGCCATGCCTTTTGGTTTGATGAATGCCCCAGCTATCTTCATGGACTTAATGAATAGGGTCTGTAAACCTTATTTAGACAAGTTCATTATTGTGTTCATCGACGATATTCTTATTTATTCAAAGTCTTGAGCTGATCACGAACAACACCTTCGTTTGACCTTGGAACTTCTGAAGAAGGAACAACTTTTCGCTAAATTCTCCAAGTGTGAATTTTGGCTTAAGAAGTTCAGTTTTTGGGTCATGTAGTCAACAAGCAGGGTATTCATGTGGATCCATCCAAATAGCTGCTATTAAGGATTGGAATACACCAACGACACCTATAGAAATTCGTTCTTTTCTTGGTCTCGCTGGTTATTTGTCACGGCCCCCGACCCGGTTTGACCCGTTTCAGGAGCCGTGGGACAGAAATCCCGTGGTATTTAATTAACAGCGGAAGTTTCTTCAGGATCTTTTAAAAACTGAATTATATTTCCCGATTATTTTATTTCACAATTCGGGATAAAACCCGGTAATTTACAATTTTGAGATTTCACGAAGAAATCTATTATTTTACAAAACATGTTTCTTTTATTTTATACTGAGCCACTTCCTTAAGCTGATAGTGCTTCACGGCACTTTTCCTGGATCAAAACAGATCACCTGAAACATGTTTGAAAAAGGTTTTGTCAGCGGGAAATACTGAGTGAATCATTCTATTTATGAAAATGACTCGGTTCTTATAATTTACAGTATTAAGAGAGATTACAATGTTTCCAGATATCAAACCAACTACCCACAGTACTTGTCACTCGAACATCCATCGATAGCCTCTTTGCCCGATGGTGTCTGTGACTATGGTCATATCACTCATTGGCTAACTCGTTGTCCAATAGTGACGGTTATCAAGTTATGTATACAAAACCCCACATACCGGCTGTAACTTGGGTGATTACATAAACTTAATCACTATAATTATAGTCTTTGAAAATAAACATGATTTCAAAAGTAATTTGATAAAAAGAGAATGACTCACTTTGCAGATTTAATTTGAGCAGAGCCTAGCCTACTGATTAGCCTTTTTAACCTAAATTTAATAACAGGCACACAATTCGGGGTTAGTAATCAATACAGCATTTACGATAACTCACGAGATCAACCCTCACAACGAATGACAAAGTGCTATGCTTAAACATCCATCGAATTAACGATTAATGACAAAGCATCACCCTAATGTGGGCAGCACTTAAACATCCATTGAGTACATTGATCGACCGGACAATGAATCGTAATAGCGATCGAGTTATTACCCTGATTGCGGCGTCGATTAGTGAATCGTGTGTGTTAATTGTAGTATTTCGACTATAACTCAGCGTAGAATTGGAATTTTTACGACGTTTCAGATCCAGAAATCGAGTGCCAATGTTCTGTATTTATACCCAAAATTTGTCAACCCTTGCGCACCGTAACACTATAACCCTTACGGTGCGCAAGGGACACCTAAGGTTCATAGGGTTGCCACGTTTGGGACTAGGCCTGCTGACTTGACAATTTTCGTAAATTCAGTTTTGACAACGAGATTTGAAGATAATCGTGACTAGGGTTTACCCCCCCTGAGTTTTAGGGGCCCTGATCCTGATTCCGATTGTTCTGAAAATTTTAAGGTTTGCGCAGAATCACTTGGGTGTCTCAATTAGGGTTTCCTATTGGACAAATTAATTTAATAAATATGACTTTTGATGAGAGTTTTACATTCTCCCCACCTTAATAAAAATCTCGTCCTCGAGATTTACTGGAATAATTGAGGATACTTTCGCTTCATTTCTGATTCTAGTTCCCAAGTGTATTCGGGTCCTCTCTTTGAATTCCACTTTACTTTGACTAGCACTAGTCGTTTGTGCTTGAGAAACTTCACTTTCCTGTCTTCTATCTGAAGAGGTTTCTCTACAAATTTTAATTTTTCGTTTACCTCTATATCTTGGAGAGGTACTACCACTGATTCGTCTGATAGACATTTCTTGAGATTGGATACATGAAATACATCATGTACTCCAGCTAACTCTTCTGGTAGTTGTAAACGATAAGCAACTGGTCCTATACGTTGGATCACTAGAAATGGTCCTACGTATCTTGGACTTAGCTTTCCTTTCTTACCGAATCTAACAACTCCTTTCCAAGGAGAAACTTTCAACAGTACTTTATCTCCAACTTGGAATTCTAACGGCTTACATCTATTGTCTGCATAACTCTTCTGGCGATCTCGAGCCGTCTTCAGTCTTTCCTTGATTTGAGTAATCTTGTCGGTCGTTTCTTGCACTATCTCAGGACCTGACAATTGATTTTCTCCTATTTCTGCCCAACAAACTGGAGTTCTGCACTTTCTTCCATATAGTGCCTCGAATGGGGCAGTTTCAATACTTGAATGATAACTATTGTTATAGGAGAATTCAATTAATGGTAAGTGATCATCCCAATTCCCACCAAAATCTATTACACATGCTCGGAGCATGTCTTCTAGAGTTTGGATCGTCCTTTCACTTTGCCCGTCTGTTTGAGGATGATATGCAGTGCTTAGGTTTAGTCGAGTTCCCATTGCTTGCTGGAAACTTTTCCAGAAATGAGAAGTGAAACGACTATCTCTATCTGATATAATGGAGAGTGGTACTCCATGTAGAGATACGACTTCATCTACATACAACTTTGCCAATCTTTCCATGCTAAAGGTTTCTTTCATAGGTAAAAAGTGAGCAGATTTGGTTAATCGATCCACAATTACCCAAATCGCATCATTACCTTTTCTGGTTTTGGGTAACTTAGTAACAAAATCCATTGTTATGAGTTCCCATTTCCATACAGGCATTTCTAATTGTTGTAGTAGACCTGAAGATTTCTGATGTTCTGCTTTAACTTGTGAACAAGTAAGACACTTAGAAACATATCTAGCTATATCCTTTTTCATGCCTATCCACCAGAAATTCCTTCTTAAATCTTGGTACATCTTATTGTTTCCTGGATGCATTGTATACCTTGACTTATGGGCTTCCTCTAAAATCTTAATTCTTAAGTTTCCCTGCTTAGGTACCCATATTCTGCTTTTGTGGAATCTCCAAATTCCATCAGCTCCTTGCTCTAATTCTTTTACTCGTCCTTTCATTCCTTCAGCAACATCCTTTATTGCTGTTTCTTGAACATTCTTCAATTGTTCCATTAAATCTAATTGTAGATTTAATCGAAGAGCACGAACTCGTCGTTGTTTTTCATGATACTTACGACTTAAGGCATCTGCAACTACATTTGCCTTTCCTTCGTGATACTGAATATCACAGTCGTAATCACTTAAAATTTCCATCCATCTCCTTTGCCTCATGTTTAACTCTTTTTGCCCGAATATATATCTTAGACTTTTATGATCTGTATAGATAGTAAACTTACTTCCGTACAGATAATGTCTCCAGATTTTCAGGGCAAAGATTACGGCTCCAAATTCTAAGTCATGAGTCGTATAGTTTTCTTCGTGCTTTTTCAATTGTCTTGACGCATATGCAATTACCTTCTTGCGTTGCATTAACACACATCCTAATCCTAGTTTTGAAGCATCACAATATACTTCAAAATCTTCAGTTCCTTCTGGTAAGGCTAAAATTGGAGCATTTGTTAATTTCTGTTTCAAGATCCTAAAAGCTTCTTCTTGTTTAGGTCCCCAATCAAACTTAACTGCTTTACAGGTTAGCTTAGTTAATGGTACAGCTATTTTGGAAAAATCCTTAATAAATCGTCTATAATAGCCAGCTAAACCTATAAAACTTCTAATTTCCATTGCAGTTTGTGGAACCTTCCAATTGGTAATCGCCTCTATCTTAGCAGGATCTACATGAATACCTTCGTGATTCACCATGTGTCCTAAGAATTGTACTTCTTGTAACCAAAATTCACACTTTGAGAATTTGGCGTACAACTTTTCTTTTCTTAACAAAGTTAAGAGTGCATGCAAGTGCTGACAATGTTCGTCCTGACTTTTTGAATAAATAAGTATATCATCTATGAAGACAATTACAAATTTATCCAAATACGGTTTACAGATCCTATTCATCATGTCCATGAATGCTGCAGGTGCATTCGTTAACCCGAAGGGAATGACTGTAAACTCATAATGACCATACCTAGTTCTGAAAGCAGTCTTAGGTATGTCCTCTTCTTGTACCTTCAATTGATGATATCCGGAGCGTAAATCTATCTTAGAAAAATATCTAGCTCCTTGAAGTTGATCGAATAGATCATCAATCCTAGGTAATGGGTATCGATTCTTAATAGTAACCTTATTCAATTCTCTATAATCGATACACATTCTCATCGAACCATCCTTTTTCTTAACAAACAACACTGGCGCTCCCCACGGGGATGAACTAGGTTGTATGAAACCTTTACTTAGTAATTCATCTAATTGCTTTTTCAATTCTAACATTTCTGTGGGTGCTAACCGATAAGGTGCCTTAGCTATTGGCATAGTTCCTGGAATTAGATGAATCCTAAACTCTACTTCCCTATCTGGTGGTAATCCAGGTAAATCTTCTGGGAATATATCTGAGTATTCTGAGACTACAGGAATTTCCATAAGTTCTTTACCCTTAGTGCTAATGATTACTGAAATCATATATACTATTCCTTGTTTTCGTTCATAATTAGCAACTTTCATTACTGATATGAACTTCATGGGCTTACGTGGTTTATCTCCTGTAATCCTAATTATTTCCCCAGTAGGTGCCTGAATTTCTATAGAGTTCTTATCACAGAGAATTCGAGCATGGTTGGCTACTAACCAATCCATTCCTAAAACAACATCGAATTCGCCTAATTTCATAGGTAATAGGTTTGCAGAGAATTTATGTCCTAAAAGTTCTATGTTTCCTTCCCGCAAAACCTTATCTATTTTAACTGAATTTCCATCAACCGTTTCGACTGTAAAAATCTGCCTAAGGTTGGTTAAGGGTAAATTAAGAGCTTGGCAGAATAAAGTATTTATAAAACTTTGGTTTGCACCAGAGTCAAATAATACTTTGGTGTAAATGTTGTGAACTAAGAACGTACCGGCTATCACATCAGGAATCATCTCAGCTTCCTGAGTAGTTAACTGAAATGCTCTGACATTCTTCTTTGTAGCTCCGTCAGCTGTCTTGGCTTTGTTATCTGCTGGTTTAACCAATTTCGGGCAGTCTGGTCTGAAATGTCCTGTTTCTCCACAGTTATAGCAGACTCTTGTTTTCTTTCTGCATTCCTCTTCACGATGTCCTACCATTTTACAAAAATTGCAGGTTACATTACATCTTCCAAAATGTTTCTTTCTGCAATTCCTGCAAAACGGCGGATTTGAAGATTGCCCTGTTCCTCTTTTCTTGAAGCTGTTATTATTACCCATACGAAATCCTTGGGTAATTTTCTGAGCCAGTTCCTTCTTCATGTTTTCATCTTGCGTACGTACTAGTTCATCAGTTAGGGTGTTAGCTAATTCCACAGCATCGTCAATAGTGCGAGGTCTCGCAGCTTTAACAATATTGCGAATTTCACTAATCAGCCCCCAAATATAGCGAGAAATGAGTATCGGTTCTAGCGAAGCCAGCGTTGGTACTACTCTAGCATATTCAAAGAATGTCGAAGTATAACCGCGACAATCTACACCCATCATCCGATGATTTAGGAACTTATTTGTCATTTGTTCCTTTTCATACTCGGGACAGAATTTTCTTTCAACGAGACCCTTAAATTCTTCCCAGTTCATGGCATAAGCTATCATTCTTCCTTTTGCTTGTAACACCGTGTTCCACTATTCTAGCGCCCCTTCTTTAAAAAGGTTTGACGCGTACATGACCTGATCATCCTGAACACATTTACTTATGGCAATTACTGCCTCGATTTTCTCTAACCAACGCAGTGCCGCATTCGCTCCTTCATTGCCTGCAAACTCAGTGGGTTTACAAGCAAGAAATTCTTTATAAGTGCAACCAGGTGTTGCAGCTTTCATTTTCTTAGGGAGCGGAGCTTGCCGTGGTTCCTTATCATGATTAACATGATCATTGCCTCCGTTTACACTATTACTGAAGTTATCTTCAGAAATACGTTTGCTAGGAACGATTTGTTGAGGTTCTATTGGATTTTTAATAGCAGCAACGAATGCTGGAATAGCATTGGCTATCCCTTGAGCAACGATATTTTCTATATCCTGCCTAGTCATATATTGATCCCCTGGTTGTTGCTCAAATTGATTAACCTCATTAACTGGTTCATTATTAGCGTTTTCCATCTGATAATTAATATATATAATTTATTAGTATCAAATAAATAACAAATACGCAAAACAATTATACAGAATTCATAACACCAATATAGCCAAAACTATTGATTCTCGATTTCAATTTATAATCAATACACACTATTATCTTACAAAGTTTTATTTGTAGTTATTTTACAGACTGATTTTACTTATTACTATTACACCACTACAGTTCCATAAACCCCCTATCTTTTGTCAGTTGGTATTCTAGTAACGACGTTCCCTCTTATCATAAGTCCAGGAGATCTGTCCCAAAATCTCTTGGATCCTATTCCCAGCATCCACTAGTTCTTTGTCAAAATGATGGAGTTCATCCATATTCTCGTTACTTATTGGTGGATTTGGTAAAGGGTCTAGATTGTACTGAGGAAAAAGCTTATAGGGATTGTTTTGTAACTGTATTTCATTGGTCAACCATTCGTCTATTTGCGTGTGGATTGAAGGGTTTGGAATAGCTGGTTCTAAGTTTATTGGTATTTGGGTTTCAATAGGATGAACAAAATCATTTTCATTAACAGGCTTAATAGTATCGTAGTTTGTCAATATCATATCTAGCTCTTCCTGAGATGGTAACCCCTCAATTTGCCTAGAGCTTTCCCCAATTTCCATTTTCTTAGGTTTGGTTTTCTCAAGAGGTGAAGCGTTGAATTCTATAGGTTCTTCTATGTCTGGTATATACCTATTGAAATCTCTGGAAACCTCTATTCTTACTGGATAAAGATTTAAATTCTGACGGGCGTCAGACAAGTCACTCATGCTGTTTAAAATACACACAATTTAAAAATTATATTAATTAATAAAACATATAATCACGTAATTGGTAATCAGTAAAAATTTAAGTATTTCTAAATACTTAATTGGCTTAAATCAGTGGCTCTGATACCACCTTATTCTGTCATGGCCCCCGACCCGGTTTGACCCGTTTCAGGAGCCGTGGGACAGAAATCCCGTGGTATTTAATTAACAGCGGAAGTTTCTTCAGGATCTTTTAAAAACTGAATTATATTTCCTGATTATTTTATTTCACAATTCGGGATAAAACCCGGTAATTTACAATTTTGAGATTTCACGAAGAAATCTATTATTTTACAAAACATGTTTCTTTTATTTTATACTGAGCCACTTCCTTAAGCTGATAGTGCTTCACAACACTTTTCCTGGATCAAAACAGATCACCTGAAACATGTTTGAAAAAGGTTTTGTCAGCGGGAAATACTGAGTGAATCATTCTATTTATGAAAATGACTCGGTTCTTATAATTTACAGTATTAAGAGAGATTACAATGTTTCCAGATATCAAACCAACTACCCACAGTACTTGTCACTCGAACATCCATCGATAGCCTCTTTGCCCGATGGTGTCTGTGACTATGGTCATATCACTCATTGGCTAACTCGTTGTCCAATAGTGACGGTTATCAAGTTATGTATACAAAACCCCACATACCGGCTGTAACTTGGGTGATTACATAAACTTAATCACTGTAATTATAGTCTTTGAAAATAAACATGATTTCAAAAGTAATTTGATAAAAAGAGAATGACTCACTTTGCAGATTTAATTTGAGCAGAGCCTAGCCTACTGATTAGCCTTTTTAACCTAAATTTAATAACAGACACACAATTCGGGGTTAGTAATCAATACAGCATTTACGATAACTCACGAGATCAACCCTCACAACGAATGACAAAGTGCTATGCTTAAACATCCATCGAATTAACGATTAATGACAAAGCATCACCCTAATGTGGGCAGCACTTAAACATCCATTGAGTACATTGATCGACCGGACAATGAATCGTAATAGCGATCGAGTTATTACCCTGATTGCGGCGTCGATTAGTGAATCGTGTGTGTTAATTGTAGTATTTCGACTATAACTCAGCGTAGAATTGGAATTTTTACGACGTTTCAGATCCAGAAATCGAGTGCCAATGTTCTGTATTTATACCCAAAATTTGTCAACCCTTGCGCACCGTAACACTATAACCCTTACGGTGCGCAAGGGACACCTAAGGTTCATAGGGTTGCCACGTTTGGGACTAGGCCTGCTGACTTGACAATTTTCGTAAATTCAGTTTTGACAACGAGATTTGAAGATAATCGTGACTAGGGTTTACCCCCCCTGAGTTTTAGGGGCCCTGATCCTGATTCCGATTGTTCTGAAAATTTTAAGGTTTGCGCAGAATCACTTGGGTGTCTCAATTAGGGTTTCCTATTGGACAAATTAATTTAATAAATATGACTTTTGAGGAGAGTTGTTACATTATTATCGACGGTTTATTTTTAATTTCTCAATGATTGCGGTTCCACTCACTGCTCTGACTCGGAAGAATAAGCCTTTGGAGTGGGGATCTAAGCAAGAAGAAGCGTTCCAAACGCTGAAACGGAAGCTATGTGATGCTCCTGTTTTGTCCTTGCCCAATGGAAACGATGATTTTGTTGTCTATTGTGACGCGTCGAATCTAGGACTAGGTTGCGTTCTTATGCAACGAGGTAAAGTCATAGCTTATGCGTCTAGACAGCTGAAAATTCACGAGAAGAACTATATAACTCATGATCTTGAATTAGGAGCTGTGGTTTTCGCACTTAAATCTGGAGACACTACCTCTATGGAACGAAGTGTGTTGTTTTCACAGACCACAAGAGTCTCCAGCATATTCTCAATCAGAAGGAGCTGAACATGAGGCAGCGACAATGGGTTGAGCTCTTGAACGATTACGATTTTGAGATTCGCTACCTTCCTGGTAAGGCGAATGTCGTAGCCAATGCGCTTGGTCGAAAGGAGCAAGTCAAGCTTCATTCTATTCAAACTCTATCTGATATTCAATCTCGTGTCCTTCAAGAACAACGATTTTGTGTAAACGAGGACTTATTGAAATATGAGCTACCACTTCAACACGAGCTTAAACTCGAAACGAAAGGGCGATAGGTTGCTCTATTTTAAGAATCCTTGTGGATGATTATCGCCCAAATCGGAGCCCTGATTAGATTCCTTGTACACCTTAATATGTACATTACAACTCAATAAGGACAAACCGAATTCCTATTAAGATCTTCCTATCTTCATAGTCAAATTCTTAAAAATATTTAAAGTGCCAAATGAAATCCACGGATTGGATTCCTGGTATGCTTTAAATACCCGTGTACAAAGATAACAAATTAAAGGTCAAATTAAACAATTATGCTATTATGCTATTATGTGTTTATGTGTTCTCCTCTATGTTTTTGTGTGATCCGATATTCGTTATCCAAATCCTCATAGAATCTTCCATATCTTCATATGAGGGATTCATAGTAGGATATTCAAAAGGTACTACCTTAAATCCTTTATGGGCTTCTACGTAGTAGTTAAGACCCTTGGGTTATATAGTACCATTCCATGATTCGAAAAGAGACCCTTGAGTGGTCTAGTTAAAGATTGATTCAAAATCTGGTTAAGAGTGGCATGTGACGAAACAGCTGAAATGTCACACCCCGATATTTCCACGTTTGACCGGTGGGCCCGGTGGGGGTATCGTGACATGGTTGGCAACATTACAGTCAAACAACACAATATTTAAATGCACAGCGGAAGCAAATGAAAGATATATTTCAACCGAATATAATTGTAATATCAAGTATCACAACAATTGAAATTAATCCACAGACGGATCAAAAATAAATAGGAAACATTGTTCAACAGTTTGACATCCAAGCTTGCGAGACTTATTGTGGACGCTAGGAGATGCCAGCCTAGTTCGCATAGTACCTGCACTTAACCTTTTTTTTGGGAAAATACGTCAGTTTACACTGGTAAATACAATTTAACTGACTCATTTTAAAAATGGTTAAAATTGATTTGAATGCACGTGGCACAAACTTTTTATAACTTGGGATAATTATTTAAACATAGAAACTTGTAAAAGGATTACATGTTCCTTATGCGTTCAGTAGCCCGGTTCGTGCCGGGTTAAAGATCAATAGACACACCACATTATTTATTTATGCACTGACGGGTGTACGCCTACACCCCGCACTTAGGTCGTGGCCATTTCGTAAAATGATGCCAAGGATATCTGGGACATGGTCATTAACCCCCCAAAGGCGTTAAGCAAACAAAACATATTTAAACGGGTCATCTCGATAATACTTAACCACCAATCGATTAAGGTCGAATGCCCAACCAAGCGGTATTTTATATACCGTACCCCAAGCCCGTATAAGGGAAAATAAGTTAAAAGTATTTACCTTTGCAAGTATAAATCACAAATAGCAAGTGCGTGTAGCTTTTACTGGGTCTCCTATTCTAGAACAAAGGTTTATAATAACCTATTAGAATCCTAACGGTCTTTAGTTAAGCTTAAGGTTAGACAGGTTAGTTTTAAAGGAAGATACGGTTCAAACGCACGATTAAGCGAAGACCGGAATAGAATGTGATTTAGACCCGACAAGTTTGAAGACTTGTCTTATATGGGTAATCTAAACACATTCTGGACTTTGAGATAAAAACGATAAGGTTTGACCCGTTTCGGATAATTTACGTAAACTAGTTACACAAACCGAACCGAACACGAAGGATGCGTAACGGGTAACCATAAGAGCCATATACAGGTTTCCTAAGTTAATATGCCTAAAATATGTTGTGATATCAGTAAGATATCTTTTATTATGCCCGAAACGAATTTAAACACAAACTATGCCCCGTAGGGGCATTTTGGTCATTTACAAGGTTATAAAAGAGTTTGAACAATAATTTGAGTTACAGGTCTGACGTAATCAGTAAAAAATACTTAATTCGATAAGTTATAACAGTAGGGTATTGCATATATGTGAAATTTATCAATTATAACCAAACTATGCACCGTAGGGGCATTTTGGTAATTTCACATAAGCTTAAAAGGTCAAAATCGGAAATCTTAGTTTAACAACTTTTGCTTACTGTTAAAACATTAAAATTTACCTAAAATATCAGTAGGTATCAACCCTTGTATGTTTAAAATAGTTTTAGTACATACTATGCGTTAAAAACGCTTAATAAGGCGATTAGAAGCCGTTTCCGGGTTCTATATAGAAAGATGATATTTTTATTATTCCATAAGGTTTAAAATAATGTATTTATCATATAAAATCAGTAGCAAAAGGTTTGGGGTCGAAAAGATATGTAAAACTCATTTTATAGCCCAAAAGGGCAAAACCGACAATTACCGGATCAAGCTTATAACTCTAAGTTATGCTCAGCCTAAAATTAATTAAAAATATTCAAAAATCCCAAAATATTATATTACATCAGTGGGTAAAAATTTTGATATCAAAAAGTGGGTTTAAATAGGCTATATGCTAATTATGCCGTTTAATCGCTAAAAAGCTTTCTAATTACGCTAATGAGCATAACTCTCAATCTACACCTCAAACTGATGTCAAATTTTCGTTACAAGTTTATAAATCAGTAACTAAGGTTTCTACTCTTTTACATTTTTAAGAATCACGTTTTATGGTGAAAAGGGCATAATAGTCAACATATAGGCAATTAACGGAATCATGCATATTAATTGGATAACTAATGAACCAAGGTGTATAATCACAGAGGGTTATACTAGCATGTAACCTAGTCCAATTAAAGCTCTAAGGCATTTCTAAAACATACCAAAACGGGTCAGAACTGAAGTCAAAGCAAAAGTCAAAGTTTTGCGACTTTCGGTTCCGAACCGGGTCTAAATAGAAAATTGTCGGATCAAACAAGCTTAGACCAATTATTATACTTATTACCAAGTTATATGAGTGATAAAATAGGTTACACACCTTCTGCATTGTTAATTATGCATTAATTCGAAGATTAGCATTCTGTTGACTTTTTCTAATCAACTTTGACCCGACAAATGGTCTAGATAGAGTGGGAATCAGAGGGTGCCCTTTTAAGGGTTTAATGCCCACATAATTACCAACTTATAACTACCTTCAATTCGAATAATCACTGGACCATTAATGATTAATCGCTAAGTCAAACGGTAATTACGACGGTTTGACTTTTAAGCTAAAACTAAGTAAAAACTCAACTAAGAAAGGTTAAGCATACTTACTGAAGTCCTATGCACGATTTGGGATGCTTAGGGTCTGCTCTTGAACTCCCAAAAGCTCCAGAAATGCAGAAGGAATGAGTGATCACAATGTTGCAACATTGTGGCTTTATATAGTGATTTTAATTGCTTGGGATCTTGACACACAAGCCTAACATTGTTCCCAGATCACTTACAAGTGCTCCTAGGGTCTAAAAAGCATGTAGGGGTCGTCCAAGGAAGTGGAAAATCATTTTTAAGTCGGTTACAAGGGCATAACAGGCTGCTGCCTGTTGTTTCTGTATCTGGGCATCTGGCACGGCCCGCGTAAGCTCTTGGCAAGGCTTACGCGGCCCGCCTTAGCCTTGTTTTCAGGTTTGAAGTTTTCAACTTTTTGCACTTGATTCTTGGCCCTTCGAAAGGTCAACCGAACTTTATTTCTTGCATTTTGAGCCCCTCATCTTGACTTATAAGGGGTTCATGACTTATACCCACTTTGTTAAGTTCTTGGTCACATTATGTTTACCCGAAAAATCATAATTTTCAATGTTGACGCATTAACCCCTCGTATACGAATTTGATCATAACTTTCTCATACGATAACGAAACTTAATGAAATTTTTATCGTGCAAGCTAGTGAGCATAATTAATCGTTACAAAGCTTCGGGTTTGCTAAAAGGTCACTCAGAGGTATACTTTAAACATGTTGACACATTTAATCCCGGTAGTTTGTAATCTCTCACTTTCTTTCATATTTAGCTTCGTATGATCCATGATTTATTCGTTTGATGGTATAAACATCATGTAGGGTTATTGTAAAGTATATTTATTCACTGTTGACATTTTGAACCCTTATATTCACATACTTTCCATGTTTGTCAACTTTAGTCCTTCTAGAACATTCTTTCACACGTTCAAACCTATGACACGTGTCAATACATTATAGGACGTGAATTTTCGAGGTGTTACATCCTCACCCCCTTAAAATAAATCTCGACCTCGAGATTTACTAAAACAAATGAGGGTACTTTTCTTTCATTGTGGACTCCACCTCCTACGTGTACTCGGGACCTCTACGGGCATCCCATTTAACCTTTACTATTGGCACATGCTTCCTTCGAAGCTTCTTAACCTGTCGATCCTCGATCGACACAGGTTTTTCAACAAACTTTAAGCTCTCTTCTATGTGCACATCTGTATGTTGTATAACTAGTGATTCATCAGCGAAACACTTCTTCAGATTGCAGATGTGGAATACATTGTGAATACCACTGAGCTCTTCAGGTAAGTTTAACTTATAGGCAACTGATCCGACACGTTCGATGACCTCGAAAGGTCCTATGTATCTCGGGCTTAACTTGCCTTTCTTACCAAATCGCATCACTCCCTTCCAGGGTGATACTTTGAGCAATACTTTTTCACCTACCTCGAATTTCAGAGGTTTACGCTTTAGATCTGCGTAGCTTTTCTGCCTATCTCTGGCAGCTTTCAGGCGGTCACGAATCTGGACAATCTTGTCCGTCGTTTCAAAGACTATTTCCGGTCCTGACAGTTGGACATCCCCAACTTCCGCCCAACAAACGGGCGTTCTGCACTTTCTACCGTATAAGGCCTCGAAAGGCGCAGCCTTAATGCTGGTATGGTAGCTATTGTTATACGAGAACCCGATTAATGGTAGGTGGTTATCCCAACTACCACCTAATTCGATCACACATGCACGAAGCATGTCTTCCAACGTTTGAATTGTACGCTCACTCTGGCCGTCTGTCTGAGGATGGTAAGCCATACTAAAATTTAAACGCGTGCCCAGAGATTGTTGGAAACTTTTCCAAAAATGTGACGTGTATCTAGTATCTCTGTCAGAAATAATAGCCACAGGTACACCATGTAGAGATACAATCTTATCCACGTACAATTGGGCTAACATGTCGGAGCTATAGGTTTCCTTAATGGGTAGGAAATGTGCTGACTTAGTCAGTCTATCCACTATCACCCATATCGTATCATTTCCTTTCCTTGTTTTTGGCAACTTGGTGATGAAATCCATTGTCACCATTTCCCACTTCCACGTGGGAAGTTCAGGCTGTTGTAGCAAACCTGACGGCTTCTGATGTTCAGCTTTGACTTGTGCACATGTCAAGCATTTAGCTACATAGGTGGCTATAGACTTCTTCAAGCCTATCCACCAAAAATTTGCCTTTAGATCCTGGTACATCTTATCAGCTCCAGGATGAATGGAGTATTTAGAACTGTGGGCTTCCTGGAGGATAACATCTCGAAGTCCCCCATAAATTGGAACCCATATTTGTCCATTTAATCTCAGGATTCCGTCCTTGCCCTGAGATAATTGCTCTTCGGTTACTCCTAGCTTTTCATTAGGATAGTTAGCTTCCAGCACAGCTTCCTTCTGCGCAGCTAACAACCTTTCATTCAAACCGTTCTTTATCTCAATGCTCTTGGCATTGATTCTTATGGGCTTCATCTTTTCCTTTCGACTTAAGGCATCGGAGACTACATTCGCCTTGCCAGGATGGTATCTTATCTCACAGTCATAATCATTCAACGTCTCCATCCATCGTCGTTGCCTCATGTTTAAATCCTTTTGGTTAAACATGTGCTGGAGGCTCTTGTGATCAGAATAGATCACACACTTGACACCATATAGATAGTGCCTCCAGAGCTTCAGTGCAAATACAACGGCACCCAACTCCAAGTCATGGGTGGTGTAATTCTTTTCGTGCACCTTTAACTGGCGTGAAGCATAGGCAATAACTTTGCCTTTCTGCATAAGCACACATCCCATCCCGGTGTGTGATGCATCACAATAAACTACGAATTCTTCTATTCCATCAGGCAATGTCAACACAGGTGCATTGCTTAGCTTCTGCTTAAGGATATAAAAGGATTCTTGATGCTTAGGGCCCCAATCAAACTTTATCTTCTTCCTAGTCAAAGAGGTTAGGGGTGCAGCAATCCTTGAAAAATTTTCAATGAAACGCCTATAATATCCTGCTAAGCCTAGGAAGCTACGAATCTCTGTAGGCGTCTTTGGCTCTTGCCAGTTCATGACAGCTTCCACCTTAGCGGGATCCACTTGTATTCCACGCTCACTAACCACATGTCCAAGGAATTGGACTTCTCGAAGCCAGAATTCACACTTAGAGAATTTGGCGTAGAGCTTCTCCTGCTGAAGTAGTGAAAGAATACATCGAAGATGCTTCTCATGATCAGCTTGGTTCTTCGAGTAGATGAGGATGTCGTCAATGAAGACGATGATAAATTTGTCCAAGTAGGGCTTACAGACGCGATTCATGAGATCCATGAATGCGGCAGGTGCATTAGTGAGCCCAAAAGGCATCACTAGGAACTCGTAATGACCATAACGAGTCCTAAATGCTATCTTGTGTACATCTTCATCTTTAACCTTCAATTGATGATAGCCTGACCTCAGATCGATCTTAGAGAAGTAACTCGCCCCTTGAAGCTGATCGAACAGATCGTCGATCCTGGGCAATGGATACCTATTCTTGATAGTGACCTTATTAAGCTCTCGGTAGTCGATGCACAGACGCATCGATCCATCCTTCTTCTTGACAAATAAGATTGGTGCTCCCCAAGGAGACGAACTAGGTCTAATGAAACCCTTGGCTAGCAATTCATCTAGTTGTGTCCTCAATTCCTTCATCTCTGTTGGTGCCAATCTATAAGGTGCTCTAGCAACAGGTGCTGCTCCAGGGATGATGTCAATTCTGAATTCCACTTGCCTATCTGGTGGTAAGCCAGGTAGTTCTTCAGGAAACACTTCAGGGTATTCAGAAATGACGGGGATATCCTCAATCTTAGGTTTCGGCTCATCAATAGTCACTTGTGCCATGTAGATGACACAACCCTTCTTCAAACACTTAGAGGCCTTGAGCATAGTCACTTGCTCAGGCAGTCCATACCGGGTATCTCCCTGAATGGTAAGTGATTCACCAGACGGAGTCTTGATCACCACTTGCTTCTTATTGCAGACAATCTGGGCCTAGTTATGAGATAACCAGTCCATACCCAAAACTATGTCGAAACCGGCTAACTTCAAAGGAAGTAGGGACAAAGGAAAAGAGTGGTTCTTAATGGATATGAAACATCCATCTAATATGGTTGAGGCGGTTTCTAAGGTGCCATCTGCTAATTCCACCTCATACTTCACACTTAAAGTTCTAACAGGCAATTTCAACAATTCACAAAACTTATTATCTACGAAAGACTTATCAGCGCCTGAATCAAAAAGTACTCTTGCATAGACATCGTTTATAAGGAAGGTACCTGTGATCACATTATCGTCCTGCACAGCTTCCTTTGCATCCATCCTGAAGACCCTAGCATTGGTCTTCTTTCCTTCATCAGCTTTCTTTGCGAGTTTTGGGCAGTTAGACTTGATATGCCCTTTTTCGTTGCAACTAAAGCACATTGCGTCCTTCAACTTTTTTCAATCCAAGGTCTTGTGTTCCTTGGACTTGCATATACCACAAGCAAAAGTTCTTGACTGAGTCTGCGAGTTCGATTCATATCTGCACTTGCCGAAGTGCTGTTTCTTGCAGATCTTACACTTGGGCTTATCTCCAGATTGATGCCCATCCTTCTTAGATTCAGACCCCTTCTTGTGGTCATTGTTTCCTCGGTGCTTCTTGTTTGACCTTCGTGAATTGTCATCTTCACGTTTCCTTTTCTCAGCATCCGTGTTCCTCAGCGATCTCTGCCTGACCGCGTCCAGTGTGAGGGACAAAGATATATCAGTTACAGATCTGAAAGTAGTTGGCCGAGAGGCCTTCACGCTTGCCTTTATTTCTGGGGCTAAACCCCCAATGAAACGAGCTATTCTTTTGGGTTCCAGGGTCACCAGATATGGAACAAATCTGGACATTGTGTTGAAGCTCGTAAGGTAAGCTTGGCAGTCAAGGTTCTTCATAACCAACGATAGGAAGTCAGACTCAATCTTCTCAACCTCATGTTGAGGGCAGTAGTTTTCCCTGATGAGGGCAACAAATTGTTCCCATGTCATGTTGTACAGTGGAATCTTCCCAGTAGCTTGAATCAACGATCTCCACCAGGCTAAGGCCTCACCTTTGAACGATTGAGACACAAACTTTACCACATCTTTCTCAACGCACCTGCTGATATCAACCACGGTGTCCATCTCATCTAACCACGTCATGCAGTCTATAGCTCCTTTCTCCCCAGTGAAATCCCTGGGTCTACATGAAACAAAATACTTGTAGGAGCAACCCTTATCACGGGGTCCTTGATTCAATACAATCTTTTGAGACGGGACACTGTTTTGGTTTGAGGAGTGTCGATCATCATCTGTCTTTGGCTCTTCCTTTTTGGAGAGCGGCTTGCTGTGAGCCTCAGAATGAGTCTTGGGCTTTGAATGCGGTGTAGATAGGGTCCTACTTCGAGTCCCGCTATATTCATCATACTGCCGCTCTATGGCCTTTGTAACAGCGTTGTCTATTAACGCTTGTAGTTCAGCACCCGTTATATTAATTCGGGCATTATCATTATTCTCCCTTGGGTGACTATTAATTTCATCCAAGTCAGCCATTGCAATTTGAACTGTTACATAAAAGATTGACAATAATTTATTTGGGAGTTTATTCTGGAATTGTCTTTTATGGCAATTCATTAACCATGGTATCACAGGCCATATCTGGTTAATTCGTTAATCATACTTAATTAGGATTTCTATTATAATTTATCCTAATTACAAAACAATAACAGTTTTATTAGTAGCACAAAAGGCCTAGTCACGAGGACATTTTTAAATTATAAGCCATGATTTCAGAGAATCAAGGCATGAAGGTTTGAACATAGTTCTTTACCTTTTTCAGACAGGGTCGCAGACTACTACTATCTTTTGTCTCATATGAAAATGAGCAGGGCCCGCAGGCACTATATTACCAATGGATGGTTAACATATGATCATCTTAATTGATGATTTAAACCCATGATTTATATATCATTAGTTTAAGTTAGGAATCTTTTGAAGAATCCTATTAAGAATGACGTGTGTGATTTTAACGAATCACTTCTGCCAAGAGCGTTAACATGTTTTCAGATGTTAACAGGGATTTGAATCTTTTTAAACAGGCCTTACCATCTTGGCCAGGTCTTATAATGGACATGCAGGCTAGGTTATACCTTTAAGATTCTTAGTTAATATTTAAATAGGCAGATTATTTTTAAAAGGAATGATTTTGCTTTGTTTATTTCACGTATAATATATTTATGCATATAATGACAGAATGAAATTTATAAACTTATCATTCCATTAATCATAAAAAGTACACACTGCCCTAAACGGGTCTTTCAACATAACAACTTGCCCACGCAGGGGCTTAACCAAACAAACATACCCACGCAGGGGTCAACAGAAAGACATGCCCACGCAGGGGCTAAAATGATAAGTCCACGCAGGGACTAAATACACAAATAATTGTCCACGCAGGGACTTGATTGAAAAGGAAAATACAACAACACATGTAGGGACTTAATGATCCCTCTTCTTCTTCCCCTTTAGCAAGCCTGCCAGGCCCTTGAGGAAACCTTGTCGCTCCCTGCGATCTCTATGAAAATCTCGCTCGACTTGGTCCAATCTTTGAAGAATTTCTTCCCGTTCTGGCGGGGAAAACCGTGGCGGCTGCGATTGTTGCCGAAACGGTGGTCGAGCTGGTACTTGATATCCATGAGTTGGATATCCCACTCCCCAAGGAGCTCCATACGGTCCTTCTGGATGTTGGGCGAGGTAGTTTGATGCCACCTGGTAAGGGTCTTCAGCAAAGTTATAATGGGTGTGAGCCGGCTGCTCAAACGGATTGTACGCCATTGAACCGGCGTACGCAGGAATCGGGTTATCAAAACCCATCGGTGGTGGCTGTGGTGCAACTGGTGCAGAACTCACATCAGGAATTGGGTTTGAGGGCCCACCCATCTGTGGGTCTTCCTGTAGTGGTGGGTAGTGACTGCCACTGGAGTGTCGAGGAGTGCTAAAGTGGAAATCCCCTGCTCGTGCGGATATTCGCGCGCCTGTTCTCCTACGCCTTGGCGGTTCCGAAGGCGCTTGCTGTACTGGCGGCGGTGGCGTGACTGCCACGAATCGGGAATCCTCGGAGGGATCCTGCTGCTGCTGCTGTTGTGGGTTATGAGGGGGTGTGAAATACCACTCATATTGGTTAAACCTAGCTTGATAACTGTCTGGACCACCGTAGGGTGATCCGTGAAAAGATGAACCATCCGAAATTTCGATGGGATGGTTGGGAGTCCCTGATGCAGGCTCGACGGGATCCGTGTCCTCGTCCATGTCCATCGCTTGGTCGCCGGAAAAGTGATCCTCCGGTCCCAATGGGTTAAAACCCATGGGTTCTTGTATGTAGTTCGCCGGGTTAAACCGGCCCTGAAAGACAGGAGTGGGGTCGCCGAAGGAATGATGCGAAAGAGTTCGCTGGAGAGGTATATATGAAGGTTGCGGGTTGTTGGGCTCGCTTTCGGACTGAGGTCCAAGAGAGTGACGATATGGAGGCGTCGAACTATGCGAAGTAGATCGTCTGGCGGGCTCCAGAGGGGTCCTCCAGTCTCCATGAGGACCAGCACTCCTGGTGGTTGAAAGAGTTCGCCGGAGTGATGGCCCGGCTTCGTGATCGTTAGGGGCGCTGATTGGCCCCTTGCCTTTTCCTCCTCTTCTAATTCTTGGCGGCATGTTTAAACCTGTCAACATAAACAAAGATAACGACAAGAATATATAAAATAAAGGACAAAACAAAACAAAGTAGAATTTGTCCTATGTTATTTGTCTAGACTCGAAAGTTTTAGGAATGTGAAATTGTGTCATTGAGATTAAACACAAAAGGCTAGTCTTTAATTCACTCAACGTTGGCTCTGATACCAACCTGTCACACCCCGATATTTCCACGTTTGACCGGTGGGCCCGGTGGGGGTATCGTGACGTGGTAGGCAACATTACAGTCAAACAACACAATATTTAAATGCACAGCGGAAGCAAATGAAAGATATATTTCAACCGAATATAATTGTAATATCAAGTATCACAACAGTTGAAATTAATCCACAGATGGATCAAAAATAAATAGGAAACATTGTTCAACAGTTTGACATCCAAGCTTGCGAGACTTATTGTGGACGCTAGGAGAAGCCAGCCTAGTTCGCATAGTACCTGCACTTAACCTTTTTTTTTGGGAAAATACATCAGTTTACACTGGTAAATACAATTTAACTGACTCATTTTAAAAATGGTTAAAATTGAGTTGAATGCACGTGGCACAAACTTTTTATAACTTGGGATAATTATTTAAATATATAAACTTGTAAAAGGATTACATGTTCCTTATGCGTTCAGTAGCCCGGTTCGTGTCGGGTTAAAGATCAATAGACACACCACATTATTTATTTATGCACTGACGGGTGTACACCTACACCCCGCGCTTAGGTCGTGGCCATTTCGTAAAATGATGCCAAGGATATCCGGGACATGGTCATTAACCCCCCAAAGGCGTTAAGCAAACAAAACATATTTAAACGGGTCATCTCGATAATACTTAACCACCAATCGATTAAGGTCGAATGCCCGACCAAGCGGTATTTTATATACCGTACCCCAAGCCCGTATAAGGGAAAATAAGTTAAAAGTATTTACCTTTGCAAGTATAAATCACAAATAGCAAGTGCGTGTAGCTTTTACTGGGTCTCCTATTCTGGAACAAAGGTTTATAATAACCTATTAGAATCCTAACGGTCTTTAGTTAAGCTTAAGCTTAGACCGGTTAGTTTTAAAGGAAGATACGGTTCAAACGCACGATTAAGCGAAGACCAGAATAGAATGTGATTTAGACCCGACAAGTTTGAAGACTTGTCTTATATGGGTAATCTAAAGACATTCTGGACTTTAAGATAAAAACGATAAGGTTTGACCCGTTTCGGCTAATTTACGTAAACTAGTTACATAAACCGAACCGAACGCGAAGGATGCGTAACGGGTAACCATAAGAGCCATATACAGTTTTCCTAAGTTAATATGCCTAAAATATGTTGTGATATCAGTAAGATATCTTTTATTATGCCCGAAACGAATTTAAACACAAACTATGCCCCGTAGGGGCATTTTGGTCATTTACAAGGTTATAAAAGAGTTTGAACAATAATCTGAGTTACAGGTCTAACGTAATCAGTAAAAAATACTTAATTCGATAAGTTATAACAGTAGGGTATTGCATATATGTGAAATTTATCAATTATAACCAAACTATGCACCGTAGGGGCATTTTGGTAATTTCACATAAGCTTAAAAGGTCAAAATCGGAAATCTGAGTTTAACAACTTTTGCTTACTGTTAAAACATTAAAATTTACCTAAAATATCAGTAGGTATCAACCCTTGTATGTTTAAAATAGTTTTAGTACATACTATGCGTTAAAAACGCTTAATAAGGCGATTAGAATCCGTTACCGGGTTCTATATAGAAAGCTGATATTTTTATTATTCCAGAAGGTTTAAAATAATGTATTTATCATATAAAATCAGTAGCAAAAGGTTTGGGGTCGAAAAGATATGTAAAACTCATTTTATAGCCCAAAAGGGCAAAACCGACAATTACCGGATCAAGCTTATAACTCTAAGTTATGCTCAGCCTAAAATTAATTAAAAATCTTCAAAAATCCCAAAATATTATATTACATCAGTGGGTAAAAAGTTTGATATCAAAAAGTGGGTTTAAATAGGCTATATGCTAATTATGCCGTTTAATCGCTAAAAAGCTTTCTAATTACGCTAATGAGTATAACTCTCAATCTACACCTCAAACTGATGTCAAATTTTGGTTACAAGTTTATAAATTAGTAACTAAGGTTTCTACTCTTTTACATTTTTAAGAATCACGTTTTATGGTGAAAAGGGCATAATAGTCAACATATTGGCAATTAACGGAATCATGCATATTAATTGGATAACTAATGAACCAAGGTGTATAATCACAGAGAGTTATACTATCATGTAACCTAGTCTAATTAAAGCTCTAAGGCATTTCTAAAACATACCAAAACGGGTCAGAACTGAAGTCAAAGCAAAAGTCAAAGTTTTGCGACTTTCGGTTCCGAACCGGGTCTAAATAGAAAATTGTCGGATCAAACAAGCTTAGACCAGTTATTATACTTATTACCAAGTTATATGAGTGATAAAATAGGTTACACGCCTTCTGCATTGTTAATTATGCGTTAATTCGAAGATTAGCATTCTGTTGACTTTTTCTAATCAACTTTGACCCGACAAATGGTCTAGATAGAGTGGGAATCAGATGGTGCCCTTTTAAGGGTTTAATGCCCACATAATTACCAACTTATAACTACCTTCAATTCGACTAATCACTGGACCATTAATGATTAATCGCTAAGTCAAACGGTAATTACGACGGTTTGACTTTTAAGCTAAAACTAAGTAAAAACTTAACTTAGAAAGGTTAAGCATACTTACTGAAGTCCTATGCACGATTTGGGATGCTTAGGGTCTGCTCTTGAACTCCCAAAAGCTCCAGAAATGCAGAAGGAATGAGTGATCACAATGTTGCAACATTGTGGCTTTATATAGTGATTTTAATTGCTTGGGATCTTGACACACAAGCCTAGCATTGTTCCCAGATCACTTACAAGTGCTCCTAGGGTCTAAAAAGCATGTAGGGGTCGTCCAATGAAGTGAAAAATCATTTTTAAGTCGGTTACAATGGCATAACAGGCTGCTGCCTGTTGTTTCTGTATCTGGGCATCTGGCGCGGCCCGCGTAAGCTCTTGGCAAGGCTTACACGGCCCGCCTTAGCCTTGTTTTTAGGTTTGAAGTTTTCAACTTTTTGCACTTGACTCTTGGCCCTTCGAAAGGTCAACCGAACTTTATTTCTTGCATTTTGAGCCCCTCATCTTGACTTATAAGGGGTTCATGACTTATACCCACTTTGTTAAGTTCTTGGTCACATTATGTTTACTCGAAAAATCATAATTTTCAATGTTGACGCTTTAACCCCTCGTATACGAATTTGATCATAACTTTCTCATACGATAACGAAACTTTATGAAATTTTTATCGTGCAAGCTATTGAGCATAATTAATCGTTACAAAGCTTCGGGTTGGCTAAAAGGTCACTCAGAGGTATACTTTAAACATGTTGACACATTTAACCCCGGTAGTTTGTAATCTCTCACTTTCTTTCATATTTAGCTTCGTATGATCCATGATTTATTCGTTTGATGGTATAAACATCATGTAGGGTTATTGTAAAGTATATTTATTCATTGTTGACATTTTGAACCCTTATATTCACATACTTTCCATGTTTGTCAACTTTAGTCCTTCTAGAACATTCTTTCATACGTTCAAATCTATGACACGTGTCAATACATTATAGGACGTGAATTTTTGAGGTGTTACATGAAAGGACCCTATGGTGGTCCAGTCACACTCATCACAGGTTCATTCATTTGGTTTTACCCTACACATTATTGAATGCACTGTGTGGACTATGCAATGAATTACGTAATTATGGACGCGTACATAATTATAAAAATTTAGTGCACGGAAACCACAGTAAGGTTTATCATGTGTAAGAACCAATAGTGACAAAAATAGCGAAACGTGAACAATGTAATAGAGGTACGGTGGACGCACCAATGACGCTTCATATACTTGTATATAAGTGTCCCTCATACATTGCAAGCATAATGTTATTTGAAGTTACTAGAAGTTCGGAACTCTAACCAGTGTTGTTTTATCTTTTCGATTCCATGTTTCAAGCTTTCACAAGTTTCCTCTAAATAAAATTTCGGGACGAAATTTCCTAAAGTAGGGGAGACTGTGACAACTGTGTTCTGTAAGCATCGTATAATGTAAAACAATGTTGGTTATAGATAAAACAATGTGATTTGGTGTTATTATATGTGTTATTGTGTTTGATGATTTTACAATTTTATTCGATTCCGATTTCAAGCTTTAAATCACTTTCTGGAAGGTTATACGCAAACTGATGCATAAACATAGTCAGTTTAACGCGAAAAACACTCCGGAATAGTGACATAAGCCAAACATACCTTAAATATCCTTTACATAACTTAGAAATAAGTTTCGAAGGATTCGGTATGGCAAAAACATGTTTATTTGAACTAAAGGACTATTTACGACAAAACTGCGAAACGAACATTGGTGACCGCCCGGATAATATTTAAATCCCAAAAATATTCTGTTATGATTAAAATTTTATTTTTAATCAGGTCCGTGTTGAAAAATAAAATAAAACGCTTAAAAGCGCTATTTTTCAAGTTTAAGCGCGTACCGCGTGTTTCTGCGCGACACAGTGCTTCTACTGCAAAACGCAGACAACGCAGCCAGTCTGGGCAACTGAAATTTATTTCAGTAATATTTTGTCGATTTTATTTTTATTAAGAAATAAAAATAATTTAGAACGCCATAAACCGGGATTTAAACGCTAGATAAAATACCCGGTATCCAGTTAAACACCCGTTTTAGCCTACATATAGCATGTTTATATAAAAATATACATATTTATACACACATTTCGTGTATATATGTAGGAAGGACAAGTTCCTTTTCTTTCTTGCCACTTCTCACTCAACTTGCCACTTGTTGGTGCATGTAAATTCATCATATCTCCCTTAAATCTCCATATCTCATTCATATCATTCCATATCTAAAAGATCACACACAAAATCTCAAACAAAAATCCTTCTCTCTCCTAAACCATCCCCATCTCTCTCTCTCCTTCTTCATCTTCTTCAAGTCTTGTTCTTCATAATCAAGCTCATTCCTAGCAACCTTCAAGTTGGTGTGAAGATCTAAAGGGGTTTCCAAGGTGCATTCAAGTGATTTCAAGCTTCCTATCATCAAAATCTCATTCCACAACCCACTTGAATCTTGAAGGTATAACACTTATGCTTAAATCATACTTTTGATTCTTGGTTGTTCTTGATGATTGAAGTTTCTCTTGAATCTTGGAATTTTCACTAAACTTGAAATCTAACATGAAATGGGTCTTGATACAAGTAATAAAAATGATATGTATATATATATGTGTGTGACCGTACATATATATATGTGTGTATGAGTCTTGAAGTTAGATATCTTGTTAAGTACTTGTTTATGTTGTTACATGTTCTTGAATGGTGGTAAAAATGCAAGTATTTGGTGATTTATGTATGACATGTTAAATATAAATTACATCAGCAAATACACCTGAATATATCATATATTTGATGCATCTAAACCAATGTTTTAAAAACCGGTAAATACCGGCCGATTATACCTGTATTACCGTTTTCGGATTTAAATCCGGTACGAAACACCCCGGTAAGTAGGAGCTACGGCATTGACTTTGTACCGCCTGTAAAATCCGGTATACCGGTTTGAACCGTTATACCGGTACCGGCTTAGGTCTGTTTTTGGGTTAAGATTTTACTTTTTATCGGCCCATCTTCATGTTTACTCTCAACCTTAACCTAACGACTTTTAATATTTTATCTCCATCGATTGAAATTCAAAACTTGCTTCATCAATCCATCATTCGTGACTTGTTCCAGACTTCCATCACTTCATCATTCGTTCCAGATTTACATCTACATCCAATTTTGGATTATTTGTTGAGTTGATGTTGTAAGTTATAGAATTATACAGTTAACTAGTCAACCAGGTTGAACCGCCCGATACAAACCGGTTAAACCATTTTTGTGCCTAACCCGGTATGATTAAAAAACCGGATTTTAAAACATTGATCTAAACTCATATAAAATGATGAAGTTAGGATATTATGCTTTAGGCATTTGTACATATGAAAATATGTTGATTTAAAGCTCAAGAGATGATGAAAAATGGCTATATAACAATACTATTTTAGATCAGGTTAAAAACACTAAAAATAACATTATTTGATGTATTATAATGGCATGAAACTTTGACATAGGTTTGATAGCTTTGCATGTTGTACATATAGCTTAAAAAGTGGTAAATTATGTGAAATTTGCATGATTTATGTGCTTTATTTAAGACCTGCACTATCATGAGTATAACCATTATTTTATTCAGTAAATAACATGGGTTGTGTTAAAATTTCAAGTCATTTCGATTTGGGAAGGTTCGGGTAACGTTTGATGCAAAACTATGCGGTAAAACGGTCAAAAATCGCCTTTTCGGAGCATTTTTATTAAACTGTTTTAGATCAGTAACCAAACTGATATTTTTGCTATAAAAATAAGTAATTTAACTTATATTAAGTTTACTTGGTGTTTGGTTAGTCATACGTGACTTCCGACGCCCAAAAATGTTACCGAAACGCTAAAATAAGTGTTTTTCGACATAACTAGAATGGGTTGTTCATAAGTAAATTTTATGTGTTACAATGTGCTATGTGTTTTACAATATGTGTATGATGATGTGCTAGTGTTGACGAGATTATGTGTATTACGCTTGAGTATATATATACATATACACCAAAATAATCAAAAATAATAACTTTTCGAGAAAACTCAAAGTTATGTGAAAATTCTAAGTATCGGAGAAACTTCGGTATTTTTGTGAATTTTGATTATTAAGTCATTCTTATTTTATTTAGGACGAATAAATTGAGGGATTGTGTTAACATATAAAAACGCACCCAAAGGTGAGTACATAGATCCCTCCTTTTTACTGTTTTCGATTGTTTTGGGGTAATTCATATGTATCAAATGATTTCAATATTTCAACGATGGTTTCAAAACGATTAAGATGGTTTATACTAAACTAATAACGATTTCGATAATGTGAACGAGCTTGTTGGTTGTAGTTACATAACGAATGACATTCATTAATTTTGGCCGAACCGACCAGTATTAGGTTATGGTACCATAGGATTTGACAAATCCCGTTATCAGACTGCACCCATGGTTATGTGTGGGTTAGGTGGGTAGCGACTGAATCTGTGATTGTTAATTTACCCTTTGGTGGTTTATTAATGCGAGAAGCGATATGCGAGATAGTCGAGTCACGAAGGTTTGGATGTTATTAGCGAGACAATCAAAAGTAGTTTCACGATCTAAAACGAGAATGATTTAAACGACTAAAGCGATTTTTAACGAATTAAAAGATTTGGGTAAACGATTGGTTTTCGGTTAGTGTTTAGATAACGGGACGGGTGTAATGTGATGAAAGCATGGTGGATACGCCGCTGGTACTTCCTATATATATATGTTTTCATCATATTACATACTGTGGCGTTATTTAGTTCACTTGGGTAAACAATTTGAAACGATGTCACACAAACGAGGTTTTCGAAACGATATAAACTATACGAGTTTTATTAACGAGATTTTATAAATGTTTTGGATTAAGAATCATGGCTACGAGATTTTATACACTATATCCAACTTGATTTGAGTTGGTTAGTTATGCCGCAATACAATACTTTTCAAAACAAGGTTTTTAATTAAGTATTGCAACATGTAAACTAGCCATGAATCCGACACTCTCAAAACCCTATGTACTCGCCAGCATTTCTTTGCTGACTTTGTTTTCACATATGTTTCAGGTGTTGTTGAACGATGTTGATTGCTAGGATGCATGCTCACATAGGACTTGACGAGGCCTTAGTGACTTAATAACAATGATAGACTATGTTTAACTTGCTTGTTTAACTTTAAGACAATGTTTAATATTAAATAAAACGAGACTCTTTTGTATCCATGGTTTCGAAACAATGATTCTGTTACAGCACTCCCCGACGTTTCCGCCACGATTTGTTGTTTTACGTGGTCGGGGTGTGACAACATAGATGTCACTTAGACGTTGGGGGGGTTTTGTCCTCCACATCACAAAAAGGAAGGGGTGGTGTTTTGGGCAAAGGAGCACGAACAAAACAAGTTGGTCATGTTGAAGAGGAGGGGCAACTTTGTTGAGAAGTTGGAATCAAGAGGGGGCAACGCCCATCACAAAAGGTGGCGGGGTGGTGTGGGTGACTTGAAGGGGCTTGCCCTCTCCTCTTCACACCCCCACTCCGTGGAGTCTTAGTGAGGGGCGCCACTGAATGGGGCGGTGCCCTAGTAATGGTTGTGTGTGCGTGTGAGAGAGAGAGATAACTTTGTTCACAAATTGCAATCACTAATCTAATTTGTTCACATATAGTCAACTGTGTAAGGTACCAAATAAGAACACATCATGCATCTTATCGCATTAGCCGTGTCACATGCCCATCATGAAACACATTCAACTACAACGATACGTTTCCATCACCACATCAAGCGCATTATGTATGCATGTTGCACGTAGAGAAGAGGTCATCGTTGCTGGTGATTTTAGTATCCTCAAGTCATTTTAGTTATATGAATTTACCCGAGACCAAAGTAAAATCTATGTACATTTTTTTATACATGTTATAAGTGTTCAAGACTATTTTGATTTTTTGGCACCAACGAACCCGATGATTGAAGGGGGTGAAGCCACAAGACCAAGGCTTCAAGGGCAGTGCCTCTTGCTTGGGTCTGGAGTCTACCCAGGTGGGGTCTAAGGGGTTGATCCTTGGTTTGCTTGGTTTGTAAGTTATAACTAAGTAGCAGTAGGAATTGATCATCGGTGAGGGAGGTTCAACAACAGCAACTGTGCTATCATAGCACTAACTACCAAATATGCCATATGTAGTAACTACGATAAGTAGTAACTTGTGCTATCATAGCACTAACTACCAACCATTTTAACCATCATCTGACACACTTTTTTAAAAGCATCAGGCTACATGGTAAGGTGCTCATCCTCCCTTGAAGGATGATCCGCCACCTAGGCGCCACATCATAGTCCTCCCAAGGATGGTCCATCCCCTAAATTTAGTGGAAATGGGAGAATGATCCTAGATGATCCTACCCCACCACTTTTTTTTTTATCTTCCACTTTTTTTAACATTTAAAAAATAAATTAACAAAATATTTTCATTCTTGGTCTCGGTTTAATTTTGCTCGTCTAGTTAGCCGTTGGGACGACGCTTCATCACCTGCCATGAAGACTTGAGCCGCGTTCATAATCATGTTTTCCATAAATGCGTCATTCTCTTCCGAAGATGATGAATACCACGTAGACGAAGAAGATGAAGAAATGGAAGAAGGTGAAGCCATGGCAATTTTTGAGAGAAAGATGGGGTGGTAGTGAGTAAAAAATGGTATAAAAAATGTTGAGTTTTTATAAAAAGGGAATAAGGTTTATAAAATGTGAGAGAGATATGAGATTGTAATGGGTGAAAAGGTGTGAAAAATGATGTAAAAGTGGTGAGTATTTATAAAAGTTTGAGTGAATTTGGTATTAATTTAAAATATGGCCGTTGCTTTTTGTAAATTGAAATTGGAATTTTTTTTTATCAAACGGTCAAATTATTCATCGTTCCTCACACAATTTTGTCATTTAGTGGACCGTCTCAAACGGCTAGATGCCGACGGTCAGTGGCGAAGCTTGAAGTTTTCCTCGGGGGGGTCGAAAACGTATATACCCAAAAATTTCTATAGAACCGGGGGGTCGAAAACATATATACCCAAAAATTTCTATACGAAAACTACATGTACAACACTACTTAGCGAAAAGTTCGAGGGGTCGGGCGCCCCTCCCGGCCCCTTAAATGCTACGCCCCTGCCGACGGTGGGCGGCACTGTGTGCGGACCGTCGCGGGTCCTGGACGGAGGGGGGACATTTCATTTCAACAAAATGTTATGATAGTTCCCTAACTATAAAACGATATTCTTTGGTTTAATTTTGGTATGCATATTCATATCATATCAGAATACACATACTCGTTCTTGTGCTCTTTTTGAATTCGTTGACTACGGATTTTGAGACTACCATCAAAAGACTTTGATCTAAGAGTGATTAGGGAGATATCCAAGCTATTCCAAACTACAAAATCTACAAACGTTGGTGGCAAAGGAGGAATCCGACACCACCATGGAGTTATAATATAATCAAATTTAATTTTCGGAAGTACTCATAAAGCGTGTAAAGTAACATGAGTTTTCAAAATATGTCTATTATTAAACTTACAGTAACTAGTCACATGTTTACTTCGGATCGTGTTTGGTGACGACATATTCAATGTGCATTTGCATTGGTAATAATTTAAACAATTAATCACTCTAGCTCAAATGAAACTATTTTGTAATTAGTGTCTTAAACTTGGTTTTATATATTTAGCTCAAGAATAACGGGGTGAATAAAAGGATTCGAGAACAACTAGTTATATCCAATAAATAAAGTTATTGAAAATTAAGTGACGAAATATATTTGAAGGATGAAAATTAATATACTTTTGAAAATTATTTGGCAAAAGGGAAAAACTAAATATCAAAATATTAAACTTTAAAATTTAACACTTTTTAAATAAATCCTTCTAATACCTAAATAGGAACCGTAAAAAGATCCTTAAACGGGCAACATGTTAACCAGTTTATAAAACAGATTGTGATGGCTTAACCCACTTATTAAACAGAGTAATGTTCGAGTTGATCTATTTAATAAAATTGATTGTACTATATGCCGACCCAAAACCTAATCTTGTCGATCACTTTTGTGTCATGTTCGTATCGTGTCATGAATTGGCCCACTGGATATCATCGAAAAATTGATAACCTTGTCCCTTAGGCTGGTGGGTGTGGGGGGGCGCCACCCCGCCACCTCAGCCTCCATAGCGCCCCCGAGGCTCCATCGTCCACATCGCCACAATTAAGGGGGGGGGGGTCGCCATCATCCTTCCGCCATCATGTTAACGAGCAAAGTTGGAGATTTTCGAAGTTGATTGGCTTTAAAGGGGGCGCTATAGTGGTAAGGAGGCTTTATACCACGTCCTACAAGTTAAAGAAGTGGCCTTTAAAGCCTTTGTGTGACGTGGCGGTGAGATGGCATTGAGGTGGCGTGATAAAGCCCCTAGCCATACCCTTCAGCCTTATGGTACTAGAAGGTGTCCTTAAGTACTATTTTTTTATATAATTTGATGCAATACTTTTCCAAACCCTTAATCTATTGGCTTAGGGGGTGTTTGTTTTTTCTTCAAACATCTTCAAGGGAACTGTTGTCTGCAGGCGGGCAGACGTTTCCCTTGAAGACTGTTTTTTTTTTTAAACAGATCTGAAAATAGCTTATTTCATCTTAAAACAAAAGCTATTAAACCTTTCTTCAAACATCTTCACACAACTCCTTCAAACATCCTGCTATCAACATCTCCAGCATCATCTTCTTCTTTTCAATTCCACACAAAACTCTGAAGGCCACTTTCAGAGGAAGCTACGACGCCGGCCGTCGCCTCCGTCTGCCACCACCACGGCCCCTTCACCCACCACCGCTCCCTCTCCTTCCGCCCCCTCAACCACCACCACCCATTCCTCCTACGAACTCCACCGACGAACTCCAAACCACCACCGACTCCTCCGACAAACTCCAAACCATCACCATCTCCGACCTCACCAGTTGGGTTAAGGGTTAGGTCCAGGAGGTATACTATGCTTGTTGAAGATGGGGTTGTTAAGGTGTTGAATCTCTTGAAGAAGATGGGGGTCTTGAAGAAGATGGGGTTGTTGAAGATGGTTGCTGCTCACGTTGAATAATGTGAAGATGGGGGAGTTGTTTTTTTTAATTAGTTAATAATTTTTTAATTTATTAATTGTAAAAATACATTAATTAAAATGTGAGTTGGATACTTGGATCATGGGTATGTTAATTGTGAAGATACAAAGTGTTTGATGATTGTTTGTGCAGACGGTACCAATTTATAAAAACAAACAGTCTTATATTTTCAGCTTGCAGAGCTTCATACCATATCTTCAGTTGCAGACATGAAAACCGATGAAATCAGCTTGCAGACAGTTTATGTCTGCAAAAACAAACAACACCTTAGACTAGAAGGTATGGGGAGGGTCATCCCCAAGGGGATGGGCCGCCACGTAGGACGTCACATCCCCATCCCATATAGGATGGCCCTCCAAACAATTTTAAGGGGTGGAGGATGGGGCCCCACACCAATTATTTTTTGTTGTTTATCTTTTTTATTTGTTTAAGTTTATAAAAACAATTCAAAAATTAAATGAAAATAATACATAAAAGAAGTAAATTAAATCTATTACATAACATAAATAAAAATTACATAACCTAGATTTTAAAAAAATTTGCCTTAGTAAAATAAAAAAATATATCTTTTTAAAATTAAATTAAAAAAAAAAAGTTTGGTTCATACCGACAATCGGGTTAGTTGGCGACTTAACCCACGCCATTGCTAGCGCCTCCTCCTCTATTTTTGTCTAAGGTCTCGCCTTTGGTTTCGAATCGCATTTGGTTTCAACTACGGTTTCAACCGCCTTCCCCTTGTTTTTTTTTTTTTTTTTTTTTGCGTCTTATAGTTTGAGGTGGTGAATCGGGGGACTTCTTCTTCGTCATCATCAAGTCGAACCGGCGATGTTGGCAGTTGGGATTCGAATTGCGCTTGAGATTCAAACGAGTTGCGTAGCATCATTTGTTGGAGTGCTTGGAATTGTTGCATTTGGTGGTGTTGAGACATTTGTTTGAACGCGTTGGGTGATTGTTGGAAACCCGAAAAGGTAAATTGCAGAGACACCCATGAAGGATCGGTAGTCGGAGTGTAACCGGGCGTCGGAAAAAAGTTAGGCTGATTTGGATCCGGGTTCTGGTTCGGGTTGGGATTGTTTGGGTTGAAGGGATTCATATTTTTTTTATAAAAGGATGGCGTTTTTTTATAAAATGGATGAGAGAAGAGAGAAGTTGGTAGATTTTGGATGGAGAATTTAAAAAAAAATGGATGAGAGGTGTGTATTTATTAAAGTAAGAAAAACTTTTTTTTTTTTATAATATAGCCGTTTACCAACGACTAGATTTCAAAAAGTGGGCCCCGTCGAATCCGGCTGGTGGGAGACGAAGAAGACGCGGCAGGGCATGGGGGCGTTGTTCCACCTCGGCGCCGGGCCTAGACGGGGCCACGCCGTCCCCCATACCGTCCAGTCTTAGTGTATAAAAGTGCATGTTTCAACATTATAAGGCTGGAGGGTGTGGTTGGAGCCCCCTAGGGGCTTTATCGGGCCATGTAAGCGACACCTAAGATCCACCTCAGCCATGGGGCTTTATCACGCCCCCTTTAATTTGCAGGGTGTGGATGGAACCCCCTATTAAACAAAATTTAAAAAAAAATAGATTTGATTGGCTGAGAGATGTGGGCCCCACCTGATAAAAGTCTTTCTTGCTCGTTAACATGATAAAGCCCCCTCTATAGCGTCCCTATTTAACTCGGATGGTGTGGTCGTATAGCCCCCCGGGGCGCTACAGTTGATGAGTTGGCGAGGGTGGCGCCCACATCCTCTGGCCTAATCATCTTTACACTTTTTTACTACCTATGAAGCAGGGACAGGTGAAAAAAAGTACAAACCGAAAAACAATAAAACTCAAATGCATGTGCAATTAATTTGAAAAGGGCATATTTGGCTGGATGAGTGGCAATGATAAATGATCACAAGATTATCCTTTTAGGAATAGGAAGTCTCGAGAAGTTGAAAAAGACGATTCATGAAACCAAGGGTCCCGACACACGATAATAGTGCTTGTTGTACAACAACATTATATGGTGCCTAATTGCCTGATATGACTACACCTTTGATCAACTATATATAGGTGCTCGGTTTCTCATGGTCCCCTCCGCATAGACACGTGAATTCTCGTGCACGTTGCCCCCTCGGCCACTCACCGTCCTTGATAACGCCTATACCCCCAATCATTCGATCTACTTGGGTAGTTACTGACAACCTAGTCACTAGGTGTCCTGCTTGTGAAGGGTGGACCAAGTACGAAAAATAAAAACGAAGTATCAATGAAATAGAAGACTTGTGGTCTAAACCGGTTTAGTTTCTTTCATTGGAATGTAACGCCACGATTAATGTAGTGATTTGTCTGTTTTGTTCATAGGTCTTGGATTTTTAAAATGAGAATGTAGGAGTTTATCAAATTAAATCTAGTATGTTTCCCGTGCCTTGTGATGATAGATTTGAGATTTGGATCTTGTTTATAAGCCTCACACTTGAAAAAACAAGTGTTATTAGGCTAGGTTCAACATGTTGGGGAATCTTTTGATCGCATGAAGTTCTTGACAATGGTTCAGTTTGCAAAAATGAGAACACCATTAGTCTCGTCACGAAAAGGAGAAGATGTGGGTTCTTCTCGTAACTTCCTTCCGACATGAAAATAAATATCTCTTTAGTGAGTGTAAAGTGAGAGTGAAAATGGAAGGAATTCACCTAAAAGAGAAGTCTGGTATTTATAGCTGGGATGGTGAGACGGTATTGGAGGAGATTTCGCTTCCAGGATATCCCTTTTGTCTCCTTTGTGTTGGCCATTAGTGGCAGCAGAGGAGGGTGTGCATTTGCGAAACGTCATCGGCTAGACGTCGCTGTCAGGGTGTCGTTGCGGTCTCCTCTGTGATAACTGTTAGTGGAGACTGAGAAGAGCAGGAATCCATGGAATGTCATTGTCTAGACGTCACTATCAATGGTCTTTTTGGTATCTCCTGCGATAACCACTAGTGGAGATTAAGAAGGCAGTGATCCGTGGAACGTCATTGGTCAGATGTCGCTGTCAGGGTGTCCCTGTGGTCTCCTTTGTAATAATCGTTAGTGGAGACTGAGAGGAGCAGGAATCCACGGAATGCCATTGGTCAGATGTTGCTGTCAGGGTGTCCCTGGGTCTCCTTTGTGATAATCGTTAGTGGAGACTGAGAGGAGCAGGAATCCGCGGAATGTCATTGGTCAGATGTTGCTATCAGCTGTGCTTGTCTCTCTTGCAATAACCGCTAGTGGAGATTAAGGAGGCAATGAACCGTGGAACGTCATTGGCTAGAAATCGCTATCAAGATGACCTTTTGGTCTCCTATGTCTTGGTGTGTCCGACGTGGTGTGTGGTCCCAATTTAACGTTCCATATTTTTCATTCTTGTCCATTTTTCATGTAATTCGTATTTTCTCTTCAATCCCTTGCAATTCGAGACTTGATTATAATGGATATCATCTTTTATATTACTTTGCCTAATTATTCTTGCATGATACATAAACAATCACGAATACGCACTTTAATTCAAAAGCGAACAACACAACGAGATTCTACTTTTCATTGAAATATTACTTCATAAGTGTGATTATTATTTACATGCTTGCATACACATAAAATACCTAAAAACATGCTTGGCATTGAGTTTTTTAGCATAAAATAACAAACCAAACAAGTTTGGGGACTAAAATGGAATTTTTGAAGGATCAAACGGTCCTTGTGGACCGTATACATATCCCCTTGCGGTCCGCAAGGGGTGCCGCTGGCAGTAGGTTGCACCAGCTCATTAAATTTGAACGCTTCCCTCCTTTTAACTCCCAACCACGTACTTTAATACTCAAAACCTAATCCCACTTATAATATCATCCCCTAACACCTTCTAAACACTTTCAGCACCTCCATATCTCTTTCTAACACTCTCTAATCTTCAAGATCTTCAACTTTGGGCAGAAAACTCTAAGTCCAAAACATTGAGTTTTGGCTACTTTCTTGCACTTTCTTTCTTGGTTTTTATTCTTCCTTGCTCTTGGAAAACCTCTAGGAGTATTACCACTTGTTTACCAAGGTAAACAAAAATGGTAAACCATCATTTTTGAGGTCAAAGTTAGGAATCTTAGTAAAGTTTTTATACTTGCTTGTCTTAACTTTGTTTTTGGAACTTTTGCATACCAAACCAACTCACCCCAACAAACTTCCATGTTAAAGGACTTGTGTTAAGGTTTAAATCCATAAACTTTGGGGTTCATATGCCGCCTCTATTTTACATGTGACTAGTATGTTCAAACAACATCTAAAGCTCACTATACTAACATCAAATACATTAATTTCACTACCACAATTCATGTATTCAACCCATTTACCAAAACCCACACACACAACCATGGCTAAATTATTCAAACAAGCAAAGACAATAGCATGAATTGTTATAGTTAAATGGTTTTAGCTGCAAGTTTCACCCCAAATAATTAAATTAGACTAATGGGCTATGTAAAATCACTAGTTGCGAAGATGGCTCCACATACGTTCACTAAGTTCGGTAAAGATTGCTCCTACCTTTTCATTGTATGAACATCATAATAGGTTCATTTGAAGCAAGTTAGAATGTTAGCAAAACATTCCAGCAACTTCAGTTTAGATTCGGCTTTTAGACCAGTTTTGTGGATTTTTTTATAAATAAAAAATGATTGAATTATATTCTGAAACTTTTATGAGACATTCAAATACGTCCACCTTTTGTAATTTTATTTAAACCTAAATGTTTAAATTAAAATTTGTAAAAAGTCCTCGATCACCACAAGGACAAACCGGTAATTTTTCTGCGACAGTTGCCAAAATTACAAAAAAATATATGTTTGAAGAGGGGTGTAAACGAGCCGGTCCGAGCCCGACTAGGCTTGAGCTCGGCTCTCGAGTAAAACCCAAATCTTGAGCTTGGCTCGAGCTATTTTGAGAACAACCTTAAACGAGCTAAAAGCTCTGCTCAAGCTTGCTTCGATATCGCTCAAATGAGCCAAAGCTCGGCTTGCCAATGTTATCATTATTATTATTATTATTATTATTATTATTATTATTATTATATTATATATAAAAAAACTAAAATTTTGCTTTTTTGTTGTAACACTCCAAACATATTGTAGGACCGGTTTTCGACTCCTGAACGATTGCGTATCGACACGTGTGACGTGCGGAATCCGTACACGTGCGTGGACCGAACACGAGAACCGTACTATACACGTGATTATATTCAATATACGACAAGTACAAAGCACCACTAATCACCTTGAACACTTTCTCTCTCTAGTTTCTCTCTCTAACCTTCAAAGCTCCAAAGTGTCTCAAATGGCAAAAGTTTTAAATCTAAGCCCTAACTCCTCTATTTATAGCCAAAGGATATAAGGAGAGTTTCCTTATTTACAATAATGTCACCTTACCTTTTCTATCTAAATATTACAATATAAGGCTTGATTAGTTCAGTTTTTCACTACGGATCGTATTGACGGAGGCGATAGACATAAATGCACTAACAGACTCCCCCTTGGATATTGCCGCAGCCAATTTCGTAGCGTCTTGTCTTTCTATCTCTCTGAGCCTTCTTGATGGTTTGATATCATCAGCAACCACAGACTTCCTCTTTCTCGAACAGACTCCCCGTGGATCTGTCTTCGGCTTCAGTTGCTCCTCTTTTCGGTAGACTCTTTCTTCAGGCTCCCCTTTCGTTAAGCTTCCGTGCTTTTGGGATCGACACCTGGCTTTCCGTATACAAGCTCCCCCTTGTGTAAAGCTCGTCTTCAGACTCCCCCTTAGAATCGGCTATCGGGATCGTAATCTGGCATAGCATCTGCAATCCTCAAACACTTATAAGTGAAAACGTTTTGAATATCCAGGATTAAAAACCTGGCTCTCTCAGCATAAGCTAAAACATTTCGACAGTGAAAGCATTTTCGGTTGTCTAGGAATGATGACCTGGCTCTCAAACACTTTTAATCAAGAACCTGACTCTAAATATAATAATATGAATATATCCAGGTTTATCTTGACTTTCTCCCCCTATCGAATTGCTTTAAAGATTTGGCAGTATTAAGAATCCAAAACAGAAACCTTGCTCTTTTCAACAGATTTTTAACAATTTGAACATCTAAAACCTTCACGGTTTATCATCCAAGTCCAAATTAATAACCTTGGAGATATCACAAACTGTTTTTGAATTTTGATTTTAAATCTACAAGTTTCAACTTAATGAACTTGTTTATTTTTAGAAACACGTTTAGCATACTTAGATTTTGAAACTCAGCACTCAAACGTCGGCTGTCGAAAATAAAGTGGAATCAAAATCTTTTTGTAATTTTCTAAAATGTAAGGCAGTAAAGAAATATTTACAAACATATTTACAGACAATATTTTTGTTTGAGTTCGCATCAGAGGATCATATCAGTTTATGACAAAACACTACACTGTTGAGCTTTAAACATTTTAAGTTCTAAACGATTCACTTAGATTGTCAGTATACTGATCCACTTAAATTTTTACACAAAGTTCAATTGATTCGAGATATGGATTAGTGTTTTAAGAACTTAAACTTATTCACGTGTCCCACCTCAGAATATACTCCTGTATCAAAATTCCCTAGATTCAGTCTTATAGGTGAGTATACCAATTTGATATCTGTACTCTTGGTTAGTGCGAGACCTTAAGAGCTTAGGTATGAACTTCCGTTCAGTCAAAGAGATGAAGGCTCGACTTTAGGTGTGTTCCCTTTAGGGAATCTTTTCTTCAACTGCAATTGATTCATATCTTTCGATATTTTTCAATTTTTATGCAGAGGGTAAGCTTTTAAAGTGCGTAAAGTATCATACGAGGTCTAGGCCATTGCTTCCGCAATATCAGAAGACCAGGTATAATACCCCAGATATCAAACAGTATAAAGACCTAGTATTTCAGAATCAGGCAATCTCTCAAACAAGATTTCGGGGGTTACCCATATATCTGAGAGATGTTCCCCACGAAATAAGTAAGTATGATATTTAGGTTTATATCTCGAATTCAATCTAATAAGCGTGTAAAAACCTACTGGCATATCATCAGTGAGACCGTTTATCACATTTTATCTTTCCATTTCTTTAGCGTGCTGTGATTGTCTACTGATGTACTATCATTTCCTCTTTTTTACACAAAAAAAACTCAATTTTGAATTATATCATGTTTTTGGCTTTTTCAAATTTTCAAATGTTTTGTATTTTTTGAAATTTTTACTCCCCTTAAAATTCAAAACATTAAAAAATTTGATAACCGATGTTGACAGCTTTGTCTCGCCATCCATTTTCTGCTTTACATGTTCTGTTTTGCAGAAAATATACCCCCATGATTTACAACACATTGATATTTTACAGTTTGAAAACCGTTTTTCAATCTTGTGAAATTAATCATGTTTGTTCCGCCGTGAGGGTTTCGGCATATTCAAGTAACATATTTTGAAAATTTTTGAATTTTTGACAAAATTTAAAAACAAACATATTTTTGATTTTTTCAATTTTTTTAACAAAATAAAAACATATTTTTGGTTTTTAAATTTTTCATTTTTTAAGGTTTTGAAATATGGTTTATGTACATATAACAAACTCCCTGATTCAGTTGCAGGGTTCAGCAGCCATTCTCCTTTTGTGCCAGGCTGCTTTCATCTTCATCTTGGTATTTTTCAAAGTTCTTGAGCACCTGCACATTCAAGCTATTCAATTACTTGAACAAATTAGCCCAGGTCTGTTTGACCTTAGGCATTTCAACACAATAAGATTCGTTTAACTTCGGAAAATCTTTATCATTTTTTACAAATGAATTTTCATTCCGATTATCACTCATAAAAACCTTTTGTTTCTTTTCAACCCAAGTTTATCCTTTCGAAGCACTTCTTTTGTAAAAATGTGATTCATTTTGAACATTTTGATTTTGAACAACAACTTTTGGTTTCCAAAACTGATTTGGTTTTGTTGCATCTACCATTGTTTTCCAACTTTGTGTTGTTCTAAGCCTGGGTGTCACTGATTTCCATGTTTGTAGTGTGTCAGCTTTTGACATTTTCGGCTTTCAATTTTGCTTTGATTCAAACTTGGTTGATTTCTGATTCACAACATCAGACTTCTTTTTCGTTTCAACACCAACAGGTTTAAGATTTGGACAATTTCGACTGAGATGTCCAATTTGATCACACTTAAAGCATGTTCTCTTGGACACATCTTTAACCTGTTGTTGTTGCTTTTTCTTTTGAGCGTAGAACTCTTCATTAGACTGTAGTCTAAATTGGAGTTCTTTCTCTTCTTCAGAACTTGTTCCGTGAACAAAGTTCATATTTTCCTGATAATTTGGCGTTTCATTTCTTTTACAATTCTGTTTCCTTTTATAACCCAACCCAGCCTTCATGTTTTTCTTTTTGTAACCAGGTTTGTTATAAAAAGTTTTGTGACTTTTTCCAGCAAATTTTGAAATTTCAGACTTTTGAATCTCTACCAGTTTGAAATCTTTGTTGATTTTATCTGAAATCACATTTTGAATTGGGAATTCATTATCCGAAAATAGTTTGTTCGATCCAATCATGGTATAAACCAATCCTTTTGAATCATCATTCACAACTTTTTTAGATTTTGAGTGTTTAAGATAACTATCATGAAAACTTCCCTCATTTTTATCTTGTGATTCAGACTTATCTGTTTTGGTAGACTCCTCTACTAGAACACTTTTAACTACCTTACCAACCACCTCTAAATCACTGATGTCATCAGATTTGGTGAAAGTCACATCGATGTTGTCGGGTAACTGACTAACTGGTCAACCATATTTATTGCTTTTTCCACCTTCTCGCCATCATAGAATGTATAATTATTCTCCAACGGTGGTGGAACCTGATGGTATTCAGACCCAATTCCCTTTTTGTTCTTTTCTGACTCCTTCCCATCGGGTGTGATGTTGAAAATACGTTCCAGAATGTATGAGGAAGCATGATAACTTTGAATT
Organism: Helianthus tuberosus; assembly: GCA_030545235.1. NCBI lineage: Eukaryota > Viridiplantae > Streptophyta > Magnoliopsida > Asterales > Asteraceae > Helianthus > Helianthus tuberosus. Next base: position 65,983,149 of record CM060408.1, on the reverse strand, counting down.
TTATTGACCAACTTTTCTTTATCTTCCGGTTCTTGTTTAAGTTTAGCGACATCATCAATATATTGATTTAAAACCCTTTGTTTACCTTCATATCTGGCTTCAAGAAATTTAGTTGTTTTCTGACATGCAGATAATCTATCATCTAAACTTTTGACTTTACTTTTCAAAGTTTCATAAGCTTCTTTACAGTATGGTATGACAATTTCATTCGATCATATTCTTTTTGCAACTCTTGAATTGTTTTATCTTTTGGAACACATTCATTACAAACAGTTGAACACTTTTCTTTCAACATTTTATTTTCATTTTCAAGATCATTACATCTTTGTTTCAGCTTTTCATTTTCTTGTTTCAAAAACTTTTCATTTTCAATCATTTCATGACTTTTATTTTTGAAAATCTTTTCTATTTTAGTGAATTCAATGTCTCTGATTTTAAGCTTTTCATCCTTTTCAGTACAAGCACTGCACGTTTCCATGCATTTCTTGCACTGTTGTTCAGCTTTATTATCAATTGATTGATCAGAAGAATCAGTTTTAGTTGTTACCTCAGTGATTGGCACCATGGTTTCATTTGCTTGTTGATTCTGAACTTCCTCAATCTCCTGTTGTTTTTCTGCAACAGCTTCCTTTGCTTTTTCATCAACTTTCTTCACCTCATTCACCAACTTTTCACTCTCATTCACAATCTCTTCAACCGTTTTCTTCTTCTCCAAAGTGGCATATATCACCTTCTTTATGCCTTCTTTAACCTTTTCTTTGTACCTTGGAATCTCCTCAAGGCCTTTGCACCAGATACTCACAGTCGGTATTGCAGCAACTAGTGCTTTAAAATCAACTTTCTCAGGATCAACTGTTGGATTTCCTTGAGGATCAACAAAGCATTTCTTTTCATTGCTCCACATGCCTGCTTGTGTTGCTTCCTTGTAGGCATCATACACTTCATCCAGCCTCATGCGAGCATACCTTTCTTCTCGACTTTGTTTTATCTCAGCAACCATTGCTTTGGCTTTTCCATCTTCTTTGTCATGTTAACTCCAATCATACCCTTCATCATCATGAATTACAATTCTGACTCCTTCTTGCTCATCGAAGTATTTATCCCAATCAAAATTATCGCAAACAGATTTTTCATTTTGTATACTGGATTAACTACGATCACGAAGTGTCATTACAACTTGTCTCTTTTCTTTGGAAGGTCCTTCTTCAATCTGCTTTCTTGTTGGTTGCTCGTTATTCTGATGATAAATGGCCTTTTTGTAGTAATCCTCATAAAAAGGATTCACGCTGTCATCAGCTTTTTTGTTCGTGCATTCTCTCTTGAAGTGCCCCTTTTGTTTACACTTGAAGTAAGTGACTTTGTTCTTATCGAAACCTATATTCATATCTGGGCCTTCCAAGCACTTTTTGCCCGATATCTCCATGAATCTTTGAGCTCTTCGAATGACGCTTGCCATGCACCAGCGAATGTCCATGAGTTCATCTCTTCTGGATCGACTTTATCGTAATCCTCCTTCGTCATGTTTGGATTCCTGATCTTACCTGCAATTAAACCTTCGTAAGATACCAGCATAGATGCTAAGAAACTCATGTGTTGTTGAGCAAACTCATTGTTCAAAAGTGGAGAATTTTTCCAATCCTGGTTTGGATTAGATTTTGACGATGCAGATGCAGATGAAGAATGATATCCTGGATCATAGCTTGAAGATTTGTTGTTTGACGAGACACCAGTCTTATCTGCACTATAAGTAGTTCTGATCTTTAGAGATTCGTTGTTTTTTATCATTCCTCTGCGATAATACAGATCAACATTCTGTTGATAACTGGAGCCAGACATCTTGTTCTGTTTTTGTAATAACAAATCGTGTCCCTCTATTTTCTCAATCAAGCTCTCTAATGTCATCTCATCCAATTTATCATCATTTTTCAAAACGATCACATAGGTTTTCCAATCTTCCTCATGTGGCAATGCCTCGACGAGTTTATCCACCATCTCTTCTCTGTCTTTGTTAATTCCAAACCTTTCCATTTCAATCTTCAGATGGCAAAACCGTTCTATCATTTGACGAACTGTTTCATTTTTCATGCAACCAAACAAGTCAAACTCTTTCTTCAACAGTGATATCTTGTTTTTCTTGATATCTTTCCCACCTTCAGCTTTCAACTTCAACGCTTCCCAAATTGACTTAGACGTTTCACCATGCTGAATTAGTGAAAAAAATATCCTCTCTGACAGATTGTTGAAGTAAAGTTATCATTCTTAATTCACTTGAATGTTCTTTTTTATCATCAGCTGTGAATTGTTTAAGTGTGATTAATTCATTCATTTCTTGGTTTTTTATATCCTATTGTTAACATGATCCAACTATCATATGGATAGGCTTGCACCCAGTTTTCAAATCTTTCACACCACCAGTGATAATCTTCGATATTCATGAGCTTTGGGGGTCTCAGATGATTTCCGTACACATTATCATGATTCAAACTCTCAGAAATCACAGTTGTAGCATTCTTTGGTGTCACTAGAGTTTCTTCAGATGTAAACGCGTTATAAAACGTGTTATAAAACTCTTCGCCGATTCCCGACATCTTCGAAACCGTTTCTTGAATTTTTCGCCTCGTTTATCCCTCGATCGGATGGTGATCCGACGATTGACACTAAATCACAAGAACCAAGCTGCAGTGAATTGGATGGCAATCCGTACGGATTGCCGTTAGACACCTTGACCTTTGGAACTTTCTCTCTCTAGTTTCTCTCTCTAACCTTCAAAGCTCCAAAGTCACCAAAATGGCAAAAGTTCTAAATCTAAGCCCTAACTCCTCTATTTATAGGCAAAGGATATAAGGAGAGTTTCCTTATTTACAATAATGCCACCTTGCCTTTTCTATCTAAATATTACAATATAAGGCTTGATTAGTTCAGTTTTTCACTACGGATCGTATTGACGGAGGCGATAGACATAAATGCACTAACACATATCAAATTATATAAATATGTATATAGGGTAAGGTTCATTTGAGAACCACCTTTATAGTGAGAACCATAAGAACCAATGTGAACACACCAAAAAAACCTAAAAAAACCTACCCCCCCCCCAACCCCACCCCCCCTCCCACCCCCCACCCAAGCTAAAATGCTAAAAACTAAACCCCCAAAAACCTAAAAAAATCTAAAAAACTCACAATTTTTTTTTAAATATTTTTTACATCTAAATCGCAACTTTTAGTAGCACAAAAAAAAATATTTTGGTAACGAAAATTAGCGATTTACAGGTAAAAAATATTTAAAAAAATGTGTGTTTTTAGCTATTTTTAGGTATTTTTGGTTGTGTTCACATTGGTTCTCGCAATAAAGGGTGGTTCCTAACGGATCCTTTTCCTATGTATATATATATATATGTAGGGTCAGGATTTAGAGAAAACGGTGAAAAGTGTGAGAACGGTTATGGATCGTCCGATCAAAACAATCTATGGACTAGATTGGCGCGGTGACGTTTTCGTAAATAACATAAATTTTATTACGTGCACACGCTTCATTAAGGGTAAAAAGGTAAAACATCATTTCTTACACAAAACGCCATTAAAATATAAAACGCCAAGTAAATACAAAACGCCAATTTTATCACTGCGTAGTTTTTTTCTTTGTTTTTATTTAAGGTCTTAGGCTATAAAAACACCATAAAATGTAAAACGCCATAATATATAAACGCCAAGCCTTACATCCAGATAGATGTTAATTGCATTTATTGTTATAAAATAACATCCCGCCTAAACTACGCGCCAAAAAAAATCCTATAAATAGAAACGTCTCACCACCTTCCGTTTATCATACCAAAAAAAACACACAAAAACACAATGGTTCCTAAATACCACTCATTGTAAAACGCCAAAAGTTGAGAGAAATCAACGATGGCAAACATCTTTTCTTTGATACTCAGTAATGTTCTGCATGAGGTTTCGCTGAATGGTTTGTTAGGTGAGGGGAGTAAGATTTTGCTGCATGAGATGGACAAATTTCAAGAAAAAGGACTGATGACACCCATATGCTATTTTGTCTTCTTTGTTCTTGAATAGGGTTTGGATGAGGAGAAGAGACGATCCCAGTGTAAATGCTACTTTGGCCTCGATGATGATAATGAAGATGACGGGCAAATAGCATCCACCCACACGGAGTAGATCTATGTCTCCAACATCCACAAACCCACTTCAACACACGAACAAGAAAAAAAATCACGCCAAACCCAAAACGCCATTTATTTGTGACAGTTCTTGTAGTTTCAAAAGAAGAAAGAGACTTATGACACTGAAGATTCAGATCATAAATTGCTTATATTTTTTTTAGTTTTCTTTTTCTGTTGTTTGTTATGTAATTTTCAGCTAAGAACAACAAATACATTAATTATGTAATGAAAAATATAATAAAACGCCAAACGAGCACATGCTTGTGAAACGCCATCATGCCATAAAACGGCCCCAAAACTACCAAACTATAATAAAATTACTTTGGACAAGTACTATTATAATAAATCTAAAAAAATGTTAAAACAATGTGCAAAGAGAATAAAACAAAAAAGTGTCATCTTTATCTAAACGCCATTGGAAAACAAAACGCCATAATTATAGTCGTAAAGATGGGATGTGTTACAGCCATAAACAGATGAATCTGAAACAAAAACACAGTAACTGCAAACAGCAAAATGAAACGACGAAAACGTAATTACTAACATTTATTATATTGAAAGCCAATACTTGGGGAATTGAATTTATTTATCTTTTTCAAAACGCCATAGTTACCTGTCACTGCGCGGGAAAAAAAAGTAATTATAAAAGTAGACCATGAGAACACAACTCAACACGCCAAACATTGTCTAAAACGCCACATATTGTCCAAAACGCCAAAAACTTAAAAAAATGGCTAAGGTTATTGCATGGAGTTTTGAAAGGTAGAGAGACGATTCATCCTAAAGTTCTCTGATAGGAGAAGGGTGAAGGTAAGGACAATCAAAGCCATACTTGGTAAGTCTGAAGGGGTTCAGAGGGATATTCTAGCCCTTGGGGTTCCAAGGGCCAACGATTGTGAAAAAACTCTAACACTAATAAGAAGATTGGAGAGAAAATTTCAGGCAAAAGATGATGATGATGATGATGATATTGATGATACTCCTCTACCAACTGTTAGCAGTTGGGTGGTGCATGAAGAAGCAGGAACGGTTGAAGTGACTTATCAACATGGGGTGAAATATTCATTGCCGATGGAGGAAATGTTGAAGACAGAGAGGCTACATCTGCTTGAACAACTCTGTGATTTAGCACCTTCGAACGGTGCAAAGTCCAGGGTTGCAATGATATTCAAGTATAGGCTGCGGCAAAGAAGAGACGAAATGATGGCGTTATACTCCAATCTAAAACTTGATGATGATGAATTTGAAGAAAGTGAGGAACAAAGCGATGGGTACAACTTTGATGTAATCCCATCCACAGAACACAATTAGTTTATTTTAATTTCGTATTATTGTAATCTTATAAAATATTAATCAATGGTAATCAATTATTAACAAACGCCACGAACGCCAAAAAAGGGACCTGGAAAACGCCATAACGCCAAAAAAATTAACTATGTGACACAAAAAGAATTGATTCAACAAGACAGATAAAAGAACAGTAAAACGCCAAGTAATTAATGAATCTAGTTAACGCCAAAATTATCTTAGACGCCAAAACTGAAGCAACATGTGACGCACGAACTCGGGAAAAAAAAGAATATTGAAAAGACAAAAAAACCCCTCTGACCCTGATTACATCCACGCCCCGTGTTCCATCAGGATGCGTTCTCATCGTTTTCACACTTTAGGGCATTTCCTCCTGATCCCGTACCTATATATGTATGTGTGTGTGTGTGTGTGTATATATATATATATATCATTACATAATAGCTAAAGAAAACAAGCCTAGCTAGTAACATGAAGTAGGTTATTAAAAACATCAAATTGTAATTTAAAATGGGCAAGAACTAACCTTGGGGGACCAAAACTGTCAATTTTAAAACTAACATGTTAATAATGAAAACAACACAAAAAACACACACTGGTATGTGTTTTGGTCGACCAGAACAAGAAAAAGAAAAGGAGAAGCTCCCCATAAACTAAACCATCAAATTCTCACAAATTGAAAGGGGAAAATCGGTTGGGATCTTGTGCATGACTTGAAAAATTAATCACCTATACTAGGAGAGCACAGCCATGGCTAAATTATTCAAACACTTAAATCATAGTGTTTGATTACAAAGCTTCATCAAGGTTTTGTTCTTAAGCATGCACACTACTCTTATTTCACTTTGATTTCTACAATTTATGCAAGAATTGCAATATCAAGAACTCCACAAATTTTCAAAACATCATCAAATATCGAATTTCAACATACCTTATGATCCCCTAGTATAGGTGATCAATTTTTCAAGTCATGCACAAGATCCCAACCGATTTTCCCCTTTCAATTTGTGAGAATTTGATGGTTTAGGTTATGAGGAGCTTCTCCTTTTCTTTCTCTTGTTCTGGTTGACCAAAACACACACCAGAGTGTGTTTTTGGTGTTGTTTTCATTATAACATGTTAGTTTTAAAATTGACAGTTTTGGTCCCCCAAGGTTAGTTCTTGCCCATGTTAAATTACAATTTGATGTTTTTAATAACCTACTTCATGTTACTAGCTAGGCTTGTTTTCTTTAGCTATTACGTATATATATACATAGGGTCGGGATTTAGAGAAAACGGTAGAAAGTGTGAGAACGGTGAGAACGCTTATGGATCGTCAGATCAAAACAATCTATGGACTAGGTTGGCGCGATGGCGTTTTTGTAAATAACATCAATTTTATTACGTGGACGCGCTTCATTAAGGGTAAAAGGGTCTTTTGACTTCTCCACACAAAACACCATCTCATGAAAATAAAACGCCAAACAAAAATCACACACCATTCTAACTAAAAACGCCATTAAATATAAAACGCCAAACTTAATTATAATAAAATCCCGTCAAAAAAATCCAATATATACAACATCTCAGACCTTCAATTAAAAACACACACAAAACCCCAAACGCCATATATACCATTCGTCTTAGAAACGCCAAAAAAATCCTATATATCCTCAACGCCAAAACATACAAAAACATTATTGAGTTTGTTGTCAATAAAGTTTAGCTGTATGGGGTGGACAACATTGTCAGTTATCTTTCTTAACCGAGGATTAACAATGTTGTCCATCTCATGCAGCAAAACATTATTGATTTTAGCATGATCAAATTTTGAGGTTGAAGATGCTTTTATTTGGTGGCGTTCTTTTTATCGGTAAAACGCCAAAATTAAAAAATCAAACATCGTTCATTGGAAAAATCAAGATTATTGCTAAAGGGTCTAAACTCAATAACATTTTGCTGCATGAGATGAACAAATCTCCAAGAAAAAGATGCTGATGTCAGACTTTGTGCTTCCAAACAGCCACAAAAAAAAACTACTTGAAAAACAAAAAAACAAAATGAATCATACGAAAGTCGAACCAGCCAATTAAGATGATTCAAAAAAGAAGAAAAAGACTGGTGACAGTGAAGATTTGGAAGATCAATTGTTTATATATTCTTTTTTTTTATTTTCTTTTTCAGATGATTGTTATATAATAAAACGCCAGACAACCAAAATGCTTGTTAAAACGCTATCATGCCGTAAAACGCCCCCCAAAACTCCCAAACTATAATAAAATTAATTTGGAAAAGTATTATAAAAAACCTAAAAAATAAAAAAAAAAATCAAACTTCAAAATGCAACTAGAAACAGTAACTACAAAATAGTAAAAATGAAGAGACGGAAAATTTATTATATTAGAATCTAAAACGCCAAACTTGAAAGACGGGACGTGTTACAGACTTCAGAGAAAAAGCTTATCAAAAACAATAATTACAAACAGTAACTGAAACGACGAATACTTTATTATAATAATGCACCGCCTAACCTACGCCGCCAAAAGAAATCGTATAAAATAATAACTCTCAGCAACTACCATTTAATCAAACAAAAAAAAAAACAAATGCCCAAATACTACCAAATACCACTCACTGTAAAACGCCAAAAAATTAAAAAAATCAAAGATGGCTAATATGCTATCTTGGATATTCAGTATTGTTCTTCGTGAAGTTTCACTGAATAGATTGTTAGCTGAGAGGAATAACTCAGAAAGATTTTGCTGCATGAGATGGACAAATCTTCAATAAAAAGATACTGATGACAGTCATATGTCATTTTGTATTCTTTGTTCTTGAAGAAGGCTTGGATGAAGAGAAGAGATCAATGACACTGAAAAGTGAGATGAATATAAAGATGAAGATCAAGATGAAGAAAAAGCGAAAAACCCACTCACACGTCATAGATCTATGTACCCAAACATCCACAAAAAAGCCACTTCAACAGACGAGCAGGCAAAAAAATCAAACTGATGGGTTTGTTATGTTTTACATAAAACGTCATATATTTGGTGACAGTTCTTGTACTATTAAAGAAGAGAGAGGCTGATGACAGTGAAAATTATGAAGAGATATCCGATTATGATTTTTAATTTTTTTCTTCGCTTATATTTTTTTCCCTGTGGTTGTAATATAATCTTACAATTGTAAAACGCCAAGATACCACAAACGCCAAAATATATATATAAAAAAATAGAAAAATGGGCCATCTTGTTTAAAACGCCATGAAAAAACGTCATTCAGATAGATTTCCTGACCCCTCTGGGGTTCCAATGACATACGATTTGAAAAACGCCATAAACGCCAAAATGTTAATAGAATGAAACCATTAAACGCCATTAATTATTGCATTTGGTTAACGCCAAAAATCTTAACCCCAAAAAATAAAACAATATTGGGAAAAGCGGAACTAAAAAAGCAGAAGATAAAAGGACAAAAAAGCCCCTCTGCCCTTCTCTATGCCGCGTGACACGTGTTGGGCCAGGATGCGTTCTCACCGTTCTCACACTTTTGAGCGTTTTCTCCTGATCATGTTTCTATATACATATACATATACATACTAGTGAGGAACCCGCGCGTTGCGGCGGAGTCGACAATACGAGGCAGAACATAATTCAAACCTTAAAAAGATGGAAAAAATCTTATACAGGTTTTAAAATGTAATACATAAAACAAAATGAAGTTGCGCTACAAACAATCTCAGTATCTCTAGAGCTATAGAAGGATCCATACAAATTCTTATACCTCAGTAAACAGAAGCAAATGTAAGCCCAACTTGTGTTCTTCATCTTTATACAATATTATTTGTGCCTACTGTCATATACAATTATATTAAATCCAATCATAAGCTTGATATTCAATAGGAAACCCGAAAATTTATAAAAAGGAATAATTGAACCAATGCAGAAGTGACAATAATCCCTTACCCTTTTTCAATTCCTCAATGTCTTTACCAGAAATAATTGAGCATATTCGAGCATGTGCGTACAACAGATAAACAACGGTATATCCCTATTTATCAAATGAGCATAAGCAAGGAAGACACAAGCCAGTGTTACAATCTCAAATTGCAGACTTAAACGTAATAGAAATTGGGAGAAAAACACTAATTAAACCATTATCATTTAGCATCTGATTAAGATTGAATGTGTAGTTTGTCAATCTATTATTCTTCATGTTTGCATACTCGTTAAGAACATAAATAATAAAACAAAGGATATAGCAATAAAACTGGTTGTTGTAATCAGATATTGGAGGTGGCAACTTCAACCAGTTTTGACAAAATTGGGTTTGGGTTGTGATCTATCTCCAACGGGTTAACCGGGCAAAAGGGTAAATTTGTATAGCTTGGTTAAAAAAGCGGATCCAATGGTTATTACAGAGTCTAGCAGGTCAAAAGCCACTCAAAGACTAAAACATTTTCAAATGCTTAAAACCTCCTAAATTTCTTTGTTAAAAAATGTTATTATTTTAACAATAACTTTATAATCTTATTTAATATTATACTTATTTTGAAAGTAAAAGAAATAACGTAAAATCCAACCCGATTGGCCAACCCAATTTGCCACCTCTATAACTAATAATTATTTATATATTACACAACTGATAAGTGCAATTGAGTAAAGAGTTTCAATCCACGATCATAAAAATGCTAATGCAGTAATTTTTAGCCTAAAATGATTTGAACTTTTGATTTGAGCAGATAAAAATATCACCTTGAAACCTCAAAACAATATTTGACCAAAAAGGTATCAAGTTTAGGCATTTTGAACAAAAACCAAAATGTAAAAAAGTTGTTATCGACACCACCTTTTGGAAACAAAAACTTGATTAAAAAACAAATTCATCATAAATACATGCCTAACACATTGATCATTGTAATGATGTTCAACTACAAAAGCAGGGGATTACTGCAATGCACTTTCGCTGGGAATTCAAACAATTACCTTCCATGATGCAATCCTTCACATCCTTAGCACAACCCTCACAATGAGAGTGCATCTTCAACACCACTTGCAAAAGTACCTCTATCATCATGTCATATACATCATGCTCAAATTAGTCAAAAAAAAAAAAAAAAAAACCAAAAGCATATAGAACAATTTGCGACTGGATTAGAAAGAATAAAATTTAAACCCTGGCCCCATCATCTACCTCCATCACGGTGCTTATCTCGCCAGCACTCCACCACTTGTAAAAGTGCCTGTATCATCATATCACACATCATGCTCAAAATATCGACCCAGACTTGGTTTGACCCATTACTTGATTTGCATCTTACCTTTAGTCTTTCGATACTTAAAACGATAATGGATCGACTTGAGTTGGCTTATTTCTATAATGGATCTAATGGTCAAGAAGGACAAAAATAACCAAAAGTGTATTTTAAATTCTACCTATAAAATTTCATACGTTAAAAAAGATCCAGTTATTACCCTTTACCAAAATAAGTTAGAAGTTAGAACTTGGTAGTCATGCATACTAAGTATTTATAAAGAAGTAAAATATTGGATGACAGTGCTACATGTCAACCCAATTCGACCCGTTTTGACCCAATCCCAGCTAGGCCCGTTACCCCAAGCCTCAACCCACCCGACTTGCCCATTTTGCACATCTACATAAGATAATCGATTTCATCAAGCCAACGGAAAAAAAGTGTTTACAAATAACCCATCTTGTTCCAAAATAAAGTCTAAGCTTAGAAAACTGGTGAGTCACCCAAAGTGAATTTTTTAATGCATAAAGCCCCTTAAATCATTTCATTTACAAACTATATAATGAAAGGACTGTAAAAATCGCTAATAAAAAGAATTTTAGGTCAATTGAACACAACTCACTTCGACTTAAAACCTTTTTTGACCCGTTATCCAACCGGCCAACCTTCCCATATACATATACATATTTATATAATTTGATATGTTTGGGGTATTACAACAAAAAAGCAAAATTTTAGTATTTTTATGTATAATATAAAATAATAATGATGATAACATTGGCGAGCCAAGCTTTGGCTCATGTGAGCAATATCGAAGCAAGCTTGAGCAGAGCTTTTAGCTCATTTAAGGTTGTTCTCAAAATAGCTCGAGCCAAGCTCGAGCTTTAGGTTTTACTCGATAGCCGAGCTCGAGTCTAGTTGGGCTCGGACCGGCTCGTTTACACCCCTCTGCAAACATATATTTTTTAGGAATTTTGGCATAAACTGTCGCAGAAAAATTACCGGTTGTCCTTGTGGTGATCGAGGACTTTTTACAAATTTTAATTAAACATTTAGGTTTAAATAAAATTACAAAAGGTGGATATATATGAATGTCTCATAAAAGATTCAGAATTTAATTCAATCATTTTTTTATTTATAAAAAAATCCACAAAACTGGTCTAAAAATCGAATCAAAACTGAATTTGCTGGAATATTTTGTTAACATTCTTACTTGCTTCAAATTAACCTATTATGATGTTTATTATACGATGAAAAGGTAGGAGGAATCTTTACCAAACTTAGCGAAAGTATGTGGAGCCATCTTCGCAACTAGTGCCCATTTGTCTAATTTAATTATTTGGGGTGAAACTTGCAGCTAAAACTATTTAACTATAACAATTCATGCTATTGTGCTTGTTATTATACATCTTGTCTTAAACTTGCATTGGTGATCTAACTATTGAACTAATACAATCATTAACTTTATCAAGTCAACTATAGTATGTTATAACATTATAGGTCTGACAAACCCATCCTATTCATTGACCTTAACTAGGGGGGGCGAGGATGATTGAAACAACATCATTAACATTTGGTTAACTCGTGGAATTGAACATGCATTAGTCATTGTACATCATCATTTATTCCAAGGTGTTTGTTTTCACAAGATTGTTTTAGATAAACCTTGACACACTAATTGCTTTCTTTTATATGCAAAACATATGTATGCTCGCCAACTATTTATAGTTGACTCTTTTTATCTTAACATGTTTCAGGGAATAATGCATGAAGTCTTTGAGCGCTAAGTCACATAGGAGCTGGGACTTACTTCAAACTTTAATTTGGAACATTTGTCTTATTTGATGAATTTGTTTTCTTTGGATTGTTATTTGAATTCAAACTTTAGTTGATCATGAGCTTATGAACAATTTCGTATTGCCCCAACGTTTCCGCCATTAGTCGGGCTGTTACGATAATCACGCTACATTTATACAAACAATTATTCGTAAAGGTATTATTATTCACACAACCATGACCTAGTGGTCTAGTGCTATCGTACTTGTCTTTAACAACAATGGTGTGGGTTCAAATAATTATAAATTTGCAAATAAAAGGTTAAATGGTATTTAGGTATAAAAAATGTTGTTAAAAAATCAATAACCACATAAAATAATTAATTATACATCTAATTTAACTTCTAATAAACGATTCAAATTAATGTTACATGGCACTCTCTTTTCTTCAACCTTACAATTTTTACTTATATTTTATTTTTAAAAAAATTAACATATAAATATCACTTATTATAAATGTAGAAATAATTTCTTTCTTGATTTATAATAATGAATACTGGCAAGTCAAATATTCAATATCGTACTTTATGGCAATTGATATAATTTCAAAATTTAATTCATACCTAAATTATCTCCAAACCAATTTTCATTATTATCCATAATTTTAATTTTATGATTTAAAGTCCTCACATATCATCCTCCTTCAATAATAAATTTACTATTAAATTCAATAACATGTTTAGATCATATAAAAAGACATATAACTTAAGAAAAATTAGTTTAAAAAATCAACAAATATGTATACTTTTTCATTTCACACTCTCAACCCAAGTGTCATATACGAGATCAAAGAATACATTTTTCTTTCACAATATGTTTCGTTATGACAATAAATAGAATTCAAGGACAATCACTACATTGAGTTGATTTATTTTTAAAATAATTAGTGTTTTCACATGTTCTATACGTGGCTTTTCCAAAGTAAAAAACAAAGATGGATTTAATATGTTAATTGTTAATAAAGATTGCAATCTTTTGAGTAGGGACATCAAGTGTTGTCTACAAAAACGTTTTTAAAGATTTGTAATTTATATTTGTATTAATGAATTTGTAAATTATAAATGTAATATTAATTTGTAATTTTTCATTATTACATGTTATAATATGTAATTATTTATTATAACTTTTTTGTTGTATTATTACTATAATACACCCCGTGTAGTACACGGGTTTACAACCTAGTTTAGCGACACGATTATTCAACTAACAATACAAGAAATCGAACATTCAACTCTACTAAGCAATTAAGTACCCTAGTGAGTAATGACATTAGCAAGTTAACTACATGATTCATATTAGGGATTAACATTTTTTATCAAGTACCGGTACCATTTTGAACCGATATCGTCTGAACATCGGTACCAGTATTTATTTTTATGACTTTCAGTTTAAGTACTTGTCAGTTTCAGTATGTTTTGGAATTTTTGCGCTACCGGTACCAAATTGGTATCATACCCCATAATCTATACGGTGTACGGTTTGTGCTTTTGCTCATTTACAGTATCGTGTCGGCACCGATCTCATCCTAGTTCATATCCCATACCAATAAACATCCCGAAAGTACAATATGTGATTAACCGCATATATAGTTTTAGTATGCATATTAAATTTAGAGTTGCATCAAGGATAAGGTTCGGTTCCAAGATAAAGTGCCAAATCTTGTAGAAAACTACATTCAAATCCCGACAACAAATACAACCAAAACAAAATATACGATAGTGTTCTAGATACTTACGCTCTTCAATAATCAAGATCATGGTGTTCCTGATAACAACATCCCAACAGCCTACCTTCATTTACCATGACACCTTATCCTAAGTATTCAAACTCATTGATCTAAGCAAAGGTATTTAGGTATAGATATTAGCATTGTTCATGTGTTATGTCTAAACAAAATTTTGTGGGTTTGAATCCCCCCCCCCCCCCCCTAAGCGGCGAGGATTCGGTCGGTGTCTGTTCGTTTCGTTACGATATCGGTATGGTAGCGACACTCGATAAAACAACCAAAAGAGAAAATCCAAATTAATTCTCTAATATATATCATATAACTACGTGGCGTGGATTCGGTCGGTGTCTTTTCGTTTCGTTACGATATCGGTGTGGTAGCGACACTCGATAAAACAACTAAAAGAGAAAATCCAAATTAATTCTCTAATATATATCATAGATCAAAAACTCTAAATGACTCTACCAATAAAATAAATATTTATTTCAAAATTGAAGCGAAGAAAAAAAATTATCGCAACCGCGTATTTAGTCTTAATAAAATTGAACGAATGGGAGTTAAGAAAAAAAAACAAAACTATAGGGTTAAAAAACACATATTATTTATAGTATAAGGCATACAATAGAAACTTATAAAAAAGTCAAAATTACCGTTCACGCAAGTTGGTAACGATTCTAAACTATAGTGTTAAAAACATATGTTATTTATAGTCTGAGGTGTATAATTGAAACTAAAATTAAAAAAGGCAGCCACTATTCCCATACCCCTATAATCTTATTTTCCACATCCCTAGTGTATACGGGCCGTATAACCTTATACGGCCTGTATAGAATGCAGTTGCACATAAATAAATGAAGTGGAATGTTTTTTTTACATGTATACGGGCCGTATAACCTTATACGAGTCGTATACAATTGTATACGAGCAATATAATGCTATACGACCAAATGTGTTTATTTTTGTGAGGTTTGATTAGATTTTTGGGTTTTTAACATCTGTATACAGGTCGTATAATATTATACGACCCGCATATAAGTTTTTTTTTGTGTAAAACCGAACAACCGTTTAATAAGTTTTAGTAATTCTTTAGATAGTTTTTTCAGTATCCGGAGTTTGTTGGGTGGTGACGACGGTGGGTGTGTGAGAGTACTGAGAGTAGATTGCTGAAGGTTTTTAGTATCCGAATTTTGTTGGGTTGTTTGTAGCTAGGGTTCAGAATGCATGAAGTTTTATTATAAAATTTTTGGTGAAAGTTATCATCTTTTGGGTCAAGTGAAGCAATGAATGAAGGAATATATTTTTCTTATTTTATGTTTAATATAGGAAGCATATTATATAAGTTTTAGATGGTGTTTGTAAAGTTTAATTGTCTTGTGTAACTTTGATTGACATCATCTATCATTACCTTTACATGAGTGTCCACCTACAATTCTACATTATTGAAAATCACTGTATCACCACCATTTATCTTATTCTGCCATACATCTTCCTCCTTTCAAAATTCAAATCAAACTCACCGATCACATTACCCTACCTCCGGAACCCTATTCTGCTTCACCACTTTTAAACCCAATGGACTTCACTTTCTGAACAATTTATAAGCACCAGCAGCAGCACACCCACTTTTCCGAAGATCACTAACTTTACTTTGTTATTCAATTTCACCAACTTTTGAAGGGGTATGGTCCCAAAAACCTCGCGCAGGCACATTGGACCATACCACAACTTCACCATAATAAACCCTTCTTAAGAGAACCCTGCGCGGCTGCGCACCGGTTCTAAAAGGAAAACTTCAAAACAGAGCAATCATCAACATCCGCGTGCCGAGATAAGAACAAATAACACATCCTTGCGCAAACTCATGTGATGTTCAAAACTAAAATACCTCAGCGTAATTGCAACCCAGACTTAAACAGAAAAGACCTTTCTGTCACAACAGAATTTGCATGAGGCAGAGCTACATAGGATTACCAGCTGTAAACCTTCTAGAAGGCTCTATCGTGCACAACCATTCGGTTATAACCGAATGGCCACGTGGCATCATCCTGAGCATTCCTCAAAGTCACGATGATGGCACTAACTTGAGGAAGGATCCACATACATACACTTTCCACGTGGCATCTCCCTAGCCATAGATCTCGCCCACGATCCGTGTGCATAAACATCAGGATGAAGATTAACGGCAGGGGAGTAACCGCTTACAGAAAATGCTTTCCGTTATCTCTTCCGTCAACAACTTTCCCGCCCAAAATTCGGTTATAAATAAGGCAATTCAGGTACAATCTCTCAAGTTACTCTCACTTAACTTTCACTATTACTTCTTCTTCTTCATTGAAACATGTACTTATTCTCACACCGGAGGGTGGTCACGGAGAGAACCCCCATTCTCCCTGTGGTGAGTCTAACAGCTATTCGTATTGCAGTTATCATTTGAAGAAGGAGCTTAGCCAAACCCCCGAATCAAACGAGAGGACTCACCCCTTTTATGCAGAACTAAACCCCTGGTCCGATTGATTCCGGTCATCCGAACCAGTGTTTCTTCATTGGCGCCCACCGATTCTCAGTTTTCATTCTCATCTTCTTGTTTTGATTCATTTCTCTTCAAACTTTGTTTTCCATGGTAGAGATTCTGTAAAACCATCCATCAAGTCCTCGATCTGAAAATAGGGGCAATTCAGCCCAGGTTATTCAGATCGACGGAATCATCGGCAAGACAGCTAGCAACATTAATAGTCACTGGTTAAAAAGCTCTGTTACCTCAGAAATAGAATTTGGAACTCAGATTCATCCAGATCTATGGTCAGAAGAAACTCCAGAGTAGAGTATTGATTCGCCAAATTCCAGGACATCATAAATAAAATTTTTGCACTAAATTCCAGATCTGAGCTTCTCCATAATAGATCTAGTCATCAGAAGTCTCAGGAAAAGTATACACTGAAAAAGATATCCGAGAAAACAGTACTGGACCCACGATCAACACATCAGTGGGACATCCAGTCCGGTAACAAGGAATACCCAGGAGCATTCAAAATTATGAAACAAAACATAGAAGACACCAACCAACAAAAGGTCAATACAGAACAAACATACATAGTGCAAGGAGGACCCTCACAAAGACCACACAAACGGAGCCACAATCAACATTGGCGAGAACAACAAGTAGTCTTCCCTGTCGTCCCAGGAGGTCCTCAAGAAGAACGCCCAGTAATCATCACTGGTATTTTTGGCCATTATCGCACCGATTATATGTTTATAGATCCGGGAAGTTCCATGGATATAATTTACGAGCAATGCTTTAAACAACTAGACCCAGAGGACAAGGCGCGCTTGAAACCAGTCGATTTTCCTCTCACTGATTTCTGTAATGAAGCCGTCTTTCCGCTAGGACAAATCGCCTTCCATGTAACTCTCTCAGACGGCGAGCACTCGCGCACTGTCACAGTCAATTTTATGGTCATGCCGGCAACATCACGCCATGATGTACTGCTAGGTAGACGCTCACAAAGAGAGTTCATCATGATTACCTCCATACCACACGCCGCGTGTGGTTTTCCAACAGAAACAGGGGTAGCAATCCTTTATTCTAGCAAAGAAGTGATGTATGTAGACGATGAGCCACCAGTAAAAATGGCCAAGCCAACACCATCAAATGAACCAGAAAAATGGGTCCTCAACGGGGACTATCCCGAACAAACCATTTTGTTAGGACACGCCATCTCACCGACGATTCGTGCAAAATTAAAGGAACTCCTATCTAACAACATGGATATCTTCGCTTGGTCTTCGGCGGACATGACTGGAGTACCAAGAGAGATAACACAACAATGCTTAAATATCCGATCTTCCGCAGAACCAGTCGCACAAGGGAAGCACAGTCTTAGCGCAGAAAAAGCAAACGCAATGAACGAACAAGTAGCCGAATTACATCAAGCAGGGATTCTGCGCGAAGTACAATATCAAACCTGGGTAGTGAACCCAGTAATGGTGCAGAAGCACAATGGCGGGTGGTGCATGTGCGTCGACTTCAAAAATCTTAACAAAGCATGTCCCCAAGACTGTTACACCCTTCCCGAAGTAGAAAAAAAGTAGATTCCCTGGCATCCTTCCGCTGGAAATGCTTCTTGGATTGCTATAACGGATATCATCAAGTACAAATGAAAGAAGAGGATGAAGACAAAACGATGTTCCGCACAGACAAAGGTATTTTTTGCTATACGAAAATGCCTTTCGGCCTCCGTAACGCAGGCGCCACTTATCAACGTCTGATGGACAAAGTCGTCGGAGACGATATTGGAGTAACAGTAGAAGTTTACATGGATGATCTCGTTATCATGAGGCGGGAAGAAGAATCCATACTAGCAAGCATTCAGCGCACATTTGACTCCCTGCGCAAAGTCAACTTAAAGCTAAACCTGGTGAAATGCTCGTTCGGGATGGAAGAAGGTAAATTCCTAGGGTTTATTGTCACCAAAGACGGTTTCAAGGTTAACCCAAAAAAAGTGGAAGCCATTCAACTCATGCCATCACCGGCGTCTGTTAAAAAGATGCAACGCATAGCAGGGCGGCTAGCAGCGCTCAACAGGTTCTTGGCAAACCATGCTGCCAAATCTTACCCGTTCATCAGCACCTTACGTAACTACGTCAAAAAGAGCCAGTTCCAGTGGATACCAGAAGCGGAAAAAATTTCCAACAAATGAAAGAGTGTTTAATTCAACTTCCAACCTTAATGGCCCTGTAAAAAGATGAACCACTAATCCTATATCTCTTCGCCGCAGAAGTAGCAGCTGGCGCAGTACTAATGGTCGAAAGGGACGGGATTCAAACCCCAATCTATTACATCAGCAAAATGCTAACTGGCCCAGAAACGCGCTACTCTATCATGGAGAAACTTGTGCTAGCGCTCGTTCACGCGTCGCAAAGGCTATGACGATACTTTTCTGGTCACGTTATCACTGTCCTTACCAACTACCATCTAGGACAAGTCTTGTCCAAACCAGACGTCGCGGGGAGATTAGTTAAATGGGCTATCGAATTAGGGGGGATACAACATCTTTTACAAACCACGCCCTGCTATCAAGGGACAAGTCCAAGCGGACTTTGCTACAGAAATTCCCGTCGACAAAATACAAGAATGCGAAGCCATACAAAATCCTACCCCAGTCTTTGACGACAGGGTTTGGACCTTACACATTGATGGCGCTTCAAACGACGATGGCGTAGGAGCAGGTCTTCGCTTGGTTAGCCCTGATAACCACGAACTCACATACGCTATCCGTCTAGATTTCAAAAGTACTAACAACGAAGCAGAGTACGAAGCGTTCCTCGCCGGACTCGGCTTAGCGCTCAAAATGGGAGCAAAGAATCTTGAAGCACATGTTGATTCTAAACTAGTGGCAGAGCAGGTCAATGGGCATTACGACGCTAAAGGCGAAGCCATGGCTCTATACCTGGAGCAAGCAAGAATCCTGATCAACCAGTTTCAAACCTTCAAGATAGTCCACATCAACAGAAGCGAAAACAAACATGCAGACGCGTTAAGCAAACTGGCCGTTACAAGCTTCAAACACCTCGCAAAAGAAGTTCGCATCGAAGTATTATCTAATCCATATGTCCCCATAAGACAAGTAAACATCATAGAGGTCGAAAATCCATCTTGGATATCCCCAATCATTACATACTTGCAACATGGAATCCTCCCGGAGGGAAGGCGGAAGACAGGAAAATTCAGCACAAGGCGTTAAACTACGAAATGGCAGACGATATCTTGTACCGCAAATCATTCATGGGTCCTCTTTTACGCTGCGTAGATAAGACCGATGCACAATATTTAGTCCGCGAAATTCATGAGGGACTATGTTGGATTAATGCAGGCCAGCGCATGGTGGTTGCAAAAATCATGAATGCAGGCTACTACTGGCCAGGTATGCATGTAGATGCAGTAGAACTTTTGCGCAAATGCACAGCATGTAACAATCCTAAATAAACCGACACCCTTGAATAATTTCCGACACCCTAATATATATTAAAATATCCCAATATGTCCCAAACTCACCCCATACGAGAAAACGGACCCCGAATACCCTAAATAGTATTAAAAATAATTAAAAATTGAAATTTTGGGCTGAGGCGGGCCGCGTAAACCCCACCCCAAGCCTGACGCGGGCCGTGTCAACTTAAAACTTGGCACGGCCCTGGGCTGCCACGTGGCCCAACACATGTCGAGTCTAGTTGCTGATCCGGATGGGCTACACGTTGACCTGGAGTCAACGCGGGCCTCGTAGGCCCTGCTCTTGTGTTACGCGGGCCGCGTAGGCCCTGCTCTTGTGTTACGCGGGCCGCGAGAGAACCAGACTCAGCACCTATATAAGCAGGCCATCGGATTTCATTCAGAAATCGTTCAAAATCGAAATCTCTCTCTCAATTCAGAATATTAGGCAATATAAGCGGGTATAATACCCCCCCTAAATAGCAAAGTTCTGCTCCGTTGTAAGTATTATAACCCCTGGATACGTATTAGATACGCTGCCCGATTGATCTAGGATTCCGTAACGGCTGTCGTGGTTCTACCCGACGTAGTCGTTGGAATGTCGTCTCGGGGAGGGTATTACTAATGTTAAAATGGGTTATTATACTAACGCGTGTACATTTGTGTAAATTATAGATAATTCTCAGGAAACCCTTACGGAAAATCTAAGAAAGCAATGTGAGTAATCTCCCTTTTGTAAACAGTTTTAACAAAACCTTAACTATTTTACAATGCAATTTAGCAGTGATTGAGTCTTTGTAATTCTACGATTACTGCCGGTATGTTGGGGTTTTGTATACAAAATGTGAGTAACGTTACCATTGGACGAAGAGTTAGCCAATGTGTAATATGACCCACCAGTCAGGATTGACAGTACTGAATGAGTAATTTGGTAGATATAAACATTGTAATCGCCCTTAATACTATTAAAATTAAATTAATAATTCTTGATTAAACTGGGATTCAGTCACCAGTATTTCCCACTGACAAATGTTTTTAAAACGCGTTTCAGGTAACACAATGTGAAAGCCAATTAGAAGCCAGCTGGACAGCACTGAAGGCTTGGAAAGGTGGCTATAAAAGTTACCTAAATAAAGAAGGCGTTTTAATTCAAATAAAATGGGATTTATCCCTATAAATCGGCTTGTAATAAAAACTTGGGTTTCATCCCAATATGTTTATTTATATATAAATGGTGGTATTTTACTCTGATCAAATATTTCCTAACTACGGTCCTGATGAAAATTTCCGCTGCCAAATTAGACAATACGCGATACCACCGAAACTGGCTCGCGGCCGCCCGTTCCCGGGAATTAGGGATCGGGGGTTGCGACAGAAGGTGGTATCAGAGCTAAGCCATTGATTCAGCCACAAAAGTGTTCTGCTGACATCAAAATTTAATGTGTTAGGAAATAAATCATGGGAATACGTGCATAACTGTATTTATTGTTATGTGTTATTTGACTATTTGTTAGTTTACAGTATGAGCGACCAAGGACCATCTGACGCGTACCGTCAATTGTCTGGTTCGCCTAGAAGCGAAGGCACCTCCTCTTCTCAGCCTGCCCTCTCGGGGTACTTTGCTGATACGGAAAAAGGAATCTTTGTGTTTAAGGCTCAGTCAGAAGAGCCATTTCCTCAGAAAAAGAGGGGATAGTTCAGTGGAGGGGCACACGAGCGTAGAAAACGTATGAAAAAGTTACAAGACCAGAGAGCACCAGCAGCAGCCAAAAGAGAGATAGATGCCTATGCCCAGGATATAATCAATAGGGGTATAGCCAACATCCACATACTAGCAACCACTGCAGCTGACCCTAATCTAGAACAAATAATAGCACCCCAACCACAACCACCAATCCCTGACCAACCCATGGAGATAGAAAACCCTGAAAACCAAGTAGAGATGCATGATTTCAACCCGAAAGAAATACCTAGGGTACCTGCACCAAACCCCCTAGACCCAAATTACAACTCCTGGTGGGATGACGTTAGGGACTATGTGCAACGCTACCCGATACATGAAGACACACCCATGCAAAACGTAGGAGCCTACCTAGGTTTTGATCCTTTAGATCCCTATTTCCACGATGAATATATTAGGGAGATTTTAGAAGATCCTTACCAATTCCAGGCACCTACACCCCCATATCAGGAACCCGCACCCCAGATTCCGAACCCAGTCCTAGAACCTGCACCCCCAATGAGTGAAGAAAACGTACAAAAACTTAGGACATTTGGTGAGGAAATTTTAGAGAGTAGTGAACGAATGAGACATGTGGGAGAGCGACTCGTCTGGAAGTATGACGAGCGCAGGATTTCTTGATGAATCCATATCCGTAGATGTGATGGTGGAGATGGTAATAATAATAATATAATAAAATAAATAATAAAATATGTGTGTACGGATGCCTACTATTATTAGAGTAATTTTATTTCAGTCGGTATTGTAATTTTTATTTCAGTACTAGTGTGTAATAGATGCATACTATATGAAAATAGAGTAAAGTCGCAATGATCGACGCTTTTGGCTAAAATGCGTGTCATGTGATTGACTATATTAAATATTATTTTGTGATATTAATATGGGGTAAATGTTTAAAATTCAGATGGTCGACGAAGGAAATCAAGGAAATCTGAATAACGATAACCAGAGTAACATTAACTTGGTTAATGAGAATCCAAGCGTCAATAACAATGGAAACCAAGTGGATATTAGTGCCATTCAACACATAGTGGCACAAGGAATTATATATGCAATGCCATTTATTCTTCAAACAGTTCAAGAAGCGAATAATAAAAGTAAACATAGCAATAAGCGACCAATTGAACCAGAACACAGTGTGAACAATGGCCCTGTACTTCAAGTGCCCATTCCCAAAAGAAGAAGAACCATGCCTTATGGTTGTTCTTATAAAGAATTCTGGTCCTGCAAACCAATAGAATTCTCGGGCAATGAAGAACCTATTGCAGCTCTACGTTGGATAGAAAAGACTGAGGCTGTTCTAAAAATAAGCAAATGTGCTGAAGAAGATAAGATAATGTTTGCATCCAATCTATTTAAGAATTCAGCTTTAGAATGGTGGAACATTGTCCTCCAGTCAAGAGGAAGTGACAGGGTATACAACATGAAATGGGAGGAATTTAGGAACATGGTAGAAAGAAAATTATGTCCTCCTAATGAAAAAGAACAACTAGCAAACAAATTCCTAAATCTTAGAATGAATGGAGTGGATAGTAAGGGGTACACAAAGTTATTCTTTGAATATGCTAGAATAGTACCAACCCTTGCATCACCAGAGCCGGTATTAATCTCCCATTATATCTGGGGATTAATCGAAGAGATTAGACATGTAGTCAAGGCAGCTAGACCTCAAACTATAGAAGAAGCTGTAGAACTAACCAACACCTTGACAGATGAATTAGTCCATACTAGAGAAGAAGACCAGATGAAAAACCTAGCACAGAGGCTTACCCAAGAATTTCGTTCTGGGAATTATAACCGTAGGAATATAGGTTCTACCTCTACACCTTATTGCAAGTATTGCAAAAGAAAGCATTTTGGAATATGCTCCATATATTGCAATTTATGCAAAATATCAGGTCACAAGGAAGAAGACTGCAGGAGGAAAGCCAACAATAAAGTATGCTACAACTGTGGGGAACAAGGACATATCAAGCCAAACAGTCCAAAACTAGCTCCAGCTGCAAACAATAAGAACACTAAAAATGCTAGAGCATTTGTTCTAACTGCAGATGAAGCTAAGATGATTCCGGACGTCATAGCTGGTACGTTTTTAGTTAATGGTGTCTTTGCTAAAGTATTATTTGACTATGGTGCAAACCAAAGTTTTATTAATACTTCATTTTGCAAACTTCTAAATCAGTCATTAACTAAACTACCACAAGAATGTCTCGTAGAGACAGCTAATGGAGAAACTGTTAGGATTTCTGAAATCTTGCAGGGAGCAAGAATAGAAATTTTAAATCAAAAGTTTATTGCAAACCTGTATCCCTTGAACCTGGTAGGATTTGATATTATATTAGGAATGGATTGGTTAATAGCCAATAAAGCCAGTATTTTATGTGATCAAAAGTCAATTCAAGTAAATTCACCAAAAGGTGAAAAGATCACAATTAAAGGAGATAAACCATCTAGATCCACAAAATTCATTTCTGTGATGAAAACTGCAAGCTATATAAGAAAAGGATCTATAGTGTATTTGATTTCTATAATCACTAACACTAAAGGAAAAGAACTAAAAGACATTCCAGTAGTGTCTCAGTTTTCAGATGTATTTCCAGAGGAATTACCAGGACTACCGCCGGATAGAGAAGTTGAATTCAGAATTCACCTGCTACCAGGAACGTCCCCGATTGCCAAAGCACCCTACCGTTTGGCACCAGCAGAGATGCAGGAACTGAAGAAACAATTAGATGAATTATTAGAGAAGGGATTCATAGAGCCAAGTTCGTCGCCGTGGGGAGCGCCGATACTATTCGTTAAAAAGAAGGACGGATCAAAGCGTATGTGCATTGACTACCGTGAATTGAACAAAGTCACAATTAAGAATCGGTACCCATTACCGAGAATCGATGATATGTTCGATCAACTGCAAGGAGCTCGATTTTTCTCTAAAATCGATTTAAGGTCAGGATATCATCAATTAAAGGTACAGGAAGAGGATATTCCTAAGACCGCATTCAGGATAAGGTATGGTCATTATGAATTTACTATCATGCCATTTGGTTTAACCAATGCCCCAGCTGCATTTATGGACATGATGAACCGAATATGTAAGCCATATTTGGATAAATTCATAATTGTTTTTATAGATGATATTCTAATTTACTCTAAGAGTAAAGAGGAACATGCAAAGCATTTGCACGCACTTTTAAGTTTATTAAGAAAGGAAAAGCTTTATGCTAAGTTTTCAAAGTGTGAGTTTTGGTTAGAACAGGTACAGTTTCTTGGACATTTAGTCAATCATGAAGGAATTCATGTGGATCCTACAAAAATCGAGGCAATTACTAAATGGAAGACCCCTGAGTCACCAACCAAGGTTAGAAGTTTCTTAGGATTGGCCGGTTATTATAGAAGATTTATTCGAGATTTTTCTAGAATAGTCATTCCTTTAACTAAGTTAACCTGTAAATCCATTAAGTTTAAATGGGGACCAAAACAAGAAGAAGCATTTAAAATTCTTAAGCAAAGATTAACCCATACACCCATATTAGCGTTACCAGAAGGAACTGAAGACTTTGTAGTCTATTGTCACGCTTCTAAGTTAGGTTATGGATGGGTGTTGATGCAACGCCAAAAGGTTATAGCATATGCATCTATACAACTTAAGAATCATGAAGAGAATTATTCAACCCATGATCTAGAGTTAGGAGCTATAATTTTTGCCCTTAAGATTTGGAGACATTATCTTTATGGTAGTAAGTTTACCATATTCACAGATCATAAGAGTTTAAGGTATGTTTTTGGGCAAAGAGAGTTGAATATGAGACAAAGACGTTGGATGGAAATGCTTAGTGATTATGATTGTGATATCCAGTATCATGAAGGAAAAGCAAATGTAGTGGCAGATGATTTAAGCCGAAAGTATCATGAAAAACCAAAAAGGGTACGTTCTCTTAAATTAAATCTACAAGTAGATTTAAATGATCAAATTAGAAAAGCACAAGAATCAGTAATCAAGGAGGATACTGAAAAATTAAAAGGTATGATTAAGGAATTAGAACAAGGAACAGATGGAATTTGGAGATTCCATAAGAAAAGAATGTGGATACCTAAATTAGGAAACCTACGTCATCTTATCTTAGAAGAAGCCCATAAGTCCAAATATACGATGCATCCAGGAAATGATAAAATGTATCAGGATTTAAAAAAGAATTTCTGGTGGATGGGAATGAAAAAGGACATAGCAGCCTATGTTTCTAAATGTTTAATTTGTTCACAAGTTAAAGCTGAACACCAGAAACCCTCAGGTTTGTTACAACAGTTAGAAATGCCAGTGTGGAAATGGGAATCAATAACAATGGATTTTGTTACTAAATTACCCAAAACAAGGAAAGGTAATGATACAATCTGGGTGATTGTAGATAGACTAACCAAGTCAGCTCATTTCCTACCAATGAAAGAAACCTACAGTATGGAACAGTTAGCTAAATTATATGTAAATGAAATTGTTTCATTACATGGAATACCATTATCAATTGTTTCTGATAGAGATAGCCGATTTACCTCTCATTTTTTGTCAAGTTTCCAAAAGGCAATGGGAACCAAGTTAAATCTAAGCACAGCTTATCATCCTCAAACGGACGGACAAGGCGAAAGGACAATCCAGACAATGGAGGACATGCTTAGAGCTTGTGTAATTGATTTCGGAGGTAATTGGGACGATCACTTATCTTTAATAGAATTTTCTTATAATAATAGTTATCACACAAGTATCGATGCTGCACCATTCGAAGCACTTTATGGACGAAAGTGACGAACCCCAATCTGTTGGGCAGAAATTGGGGAAAAGCAACTATCTGGACCTGAGATAGTACAAGAAACAACCGACAAGATCATTCAAGTCAAGGAACGACTGAAAGCAGCACGTGATCGACAGAAGAGCTATGCCAATAACCGACGCAAACCATTGGAATTTCAAGTAGGAGATAAAGTATTGTTGAAAGTCTCTCCTTGGAAAGGAATAGTAAGATTCATCAAAAGAGGAAAGCTAAGTCCTAGGTATATTGGACCTTTTGAGATTATTAGAAGAATAGGACCTGTAGCTTATCAGCTACAACTGCCAGAGGAAATGGCAGGAATACATGATGTGTTTCATGTATCTAATCTCAAGAAATGTCTAGCTGATGAATCGCTAATGGTACCTCTCAAGGATATAGAGGTAAATGAACAACTCAAGTTTGTAGAAAGGCCTATACAGATTAAAGACAGGAAAGTCAAGAATCTCAAACATAAGAGATTAGTTCTTGTCAAAGTGAAGTGGGACTCCAAAAGAGGACCTGAGTACACATGGGAGCTTGAATCTGAAATACAAAGGAAATATCCACACTTGTTCCGGTAGATCTCGAGGACGAGCTCTAAAACAAGGTGGGGAGGATGTAACAATCCTAAATAAACCAACACCCTTGAATAATTTCCGACACCCTAATATATTTTAAAATATCCCAATATGTCCCAAAATACACCCCATACGAGAAAACGGACCCCGAATACCCTAAATAGTATTAAAAATAATTAAAAATTGAAATTTTGGGCTGAGGTGGGCCGCGTAAACCCCACCCCAAGCCTGACGCAGGCCGCATCAACTTAAAACATGGCACGGCCCTGGGCCGCCACGTGGCCCAACACATGTCGAGTCTAGTTGCTGATCCGGATGGGCTACACGTTGACCTGGAGTCAACGCGGGCCGCGTAGGCCCTGCTCTTGTGTTACGCGGGCCGCGAGAGAACCAGACTCAGCACCTATGTAAGCAGGCCATCGGGTTTCATTTAGAAATCGTTCAAAATCGAAATCTCTCTCTCCATTCTGAATATTAGGCAATATAAGAGGGTATAATACCCCCTAAATAGCGAAGTTCTGCTCCGTTGTAAGTATTATAACCCCTGGATACGTATTAGATACGCTGCCCGATTGATCTAGGGTTCCGTAACGGCAATCGTGGTTCTACCCGACGTAGTCGTTGGAATGTCGTCTCGGGGAGGGTATTACTAATGTTAAAATGGGTCATTATACTAACGCGTGTACATTTGTGTAAATTATAGATAATTCTCAGGAAACCCTTACGGAAAATCTAAGAAAGCAATGTGAATAATCTCCTTTTTGTAAACAGTTTTTACAAAACCTTAACTATTTTACAATGTAATTTAGCAGTGATTGAGCCTTTGTAATTCTACAATTACTGCCGGTATGTTGGGGTTTTGTATACAAAATGTGAGAAACGTTACCATTGGACGAAGAGTTAGCCAATGTGTAATATGACCCACCAGTCAGGATTGACAGTACTGAATGAGTAATTTGGTAGATATAAACATTGTAATCGCCCTCAATACTGTTAAAATTAAATTAATAATTCTTGATTAAACTGGGATTCACTCACCAGTATTTCCCACTGACAAATGTTTTTAAAACGTGTTTCAAGTAACACAATGTGAAAGCCAATTAGAAGCCAGCTGGACAGCACTGAAGGCTTGGAAAAGTGGCTATAAATGTTACCTAAATAAAGAAGGCGTTTTAATTCAAATAAAATGGGATTTATCCCTATAAATCAGCTTGTAATAAAAACTTGGGTTTCATCCTAATATGTTTATTTATATATAAATGGTGGTATTTTACTCTGATCAAATATTTCCTAACTACGGTCCTGATGAAAATTTCCGCTGCCAAATTAGACAATACGCGATACCACCGAAACTGGCTCGCGGCCGCCCGTTCCCGGGAATTAGGGATCGGGGGTTGTGACACGGCATGTCAGCGCCATGCCCCAAAGACGCACCGCCCAAAGAACCCTCTGGTCCCAGTCACTTCAGCTTGGCCTTTCCAACAATGGGGCATTGACCTAGTCGGTCCTTTTCCCGATGCGCCTGGCGCGGTCAAGTTCATAGTAGTAGCGGTAGACAGCTTTACTAAATGGGTAGAAGCGAAGGCTCTTGCGTCGACTACTGCAATTGTGATCCGAAAATTCATCTGGGAACACATTATTTGCCGATTTGTATTACCATTGCGCATCATTTCTGATAATGGAACAAACTTCGCATCAGAAGACCTACAAAAATGGTTCAAAGAAATGAACATAGAACACAGCTTCGCCTCTGTGGCGCACCCACAAGCGAATGGGCAAGTTGAGAGCGTAAACAAGCAGATAGTGGACGGCATAAAAGCAAGGCTTGGAACCGCGCGCAGGGGGTGGGTAGATGATCTCCCAAGCATCTTATGGGCTCACCGAACTATGCCGAAAAACAGTACAGGAGAAACTCCATTCAGCCTCGTTTACGGGTCAGAAGCGGTAATTCCAGCAGAAGTCGGCCGTCCATCACCACGTATGATCGCCATGGAAAAACAAGATAATGAGCGAGAGCGCAGAATCGACCTGGACCTCCTTGAATAAAGGCGCGAAAATGCAGCTATCAACGAAGCCAGGTACAAATCAAAGTTAGAAAAATATTATAATGCCCGGGTGCGCGTATGCACTTTTGTCCCAGGGAATTTTGTTCTACGAGACAATGAGGCTTCCAACGCCGAGAAACCAGGAAAACTCGCGCCCAAATGGGAAGGAGCATATGTCATCCATGAAGTCCTGGGTAAAGGCACATATACCCTAAAAAGGCTCGATGGAACAGACGTAACACGCACCTGGAATGCGCAACAATTGCGCTGGTGCTATATGTAATCAACTTATCCATCCCACGCAATAGCCAAACATCTGCGCAAGCAACATAATTATTTTAATTATTTACTTTGTATCAACCGGCCCTCGAGCCTTATCCAATCAATACAAACTTTTTACTTCCATTACTTTCTATCGTTTATTACAAAATGCATGTAATTCCTTTTGGTAAGTGCGAAAACACCATGGTAACATATAACAAGTCTCATGAACAGTCCACAGATACAAGTCCTATCCAGACTAACGTTCACACATGAGCTTCCTACCATCTTTATTCGCTTTACCTAGACAAAGTAATTATACACATGCAAGACATTGTAATCCAAACATATATCATATCCAAAACAGTTACTTGCGCGCCGTACGCATTAACAAAAATATACATGCACAACAGTGCATCAAAAAAGTTACTTGTGCAGTCAGCACAGGAACAAAAAGTATACAAGCACAGTAGTGTAGCAAACAAATATTTACAAAAACATACAAAATAAACTAGACACCCGGGAACATGGCCAACACCTCCAAAGGTGTATGCAGTGCTTCACCATACCACTCGAGAGGGTGAGTATCAACAATCCATTAGTTCCCACTCTCCCCATCACCCACAGCAGAGGTCATCGTTTGAGCCCCGGCCGGAATCACAGAAGGTCGTCCACTTTGACACCGCTTATACACTACCGAGCACCGACCCCTCCGATCAGACGGAAAAGACTGCATCAAAACATTTACTAGCAGTCATGTAACACCTGCATCATCATCGGCACCAATAGGAAACAGAATACCATCTCTCCTTTTACAGGTTCGAAGCACGGTGCCGGAAAGACCTTCACTTCTGACAACCTTTTCCGGTGTCGGACTTCCAAGACGGAGCATAGCTTCAGCAGCATCAAGAGTCTTCAAAATCTCGTTAACCCTCCGTAAACGGTATTTTCGACTCGTTTTCATATTTACCAAATCTGGTAAAGGGAAGTAATAGTATACATATATATAAAGCTAAAACGAGTTGACGCCAGCATAATTAAGAGAAGTGTAAGAGATCGTAATGATTAATGTCAAATCGCCACTTTCTGAAACGGCGACACCACAGCAATCATCGTTCCTATTAAATGACCTCTGACAGCGTTAAGCGTCAACACACATTCCAATAAGCTACAGTTTCAATAAGAAGGCGATCGATCAAACACCTATTCGTCTTCTACCCTGTGGCACACAAGGCTCACGTCACATCAATTAGCTCATAATTAAAAAAAACGTTCATAATGAACAGTTCAAAAGGAGCAATTCAATATCTTCTCCAAGAAGATTTCCAACATTTCGCCCCAAAACACAAAACACACCTCTCCTATAGTCCAGTACTCCACTTATTTGCATAAGAGCAACACTGGACTGGGGGGACTTGAAGGGGTATGGTCCCAAAAACCTCGCGCAGGCACATTGGACCATACCACAACTTCGCCACAATAAACCCTCCTTAAGAGAACCCTGCGCGGCTACACACCGGTTCTAAAAGGAAAACTTCAAAAAAGAGCAATCATCAACATCGGCGCGCCGAGATAAGAACAAATAACACATCATTGCGCAAACTCATGTGATGTTCAAAACTAAAATACCTCCGTGTAATTGCAACCCAGACTTAAACATAAAAGACCTTTCTGTCATAACAGAATTTGCATGAGGCAGAGCCACATAGGATTACAGCTGTAAACCTTCTAGAAGGCTCTATCGTGCACAACCACTCAGTTATAACCGAATGGCCACGTGGCATCATCCTGAGCATTCCTCAAAGTCACGATGATGGCACTAACTTGGGGAATGATCCACATACACACTTTCCACGTGGCATCTCCCTAGCCATAGATCTCGCCCACGATCCGTGTGCATAAACATCAGGATGAAGATTAACGGCTGGGGAGTAACCGCTTACGGAAAATGCTTTCCGTTATCTCTTTTGTCACGACCCCCGACCCACCCTGGACGGAATCGGCAGCCGCGAACAGCCCAGTGGTACCGGTGATTTAATTTGAAAACGTTGCAACGGAAATTTCATCAGGACCGTGAGTTAGGAAAAATATCAGAGTTTAGAAACACCGGATTTTTATTTATTAACTAGATGGAATAAATCCATGTTTTACAAAGGTAGCTTTAATAAAGATAAATTCGATTACATAAAACAATATTTCTTAATTTGATTTAATTAATAAAATAAGCCACTTCTTGATGCCTTTCAGTGCCGTATCCATCTCTTACTCCAATCTACTGTGATTACCTGAAACGCGTTTTAAAAAAATTTTGTCAGCGGGAAATACTGAGTGAATCATTCTATTTAGTAAAACGACACGTTTGTTATAATTTACAGTATTAAGGAAGATTACAATGTTTCTGATATCAACCAACTACCCACAGTACTTTGTCACTCGACCCATTGGCCCATTCGTCCAATGGTGTCTGTGATTATGGTCATATCACCCCTTGGCTAACTCGTTGTCCAATGGTGAAGATTATCAAGTAATGTATACAAAACCCCACATACCGGCTGTAATATGGTGATTACATAAACTTAATCCCTGTAATTATAACTTTGAAATAAATAGAGTTTTGTAAAGCAATTTGATAAAAAGAGAATGACTCACATTATAATCATGCAGATTCATACGGGCAAAGTTTAGTCTGCAGATAAGCCTTGATATATTGCAGATTTATACAGGCAGAGCTTAGCCTATTGATTTAGCCTTGTAACCTAATGCACACGAACTAGGTAAGTAACTTAATACAGCATTTACGATAACTCACGAGATCAACCCTCACAACGAATGACAAAGTGCTATGCTTAAACATCCATCGAATTAACGACTAATGACAAAGCATCACCCTAATGTGGGCAACACTTAAACATCCATTGAGTACATTGATCGATCGGAAAATGAATCGTAATAGCGATCGAGTTATTACCCTGTATCGTAGCAGCACCCCCTCTACTAATTAGTGTTTTGTGACTGTTTCTATTATAACTCATCGCACAAATCGAATTTGATCGTCGAACGAACGCCAGAATTCAAGTCCCAATGTCTGCTATTTATACATGAAAATGACCTGGCTTACGGACCGTAAGACTCATCCCTTACGGTCCGTAAGGGACACGTTTTCGCTATAGGGTAGCCACGTGTGGGACTAGGCCTGCTGAGTCGACGGTTTCTCGAAATTCAATTTAGACAGCAAGATTTTAGGATAATCGTCGAGTAGGAAATACCCCCCCTGAGTTTTAGGGGCCCTGATCCTGATTCTGATTGTTCTGAAATTTTCAGGGTTTGTGCAGAATCACTTGGGTGTCTCAATTAGGGTTTCCTATTGGATAAAATAATAAAATAAATAGGACTTTTAATGAGGGTTGTTACATCTTTCGTCAACAACTTTCCCGCCCAAAATTCGGTTATAAATAAGGCAATTCAGGTACAATCTCTCAAGTTACTCTCACTTCACTTTCACTATTACTTCTTCTTCTTCATTGAAACCTGTACTTATTCTCACGCCGGAAGATGCTCACGGAGAGAACCCCCATTCTCCCCGTGGCGAGTCTAACGGTTGTTCGTTTTGCAGTTATCATTTGAAGAAGGAGCTTTGCCAAACCCCCGAATCAAATGAGAGGACTCACCCCTTTTATGCAGAACTAAACCCCGGGTCCGATTGATTCCGGTCATCCGAACCAGTGTTTCTTCATTTACTTGTTATTCAATTTCACCAACTTTTTTTATTATTATTTCGCAGAAGAACTAGAGAAACAGAGAATATGGAACGAAATTCTTCGAGAACTAAAAAAGGAGAAAATACGGAACGAGATACTGTCGGAGGAACTGAAACGCCGGTGAGTATTCGGATCTGGGTTCTGGTCATGATAATGACAATATATGACTCGTGGGTGGATGAAAACTTATCCGGGAAAAAACACTTGGAAAAAATAGGTATGAAACCGGGTAGCAGGAACACTTATCCGGCACGAGGTTTGGAAGAACACTTATCCGGGAAAAAACACTTAGCGAAAATAGGTATGAAACCGGGTAGCAAGAAGATGACAAGAAGGGGCGTAAGAAAGGAAAGAAACATTCGAAACCATGTTAATTAATAAGTTTTTTGTTGAAGTATGAGTAATTGTAATTGGTGATTGGGTCTTTGTTATGGTTTCGTAGGTTTTATTTTGAAACGTTGTGTTTAAGGTTTCTTGTTATGAAAAGTCCTTGTTTTGAAGTCCAATCTTGGGTGGAAAAGATTTCAACATTAATCAATGTCCATGAACCATGAAACAACTCAACCCCCTTTTGTTACACATATATACCCACCCACCCATCCACACACACCATTTCACCCACACTTTTCACCTTCTTCCACTGGAAAATCAACAATCTTCTGTCGAAAAATAAACCACCATGGCTGAAGCTTTTGGCATTTATATAATATCCATTATCCCCTTGGTGGTTTCTGTACCCTTGAATCCCAACACTTCTCATTACATTCCTCATCATTTCCTGAATTCGAGTTCATTAAGAAATAATGACTGCTGACTAATTGCAAGACTATTTGTCGGGCTTCCAATGCTCACATAGGGTGATAAACAACGTTGATCTGGAATTGGAGAACCGTTGTTGGTGGTAGTTACCCGGTCCCATGTCGCCTTGGTAGTTGTTATATAATATCCATTATTCCCTTGGTGGTTATTTGGTCGTATAGCATATTATACGATCATTTTTTGATTGTATATGTCCCGTATAACGTTATACGGGTCGTATAAGACCTTTATTAATTTTTTATTGCTCGTATTAGGGGTGAGCAAATCCCGATCTCGTCCCGATCCTGAAAATCCTGATCCCGAATTTCGTCAAAACTGGGTACCGATACCGAAATATGTCGGTACGGTATCGGTAAGGTATCGGTACGGTCGCGGTATCTGAAGGTAAAATTCGGTATTTTACCGGTACCGTACCGAACCGGTGCCGATCCCGAAAATACCGATACCGAAAAATGCCAAAAAGTGGATACTGTTTCCGGTACCGAAAAATCCGATACGGTATTTTCAGAATCAGGATCGGGATGGTATCGGGACGAGATCGGTATTTGATACCAAATGCTCATCCCTAGCTCGTATACCCAATATACGAGCACTGTTTTATGTTTTGGGAAATTGAAGGAAAAGGAAGGTTGTAACTTTTTAAGATTAACTAGTAACTTTGCAGTCGGTATGTGTTGGATAAGTTTGCACATGGACAGT
Source organism: Helianthus tuberosus (assembly GCA_030545235.1). Classification (NCBI taxonomy): domain Eukaryota; kingdom Viridiplantae; phylum Streptophyta; class Magnoliopsida; order Asterales; family Asteraceae; genus Helianthus; species Helianthus tuberosus. Next base: position 65,948,179 of record CM060408.1, on the reverse strand, counting down.
ACAAAACAACACATCTACATACTACTCTGCACTTCCTTCATTGTCTTCGCACACGCCCACGCGGTACTGTAGCATGGCAATGCGCGAACTGTTGTAACATGACAGTAGTAGAAGATGTGGATTCAGATTTCAGATGATAGTAACAACTATTCTCACAAAATTAATAATAATAATTATATACGTACAAGGACCGATGATGAGGAATGTAAGGAGAAGGGTTGGGATTCAAGAGTTTAGACGCCATGGTTTGAGTAGTAATGAGGGTTTTCAGATAATTTTTCAACAGAAACCACATATGGAAGCTTTTTCCTGGTTTCAATAGTAATAAGTGCTTGGTGCTGTCTGAAACAGTTTGGAGAAAATACTCGGCCGATTGAGGTACTGTATGCTCTGGTAACCCAAACGTACGATCGCCTTTTGCTCTTGCTTCATGTTATTAACTGGTCTTTTGTTTGAAAAATGAGATTTGTTTCAAAGTAAAAAGACATCAGTTGTCTTTGATACTGAAAATAACCATGCGCCAGGCGCAAGTGATGTTGAATCGCAATCTTGATTGTTGGTAGGGGTGTAAACAAGCCCAGAGGCTCGAGAGCTACTCGTGGTCGGCTCGGTTAATAGCTCGAATGAGCCGAGCCTTAACGAGCCCGAGCCCGAGCCCGAGCTCGAGCCTGAAATAGAGCTCGTTTTGTTATCGAGCCCGAGCTCAAGCCTGAAATACAAAGCTTGTTTAGGCTCGCGAGCATAAACGAGTCCATACAAAATTTTGATTTTTTTATATATAATATATTAATAATAATGATAACATTGATGAGCCGAGCTAGAGCCGAGCTTTGGCTCGTTTAAGTGATGTTGAAGTGAGCTCGAGCCGAGCTTTTAGCTCGTATAAGGTTGTTCTCAAAATAGTTCAAGTCGAGTCAAGCCGAGCTCGAGCTTTGGGTTTTACTCGCGAGCCGAGCTTGAGCTCAAAGAAGTAGGCTCGAACCGAGCCGAGCTCGAGCTTCATATAAACCTAACGAGCCGAGCTTGAGCCAGGTCGAGCTCGGGCTCGGCCCGGCTCGTTTACACCCCTAATTGTTGGTAGTTGTGGTGCTGCGTGCTTTGGTAACAAAAATGCACCACTGCTTTTCCTGTTACTTTATGTTTATCAACTAGTCGTTTGTCTGAGTTTTTTTTTCTCTTTGATGAAATGGGATTTGTTTCAAAGTAAAAAGAAAACTGAAACCAGTTTTCCTTGATAGTTAAAAGTAGCCTTGCATCGGTCGGCGCAAGGGAAATTGGTGGAACCCGGGTGTTGCAGTCAACCATCTTGATTGTTGGTCAAATGAGATTTGATGTTGAACATAGACTATTTGAATCTTGTTGATGAAAGATGAGAATGGCTAGTTCTCTCTACTAGCCTTCTTTCCATAGCCACCGTTTGAAGGGTTTAGACGCCATGAAAAGTTTGAGTTAACTAAAAAAAAAAGGAAATCCGATGTATACGGGCCCGTATAAATTTATCATTGTATACGACCAAACTTTATTTTCACATGGTGTATATGGGCCGTATAATGTTATACGACCCGTGTAGAATAAAATGAACTGACAAAGGTTGTGCAGCAGCCTTTGTCAGTTCAATTTATTCTATAGGGGCCGTATAACCTAATACGGCCCGTATACACCACGTGAGAATAAGATGTTACCATGTATAATTATTAACACCCAAAAAATTAGAAAAAAGTCGGTGTCACTACTCACACAAGTTGCTAATTGGTATATACATTATGAGTTCACGTTGAAGCTAAACATACTGTTAGTATGGGATCAACATAGTGGGTTTGCGATTTGACTAGTATATAAATATTTTAGGGAGTATTTTTATGTCAAAACTTAAAAGTTAAAAGAGAAATGCGAGACATGCTTTGTAGTTTAAGCACAATAATTTCAGACATTTGTGTTTCTGAGTTTAAATTTGTATTTTATACTATTATTCAAAAAAATATCGGGTTAAACGGGTGATCCACGTGTCAGCCATCGTATATACAATCCGTGTTTAGATTTGTGTGACATTATCTATAGGTCCATGTTCGACCCGTCAACACATGAAAACGACTTGTTTGACACCCTGGTCCGACTAATGTGGTTGATTTAAAGGAGGTTATGTAAAAGGTGCAGCTTTTAATGGCCGGTTTTAATCTGAAATATATCATAACCATTCATGGTGTGACGAGTGACAATCATTCCCAGTTACGAAAGGTGGTGCCATTTTGTGGTGGACAACAGTAAATGCTTAACTGGTCCTAACTCAACCTGAATAATATGGCACTATGGCTCATATTCATGTGTCATACTGATTGATAGTGATATCCCAAAAAGCTAGTAGCTCAATATCATGTGACTGAGTAAACACCGGTCGGTTTATGTACTGAATTGATATTGAAATCGGCGTATACGAGTACAACTAGTGGATCCTAGAATTAAACTAACATCGAACAAGACTCCAATCGAGGTTCCTGGTCAAAATCTTTTTTTTTTTTAATTTTTTTGCCAAATTTTCAAAAAACGATATCGTTGTAGGGGCTCAAACATGCATCGGAAGGCTGTACAATGTAGCTCTCGATGCATTTATGAGCAGGGCCGGCCTCGGGGGTGGGCGAGCTGCACCCCCAGTTGAGGCACGTTTTTCCGAAGAGTACCAATTATCTAAATGTATTGGGCCATATATAATTTATCTAAAGCCTTATAACTTATATTGGGTCAAATTTGATCCATAGTTGATAATCCTAATATCCAATCATCTAATTATCTAATCTAAATAATAATATAACATTAGAAGAGTTATTACTATTTAAAAAAAATGCTAGGAGAACTTCACGAATCATCATCGGTTAGCTCTATGGCATTCTAATACTATATTTTTGTTATGTTTATCTATATAATAATGTTAGTCGTCGTTTAAAAAAAGATATTTCTTTATATAACTCGTTAGGTCCTAACGGCTAATTAACTACCATCTATGTAGCAGGGGGACTCCATTTATGTGGCCGTACCCGTCTCGGGTACTTGTCGGGGACGGAAACGCCATGGGTACTCGTCGGGGACGTTTCCCAAATGTTTCCAATGTCGGGGATGTATCCGGTAGAAGTATCCAGCCCGTTTCCATTTATTTTTAGGGTTTTAACCCTTTCAAATTTCATAACCGGCCATTAAACAAATAGAACTATCATATTCGGCTTCTCTAATCTCTAGTAAACTCTCAAGTCTCATCATCTCTAATTCTCTATCGATTGCTGATCTCTCACTAGATGAACCGGAATTTGAAAATGATTTGATTATTAATAATTAATTACCTTTGGAAGATGTAGTATTTTTAGAATTTGTTTAATATATTTTTATTTTTTTAAATTTTTTTATTGCCGTACCCGTATCTTGGAATTTTGAGTTTTGCCGTTCCTCGTTCCCCTATCGTCCCCGTACCCCGATCCCGTACCCGTTCCAGTGCTACTTAGACTACCATTTATCATTTGATAACGGCTTAACTACCATTTGTCATTCTAAGGGCCTTTTTTTCGGCTCGGGCGAGGCACTTGAATTCTCAGGACCGGCTCTGTCTATGAGCCCATCTAGACGATGTTTATGGAGTTATGGACTCTTGGGTATCATGCACTTTATGCAATTAGCTTCAAACCACATAAAATATCAAGAACCTGAGCGTACAACTTTCCCACAATTATTCTTAGAGGGGCCTACATGAGTATCATGCACTTTATGCAATTAGCTTCAAACCACATAAATTCATAATTTCTGCTGTATTCCAGATTTTTGTTTCCAAAAATAGGTGTTTCCCCTAATTAAGGCCACCTTAGATTCTCATGTCAATTTACATGCCGAAAGGAGGTCGCCATGACAGTATAGAGATTAATATTATACTATCAATGTGGGAAGATAAAGGGTTTGTTTTATCCACTTTAAACTAACATAACAAAAAGGATTCCTTTTTGGTTTACTTGGGATATTATTATTATTATTTGTCCTTAAAGTATTCTTCACTTGGTTCTGTTTTTTTTTTTTTCCTAAATCTGGGTTTCATCCTGAAGTTGTGTAATAAACAGGTGTTCGGGGTGGCATGTTTAACCCGTTTAAATAAATGAGTCAAATTCAGGTTGGCATGTTTAGCCTGTTTAATTAAACCACGTCATGCTTAAAGTTACATGTTTAATCTGCCAACCCATTTGACTCGTTTAGACTTTAGATGAATGAGTTAAACGGACCATGTTGGGTTGAGGTCTATAAGTCTTTGACATGAATAAATACATGGGTCGTGTTTGGGTTCCAACTATTCAACCTGCCAACCCTACACGATAAGAAGTTTAAATCACTAACTTGTACCCAGGGAGCCGCTTTGCTTCATAAATCTACCCAAGTGAAGTCATTCTTATTTCTAGTACCTGAATCAAGTGCAGCAAAAGAAATTAAGAAAACAATGATAAAAAGCTATAAATTATAAAAATGGTATTCATTTTCACCATTTGTTTACCTGCAAACTGTTATTTCAACACGAACACTGAATAACCAAATCTACTCGTCCCAAAATAGGTTCTTGACTTCTTGTTTTGACATATGATAGTCAAATGAACTAGTTTTAACTTCAATAATTACCATGGTTATCACAAAAGAATTGATAGCTATGTCAACTTATTAAAACATACAAGTTTTGAGGTGAAAAAAATAAAAATAAAAATAAAAATAAAACGTCAACATAAGAAAGGGTGGTCGACCTTACTATCAGGTACGTATAAAAAAGCTATGCATATATCTGTTTGTATACAGTTATGAGGATTTGAAAATGAGTGGCAAGTACGTAAGATATACATATAATTCACCTCTTGTGGTGAGACTGAACCATGTGTCTCTATATAAACCCCATGACCCCTATGCCCTCACATTATAGGATCTTGTCGAGCAAACATCTTGTACAAGATTCAACATGTTCTTAACCGAATTAAACCAAATGTCCATGAAGCTTTTAGCAACTATTTTTTATTCAATAATCTTTTTATCTTCCCTTTTCTCTTATTGTTTTTTCAAGAAAGAAAAGAGGTTGCATAAAACTAGAGCTAAGCTTCCCCCAGGTTCAATGGGATGGCCTTGCATTGGAGAAACTCTGCAAATGTATACGCAAGACCCAAACGTCTTTTTCGCTTCAAAACAGAGAAGGTTTATTATTCATAGCAAATGAGTTACTCATTTATGCATTAAATATAAAAATTCTAATTTCATTCTTTTGTACTACAATGATCAGATATGGAGATATATTCAAAACTCAAATACTTGGATACCCTTGTGTTATGCTAGCAAGCCCCGAGGCTGCTCGGTTTGTACTAGTGGCACAACCTCATCTGTTTAAACCTACCTACCCAAAATGTAAAGAGAATTTGATCGGGCCATCGGCCCTGTTTTTCCACACGGGAAATTACCATGCCCGCATGAGGAAACTAGTTCAAAGCTCGTTTTCTCCAGAAGCGACACGAAAACTAGTTCCCGATATTGAAAATATAGCCTTATCAAGCTTGGAATCATGGGCCAATGGTCAAGTCATTAACACCTTCCATGAGATGAAGAAGGTATGTCTTCTTATTATTCTACCGATGAGTTTAGCTTTCGTTGGATGATATCAATATTTATGGATTTTCTACAGTTTGCGTTTGAGGTAGGCGTTTTGTCTATCTTCGGCCAGTTAGACAAGACATATAGAGACAAGCTGAGGGAGAACTATAGCATTTTAGAAAAAGGTTACAACTGTTTCCCAACAAAACTACCTGGAACTGCATATCATAAATCTTTAATGGTAAATAATATTAACCTTTTAAAATCTTCAAGTATTATTATAGCTTAATCTTATAAATTAATCTTAATCATTGATATTATTATATATTTATATGTATATCTGAAGGCAAGGAGGAGGCTTAAACAGATTCTTGGTGAGATTGTGAACGAAAGGAAGGAGAAAAAACTGTTAATGAACAATCTCTTGAGCCATTTGTTGAACTTCAAGGACGAAAAAGGAAACACGTTAAGCGATAATCAAATAGCAGATAATATCATTGGGGTACTGTTTGCAGCTCAAGATACAACAGCTAGTGTCCTAACATGGATACTGAAATATCTTCATGATGATCCTAAACTTCTAGATGTTGTAAAGGTTAGATCGTAAAAGTAATTATAGCTGCGGTTCTGATGTGAACTTTACATTTTTTCCATACAGGCACACGTGCCTGTGACTCCGTTTTATAAAATGATCGTACTGAAGAACTTCTACTGCTGATGGCAGGGAGAGCAGAAGGCGATTTGTGAATCTGAATATGGAGAGAACCGGTCTTTGACTTGGTCAATGACGAGAAAAATGCCATTAACATATAGAGTAAGTACTTATAAAACAAATAATTTAGTTATAATATTTTTGGTATGTATCATAAGCTGCATGTTAAGCACTAATCATATGCACATCAACTTCAGGTAATATTAGAGAGCCTGAGGAAAGCAAGTATCATATCCTTTACTTTTAGGGAAGCAACGGCCGACATTGAATACGAGGGCGAGTCAATTGGTCAAAGTAGATTTTTCTTTAGGATTAAATTCATTTACCAAGTGATGATAAGTGACTAATGATGTTAATAAACCCGCAGGGTATCTAATCCCGAAAGGATGGAAAGTGATGCCATTGTTCAGGAACATTCATCATAATCCAGAATTCTTTGTGGAACCTGAAAACTTTGATCCCTTCAGATTCGAGGTACGAAAAAACATACAATGTAAATTATTTTTAAGGAGTTTTTTGTTCATTGATTCGTTATTTTTTTTTTCTTTTTTGCAGAATCCTCCAAAACCGAACACATACTTGCCTTTTGGCAACGGAATACATGCTTGTCCAGGCAATGAACTTGCAAAGCTTGAGATGCTTGTTCTACTCCACCATATGCTTACAAAGTATAGGTACGATGTTAACATGTAAACAATCAATTGAGAATTAACAGTCTCTTGATACAGGAATAGCGGTCATAATTAAACGATGCTGATATTATTTTTGTTGGTGATTTTGGATAACAGGTGGGAACTGGTGGGTCCAGCAGACTTAATACAGTATAGTCCATTCCCAGTTCCGGAGCATGGGCTAAGAGCTCGGTTCAAGAAAGAATTTTGACAGCCAACAAGTGTCCTTTCTAGAAAGAATATACGTCTTTAATTCAGTTAACGATTACCAGCGTGTACTGCATGCCCTATGTATTTTTCCAGGGTCTAGCTTACAGCTACAGCTACCTAATCATTGATGCTCATCATATCTGTAATGTATTCATGATGTCAAAGGTTGCGTTGTATTTTATTATCAACGTGCCCTTACGGGCCATATGTATGCAACAATAAAGAAATCTATTACTATGACTCTATGAGGATAATTATTCACTTCATACTTAAACCACAGACCACTGATAGATGACTTCCATACGAATGACTAAAAGGGTATAGTACTTCAACCTATATTATACGAAAACGGATCAATTTGGGTCGCATTTTATTATAAAATGGTCAAACGGGTTGAATGGGTCTGGGCCAAAAGTTGCCCATGACATAACTGTTCACAATATACTAAACTGATTTGCTAAGAAAACCTGGATATATGTTTAATAATGGAATTCAAAAATTCCTATCTGGGAATGTTTTGAAATCAACCTCAATGATGATTGAGAGATAAATGATTTATATATAAAGAATGATTACAAAATTATCTCCTATAATTGAGGAGAGTCAAACACAAAATAAAGGAATGATATAATTACAATAAATACATAATCGTTTATTTAACACCCCCTTCAATCGGAATGGTGGCAGTCCAAGACGAAGCATTGTACGAAAAACTTCAAACTGAGCACGGAGAAGACTCTTGGTAAATATATCAGCCACCTGAAGATTGGTTGAAACAAACTTTGTATAAAGTTTGCCAGAACTTACCAGTTCACAAATAAAGTGATAATCCAAGTCAATGTGTTTAGCTCGCTTGTGGGAGACTGGGTTTTGAGTCATGAACAAAGCACTTTTATTATCACACAAAAGAGTTGGACGATCGGGTGGTAAAGCATGCAACTCACGTAACAAATGAGTGATCCACACAAGTTCTGCAGCAGTGTTTGCCATAGCCCGATATTCCGATTCACAGCTCGACTGGATCTGAATGACTAGAAAAGCTCCTTAGAAAGCCCCTTTGTGAAAATGTATGCGTATTATAGAGATGAAGGAACATGCAGAACTCGTATGTGACCGACACGAACTTTAGCACGAACAAAATGGATGTTAATCTCTATGTGTTTTGTTCTTTGATGCTGGACCGGATTATCGGATAAACAGAGTGCGGAAACATTGTCACAATAAACTACGGACGCCCGTCGTAACGGGATGTGCAACTCAAGTAAAAGGTATCCAAGTAGCTTCGGCAACCGCATTCGCAACTCCCCGATACTCTGCCTCCACACTGAAACGGGAAACAGTAGGTTGTCGTTTAGACGACCAAGAAATCAAATTGTCTCCTAGGAAAACGCAATAACCACTCGTAGAGCGTCTCGAATCGGGACATCCTCCCCGGTCAACATCCGAGTAAGCTACCAGAGAATGTGAGTTTGTTTTAAGTAGCCATATCCCATAATCGATGGTACCTTGAAGATATCGGATGATGTGTTTCATAAATGCAAAGTGGGGATCTCGTGGGTCGTGCATGAATAGACAAACCAGTTGCACAGCATAAGAGATATCCGGTCTAGTGAAAGTGAGATATTGTAGGGCACCGGCAAGGCTTTTACATAATGTGGGATCATGAAATGGTGCCCCATCAGTGCACTGATTTTGGCTGATAGATTGACAGGCGTAGTACACGGTTTGCAATCGGTCATGGCGGCACGGACAATGATATCCTTAGTGTATTGTACCTGATTTAAGAATAAGCCATGTGATGTATGAGTAACCGTTATCCCCAGAAATAGAGGTAGACGACCTAAGTCTGTCATAGCGAACTCTCGTGAGAGTGTGAGTATAATCTCCTTAAGAAAGCAGTCGGGCGATGCGGTAAGAACTATGTCGTCCACATAGAGTAGTAAATAAGCAACTTGTTGGCCCTGGTGATATATAAATAAGGAGTTATCACATTTGCTGCTTCAAAACCCATGACTGGTGATATATGTCGCAAATCGTGTGTACCATGCACGGGGCGCTTGCTTGAGACCGTACAGTGATTTTTTCAATCGACATACATAATGTCTCCTGTCAACAAAGCCCGGTGGTTGGTGCATGAATACAGTATCATTCAAGTGACCATGTAGAAAGGCATTTTTTACGTCCAGTTGGTGAATTGGCCAAGACCGGGAAACAGCTAGAGACAGAACCGTTCGGATGGTAGCAGGCTTAACAACCGGACTAAACGTATCTTCACAATCAATACCGACGGTCTGTAACTTCCGATTAACAACCAAGCGAGCCTTATAACATTCCAATGACCCATCCGATTTAAATTTATGCCGAAATAACCACATACAACGAATAACCGGTTGATTATCTGGACGCAGAACCAACTCCCAAGTTTCATTAACCTGTAACGCATTAAATTCGGTTTGTATGGCGTGTACCCAATTTGGATCCGAAAAAGCTTTATTGTAGGTAGACGGAATGGTGGTTGTGTGTAGGTTTAGGCGATGGATGGTTTTGTGCAGCCCGTTTTGGATCGGGTGGCCATTGGGTGTTGGTTTAATGGAGTGGGCACGGTTGCTGGTTGGGTAGTGGGACTCGGGGAGATTTGGGCTTGGCTTGGGCCTGTTTGGGCCGTTGAGCTGGTGGTTTGTAGGGGTACAGGCTGGCGAACATTGGGCTGGTCAACAGGAGGTACGGTGGGTCTTGGGCGTCGGGTATAGGTTATGGTTTGTGCCAGAGCAGCAGTGGACGGGACATTAGCCGATGGTGTGTGGGACCGGTTTGGGGCGGTCGGAGCTGGGGGTGGTTGGAAGGTGAAACCGGGTGGGATTGTATCATCAAGGAAATGAAAAGAAGCGGGTGATTGTGGAATTGTGTACGGGAAGGATTGCTCATCAAATGTAACATGGCGCGAGATGGACACCTTACCCGTGGTTGGGTCGAAGCAACGGTAACCCCGAAAATCAGGTGTGTATCTTAGAAAGATACATCGGGTAGCACGGGGGTGAAGTTTGTGTGGTTGGGTTGCAGAATTGTTGGGGTAACATGCGCACCCGAACACTCGTAAGTGATCATAAGATGGGTGGCGAAGATATAAGGCAAAGGTAGGGGTGAAAAAGTTGAGACGTTTAGTGGGTAAAATATTATGGAGATAGGTGGCCGTGTGAAGGGCTTCTACCCAAAAAATGGGTGGGAGATTGGCATGAATAAGGAGGGATCGAATGATGACATTTAGGCGACGTATCATTCGTTCCATGCGTCCATTTTGTGAGGACTTTTGGGGACACGAAAAACGAAAGAGAAGGCCATGTTGGGCAAAGTCTTTGAAGGCATTGTTGTCAAATTCGCCCCCCCAAATCACATTGAAAAGTTTTTATGTCGCGGTTAAATTGTGTGTATGAGGCGATGAAATTTGGCGAAAGTGGGAAAAGTTTCGGATTTATATTTGAGGGGATAAACCCAAACAAAATGTGTAAAGTTGTCAATGAGAACCATATAATATTTATATCCAGTTTTACTAAGAACGGGTGAGGTCCACAAGTCACAATGAATAATATCAAACGGAGCAAAAGTAATAGAAGTTAAAGCATAAAACGGCAAACGTTTACTATTCGAAACATGACAAGAATTGCAAAAACTAGAAACTTTGGTCTTATTACAAGGAAAATCAAAATAACGAATGAGAGTATCCAAGACTTGAGCACCGGGATGTCCAAGTCGATCATGCCATGGTGGAGACTGAGAAGTAGCTAAGCAAACAGGAAGTTGTGGAGCAGTGAAAGGGTAGAGATCCCCCGTGCTGTTTGCCAGTTGTTAAGTCCTTCAAAGAAAAACCGGAAGGGTCAAATTCAATAGAAACGTTATTATCACGGGTAAAATGTCTCACCGATAAAAGATTTTTGATGACTTTTGAGCTGTAATGGATGTTTGGTAAAATATACTTTCGGTTTGGTAAGGGTGAAAGCCAGTACCTGATCCAAGAATGGGTAAGCAATTTCCATCACCAACCAAAATTTTAGTACGAACAGGTAATGAAGAAGGGATATGGATCATACATTGATTAGCAGTGAGAGGTTCAGTTGCACCCGTACCTATGGTCCAAGTCGGGTCTGGTTGGTTCAACGCCATTGTAGTAAAAGTTGCCCTCAAATCAAATGGATTTAACGCATCAAACTCCTGTGTATTGTTCTGTGATGGGCCTGCTGGAGTGTATTGGCTTTGAGCGAATGACGCATGCGCTGACTAAGGCTGTCTCTGCTGATCCGTGGGGGCTGCGACAGACCCAAAAGAAGACTGCTGGTCCGGTGCAGCATATGGAAGCGGGTTGAACGGGTCGAAACCCGTTGGTGCAAACTGGGCCGCATACTGGGACGTTGCATAATGGGCCGATGAAGTTTGTGAAGCAGCAGGTGGGGTGGGTGTTCCAGAGGGCCGCCAGTTGGGTTGTGTAGGGTAGGGGCAAGGTGGAGTCGTCCACCAGGCCCAATTTGGGTAGGAGGAGTTAGGCTATGGGGTGTTAGCCCAAGGGTTATTGTTACTGTTGTGTTGAGAACGGCCACCACCACCGCGACCCCGACCACCCCGATAATTCCGAGACCCCTGCCCCCGTCCTCGGCTCCTACTCGTTGGGAGTAGTTGATTTGATTAGATGGGGGGTTCGGTGGAGATGCAGAGTGTGGAGGGACGGAGGAGGCAGCAAGAACAGTGAGTGTTGTTGACGAGCTTCTACCCGGATTCTTTCATCATTAAGCATGGTCTTGGCGGTATCCCAATCGGCATTACTCTGGTTGATCAAGGATGCGGTGGTGTCATACTCAGCTGGTAGGCCGCGAACAAGCTGTAACACCAACCGAGATTCTGAAATCGGTTGTTCCACATCGGCCAGTTGATTTGCAATTTCCTGAAGACGGGTGCAGTAATCATCCAATGAGGAGCAGGCAGCTAGGGTAAGGTTGACAAATTTTGTTTCCAAGGCCGCGGCACGCGCCTTTTTGTTACTAAGAAAGATCTTTTCGATCTTTTTCGAGGCGGCATGCGCAGTGCTATCCGTGTCCAACACGCGAACGAGCAGGTCATCTGATAACGTGCTGTAAATCTATTGAAGGACCAGGGCATCTAGTTCCTTCCAGACGGGATAATCCTCAGCAGTCTCGGCCGGAGCCGGAGTCCCGTCAATGTGGTCTAGTACTTTATACGCCATAGCGTGAAGCTTAAAAAGTGTGATCCACGCTGAATACGTCGCCTTGGTGCCGTCAAGAGTTCGGATTTTGGTTTGAATATTAGAAACAAAGTAGGCAGGATGAAGTGCCGCAAGTTTAGGAGGATCGTTTTTGTCTGACATTATGGGAAGGATGCCGGAAAACAAAGAAGAGGGATAGGAAAAATAGTGGCGGCAGAAGGAGAATTAGGTTTCAGAACCGAGGCTCTGATACCATAAAAGTGTTTATGGTTTGTAATTGTTCGTGATTCATTGATTAACAAACACCCTATATATAAGGGAAGATTATTTACAAAGGAGCCTAATCTACAAAATAGGACGGGATACACATAAATATTTTCTAAACTATAAAAGATATACATAATATATCGCTAATAATTACAATAGATACATAATCGTTTATTTAACACTATCTAATAATTAAGTATTTATGAAGTTAAAAAAATGACAAACAAAAGTGTTAGCATATATCTATCACTAATGTTAATATCAGCTAAATAAATATTTACAGGCTTGCTAAAGAAATTACAAGAATAGATATCAGGGGCATGTTTAAATAAAATAATCACTGAACCCACTGATATTACCATTTACCAATTATTTTCATGTCAGCATGTTCAAAGGTCCGTAGCATGTACCAATAATGTTATCTTTGATGTTCAAAACAGATGTTTCAGACTTTGAAATATGAAGCATTTTACAAGCTGTTAAGTTTACCGTCAAATCAACCTATTTCTATTTAGCATAAACCGACAAGCAATTACATTAATATGGTTGTGGTTTACAAGCATATGATATTGACTGTAAATTGATGTTCACAACATAGATGTTTCAAACTTCGAAATACGAAGCATTTTACAAGCTGTAAGTTAAGTTTACCAGTCAAATCAACCGATTTTAACTTAGCATAAACTGACAAGCAATCACATTAATATGGTTGTGATATACAAGTATATGACATTGACCATACTATATCATAGATTCATAGTCATTAACAGTAACACACGTTACTTTAGCTAGAAAAATACGGTTCACAAACCATGTGAATTAACCACATAAATTAAATGTATTTCGTACTTACCCTCGACACCCTGGAAGGACCACAAACAGAACATTCTTGATTCTTCATGTGCATCTAAACAAATCCAGTAATTTCTGAAAATTCAGAGTTACCAAATCGAACAAGAGCTGCCTAAATTGATCACCGATAACTGTGAACTTATTTATTAGCTTCCATATCTAAAGAAGCTCAAAAACGGACGCAAGCTGTTTTAACATTGAGACAGCAAAAGACTAAGCAACCAACCACATCAGCTAGATTCCTTTGTAATGAATATAAAAACAAAAGCAGTACAGGCAAAAAAAGGCACAAGCTGTAATATCTACCACTATTTGAAATATGTCAGCATCTTCAAAGGTCCTTAGCATGTGCATATAATGTTACCGTTTCATGTTAAAGTGCTTATAGTGACATTGTATACTGCTCTAGCCAACAACTCTATTAGGTGGAAAGAATATGTAAATTGATGTTCAAAACATAGATGTTTCAAACTTAAAAATACGAAGCATTTTACACGCTCTCAACTTGTCAAGTTTATCAGTCAAATCAACGTACTTTTAAAAAAAATAAACTGACAAGCAATCACATTAATATGACCATGATTAGCAAGTATATGATATCGACCATTCGATGCCAGATAATGACCAAGAAAGATTACGTTAATCAACCTCATTCGTCACTTGTCAGGGACCACTATCTTTCAATAATCCATCTAATTATGTGAACCAAGCACATATTCAAGGCTTATCTGTCTAATCAGGATATACAAATAGTATTCCGTACTTAACCTTAACGCCCTAGAAGGACCACAAACAGAATATTCTTGATTCTTCATGTGCATCTAAACAAAACCATAAATTTCTTAAAATTCAGTGTTACCAAATCGAACAAGAGCTGCCTAAATAGATCACCTGTAACTATGAACTTATTTATTAGCCTCCATATATTCAAAAAGAGATGCAACTTGTTTCTATATTGACACAGCAAAAGACTAAGCTACAAACCATATCTACTAGATTCTTTTGTAATGAATAGAAAAACAAAAGCACATGCGAATCAGGAGTTATAGAGCATTCATGTACTTATCCTACTTGTTGATAACATGTTATTCAAAATAAAGAGTCACATACCAACCAATTTTTTTTCAAATTCATTTAAAATAATGAAAGAGCACTAATTTTAACGTTATTTTACTAATTTCGTGAAAATAACGTTAAAAAGTGAGCGACGGTTAATCATGCATCATGTGGTGGCGTTGATAGCCGAAAGACTAGGGGGTACATGCACTAATCGGCCTTTGTCATAATTGTTGAGTGTTATGCGCCTTATGTCCAAGGCTAGATGCAAAACTACTATCGAGCTGGGGATTTCACTGGAAGCAACCTCTCTATTCCTACGGGTAGAGGTAAGGTTGTCTACATCTTACCCTCCTCAGACCCTACCTTAGCTTTGCTATTGGTGGGATTTACTGAGTACGATGATGATTTAAAATAATATATTTTTCCAACATTCAAAATTAAGAGCTCATGGGTTTGATTTTGCGGTGGAAACTTGTCCTAGATTTCTCCCACCCAAACACGTTTAACTGTGAGGTCCTCGTCTTATCCAAAATCAATGCGCCCAAAACACTTTGGTGGTACCATGAATGATGCAGAATTTGCCTAAGGTGTCACACATTTTAAATCTTAGACATTCAAACCTATGAATTTTGTGCTACGAGTGAAAAGAAACACAAATGAAATATAAAGTACTCAAAAGTCATCTAAAAACCGAGTCCACTTCTAACTTTTGCTTGTCAAATTGGTTAATCTTCTGTTTCGTGTCGATTTTAAACATATCTAATGCAAAAAAAAACTAGGTTTAGCAAGTATTTAATCATATCATAATGTACTATAGCTTTGAACTTACAAATCAAGTAACCTAATAACTGAATTATTGATCAGAAGTCATGCATTAAGTCAAATCAGATGTCAAACCAGATCATTTGGATGAAAAAATGTAATTTGCAGAGACAAAACCTGGTTAGCAATGAAAAATACAATCGAAAGGATAGGAAAATAGAAGTGATTTTACCCCTAACGAATACGTTGTTTGTAGGTTCCATTTATGATCTGCAATCGACGTCGTTGATATCATAAAGCAGGAGAGTGTGAGTGAAATGAGGGAATCTGTTGGCGCCAAATTATCCAACCTGCAATTCACCAACAATCAATCGATCCCTCCCCTGTTTACCTTACCCTAAATCAACTTTTATAATTTATATGTTGTGATTAGAGCTGCAAACGAACCAAACGTTGTTCGTGTTCGTTTGTTAAGAAATATATGTGTTCACCAACTGTTCATGAACGCTTACCGAACAAGACTTTATGTTCGTGTTTGTTTGTTAAGGAAATGAACTTGTTCGTGTTCGTTTGTGTTTGTTTGTTAATTTTAGGCAACGAATGAAAACAAACGATGATGAACACAAATGAGCAAAAACTAACGTTCATGAACACAAATGGTAACAAACGAACACAAACAAACGTTCATGAACAATATATATAATATGTTGACACTTATTAAATATTTTGTTTGTCGGAATCTTGAAGTATTTAAATAAAATATAAAAGCTAAAAACACTAATGAATTATCAAACACAAACAAACATGTTACCGAACGTTCACGAACATAAATGAACGAACGCGCTCTCTGTTCATGTTTGTTCATTTAACTAAACGAACGAAATTTCTTGTTTGTGTTCGTTTGTTTAATAAACAAACGAACTTCCCGCCGAACAGTTCACGAACTGTTCGCCAAACGTTTGGTTCGTTTGCAACCCTAGTTGTGATTTTAAGAAAAGGAAAATTGCATTTTAATAATCTTAAAGGTGGTTCTCGATCCACTTTCAAATATTGACAGTCCCTTCTTTTTAATAATTTTTTTACTTTACCTTCATTAAAAAAAGCTTAAGTTCGTTAAATTTTTTTTTGCGAATTTCAAACGAATGTTTAAGCCTTTTGATTAGAACGAGAATACGAGTCGATTGATGTAAAATTTACCTCGAAAAGATGCTCCAAACGATGAAACGGTGCATCAATTCGGGCGTTTAAACTTTCAATTAACAAAAGTTAAGTCGTTTGGAGCATTGTTTTGAGATAAGTTTCACATCAATCGACTTGTATCCTCGTTCTAATCAAGAGCCTTAAAAATCAGTGTGAAATTCGGTAAAAAAAAACTAAACGAAGTTAAGTTTTTTTAACGGAGGTCCAGTGAGAAAAAAAAATATTTAAAAGGTAGGAGTGCCAGTGACAATATATGAAAGTAGGATCATTATTGGCCAACCACCACTAAGTGGGATTATTAAAATCCAATTTCTCTTTAAGAAATATGAAAACTAGGTTCTTTGTAAGCTTATGGTTCGTGGAAGGCAGCATTTTCTTTCATGTGATGCGGCGGTGATTTAGTCGGTAACACAATATCAGTTCAGTTCTTCAAGATAAAGAAAAAGAGTTAAATGTCTGGTTGGTCTATGTGGTTTGTAGATTTTGCACACCTAATCCCCATATGTCATTAATTAAAAACTTGGCCCTAGACATATACAACTTATTACTAATTTGAGCCCTATGGTTCAATTTACATAATAACTAGTTTTTTTTACGTCGCGCGTTGCGGCGAAACCCAACAAATGATAATGTAAAACAAACTTGATTTGAAAATAAAGCATGTTGTTTAGAAAGTCAAACCATTAGAGTGGTTTAGTTTATCATCAAATCGTTTTATTATACCAAATAAATACTTTATTTTGAGTAAAATTTCGTTTTTAACAAAACTTATAACATAATGTCAGGGAAAAATCAAGCACAACTACGTGTTTAAGTTTTTTGAAAAAAATTATAAACGTAAATTATTAAAGAAGTATCAAATTAATCAATAAATTAATAAATGTTCTAAAAAAGAAAAAGATAGAATTATTAAAGAAAGTGGCAAAGGAAATATATGGTTTTAAAAAAGGAAAAAAGTTAAAAGTATGTTATTAAAAGTAAGTATAATAATAAACTATTATAATATATTAAATAGAAAAAATAATAAAAAGCTATATAATATTATAAAAATAAAATTACTATTCATCGTCCTTCGTCAACAATATATATAATGACAATCCTTGTCATGGATGACCGTAAGTTTTGATCGTTAAGTCTATTTAAAATAAATATTATACCCCAATGCTATATAAAACTTTAAGTGGGCCCGACCCTTCTTTTTCCCCGCCCCCACCTTTCTTGTTAACAGTCACCACCATCTCCCCACACCACCTCCATCCTGTCACCATCCTCGGTCATAATCACAACCACCATCCCGCCATATACTTCATCTATTTGACACCGCCACCTTTTTGTTTAATACCATCACCACCATCGATTTTCTGGCACATCCAACGCCACCGTGCTTAGATCTAAACCCCACATCCATCGTTGTCTCCATCGTCGTCGCCTGAAACCTGTTAGCATAATAAAATAGTTAACTTTATGGTGGGCTTTGGCCACTAGCTAGTAAGCTTGTAGCCCGACTATATAATGTTTATTTCTCTTTCATTTGAATGTAATGTTTTTCTATTGAATAAACCTAGCTTTCTCTTTACTTGATTATCTTTCAACATGGTATCAGAGCGTGGTCCATACTTATTGATCTAATTATTAAAGAGTTTGGAACCTTCTTGGGGTTACGGTATTGAAGTTCGTCATCGTTGGCGTTTTTGCTTTTGATGAAAAAAGGTTCTACCAACATCATTTTGGTATTTATTCTTTAAACCATTAAATTTATTATTTATCGGTTGTTTTAATCGAATCAAAGACTACGGTGACATCATCCTTGGTATTTGTTGTTTGATTCAACTGCAGCGACAACTTTGGCTTTTTTTTTAACGATCAACAGAATCAATCTCGAGCACTTTCGGGGCATCTACTGGACTAAATGGAGTACTCCGAGAGTAACCTGAGTCCACCACCAATTCCGGGGAAAACCCGATAACCCACCCGCCAGTATGCACGACGATTAAATTACCGGTAAACCTCGTTTGGCTCAAGGATCGAACCCAGGTTCCCTGGGTCTCCTATCATTGCCCACCAATGCCTCACTCTGCACCAAGCGAGAGTTGAACTTGCATCTCTCAAGAGAAATGCAAACATTTCACCACTTGATCTAGAGATCATTGACGACAATTTTGGTTTTAATATTGAAATTCTGGTGAACAATATTGCTAAGTATTGGTTCATTGAATATTGTGAAGGATTATTTTGGAAGTTTCGGTTGGTGACAAAATCGTCGTGAAGAAATTTATTAGTGAAGAAATTTATTGATAGAATATAAGAAAGAGTTCGTGATTTGTGGTTCGAAGTTGGTTTGAATTTTGGTTCATATTAAAATTTGTATTTGGTTTGCATTTGTTGCTTCTACTATTGAGTTCGTATTTGGTGTTGTCGTTTTTTGTTGGAAGTCCTGTATTGCGATCCACTCGTTTCAGGCGTTTCAAGTTGGTTTTGGCCAATTGTTTGACTTTGACAATTGCATAGGCTTTGGCAAAAAATTGGTCTCTAGTGAATTATTGGATTTTGGTGAAAAGTTGGTTTGGACGAAAAGTTTATCTTTGTTCGACTTAACGGGTTTGATTTGAGTTTCATATTTGGTTGTTGTTATGTGTGTCGTTTTTCTGATTGTGCTTCAATTATTTTCATCAAGGATGGTTCTCTCTCGTCTACGTGTGGCTTTAAAGTTACTTTCGATTAATGTACATATTACAAACAAAAAAATCATTGGAAGTCTCGGTGTCCATTGCTGCTTAACAAGTAGGGATGGTAAAAATACCCGAGCCTGACGGGTATACCCGAAATCCGACACAAATGGGACGGGTATACCCGATAACCGACGGGTATTGGGCCGTGTATGGGATTAGTTTTAAAAAATTTCACGGGTATGGGATTAGGTGATGCCCGACCCGATTACCCAAAACCACATACCCGTTTACCCGATCATATACCCGAAGTTTTTAATTTATATTTTTATTTTCCATTAACCCTTATCTATTAGTGATTTATTTTAGTATGTTAATAATGTGAAAAAATAAATTTTCTTTTAGCATATGTATTTGATGATAGTATTTATATTTTGTATGTTGTGAAGTTTATACATATAAGTGTATAAATATTATAAAGTTATTATTGATTTATAATAAAACTTATATGTATGTAATGTATATTTTAATTTATAATAGTTGTTGCATAAATAAAATTATATAATAATTATAATAGTAAAAAATATATTTGGAAATCCCAATGTATATCTTTTAACAAACTAATGGGTATACCCGATACCCGCGGGTATACCCGGTACCCGACGGGTAATTACCCGACAAATACCCAACGGGTATTGGGTCGGGTATGGGATACGATTTTACAACCGGGTATGGGTATGGGATTACCAATACCCGACCCGACCCGAACCCGACCCATTGTCATCCCTATTAACAAGATAACACAAAAGAAAAAAAAAAGCGTGTTTCATATCCGAATGCTTCCTTTGGTCCTATCCCAATGCCTGCTTTAGATCCTCGGGCTTTTGAGCAATTCAGATTGTTTCTAAATTCAGGCATGTCTTCGTCTAGTACCTCAAGTATTCCTTCTTCCTTTTGGATTTTGGTCATCTCATCATATGCCACCCTACTTGTAAATGTTTCGTTTGAAAGGCTATTCATTTGTAGAGCTTGACCTTGTAAAAAAAATTACTTTAACACCTTTTGAAGGTAAAAACTTAATAGCCTTGGGTAGAAAAGAAACGCCTTGGTAGTTTCCTCTTTATTGCTTTTATGTTACCTACCATGTCTAAAATTAGTGTTTGGGATAGATTATAATTTGTATTCGTAAGAAAAGCATATCCCAAATACTAAGTTTTTAAGAGAATTTCGTTAAAAGAGATGATTTTTGCAGATAAGCACACTAAGGGGCTTTTTGGCAACATCTGAATGGTTAAGTGCTGAACCAGTAAGAGGTCTGAACCATTAAGAGCCTGTATAATGCTTAACCGTTCAAAGGCAAATGTCTGACCAATTCAGATTAGAGGTCTTAACCATTCAGACTCTGTATAAATCTTAACCATTCAGAGGCAAATGTTTGAACCATTCAGACATCTGCTCGTGAAACAAACAGTCTGATCCATTAAGTGCTGAACCAGTAAGATGTCTGAACCATTAAGAGCCTCATTAAGAGGTAAACAAACAGCCCCTAAGAGTGTATGGAAAAAGAATTTCATATCTAGTGGGAAGTATGATTTAAAAAGTGTAGCTCCCATCAGTTGAACATCATATCCCCTTTCTATGAACTCATATTTGTGACAACTGGCACCAAACCGGTAATTTCCGTACACTTTAATCATTATTTAATGACTGCAATTATGTGCTTAATTGTCAGCAATGTCTGAACACATGATTAAACAAGTGAATTCATGCACGTTGTATACTACAAAATATTGCTTTATGCATAAACGAGAGCGTTGCGTCAAAAATAATAGTAAACTCACCGGTAAGACACACTGTGTCAACAGAACTGCAGAAAGCAGTCAGACAATAAAATTGGAGCCTAGGTGTAGGTCCGACAACAAGAATGCATTAAAACCCAAGAGTACATACAAGGGTTAATATATATGCAATACGAAAGCAAAAATAAGCACTAAAAAGCACCCGAAACGCACTTTAAGTGCAGAAATTATATAATTCAGCAATATTTCAGCATTTAGACATATAAATATTATGCAGAAATGTCGTTTTATTATCCAGAATATTTTCCTAAGTGTTGGGAATTGAAAGGGTACAAGAAGGGTACTTAAAAGACACTAAAAAGTGTAATTTAGCACTTTAACGAATCGGTATGTAACCGAACAACCGGATATTACCCGGAACACCAAAATAATGCTAGAAGCATTGTTCCTACTTTTCTGAGCTAGTTATGGTCCCCGAACAACATAACACTCACTAAAATATCTAGTAACCATCATAACTAATTACATACTTGGTTTTGAACTATAATCTAACTAGATGATTTAAAACTTACAATTAGACCCCCCCCCCCACACACCTAGCTCACGGCCACATGGCCTATTTATGAGATTCTATTTGATCTTATATAATCTTATGAAGATTGCTTAGAAGATATGGCTTGTACTAAGGGAACATAACACCCAATGGACTAAATAATGTTGGAAGAGTATAAGTATTATCCCCTAGTCTTATAACTTCATAACTCACAACACAAAACACCTTCTTCTTCCCCCCACAACCTACGGCCACACCACCATCCATACACCCTCTCACTTTCATTCATCCTACAACATTTCCAAGCTTGTTCCAAGGTGTCTCGAGCTTAATTAGGAAGGTTGCAAGCAACGGAACTTGAAGGACCTTCACCATTTGCTTTTATCCACCTCATTTGCACTCTTGAACTTCCCTAGCCTTGAGCTAGTAGTAAGTGTTCTAAAACACCTTCTTGATCTATTCTAAAGTGGTTAAAATAAACTTTGTCGGTTAAAATTTATGAACTTACAAGAGTGCATACTAAAAGTCTACATAAATGATGAATATGTTGGTTAAAAGCATAAGAGTTGTGTAAAACTTGTAAGACTTGTTTTGTGTAACTATTTAGTGCCGATCTATGTTGTGGTAGCTCGGATCATCATCTAACCCGGATTGGTCATGTTCATGAAACATGACTGAAGGGGTAAGGTCCCAAAAACCTCATAATAAGTGTTTAAGACCATACCACAAACTGGCCTTTCAACCTTTTGACCTTGCGCGGCCGCGCACTGGTCTTACAAAAGGAAGAAAGTAATCAGCAATATATAGTCGCGCGCCCAAAGGAAAACATAAATCCTTGCGCCTTCTCCCATTAGCAAAGGGTAAAAATCTGAGATCAATACTTCCGCCTAAAATATCCAGACCTGGATAATTACTTAGGATTTATTCAGTGGTCTCCACACAATAAGGTGTCACACCAGATTACAGCAGTAATCTTCTAGAAAGAAATACAATCGTGCACCACCCAGACGGTTATAACCGCCTGGACACGTGTCATTACCACAGGCACCCCTGAAATCACAACGAAGGCATGCAATTGGAGAGTAATCTCCACTTAATCATTTTCCACGTGGCAACTCCCCAGCCGCAGATCAAACCACGATCCGTGTGCATTCACATCGGATCGAGACAACTTGACGTCTGATTAAAGAACTTAACGGAAGAAAATATAACCGCTACGGCGTTAGCATCTTCCGTCATCTTTTCAATAACAGGTTTTCCCTCCCAAACTCCCGGTTATAAATACAAGAACTATTCAGGTATGAACTCAGATCACACTCACTTCTCAAATACTTATCTTCTCCATTACCAATACTTATTCTCACGCCGGAGTCGGGTCAAGGAGAGAACCCTCTTCTCCCCTTGACGAGGCTAACGGTGTTCTTTTTTGCAGAACCACCGGAGAAGAAATCCCATTGCAACTGAATCAACCGAGAGAGAGCTAACCCTTTTATGCGGATTCAAACCCCCTAACTATTTCGGTTCCGACCATTTAGTTAGTGTTTCTTCAATGACATAGAGTATGTTCAAGTGTAAAAAGGGTTAAATGATGAAACCCTACCACACACTAATCATGAACTTGTGTAAAAACAATTTTTCTTACGAAATATTGTTCAAAATTAGTAGATCTATGGATCTACAAGTGGTATTTTTGAATAACCAAGTGTATGATGAAACCATGTTTTAAAACCGGATCTTTCATGAACTAGAGGTGTTTTTATGAACAAACAAGTGTGTGGACACTTGTGTAACAAAGGTTTTAACAAAGAAATAATTTTCGTAAAAACCGACTAGAAGTTGTGAAACTTCAAATCCTTTAAAAATAAAGTTTTTAAGAAATTAAACTTATTTTTAAAGATAACAAGACTTATTAAATGTGCTAGTAAGTTACTACACATTTTTGTAAATATTCAAGTTCATGAAATGGAGAAATTAGTGATTATTGCTGATGTGTATTGTTGTTAATTGTTGTTGATGATTGTTGACGATTTAAAAGAAAATAAACACATGTTTTGAAAACATGGGAAACCTCCATTTTTAGGGGAAACTCTGTCAAAATTTTTATAAATTTTGACACTTAGAAAAATATAAGTTTTTGAGAAACTTATCCCCTAAAAATATACCTCAAAACATTACCAAGGTTTCCCTAATTTTTGATGATAAGAAATGGTGATTTCTTCAAAAATAAAAATGGATATTATGTATATATATTTTGAGAGAAAAATATATATTATGTTATCACCAGCTTTTGTGCTAAGTGTATATAGTATGTGTTATACGTGCTAGAGTATTAAGACTTAAAAATACACTAAATACTCATGAGGAGTATAAACATAAAAATACACATACAACATACAAGATACATAATTCGGGTGCAAAGTGCAAAACACAAAAGACTTATATTTATTTTTGAGAAAATAATATAAGTAGGATACTTAGTTAAAAATATAGAATATTTTTAACACAAGAATATATACACAACAGAAAGTGACTGTACTTGTGCGACGCAAGTCTAGTGACTAACGTTAAGAAAACGCGTATAGGTTACGACGTTATTTAAGCAAATCCGGTGAAGTTTACGACGCTAGGAACGCAAAGTCGTGAGTTCATGCTCCCCCTTTTCTCTTTAACTGTTTTCAGTTTTTATAACTTCGGGGGTGAAATACATGTACAAATGTACAAAAATTTATAATTGGTATGATATAAATACAAGAAGTACACTTGGTGAGAACGAGAACCAAGTGTGACGAAATATAAGAATATGAGAAGCGCACTTGGTGAGAACGAGAACCAAGTATGAGGCGCTATGAGAAATGATAACAAGAAACGCGCTTGGTGAGAACGAGAACCAAGTAGGATGCGTTATGAGAAATAGTGTCACGAATAGGGTACAGAAGCACCATTAATCGTGTACATACTTAGACCGCAGAACAAAAGGTTAGATCTAACGGGTGCCTGGCAACCACACTCTCGATGAGGGCGAGAATCGAGTAGTGCTTTTGTGTCTCAGAATATACCAATTAAATGCCTTAGGTTTGGTGACTTCCTATGTCGTGTCACATGTTAATGGCTTTGCAACCCATTAACAATCCTGATATTTACAGGAATATTTTAATTACATGAAATTCATACCATACTAAAAATTGATGAATACTTGAGTACGTGGGGTACTCAAGAAAATGAGAATTATACTTGAGTACGTGGGGTACTCAAGAAGAAATTGAATTATACATGTGTACGTGGTGTACACATGAAACTGGATTTATATATGAAAACTTGATTTACTCACAAACTATGTTTTTATACAAAGTATACAAACGTGAAATACAAAACTGCATGAATTCACACCAACTTTATGTTGACGTTTTTCCAAAAACTCACATGTATTTCAGGTAACTAGGATGGATGTGCGCGTGGTCTTGCTTATGCTCGTGGATGTCGCTTGTGTTTAACTTTAAATAAAGTTGTAAACTTTTAAGACAATGTTTTATGCTGTCTAGCGATATAAACGCTAAACTTATGTTTTCAAATTATGGTATTTGATGTTATTTTACGAGCATGTAGCATGTTTACTCTTCGTATGCAATGAGAACCTTTCATGATCACACCTCGTGCTTCCGCCGTAGAAAGGGGTGTGACAGATTGGTATCAGAGCTGCGATTGTAGTGAACCAGGATTCCTTCTCGAGTCTAGTCTACAATCTCTAGGATCCATTCACGAAAACAATTTTCAAAGAGTTTTCATTGCATAAAACGTCCCGCGACATCCACTGCCTGAAACTGTCTACATGAGTCTAGAAAAGACACTACGAGACTTAGAGTGCACTTGAGTAGCACTTGTCGTTGACTAGAAATTACTTGCAATTATGCGTGATAATTAGCATGTACTAGAAATAGAATGTCACAAGTATACGTGACTTTATCTGAAAGCGATGGCCCATCTGAAGGAAGAAATACGAGGATGAAACGAACTGTGCGGACTGTGCAAGGAGTTACGTAATTATGGATGCATACATAATTATGGAATTCAGTGCACAGAAATCACAGCAAGCCTTGTCACGTATAGATTCCCTCAGTGCAAGCCTACTAAGTACTCTGCTAGAGTAATAATTGTTTGATGTCACTTATGTGGTATATATACTTGTGAGTATATAGGATACTACTGTCTAGTATGACAATATCAAACAAATGTCTAACCCTGTCGTGTTATGTTCTGTCAGAACATGGCACCCAGGAAAGCTGTGAATGCTCGCAATGATGATCAACCTCCTCCTCCCCCACTGCCAAGAACTGCTGAAGAGCTGAACGTTCTACTCGAGGAAAGGATCTCCGCTGCTATCGCCCACTACGAGGCGAACCGCACTCAAGACAGTGGTGGCCCAAGCAACGCTAGACGTAATGGGAATGGAGATTCGTCTGGAGGCAATGCAGCTCAAGGTAACCTTAAGACAATGTGCTAAGCATGGAGAAATTTATGAACGGTCTTTGTTTCATTATTTCTTCGATTGCTCACATGTGAATTGGTTGAATCAATTCCAGGCTGCACTTTCAAGCAGTTCCTCGACTGCAAGCCGATGAACTATGACGGCACAGGAGGTGCAGTAGCATTTGTGCGCTGGACGGAGAAGACTGAAGCTACTTTCCGCATGAGCAAGTGTACCGCGGGTCAACAAGTCACCCTTGCTACCGGGTTGTTTGTCGATGAAGCTCTGACTTGGTGGAACCTGCAAGCCCAAACCTTGGGTGATGATGCCGCTTATGGCCTAACTTGGGCGGAACTGAAGGAAAGAATGAGAGAGAAGTACTGCTCTCGTGCGGAACTCCAAAGGCTGGAAACGGAGTTCTGGCACTTGACTATGGAAGGTGCTGACATCAATGGTTACACTCGAAGGTTCCACGATCTGTCAAGAGTGCTACCCTACATGGTGACTCCGGAATTTAAGCGTGTTGAACGCTACATTTGGGGACTGGCCCCAGAGTTTCGTGGCATGGTGACGTCGGCCAAACCACAAACAATCACTGAGGCTGTAACTCTGGCTGTCAGTCTGACTGAAGATTGTGTTCGTATGAAGAAGTTATCACTAAACCCAACAGAGAAGACCGAGACACATGCTGAGTCGTCCGGTGACAAAAAGAGAAAGCATACAAGTTTGAACCAAGCAACTCGTAACAACAAGGGTTTCAGCAAGAAGCGTGACGCTAACCCGTCCCAGGAGGCGAAGACCCATGCAACCAAAGCATACCAAGGCTCCATACCTAGATGCCAAAAATGTAGGTATCATCATGAAGGAGCTTGTCGCATTCCTATGTGCGACAAATGTGGTAAATTGGGTCATCGAACAGAAGACTGTTGGGGAAAAGGAAAGAACCGAAATGGAAACGGTGCTGGTAATAAGAATGGCAACGGGAAAGGGCAGAACCAAGGATGCTTCAAGTGTGGAAGCAATGATCATTTCATGAAGAACTGCCCAGAGAGAAACAACGCTCCGGCTCGAGCATTTGTGATTGGAGCAAGAGACGCACGCGAGGACCCTAACGTGGTCACCGGTACGTTTCTTATTAACAATCACTTTGCATCCATATTGTGACACTGGCGCCGATTATAGCTTCATGTCTGTGGAATTTAAACGCATACTCGGAATAGAATCTAGTAGATTAGAAATTCCTTATTCCATAGAACTAGCCAATGGTAAACTTGTTGAATCGGGCGAAGTTGTGAGAGGCTGCACACTAGAACTTGGTGAACGAAGATTTAGCATCGACCTCCTACCTATTCAATTGGGTAGCTTCGATGTAGTAGTCGGGATGGACTGGTTGTCCAAGAACAAAGCTGAAGTTATTTGTCATGAGAAAATCATTCGCATCCCTTTAGCGAATGGTGAAACTCTCATCGTGCATGGAGAAAAACGAGACGCACCTCTTCGAATCATCAGCTGCATGAAGGCACGGAAGTGCTTGAAGAAAGGATGTGTCGCTTTCCTAGCACACGTTATAGACAAGAAGGCTGAGGAGCCGAAACTCGAAGACATTCCTGTGGTGAAGGAATTTCCTGATGTGTTCCCTGAAGATCAGCCAGGACTACCTCCGCAACGACAAGTCGAATTCCATGTAGACTTGGTTCCAGGAGCTGCTCCTGTAGCCAAGGCACCCTATCGACTTGCGCCATCCGAAATGCAAGAATTATCTACACAGCTCCAGGAGTTGTTGGATAAAGGATTTATAAGGCCAAGCTTCTCACCCTGGGGAGCTCCAGTATTATTCGTGAAGAAGAAGGATGGATCACTGCGGATGTGTATCGATTACAGGGAACTGAACAAGCTCACAATCAAGAATCGGTATCCGTTACCGAGGATTGATGACTTATTTGATCAACTGCAAGGATCAAGCTACTATTCCAAGATCGACCTTCGATCTGGATACCATCAGCTGAGAATCCAAGAAGAAAGCATGCCAAAAACTGCATTCAGAACGCGATATGGGCACTACGAATTTCTGGTGATGCCATTCGGGCTGACGAATGCACCAGCGGTCTTCATGGATCTGATGAACCGCGTTTGCAAACCATATCTCGATAAATTCGTGATTGTATTTATCGATGATATCCTGATTTATTCGCGAACGAAAGAAGAACACGAGCAACATCTCAGAACCATCTTGGAACTACTGAAGAAAGAGAAGCTTTATGCAAAGTTCTCGAAATGCGAATTCTGGATTCGCGAAGTACAATTTCTTGGTCACGTTGTGAATGAGAAGGGCATTCATGTAGATCCGTCCAAGATAGAAGCAATAAAGAATTGGGAAGCTCCCAAGACCCCAACCGAAGTTCGACAATTTTTGGGCTTAGCGGGCTATTATCGGCGATTCATCGAGAATTTCTCAAAAATAGCTCAACCGCTAACGACCCTTACTCAGAAAGACAAGAAATACGACTGGGGTTACAAACAAGAAGAAGCCTTCCAGTTACTTAAAAACAAGATCTGCGATGCACCAATACTATCATTACCCGAAGGCACTGAAGACTTCGTGGTATACTGCGACGCCTCACGACAAGGCTTGGGTTGCGTGCTCATGCAACGCCAAAAAGTCATCGCTTACGCTTCAAGACAATTGAAGGTTCATGAAAGAAACTCCACCACTCACGACCTGGAGCTAGGTGCGGTAGTATTCGCCTTGAAGATTTGGCGACATTATTTATATGGTACTCGATGTACAATCTTCACGGATCACAAAAGCTTACAACACATATTTGATCAGAAGGAATTGAATATGCGCCAGCGACGTTGGGTCGAGCTGCTGAATGATTACGACTGTGAGATTAAGTACCATCCTGGAAGGGCAAACGTTGTAGCGGACGTGTTGAGCCGAAAAGAAAGGGTTAAGACCCTAAGGGTTCGAGCATTGGAAATGACGATTCGAACGAACCTCACTGCACGCATTCGGGATGCACAACAAGAAGCTCTTAAAGAAGAGAACCATAAAGCTGAATACCTACGGGGTATGCTGAAATACATGGTGCCAAACAAAGAGAGAGCCTTATACTTCAAGAAGCGTATTTGGGTTCCACTCTATGGTGGCCTACGAGAAGTCATCCTTAATGAAGCCCACAAATCGAGATATTCGATCCATCCAGGATCGGACAAAATGTATCAAGATTTGAAAGGATTACTACTGGTGGCCGAGACTTAAAAGCGATGTTGCTATTTATGTTGGAAAATGCCTAACCTGTGCCAAGGTTAAGGCCGAATATCAGAAACCGTCCGGCCTACTACAGCAACCAGAGATTCCCGTGTGGAAGTGGGAACAAATCTCGATGGACTTCATAACGAAATTACCCAGGACCCCGAGAGGGCACGATATGATATGGGTAATAGTTGATCGATTAACGAAGTCTGCGCACTTCCTACCGATCCGAGAAAAAGACAGCACTGGAAAGCTTGCTGAAATATACTTAAGAGAAATTATGGCACGTCATGGAGTGCCAATCTCAATCATTTCAGACAAAGATGGACGCTTTGTCTCAAGGATCTGGCAATCATTTCAGGAAGCCTTTGGATCTCAGTTAGATCTAAGCACGGCATTCCATCCACAAACTGACGGCCAGAGCGAACGGACTATACAAACGTTAGAAAATATGCTTCGCGCATGTGTCATGGATCTAGGCGGCAGCTGGGATACTCATCTACCGTTAATTAAGTTCTCCTACAATAACAGTTATCATACAAGCATAAAAGCCGAGCCGTTCGAAGCTCTGTATGGCCGCAAGTGCCGATCGCCCTTATGTTGGGCAGATGCCGGAGATAAACGTATGGTTGGTCCTGAACTTGTACAAGAGACAACCGACAAGATTGCGCAGATCTGAGAGCGCATTAAGGCAGCTCGAGATCGACAAAAGAGCTACGCTGATCCGAAAAGAAAATCAGTAGAATTCAAGGTGGGAGACAAAGTGTTGTTAAAAGTCTCACCATGGAAAGGCGTAGTCAGATTTGGAAAGCGTGGAAAGCTGAATCCACGATACATCGGACCATTCAGAATATTGAAAAGAATTGGTACCGTGGCATACAAGTTGGAGTTACCGGAAGAACTTAATGGAGTACATGATACGTTTCATGTATCCAACCTGAAGAAGAGTCCAACACAAGAAAACGTGATCATCCCGATGGATGAAGTGCATATTGATGAAGCCCTCCGATTTACAGAACAACCCGTTGAGGTTACCGACTGGAGAGTCAACAAGACCAGGAGGAGCAGTGTGAAACTTGTCAAAGTACGTTGGAGCTCTAAGCACGGACCCGAGTACACATGGGAACGTGAAGACCAGTTCAAAGAAAAGTATCCCCACCTATTCAAGAAGACTCCAGCGAGAGTTAGTTCAGCCTGAATTTCGGGACGAAATTCTTTTAACGGGGGGAGACTGTGACAACTGGCACCAAACTGGTAATTTCCGTACACTTTAATCATTATTTAATGACTGCAATTATGTGCTTAATTGTCAGCAATGTCTGAACACATGATTAAACAAGTGAATTCATGCACGTTGTATACTACAAAATATTGCTTTATGCATAAACGAGAGCGTTGCGTCAAAAATAATAGTAAACTCACCGGTAAGACACACTGTGTCAACAGAACTGCAGAAAGCAGTCAGACAATAAAATTGGAGCCTAGGTGTAGGTCCGACAACAAGAATGCATTAAAACCCAAGAGTACATACAAGGGTTAATATATATGCAATACGAAAGCAAAAATAAGCACTAAAAAGCACCCGAAACGCACTTTAAGTGCAGAAATTATATAATTCAGCAATATTTCAGCATTTAGACATATAAATATTATGCAGAAATGTCGTTTTATTATCCAGAATATTTTCCTAAGTGTTGGGAATTGAAAGGGTACAAGAAGGGTACTTAAAAGACACTAAAAAGTGTAATTTAGCACTTTAACGAATCGGTATGTAACCGAACAACCGGATATTACCCGGAACACCAAAATAATGCTAGAAGCATTGTTCCTACTTTTCTGAGCTAGTTATGGTCCCCGAACAACATAACACTCACTAAAATATCTAGTAACCATCATAACTAATTACATACTTGGTTTTGAACTATAATCTAACTAGATGATTTAAAACTTACAATTAGACCCCCCCCCCACACACCTAGCTCACGGCCACATGGCCTATTTATGAGATTCTATTTGATCTTATATAATCTTATGAAGATTGCTTAGAAGATATGGCTTGTACTAAGGGAACATAACACCCAATGGACTAAATAATGTTGGAAGAGTATAAGTATTATCCCCTAGTCTTATAACTTCATAACTCACAACACAAAACACCTTCTTCTTCCCCCCACAACCTACGGCCACACCACCATCCATACACCCTCTCACTTTCATTCATCCTACAACATTTCCAAGCTTGTTCCAAGGTGTCTCGAGCTTAATTAGGAAGGTTGCAAGCAACGGAACTTGAAGGACCTTCACCATTTGCTTTTATCCACCTCATTTGCACTCTTGAACTTCCCTAGCCTTGAGCTAGTAGTAAGTGTTCTAAAACACCTTCTTGATCTATTCTAAAGTGGTTAAAATAAACTTTGTCGGTTAAAATTTATGAACTTACAAGAGTGCATACTAAAAGTCTACATAAATGATGAATATGTTGGTTAAAAGCATAAGAGTTGTGTAAAACTTGTAAGACTTGTTTTGTGTAACTATTTAGTGCCGATCTATGTTGTGGTAGCTCGGATCATCATCTAACCCGGATTGGTCATGTTCATGAAACATGACATAGAGTATGTTCAAGTGTAAAAAGGGTTAAATGATGAAACCCTACCACACACTAATCATGAACTTGTGTAAAAACAATTTTTCTTACGAAATATTGTTCAAAATTAGTAGATCTACGGATCTACAAGTGGTATTTTTGAATAACCAAGTGTATGATGAAACCATGTTTTAAAACCGGATCTTTCATGAACTAGAGGTGTTTTTATGAACAAACAAGTGTGTGGACACTTGTGTAACAAAGGTTTTAACAAAGAAATAATTTTCGTAAAAACCGACTAGAAGTTGTGAAACTTCAAATCCTTTAAAAATAAAGTTTTTAAGAAATTAAACTTATTTTTAAAGATAACAAGACTTATTAAATGTGCTAGTAAGTTACTACACATTTTTGTAAATATTCAAGTTCATGAAATGGAGAAATTAGTGATTATTGCTGATGTGTATTGTTGTTAATTGTTGTTGATGATTGTTGACGATTTAAAAGAAAATAAACACATGTTTTGAAAACATGGGAAACCTCCATTTTTAGGGGAAACTCTGTCAAAATTTTTATAAATTTTGACACTTAGAAAAATATAAGTTTTTGAGAAACTTATCCCCTAAAAATATACCTCAAAACATTACCAAGGTTTCCCTAATTTTTGATGATAAGAAATGGTGATTTCTTCAAAAATAAAAATGGATATTATGTATATATATTTTGAGAGAAAAATATATATTATGTTATCACCAGCTTTTGTGCTAAGTGTATATAGTATGTGTTATACGTGCTAGAGTATTAAGACTTAAAAATACACTAAATACTCATGAGGAGTATAAACATAAAAATACACATACAACATACAAGATACATAATTCGGGTGCAAAGTGCAAAACACAAAAGACTTATATTTATTTTTGAGAAAATAATATAAGTAGGATACTTAGTTAAAAATATAGAATATTTTTAACACAAGAATATATACACAACAGAAAGTGACTGTACTTGTGCGACGCAAGTCTAGTGACTAACGTTAAGAAAACGCGTATAGGTTACGACGTTATTTAAGCAAATCCGGTGAAGTTTACGACGCTAGGAACGCAAAGTCGTGAGTTCATGCTCCCCCTTTTCTCTTTAACTGTTTTCAGTTTTTATAACTTCGGGGGTGAAATACATGTACAAATGTACAAAAATTTATAATTGGTATGATATAAATACAAGAAGTACACTTGGTGAGAACGAGAACCAAGTGTGACGAAATATAAGAATATGAGAAGCGCACTTGGTGAGAACGAGAACCAAGTATGAGGCGCTATGAGAAATGATAACAAGAAACGCGCTTGGTGAGAACGAGAACCAAGTAGGATGCGTTATGAGAAATAGTGTCACGAATAGGGTACAGAAGCACCATTAATCGTGTACATACTTAGACCGCAGAACAAAAGGTTAGATCTAACGGGTGCCTGGCAACCACACTCTCGATGAGGGCGAGAATCGAGTAGTGCTTTTGTGTCTCAGAATATACCAATTAAATGCCTTAGGTTTGGTGACTTCCTATGTCGTGTCACATGTTAATGGCTTTGCAACCCATTAACAATCCTGATATTTACAGGAATATTTTAATTACATGAAATTCATACCATACTAAAAATTGATGAATACTTGAGTACGTGGGGTACTCAAGAAAATGAGAATTATACTTGAGTACGTGGGGTACTCAAGAAGAAATTGAATTATACATGTGTACGTGGTGTACACATGAAACTGGATTTATATATGAAAACTTGATTTACTCACAAACTATGTTTTTATACAAAGTATACAAACGTGAAATACAAAACTGCATGAATTCACACCAACTTTATGTTGACGTTTTTCCAAAAACTCACATGTATTTCAGGTAACTAGGATGGATGTGCGCGTGGTCTTGCTTATGCTCGTGGATGTCGCTTGTGTTTAACTTTAAATAAAGTTGTAAACTTTTAAGACAATGTTTTATGCTGTCTAGCGATATAAACGCTAAACTTATGTTTTCAAATTATGGTATTTGATGTTATTTTACGAGCATGTAGCATGTTTACTCTTCGTATGCAATGAGAACCTTTCATGATCACACCTCGTGCTTCCGCCGTAGAAAGGGGTGTGACAATATTGAAGATCATTATTGGTGAAAATTCCATACCTGCCAAGTCGTTTAGGTTGACGGTGGTGGATAGTGATTTTGGTGTATTATAATGTTATACTTGTCTTTTTTTAGTTTTAACTCATGTTGAAGATCATATTTGAAGGCCAAGTCAATATTGGAGAAAGTTTCCATACATATATAACGTTACATGCCTTTTTTTAGTTTTAACGCACAATAACATGAGTGGTTTCAGAAGTTTGAAATCCTTATCGTTTTCTATAGTATTTTCAAAAATCAAATTGTTTCAACACTTTGAGAGAGTGATAAACTACTATACTTCTTGATTAACATTTATATATTTTTAAAGAACAATGTCGGTGCAAACGTGAAAGTACAATGTTGCCCCTTTCAACAGCAAAATTACAGGATTATCCTAGGTCCTTTGGTTCGCCGTCGTACATTTATAATCGCCCGTTTTGAAAACGGCGCGCAACATTTTAAGATCCGTTGTCGTCTGATTGTTTGTAAGTGGGAGAAAACCGGGAAGAGGCGGCGAAGGTGGTGGTGGACGGTGGTTATTTTAGTGCCAGTGGGTTAGGGCGATGGTGGATGTCAACTAAAAGTATGGTGTGACGGACTTCAGTTTCTCCCGAAGATTCAGGTTGTTGTGACGAGCGGCAACGGTGGTGTTAAGATTTGGTACGGGACCTAATGTCGTTGCTACACCACCACCGCTGGATCTTCACGATCTGTTTGCCGGTGTCGATTTGAATCGCGTTTGTGCAACCACGATCTACCATCATACACCACAGCTGCTACCAACAACTGCTACCGTGAACTCTTTATACATCAAAACCGAGAGGAAGCAGGCGAATGGAGTGAAGGAGGACTTCTGGAAACGCTCTAGCTCCGCCGCGGTTTGACGTGCCGGATGTCGAAAACCTAGAGTCAAGAAAAGTATGTATGTTGACCCAACGATTCTGGTAGTGGTGGTGATTGGCGGTGACGTTCAGGTGAGGAGGTGATAACAAAGAGAATGTGTTTTGTGTGAGAGAAAGGATACAAGTCTAATAATTATTTTTTTCAAACAACACTAGGCTAATAGTTATTGCAACTTGAATTTCTTGGAAACCAAAATATTGTAATATTATATAATCTACATTTATGTATCCATAACGGTGGTACAGGTTTTTGCTTTTTGAAAAAAAAAATATTTGCATTCAAATCCTAACAAACGGTTTTTAGAAAAAAAAAATATTAGTTATTGGTGTAGTTTAATGTAACACTTTTCATTAAAAAAAAATTCTTTAAATCATACGAATAATATGGGTTGTAGAGGTTGTTGCCTTTTAGAAAAAAGACCAGGGTTCAAATCATAATTTGAGTTTACTTTAGTATTTATAGGTGTAATCTAATTAGTATTTATAGGTGTAATCTAAAAGAGTAGGAGTAATGAACCTTTAATATTAAAAAAAACTTATGCAAATCATATTGATACTTTTATATATTTAGTTTTGGCATCTAAGTTTTGTATCATGTTAGGGAAAAAATAGAGTTATGTTTTGTCGATCTTTCTTAATTTATGGGATGCTCGCTGATGTGCGAGACGAGTTTAAGTAAAAGTTTTGAATATAATATTTAGAGTTTCGTGAACGTTAATGTTAATATTTTTTATGGTTTAACGTGCCGCAATGTGCGTGGTTTCATAATAGTTTGACTGAAAACAAAGAGAACTCATGTTCACCTACCATTCCTTATAAGATTATGTAGAACTATACACCGCAACGTACGAGACATTATATTTTTTATATATGCCTAACCACCTTAATGTCATTAACGTAACATGTCTAACAAAGTAAAAAACGTGTCACGTAACACTTGGGCATCACACGTTAATGTCACCATCATATCACGTGTAACGAAGTTACAAACGTAACGTTGTCGCCGCAACGCGCGGCATGGGTTAATATCTAGTTGTTCTCAAAACAAAACAAAAACTAATCTCAATTCTCAAAGGCGGGGGCGAATCTATTGCCAAAGAGGGGGTTCCCAGGAACCCGTTCGATTTGTAATTTATAGTGTAAAGTCATACAGAAAGTACTGAAGGAACCCTTAACTATTTTGTAGGGGAACCTTTAACCAAATGTGTGTAGTAGTCCACTGGTAAAGTGCATGGTGATCTGGTAGAGGTCCTGAGTTCGATTCATGGGGAATTAGGTATTATCACTTTTTGCCTTTGCAGTTTAGACGTCTAGCAGTCTAGGTATAGGATATGGAAATGGAATCTAAAAGTATGGAATTATAGTTAGTGAACAAACATGATAATAGCCCCACTAAAAGTATGGAATTATAGTTTAGAGAGTGAATTGCAAGGATTGTCCTTTATCTTTATACCCATTTGCAAGCGGTGTCCTTTATGTTTAAAATTTACGAGTTTTGTACTTTTTGTTTCAAAATCTTGCACTGTATGTCCTTTAACCCCAACCCAGTTAATTTTTCTGTTAAATTTGATCATATGCCTTGCACATGAGGGTATTTTTGTCATTTAACCTTTAAAATGACTAATTATGTTAATAACTTCAAAAAAAAACAAAAGCTTTAAAACCATCTTCCACCACCGTCCATAAACCATCTACCACCACCATCAAGCCCACCACCACCACTTACCAGTACCACCACCTCCCAACCGTAACCCACCAGCAACAACTAACAATAAAACTCATCCATCTCTCTCTCTCTCTCCTAAACCCCAGAAAGAGTTCCTCTATCAACATCCATGCTCACTTTGACCCTGTTTCAGATTTCATTTTGCAACAACCCCAATTCAATCAATACCCAAATTACAACAATTTTTCAAAAATCAATCAAATTGGGAATAAAAAACATACCTTTAGAAGATGGGTTGGTATCTTTTTTGGTCCCGTTATCTTCGTAATCGTCTTCCTGGTGTCCTTTGCTCGATTTCATCTTCCCTGTTGTTGATAAAGATTTCATGAATTTCAAAGAATTGAAGACAAATTGATGCGATTGGATCTGAAGAGAAATCTTACACGATGAGATTCGAAGATCTGAGAATTATGGGTAAACGCCGGCTGGGAACGGTGGCCACCGTGACAACAACTTCTTCTTCACGGGGTTGCGAGAAAGCCTCTTTTCACGTGCTTCTCATGAGCCGTCTTGACACTGTTTGTAAGTCACGAATATGGGGTTGGGGTTCCGTCAGATCAACGGCGGAGATGAAAGCGGCGGCGTAGATGAGGTGGTTCTGGTTGGGTGGTCGCTTGGAGATGGTGGTGTATGGCGTTTTGATTGTGACGAAGGGTGGAGGTGCACATCAGCGGCAGTGTGGGGATGATGGTGGTGGAGTCATGATTGTGTGATGTTGAAATCATGTAAATGACTCATCTATTCCTCGGTGTTTTGCGAAGAAGTAAAGCAGCAGAGCGTGTGTGATCATGTGTGTTGTGGGATGATGAACCTGGTGTGGGGATGGTGGTGGTGGAGTCATGATTGGCGGTGGAGGAGAGGCAGAGAAAGAAAGAGAGAGAGAGAGAGGCAGATGTTGTTTATATACACATATACATATATTCTATTAATTAAATTTCTTAAATAAATCGGTAAAAAGACTAAATTACCCTTGTGTGAAATGATTTAACAGAAAAAATTAACTGTGTTAGGGTTAAAGGACATACAGTGCAAGATTTTGAAACAAAAAGTACAAAACTCGTCAATTTTAAACATAAAGGACACATAAAGGACACCGCCTGCAAATGGGTATAAAGATAAAGGACAATCCTTGCAATTTACTCTAGTTTAGACGTCTAGACGTCTAGAATTTGTTGGTTTTCATGAACCGAATGGATGTTTGAGGTTTGAAATATTTATTTCGTAGTATGATTAGGTTACAGTTTGCATCTTTTTGACTAGCATGATTTGGTTATAATTTGCATCTGTTTTATTAGTCAAATTGATTACTTTCTTTTTGGGATCAAGTTTAGTGATCAGTTCTTTTGTTGTATAATTTGTTCAAATAGGAAAAATTACTAAAATCTTAATTAAATGACCGTAGAGCTTTTGAGATGGTTGTGTGTGACACTTTTTATCAATATGTTTTGGACTCATGCTACAGGTTTTGAAGGTTCTTTCTGGTTCTCCATCAGCATATTCTGCTAATTAATTTAAAGTCCAAACTGTTAACTCCACCATCCCTTTTTGGATCTTCCATTTATATTACGTGTTTTTAAGCGATGTTTTTTCGTTATTGTATCGTATTTTTATTATATGATGAACGTTACCCGACCCGAACCGTCGAACCATCCCGAATTTTTTTTATTCGGACACATGAGATTGGAACATTTAAAAAAATGAACCCCTTGGAAAAAATTCCTGCATCCGCCGCTGCTCAAAGGAACCTCACACCTCTCATGCCGCATGCGTTGCCAGCCTTCTGTGTAACCACTCAGTCATTCAATAAAATCCAAGGGGGACAACTTGGGTGAGGGGGGATGTAGGGTGGTTGTGTGATGTGTAGGTTAGTTTTTATTAAAATCTGATTTCACTACTAGAAAACAGACTCTTAATGACACATATATAATGACACACGCTAATTTTATGACATTCAAAAGCGTGTCACGTAAAAAATGTTATCGTTTGTAAAATCCAACATTTTATCACATCTTTTTGTGTGTCATCGTTTAAATGTCATTTTTAATAAAAATAAAATCCATAAAAATATGCATGTTATCTTATTATTTTTAATTATTAAATGATCTGAAGGTATGTCCGCTAATTTAATTATAACTAGTGAGTTTCCCTAGCTCTTCGCGGCGGGAATTCAGTCGGTATCAGCTCGGTTCGTTATGATACCAACGCTCGTTATAGTAATTGAAAGAGAAAACATTAAGAAAAAAAACATTACATCGATCAGAAACAAATATCAATACCGAGTTTTTTCAGTTGATATCGGTTCAGTTCGTTTGCATTCTATGTTTATTTTATTTCAACATTATGTTATATATTTTTTTCGAAAACAAATATCATGCCGCTATTGTACCAAACCGAGTGAACAACATCTGTATCGGTACCCGTATTTATCTTTGTTGTTTCTGCTTTCTATAAACTGATAACATATCGCTACCATACCGTATCGAACTGAACCGAACAACCTCGTACCGGTATGTATCATTTTTATGAGAAAAAAAATACACGTTTACAATCAATTAAAGTAATAAGAAAACAATAAAATTT
This sequence comes from Helianthus tuberosus, assembly GCA_030545235.1. NCBI lineage: Eukaryota > Viridiplantae > Streptophyta > Magnoliopsida > Asterales > Asteraceae > Helianthus > Helianthus tuberosus. The sequence goes on along the minus strand of CM060408.1, from coordinate 65,908,959 downwards.
TCTGCTTTCGATAAACTCATAACATATCGCTATAAACCGTATCGAATTGAATCGAACAACATCCTATCGGTATGTATTCATTTTGATGAGAAAAAAAATATACGTTTACAATCAATCAAAGTAAAAATATACGGTATGTTAATCGTTGATACACATGTGTACACTTGTTTGGTTTAATTAATTTCATAATTTTATATAAATCTGCTCGTGTGCATGCATAGTATACTATATGCTGTTAATATACACATATGTAACAATTTCTGAATATAATATACAGATGTATAAAATCCTGTACACATGTGTATAAACTAATAATCGTGTATTTTGTATGAATTGATAGTTTGAGAGATTGTACACATGTGTAGAAACTAACATCTGTATATCTTGTATAAACTGATACTAACGATACTATACATATGTGTATAAACTAATAGTTGTGTATCTTGTATAAATGGAAACTAGCGAGATTTTAGAGATTTTTGATTATATTTTTTAAACAATGCAATTTACAAATGACAAAAATACCCTCATGTCATTTATTTTAAAGGGAACTTATAACATTATAATTACAATCTTGTCATTGATAAAAAAAACTCTAGATCTTCTAAATGAATCGCCAGGATTTGTGCACTTAGTACACAAATAAACTATTGTTCACTCTAGAACCGCACCCTTGATTGTGAACACTAGTGAACTAATCCTAGCTCTTGATTATCAATACACAAGTGTAAATCAATGGCTAGGATTTGATGATGAAAATACACTAGTGTATTTTACGATTTGATGATCTAAATCAATGGTCATGGTTTGTTCACTCAGTTCACAAATACACTAGTGTTCACTCTAGAACCCCACCATATATATACACATCAATTGTTACCCTAAAATGTTGGTCAAACTTCCTAGTATTATAAAATAATTTTTTAACAAAGAAGTTATATAATAATACAAATAATATTATAATTTTAATTTATAATATACCACTTCCGCACAAATCTTATAAAAAAACGATTAAACTTATCAAACGAAAAAAAATTAAATACTATCATAATTTGTTAAACATTTGATATAACCATTAACAATACATATATTCAACCATGTGATAAGATTATAATATTATTAAATTTATTAACGTTATTATACATTTTTATAAGATTATAGTATATATTACCTCAACCTATATGATAAAATTCATGAGTTATGAACGTATAAGATTATATTATAATATTTTTATAAATTTTAACCGTGTGATAACAATGATATAGAAGTTTACATTTTTTTATACTTAACCTATGTAATACACAAGTTTATATATAACACCTATAAATTAAAATTATAGTCAATCTATTTTTTTTATTTAAATCGTGTAAGAGCATTCACATCCCTTCCACCAAATTGTGTGAGAGATGTTTTTATTTTATGAAAAGTGGTTGTAAGTGATAGTGAGTAGAACAGAGAGAAAATGTTACTATTCATCTGTAAATTTGAGGGGACACCCTTCACCCATTATCTGTACTATATTAAAATGCATAAGGGAGAGACATTTTAAGATACCCAAAAAAATTAGAACTATTTCCTTCTTAATTTATAAATACACCCCTAAAATAAGGGTAAATTGGTCTTTTAAATAATAATTATATTTTAGCCCCCATCTTATTACACTTAAAACTTTGAGTCTAAACATAAAAGTAACACTTTTTCTCTCCATAAACAAACTTATAATTCTTTTTATGTATTCTTGTCATATCTTATAAAATATAATGTTTTAAAAAAAGTCCAAAAATACCGTGAGAGCTACTCCTTTTTGTCGACGCTTCTATAGGTGTCTTCTTAGTATTGACGTGTGGATTAAAAGGTACAAGTAGATGATGCCTTAATGTACAAGTGATTAAAACCCAACGTACTTAGTCATTATCCCATAATGTTTAATAGCTATGTAATGTCAAGTGATTAAATACTGTCAATTTAATCGTTTCATCTAAATTACACTTTAATCCCTCATCTTTAACAAAACTATAGATAGTTAGTTAATAGGTATACTTTATCCCTTTATAAAAAACTACCCTCGTGATTTTTAAACCGTCATAACATTTTGGTACGTTAATGTTTTTTTAAGTTACACCATACAAAAGAGTATTTTATTCCCTTTAATTTGAGTATAGTACTGCTATAGTTTTTTTAATTAAAAAAATTGATATGTTACGTGATTAACAATATCTAAGGGTGAATAATAAATGAATCTTTAACCGAACCGAAAACAACCAAAAAATGAATTACCTAAAAAATATTTAACCCGAAACCTAAATTAACCAAAATCAATTATCGATTTTCTTGTACCCTCATTTAACCAAAATTAACTCAATTGAACCAATATATTTCTAGTTTTTATACCTTCAGTTCATGTATTTCATATTTATACCCTCATTTTATGTATTTATACGTTCATTTCATGTACATTTACCTCCATTTCATGTATTTATATCTAAATTTCATGCATTTATAAACAAAAATTTTAGCCCAAGTTTGGTTTTGGCTATTAATTGAAATTAGACGAATCAAACAAATAACCGTCAATCTACCTGAATAAACTAAATCCATTAACTAAAAACAGTTTGGTTAATAAAATAGACTAATCAATGACCTTGATTTCAGTTGAGGATAATATTCTAACCAACCGAACAATGCACACCATGGCAATGTTTGTGTTTACCGCTGCATCGTGCACGCACCTATCGGTTATTAACCAAAATCGGTTATCGATGAGCCATAACTGAATTGTTAACCTAAACCAAACCAAAACAAACGAAACCGAACCCAAATCAACAAAAAACTGAATTATCTGAAAATTGAAAACCGAATAAACCAAAAACCGGTTATCAATTTTTTTGTACTCTTGTTTAACCAAAATTAGTTGAACCGGACCGAATCATTGATATTTTCATATACTGCTAGCTTTCATACTTCCAGTTCATATATTTCATATTTTATAGAGTAAATTACAAGTTTTGTCCTTTATATATACACCAAATTGCAGGCGGTGTCCTTTACCTTTAAAATTGAGTTTTGTACTTAATGTTTCAAAATCTTGCACGTTACGTCCTTGGCCCTAACCAAGTTAACTTTTCTTGTTAAATCTGGTCACTCAAGGGTATTTTAGTCTTTTTACCTATTTAATTAATATTATTTAATAAAAAACAATATATATATATATAGCCGAACCGACCAAATCATGCACAACACAATGAAATGGATTACCCGATTACTTCACTTTTGATGCTACAATAAATATTATATGAGTAAGAAAAATACAAAAAATAAGTATAGTAATGCTTCCGCAATATCGCACAGGCATTCTGCTAGTAATTTTTTAATATGTTTTGAAAGTGATTGTGAATGAAAAAGAGAGAAAATATAATATGATAAAAGTATTAAAAAGTATTAATTAATTGAAAATAATAGAAAAAATACTGTAATTTTTAGTGTATATAAGGTAAAAATGAGAGACTAAATGTGAATACTTTAATACATGGCTTTCTAAGCTAGTAAAGAATATTTAAAGAAAAACCTCACACTAGATATACCCTAAGGACCAGTTAAAAAAAAAAAACCATACACTAAGGACCAGTCTTGCAATTAACAATTAGGATATATTCCAAATCACCTAAGACCATGTGTAGTGGTAATGTGTTATAATGCCCCCATCATGGGGCATTATCCGACACGTGGCATCCCAGTCAGCGATGGGACATTATAGCAAAAGTGGCGTAGTGTGAATAATGCCCCTTCAAATCATTAAACAAAAAAAAAAAAAAAAAAAAAAAAAACAAAGAGATGGATGTTGATTGGCTGGTCAAAGTTGCATGGGGGTTCTCCAAAGTTGTCAGACACATGTGCCAAATTGATTGGTTAAACAAACATCTCCTCCAACTTGAATCAGCGTTGTTATTAAAACGCCAAACTTCACTTTTTTGATTTTTTTTTAAATAACGCCCCATGTAATATGTAATGGTAGTAGGGGCGTTTTGGGGCGTTATTTTTCAATTTTTTTTAAAAATCACGCCCCACTACTACGGATGGTCTAACAAAACTTTGATATGGATACCCTAATTTCCTTACGCCGTTTCTCCCGATGTTTCAGATCCAACGATGGATAATTCAGCATCATCTGTTTCTTCGGTCCGTTCTTGTGAGTCGGATCCATGTTTCTCAGAGATATCGAGATGTTGTTGGTATGTATTCTCTGTTATAATCAATCCGATTTTGGCATGATATTTAATCAGTTGATTGCTGCTCGCAAATCTTATATTTAATAAGAAATTTGAATTCATGCTATAGCTGTCGTTTCATGATTCATTTATCATTTTATTGTGATTTGATCCAAAAAGAGTACCTTATACATTTCTAATTCAGATCTGAAGAATAAAATGGGGTATTTTTGTACCTTAAATTACAGATCTGGATGTTGGTCTCTTTTCTTTGTGTTTTTTATATCAAATTTTTTTCTTGTTGGTAAATAAACATAATAAATAAATATTTCAATTTTACTTTTTTGTGTTTTATGAAAAATACATGGTGTATCAAAGAGCAAGAACTGGAATTGAAACCAACAATGATAACATTTTATTGTGTTTCATATCATGAACAATCTATCGATTTTGACAGGTTATCTAACTATAGCTTGCGTATCTATTTAACTGTGTTGCAATTTAATCGCACTTTATAAGTAAATTAGATTACACACTTTAATTTTTAAGGCTATTAGAAAAAAGCTCGCTCGACATGACCTGGTTTGAAATGGTGCTGAGCTAGTTCGACTTGGTTTGAAAGAGTTCGGCTTGGTTAGTAACAAGCCAGACTGGCTCGGTTTGGCTTGCTCGTTAGCTCGGCTCGGTTTGTCTCGGATTAATTTACCTTTAATATATTTTATTTTCATCCAGTTACTCCCATTCTTCATAACTATTTCTCTCTTTAGCATGATTCAGCGTCGTCAATTCAGAACAACCCACTATGGATTTTCCATTCTCAATGCTCTACAAAGTGGAAAAACCCATATGAAAATTCAAACCATAACCCAATTCATTTTCATGGAAATAATTTGGATGGGGTAAAGTCATCCAACAGGATGATCACCGAATACATCCGTCAAGGCGATCTTAATTCAGCATATAATGTATTTAAAAACATGTCAATTAGGACTACTATTACGTACAATTCACTGTTAACAGGATATGCCAAAACAGCAGGAAGAGTTCAAGATGCCCGCCAACTGTTTGATAAAATTCCTGAACCAGATATTGTGTCTTATAACACAATGTTGAATTGTTACATGCGTAACTGCGGGATCAAGGCTGCCCAGGCCTTTTTTGACCAAATGTTGGTTAGAGATACGGTGTCTTGGAACACGATGCTATCATAACTGTTTATGTCAAAATGGGATGATGGATGATGCACATCAACTGTTTGATGAAATGCCTGAGAGAAATAATGTGTCGTGGAATGTTATGATTTCGGGGTATGCTGCTACGGGTGATTTAGTGGTTGCTGAAAAGTTGTTTAGGAATGCTCCTGTTAAATGTGTGGTTGCGTGGACTGCTATGGTTACGGGTTACATGAAGTCTAGAAAGGTTGATTTGGCGGAGAAGATGTTTGACGAAATGCCTGAGAGAAATCTTGTGACGTGGAATACGATGGTGTCGGGTTATGTGGATAATGGACGAGCGGAAGATGGTTTGAAACTTTTTAGAACAATGGTTGAAACCGGGGTTAAGCCCAATTCATCGACCATAAGCAGTGTTTTACTGGGTTGTAGTAATCTTTCTTCGCTAAAACTAGGTAAGCAAGTGCACCAATTCATAAATAAATCTCCACTTTCTTTACACACCATGGTGAATACGTCTTTAATCAGTATGTACAGCAAGTGCAGTGACTTGGAGACCGCATGGAAGTTGTTTCGTGAAACTTTACATAAAGATATCGTCACATGGAACGCTATGATTTCAGGATATGCTCAACATGGTGAAGGCGAAAAAGCTCTTTTGTTATTCGATACTATGAAAAAAGAAGTTAAACCCGATTGGATCACTTTCATAGGAGTTCTATCAGCTTGCAACCACGCTGGATTGGTCAGTCGTGGGATTCAATACTTTGATTCGATGCAGAGAGACTACAAAATCGAACCCAAACCCGATCACTTCACTTGTATGGTTGACCTTCTTGGTCGAGCCGGTAAGCTTGTCGAGGCTTTAAATTTAATAAAAGCTATGCCTTTTAAGCCCCACCCGGCTATATACGGGACCCTTTTAGGTGCTTGTAGGGTCCACAAGAATTTAGAGCTAGCTGAATACGCAGCTAGAAATTTGCTTGAGGGTGACCCGTCAAGTGCGGCTGGTTACGTTCAACTCGCTAACGTCTACGCAGCCATGAGGAAATGGGATGGTGTATCTAAAGTTAGAAGATCAATGAAAGAGAATAAAGTCGTTAAATATCCGGGGTATAGTTGGATTGAAGTAATGAATCGTGTGCATGAGTTTCGATCAGGTGATAGAATCCACCCTGAACTGGTGTTGATTCATGAAAAACTGAACGAATTGGAGACGAAGATGAAAGTGGCTGGGTATATTCCTGTTCTTGAATTTGCGTTACATGATGTCGGTGATCACCAAAAGGAGAAGTTATTGTTATGGCATAGTGAGAAACTGGCGATTGCATATGGTTTGATTAAAATGCCACGAGGGGTTCCGATTAGGGTTTTCAAGAACTTAAGGGTGTGTGGGGATTGCCATGAGGCCACGAAGTTTATATCTAAAATAGAGAAAAGGGAAATCATTGTGAGAGATAATTCGCGCTTTCATCATTTTAAGGAAGGGAAATGCTCTTGTGGTGATTATTGGTGACCTTGAGGTCCATAATTGCAGCGAGATGATCATATACAACTAAGACAAATGAACCGTCCAAACCGAAACAAGTCGTCCGGTTTGAGATCCAAATGTTCATATACTCTGGACATATTTCGGCCAGTTGTCTTTTAAACTAATTCTATGGTTTGACCTGCGTTGACCTGTTAGAGACAAAATATAACCCACATTAGCAAATGGGTCGAAGTATACTTTGAAGAACCTAATTTGACCCTAAAGGTCAACTCAGGATAAAATCAAGCCATTTTCCAAGGTATGAGTTGACATATGTGTGATTTCCACTGACACATGCATTATTTTGCGTATTACTATTATTATTATTGTTGTTGTTATATAAGGGATTAAGAGTATTATTATATTCTGAGAAATAACACTGTGTGCAGTGTCCTCTTTTATATAAAGACATCACTTTCTGGATCAGTTATTCATTCACTGAAAACAATCTTTGCAAAATTGTCTGAGGCGTTGCCGGTGATCTTGCTGAGGAGGTATAAATCATCAGATTGCTATAATACTGATTTATCAATTGGTTTCTGCTGTTTGATAGATCATCCAAAACTGTTATTTATTTATATTACATCTTACTACGAAAACAACACCCTCCAGGCACAACTGATTGACAACCTTACCATCAAGACCAGCCATTGCTATAGAATCACATATCACGTTCTCTCACATATCAGGTAGATTATATCTTCTTCTTCTTCTTCTTCTTCTTCTTCTTCTTCTTCTTCTTCTTCTTCTTCTTCTTCTTCTTCTTCTTCTTCTTCTTCTTCTTCTTCTTCTTCTTCCTCCTCCTCCTCCTCCTCTCCTCCTCCTCCTCCTCCTCCTCCTCCCCTCCTCCTCCTCCTCCTCCTCCTCCTCCTCCTCCTCCTCCTCCTCCTCCTCCTCCTCCTCCCCCCCCTCCTCCTCCTCCTCCTCCTCCTCCTCCTCCTCCTCCTCCTCCTCCTCCTCCTCCTCCTCCTCCTCCTCCTCCTCCTCCTCCTCCTCCTCCTCCTCCTCCTCCTCCTCCTCCTCCTCCTCCTCCTCCTCCTCCTCCTCCTCCTCCTCCTCCTCCTCCTCCTCCTCCTCCTCCTCCTCCTCCTCCTCCTCCTCTCCTCCTCCTCCTCCTCCTCCTCCTCCTCCTCCTCCTCCTCCTCCTCCTCCTCCTCCTCCTCCTCCTCCTCCTCCTCCTCCTCCTCCTCCTCCTCTCTCCTCCTCTCTTCTTCTTCTTCTTCTTCTTCTTCTTCTTCTTCTTCTTCTTCTTCTTCTTCTTCTTCTTTTTTAATCAAAAGCAAATTTCAGTTTTCATTTTTAAATCCACAATTTGATGGATGGATGTTGATGCAGTGGAATGTTTGAGATCAGGTGCAAAGGCAGATGAAGGTTGAACCAAGATGAGCTGGTCATAGGTAAGGTTGTATTTTTCATGCATTTAAATCTTTTTTTTTTTCTTCATAAATTGTAAGTTTGTATACATTTTGTTGATTGTAACTGTTCAAATTTTGGAGATAAAATACTAAATACATTTTTATTTATTCATGTTATCTGTCCAAGAATGTATACAATCAGTCGGTACAAATCTTGTTATACACCAGCAAGTCCCTCCTTGCTTTCATGACTGTATTGCAACAAGCCAACATACCTTATGATCCTCGGCGAGAGGTTACTTGTCCCTACCCCTCGATTAGTGTTTTGAAGATTCGACTGGGTTCAATTATTTTCGAATTTTGTTAATGAGAGGTTGTTTAATATTGTTATAAATTCTAAGATAGGGATTAAGTATGCTTGTTTTCCAAGTATACATCATTATTAGAGTAGTTGATACTTGTTTATACACGTGTATAGGTGTTTTTAATACAAAATCAATTTTAAGTAGAGAACCATATAATGCATTTGTGTGTTATGTTGACCAAGTATAATAGGAGTCGGGAGAGAAAAAGCGAGTGGGTAAGTTGTTGCATAACCGTTTTATATATCAAAGCAAAAACAAATTAATGAAATCAACAGATATTTGGCCATTTTGCCCCTGAGGAAAAGGACAAATATCAGCTGATTTCATTTTTGGACAAAAATGACAATAAAAGTGAAACCACATGGACCCAGATTTAAAAGGTTTGAGTTTTGGACTAAAGTTGCAAAAGTGACCAAACCTCAGGGATCAAAATGGCAGTTTACTCTAATTTTTTTTTTACGGTTTTTACACTGTTCTACTCAAAATTAGTTTGTATCAAGTATGCTCATGTACATGATACATAGATACAAAATTATCAATCCTAAAGAATACAATTACAGGAATTTATGATTGTAAACTATGAAAACATAGGGTTGGCAGAAAGCTTTTCGCCTAACAAAAAGTTAATTATTGTTCTTCTAATATTTACGATCCATATTTGCTTTTATCATTTAATGTAACCTTTTTACTTGAAAAGAAAATATATATATATATATATATATATATATATTCTCGCTGAATCAGAGATCTTACAAATTCACTAGATGATCATATACATATAATTTAAAAAAAAAGTTAAAAAGATATATGTATAATATGAAACATTTTTTTCCTATGAATTTATATAGTTACGTATGTATAATATGAAACTATTTTTTATATATTCATAATTCATATTCATAAAATTAATAACTAGAGTTATGCGCCGCCCGCGTTGCGGGGCGCTAAACTAAATATTTCTTAGTTTAACACGATATAAAAAAAGATGCATCGAGTTAACCAAATAAAGAAAAAACACTATGATAGTTATGATAAAAAAAATAACTAAAACGATAGCAAACGTGTAATTTAGAGTTGGGGGCAAAACAATAATTTGCCAGGACCAATTAGCGAGTGCTAGGCAGCTGTTTGGCACGAATAAAAACTAAATTGTGTAAACCAAGTAAAATAAAACACTACCATAGTTTTGCCCAAAAAAACTATGGCAACATTGCAATTTTTATCTTGGGTAAAATCGTAATTTTAAAATAGAGGTAAAATAATATTTTGAACAGAGGGCAAAACCATTTTTTTATTTTGAATTAGGGGCAAAATGGTAATATTTTTATTGAGGGCAAAATCGTAATTTTTAGCTGAGAGCAAAAAAAAATTTTTATTTTGATCTGATGGCGAAATTGTAATTTTAAACTGGGAACCAAATTGTAAGTTGGCAGGATTGTAGCGGTGGGCAAAAGTATAATTTTTTTTAACCAAAGCAAAATCGTAAATTTAAGCTGTGGGCAAAGCATAAATTTAGTTTCTAACTGGGGGCAAGATCGTAATTTTAAATAGGGGATACAATCGTAATTTGGCAGGGGCAAGATTGTTATTTTAAACAGGAGATAAAATCGTAATTTGGCAGGACCTATAAATAACTATTTTATGAAAAAAAAAAGAAACAAAAGTTGGCCGTCACTTTTGGCCAACCAACAAACACAACTATTCCCGCCGACATTACAAACTTATGTTTGTATGTATTGTAAATGTAAATGTAAATATATGAGAACAGAATAAATAAAAACAAAAACTGAACTACTAAATGAATAGATAAATAATATTTGAAACGAAAAAGGGACTTTTTTTTAAAGTATCAAACATATTGTAAATGATACGTTACGTAGTGCAATAATAAAAAGAAATTATGGTAATATTAAATGATAGAAAAGTATACATGATTAAATAGTAGGCATTAACAAAAAAATAACCAAAAGCTTCAGAACTATTGTAAGGTGTTGTATCGTAAGGCCGGTGGATGTGGAGGGCGTCACCCCTGCCACCTTACCAACGATAGCGTCGGTGAGGGGCCACCGTCCATACCCACCGATTTAAGAGGGGGCACCATGGTGGTTTCGCTAACATGGTAAGGAAGAAGATTTGGCAGGATCGAGGGGTGATTGGTTGCAGGTGGGGGTGCTATAGTTTGAAGGGGGACTTTATCTCACACTCTGCAAGTTAAGAGAAGATGTGATAAAGGCCCCTGGCTGACGTGGCGCGCTAAGGGCTTTATCCCACACCCCATAGCCTAAGTGGTGCGGGTTCTAATTATCTAACATACATCGTTCTAAAATTTAGAATTAGATTTAGTGGATAAAAGTAGGGCCGTCAATTATTGACACGACCCGTCAACCTGATTCAAACCTGACACGAAGAAAAAAGGGTTGGGTCGACAAACACGACCTGTTTTTTTTTTTCGTATTAAAAAAAGATCGGGTTCGGGTTGACCCGTTTAACCATTTAGAAAAAAAATTATATTTTACTTTTTGTTTTTTCCGTTTTTCTTTTACATGATAGTCATAATAGCGTTACTTTTAACACATTATATTTTTTTACTTGTCACACTCATACTCAACATTAAACATGTTACCGATAATCCGTTTAAAACCCAACAACTCGCTTATAAATCGTCAACTTGTATGCCTCATTTAAAAATACGGGTTAAAGAGGTCGGCCGGTCGGCTTCAGGTTGACCCGAATTTACATGCGTGCGGGTTACGATTGAAATCTTTAACCCAAATAATAATAATAATAATACAGCTCGGGTTCGGGTTAAACATTTCAACCCGTCAACCCAACAAAATTTCAAAGTAATAAAGTTTTTTTTTTTGGTGAGAAAAGGGAATGGTTTTAAGGCAGTCTTTGGTTCTACTTTCATCTTCGAAAATTTCAAAGTTTTTGGAGGGACAATACCAAGGACGACGCAGCACACCACCGTGAATCTCCACCAATGTCATTCACCACCACCACCAGATCTTCTTCAAGATCCTCCACCTCCCCCTTCCGCTCCCGAAAGTCATCGGGCCCACCACCTGACACCACTCGCCGGACCACGAAACCCCAGGCAACTAAACCCTCTCAACCTCCTCCACTTTCTTCTTCTTCTTCGTCTTCTTCACACAAAGTTAAAGAAAATGTCACTGTCACCGTCAGGCTTTGTCCCCTAAAGTAAGTTTGTTGTTTCACTTGAATTAGATTAGATGGGTTTGTTTTTTTTATGCTTAAAATTAAAAGTAAAAGTGTGTGATCATCTGTGACAGTTCAAGGGAGATTGGGAAAGGGGATGAGGTGGCATGGTTTGCTGATGGAGATTATTCCATTCAGAATGAGTTTAATCCCGCCTTTGCTTATGGATTCGGTATAGTTTATACTTATAGTTATATCCTTATTTTTATTTCTACTACAAAATCCCCCTTTTGCCTTCTAGTTATTTCTTTCAGAAAGTTGAAAGCTTTTTGGTTTCTTGATTTTTAACATTTTTACTCATAGTTGTCAATAGCCAGCGTAGCGTAGAGGTCTAGGCTCACTATTAGCGCGCTACATAGCGTAGAGGTCTAGGCTCACTATTAGGGTTGTAGCGATAATGGCGACAATTTATTTTTATTTTTTGTTTTTTTTAATATAACTAGCAATTAAGTCTAGCTATAAAATAGCTGGATTTTAGGTTTTTGTTAAATATACATGTAAAATAGCATATATACCCAGGTATTTTGATATAATATACATATAAAATTTTAATTTTTTTTTCTAGTGTATCGCTATTTATAAAATAGCTGTCCGCTATTAATAGCTATTCGCTGTGTAGCATGTAGGTAGCTTATCGCTATGGATTCGGTATAGTTTATACTTTATAGTTGTATTTCCAATTTTGGTTTCTACTACAAGCCCCTTTTTTGTAGGTTTTGTGAAACAAGAGAATGCTGATTTTTTTTTTATGTTTTCTTAGCTAATTGTGGTGGCTTTTGTTAGAAAGTTGAGAGCTTTTTGGTTTCTTGATTTTTGATGGTGTATAACTGCAGATAGAGTGTTTGGGCCTGCAACGACTACCAGGCAAGTTTATGATGTTGCGGCTCATCATGTTGTGAATGGCGCTATGGAGGGGGTAAATGGTAAGTGTTCTTTTTCTTTTTTGGAAATGTTTTAGATGAGACATATATTATATGTTAGCACTTTTATAGGAACAAACGTATCCAACACTTCATTATCTTGGTGTTAAAATGTCCGCATTAGGAAAGCATAATCTGCAGCAATGCAATGCGATTCTTTGATGCGCTTTGGATCAATGGGCAAAGTATTGGAAGATATTGGGTCTCCTTTAAGACCCCTGCAGGATTACCTTCACAAACATGGTTTGAAACTTGCATGCAATATTTGCTAATGCTTATATTACTATAATACATTGTTTAAGCATATGTGACTAACAAATGTTTTGGCTTATGTTTGACAGGTACAATGTACCTAGATCTTTCCTTAAACCGACTGCAAATCTACTAGTTTTGTTCGAGGAAGAATATGCAAACCCGTTAAACATTTCACTAGATACTGTTTCCATCGACAAAGTTTGTGGGCATGTATCGGATTCACATCCTCCTAGGGTAAATTCAAGGGAAGTATCCGGTCACTATCAATGGAGACCGACGCCTAGAGTTCGCCTGCGGTGTCCTAAAAAACAAATTATCTCGAAGATTGTATTTGCAAGTCATGGTAACCCTTCAGGCGACTGCGAAAACTACTCCATTGGAAAATGTCATTCGTCTAATTCTTAACAAGTCGTTGAAAAGGTGAGCTAGCTTATCTTGAATTAAATCCAACACGCTGATCATTTACATTGTAGAACGAATACAACTCCCTTTGTTTGGGGTGTTTTAGTCATTATACGACTACAACACCATTGTAGAATGACTATAACACTTGTTGTTATGGTCTATGACTACAACACCTTTTGTTTAGGGTGTTGTACTCATAACTTTTGCAACCATATGTTGTTGCAGTCATATAGTCTACGACTACAACACCTTTGTAGAATGACTATAACACCTGTTGTTGTAGTCATTCTACAAAGTACAAAGTAAATAACTCGTAACTTTTGCAACCATATGTTTAAAGTTGACTTGTATTTAACACCTTTGATATTTCAGGCTTGTTTGGGAAGAAGGCAATGTTCGGTTTCTCATACGCCAGAATCTTTTGGTGAAGACCCGTGTCCAGGCACACCTAAAACACTTTTAGTGGATGCGCGATGTGAATAAGAAGTAGTTTACTTCGTTTGCACACAAAATAGGAAGTAATAAACGCACAACAAGCGATATAAGTTACATGCTAATTAACATACTCAAATTCATTTATTGTATATGTTCATTTTGAATGTACATTGATCATAAACTCGTATACAACTAAAGCAATGAGAATGCCAACTACATGGTTTGGTTTTACTAAACAAAATTCGCGTCATTGTTGTCTAAATTTGGAGTCTAATATATGTTCCTCTCTCGTGGTTTTTGAAAACAAGCCCCAAGTTTATTTGTAAGTTGGCATCAACCGAAAATGCGCAACCTTTTTAATTGTAATTAACGACTGTTAATATGCAATTAAACTGCTTTAGTAGACGCTAAAGAAATCGATATAGAAACTCATTTTTTAGTTTCGGTTATGCCCCACAATAACCTTAGTTTTTACAAGAACAATGGATCTCCAATCCTCTAGGGTGGGTTTTCCTGTGTATTAACCTCTTTCTCGGGCTTTAGTCGCATTCCACAATTTGGATGTCGGATCGAAAACATTATTATTGACTTCGTCAAGTCGTTAAAGATAATTTGCAACTGAGATTTGTTGTTATGATATGTTCTTAACTCAAACATTATTCTTGCATAATGTCACCTCTTAAGACTATAACCTCAAATCTCAACATGTATTTACTTATTAAATGGCTTTTCCACACATTTCATGTAATTTGATCATTGTTGTGATACTTCACTATGACATTTAGTACCCATGCTCAGATAACAAAGTCTACATCTTTATATGTTAGCATGGTGCTGATGGCCTCTTGGCGTTTATCCCCATTAAAGTGGCGTCATAAAGTGAACATTAGACTATGTGTAGTGAAACAAGAAGGGGAAGCCACATCACCCCTTTAACGCCCCAAACACCATTACACTTCAATGAAAGGGGGTGCCAAAGAAAGTCTGGTTAGCCTACTAACACGCGTGAGTGGGTCCGGTGCTTTTTCCAACCAGACAAACATTTTCTTTTAGATATAAAAAATGGATTAATGATTGAAGCTTGGTTAAAATCACCACACACATGTTAAAGTGTGGTTTAGTTAAAGGATTCCTCTCTACGTAGCGTTGAGGTGGCACTTTAACAAGCAACTTTAACACAAACCACTACACATAGTCTTAGGTGAATTTTAAGGGTATGTATTTCTTGTTAGTGTAATGTCAGCTTTCTATAGTGTAAACCTTGTTAAGTTAATCCCCAAAGTCCAAACCATCATATACATAGAATGATTAGAACATCCACAATTTTTTTTTATTTTTAAACGTCCAAGGACTGACATCCGTCTCATTGTCACATCAGATTTCCAGACTTCCATAAAAAACCCCCAACTTTTCCTACGATGTACAAACCTCCACAAACTCCACCTCACACTAAAGCTGTCCAGAAAGCTCGTGGCTCAGAGCTTAGGGCATGTTTGGCTAAGCTTTTCAAAACAACTTATTGGCTTATTGACTTATCAAAAAGCCAATAAGTTGTTTTTGTGTTTGGCTAAGCCAAAAGTCCTTTTAGAAATGGCTTTTTGCAAAGAAGAAAAAGGAGGTTTCAAGAAGTCACAATATTGTGACTTCTTGGCCAGCTTTTAACTTTTCAAACTACAAATTACGAATATACCCCTTCTTTACCCCCTTATATCTAAAAGAATGCCCATTTTAGTCATTTTACATCAATAAGCTAATCCAAACACTTTTTTTAAAAACTCCTTTTCAAAAAGTCATTTTCCCAAAAGTCCTTTTCCAAAAGTCCTTTTTAACTATAATAAGCTTAGCCAAACATGCCCTATGTTTATATTTGCTAGAAGAATATTGCATTTTAGGTATGTATAACGTTTTTATTTGGTTTGTTATGACTGGAGTAGCTAAGTTTTTAAAACATTTCAATGCTATGTTTTGAATGTGATTGTTATTCTTATATTTCAAATGCTATGTTTTGAATGTGATTGTTATTCTTATATTTCAGGTTGGAAATCAACATTTTCTAGTGTTTCTGAGCGTATGAGTAAGATCAAGAAGATCTTACTAATGAATAAGGCACTTATTGTTCTTGATGACGTCAATGAACATGACAAGTTAGACGCTTTATTTGGAATAAAAGCGTTAATATCCAAAGCAAGATCATAATAACACGTATATATACGTTATTAGGGTCTATTTCTTTGGATTTTACAAACTTGAATTGTTAAATGATCATGAATCATTAGAGCTATTAAGTTGCTATGTTTTTAGTTGAGTCTATTTAAAAATGTGAACGAAATCCATTAGCTCTTAAAGTAATGGATTCTTCTCTATTTGTTAGTAGCAAAAACGGATGAATTCTAAGAAACATAATAGAAAATTGGAGGAGTACGATGAATCAATTGAATTCCTTGAAAGGAGATATTGATTGTAAAATTTTAGGTACAATATAAAAAGTGTTTGACTATTTGTCAACATGATGGTCATAGAGAGTTGTTTTTGCATATTGTCTATTTCCTTGTAGGTTTTACATGTTGGTAGATGCCTTCTTACTATCTCACCAACTAAGAAGGTGATGATGTATCAACGGCTTCAAGAGGTTTTAATGTGCAAGATCATATCAGCTTTAATGTTTTTCTAAGCTTTAGAGGTGGAAACACTTGTACTTCTTTTACAAATCATGGTATTAGTCGAAGCAAGATATGAGTCTTTCCTTACGGCAAAGTTCTAAAGTCATTGTAAAAATGTTATTTTTTTGAGCTTTTAGAAAAACATAGTTTGTATTCTTTATCTTGCATGATTATTAGAAAAACATAGTTTGATAGCAGTACAAATTTCTTCATTTTGGATAATTAGGTTCTATTGTCCGTTTAATATACCACACATATATTTAATTTGAGTTATAGACATAGGGTCGTGATTGAAGTGAACAAAAAACCAATAGTTCCTTTTAACATGTCTTTTAAAGTCGAATCTTGGTTGATTTCATGTATACCTTGCATTTTGTTTCAACTGAACTGGTATGTTAACTATAACACGCCTTAACTGAATAGAACATACGGAAATTCATCTGGGACCGTACTAACGCAAGAGACTATTTTATTTTTACACAATTGAACAAGTACTTACTTGCATCGGCGAATCTAATGGGGTCGAGAGGCAGTTGACTCTCCGACGGATCAAAATTTTCATAATATGATCTCTAGCGTAGTTCTTTTTTAGAGTTTTGAGTCTCAAGTAATCATGACTAAAGTCTTTTAGGAAAAAGACGATAATAACATTATTGGAATTTCTAGCAACGACAAGTGATGGATGATTGTGGACAACTGAAGTGGGCGACTGCATGTGGCTTGAACAATGATAACTTGAAATCATTAGTCGTTAAACCCTACACTCATGACCAAAAACATCTAATTATCAAACATTGTTTATGTTCGTATCAAACCACCGAAGACCACATTTAATGTAAAAAATTAGGCATGACAAGTGAAGTGGATGAAAATGACATGATTTGGAAACCACGAGGATGGAAATGATAGAAAATAACTTTTTGGATGAAGTGGCAAAAGTCATGAAATTACATGGACCAAAAGTGCAGTTTACTCATTATTTATTCTTTTATTTATTAGCGATCGAGGTGAATTCATCAATTTGGAGTAAAGGTCTCTTAACATGTGTGACAACCGCCACTTTTCCGTACATTCCGTACACGTAATGAACAGTAATTTGTGCTTAAATGGCTGTGCATGATCTGGTTTACCAGACAAATTAATTTCTGAATTCCATACAAGTGAATTCATGCATGATATATGCTACAAGAATTACGTTATGATAGCGTTGCGTCAAAAATATTAGTAAACTCACCGGTAAGACACATCGTGTCAACAGAACTGCAGAAAGCAGTCAGACATTAGAATTGGAGCCTAGGTGTAGGTCCAACGTCAAGAATGCATTAAAACCCAAGAGTACATACAAGGGTTTTATTATAGGCTTTCCAGAAGCTAAAATTCGCACTAAAAAGCACCCGAAACGCACTTTAAGTGCAGAAATTTACATAATTCAGCTCAATTCAGCATTTAAACATATGAATATTATGCAGAAATTTCGTTTTATCATCCAGAATACTTCCCTAAGTGTCGGGAATCGAAAGTGTTACGAAAAGATACTTATTAGACACTAAAAGGTGCGATTTAGCACTTTAACGAATCGGTATCTAACCGAACAACCGGATATTACCCGGAACACCAAAATAATGCTAGAAGCATTGTTTTTATTTTTCTGAACTAGTTATGGTCCCCGAACACCATAACACCTCTTATGACATAATAACATAACAAGTCCCTAAAGTTACACATGAAAGCTAACTTGTTTATAAATTAGAGTTTGGAATTTACACATTACCCCCCCCCCCCCCATATTATTCACGGTCATAAAGGGGGTGGCCCCACCAAATATTTGCTAAAATCCTACAAGATCCCATTTGATTTATTTTGATATTTCTTGGATACTCATAGATATTATGTGATCTTCTTGGATTTGTTTTGATTTTATTAGATATTATAAGATTTTGCCAAGATCTTGCCCATATCTTATTTGATCTTTCTTAGATTTTCATAGATTCACTTGGATATATTGTGATTTTAAATGATATCATAAGATCTCCATAAGATATTATGAGATCTTGTGGAAGATTCACTAGATATTTTGCAAGATACTAGAAGATCACCTTATGATAAAAGATACAACTAGACCCCCTCCCCACTAGCTTAAAAATCGGCCCACATGTATAAATACAAGATTTTGTAATCTTCTCAAAATCTTGAATTGATTTTACTTAGATTTCATGAGATTGCAAAAGATATGAAAAGATCTTGCTCGGATTCTTGAGATCTTGCAAATATTATATAAAGATAACATATGAGACCATCCACCACTTCACACCAAAACTCACTGCCACATGGCCTATTTCAAGATCTTGTTTGATCTTGCAAGATATCCCTAGATATTGCTTGATCCTTCTTTGATTTCCTAGGGATTTGTTATGTACCATGGAGATCTCTAAACTTGATTATATGTAGACATGAGAATCATAACTCTCACACATCATCTTCAACATCCATCCACCTCCTTCCTCCTCCTCTAACTTACGGCCCCATCCCCACCACCCTACACCTCCATTTTCACTTCATACCAAAATATTCTAAGGTGGTTCCAAGGTGTCCCGAGCCTAATTAGGAAGGTTGCAAGCAACGGATCTTGAAGGACCTCTTCCGTGTGCTTTTATCCACTCAATCTTCAACATTGTTCTTCCCTAGCTTTAAGCTAGTAGTAAGATCATCTAAACCCTTGTTTACCTCTATTTTGCTTGGTTAAAAGAAGTGTTATGTTGAAAATCATATGAACACTAAAGATCATACACTTGGAGTTCGAACATAAAGCTAACATAAGATGATATATTGTTAGAAGAAAGTTGTTTTGAACATGTTAATGATTATTGTTGTTGATAATTGTTGACGATTTAAAAGAAAATGATACGCTGGTAAGCGTGGCCACCTCCAGTTACAGAGGAAACTCTGGCGAAATTTTTCCAGAAAATAACACTTAGAATATTTTTGGTGACAAGTGTTAAGAATACTTTTTTTTTACTTGTTTTCCAAACAAACTTCGCCATGATTTTTATTACAAAATTACCAAATACAGGAGGTGGATTTTCATAAATGGAACTTGTTAAATATATATTTAGAATATATATTTATCGCTTATGTGATTATTTTGTGAACTAGGTATATATTATTTTTAGAGTAAAAATAATATGACTTGGAGATACTCGTAACGAGTAAAAATACAAAAGAATACACATGCAACCTAGTTAGACAAAATACATAATTCGGGTGCAAAGTGCAAAATACAAAAAGCTTATATTTATTTTTGAGAAAATAATATAAGTAAGACATTTAGTTAAAAATATAAAATATTTTTAACACAAGAAAATATATACACAAAAGATAGTGACTTGTACTTGTGCGATACAAGTCTAGTGACTAACGTTAAGAAAACACGTATAGGTCACGACGCTAGATAAGCAAATCCGGTGAAGTTTACGACGCAGGAACGCAAAGTTGTGAGTTCATGCTCCCCCTTCTCTCTAACTGTTTTTGGTTTTATAACTCTCGGGGGTGAAATACATGTTACAAATATTACAATTTTTACAAATGGTAAAAATACGAGAAGCACTCTTGGTGAGAACGAGTACCGAGTGCAATATGATTTGAGAATACAAAAGAATACGAGAAGCACTCGTGGTGAGTGCAATACGATGAGCTTTAAGAAAAGCCTAGAAAATACTAGATCATGTGAGCTTAAACTAGATATTGAGATGCCATTAATACTTAATTAGGGACGAGGGTTAGATCTAACGGGTACGGCCGAGCCCCACTCATGGTCCTTATGTGACCTCCTGAGTGCTTCGGTGTCCCAGTCGAGGTAAATCGACACAGTCGAGGTAAATCGACACAGTCGAGGGAAATCGACACAGTCGAGGGAAATCGACACAGTCGAGGTTAATCGACACAGTCGAGGGTAATCGACGCAGTTAAAGGAGAAAATACTAATGCTCCCTATGTTCTCACATGCCTTGAGGGAGAAAATACTAATGCTCCCTATGTCCTCACATGCCTTGAAGGAGAATATACTAATGCTCCCTATGTCCTCACGTGCCTTAATGACCTTGTATAAACAATCATTTAAAACGTGGGGTACACAAGAAAACTTGAATGATACTTGAGTACGTGGGGTACTCAAGAAAACGGGAATTATACTTGAGTACGTGGGGTACTCAAGAAAGACTTGAATTATACATGACACATACTATGTTTTCATACAAAGAATAAAAACGTGAAATACAAAAACGCATGAACTCGCTCAACTTTATGTTGATGTTTTCCAAAATTACATGTATTTCAGGTGACAGGATGGATCTTGGGCGCAAGTGTCGTAACTAGAAGTAGACTACAAGTTTAGATGTCATCCACTTTTGTTGAATTGTAACCTTGTCAAAGGTCGTGTTTTGAAAACTTAAATAACAAGTGTATGTAATACTCAAATTTTCATGAATGGATGAACATCGTTTTGATCATGTAGTTGTTTATTACGATTGAATGCAATGATAACAAGCTAGTCACACATCATACGCTTCCGCAAAAGACAGGGTGTGACAGTTTGGTATCAGAGCTTCGATTGTAGTGAACTAGGATTCTTTCTCGAGTCTAGACTACAATCACTAGAGTTCTCTCACAAAAACATTTTACAAAAAGGTTTTCATTGCATTCACAAAAGCGCCAAGATCCACAAGTCAGACACTTTTCAAAAAGTGACAAGGCAAGGACACTAGTGAGGAATACCTTTAAAATAAGGTGCCAACCAAAGCATAGTCTACACGAGTTAGACTTGCCAAAAACAAAATGACCCCCCAAAAACGAGAGTTATACGTGATATAATGCATTAAATTGCTTGATTATGCTAAGTAGCATATATGTTATTGATATACATACATACAAATAAGTGTACGGAATGATTATTGACGTGAATAAGATGCTTTCGACTCCGACTCCTATTACTATACGTAACTCGCATGATGAAGCTACCGACCTCGCGTCCTTTGCAAAGCTCATGGCTGGGAGTGATTACCAAACAAGATGCTGAGCTTGCTTCCGTAGGAGATGGCTGCTCTTCCCTCTCGATCGTGAAGATGCCTAACTACGGTGATGATGACGAGGCAGAGGCGGCAACCTTGAACAAATTCTTAATCAACGGGACGAGATCCCTGCGACTTATGTGAAGCAAGATTGACGACATACTTGACCAGAGAAGGAAGATGAAGTATTCATCATGAAGGTGCCCCTCCAACTACTAGGAATGCTCCCTATTCCTATTCCATCTAATCATCGTGCCTATACGCGCGTAACGATAACGAATGTTAGCGCGTGGACCACCACAATGGTCCTTTCCATAACAAAGGAATAAGGACAGTAGTGTCCCCTCCTTGATTGATCATCTGCTTGGACTAGAGAAAATTGGGGTAACTGTGCAAGACAATTTATTATTACGGGGGCCCACGTAATAACGACTTGTAGTGCACAGAAACCCTGGTGGACTCTGCGGGTCAAGCTAATGAAAACCATACAAAATTTATCTATAGGTGTCCTCACCTTCATCTGATAGAACAACACATAGATCAGTGCTTTAGCACGTTAGAAAGTAGGAAGCCTGTCTTAGCCTACTTCGAGACTGACACTTCTACCTGCATACGAGACATTTGAGAAAACGATATTTAAGCAAGAGAGGTGGGATGACATTCAGGAAGAATCAGTAACGATACACTCTCTACCACCTCAACACGGACAACCTCATCTAAGGGAATATACGCACCAGTTAAGCCAAAGACCCAAGAAAAACCAATGTAGCAGGAAATAACTGAAACTTAAATGACCAAGGCGATGTAGCCTTGGGTTCATTTCAAGCAGTAAGCCAAGTTGGCAAGCCTATGTGAGGGCTCAATAACTGTTTCCTCGCTCATACATTGATTATATATACATGTGAAATTAGATGATTACATGATGGCTTATGGTTGCTATGTATCTCATAGACAATTGAAATGTTGTCTAACCTACTCCATGCCATTTTGGCAGAAGAGAATGCCGCCCAGACGAGACACAAACACCAGTACGCTGCCAAGAGCAGAAGCCGAGCTGCAAGAATGCATCTCACAGGCGATTGCTCGACATGAAGCCCTCCGCTCTAAGCACAGCGATGGCACTACTGGAAATAACCCTCCAACTGGCTGCACCTATAAACAGTTCCTAGACTGCAAGCCATTAAATTTTGATGGCACAGGAGGTGCCGTTGCATTTGTTCGTTGGGCAGAAAAGACTGACTCCATTCTAAGAATGAGTAACTGTTCGCCCCAACAGAGTGTTACCTATATCTCAGGGTTATTCGTAGATGGCGCACTCTCCTGGTGGAACCTTCAGGTTCAAACCCTTGGTGCAGATGCTGCTTATGCACTAAGCTGGGACGAGCTCAAGGAGATGATGGAAAAGAAATACTGCTCTAGAGCTGAAATCCAGAAGCTTGAGGTGGAGTTCTGGAATTTGAAAATGGACGGACCGAAGATTCCTGAATACGTCCAGCGATTTCACGACTTATCTAGGGTCGTCCCCTACTTAGTCAAACCGGAATTCAAAAGGGTTGAACGATTCATTTGGGGACTTGCACCTCAGATCAGGAGCATGGTTACTACCTCAAAGCCCTCAACCATTACAGAGGCTATCGATATGAGTGTCACTCTTACTGAAGAAGCTCTACGTGCGGGAAAATTTTCGGAATCTGAGGATAACAAGAAAGAGACTCATGTGGAGTCGTCAAGCAACAAGAAGAGGAAGTCCTCAAACCTAAAGATGAGCACCCAAGTCAACTTTGGAAGCTCTAAAGCAAACAAAAGAAAGAAAGTGAAACCGCCGCCGGGAAGGAAAACTGTTGGAGCCACTAATAAGGCCGGTGGTAGAATATACTCGGGGACTAAACCGAAGTGCGGAGAATGCAATTTTCACCATGAAGGTCGATGTCCGAGGACTAAGTGCGGAAAGTGTGGAAAAGAAGGGCACAGCAAGGTTGCCTGTTGGGCAAAGGACCCAGATGGGAGAAATAAGAGAATACCAGGTTGCTACAGATGTGGTGAAGCAGGGCACTTTAGGAAAGATTGCCCTAGGAAGAGGCAAGCAAGGAAGGGTTTTCACGATCGAAACTCGTGAAGCACGCCAGGATCCAGATGCGGTTATGGGTACGTCCCCTATTAACCAACCCTATGCATCTACTTTTAATTAATACTGGCATCAACGTTAACCTTACATGCTTAGAACTTAAGAAACTGCTTGGCCTAGTTTCAAGTAAAATAGACGTCCTGTATTCTTTAGATATGGGCATATAGAAGGCTAGTTTAAACAGTCGAAGCGAGTAAGGATTGTATATAGGGACTCAGAAGGCCGGAACCTTCTGTTACCATTGACTCGCGAAGTCATAAAATGATAGTCAGCATGGATCAGAAATCCAAGTATACAGCTGAAGTCGTTCGACATGAGGAAATCAGACACATCCCTCTTGCGGATGATGAAACCCAACTTTCCTGCAATAGGTGTAAGTATGCTAGACCCCACAAGGCGGCAGATCTACGACATCCCTCATTGGTCGAAGAGGCATAGAAACGCCTCCGATTAGACTGCAGAGACTGAGAACATCCCCGTGACGGAAGAAGTCCCAGTAGCCTTTTCGGAAGACTTGCCAGGAACGCCTCTCCGTAGCGACGAGAGGATTTCAGGACAAATCGCGTGCCAGGAGCAGCACCAGTAATGAATGACGCCATACCGACTAGCTTCACCAGCGAAGCATGAACCTCTGATATAACGGCAAGAGCTGCTAGACAGGGGAAATTAAGGACATAACATCCTTAGTTAAGGAGACAAGGAGAAAGTTGGTAGTCTCCACTTTACATAAACTTCAGAAAATTGAGAATCAGAATCCTTTAAGGATCAACTTGAGGACAAGAGGTCCTCCACTGTGAATACAAGAGGAAATATCCCTAAAACGACCTTTAGGACTTGCTTCGAGCATTACAAGATCCTTGTCGTATCATTTGGCTTGACACATGCATCGACAATATATTCATGGACCTCATGAATCGAACGTGTGAGCCATACCTGGATAAGTTATATACTTATTGACTACATTCTTATATGGCCAACGACCAAGGAAGGTCGTGAGCAACAGCTGCAAATTACCTTGCAACTCTTAGAGAAAGCACAGTTATGTGCAATGATGACGAAAAGCGGATTTCGAGTTCGCGAAGGGAAAACTGAAGATACATGGTGGATAAGAACGAAATTCATGCCAACCCTGCAACCAAGAGCTAAGGAGCTATAGTTGCAATTATGTGACGTCTCTCGACAAAGTCTCAATTGTACGTCGATGCAACGAGACCACAACATTGCGTACGCAGCACATTGATTAAGGAATCATGAGAAGAGACCTTGAGATAGATACAGTAATTGCGCGCCGTAAACTGGACGTCATTACCTGAGAAGAAACGCTGCATGATCTTTAATGAACACAAGGGTTGCAGCACACCGATGATCGTAAGAACTCGAATATGAACTGAGCTGCTGAACGATGCAGACTGTATGAACACAATACGTGCTTGTGTGATAAACTTTAATGAAAAGTCTGAACACTCACTTGCCCTTAGTGGAGTTTTCCTACAACGGTATCTATCACACCGCCGTCTAAATCGCTTCGCGTAAAGCTTTAGACGAAACATAATGAGTCAATTCCCGTCATGTTGAACGGAGACCAGAAATAAACAATCTACTGGCCCGAGATGGCCCAGGAAAACTAGAGGCCAGATCCTTCAGATATATGATCATATCAGGACAGCCCGCAGAATACAGAAAGATTACGCCGATGAGCGGCAGAAATCGTAAGAATATGAGACAAGAAGTATGACTTAAATGAGAGCCTCGCCTAGAGAAGGCGTAGTGTGAGTTGAAAAACGAAAAGGTTGAATCCCCGGTGTAGGGATCAGAACCATTGTTCACAAGATGAAACTCCCAGAAAAAAAAGAGATCAGTAATGATCGCGACACATTCATGTGTCTAATCGTTAGAGGAGTCTGACTCAAGGAGCAGTCGTTGTTCCCACAAATAAGATTCACGTCAATAACAAACGACAAGAATTACTATAGAAACCTGTTGAGGTTTTGGACCAAGAGTCCGTGATACTATAGAAACCTGTTGAGGTTTTGGACCAAGAGTCCGTGATACTATAGAAACCTGTTGAGGTTATGGACCAAGAGTCCACAAGACACAGAAAAGTCATGATCGACTTACTTGAGTACGATAGAATTCATGACATGACCCAGAGATTTCATGGGAACATAAAGACAAATCATGAATCTAAGTGACCATATTGGTTTCACAACTCCCCTGCGACCGATGGCATCGCTTGAATTTCGGGACGAAATTCTTTTAACGGGGGGAGACTGTGACAACCGTCACTTTTCCGTACATTCCGTACACGTAATGAACAGTAATTTGTGCTTAAATGGCTGTGCATGATCTGGTTTACCAGACAAATTAATTTCTGAATTCCATACAAGTGAATTCATGCATGATATATGCTACAAGAATTACGTTATGATAGCGTTGCGTCAAAAATATTAGTAAACTCACCGGTAAGACACATCGTGTCAACAGAACTGCAGAAAGCAGTCAGACATTAGAATTGGAGCCTAGGTGTAGGTCCAACGTCAAGAATGCATTAAAACCCAAGAGTACATACAAGGGTTTTATTATAGGCTTTCCAGAAGCTAAAATTCGCACTAAAAAGCACCCGAAACGCACTTTAAGTGCAGAAATTTACATAATTCAGCTCAATTCAGCATTTAAACATATGAATATTATGCAGAAATTTCGTTTTATCATCCAGAATACTTCCCTAAGTGTCGGGAATCGAAAGTGTTACGAAAAGATACTTATTAGACACTAAAAGGTGCGATTTAGCACTTTAACGAATCGGTATCTAACCGAACAACCGGATATTACCCGGAACACCAAAATAATGCTAGAAGCATTGTTTTTATTTTTCTGAACTAGTTATGGTCCCCGAACACCATAACACCTCTTATGACATAATAACATAACAAGTCCCTAAAGTTACACATGAAAGCTAACTTGTTTATAAATTAGAGTTTGGAATTTACACATTACCCCCCCCCCCCATATTATTCACGGTCATAAAGGGGGTGGCCCCACCAAATATTTGCTAAAATCCTACAAGATCCCATTTGATTTATTTTGATATTTCTTGGATACTCATAGATATTATGTGATCTTCTTGGATTTGTTTTGATTTTATTAGATATTATAAGATTTTGCCAAGATCTTGCCCATATCTTATTTGATCTTTCTTAGATTTCCATAGATTCACTTGGATATATTGTGATTTTAAATGATATCATAAGATCTCCATAAGATATTATGAGATCTTGTGGAAGATTCACTAGATATTTTGCAAGATACTAGAAGATCACCTTATGATAAAAGATACAACTAGACCCCCTCCCCACTAGCTTAAAAATCGGCCCACATGTATAAATACAAGATTTTGTAATCTTCTCAAAATCTTGAATTGATTTTACTTAGATTTCATGAGATTGCAAAAGATATGAAAAGATCTTGCTCGGATTCTTGAGATCTTGCAAATATTATATAAAGATAACATATGAGACCATCCACCACTTCACACCAAAACTCACGGCCACATGGCCTATTTCAAGATCTTGTTTGATCTTGCAAGATATCCCTAGATATTGCTTGATCCTTCTTTGATTTCCTAGGGATTTGTTATGTACCATGGAGATCTCTAAACTTGATTATATGTAGACATGAGAATCATAACTCTCACACATCATCTTCAACATCCATCCACCTCCTTCCTCATCCTCTAACTTACGGCCCCATCCCCACCACCCTACACCTCCATTTTCACTTCATACCAAAATATTCTAAGGTGGTTCCAAGGTGTCCCGAGCCTAATTAGGAAGGTTGCAAGCAACGGATCTTGAAGGACCTCTTCCGTGTGCTTTTATCCACTCAATCTTCAACATTGTTCTTCCCTAGCTTTAAGCTAGTAGTAAGATCATCTAAACCCTTGTTTACCTCTATTTTGCTTGGTTAAAAGAAGTGTTATGTTGAAAATCATATGAACACTAAAGATCATACACTTGGAGTTCGAACATAAAGCTAACATAAGATGATATATTGTTAGAAGAAAGTTGTTTTAAACATGTTAATGATTATTGTTGTTGATAATTGTTGACGATTTAAAAGAAAATGATACGCTGGTAAGCGTGGCCACCTCCAGTTACAGAGGAAACTCTGGCGAAATTTTTCCAGAAAATAACACTTAGAATATTTTTGGTGACAAGTGTTAAGAATACTTTTTTTTTTACTTGTTTTCCAAACAA
Source organism: Helianthus tuberosus (assembly GCA_030545235.1). Classification (NCBI taxonomy): domain Eukaryota; kingdom Viridiplantae; phylum Streptophyta; class Magnoliopsida; order Asterales; family Asteraceae; genus Helianthus; species Helianthus tuberosus. Next base: position 65,880,993 of record CM060408.1, on the reverse strand, counting down.
ACTTCGCCATGATTTTTATTACAAAATTACCAAATACAGGAGGTGGATTTTCATAAATGGAACTTGTTAAATATATATTTAGAATATATATTTATCGCTTATGTGATTATTTTGTGAACTAGGTATATATTATTTTTAGAGTAAAAATAATATGACTTGGAGATACTCGTAACGAGTAAAAATACAAAAGAATACACATGCAACCTAGTTAGACAAAATACATAATTCGGGTGCAAAGTGCAAAATACAAAAAGCTTATATTTATTTTTGAGAAAATAATATAAGTAAGACATTTAGTTAAAAATATAAAATATTTTTAACACAAGAAAATATATACACAAAAGATAGTGACTTGTACTTGTGCGATACAAGTCTAGTGACTAACGTTAAGAAAACACGTATAGGTCACGACGCTAGATAAGCAAATCCGGTGAAGTTTACGACGCAGGAACGCAAAGTTGTGAGTTCATGCTCCCCCTTCTCTCTAACTGTTTTTGGTTTTATAACTCTCGGGGGTGAAATACATGTTACAAATATTACAATTTTTACAAATGGTAAAAATACGAGAAGCACTCTTGGTGAGAACGAGTACCGAGTGCAATATGATTTGAGAATACAAAAGAATACGAGAAGCACTCGTGGTGAGTGCAATACGATGAGCTTTAAGAAAAGCCTAGAAAATACTAGATCATGTGAGCTTAAACTAGATATTGAGATGCCATTAATACTTAATTAGGGACGAGGGTTAGATCTAACGGGTACGGCCGAGCCCCACTCATGGTCCTTATGTGACCTCCTGAGTGCTTCGGTGTCCCAGTCGAGGTAAATCGACACAGTCGAGGTAAATCGACACAGTCGAGGGAAATCGACACAGTCGAGGTTAATCGACACAGTCGAGGGTAATCGACGCAGTTAAAGGAGAAAATACTAATGCTCCCTATGTTCTCACATGCCTTGAGGGAGAAAATACTAATGCTCCCTATGTCCTCACATGCCTTGAAGGAGAATATACTAATGCTCCCTATGTCCTCACGTGCCTTAATGACCTTGTATAAACAATCATTTAAAACGTGGGGTACACAAGAAAACTTGAATGATACTTGAGTACGTGGGGTACTCAAGAAAACGGGAATTATACTTGAGTACGTGGGGTACTCAAGAAAGACTTGAATTATACATGACACATACTATGTTTTCATACAAAGAATAAAAACGTGAAATACAAAAACGCATGAACTCGCTCAACTTTATGTTGATGTTTTCCAAAATTACATGTATTTCAGGTGACAGGATGGATCTTGGGCGCAAGTGTCGTAACTAGAAGTAGACTACAAGTTTAGATGTCATCCACTTTTGTTGAATTGTAACCTTGTCAAAGGTCGTGTTTTGAAAACTTAAATAACAAGTGTATGTAATACTCAAATTTTCATGAATGGATGAACATCGTTTTGATCATGTAGTTGTTTATTACGATTGAATGCAATGATAACAAGCTAGTCACACATCATACGCTTCCGCAAAAGACAGGGTGTGACAGTTTGGTATCAGAGCTTCGATTGTAGTGAACTAGGATTCTTTCTCGAGTCTAGACTACAATCACTAGAGTTCTCTCACAAAAACATTTTACAAAAAGGTTTTCATTGCATTCACAAAAGCGCCAAGATCCACAAGTCAGACACTTTTCAAAAAGTGACAAGGCAAGGACACTAGTGAGGAATACCTTTAAAATAAGGTGCCAACCAAAGCATAGTCTACACGAGTTAGACTTGCCAAAAACAAAATGACCCCCCAAAAACGAGAGTTATACGTGATATAATGCATTAAATTGCTTGATTATGCTAAGTAGCATATATGTTATTGATATACATACATACAAATAAGTGTACGGAATGATTATTGACGTGAATAAGATGCTTTCGACTCCGACTCCTATTACTATACGTAACTCGCATGATGAAGCTACCGACCTCGCGTCCTTTGCAAAGCTCATGGCTGGGAGTGATTACCAAACAAGATGCTGAGCTTGCTTCCGTAGGAGATGGCTGCTCTTCCCTCTCGATCGTGAAGATGCCTAACTACGGTGATGATGACGAGGCAGAGGCGGCAACCTTGAACAAATTCTTAATCAACGGGACGAGATCCCTGCGACTTATGTGAAGCAAGATTGACGACATACTTGACCAGAGAAGGAAGATGAAGTATTCATCATGAAGGTGCCCCTCCAACTACTAGGAATGCTCCCTATTCCTATTCCATCTAATCATCGTGCCTATACGCGCGTAACGATAACGAATGTTAGCGCGTGGACCACCACAATGGTCCTTTCCATAACAAAGGAATAAGGACAGTAGTGTCCCCTCCTTGATTGATCATCTGCTTGGACTAGAGAAAATTGGGGTAACTGTGCAAGACAATTTATTATTACGGGGGCCCACGTAATAACGACTTGTAGTGCACAGAAACCCTGGTGGACTCTGCGGGTCAAGCTAATGAAAACCATACAAAATTTATCTATAGGTGTCCTCACCTTCATCTGATAGAACAACACATAGATCAGTGCTTTAGCACGTTAGAAAGTAGGAAGCCTGTCTTAGCCTACTTCGAGACTGACACTTCTACCTGCATACGAGACATTTGAGAAAACGATATTTAAGCAAGAGAGGTGGGATGACATTCAGGAAGAATCAGTAACGATACACTCTCTACCACCTCAACACGGACAACCTCATCTAAGGGAATATACGCACCAGTTAAGCCAAAGACCCAAGAAAAACCAATGTAGCAGGAAATAACTGAAACTTAAATGACCAAGGCGATGTAGCCTTGGGTTCATTTCAAGCAGTAAGCCAAGTTGGCAAGCCTATGTGAGGGCTCAATAACTGTTTCCTCGCTCATACATTGATTATATATACATGTGAAATTAGATGATTACATGATGGCTTATGGTTGCTATGTATCTCATAGACAATTGAAATGTTGTCTAACCTACTCCATGCCATTTTGGCAGAAGAGAATGCCGCCCAGACGAGACACAAACACCAGTACGCTGCCAAGAGCAGAAGCCGAGCTGCAAGAATGCATCTCACAGGCGATTGCTCGACATGAAGCCCTCCGCTCTAAGCACAGCGATGGCACTACTGGAAATAACCCTCCAACTGGCTGCACCTATAAACAGTTCCTAGACTGCAAGCCATTAAATTTTGATGGCACAGGAGGTGCCGTTGCATTTGTTCATTGGGCAGAAAAGACTGACTCCATTCTAAGAATGAGTAACTGTTCGCCCCAACAGAGTGTTACCTATATCTCAGGGTTATTCGTAGATGGCGCACTCTCCTGGTGGAACCTTCAGGTTCAAACCCTTGGTGCAGATGCTGCTTATGCACTAAGCTGGGACGAGCTCAAGGAGATGATGGAAAAGAAATACTGCTCTAGAGCTGAAATCCAGAAGCTTGAGGTGGAGTTCTGGAATTTGAAAATGGACGGACCGAAGATTCCTGAATACGTCCAGCGATTTCACGACTTATCTAGGGTCGTCCCCTACTTAGTCAAACCAGAATTCAAAAGGGTTGAACGATTCATTTGGGGACTTGCACCTCAGATCAGGAGCATGGTTACTACCTCAAAGCCCTCAACCATTACAGAGGCTATCGATATGAGTGTCACTCTTACTGAAGAAGCTCTACGTGCGGGAAAATTTTCGGAATCTGAGGATAACAAGAAAGAGACTCATGTGGAGTCGTCAAGCAACAAGAAGAGGAAGTCCTCAAACCTAAAGATGAGCACCCAAGTCAACTTTGGAAGCTCTAAAGCAAACAAAAGAAAGAAAGTGAAACCGCCGCCGGGAAGGAAAACTGTTGGAGCCACTAATAAGGCCGGTGGTAGAATATACTCGGGGACTAAACCGAAGTGCGGAGAATGCAATTTTCACCATGAAGGTCGATGTCCGAGGACTAAGTGCGGAAAGTGTGGAAAAGAAGGGCACAGCAAGGTTGCCTGTTGGGCAAAGGACCCAGATGGGAGAAATAAGAGAATACCAGGTTGCTACAGATGTGGTGAAGCAGGGCACTTTAGGAAAGATTGCCCTAGGAAGAGGCAAGCAAGGAAGGGTTTTCACGATCGAAACTCGTGAAGCACGCCAGGATCCAGATGCGGTTACGGGTACGTCCCCTATTAACCAACCCTATGCATCTACTTTTAATTAATACTGGCATCAACGTTAACCTTACATGCTTAGAACTTAAGAAACTGCTTGGCCTAGTTTCAAGTAAAATAGACGTCCTGTATTCTTTAGATATGGGCATATAGAAGGCTAGTTTAAACAGTCAAAGCGAGTAAGGATTGTATATAGGGACTCAGAAGGCCGGAACCTTCTGTTACCATTGACTCGCGAAGTCATAAAATGATAGTCAGCATGGATCAGAAATCCAAGTATACAGCTGAAGTCGTTCGACATGAGGAAATCAGACACATCCCTCTTGCGGATGATGAAACCCAACTTTCCTGCAATAGGTGTAAGTATGCTAGACCCCACAAGGCGGCAGATCTACGACATCCCTCATTGGTCGAAGAGGCATAGAAACGCCTCCGATTAGACTGCAGAGACTGAGAACATCCCCGTGACGGAAGAAGTCCCAGTAGCCTTTTCGGAAGACTTGCCAGGAACGCCTCTCCGTAGCGACGAGAGGATTTCAGGACAAATCGCGTGCCAGGAGCAGCACCAGTAATGAATGACGCCATACCGACTAGCTTCACCAGCGAAGCATGAACCTCTGATATAACGGCAAGAGCTGCTAGACAGGGGAAATTAAGGACATAACATCCTTAGTTAAGGAGACAAGGAGAAAGTTGGTAGTCTCCACTTTACATAAACTTCAGAAAATTGAGAATCAGAATCCTTTAAGGATCAACTTGAGGACAAGAGGTCCTCCACTGTGAATACAAGAGGAAATATCCCTAAAACGACCTTTAGGACTTGCTTCGAGCATTACAAGATCCTTGTCGTATCATTTGGCTTGACACATGCATCGACAATATATTCATGGACCTCATGAATCGAACGTGTGAGCCATACCTGGATAAGTTATATACTTATTGACTACATTCTTATATGGCCAACGACCAAGGAAGGTCGTGAGCAACAGCTGCAAATTACCTTGCAACTCTTAGAGAAAGCACAGTTATGTGCAATGATGACGAAAAGCGGATTTCGAGTTCGCGAAGGGAAAACTGAAGATACATGGTGGATAAGAACGAAATTCATGCCAACCCTGCAACCAAGAGCTAAGGAGCTATAGTTGCAATTATGTGACGTCTCTCGACAAAGTCTCAATTGTACGTCGATGCAACGAGACCACAACATTGCGTACGCAGCACATTGATTAAGGAATCATGAGAAGAGACCTTGAGATAGATACAGTAATTGCGCGCCGTAAACTGGACGTCATTACCTGAGAAGAAACGCTGCATGATCTTTAATGAACACAAGGGTTGCAGCACACCGATGATCGTAAGAACTCGAATATGAACTGAGCTGCTGAACGATGCAGACTGTATGAACACAATACGTGCTTGTGTGATAAACTTTAATGAAAAGTCTGAACACTCACTTGCCCTTAGTGGAGTTTTCCTACAACGGTATCTATCACACCGCCGTCTAAATCGCTTCGCGTAAAGCTTTAGACGAAACATAATGAGTCAATTCCCGTCATGTTGAACGGAGACCAGAAATAAACAATCTACTGGCCCGAGATGGCCCAGGAAAACTAGAGGCCAGATCCTTCAGATATATGATCATATCAGGACAGCCCGCAGAATACAGAAAGATTACGCCGATGAGCGGCAGAAATCGTAAGAATATGAGACAAGAAGTATGACTTAAATGAGAGCCTCGCCTAGAGAAGGCGTAGTGTGAGTTGAAAAACGAAAAGGTTGAATCCCCGGTGTAGGGATCAGAACCATTGTTCACAAGATGAAACTCCCAGAAAAAAAAGAGATCAGTAATGATCGCGACACATTCATGTGTCTAATCGTTAGAGGAGTCTGACTCAAGGAGCAGTCGTTGTTCCCACAAATAAGATTCACGTCAATAACAAACGACAAGAATTACTATAGAAACCTGTTGAGGTTTTGGACCAAGAGTCCGTGATACTATAGAAACCTGTTGAGGTTTTGGACCAAGAGTCCGTGATACTATAGAAACCTGTTGAGGTTATGGACCAAGAGTCCACAAGACACAGAAAAGTCATGATCGACTTACTTGAGTACGATAGAATTCATGACATGACCCAGAGATTTCATGGGAACATAAAGACAAATCGTGAATCTAAGTGACCATATTGGTTTCACAACTCCCCTGCGACCGATGGCATCGCTTGAATTTCGGGACGAAATTCTTTTAACGGGGGGAGACTGTGACAACCGTCACTTTTCCGTACATTCCGTACACGTAATGAACAGTAATTTGTGCTTAAATGGCTGTGCATGATCTGGTTTACCAGACAAATTAATTTCTGAATTCCATACAAGTGAATTCATGCATGATATATGCTACAAGAATTACGTTATGATAGCGTTGCGTCAAAAATATTAGTAAACTCACCGGTAAGACACATCGTGTCAACAGAACTGCAGAAAGCAGTCAGACATTAGAATTGGAGCCTAGGTGTAGGTCCAACGTCAAGAATGCATTAAAACCCAAGAGTACATACAAGGGTTTTATTATAGGCTTTCCAGAAGCTAAAATTCGCACTAAAAAGCACCCGAAACGCACTTTAAGTGCAGAAATTTACATAATTCAGCTCAATTCAGCATTTAAACATATGAATATTATGCAGAAATTTCGTTTTATCATCCAGAATACTTCCCTAAGTGTCGGGAATCGAAAGTGTTACGAAAAGATACTTATTAGACACTAAAAGGTGCGATTTAGCACTTTAACGAATCGGTATCTAACCGAACAACCGGATATTACCCGGAACACCAAAATAATGCTAGAAGCATTGTTTTTATTTTTCTGAACTAGTTATGGTCCCCGAACACCATAACACCTCTTATGACATAATAACATAACAAGTCCCTAAAGTTACACATGAAAGCTAACTTGTTTATAAATTAGAGTTTGGAATTTACACATTACCCCCCCCCCCCCATATTATTCACGGTCATAAAGGGGGTGGCCCCACCAAATATTTGCTAAAATCCTACAAGATCCCATTTGATTTATTTTGATATTTCTTGGATACTCATAGATATTATGTGATCTTCTTGGATTTGTTTTGATTTTATTAGATATTATAAGATTTTGCCAAGATCTTGCCCATATCTTATTTGATCTTTCTTAGATTTCCATAGATTCACTTGGATATATTGTGATTTTAAATGATATCATAAGATCTCCATAAGATATTATGAGATCTTGTGGAAGATTCACTAGATATTTTGCAAGATACTAGAAGATCACCTTATGATAAAAGATACAACTAGACCCCCTCCCCACTAGCTTAAAAATCGGCCCACATGTATAAATACAAGATTTTGTAATCTTCTCAAAATCTTGAATTGATTTTACTTAGATTTCATGAGATTGCAAAAGATATGAAAAGATCTTGCTCGGATTCTTGAGATCTTGCAAATATTATATAAAGATAACATATGAGACCATCCACCACTTCACACCAAAACTCACGGCCACATGGCCTATTTCAAGATCTTGTTTGATCTTGCAAGATATCCCTAGATATTGCTTGATCCTTCTTTGATTTCCTAGGGATTTGTTATGTACCATGGAGATCTCTAAACTTGATTATATGTAGACATGAGAATCATAACTCTCACACATCATCTTCAACATCCATCCACCTCCTTCCTCATCCTCTAACTTACGGCCCCATCCCCACCACCCTACACCTCCATTTTCACTTCATACCAAAATATTCTAAGGTGGTTCCAAGGTGTCCCGAGCCTAATTAGGAAGGTTGCAAGCAACGGATCTTGAAGGACCTCTTCCGTGTGCTTTTATCCACTCAATCTTCAACATTGTTCTTCCCTAGCTTTAAGCTAGTAGTAAGATCATCTAAACCCTTGTTTACCTCTATTTTGCTTGGTTAAAAGAAGTGTTATGTTGAAAATCATATGAACACTAAAGATCATACACTTGGAGTTCGAACATAAAGCTAACATAAGATGATATATTGTTAGAAGAAAGTTGTTTTGAACATGTTAATGATTATTGTTGATAATTGTTGTTGATAATTGTTGACGATTTAAAAGAAAATGATACGCTGGTAAGCGTGGCCACCTCCAGTTACAGAGGAAACTCTGGCGAAATTTTTCCAGAAAATAACACTTAGAATATTTTTGGTGACAAGTGTTAAGAATACTTTTTTTTTACTTGTTTTCCAAACAAACTTCGCCATGATTTTTATTACAAAATTACCAAATACCGGAGGTGGATTTTCATAAATGGAACTTGTTAAATATATATTTATCGCTTATGTGATTATGTGATTATTTTGTGAACTAGGTATATATTATTTTTAGAGTAAAAATAATATGACTTGGAGATACTCGTAACGAGTAAAAATACAAAAGAATACACATGCAACCTAGTTAGACAAAATACATAATTCGGGTGCAAAGTGCAAAATACAAAAAGCTTATATTTATTTTTGAGAAAATAATATAAGTAAGACATTTAGTTAAAAATATAAAATATTTTTAACACAAGAAAATATATACACAAAAGATAGTGACTTGTACTTGTGCGATACAAGTCTAGTGACTAACGTTAAGAAAACACGTATAGGTCACGACGCTAGATAAGCAAATCCGGTGAAGTTTACGACGCAGGAACGCAAAGTTGTGAGTTCATGCTCCCCCTTCTCTCTAACTGTTTTTGGTTTTATAACTCTCGGGGGTGAAATACATGTTACAAATATTACAATTTTTACAAATGGTAAAAATACGAGAAGCACTCTTGGTGAGAACGAGTACCGAGTGCAATATGATTTGAGAATACAAAAGAATACGAGAAGCACTCGTGGTGAGTGCAATACGATGAGCTTTAAGAAAAGCCTAGAAAATACTAGATCATGTGAGCTTAAACTAGATATTGAGATGCCATTAATACTTAATTAGGGACGAGGGTTAGATCTAACGGGTACGGCCGAGCCCCACTCATGGTCCTTATGTGACCTCCTGAGTGCTTCGGTGTCCCAGTCGAGGTAAATCGACACAGTCGAGGTAAATCGACACAGTCGAGGGAAATCGACACAGTCGAGGGAAATCGACACAGTCGAGGGTAATCGACGCAGTTAAAGGAGAAAATACTAATGCTCCCTATGTTCTCACATGCCTTGAGGGAGAAAATACTAATGCTCCCTATGTCCTCACATGCCTTGAAGGAGAATATACTAATGCTCCCTATGTCCTCACGTGCCTTAATGACCTTGTATAAACAATCATTTAAAACGTGGGGTACACAAGAAAACTTGAATGATACTTGAGTACGTGGGGTACTCAAGAAAACGGGAATTATACTTGAGTACGTGGGGTACTCAAGAAAGACTTGAATTATACATGACACATACTATGTTTTCATACAAAGAATAAAAACATGAAATACAAAAACGCATGAACTCGCTCAACTTTATGTTGATGTTTTCCAAAATTACATGTATTTCAGGTGACAGGATGGATCTTGGGCGCAAGTGTCGTAACTAGAAGTAGACTACAAGTTTAGATGTCATCCACTTTTGTTGAATTGTAACCTTGTCAAAGGTCGTGTTTTGAAAACTTAAATAACAAGTGTATGTAATACTCAAATTTTCATGAATGGATGAACATCGTTTTGATCATGTAGTTGTTTATTACGATTGAATGCAATGATAACAAGCTAGTCACACATCATACGCTTCCGCAAAAGACAGGGTGTGACAACATGTACTACCTCCGTCCCATTAAAAGTGTCCTATTTTGAATTTTCAAAGTCTTTATTTATAAACTTTGACCTTAAATAATTTTGTTTGTGTTATATAATACTTGATGAAAGTTATATGATTTGAGTGTGTTTTACAAGTGTTTTTATCGGGTTAAGTTTTTTCAAGTTTTATATAACACAAAAAATATATAATTAAAGTCAAAGTTTATAAATAAAGACTTTGAAAATTCAAAATAAGACACATTTAATGGGACGGAGGGAGTAATTGATTATTTAACCGGTAAATAGTTATAAGGATTTTAGTTTCCAGAGTGAACTTTAGAGTATTCATAGCAGGTTCTGTATATATCTGTAAGTGAGTTCTGCATATTTTAGGAAGTAGTTGTGAGTAGAGGAGAGAAAAAATTTCACTGTTCATCTGTATATTTGGGAAGAAACTGTTCACCGCATTTACTTTTTAATATTTTTTGAAAGTGTTTGTGAGGAGAGATAGAAAATGTTGTAGGTTCGAGATTCGGACCGAAACCCGTGATTAGTGTGTGATGATGTTCAAAGACGGAAGATTAGAGACGGATAAACAACTTTCTTGTATAAATTTGGTAGCATAACGTTACAAACCGGCCCGATTACAAGCTATCCAAACTATACCAAAGGAGCATACATCCGGGGAGAGACCAAGTGGTGATCTCTCCCCCAAGTCTAAAACCTTCAAAAGTTGCAAATGAACCAAGGGTGGTATTTATAGTCACACCACCTTCACTTACAAACACACACGGTCAAACGAATAACCCTTTCGTTTGACCACTTCAAACGAGCGAGTTTATACACGTTCGTTTGACCGTTTCACTAACTATTACATAATCAACATAACAAGTAATCTAATCTATTCGAACAGTATCGGACACAAAAATTGCACCAACAAATTCCCCTTGTCCATTGCTGTCGAATGCTGAAAATGCAACTGCAATCGATCTTCGGTCAAGTATTTGTTGATGTTATCTTCTCTGTGTTAACAAATTCCCCCTTGACCGATGATCCAGGTAAGCAGTATCTTGGCTTGAGTCTTCATAGCAATACCAAACCCTTGAAGCTTCTCGTATAATATTTCCCCCTCAAAGTACGCGTATCAGTGTTGGGTGTTGTGCAATGTCCTCGCAAGGCTAAATTGACCGGTCTTCCGCTGATCTTCCAATACTCCAACCGGCATTTGATAAGGGTTCCATTCTTTAAAAAACTGCATCAAGTCTTGATCTTGTCATAAGAACTCTATTTCATTCAAGCATACTACATTGGTAGAGTTTTCTTGTGAACTGTCTTCTGTAAACCATCTTTGTGGAATCGACCAAGTAATGCACTTTGATCATCAACATCAACACTCAGGAAGTCAGCTAGACCGAGTATATCATTTGCAAGCTCAACCAACACGCTTAGTTGAACTACATCCAGATCTCATTGTCTCGCCTTTGTGAAATTGACCACGTAATGCACTACGGATCTTCAGCATCAGTACTCAGGATGTCAGCTTGACCCAGTAGATCGTTTGCAAACTCAACGAATTGAGTTATACCCAGATCCCTGTAAAATCCCAAAGAGACATCAAACCCAAAACCGAATCCTGCAAATTCCCCCTCAACTACAACTTCTGATAGAGTTGGAATCCACACTTGTCAGCCTTGAACTATCAGCTCTCATAAAGATTCCCCAGGTCTTCAGTGAACATCGTTTTGAAACTACTGTTGAGTTTAGGTACCTGTATGTTTCCGTGCAAAACCCTTCACGCTGGCTGGAGAATTAATTAAAATCCTCAAATATGTGTCTGTGCAAAACATTCCACGCAGAACCTTTGGTATGACCAGAAAATCACAAACTCTACCTCCTGTGATTGCGTTTAGAATTTTACCGAAGAAATTCAAAAACATATGAAAATTTTTATCCCCCCATTTCTTTGGTGAAATCTCTAAACCTTAACAGATTCCCTCCTCTGAGCGGAACTGTCGTCAACTACGCTGAACAGATTCTCTCCACTGAGCAGAATCTTTCAAATGCTCTCGGTTTTCCGAAAAATCACGAAAGCGACTTTCTTCTTTGCATATTCTAGTTGATAAGGAAAGTCCCCTAGCCCCGTAGGATCCGACTTGTATCCCCCCGAAGTTCTGCTAACACCTAATCCGAAAGCTTCCATCATAGGCATAACTCTTCGACTTTGTGAACTCGTTAGGATCGGTCTTGGCTCTCTAGGTTCCTTCAATCGTTACCAAATGCGAGAATATGATAATAAACAAAATTCTTTTGAGCATTTTTGAACACCGATAACAAAGCAAATTTTCACGTGCGGAAATAAATTCGGTTTTGTTTCAAGTTGTGGTGTTTTAAAACATCTAGAAACATTGTATTATCACATTTAGAAATATGGTGTTGTGATACAAGTCATGGTGTTTTAACATCTGGACTTATTGTATTTTTATTCAACTTATGGTGTTTAATATGTGGAAGGACTGTATGATGTTTCATACCCTCCAATAACAAAACCTTGTTTTGTGATTCAAGTCATGTCATGGTGTTTTAGCATCTGGAATAGCAATACAATTATTCCTGGATGGTGTTATAACACCATGACTTGAATAGCAATACAATCATTCCAAATGTAAAAACACTGTGACTGTATTATGATTCAAGTCGTGGTTTTTTTTTGGAATCTATATGGTGTTTTGTACCTGCAAAATAACCAAAAGGTTGAAACGAATTTTTTGGATAAAACAATATTGGATACTAGATTTCGAATAATAGAAGACACATGAAACGTAAGTTGTATATATGGTTTCCTAAAATTTCTCAAAAAACAGTTTTGCATGATCTAGTTACATAATTGAATTTTTATGAGAAATTACACTCTTACCTTTAAACTCTAATTTTAATCAATGATACATGTCATCATCAGATTCTTTGCTACACTTCTTAGGTAAAGGGTCATTTGTATAGGAACCTTAATCTTAAACTTAACCTATACACGCATACACACACACACACACTCGTAAATACTATCCGTGATTCGAGGCGGGAATTTGATCAGTATTGGCTCCTTTTGTTACACTACTACTACTACTACTGGTACTCACTATAGCAACCAAAATAGGATCGAAAATGATATTGCTACGTGTTTTACATTGATCAAAAGCTATAAGAATGAATATCGGTACCAATTTTGATAATACCAATATCAGTATTTGGTTTCGTTTGTCACAGTTCCTATATGGTACCGGCTCTCGTTATAGCTTCTAATACAATAAAAAAACAATATTTTGAATGCAACTTGTTTTCAGCAAAACTTACAGTAGGAATTAAACATGCTCACAGTGGGAAGACCATAAATCTACACTTTGACCTTTCAAACAAACTATATATATATATATATATAGGGGATCGCTAAAATGAAAACCACCTCCAGTTGTAAGAACCGAGAGAACCACTTTCTAGCCATTAGATCAAGAAGATGGATGGATGAGATTGAAAGCATGGTTGTAAAATCCCGACTAGTCTCCGATTAGTCGCCGATTAATCACTAATCGGAGGTTCACCGATTAATAGCTAGGCAGTCAATGGCGGTCCTATTCTTGCCAAATTTTGGCTATATGCCGGCCAAAATTTGACCAAACCATATAAATTCCTTCCAATTACTTAAAAAAATGAGTTAATGAGGGTTTAAAACATGTCTACTTTAAAAAACTACGTCTAAAAGTGTGTGTGTATAGATGCAACTAAAAATTACTTATAAAAATCTCAATCCGATTAATTCCGATTAATCCCTATTAATCCCGATTAATCGCTAGTCGTACCCCACCGCCCGACTAGCGCCTAGCGATTCTTACAACACTGATTGAAAGTAACTAAAATTAATATTAAATAGATTTTGTCTTATTATGTTTTTAATATTTTAATCCAAAAGGGTAATTTAGTAAAATAACTCTATTTTGTCATTTTGTCTTTATTGTTTTTTATTAGTTTTTTGTATTATTATATTAGTTTTTTGTATTATTATATTAGTTTTTATTTTTTAAACATAATTTTTTTATTGAAAGCATTTTTAAATTCAGATTTTTTATACTTTTTACGTTTTATGCGCCGGTTTTTGCACGCCGGACTTTTTCAATCGTCGTTTTTTTAACGCGCCGTTTTTACGCCGGGCTTTTTCAAGCATCGTTTTTTAACGAGCCGTTTTTTACACGCCGTTTTTTCAAGCGTCGTAATTTTAACGCGCCGTTTTTTACACATTTTTTAAACGCGCCGTTTTTTTACACTTGTTACGTTAAACTTTTTAAACTTTTTACGTTTTAAGTTTTACGTAAAACTTTTTACGTTTTAAGTTTTACGTTAAAATTTTTACGTTTTACGTAAAACTTTTTTACGTTTTACTTAAAAAAATTTACGTTTTACGTTTTACCTAAAACTTTTTTATGTTTTACGTAAAACTTTTTACGTTTTACGTGAAACTTTTTACGTTTTACGTGAAACTTTTTACGTTTTACGTTAAAAAGTTTACGTTTTACGTTAAAAAAATTACGGTTTAACTTTTTTTTACAAAAATTTTTTTACGCAAAAACGAACGCACCCTGAAATCGCACTCGGGAGGTGTCTCAGATATATCGTTATCATCATCGACTAGGAGGGTAAAAAAAACAACAACATCAAAACAAAGTGTATCTCGAAAAAAAAAACTGGGTTTGGCTCAGATTATCCGATAATCAAAAGGCTGCAAAAGTGGGGTTGCAGGTTCAAAAAACCTACCCTCAGCCGTCCTTGCCGCGCCATCGTCATCTAAATCTACGTTTTTTTTCATCATCACCACCCAATCGACCCTATCAAAACCAAAAAACAACCGATTCAGTCTGAAACGGGTACCATCGGCACCACCGGGCACCATTGGCACCACCTATTCAAGTTATACAAAACCTTTTATGTCAATAAAGACAAAAACAACTGATTCACCAAACAAACGATTCATTGTGAATCAACGAAATCCGATCCGATTACACTATAAATCAACTAAATTCAATATGTAATCGATCGAAACTTGTTCCATTCAACCAAATTTTTGAACCAAAAAAAATACTTTTTCCACCAAATTAGAACCCACCAATGCCCGTGAATGACCACCACCGCCATTACTCCTGACACACCCAAACACCACTAACACCATCAACACCAAACCCGAAACTCAAAATTGGTCCTTCTCAAACCTGAACCATAAACGGTTTGAACCAAACAGAACCGGAGAGACAAACAATTGTACAGAACACAAAGGGGAAACGATTGTATCATAACAGAAATTAGAAACGGCAGCAAGAAACGAACCAGATCGGGATTGGCCGAAACCCTAGGATCCAAATTGGGGGAAACGATTGAACAGATCTTGAGGTATTGATACGATGTGTAAAAACCCTAACCTGAACATAAATCACCACCAAATAACGTCGCCGTCGGGGAGGCTCCGGCTCCTCCATGAGTGTTCTCCTGAGTGAACAATCTTAGAACCTTTTTAGCCGCTAGAAAGCTTCTTCAAGTACGCCATTGAAGTACAGAAGTGGGGTTTGTATGGAGGTTTTATAGAGTGGATAAGTTAAGTTCTAGCCGGAGCTCAGATTGTTCACTCACGGAGGAACAGTATGAAAGAGATGAAAGAGAACAGGGATTGGAATTTAAATGAGAGATATGAAAGAGAAGATAGAAGAGAGAGGAGAGAGGAGTGATTAAATGTAAAAGTCTGCTAACATTAATAAAGAGAGAGATAGAGATTAGACATTTTAAAGGAAATGACCAAAATACCATTTGTTCTGATTGGTGGAGAGTGGTTCTCACGGTTCTTACAACTGGGGATGGTTCCTATTTTAGCGGCTCCATATATATATATATATATACACACACACACACACACACACACACACTTGAAAAACGCATGAAACATGCTCACAATGGGAATTGAACCGATACCTATTAGTTTAAAACCAAAGCTATAACAAACTGAGCTACACATTTTTAGTTTTAAAAATTGTCACCTATTTCAATTAATCAGATAAATTTATTTTGATTTCTTTTGTTAACTAGTGGGTTACACCCGCGCTCTGCGGCGGGTCGACCCAATTTTTAATGAAAACATAGATGTAATAGTGAAAATAACGTCATTGGCAGGAACTCGTTTGCTATTGCTTCGGTTCATTAAGATACCGACACTTACCAAAAGAGAAACAAAAAAGAGTCATGATACGACAAAAAAATACGAAGATGTGTTTATATCGAACGAGACAATAAAAACGAATATCAATTCTGAACTGACGTTGTTCGGTCAATATTGCACCGTTCGATTAAAACATCAGGTTCTCGATTGAAACTTAAAAAAGAAAAACAAAAACCAAAAAATACACACAAAAAAAGAAAAGATGAAAAAAATTCACAAAAGGACAAAAATGACAAAATCACTGTAGCTAAAAAGTTCATAAATTATATATAATAATAATAATGTATTTTCTCCTAATTCAAACTAAATATATTTATATATAAAATTTTAATATTTTATTAGCATCAATACATGTTTCATGTTTTGGGTTGGTCATCGTTTTTGTATGATTTTATCTCCAATGTAGTGTAGTGTATGATGACGATTATTTAAATTATGACGGACTTTTTTGTTGTTACTTTTTGATGTACGGAACCGTGCCGCAACAAACCAAACACATATAAATAACATTTTGGTTAATATTACGACTTTATTTATCGGTTGCCATGATGTGTGCTACTTACCGAATTTTAACAGCTTCCCTACGCACACTATTACAAAAACAGGCATTTGCTACCATCAGATTTGTAGCAAAAACGTAGCAAACACTCACTTTGCTACGGATTTGTGACGAATTTGGGTCGTAGCTACAAGTCCCGTCGCTAATTTATTTGCTACGAACTTTAGCTACGAAAATTATACTTGTGACGGTTTTAGCTTCAAAAAGAGACGTCGCTATTTTAGCAACGGATTTTGCTACAACTTTTTAGCCACGGAATTTTGCTATGGGATATTAGCTACGAGATTAGCTACAAATTTTTTAGCTACAAAGTTTTTGCTACGAGTTTAGCTATGGATTTTAGATACGCCTTGACTACATAAATTAACTAAGATTTGTGCAATCGATTTTGTTGCAGAATTTTGTTATTAATTTTGGAAGGTTTTTTTTGCTACCGGATTAACTCTTTATCAACCCCTTTTTGTCCAAAATTTTTTAAAAGTTCTTTTATATTGCTTTTCAAATATTTTATTACGATAATCAGCGTATTCAAATGTTAATAAATATAAAAGATTATATCATAAAAGACTATCTAAACCAAATATAATAAAATATCAACATAAGACATTAAGATCCAAACTATCCAAAGTCATACAATAAATTTCATTGTATCTTAAGTTGGTGCAAATTTTCATAGTGGGATATATGACAACAATTTTAACCTCTCAACTTATATCTTCGTCAATTTTCTCCATCATAGCATGTTTCTCCACTTTATTCCATTCGAACTCTTCCATTTGATACTCCAATGCACCTATAATAAATTAGTTAACATGTCGTCCTCAATAAAACACTAATACGATAGTGTAAAATTTTAAATGTATTAAACGTATAAAAAATACCTCTCGGAATCAATACCCAGTTGCAGGTAGTCGAAAGAACGAGGTCGCCCGAGTTGTTTTTGTTAACATGAACGGTAGAGAAGATATAGTTGAAGATGGTAAAGAGATTATGTTGATAAAGGTGGGCCACATATGTCTTTTTAACTTTTAATTGTTTTTAGCCAAATACCTTAAAAGGGACAATAAATTTATTTTGTTTAATCATTAAGCGAATAAAAGACATTTCACACCAATTTAACATAGAAAACTAACGACCATCCATGTTGGGGAGCATCGGCATTACCCGCTTGCAAACCTTGGGATAATACATGCAATTTTAAAAAGATGAGAACTAAAGGTGACAAAACCGACAAACCACACGACACATCTGGGTAATTTACTCTAATTTCAACCTTTTGATCATATAGATATGCATCATGTAGTGATTGTTTTTACTAAAATCCATTAGTTCATAAATATTTTAAATGTTTTTTTGTTTATATAAAAAAAGAAAATTAAAAAACAAAATGTCCAAAATACTCCTGAATCAACTATGCAACGAACCGAACACATATAACTATCATTTTGGATAATATTACGACTTCATTTATCGGTTGCCATGAAATTTAGAAGACTTGGGTTAAGATACACCCTCTTTTATAGCTAACCACATATAATATTATGGTAAATAGCATTTACAACTAATGTTAATCTTTTGTTACAAATGTTAACTAGGCTTGCTATGTAAAATTCTAAAGACTATAAGTGTTCTTACGGTTTTACATCTAGTTGCGAGCGTCCGAAGCGCAAAGTGCGGCACATTGCGCCCATCGCCCACGCCAAGTGCGCGCGAGTTAGGGTGCGGAGCACCCTTCGCGAGTACACTAGTGTGTGCTTCCATGAAACAATAAGGATGGAGTGTTCCCTTTTAAATACCCCTTTAAGTTTCATCTATCTCCTATGTGAGACAATGTGCCACTTTCCTAATTTTCAGCATTCAATGTTTCAAACACCAAACTTTGAGCATCGATATCTCATTCATATTAGCTCCGTTTTGGACGTGGTTTAGTTCGTTGCGAAGCTCTTCTAATATAGAACACAAACCCACAAATAAATATATAAAAACACCTTAGTTTCTTATATTTATTTATAGTAAAAAATTAGGAAAAATGCATTTTGGATAATATTACGACTTTATTTATCGGTTGCCATGAAATTTAGAAGAGTTGGGTTAAGACACAACCACATATAATGTTATGGTAAATAGCATTTACAAGTAATGTTAATCTTTTGTTACAAATGTAGGTAAAATTTTTAAAGACTATCAAGTGTTGTTACGGTTTTACATCTAGTAAGAGATAAAAGTAAAAAAAGTAGAGTAA
Organism: Helianthus tuberosus; assembly: GCA_030545235.1. Classification (NCBI taxonomy): domain Eukaryota; kingdom Viridiplantae; phylum Streptophyta; class Magnoliopsida; order Asterales; family Asteraceae; genus Helianthus; species Helianthus tuberosus. The sequence goes on along the minus strand of CM060408.1, from coordinate 65,862,026 downwards.
AGAGAATGTAGCCATGATATGGGTGATTGTTCATCACCATCCCATTTATACTTATCATCTTGATGATGCATATAGACAAACACGCTACTTATACAGATGTAGCATGTCTCAGCTCCAAATGTTGATCTTCTCCTGGCATAACCTCTTAGATGTCACTTCCTCCTTGATCTTCTTCCACTATAAAACCAGCTAGTTCACAACACCTATTCACCACACCCATTCCACTTAACAATGGCATCCAAAGCAACTTTGCTCTTAGCTTTTACCCTTCTCTTTGCCACTTGCATTGCCCGCCACCAGCAACGGCAACAGCAACAGAACCAGTGCCAGCTTCAAAACATCGAGGCGCTCGAGCCCATCGAAGTTATCCAAGCTGAAGCCGGTGTGACCGAAATTTGGGACGCCTATGACCAACAGTTCCAGTGTGCGGGTGTCGATTTTATTCGACACCGGATTCAACCTGGTGGCCTTCTCTTGCCTTCCTACGTCAACACCCCTATTTTGGCCTTCGTCGAGAGAGGTATACACATAAATAAATATTTTAAGAGTCGCAAATTAAGTTTAAAAATAATAATAATCTAACTGCAGTGTTTTTGGCATGTTTAAAGGTAGGGGTATTCAGGGGGTTATATTGCCGGGATGCCCGGAAACCTATGAATATTCGCAGGAGCAACAGTTTTCCGGTGAGGGTGGCCGCAGAGGAGGAGGAGAGGGCAATCAGGACCGTCATCAGAAAGTAGAGAACTTAAAGGAGGGTGACGTGGTTGCCATCCCCACCGGAACAGCTCACTGGCTTCACAACGACGGCAACACAGAACTTGTGGTGGTCGTCTTCTTGGATACTCAGAACCATGAGAACCAGCTTGACGAAAACCAAAGGGTACATACTCTAAAAAGCTATTTTAAACCTAAATATATATATATACTGAACTAAAAACTTGTGACGTTTCAGAGATTCTTCTTAGCCGGAAACCCTCAAGCTCAAGCTCAAAGCCAGCAGCAACAACAAAGACAACCACGCCAACAATCTCCTCAAAGGCAAAGGCAAAGGCAAAGGCAAGGTCAGAACGCCGGCAACATCTTCAACGGTTTCACCCCCGAGCTCATTGCACAATCATTCAACGTCGACCAAGAGACCGCCCAGAAGCTACAAGGACAAAACGACCAGAGAGGCCACATTGTTAATGTCGGACAAGACCTTCAAATAGTCCGCCCACCACAAGAGCAGCAGCAAGGCAGACGCTCTCCTCGCCAACAACAAGAGCAGCACCAAGGCAGACGCTCTCCTCGCCAACAACAAGAGCAGCAGCAAGGCAGACGTGGCGGATGGAGCAACGGTGTGGAAGAAACCATCTGCAGCATGAAGTTCAAAGTGAACATTGACAACCCTTCCCAGGCTGACTTTGTAAACCCGCAAGCCGGCAGCATTGCAAACCTCAACAGCTTCAAATTCCCCATTCTCGAGCACCTCCAGCTCAGCGTGGAAAGAGGCGAACTCCGTCCGAATGCCATCCAATCCCCACACTGGACAATCAACGCCCACAATCTTCTCTACGTAACCGAGGGAGCCTTGAGGGTACAAATCGTCGACAACCAAGGAAACTCAGTTTTCGACAACGAGCTCCGTGAGGGACAGGTGGTGGTGATCCCGCAGAACTTTGCGGTGATCAAGAGAGCCAATGAACAAGGAAGCAGGTGGGTGTCTTTCATGACTAATGATAATGCCATGATAGCAAACCTTGCAGGGCGTGTGTCCGCCATCAGCAGCATGCCGGTTGACATTGTGGCGAATGCGTATCAGCTATCTCGAGAGGAAGCTCAGCAGCTCAAGTTTAGCCAGAGGGAGACGGTTTTGTTTGCACCAAGTTTTTCCAGGGGCCAAGGGATCAGGGCTTCAGCTTAAGTCAAGTGTGTGTGTGTGTTGAGAGTTGCATGTTAACTTCAACTTGAAGAATAAAAGATGTAAGGGAGTTATGTAATATTAAGTGCAAGAGTAATAAGAGCTGCTTGATGTATATTTATGCAATTATCTAAATAAAATATTGTCTGGCTTTTGGTTAATCTATTATGTTTCATATTTTCGAATGGGATATAATCGGATGGAGTATGCATCTTAAATTATACACTTCCATTGTCATGTATGTAGTGCTTTTGTTATTTTTGATATAAACATATTACATTTTTAGTTTTGTTGTTTTTGATATACACATATTACATTTTTAGAAGACTATTACTTGGCGTCTAGTGACCTAAAACTTGTCTATATATTGTTTATATTCAAATGTGTTAATAATAATTCTTTCTGCTACTATAGGTTTGGTATAGTTTTTCTCCGGATATGGGTAAGATCAACAAGGTTTTACAAAGGAAAAATGATTTTTATAATAACTTTATGTGGTTGAATGATCCTTGATCAACATGGGTTTACAAAAGAAAAAAGTTTTTTTTAATAACTCTATGTGGTTGAATGATCCTTAATCATTAGAGCTTTTAAGTTAACGTGTCATAGACCATAAAACTCCTGTAGCAGTTCAACTTACTACGGTAAGACCTCGAAACAATTCCAAAGTCGCAACCCTCTTACTCGTTTTCCTCAACAAAATCGGGTTTTCATCACCATGCGGTTCATCATGTTCTTTTTTGTTCTTGTCCATGCTTAGCTCCATCGATGTATCTTCGCCCCTTTCACCAGTTGCTCCTTGGAGCATGACGGGAACCTTCTTCGAGTCTTTTAAGATCCTCTATACTAAGAAAACCCATATTTAATTATGTAGCAATACCTATAAGCAAACAACTCTACAATATCAACTATGTTTGTTGAAGTGCATATATTTTCAGTTGAAGCAACTCTACCGTGTCAGCTAAGTTTCTCTTTTTACTTACAGAACCACACAACAAACCATGCCACCACCAGACTATACAACACCCACCACCTACCTCTACCATTTACCACCCACCCCAACCACCCACCTCCGCCACACACCACCACCGTATATAAAATAGAATATAAAATTCCTTTTCAACAACAAATAAGAGACATAATAACTGCAATCGAAAAGGACTTTTACATTCTATTTTATATATGGTTGCAGCCACCAGGAACCATATATGCTTCGAATATTCTGAGCTTTAACACCTACCACAGGAATGAACATGTATGTACTACTTTAATATTTTTCATATCACAGAATTAAGTTAATAGATTAGGTGTTTTTTATGTAGATGTTGTTGATTAGCGTCATCAAGCCATTTGTTATATGAATGGATTTTAAGTTATGGATCTGGTTTATTGTTTGATTCCAATAGTTGTTGTTTTGGTTAATGTTTTTGGATAGGATAATATCTATGATTTAGAAACTACCAGTTTGTTCTCTTAAGCCTTTGGAACTTCGAAACCGAAAGATCTCAAGAACGCTTGTAGGTGACCGAAAAAACATGGGCTCGCCGGAGAAGATGACCGGAAAAAATGGGGTGGGGGAATGAAGTTTTGTAAGCTTGTGAAGTGGGACCCTGTAAGTGCAGTTCTCATCGGATAATTGTGCTTCATCAGTTCTGGTCAAAGTCCATAGTCAAAAGAATTCAAGATCCAACAAATTCGAACATATATGTTCAAAGTTATTGATTAAATTCAAACAGTATAAGGTGATAAGGGTCCGAATTTATCAAGTATTTGCTTGTCCGAATTTGTGGCTTTTATTTGTCAGAACTTATGCCTTGTTGTCCGAATTTATCACTTTTGTATTGTCAGTACTTAGTTTGTTAAGTACTGACAAGTTGGTTATTTGAGTTGTCCGAATTAAGGTATATTTGTCAGGACTTATGCTAGCCTATATATATGGGTTGTATAGGTTAGGAAATCAACACATATGTGTAAAAATCCATCTCTGTGGTGAAAATATTTGTGCAACTCTCACAAACCCTAGAAATTCCTCAACAGTGTGTGCACATTCTAAAGAGTGACTAGGTGTTAGTGAGAGAAAGCTAGGTTTATATCTTAGTGATCTAAACCAACTTGTAGATGATGTATACTCTTTCGGTTTATGTAATCTATGATGACTGATTCAATAATAAAGGGTTTCATCTTCTACATCTTTCTATCTTTTATGTTTTGATCTCTTCTACGTCTTGAATCAAGTGCAATGTTGATGTTCATCATCGATCCGGTGCTTTAACAGTGGTATCAGAGCGTGGTTACCGATTCGGAACGGTCTAACCGCCTTCAGAATCACCATTGCTCTTGATTTGATGTTTGTTTCCGCCAAACATCATGAAGACGTGAAGATTCTACAGAAAACTTGAAGAATTTGAAGTTGTTCATCGACTGAGATGTTTTCTTGTTTTCCAAGTTGTTTCAGATATGAGTTTTGATCTGAAAAGCTTTACTATCTGTATTTGTTATTCTGAACTTATTGATGACCTAGTGTGAAGTCACACTTGGGAAATAAATTCAGATTTGTCAGTACTTAGCTTTTTCTCCGAACTTAAATTCTCATTGTGTCGGAATTTATAAGTTGGTCACAACTTATTTTCTCTTGTCCGAACTTATAAGTTTGTCAGTACTTAGAGATTGGTTTTCTTGTAAGTACTTAATTATCTTGTGCGAATTTAGTGTTGATAAGTACCTACCTTCCTTGTGTCACACCCTGACTTTTGCGGAAGCGTGATTATGTGTGACTTGCTTAATATCATTGCTGTGACAACTCGTATTTCAGAACCTATCTCTGTGCTAAGTGTAGCATGTTTTGAACTTATGTGATTATGTGAACTTTGATGATTAATGAAATGTTATGTTTGATATGTGTTTATTGTGTAACGAATGTATGTACATAATATGATAGCATTGAACGAGCCCAGACGCACAACACAACCCAATCGCACAAGCCCATTCGGGCTACATACTTGTACTCGAACCATAAGGGCAGCCCATGAAGGGTTCGGCCCACTTCATCAACTCGCATAACACATAGGGTGTTAGTATAACTCCCACACTTCACCAAATCACAAAAAAGTTTAGCAAACCCTACTCTCTTTCTCTCTTCCCAAACTCGACGGCAGCCACATCCCATCTCTCGAAGCTTTTTAGTTTGGATTCCTCTTCATTCTACCTTCTAACCGGTTAGTGTTTTTATGGTTGATTGCATATTGAATGATGTTATGGTTTATGTGATTCTCTACAATGATTTGTGAATGATATATGATTAGTTATGAATGATGAGGATTGGTGTTCATGTAATCGGTTCATATGTGTTGCATGACTTGATTAATTTAGGGTTGGTAATTATGTAATGTTGATGTTAAGATCTAGAACCGATTGAATGATAATCGGCTGTGATATGTCACTGTTCGAATGAATTGTGGGGGGAGGGGGATTGTTATGTTAGTATGCATGTTAGTGATCAAGAATACGAATCATGGTTAAGTGTTATGATTATTGTTCATGTTTTGATTTTGTTTAGGGTTCATAAGAATTAATGTTAAAACCCTTGTTTGATCGATTTATTTGTATGAATGGAAACTGTTAGTTGTTAATTGATATCTACATAAATGGAAACAATATAACTGATTGCCATGAATTTCGGATATTAAATAACCAGTCGCACAAGTTTGTCGGTCGCACAAGATCAAGTCACACAAAACTTGATCTGATCGCACAAGCTCCCAATCACACAAGATAGGTACAATTGTTTAAACTCACAGTATAAGTTAGTTATGCATGATCGCACAAGATTTGTGGATCGCACAAGTCTTGGGCCTTACACGTGGTTTGGGCTTAACATATTATTGGACCGAATGGCCCAAATCTCAGTCGCACAAGATGTTCGGATCGCACAAGTCGATCGGATCGCACAAGATATCCGGACCGCACAAGATCAACATGTATTATTGTTTGGGCCGTGTTTTATGTTTGGGCCGGGTTTAAGGCTGATCGCACAACCCATTGTGGATCGCACAAGTTGTGCTGATCGCACAATAGGTTGGGCCGCCTATTTATTGGGCTTTATCTTTCGGGTCGCACAAGTTGGACGTGTTTGGTACTTGACTGCTACTGTTAATGTGTTAACCTGTGTTAGGGATTTGCCATGATCAATATGTGATCGTAACCTGTTAGCTTATGTGTAAACATACGTGCACTACTTGAACCTAGACCTGACTTGTATGGTAACCATGTTAGGACGTGGTTGACCTCTAGCAGCTCGATTGACCTTTCGTTTATCTGCCAAGCTAATCTAAGGTGAGTTCACACTTTCTACAAAGCATGGGATTCCCAGGGGTTGGGAATGGGTTAAGGAATATGGATTCCTCGTCCTCCTTGGGTAGGACAGTACGGGTTAAGGAATATAATTCCTCGTCCTCTTGGACAGTTTAAACTTCACTAGACCAAAACTCTATCACGAAGTCCCTCCTTTTTATATCGACTTAATCTCCGGGCCAATGGCGAGCGGGTCATTAGTTAGATAGCGCTATTTAGGTCTGACAAGCCTCACACCATACCGCAGAGGACGGGCGTGAACTAATGGATCTGGGCACGTCAATGATGATAGACATTGACGCTAAGGGCACATAAACATGACTATAGTCAGCGGTCGATATGGTAACGAGTCTAGTAGTATATACATGGGGTAGCCCCCACCGCCGGAGAGCCAGATAATTAAACATGGGGTAGCCCCCACGGCTGCATTGCCAGAGTAAATGGGATTAAACAAAACACGTTTTCAACTATGGGGTAACCCCCACGGCAGGGATGCCAGTTAAAGGAAACTGTTTTCGGAACAACTTAAAACAAACACCCAACTGTGAACTCGCTCAACTTAGTTGTTGACTCGTTACTACATGCTTTGCAGGTCAATACGTACTTAGCTGGAGCTTGCATGGGGAAGAGTCGTTGTGGGACATGGACAATTGTGTGCCATGTTAAACATTGAAACATTTGAACTTATATTTTGTTTTGGTTTAATCGTTATGCTTCCGCTTGCAACTTAAACTATGTTTTGTTTGGACACCAATTGTATTGGTTGGATTTTATAATTACTTACATGCTTGTTCAATATGATTGGTGGCTGGATCCTGGTCAGTCACGCCTCCAAGCGGTGATACTCCGCAGGTGGATTTTGGGGGTGTGACAGATTGGTATCAGAGCCATTGGTTATAGTGAACTTGGTTTTAATAAGGGAAAAAGTTTTTATTGAAACCAGACTATAACCTGTACAGTGCTCAACGATCCACAACGACGCTTCACTCCACGTGCAAGACTCGACATTCTAGGTGATATGGTTTATGTTTTATTGCCTACTTGCTAGATTACATAGAACTTTGCTTATGGTATGCTTAGATAAACGTAGCAACGATAGTATGAAAACACATGTGTGCTTACTCTCTTCTGTCATCGCACTTTCACGAACCTCTCTCACTCATGTTTCCTTTGATATGAAGATCATGAGTGGACGCGTTAACATGACTCAAGCCCAGTTGACGGCTCTGATTAACCAACAAGTTACTGCGGCACTTGCAGCCGCACAAGCAGGAGGTATACCCTGCAGTCTAAACTCACTATAGGATCTTTAGGTCCTACTCTCGTGAACCAACCTTTGTGTTAAACCTTGTCCTTTCTTACTCCCACGACAGGTCAACATGCTTAGCCACCTGTGTGCACCTTCAAAACTTTTATGGACTGCCGACCTACTACTTTCAGCGGCACTGAAGGAGCTGTAGGCCTCCTCCACTGGTTCGAGAAACTCGTATCTATCTTCGAGATGTGTGAATGCCCTGAGGCTCACAGGGTGAAATATGCTACTGGTACCCTTGAGGGGATAGCGCTCACGTGGTGGAACGCTCAGGTCCAAATGCTGGGGTTAGTTGCTGCTAACGCCACCCCCTGGAACGATTTCAAGGAATTGATCAAGGAAGAATACTGTAGCCGTGATGACATTCATAAGCTGGAGGTAGAGTTTTACAACTTAAAGATGACAGGGTCGGAGATAGAGGCGTATACGAAGCGATCAAATGAACTGGCAATTTTGTGTCCTACTATGGTAGACCCTCCCATCAAACGTATCGAACTGTATCTCAAGGGTTTAGTGCCAGAAATTCAAAGTCACGTGACCTCAGCAAATCTTGGCACCATCCAACAGATCATCAAGTTGGCTCATCGTCTCACGGATCAGGCGGTGGAGCAGAACAGGTTACCAAAGCGTATTAGTGCTACTACTTCTGATACTCCCAACGACAACAAGCGTAAATGGGATGGAACTTCAAGCAAGGGTTCAACTTCTATTCAGTCCAGTCTCAGCAGAGAAGGACTGACGACTACAAGAGCCCTAGTCAGCAATCATCTGGTAGCCAAAGTCAAGGTGGGTACAGGGGAAATCACCCCAAATGCAATCGCTGTAATCTACACCACAGCGGGCCATGCACCAGGAGTAACTGTCATCGGTGCAACAAGCCAGGCCACGCCGCAAAGGATTGCAGAAGTTTATACCCCGCAAACCAGAATCGTCAGCAACAACAACCCCCACAGAATCAACGCCAGCAGCAGCAGCAGCAAGGTATCAACAAGGGGTGCTTTCAGTGTGGAGCTGAAGGCCACTTCAAAGAGAGATGGTCCCCAACTGAACCGGAACCAGAACAACAACAACAATAATAACAACCAGGGGAATGGAAACAATGGGGGTAACAACAGCAATGGTGCAAGGGGTCGTGTTTTTATGATTGGACAAGGTGATGCAAGGAACGATCCCAACGTCGTGACGGGTAAGTTCCTACTGGACGACTTTTATGTTACTGTTTTATTTGATTCGGGTGCCGATACTAGCTACGTGTCCTTAAAAGTTAGCCATATGCTTAAGCGTACCCCAACATCCTTGAACACCAAGCACACTGTAGAACTAGCTAATGGTAAGAGTTTAGAGGCCACACACGTAGTCAAGGGTTGTAATCTTGTTCTTGCTAATAAGACCTTCTCTATCGACCTCATTCCTATCGTTTTGGGTAGTTTCGATGTTGTCATTGGGATGGATTGGTTATCCCAACATCAAGCAGAAATTCTTTGCAACGAGAAGATTGTCCGTATTCCTCGTTCGGGTGATGAACCTCTCATGATTCGTGGCGACAAGAGTGGTGCTGTTGTGAGCATCATCTCTTTCCTTAAGGCCCAAAAGTGTTTACGAAAGGGCCACACTGCTATTTTGGCTCTCGTTACTGACACCTCGAAGAAAGAAAAGAAGATAGAAGATTTTCCAATCGTACGTGATTTTCCTGAGGTATTTCCTGAGGAATTACCTGGTCTTCCGCCTCATCGCCAAGTCGAGTTTTAAATCGAGCTAGCTCCTGGAGCAGCGCCTATAGCTCGAGCACCTTATCGGTTAGCCCCATCAGAATTGGAAGAACTGTCCACGCAACTACAAGAGCTTTTGAATAAGGGTTTTATTCGTCCTAGCTCTTCGCCATGGGGAGCTCCAGTGCTATTCGTGAAGAAGAAAGACGGTACCTTCAGAATGTGTATAGATTACCGCGAACTCAACCAGGTGACGGTGAAGAATCGTTATCCTCTTCTACATATCGACGACTTATTCGACCAGTTGCAAGGGTCGAGCTTCTATTCAAAGATTGATCTAAGATCGGGATATCACCAGCTGAGAGTCCGAGATGAGGACGTCTCCAAAACAGCCTTTAGAACTCGTTATGGACACTACGAGTTTTTGGTCATGCCTTTTGGGCTGACGAACGCACCTGCGGTTTTCATGGACCTTATGAATCGAGTGTGCAAACCCTACCTAGATAAGTTCGTCATAGTTTTCATTGACGACATCCTGATCTATTCTAAGAGTCAGGAAGAACACGAGCAGCATCTACGACTTATTTTGGAACTCCTTCGAACAGAACAGCTTTATGCAAAGTTCTCGAAATGTGACTTCTGGCTTCGTGAAGTCCATTTCCTAGGCCACGTGGTAAACAAGGATGGGATTCATGTTGATCCATCCAAGGTAGACTCGATCAGGAACTGGCCAGCACCTAGTACACCAACAGAAATCCGCCAATTCTTGGGTTTGGCAGGTTACTACAAAAGGTTTATCAAGGATTTCTCCAAGATTGCGCAACCTCTCACCTCACTAACTCAGAAAGGTGTCACCTATCGTTGGGGTGATGCACAGGAAACTGCGTTTCAAACACTTAAAGGATAGACTTTGTAGCGCCCCTATCCTCTCATTGCCTGAAGGCACAGACGACTTTGTGGTTTATTGCGACGCATCCATTCAGGGACTTGGATGTGTGCTGATGCAACCTGACAAGGTCATTGCTTATGCATCACGTCAACTTAAGGTTCATGAAAGGAACTACACTACGCATGATTTGGAGCTGGGAGCTGTTGTTTTCGCACTTAAGATATGGAGACATTACCTGTACGGTACCAGGTGCACCATTTACACCGATCACAGGAGTCTCGAGCATATCTTCAAACAAAAGGAGTTGAACATGCGTCAACGTCGATGGGTCGAGTTATTGAATGATTACGAATGTGCGATCAAGTATCATCCAGGCAAAGCCAATGTTGTGGCTGACGCCCTCAGTCAAAAGGACACTACGCCTAAGCGCGTGCGAGCATTACAACTTACCATTCAGTCTAGTCTTCCTTCACATATACGAGATGCTCAGGTAGAAGCATTGAAACCAGAAAACGTCAGGGCTGAAGCCCTACGCGGCTCAAGGTAACGGTTAGAACAAAAGGCAGACGGTGCCTACTACATAACAGGACGTATTTGGGTTCCACTCTATGGCAACCTACGAGAGCTTGTGATGGATGAGGCACACAAGTCTCGCTACTCAGTACATCTTGGTTCGGATAAGATGTACCACGATCTCAAAACTACATACTGGTGGCCTAGCATGAAAGCTCACATAGCAACTTACGTTAGCAAGTGTTTGACTTGTGCAAGAGTCAAGACTGAATATCAGAAACCCTCAGGCCTACTTCAACAACCAGAGATACCACAATGGAAATGGGAGCAGATTTCCATGGATTTTGTTACTGGCCTGCCTAGATCTCAATGTGGAAATGACACTATTTGGGTGATCGTGGATCGACTCACAAAGTCTGCACACTTCTTGGCTATCAAAGAAACTGACAAGTTCTCTACTTTAGCAGACGTTTACTTGAAGGAAGTAGTTTCAAGGCACGGGGTGCCCACCTCTATTATCTCTGATCGTGATGCACGTTTTACTTCTGAACTATGGCAAGCAATGCATAAGTCCTTTGGCTCACGTTTAGATATGAGCACAGCTTATCACCCGCAAATGGATGGGCAGTCTGAACGCACCATCCAGACACTTGAAGACATGCTTCGTGCATGTGTTATCGATTTTGGCAACGGCTGGGAAAAACATCTTCCACTAGTGGAATTTTCGTACAATAACAGTTACCACACCAGTATCCAGGCCGCTCCGTTTGAGGCATTGTACGGGCGTAAATGCCGATCACCTCTTTGTTGGGCAGAAATTGGCGACAGCCAGATCACTGGCCCAGAACTTGTGGTAGACACAACAGAAAGGATTGCTCAAATACGACAACGAATGGCGGCAGGTCGTGACCGTCAGAAAAGCTACACCGATAAGGGCAGGAAACCACTTGAGTTCCAGGTTGGGGATCGAGTGCTACTTAAAGTCTCACCCTAGAAGGGTGTTGTTCGTTTTGGTAAACGAGGCAAACTTAACCCATGATATGTTGGACCATTCGAAATCATTGAGAAAATAGGCAGGGTGGCCTACAAACTAAACTTGCCAGCAGAACTCAGTGGAGTTCACAACGTTTTCCACATGTCGAATCTGAAGAAGTGTCTGTCAGATGAGACCCTCATAGTTCCTTTGAAGGAGCTCACTATCGACGAGCAGTTGCGATTCGTCGAGAAACCAGTAGAGATTACTGACCGAGATGTGAAGATTCTCAAGCGTACTAGAATACCTCTCGTTCGAGTTCGTTGGAACTCCCGTCGTGGCCCAGAGTTCACCTGGGAACGCGAAGATCTAATGAAACAAAAGTATCCCCAATTGTTACCAAACAGTACAACCACTACTGAGGCTGAAGCTACTCCCGAAATTCCAAATCAACGGGGGGAGGATGTGACACCCCAGGAAAACCAGGAAAACCATGCAACTTAACTAGCTTCCTCAGTAAGCACGTACCAAATTTCGGGACGGAATTTCTTTCAACTTGGGGATAATGTGACAACTCGTATTTCAGAACCTATCTCTGTGCTAAGTGTAGCATGTTTTGAACTTATGTGATTATGTGAACTTTGATGATTAATGAAATGTTATGTTTGATATGTGTTTATTGTGTAACGAATGTATGTACATAATATGATAGCATTGAACGAGCCCAGACGCACAACACAACCCAATCGCACAAGCCCATTCGGGCTACATACTTGTACTCGAACCATAAGGGCAGCCCATGAAGGGTTCGGCCCACTTCATCAACTCGCATAACACATAGGGTGTTAGTATAACTCCCACACTTCACCAAATCATAAAAAAGTTTAGCAAACCCTACTCTCTTTCTCTCTTCCCAAACTCGACGGCAGCCACATCCCATCTCTCGAAGCTTTTTAGTTTGGATTCCTCTTCATTCTACCTTCTAACCGGTTAGTGTTTTTATGGTTGATTGCATATTGAATGATGTTATGGTTTATGTGATTCTCTACAATGATTTGTGAATGATATATGATTAGTTATGAATGATGAGGATTGGTGTTCATGTAATCGGTTCATATGTGTTGCATGACTTGATTAATTTAGGGTTGGTAATTATGTAATGTTGATGTTAAGATCTAGAACCGATTGAATGATAATCGGCTGTGATATGTCACTGTTCGAATGAATTGTGGGGGGAGGGGGATTGTTATGTTAGTATGCATGTTAGTGATCAAGAATACGAATCATGGTTAAGTGTTATGATTATTGTTCATGTTTTGATTTTGTTTAGGGTTCATAAGAATTAATGTTAAAACCCTTGTTTGATCGATTTATTTGTATGAATGGAAACTGTTAGTTGTTAATTGATATCTACATAAATGGAAACAATATAACTGATTGCCATGAATTTCGGATATTAAACAACCAGTCGCACAAGTTTGTCGGTCGCACAAGATCAAGTCACACAAAACTTGATCTGATCGCACAAGCTCCCAATCGCACAAGATAGGTACTGATGACGGGGGTAGCTCAAGACTAAATAAAATGATTAAATATGTAAACGCTCAAAAGGTTAAACGGTTCAACGGTTGAAAAGCTGTGAGTTGGGAAAAGCAATGTGGAAACAGTAGCCGGTCACATCTGGAGATCGCTTCACCAACCCGCAGCCGCAAAAGCAAAGCAGGTCTGCCAATGCACACTATTATCCGGGGGTCAAAAGCCTTCAACCCCCGAAAGGGGAAACCCTCCACTGCAAGCGAGGTTACTAGTCTAATACATTCCACTTCGGGAGATGCCTTCTCTTATAAAATGACACTTCATTTACTTCAGAAATCATCTCCTGACCAGCTCTGATTCTCCAATCTCTGGTCATTCACATCGAATGCTTGTCTCGCACAAGTCATTCCCTTTCACATCCAACACACACATTCCCTTTGCTACCACTTCCAAATCTGGGTACGATTCAGAGGAGGATCCATAGCAAAGAACAACAATAAACTAGTAAACCTCCTTCCACGTCTCGCAAACGTGGGGGGACCCCACGACCTGCGTTAGGCAAGGTTGAACCCTTCAACCTTTCTGCCTAGCCAGTCCAGCTACCACCGTTGGTCTTGTGTTTGTTGCATCAACAAGTTGGCGCCCACCGTGGGGCTACGCCACTATTTCTTCTCCAAAAGACCTAGTAGTGTAGCTCTATTCACTTAAAATCACCATGTCTGAAAGTGGATCCCCGGAAGAAGTAAATCAGATCCCAAACGCTTCTACTCCGGGTAGTAGCCAAGCTCACGTGGCTATACCAACTTCTTTCTCAACTCCGGGGAGCACACCCGAGTTCCTCAACTTCCACACACCAACTCCGTCCAGATCCGGAGTTCCATCTCCCAATATCGGTGTCTCTGATGCCCCATCATGTGTTGAACTCACCCCTGAAGGGGTTGCTAACAATTTCCTTGTGCTAAGGACTCTTCTCAACCAGCATGTGAATAAAGAAAGAGAAAAGGGAGTGAGGATTCGTTTAGACTATGACGAACCTGAGCCAACATTGTCTCCTGGGCCACCTCCTCCTCTTTTTACAACAAGAAGTGAGGCTGGTCCCAGTAACCTTTCAAACCCTCACCCTTATCTGTCCACTATGACAAATCCTACGGTGCATCCTATCTTCTCTTCCCAACCAATTACTAGTGGTGTTCCTCTGGGACATGAGCTAACTCTTGACCAGCTCCTACAATCCCCGGTGACAAGCTATCCAGCATCTACTACAACTACATGGGAGCAAGCTCTGTCCGTGCTCCCCTTAGCACGAAGTGCTGTTATGAGTGCTCCCCTCGGGATAAACTGTTCCGCTGGCCCAGGAAGCCTTCAAGGCTTCAACCCTATGCCCAACATGATGACCCAGATGATGGCCAACTTCCCATGGCAACACTTCATCAATCAAGTGCTTGCCACTCAGGGAAACAACGGCAATAGCAGTAATGTGGATGCAAGGACTGAAGAAGACTTGGCTAAACCATACAAGCCAAGTAACCTTTCATGCTTTTCAAGGCAGATAGCCGATTATGATTTCCAGTCAAAGATCAAAATGCCAGCCCACATCAGAACGTATGATGGGACTGAAGATCCTAAGGACCACCTTCAGATCTTCACCGGTGCAGCTCGGATAGAGAAATGGTCCAACGCTGAGTGTTGCCTAATGTTCATGCAAACTCTTGTCGGATCCGCCAGGATCTGGTTCAACGATTTGCCTGCTCAAAGTGTTCGAAGCTTTGATGATCTCAGCAAGGGTTTCCTGGCCAATTTCTCCCAACAAAGACGATATGTCAAAGATGCAACAGTAATCTTTCAGATAAAACAACGTGATGATGAAAGTCTCCGTGCTTTCATTGAACGATACAAGAAGGAAGGTCTGACTTATGTAGGGGCCGATGAGAAAATGAGAGTGGCTGGCTTCATGAATGCCATCACCTCTAAGTACCTTACAAGGGATTTCAACAAATCTCTACCCAAGACCTTAGAAGAAGCTCTTGAAAGGGCCGAAGCCCACATCCGGGGAGAGGAGGCAGTAGACATTAAGGAACAAAGAAAAAGAGGGTTCGCCTGAAGAAGCAACAGTCCAGCCAGAAAAAGAGGGAACTTCAACTCCTATGACAGACGGTCAAAGGGTTCAGAACCTCAAAGGTCTGAAGGTCGGAACCTTTCAAGCAGGGAAAAAGGCATAAGTTTCACACCCCTC
Organism: Helianthus tuberosus; assembly: GCA_030545235.1. NCBI lineage: Eukaryota > Viridiplantae > Streptophyta > Magnoliopsida > Asterales > Asteraceae > Helianthus > Helianthus tuberosus. The sequence continues at coordinate 65,846,611 of CM060408.1, read as the reverse complement.
ACAAAGACCCCTCAAGAAATCCTTGCAACAGAAGAAGTTAAACAAAACTTTCGGCCTCCTAGACCTCTCCCCAAAAGCAGGAAAAACGAGAACTCCACCCAATACTGCGAGTTTCATGAAGAAAAAGGTCACCACACCAATGATTGCTTCCAACTCAAGAAAAGAATAGAAGAAGCTGTTAAGTCCGGAGAACTCGCTCATTTGGTAAAGGGAGTCCGGGACAAAATGGCTGAAGGAAAGGGTAAGGAAGTCAATATGGTAGATTTCGATGGAAAGGTTCCTCACAAGAGGCAGAGGTTGGAAGCTTGGGAGCTTCAGTGTGTCTGTTTCCCCCCTACGGAGAATGACCCTCTCCCTAGCCCTCTCGTGGTAGAAGCTGCCGTGGGAACGTTGCAAACATGCAAGGCATACATAGACACGGGGGCAGCCACTGAAATCATGTTCGAAAAATTCTTCAACCGATTGAGCAATGAAGAACGTTCAAGGCTTCAACCCTCTGGGACCTCCATAAAAGGTATCGCTGACATACCCCTCAAGCCTTTAGGGCAACTGACACTTAATGTTCATTTCAGTGAAGGTTTAAAAGAAAGAACCCAACCACTCACCTTTGTGGTTATCAACATCCCCTCAAGCTATGATGTGATCATCGGAAGACCAGGACAGTGTGCATTTTACATGGCAGTGTCTGTTGGCCATGGCACAGTCAAATTTCCCACCGAAAGGGGCATAGCAACCCTTCAACCCTCTCAGGAAGCCTACATGGTTGAAGGTGAAAGATCAAACAGTGAAGAAGACAGGCAAAGGTTGGTCATAAACCCCAAATACCCTGAACAAAGAATAAGGGTCAACCCAGACCTTTCTCAAGAGACCCTTTCATACCTTGAAAAATTGCTAACACACTACAGCGATGTATTCGCTTGGTGTCCTGAAGATATGACCGGGATCCCCCGGGACATTGCCGAGCATGAGTTGAGAATACCACCAGAGGTCAAGCCTGTGGTCCAGAAGAAAAGAAGCTTGGCCCCAGAGAGAAGTCTGGCAGCCTGCCAAGAGGTCGGAAAGCTTGTGTCAGCCGGTATTCTCCGAGAAGTCAAGTACCAGTCATGGGTTGCAAACCCGGTCATGGTCAAGAAACCAGACAACTCTTGGAGGATGTGCATAGACTTTAAGGATCTTAACAAAGCTTGTCCTAAGGATTGCTATCCACTACCAGAAATTGATCTCAAAGTTGACTCCCTCACAGGCTACTCGTTCAAATGCTTTCTTGATGCATACAAGGGCTATCACCAAATCCTCATGAAAAAAGAGGATGAGGAAAAGACAGCCTTTCACACGGACAAAGGGATCTTTTGCTATCAAAAGATGCCTTTCGGTCTCAAAAATGCAGGAGCAACCTATCAACGGCTCGTTGACAAAGCCTTCGAAAGCCAAATCGGCAAGAACATGGAGGCATATGTCGATGACTTGGTTATTAAAAGCAAGACGGAATACCAAATGCTCGATGATATTCAAGAAACTTTCAAGAACCTCAGAAAGGTTAATATGAAGCTTAATCCGGAAAAGTGTTCATTTGGATTCGAAGAAGGAAAATTCTTGGGCCACATTGTTGGAAAACAAAGCATCAAAGCCAACCCTAACAAAGTAAAAGCCGTCCTTGAAACCAAGCCACCAAAGACCAAGAAGGAAGTTGAAAGCTTGAATGGGAAGCTTGCAGCCTTGAAGCGTTTTACCTCAAAGTTAGCCGAAAGATCTCTGCCCTTCTACAAAACGCTCAAGAACTGCTCAGATAAAAAGGATTTCAAATGGACTGAAGAAGCTGAAGAAGCTTTCAACCAGATGAAGCAACATCTAGCTTCCCTACCAGACATTGCGGCACCAAAAACCGGGGAGTTAATATCGGTGTACCTCTCAATCACGGACGAGGCCATCAGTGCAGTCCTCATCATTGAGCGAGACAAGGCCCAGGTACCCGTTTATTTTTTCAGCAAAACCTTAAAATTAGCTGAAACAAAATACCCTCCCCTTGAAAAACTTGCCTTAGCCTTAGTTCAAACAGCTAGAAGGCTTCGAAGGTATTTCCAAGCACACCCCATACAAGTGGTCACCGACCAACCTATTAAGAGTGTGCTTGAAAAACTTGAAAACTCGGGGCGATTAGCCAAATGGGCCATAGAACTAGGTGAACATAACATCACCTATGTCCCAAGGAAAGCTATCAAGGCTCAAGTCTTGACCGATTTCATTGTGGAAGTCCCAAACCAAACAGTCACTGAAGTAAACACTGCCACCACTGAACCTCCCAACCCTGAAGCCTGGAAGCTTTTTACCGACGGGGCTTCAAGCGTTGAAGGCTCAGGGGCTGGATTAATTTTGATCAACCCAAAAGGTTTGGAATTCACATATGCTCTTCGTTTTGATTTTCAGACCACCAATAACGAGGCTGAATACGAAGCACTGATAGCCGGGTTAAGGCTGGCCAAAGAAATGAAGGTTGAAAAGCTTGAAGTGTTCACGGATTCGTTGCTGGTCTCAAGCCAAGTGAACGACAGCTACATAGCTAAAGAGCCCAACATGAAAAAATACAGAGAAAAATCCAAGGAACTGATGAGTACCTTCTAAGCATGCAACATCAAACAGATCCCCAGATCTCAAAACAAAAAGGCCGATGCCCTAAGTAAGCTTGCATCTCTCACTTTTGCCCACCTCACCAAGAAGGTACTGGTAGAAGTGTTGAAGGCCCCATCCATTAATGAATTGGAGGTTCAAGATGTGGTTACCGAAGAAGAACGAAACTGGATGACTCCCATAAGAAAGTTCCTAAAAAATGGTGAATTACCCGATGATCAAGTGGAAGCTAAAAGGGTTGAAATCAAGGCAAGGCAATACATACTGCAAGGAGAAACCCTTTACAAAAAGGGTTACCTTGCTCCCTTGCTAAGATGTGTCGGTCCTGAGCAAAGTAAGTATTTGATCAAGGAAATTCATGAAGGAGTGTGTGGAGCTCACTTTGGAGCTAGGTCGGTAGTTGCAAAGCTCATGAACCTCGGATATTTCTGGCCTTCAATGCATCGCGACACAACTGAAGAATTGAAGAAATGTGATGCCTGCCAGATCCATGCACCAATCCCAAAAAGTCCCAAGCATGATTTAGTCCCAATAACCTCCGCTTGGCCATTCCATAAGTGGGGAATGGACATTGTTGGTCCATTTCCCCCAAGCAAAGGGGGAGTGAAATTCCTACTGGTGGCGGTAGACTATTTCACCAAGTGGCCCGAGGTCAAGCCACTTGCCAAGATCACAGGAAAGCAAGTCATTGACTTTGTCTGGGAAAACATCATTTGCCGTTATGGATTGCCAGGAGTACTTGTCACCGATAACGGAAGGAAATTTGCTGAGAAGCCTTTCAGCGTTTGGTGCAAAGAATACAAAATCGATCAGGTTTTCAGCTCAGTGGCTTATCCGCAATCAAACGGGCAGGTTGAGAGAACAAATAGAAGCATAGTGGAAGGCATAAAGACAAGATTGGGAAGATACGAAAGCAACTGGCTTGAAGAATTTCCTAGTGTCCTATGGGCAATTAGAACAACAGAAAAAACAAGCCATAAGAAAACACCTTACAGCTTGGTATTTGGATCCGAAGCTGTGATCCCTGCCGAAATAGGAGTTGTAACCCAAAGAATTGTCAACATGGATCCCGAAACAAACCAAAAAGAGACCATGTTGAATTTACAACTCCTAGAGGAAGCAAGAGATCAAGCCGCAATTCAAGAAGCCAAATACAAGCAACAAATGGAAGCTTACTACAACAAAAAAGTCAAAAACGAACGTTTCAAGCCAGGGGATCTGGTCCTCAGAAACAACGAAGCCAGCAAGAAAGAAAATCAAGGAAAGCTTGGCCCAAAATGGGAGGGCCCATACACCATCCTTGAAGCACACAAAGGTGGATCCTACAAGCTGGCTGATTCAGAAGGCAAAAGGCTTCCAAGGCATTGGAACGGCAAAACACTGAAAAGGCTCCATGTTTAAACGGAAAGTTTGGTTTGTATCAAAATGTATTTCAAGCAGGATTATGAATACCTTTTGTAAAAAGCAAGTATTGCTTTAATGAATGAAGTTGTTTTTATCAAACTTGTCTTTCTATCCCAAAATCTGGTTGAGAACCTAGCAAAAAACTCCATGGCAAGGGCCATGTAAGGGGATGAGCTCCCAGGCCACATCGCTCAATAGGTTCAAAGGTTGAATGAGCCTATATAAGGGGTGAGTTCCTAAATCAATACAACTCCATGAGACTTGTTAAGAAAAAATAAAATTGTCTCATAGACAGGTATAAGCAGCCTACACCAAATGCTCCCTAAGCCTTAGAAATATAGTCTACAAAAAGGCTAAAAAACCAAAAGAAATAATTAAAAGGATAGGTGCCATCTCTTCTTGTTAAAAATGCCAAGGCTAAGTGTCTGCAGCACTGAACCCTTTTAGGTATAAAAAACATAAGGGCAACACAAACCCGACAAAGACAAAGTTACAAAAAGAACAAAGCAAATCCAAAAAGAACAAAGTCAATTGGACAAAAATCACAAAGGTACAAACCAAGCCAGGACGCAAAACCAAGAAGCCTTCAAGGCTCCAAGCCACCCGGGCAATACCTCGAAACCTTAAAGGCTTCAACCTATTGACAGACAGCCAAAAGGCTTGGACGGTTAAAAACCAAATGGACTGCCTTGACCAAAGAGGCACAAGCATAAAACCATAATAAAAGGAAAATAGTTAAAACATAACATCATATAAAAGAAAGCCCAAAAAAGGCTTTCAAACATAAGTTAGAAGCAAGTCCTAGTAACTTGCAAGCTTAAACTACTGTTCCAGCGGCCACAAAGGCCTTAAAACACAACCAACAGGAACCTTAAGGGTTCCTAATAACCTAATATTGTTCAAGTTAACATTACAAAACATAAATTGTTTGCTAAGAAAGCTACGAATCAAGCATCAACAGATTTGGAAACTCCAGAACCTTCGCCCTTGGCCTTCTTTGTTTTCTTCAACTTTTTAGTCTTCACACCTCCATCACCACCAACCGCTGAAGCCTCCAAGCTTGCATCCTTAGGAACATCCGGTTGACCTGAAAGGGTATCGTCACTGTCACCCGAATAAGACCTCTTCCTTGAAAGAGATCCCAGGATTTCAGCACAGACATTCTCATTTAAGCCCTCTGGCTTCAAACCCTGCAACACAGCAAGAGGCTTACCAAAGCAACCAGAAACTTGATGGATGTAAGGATAAGTCAGCTTCTCCATTTGGTCAACAGAGCCTTTAAAAACATCAGATGCCTCGGGCCGAAACAGAGGTGACTTCTCCAAAGGATGACCGGACTCATGGAGCTTATAACCTGCAATAAGACCTTGGTGTTTTCCTAAATTGAGCAGCTTAGTATAAACATCGCCAAGGGCAGAATTAAACTCTTTGGAGTGCAGCAAATAGGTAACCACTTGATGGAAACCCTGCTCAATGAGCCATTGGTTATCCCCAGTAGCCTGAGCAACTGAAGCCTTCAACCCCTCTTTCTCCTTACCAAAAGCCTGTTGCTGAACAAACAAAGCTTCCCGGTCAGCCCTAAGTTTCAACCTATCAGCCTCGAAGCTCTTTTTCAAATCACCCATCTCAATCTCATGCGTCTTTTTCAGATCACTAACCTTCTTCTCCCATGCTGCTTCCTTCTCGGCAAAACCAGCTATCTCCTTTTTCATCCCAGCCATGGAGGATTTCATTTTATCCTTCTTCTTGGAGAATTCTTCATATTCCCGCATTCTCTGACGAAAACGGCCAATGCCTTGAGGAAGCATGGCAGCAAGGTTGCAAGTACTCAAAATCATACGGGACAACATCAGGTCATCATCCATCCCAGCAATAGTCTCGTGCACTGAGGGAGGAGCAATGTGACTCAGAGCATCCTCACAAACAGCAGCATCTTTGAAACTGTCATCATTCTTCACCGACCAAGTAGGCACATAAATCCCTTCCGGGTCCAACCCTTCAACGTCCCTGCTCGAAGACTCCTGAACAGGAGTGGCAACAACCTTCTTGCTTGAAACCTTTTTACCATGGACAACCAATTCCTTAGCCTTCTCAGCACCTGCTTCAACATCTTGATCTTCCGAAACTTCAATATCGTCACTCAAGTCCACTGGTTCAGTAGAAGTGGATTGAGGACCAGCTTTCAACAACCGACGAGAAGATCGACGGGTTGAAGATTTAGGAGCAGTAGACTTAGAAAAACCCTTGGCAGTAGCAGCACTAACATAACCTGAGCCCTCAAACCTTTGATCAGCAGTCCTAACCACAACATTCTCACCAGGAACAGACGGAGCATCCTCAAAAACAACATCAGAAGTATCGTCGCTCTTAATAAAATCCAAAGCAGACATGACTGCAAAAAACAACAACACATAAGTCATAGATTAAGAAAAACATAAAAGAGGGCAAAAAAGGAAAATGCATACCCATGCCACTCCTCATAAGAACCGGATCCCGATCAACATTCCCCCAAATTTTACTAACCCCTAATAGAACAAGTAAGTGTTCAGGAAAGGGACGAACCCTCGAAGGGCACCCCCGGATGGCATTGAGAAAAACAGCATTCAATTCAGACTCGGAAGGTTCCGGATCATTGAGAACAGCATCCGGATTCCTCCACACCATTTTAAATGGGAGAATAGTATCGGAAACCCAGAAAAAGCGGTCTTTCCAAGCCCCAAGCGTAGTAACCATCGACGAAATAAGGCAGGTATCAACTTTGGTTGTTTCAAAAGTAAACCAATCGCCATTCTTAGCCAAACGAAAAAACCGGCGAAAGAGTAAAAGGGAAGGATCATACCCAAGAGCACGACATAAAACCTCAAAATGCAAAACCCTAGCCATCCCCTTTGGATGAACTTGCCCAAAAGAAACCCGATAATACTCCAACAAGTTCAAAACAAAAAACGAAAAGGGATAACGAAGGTTTGAGAACTCAAAATGACTACAATAAAGGGCAATCGAACCAGAAGGTGGTTTATCAACGGGAACATCACAAGCAGGGGCAGTGGGGTCAAACTTCCTATCAATACCATATTCCATACAAAATAAATCTACCTCCTCTTGTGTTAACCGGGAAAAAGATTTTGCTAAGTCCTTACGAGCACCCATTTTTTGAAAACGGAAAATGAAGAATGCAAGATGAAAAGGAAACCGGGACTAACCTTAGAGAAGGAGAGAAAATGGCAGAAACTTGGAAAAAATTATGAAACAAATGGATAAGTTTGGAAATATAAAATAAATATAAGCCTACAATAGGGGTAATAATGGCAAAACAGTAACTCCTGCGAAAACCGCCACCCTATCAACTGCCATACATCAATCAAATCAATTGTCAGTTATTTAAAATTCAAATTCAAAACATTAACTGCCTTCAACCTTTCAAGCCTTCAAGCAACGAACCCTCGAAACCTTCAAGCAATAAAATACGTACATAAAAGTCAGAAGTCTTTGAGCTTATCACCCAAAAGCCTCTGACTTGGGGGGCTGATGACGGGGGTAGCTCAAGACTAAATAAAATGATTAAATATGTAAACGCTCAAAAGGTTAAACGGTTCAACGGTTGAAAAGCTGTGAGTTGGGAAAAGCAATGTGGAAACAGTAGCCGGTCACATCTGGAGATCGCTTCACCAACCCGCAGCCGCAAAAGCAAAGCAGGTCTGCCAATTCACACTATTATCCGGGGGTCAAAAGCCTTCAACCCCCGAAAGGGGAAACCCTCCACTGCAAGCGAGGTTACTAGTCTAATACATTCCACTTCGGGAGATGCATTCTCTTATAAAATGACACTTCATTTACTTCAGAAATCATCTCCTGACCAGCTCTGATTCTCCAATCTCTGGTCATTCACATCGAATGCTTGTCTCGCACAAGTCATTCCCTTTCACATCCAACACACACATTCCCTTTGCTACCACTTCCAAATCTGGGTACGATTCAGAGGAGGATCCATAGCAAAGAACAACAATAAACTAGTAAACCTCCTTCCACGTCTCGCAAACGTGGGGGGACCCCACGACCTGCGTTAGGCAAGGTTGAACCCTTCAACCTTTCTGCCTAGCCAGTCCAGCTACCACCGTTGGTCTTGTGTTTGTTGCATCAATAGGTACAATTGTTTAAACTCACAGTACAAGTTACTTATGCATGATCGCACAAGATTTGTGGATCGCACAAGATGGAGCCGATCGCACAAGTCTTGGGCCTTACACGGGATTTGGGCTTAACATATTATTGGACCGAATGGCCCAAATCTCAGTCGCACAAGATGTTCGGATTGCACAAGTCGATCAGATCGCACAAGATATCCGGACCGCACAAGATCAACATGTATTATTGTTTGGGCCGTGTTTTATGTTTGGGCCGGGTTTAAGGCTGATCGCACAACCCATTGTGGATCGCACAAGTTGTGCTGATCGCACAATATGTTGGGCCGCCTATTTATTGGGGTTTATCTTTCGGGTCGCACAAGTTGAATGTGTTTGGTACTTGACTGCTACTGTTAATGTGTTAACCTGTGTTAGGGATTTGCCATGATCAATACGTGATCGTAACCTGTTAGCTTATGTGTAAACATACGTGCACTACTTGAACCTAGACCTGACTTGTATGGTAACCATGTTAGGACGTGGTTGACCTCTAGCAGCTCGATTGACCTTTCGTTTATCTGCCGAGCTAACCTAAGGTGAGTTCACACTTTCTACAAAGCATGGGATTCCCAGGGTTGGGAATGGGTTAAGGAATATGGATTCCTCGTCCTCCTTGGGTAGGACAGTACGGGTTAAGGAATATAATTCCTCATCCTCTTGGATAGTTTAAACTTCACTAGACCAAAACTCTATCACGAAGTCCCTCCTTTTTATATCGACTTAATCACCGGGCCAGTGGCGAGTGGGTCATTAGTTAGATAGCGCTATTTAGGTCTGACAAGCCTCACACCGTGCCGCAGAGGACGGGCGTGAACTAATGGATCTGGGCACGTCAATGATGATAGACATTGACGCTAAGGGCACATAAACATGACTACAGTCAGCGGTCGATATGGTAACGAGTCTAGTAGTATATACATGGGGTAGCCCCCACGGCCGGAGAGCCAGATAATTAAACATGGGGTAGCCCCCACGGCTGCATTGCCAAAGTAAATGGGATTAAACAAAACACGTTTTCAACTATGGGGTAACCCCCACGGCAGGGATGCCAGTTAAAGGAAACTGTTTTTGGAACAACTTAAAACAAACACCCAACTGTGAACTCGCTCAACTTAGTTGTTGACTCGTTACTACATGCTTTGCAGGTCAATAGGTACTTAGCTGGAGCTTGCTTGGGGAAGAGTCGTTGTGGGACATGGACAATTGTGTGCCATGTTAAACATTGAAACATTTGAACTTATATTTTGTTTTGGTTTAATCGTTATGCTTCCGCTTGCAACTTAAATTATGTTTTGTTTGGACACCAATTGTATTGGTTGGATTTTATAATTACTTACATGCTTGTTCTATATGATTGGTGGCTGGATCCTGGTCATTCACGCCTCCAAGCGGTGATACTCCGCAGGTGGATTTTGGGGGTGTGACAATTGCATTCAACCATAACCAACAACTATATGATAAACCCAGATGTTCATCCATAAATTAAGTTTCAAAATGTTACAACCATCATTGTTTAACAGAAATCCGAGACTTCACATTCATATTACAAACCATCCAAATTGTTTAAAGTTCCAAAGGACTTGGCAAAAGACACTACTAAAAGCTAGGCTTTGAACAATGTATCTTATCCAGGATAAGATACACAACCCAAACCCTTCGACACAGGATGACATCATCTTTTATTTCAGACAATACTTGAAAACTTCCAACCCCCGCCAGATCCATTTCTGTTCCCTGAAATACATGTAGTTTGAAAACATCAACAAAAGTTGAGCGAGTTCATGTGTTTTGTATGTGTGCACGAATAAGCCTTGTAAACATTGTAAGTATGTATGTATTTGTAAACCGGTATGAAAGCAACAAGGAAACATATCAATTAATGGTTTGCAAGGCCATTAATATGTGTGACGTGATGCAGGAAGGCTCAATCCTAGCGGATTTTATACCGGGCTTCCGGCTGGAAGACATAGTCACCTCAAATCCCGGTCCTCATGGGTGGGGCTTGCAACACCCAAATAGATCTATCACTCATGTCCCTCAGTCCTACTACGAGGATTAATGGTCTTAAGCGTTGTACCCACCACTCACATGATCTAACAGTTCATTACTTAGCTAACCTATATGTAAACATTTGTAAACAATTTGTAACATGTACTTCACCCCCAAAGTTATAAAACTGAAAACAGTTAAGAGAAAAAGGGGACATGAACTCACAGTCTTGCGTCTCGAATCCGATGTAACTCAAAGCTGCTACTTGTTCACACGACTACCTACAAACGTACTATGGTTTATTAGACGGATAGGTAGTGCCTTGACTCTTAGTCTTAATTAGTATCTTTGAGTTACGTTTCCTTGTGTCTTAATATTTTCTCCAAAGTATATAATTATTTGTCAAAATAATAAATATTTTAACTTAATTATATTTATTAAATTTTGGAATATTAGTTAAAATAATATATTTTAACTTGACACATTTATGTGTTTGTACATGTATAACTTTCCCAAGGATGGGTGTATTCATACCCGTATTCTTAACCTTGTATATTTTTGCCAAGTATCGGTGGTGTATTCCGGTGTATTTATACGTACGAGAATACGTATTTTTATTGTGTTTATTAAGTATCCTTATACTTAATTTTTGTATTAAATTTTTCCGTAATAATATTTCTAATAAAAATTCACAAATATATATTCTTAAAATATATATTTTTTAAGAAATTTATAGAAATTTATTTATACTTCTTCTTGGCAAAAATGTTTATATTTTCATATAAATCTCAAAAATAATACATTTTCAAGATTATCTTAGAAAATATTTATAAATCCATTTTTCACCAAAAAACAATATATTATAAGTTTATTTAAGAAAATATATTTCTCGAAAAATAATATATTTTCTAGTAATTCAAGAAAACACATATGTTTTTCTTTACCCAAAAATAATATATTTCCTTCTTGTAAAAAATATGATATATTTTTGTAACCATTATAAAAATCATATTTTTGTTCTCTTGGAGTCCAAAATACCGTTTATCAAAATATACTAATGAATTAAATTCCGGAATATTTATGTGTGTTATATTCCTTGTTCGGTTTCTCCAATTTTGGGTATAAATTATGTATTTATTTCTTAGAATTTTGGTAATACTTTGTATTGTAATTTTTGGTATTTTGGTGAGTTATATTATTTCAAGTCCTAAAATAATATAACTAATACACATGATATACAAGTAATCACACACATGGTGACATCTAAATATATATTTTCCTAAATACATATTTAGTCACTTTTATTATCAAAAACCAACCTCCAATATTTGTAATTTTTGTAACAAAAATTATGGCAATTTTTATATGAAAAATTATGGTTAAAATATACTTGTTAACACTTGTTTAAAATTATTTTTCTAATTGTTAAATTTCTAGAAAAAAATTGCCATAATTTCCCCTTAAAAATGGAGGTTTCCATGCTTTCAAAGCATATCATTTTCTTTTGTAAATTATCACAATCAACAACAAATCAAACAATACTTACCAAGTGCCAAAATCAATCTACTTACACAACTTCATGAACTTGAAAATTTATAAAAATTTGTAGCAACTTTGTAGTATGTTTAGTAAGCTTAGTTACCCTCTAAAGTGTGGTTGTTTATTTAAAAACATCATTCTTGAAGATTTTAGATGTTTACAACTTGTAAAATAATTTTCTAAAAATGTTTCTTCTTGAAGTTTCTTGTTAAATACATGTTTCTACACTTGATTAACCACTAAAAATGTCGTTAGTTTCTTTCAGAACCAAGTTTATGTAAATCTTGCATTTTAACTTAGTTTCTTGAGAAAATTATTTTTGAAATCACATATTTACAAGTCTTATACTACACTTTGATCATCATCATTCAAGAAATCCTTTCATACTTCAAGTTCATGCTTTCACATAAGGATGATCATCTTGATCTTTCATAAGATCATCCTCTTATCTTGCTAGATTATGTCTTTAATCACCATCTAGCAAGTTCATATGATGTTTAACATCATTAACACAAACAATCAACAATCAAGAAGCATACTAACACTTAAACAACATGATTCACCATAATTATTAGTATTATGTTAAAGATTATGTTCTTGATCTTTAGTGTTCTTCATGATTAGTTTCTTGTATCATATTTTAACCAACTAAATAAGATGTAAATGGGATTAAGATGATCTTACTACTAGCTCAAGGCTAGGGATGAACACAAGATGAAGATGATGATGAATTTGGTGGTTAATAGCTTGTGAGAGAGGTCCTTCCACTTCTAATGGCTCCTAGATCCTTTGTTAAGCTCCTTACACCTTGTGATCACTTGGAAATTGGATGAAATGAAGTGAAAAATGGTGGTGGTGTGGGTGTTGGTTTCGGCCGAGAGTAAGAGGGAGAGAAGGATAAGAGTGAGTGTGTTGTGTTGTGATGAGAATGAAGTTTATGGTCTTGTGGTTAGTGTTTATAATCTTCCAACATCATTTTCTCTAATGGATAATATGCTCACAAAGTAATAGACACGATCCAATTAAATAAACAAAGAAAATCCAAGTGTGGGCCACCCTCGGTGACCGTAAATAGGAGGGGGGGTATAGATTAGGTTGTAATGGTAAGTTAGTTTAGTTAGTTGAAATCTAATGGTTTAGTTAGGTTATAAGTTGTTATGATGTTATATAGGGTGTTATGTTGTTTGGGGACCATAACTAGCTTAGAAATGATAAAACAATGCTTCTAGTGAAAATTTGGTGTTTCGGGTAGTGTCCGGCTGTTCGGTTGGTTACCGGTTCGTTAAGGTGCTAAACTACGCAGTTTAGTGTGGTGACAGTTTTGATTCTCGACACTTAGGAAAGCATTCTGGACCATTTAATCATAATTCTGCATAATATTTAGTTTTTTAAAAGCTGATTTTTGCTGAATTTTGTTGAATTCAGCAGTTTATATGAGTTTTAGGCACTTTCTGGCACTTAAACTATCTCTAAGAAGGCAGTTTTATGATCCATACTTTCCTACACACTATACTAGTGTAACTCTTGGTTTCTGGCTCATTCTGTTTCTCAATACCATGTCTGTCTATGTACTGAATTCCGTCAGCATTTTTCTGATTTGTCTGATAACTGTGCTATCTCTGTTTCGTGCATCATTTGAATCAATAAAGTGTTGCATGCAATAATGATATGACATTTTGCAATATATGGTGCACATGTATGTATGCTAACAATAATCAGAAAACATTCATGTCATAAATGTTAAACCAGCACAATCATTAAGCACTAATCATTGTCTAATTATTGTACGTATACATGAAATTTTGACAGTTGTCACATTCTCCCCCTGATAAGAAAATTTCGGTTTTAAGTTGCGCTATTAGCTGCAGGGGAGTTAGGGAACAAATGTGGGTATTTTGCTTTCATATGATCTTCACGCTCCCAGGTAAACTCTGGCCCGTGACGTGCATTCCAACGAACCTTGACAAGTTTAACACTACTCCTCCGAGTCTTGTTAACCTTCCAATCTGTAACCTTAACGGGTTCTTCTGTGAACTGGAGTGTGTCGTCTATGTGTACTTCTTCCGTAGGTATGACCACTGTCTCTTGAGTTGGACTTTTCTTCAGATTAGACACATGAAATTTATCATGAACACCGTGTAGTTCCTCTGGCAGCTCCAACTTGTATGCTACGGTACCATCCCTTTCCAGAATCCTGAATGGCTCGATATAACGTGGGTTTAACTTACCACGCTTCCCAAAGCGGCTACACCTTTCCAAGGTGAGACTTTTAACAAAACCATATCACCCACTTCAAATTCCAAGGGTTTTCGTCTTTGATCCGCGTAACTCTTCTGTCGATCACGAGCCGCCTTGATGCGCTCTCGGATCCACATGATCTTATCAGTCATTTGTTGGACCAGTTCGGGACCAACCATCTGTTTGTCACCTGCATCTGCCCAGCATAACTGTGATCGGCACTTACGTCCGTAGAGAGCCTCGAACGGTGCAGCTTGGATGCTTGTATGGTAGCTGTTGTTATAGAAAAAAACAGAGGCAAATGAGTATCCCAACTGCCACCTAAATCCATTACACAAGCACGTAGCATATCTTCTAGTGTCTGAATTGTCCTTTCGCTCTGTCCGTCCGTCTGAGGGTGAAAAGTTGTACTCAGATTCAACTGAGAACCAAAAGCTTCTTGGAAGGATTGCCAAATCCTTGACACAAACCGTCCATCTCTGTCTGATATTATCGAGATAGGCACTCCATGACGTGCTACTATCTCCCTGAGGTAAAGCTCAGCTAGCTTACCCGTGCTATCTTTTTCCCGAATCGGTAAGAAGTGTGCAGACGTTGTCAACTGATCTATGATTACCCAAATCGTATCATGTCCTCTAGGGGTCCTGGGTAACTTTGTTATGAAGTCCATAGAAATCTGCTCCCACTTCCACATGGGTATCTCCGGCTGTTGCAGAAGACCTGAAGGCTTTTGATACTCGGCCTTTACCTTGGTACAAGTTAAGCACTTCCCAACATACATGGCAACATCACTCTTAAGTTTTGGCCACCAATAGTGATCCTTTAGATCTTGGTACATCTTGCCCGATCCTGAATGGATTGAGAACCTCGATTTATGAGCCTCATAAAAAATAACCTCTTTAATACCACCAAAAAGCAGAACCCAAATACGTCCCATGAAATACAAGGTTCCTTCCTCGTTGGGTACCAACTTTTTCTCCATTCCTCGGAGATATTCAGCCTTAATGTTCTCTTTCTTAAGAGCTTCTTTTTGTGCAGCCCGAATACGCAACGTGAGGTCCGTCTGAATAATCATCTCTAAAGCCCAAACCCTTCTGGGCTAGATCCTTTCTTTCCGACTTAAGGCGTCTGCTACCACATTCCCCTTTCCGGGATGATACTTGGTTTCACATTTATAATCATTTAACAACTCAACCCATCGTCGCTGTCTCATATTAAGCTCTTTCTGATCGAATATGTGCTGAAGGCTCTTGTGATCCATAAAAATAGTACATCGAGTACCATACAGATAATGTCACCAAATCTTCAAAGCAAACACCACTGCGCCTAGCTCTAAATCATGCGTGGTGTAGTTCTTCTCATGGACCTTCAGTTGGCATGAAGCATAAGCGATAACCCTCTGGCATTGCATTAGCACATAACCCAATCCCTGACGCGAGGCGTCACAGTATACCACGAAGTCGTCGGTGCCTTCGGGTAGGGATAATATAGGTGCATCGCATAGCTTATTCTTAAGCAGCTGAAATGCTTCTTCTTGTTTGTCTCCCCATTCATACTTCTTATCCTTTTGAGTGAGGGAGGTCAACGGTTGAGCTATCTTGGAGAAATCCTCTATGAATCTGCGATAATACCCTGCTAAACCCAGAAACTGTCGGATCTTGGTTGGCGTCTTTGGAGTTTCCCAGTTCTTGATTGCCTTGATCTTGGTGGGATCCGCATGAATACCCTTTTCGTTAACCACGTGACCGAGGAACTGTACTTCGCGTATCCAAAACTCGCACTTTGAAAACTTAGCGTAGAGCTTCTCCTTCTTTAGCAGCTCTAGAATGGCTCTGAGGTGTTGCTCATGGTCTTCCTTTCTCCGCGAATAAATCAAAATATCATCGATAAATACGATCACGAATTTATCGAGATATGGCTTGCAAACCCGATTCATCAAATCCATAAATACTGCCGGTGCATTTGTCAACCCAAACGGCATCACTAGAAACTCTTAATGTCCATAACGAGTTCGGAAGGCAGTCTTCGGTATACTTTCTTCTTGAATCCGCAGCTGGTGATATCCTGATTGAAGATCAATCTTGGAATAGTAACTTAATCCCTGAAGTTGGTCGAATAAATCATCAATCCTCGGCAAGGGATACCGATTCTTGATGGTTAACTTGTTCAGCTCCCGGTAGTCGATGCACATACGAAAACTACCGTCCTTTTTCTTGACGAACAGCACTGGAGCTCCCCAAGGCGAGAATCTTGGCCTAATGAATCCCTTATCCAATAACTCCTGAAGCTGCGTTGATAACTCTTGCATCTCTGAAGGCGCAAGTCGATAAGGTGCGTTGGCTACAGGCGTGGCGCCTGGAAGCAAGTCAATGTGGAACTCGACTTGTCATTGAGGAGGTAATCTTGGCAAGCCTTCGGTGAAGACTTCTGGATATTCCTTTACCACAGGGATATCTTCTAGCTTCGGCTCTTCGGCTTCCTTATCCACAACGTGAGCCAACAAGGCAACACATCCTTTATTCAAAAACTTCCGTGCTTTTAAGCAACTAATAATCCGCAGAGGCATATCATATTTCTCCCCGTGTATCACGATCGTCTCTGTCACACCCCAAAAACGTCGCAGCGGAATATAAAACGTAGTGGTGACGGAAGCTGGTGCCCATTTCTATCTTGATGTTTGATGCATTTAATTGTTGGACATATTAATTTAATTAAAATATAAGTTTTTAAGCATGACGTCCCATGACATGACACAACCACGACATAGTTAAATTGTCTTTGATCCTTACGGATCTTATTACATTTGTCCCAGAAAGTTTTAAAGTTAGTCCAACATATTTAAGTGAGAAAACATGCATCAACAAGCACAAGATATGCCATAATTCCCGAAGCCGAACTCAAGTACCTGTAGAACACATTAAAATCAAGTGTCAACACAAAGGAAGGTGAGTTCACATATTCACATACAAACAATTTTATTCCAAGGAAAACTTTCTGATTAGGTTTTTATTTGAAAACATCTATAAAATTTTAGAAAGTCCATTTTACTTCCTTAATAAAATCCATGGGCCTTCCGTCGCAGTTCAAGAACCCGACAATATTGTTACTACCCAGGTTTTGTATATTAAATTATTGCGTCAATTTCCAGACTCGTATGTTAGCTAGACGATACGAACTATATATTAACCATGCAGGGATAATCAATGCTAGACAATAAACAGAATCAAAATTCATCGCTTGACTTGACGCGGGGCGACCGGTTATGACGGGGTTGTCAACCCGATAGATCTACCAACAATTCCTCGCGTACATTACTTAAATGATTAAACGACATCATGGGCGCATGGTTCTCTCTTTGAGAACAATATGATGTCTGCCTCATGTACAATATATATATCCTATTAATATGACAATTTAATACACGTAATCGTACGAATCCCCTGAAATCCCCACCGAAATGTGAGCCTATGCTGTTACTTACTCTCTTGAGACCAAGCAATATTCGTACCAGCTATACAGTTGTTTGCCCCCAAACATATATTCATCAAAAACATTTTATCTCGAAACGTATAATTTATCAACTCCATATATTTTCGACGAAAATATATAATTTATATTAAAAGGTACGTTTTAATCCAAAAACATTATTAAACCTTTTGTTGGCGTATTCTACCCCCAAACCATATACAAAGCAGTAAAAAGAGGGGTTTAGTGACACTCACCTTTGGGTGCGTATTTTAAATAGCGCAATCCCAGAGATTGATTTCTACACATCCTAGTATATATATAGGAACGATTTTAAATCAATATATATAACACAAAAATCCTAAGTTTCTCTGTTTCTTAGAATTTTCACATAACTTTGAGATTTTCTCGAAAAATCATCGTTTTTTATTATGTTGGCATGTTAACATATATATGAGTCCATATATATATTTTTAAATATTTTTGCGACTTGAACAATTTTATTGGTGACCATTATTGTGTAAATCCGTTAACTCTCCCGTTTATACGCAATATGTCTACGATTTGCACGTCGTAATATATATAAATGTTTACATAATTTAACACCGATACATGCTAAATGTTGTTAACTTATCTATATTGTCATTTTAAAGCAAATATACATAAAATATCTTATACGTATCAAATTTCATGCTCGACTAACAAGTTTCACGTTTAACGCAATTTTTACCGTTTCTACCGCACAAAACGTACAAGCATATATGCGTAAGCTAGATTTCTAATATCATGTTAAAAACCTAACATATTATCACATTCTCATGTTTAAATCACATAACACATTCTAACACATAAGGTTCACCCAAAATTTTACCTATATTAGTGTACATTGAAAAATGCGTATTTTAGCGATTTGGTAACGGTTTCGGGCGTCGGAAGTCACGTATGAGCAACCAAACACCATGTAAAGTTAAAATTAGTTAAAATACTCATTTTTAAACTAAAAATACCAGTTTAATTACTGATCTAAATCAGTTTTATAAAAATCACCCGAAAAGCCGATTTTTGACCGTTTTAACACATAGTTTTGCGTTAAACGTTACTATGATCATCCCAACTCGAAACGACTTGATATTTTAACACAATACATGTTATTTAATGATTAAAATAATGGTTATAATCAGATTCCTTCAGTTTTTATGTAAGTCACATAAATCATGCGATTTCACGTATTTTACAACTTTTAAAGCACCAAGTACAACATGCAAAGCTAGTATACATCATGACAAAGTTTTATACCATTTAACACTTCAAATATTCATATTTTTAGTGTTTAGATTCTGATCATACTTTATTTTTATCAAATCATATTCAAATCATCATTTCATGTTCATCTTTCATCATATATGTTCACATATGTGCATCTAATGCACTCATACAACAGCATCATCATCCTTTATGATCTAATCATACTCAAAACATGTTAATATCATGTTCTTACAAAATACTACATGAAATCATCATAATCATCAAATCATTCATACATAAATGCAAGTATCCTACACATTTATGAATGCATGCATACATATCTATACATACATATACATGAAATACATATACACATATGATTCCAAAAACTTTACTTTATCATGTTCATCTTTTAATCATACGAAATTTTATAAAAATCCTTTTGATCATACATCCTTTTCATCTTTCAAGAATCATATTTATCATAAATCAACTAATAATCAAAACACAAGCACTTAATCACATACATTCATACTCACGGCTCACCCACACTTACACATATTTCCATTTTCATTTTATTTTAAAACCATTTTCTTATTTAAAATCCAAGTATGTGAAAAATCTAAGCTTTTGAGAAATAATTTCCACAATAATTATCATCAAGAACTTAAAATAGGAAATTTTAAGTGGGTTTATACCTTTTTATAAGCAAAATAGATTTTTGATGATGATTCTTGTGAGTAGATGCTTTCACCTCTTGAATACACCTTATAGTGGACTTCAAATATTCAAAACAACTTGGAAGGAAAATGGGATTTTATACTTTAATCTTCACTAATTAATCAAAATTTGAAAATGGAAGTGATGGTGAGGGTATCTCGGCCGAACAAAAGAAAGAAAGAAAAGAATGATTTTGTAGGCTCTTTCCCTTACACATGTCCTCTTGCATGAAATTTAAATGGTTAGTGGTGTTTGCTCTTGACACTTGTCCCATTGCTACAAAAGAGGCAAAGATGGTGGCTCTCTTGGCTGCCGCATACACCACACACACATATTACATGCACACTTACATATACATACAATATATATAGTTAAAAACAAGTATTTTACTAGATACCGGGTTTTTTCTCTAGCGTTTTAATCCCGTTTTAGTGTGTTTTAAATTATTTTTATCGCTCTATAAAAATAATCCTGCCAAAATATTACTGAACAATATTTTGTTTGCCTGAACTGGCTATGTTGCCTGTATTTGGCAGTACGCGCGTTGTGCTGCGGGGTACGCGCTTAAAATCGCAAAAATAGGGATTTATGCGTTTTTGTTTATTTTTATCATTCTAAAGTAATAAACCCATCAAATTATTACTAAAATGATTATCAGTTTCCTTGACAGGCTGTGTTGACAGTATTTTGTTTGTATACGCGCTGCATCGCACGGTACGCGCTTAGATTCGAAAAATAGAGTTTCTTAGCGTTTTAATTTATTTTTTCTCACGAATAGGATTAAAATTATTATTCTAATCATAACACACTATTTTTAGGATTTTAACACTGACCGGGTGGACACCGACGTTTGTTTCGCATTTTATCCGTTACGCGATAAGCGTTTATCTTATCGTTGCCAACATAATTTTACCAAGGTTTAAATTTACCAACTTATTGAATTTCACATATAAACATCATAATCAGTCAAATACAGCCTTTTATCTATTCACAACGCGTGTTACAATTGTACGGTACGGCCTGAAAAGCCGGGTGTCCCAGTCTCCCCCTGTTTAGGAAATTTCGTCCCCGAATTTTACTTTACAGGTTTTGTTTTTGCACTGGGTGGAAACAGCAAAAACAGGTTTAATTAATATAGTCTTATAGTTTCTGCGAGAAACTTTGATTCTTACAAAGAATCTTCGTAGACCTATATTACATACATTCTCAATTCCTAATCTCGCGTCTCAACGCTCTCCACCCTTTCCAAGGGTCAACATATACAAGCACTTAATCAAGAAGATTAAGTCAATATTTCACCATTTTGGGTTTAACATGCGTATATTTACATACACATTACCTCGTACCTAAGATAGTCTGAGTTTACTCCTGATTGATCCAACTCGAGATGGGCTCTCGAAAAAATCAAATCTCATAAACTCGTCTTCCTTCTTTCTTGCATTCATTTCAGATATCCACAAATCGCAAAATCAATAAATCGCATACACAACTAGAATGCGGTAATCGCCTGTCCGGTTATTAGCATAACCCTTCTAGCTATATGTACTTCTTCTACGGTGCTTCGATAAACTTCCGTTTATCTTCCAAACAAATTTCTATCAAGAACAAAATCAGTGTATCATCCATTATACACTTTCTCAACTGAACCCAAACAATACATCATGTACACTACTCCATCCTTATGGTAGCTTGAGCCTATAAGCGACTGATCCAACTCAAGATGGGCTCTTGAAAGGACCTAATCATTGTGGCTCAGCTCTTCTTTTCTCTGCTAAACCTAATAGCATCTCCGCAAGATAACTCCTTTAACAAAACTAAATCTTCAATCTGGAATCGCAATATTTCCTTCAGTCCATGTAATCTTTCTGTTGATCAATTGGCGACTTTTAACCTTCGCTTGATCCGGGCAAATCCTGTAGGTGGTTTCCTAGATAAACTAAGGTCTGGTTAATTTTCCTTTGTCATGTTAGCTCAACATAATGGTGATCAACACTTCCATTCATGCAAGACTTCAAACGGAGCAACCTGAATACTAGCGTGTTAACTATTATTGTACGATATCTCTGCCAAGGGCATGTGAGTATCTTGACTTCTTTCGGAGTCCATCATACACGCTCCCAACTTTTCTTTCAAGGGTCCGAAAAGCTTCCTACTATGTTGCTGTCCAATCAATTTCCCTTTTCCTTTTGGGGTTATTAGTGTCGAAGACTGCACTAACTAGAGAAATTCTTAAGAAATCTTTGGTAGCACCCAACTAGTCATATGGATCTTCGTACTCCCGACGGGGTCTTTGGCGCTCCTCATTAATTGATTACTCAAATCTTAGACTGATCTACATACATACCTTCCTCATCCTTCAACACTCTATAGTTAACTTCAAACGTTACTCATGATTCTCCTTGATTCGCACATAGGCAAGTATGTCGTCGATGAGTATTATCACGAATTCATTCGATTAGGGTGTCCATACCCTGTTCATGAGATCCATGAATATAAATGGCGCATTAATTTAGTCAAAAGGCATGACTAATAACTCGTAATGGCCATATCGTGTTCGAAAAGTAGTCCTCAGCATATCTTCGTCAGCAACCTTCAACTGATAATATCCCAATCGTAGATCAATCTTCGTGAGCAGTTGGATCCCGGTAGCTTGATCGAACAAATCGTCAATCTTCGGTAAAGGGTACCGATTCTTGATAGTCAACTTGTTCAGCTCTCTGAAATCCTCTCACATCCTGAAGGATTCATCCTTCTTCTTCATCAACAAAACAGATGCACCTCAAACGAAAAGCTTGATTGAATGAAACCCTTATCTAATAGCTCTTGAGGCTGATTCGACAGTTCCTTCATCCCAAACGGTGCTTAATCTACAAGGAGATTGTGCAAATGGGTGCAACACCGGGTACCAGATCGATTCGGAATTCGATCTGTCTCGCACGGGGCAATCCAGGTAAGTCTTTTTAGGAAAAATTCTGGATAATTGCGAACAATAGGAATCTCTCCGATATTCCTACATTTGGCCTTCATATCCACCATGTTAACAAAAACACAGGATAGACTTTTCGCAACAACTTGAGCATACTCAAAACACTGACGACTCTCAACCATTAACACACAACACTCGATCGGTCTTTGTGAACAACTTCTGCCTCTCCACTATCATCAGGACGAGGTATCCTAGCTAGCTTCTTCAAGCAATAGTCCCCACTTTGCTCTTGGATAATCAATCCATTCTCACATCCGCGTCAAGGCTCCCCAGCTCCACTGGAAATAAATCGACACTAGAACTACGATCACCTAACTAAATACTACAACCGCAAGCGACCTCATTAGTTTCCATCAACTTACCAATTGCTAGTTCTATCGGGCACTTTATACTCGGCTTACTTGTAGGAGAACACAAAAATGGTTCAAAGTTTCTCGAACAAAACTCAAGTCAGCTTTGGTATTAAAAGTATGAACGTAGATTGGTTTTTAATTTGAAACATACTGGTAACAATAGCAAGATTGTCTCACGCCTTCCCTGCGTTTAGCTCGAACGCTCTACCCCTGGCATCCTGACCCTTCATTTTCAGACAATCTCTCTCGAAATGTCCTTGCTCACCACACTCATAGCACCCCTTGAGTGTGCCTCCCTCCGATGTACTCTTAGCATAACACTTGCGAATCATATGTCCAGTCCGACCACATCTGGCGCACTTTATCCACTCATCCTCGTTAGTCTTCCTCTCAAGACCACTCATGCCATCCCTGGCATTATCCTTTCCCGACTCTCTAGGGTTAGCTAAACACGCTTTCTCCAATCTACGTTCCTCACCACGCTTCTCATCGGTATCTTTCCTCGAACTCCCAGACTTTCGCTTTCGTGAATCCCCAGATCTAGGCTCGGAATGCGGAATTATTTGAATGGTCGACCCGCTGTGACGGTCCGACATCACGCATACCGTTGCCACGTCATTGCATAGGGTACCAGTAAATGATCTTGGGTTACAACCCTGGATTGTTTTATGTGTACATCTATGTATTGTTCCTAAAGTTAATGAAAAATCAGAATTACGCTATGATTATATCATAACACAGGAACTCTTAAAACTTTCCGATCATTATATCACCTGAAGGGTTTCTGATCTGTGTCCCACCAAAACCATGCCCGTGACCATCACGTCCACGTTCCTGGCCATTATTTTGGTTAGCATCGCGCTGTTCCATGGCAGTATTAATGTGTTGGGCTATGAGTTGTGCCAACTCTTCCGGGGTAATAGGTTGTCCATAACCCTGTCTTGCTTTTGGCGGCATTTCGTTGTTTCTATTATTACAACATATTATCAACATAAGACGATATCCAAAAAATAATTCATTCATTATATGTTAGTGGACCAAACATTGCGCATGTATAATATCCACATAATAACGAGAACAATTTTTAAACCAAAAGAAACCCATTCGATATTTATATCAGAAATTTACAAAACTTGTTTTTAGTACAAAGACTAATCAGAATTAGGCGTGTCTGCATCAACACCCGCAACAAGTCTATATGAAATTTCCTCCTAAATATCTGAAAATTTGGAATACATGCCATAAATAGGGTTTATCAAATGAGACATACAAAACAAATAACAGAAACAACCAACAACTAACGCTTCAATCCCTGGAAGTCCAACATCTTCCTAACAAGCTCTTCTAGCTCATCATAACAGTCCATCTGTCCCTCTGAGTCCTTCATCGTCTCCGTGCCTCCGCGTAACGTGACAAACTGACGATCACAGTGAGAGCGATTAACCCAAATCTCCTTCTGCTTCTTCAAAGCGGACGTTGTCTCAACTCTCAAAGTCGATGCGATCTCTCTAATGGGTTGAGTCCTCCTCCTACGGCGAGTGTGGACTAAAAGAGGTGTAGCAAAACACGTGACTCGAATAGCAGAATAAACGATTCTGTAACGACGGGCGAAAGAATCTCAAATGTAGGCTCGACAATATTAATGAGAAGGTCTACTAATGGCTCTATAGGCTGAGACGTGACATATCGTAACCGTACAAAGTAAGTGTGCGATCAACGTGAATAGTAACACAAAAGGCCTAAATAAACAGAAAATCACGTATGCACATAAACACATAAGGGTTTTCATACATGATAAAATTTCCACATTTATTTAAAAATCTTGGCTTCGAGAATTTTGGACTTTAAATCTCAAAATACTTCGGTTGAAGTCTAGTGTTTTCCTCTGAAAACATCTAGTTCGCTAACAACCATTGGCTCTGATACCAACTTCTGTCATACCCCAAAAACGTCGCAGAGGAATATAAAACGTAGTGGTGACGGAAGCTGGTGCCCATTTATATCTTGATGTTTGATGCATTTAATTGTTGGACATATTAACTTAATTAAAATATAAGTTTTTAAGCATGACGTCCCATGACATGACACAACCACAACATAGTTAAATTGCCTTTGATCCTTACGGATCTTATTACATTTGTCCCATGTAGGATCGAGAATCGATCAATACGAGTCTTTCAGAGTTAAATCTAGACCGTTAGAATGGCGGAAACAATCTAACAATCTGAAATCAATGAGAGAACATGAGTAGGAGTAGAAAGAAGTACTTTAAACATGTTTTCCATTCATATATCAACGTTTTACAAGCAGAGAATCCGGCAGCACTTCGTCTCAAGATTCTTGGAAAAATTACAAATGAGAAAACTACATCCCTATTTATAGGGTAACCAGGTTGTCTGAGCTTCATACGAACTGGACAAACCCCAGTTCGTATGAAGTGACCACTTCATTTGAACTTCCACTTTGTTTGAACATCCACTTCGTTTGAACATCCACTTCGTTTGAACATTTATGCGAACTGGACATAAACATTAAACTATTCAAAACATACACGACACGACACTACACGAATGACGACATAGGCTATAGACATTATGCATTAACAAACTCCCCCTTGGATATTGCCGGAGTCTTCAGTCTGTCTGTCTTCAGCACTTCACAATGACTTAAACTTTTCTTCGTGATGCTTTGGCTTTTTCTTCAGTGAAATCTTTAACTTTCGATTTGCTTTAGCTGCCTTCTCTTCCTTCAGGCTCCCCCTTTCATCAATCTTCCGTGTTTTTGGGATCGATGTCACACCCCGACCACGTAGAACATACAAAACGTGGCGGAAACGTCGGGGAGTGTTATAACAGAATTAATTATTTCAAATCCATGGCAATTGAAGTTTCGTTTTATTGATTAAAAGTGTTACAATGTCTTAACAAACAAAGAAATACAACATAATTAACTAGTCTTGCATCTTTTATTTTCACTAAAGCCCAAGTCTGCCTATGTGTATCTTGATCATCTTATGCAACAGCTCCTGAAAAACACATGTGAAAATAGGTACGTCAGCATAAAAATGCCTGTGAGATACATAGGTTTTGTGAAAATAAGTTTCATGACTTATGTTTGAGAAAATGTTTAGTCATGAACCTTGTAATTTGCTTTGTCTTGTAAATCATTTGAAAAACAATGAGTTCAGATGATATGTATAAATAAGTGAATAATGTATGGTTAAATGAATAACCATGTAAACTGAGTTTGTATAAGATAAGTTGCTTGTAAAACAATGTATTGTGAAAAGTATGTTATTTGTATAAAATGTTATATGTATCAAACTGAAATGATTCAAATAACGCTACGATATATGTAATACCATACAAACACTTATATATAGGAAGTACCAGCGGCGTATCCACCATGCTTGTATCATATTACACACGCATCGTTACTTAATCACTTAATCAAACCAAACCATCAAGATGTAAAATGTTCATGTCAAATGTAAATCATGTAATATGTATCCAAAATGTAAGCATGTGATGAATAACAAATGTACTAAGTATGCAACAATAGACATACATAGCACGTGACCTGTACTACGTATACAACAATAGACATACGTAGCATGCGACCTGTACTACGTATACAACAATAGACATACGTAGCATGAAATGTAATGTAAAACGATGTACTAAGTAATGCACACAATGGCACACCTAGCATAAGATGTAATAAAATCATGTACTATAATGTACTAACGAACATAGCAGGTATATGATGTGAAAACAGGAAAGCATGAAAGTAACAAGTAGGCACATGTGTTTCACCCCAAAACAGTTTGGAAAACAGTAAAAGAGGGGTCTATGAACTCACTTGAGATTGCTCAGAAGTCCTAGGATAACCACCAAGCAATGCTAGAGATCACGGAAATCAAACGGCACCTAATATAGGTAACTATGTTAATAAACCGGACCTAAATCGGAAGATCGGGTAGCATGAGGGTTCGTAAACCAAACGAGTGTAGAGACTCGTGTCATTTGGTTTAACAAAGCCTACATACTAATTGAAACCTAACATAATTGCTTTCGACCCATTACGACCCGTTTAGGTAGCTTATGCTACTTTAACGCGTCGTTCGCGTGAAACGCGTTTGGACCGCCTAACTAGCCCTATGACAAGTGTTATATGCCTAAACATGTTACATAATCAGTTATGTGACAAAGGTTTAGGTTACATATACTTAATTACCAATTAGACATGAAAAGGGTATTCTGGTAATTTACCTAAGGCATATAAACTACCTATCATACAACTACTTAAACGTAGCGACCATAAGGTATAACCTCGGAAGGTTATTCCCTATATACTATGGTCACCTAATGTGTTTGGTCGGATCCTAATGATCGACCAAATGGGTCGGGTTCGAGGTATAAGCGATTTATTAGATCGCTTACCCTACGACCCTAGACAACGTGGTAATCAGTAGGCATAGTCCCTAAGGGACTATAACCAACGTGATTACACTCACGTTGCGAAGTTCAAACGAACTTCGCATTGACCATAAGCTGGTCAACGCTGAAAGTCAAACAAAGTTTGACTTTCTGACTCTAAAAGCAATAAAATAAGGAAAAGAACGAAAGAATACTTACGAAGGGTCCCCGAATGCTAATCCCGATTCAAGTAGCTCAGGTATGAAACAATGGTTTCAACTTAGAGCTCCTCAAATCAGAATTCTAGTGATTAAAGCAATGGGGTTGGATGGGTATATATAGTTTTCGGTCCACCGTTAAGATCGTTTCATGGAAAACATGCCTTAATCCCACCCGTACAAGTGTCAGGACCTTATGGTAGCTCAAAGTGATCCTTATCATCTGACTAGACAATTGGGAACATGTGGAGGAGGATTAAACAGCTGTTAATAGCTGATTAAAACATTGAATCTGGTCTGCAGACTGCTTTACGGACCTCAAAGCTGCCAATGTTGAGGTCCGTAAGGTAACAACTTTGGCAGATTTACAGTTTTGGTCCCTGCAGCCCCTAAACTTGGTTTTCGATGCATTTTTGACACGTTTAAGCCCCGTTAACCCCATTTCAAAGCTCTAAAATGAAGTTAAAGTATAGGGAACTTAAATTGTGCTAAAAAATATCTTGGATGTCAGTTCGTTTGGCCGTACGATTGCGTTGTTCGGTTAATTACGACGGAAGTCGTAACGAACGCAAAAACGATCCAAATTAAGCGACGAATGGATTTTTCTTATGCCAAACACTAAAATAAAATATTTTAGTGCTTACATAAATTTTTGGATGTCCGGATGTATTCAGAACGTAAGTTATGCGCGAAAATGCAAACTTGTGCACTTTTTGACGCTTTTAGTCCCTGAATGACACAAAAGTTTATTTTAGCATACCGAACACCTCAAAGCCTATTTCTAAGCTATGTAAAGGATATTTATGGTATGTTTAACTTATGGTCATGTTCCGGAATGTCTGTTACAGTTTAAATTGGCATACTTTCGCAGTTTGTCAACTTTAGTCCCTGTAAGCAATTTAACTTTGATTTCACCACACCAAACCTTCCAAAACTTATATCTAAGTTATGTAAAGGTTATTTAAGGTATGTTAAGCCTATTTCACTATTCCGAAGTGTTCGTTGCATTAAACTGGTTATATTTACGCATCAGTGCGCGTATAACCTTCCAGAAAGCGATTTAAAGCTTGAAATCGAACAAGAAATGATATGTGCAAACGATACACATATTTTTACAAATACCAAGTATAAAATACAATATTTCCTTGGTTTGGCATTTGTTTGATGGTCGCAGTGACACAGGTGTCACAGTCTCCCCTACTTTAGGAAATTTCGTCCCGAAATTTAGTTTTAGAGGAAACTTGTGGAGACAGCTGTGACGGTTTTGCCTTCAGACAAATCCATTGAGCCCTTAAGTAAAACTCTGGGCCATGTTAGGATTCTTAGCAAAGATGTCAACCCTCAAAGTGAAGTCCTTGTAGTAACAAAACATGGAGTTTTGAACTACGGACAGAAGAACGTTTCTTATGAAGACTTATCATAGGAAACTGTGTGTGTGATTGAGATCAGAATTGGGTAGTGTGAGAATAAATGACATTGGTCGAAGTCCAAGACTTCTCCCGTATCATTACTCTTGCCACTGATGGTCTTAACACATGACAAAACTTCCTGTGGTTTCTATGCACTGAATTCCATAATTATGTAGGCCTCCATAATTACGTAGTTCCTTGCACAGTCCGCACAGTTCGTTTCATAACATCTCTTGATTTAGACCACCCGAGGGCCTATTTAACTACATAAACACAGGATATATTTAACTAGATTGTCGAACCAATCTATTTAACTTAGATCGACGTAGGATCTCTTTAACTAACTACGTACGGGGAATATTTAACTACACCGACGTAGGATGTATTTAACTTTAGATCGACGTAGGATCTCTTTAACTCAACTATCTAAGAGAAACATTTAACTACACCGACGTAGGATGTATTTAACTTTAGATCGACGTAGGATCTCTTTAACTTTAGATCGACGTAGGATCTATTTAACTCAACTACCTAAGAGAAACATTTAACTACACCGACGTAGGATGTATTTAACTTTAGATCGACGCAGGATCTCTTTAACTCAACTACCTAAGAGAAACATTTAACTACACCGACGTAGGATGTATTTAACTTTAGATCGACGTAGGATCTCTTTAACTCAACTACCTAAGAGAAACATTTAACTACACCGACGTAGGATGTATTTAACTTTAGATCGGCGTAGGATCTCTTTAACTCAACTATCTAAGAGAAACATTTAACTACACCGACGTAGGATGTATTTAACTTTAGATCGACGGAGGATCTATTTAACTTTAGATCGACATAGGATCTATTTAACTCAACTACCTAAGAGAAACATTTAACTACACCGACGTAGGATGTATTTAACTTTAGATCGACGGAGGATCTATTTAACTTTAGATCGACGTAGGATCTATTTAACTCAACTACCTAAGAGAAACATTTAACTTATCAACACATGTTTCCCTTAAACTTTGGAATAGTACTTCATAATCCAAGGGACTTAACTACAACGTGGAAGTCCATTAAGGATTTAAGATAGTACCTTTTTGAATATCCTACTACGAATCCTTCATATGAAGGTAAGAAAGATTCTATGAGGATTTGGATAACGAATATCTAGAGTATACAAAAACACAAAAATGCATAAACACATAGTCACATAACCACAAAATTGTTTATCTAGATCTTTAATTTGTAAGTTTTGTTTTGTTAATTATGTACATGTATTTAAAGCACACTAGGAATCCATTTCATGGATTTCATTTGGTACTTTAAACATTAGCAAGAATCTAACTATGAAGATAGAAAGATCTTAATAAGAATTCGGCTTTGTCCTTATTGAATCGTAATGTACGTATTAAGGCATACGAATAATTCAATTAAGGGCTCCGATTTGAGTGATATTTATCCACAAGGATCTAATTATGAGGATAGAAAGATCCTACATGGATTTTTGGAGTTGTGTAACGAGAGTGTTCCGACACCTTGCACTAGGCGTGCTTAAGTCGATACACAAGGTAGAAAGTTTATGAGGTTGAGGCGCTAGATATGCCAAGGCGACATATGAAGCAGAACTTGAAGGTTAAGCAGCAACAGGGTTTGTAACTGCTTTGCTTTGAACAGCAAAGCAACACATGTTAACCAAATGTCTCCATCGTACACCGTGGGTACATTTGTAACAGGGTATTTGATTTGGATGATGACGGTTGCATTGATTTCTCCAAGGAGCGGTTCCCTTGCACGGCTTCATCCCTGAGATGAGTCATGGTGATAGCTAAATCAACGGTCTTCTGGAGTACGATGCCTATTTGTTGGGCAATTGTAGCACCTGGTCCGGACACTCGAGTCTTGTTGCGATGAAGAGGCAAAATGAAGAAAATGGAAGACATAGAAGGAAACAAGCAAAAGATAATCAAAAGAGAATAACAACACATGAAGATTGTGACCATTTGTTTGTTACCAAAGGCAAACAAATGAGATGGTGACTAATCAAAGTAAATGGGTCAATATAATGTATCGCGAAGACATGCTCGCCTATAAGTGAACACTCATCCCAAGAATTCCCAGGTAAGCACAACTGGTCTCGCGTCTGATGAGATGTATACGAAGTGCTTGCCTAGACAGAAAACCCAGAATACAGGCATTCACCCTTCCAGTTTGCACGTGTTCACATTATTTAAAACCCAAAACCTTGACGAGATTTTGAAAACTCAAAGGGGTTCAAAACCATATAACAGAGGGTTCAAAACCTAGTAATCAATCATCCTAGAACAGATGATTAGTTTTCAAAGCGGTTTTGAAATTTATGTTCTTGTTGTGGTCGTCGCCTAAGGATAGGTGACGGTATTGTTTTATGACTAAACGCAAGTAAACTCGCGTTAGGGTCCTAAGAAGGTTATAGACTAGGTCAAAGCATTACTAATAACCTAATTCCCTATAACCATTGGCTCTGATACCATCTTTTCTGTCACACCCCGACCACGTAGAACATACAAAACGTGGCGGAAACGTCGGGGAGTGTTGTAACAGAATTAATTGTTTCAAATCCATGGCAATTGAAGTTTCGTTTTATTGATTAAAAGTGTTACAATGTCTTAACAAACAAAGAAATACAACATAATTAACTAGTCTTGCATCTTTTATTTTCACTAAAGCCCAAGTCTGCCTATGTGTATCTTGATCATCTTATGCAACAGCTCCTGAAAAACACATGTGAAAATAGGTACGTCAGCATAAAAATGCCTGTGAGATACATAGGTTTTGTGAAAATAAGTTTCATGACTTATGTTTGAGAAAATGTTTAGTCATGAACCTTGTAATTTGCTTTGTCTTGTAAATCATTTGAAAAACAATGAGTTCAGATGATATGTATAAATAAGTGAATAATGTATGGTTAAATGAATAACCATGTAAACTGAGTTTGTATAAGATAAGTTGCTTGTAAAACAATGTATTGTGAAAAGTATGTTATTTGTATAAAATGTTATATGTATCAAACTGAAATGATTCAAATAACGCTACGATATATGTAATACCATACAAACACTTATATATAGGAAGTACCAGCGGCGTATCCACCATGCTTGTATCATATTACACACGCATCGTTACTTAATCACTTAATCAAACCAAACCATCAAGATGTAAAATGTTCATGTCAAATGTAAATCATGTAATATGTATCCAAAATGTAAGCATGTGATGAATAACAAATGTACTAAGTATGCAACAATAGACATACATAGCACGTGACCTGTACTACGTATACAACAATAGACATACGTAGCATGCGACCTGTACTACGTATACAACAATAGACATACGTAGCATGAAATGTAATGTAAAACGATGTACTAAGTAATGCACACAATGGCACACCTAGCATAAGATGTAATAAAATCATGTACTATAATGTACTAACGAACATAGCAGGTATATGATGTGAAAACAGGAAAGCATGAAAGTAACAAGTAGGCACATGTGTTTCACCCCAAAACAGTTTGGAAAACAGTAAAAGAGGGGTCTATGTACTCACTTGAGATTGCTCAGAAGTCCTAGGATAACCACCAAGCAATGCTAGAGATCACGGAAATCAAACGGCACCTAATATAGGTAACTATGTTAATAAACCGGACCTAAATCGGAAGATCGGGTAGCATGAGGGTTCGTAAACCAAACGAGTGTAGAGACTCGTGTCATTTGGTTTAACAAAGCCTACATACTAATTGAAACCTAACATAATTGCTTTCGACCCATTACGACCCGTTTAGGTAGCTTATGCTACTTTAACGCGTCGTTCGCGTGAAACGCGTTTGGACCGCCTAACTAGCCCTATGACAAGTGTTATATGCCTAAACATGTTACATAATCAGTTATGTGACAAAGGTTTAGGTTACATATGCTTAATTACCAATTAGACATGAAAAGGGTAATCTGGTAATTTACCTAAGGCATATAAACTACCTATCATACAACTACTTAAACGTAGCGACCATAAGGTATAACCTCGGAAGGTTATTCCCTATATACTATGGTCACCTAATGTGTTTGGTCGGATCCTAATGATCGACCAAATGGGTCGGGTTCGAGGTATAAGCGATTTATTAGATCGCTTACCCTACGACCCTAGACAACGTGGTAATCAGTAGGCATAGTCCCTAAGGGACTATAACCAACGTGATTACACTCACGTTGCGAAGTTCAAACGAACTTCGCATTGACCATAAGCTGGTCAACGCTGAAAGTCAAACAAAGTTTGACTTTCTGACTCTAAAAGCAATAAAATAAGGAAAAGAACGAAAGAATACTTACGAAGGGTCCCCGAATGCTAATCCCGATTCAAGTAGCTCAGGTATGAAACAATGGTTTCAACTTAGAGCTCCTCAAATCAGAATTCTAGTGATTAAAGCAATGGGGTTGGATGGGTATATATAGTTTTCGGTCCACCGTTAAGATCGTTTCATGGAAAACGTGCCTTAATCCCACCCGTACAAGTGTCGGGACCTTATGGTAGCTCAAAGTGATCCTTATCATCTGACTAGACAATTGGGAACATGTGGAGGAGGATTAAACAGCTGTTAATAGCTGATTAAAACATTGAATCTGGTCTGCAGACTGCTTTACAGACCTCAAAGCTGCCAATGTTGAGGTCCGTAAGGTAACAACTTTGGCAGATTTACAGTTTTGGTCCCTGCAGCCCCTAAACTTGGTTTTCGATGCATTTTTGACACGTTTAAGCCCCGTTAACCCCATTTCAAAGCTCTAAAATGAAGTTAAAGTATAGGGAACTTAAATTGTGCTAAAAAATATCTTGGATGTCAGTTCGTTTGGCCGTACGATTGCGTTGTTCGGTTAATTACGACGGAAGTCGTAACGAACGCAAAAACGATCCAAATTAAGCGACGAATGGATTTTTCTTA
This sequence comes from Helianthus tuberosus, assembly GCA_030545235.1. Lineage (NCBI taxonomy): Eukaryota > Viridiplantae > Streptophyta > Magnoliopsida > Asterales > Asteraceae > Helianthus > Helianthus tuberosus. Next base: position 65,812,851 of record CM060408.1, on the reverse strand, counting down.
TGCCAAACACTAAAATAAAATATTTTAGTGCTTACATAAATTTTTGGATGTCCGGATGTATTCAGAACGTAAGTTATGCGCGAAAATGCAAACTTGTGCACTTTTTGACGCTTTTAGTCCCTGAATGACACAAAAGTTTATTTTAGCATACCGAACACCTCAAAGCCTATTTCTAAGCTATGTAAAGGATATTTATGGTATGTTTAACTTATGGTCATGTTCCGGAATGTCTGTTACAGTTTAAATTGGCATACTTTCGCAGTTTGTCAGCTTTAGTCCCTGTAAGCGATTTAACTTTGATTTCACCACACCAAACCTTCCAAAACTTATATCTAAGTTATGTAAAGGTTATTTAAGGTATGTTAAGCCTATTTCACTATTCCGAAGTGTTCGTTGCATTAAACTGGTTATATTTACGCATCAGTGCGCGTATAACCTTCCAGAAAGCGATTTAAAGCTTGAAATCGAACAAGAAATGATATGTGCAAACGATACACATATTTTTACAAATCCCAAGTATAAAATACAATATTTCCTTGGTTTGGCATTTGTTTGATGGTCGCAGTGACACAGGTGTCACAATCGACACCTGGATTACCAGCAACAAGCTCCCTTTTGCATCAAGCTCGTCTTCAGACTCCCCCTAAGACTAAGCTATCGGGATCTTAATCTGGAACTTTCACCTGCAAGCCTCAAACATTTATGAGAATAAACATTTTAGATGTCCAGGATTGATGACCTGGTTCTTTCACAATCCTATAAAGTTTTGACGATATAAAGAATCCAACAACTAAACCTAACACTTTACAATCAAATTTTAAACCTTTTAATTTTTTACCGACACACCCAGTTAACCAAGTCCAAGTTAATGACCTTGGTCAACCGTTTAGCCTGCCAAGTCCAAGTTAATGACCCTGGCTGACCAAACTATGAAGATGCTGACTTTCAGAAAATGATTTAAGTTCAAATTAATGAACTTTTAAACTTTCAATCATTTACCGATCATTTTTCACAAACTTCTGCTTACCCAACCTTCAAGAACCAGACATGTTTAGCACACAAGACTTTGATCATCTGATCCCCAACGTCTGTTGTCGAAAATAAGATGAAAAATAAAATCTTTTTGGATTTTAAATTTGCTAAACAAACAAACAATCTTTTTGGATTTTTGATAAGCAAGAAACTGTTTTGAGAACGTGTTAGAGGATCATATCAGCTGCTGACAAGATACAAGCACCGTTAAGCTTATTTCATTTTTAGTATTAAACAATTTGCATTGATTGCCGATATACTGGTCCACTTAAATTTTCACACAACTTTCAATCTGTTCAGGATACGAGTTTAGTGTTTTAAGGCATAACTTTTACATGTATACCACCTCAGAATATACTCCCGTATCCAGATCCCAATATTCAGTCTTACAGGTGAGTATACCTAGATGATATCTGTAAGGGGTTAGATGCGAGGGCCGTGAGAGCTCAGGTCAGAACTTCCGTTCAGCAGAGAGATGACAGCCTCGACTTTAGGTGGGTCCCCTTTAGAGGATCTTTTTTACAACAGCATTGATTAGCAATTTTATTGTCTCATCATTTATGCTGAGGGCGGCGCTATATTTCAAGCAAGCAGTAAAGTATTCTCCGGGGACTAGGCCATTGCTTCCGCATTATCAGAAGTCCCAGGATAATACCCCAGATATCACTAAGTATAAAGACCTAGTATCTCAGAAAGAGGGACCTTTCAAACAAGATTTCGGGGGTTACCCATATATCCGAGAGATGTTCCCCACATAAAAGCAAGAAATTTTATGTTTATATCCCAAACAAACCTACTGAATGTGTAAAAACCTATCGGCATATCATTTACAAGACTGCTTAACACATTTTTACGTTACATTTCTTTAGCCATCTGCACTGTCTAGCTGATGTACTATCATTTCCCCTTTTTACACAAACTCATTTTTACTTTTTCAAATGTTTTTGGTTTTTGCAATTTTATCATGTTTTTGTATTTTTTTGCAAACTTTCTCCCCCTAAAAACAAAACATATTTTTGTGTTTTTAGTTTTTATCAAATGCAGAAAATAAACTGTACAAAACTTGACAACTCTGACGTGGATCACATCAGATCGCCGTCCTCCTCGGCTTCACACTCGATTACCCTCCCAGAAAACAGATTTTTCATCCCATTCAATTTCAAAAGATAATTAAATCTTTTTCTATCAAAAGGTTTTGTATAGAAATCAGCCTTCTGTTCATCGGTGTGTATATGTTCTATACGGATTAACTTCTTTTCGTAGCAATCACGTATGAAGTGATGCCTTATTTCAATGTGTTTAGTTTTCGAGTGGTGAACCGGGTTTTTCGTAATGTTGATAGCCGCTTCATTGTCCACAAAAATCGAAGTATTCAAGAACTGCAAACCAAAGTCTCGCATCTGCTGTTGGATCCAAAGGATCTATGAGCAACAGCTCGAGGCAGAAACATATTCTGCCTCGCACGTAGAGAGCGCTACTGAGGTTTGTTTCTTGCACTGCCAGGTAACGAGTCGAGTTCCAAAGAACTGACACCTAGCAGTGGTGGACTTAGCATTCTGCTTTCAACTACCATAATCTGAATCAGAAAAACCTGTGAGAGAGAAATCATCTGACTTAGGATACCACAAGCCGATGCTTGGGCAGCCTTTCAAATACCGTAAGATTCGTTTCACGATTGTCAGGTGAGACTGGCGTGGGCTTGACTGATATCGTGCACACAAACACGTCGGATACATGATATCTGGGCGGGAAGCAGTAAGATACATCAAGGATCCAATCATTGACCGATACAGCGTCTCATCTACTTTCTCTCCACTTTCATCCGGGCAAATCCCGTGATTCTGAGCTAGGGGGTTGATGCTGGACTGGATTGATCCATGTTGAACTTCTCCAGAATATCATTCACATATTTTGTTTGATGAATGAAGATTCCTTCGGGCATCTGCTCAACTTGTAACCCTAGGAAGAACTTCATCTCCCCCATTGAAATCATTTCGAATTTCTTCTTCATGACCTTTTCAAAATCCTTACACAACTCATCATTCGTCGACCCAAAAATGATATCATCAACATAAATTTGCACGATCAGAAGATGTCCTGCAACCTCTTTGATGAACAATGTACCATCAACTGTCCCTCTGCTAAACTCGTTGTCCAGCAAATGTTGGGAAAGCGTCTCAAACCAGGCTCTCGGGGCCTGGTGAAGTCCGTAGAGCGCTTTATCCAGAAGATAGACTTTATTCTTGTGTACTGGATCAGTAAACCCCGGTGGTTGGGAATGCAGACTTGACATCCAGCTGGTATACTTTGAATCCTTTCCACGATGAAAATGCTAGGAAGATTCTTATCGCCTCGAGCCTAGCTACAGGGGCATATACATTAGTGAAATCAATCCCCTCCTGCTGGCTGAAACCTTGTACTACCAGTCGTGCTTTATTCCTTACAATCACCCCTCTAGCATCTCTTTTGCATTTAAAGACCCATTTTGTTTTTATCAGCTTCTAGTTTTCAGGAAGGTCTACTAATCTCCAGACTCCCAACTTCTCAAACTATTGCAATTCTTCTTGCATAGCGTTCACCCAACTGTCTTCAGTCAAAGCTTCCTTATAAGTTCTGGGTTCAATCGCGAGATAAAACATTTAAGTGAGAATTCTTCTTGTAACGGAGCAACAGATGTATAAAAATAAGTAAGTGCTCTGTTGATCTGGTCTCTCGTTTTAACACCGCTCTGAAGATCTCCGATAATCTGCTCTGAAGGATGGTAAGAAAGAGTTTGTGGCATGACAGTGTCAGGCACAACAACTTCCGATTGCAGATTCGTGATATCTAGATCACCGGTGTGATCCTCAGCTTCAGTCGTAGCAACATTTGGATCCTCATCAAATATCGGACCGTTTTCCGAATCTGAGTCATCGGATTGATCAAATGATGGAGCTGGTTCCTCTGGTGGTTCGTGAGCTGTTCCACTCGGACCTGCCTCGTGATCGTTTACACCAGTTGTAGAAATGTTTGTATCCACATCTGGTTGAGAAACCACCAACGGTCTAGGTATCTGATCTTGTACCATGGATTGTTGCTGTTGGTATAAGTAAGCAAGTTCCTCTTCACTCGGCTTTGTCGGTAGTTGAAACGACTCCCAGAGTTTGTCGTAATCGAAAAGCAATCTTTGTCCGGGAAGTTGCGGTGGAGCCGTATGCTTCTGACAGTCTACATGCTGAACTTCAATTACCTTCTTCAGACATGGAACAAACACTCTTTTTAGCGGACTCGCATATCCAACAAAAAATCCCTCATTACTCTTCGCGCCAAACTTTCCATCAGGATTAATGAAAGTACATGGTGATCCGAACGGTTCAAGAAACTTCAGATTTGGCTTATACCTATGCAGAAGTTCAAAGCACGTCTTTTTGTATTTCTTCACAGTAAGCACTCGATTCAAGGTATAGCATGCCGCTGCCACAGCTTCACTCCAGAAATAGATCGGTAGTTTGGAATCGGCCAGCATCATTCGAGCAGTTTCAATTAGAGTGCGATTCTTTCTTTCAGCTACACCATTTATGATGCACTGAATTCATGAAGAATTCCTTTCTCGTTACAGAACTCGAGTATGCGGTTGTTCTTAAACTCTGTTCCATTGTCACTCCGAATCCTTCTAATTGGCACCTTATACAACGTTTCCATCTTTTTGAAAAGAATCATCAAAGATTCAAACGTTTGATCTTTCCTCTCCATGCACACTACCCAAGAAAATCTAGTGAAGTCATCAGTGACTACTAAACAGTATAATTCTCCGCTGATACTTTTCACATTGACTGGTCCAAAGAGATCCATATGGAGTCTCTCAAGAGGCATTCTGATTGAATTCAACAACTTCTGCGGGTGTGACTTCTTTGTCTGCTTTCCTTTCTTGCAAGCTACACAATCATCATTTAAATGAAAACTCTTCAAATTTACACCTTCAACTAAATCATTGTGTACAAGAAAGTTCATTTTTCTAACATGAATGTGGCCCATCTTTCGATGCCACATTATCGACTCTTTTTCTGTTGCTTTGGTTTTAGACACAAAACATTGTTTTTGATAATCAGTTGTTGTTGCGACACTCATATCAAGAATATACAAATCATTTTCGCGTGGAGCTCGCAACAACACCATTTCTTCCAGAATTTTGAAACCAGGTTTTAAGACAAGACATTCATTTTTAGTGAAATGTACGGTGAAAGACTTGTCACAAATCTGTGAGATACTCAGCAGATTGTTTTCAAGTTCAATTATATAGTTCACTTTATCAAATGAAATGACTCCATTCGTAAGAGTCCCTTGACCAACAATCCTTCCTCCCTGATTCCCAGCAAATCCCACGTATCCTCCGTTCAAAGATTTAACGTCATAAAGCAATGCTAGCATTCCGGTCATGTGTCTTGAAGCTCCGCTGTCCATTATCCAGTTTGAAATATACGACCTCGGCAGCCCCTGCATTCATCATAGCAAATTCATTCAAACAATGAAGCCCATGACTTCTTTTCCTGTGGAATACTACCAAACACTAAATCACATTTCTCATCAACTTTCGGAATACTAAAGATCACATTTGGGACAACAGGTTCAGATTTTGATTTTAAATTTCCATTTTTAATTGGTGGAAACTCTGCAAGAAACTTGTCTAATTCAAATTCATACTTCTTAACATCATTTGCAAAAACTTTTGTTTCAGATTTTAACTCAATCTCCATTTTCTTCTCCTCAACTGATTGTTTTGATTTAGCTATCCATGATTGAGTTTCAAAAACTTTTGTCTTTGGATAAATCTTTGAAGTCTTTTGGATTTTCGAAGATTCACCAATCTCAAAAATTGATTTCGGTTTTTCTTCGGACTTCAACGATTCACCTCTTTTCAGAATTCGAACAGACGAAACCATTGGTTTTTTACCCTTATCATTAGTTGAAGTTTTAGGTTTTGGTTTTTGCAAAACAGGTTTCTTGAAAACAGGTTTTTCAATCCTTTTGGTACATTTTTTTTGCCATATGACCAATTTCATTGCAGCGGTAACAAATTCTTTTGTCATATTCGACAAAAGTTGATTTGTAGGTCTCTTCTCTCAACTTTTTCGCTGCATTGAAATCATCAATGGCTTTTTGACTGAAAATATACTCCTTTTCAGCATCAACACTCGGACCAACAACAAAAACATCACTCATTGTTTCCTTTGGCTTAACATTCTTAGCCATTCTCTTTTCAAACCCAATACCTTTGTTTTTAAAATTGTTTCCATTATTCTTGTTATACCCATTGTTACTTACACAATCTTTCTTCCCAAAGTTGTTCTGTTTCACAAAAGACTTTTTAGGTTTTGAAAAGAACTCATTGTTGTTAACTTCAGAAATATCAATCTCGACAAGCTTAAACACCTTTTCAACATTTTTCATGTTTGCGTTCTGGAACAGATACTCAAAATCAGAATAGAGTTTGTCAGTTCCAATCATTGTGTAGACCACCATGATCGGATCATCATTCGCAACCTTTTCTGATTTTGGTATAAACTTGTCCAAAAAGTTACCATCATCTTCACATTCAGAACTAGAATTTTCCAAATGTGTTTTCACAGTTTCAAAATCTGAGTTATCACTCTCTTCATCTAACACTTGGTCAACAACGGTCTTGATAACCTGTGACTCATTGTCAGTGTCTGACGGAGAGAATGTAACATCAATGTTCTCAGGTAACTCATCCTCAATGGTTCTCAACTTGAGGTTCAAGGCAGCTTCCACCCCATCTGGATACTTCTGAGTGTAATGACTCCACATTGGGGGTGGAACACTGTTAAAGACAGGTGTTGCATTTGGTTGTTGCGGGACAATTTGTTCAATCACATATGAAGATGCAACATAAATCATCAACTTCTTATCAATTCTTTCATTCTCAATTTTTGTTAACTCCAATTCCTTTTTCAATGAAGCTATCGTGTCCAAATGAAAGTTGATTTCCTTTTGTTTGTCAAGAACTGTTGATTTTAATAATTTTGTGGCTTTATCGTTTTCAAGACTCTCATTTTGAATCATTTTGATAGATTTAGCCAACTTGTCATACGCTTCTTTTACTTCATTCAGATCAAATTTCAGTGCATCAGTGTATTGTTTCAATTCCTGAAACTTTGTGTCCTTTTCAAGACACTCCATGCAGGGTTTTGAACAGTTTTTGCATGAAATTTCAGAGATTGAATCAATCTTTTCAACAACCTTTTCCTCTTGCTCAACATTAACATCCTGTTTACCGACATTATCAGACTCTGACTCAGACACTCCTTCGGTTTTGACCTCCTGACTTTCGGATTTTCCATCAGACTCCTTTTGACCTAACTCTGTTTTGACTGACTCAGTATCAACAGACTCTGGTTTTACAGATTCTGTGTCTACCTCTTTCAGTTTTGCCATCAAGGCTTTGTCAGCTATCTCTTTCAATGTCTCTTCAGTTATTTCTTTTGAGACATCAATCATCTCTTCAACCGGAACTTTCTCCTCCTCGTACTGTGGGCAAAAACCGGTTGTTGGTTCACTGAAAATACCTGCAAAAGAATCAACCACATTAGGAGGTATAATTGATTTTAAAGAACTAGCTAAAACCTTTGTTCTGATTGATAGTAATAGATTTCAGCAGCAACTTCTTTAAGATCAACCGAACTTTCTTCAGTCACATCTTGACTAACAACCTCTGTTTCAACAACACTCTCCGATTCTTCCACAATCTGAGCCATCATTCCTCTACCTTCACTACCAGGGATGTATTTATCCCAACTGAATCCTTCAGCTACCTTTTCGTCATCTTGGTTGACTATGAGAGCTTTTTCTGGTTTGTTCTCGATCTGAGGTCTTTGAATTACAGGTTGTTGATTTGTCTTGTGATAGATCGCCTGTTTGTAGTAATCATTGGTAAACGGATTTTGGTGATTGTTGACCTCTCTATTCGGACACTCCCTCTTAAAATGCCCTTTTTCTTTACACTTAAAACACGTCACTTTAGATTTATCAAATCCAAGCTTTTGATCCGGTCCTAACAAATTGTTTCGGCCCGTAATTTCCATAAATCTCTGGGCTCTTCTAACCAAGCTAGCCATACCCCACTTGATGTCTATCAACTCGAGTTCCTCCGGATCTATTTGATCATAGTCCTCTTTTGTCATATCGGGGTTTGCTATTATCCCAGCCACCAAACTCTCATACGATTCCAGTACTGATGCGAGTAATGCAATGTGTTGTTTAGCAGCAGATTCTGTAAAATCTTGAGCGTTCTTAATATTTACTGCAATATTGCACATTATCCCCGGACCTTGACCCTGATTGTTCGAGCTTGAAAAGCTTTGTGGAGTAGCTTGTTCAGAAGCTTTGTAGTTTGGCTCATAACTCGCAAATGGTGAGGACTTGTTGTTGCTTGAAGTACTAGACGAAGCACCGGAAGTTACATCTGCACTAAATCCTGTTTGAATCTTCGGGCTCAGATTCATTATTGCCGGAGAACTGCCTTTGTAATACAGTGAAACATCCTGTTGAATATTTGCAGAATTCATCTATTTAATCTTTGTTAGCTCTAACTCATGTGCTTCGATCTTCTCTATGAACCCACTAAGATTCATATTTTCAAAACTTGTATTGGTCTTTAACACCATCAGATAAGTTCCCCACTCATCATATGGCAATGCGTCTGCCAATTTATCGATCCACTCCTCATTAGTCTTAGTTATCTTCAATCTTCCCATCTCCAAAACTAGATGGCAGTATCTTTCAATCAATTGTTTTGTAGTTTCACCTTTCATACCCGTGAAGATGTCAAATTGTTTATTTATCAAAGCCTTCTTGCTTTTCATCATCTCTCCACTCCCTTCAAACTTTACTTTCAGTTTTTCCCAAATAGATTTTGAATTATCCTCATGCTGTAACAACACCAAGATATCCTCTTTAATCGCCTGTTGAAGAATACTCATCATCTTCTTTTCAGCTTTGAAATCTGCTTGTTCAGTTTGTGTCAAACTCCCAATCACTTTCGCATGACCCATACCATCTAATGGAGGTTCATATTTCGTTTCAATCTTTAACCAGCACTCGAAGTGGTTTGCTTGAACCCATGTCTTAAATCTTCCAGACCAGCCCGAATATTCATCGATATTCATCAGTTTAGGTGGTTTCTGCATTGTCCCTAACTCGTTCTCCATATTAACGTTTTGTACAATACTGCCCGATGTTTGTGCTGCCGTCATTCCCGAACCAGAACCAGCAAACAAGTTGTAAAAATCGTGATTGTCCATTTTATGAAAACAGTTTACCGAATTTTTTTTTAAGTTTTTGAAAACAGTGAGTTTCAAACAAAGTGACTTTTAGAAAACAATCTGATTCAAACGGAGTGGAAATTTCAAACGATTTAACTTTCAAACGGACTGAATGTTCACACAAAGTGAAATCTCATACGGAGTGAGATTTTGAAACGAACTGAATGTTTCACATGAAGTGAAACTCAAACGAACTAAACTTTTGAAACGAACTGGATTTTTAAATGAACTGGCCTTCTCTTCGTGTGAAATCTCAAACGAACTGGATTTTTGAAACGAACTGGCCTTCTCTTCGTGTGAAAACTCAAACGAACTGAATCACCTCTTGCGAACTAAACACAAATCTCAAACGAAGTGCCATTTTTTGATGATTTTTGGTATGTTTTAAGTCGATTTTAGGTCTGAAACTTTCAAGTATTGTTTAAAACAGTGTTTTACACAACATATTCAAAAATCAGTCCATATTGTCCGTTAAATCATTCAAAAGTCCAAGAAAAAGTAGAAGAATCAGATTTACACACATTCAAGCCACTGATTTCTCAGATTTAACTCATCCTGAGCTCTGATACCACTTGTAGGATCGAGAATCGATCAATACGAGTCTTTCAGAGTTAAATCTTGACCGTTAGAATGGCGGAAACAATCTAACAATCTGAAATCAATGATAGAACATGAGTAGGAGTAGAAAGAAGTACTTTAAACATGTTTTCCATTCATATATCAACGTTTTACAAGCAGAGAATCCGGCAGCACTTCGTCTCAAGATTCTTGGAAAAATTACAAATGAGAAAACTACATCCCTATTTATAGGGTAACCAGGTCGTCTGAGCTTCATACGAACTGGACAAACCCCAGTTCGTATGAAGTGACCACTTCGTTTGAACTTCCACTTCGTTTGAACATCCACTTCGTTTGAACATCCACTTCGTTTGAACATTCATGCGAACTGGACATAAACATTAAACTATTCAAAACATACACGACACGACACTACACGACTGACGACATAGGCTATAGACATTATGCATTAACATCCCAGAAAGTTTTAAAGTTAGTCCAACATATTTAAGTGACAAAACATGCATCAACAACCACAAGATATGCCATAATTCCCGAAGCCGAACTCAAGTACCTGTAGAACACATTAAAATCAAGTGTTAACACAAAAGAAGGTGAGTTCACATATTCACATACAAACAATTTTATTCCAAAGAAAACTTTCTGATTAGGTGTTTATTTGAAAACATCTATAAAATTTTAGAAAGTCCATTTTACTTCCTTAATAAAATCCATGGGCCTTCCGTCGCAGTTCAAGAACCCGACAATATTGTTACTACCTAGGTTTTGTATATTAAATTATTGCGTCAATTTTCAGACTCGTATGTTAGCTAGACGATGCGAACTATATATTAACCATGAAGGGATAATCAATGCTAGACAATAAACATAATCAAAATTCGTCGCTTGACTTGACACGGGGTGACCGGTCACGATGGGGTTGTCAACCCGATAGATCTACCAACAATTCCACGCGTACATTACTTAAATGATTAAACGACATCATGGGCGCAGGGTTCTCTCTTTGAGAACAATATGATGTCTGCCTCACGTACAATATATATATCCTACTAATATGACAATTTAATACACGTAATCGTACGAATCCCCTGAAATCCCCACCGAAATGTAAGCCTATGCTGTTACTTACTCTCTTGAGACCAAGCAATATTCTTACCAGCTATACAGTTGTTTGCCCCCAAACATATATTTATCAAAAACATTTTATCTCGAAACGTATAATTTATCAACTCCATATATTTTCGACGAAAATATATAATTTATACTAAAAGGTACGTTTTAATCCAAAAACATTATTAAACCTTTTATTGGCGTATTCTACCCCCAAAACATATACAAAGCAGTAAAAAGAGGGGTTTAGTGACACTCACCTTTGGGTGCGTATTTTAAATAGCGCAATCCCAGAGATTGATTTCTACACGTCCTAGTATATATATAGGAACGATTTCAAATCAATATACATAACACAAAAATTCTAAGTTTCTCTGTTTCTTAGAATTTTCACATAACTTTGAGATTTTCTCGAAAAATAATCGTTTTTGATTATGTTGGCATGTTAACATATATATGAGTCCATATACATATATATATATATTTTAAATATTTTTGCAACTTGAACGATTTTATTGGTGACCATTATTGTGTAAACCCGTTAACTCTCCCGTTTATACGCAATATGTCTACGATTTGCGCGTCGTAATATATATATATATATATATATATAAATGTTTACATAATTTAACACCGATACATGCTAAATCTTGTTAACTTATCTATTTTGTCATTTCTAAAGCAAATATACATAAAATATCTTATATGTATCAAATTTCATGCTCGACTAACAAGTTTCACGTTTAACGCAATTTTTACCGTTTCTACCGCACAAAACGTACAAGCATATATGAGTAAGCTAGATTTCTAATATCATGTAAACAACTTAACATATTATCACATTCTCATGTTTAAATCACATAACACATTCTAACACATAAGGTTCACTCAAAATTTTACCTATATTACTGTACATTGAAAAATGCGTATTTTAGCGATTTGGTAACGGTTTCGGGCGTCGGAAGTCATGTATGACCAACCAAACACCATGTAAAGTTAAAATTAGTTAAAATACTTATTTTTAAACTAAAAATATCAGTTTACTTACTGATCTAAATCAGTTTTATAAAAATCACTCGAAAAGCCGATTTTTGACCGTTTTAACGCATAGTTTTGCGTTAAACGTTACTATGTCCATCCCAACTCAAAACAACTTGATATTTTAACACAATACATGTTATTTACTGATTAAAATAATGGTTATAATCAGATTAGTGAAGTTTTTATGTAAGTCACATAAATCATGCGATTTCACGTATTTTACAACTTTTAAAGCACCAAGTACAACATGCAAAGCTAGTAGACATCATGACAAAGTTTTATACCATTTAACACTTCAAATATTCATATTTTGAGTGTTTAGATTCTGATCATACTTTATTTTTATCAAATCATATTCAAATCATCATTTCATGTTCATCTTTCATCATATATGTTCACATATGTGCATCTAATGCACTCATACAACATCATCATCATCCTTTATGATCTAATCATACTCAAAACACATTAATATCATGTTCTTACAAAATACTACATGAAATCATCATAATCATCAAATCATTCATACATAAATGCAAGTATCCTACACATTTATGAATGCATGCATACATATCTATACATACATATACATGAAATACATATACATATATGATTCCAAAAACTTTACTTTATCATGTTCATCTTTTAATCATAAGAACTTTTATAAAAATCCTGTTGATCATACATCCTTTTCATCTTTCAAGAATCATATTTATCATAAATCAACTAATAATCAAAACACAAGCACTTAATCACATACATTCATACTCACAGCTCACCCACACTCACACATATTTCCATTTTCATTTTATTTTAAAACCATTTTCTTATTTAAAATCCAAGTATATGAAAAATCTAAGCTTTTGAGAAATAATTTCCACAATAATTATCATCAAGAACTTAAAATAGGAAATTTTAAGTGGGTTTATACCTTTTTATAAGCAAAATAGATTTTTGATGATGATTCTTGTAAGTAGATGCTTTCACCTCTTGAATACACCTTATAGTGGACTTCAAATATTTAAAACAACTTGGAAGGAAAATGGGATTTTATACTTTAATCTTCACTAATTAATCAAAATTTGAAAGTGAAAGTGATGGTGAGGGTATCTCAGCCGAACAAAAGAAAGAAAGAAAGAAAGAAAAGGATGATTTTGTTGGCTCTTTCCCTTACACATGTCCTCATGCATGAAATTTAAATCGTTAGTGGTGTTTGGTCTTAACACTTGTCCCATTGCTACAAAAGAGGCAAAGATGGTGGCTCTCTTGGCTGCCACATACACCACACACACATATTACATGCACACTTACATATACATATAATATATATATAGTTAAAAACAGGTATTTTACTGGATACCGGGTCTTTTCTCTAGCGTTTTAATCCCATTTAGTGTGTTTTAAATTATTTTTATCGCTCTATAAAAATAATCCTGCCAAAATATTACTGAACAATATTTTGTTTGTCTGAACTGGCTATGTTGCCTGTATTTGGCAGTACGCGCTTAAAATCGCAAAAATAGGGATTTATGCGTTTTTATTTATTTTTATTATTCTAAATTAATAAACCCATCAAATTATTACTAAAATGATTATCAGTTGCCTTGACAGGCTGTGTTGACAGTATTTTGTCGGTATACGCGCTGCATCGCACGGTACGCGCTTAGATTCGAAAAATAGAGTTTCTTAGCGTTTTAATTTATTTTTCCTCACGAATAGGATTAAAATTATTATTCTAATCATAACAGACTATTTTTAGGATTTTAACACTGACCGGGTGGTCACCGACGTTTGTTTCGCATTTTATCCGTTACGCGATAAGCGTTTATCTTATCATTGCCAACATAATTTTACCAAGGTTTAAATTTACCAACTTATTGAATTTCACATATAAACATCATAATCAGTCAAATACAGCCTTTTATCTATTCACAACGCGTGTTACAATTGTACGGTACGGCCTGAAAAGTCGGGTGTCACAGTCTCTTCATTCGCCATCGGGATGCGGATAATCTTCTCATAGCATACAATCTTAGCACGGTTACTCGAAAACCAATCCATCCCAACTACAGCGTTGAAGCTTCCTAACTCAACTGGTAGAAGGTCAATCGGAAACTCACGCTCTCCAAGCTCTATAACACAAGCTCTAATCACCTCGTTGGCTTCTACTAGCTTTCCATTAGCTAGTTCTATCGAGTACGGGATATCTAACTTACTTGGTACTAAGCCAAGTATATTCTTAAACTCTAGAGATACAAAGCTATAATCGGCACCGGTATCAAATAGCACAGATGCAAAATGTTGATTAATAGGGAACGTACCAGTAACCACTTTCGGATCCTGGCGTGCTTCCCTAGCTCCAATGTTGAACACTCTTCCACGAGCTTGGTTATTCTTTGGGAAATCCCGCTTAAAATGCCCTATTTCACCACAACCAAAGCAACCTTGACCGCGTCCATTTCCAGTACCACCCTGGTTATTGTTATTATTTCCCCCGCGGCTTCCATTTCCCGCCTGATTTCCATTTCCAGCCTGGTTTCCTTTTCCACCGCGGTTCTGATTACCATTCTAATTCCTATTACCACCACGGTTACCGTTGCCATTACCATTACCATTTCCTCCTTGCCCACCATTTCCACGACCAGCTCCAAACCAACACGTTTCATTAGAATGACCATTCCTTCCACAGTTACCACACTTCCTAAACCTACACTGACCGGCATGATGAAACTGACATACATCACACTTGGGCAGAGTACCCATGTACCCTGTTTTGGTCAAAAATTACCGAAGCAATTAAGTGATCAAATTAGTTAAGTGAGGTATTGTGCTAAGAATGTGTATCGAAAATATGCTGATTAAGTTGTTTGTAAAAACAGTTTTCAGGATACGGCTCAGGATATCGAGCTGTATCTACAATCAAACAATGAGCAAAAATGTAAAGGGTGACACACGATGCACGAGGAAAGCCCTTGATCAATCTAGATCTCCGCATAAAACCTCGGAAGCTGACAATCATCGGTTGCCTTGTTCTTCTTATTGCTTGAATAACCAGGATACATTGCAGGATAATGCTCGGATCGAATCTAAGTGTTTCAATGATTGTGAATTGTGAGTGTTAGTGTGTGTTTGCAGCTAGAAATGGGAGTGTACGAGTATGAGAGCTCGAAAGTGTGTGAATTCCTATGATCCGGCACTCCTATTTATAGTTACAAGAAATAACAAACTATGCTAAAAATCCAGGATATTCCCCTATTATTCCGGGATCCTTGGAATATTCCCTAGTGACTGTTGTAGACCACTTCTCCTGGCTCCAACGTCTCTTTCCCAACTAATTTGAGCGAGTCTTCAGGGGAATTGGTCTTTGTGAACGTTAACAACCTTCTGCTACAAGCTACAAGCAAATCGTTAGTAACTGCCAGGATACTGCTTCAGGATGTTACCAATATCCTGGTCCGGTATCCTGATCCAGTATCCTGATCATAAACAGCTAACAGAAAATCAAGATATAGTGTCAGGATATGGGCTCAGAATTTCACCCATAACAATTGTCCCCAAAAATATAACTGTTGGATATCCTGATTCCAACGGATATATTTTTTAGTCATTCCAACACGTCTGGTAAGGATATCTGTTTCGAACATTCCTTGAGGAGCTTGACAACTACCCCAAGCCTGTCCTAATGAAAAAAGGAGCCATCTGTTGCCACCAGCTCTAAGCCCTCTGCTGCTGCCGAAGGTTTCTCTTATGATGACCTTGGCTTCATGGAATCCATCAAGCCCATGACCTCCTTCCCTAATAAGGTAAATATCCAGATCCTGTATCCCGTACATATATACTGAACCTGTATCCTGGTTAGTTTGTCTTTAATGATACCTGTATTTTGTAGGGTCTAAATCATCTGGTTGTCCTATACTCAGAACAATTTCAATTTCCTGCATGCTTTAGAACAATTCAACAGTTGGAGGTGGAGGGATTCTGTGTTTTCAGGACGAAGCCTTCAACTGTTTATGTAAATATGCTTTAAAAACTTAATTGTGTTCTTGGTAGATGGGTCTCTTTTTGAGATGAAACCAAGAATACAATCTTTTGGACCAATAATAATAAACTAATCTTTTAGCCATATTTATTGTTGTTATGTTTTTATTTTGAAAGGTATGTTTTGAATATCCTGATCAAATATCCTGCTCAGGATACTGATGAAATGTTCATTACTTTTGTCATCAAAATGTTAGACAAAACTTGGTTGAATATGACCTTTAAGAAAACTTAGATCATTTAGATAAGGTTTTCAAGACTTGAAAAATAATAAATCATACCAGAAACACTTAGGCAATAATTTCCAACCTCAATCTTTGGATCCTTTGCAATGTCCCCGGCATGGATGTCCCCTGTCTGTGCAGGATATTGCATCAGTGCATGACATACTTGAGTATTTCTTCACTTAGTGATTAAACTTTGTAGCTTTTTGTCCACAAAAGAACGTGTGTAATCACAGCTTGCAATATCTTTGCAATCTAGTAAAAAACTTTAGTTTTGCTGGGGATAAACCCTTAATGTACTGGGGATAAACCCTTAATATCCTGGGGATAAACCCTTAGTATCCTGGAGATAAACCCTTGTTTTCGTGCGCTACATGCGGGAGTGTATAAACTCCAAGACTTAGAAAGGTGAAAACCTTTAAACCTTAGAGAGTATGAAAATACCCTTTCGCGAGAGAGGGTGATCAATCCTCATATACCTTAAGGATCCAGGATATAGCCAACAGTGACGAAATTGTCAGCCACTTTTACATGAACTGGTCCCGCCACCTTGAACTATCCCTGGATAACTTGCGCTCCAGGCGGGGTGTTTAAACCCAATTCGTGAGAAAGGTGAATACCTTTAAACCTGTGAAGGGATCAGAATCCCTTAAACGTGAGAGAGGGGGCCAATCCTCTAATCTTTTGAAATATCCTGAGTGTGTATCCTGGAGCTGTATCCCGAAGCATATACTACAAAACAACTGTAAACTAAGGTGGGTGTTAGCCTGGCTAACACCCCTCTGATGCTTAAGTCAGTATTGGGTTCAAAAGAATAAATAAATTTAAGCATATTAAAAGAGATAGAATTCATACCATCCTGAGTTAGAAATTAAATTCTAAACTCACTTGAAATAGAGCTTTAGGTGTATAGCATTCCAGGATCTTGGTAGCATATCCCATTCCATATTCTTGAGTCGGTATGCCCCTTTCCCAGATTCTGATTCAACCTCATATGGTCCTTCCCACTTTGGAGCTAACTTTCCATCGGCAGGATTAGTAGTATTCTGAAAAGCTCTTCTCAACACCCAATCTCCAACTTGAAACCTTCTGGTCCTAATATTCTTGTTATATGCTCTGGATACTCTCTGTTGATATGCTGCTATCCTTAACTTTGCCGCATCTCTTGTTTCATCCACGGTATCCAATTCCTGACATAGGGCTTCAGGATTCTTCTCAGGATCCTTGAGACTGGATCTTGTTGTAGGTATCACCATTTCTGTCGGGATCACTGCTTTTGCTCCAATCACCAAAGAAAATGGGGTTTGCACAGTAGCATTCTTCACAGTTGTCCTGTCAGCCCATAGGACAAACGGTAGTTCTTCTGCCCATCTTCCTTTTTTAGCACCTAATCTTTTCTTCAAATTATTGACAATTATCTTGTTCGAGGATTCTGCTTGTCCATTTGCTTGAGGATGTACCGGTGTGGATGTGATCATTTTGATTCCCCAACTCTTGCAAAAGTCAGTAGTCCTCTTACTTATAAACTGAGATCCATTGTCACAAATTATCTCAGCTGGTACTCCAAACCTAGTCAGGATATTCCTTTTTATGAAGGATACTACTTCTTGATCTCTAACTTGAACAAATGCTTCAGCTTCAACCCACTTAGAGAAATAATCAGTCATTGCCAGCATGAAGACCTTTCCTCCTGGAGCCTTTGGCAATTTTCCTACTATATCCATTCCCCACTTCATGAATGGCCAAGGGGAAGCGATAGGATAAAGTGGCTCAGCAGGTTGATGTAACATATTACTGTATCTTTGACACGCATCACATCTTCGAGCATATTCTGCAGCATCTTTTCTCATCGTCGGCCAATAGTATCATGTTCTTAATACCTTTGAGAATAACGACCTACCCCTAGTATTGTTACCACAATCCCCTTCGTGTATATCCTGAAGCACTTCTTTAGTTTCGGGATCCTCCAAGCACCTCAGATATGGTCCTGCAAGAGATTTCTTATACAAAACATTATTTATAATAGTGAATCGTGATACCTTCATTCTAAAGGCCTTAGGATTTTCATCCTTTGGGATGTGTCCTTCCTTGAGATATCTCATGATTGGAGCCGTCCAGGACTTAGGATCTTCCTCGGGATACTCATCATCAGGATCCTGAACACTTACTACCTCCTTATCCTGAGGATCTGTCACAGGATACAAGATATGTAATATTGGTATTTGGGTCCCCTCCGATATCCTGACTGATGATCCTAGATTTGCCAAGGCATCAGCTTCAGCATTATCCTCTCTTGGTACCTGTTCAAGTGTAAAAATATCGAAATATCCTGCTAATTTTTTGAGAATTTCGAGATACTCGATCAACTTCTCACCTTTAACTGCATAGGTCCCATTAAAATGATTAGTAATTAACAAGGAATCAACAAATACTTGTAAACCCTTGATGCTCTTAGCTAATTCTAATCCTGCAATTAAAGCTTCATATTCTGCTTCATTATTAGTGGCAGGAAACTCACATCTAATAGCCTGGGGTAATATGTCCTCCTGTGGTGATTTTAGTTGTATACCCAAACCTACACCTCTCACATTAGATGCACCATCAGTATACAGTGTCCAAGAGTCTATATTTTCTCCTAGTTGTTGCACTTCTAGGTCTACTTCATTTTGAATATCACTACTGAAACCAGCCACAAAGTCAGCTAAAGCCTGAGACTTTATGGCATTTCTAGGTTCATATACTAGATCATATGCACTTAATTTCACTGACCACTTAGCCATCCTACCTGACATCTCAGGTTTCCTAAGCACATTTTTTACAGGATAGTTGGTTTTAACATGAATCCTATGTGTTTCAAAATAATGTCCAAGTTTCGTTGATGCCATAACTAAGGCTAATATCAATTTCTCTAAATGAAGGATACTGCTGACCTTCATGATCCTTTACAAGGACAACACTTACTGCATTCCCTGATACTGCAAGATACAGGGATAATGGTTCACCATCCTCAAGCTTCATCAATAAAGGTGCGGTTGACAGATACTGCTTCAAATCCTGCAAGGCTGCTTCATGCTTCTCTCCCCATTCGAATTTTTTATTCTTCTTCAGGATATCATAAAACTCCTTGCACTTCTCCGAGGATCTTGAGGTAAATCTGTTTAATGCCGCTACTCGTCCCGTTAACCTTTGAACATCTTTCATATTTGAAGGTGACTTAATATCCAAGATAGCTTTTATTTGCTCCGGGCTTGCTTCTATCCCTCTTTTGGTCACCATGTATCCTAGAAACTTTCCTGCTCCATGTCATCGATGTACACCTCCATGGTGTCCCCCAGCTTGTCTGTCAGTGTCATGAAAGCAGTATCCTCTTGGTCTGAGGGTTCCATTTGGATCTGCGGGAATCCTGAGGATGCATCCATGAAGGTTAACATCTCGTGACCAAAAGTAGCATCCACCATTGAATCTATATGAGGTAGAGGAAACGGGTCTTTGGGACAAGCTTTGTTCAAGTCTGTGTAATCTACACAGACTCTCCATTTCCCGTTTTTCTTTTGCACCACAAATAGATTTGCCAGCCATTTAGGAAATTTCACTTCCCTAATCATCTTTCTCTTTAATAATCTTTCAACTTCCTCCTGAATGATTATGTTCCGCTCTGGAGCAAATTTTCTTCGTTTCTGTTGGACAGGCTTGAAAGACCTATCAATTTCGAGCTTGTGAGTTATAATATCCTTGGAAATACCTGTCATATCCTTGTGTTTTCACGCGAATGTTGACATCCTGTATTTCAAAAAGTTAATCAATTGGTTTTCAATATCCTGAGGGATATTGGTTCCCACGAGCACCGAGATATCCGGATTATCCTGATCTAGGATAATTTTCTTTACATCCTGTTCTGAAGCCTCCATGATATCCTGGCCTCGCATTTTTAATTGCTATGCTGCACTAGGCTTTGTCGAGGACTTCATCGAAGAAGAATAACACTCCTTTGCTTCCAGCTGATCACTCTCCACCTTGACCACTCCCCAAGGGGTAGGGATCTTGATGCATTGATGATAGGTTGACAGCACAGCTTTCATATCATGGATCCAAGGCCTACCTAATATAATATTATAGCAGGATAAGGAGTCCATGACACAAAAGCGCTGCATTGAGTTGACCCCTTCAACATACACGGGCAACTTTATCTCCCATACGGTATTCCTGGCTTCTCCACTGAAACCAACAAGCACCGTGGATTTCGAAGTAATATCCATCGGGGATACATTCATCCTCTTCTACGTTTCCAGCTGAATTATGTTGACGGAGCTACCGTTATCCACCAGTATCCTGCGCACAAAATGGTTAGCAACATATAACGTTATTACCAAAGCATCATGATGAGGATCCTGGACGGTATCCCTGTCATCGTTATCGAACGTGATCACTTTATCAGTTGTGAGGGTTGACATCCTGGTTGGCTTATCTCCCCTCTCTGCCTTGGCTTCCTTTGCGTGCCTTTTCGCCGCAGAATATGATGTCCCGCAAATGTCGGATCCTCCTGAAATGAAATTAATTATCTTGGCATCCGCAGGAGGTGATGCTGCTCGTTCAGGATCCTTCTCAGTATCCTGACCCTTATTCTTCTTTCTTCCCAGGAGATCCTTCAGATATCCCTTGCTCAAGAGATAGCTTATTTCTTTCCTTAGTGTAATGCAATCCTCAGTAACATGTCCGAAATCCTGGTGGAAGGCACACCATTTAGACTTATCCTTCCAATCAGCTTATTGTTGATTCTTCCGGGGCCATCTTGCTTTGTCTCCTAAACCCTGCATAACATACATCAGTTCAGGTATATTAACAGAAAAACAATATTCAGACAACTCAGGATACTCCTCAGGATCCTCGTCTTCAACAGCATTCACTTTTTTTGCTGTTATTTCTACCATATGGCTTAGAGCGATATGGTTTATACGAGGATTCTGATTTCCTGTTGGTCGACTCAAAGGGTGTGGATGAATTCATCCTCTCTTGCATCCTTTTGTAATCCTCCAGCCGAATATATCTTAAAGCCCTGTTCCGAGCTTCATCCAGATTCTTGCAGGGATTCATTACAAGATCCTGGTAAAATTGAGAATCTTTTTGCAACCCCATCTTGAAAGCCTGCACAGCTGTTGCAACATCAAGATGTGGGATATCTAAGGACTCCCGACTAAACTTGTTCACATAATCCCTCAAGGATTCCTGAGGTCCTTGGGTTATCCTGTAAAGATCACTGGTTAGTTTCTCAAAACTTCGACTGCAAGAAATTTGACTATTAAATAAATTGACTAAATGAGCAAATGATGTAATTGAGTGAGGAGGAACATTTAAGAGCCATTTTAAGGCTGATCCTGTTAAGGTAGAACCAAAACCCTTGCATAGGCATGCTTCCTTGAGATCCGAAGGGATAGGGTTAATTTCCATCCTTTCCCTATACTGGGCAATATGCTCCTCAGGATCCGTCGTCCCATCATACAGCTTCATGTTGGGAGTCTAGAATCTCTTCGGGATTTCTGCATTACAAATGGGGTGAGCAAAACGGGATATGTTGTGACTATCCCGGGATACTTCCAGTATAGGCTGCACTATCCCAGGCACACTTGATATCATATCCTTCAACTTTTGAAGCTCTCTGGTTATCGCTGATGTCACACCTGTATCCTGCAATGATCCAAGATTATTAGTAACAGGGATACTGGTGTTAACAGACAAGTTACCAGTTTGGCGATTTTGGCCATATCCTGGAGCGTATCCTGGAGCATATCCTGGATCCCTCACAGTCGACATCCTAGCCGTTAAGGGTATCTCTGAAATATTGCTCTGAGAACGGCTCGGTATGATATTGCCCTGATTATCCTCAGTATATACTGCTGAACTAAAGTTCAGCGTCCTGGGTTGCAAAGAGGTGACGGTATCCTCAGTAGTTTTCTTGGAGTTGGACTTCAAGAGTTGTATCTCTCTCATTATCATCTGGTTAGTTTCCTGTTGTTGCTTTATCTGATCCTGTATATTATCAAACAAAGTTAAAATTTCATCATTAGAAACCATAACAGGAGTTCTCCCTGGAGCACCAGATCTGTTGACATTCTGAGCAGGAGG
The DNA here is from genome assembly GCA_030545235.1 of Helianthus tuberosus. Lineage (NCBI taxonomy): Eukaryota > Viridiplantae > Streptophyta > Magnoliopsida > Asterales > Asteraceae > Helianthus > Helianthus tuberosus. The sequence continues at coordinate 65,790,389 of CM060408.1, read as the reverse complement.
AGTGTCTCGGGATATTTGCCATTCATTTCTCTTTAAAGGAGCTTGAACTTATAGAGGAGGAGGAAGCACCGAACCAATTGTAGCAGAGGTTGTAGCAGCCATTGAGGAAGAGCTCATGTTTGATTTTGAAGCCATTGAAAATAGTGTAGCAAAAAGTTTTGAAAATAAAAAACCAAGTAATGATTTTGCAAAAGCTTTTAGTAGAAATAGCACCACTTTCCCCACGGTGGGCACCAAATTGTTTTGGTCAAAAATTACCGAAGCAATTAAGTGATCGAATTTGTTAAGTGAGGTAGTGTGCTAAGAATGTGTATCGAAAATATGCTGATTAAGTTGTTTGTAAAAGCAGTTTTCAGGATACGGCTCAGGATATCGAGCTGTATCTACAATCAAACAATGAGCAAAAATGTAAATGGTGACACAGGATGTACGAGGAAAGCCCTTGATCAATCTAGATCTCCGGCATAAAACCTCGGGAGCTGACAATCGTCGGCTGCCTTGTTCTTCTTATTGCTTGAATAACCAGGATACAGTGCAGGATAATGCTCGGATCGAATCTAAGTGTTACAATGATTGTGAATTGTGAGTGTTAGTGTGTGTTTGCAGCTAGAAATGAGAGTGTATGAGTATGAGAGCTCGAAAGTGTGTGAATTCCTATGATCCGGCACTCCTATTTATAGTTACAAGAAATAACAAACTATGCTAAAAATCCGGGATATTTCCCTATTATTCCGGGATCCTTGGAATATTCCCTTGTGACCGTTGTAGACCACTTCTCCTGGCTCCAACGTCTCTTTCCCAACTAATTTGAGTGAGTCTTCAGGGGAATTGGTCTTTGTGAACGTTAACAACCTTTAGCTACAAGCTACAAGCAAATCGTTAGTAACTGCCAGGATACTGCCTCAAGATGTTACCAATATCCTGGTCCGGTATCCTGATCCGGTATCCTGATCATAAACAACTAACAGAAAATCAAGATATAGTGTCAGGATATGGGCTCAGAATTTCACCCATAGCATACCCTTTCCCTTTGTTCTCAAAACATTATTTAGTGAATCGTGATACCTTCATTCTAAAGGCCTTAGGATTTTCATCCTTTGGGATGTGTCCTTCCTTGAGATATCTCATGATTGGAGCCGTCCAGGACTTAGGATCTTCCTCGGGATACTCATCATCAGGATCCTGAACACTTACTACCTCCTTATCCTGAGGATCTGTCACAGGATACAAGATATGTAATATTGGTATTTGGGTCCCCTCCGATATCCTGACTGATGATCCTAGATTTGCCAAGGCATCAGCTTCAGCATTATCCTCTCTTGGTACCTGTTCAAGTGTAAAAATATCGAAATATCCTGCTAATTTTTTGAGAATTTCGAGATACTCGATCAACTTCTCACCTTTAACTGCATAGGTCCCATTAAAATGATTAGTAATTAACAAGGAATCAACAAATACTTGTAAACCCTTGATGCTCTTAGCTAATTCTAATCCTGCAATTAAAGCTTCATATTCTGCTTCATTATTAGTGGCAGGAAACTCACATCTAATAGCCTGGGGTAATATGTCCTCCTGTGGTGATTTTAGTTGTATACCCAAACCTACACCTCTCACATTAGATGCACCATCAGTATACAGTGTCCAAGAGTCTATATTTTCTCCTAGTTGTTGCACTTCTAGGTCTACTTCATTTTGAATATCACTACTGAAACCAGCCACAAAGTCAGCTAAAGCCTGAGACTTTATGGCATTTCTAGGTTCATATACTAGATCATATGCACTTAATTTCACTGACCACTTAGCCATCCTACCTGACATCTCAGGTTTCCTAAGCACATTTTTTACAGGATAGTTGGTTTTAACATGAATCCTATGTGTTTCAAAATAATGTCCAAGTTTCGTTGATGCCATAACTAAGGCTAATATCAATTTCTCTAAATGAAGGATACTGCTGACCTTCATGATCCTTTACAAGGACAACACTTACTGCATTCCCTGATACTGCAAGATACAGGGATAATGGTTCACCATCCTCAAGCTTCATCAATAAAGGTGCGGTTGACAGATACTGCTTCAAATCCTGCAAGGCTGCTTCATGCTTCTCTCCCCATTTGAATTTTTTATTCTTCTTCAGGATATCATAAAACTCCTTGCACTTCTCCGAGGATCTTGAGGTAAATCTGTTTAATGCCGCTACTCGTCCCGTTAACCTTTGAACATCTTTCATATTTGAAGGTGACTTAATATCCAAGATAGCTTTTATTTGCTCCGGGCTTGCTTCTATCCCTCTTTTGGTCACCATGTATCCTAGAAACTTTCCTGCTCCATGTCATCGATGTACACCTCCATGGTGTCCCCCAGCTTGTCTGTCAGTGTCATGAAAGCAGTATCCTCTTGGTCTGAGGGTTCCATTTGGATCTGCGGGAATCCTGAGGATGCATCCATGAAGGTTAACATCTCGTGACCAAAAGTAGCATCCACCATTGAATCTATATGAGGTAGAGGAAACGGGTCTTTGGGACAAGCTTTGTTCAAGTCTGTGTAATCTACACAGACTCTCCATTTCCCGTTTTTCTTTTGCACCACAAATAGATTTGCCAGCCATTTAGGAAATTTCACTTCCCTAATCATCTTTCTCTTTAATAATCTTTCAACTTCCTCCTGAATGATTATGTTCCGCTCTGGAGCAAATTTTCTTCGTTTCTGTTGGACAGGCTTGAAAGACCTATCAATTTCGAGCTTGTGAGTTATAATATCCTTGGAAATACCTGTCATATCCTTGTGTTTTCACGCGAATGTTGACATCCTGTATTTCAAAAAGTTAATCAATTGGTTTTCAATATCCTGAGGGATATTGGTTCCCACGAGCACCGAGATATCCGGATTATCCTGATCTAGGATAATTTTCTTTACATCCTGTTCTGAAGCCTCCATGATATCCTGGCCTCACATTTTTAATTGCTATGCTGCACTAGGCTTTGTCGAGGACTTCATCGAAGAAGAATAACACTCCTTTGCTTCCAGCTGATCACTCTCCACCTTGACCACTCCCCAAGGGGTAGGGATCTTGATGCATTGATGATAGGTTGACAGCACAGCTTTCATATCATGGATCCAAGGCCTACCTAATATAATATTATAGCAGGATAAGGAGTCCATGACACAAAAGCGCTGCATTGAGTTGACCCCTTCAACATACACGGGCAACTTTATCTCCCATACGGTATTCCTGGCTTCTCCACTGAAACCAACAAGCACCGTGGATTTCGAAGTAATATCCATCGGGGATACATTCATCCTCTTCTACGTTTCCAGCTGAATTATGTTGACGGAGCTACCGTTATCCACCAGTATCCTGCGCATAAAATGGTTAGCAACATATAACGTTATTACCAAAGCATCATGATGAGGATCCTGGACGGTATCCCTGTCATCGTTATCGAACGTGATCACTTTATCAGTTGTGAGGGTTGACATCCTGGTTGGCTTATCTCCCCTCTCTGCCTTGGCTTCCTTTGCGTGCCTTTTCGCCGCAGAATATGATGTCCCGCAAATGTCGGATCCTCCTGAAATGAAATTAATTATCTTGGCATCCGCAGGAGGTGATGCTGCTCGTTCAGGATCCTTCTCAGTATCCTGACCCTTATTCTTCTTTCTTCCCAGGAGATCCTTCAGATATCCCTTGCTCAAGAGATAGCTTATTTCTTTCCTTAGTGTAATGCAATCCTCAGTAACATGTCCGAAATCCTGGTGGAAGGCACACCATTTAGACTTATCCTTCCAATCAGCTTATTGTTGATTCTTCCGGGGCCATCTTGCTTTGTCTCCTAAACCCTGCATAACATACATCAGTTCAGGTATATTAACAGAAAAACAATATTCAGACAACTCAGGATACTCCTCAGGATCCTCGTCTTCAACAGCATTCACTTTTTTTGCTGTTATTTCTACCATATGGCTTAGAGCGATATGGTTTATACGAGGATTCTGATTTCCTGTTGGTCGACTCAAAGGGTGTGGATGAATTCATCCTCTCTTGCATCCTTTTGTAATCCTCCAGCCGAATATATCTTAAAGCCCTGTTCCGAGCTTCATCCAGATTCTTGCAGGGATTCATTACAAGATCCTGGTAAAATTGAGAATCTTTTTGCAACCCCATCTTGAAAGCCTGCACAGCTGTTGCAACATCAAGATGTGGGATATCTAAGGACTCCCGACTAAACTTGTTCACATAATCCCTCAAGGATTCCTGAGGTCCTTGGGTTATCCTGTAAAGATCACTGGTTAGTTTCTCAAAACTTCGACTGCAAGAAATTTGACTATTAAATAAATTGACTAAATGAGCAAATGATGTAATTGAGTGAGGAGGAACATTTAAGAGCCATTTTAAGGCTGATCCTGTTAAGGTAGAACCAAAACCCTTGCATAGGCATGCTTCCTTGAGATCCGAAGGGATAGGGTTAATTTCCATCCTTTCCCTATACTGGGCAATATGCTCCTCAGGATCCGTCGTCCCATCATACAGCTTCATGTTGGGAGTCTAGAATCTCTTCGGGATTTCTGCATTACAAATGGGGTGAGCAAAACGGGATATGTTGTGACTATCCCGGGATACTTCCAGTATAGGCTGCACTATCCCAGGCACACTTGATATCATATCCTTCAACTTTTGAAGCTCTCTGGTTATCGCTGATGTCACACCTGTATCCTGCAATGATCCAAGATTATTAGTAACAGGGATACTGGTGTTAACAGACAAGTTACCAGTTTGGCGATTTTGGCCATATCCTGGAGCGTATCCTGGAGCATATCCTGGATCCCTCACAGTCGACATCCTAGCCGTTAAGGGTATCTCTGAAATATTGCTCTGAGAACGGCTCGGTATGATATTGCCCTGATTATCCTCAGTATATACTGCTGAACTAAAGTTCAGCGTCCTGGGTTGCAAAGAGGTGACGGTATCCTCAGTAGTTTTCTTGGAGTTGGACTTCAAGAGTTGTATCTCTCTCATTATCATCTGGTTAGTTTCCTGTTGTTGCTTTATCTGATCCTGTATATTATCAAACAAAGTTAAAATTTCATCATTAGAAACCATAACAGGAGTTCTCCCTGGAGCACCAGATCTGTTGACATTCTGAGCAGGAGGAGTGTCTCGGGATATTTGCCATTCATTTCTCTTTAAAGGAGCTTGAACTTATAGAGGAGGAGGAAGCACCGAACCAATTGTAGCAGAGGTTGTAGCAGCCATTGAGGAAGAGCTCATGTTTGATTTTGAAGCCATTGAAAATAGTGTAGCAAAAAGTTTTGAAAATAAAAAACCAAGTAATGATTTTGCAAAAGCTTTTAGTAGAAATAGCACCACTTTCCCCACGGTGGGCACCAAATTGTTTTGGTCAAAAATTACCGAAGCAATTAAGTGATCGAATTTGTTAAGTGAGGTAGTGTGCTAAGAATGTGTATCGAAAATATGCTGATTAAGTTGTTTGTAAAAGCAGTTTTCAGGATACGGCTCAGGATATCGAGCTGTATCTACAATCAAACAATGAGCAAAAATGTAAATGGTGACACAGGATGTACGAGGAAAGCCCTTGATCAATCTAGATCTCCGGCATAAAACCTCGGGAGCTGACAATCGTCGGCTGCCTTGTTCTTCTTATTGCTTGAATAACCAGGATACAGTGCAGGATAATGCTCGGATCGAATCTAAGTGTTACAATGATTGTGAATTGTGAGTGTTAGTGTGTGTTTGCAGCTAGAAATGAGAGTGTATGAGTATGAGAGCTCGAAAGTGTGTGAATTCCTATGATCCGGCACTCCTATTTATAGTTACAAGAAATAACAAACTATGCTAAAAATCCGGGATATTTCCCTATTATTCCGGGATCCTTGGAATATTCCCTTGTGACCGTTGTAGACCACTTCTCCTGGCTCCAACGTCTCTTTCCCAACTAATTTGAGTGAGTCTTCAGGGGAATTGGTCTTTGTGAACGTTAACAACCTTTAGCTACAAGCTACAAGCAAATCGTTAGTAACTGCCAGGATACTGCCTCAAGATGTTACCAATATCCTGGTCCGGTATCCTGATCCGGTATCCTGATCATAAACAACTAACAGAAAATCAAGATATAGTGTCAGGATATGGGCTCAGAATTTCACCCATAGCATACCCTTTCCCTTTGTTCTCAGCATTTACAGTGCCAGCTTGTGCCTCAACTGGCGGATTAGCGTCTCTACGCTTGTTGGCATGGTTGTTGTTCGCCCGAGTACCTTTCTTGAAATTTGAGAACTTCCTCTTGTTTTCCCCAGACGACTCCACATGTGTCTCTTTCTTCTTTGCGTCAGAAATCAAGAATTTTCCCAATCTAACGGCTTCCTCTGTCAGTACCACACTTAAGTCGATTGCCTCAGTAATCGTTGGTGGCTTGGAAGTAGTCACCATGCTCAGAATCTGTGGTGCCAAACCCCAGATGAAACATTCTATCCTCTTAAACTCTGGTTCTACCAAGTAAGGAACCACGCGAGACAAATCATGAAATCTCTGCACATACTCAGCTACTTTAGGACCTTCCATTCTCAGATTCCAGAATTCAGTTTCCAACTTCTGGATTTCAGCTCGGGAACAATACTTCTTTCGCATCAGCTCTTTCAATTCATCCCACGTCAATGCATACACAGCAGCCTCACCCAAAGTCAGAACCTGAAGGTTCCACCATGACAGAGCCCCATCTAGAAACAATCCAGAAATGTACGTGACCTGATGCTTTGGAGCACATTTACTCATCTGCAAAACAGAATCCGTCTTCTCAACCCATCTCACAAAAGCTATGGCACCCCCAGTGTCGTCGAAGTTCAGAGGCTTGCAGTCCAAAAACTGCTTATAGGTACAGTCTGTACACAAGCAACATCATTCACAGAAAGCATTTAGCAAAGCACACTTGGAAATGTCCAAACATATTGTAATGTGTCTTAGGTGACTTAAACATTACCGTTAGGTGGGTTATTCCCTGAGGTACCTCCGCTGTGTTCGGAGCAAAGGGCCTCATGTTGTGTGATGGCCTGTGAGATGCGCTCTTGTAATTCTGCCTCAGTCGTGGGCAGTTGATTGTTCCTTCAAGGAGGCATTCTCCTTCTAATAAGAAGATTTGATAGGTCAGGTCTTATTCGTTAAGTAAATAAGTAATTGTCTAGAGGTCGTATGTATATATATATATATAAACAATCATCATATCAAACAATCATGCAACAACACAATCATAGTATAAATTTGTAACCCAACAATGTGTTTAGTGAGAACATGACGATTGAGCTTTCATTAATTACCGACCACAGTTATATTGTTTACAAAGTGTATCACATCAAAAGGGACATAGGGTTACACTACCCTTGTCCAATAAGTCCATCAAAATACAAAAATCACATGATCAAAAAGTGGTCTTCAAAAGGCTTCACAAACTTGGCTCAATAGTGGTGCTCTCACCAAAAGTAATGCAATCTGCATAAACCAAAAACCAACTATGCTGATGGTGGAGGTGGAGGAGGAGGGAAGAAAAGCAAGCTGCAAACATGCGCAAGCTCCTCCTCGAGCTCGTATATACGCCAAAGTAAGTAACTGATCTGCTGCTCGACAGTAAGGAAACGAGCATCAAAACCTGGAAAAGGTGTAAGAGCAACAGGTGGATGTGCAAAAGGAGACATTGATGAATGTGGAGGAACGAAAGTAGATTGACAGGGACAAGGTGGAGGACGTGGAGTCAGCTCAAGCTCCAAAACTCTGCGACTCAATACCTCGAACTGTAATTGAAGCGATAAAAGAAACTCATCCCGTGTGTAGCCAACAAAATGGGAGGGATGGTAGGGATTTGAGATCGGCATAAAGTATGGTGGGAACCCTCGGAATGGCTCGTCAAGCGGTGAAGAAGTGAAGGGAGCAAACGGTGCAGTCTGAGGAATCTGAGGAAAAGCTGCCGAAGCAAAAGGATCGTAACTAGGATGCTGGCCTGAAGTACCTTCCCCTGGACGGGGTGCAGGGATGTCCTGAAGGAAAACAATCGGCAAATCAGTGCGATGGACATCAGACTCTACAGGAGGGAAAGGAGCAACATCAGCGGGTGCGGGTGGAGGAATAAATTGCTCAACAATTGGAAGATCAATAGGTGCAGGAACTAGGTCAGGAATAAGAGGTGCAATGTCTGGTAAACCAAATGGGACATGGTCATGAGCAGGAATCGGCTCAGGGTCAACAGGTGCAACATCAGGCTGACCAACATGAATAGGGTCCGGATCCGGGACATGCTCGGGGTCGTGTGGAGGAGATGGTGCAACAGACATAGTAGTGTCATCGTCTGAGTCGGTAGCAAAAAGTTGCAATCCGGCCGCCTGTAAAGCTGAAGATGTCACAGACTCTAATGAGTATGAAACGGAGTGCAAACTAGAATCAGAGGATATCTCAATGACAGGAACAGCATGAGGTGGGACAGCTACAACATCTTCATGTATCTCCCCATCACCCTGGGCGTCAATTGGAGGACTGTCTACAAACAAATCGACGTCGTCATTGAACAAGTCATCGAAAGGCCAATCCTCGGGAGGGATGACCACAAGAGGAACAGGATCGAGGATCGGAGCCACGATGTGCTCACCATCGGGGTGACTAATTATGAGGTGATCATGGACTGGAGCAGGGATGAAAAAAGGATCCTCGTTAGGGAAACCATTAGCAAAAGGTAATTCATCGCCAAATTTGGGCAACGCGAACGGCTGGAAGTCATCCTCGTCCTCGGATAGCATGTCAGGATCACTCACAGTATCTAACGTAAATATCTCTGGCTCAGGTATAACCTCGTCATCTGACACGACAACCATCGGGTCATGGGTATCAGATACCCCACTCTCTGAAGACGACATGATGCATGTAACATAACATTCATAACATGTGCATATATATTAACAACTATCACTTAGTATGCAATCAAGACAGTTATCACTCAATCATGTATTCACATTATCCTTCATGAAACTTTTTCTATCTTTCCTAGTCTACCGGTCTGCAAGGGGTTTGTGATTGCAATCGTGTTTCTTGTCTTTCCTTTTGTAAAAATGTTTGTTCCATGGATCTGGGCGTTTTGTGTATGCAATGAAAAATACGTTGTAAAAATATTTTCGTGAGAGCCCTAATGATTGTAGTCTAGACTCTAGAAAGAACCCTAGTTCGCTACAATCGAAGCTCTGATACCAAACTGTCACACCCTGACTTTTGCGGAAGCGCGATTATGTGTGACTTACTTAATATCATTGCATTCAACCATAACCAACAACTATATGATAAACCCAGATGTTCATCCATAAATTAAGTTTCAAAATGTTACAACCATCATTGTTTAACAGAAATCCGAGACTTCACATTCATATTACAAACCATCCAAATTGTTTAAAGTTCCACAAGGACTTGGTAAAAGACACTACTAAAAGCTAGGCTTTGAATAATGTATCTTATCCAGGATAAGATATAAAACCCAAACCCTTCGACATAGAATGACATCTTTTATTTCAGACAATACTTGAAAACTTCCAACGCCCGCCAGATCTATTTCAATTCCCTGAAAAACATGTAGTTTGAAAACATCAACAAAAGTTGAGCGAGTTCATGTGTTTTGTATGTGTGCACGAATAAGACTTGTAAACATTGTAAGCATGTATGTATTTGTAAACCGGTATGAAAGCAACAAGGAAACAGATCAATTAATGGTTTGCAAGGCCATTAATATGTGTGACGTGATGCAGGAAGGCTCAATCCTAGCGGATTTTGTACCGGGCTTCCGGCTGGAAGACATAGTCACCTCATGGGCCAAATCCCGGTCCTCATGGGTGGGGTTCGCAACACCCAAATAGATCTATCACTCATGTCCCTCGGTCCTACTATGAGGATTAATGGTCTTAAGCATTGTACCCACCACTCACATGATCTAACAGTTCATTCCTTAGCTAACCATACCATATGTAAACGTTTTTTGAAATTTTTGGTATTTTGGTGAGTTATATTATTTCAAGTCCTAAAATAATATAACTAATACACATAATATACAAGTAATCACACACATGGTGACATCTAAATATATATTTTCCTAAATACATATTTAGTCACTTTTATTATCAAAAACCAACCTCCAATATTTGTAATTTTGTAACAAAAATTTTGGCAATTTTTATATGAAAAATTATGGTTAAAATATACTTGTTAACACTTGTTTAAAAATATTTTTCTAAGTGTTAAATTTCTAGAAATTTTTTACCATAGTTTCCCCTTAAAAATGGAGGTTTCCATGCTTTCAAAGCATATCCTTTTCTTTTATAAATCATCACAATCAACAACAAATCAAACAATACTTACCAAGTGACAAAATCAAGCTATTTACACAACTTCATGAACTTGAAAATTTATAAAAATTTGTAGCAACTTGGTAGTATGTTTAGTAAGCTTAGTTACCCTCTAAAGTGTGGTTGTTTATTTAAAAACATCATTCTTGAAGATTTTAGATGTTTACAACTTGTAAAATAATTTTCTAAAAATGTTTCTTGTTGAATTTTTCTTGTTAAATACATGTTTCTACACTTGATTAACCACTAAAAATGTGGTTAGTTTCTTTAAGAACCAAGTTTATGTAAATCTTGCATTTTAACTTAGTTTCTTGAGAAAATTATTTTTGAAATCACATATTTACAAATCTTATACTACACTTTGATCATCATCATTCAAGAAATCCTTTCATACTTCAAGTTCATGCTTTCACATAAGGATGATCATCTTGATCTTTAATAAGATCATCCTCTTATCTTGCTAGATTATGTCTTTCATCACCATCTAGCAAGTTCATATGATGTTTAACATCATTAACACAAACAATCAACAATCAAGAAGCATACTAACACTTAAACAACATGATCCATCATGATTATTAGTCTTATGTTAAAGATTATGTTCTTGATCTTTAGTGTTCTTCATGATTAGTTACTTGTATCATCTTTTAACCAACTAAATAAGATGTAAAATGGGATTAAGATGATCTTACTACTAGCTCAAGGCTAGGGATGAACACAAGATGAAAATGATGATGAATTTGGTGGTTAATAGCTTGTCAGAGAGGTCATTCCACTTCCAAAGGCTCCTAGCTCCTTTGTTAAGCTCCTTACACCTTGTGATCACTTGGAAATTGGATGAAATGAAGTGAAAAATGGTGGTGGTGTGGGTGTTGGTTTTGGCCAAGAGCAAGAGGGAGAGAAGGATAAGAGTGAGTGTGTTGTATTGTGATGAGAATGAAGTTTATGGTCTTGTGGTTAGTGTTTATAATCTTCCAACATCATTTTCTCTAATGGATAATATGCTCACAAAGTAATAGACAAGATCCAATTAAATAAACAAAGAAAATCCAAGTGTTGGCCACCCTTGGTGACCGTAAATAGAGGGGGGGTATAGACTAGGTTGTAATTGTAAGTTAGTTTAGTTAGTTCAAATCTAATGGTTTAGTTAGGTTATTAGTTGTTATGATGTTATATAGGGTGTTATGTTGTTCGGGGACCATAACTAGCTTAGAAATGATAAAACAATGCTTCTAGTGAAAATTTGGTGTTTCGGGTAGTGTCCGGTTGTTCGGTTGGTTACCGGTTTGTTAAGGTGCTAAACTACGCAGTTTAGTGTGCTTTATGTTACCTTTTGTGACAGTTTTTATTCCCGACACTTAGGAAAGCATTCTGGACCATTTAACCATAATTCTACATAGTATTTAGTTGTTTTAAAGCTGATTTTTGCTGAATTTTGCTGAATTCAGCAGTTTATATGAGTTTTAGGCACTTTTCGGCACTTAAACTATCTCTAAGAAGGCAGTTTTATGATCCATACTTTCCTATACACTATACTAGTGTAACTCTTGGTTTCTGGCTCATTCTGTGTCTCAATACCATGTCTGTCTATGTACTGAACACCGTCAGCATTTTTCTGATTTGTCTTATAACTGTGGTATCTCTGTTTCGTGCATCAATTGAATCAATAAAGTGTTGCATGCAATAATGATATGACATTTTGCATTATATGGTGCACATGTATGTATGCTAACAATAATCAGAAAAGATTCATGTCATAAATGTTAAACCAGCACAGTCATTAAGCACTAATCATTGTCTAATTATTGTACGGATACATGAAATTTTGACAGTTGTCACACCTTGTCCGAGTTTATGGATAAGTGTTAGTACTTATTTTTTTTCCTTCTTCTATCTGAACTTAAAGGGTCGGTATTTAACTCCCTATTGTCCGAATTTAAAGTTCTTACACTTCCTTTTGTCCGAATTTGTATGTGTAAGAACTTGCACCCCTTTTGTCCGAATTTGTAAGTGCAGCTCTCGTGGGGTAACTGTGCTTTATCAATTCTATTCGACAAAGTCAAAGGCCAAGTCAAAGTGATTGATAAAATTCAGATAGTATGAGTTATTGATTAAATTCAGACAATATAAAGTTGGATGGGGGTCCGAATTTGTAATTCACTTGATCTGTCCACACTTAAAACTTGGATAGGTGTCCGCACTTATGAATTAAAGTCTTGTCCGTACTTGTGAGTTATTATCCTTGTCCGCACTTAAGTTGAAATTTTCAGATTTGTCCGCATTTATTAATTCAACTTGTGCGCACTTAAGTCCTGTTCTCTTCAGTCCGCACTTGTAGTGAATACAAGTTTGTCCGCACTTGTTGGCTATGTGCTTGTCCACACTTGTAGATTCATATTCATTATTGTCCGCATTTAAACATTTAAGGATTTTCAAATTGAGTACGTAGTAATATCAATCACATGTCATCCGCACTTATCAACTCAATCTGTCCGCATTTAAATCAATCCAATTTGTCCGCACATATTCTTAAGTCTGCACATAAGTATCAGTCTGCATTTAATCATCTTCTTTGGTCCGCACTTAAAACTTGTTTCACAAACCTTGTCCGCACTTAGCTTTGATTCAATCATTATCCGCACTTATCTATTATTGTTGTCCGCACTTATTGTGTAAAGAGTGTGTCCGCATTTATCAGTATAACATTTGAAATAATTGTCCGCACTTACATTCTTGGTTTTATACGCACTTAAATCAATTCATACTTGTCCGCACATAATTTCTCATATGTCCGTATTTGGAGTGTGTAAGTACTTATTCTTATGTCTGAATTTATTTGTTAAATTTGAAGTGTCAGTACTTATTCTCTCATTGTGTGAGTGTAAGTGTTTGTTAGAATTTCTTCATTCTCTTTGTGAAGTCAGAATTTCTTCATTCCTTTGAAATCCGAACTTATGAGTTATATTCGGAATTTCTTTGCTTGATCCGAATGTCTTTGTGTTTTGAAGTACTTAGATAATCTCATCCACGGTTTCAAAAGCTATCGGGTTTTACAAGTTCTGAACTTTCTTGAATTCCGGGTTACCGGGGGTACCGGATTTTTAGTTAAGTTTAGAAGTTTGTGTAGTTTGGAGGTTTTATTTGTGCATGTTTCGAGGTTTACTAGCTATGCCGGGTTATCGGGGGTACCGGATAACTAGCAAAAGTCAGAATTTTGTGTAGTTTGGAAATTTGAAGTCAGGTTCTGATTACTGAAAAGTTCCAGGATACTTATGTTGTCTGGATCAAGTGAGGGGATAAGTAGCGGAAATGGTGGTCCACGGTGTTCTTTTCAAGATTCTCGGAGCTCGGATTTGGTCCTTACTTGAGTTTTTGGACAATCTTGGACTATTATCAGGACTTGGTTGGACTTTGACAGCTTGTGCGTAAAAAGACTCGTGTGTGATGAAGTTTGGTCAAGTATGTTCATGTTTTCGATCAAGTATGGACGTGATGAAGTTGGATTCTTGGTTGATGACTAGTTAAAGATTCCGCCTTATTAGTTACTGTTTAGAATAGAGAAGATTGGTTTATTGTTCTCTCTTCCAAGATGATTGCTAGTCGATTCTCGAAATAATGTGGTGCTTCTTGATAAGGGGAAGATCGGAGTTGAAAGCCATCAGGGATTCAGTGGATTCGTGAAGATAGGAGATTGATTCATGAAGATTCGTGACGAGATGAAATCACACATGAAGGGTTGCAGATCATGATCAAGATGGTGGATGTACTTTTACAAAGTTTCAGTTTCTTATTAACTTATCGAACTGAACTTCATGTCTTTGTGAAGTTTGAAGTGTTCAGGGTTTGGGATTGGAAATCCTATGTCTCTTTCTGCTGCCAGTTAGGTTTGAAAATTATGGTTTTGAGCGATATTCTTACATTTGGTTGTAGGCTGGAGTTAACTTGATTCGGGAGTAGTTTGAGGGGGAGGATCTACAGTGTTTGATGTTGGATGCTTCAGGTTTCACAAAGCGGCCATTTAAGTGATCGTCAGCAAGTCTCTAATTAGAAGGGTTAAAGATAGTTATGCTCTAACAGAAAGATCAAGTCTCAGCCAAAATAGAAAGCAGGCATAACATCATCAGTCAAGGGGGAGTCTGTAAGCGAAGTATCCGGTGACTGAAGATTTTCGATGTCAGACAAAACTGATAGCAACAGTTAAGGGGGAGTATGTAAGTGCAGCTCTCGTGGGGTAACTGTGCTTTATCAGTTTTGTTCGACAAAGTCAAAGCCAAGTCAAAGTGATTGATTAAATTCGGATAGTATGAGTTATTGATTAAATTCGGACAAAAAGTTTCAATTTTGGATTAAAGTAGAAAATTATCCAATCCTTAGGGATAATTTTTACATTTATAACTCATTGTCTAAATACTAAAATACACCAAGCCAATGGGTGAAAGTCACTATCCTTTTTTATTGCAATTTCACATTACCTTATTTACAATATAACAATTAAGGCGTTATAGTCTGGTGTTTTGTGCTATGTTTTCATACTTAAGGTTCAGGTTTGAATCTTTCAAACAAGATATATATTTTTTCTAAAAATGCATTAAACATGCTTAGAATGGGAATTGAACAGATACTTATTGGTTTAAAACCAAATCTATAACAAACTCAGCTATACATTTTTAGTTTAAAAATGTCACCTATTTTAGTTAATCGGAAAAATTTATTTTGATTTATTAATGTATTTTCTCCTAATTCAAAGTAAATGTATTTATATAAAATTAGTAATATTTTATTAACGTCAATACATGTTTCATGTTTTGGGGTATATGGTTTTATCACCGGTGTACGATGATGATCATTTAAATTATGACAGACTTTTTTGCTGCTAATTTTTACGTACGGAACTGAGACACAACGAACCAATCACATATAATTATCATTTTGGTTAATATTACTATTATATTTATCGGTTGTCATGATGTGTGCTACGTACCGAATTTTAACAGCTTCCTGGCAGAACACACGGGTTTAAATACAAAGTAGTGAAATTACTAATTTGAGTAAAGAGAATCTATCCATCACATGGCTCGTTGTTAATTTTTTTTGTTTAATTTAAATATATGATTTTTGTCGATAATTCACGATTGTTAACTTAAAAAAAACCCCTAAATATGTGACTTTACTTATTTTTTTTTTCCATTTGGGTGTAATTTTTCGTGGAGAGCAGAGTAGCATTCAAAATGGAGTGTAAATTTTATTTATATTTACTATGAGTGTTAGTACCCTGGGCGAACCAAACTGATTTCTATCGAACAATTGTTTTCGATCCACATAAATTAGGTGGTGATCTTCTTTTGATCATATTATGATTGTATTTATTTTGTTCATCTTTCGGTTGCTATAACGAATGCAGTACCGTAACAAAACGAAATGAAATGAACCGATGCCAATCAAATTCACACAGCGTAGCATAAGGAATCCCGACGCAACTCGCCGCTTCTCATACCACCAGTTAGTTTAAAATCAAAGCTATAACAAACTGAGCTACACATTTTTAGTTTAAAAATGTTTAATCAGATAAATTTATTTTGATTTGTTTCGTTAATGTATTTTCTCCTAATTTAAAGTAGATTTATTTATATCATATTAGTATTATTTTATTAAGATCAATACATATTTTAAAACCAAAGCTATAACAAATTGGGCTACACATTTTTAGTTTAATTAAATGTCACCTTGTTGTGAAACAACGACCTACTAGCAATGTATAGAGAAGAATGAGAGAATGGAAGATGGATTTCTTATTGATGTAAAATATGGATCACATATGCCTCTATTTATAGGCATACAAGATGGGAGTTAAGTACATGAAAAGATGAGAGTTAAATACATGGAGAGTCATAATATAATGATAAACACAAATGGATAGTCACACAATAAATAGATATTAATTCATAACACTCTCCCTTGACTATCCACTTGACAAAACTATCCACATGATGATATACCATTCTTTAACACGCTTGGTGATGCTGCCTCATTAAAAACCTTGCTAGGAAAACCCAGTGGGACAAAACCTCAACTAAGGGAAAAAAAAGTGCACTGCGTATTGTCTCCCCCTAATACTTCTGGATCAGGTATGTTGCCTCATTAAAAACCTTACAAAGAAAACCCAATGGGACAAAACTTAGTTAAGGGAAAAAGAGTGCAACTTGAATAAGTCTCCCCCTCATTTTAACATGTATCCTTTAAGTGACGTGTGTCCATCTTCCTTGAAAATCGAATAAAGCTTTTGTAGCAAATGATTTGTCGCTTGATCCCTTAATGTGCAATCCTTTATGTTAAACAATGTTGTATAATCTTCTAACGAGACTTTAGGTGCCCCCTTCCAAAAATTATCATATGTCCACAACCGTGTTTCGTTACATTCCTACATCTACAAGACTAACCAAACTTGTTTTGATGAGTTAGTAAAATATAATCAAATATTATTTATACCTGAAATATTTCTTTGAACTCATTCTAATGTCTCTTCGCTTGACAAAGGTTATATCATGACAATAAGCTCAAGTGAAAGATATTATAACCATACATAGCTAGCAAAACATATTAATGCACTTATGCATTTAACGATGGTACTTCTAGAATGAGAATCTCTACTTTGGTAGGAGATGATAATAGGTATTTCTTATAACAAATGACTTAACAACCGTTAACATACTTTAAGGTTCAACTATGTCCATACTAAAATATCCAAACATCATCTTCTAGATGTACTTGAGGGATTAGTAAAATTTAATTACAAATATACTCGAACTGCAGTTCGAGTACTAATTAGACCGTGATGCGTGTCGAGTGCGATATATTTTTATTGATATTTTAAGCCCATTTTACACGTTAGTCAAGTTTTAAATTTATAAAACACGATATTCTACTAACACTAAACACACACTTGGGCAAGTGCACCCATCGTGAGTGTAGTATAGCGTTGGTAAGATACCGAGGTCGTCCAAGGACACAAGAGCTTTTAATACCAGTTTATACTCAACGTCTAATCAATCTATTTTTTTGAGAAAATGTTTTAAACATGAAAATAAAAACTAAAAATACAGAAATAAAAATAAAATAAAAAACAGATAGACAAGATGAATCACTTGGATCCTACTCGGCTTTTAAGTACCCTTTGATGATTTTTTCACTTTCGTACTTTTTAAGAGATTATCTTAGTTATAGTAGTAGGCCCCTCTTTTGAAGGTGACGTTACCCTCAACCCAGTGGTTTGAGTCAGCAAGGATATAATCCCAAAGGGTCGGAATATTGAAAGATAATTAATTAAGTTATTAATGCGAAAAGTGGTAGGCCCCTCTTTTTAAGGTGACGTTACCCTCGGCTAAGTGGTTTGAGTCAGCAGGGATACAATCCCAAGTAGTCGGTTTAATGTATTAATAGTAGTTTACATATGAGGGGATCAAGCTATTCGAACCCCCGCTATCCAATACCATTGGGTATTGAAGGAGGTCCTAGTAAGCTTAACCCAGGTCCTTGTTGGATCTATACACTGAACAAGGCAAGAACCTTACTAAACAATTCCCTTAACCCCCGACCAGGTAGCCAACATATCTCTATATAGACCGTAGAGATATGAATGGTGTAAATCTTTTACTTTATATAAACAGTAAAGTAATGCCAAGACACCAACGACAAATGATAAAGAAAATTCACCTTCAACATAAGAAACTAGTTATTAAAGTTATTAATACAAAACCAAATAAAAAGTGTTGAAAGATTAAAAATCAAAAGTAATACATAAAAGACTTGTCTTCGCCAAGTGATGTAAGAGACTTAGCCAAACATGGCCTTTGATTGGCAAGAACTCTTACGATCAATCTTGGATCCCAAGACTACTACACACTCTAAAGGTGGATGATGGATGATGGTGGTGGGTGTTGGTGGTGTAGTGGCGGTGGAGTGGTGGCAAAGTGGGAGAGTAGTGGTTTGCCAAGGGATGACTTTGAAGAGAGCCAAACACCCCTATTTATAGCCTGAACAGAAGCCCGGCCACGACCCCGTGTCCAGCAGACACGCCCCCGTGGCCATCCTTTTTCTTCCTTCATTAAATGCATTTGTCAGCATAGGGCTCCACACAGCCCGTGTTCAGTGGACACGGCCCCGTGGGCAGAAGCGTATCTGTACTACCAAGATTCTGCGTATCTTAGCGTTGACCACGCCCCATGCTGAGCTGGGCACGCCCCTGTGGTGGGCGTAGAAGCTTCCACAGCTTTGTCTTTTCTGCAGGCAGCTGACCACGCCCCCGTGTCCAGTGGGCACGACCCCGTGGTCAGTCTTCTGTTTCTTTGTTTTTGCTTTTGCTTTTGGGATGCTGCCGAGCGGTCGGGTATGTCACGTTTATTCCTTTTCTTTGTATTTATGTTGGTTTTTGCTGTATATTTGTTCTTTTTGCTCATTTAAGCTCATTTGGTCCTGTAAATTCAAAAGGAAGACAAAAACACACTTTTTCCAATATTAGTACTAAAAAAAGGTTAGTTTTATGCCTCATTTGATGTAATTTATATGTTACATTTTGTACACATCAAATATCTCCATACTTGAATCTTTGCTTATCCTCAAGCAAAACTCTTTAATATGTGGCTTGCACACCCAAATGGAATAGGTAGAGGAGAAGTTTTGGGCTTGTCTTGAGTGTCAGGAATCCAAGATCTTTATTGGGTTTTATTTTTATTCTATTTTCAATCCTATTCGTTATGATTTATTTAGAACGTTTCATAAGAAAACTTACTTATTTGGGCATAACATGCCTCTTTAAAATTCCATTTATATACAAGTTCACATACCTCACGGGAGATCACTCAACACTCGGCCGAAGATGTATTTTTGTGAAACACTCGAGACCGGCATGGAACTTACTTCTACCATATGCTTGCCAAGCAATCAAACCTCCTCCTTTTTAACTATAAACCTTTTGTAAATATCAAGAGGACTTTGGGAAAGGGTTAGGCTCGGGCTAAGGGTAGGTGGTTTTGGTTAGTGGTTAGCAAAAAGGGCTAAAAGCGTAAAAAGCGTCGGTCGTCGTAAAACCTTTTGTTTTTGTGACTTTTATTCAAACTACGCATATTTAAAAAAAGTTTCTTTGAGGAACTTGTTTGTTTATTGCTAGACTTTCAATTTTTTTTCATAGGAAACGTCACAAGATAACTGAGCTTTCTACTAAAATAAAGGGGTTGAAAAGAAAAAAGGTTTTGGTGGGTAAAGCGTGTTTATTTTATGGGTTTTGAAATGAAAAGGTTTAGGCTCAAAGGGGCTAACTAGGGGGATTTTGGGTAGGTGAACGAAAAATGAAAAATAATGGTGTTAGTCCTAATACCTCCATCATTTACTTACTTGGGTTTAAGTTGGTAAGGACCGGGAATGTATCGTCGTGGCAAGTTCTAGAGTTGTAAGAACCAAGCGGCTATTCACACAAGAAACGAAAAATGAGCATTTAAGTTGAAGGTATATGCTTGTATGCTCAATAAAGGCTCAAAACTCACTTATTGTGGGAATGGGTTTATAATGTGATCAAGTATATATAATCAAATTTTAATTAGATTTGTCATGCCTTTTCATAACTTTCTTATGTTGGTTCTTTTTATCACGACGCTATCGGTTGTAAATTTGTAAAAATATAACCTTTTTAGAACTTGTTATTCCCAAATTAAACCAAGACAAGTAAAAAAAATGAAAATTTTTGAAAAAAATTGGAGTGATTAGCGGTTCCAATAGAGTTTTGTGTAAGGCTTTTTATTAGGACTTGCAAAATTCTAGGTTTTAGCATCCCCCCCCCCCACACTTAAATTACACATTGTCCTCAATGTGTCCCAAAAATAAGTTTTTAGGTTGATTGAATGTGTAAAAAGGTGTTGAAAAACAAGGTTTGGTGTTACTGGGCACCTGGCCATGACCTCGTGCTAGCTAAGCACGGCCCCGTGGTCAGAGTGCCAGTAACAAAAACTTACAGAGTGTGGCCACGGGGCGTGCCAGGTGGACACAACCCTATGCTGGGTAGGGTTCAGACAAACAGCAAGTAAAGGGAAGTGGACACGGGGGCGTGGTCGTTGAGCACGACCCCGTGGTGACAGTTTGCATTTGATGGAAACAGGTTTTTGGCTTTTGGTTCGGGTTTTCGGGCTTATCTAGCACTAATATTTAGTGCATCCATGCTTCCCGGGTACCTGTTTTGCTTAAATACCACACCACACAATACATAACAAACAAACAACCTAAACTTACCAAAGTTAATTATCCAACATCACACATAAATGAAAAATAAACTGAAGAAAGTAAAAGTGTTAAGGGAAGTAAATTGTTCAAACTTTAGCACGCAGGCCAGTTAATTGTTCGTGGGATAAAAGGGTTAACCTGAGAGACGCTACATCCATTGTCACACCACCTTCAATGCCTCCGAATCAGTCCATGTCCTCATCTTCATATACACCATGTGCTCCCAGATGTAGCTGATGTCATCTTGCATTTCGAAGATGTTGCGCTCCATTGCTCCGACCCGGGTGTAGGTGTTGCAGGCCATATTGTAGGTGTTGTGGGTGCATAAGAGGTTTTCCTGCAAAAGATCATGCAAACTTTGAAAGTTAGGAAAACCACCCCCATGAGAGGAGGAGGGACCCGGCTGGCCTTGAAACTAAGGAGGAGGACGGTTTGGGTTTGCATGAAGAACGAGGGCTTCCTCCGGGTTCCAAACGTGTCCGTGAGTAGTTTGGAAGCGGACT
The DNA here is from genome assembly GCA_030545235.1 of Helianthus tuberosus. Taxonomy (NCBI): domain Eukaryota; kingdom Viridiplantae; phylum Streptophyta; class Magnoliopsida; order Asterales; family Asteraceae; genus Helianthus; species Helianthus tuberosus. The sequence goes on along the minus strand of CM060408.1, from coordinate 65,769,246 downwards.
GCCCCATCACCCGTCTCATGGATGATCCCTATCGAATGACATTGAATGAGATCTACCTTTTTTGACCATGGACCCTTATGGAATGATTTCGACATGCGTTGAACATAGGTCTTAAAAAGGCGGTAGATCCATCCCCCAAAGAAGATAGGTGTCGGGAAGGAAGCCAACTGATTCAGGTGCATGTTACGGAGGAGTAGGTGGGGGACATCAAGAGGAACACGGTTGTGGATGCAATACAAGACCGTCAGATCACGCAAGTTGACAACACCAGTGTTATCACACCTTTGACTGAGAGAGTTGCTAAGGACCCTATGAATGTAATGGTAGAGAGGTCCCGCAACTGGGAGCTCTTGGTGACACTTGGATCATATGCACCATCCCTGATTTGAGCCCACACTGTCTGGCGCATGTTAGTTGAGATCTCACGGAGACCACCCGTGTTTTCTTCTTCACCGGACTCTTCTTCGGAGAACAGACCCACTTGCACTCCAAATTGTGCGATAGAGATTGAAAGCACCTCTCCCACACATCGGAACTGAAATCCCTCTCCGTCGAATGGCTCTGCTTTAGCTTTGGATGCAAAGTGCTGTAGAACTCCATGCTATACTCATGAACCGCATGGAGTCTAGTGCCGAGGGCCACCCTTAGTGGACCCATGACCAAGGCGTTGAAACAGTCTGGCTACCCCACTGCTTCTAAGGTTTCGAGGCACACTTGCCTTGGTATTTCCTTGGGCCTTGTTTTGAGAACAGCATAGCGGGTTTGGTAGTCCCACTCATTTGTCTTGAACTTTGTGAACTTGCTGGCCATCTCTGCGCAAAGAAAACACAAAACAATTTGCATGAAACGATAAATTTTTGAAGAAAACAAAAAACAGCAGGCTGGACACGGCCCTGTGGCCACTGGCCACGCCCCGTGTTCAATTGATTTCTGCCGGCCATGCCTGACGCCCACGTGTTCGCTGACCACGACCCCGTGGTCAGGGTTCTGTTTCCCAAAAATTGAGTTTTTCGACCCGGTTTTGAAAACTTGAAAATTTTTGGTTGAGTAGGGCAGTTTTCCCCGAAAATGAAACCCCAAGTGCCGTTTTTCCAAAAACAAACTGTTTACCCCTTCAATTTCATCTTTTTCGGTTCAAAAACAAGGGTTTGAGGTTTCTGTTTGAAATCGGGTAAATCCACAAACAATTTCAGCTGTTTTACTTCCTATAACATGCAACTATACAAATACTAACAGATCTAAGCAAAAAATTAGGGTTTGGTTCGGTTCAAGTTCAAGAACCCTAGATTTTTCCTCAAATTTTTGATGTTAATCTACATGCAAATCGTTAAACTAACTACAAAAGATGATAGAATCATACCTTGTTGACGTTGGATTGAGAGAAGACGTGAAAATCTGCAGAGATTTTCGGATGATCCAGAGAGTTTTCAGGGGGAAACGGGTCGTGGTGAAATGAAAATGAGAAGACAAAAGGGGTTTTATCCCCGACAACAGCCGACCACGGCCTCGTGGGCGGGTAAAAACTTAGCTTTTTTTTATAGTGCACGTGTGAGTGACCTGTTTCTCGAAATTTGGTTTTAGAAATCTTACCGATTTTTTTGAAGCCTTCCCGACGTCCATTAGCGAGATCTCTTCCTTTTCATCCTCAATGAATCCTTGATAAGGCTTTAGCCGTTGTCCGTTGACTTTGAATGGAATTCCATTCCGAGATTTAATTTCAATTGCACTGTGTGGAAAAATATGGGTGATAGAAAAAGGTCCCGACCACCTAGACTTTAATTTCCCGGGAAATAATCGAAGTCATGAATTAAACAATAAAACTTGATCTCCCACCAGAAATTCATTAGGTTTAATGTGTTTATCATGCAAATTTTTCATTCTTTCCTTATAAATTTCGGAGTTAGAGCATGCTTGATTCCTTAATTCATCTAAATCATTTAATTGACAAAATCGATTTTTACCAGCAGTTTCTACGTCTAAGTTTACGTTTTTTAATGCCCACTAGGATTCGTGTGCTATTTCTACTGGCAAATGACAACTTTTTCCATAGATAAGCTTATATGGGGTGGTACCTATGGTTGTTTTATATGCGGTTAGAAAAGCTTAGAAAGCGTCGTCTAATTTATCGGCCCATTATTTTTTATTTAATCCTACGGTCTTTTCAAGTATTCTTTTTAAGCCACGATTAGTCACTTCGGCTTATCCGTTTGTTTGAGGGTGATACGCGGTTGAGATCTGGTGATAGACCCCATATCTTGTTAAATTTTTTCAAGTTGATGGTGATGCGTGTGAAGTGTCGTTAGTTTTTAATGTATATGTTAAGCCCTTTTTAACACTTTTTAGCCAAGTTTTAAATTTATAAAACACGATATTTACTAACACTAAACACACATATGGGCAAGTGCACCCATCGTGAGCGTAGTATAGTGTTGGTAAGATACAAAGGTCGTCCAAGGACACAAGAGCTTTTAGTACCGGATTATCCTCAACGTCTAATCAAATCAAAAAGTTTAGAAAAATGGTTTTAAACTAAGAAAAATAAAAACTAACTAAAATGCTGAAAATAAAAATAAAAATAAAAGAAAAACAGATAGACAAGATGAATCACTTGGTTCCGACTCGTGTATAGTGTAACCTTTGATTATTTCCGCACTTTTGCACTTATTTAAGAGATTATCTTAGTTATTGTAGTAGGCCCCTCTTTTGAAGGTGACGTTACCCTCAACCCAGTAGTTTGAGTCAGCAAGGATACAATCCTAAAGGGTCGGATTATTGAAAGATAATTAATTAAGTTATTAATGCAAATTATGGTAGGCCCCTCTTTTGGAGGTGACGTTACCCTCGACTAAGTAGTCTGAGTCAGCAGGGATACAGTCCTAAATAGCCGGGTTATAGTATTAATAGTAGTTAACTTATGAGGGGATCAAAGAGTTTGGACCCCCGCCATCCAATACCGTTAAGTATTGAAGGAGGTCCTACTAAATTTGACCCAGGTCCATTGCAGGACCTCTAAACGCTGAACAATGGCAAGACTCTTACCAAACCGTTCCCTTAACCCCCGACCTGGTAGCCAACATACCTCCATATAGACCGTGGAGATATGAATGGTGAAAATCTTTTATTTTATATAGACAGTAAAATAATGCCAAGACACCACGGACAAACGATAAGGAAGAATCACCTTCAACATAAGAAACTAGTTATTAAAGTCATTAATACAAAACCAAGTAAAAAGTGCGAAAAGATTGAAAATAAAAAGTATTACACTAGACACTTGTCTTCACCAAGTGATTTAAGAGACTTAGGCAAACATGGCCTTGATTGTCAAGAACTCTTACGATCAATCTTGGATCCAGAGATGACTCACACACTCTATGATGGACAATGGATGATGGTGGTGGATGATGGTGGTGGGTGGTGGGTGAAGTGTGAGAGAGGTGGTGTGCCAAGGGATGGTTTGAGCTTGAGCCAAGCACTCCTATTTATAGGCTGAACAGAAGCTCGGGCACGGCCCCGTGTCCACATCCTCTCTTTATTCATTTAATGCAGCTTGTCTTTATTAGTTGACCACGCCCCCGTGTCCGCTGAGCACGACCCCGTGTGCAGAAGAATCTTTGTACTATGAAGATTTGCCTGGATTGTGCGAATCTTATAGTTGACCACGGCCCCGTGTCCGCTGAGCACGGCCCCGTGGTGGGCAATAGAAGCTTCTACCACTTTGTCTTTTCTGCTGACACTTGGGCATGCCCCCGTGCTGGCTGAGCACGGGGCGTGTTCAGTCTTCTGTCTTCTTGTTTTGCTTGGGAAGATGCTGTCGTGGGGTCGGGCATGTCACGTTTGTTCCTTTTCTTGTATTTATGTTAGATTTTGCTGTCTTTTTGCTTCTTTTGTTAATTTGAGCTCATTTAATCCTGAAAATACAAAAGGAAGACAAAAGCACACTTTTTCCAACATTAGTACTAAAAAAGGGTTAGTTTTATGCCACAATTGATGTAATTTATATGTTGCATTTTGCACACATCAAATACCCCCACACTTGAATCTTTGCTTGTCCTCAAGCAAAACTCTTTATAATGTGGCTTTTACACACCCAAATGGAATGGGTAGAAGAGAAGGTTTTTGGGCTTGTCACAGAGTGTCGGGATTTCCAAGATTCTTTATTTAGTTTTATTTTTATTTATTTACAATCCTATTCGTCATGATTTATTCAAAACGTTTCATAAGATAAATTACTTATTAGGGTATAACATGCCTCTTTAAAATTCTATTTATATACAAGTTCACATACCTCACGGGGAATCACTTAACACTCGGCCGAAGATGTATTTTTCTGAGACACTCGAGACCGGCATGGAACTTACTTCTACCATATGCTTGCCAAGCAATCAATCCTCCTCCTTTTTAACTATACACCTTTGTAAATATCAAGAGGACTTGGGGAAGGGTTAGGCTTGGGCTAAAGGTAGGTTGTTTTTGGTTAGTGGTTAGTAGAAAGGGTGAAAAAGCGTCGGTTTTCATAAGACTTTTTATTTTTGTAACTTTTATTTTGATGAAGCTTTTTATTCAAACAAAGTTATTTTTGATAAACTTGTTTGTTTATTTTCTTTTGCTTCATCATCAACACAATTTTTTTTTTGAAAGTCATATGGAAAACCGAGCTAGTTACTAAAACAAAGGGTTAAAAATAAAAAAAAAAGGTTTTGGTGGGTGAAAGGGTGTTTGGTTTGGGTTAAGAAATGAAAAGGTTTAGGCTCAAAGGGGCTAACTAGGGGGATTTTGGGTAGGTGGTAAAAAAAAATAATGGTGTAGAAATAAAAAGGGTTAGTCCTAATGCCTCCATCATTTACTTACTCGGGTTTAAGTTGGTAAGGACCGGGAATGTATCGTCATAGCAAGTTCTAGAGTCGTAAGAACCAAGCGGCTATTCACACAAGAAACGAAAAATGAGCATTTAGTTTAATGATATGTACTTGTATGCTCAATAAAGGCTCAAAACTCACTTTTGTGGGAATGGGTTTTTATGTGATCAAGTATATATAATCAAATTTTAACTAAGTTTGCCATGCCTTTTCATAATTTTCTTATGTTGGTTCTTTTTATCACGACGCTATCGGTTGTAAATTTGTAAAAATATAACCTTTTTAGAATTTTGAAATTCCCAAGTTAAACCTAGACAAGTAAAAAAAATGAAAATTTTTGAAAAAATTTGGGTGATTAGCGGTTCCAATAGAGTTTTGTGTAAGGCTTGTATTTAGGACTTGCAAGATTCAAGGTTTTAGCATCCCCCCACACTTAAATTACACATTGTCCTCAATGTGTCCAAAAATAAGTTTTTCGGTTGATTAAAATGTGTAAAAGTGGGTTAAAAACAAGATTTTATGGTACTGGGTAGCTGAACACGGGGTGGTGTTGGCTGAGCACGGCCCCGTGGTCAGACTGCCAGTATCAAATTTAAACAGAAGGCTGGGCACGGGGGCGTGTTCAGTGAGCACGGCCCCGTGTCCAGTTACCTGAACTGGGCATTTTCTGCAGAACCTCGGGCACGGGGGCGTGTTGGGTTGAGCACGGCCCCGTGCTAAACTTGCTATAATGAAGAAAAATCATTGGGAGGCTCTGTTTTTGTGCAAGGGGTGTGGGTTCAAGTTTCCCTTAGTATCCTTCACCATCCCGAGTGTGTTTTATTCCTGAAAATTAAAACTAAACTAGAAAATATAAAAGTTAAACTAATCTAAAACTAAGGATAGTTCCGCGGAATGCCTCCGTGGTGCGCCACGTTTATAAGGGTCCTTGGCTAGACCCACCTTATCAGGTGGTTCTGGCTCATCTTCAATTAGGGGGTCGTCATTGCCGAATGGATATTTCATTGATCGCTCAAGGTCGACACTTTTTTTTAAATGCCCCTAATTGAATAGATAGATTATTGTACTTCCGGTTTTTCAAAGCTTCATGGGTTTTTACAAAGGGTCATCCCAACACTAGAGGAGCGTCATCAAGGATGACAAAGTCGGTTGGGATTACCATTTGATTTGTTTGAACCAACACATCCTCGACTATACCGATTGATTTTATTACTTTCCGATTGGATAGAAAAATGGGTATTTGAAGTGGAGAAAAATCACTAATACTTAATTTTTCGAAAATGAAGTTAGGCATTATGTTAACACAAAGATCTTTATCAATTGTGACATTACTAATAAACGAATTTTGAAAGAAACATGGAACCGGTGTAATGTTAATTTCAAATGGGTCTTCTTTTATTAGTGAGGTTTGATCATTAGTTAACTTAACACTTACCGTTTCGTCAATTTTAGTGTTAGTGTTTAATTCTTTTAAAAACTTACCATGAGTGGGTACTAAACAATGATTTTCAAAAGAAGGTGACAAGAGATTAATTTCTTCAAAATTAGACTCTTCTTGAATTTTAACGTTGTCGGACTCACCTTTTTCGTTGTTTAACTCATGTGTCGGTTTTTCACTTATTTGTTCTTCCATTTTTACATTTTCAGTTATCTTATCTTTTTTTAATTCTTCTCTTGCGCGGGACTCCTCTTCCCTTGTGCGAGATTCTTTTATATAACGATCGATAACTCTAAGGTGTTCTAATATCCTATCGGTCACTTCGGTTATAGAAAAAGAATCGGGATTTTCAAAGCTTGAATCCGGTTGTTCGATCCTTTGTTCCTCATAATACCCATATGAAGTAGATGGTTCACACCATTGTTCCTCATTGTAAGCATATGATGGATAAGGGTCGTAATTTTGTTCTTCATAATACTCATATGAGGTGGGTTGTTCACGCCATGGTTCCTCATAATAAGCATATGAAGGTGGTGGCCCATATCTTGGTTCCTCAAAGTATGAGTAAGAAGGCTCATACCTTGGTTCATCAAAATATGAGTATGAGGGAGGAGGTTCATACCTTTGGTCTTCATAGGATGTGTATGAAGTTGATGGCTCGTACCTGGGCTCCTCATAGTAGGTGTATGAATTGGATGGTTGATATGAGTGACAATATTGAACCGAGTGTGGGTTACTACAATTAGTGCAATAGTTACTCCTATAATCATCCTCCTCATAGGTGTAGTTGTAACCTCCTGAGTATTGATCCATAAGAATCACTCAGCAGACCACAACCAAGTCTCGAGATCAGAAAACAAAAAAAAAAAAACGGAAACAAAGGCTGGACACGGCCCCGTGTTCAGTGGACATGGCCCCGTGTACAGAATCTGTATCTGGGCGTTTTAATTAAAGTTACTGATTTTGTTGAGCACGGGGCGTGTTCAGTGAGCACGGCCCGTGTTCAAGCTACTGTTACTGGGTGTTTTATGAAAATGTGCAGCACGGCCCCGTGTTCAATGAGCACGGCCCGTGTTCAGCTTACTGTAAATGCAAAACTAAACTAAAATGCTGAAAAATGTGCGCGCGTTTTGAAAAGGTTTTGAAAAACTGATTAGGCCGTCGATTTTAAGCTTTCTTAAATCCTTGGGTCCCCGGCAACGGCGCCAAAAACTTGATGCGTGTGAAGTGTCGTTAGTTTTTAATGTATATGTTAAGCCCTTTTTAACACTTTTTAGCCAAGTTTTAAATTTATAAAACACGATATTTACTAACACTAAACACACATATGGGCAAGTGCACCCATCGTGAGCGTTGTATAGTGTTGGTAACATACCGAGGTCGTCCAAGGACACAAGAGCTTTTAGTACCGGTTTATCCTCAACGTCTAATCAAATCAAAAAGTTTAGAAAAATGGTTTTAAACTAAGAAAAATAAAAACTAACTAAAATGCTGAAAATAAAAATAAAAATAAAAGAAAAACAGATAGACAAGATGAATCACTTGGTTCCGACTCGTGTATAGTGTAACCTTTGATTATTTCCGCACTTTTGCACTTATTTAAGAGATTATCTTAGTTATTGTAGTAGGCCCCTCTTTTGAAGGTGACGTTGCCCTCAACCCAGTAGTTTGAGTCAGCAAGGATACAATCCTAAAGGGTCGGATTATTGAAAGATAATTAATTAAGTTATTAATGCAAATTATGGTAGGCCCCTCTTTTGGAGGTGACGTTACCCTCGACTAAGTAGTCTGAGTCAGCAGGGATACAGTCCTAAATAGCCGGGTTATAGTATTAATAGTAGTTAACTTATGAGGGGATCAAATTGTTTGGACCCCCGCCATCCAATACCGTTAAGTATTGGAGGAGGTCCTACTGAATTTGACCCATGTCCATTGCAGGACCTCTAAACGCTGAACAATGGCAAGACTCTTACCAAACCGTTCCCTTAACCCCCGACCAGGTAGCCAACATACCTCCATATAGACCGTGGAGATATGAATGGTGAAAATCTTTTATTTTATATAGACAGTAAAATAATGCCAAGACACCACGGACAAACGATAAGGAAGAATCACCTTCAACATAAGAAACTAGTTATTAAAGTCATTAATACAAAACCAAGTAAAAAGTGCGAAAAGATTGAAAATAAAAAGTATTACACTAGACACTTGTCTTCACCAAGTGATGTAAGAGACTTAGGCAAACATGGCCTTGATTGTCAAGAACTCTTACGATCAATCTTGGATCCCGAGACGACTCACACACTCTATGATGGACAATGGATGATGGTGGTGGATGATGGTGTTATGGTGGTGGTGGGTGGTGGGTGAAGTGTGAGAGAGGTGGTGTGCCAAGGGATGGTTTGAGCTTGAGCCAAGCACTCCTATTTATAGGCTGAACAGAAGCTCGGGCACGGCCCCGTGTCCAGTGGGCACGGCCCCGTGTCCACATCCTCTCTTTCTTCATTTAATGCAGCTTGTCTTTATTAGTTGACCACGCCCCCGTGTCCGCTGAGCACGACCCCGTGTGCAGAAGAATCTTTGTACTATGAAGATTTGCCTGGATTGTGCGAATCTTATAGTTGACCACGGCCCCGTGTCCGCTGAGCATGGCCCCGTGGTGGGCAATAGAAGCTTCTACCACTTTGTCTTTTCTGCTGACACTTGGGCACGCCCCCGTGCTGGCTGAGCACGGGGCGTGTTCAGTCTTCTGTCTTCTTGTTTTGCTTGGGAAGATGCTATGTCACGTTTGTTCCTTTTCTTGTATTTATGTTAGATTTTGCTGGCTTTTTGCTTCTTTTGTTAATTTGAGCTCATTTAATCCTGAAAATACAAAAGGAAGACAAAAGCACACTTTTTCCAACATTAGTACTAAAAAGGGTTAGTTTTATGCCACAATTGATGTAATTTATGTGTTGCATTTTGCACACATCAATGGTTAAAAAAATGGGTACCCCTATCACTTATTAACGCTTTTGGAGTTCCAAAACGAGAAAATAGTCGTTTCAGGAATCTTACCACAACTCTTCCATCATTTGTTGGAAGAGCTTCGGCTTCGGCCCATTTTGACAAGTAATCCACTACCACAAGTTTGTATTTGTTTCCTTTTGACGGTGGGAAAGGTCCCATAAAGTCTAGTCCCCAGACATCAAAAATTTCACAAACTAGAATGCCGTTTTGTGGACTTTCGTTTTTGAAAGAAATATTACCTGATCGGTGGCATGCATCACATGTTTTGATAAGACTTTGGGCATCTTTGTAAATGGTTGGCCAATAGAATCCTGAATCAAATACCTTTCATGCGGTACTAGCGGCACCATGATGTCCTCCGTATGGACCTTCATGACAATGGCGGAGAATTTTTCTTGCTTCACCACCATGTACGCATCGTCGGATAAGTTGGTCGGCACACATTTTGAAAAGATAAGGATCTTCCCAAAAATAATGCTTTACATCGGCAAAGAACTTTTTTCTTTGATGATGCGACCATCCTTTTGCGACTATTCCACTAGCTAGGTAGTTGGCGTACCATGGTTCTTCTCGGTATTCGACCATTTCTAAAGATTCCATTGGGAAGTTTTCATTGATGAGCTCGTCTCTAGTTGCCTCCAAAGATGGATCTTCCAAGCGGGATAGATGATCTGTAAAGGTGTTTTCAGCTCCACTTTTGTCTTTTATTTCAATGTCGAATTCTTCGAGGAGTAGAATCCATCTGATTAAACGTGGTTTGGCATCCTGTTTCTTAAAGAGATAACGAATGGATGCATGGTCTGTATAAACTTTTCTTTGTCCCAAGACAGCTCCAACTGCAAAGTCACTTGCATCGCACATGATTTCAAAAGGTAATTTCCAATCAGGCGCTATCATGATTTGTGCATTGACTAGCATTTCTTTTAGAGTTAGAAATGCTTGGTTGCAATCCTTGTCAAAGATGAACGGTGCATCTTTTTCAAGTAATTTTGTTAAAGGTCTTGAGATTTTAGAAAAGTCTTTGATAAATCGTCTATAAAATCTGGCATGACCTAGGAAACTTTGGATAGCTCTAACGAAGGATGGGGGTGGCAATCGGGAAATGGTGTCAATTTTAGCCCGATCAACCTCCATTCCTTCACTTGAGATTTTATGACCGAGTACTATTCCCTCCGTTACCATGAAATGACATTTTTCCCAATTAAGGGCGAGGTTAGTTTCCTCACATCGGGATAGCATTCGTTCAAGGTTATCGAGGCATTGGTCGTATGAATCTCCAAAGATAGAAAAGTCGTCCATGAAGACTTCCATAGTCTTTTCTATCATATCATGGAAGATGGCCACCATGCAACGTTGGAAAGTTGCAGGGGCACTACATAGACCAAAAGGCATGCGTCGATAAGCAAAAGTTCCATAGGGACATGTGAATGTTGTCTTTTCTTGGTCTTTGGGAGATATCGGTATTTGAAAGTAACCTGAAAAACCATCTAAAAATCAATAAAATTTGTAACCGGATAATCTTTCTAACATTTGATCAATAAAAGGTAAGGGAAAATGATCTTTCCTTGTTGCCTCATTTAATCGACGATAATCTATACATACTCTCCATCCGGTGACGGTTCTTGTTGGTATTAATTCATTTTTTTCATTAGTGACCACCGTCATACCTCATTTCTTGGGAACTACTTGGACGGGACTTACCCAAAGACTATCGGAAATTGGGTAGATAAGTCCGGCGTCAAGTAGTTTGATGACTCGTTTTTAACCACTTCTTGAACGCTTGGATTTACTCTATGTTGTGGTTGTATTACCGATTTGTAGTCATCATTCATTAAAATTTTGTGTGTGCACATGGAAGGACTTATTCCTTTAATATCTATAAGCTTCCAAGCGATCGCGTTTTTGTGTTTTTTCAAAAGTGTGATTAATTTTTTTTATACACTAGTTAATTTTGAAGAAATAATTACAGGTAGCTTACCATCCTTGTCGAGAAAAGCATATTCCAAACCTTTTGGGAGTTCTTGAGCTCAAGTGGTGGGTCTTTAGGAGACTCCATATTTGGTTGCTCATTTTGATCAAGAACCAAAAAGGTTTGTTCAATGGCGGCCTCTTCTTCGACAAAGTGGTCGATTTCGTCTTCCGTATCGGGTGGTTTATCTTCATCTTCAATTAGGGGGCCGTCCTTGTGATGGTTTTAGCTACAAAAAGAGACGTCGCTGTTTTAGCAACGGATTTTGCTACAGCTTTTTAGCCACGAAATTTTGCTATGGGATCTTAGCTACGAGATTTGCTACAAATTTTTTAGCTACAAAGTTTTTGCTACGAGTTTAGTTATGGATTTTAGCTACGCCTTGACTACATAAATTAACTAATATTTCTGCTACAAATTTTGTTGCAGAATTTTGTTATTAATTTTGAAAGGTTTTTTGCTACGGGATTAACTCTTTAACAATCCTTTTTGTCCAAATTTTTTTAAAAGTTCTTTTATATTGCTTTTCAAATTTTTTTATAACGGTAATCTATGTATTCAAATGTTAATAAATATAAAAGATAATATCATAAAAGACTATCTAAAACAAATATAATGAAATATCATCTTATCCAAATATAACACATTAAGATCCAAACTATCCAAAGTTATATAACAAATTTCATCGTATCTTAAGTTGGTGCAAATTTTCATAGTGGGATATATGACAACAATTTTAATCTTCCAACTCGTATCTTCGTCAATTTTCTCCGTCAGAGCATGTTTCTCCACTTTATTCCATTCGAACTCTTCCATTTGATACTCCAATTTACCTATAATAAATTAGTTAACATGTCGTCCTTAATAAAACATTAAAACCATAATGTAAAATTTTAAATGTATTAAACGTATAAAAAATACCTTGCTGTTACCTCTCGGAATCAATACCCAGTTGCAGGTAGTCGAAAGAACGAGGCCGCCAGCGTTGTTTTCGTTAACCTGAATGGTAGAAAAGATATAGTTGAAGGTGGTAAAGAGATTGGGTTGATAAAAGTGGGTTACATATGTCTTTTGAACTTTTAATTGTTTTTAGCCAAATACCTTAAAAGGGACAATAAATATATTTTGTTTAATCATTAAGAGAATAAAAGACATTTCACACCAACTTAACATAGAAATCTAACGACCATCTATGTTGTGGAGCGTCAGCATTACCCGCTTGCAAACCTTGGGATAATACATGCAATTTAAAAAAAAAAAAAAAAGATGAGAACTAAAGGTGAAAAACCGACAAACCCCACGACGCATCCGGGAAATTTACTCTAATTTCAACCTTTTAATCAAATAGATGTGCAGTGATTGTTTTTACTAAAATCCATTAGTTTATAAATATTTTAAGTGTTTTTTTGTTTATATAAAAAAGAAAATTAAAAAACAAAATGTCCAAAATACTCCTGAATCAACTATGCAAAAAGAAAAAAAACCCTTTGGTTAATAAAGTCTTTTAACTAAGTTTGTCATTTTAATGGAAATTCAAACAAAATGAAACGTGGGGGAGCGGGAGTGGGGTGTCCGGTTACAAAAAAAATTAATTTTAGATTAAAGTAGAAAAATTACCCAAACCTCAGAACAATTTTTACATTTATAACTCATTGTCTAAATACTAAAATACACTAAGCCAATGGGTGAAAGTCACTATCTTTTTTATTGCAATTTCACATTACCTTATTTACTTCTGAGCTACACATTTTTAGTTTAAAAATGTCAACTATTTTAGTTAATCAAATAAATTTATTTTGATTTGTTTTGTTAATGTATTTTCTCCTAATTTAAAGTAGACGTATTTATATCATATTAGTAATATTTTATTAACATCAATACATGCTTCATGTTTTGGGTTAGTCTTCGTTTTTTATATGGTTTATCACCGGTGTACGATGACGATTATTTAAATTATGACGGACTTTTTTGTTGTTACTTATTGATGTACGAAGTTGAGATGCAACGAACCGAAACATGTAGATAACATTTTGGATAATATTACTACTTTGTTTATCGGTTGCTGATATACGTTAAATTATACATGTTTTTATACTCCAAAACACTTCTGTTTTAAGCGTTTTTGACCAAAACCGTAACGTTTAGGTACCAAATTCGGTACTTTTATATTTTCAGGTCTTAAACGGAGCACAAAATAAAAATCTGATGAAAACGGATAAATTCTGATGCATTTCTGATGAAACGGGCAAAATTCTGATGACTGCCAAGTATGGCACGACCGTGCCATCTGTCGGCACTAACGTGCGGATCGTTCGATCTCGGAAGCACTGCCAGTGTGACTGCATGCGCCAACCTTTTCTTGGGCCGCACTACCGTACAACTCGCCGCATGACCGTGCCAAAGCCAGACCAGGATTTCTGATCAGCATTCTGATGACCTCGCACTACCCTGTGAGCCACGGCATGACCGTGCCGATCTGATGACCCAGGCAACTTATCCACTAGTCCACTTGGCTGACCTCGAATAAGAGAAACTGACGTCACCCGACAACACCTGCCACACGACCGTGCGAGCCATCAGTACGACTGTGCCGATCATAAAATCTCCTATAAATAGAGCCATTCGCTACTAGTTCAAATGTTGGGTTTTTCTCCATGTTTCTGGGCGATTTTTGGGTTCCGAAGCAGTCCTGATCAGACCCATTTGAAGCCTCAAGATCGAGTGGAAGCATAACCAATCCAACCCATCAATTCCTTGCTTGTTTATGGTTCGATTCCTTGTTCTTAAACATGTATTCTGATCATTTTGCAAGTTATGAGCTGATGTTAGTTTATATTTAATGTAGTGTTATGTAATAGTAGTAATGAACTTGTTTCTTGAATAATCTTTATGTTGTAATCTTGTTTATATGAATTTTTAGTGCTTTTTATATTGAATCTTCATGATTATATAATGAATGTTTCATTGATGTTGAGTTCCTGATTATGTTTGATTATCTTGGATAATGAATTTGTGGTTAGTGGGATGGTAACTATTTCTTGATTAATCACTTGTTTGTAGACTTTGTTTACACCATGAAACCGGACCAGGGTATTGGTTTTATACAAGATATATCTTATTTTGATTAGGAATGCTTTCTTGCACGTAAGGGTTGTAACGAATCAAATGGTGTTGATTACATGTTCTTGAACGCGGTTTATGATCCTTGTTTAGTAGTTTTGGTCTGAAACTGCTGACATGGTAGATTTGTGTTTAAGACTTGTAAAGGTGAAATAGTTGTTATATGATCTACTATATTGCTTATCCTCGTGGCTGTATTGTGACCATCGGTATTGCTTTCTTTGATAAGTGAGACTAGGAATCCATACCCGGTAAATAACCTATCTTTAAAGGTTCGCATGAATAAATATCAATAGCTCGCTAATGAATGATTTTAGGTGGTTAACGTGTGACCATCGCGTTAACTTTTCGAAGAATCATAATGCTAGAAATCCAGACCCGGTAACTAGGTGTCTTGATATTGGAAAATTGATTAAGTGCTTTTGTGACATATCTAGATAACATGTTTAGGTTGTTTGTGAAACAAGATATTAGTTATTTTTCATATTTGGAGTCTATTATGTTTTAAATATAGTTTTAGATAATTTAGTTAAACAACCATTCACTCATCCTTTTATCTGGTAAAATAATGACAAAGATTTAGTACTTAATAACGCCCGTGTTTCATGGATCGATATCTGGCTCTTACCAATACTTTGCTACATATATGACGGGATACACTTGTCCTTTGTTGTGTGTGTTTTAATGTTAAGGTATAAACCATTTTTATAAATAAATAAAACACATTTCGCTGAGCGCGTGAAAATACTATAAATAAATGTATATAACCACTCACGTCAAGTTTTTGGTGCCGTTGCCGGGGACACGGCAAAATTTATGGAACAATCTGAGTCATTATTTTACCGGTGTACAAACTGTGAATACTTGTACATTTTTGTATTTATTTGTTTTCTTATTTACTAACTTGTTAATATTTAACTGATTGACTAACTTTTTTTTTCTGTTTTACTAACCAGCTAACCGCTTACCTTACTAACATACTAACTTTTTATTTGTTTTTCAACTAACATTTTTCATTTATTTATTTAATTCAGTTAATGTGTTCAGGATCGAACCATTCATTCATTTATTTCAATTATGTATTTCAAATTCAGTATTTCATTCATTTTAATTCAGTCATTTCATTTCTGTACTTCATTCGTTTATTTATTCATTTCATTTCAGTATTTCATTTATTTCAATTCAGTTATTTCGTTTCTGTTTATTTTTATACTTATGTTCGTGTTCGTACGTCGAACCGCTTATTTATATTTATTTCATTTCTGCAATTACTTACATTTATTTACGTTCAATTATTCATTTATTCATTTATGTCCACTTACTTATTTTAATTAACTGCTTATTTATTCATTTAATTGTACTTATTTATTTACTCCACGAAAATAAAATATAACTTTCTGATAAATATATCAGATTTTCTGATGTTTTCTGATGGATTCTGATAAACCCATTAGATGTTCTAAAACGACAATTTACATTTCTGATTAATTTACCAGATTTCCTGGTAAATTCTGATGGATTTATCATAAATTCTGATGGAAAGAAAATTTTCATCAGATTTTTATCAGATCTTATCAGGATTTCATATATATAAGTCCCTTCAGATTTCTGATGATTGTCATCAGAATTTCTAGTAAACAAACAAAAACAGTTTTCGGATGTAAATAAAGAAATAAACAAGTAAATAGATAAATAGGCATGTATAAATTGTATATATTTACAATATATATTAGTATTATTGTTTGCACTTATTTCTTATATTATTATTATTATTATGTTCTCTTTTCTCTAAAATGCCTTCCTTTTTACTTGCAGGCTAATGTCCACTACCCTTGTACCCGCTAATGCTGAGCTAGCCAATGAACCAGAAAATAACCTAAGGAGAAGTAGGCGTTTTCGCGAAAGATCACTTGTTGTTGCACAAAGGATTGCGGCCGCAATCGACGAACCAGTGGTACTTTCTGACAGCGAGAGTTCAGAGGACGAAAGAGGAAGCATTATGGCAGAAGACGACTAGCCTTTGAATGAAACCGGCTGTCCAGGAGGAGAGGGCTTGCTAGCCAGCATCACCCGACCTACGATAGCAGCACCGAGTTTTGAAATTAAATCTAGTATAATTAATATGTTGCAAAATTCTATGTAGTTTGATGGGAATGATCACGAAGATCCAGGTCGGCACATCGCCTCATTTCTCTAGGTGTGCTCGACTTTCAAAATTAGAGACGTTTCTGAAGACGCAATTCGTTTGCGACTCTTTCCATTTTCTTTCCGAGACAAAGCCCGATCTTGGCTTTTGTCACTTCCAGCAGGGTCCATCATGACTTGGAACGAGATGGCAGATCTTTTTTTTTGCAAAAATACTTCCCGCCGGAAAAGACAGCTAAATTGAAGAACCACATTATGACATTCAAACAGGACGAAGGAGAATCTCTACATGCAGCTTGGGAGAGGTTCAAAGATCTTCTGATCGATGTTCCACATCATGGGTTGTCCAAAAGACAACTTGTGTTGAACTTCTACCAAGGGCTCAACTACGACTCATAAGAATGTTTAGATGTATATGCAGGAGGCGACCTTGGAACAAAAACACCCAATGAAGCCTACGCAATTATAGAGAAAGCTACCTTGAGGTCGAGTTCTCGTCAAAGTGGAGTACGAAGTAAAGCTTTATCAATTCTTGGAGTTCATCAAGTGGATACATATACGGCTCTTGCAGCATAGATTGGAGCTTTGGCAGTAAGGTTTGATCAAGCTCAGAACGTTTCAAAAGTACAATCATCATGTGAGCTGTGTGGAGTGTCACACGAGCTAGGTACTTGTGAGCAGGGTGTTATGTTTACAAGCCACGAAGAGGGGGACTATTTAGGCAATTAAATTAGGCCCCAAAATAACCCTTTAACAACACGTACAATCCGGGATGGAGAAATCACCCAAACTTTGGGTGGAAATCTAATTCCAATAACCAAAACCAATTCGGATATTCTCAACGCGCTCCCGCACCACAACAACCTCAGGGGCAATCCTTTCAGCCCCAGGGACATTCTTTTCAGCCATCAGGGCAAACCTTTCAACCACGTTACAATAATTTAGGTTCAGGAAGCACTTCCCAGCCACAAGCCTCTCAAACCAACTCAAAACTAGAGGAGATGATGGCTCAGCTGTTAAACAACTCCAACAATGCCAATCAAATATCTGAGAAACGATATCAGCAACATAAGGAGTGTTTCATGGCACAGGAAGGGGAGATGCGGAGCCAGAAGGCTTCAATACAAACCATTGCGAATCAAGTTGGCCAATTGGCCAAGATGTTGTCTGAAAGACCCCAAGGTAGTCTTCCAGGTAACACAGAACCAAACCCGAGAGGGCACGTTAATGCAGTAATGAAGAGGAGTGGTAAAACTACAGGACCTGACAAATCGGGCTCACCACCGATCACTGAGACGGTCCAAACTGACGCTTCGGACGAGGTGCATGCTAGGCGAGTCCCAGCAAGTACAGCACAACCCCAGGAGCCAGTTGCAGACTACACTCCTCCAATCCCATATCCGAGCAGACTGAAGAAGCAAAAGAACGATGAACAACATGGTAAGTTTCTAGAGATGTTTAAACAATTACACATAAACATACCATTTGTTGATGCGTTGGCTCAAATGCCTAATACGCAAAGTTCTTGAAAGACATCCTCACAAACAAGCAGAAACTCGAAAGCTTGTCTTGTGTGTTGATGAATGAAAACTGTTCAGCCCTTCTCCAAAACCGTCTACCTAAAAAGATGGGAGCATGTCTCTCAGTCACGCATTGGCTGATTTAGGAGCTAGCATAAACCTTATGCCATATAAGGTCTTTGCTAAGTTAGATCTGGGTGAACCTTCACCCACTAGAATGAGCATTCGACTTGCAGATCGTTCAATCAAGTATCCGTGTGGATTCGTTGAAAACATGCTTATTAAAATCGATAAATTTGTTTTTCCCGTGGATTTTGTTATTCTTGACATGAAAGAAGACTCAAAAGTGCCATTAATACTTGGACTTCCGTTCCTCAATACTGCGAGGACGATTGTTGATGTGGCAGCTGGACAAATCACACTCCGAGTAAATGACGAGCACGTGACTTATGACATTAAAAGATCAATGCAACATCCGTAAAGTCACGATAACATGCTTTACTATGTCGACATTGTCGATACTTGTGTAAGCTCTCATTTCCGAGGCACGATTGAAGAAATTGATACGGACACACATCTGTTGTGTGAGAACCAAAATGGCATTTCGCAGGAGGGCTACGAAGTTGAGCAGCCGGTTTGCCAAATCGGTGATGATGGTTCCCAAAGTCCAGATCAATTTGTGGAGATTGACCGTGAAGTTGAAGAAAAGTCCAAACCATCGGTTGAAGACCCACCGTCGTTGGAGTTAAAAGAACTCCCACCGCATCTCGAGTATGCATTTCTAGACGAGGAGTGTCACTTGCCAGTCATCATTTCAGCATCTTTAGCAAAAGAGGAAAAGAGAAAGCTTCTCGAGGTAAGTCCTATATCTGATTTATCCTATATCTGATTCTGTTTGGGTAAGTCCAGTGCAAGTAGTACCCAAGAAAGGTGGTATTACTGTAGTTCCAAACGATAGGAATGAACTTATTCCTACCCGTACCGTCACCGGATGGCGAGTTTGCATCGATTACCGCAAACTCAACTATGCCACCCGTAAGGACCACTTCCCGCTTCTATTCATCGACCAGATGTTGGAACGTCTATCGGGGAAGTCATTTTTCTGTTTTCTGGATGGGTTCTCTGGATACTTTTAAATTCCTATCGCTCCTGAGGATCAGGAAAAGACTACTTTCACATGTCCTTTCGGCACATTCGCCTACCGGCGTATACCTTTTGGGTTGTGTAATGCACCAGCCACATTTCAGCGCTGCATGGTAGCCATTTTTCATGACATGATTGAAGACTCCATGGAAGTATTCATGGATGATTTCTCTATGTTTGGGAGGTATTTCAATCAATGTCTTGGAAATCTGAAAAGAATGTTAATGAGATGTGAGGAAACTTATCTTGTGCTTAACTGGGAGAAATGTCACTTCATGGTGAAAGAAGGGGTAGTTCTCGGGCACAAAATCTCTGAAGCCGGGTTAGAAGTTGATCCAGCAAAAGTGGATATCATTTCTAAACTTCCTCCCCCTACCTCGGTCAGAGCGATTAGAAGTTTCCTGGGTCATGCAGGGTTCTATAGGCGATTCTTAAAAGAATTTTCAAAAATCGCAAGACCTATGACCCGTTTATTAGAAAAAGATACTCCATTTGTGTTTTCAGACGAATGCATGAAGGCGTTTAAACAGCTAAAGCAAAGGCTTATCGAAGCTCTTATTTTAGTTGCACCAGACTGGGCGTTGCCATTTGAGATAATGTGCGATGCCAGTGATTACGCAATAGGAGCAGTCTTAGGACAACAAAGGGAGAAGCATTTTCATCCTATATACTATGCCAGCAAAACTCTACATGATGCTCAAGAAAATTACACGACTACAGAGAAAGGGCTTTTGGCAGTAGTTTATGCTTTCGACAAATTCAGGTCATACCTTGTGTTGTCCAAAACAATTGTGTGTACGGATCATGCAACAATCAAATACCGTTTTAGCAAACAGGATGCAAAACCGCGTCTTATCAGATGGATCTTGTTGCTACAAGAATTTGACATTGAGATCCAAGACAAAAAGGGAGCTTTAAATGTTGCAGCCGACCATCTCTCGAGACTTGAGCATGGTAATTCGGAAAATTCGGTGGAGGAACCAATAAACGACAATTTCCCCCATGAATTTTTTTGAGTAATGAGATGAATGACGAGTCACCTTGGTTCGCCGACTTTGCAAATTACCTCGCATGTGGAATCCTTATCAAAGGATTGTTATATCAGCAAAAGAGGAAGTTCTTTGCAGACTTAAAATATTATATTTGGGACGAACCATACTTGTTTAGAGTCGGAGCCGATCAGGTGATCCGAAGATGTGTATTTGGAGAGGAGGTAGCTAGCATTTTGCGCCACTGTCACGAAGGGCCAACCGGAGGTCATCATGGAGCAAACTACACTGCAAAGAAAGTGTTAGACTCTGGGTTTTACTGGCCCACAATCTTTCACGACGCGCATGAATAGGTTAGAGCATGTGCTGCTTACCAGAGGCAACGAATATCTCCGCATGCAATGAGATGCCTCAACATCCAATGCAAGTCTGTGAAGTCTTTGATATATGGGGTATCGACTTCATGGGTCCATTTCCAGCCTCACGAGGTAACAAATACATCCTAGTTGCTGTAGACTATGTCTCAAAATGGGCTGAAGCTCAAGCTCTGCCCACAAATGATGCTAGGGTGGTTGTGAGGTTCTTAAAAAGTTTGTTTGCCCGATTTGGTACTCCAAAAGCACTTATCAGTGATCGAGGGACGAATTTCTGTAATGCGCAGTTAGAAGGAGCCTTGTTCCGTTATGGTGTTCATCATATATTGGCTACGCCATACCATCCTCAAATGAGCGGGCAAGTAGAGGTCACGAATCGGGGTTTGAAAAGAATCCTTGAGCGGTCCATTAATAACAACCACAAGGATTGGTCAGACAAGTTAGACGACGCTCTGTGGGCTTTTAGAACAGCATTTAAAACACCTATCGGGACCACTCCCTTTAGGTTGGTTTACGGAAAAGCCTGTCATCTACCTGTCGAGCTAGAACACAAGGCATTTTGGGCCTTGAAAATAGCAAATATGGATTTGAAAAGAGGAGGTGAAGCCCGTTTTATGCAAATCCACGAGCTTGAGGAGCTAAGAAGTCATGCCTACAAGAGTTCTAGCAGATACAAGGAACCAGTCAAGAGATTTCATGACAAGAGGTTGAGAGACCATAAGGATTTACGTGTAGGAGATCTTGTCTTGTTATATAACTCAAGAGTACGTTTATTCCCCGGGAAGCTAAAATCCCGATGGATGGGTCCGTACACAGTTAAGGAGATATTTCCGTACGGGGCCGTAACTATCGAGGATCCGAACAGCGCGAGTTTCAAAGTCAACGATCATCGTTTAAAAATTTACATCAACGGACCTGTTGACTCAGTAGAGGAAATTCTCGAACTCCACATTTCGCACGGTTAAAACAAGTGTGGGGAAAATGAGTCTAGCTATCGACTCGCTGACAAATTTAGAGAGCGTGTTTTCACACGCTAAGGGTAATTTTGTACATATTAGTTTATCATATTTATTTTCCTAGTTCGTTAATTTTCGGTTTGAACGTAGGTACATACAAGCTTGATCCATAACTTTTGGAATTTTGAAGTTAATTTACTGTTAAAATATACGAAATATTGCAAAAATGAAAAAATTAGGTGAAAATACGAAGTTAAACGCTTACTGTTAAATCCGACCAAAAAGGCCCAGGTGACGCACGACCGTGCGGTCATTGGCACAGTCATGCACTTCGTAATCGGACTAAATCATAACTTGTGCACCAGACAGTCACCAGCTTGCACTACCGTGCGATCCATTGCACTACCGTGCAACACGATCCGGATCGGCATGACCGTGCGACTAGTCGCACGACCGTGCGAGTAAAATTCTCAACGGTAAAAACAGGGTATAAAAGCAAATTTTCAATAAAAACCTATCACTTTTTTGAAACCCTAACAGCCGCACGGGAGTTCCAGGTCGCCTACACCTAAAAACCAACCAATTTTTGCTTAGATTTCACTCCAATCTTCTTCCAAGGTTTGTTTCCTACTTTTTTTTAGATTTAACTTAGTTTCTGATGTAGATCTGGGGTTTGAATCAAGAAATTTGGGGGTTTTCTTCTTAAATGTCAAATAAACCCTTGTTCTTGTGTGTTTGGTGCTAAATCGGTAGTTCTGATCTTTGATTTAAAGTTCATTCACTGATTACAAGTTAGATTTCGAAACATAAAAGTTAAAATCAGTGAGTACAACTGATTTCTGATGAATTTATCGGTGGCACGGTCATGCAGTTGAAACGGCATGGCAGTGCCGATCCGAAATCAACATCAGATTAGTGAATCAGAACTGAGATACCGAGACGCACGGCAGTGCCAAATCGGCACGGCAGTGCAACGTCAATTACCGGAAACAACCAGACAACAATCTCAGATTGGCATGGTAGTGCGACAGACCGCACAACCGTGCGGTTGCTGAAACGAAGACAGAACGTCGTAAACAGCCTGTTTCGGTGGCAGTACTTAAAATTTTAGATTCTGCTCTTATTTTGCTGTATTCCTGTATGCAGATGAACCACAGATTCCTCCAGTTCAGCGAAAACAAAATGAAAGAATGTCCCTGTATTGCAAGATTGGAAGCATTATGGAATAGACGGGGAAAAATAGGTGAACCGAGAAGGATCAATTGGGCCACCCTAACAGCCCTAAACCAAGAAGAAAGGCTATCCAACATGATGTCGTATCCAATGTCAAGGTTGTTCAACATTGAACGACCCATATATCTAGAGCTCACATTGGAATTCTTCGCTTCATACAACTATGACAAACCAAAAAGCGAAAATCCAGACTTTAAGAATAAGGAGGCGATACAGTTCAGGTTGGGTGGAAAATGGCATAAGTGGTTTGTTGCTAGATTGGGGAGAAGGCTAGGATTATACTCAGCTGAAGACATCGATTCAGACCTTTTCACCAACATCTACAAGTTTGACAATGACCAGCAACGGGCTAACTTTTGGGCACAAGTGGCAGTTGGACCACCCTATGAGGCTAGAAAGGCTAAAGCATCAAGACTACGAGACCCGCTACTTAGGGTTATTCATCAGGTCATGAGTCACACCATTTGTGGATGCATGGACAGTGTAGGAAACTGTCCCACTCCAGATATTCTTTTCTTATATTCAATCATGAATGGAGTACACGTCAACCTCGCAGCTAGAATGGCTGAATTTTTCGTGAACAGCGCGGGGAGGACTACAAGCAGTGAAATCCATGGTGGTGAATATGTGACTCAGCTGACATACAATTTGGGTATTATGACGGATGATGTAGTCAGTGGTCTCACAATGGTTCATGCAGGAGGAGATGTAGACATGAGATCTTTGAGAGCAATGAGTCTGGGTAGTGGATACAGACAATGACCCGAGATTGTGGGGTCTAAATGAAGAGATATGGGATCTGCTACCGCCACAGGACGAAGACGTTGAGATGCCTGAACAACAGGTACTAGAGCCGCCACCACACAACCAGTCGCCACATGATCAGCCACAGCACGAACATCACCAGCACCAGTATCAATATCCGCTAAACTGGCCTCCAGGTATACCTTCCTACCCTAAGTTGTACCAGCAGTTCCAACAAATGCAGGCTTCTCAAGACACTATGAGAGCCACCCAGGAGACTATGCGGGCAACTCAAGACACAATGAGGGAAGAAACGTATGCAGGTTTTTCCTACATCTTCGGAGGCTACAAAGTGTTTATCCTAGCCACTTCGGAAACCCTCCACAGTTTCTGTTTGGAAACCCAGGTAACTATTGGGCAGGTTCATCTGGAACACGCCACCATGATGATGATGATGATGAGGAGGAGGAGGAGGAGTAGGAGGAGGAGGTAGAGCGGACCGTTCAGAAAACTGATGTTTTATCTTATTTCAATTTAGTACTTTATTTTAGAGTGAATTTCATGTTTTGTCCTTTATCTATATGCCATATTTCAGGCGGTGTCCTTTATCTTTAAGATTGATGAGTTTTGTACTTTTTGTTTCAAAATCTTGCACAATATGTCCTTTATCCCTAACTCAGTTATTTTTTTCTGTTAAAACTGATCATGTGCAAGGCACATGAGGGTATAATTTTCATTTTACTGTATCATATAAAAAAACCTATTAAAAAAAACAAATATGTACGAACTCCATCTTTTTCATTCTCTGTAAACAAACAAGCCCTCAACCTCTCTCTACTCCATCTATATGCACCATCACCACAACCTTCTTCCAGCACCACTCTTCCTGTCTCTATACGCTACACGCCCCAACAACCACCACCAACCACAATCGCCGTGAACAATAGAAGCCGTCAACAAAAGAAGCTAGATTTGAATCTGGATCTGACGATTGGATGAGCAATGGTGTTTCAACGAAGTCGGAACTCTCAGCAACGACGCCGTCGGTGATCAAGATCTGAGAACAATCGCCGGTTGGGTTGGGTTGGGTTGAGCTGGGTATGTAATGATTTATAAAAAAGGGGAATTTTGAAATTGGTTGTGTAGTTTTGTATGTATGGTGGATGTGATGGGTCGAGCATGAGTGTTTGTTGTTGGGTCGAACATTGCTAAGAGTATATACAGTAACTTGTTCTTGCCCATCATTTTCATTTTTTATTTTGTCACAAACCCCAAAGGCTACAATACCTTTCTGCTCATCTAATTAAGATCATGGTGAAAATGATATAATTTATTGCTTTGCAAGTTATAATTCAGCTAACTTGTATGGTTGAAACTGTTTTAGTCAAACAAGAAACCTAAATAAATTCCATGTTTATTGGTAAGCTGCTTTGATTTTTGTTCTAATACTTTACACTGACTTATGTAACTGTATGGATTATAATGAATATAAAGTTTTTAAATTATCAATCTAAGCTTAACAGAGTTGCTTTGAGGTGGTGATGGTGGCGGGTGTAGTGGCAGTGGTGGTGATGGAAGGCTGATGATAGAGAGGGGGAGGGATGTAGAGAGATAAGTGTATACATATATATAAGATTATTTTAATTTTGTTTTATTTATTGATGTATTTTTAAATAAATGGGTAAAAAGACAAAAATACCCTTGTGTTATCTGATTTAACAGAAAAAAATAACTAGGTTAGGGCTAAAGGACATACTGTGCAAGATTTTGAAACAAAAAGTACAAAACTCGTCAATTTTAAAGACAAAGGACACCGCCTGAAATATGACATATATATAAAGGACAAAACGTGAAATTCACTCTTTTTTTTATTTGGGATTTTTAAAACTTTATGTCTGTTTTTAAATGTTTTAGTAGTGTCTTTGCTTTGTTTGAATAATGGATTTGGTTTGGTTATCTAACATCGTGATCAATGGTAATGTTGACTGCTTTAGCAAGTGACATACTTGGCAGATTTGTAAAGAATGCACACAGAGTTGAGACGACTTCAATCAAAGTCTACTTACACGAGTCAACTTCAACTCTGAGGGAGTACCTCTTTCCATTTTCACGTTATTAGTTTAGCTCTTCATAAATGCTTAACTAATATGTATTTCACATTGGGGACAATGTGAAGTTCAAGTGTGGGGAGGGGTTTAAAAGGTTTTAAACTTTGTTTGTCCTTAATTGTTCTCATTTCGGTACATATTTTCAAAAAATAAAACAAAAATGGTCAATACTGTTCTTTAGAAAGCATCAAATTTGATAAAAATCAACAAGCCAAATTGATTTTTGAAAAAGATAACTAAAAAGCGTGATAAAACAAAAAGAAAGACTTGCATGTTTATCTTTATATTTATACCCATTCATTCCGTTTACGTGAGCATATTTTTTAGCCTTTACAGCTTTCTTGTCAAATGCTTCTTTGTTTTTGCGGAAAAATGAGTGAGTCGGATATTTTATGTAATTTAGAACTTGTCATTTGTATACTTTTCAAAATCATGAATATGTGAAATTACATAGAAATGATAGAGGCACTTAGGATACCCTTTTTTCAGCCTTTTTCTCTGTTTATATCCCACACCCAACATTATCCATTAGTTCGCCATGTTGAGCCTATTTTCTGTGTTTTTCAAAACTTTACCCAAATATTAAAGCCTACTTAACCAAATTTGTCACACCCCGACCATGCGAGACAACGAAACGTGGCGGAAACATCGGGGAGTGTTGTAACAGAATTAATTGTTTCACAGCCATGGAAATTAAAGTTTCGTTTTATTAATCAAATAAGAGAGTTACATTGTTTTAAACAAGAAACAAAGAGTACATAACAAAAATTAACTAGTTCTTGTCTTGTTTTAAGTCACTAAGGCACAGGTCCGCCTAAGTATGTCTCGATAAGTCCTATGCATCAACTCCTGAAAACACATGTGAAAATAGGTACGTCAGCATAAAAATGCCTGTGAGATACATAGGTTTTGTGAAAATAGGATTCATGACTTGTAAGTTTAAGAAAATGTTTAATAAAGTTTAGTCATGAACCTTGTAAATTGATTTGTTTTGTAAATCGCTTGAAAAACAATAAGTTCAGATGATATGTATAAATAAGAGAATAATGTATGGTTAAATGAATAACCATGTAAAATGAGTTTGTATAAGATAAGTTGTTTGTAAAACAATGTCTTGTGAAAAGTATGTTATTTGTATAAAATGTTATATGTCTCAAATTGAAATGATTCAAATAACGCTACGATATGTAATACCATACAAACACTTATATATAGGAAGTACCAGCGGTGTATCCACCATGCTTGTATCATATTACACACGCCTCATCACTTAAATCACTTACTCAAACCAAACCATCAAGATGTAATGTTTAACAATTGTAGAAATGTTTAGGTATAGTCAAATGTCTATTGTCAAATGGTTCACATGGTTCAATAGATACAAATGGTTCACATAATGTAATATAATGTGTTCATATGCTGGATGAGCATATGCAACAAAATGTAATGTAAAACAATGTACTAAGTATGCACACAATGGACATACATAGCATGAAATGTAATGTAAAACGATGTACTATGTATGCACACAATGGACATACATAGCATGAAATGTAATGTAAAACAATGTACTAAGTATGCACACAATGGACATACATAGCATGAAATGTAATGTAAAACAATGTACTAAGTATGCACACAATGGACATACATAGCATGAAATGAAATGTAAAACGATGTACTAATAATGTACTAATGAACATAGCAAGCATATGATATGAAAACATGGAAACACGAAAGTAACAAGTAGGCACATGTGTTTCACCTCAAAACAGTTTGAAAAATAGTAAAAGAGGGGTCTATGTACTCACTTGAGATTGCTCAGTAGTCCTTGAGTAACAACCAAACAATGCTAGAGATCACGGATATCAAACGGCACCTAATATAGGTAACTATGTTAATAAACCGGACCTAAATCGGAGGATTAGATAGAATGAGGGTTCGTAAACCAAACGAGTATGGAGACTCGTGTCATATGGTTTAACAAAGCCTACATACTAAATGAAACCTAACCTAAGTGCTTACGACCCATTACGACCCGTTTAGGTAGCTTATGCTACTTTAACGCGTCCTTCACGTAAAACGCGTTCGGACCGCCTAACTAGTCCTATGATAAGGAAAATATGCCTTAACATGTTTAATATTGTTGCCAAATCAGTTTAGATGTCAAAAGTTATGTTACATATGTTTAAAATGAATTCTGGCCTCAAAGGGGTATTTTGGTAATTTACCTAAGGCATATAAACTACCTATCATACAACTACTTAAACGATGTGACCATAAGGTATAACCTCGGAAGGTTATTCCCTATATGCTATGGTCACCTAATGCGTTTGGTCGGATCCTAATGATCGACCAAATGGGTCGGGTTCGAAGGTATAAGCGATTTATTAGATCGCTTACCCTTACGACCCTAGACAACGTGGTAATCAGTAGGCATAGTCACCAGGGACTATAACCATCGTGATTACGCTCATGTTGCGAAGTTCAAATGAACTTCGCATTGACCATAAACTGGTCAATGCAGAAAGTCAAACAAAGTTTGACTCTCGGACTCGAAAAGCAATAAAAGAACGAAGGAACACTTACAAAGGGTCCCCGAAAGCTAATCTTGATCCAAGTAGCTCAGGTATGAAACAATGGTTTCAACTTAGAGCTTCTAAGATCAGATTTTGTGGGTTTTTGCAATGAATGGGGTTGGGTATTTATAGTGTTCGAAGAGCCGTTAAGATCGTTTCTTGGAAACCGTGCTTTAATCTTGGCCATACACCTCAAGACCCTGGTTTTAGAAAACCATTTGAGCCCATAGTATTGCCCCAAAACCATGTGCACAAGTGGAATGGACTAGATGCAATGTTTTTGCACATTATGCTATCTGGGGAAGCCTTACGGACCGTAAGGGTGATGGCTTACGGTCCGTAAGCCATCAACTTTGGCAGATTTACAGTTTTGGTCCCTACAGCTCCAAACTTGGTTTTTGATGCATTTTTGACATGTTTAAGCCCCGTTAACCCCATTTCAAAGCTCTAAAATGAAGTTAAAGTATAGGGAACTTAAAATGTGCTTAAAAATATCTCGGATGTCGGTTCGTTTGGCCGTACGGTTGCGTTGTTCGGTTAATTACGACGGGAGTCGTAACGAACGCAAAAACGGTCCAAATTGCGCGACGAATGGATTTTTGACAAGCCAAACACTAAAGCATAATATTATAATGCTTACATAAATTTTTGGAGGTCCGGATGTATTCAGAACGTAAGATATGCGCGAAAGTGCAAACTTGTGCACTTTTTGACGCTTTTAGTCCCTGAATGACCCAAAAGTTTATTTTAGCACACCGAACCCCTCAAAGTCTATTTCTAAGCTATGTAAAGGATATTTAGGGTATGTTTAACTTATGGTCATGTTCCGGAATGTCTGTTACAGTTCAAATTGGCATACTTTCGCAGTTTGTCAACTTTAGTCCCTGTAAGTGATTTAACTTGTTTTTGCCATAGCAAAGCCTTCAAAACTTATTTCTAAGTTATGTAAAGGTTATATAAAGTATGTTAAGCCTGTTTCACTATTCCGGAGTGTTCGTTGCATTAAACTGGTTATATTTACGCATCAGTGCGCGTATAACCTTCCAGAAAGTGATTTAAAGCTTGAAATCGAACAAAATTTGATATGTGCAAATGATACACATATTTTTACAAATCCCAAGTATGAAACACAATATCTCATTGATTTGGTATTTGTTTGATGGTCACGGAGGCACAGTTGTCACAGTCTCCCCTACTTTAGGAAATTTCGTCCCGAAATTTATTTGTAGGAGTCTATCTGTGACTTTGTGTTAAATAACCATCAAGGATAAGGCATATCCTGATATTCCTCTTTAACGGACATTTTCAGAAATGGAAATGAAGGAAGAATCAGGGATATTCATTTCCCTTTGATGGAGAATTTTCAGAAACGAAAAATGCACCATTTTGAGTCATTTTCATCAATTTCTTCAGAAACGAAAATGAACGGAATGAGTCATTTTCCACAATTTCTTCAGGAATGAAAATGAATGGAATGAGTCATTTTCCACAATTTCTTCAGGAACGAAAATGAACGGAATGAGTCATTTTCCACAATTTCTTCAGAAACGAAAATGAACGGAATGAGTCATTTTCCACAATTTCTTCAGGAACGAAAATGCACGGAATGAGTCATTTTCCACAGTTTCTTCAGGAACGAAAATGAACGGAATGAGTTATTTCTAGACACACAACCAAACTTGCTGTGGTTTTTGTGCACTGAATTCCATAATTATGTATGCATCCATAATTACGCAATTCCTTGCACAGTCCGCACAATTTGTTTTGTAATGTGAAGGGGAAGAAAATGAACGGAATGAGTTATTTCTAGACACACAACCAAACTTGCTGTGGTTTCTGTGCACTGAATTCCATAATTATGTATGCATCCATAATTACGCAATTCCTTGCACAGTCCGCACAATTTGTTTTGTAATGTGAAGGGGAAGAAAAATTAAACCTGTGATGAGTGTGACTAGACTATCATAGGGTTCTTTTAATTAGATCGACAAATGATCTCTTTTAATTAGACCACTAAGGAGTCTTTTCAGCTATTTCATCACATGATATTCCTAACCAGATTTTTGGATCAATCTGTTTAACTAGACCACTCAAGGGGTCTAATTATGGAATAGTACAATATAATCCAAGGGTCTTTACTATTACGTAAAAGCCCATTGAGGATTTAATATAGTACCTTTGGATATCCTACTATGAATCCCTTATACGAAGATATGGAAGATTCTACGAGGATTTGGATAACAAAACTTGGATTACACAAAAAGGAAACACATAAGCACATAATCACATAGTTGTTTAACTTGGTTATTAATTTGTTATCGATTGAAAATGGATATGGAAACCAGTCGATGGACTTCAATGTCCTCTGGGATCTATCTGAAAAGATAGGAAGATCTCCCAAAAATTCGATTTTGTTTTCAAAGAAACGTAATATTCGAATTAAGGAACACAACAATTTTAGGATTTACGGAAATATCCTTAGGTACCCTTATTAAGGATTTATAGTGGTACTTTGGGTATTCGTCCAGTGTTGTAACTTGCGTCTTGTACTTCGTTTCCTCGGAAGAAACGGGTACTTAGGAATTTCGTGGACAACGCAAGAGATCATAAAATAGAAAAAATCTTGGGGGTAGTTTGCTTTTCAAGGAATACGATTCCTTGATTGTCGGTATTGTAGGGGATATGTTGTTTATACATACAACCACATAAATACATTGCAATGTAAAGAAAAGATTTATTTATAAACAATGATAACAACTGTTTCATGGACCTTGACAACAAAAGAAAATATTACATAAGATGTGATTATTTCTAAAGGGTGTTGTCTTTTAGTCGGTCAGATGCTCATCCCGGTGCTGGATTAGCATTAGCAAGCTTTGGGCAATTTCTTCGGAAATGACCCATCTCGCCACAATTGTAGCAAGAACCTGGTGGAAAGCGAGCTTGAGCAGGATTGTTGTCAGCTTGATTTGGTGCAACTGCAGCTCGGCAAACTTTTGCTGTATGACCTTTAAGTCCACAAATTTGGCATTCGCGGCACTTCACACTAGCATGATGATGAAGGTTACATTGGTTGCACAAGGGTGAAGTTCCATTGTATGGCTTCCTAGCAGGGGGTTGAGCTGGTTGGTTGGGGACGGCTTGATCATTGTGAGTAACCATGGCGAAGTTCTGAGAAGCCTTTCGCTTCTTTGACTTCTTAGGGGATCCAGTCTGTTCATCCATGGTCTTTGATTCCTCAATTGGTTTCTTGTCACTTTTTCGAAAAAGTTTACCTTTCCTGATTTGAGATTCAGTCAAGGTTGCAGATAGCTCAATGGCCTGTCTAACCGTAGTGGGGTTACTACCAGTAACAATGTCCTGAACTGAGTCAGGGAGACCATCAATGTATTTTTCGATCGCCTTATCCAAAGGCGTAACCATGGTAGGACATAACAGGCTCAGCTCCTCATATCGATCAGTGTATGCTCGATGTTCACCGCTGTCTTGCTTAAGATCGTCAAATTCCCTTTCCAAGGCTCTGATCTCGTGACGAGGACAGAATTCCTTCATCATCAGTGCTCGAAGTTCTTCCCACGTTTGAGCCAGTGCCACTTCGGCACCCCTATCTCTCATCACACCATTCCACCACGTCAAAGCTCGTTTCTCAAAGACACTAGATGCGAAATCTACCTTTCGCTCGTTTGGACATTGAACATGTCTGAAGGTGCTCTCTAAACTCTCGAACCATTGCAGAAGTGCAGTCGCTCCTTGAGACCCAGAAAACTTTGATGGCTTAGCCGAGTTGAACGTCTTGAAGTTGCAGGGGGCATTATTGTTGTTGAGGGCTTGGTTACATTGAGCAACGATGTTCGGGATTGCAGCAGTCATTTGCTGTGTAATGACAGCTACCAGCTCTTCAATAGATACCTGATTTTTGCATCGTGGAGGCATTCTAAAAGGGGAAACAAGAGAGAAAACAAATGAAATGGCATTGGGTAAGAATAGGATGTTACAATTACCGACCAAAATCATGGGTGATGGTCATTTGTTTGAACCACGAAGCAAACAAACGACACACAAAGGCTGAATCAAAGCAATTAGATCCTCATAATGTATCGCGAAGACATGCTCGCCTATAAGTGGACACTCATCCCAAGAGTTCCCAGGTAAGAGTGACTGGTCCGATTA
The DNA here is from genome assembly GCA_030545235.1 of Helianthus tuberosus. Classification (NCBI taxonomy): domain Eukaryota; kingdom Viridiplantae; phylum Streptophyta; class Magnoliopsida; order Asterales; family Asteraceae; genus Helianthus; species Helianthus tuberosus. Next base: position 65,736,890 of record CM060408.1, on the reverse strand, counting down.
TGTGGATTTGTACGAACACTCTAGCCTTAGACAGAAAACTCAGGGTACAGGCATTCACTCTTCTAGTTTGCACGTGTTCACACTATTTAGGACCCAAAACTTTGACGAGATTTTGAAAACTCAAAGGGGTTCAAAACCTTATAATAGAGGGTTCAAAACCTTACAATAGAGGGTTCAAAACCTTATAACAGAGGGTTCAAAACCTTACAATAGAGGGTTCAAAACCTTGTAATCAATCATCCTAGAACAGATGATTAATTTTCAAAGCGGATTCGGAATTGATGTTCTCGTTGTGGTTATCACCTAAGGATAGGTGACGTGCATGTTTTAAGATCTAAACACAAGATAACTTGTGTTGGGGTCCTAGAAAGGTTATAGTCTAGGTTAAAGCATTACTAATAACCTAATTCCCTATAACCATTGGCTCTGATACCATCTTTTCTGTCACACCCCGACCACGTCAGACAACGAAACGTGGCGGAAACGTCGGGGAGTGTTGTAACAGAATTAATTGTTTCACAACCATGGAAATTAAAGTTTCGTTTTATTAATCAAATAAGAGAGTTACATTGTTTTAAACAAGAAACAAAGTGTACATAACAAAAATTAACTAGTTCTTGTCTTGTTTTAAGTCACTAAGGCACAGGTCCGCCTAAGTATGTCTCGATAAGTCCTATGCATCAACTCCTGAAAACACATGTGAAAATAGGTACGTCAGCATAAAAATGCCTGTGAGATACATAGGTTTTATGAAAATAGGATTCATGACTTGTAAGTTTAAGAAAATGTTTAATAAAGTTTAGTCATGAACCTTGTAAATTGATTTGTTTTGTAAATCGCTTGAAAAACAATAAGTTCAGATGATATGTATAAATAAGAGAATAATGTATGGTTAAATGAATAACCATGTAAAATGAGTTTGTATAAGATAAGTTGTTTGTAAAACAATGTCTTGTGAAAAGTATGTTATTTGTATAAAATGTTATATGTCTCAAATTGAAATGATTCAAATAACGCTACGATATGTAATACCATACAAACACTTATATATAGGAAGTACCAGCGGCGTATCCACCATGCTTGTATCATATTACACACGCCTCGTTACTTAAATCACTTACTCAAACCAAACCATCAAGATGTAATGTTTAACAATTGTAGAAATGTTTAGGTATAGTCAAATGTCTATTTTCAAATGGTTCACATGGTTCAATAGATACAAATGGTTCACATAATGTAATATAATGTGTTCATATGCTGGATGAGCATATGCAACAAAATGTAATGTAAAACAATGTACTAAGTATGCACACAATGGACATACATAGCATGAAATGTAATGTAAAACGATGTACTAAGTATGCACACAATGGACATACATAGCATGAAATGTAACGTAAAACAATGTACTAAGTATGCACACAATGAACATACATAGCATGAAATGTAATGTAAAACAATGTACTAAGTATGCACACAATGGACATACATAGCATGAAATGTAATGTAAAACGATGTACTAATAATGTACTAATGAACATAGCAAGCATATGATATGAAAACATGGAAACACGAAAGTAACAAGTAGGCACATGTGTTTCACCCCAAAACAGTTTGAAAAATAGTAAAAGAGGGGTCTATGTACTCACTTGAGATTGCTCAGTAGTCCTTGAGTAACAACCAAACATTGCTAGAGATCACGGATATCAAACGACACCTAATATAGGTAACTATGTTAATAAACCGGACCTAAATCGGAGGATTAGATAGAATGAGGGTTCGTAAACCAAACGAGTATGGAGACTCGTGTCATATAGTTTAACAAAGCCTACATACTAAATGAAACCTAACCTAAGTGCTTACGACCCATTACGGCCCGTTTAGGTAGCTTATGCTACTTTAAAGCGTCGTTCGCGTAAAACGCGTTCGGACCGCCTAACTAGTCCTATGATAAGTAAAATATGCCTTAACATGTTTAATATTGTTGCCAAATCAGTTTAGATGTCAAAAGTTATGTTATATATGTTTAAAATGAATTCTGGCGTCAAAGGGGTATTTTGGTAATTTACCTAAGGCATATAAACTACATATCATACAACTACTTAAACGATGTGACCATAAGGTATAACCTCGGAAGGTTATTCCCTATATGCTATGGTCACCTAATGCGTTTGGTCGGATCCTAATGATCGACCAAATGGGTCGGGTTCGAAGGTATAAGCGATTTATTAGATCGCTTACCCTTACGACCCTAGACAACGTGGTAATCAGTAGGCATAGTCACCAGGGACTATAACCATCGTGATTACGCTCACGTTGCGAAGTTCAAATGAACTTCGCATTGACCATAAACTGGTCAATGCAGAAATTCAAACAAAGTTTGACTCTCGGACTCAAAAAGCAATAAAAGAACGAAGGAACACTTACAAAGGGTCCCCGAAAGCTAATCTTGATCCAAGTAGCTCAGGTATGAAACAATGGTTTCAACTTAGAGCTTCTAAGATCAGATTTTGTGGGTTTTTGCAATGAATGGGGTTGGGTATTTATAGTGTTCGGAGAGCCGTTAAGATCGTTTCTTGGAAACCGTGCTTTGATCTTGGCCATACACCTCAAGACCCTGGTTTTAGAAAACCATTTGAGCCCATAGTATTGCCCCAAAACCATGTGCACAAGTGGAATAGACTAGATGCAATGTTTCTGCACATTCTGCTGTCTGGGGAAGCCTTACAGACCGTAAGGGTGATGGCTTACGGTCCGTAAGCCATCAACTTTGGCAGATTTACAGTTTTGGTCCCTGCAGCTCCAAACTTGGTTTTTTATGCATTTTTGACACGTTTAAGCCCCGTTAACCCCATTTCAAAGCTCTAAAATGAAGTTAAAGTATAGGGAACTTAAAATGTGCTCAAAAATATCTCGGATGTCAGTTCGTTTGGTCGTACGGTTGCGTTGTTCGGTTAATTACGACGGGAGTCGTAACGAACGCAAAAACGGTCCAAATTGCGCGACGAATGGATTTTTGACAAGCCAAACACTAAAGCATAATATTATAATGCTTACATAAATTTTTGGAGGTCCGGATGTATTCAGAACGTAAGATATGCGCGAAAGTGCAAACTTGTGCACTTTTTGACGCTTTTAGTCCCTGAATGACCCAAAAGTTTATTTTAGCACACCGAACCCCTCAAAGTCTATTTCTAAGCTATGTAAAGGATATTTAGGGTATGTTTAACTTATGGTCATGTTCCGGAATGTCTGTTACAGTTCAAATTGGCATACTTTCGCAGTTTGTCAACTTTAGTCCCTGTAAGTGATTTAACTTGTTTTTGCCATACCAAAGCCTTCAAAACTTATTTCTAAGTTATGTAAAGGTTATATAAGGTATGTTAAGCCTATTTCACTATTCTGGAGTGTTCGTTGCATTAAACTGGTTATATTTACGTATCAGTGCGCGTATAACCTTCCAGAAAGTGATTTAAAGCTTGAAATCGAACAAAATTTGATATGTGCAAATGATACACATATTTTTACAAATCCCAAGTATGAAACACAATATCTCATTGATTTGGTATTTGTTTGATGGTCACGGAGGCACAGTTGTCACAAAATTTAACCTTTTCACATTTACCCTTTTTCGTTAAAATTCGGCCATAGCTTTCCAGATAAGATGTAAATCTTTGTAACTTTACTTTGAATAAAAAAAAACGTTTGTCAAGACTCTCTAAAAGGACTATAGAAAAATCATTAAGAAGAAAATAGAGAGTAGAAGTGTAAAAAAAAAAGAACAAACTTTGAACACATACACAATAGCTTAGCAACGTGTGTTCAGAATCCTAGAAAATAAATCGCCGAATTTTAACCTTTTAGCCATTTTCAAATATCCATTCCATACCCTTAACCATAGCCTAATATTACAACCCATCAAAGACCTCTTGATTTATGTTTTTCACAAATTAATTGGTGGAGATTAGATCTTTTGACAAGCCTATGATATTGCATGATTCACTGACTAGGCATCGAGTGTTTTACATACACATTATATGTATGATTCAGAAATTTAACCGAGTGTGTGTGAACATTGTGAGAAATATAAAGATTTGCATGCTAAGTTAATCAAACGTAGAATCATTGCTTTATGGTTATCCTTTCATACATCTAACAAAGCTTGTTTGTTTTAAAATCTTTGATGATGAATTTTTGAAAACCAATTTGACCACCAAATAAATTAGTAAACTTTGTAAATATTCAGATTTGACTCCTTGTTTTATTTTAAGTTTGCTTGAGGACAAGCAAAGTTCAAGTGTGGGAATGTTTGATATATGTTAAATTATACATGTTTTTATACCCCAAAACACTTCCGTTTTAAGCGGTTTTGACCAAAACCGCAACGTTTAGGTACCAAATTTGGTACTTTTATATTTTCAGGTCTTAAATGGAGCACAAAATAAAAATCTGATGAAAACGGACAAATTTTGATGCATTTATGATGAAACGAGCAAAATTCTGATGATTGCCAGGTATGGCACGACCGTGCCATCTGTCGGCACTACCGTGCATATCGTTCGATCTCGGAAGCACTGCCAGTGTGACTGCCAGTGCCAACCTTTTCTCGGGCCGCACTACCATACGACCCGCCGCATGACCGTGCCAAAGCCAGACCAGGATTTCTGATCAGCATTATGATGACCTCGCACTACCGTGCGAGCCACGGCATGACCGTGCCGATCTGATGACCCAGGCAACTTGTCCACTAGCCACTTGGCTGACTTCGAATCAGAGAAACTGACGTCACCCGACAACACCTGCCGCACGACCGTGCCGATTACAAATCTCCTATAAATAGAGCCATTCGCTACTGGTTCAAATGTTGGGGTTTTCTCCATGTTTCTGGTTGATTTCTGGGTTCCGAAGCAGTCCTGATCAGACCCATTTGAAGCCTCAAGATCGAGTGGAAGCATAACCAATCCAACCCATCAATTCCTTGCTTGTTTATGGTTCGATTCCTTGTTCTTAAACATGTATTCTGATCATTTTGCAAGTCATGAGCTGATGTTAGTTTATATTTAATGTAGTGTTATGTAATAGTAGTAATGAACTTGTTTCTTGAATAATCTTTATGTTGTAATCTTGTTTATATGAATTTTTAGTGCTTTTTATGTTGAATCTTCATGATTATATAATGAATGTTTCATTGATGTTGAGTTCCTGATTATGTTTGATTATCTTGGATAATGAATCTGTGGTTAGTGGGATGGTAACTATTTCTTGATTAATCACTTGTTTGTAGATTTTGTTTACACCATGAAACCGGAACAGGGTATTGGTTTTATACAAGATATATCTTTTTTTTATTAGGAATGCTTTCTTGCACGTAAGGGTTCTAACGAATCAAATGGTGTTGATTACATGTTCTTGAACGCGGTTTATGATCCTTGTTTATTACTTTTGGTCTGAAATTGCTGACAAGGTAGATTTGTGTTTAAGACTTGTAAAGGTGAAAGAGTTGTTATATGATCTACGATATTGCTTATCCTCGTGGCTGTATTGTGACCATCGGTATTGCTTTCTTTGATAAGTGAGGTTAGGAATCCAGACCCGGTAAATAACCTATCTTTAAAGGTTCGCATGAATAAATATCAATAGCTCACTAATGAATGATTTTAGGTGGTTAACGTGTGACCATCGTGTTAACTTTCCGAAGAATCATAATGCTAAAAATCCAAACCCGGTAACTAGCTGTCTTGAAATTGGAAAATTGATTAAGTGCTTTTGGGACATATCTAGATAACATGTTTAGGTTGTTTGGGAAACAAGATATTTGTTGGACCGTTCTACGACCTTGAAACGTCAGTTAAGGCAGTTCATCTTTGAGTACGAAGGCGGAATCAACGTAAACAAAGTCATAACAGCTAGTTTTCTTTTAATCTTTCTTTTCTGATTGATTTTCGTGCTTTTACAATGTAATCTGATACAAATCCGACAGCACTTCGTCTCACACACAATGACCAAGTCCTTACAAATGAACAACACACACCTATATATAGACATGTTGATTTCGCTTGAGCCCATTTCAAGCGAAATCTTCTGTGTTGATTTCGCTTGAAACACACATAAACCCTTTCAAGCGAAATCTACAACTTAAAACATATAAAACCCTAATTTAAACCCTATTGTGTGTTCATTCAACCTATCTAGACACAAGACTTGATTAAGATGTAATCAACAGACATTCAATGCACCAACAGACTCCCCCTTGGATGTTGATGAAGTCTTTGGCTTCAAGTCTTTGTCTTTATCATTCTTCAAACATTGTAAAAACTCTCTTCAATCTTTATCTACAAACTTTAAACTTTGAACTTCAATCTTCCCTTTGACCGTTGATCCAGACTCCCCCTTTCACAGACTCCCCCTCTCGATATGCTAGAATCTGAGATATCTGGTTCAAGCTTTGACAATTAGCTTCCGTTGGGAATAATGAAGTCCAATCCTGTTACTCAACCAATAACCATTACAATTCTATCTTTTCAACAGTAAATCACAAACTCAATCAGTTATAACAATCCACTCAAGTATTCAGGTCCAAGTTAATAACCCTGATCACTTGATTAATCTACCAAGTCCAAATTAATGACCTTGGTTGATCTTTTGACGAATCAAAACTGATTTTAAAAACAACAATTTCTCATTTTCTGAAAATAACAAGTATCAAATTAATGAACTTGTTTTTGACTTTTCTAACAATTCAAACTTCATCTAAGTAAGCTCTCCTCATTCTTCAGTCCAGAATCTCCTGCATCTGCTTCAATCATCTGAGAATCCAACAATCAACTCTCCACTTTGGTTTGTCGGAAAATAAAGCAGAAATAAAATCTTTTTGGATTTTATAAAGTGTTCTAAACTAAGAAATGAAATACAGAAAACTTAAATTGCATAAAGTAAACAAAGTAAACTATTTACAAACAAATTTTTGGCGAGCGTGTCAGGGAATCATATCAGCTATCAAACAAATCACAAGTACCGTTAAGCTGTGATTACATACTCAGAATTAAACAATTCACCTCGATTGTCGATATACTGATCCATCTTAAATTCTCACACAAATTTCAATCTATTCAGGATACGATTTAGATGAATTAAGAACTTAGCTCATTCATGTGTCCCACCTCTTGAATATACTCTCGTATCCAGAATCCCAGATATTCAGTCTTACAGGTGAGTATACCACAAATGATATCTGTCAGGGTTTATAATGCGAGGGCCGTGAGAGCTTAGGTCGATCTTTCGATACGCAGAGAGATGACGGCTTCGACTTTTCGGTGTGTCCCCTTTAGAGGATCTTTTAGTTTCAACAGCAGCGACTATCAATTTTATTGTTTCATCAGCTTGCTGAGGGCGATGCTATGTTTCAAGCATTTGCAGAAAGTATTATTCGAGGACTAGGTCAGAACTTCCATTCAGCAGAAGTCCCGGAATAATACCCCAGATATCACTGAGTATAAAGACCTAGTATCTCAGAATATGGGACCTTTCAAACGAGATTTCAGGGGTTACCTATATATCCAAGTAGTGTTCCCCACGAATTTCGCAAGTTTGAAATTTTAGGTTTATATCCCGAATAAATCTACTAAATGTGCGAAAACCTATCGACACATCATCAGTGAGACTGTTTAACCTTTTAAACATTTCAATTCTTTAGCATATTGTGACTGTCAAGTCGATGTACTATCATTTTCCCTTTATACACAAGCTCTTTTTCAAATTTTATCATGTTTTTGTATTTTTGCATTTTATACTGTTTTTGTATTTTCTGAAAATATAAACTATATACAAATATCTACTCCCCCTAAATACCAAAACAAGTAAAAAATCGACAAACCAATGCAGATTGTTTCTCGTCTTCATCCGCAACAGTACTTTCATCAACGCCAATAATGCCATCCGACACTGAAAGAAGCTTCATACCGTTCAGTTTTAACAAATATTTAAACCGATTTTTATCAAAAGCTTTGGTATGTAAATCAGCTTTCTGTTCGTCAGTGTGGATTTTCTCAATTCGTATCAACTTTTTCTCAAAGCAATCACGAATAAAGTGATGACGAATTTCTATGTGTTTAGTTTTAGCGTGATGTACTGGATTTTTTGTTATATTTATTGCGGCCTCATTATCAACAAAAAGAGGTGTGTTAAGAAACTGCAAACCGTAGTCGCGCATCTGTTGCTGTATCCACAAGATCTGAGAGCAGCAACTGCTAGCAGAAACATACTCCGCTTTTCTTACACTGCCAGGTAATCAATCTAGAACCAAAGAACTGGCATCCTGCAGTTGTTGATTTTGAATTGACTTTGCAGCATCCGAAATCTGAATCGGAATACCCTTCGAGCGTAAAGTCGCCTTTTCTAGGATACCACAACCCCAATGAAGGAGTTCCTTTCAGGTAGCGCAATATCCTCTTCACAATGATCTTATGCGAAGCTCTCGGGTTAGATTGAAATCTTGCTGCGAGGCACGTTGGGTACATGATATCAGGACGTGAAGCAGTTAGGTACATCAAAGAACCTATCATGGATCGGTAAAATGTTTCATCAGCCCTGTCTCCGGTGAGATCTGGGTGAATCCCATGATTTGTTGCAAGTGGGGTAGCAGCTGGAGTAGAACTTGACATCCCAAATTTCTCTAGAATATCATGAACATACTTTGACTGATGAATGAAAATTCCCTCAGGAAGTTGTTCAACTTGTAAACCCAGAAAGAATTTCATCTCCCCCATTGATGACATTTCGAACTTTTGCTTCATCACTGATTCAAAATCTTTGCATAGATTTTCATTTGTTGACCCAAAAATTATATCATCCACATAAATCTGAACTATCAGAAGATGACCTTCGACCTCTTTAGTGAAGAGAGTGGCATCCACTTTTCCACGAATGAACTTGTTGGCTAGTAGGTGTTGAGACAAAGTCTCGTACCAGGCTCTCGGGGCCTGGTGTAAACCATACAGCGCTTTGTCCAATAAGTAGACCTTATTTTTGTGGATTGGGTCAGTAAAGCCCGGCGGCTGACCGACATAAACCTCCTCTTTGACCTTCCCATAAAGAAAAGCCGATTTAACATCTAACTGATATACTTTGAAGTTCTTCCAAGACACAAATGCAAGAAAAATTCTGATTGCCTCTAGTCGTGCCACAGGAGCATAGACTTCGGTAAAATCAATCCCCTCCTGTTGACTAAAGCCCTGAACAACGAGTGGAGCTTTATTTCGAATAACAACTCTTCTATCGTCCCTCTTGCACTTGAACACCCACTTGGTGTTAATCTTTCTCTGACCATCTGGTAAATCAACTAACTTCCACACTCCCAATTTCTCGAATTGACTAAGTTCCTCCTGCATTGCATTGATCCAAGAGTCTTCAGTAAGTGCCTCTTTGTAAGTTCTTGGCTCAACCTGCGAGATAAAACAACTCAATGAGAATTCAGTTTGCAAAGGAGCAACTTTTGTATAAAAACATGTAAGCCCTTTATCAATCTGATTTCGAGTGCGAACGCCTGTCTGCAATTCTCCTATGATCAACTCCTCTGGATGATATGAAAAAGTTCGCGGCATCACTTCGCTTGGAACATCTACATTTCCCTCCAGATTAGTAACATTCTGCTCTGCATCTTGTTCACCAACTTGGTTTGTTTGACTTGAAATCTGAATTTGCTCCCCCTCAGAATCTGAATCACCATGATCAAAGACTGGCAAATTTACAGTTTCTAGATTATCATTCTGAACCGACTGATTATCTTGAGCAACTTCATTCTGTTGGACATCATCATGTTCACCAGCATTACTCGGACCTGCTTCATCTTCATTTGAAGTTTCCCGTGGTCTTCTAGAATACTCAGCTGGGAACCTTAGCTGTGACTCGTATTCACGCAAAATATCCAACTCATCAAAGAAATCTTCATCATCCTCTGATTCTTCTCTCATGTCAAACGAATCCCACAGTTTGTCATAATGATAACGCCATGAATCTCCAGGATTCTGCGGCGGCATAGTATAACCTTGACATTCAACATTTGTAGCTTCAATAATCTGCTTCTCACTTGGAACGAAGACACGTCTCATTGGATTTGCATAACCAACAAATATTCCCTCAATGCACTTCGGACCAAACTTTCCAAAAGGCTCTATAACAGTACAGGGTGACCCGAACGGTTCTAGATACTTCAAATTCGGTTTGCGGTTATTGATTAGCTCAAAGCATGTTTTGTTGAACTTCTTGATAGTGAGAACCCTGTTGAGCGTATAGCATGCGGCGGAAACAGCTTCAGCCCAAAAATTTATCGGTAACTTTGAATCTGCGAGCATAGTTCTAGCCGTCTCGATTAGTGTCCAGTTTTTGCGTTCTGCAACTCCATTCTGCTGCGGAGTGTACGGAGCACTAAACTCATGCAATATACCTCTTTCATCACAAAATTCTTCCATCTTACTGTTCTTGAATTCAGTACCATTATCACTGCGAATTCTTTTGATACGCCTTTGGTACAAATTCTCAATTTTTCTGAACAACGCCATCAAACTTTCAAATGTTTCATCTTTCGTCTTCAAGAAAGAAACCCACGAAAATCTGGAATAATCATCAGTAACGACCAAACAATAGTAATCTCCTGTAATACTTTTGACATTCACAGGACCAAACAAATCCATGTGAAGTCTTTCCAGAGGTCTCGAAACTGAATTGACTTGCTTTGTAGGGTGTGACTTTTTCTTCTGCTTGCCTTTGATGCAGCTGATGCACTCCCCTTCCATATGAAAACCTTTGATATTAACTCCAAGAACCAAATCATTGTGCACCAAGTGATTCATCTTCCTTAGGTGAATATGCCCCATCTTGCGGTGCCACAATCTCGATTCTTTCTCAGTTGCTTTAGAAACAAAACAATGTGCTTGACCAGTTGTTGTAGTCGCTACACTCATGTCTAACACATATAAATCATTCACTCTAGGTGCCCGCATGATAATCCATTCTTCAGGAACAACAAAACCAGGTTTCAATATCAAACATTCCTTATCAGTGAAGTGAGTAGTATACATATTGTCACAAATCTGCGAGATACTAAGCAAATTGTTCTCCAGCTCAGTGATGTAGTTAACTCTCTCAAACGTCACAATTCCGTTGGATAACGTTCCTTCACCAATAATTCTACCACCTTCATGACCTGCAAATCCTACGTAACCACCATTGATATTTCTCACATCATACAGCAACGCAGTCTTCCCTGTCATATGCCTTGAAGCTCCACTATCCATGATCCATCTGGATACAAGTTGTGGAAGATCCTGCACAAAACAAACTTTGACTTAACCAACTTCAATAAAGATGCCGATTCATTCTTCGCGACCAAGGAAGCTCCGGCAATTCAAACTGCTTATTCGAACATGGTGTCCACCCAGGCCTCATCAGCCTTAGGTGTAACCTTGACTCTAGCAATTTGAATTTTGAAATTTTCAGCCTTCAAAGGTGGAAAATTTGCATCATAATCAACCGCAATTGATTCTTCTGCCTTTTTCACTTCAGAAGTTGAAATTTTCATTTCTGTTTTTGGTTTCCAAACTTGTTGAGATAATGTAACCTGTTTGTAAAATTTGTCATTTTTAGTTACCAATTTCTTTACATGTTCATTTTTCACTTTGGTATTGTCATTTTTCATACTCTTTTTCTCATCAATGATTGGTGCTTTACCCTTCAAATCAACTTTCTTCTTTTGTCTCTCAACAACTTCAGTCTTAGGCTTGGAGTTGGTGCAATTTCTTGCAATGTGACCAACTTTGTTACATCTAAAACATGTACGAGTATCAACAACTCTACTTGTGCCTTCAGACTGATGTTGTGAGGCCCTCTTCTCAAAGAATTCTTCATTTGATTTTGAAAAAATTTCATTTTCCTCATCAGAAAGTGAACTTGAACCGTTCACAAACACCTTCTTTTCAGCAAACCTTCTGTTTTGAAAACTCTTCCAGCTGGGAAATGCAAATGCCATCAACCAATCTTCAAACTTTCTTGACCACCGACTATATTCCTCGATAGCCATTAACTTTGGAGGTTTATTGAACGTTCCGAAGGCACTTTCCGATTCCCAAGCTTCCTTTTTCTTTTCTTTTGGAGGATTTTCATTCACATTGCTTGATGAAGTATCATTGTTTCTGGAATCTCCAGGGAACGCGTACATATCGCTGAATGGGTTCATGAAAATATCATCCATCTTGAATTCTCCTGCAAAATCAGCAAACACTTAGAAATTTTTTTTAGGTTTTGAAAAATCAGCAAGTTCAAGCGAAATTGATCAATTGAAGCGAAATCTGTCAATTTACACTCAAACGAAATCCCTTATTTCGCTTTGGACTTTCAAGCGAAATTATCTGATACAAGTTCAATCAGTTCAAGCGAAATTCAACAATCCTATTTCGCTTGAACTTTTCAAGCGAAATCTAAGATCAGTTCTTTTACAAGCGAAATCAACAGCCAAACTCAAGTTTCAAGCGAAATCTTCAATATATTTCAAGCGAAATCTGCTGATGTCATCTTTTACGAATAGTTTTCAAGCGAAAAGTTAATTTTTTATATGAATTCGATCAATTTTAAGTCCAAATCTTTCAAGGATTAGTTATCACACTAATTCGCTTGTTATATGTTAAATTCAGGTCATTTTCACCGCTGAAATATGTTCAAATCAGAAAAATATGAGAAGAAGTGAGTAGAGATAAGAAAATCCGGTAGAATCAAGCTGTAATGGTATGAACTCCTCGTCTACGACCTTGAAACGTCAGTTAAGGCAGTTCATCTTTGAGTACGAAGGCGGAATCAACGTAAACAAAGTCATAACAACTAGTTTCCTTTTAATCTTTCTTTTCTGATTGATTTTCGTGCTTTTACAATGTAATCTGATACAAATCCGACAGCACTTCGTCTCACACACAATGACCAAGTCCTTACAAATGAACAACACACTAACCTATTTATAGACTTGTTGATTTCGCTTGAGCCCATTTCAAGCGAAATCTTCTGTGTTGATTTCGCTTGAACCACACAAGAACACTTTCAAGCGAAATCTACAAGTTAAAACATATAAAACCCTAATTTAAACCCTATTGTGTGTTCATTCGACCTATCTAGACACAAGACTTGATTAAGATGTAATCAACAGACATTCAATGCACCAACAGACTCTCCCTTGGATGTTGATGAAGTCTTTGGCTTCAAGTCTTTGTCTTTATCATTCTTCAAACATTGTAAAAACTCTCTTCAATCTTTATCTGCAAACTTTAAACTTTAAACTTCAATCTTCCCTTTGACCGTTGATCCAGACTCCCCCTTTCACAGACTCCCCCTCTCGATATGCTAGAATCTGAGATATCTGGTTCAAGCTTTGACAATTAGCTTCCGTTGGGAATAATGAAGTCCAAACCTGTTACTCAACCAATAACCATTACAATTCTATCTTTTCAACAGTAAATCACAAACTCAATCAGTTATAACAATCCACTCAAGTATTCAGGTCCAAGTTAATAACCCTGATCACTTGATTAATCTACCAAGTCCAAATTAATGACCTTGGTTGATCTTTTGATGAATCAATACTGATTTTAAAAACAATAATTTCTCATTTTCTGAAAATAACAAGTATCAAATTAATGAACTTGTTTCTGACTTTTCAAACAATTCAAACTTCATCAAAGTAAGCTCTCCTCATTCTTCAGTCCAGAATCTCCTGCATCTGCTTCAAATATCTGAGAATCCAACAATCAACTCTCCACTTTGGTTTGTCGAAAAATAAAGCAGAAATAAAATCTTTTTGGATTTTATAAAGTGTTCTAAACTAAGAAATGAAATACAGAAAACTTAAATTGCATAAAGTAAACAAAGTAAACTATTTACAAACAAATTTTTGGCGAGCGTGTCAGGGAATCATATCAGCTATCAGACAAATCACAAATACCGTTAAGCTGTGATTACATACTCAGAATTAAACAATTCACCTCGATTGTCGATATACTGATCCATCTTAAATTCTCACACAAATTTCAATCTATTCAGGATACGATTTAGATGAATTAAGAACTTAGCTCATTCATGTGTCCCACCTCTTGAATATACTCCCGTATCCAGAATCCCAGATATTCAGTCTTACAGGTGAGTATACCACAAATGATATCTGTCAGGGGTTATAATGCGAGGGCCGTGAGAGCTCAGGTCGATCTTTCGATACGCAGAGAGATGACGGCTTCGAATTTTCGGTGTGTCCCCTTTAGAGGATCTTTTAGTTTCAACAGCAGCGACTATCAATTTTATTGTTTCATCAGCTTGCTGAGGGCGATGCTATGTTTCAAGCATTTGCAGAAAGTATTATTCGAGGACTAGGTCAGAACTTCCATTCAGCAGAAGTCCCAGAATAATACCCCAGATATCACTGAGTATAAAGACCTAGTATCTCAGAATATGGGACCTTTCAAACGAGATTTCAGGGGTTACCTATATATCCAAGTAGTGTTCCCCACGAATTTCACAAGTTTGAAATTTTAGGTTTATATCCCGAATAAATCTACTAAATGTGCGAAAACCTATCGACACATCATCAGCGAGACTGTTTAACCTTTTAAACATTCCATTTCTTTAGCATACCGTAACTGTCAAGCCGATATACTATCATTTTCCCTATATACACAAGCTCTTTTTCAAATTTTATCATGTTTTTGTATTTTTGCATTTTTTAGTGTTTTTGTATTTTCTGAAAATATATCTATATACATCTATCTACTCCCCCTAAATACCAAAACAAGTAAAAAATCGACAAACCATTGCAGATTGTTTCTCGTCTTCATCCGCAACAGTACTCTCATCAACGCCAATAATGCCATCCGACACCGACAGAAGCTTCATACCGTTCAGTTTTAACAAATATTTAAACCGATTTTTATCAAAAGCTTTGGTATGTAAATCAGCTTTCTGTTCGTCAGTGTGAATTTTCTCAATTCGTATCAACTTTTTCTCAAAACAATCACGAATAAAGTGATGACGAATTTCTATGTGTTTCGTTTTAGCGTGATGTACTGGATTCTTTGTTATATTTATTGCGGCCTCATTATCAACAAAAAGAGGTGTGTTAAGAAACTGCAAACCGTAGTCGCGCATCTGTTGTTGTATCCACAGGATCTGAGAGCAGCAACTGCTAGCAGAAACATACTCCGCTTCACATGTAGATAACGCCACAGACGTTTGTTTCTTACACTGCCAGGTAACCAATCTAGGTCCAAAGAACTGGCATCCTGCAGTTGTTGATTTTGAATTGACATTTCAGCATCCGAAATCTGAATCGGAATACCCTTCGAGCGTAAAGTCGCCTTTTCTAGGATACCACAACCCCAATGAAGGAGTTCCTTTCAGGTAGCGCAATATCCTCTTCACAATGATCATATGCGAAGCTCTCGGGTTAGATTGAAATCTTGCTGCGAGGCACGTTGGGTACATGATATCAGGACGTGAAGCAGTTAGGTACATTAAAGAACCTATCATGGAACGGTAAAATGTTTCATCAGCCCTGTCTCCGGTGAGATCTGGGTGAATCCCATGATTTGTTGCAAGTGGGGTAGCAGCTGGAGTAGAACTTGACATCCCAAATTTCTCTAGAATATCATGAACATACTTTGACTGATGAATGAAAATTCCCTCAGGAAGTTGTTCAACTTGTAAACCCAGAAAGAATTTCATCTCCCCCATTAATGACATTTCAAACTTTTGCTTCATCACTGATTCAAAATCTTTGCATAGATTTTCATTTGTTGACCCAAAAATTATATCGTCCACATAAATCTGTACTATCAGAAGATGACCTTCGACCTCTTTAGTGAAGAGAGTGGCATCCACTTTTCCACGAATGAACTTGTTGGCTAGTAGGTGTTGAGACAAAGTCTCGTACCAGGCTCTCGGGGCCTGGTGTAAACCATACAGCGCTTTGTCCAATAAGTAGACCTTGTTTTTGTGGATTGGGTCAGTAAAGCCCGGCGGCTGACCGACATAAACCTCCTCTTTAACCTTCCCATAAAGAAAAGCCGATTTAACATCTAACTGATATACTTTGAAGTTCTTCCAAGACGCAAATGCAAGAAAAATTCTGATTGCCTCTAGTCGTGCCACAGGAGCATAGACTTCGGTAAAATCAATCCCCTCCTGTTGACCAAAGCCCTGAACAACGAGTCGAGCTTTATTGCGAATCACAACTCCTCTATCATCCCTCTTGCACTTGAACACCCACTTGGTGTTAATCTTTCTCTGATACCACTTGTTGGACCGTTCTACGACCTTGAAACGTCAGTTAAGGCAGTTCATCTTTGAGTACGAAGGCGGAATCAACGTAAACAAAGTCATAACAGCTAGTTTTCTTTTAATCTTTCTTTTCTGATTGATTTTCGTGCTTTTACAATGTAATCTGATACAAATCCGACAGCACTTCGTCTCACACACAATGACCAAGTCCTTACAAATGAACAACACACACCTATATATAGACATGTTGATTTCGCTTGAGCCCATTTCAAGCGAAATCTTCTGTGTTGATTTCGCTTGAAACACACATAAACCCTTTCAAGCGAAATCTAGAAGTTAAAACATATAAAACCCTAATTTAAACCCTATTGTGTGTTCATTCAACCTATCTAGACACAAGACTTGATTAAGATGTAATCAACAGACATTCAATGCACCAACAATATTAGTTATTTTTCATATTTGGAGTCTATTATGTTTTAAATATAGTTTTAGATAATTTAGTTAAACAACCATTTCTGCAATTACTTACATTTATTTACGTTCAATTATTCATTTATTCATTTCTGCCCACTTACTTATTTTAATTAACTGCTTATTTATTCATTTAATTGTACTTATTTATTTATTTACTCCACGAAAATAAAATATAACTTTCTAATAAATATATAAGATTTTCTGAAGGTTTTTTGATGGATTCTGATAAACCCATTAGATGTTCTAAAACGACAATTTACATTTCTGATTAATTTACCAGATTTTCTGGTGAATTCTGATGAAAAGAAAATTTTCATCAGATTTTTATCATATATATATATAGGGGATGGTTCAAATGAAAACTACTTTTATTGTGAAAACTCGAAAACTAACTAAAAAAAGCCTAAAAACACGCAAATTTTTTTTTTTCAATTTTTTTTATAAAAATCGCTGGTTTTTAGATATAAAAAAAAACTTTTTTTCAAAAAAAAAAAAAAAAATTTTTTTTGTAGTACACATGTGTAATAATTACACATGTGTAGTACACATACACATATGTAGTATAACACACGTGCACTACACAAAAAAAAAAAAAAATTTTTTTTTTTTGAATTTTTTTTTTATATAGAAAAACCTGTGAAAATTGGTTTGCAAAAAAAAAAAATTTGGTATGTTTTTTTGGCTTTTTTAATTAGTTTTCGAGTTTTCACAATAACTAGTGGTTTTTATTTGAACCTTCCCCTATATATATATATAAGTTTCTTGAGATTTCTGATGATTATCATCAGAATTTCTAGTAAACAAACAAAAACAGTTTTCGAATGTAAATAAGGAAATAAACAAGTAAATAGATAAATAGGCATGTATAAATTGTATATATTTACAATATATACTAGTATTATTGTTTGCACTTATTTCTTATATTATTATTATTGTTATTATGTTTTCTTTTCTGTATAATGCCTTCATTTTTACTTGCAGGCTAATGTCCACGACCCCTGTACCCGCTAATGCTGAGCTCGCCAATGAACTAGAAAATAACCTAAGGAGATGTAGGCGTCTTCGCGAAAGATCACTTGTTGTTGCACAAAGGATTGCGGCCGCAATCGACGAACTAGTGGTACTTTCTGACAGCGAGAGTTCAGAGGATGAAAGAGGAAGCATTATGACAGAAGACGACCAACCTTTGAATGAGACCGGCCGTCCAGGAGGAGAGGGCTTGCTACCCAGCATCGCCCGACCTGCGATAGCAGCACCGAGTTTTGAAATTAAATCTAGTATAATTAATATGTTGCAAAATTCTGTGCAGTTTGATGGGAAGGATCACGAAGATCCAGGTCGGCAAATCGCCTCATTTCTCGAGGTGTGCTCGACTTTCAAAATTAGAGACGTTTCTGAAGACACAATTCCTTTGCGACTCTTTCCATTTTCTTTGCGAGACAAAGACCTTTAGTCCTTAATTATCTAAAATTACAGCTATAGTCCTCAACTTTTGCAATTTCATTCCCGGATAGTCCCTGGCGCGGATGGGGGTTAGTTTTTGGTGTTAAGTGGATGTGAAATTACTAAAATGCCTTGTTATTAAAAAATAACTTAAATGAAGTAGACCCCACATATATATATATATATATATATATATATATATATTTAAAATTTAAAACATGAAGTAGACCCCACGTATATAGGGAACCTACACGAGACTTCTACCATACACTATACGATATGATACAATACGATACGATACTATAGGATATCATAGAACACCCGTATAGGCCTATAGGTGTAGTATAGGTCCCGTATAGGCCTATAGGCATATACAAGACCTATAGGGAACCTATACGAGACTTGTACTATACACTATACTATACGATACGATACGATACGATACAATACGATACGATACTATGGGATACCATAGAACACCCGTATAGGCCTATAGGTCTCGTATAGGCCTATAGGTGTAGTATAGGTCTCGTATAGTCCTATAGGCATATACAAGACCTATATGAGACTTATACGAGGTTTATACGGGACTTATACTATACGATATAATACTTAAAAATGTTATTTTAAAGTTCTTATTATAGAACTTTGATAAAACGATAAATAATGAATAAAATTGTTTTCTAAAAAAAATACATCCTTTATATACGCTGCGTATAGGCGTATACGCGGCATATATAAAGGGTCAAAAAGATAATTTTACCACAGGTTTGGGGTTAAAAAAACTACCATTTATATACGCTGCGTATAGATCTATACGGTATATAAATTGTCAAAAAAACACTTATTTTTCAATTTTAAACATGTATATACATATATGTATAATTGACAATATACATATATGTATAGTTAAAAGATTAACAATATACACATGTGTATAAATCCCAAAATTTTTTTTAAATAAAAAATAAAAAATTAAATCCTTAAAGAAAAAGCTGCGATTTTTTCAAAAAAAAAAAAATTTTCATTTTTTTACCTTTTTTTTTTTTGCATTTTTTTGCTTAGGGAAAATGTGTGGTCCAGAATACTTCTCAAGTTTCTCAAATAGCATACTACTTCTCACATGATCCTTATCCTATATATATATATATATATGTATATATAGCCGAACCGACCAAATCATGCACAACACAATGAAATGGATTACCCGATTACTTCACTTTTGATGTATATCTATCACAATAATGCTACAATAAATATTATATGAGTAAGAAAACTACAAAAAATAAGTATAGTAATGCTTCCGCAATATCGCACGGGCATTCTGCTAGTAATTTTTTAATATGTTTTGAAAATGAATGTGAATGGAAAAGAGAGAAAATATAATGATAAAAGTATTAAAAAGTATTAATTAATTGAAAAGAATAGAAAAAATACTGTAATTTTTAGTGATAAGGTAAAAATGAGAGACTAAATGTGAATACTTTAATACATGGCTAGTAAACCAATATTACATGAATATTTAAAGAAAAACCTCACACTAGATATACCCTAAGGACCAGTTTAAAAAAAAACCACACACTAAGGACCAGTCATGCAATTAACAATTAAAATATATATCAAATCACCTAACAAAAGTTTGATATGGATACCCTAATTTCCTTACGCCGTTTCTCCCGATGTTTCAGATCCTCATATCCAACGATGGATAATTCAGCATCATCTGTTTCTTCGGTCCGTTCTTGTGAGTCGGATCACACCAGATAATGACGTTTTTCTGAGCTTTAAAAGGGAAATCTCCTTAATATCTCCATGTTTCTCAGAGATATCGAGATGTTGTTGGTATGTATTCTCTGTTATAATCATTCCGAAATTGGCATGATATTTAATCAGTTGATTGCTGCTCGCAAATCTTATATTTGATAAGAAATCTGAATTCGTGCTATAGCTGGCGTTTCATGATTCATTTATCATTTTATTGTGATTTGATCCAAAAAGAGTACCTTATACACTTCTAATTCAGATCTGAAGAAGAAAAGAGGGTATTTTTGTACCTTAAATTACAGATCTGGATGTTGGTCTCTTTTCTCTGTGTCTTTTTATAGCAATTTTTTTTTCTTGTTGGTAAATAAACATAATAAATAAATAAATATTGCAATTTTACTTATTTGTGTTTTATGAAAATACATGGCGTATCAAAGAGCAAGAACTGGAATTGAAACCAACAATGATAACATTTTATTGTGTTTCATATCATGAACAATCTATCGAATTTTGACAGGTTATCTAACTATAGCTTGCGTATCTATTTAACTGTGTTGCAATTTAATTGCACTTTATAAGTAAATTATATTACACACTTTAATTTTTAGGGCTATGTTTATATTTGCTAGAAGAATATTGCATTTTAGGTATGTATAACGTTTTTATTTGGTTTGTTATGGCTGGAGTAGTTAAGTTTTTAAAACATTTCAATGCTATGTTTTGAATGTGATTGTTATTCTTATATTTCAGGTTGGAAATCAACATTTTCTAGTGTTTCTGAGCGTATGAGTAAGATCAAGAAGATCTTACTAATGAATAAGGCACTTATTGTTCTTGATGACGTCAATGAACATGACAAGTTAGACGCTTTATTTGGAATAAAAGCGTTAATATCCAAAACAAGATCATAATAACACGTATATATACGTTATTAGGGTCTATTTATTTGGATTTTACAAGCTTGAATTGTTAAATGATCATGAATCATTAGAGCTATTAAGTTGCTATGTTTTTAGTTGAGTCTATTTAAAAATGTGAACGAAATCCATTAGCTCTTAAAGTAATGGATTCTTCTCTATTTGTTAGTAGCAAAAACGGATGAATTCTACGAAACATAATAGAAAATTGGAGGGGTACGATGAATCAATTGAATTCCTTGAAAGGAGATATTGATTGTAAAGTTTTAGGTACAATATAAAAAGTGTTCGACTATTTGTCAACATGATGGTCATAGAGAGTTGTTTTTGCATATTGTCTATTTCCTTGTAGGTTTTACATGTTGGTAGATGCCTTCTTACTATCTCACCAACTAAGAAGGTGATGATGTATCAACGGTTTCAAGAGGTTTTAATGTGCAAGATCATATCAGCTTTAACGTTTTTCTAAGCTTTAGAGGTGGAAACACTTGTACTTCTTTTACAAATCATGGTATTAGTCGAAGCAAGATATGAGTCTTTCCTTACTGCAAAGTTCTAAAGTCATTGTAAAAATGTTATTTCTTTGAGCTTTTAGAAAAACATAGTTTGTATTCTTTATCTTGCATGATAATTAGAAAAACATAGTTTGATATCAGTAACAAATTTCTTCTTTGGGATAATTAGGTTCTATTGTCCGTTTAATATACCACACATATATTTAATTTGAGTTATAGACATAGGGTCGTGATTGAAGTGAACAAAAAAACAATAGTTTCTTTTAACATGTCTTTTAAAGTCGAATCTTGGTTGATTTCGCGTATACATTGCATTTTGTTTTAACTGAACTGGTATGTTAACTGTAACACGCCTTAACTGAATAGAACATACGGAAAATCATCTGGGACCGTACTAACGCAAGAGACTATTTTATTTTTACACAATTGAACAAGTACTTGCATCGGCGAATCTAATGGGGTCGAGAGGCTGTTGACTCTTCGACGGATCAAAATTTTCATAATATGATCTCTAGCGTAGTTATTTTTTAGAGTTTTGAGTCTCAAGTAATCATGACTAAAGTCTTTTAGGAAAAAGACGATAATAACATTATTGGAATTTCTAGCAACGACAAGTGATGGATGATTGTGGACAACTGAAGTGGGCGACTGCATGTGGCTTGAACAATGATAACTTGAAATCATTAGTCGTTAAACCCTACACTCACGACCAAAAACATCTAATTATCAAACATTGTTTATGTTCGTATCAAACCACCGAAGACCACATTTAATGTAAAAAATTAGGCGTGACAAGTGAAGTGGATGAAAATGATATGATTTGGAAACCACGAGGATGGAAATGATAGAAAATAACTTTTTGGATGAAGTGACAAAAGTCATGAAATTACATGGACCAAAATTGCAGTTTACTCATTATTTATTCTTTTATTTATTAGCGATTGAGGTGAATTCATCAATTTGGAGTAAAGGCCTCTTAACATGTAATTGATTATTTAACCGGTAAATAGTTATAAGGATTTCAGTTTCGAGAGTGAACTTTAGAGCATTCATAGCAGGTTCTGTAGATATCTGTAAGTGAGTTCTGCATATTTTAGGAAGTAGTTGTGAGTAGAGGAGAGAAAAAATTTCACTGTTCATCTGTATATTTGGGAAGAAACTGTTCACCGGCATTTACTTTTTAATATTTTTTGAAAGTGTTTGTGAGGAGAGATAGAAAATGTTGTAGGTTTGAGATTCGGACCGAAACCCGTGATTAGTGTGTGATGATGTTCAAAGACAGAAGATTAGAGACGGATAAACAACTTTCTTGTATAAATTTGGTAGCATACAAACCGGCCCGATTACAAGCTATCCAAACTATACCAAAGGAGCATACATCCGGGGAGAGACCAAGTAGTGATCTCTCCCCCAAGTCTAAAACCTTCAAAAGTTGCAAATGAACCAAGGGTGGTATTTATAGTCACACCACCTTCACTTGCAAACACACATGGTCAAACGAATAACCCTTTCGTTTGACCACTTCAAACGAGCCAGTTTATACACGTTCGTTTGACCGTTTCACTAACTATTACATAATCAACATAACAAGTAATCTAATCTATTCGAACAGCATCGGACACAAAAATTGCACCAACAAATTCCCCCTTGACCGATGATCCAGGTAAGCAGTATCTTGGCTTGAGTCTTCATAGCAATACCAAACCCTTGAAGCTTCTCGTATAATATTTCCCCCTCAAAGTACGCGTATCCGTGTTGGGTGTTGTGCAATGTCCTCGCAAGGCTAAATTGACCGATCTTTCGCTGATATTCTAATACTCCAACCGGCATTTGATAAGGATTCCATTCTTTAAAAAACTGCATCAAGTCTTGATCTTGTCATAAGAACTCTATTTCATTCAAGCATACTACATTGGTAGAGTTTTCTTGTGAAGTGTCTTATGTAAACCATCTTTGTGGAATCGACCAAGTAATGCACTTTGATCATCAGCATCAACACTCAGGAAGTCAGCTAGACCGAGTATATCATTTGCAAGCTCAACCAACACGCTTAGTTGAACTGCATCCAGATCTCATTGTCTCGCCTTTGTGAAATTGACCACGTAATGCACTACGGATCTTCAGCATCAGTACTCAGGATGTCAGCTTGACCCAGTACATCGTTTGCAAACTCAACGAATTGAGTTACACCCAGATCCCTGTAAAATCCCAAAGAGACATCAAACCCAAAACCGAATCCTGCAAATTCCCCCTCAACTACAACTTCTGATAGAGTTGGAATCCACACTTGTCAGCCTTGAACTATCAGCTCTCATAAAGATTCCCCAGGTCTTCAGTGAACCGCGTTTTGAAACTACTGTTGACTTTAGGTACCTGTATGTTTCCGTGCAAAACCCTTCACGCTGGCTGGAGAATTAATTAAAATCCTCAAATATGTGTCTGTGCAAAACATTCCACGCAGAACCTTTGGTATGACCAGAAAATCACAAACTCTACCTCCTGTGATTGCGTTTAGAATTTTACCGAAGAAATTCAAAAACATATGAAAATTTTTATCCCCCCATTTCTTTGGTGAAATCTCTAAACCTTAACAAATTCCCTCCTCTGAGCGGAACTGTCATCAACTACGATGAACAGATTCTCTCCACTGAGCAGAATCTTTCAAATGCTCTCGGTTTTCCGAAAAATCACGAAAGCGACTTTCTTCTTTGCATATTCTAGTTGATAAGGAAAGTCCCCTAGCCCCGTAGGATCCGAATTGTATCCCCCCGAAGTTCTGCTAACACCTAATCCGAAAGCTTCCATCATAGGCATAACTCTTCGACTTTGTGAACTCGTTAGGATCGGTCTTGGCTCTCTAGGTTCCTTCAATCGTTACCAAATGCGAGAATATGATAATAAACAAAATTCTTTCGGGCATTTATGAACACCGATAACAAAGCAAATTTTCACGTGCTGAAGAAACACTAGATAAATGGTCGGAACCGAGATATCTAGGGGGTGTGAATCCGCATAAAAAGGTTAGTTTCCACTCGATTGATTCAGGTCTAGCTGATCTACTTCTCCGATAATTCTGCAAAAAAGAGCACCGTTAGCCTCGCCAAGGGGAGAAAAGGGTTCTCTCCTTGACCCGGCTCCGGTGTGAGAATAAGTATTGGTTATGAAGAAGAAGATGTAGTTGAGAAGTGTGAGTAACTTGAATTCATACCTGGGTTGCATCTCATATTTATAGCCGGGAGTCGTTTAGGCGGGAAAACCCGTTGGTGAAAAGTTGACGGAAGATGCTAACCCCGTAAACGGTTACATTTCCTTCCGTTTAAGTTCTTTTGATCCGACGTGAGAGCACACGGATCGTGGTTTAGATCAAAGGCTGGGGATTTGCCACGTGTAATGTGATCAAGTGGGGATTACTCTTCAATTGCATGCCTTCGTTGTGATCTCAGGGGTGCCTGTGGTAATGACACGTGTCCAGATGGTTATAACCGTCTGGGTGGTGCACGATTATATTTCTTCTAGAAGATTACTGCTGTAATCTAGTGTGGTACTTTATCGTGTGGAGACCACTGAATAAATAAATCCCAAGTCTGGGTAAGGTAATATCCAAGTCTGGATACCAAGCGGAAGTGTCTAACTCAGGATTTTTATCCTTTGTTTTATGTGGGAAAGGCGCAAGGTTTTATGGTTCCCTTTGGGCGCGCCAGTGTTGTCTGCTGACTATTCTTTAAGCCTTTATTTAAGAAACCAGTGCGCGGTCGCGCAAGGTATAAGGCTGAAAAGGTAAGGTTGTGGTATGGTCCCAAGGGCCTATTATGAGGTTTTTGGGACCTTACCCCTTCAAGTCCCCCCAGTCTAGTGTTGTACTTATGAAAATAAGTGGAGCACTGGACTTATAAGAGGGAATTGCTTTTGGGCGCGAAAAATAAGGAATCTTCTTTGAGAAGATTTAATTTTGTTGAAAAAGGGGGAAAAATGTGACTTTGTAATCATGCTTTGACGTGTAATGACGTCAGTTGGCAGTAAGAGTGGGTATTTTTTCTCCTTTGTCTTGAGATTTGTAGTGGCGCTTGTCAGACTTTATTAATGGAGACATGACCTTGTCCCTGTAGCGCCGTTCAGATGGAACGTTTTACCTGACAGTTTAATCATGACGATCCAGTTTCCCTTTCTCCGGGGTCTTATTCCCTTTATATATTTGTAGGATGTTTATTTCATTCCCTTATTTGGAGATTATGAAGATGAAGGGTTCGTCTCGTACTCGTCGCCTTCATGATATCTTGAGGTTCTATGATGCCGCCGAAAGCCTCTTGCTGCTTGCTAACTCACCGTCACCGACTCTCACCGGAACCAGTAAGGTGACGTCTGCTGTTGGGCCCTTTAATGCTGAGCTTTGTTTACCGGAGACTGGTGAAGAAACCATTGTGCTGTCGGCTGAAGCTTTGATGGCTCGATTCCCAACTCTCCGTCCTGGTAAGTGTGAGTTGGTGTACCGTCGTCGCCGGAAGCGTCGGATCGGTCTTGCTCCGGTTGTCGAGGAAGATGTTTTTGTTGAATAGGGTAGGTTTCACTGTCGTGATGTGAATGGTTATCGGTTGAACGTCTTGCTACTAGTTGAAACAAGATTTCCTTTTGTTTTTGTGAATATTCCAGTCTTTGGAACTAAACTTTTGAAGATCATTGCCATGATCTTGTTATGAAGTGTTTTGTTACACTTAATGATATGTACACTTATTATGTGCTGTATGATTTTACTTCTTGCATGTTTTGATTACAATATGTTGCATGTGCTTTAATTGTTTTGATCAGGTAGAGCGAATTAGAGATGGCATTGTGCTCATGTGTGAACGTTTGTCAAAATCTGCGCTTTTGTTGCGCTTTTCTCAAACTGTTCATGAGTTGTACAATATTTGCCATTCCGTTTTCGCGTAAACCAAAAGGATTTCATGCAATTTGTAACAAACAGTAACAAGTATAGAAATAACATTTGTATTGATAAAGCGCGAGGCTTGTAATACAAGTGTAAATAGGAAATACATTGCCTGTGAATGATTTGACCTACATGTAACACCTGCGTAGCTGCTGCGCGTTCCAGGTGCGTGGAACTAGAGTTCCGTCAATTCTTTTTAGGGTATACGCCCCCTTTCCTAGGACCTCGTTAATGACGTATGGTCCTTCCCATCTTGGCGCTAATTTGCCTGGTTTTTCAGCGTTCGATGCTTCATTGTCGCGCAAGACGAAATCACCCGGAACAAATGTGCATACGCGGACGCGCGCATTGTAGTATTTTTCGAGTTTGGATTTGTACCTGGCCTCTTTGATGGCGGCATTCTCGCGCCGTTCTTCGAGGAGGTCTAGATCCAATCTTCGCTCTTGCTCATTGTTCTGTTTTTCCATGGCTATCATGCGCGGTGATGGTAGGCCGATCTCGGCTGGGATGACGGCTTCAGAACCATAGACTAGACTGAACGGAGTCTCGCCTGTGCTAGTCTTTGGCATTGTTCGATGCGCCCACAGGATGCTGGGGAGTTCGTCGACCCACCCTCTGCGTGCTGTCCCAAGTCGCGCTTTTATGCCGTCGACGATCTGTTTGTTTATACTTTCTACCTGACCGTTCGATTGTGGATGCGCGACGGAGGCAAAGTTATGTTCGATCTTCATTTCTTTGAACCATTTTTGAAGATCTTCTGAGGCGAAGTTTGTGCCATTGTCAGAGATAATGCGCTATGGTAATCCAAACCTGCAAATGATATGTTCCCATATAAATTTGCGGATTACCATCGCTGTGGTTGAGGCCAAGGCTTTAGCTTCCACCCATTTGGTGAAGTAATCGACCGCCACAATGATGAATTTTACTGCGCCTGGCGCGTCAAGAAATGGGCCGACAAGATCGATGCCCCATTGTTGGAATGGCCAGGCAGATGTGACAGGTATTAGCGGATTTTTTGGTCGGAGCGTCTTTGGTGCGTGGCGTTGACAGGCTGCGCACCTTCTTAATAAATCAACTGCGTCCATATGCATCCCCGGCCAGTAGTATCCGGTGTTCATTATCTTTGCCACGACCATGCGCGGTCCCGCGTGTATTCCGCATAAACCCTCGTGGATTTCTCTGACCAGGTATTGGGCGTCTGTTTTATCAACACAGCGTAATAATGGTCCCATAAATGACTTCCGGTAAAGGACGCCATCCGCCATTTCGTAATTTATCGCTTTGTGTTGGAGTTTTCGGGCTTCTGCTTTTCCCTCCGGGAGTTTTCCGTGTTGTAGGTATAATATGATCGGAGACATCCAGGATGGATTACCGACTTCTATAACGTTCACTTGCTTGAGATGAATCGAAGGGTTAGTGATGTGCGGTTAAGTGTCGTATGTATTAGGTGTATATTTTAAGCCCTTTTTAACACTTATTTTAGCCAAGTTTTAAATTTATAAAACACGATATTTCACTAACACTAAACACACATATGGGCAAGTGCACCCATCGTTGAGTGTAGTATAGCGTTGGTAAGATACCGAGGTCGTCCAAGGACACAAGAGCTTTTAGTACCGGTTTATCCTCAACGTCTAACCAAAATAAAAGTTTAGAAAATGTTTTAAACTAAGAAAAATAAAACTAACTAAAATGCTGAAAATAAAATAAAAATAAAAACAGATAGACAAGATGAATCACTTGGTTCCGACTCGTATCTAGTATAACCTTTGATTATTTCCGCACTTTTGCACATAATTAAGAGATTATCTTAGTTATTGTAGTAGGCCCCTCTTTTGAAGGCGACGTTACCCTCACCCCAGTAGTTTGAGTCAGCAGGGATACAATCCTAAAAGGGTGGATTATTGGAAGATAATGAATTAAGTTATTAATGCAGTATTGTGGTAGGCCCCGCTTTTGGCGGTGACGTTACCCTCGGCTAAGTAGTCTGAGTCAGCAGGGATACAGTCCTAAATAGCCGGGTTATAGTATTAATAGTAGTTAACTTATGAGGGGGTCAAAGAGTTTGGACCCCCGCCATCCAATACCGTGAAGTATTGAAGGAGGTCCTACTAAATTTGACCCAGGTCCATTGCAGGACCTCTAAACGCTGAACAATGGCAAGACCTTTACCAAACCGTTCCCTTAACCCCCTACCAGGTAGCCAACATATCTCCATATAGACCGTGGAGATATGAATGGTGAAAATCCTTTATTTTATATAGACAGTAAAATAATGCCAAGACACCACGGACAAACGATAAGGAAAGATCACCTTCAACATAAGTAACTAGTTATTAAAGTCATTAATACAAAACCAAATAAAAAGTGCAAAAGATTAGAAATAAAAAGTATTATACTAGACACTTTGTCTTCACCAAGTGATGTAAGAGACTTAGGCAAACATGGCCTTGATTGTCAAGAGCTCTTACGATCAATCTTGGATCCCGAGACGACTCACACACTCTATGATGGACAATGGATGATGGTGGTGGATGATGGTGTTGTGATGGTGGTGGGTGGTGGATGAAGTGTGAGAGAGGTGGTGTGCCAAGGGATGAGATGAAATGAATCAAAGCACTCCTATTTATAGGCTGAACAGAGAGCTGGACACGGCCCCGTGTCCGCTGGGCACAGCCCCGTGTCCGTCTGACACTCTCTCTCCTCATTAATTGTAATTCGCAATTACAATAAATGCGCCTGCTGTACTTTCGACACGCCCCCGTGTCCGCTGAGCACGACCCCGTGATGGGCAATAGAAGCTTCTATAGGTTTGTCTTTTCTGCTGCTTCTTGGGCACGGCCCCGTGCTGGCTGAGCACGGGGCGTGTTCAGTCTTCTGTTTTCGTTATTTTGCTTTGGAAGGTGCCGTTGAGGGTTCGGGCAGTCCACTAATATTCCTTTTCTTGTATTTATGTTGGATTTAGCTGTCTTTTTGCTTCTTTTGCGTTTTTGAGCTCATTTAATCCTGAAAATACAAAAGGAAGACAAAAACACTCTTTTTCCAATATTAGTACTAAAAAAGGGTTAGTTTTATGCCTTATTTGATGTAATTTATATGTTGCATTTTACACACATGAAATACCCCCACACTTGAACTTTTGCTTGTCCTCAAGCAAAACTCTTTAATATGTGGCTTACACTCCCAAATGGAATAGGTAGAAGAGAAGGTTTTGGGCTTGTCGTAGAGTGTCGGGATTTCCAAGATCTTTTTGGGTTTTATTTTTATTTATTTACACTCCTATTCGAAATGATTTATTTAGAACTTTTCATAAAAGAAATTACTTATTTGGGCATAACATGCCTTTTTAAAATTCTATTTATATACAAGTTCACATACCTCGCGGGGAAATCACTCACACTCGGCCGAAGGTGTATTTTTAGTGAATCACTCGAGAGCGGCATGGAACTTATTCCTACCATAGGCTTGCCAAGAAATCAATCCTCCTCCTTTTTAACTTTTATACCTTTGTAGATATCAAGAGGACTTTGTGGGTTAAGGGTTAGGCTAGGGTTAAAGGTAGGTGGTTGGGTTAGTGGTTAGTAGAAAAAAGGCTAAAAGCGTAACAAGTGTTGGTTTTCGTATTTTTACAACTTTTTATTTTGATGAAGCTTTTATTCAAACTAAGTTATTTTTGATTAACTTGTTTGTTTATTTTCTTTTTGCTTCATCATTATCACAATTTTTTTTTTTTTTTTTCACGAAGAACCGAACTTGTTACTAAAATAAAGGGTTAAAAATGAAAAAGGTTTTGGTGGATGAAAGGGTTTTTGTTTGGGTGATGAAACGAAAAGGTTTAGGCTCAAAGGGGCTAACTAGGGGGATTTTTGGGTAGGTGGTAAAGGAAAAAGAAAAATAATGGTGTAGAAATGAAAAGGGTTAGTCCTAATGCCTCCATCATTTACTTACTCGGGTTTAAGTTGATAAGGACCGGGAATGTATTGTCATGGCAAGTTCTAGAGTCGTAAGAACCAAGCGGCTATTCACACAAGAAACGAAAAATGAGCATTTAGTCAAATGATATGTAATTTTGTGCTCAATAAAGGCTCAAAACTCACTTTTGTGGGAATGGGTTTTTATGTGATCAAGTATATAATCAAATTTTAAATAAGTTTGCTATGCCTTTTCATAATTTTCTTATGTTGGTTCTTTTTATCACTACGCTATCGGTTGTAAATTTGTAAAAATATAACCTTTTTGAGAACTTGAATTTTCCGAGTTAAACCTAGACAAGTAAAAAAAATGAAATTTTTGAAAAAATTTGGGGTGATTAGCGGTTCCAATAGAGTTTTGTGTAAGGCTTGTATTTAGGACTTGTAAAATTCAAGGTTTTAGCATCCCCCCCACACTTAAATTACACATTGTCCTCAATGTGTCCCAAAAATAAATTTTTAGGTTGATTAGATGTGTAAAATAGTGTTTAAAAAGCAAAAATTTGTGTTACTGGGCACCGAACACGGCCCCGTGTTATCCGGGCACGGCCCCGTGTTCAAGTGCCAGTAACAAAATTAAAATAAAATAAACAGAAGTCTGGACACGGGGGCGTGTTGGGTGAACACGGCCCGTGTCCAGGTACCTGAACTGGGCGTTTTCTGCAGGTGGTTCGGCACGGGGCCGTGTTGGTTGAGCACGGCCCGTGTTGAACCTTCTGTAATGGAGAGAATTGCCGGGTTGCCTCGTTCTTGTGCATGGGATCATTGTTCTCGTTCCCCTTTTCATCCTTTACCACTATGAGTGTGTTTTATTCATTACAAACCATCCAAACCTTAAAACCATCATTTCATTTCATCATAGAGAGAACTTACATAATCCTAAATTAAAATAAAACTAAAACTTATCTAGATAGGTCAGCGGGTACACGAGGTTATCATAAGGAGTCCTATTATTTTAAGAAAATTTCGAGAATGGTTTCCCGATATAGTAGGACTTTTAGCCGAACGAATTCTTCCCTAACCGTTGTTTAAAGCCATTCTTCGATCTCCCTAGGAAGGAAGAATGCGGCTTCATTTTCCTCCACTGCTGGTGGTTGAGGGGGAGCATTCACCAGAACTCCTTGCACCACTCTTCGCGGAAGCTCTTGGTGCATGGCGTACCATTCAGCTGGAATGACAACTTCGGGCACCATGTTCCACGCCCTTTGGGTTATTATAGGTACCAAAGGCGGGGAGGCGAGAAGGTTCAACCTCTGGTGCAAGAGGTTTACTTCATGGAGACAGCCCTCCAGCCCCACAGTAAGATGGTTGATACGGTCGACCAATGCTTCTTCCACTCCCGTCATTTCATCAATAGCCTCCCTTAGAGCGTAAACGTAGTTTACAAGAGAGTCTTCTACTGTTGAAGATCTCCTCCCTTGTCGGTTATTCCTTGAAGATGATCCGCTTGTTCTGCTTGCCATTTTCTGCGAAGAAAACCGAAGAAAGCTAAATTTTTACAAAACAGAGCCCCTGGACACGGCCCCGTGCTCGTTGAGCACGGCCCCGTGTCCATTTGTCTGCAGGATTTTTGGCTAAAGACTCTTGGAGTTTTAAATTATTTTTATGATTTCTAGCTGGGTTTTAAGCTCAGATAATTTAAAACAAAGTTATACAACTAACTTTAAGCCAGAATCTTTAGCAAACAATCTTGCAAACTTCACATAGAGGGTTGGAATCAAGGGATTTCCAAGCTTCCATGGAGGACATTTTGAAAAAAATTTTAAAAGAGGAGGAAATGAATAAAAGTGGAAAGGACAAGTGGGTCCCTTGGAACCTTCTTTTAACACTTACCTAGGATGGTATGAGTGAAAATCCCAGGGATCTCTGTCAATTGAGGTGGTCAAAATGAGCAGGAATCAGGCTGCATTTAAAGAAAACGACAGTGCCCTGGGCACGGCCCCGTGTTGACTGGACACGGCCCCGTGTTCAGAGGAAATCCTGACACCTTTTGTCCGTATTCTGACCAAATCAGCAGAGAATCTTTTTTAGTGAGCACGGGGGCGTGTTGACCTGGACACGGCCCCGTGTCTGGAGGCTGCTTTATGGAGTTTTTGCTACTTCAAGGATCTCATCGATCTCGGGTGGTTCCTTACTGGTTGGAACAACCCCAAAGTGCCTAATATACCTTAATTGTCCTAGACTAAGGCGAGAACGCAAGAGGTTGTCGGTGAGGGTAATTCCTATTTTCATTCTAGGTGGACAAGTCCAACCCTTTCCCGGGCTCTTGTTAAAGAAGGTATATGCCGAATCGCTCAGGTCTATGTATGCACCGAACGAAGTCGATGGAGAGTCCTTCACGGCACAATCGACACAGGGACGACTATCGTCCAAGTCTTTGCTAGGTACAAAGGTACTTTCGGGAGTAACGAGGTTGTCGGAATGCGGTTCCAACATTTCTTCATGGGTATCGTCTTGGGGTGGATCAATAAAATCCTTCCCAAGCTCTTCTAACCATTTCAGAACTAGCTCTTCTAGTTGAAATAACTCGCTAAGGAGCATTTCCCCTAGAATATCTGGCTGGGCGCATTCGAGGGAGAAATAGTGCTTATTTTTACTTTCGCCCCTCTTAAGGTTGTGAGAAGATGGTGGGTCCATGTAGTGGGGCCTATAATTTAGGAAGTAGCATTTTACCTCTTCATGTTCGCCACCACATAATTGACACCACGTACCATAAGAGTGCCGAAAGTAAAAATAATTACTATCACTCATGTTTATGTCAGAAATTACCAACCGTCGGGATCTAATGGTTCTGTTTTCAGTAACTGAAACTTGGGCACGGGGGCGTGTTGAGTGGGCACGGCCCCGTGTTCAGCTTACTGTCTGATGTAAACAGGATTGCCAGTTCCAATGATTGAGCACGGGGGCGTGTTCAGCGGGCACGGCCCGTGCTGAGCTCTGCAGAAGCTGAAAAACTAAGAAAATCCTAAAAAAAATTAAAAAGAAAAATAAAAGATGATTAGGCCGTTGATTCCTAACTTTCTTAAAATCCTTGTGTCCCCGGCGACGGCGCCAAAAACTTGATGTGCGGTTAAGTGTCGTATGTATTAGGTGTATATTTTAAGCCCTTTTTTTAACACTTATTTTAGCCAAGTTTTAAATTTATAAAACACGATATTTCACTAACACTAAACACACATATGGGCAAGTGCACCCATCGTTGAGTGTAGTATAGCGTTGGTAAGATACCGAGGTCGTCCAAGGACACAAGAGCTTTTAGTACCGGTTTATCCTCAACGTCTAACCAAAATAAAAGTTTAGAAAATATTTTAAACTAAGAAAAATAAAACTAACTAAAATGCTGAAAATAAAATAAAAATAAAAACAGATAGACAAGATGAATCACTTGGTTCCGACTCGTATCTAGTATAACCTTTGATTATTTCCGCACTTTTGCACATAATTAAGAGATTATCTTAGTTATTGTAGTAGGCCCCTCTTTTGAAGGCGACGTTACCCTCACCCCAGTAGTTTGAGTCAGCAGGGATACAATCCTAAAAGGGTGGATTATTGGAAGATAATGAATTAAGTTATTAATGCAGTATTGTGGTAGGCCCCGCTTTTGGCGGTGACGTTACCCTCGGCTAAGTAGTCTGAGTCAGCAGGGATACAGTCCTAAATAGCCGGGTTATAGTATTAATAGTAGTTAACTTATGAGGGGGTCAAAGAGTTTGGACCCCCGCCATCCAATACCGTGAAGTATTGAAGGAGGTCCTACTAAATTTGACCCAGGTCCATTGCAGGACCTCTAAACGCTGAACAATGGCAAGACCCTTACCAAACCGTTCCCTTAACCCCCTACCAGGTAGCCAACATATCTCCATATAGACCGTGGAGATATGAATGGTGAAAATCCTTTATTTTATATAGACAGTAAAATAATGCCAAGACACCACGGACAAACGATAAGGAAAGATCACCTTCAACATAAGTAACTAGTTATTAAAGTCATTAATACAAAACCAAATAAAAAGTGCAAAAGATTAGAAATAAAAAGTATTATACTAGACACTTTGTCTTCACCAAGTGATGTAAGAGACTTATGCAAACATGGCCTTGATTGTCAAGAGCTTTTACGATCAATCTTGGATCCTGAGACGACTCACACACTCTATGATGGACAATGGATGATGGTGGTGGATGATGGTGTTGTGATGGTGGTGGGTGGTGGATGAAGTGTGAGAGAGGTGGTGTGCCAAGGGATGAGATGAAATGAATCCAAGCACTCCTATTTATAGGCTGAACAGAGAGCTGGACACGGCCCTGTGTCCGCTGGGCACGGCCCCGTGTCCGTCTGACACTCTCTCTCCTCATTAATTGTAATTCGCAATTACAATAAATGCGCCTGCTGTACTTTCGACACGCCCCCGTGTCCGCTGAGCACGGCCCCGTGATGGGCAATAGAAGCTTCTATAGGTTTGTCTTTTCTGCTGCTTCTTGGGCACGGCCCCGTGCTGGCTGAGCACGGGGCGTGTTCAGTCTTCTGTTTTCGTTATTTTGCTTTGGAAGGTGCCGTTGAGGGTTCGGGCAGTCCACTAATATTCCTTTTCTTGTATTTATGTTGGATTTAGCTGTCTTTTTGCTTCTTTTGCGTTTTTGAGCTCATTTAATCCTGAAAATACAAAAGGAAGACAAAAACACTCTTTTTCCAATATTAGTACTAAAAAAGGGTTAGTTTTATGCCTTATTTGATGTAATTTATATGTTGCATTTTACACACATCAGTTAGACAATACCTCTATGCGCACCTCTTTTGCCATGTGCTTGAAGCTGGTAGCGGCCAATTTGCTAAGCGCGTCTGCATGCTTGTTCTCGCTTCTGTTTATGTGGTTAACTTTGAATGTTTGGAATTGGCTGATCAGTATCCGTGCTTGTTCAAGGTATAATGCCATAGCTTCTCCTCTCACATCGTAGTGACCATTGACTTGCTCGGCCACCAGTTTTGAATCGACGTTAGCTTCAATATTTCTTGCCCCCATTTTTAGTGCTAAACGGAGACCTGCCAAAAATGCTTCATATTCAGATTCGTTGTTTGTGCTTTGGAAATCTAAGCGTATGGCATATGTGAGTTCGTGATTGTCTGGGCTAACTAGTCGGAGACCTGCCCCTGCTCCGTCGTCATTGGAAGCGCCATCTGTGTGTAAGATCCAGACTCTATCGTCGAAAACGGGTATAGGGTTCTGGATTGCTTCGCACTCTTGAACTTTGTCAATGGGAACTTCGGTGGCGAAATCTGCTAGAACTTGCCCTTTGATTGCTGGTCTTGGCCTGTAGAAGACATTGTATCCTCCCAGCTCAATGGCCCATTTAGCCAACCTTCCTGCTACGTCGGGTTTGGATAATATTTGGCCCAAATGATAATTGGTGAGAACTGTTATTACGTGGCCCGAAAAATATCTGCGCAGGCGTCGTGATGCATGTACTAATGCGAGGACTAACTTTTCTATCATCGAATAGCGAGTCTCTGGGCCGGTGAGCATTTTGCTTATATAGTAGATTGGATTCTGAATGTTTTCGCGTTCTACCATCAATACAGCACCAACCGCTACTTCCGCAGCAGATAGATATAAAATCAGTGGTTCTTTTTCTTTTGGCGCGGTCAGCGTTGGTAGCTGGATTAAACATTCTTTCATTTGTTTGAATGCTGCTTCTGCTTCAGATGTCCATTGGAAGTCAGTTTTCTTTGCGCAGTTTCGCAGCGTGCTGATGAATGGATAAGACTTTGCTGCGTGATTAGCCAAGAATCTGTTCAAGGCTGCTAAACGCCCGGCGAGCCTTTGCATTTCTTTAACTGTTGCAGGTGACGGCATTAGCTGGATGGCCTGCACCTTTTCTGGATTAACTTTAAAACCGTCTCTTGTGACTATAAAACCCAAAAATTTTCCTTCTTCCATGCCGAAGGAGCATTTTGTCGGGTTAAGTTTTAAGTTTACGTTGCGCAAAGAGTCGAACGCGCGCTGGATATTGTTGAGCATTGTGTCTTCCTCATGGCTCATGATGACGAGGTCATCCATGTATACTTCGACAGTCTTGCCAATATCCCCGCTAAAGACCGTGTCCATTAAGCGTTGATAAGTTGCGCCTGCGTTGCGCAGACCGAAAGGCATTTTGGTGTAACAGAAGATGCCTTTATCTGTGCGGAACGC
Organism: Helianthus tuberosus; assembly: GCA_030545235.1. Classification (NCBI taxonomy): domain Eukaryota; kingdom Viridiplantae; phylum Streptophyta; class Magnoliopsida; order Asterales; family Asteraceae; genus Helianthus; species Helianthus tuberosus. The sequence goes on along the minus strand of CM060408.1, from coordinate 65,700,392 downwards.
GGTTTTGTCTTCGTCTTTTTCTTTCATCTGGACCTGATGATAACCCTTATAACAGTCGAGAAAACACTTCCATCTGAATGATGCTAGGGAGTCAACTTTCTTGTCTATCTCCGGAAGCGCGTAGCAATCTTTCGGGCATGCTTTGTTCAGGTCTTTGAAGTCGACGCACATTCTCCATCCGCCACTATGTTTTTGTACCATTACTGGATTGGCAACCCATGTATGGTATTTTACTTCGCGCAAGATTCCCGCATTGAGTAGCTCTGTTACTTGCTCGTCCATAGCTTTTGCTTTTTCTTCGCTAAAACTGCGCCTTCCTTGAGCAACAGGTTCAGCTGTTGGCTTGATATTCAAGCAATGTTGCGCTATGTCGCGTGGAACCCCAGTCATGTCTGCTGGGCACCATGCAAATATATCTTTGTTGTTGGTCAACAATTCTTTTAGTTGTATTCGAGTTGCTGATGAAATGGCATGTCCTAGTAGGATAGTTTGCTCTGGATAATCGTTGTTCAAGACCCATTTCTCCGGTTCATTTGATGCCGAAGGTTTGACTACTTTTGCTGGTGGCTCGTCATCTACGTACATGACTTCTTTGCTCGAGTATAGAATTGCAACTCCGGTTTCCGTTGGAAATCCGCATGCAGCATGTGGAATAGAAGTGATCATGCTGAATTCTCTTTGCGACTTTCTTCCGAGCAGGACATCATGGCGTGATGTTGCCGGCATGACCATGAAATTAACTGTAACTGTTCGTGAATGCTCGCCATCCGATAAAGTCACAGGAAAAGCTATTTGCCCCAACGGAAATACGGCTTCATTACAAAATCCGGTGAGGGGAAAATCGACCGGTTCTAGACGTGTTTTGTCTTCTGGGTCCAGCTGTTTGAAACATTGCTCGTATATGATGTCCATCGAGCTTCCCGGATCTATAAACATATAGTCCGTCCGGTAATGTCCGAATATGCCAGTAATAATTACTGGTCGTTCTTCCTGAGGACCCCCAGGAACAACAGGAAACACAACTTGCTGTTCCCTCCAATGTTGATCATAATTTCGCTTATTTGGCCTTCGTGACGGACCTCCTTGAACCATGTTTATTTGTTTAGTTTTCTGATAGCTGCTATTTCTGGATTGTACTTCAATGGTACGACTAGATTGGATGTCCCCCCGACATGGTGTTGGTGGGTCCAATACTGTAGTGTTGATTTCTTCTCCAGATCTGATGTTTGGGAACTCAGATCTGGCGATTTGCATAACGATTGTGTTTAAAGTGGCTTGGCATCTGTTGAACCAATGTTCTGGGGATCTTTCTATGATTAGATCTGAGAAATTCTCCCTATCTGACTGACCGTTGTTTCTGTTTTTCCCATAATTTCATTGATCTGAGTGTTTTGGGTTGTAGAACCTTTGAATTCAGATCGAAGATCTGATAAATGAGATAATGAATTCTCTGCCATATGCAGAACAGAGAAAAATAACTGAATCGAAACGAGATGAAAACTAGAAAAACAGAGGAATCGGTGGGCGCCAATGAAGAAACACTAGATAAATGGTCGGAACCGAGATATCTAGGGGGTGTGAATCCGCATAAAAAGGTTAGTTTCCACTCGATTGATTCAGGTCTAGCTGATCTACTTCTCCGATAATTCTGCAAAAAAGAGCACCGTTAGCCTCGCCAAGGGGAGAAAAGGGTTCTCTCCTTGACCCGACTCCGGTGTGAGAATAAGTATTGGTTATGAAGAAGAAGATGTAGTTGAGAAGTGTGAGTAACTTGAATTCATACCTGGGTTGTATCTCATATTTATAGCCGGGAGTCGTTTAGGCGGGAAAACCCGTTGGTGAAAAGTTGACGGAAGATGCTAACCCCGTAAACGGTTACATTTCCTTCCGTTTAAGTTCTTTTAATCCGACGTGAGAGCACACGGATCGTGGTTTAGATCAAAGGCTGGGGATTTGCCACGTGTAATGTGATCAAGTGGGGATTACTCTTCAATTGCATGCCTTCGTTGTGATCTCAGGGGTGCCTGTGGTAATGACACGTGTCCAGACGGTTATAACCGTCTGGGTGGTGCACGATTATATTTCTTCTAGAAGATTACTGCTGTAATCTAGTGTGGTACTTTATCGTGTGGAGACCACTGAATAAATAAATCCCAAGTCTGGGTAAGGTAATATCCAAGTCTGGATACCAAGCGGAAGTGTCTAACTCAGGATTTTTATCCTTTGTTTTATGTGGGAAAGGCGCAAGGTTTTATGGTTCCCTTTGGGCGCGCCAGTGTTGTCTGCTGACTATTCTTTAAGCCTTTATTTAAGAAACCAGTGCGCGGTCGCGCAAGGTATAAGGCTGAAAAGGTAAGGTTGTGGTATGGTCCCAAGGGCCTATTATGAGGTTTTTGGGACCTTACCCCTTCACGTGCGGAAATAAATTCGGTTTTGTTTCAAGTCGTGGTGTTTTAAAACATCTAGAAACATTGTATTGTCACATTTAGAAATATGGTGTGGTGATACAAGTCATGGTGTTTTAACATATGGACTTATTGTATTCTTATTCAACTTATGGTGTTTAATATGTGGAAGGAGTGTATGATGTTTCATACCCTCCAATAACAATAAGGTTGAAACCTTGTATTGTTATTCAAGTCATGTCATGGTGTTTTAGCATCTGGAATAGCAATACAATTATTCCTGGATGGTGTTATAACACCATGACTTGAATAGCAATACAATCATTCCAAATGTTAAAACACCGTGACTGTATTACGATTCAAGTCGTGTTTTTTTTTTTTTGGAATCTATATGGTGTTTTGTACCTGCAAAATAACCAAAAGGTTGAAACAAATTTTTTGGATAAAACAATATTGGATACTTGATTTCGAATAATAGAAGACACATGAAACGTAAGTTGTATATATGGTTTCCTAAAATTTCTCAAAAAACAGTTTTGCATGATCTAGTTACATAATTGAATTTTTATGAGAAATTACACTACTACCTTTAAACTCTAATTTTAATCAATGATACATGTCATCATCAGATTCTTTGTTACACTTCTTAGGTAAAGGGTCATTTGTATAGGAACCTTAATCTTAAACTTAACCTATACACGCATACACACACACACACACACACACTCGTAAATACTATTCGTGATTCGAGGCGGAAATTTGATCAGTATTGGCTCCTTTTGTTACACTACTACTACTACTGGTACTCACTATAGCAACCAAAATAGGATCGAAAATGATATTGCTACGTGTTTTACATTGATTAAAAGCTATAAGAATGAATAGCGGTACCAATTTTGATAATACCAATATCAGTATTTGGTTTCGTTTGTCACAGTTCCTATATGGTACCGGCTCTCGTTATAGCTTATAATACAATAAAAAAACAATATTTTGAATGCAACTTGTTTTCAGCAAAACTTACAGTAGGAATTAAACATGCTCACAGTGGGAAGACCATAAATTTACACTTTGACCTTTCAAACAAACTATATATATATATATACACACACACTTGAAAAACGCATGAAACATGCTCACAATGGGAATTGAACCGATACCGATTAGTTTAAAACCAAAGCTATAACAAACTGAGCTACACATTTTTAGTTTTAAAAATTGTCACCTATTTCAATTAATCAGATAAATTTATTTTGATTTCTTTTGTTAACTAGTGGGTTACACCCGCGCTCTGCGGCGGGGCGACCCAATTTTTAATGGAAACATAGACACAATAGTGAAAATAACGTCATTGGCAGGAACTCGTTTGCTATTGGTTCGGTTCATTAAGATACCGGCACTTACCAAAAGAGAAAGAAAAAAGAGTCATGATACGACAAAAAATACGAAGATGTGTTTATATCGAACGAGACAATAAAAACGAATATCAATTCTGAACTGACGTTGTTCGGTCAGTATTGCACCGTTCGATTGAAACATCAGGTTCTCGATTGAAACTTAAAAAAGAAAAACAAAAACCAAAAAATACACACAAAAAAAGAAAAGATGAAAAAAAGTCACAAAAGGACAAAAATGACTGTCACACCCCGACCACGTAAAACAACAAATCGTGGTGGAAACGTCGGGGAGTGTTGTAACAGAATCATTGTTTCACAACCATGGATTAAATTGTTTCGTTTCATTGAATTATTGAACTCATTGTTTTATTACAAATAAGATAAATACAAATATTATCTTTCAAGTTTTAATGTCACTAAGGCACGAGTCCATCCTATGTATAGCATGCATCAACAATCATCACATAGCAGCACCTGAAACATAAGTGAAAATAGGTACGTCAGCATAAAAATGCCTGTGAGTAACATAGGTTTTGTGAATTAGATTCATGGCTTTGGTTAACACAAGAAAAAGATTTTTTGTTTACAAAATAATAGCCATGAATCCTTGTAAAAAGTTTGGTTTGTAAAATACATTGTTTTGATAAAAAGGTTTGTAGTATGTACAGAAATATACTTTGGTTTTGAAAAGATCGGATAAATAGTATATCAAAGTATACTTTAGTTTTGAAATAGTTAAATAGATAAGTAGTATATCAAATTATACTTTGGTTAATGAAAATGATAGATTTGGTAGTATATCTCAAGTATACTTTGGTTTAAGAATGAAAGTATCGGTAGTATATCAAATTATACTTTGGTTTGAAAATAGCATATCAACTATGCTTTGGTTTTGAAAATAGCATATCAACTATGCTTTGGTAGTATATCAAAATATACTTTGGTTTATGATATAACAAAGTCGGTAGTATATCAAACTATACTTTAGTAAATAGTAGCATATCAAACTATGCTTTAGAAAATAACAAGGTCAATAGTATATAAAAACATATGTTGGATTTTGTACATAGTATATCAAAATATACTTTGGATAATATCACATTTGAGAGCACATCAAACTGTACTTTGGTATTATATCAAAATATACAAAAGAAACTGTGATTTAGTTTCATTCAAACCTTAGTGTATCAAACTACACTTTGGAGACTATAGAAATACCACAAAGGCAATTTCTATTTGGTTAAAATTTGGTTTCTGACATTCCATACAACAGGAATGGGGTGTCTAGTCCTATAGCGCTATATCATACTACCAATCGGCTTGGTGAATGTATAAAGAAAGTACAATCCAACAATTAGTTTTAATATGTTTGAAAATTTGTGATTAAACCATAGAATATTGTTCAATTCGTCAAAGTGATGAGTGCTAACATGTATAATCATATAGTTGAAATCAGGAAAATAACACATAGGCACATATGTTTCACCCCAAAACATTTGAAAACAATAAAAGAGGGGACTATGTACTCACTTGAGATTGCAAATATCCTTGATTAAGTGTCCTAATGAAGCTCGGGAAATCAAGGAATCAAGTGGCACCTAATATAGGTAACTATGTTAATAATCGGATCCTAAATTGGGAAATAGGATAGAATGATGTTCTATAAATCAAATGAGTATTTGAACTCATATGGTATGATTTAATAGAGCTAACATTATGATTTGGAAGTCTACCTAAGTGCTTTTGACCCGTTTCGACCCATTATGGTAGTAAAAGCTACTATAATGCGTCGGTTGCGTAGAACTAAAGTCGGATGGTTATCTATATGCTATGTCAAGTCTTACATGCCCAATTATCCCTAAACATGTTACTAAATCAGATTATATGTCAAAAATATGTTCACATATGCGAAATATGGATTTATGCTTCAAAAGGGCATTTTGGTCATTTTCTATGGGCATATAAGCTAACTAACAAATAACTAACCAATCCTAGGTGATCATAAGGTATAACCTCAGAGGTTATTCCCTATGCAACTATGATTACAAAACATGCTTGGTCGGACCCTAATGATCGACCAAACGGGTCGGGTTTGAAAGTCTAAGCGGTTGTTTAGACCGCTTAACTTACGACCCTAAACAAGCACTAAACTAATAGTGACGAGTTAAACATGTCAAAACATGTTTAACTAACTTAGAAAACTAATTTGGTATCAAAACAAAGTGTTTTGATACCTAAAAATAGTTCCGTTGCAAAATGCGTGCTAAAACGCATTTTAACCGAAACTTTGACTCGTCACTACACCTAGTTAACGTGGTAATCAGTAGGTATAATCGCTAAGGATTATAACCATTGTGATTACAATCACGTTGCAAAGTTCAAACGAACTTTGCGTTGACCATTGACTGGTCAAAGCTGAAAGTCAAACACTGTTTGACTTTTATGCTAGGAAAGCAATAAAAGAATGAAGGAAGCTTATAAAGGGTTCTTGCTAGAACTTGATCTTATAATTCTCAGGTATGAAGTTATAAAACCTCAACTTAGAGAATTTAGATCAAGGGTAAGTTGCAACAAATGAAATGGCATGGTATTTATACTAGTTGATGAAGAACAAGATCAAGACATGTGTTTGTTTGGCCACCAAGCAAAGATCATGACCCTACAAGTGTTAGGAATTGATTTGTGGACTTGGAGAACAGTTAAACTTGGCCTCCACACAAGAAAATTGCAAGAAAAGTCCCTGAACTAACAAAAGGTTGCTGAAAAATGGTTTTCTGTCGCTGGGCAGTTTCAGGCGGCCCGCGTAAGCTGAGGGACAGGCTTACGCGCCCCGTGTAAAAGCTGCAGTTCAGCAACAGTTTCAGCATTTAAAAGTTCAGTCCCTGCAATGTGTTTAAGCTCATTTTAGGCACTTTTGACACTCGTTAAGCCATTTTCAAGGCCCTACAAGGTGGTCAAAGTATAGAGGACACAAAATGTGCTCGGAAAACTCTCGGATGTCGGTTCGTTTGGCCGTACGGTCACGTTATTCGTCAAATTACGACGAAACTCGAACGAACGCGAAAACGATCCAAATTACGCGACGAAAGGTATTTTTGCATGCCGATCACTAAAATAAAAATATTTTAGTGTCTACAAAAATTTTGGATGTCCAGATGTGGTCAGAACGTAAGATATGCGCGTAAACGCAAATTTACGCCGTTTTTGACACTTTTAGTCCCTGTAAGATCAAATAAGCATGTTTTCGCACACCGAACCTATCAAAGCTTATTTCTAAGATAGGTTTAGGTTATTTATGGTATGTTTAGCTTATGATCAAGTTCCGGACTGTATGTTGCCATACGAAACGGCATACTTTTGCAGTTTGACGCAAATAGTCCCTGTGAGCGAATAAACTTGTTTTTGCCATACCAAACCCTTTAAAACTTATTTCTAAGTTATGTAAAGGTTATTTAAGGTATGTTAAGCTTATGTCACTATTCCGGAGTGTTTGTTGCATTAAGCTAATCGCATTTACGCATCAGTTTGCGTATAACTTTCCAGCAAGCGATTTAAAGCTCGAAATTGAACAAGAATTGATATGTGCAAATAATACACATATTTATACAAATCCCAAGTATGAAACACAATGTTTCATTGGATTTGAAATTGTATGATGGTCGTAGTGACACAGGTGTCACAATGACAAAATCACTGTAGCTAAAAAGTTCATAAATTATATATAATAATAATAATAATGTATATTCTCCTAATTCAAACTAAATATATTTATATATAAAATTTTAATATTTTATTAGCATCAATACATGTTTCATGTTTTGGGTTGGTCATCGTTTTTGTATGATTTTATCTCCAATGTAGTGTAGTGTACGATGACGATTATTTAAATTATGACGGACTTTTTTGTTGTTACTTTTTGATGTACGGAACCGTGCCACAACAAACCAAACACATATAAATAACATTTTGGTTAATATTACGACTTTATTTATCGGTTGCCATGATGTGTGCTAGTTACCGAATTTTAACAGCTTCCCGGCGCACACGATTACAAAAACAGGCATTTGCTACCAAAAAAATTGTAGCAAAAACGTAGCAAACATTCACTTTGCTACGGATTTGTGACGAATTTGGGTCGTAGCTACAAGTCCCGTCTCTAATTTATTTGCTACGAACTTTAGCTACGAAAATTATACTTGTGACGGTTTTAGCTTCAAAAAGAGACGTCGCTATTTTAGCAACGGATTTTGCTATAGCTTTTTAGCCACGAAATTTTGCTATGGGATCTTAGCTACGAGATTTGCTACAAATTTTTTAGCTACAAAGTTTTTGTTACGAGTTTAGCTATGGATTTTAGCTACGCCTTGACGACATAAATTAACTAAGATTTGTGCAATCGATTTTGTTGCAGAATTTTGTTATTAATTTTGGAAGGTTTTTTTTGCTACCGGATTAACTCTTTATCAACCCCTTTTTGTCCAAAATTTTTTAAAAGTTCTTTTATATTGCTTTTCAAATATTTTATTACGATAATCAGCGTATTCAAATGTTAATAAATATAAAAGATTATATCATAAAAGACTATCTAAACCAAATATAATAAAATATCAACATAAGACATTAAGATCCAAACTATCCAAAGTCATACAATAAATTTCATCGTATTAAGTTGGTGCAAATTTTCATAGTGGGATATATGACAACAATTTTAATCTCTCAACTCGTATCTTCGTCAATTTTCTCCATCATAGCATGTTTCTCCACTTTATTCCATTCGAACTCTTCCATTTGATACTCCAATGCACCTATAATAAATTAGTTAACATGTCGTCCTCAATAAAACATTAATACGATAGTGTAAAATTTTAAATGTATTAAACGTATAAAAAATACCTCTCGGAATCAATACCCAGTTGCAGGTAGTCGAAAGAACGAGGTCGCCCGAGTTGTTTTTGTTAACCTGAACGGTAGAGAAGATATAGTTAAAGATGGTAAAGAGATTGGGTTGATAAAGGTGGGCCACATATGTCTTTTTAACTTTTAATTGTTTTTAGCCAAATACCTTAAAAGGGACAATAAATTTATTTTGTTTAATCATTAAGCGAATAAAAGACATTTCACACCAATTTAACATAGAAAACTAACAACCATCCATGTTGGGGAGCATCGGCATTACCCGCTTGCAAACCTTGGGATAATACATGCAATTTTAAAAAGATGAGAACTAAAGGTGACAAAACCGACAAACCACATGACACATCTGGGTAATTTACTCTAAATTCTAATTTCAACCTTTTGATCAAATAGATATGCATCATGTAGTGATTGTTTTTACTAAAATCCATTAGTTCATAAATATTTTAAATGTTTTTTTGTTTATATAAAAAAAGAAAATTAAAAAACAAAATGTCCAAAATACTCCTGAATCAACTATGCAATGAACCGAACACATATAACTAACATTTTGGATAATATTACGACTTCATTTATCGGTTGCCATGAAATTTAGAAGACTTGGGTTAAGATACACCCTCTTTTATAGCTAACCACATATAATATTATGGTAAATAGCATTTACAACTAATGTTAATCTTTTGTTACAAATGTTAACTAGGCTTGCTATGTAAAATTCTAAAGACTATAAGTGTTCTTACGGTTTTACATCTAGTTGCGAGCGTCCGAAGCGCAAAGTGCGGCACATTGCGCCCATCGCCCACGCCAAGTGCGCGCGAGTTAGGGTGCGGAGCACCCTTCGCGAGTACACTAGTGTGTGCTTCCATGAAACAATAAGGCTGGAGGGTGTGGGATGGAGCCCCTAGGGGCTTTATCAAGACACGTAAGCGCCACGTAGGATCCACGTCAGCCATAACGCCCCCTTTAATTTGCACGGTGTGGGATGGAGCCCCCTATTAATCAAAATTAAAAAAAAAAAAATTTGATTGGATGACATGTGAGGGTCCCACCTGATAAAGCCCCTTCTCCCTCGTTACCACCATGGAGCCCCCTCTATAGCGCCCCCTCTTAACTTTGAGGGTGTGGGTGTATGGCGCCCGGGGCGCTATAGGTGATGACATGGCCGAGGGTGACGCCCCCACACCCTCTGGCCTAAGGATGGAGTGTTCCCTTTTAAATACCCCTTTAAGTTTCATCTATCTCCTATGTGAGACAATGTGCCACTTTCCCAATTTTCAGCATTCAATGTTTCAAACACCAAACTTTGAGCATCGATATCTCATTCATATTAGCTCCGTTTTGGACGTGGTTTAGTTCGTTGCGAAGCTCTTCTAATATAGAACACAAACCCACAAATAAATATATAAAAACACCATAGTTTCTTATATTTATTTCTAGTCAAAAATTAGGAAAAATGCATTTTGGATAATATTACGACTTTATTTATCGGTTGCCATGAAATTTAGAAGAGTTGGGTTAAGACACAACCACATATAATGTTATGGTAAATAGCATTTACAAGTAATGTTAATCTTTTGTTACAAATGTATGTAAAATTTTTAAAGACTATCAAGTGTTGTTACGGTTTTACATCTTGTAAGAGATAAAAGCAAAAAAAGTAAGTGTAAAGAGAGTAAAGAGAATGTAGCCATGATATGGGTGATTGTTCATCACCATCCCATTTATACTTATCATCTTGATGATGCATATAGACAAACACACTACTTATACAGATGTAGCATGTCTCAGCTCCAAATGTTGATCTTCTCCTGGCATAACCTCTTAGATGTCACTTCCTCCTTGATCTTCTTCCACTATAAAACCAGCTAGTTCACAACACCTATTCACAACATCCCATTCCACTTAACAATGGCATCCAAAGCAACTTTGCTCTTAGCTTTTACCCTTCTCTTTGCCACTTGCATTGCTCGCCACCAGCAACGGCAACAGCAACAGAACCAGTGCCAGCTTCAAAACATCGAGGCGCTCGAGCCCATCGAAGTTATCCAAGCTGAAGCCGGTGTGACCGAAATTTGGGACGCCTATGACCAACAGTTCCAGTGTGCGGGTGTCGATTTTATTCGACACCGGATTCAACCTGGTGGCCTTCTCTTGCCTTCCTACGTCAACACCCCTATTTTGGCCTTCGTCGAGAGAGGTATACACATAAATAAGAGTCGCAAATTAAGTTTAAAAATAATAATAATCTAACTGCAGTGTTTTTGGCATGCTTAAAGGTAGGGGTATTCAGGGGGTTATATTGCCGGGATGCCCGGAAACCTATGAATATTCGCAGGAGCAACAGTTTTCCGGTGAGGGTGGCCGCAGAGGAGGAGGAGAGGGCAATCAGGACCGTCATCAGAAAGTAGAGAACTTAAAGGAGGGTGACGTGGTTGCCATCCCCACCGGAACAGCTCACTGGCTTCACAACGACGGCAACACAGAACTTGTGGTGGTCGTCTTCTTGGATACTCAGAACCATGAGAACCAGCTTGACGAAAACCAAAGGGTACATACTCTAAAAAGCTATTTTAAACCTAAATATATATATATATACTGAACTAAAAACTTGTGACGTTTCAGAGATTCTTCTTAGCCGGAAACCCTCAAGCTCAAGCTCAAAGCCAGCAGCAACAACAAAGACAACCACGCCAACAATCTCCTCAAAGGCAAAGGCAAAGGCAAAGGCAAAGGCAAGGTCAGAACGCCGGCAACATCTTCAACGGTTTCACCCCCGAGCTCATTGCACAATCATTCAACGTCGACCAAGAGACCGCCCAGAAGCTACAAGGACAAAACGACCAGAGAGGCCACATTGTTAATGTCGGACAAGACCTTCAAATAGTCCGCCCACCACAAGAGCAGCAGCAAGGCAGACGCTCTCCTCGCCAACAACAAGAGCAGCACCAAGGCAGACGCTCTCCTCGCCAACAACAAGAGCAGCAGCAAGGCAGACGTGGCGGATGGAGCAACGGTGTGGAAGAAACCATCTGCAGCATGAAGTTCAAAGTGAACATTGACAACCCTTCCCAGGCTGACTTTGTAAACCCGCAAGCCGGCAGCATTGCAAACCTCAACAGCTTCAAATTCCCCATTCTCGAGCACCTCCAGCTCAGCGTGGAAAGAGGCGAACTCCGTCCGAATGCCATCCAATCCCCACACTGGACAATCAACGCCCACAATCTTCTCTACGTAACCGAGGGAGCCTTGAGGGTACAAATCGTCGACAACCAAGGAAACTCAGTTTTCGACAACGAGCTCCGTGAGGGACAGGTGGTGGTGATCCCGCAGAACTTTGCGGTGATCAAGAGAGCCAATGAACAAGGAAGCAGGTGGGTGTCTTTCAAGACTAATGATAATGCCATGATAGCAAACCTTGCAGGGCGTGTGTCCGCCATCAGCAGCATGCCGGTTGACATTGTGGCGAATGCGTATCAGCTATCTCGAGAGGAAGCTCAGCAGCTCAAGTTTAGCCAGAGGGAGACGGTTTTGTTTGCATCCAGGGGCCAAGGGAGGGCTTCAGCTTAAGTCAAGTGTGTGTGTGTGTTGAGAGTTGCATGTTAACTTCAACTTGAAGAATAAAAGATGTAAGGGAGTTATGTAATATTAAGTGCAAGAGTAATAAGAGCTTGATGTATATTTATGCAATTATCTAAATAAAATATTGTCTGGCTTTTGGTTAATCTATTATGTTTCATATTTTTGAATGGGATATAATCGGATGGAGTATGCATCTTAAATTATACACTTCCATTGTCATTGTCATGGATGTAGTGCTTTTGTTATCTTTGATATAAACATATTACATTTTTAGTTTTGTTGTTTTTGATATACACATATTACATTTTTAGAAGACTATTACTTGGCGTCTAGTGACCTAAAACTTGTCTATATATTGTTTATATTCAAATGTGTTAATAATAATTCTTTCTGCTACTATAGGTTTGTATAGTTTTTCTCCGGATATGGGTAAGATCAACAAGGTTTTACAAAGGAAAAATGATTTTTATAATAACTTTATGTGGTTGAATGATCCTTGATCAACACGGGTTTACAAAAGAAAAAAGATTTTTTTTAATAACTCTATGTGGTTGAATGATCCTTAATCATTAGAGCTTTTAAGTTAACGTGTCATAGACCATAAAACTCCTGTAGCAGTTCAACTTACTACGGTAAGACCTCGAAACGCTTCCAAAGTCGCAACCCTCTTACTCGTTTTCCTCAACAAAATCGGTTTCATCACCATGCGGTTCCTCATGTTCTTTTTTGTTCTTGTCTATGCTTAGCTCCATCGATGTATCTTCGCCCCTTTCACCAGCTGCTCCTTGGAGCATGACAAGAACCTTCTTCGAGTCTTTTAAGATCCTCTATACTAAGAAAACCCATATTTAATTATGTAGCAATACCTATTGTTATGGGTCATTTTCTGAGCATATATATATATCCTGACTAATATTCTGATTTCGATTGTTTACTTGTGATCAGGATACCGGATCAGGATATTGGTAACATCCTGGTGCGATATCCTGGTATTAACTAAATTAGCCACGTGCAGGTTAGAAGCTGTGGGTCACTAACGGTCGAATGGACCTCTTCTCCTCAAGACTCGGGCAAACCAGTTACATGAGAGACGTTGAACCCGAAGGACCAGGTCTACAACGTTCAAGTAGGGAATATCCGCCGAATCCCGGTTTAATAGGGTAGTTTGTTGAATTTCTTTTACTATAAATAGATGGGGCAGATCAGATTAAGGCACGCAATTTCACACACACTTTTCACTTACATTTCTACTCTCTCGCTACTAGCAATCACCATACACAAACACTTGTACTCGAATTACATTGTAACACCTAGTTGATCCGCATCACATCCTGCACTGTATCCTGATATTCGAAGTAATAGAAGAACAAGGCAGCTGCGATTGTCAGCTCCCGAGGTTTTGTGCCGGCGATCTAGATTGATCAAGGGCTTTCCTCGTACATCTCGTGTCACCCTTTACATTTTTGCTCATTGTTTGATCATAGATACAACTCTATATCCTGAGCCGTATCTTGAAACTGTTTTTGCAAATAATTTGATTAACATATTTTCGACACTCGTTTCTAGCACACTACCTCACTTAACTAATTTGATCACTTAATTGCTTCGGTAATTTTTGACCAAAACAATTTGGCGCCCACCGTGGGGCAAGTGGTGCTATTTTTACTAAAAACTTTAGTAAAATCATTACTCGGTTTTCTATTGTCAAAACTTTTTGCTACATTGTTTTCAATGGCCTCGAGATCAAACATGAGCTCTTCCACCATGTCTGCTACAACCTCTGCAACAATTGGTTCGGTGCTTCCACCTCCTCCTCCAAGAATGCAAGCCTCTTCACAGGGAACTGAGAGTCATGTGGCTCGGGATGTTATTCCCGCTCCCAGTGCCCAGGGATCTGGTCCTGTTTTGGCTTCTAATGACAAAATTCTAAATTTGTTTGGTAGTGTACAGGAACAGATGAGGCAGCAGTAGGAAACTAATCGGATGCTGATAAGAGAGATACAACTCTTGAAATCCGGCCCAAGTAGGCCTGCTGAAGAAACTGTCACTCCTTTGCAACCCAGGGCTTTGAACTTCAGTTCTGCAGTTTACACTGAGGATAACCGGGGGAATATTATGCCTAGCCATTCCCAGAATCATACTCCTGAGATACCCTCTTCAATAAGAGTATCGACCGTGAGAAGCTCAGGATATGCTTCAGGATATGGCCAGAATCCCCAGACTGGTAATGTATCTAATAATAATAACACTCTTGCTACTAATGGTGTTGGATCTTTGCAGGATGCAGGTATGACATCGGCATTTTCTAGAGAACTCCAAAAGCTGAAAGACATGATATCCAGTGTGCCTGGGGTGGTCCAGCCGATTCCAGAAGTATCCCAAGACAGTCACAGGATATCTCGGTTTGCGCATCCTATCTGTGATGCTGAAATCCCGAAAAGATTTCAAACCCCCAACATGAAACTCTATAACGGAACCACGGATCCTGAAGAGCATATCGCCTAGTATAGGGAAAGGATGGAGATCAACCCTATCCCTCCGGATCTCAAGGAAGCATGTCTCTGCAAGGGTTTTGGTTCTACCTTGACAGGATCAGCCTTAAAATGGCTGTTAAATGTTCCTCCTCACTCAATTACTTCGTTTGCTCATTTGGTTAATTTATTTAATAGTCAGTTTTCTTGCAGCCGGAGTTTTGAGAAACTAACCAGTGATCTTTACAGGATAACTCAAGGGCCTCAGGAATCCTGGAGGGATTATGTGAACAAGTTTAGTCGGGAATCCTTGGATATCCCACATCTTGATGTAGCAACAGCTGTGCAGGCTTTTAAGATGGGATTACAAAAGGATTCTCAGTTTTATCAGGATCTTGTAATGAATCCCTGCAGGAATCTCGACGAAGCTCGTAACAGGGCCTTGAGATATATTCGCTTGGAAGATGACAAAAAGATGCAAGAGAGGATGAATTCTACCTCAACCTATGAATCAACTAACAGGAAATCAGAATCCTCATATAAACCATATCGCTCTAAGCCGTATGGCAGAATTGACAACAAGAAAGTGAATGCTGTCGAAGACGAGGATCCTGAAGAATATCCTGAATTATCTGAATATTGCTTTTCTGTTAACATACCTGAGTTAATGTATGCTATGCAGGGTTTAGGAGACAAAGCTAGGTGGCCTCGAAAGAATCAACAAAAAGCTGATTGGAAGGATAAATCCAAATGGTGTGCCTTCCATGAAGATTTCAGACATGTAACTGAGGATTGCATTGCTCTAAGGAAAGAAATAAGCTACCTATTGAGCAAGGGGTATCTGAAGGATCTGCTGGGAAGAAAGAAGAATAAAGGACAGGATCCTGAGAAGGATCCTGAACGAGCAGCATCACCCCCAGCAGATGCCAAAATAATTAACTTTATTTCAGGAGGATCCGACATTTGTGGGACTTCGTATTCTGCGGCCAAGAGACATGCAAAGGAGGCTAAGACTGAAAGGGGAGATAAACCAGCCAAGATGACTACCCTCACAACTGATAAAGTGATCACTTTCGACAGTGATGACAGGGATACTGTCCAGGATCCTCACCATGATGCTCTAGTAATAACGTTATATGTTGCTAACCATTTTGTACGCAGGATATTGGTGGATAATGGCAGCTCCATCAACATAATCCAACTAGAAACTTTGAAAAGAATGAATGTATCTCCAATGGATATTACTTCAAAATCCACCGTGCTTGTTGGGTTCAGTGGAGAGGCCAGGAACACAGTGGGAGAGATAAAGTTACCAGTATATATTGAAGGGGTCAACTCAATACAACGTTTCTGTGTGATGGACTCCCTATCCTGCTACAACATCATACTAGGCAGGCCATGGATCCATGACATGAAGGCTGTGCCATCGACTTATCATCACTACATCAAGATCCCTACCCCTTGGGGGGTTGTCAAGGTTGATAGTGATCAGCAGGAGGCGAAGGAATGTTACTCATCCTCAATGAAATCCTCAGTCAAGCCTAATGCAGCATAACAATTAAAGATGCGGGCCCAGGATATAATGGTGGCTTCGGCGCAGGATGTAAAGAAAGTTATCCTGGATCAGGATAATCCGGATATCTCGGTGCTCGTAGGAACCAATATCCCTCAGGATATTGAAAATCAATTGACTAATTTTTTGAAATGCAGGATGTCAACATTCGCATGGAAGCACGAGGATATGATAGGTATTTCCAAGGATATTATAACACATAAGCTCGGTATTGACAGGTCATTCAAGCCGGTCCAACAAAAGAGAAGGAAATTTGCTCCGGAGCGAAATGTGATCATCCAAGAGGAAGTTGAAAGACTACTAAGGAGCAAGATGATTAGAGAAGTGAAGTTTCCTAAATGGCTTGCGAATGTAGTCGTGGTACAAAAGAAAAATGGGAAATGGGGAGTTTGTGTAGATTACACAGACTTAAACAAAGCCTGTCCCAAAGACCCGTTTCCTCTACCTCATATTGATTCAATGGTAGATGCTACCGCCGGCCACGAGATGTTAACCTTCATGGATGCCTCTTTAGGATTTCAGCAAATCCAAACGGAACCCTCTGATCAGGAGGATACTGCTTTCATGACACCCACAGGTATTTATTGTTATGCTGCTATGCCCTTTGGTTTGAAAAATGCAGGTGCAACATACCAGAGGTTGGTAAACATGATGTTTAAAGACAAGCTGGGGGACACCATGGAGGTATATATTGACGATATGGTGGTGAAATCTAAAAAGGCTGAGGATCACCTCCGGGATATTAAGGGAGCGTTTGATATCCTGGATCAATATAACATGAAACTGAATCCTGCTAAGTGCCATTTCGGAGTGGGGGCAGGAAAGTTTCTAGGATATATGGTGACCAAAAGGGGGATAGAGGCAAGCCCAGAGCAAATTAAAGCTATCCTGGATATAAAATCACCTTCAAATATGAAGGATGTTCAACGGTTAACAGGTCGAGTAGCAGCATTGAACAGATTTATTTCTAGATCCTCGGAAAAGTGCAAGGAATTTTATGATATCCTCAAGAAGAATAAGAAGTTTGAATGGGGAGCAAAGAATGAAGCAGCCTTGCAGGATTTGAAGCAGTATCTTTCAACCGCACCCTTATTGATGAAGCCTGAGGATGGCGAACCATTATCCCTATATCTTGCAGTATCAGAGAATGCAGTAAGTGCTGTCCTTGTAAAGGATCATGAAGGTCAGCAGTATCTTGTCTATTACGTTAGTAAAAGTTTATTAGATGCTGAAACTAGATATTCTCATCTAGAAAAATTGATATTAGCCCTAATTATGGCATCAACAAAACTTAGACATTATTTTGAGACACATAGGATTCATGTTAAAACTAATTATCCTGTTAAGAACGTGCTTAGGAAACCCGAGATGTCGGGTAGGATGGCTAAGTGGTCAGTAAAATTAAGTGCCTATGATTTAGTTTATGAGCCTAGAAATGCCATAAAGTCTCAGGCTTTAGCTGACTTTGTGGCAGATTTCAGTAGTGACATTCAAAATGAAGTAGACTTAGAAGTACTGCAGCTAGAAGAAAACTTAGAATCCTGGACATTATATACTGATGGTGCATCTAATGTAAGAGGTGTAGGTTTAGGAATACTACTAAAATCGCCACAGGGGGACATATTACCCCAGGCTATTAGATGTGAATTCCCTGCTACTAATAATGAAGCAGAATATGAGGCTTTAATTGCAGGATTAAAGTTGGCTAAAAATATGAATATTAAAAATTTGCAAGTATATGTTGACTCCTTGTTAATCACTAATCATTTTAATGGATCATATGCAGTTAAAGGTGAGAAGTTAATCGAGTATCTTGAAATTCTCAAAAAATTAGCAGGATATTTCGATATTTTTACACTTGAATAGGTACCAAGAGAGGATAATGTTGAAGCTGATGCCTTGGCAAATTTGGGATCATCGGTCAGGATACCGGAAGGAACCCGAATACCAATATTACATATTACATATCCTATATCCTGCGACGAATCCTCAGGATAAGGAAGTAATAAGTATTCAGGATCCTGATGATGAGTATCCCGAGGAGGATCCTAAGTCCTGGACGGCTCCAATCATGAGATATCCCAAGGAAGGACACATCCCAAAGGATGAGAATCCTAAGGCCTTTAGAATGAAGGTATCACGATTCACTATTATAAATAATTTTTTGTATAAGAAATCTCTTGCAGGACCATATCTGAGGTGCTTGGAGGATCCCGAAACCAAAGAAGTGCTTCAGGATATACACGAAGGGGATTGTGGTAACCATACTGGGGGCAGGTCATTGTTCTCAAAAGTATTAAGAACAGGATATTATTGGCCAACGATGAGAAAAGATGCTGCAGAATATGCTCGAAGATGTGATGCATGTCAAAGACACAGTAACATATTACATCAGCCGGCCGAACCACTTTATCCTATAGCTTCCCCTTGGCCATTCATGAAATGGGGAATGGACATAGTAGGAAAATTTCCAAAGGCTCCAGGAGGAAAGGTCTTTATGCTGGCAATGACCGATTATTTCTCTAAGTGGGTCAAAGCTGAAGCATTCGTTCAGGTTAGAGATCAAGAAGTGGTATCCTTCATAAAAAGGAATATCCTGACTAGGTTTGGAGTACCAGCTGAGATAATTTGTGACAATGGATCTCAGTTTATAAGTAAAAGGACTACTGACTTTTGCAAGAGTTGGGGAATCAAAATGATCACGTCTACTCCGGTACATCCTCAAGCAAATGGACAAGCAGAATCCTCGAACAAGATAATTGTCAACAACTTAAAAAAAGAGACTAGGGGCTAAGAAAGGAAGATGGGCAGAAGAATTACCCTTTGTTTTGTGGGCTGATAGGACGACAGTGAAAAGCGCAATCGGCCAAACCCCGTTTTCCTTGGTGTTTGGAGCAGAAGCGGTGATCCCGACAGAAATGGTGATACCTAGAGCGAGATCCAACCTCAGGGATCCTGAGCAGAATCCTGAAGTCCTATGCCAGGAACTGGATACTATTGATGAGACAAGAGACGCTGCAAGGCTAAGGATGACAGCATATCAACAGAGGATGTCTAAAGCATACAACAAGAATATAAGGACTAGAAGATTTCAAGTTGGAGATTGGGTATTGAGAAAGGCTTTTCAGAATACTACTAATCCTGCTGATGGAAAGTTGGCTCCAAAATGGGAAGGACCCTATGAGGTTGAATCAGAATCCGGAAAAGGAGCATACTGACTCAAGAATATGGTGGGGGATATGCTACCGAGATCCTGGAATGCTATGTGACAACTGTGCTCTCTAATCGATGAAAAATGCAAGACAATGTTAATAATCAATAAAACAACGTGTTTTGATGTTATTATATGTGTATTTGTGTTTGATGATTTTACGATTCGATTCGATTCCGATTTCAAGCTCTAAATCACTTTCTGAAAAGTTATACGCAAACTGGTGCGTAAACGCAGCCAGTATAACATGAAAAACACTCCGGAATAATGACATAGGCTTAACATACGTAAAATAACCTTTACATAACTTAGAAATAAGTTCTGGATGGTTTGGAGTGTTGAAAACAAGTCTATTCGATCGCAGGGACTATTTGTGTCAAACTGCGAAACTATACCGATTCGTATGGTATCGAAGAGTCCGGAACATGATCATAAGCTAAACATACCATAAATAACCTAAACATAGCTTAGAAATAAGCTTTGAGGGGTTCGGTGTGCGAAAATATGCTTATTTGATCTTACAGGGACTAAAAGTGTCAAAAACGACGTAAGTTTGCATTTTCGCGCATATCTTATGTTCTGACCACATCTGGACACCCAAAATTTTTGTAGACACTAAAATATTTTTATTTTAGTGATCGACATGCAAAAATACCATTCGTCGCTTAATTTGGATCGTTTTCGCGTCCGTTTGAGTTTCATCGTAATTTAACGAAGAACGCGATCGTACGACCAAACAAGCCGACATCCGAGAGTGTTCCAAGCACATTTTGAGTCCTCTAAACTTTATTGACCTTGTAGAGCCTTGAAAATGGCTTAACGGGGGTCAAAAGGGCCTGAAATGAGCTTAAATCAAGTGCAGGGACATGAACTGTCAATTTTGAAACTTTTGCTGATCTGGGGAGGCCAGGCGGGGCGCGTAAGGTTGTCCCTATACCTTACGTGGGCTGTGTGAAGTGCCCAGTTCCAGGAAACTCAGTTTCAGCAATCTGTTCAATGTTTAGGGGCTGTTTATGCAATTCCTTTGTGTGGTAGCCAAGTTATCTCTTCCCCAAGGCTTCTAACCTACATCAAACAATTGTATGGCCATGATCTTTGTTTGAAGGCTACACAAAACACTTGTCATGATTCTATGATCTTGCAACAAGTATAAATAGCCACCCTCACTTCCTCATTCATTGCTCATTCATCTCCTCTCTTCTCTACAATCTGATTCGGGAGCTCTCTCAAGTGTTTGGAGCTTTCTAATCTGATTTGGAACTTTATTCTTTGTAGAAAAGATAGCTAGGACCTGTTGTAAGTCTTCTTTCATGCTTATTCTTTATGTTTAAGCAGAAAGTCAAACAGTTTGGCCAACAGTTTGACTTTCGGTTTTGACCATCAATTGGTCAAGTCAAAGTTCAATTGAACTTTGCAACGTGATTGTAATCATGATAGTTATAATCCTCAGCGATTATACCTAATGATTACCACTTTAACTAGGCGTAGTGACGAGTCAAAGTTTCGGTCAAAATGCGTTTTAGCACGCATTTTGCAACGAAACTATTTTCGGGTATTAAAACCCATTGTTTTGATACCAAATCAGTTTCATAAGCTAGTTAAACATGTTTTGACATGTTTAACTCGTCACTATTAGTTTAGTGCTTGTTTCGGGTCGTAAGTTAAGCGGTCTAAACAACCGCTTAGACTTTCGAACCCGACCCGTTTGGTCGATCATTAAGATCCGATCAAGCTCGATTGGTGATCATAGTTGCATAGGGAATAACCTCTGAGGTTATACCTTATGATCACATAGGATTGGTTAGTTATTTGTTAAAGTAGCTTGTATGCCCATAGGAAATGACCAAAACGCCCTTTTGAAGCTTAAATCCGTATTTTACATATGTGAACATATTTTTGACATATAATCTGATTTAGTAACATGTTTAGGTATTATTGGGCATGTAAGACTTAACATAGCACATAGTTAACCATCCGAACTTAGTTTCGCGCGAACGACGCGTTAAAGTAGCATAAGCTACCTTAATGGGTCGTAACGGGTCGAAAGCACTTAGGTTAGGTTCCGATTTAGAATGTAGGCTTTGTTAAACTATATCACATGAGTTCCACACTCATTTGGTTTACAAGACCTCATTCAATCGATCTTCCGATTTAGGTGTCGATTTATTTACTAGTGATCCGATTACTAGGTACTACTTGAATTTCCTTGGTTTGTCTAAGCTTCGCTAAGTTCTTTAGATCAAGGATACCCTTTCATTCAATGTGAGTACATAGTTCCCCTATTTTACTGTTTTCAATTGTTTTGGGGTGATTCATATGTATTAAAACGATTTCGATATTTTAACGATGTTTTCAAAAACGATTAAG
Organism: Helianthus tuberosus; assembly: GCA_030545235.1. NCBI lineage: Eukaryota > Viridiplantae > Streptophyta > Magnoliopsida > Asterales > Asteraceae > Helianthus > Helianthus tuberosus. The sequence goes on along the minus strand of CM060408.1, from coordinate 65,678,475 downwards.
ATGGTTTATATTAAACTAATAACGATTTCGATAAAGTGAACAAACTTGTTGGTTGTAGTACATAACGAATGACATTCATTAGCATTGATCAAGCCGACCAGTATTAGGTTATGGTACCATAGGATCTGACAAATCCTGTTATCAGACTACACCCATGGTTATGTGTGGGGGTTATGTAGGTAACGACCGAATCTGATGATTGTTAACTTACCCTTTGGTGGTTTGTTAACACGAGGAACGAGGTAGTCGAGTCACGAAGGTTTGAATGTTATTAGCGAGGCAACCAAAAGTAGTTTCACAATTAAAACGAAAACGATATTGGGGCGAATTAAACGATTTGGAATGACCTAAACGAAATAAACGATTTGAACGAACGATTGGTTTTGGGTAGTGATTAGATAATGGGAGGGGTGTAGCATGATAGAATCATGGAAGATATGCCGCTGGTACATCTTATATATAAGTGCTTCTATCATATTACATTGCGTGTCATTATTTAGTTCACTTGGGAAACGATTTGAAATGATGTCACACAACGAGGTTTTCGAAATGATATAAACCATACGAGTTTTATTAACGAGTTTTTAACGAGATGTTTTACGAATTGGTTTACTAAAGCAAATGTTTTGGGGTTAAGAATCATGGTTGCGAGATTTTATAAACTATAACCATCTTGATTTGAGTTGGTTAATTATGTTGCAATACACTTTTCAAAACAAGGTTTGTTCTTTTGACTCTTGTAGTCTAATGAGGTACTACAACATACAAATGAGCCATGAATCCGATACTCTCACAAAACCTATGTGCTCGCCAGCATTTCTTTGCTTACTTTGTTTTTACATATGTTTCAGGTGGTATTGCTTGATGTTGCGTGGTGATTGCTAGGAAGCATGTTCACTTAGGATCTGGACGTGGCCTTAGTGACATAAACACTCCCCGACGTTTCTGCCACGGTTTGTTGTTTTAACGTGGTCGGGGTGTGACAGAAGAGTTGGTATCAGAGCCAATGGTTATAGGGAATTAGGTTATTAGTAATGTTTGACCTAGACTATAACTTTCTAGGACCCTAACGCGAGTTTACTTGCGTTTAGATTTTAAAACAATACCGTCACCTATCCTTAGGTGATAACCACAACGAGAACACAATAACAAATCCGCCTCGACAAATAATCATCTATCCTTGGATGATTGATTACAAGGTTTTGATCCCTCTTAGCTTTCAAAATCTCGTCAAAGTTTGGGTCTAAATAATGTGAACACGTGCAAACTGGAAGAGTGAATGCCTGTACCCTGACTTTTCTGTCTAAGGCTAGAGTGTTCGTACAAATCCGCAATATCGGACCAGTCACTCTTACCTGTGAACTCTTAGGGTGAGTGTTCACTTATAGGCGAGCATGTCTTCAGTGATACATTATTGTGACCCATTTACTTTGATTAGTCACTGTGTGTCGTTTGTTTGTTCGAGGTAACGAACAAATGATCGCACTCCTTGTGTTCTGTCAATGTTTTCAATGCCTCTTTTGTTTCTCCAATTATCAACCTCACTCGTTTCTCATGTTTCCTTGTTAGACAATGCCTCCTAGACGCGATGCTTAAACTTTTACTGCTGAAGAAGTCGCAGCCCTTGTCTCTTAGCAAATGGCTGCTGTACTTCCAGGCGTTGTGACCCAAATCCACGAGTTATACAACAACAATAATAACAATAATAACACCCAGTGTAATTTCAAGAATTTCAATTCTGCGAAGCCGCTTAAGTTTTCTGGGTCACAAGGAGCAACTACGCTCCTGCAGTGGTTTGAGAGTATCGAGAGCACATTCAGACATGTGCAGTGTCCGAATGCGCATAAAGTTGAATTTGCTTCAAGCGTGTTTGAGAAGCGGGCTCTTACATGGTGGAACGGAGTGATGCGTGATAGGGGTGCCGAAGTGGCATTAGCACAAACTTGGGAAGAGCTCCGAGCTCTTATGATGAGAGAGTTCTGTCCCCGTCATGAGATTCAAGCTTTGGAACGAGAGTTTGACGATTTAAAGCAAGATGGGGGCGAACACCGTGCGTATACGGATCGATTTGAGGAACTCAGTCTGTTGTGTCCCACTATGGTTACCCCATTGGAGAAAGCAATCGAGAGATATATCGATGGCTTACCCGATTCCATTCAGGATATTGTGACCGGTGTTAATCCTACTACCGTCCGTCATGCGATCGAGTTATCGGCTACCCTGACTGAGTCCCAAGTCAGGAAGGGTAAACTCACCCGCAAGGGTGATAAAAAGAAGTCGACCGATTCTGACAAGGAAAAGGGTAAGGGAAAGAAGAAATGTGAGTCGTCGAAGAAGTCAAGGAAGCGCAATGCTTCCCAGAACTTTGCTGTCACCAACCAGACTGCTCAGAACCCACCGACTCAACCTCCTGCAAAGAAAGCATATGCTGGTACCGCACCTCACTGTGCTCGATGTAATGGTCACCATGTTGCCCAACAGGCCTGCAAACAGTGTGCTACGTGTGGTAGACTTGGGCATTTGGCCAACAATTGTTGTTTTGGTCAAAATCAAGCTGCTCAAGTTCCAGCTCAAGTTCAAGGGAATGCTGCGAGATTTCCACCTGGTTCGTGTTTTAATTGCGGAGAAATGGGTCATTTCCACAACAACTGCCCAAGGTTGGTAAATGCGAATGCGAACCCGAACGCGATCGCGAATGTGAATCCCGCTCGTGGACGAGCATTCAATCTGAACGCGAACGAGGCTCGAGCTAACAACGAAGTTGTTAACGATTTGTTCCTTGTTAACAATCAACTTGCATCTGTTCTTTTCGATTCTGGTGCCGATAGGAGTTTTGTTTCATTATCCTTTGAGCCTTTACTTGCGATACCTAGAACTAAACTGAGGAAACCCTTATCTGTCGAGGTTGCTACTGGTAAACCACTCGTACTCAATTCTGTTATTCATGGTTGTCAATTGAATCTCGATAACCATCTTTTTCCCATTGACCTCGTACCGATGCAACTTGGGTGTTTCGACATTATCGTGGGGATGGATTGGTTAACCAAACATCATGCCGAGGTTGTTTGTTTTGATAAGATCATTCGTATCCCTCTTTCGTCGGGTGATGTCCTAGAGGTTCATGGAGAGAAACCATCTGGCGGATTGAAACTCATGTCGTGCACGAAAGCCCAGAGTTATTTACGAAAAGGATATGTTGCTTTTCTGGCACATGTCACCGAGGAGAAAGGCAAGAGCAAGAGTATTCAGGATATTCTGATTGTTTGGGATTATCTAGAGGTGTTTCCTGATGAACTGCCTGGTTTGCCTCCAGTTCGTCAAGTCGAGTTTCATATTGACCTTGTACCCAATGCTAACCCGATTGCGAAAGCACCTTATCGTCTTGCACCGTCTTAGATGCAAGAGTTATCGAAACAGCTTCAAGAGTTATCTGATAAAGGATTCATTCGACTGAGTTATTCACCTTGGGGCGCTCCTGTCCTATTTGTGAAAAAGAAAGATGGATCTTTTCGATTGTGTATCGATTATCGTGAGCTTAACAAGCTTACCATCAAGAATTGATATCCCCTACCCCGAATCGATGATCTCTTTGATCAGCTGCAAGGTGCTACCTGTTTCTCCAAGATCGATCTGCGTTCTGGGTATCATCAGCTTCGTGTATTCGAAGAAGATATTCCCAAAACTGCTTTCCGCACAAGATATGGGCATTACGAGTTCACTGTCATGCCTTTTGGTTTGACAAATGCCCCAGCTATCTTTATGGACTTAATGAATAGGGTCTGTAAACCTTATTTAGACAAGTTCATCATTGTATTCATCGACGATATTCTCATTTATTCAAAGTCTCAAGCCGATCACGAGCAACACCTTCGTTTGACATTGGAACTCCTTAAGAAGGAACAACTTTTTTGCTAAATTCTCCAAGTGTGAATTTTGGCTTAAAGAAGTTCATTTTTTGGGACATATTGTCAACAAGCAAGGTATTCATGTGGATCCATCAAAGATTAATGCAATCAAGGATTGGAATACACCGACGACACCTACAGAAATTCATTCTTTCCTTGGTCTCGCTGGATATTATCGTCGTTTCATTTCGAATTTCTCGAAGATTGCGGTTCCACTCACTACTTTAACTCAAAAGAATAAGCCTTTTGAGTGGGGACCCAAACAAGAAGAAACGATCCAAACGTTAAAACAGAAGCTATGTGATGCTCCTGTTTTATCTTTGCCTGAGGGAAACGATGATTTCGTTGTCTACTGTGATGCATCCAACTTAGGCCTTGGTTGTGTTCTTATGCAACGAGGTAAAGTTATAGCATACGCGTCTAGACAATTGAAAGTTCACGAGAAGAACTACACGACTCACGATCTTGAGCTGGGAGCTGTGGTTTTCGCTCTCAAAATCTGGAGACACTATCTTTATGGCACGAAGTGTGTGGTTTTCACAGACCACAAAAGTCTCTAGCACATTCTTAATCAGAAGGAGTTGAACATGAGGCAACGACATTGGGTTGAACTCCTAAATGACTACGATTGCGAGATTTGCTACCATCCTGGTAAGGCGAATGTCGTAGCCGATGCGCTTAGTCGAAAGGAGCGAGTCAAGCTTCATTCTGTTCAAACTCTATCTGATCTTTAAACTCGTGTTCTTCAAGCTCAACAATTTTGTATTTCACAAAATTTGATGGGTAAGGAATTACCACGTCAACTTGAGCTTAAGCTCGAAGCGAAGGACGATGGTTTACTCTATTTCAAGGATCGTTTGTGGATTCCGAAACAAGACGATCTTCGCACTTTAGTGATGGACGAATCTCATAAGTCTCGATATTCTATCCATCCTGGTGCTGATAAAATGTACAAGGATCTTCGTACTAAGTTCTGGTGGCCTGGTATGAAGAAAGATGTTGCCTTGTATGTATCGAAATGCCTAACTTGTCTCAAAGTTAAGGCTGAACATCAACGACCATCTGGTTTGTTTGTACAACTAGAGATACCGGTTTGGAAGTGGGAGAACATTGCTATGGATCTCATCACTAAATTACCGCGTACATCTAAAGGTCACAATGCTATTTGGGTTGTCATTAATCGATTAACGAAGTCAGCTCATTTTATTCCGATTCGCGAGGATCTATCTGCTGGTAAACTTGCAAAGATTTATGTTGATGAGATTGTATCACGACATGGTGTTCCTTTGGATATCATATCTGATCGTGATGCTCGATTTTCATCTCATTTTGAAGACCATGCAATCTGCTATGGGAACCCAACTAAATCTAAGCACTGCTTATCATCCCCAAACAGATGGACAATCTGAGAGGACGATTCAAACTTTGGAGGATATGCTTAGAGCATGCGTGATTGACTTTGGTGGTAATTGGGATTCTCATCTTCCATTGATTGAGTTCTCTTACAACAATAGTTATCATGCTAGCATTAATATGGCACCATTCGAAGCTCTCTACGGTTGAAAATGCCGTTCACCTGTCTGTTGGAACGAGACCGGTGAAGCTCAGCTTACTGGACCTGAGCTTGTTCTGGAAACAACAGACAAAATCAAGAAAATTCGCGATAATCTTGTGACCGCTAGATGCCGTCAAAAGAGTTATGCGGATTTACGACGCAAGCCCTTAGAATTTCAAGTCGGAGACCATGTCCTACTCAAGGTGTCACCTTGGAAGGGAGTGGTGAGATTTGGAAAGAAAGGAAAACTTGCACCATGATATGTTGGACCATTTAAGATTGTGGAAAGAATTGGGAAGGTTGCCTATCGACTAGATCTACCTCCAGAACTTGGAAATATTCATCCGACTTTTCACGTGTCCAATTTGCGAAAGTGTTTAGCTGACGCTGATCTTCATATTCCACTCGACGAAATCCAAATCGATGAAACGATGCACTTTGTCGAGAAACCTGTGTAGATAGTGGACCGTACATACAAACAGTTGAAGAACAATCGAATTCATTTGGTCAAAGATTCGCTGGGAATCCAAACGTGGCCCAGATAGTGGACCGGAAGGAACCCGAATACCAATATTACATATCCTATATCCTGCGACGAATCCTCAGGATAAGGAAGTAATAAGTATTCAGGATCCTGATGATGAGTATCCCGAGGAGGATCCTAAGTCCTGGACGGCTCCAATCATGAGATATCTCAAGGAAGGACACATCCCAAAGGATGAGAATCCTAAGGCCTTTAGAATGAAGGTATCACGATTCACTATTATAAATAATGTTTTGTATAAGAAATCTCTTGCAGGACCATATCTGAGGTGCTTGGAGGATCCCGAAACCAAAGAAGTGCTTCAAGATATACACGAAGGGGATTGTGGTAACCATACTGGGGGCAGGTCATTGTTCTCAAAAGTATTAAGAACAGGATATTATTGGCCAACGATGAGAAAAGATGCTGCAGAATATGCTCGAAGATGTGATGCATGTCAAAGACACAGTAACATATTACATCAGCCGACCGAACCACTTTATCCTATAGCTTCCCCTTGGCAATTCATGAAATGGGGAATGGACATAGTAGGAAAATTGCCAAAGGCTCCAGGAGGAAAGGTCTTTATGCTGGCAATGACCGATTATTTCTCTAAGTGGGTCGAAGCTGAAGCATTTGTTCTGGTTAGAGATCAAGAAGTGGTATCCTTCATAAAAAGGAATATCCTGACTAGGTTTGGAGTACCAGCTGAGATAATTTGTGACAATGGATCTCAATTTATAAGTAAAAGGACTACTGACTTTTGCAAGAGTTGGGGAATATAAAATGATCACGTCTACTCCGGTACATCCTCAAGCAAATGGACAAGCAGAATCCTCGAACAAGATAATTGTCAACAACTTAAAAAAAGAGACTAGGGGCTAAGAAAGGAAGATGGGCAGAAGAATTACCCTTTGTTTTGTGGGCTGATAGGACGACAGTGAAAAGCGCAACTGGCCAAACCCCGTTTTCCTTGGTGTTTGGAGCAGAAGCGGTGATCCCGACAGAAATGGTGATACCTACAGCGTGATCCAACCTCAGGGATCCTGAGCAGAATCCTGAAGTCCTATGCCAGGAACTGGATACTATTGATGAGACAAGAGACGCTGCAAGGCTAAGGATGGCAGCATATCAACAGAGGATATCTAAAGCATACAACAAGAATATAAGGACTAGAAGATTTCAAGTTGGAGATTGGGTATTGAGAAAGGCTTTTCAGAATACTACTAATCCTGCTGATGGAAAGTTGGGTCCAAAATGGGAAGGACCCTATGAGGTTGAATCAGAATCAGGAAAAGGAGCATACCGACTCAAGAATATGGAGGGGGATATGCTACCGAGATCCTGGAATGCTATGTGACAACTGTGCTCTCTAATCGATGAACAATGCAAGACAATGTTAATTATCAATAAAACAATGTGTTTTGATGTTATTATATGTGTATTTGTGTTTGATGATTTTACGATTCGATTCGATTCCGATTTCAAGCTCTAAATCACTTTCTGGAAAGTTATACGCAAACTGGTGCGTAAACGTAGCCAGTATAACGCGACAAACACTCCATAATAATGACATAGGCTTAACATACCTAAAATAACCTTTACATAACTTAGAAATAAGTTCTGGATGGTTTGGTGTGTTGAAAACAAGTCTATTCGATCGTTGGGACTATTTGTGTCAAACTGCGAAACTATACCGATTCGTATGGTATCGAAGACTCCGGAACTTGATCATAATCTAAACATACCATAAATAACCTAAACATAGCTTAGAAATAAGCTTTGAGGGGTTCGGTGTGCGAAAATATGCTTATTTGATCTTACAGGGACTAAAAGTGTCAAAAACGACATAACTTTGCATTTTCGCGCATATCTTACGTTCTGACCACATCAGGACACCCAAAATTTTTGTAGACACTAAAATATTTTTATTTTAGTGATCGGCATGCAAAAATACCATTCGTCGCATAATTTGGATCGTTTTCGCGTCCGTTTGAGTTTCATCGTAATTTAACTAACAACGCGATCGTACGACCAAACAAGCTGACATCCGAGAGTGTTCCAAGCACATTTTGAGTCCTCTAAACTTTATTGACCTTGTAGAGTCTTGAAAATGGCTTAACGGGGGTCAAAAGGGCCTGAAATGAGCTTAAATCAAGTGCAGGGACCTGAACTGTCAATTTTGAAACTTTTGCTGATCTGAGGAGGCCAGGCGGGGCTCGTAAGGTTGTCCCTATACCTTACACGGGCCGTGTGAAGTGCCCAGTTCCAGAAAACTCAGTTTCAGCAATCTGTTCAATGTTTAGGGGTTGTTTATGCAATTCCTTTGTGTGGTAGCCAAGTTATCTCTTCCCCAAGGCTTCTAACCTGCATCAAACAATTGTATGGCCATGATCTTTTCTTGAAGGCTACACAAAACACTTGTCATGATCCTATGATCTTGCAACAAGTATAAATAGCCACCCTCACTTCCTCATTCATTGCTCATTCCTCTCCTCTCTTCTCTACAATCTGATTTGGGAGCTCTCTCAAGTGTTTGGAGCTTTCTAATCTGATTTGGAACTTTATTCTTTGTAGAAAAGATAGCTAGGACCTGTTGTAAGTCTTCTTTCACGCTTATTCTTTATGTTTAAGCAGAAAGTCAAACAGTTTGGCCAACAGTTTGACTTTCTGTTTTGACCATCAATTGGTCAAGTCAAAGTTCAATTGAACTTTGCAACGTGATTGTAATCACGATAGTTATAATCCTCAGCGATTATACCTACTGATTACCACGTTAACTAGGCGTAGTGACGAGTCAAAGTTTCGGTCAAAATGCGTTTTAGCACGCATTTTGCAACGAAACTATTTTCGGGTATCAAAACAATGTTTCATAAGCTAGTTAAACATGTTTTGACATGTTTAACTCGTCACTATTAGTTTAGTGCTTGTTTAGGGTCGTAAGTTAAGCGGTCTAAACAACCACTTAGACTTTCGAACCCGACCCGTTTGGTCGATCATTAGGATCCGATCAAGCTCGATTGGTGATCATAGTTGCATAGGGAATAACCACTGAGGTTATACCTTATGATCACATAGGATTGGTTAGTTATTTGTTAAAGTAGCTTGTATGCCCATAGGAAATGACCAAAACGCCCTTTTGAAGCTTAAATCCGTATTTTACATATGTGAACATATTTTTGACATATAATCTGATTTAGTAACATGTTTAGGTATTATTGGGCATGTAAGACTTAACATAGCACATAGTTAACCATCCGAACTTAGTTTCGCGCGAACGACGCGTTAAAGTAGCATAAGCTACCTCAATGGGTTGTAACGGGTCAAAAGCACTTAGATTAGGTTCCGATTTAGAATGTAGGCTTTGTTAAACCATATCACATGAGTTCCACACTCATTTGGTTTACAAGACCTCATTCTATCCGATCTTCCGATTTAGGTGTCGATTTATTTACTAGTGATCCGATTACTAGGTACTACTTGAATTTCCTTGGTTTGTCTGAGCTTCGCTAAGTTCTTTAGATCAAGGATACCCTTTCATTCAATGTGAGTACATAGTTCCCCTATTTTACTATTTTCAATTGTTTTGGGGTGATTCATATGTATTAAAACGATTTCGATATTTTAACGATGTTTTCAAAAACGATTAAGATGGTTTATATTAAACTAATAACGATTTCGATAAAGTGAACAAACTTGTTGGTTGTAGTACATAACGAATGACATTCATTAGCATTGATCAAGCCGACCAGTATTAGGTTATGGTACCATAGGATCTGACAAATCCCGTTATCAGACTACACCCATGGTTATGTGTGGGGGTTATGTAGGTAACGACCGAATCTGATGATTGTTAACTTACCCTTTGGTGGTTTGTTAATACGAGGAACGAGGTAGTCGAGTCACGAAGGTTTGAATGTTATTAGCGAGGTGACCAAAAGTAGTTTCACAATTAAAACAAAAACGATTTTGGGGCGAATTAAACGATTTGGAACGACCTAAACGAAATAAACGATTTGAACGAACGATTGGTTTTGGGTAGTGATTAGATAATGGGACGGGTGTAGCATGATAGAATCATGGTAGATACACCGCTGGTACATCTTATATATAAGTGCTTCTATCATATTACAATGCGTGTCATTATTTAGTTCACTTGGGAAACGATTTGAAACGATGTCACACAACGAGGTTTTCGAAATGATATAAACCATGCGAGTTTTATTAACGAGTTTTTAACGAGATGTTTTACGGATTGGTTTACTAAAGCAAATGTTTTGGGGTTAAGAAGCATGGCTGCGAGATTTTATAAACTATAACCATCTTGATTTGAGTTGGTTAATTATGTTGCAATACACTTTTCAAAACAAGGTTTGTACTTTTGACTCTTGTAGTCTAATGAGGTACTGCAACATACAAATGAGCCATGAATCCGATACTCTCACAAAACCTATGTGCTTGCCAGCATTTCTTTGCTGACTTTGTTTTTACATATGTTTCAGGTGGTATTGCTTGATGTTGCGTGGTGATTGCTAGGAAGAATGTTCACTTAGGATCTGGACGTGGCCTTAGTGACATAAAAACGATAGTAGACAATGTTTAATTTGTTTATTTAGTTTTAAGACAATGTAAAATACTCAATAAAACGAAACTTTTGAATTACCATGGTTGTGAAACGATGATTCTGTTACAACACTCCCCGACGTTTCCGCCACGGTTTGTTGTTTTAACGTGGCGGGACCAGTTCATGTAAAAGTGGCTGACAATTTCGTTACTATTGGCTATATCCTGAATCCTAAAGGTATATGAGGATTGATCACCCTCTCTCACGAAATGGTATTGTCATACTCTCTAAGGTTTAAAGGTTTTCACCTTTCTAAGTCTCGGAGTTTATACACTCCCGCCTGTAGCGCATGAAAATTTGGGATTTACCCCAGGATACTAAGGATTTATCTCCAGTATATTTTTGGGTTTTACCCCTGTAACACAAGAATTGTCTAAACACTTGGAACTAATGTTCAAAAATTTTCTAAGTGTTTAAAGACTTCATGCACAGGGGACATTCCTTCTAAAGCAATTGTGTGAAGCTCAAAAGATCAAAATTGGGCTAAGTGTCTCGGACTGGGGACATCTTAGTAGGAGAAGTCGCAAAAGGGGTTGGAGTTTGATACTAGGATTACACTCAATTCCTGGTATGATCTTTCCTTTGTGAACCTTACATGAATTGTTTAACTCTGATTAAGGCTCAAAATATCCTGAAAAGGATACATCTTTAGGATATGTCTTCAAAATGTATTTTTGGGATACGTTTTGGGATATTTGATTGAAATATTTGGGAAATGATACTTGGATTGAAAATTAAAACTTTGATCAAACAAGTATTATCAAAACAGGTTTTAGAAAATAGACTATCTTTTATTCTTTAGAAGTTTTGTCTAAAATTGATTGGATTTTGAGAAATTCTAAAGGTCTTCATAATATGTCACTGAGTATATTGATCAGGATATTTTCAAAAGATAGTTGCACAAATTTTGCAAAGCTAAAATCTACACTAAGAAATGCATGACAAAAATTAGATGGCAATAGCAAACCAATTGAAAGATGAAATTATCTGAAATAAGCAATACCAGTTGATAACCGAAGGCTTCATCCTAAAACCCAGGACCCATCCACCTCGGCTATCAAGTTGTTTTAATGCAGAAATAGAAACTGTTCGTAGGACAAGAAGTAAAATTGTTTAAACATAAGCATAACTCTCAAATTTAAGGGAAATAAGTTTTAGGAGGCAGCGCCTTCTTCGTTCATGGCATTTTCAGCAGCATCCGTCTCGGGATCAACCTGAGCATCCCTCTCAGCATCAGTTGGTTTTTTGAATGCCTTTGAAGATCCTTCAGCTGCAGGTTTAGCAGAAGTGCTGCCGAGACTCTTTAGCTTTGTTTCCTAGGCATTGATGTCCCAAGAAGGACATTCGAAGCCCAGTGTTTTGGCTTCGTGGGCCATCTTTAGCCTAGCCTGGAGAAGGGAAGTGATGACGGAACTTTTAAGGCTTTCCCGGTAGCTGATCATATCCTGTTCGTGTTGAGCATGGGCAGCATCAAGATCGTCTTGGGACTGGAGAGCAGCTTTGTTGAGGGCAGCCTGGTGTTCTTGGGTCATAGCCTTGAATTTGTCCTCGTAATGCCGAGATTTAGCGGCTGCAATCATACCCTGATCAGAGATGGTAACCCCGGCTTTCTTCAACTTGGATTCAAGCGTCTTATTGAGCCCACAGGATTCTTGATATAAATGAACCAGACGTTCGAGACCCTGCAAAGTAAGAGGACATGTATTGGTTTTAATAAATACTTGTAATCGGTATAAGGTGCAGGATATGGCTCAAGGATATTAACCTGGTTGAGAAAAGAGGTCATGAATCCGCTTGCCTCAATAAACCCATGATTTTCATAGGGGAATGCATCAGAGATAACAGGAGAATCAGGATCTTTCCTTTTACGGGAACTTGAACTCCGGGGCTTAGTAGCTGGCGAAGGTTTAGGAATGATGATGGCCTTGGAAATACTGGGCTTGGATGAGGCCGTGGCCTTGGGACTAGGTTCCTTCTTAATCTGGACCTGATCAGAATAACTGTCCAGCTCTTCAAGGTCGAAAACCTCAGGGATCTTGGCTGGTGCTGCATAAAGGGAAAAGTCCTCCACCCTTATTACTCTTTATATTACAATAATTAGTCATTTCAAAAGTAACTCTTACCAGACATTTCGGATGATGAATATTGGCTGGAACTCGGGATATGTGTGGTAAAACTCCTGTCACTTGCAGGTAACTGGTAAACTGCTTTGATTTTTTTTTCTGATTCCGCAGTAGGGGGAGCTACTTCCTTAAAATTCACTGCGAAAAGATCAAATAAGAAGATATTAGCACAAGATAAAAGTTTAGAAGTACATGGGGACATTCATGATCCTACCGGTGGTTAACCACTCCACCGGAAGACTAGCACCCTCATGAATGGAGTCTCGTTTGATGAAGAAGAACTTGCGTTGCCATCCATCTTCATTTTTTGTGGCTTTAAGAATAAGGGGTTTGCTGGAAGTTGAAAAGAGCAGGAACCGACTGGAACCGTGGGATCAGAGGCGGTAAGCGATTGGCATATCTTCGATGCAAAGGTCGGGACAGTGAAGGTTTTTAATTTGGTTAAGTACGATTAATACCCTCCAGACCATGGGCATGGTTTGGGCAAAGGAAATACCGGTAGTCCGGAAGAATGGCATCATAAATTCGGGAAAGGGGTACCGAAGACCTAGCGAGAAAGGGTATGCTGGGAAGCAGACACAATCAGCAGAAGAAACGTCCGATCAAATTGATCGATCAAACGGTCTGAAGACCGTGCCATCGGGGAAAGCACCGGAAGCTCTCAATGCTGCAATGTCCGTGTTATCAAAAGCACAGATCTCCTTCTCGGGATTTTTAAGAAGATTTTGCTGGATGAAGGGCTCAGATGATTCGCCGGTTTGAGAAAAAGTTCTAGTAGCCATTGCAAGTAAAGGGAAAGAGATTGACAGGAAATGAATAAGAAGTAAGGAACTACCTGGAGACTCCGTTGATGATATCTGCTTTCCAAACAAGAAGAGAGAAGATATAGGAGCGTTGTAGGTGTCCATCGAGTTAAAAGCGTGTTGGAAGTTGTATGGTGTAATCTTGACCGTCATCTCGATTTAATTGCCTTGATTCGCGAGACAGGGTTTTTGAAATATATCCGTTGGATTGGTATACCAACAGATATATTTGGGGACAATTGTTATGGGTCATTTTCTGAGCATATATATATCCTGACTAATATTCTGATTTCGATTGTTTACTTGTGATTAGGATACCGGATCAGGATATTGGTAACATCCTGGTGCGATATCCTAGTATTAACTAAATTAGCCACGTGCAGGTTAGAAGCTGTGGGTCACTAACGGTCGAATGGACCTCTTCTCCTCAAGACTCGGGCAAACCAGTTACATGAGAGACATTGAACCCGAAGGACCAGGTCTACAACGTTCAAGTAGGGAATATCCGCCGAATCCCGGTTTAATAGGGTAGTTTGTTGAATTTCTTTTACTATAAATAGATGGGGCGGATCAGATTAAGGCACGCAATTTCACACACACTTTTCACTTACATTTCTACTCTCTCGCTACTAGCAATCACCATACACAAACACTTGTACTCGAATTACATTGTAACACCTAGTTGATCTGCATCACATCCTGCACTGTATCCTGATATTCGAAGTAATAGAAGAACAAGGCAGCTGCGATTGTCAGCTCCCGAGGTTTTGTGCCGGCGATCTAGATTGATCAAGGGCTTTCCACGTACATCTCGTGTCACCCTTTACATTTTTGCTCATTGTTTGATCATAGATACAGCTCTATATCCTGAGCCGTATCTTGAAACTGTTTTTGCAAATAATTTGATTAACATATTTTCGACACTCGTTTCTAGCACACTACCTCACTTAACTAATTTGATCACTTAATTGCTTCGGTAATTTTTGACCAAAACACCTATAAGCAAACAACTCTACAGTATCAACTATGTTTGTTGAAGTGCATATATTTTCAGTTGAAGCAACTCTACCGTGTCACCTAAGTTTCTCTTTTTACTTACAGAACCACACAACAAACCATGCCACCACCAGACTATACAACACCCACCACCTACCTCTATCATTTACCACCCACCCACCCCAACCACCCACCTCCGCCACACACCACCACCATATATAAAATAGAATATAAAATTCCTTTTCAACAACAAATAAGAGACATAACAACTGCAATCGAAAAGGAATTTTACATTCTATTTTATATATGGTTGCAGCCACCAGTAACCATATATGCTTCGAATAAAATGTGTAAGGGAGTTATGTAATATAAGTGCATGAGTAATAAGAGCTTGAGGTATATTTATGCAATTATCTAAATAAAATATTGTCTGGCTTTTGGTTAATCTATTATCTTTCATATTTTTGAATGGGATATAATCGGATGACGTGTGCATCTTAAATTATACACTTCCATTGACATGTATATAGTGCTTTTGTTATTTTTGATATAAACATATTACATTTTTAGTTTTGTTGTTTTTGATATAGACATATTACATTTTTAGAAGACTATTACTTGGTGTCTAGTGACCTAAAACTTGTTTATATATTGTTTATATTCAAATGTGTTAATAATAATTCTTTCTGCTATTATAGGTTTGTATAGTTTTTCTCCGGGTATGGGTAAGATCAACAAGGTTTTACAAAGGAAAAAAGATTTTTATAATATGGTTGAATGATCCTTGATCAACAAGGGTTTACAAAGGAAAAAAAATTTAATAACTCTATGTGGTTGAATGATCCTTAATCGTTAGAGCTTTTAAGTTGTCACTCTCTTAGTAGAGTTTGGCAAAATTCTATGAAAAGACCAACTAGTTCTTAAGGTATTGGATTTGTCTTCTTCATTTGTTAGTTCTGAAAACCTATGAAAACCAAAAAGCATAATACAAGTTTGGAGAAGCACATCGAAGTCACAACATCACTGAAAGGAGATCTTGATTATAAAGTCCTAGGTACACCCGTTCCACGGTGAATGATCTATACGCTTGTATATTGCTCCGACGTCATCTATTAATATCATGAGCTGGAAAAATTCAAACACAATGTTTTTTGCTTACTTATTTTCGTCACTCAATAGTTCAAAGCTGGCTTGACACTCAGAGCCTTGTGAACCATGTTTGCCCTTTATTATAATTACTCAATATTTTACAAATTGTTCAATTTATTAAATAATTAATACATATAATTTGTTTATGCAACCAAAGTAATAATCATTTAATTAACATGTCATAGACCATACAACAAACCACTGCCACCACCTGACTATATGTAACAACCCGACTTTTCGGATCGTTACCTACCGCTGTCCTTTTCTTTAGTAAACGCTTGTACTCTTGTGATTCGATTTAACGCAATGGGTTAAACCACATTTTTAACATATTTTAAACGTAAATTACAACGCTTATTCAATCACAGTCATCACATTTAAACGATACTTATAATGCTTATTACTGAACGCATTTTATCGCTTGATATTTAAACTCTAATCGCAACGCAAACTCAACGCAGACTCGAAACGCGGATTTAATTATATTATGTGTGTTATTTGTGTGATTACTTGTTGAATGTTATGTGGTTACCAACGCAATGCTTATATACTCAAACACTCACTCGCAACTCGATTAAACGCAACGCAACGCTTCACAAACGAACCAAAGTTGGAAAACCAACTCGCGCAAACACGGCCGCCCGGATGACCATCCGACCGGATGACCATCCGACCGGACGGAGCCATCCGAACACAGCCCTCGCACACCGCCTTAAATCTCGCTTTCCCCCTATAAATACTAGCCGTATGCCTTATTCTAACACTTTGACACTCTCATCCGCTCCCAAGCTCTCAGTCACGATTCAACGCCATTTTGTAAGCATGTCTCCCCGAATCTTCTTCAATCTTCATCTCTAATCACTTCTACTCCATCTTCTTCATCAAAATCACATACACACACATTTAAACTTTCTCTCGAAATCACCTGATTTGGACCTCTTGAAGGTGGTTTCCACTCGTTTTGCTTAGGCAAACTGTTGTGGAGCACCATTTAATCGAGATTGGTCCAAGATCTAAAGGATTTCACACTTTTCAACTTAGTTATGAAAGATTTCAACACCTTTCAACTTATTTCAAACTTTTCTTCAGTTTTTACACCATATTGATGGAATCCGGACTCAATCAGACTCTCGACTTGGTGTCTAGTGACCTTAAACTTGTTTATATATTGTTTATATTCAAATGTGTTAATAATAATTCTTTCTGCTATTATAGGTTTGTATAGTTTTTCATCGGGTATGGGTAAGATCAACAAGGTTTTACAAAGGAAAAAAGATTTTTATAATAACTCTATGTGGTTGAATGATACTTGATCAACAAGGGTTTACAAAGGAAAAAAGATTTTTTTAATAACTCTATGTGGTTGAATGATCCTTAATCATTAGAGCTTTTAAGTTGTCACTCTCTTAGTAGAGTTTGGCAAAATTCTATGAAAAGACCAACTAGTTCTTAAAGTATTGGATTTGTCTTCTTCATTTGTTAGTTCTGAAAACCTATGAAAACCAAAAAGCAGAATACAAGTTTGGAGAAGCACATCGAATTCACAAAATCACTGAAAGGAGATCTTGATTATAAATTCCTAGGTACACCCGTTCCACGGTGAATGATCTATTCGCTTGTATATTGCTCTGGCGTCATCTATTAATATCATGAGCTGGAAAAATTCAAACACAATATTTTTTGCTTACTTATTTTCGTCACTCAATATTTCAAAGCTGACTTAACGTTCAGAGCATTGTGCACCCTGTTTGCCCTTTATTTTAATTACTCAATATTTTACAAATTGTACAATTTATTAAAAACTTATACATATAATTTGTTTATGCAACCAAAGTAATACTCATTTAGTTAACAACATGTCATAGACCATAAAAATCCCGTAGCAGTTCAACTTACTATGGTAAGCCCTCGAAACGTTTCCAAAGTCGCAACCCTCTTACTCGTTTTCCTCAACAAAATCGGGTTTTCATCACCATGCGGTTCCTCATGTTCGGTTGTTATTTTTTCATTCTTGTATATGCTTAGCTCCATCGATGTATATTCCCCCTTTTCACCAACCTGAATTGGAGCATGACGAGAACCTTCTTCGAGTCTTTTAGGATCCTCCATACTAAGAAAATCCATATTTATTTATGTAGCAATACCTATAAACAAGCAACTCTACAGTATCAGCTATGTTTGTTGAAGTGATTATATTTTCAGTTGAATTCATTCCATAACTCAAAACTATAATTCAAGAAGCATTAGTTTGTAAACTAGACCATATTTCATTCTCCCAGATAGTATCTAATCACAAGAAAAATGATTTTATATAACTACTTAGAAACCCTAAATCAGCTACCCATCTCCAGATTAAAGATTATGTTTGAGCAAAGCCTTGTAAATCGACCTTTTGTGATGTAACACCTCGTAAAATCACGTCCAATAATGTATTGACACGTGTAATAAACCCTAATAAAGTCAAACCTTGAATTTAGGGGACTAATTTTTCGAAAAATCAAAAAACATTAATTATGAAAGAACTGGAAGTATTAACATACCAAAAATAAGTTTCTGAATAACCTTTTACGGTTTTATATTCACAAATGAGCCACTTGTTGATCAAGTGTAGCCGTTTGCGTAATTAATTGAAAGTTTGCTTAATAAAGGGTTAAAAGCGTCAACATGTTAATTCTTACCTCTGAGTGACCTTTTAACAATCCGAAAGCTTCATGATAATTGATTATACTCTCGGGAATGCCAATCGTTGGCCGTCCGAGGCTTTTATGCCTTTAAGTGGCGTTACGCGCAACTTTGCAAATATAAGGGGTTAAAAGTGTCAATATGTTTAATTATACCTCTGAATGACCTTTTAGAAATCCCGAAGCATTGTGATGTTTTATAATACTCTCATAAATACCTAATATGGGTTGGGTAAGGCTTCGATACTATTAAACGATGATATGCGCAAGTTCGCGCATTAAAGGGACTATTTGCGTCAAACAGCAAAAGTATACCGATTCGTATGGTATCGAACCTTCCGAAATATGATCATAAGTTAAACATGCCCTAAATATCCTTTACATAGCTTATAAATAGGCTTAGATATGTTTGGTGGCAAAAATAAACTTATTTGATCAACAGGGACTAAAAGCGTCAAAAAGTGCATAAGTTTGCATTTTCCCGCATATCTTACGTTCTGAATATATCCGGACATCCAAAAATTTATGTAATCATTAAAATAATTTATTTTAGTGATTGGCTTGATAAAATTCCATTCGTCGCGTAATTTGGATCGTTTTTCGCGTCCGTTCGTGTTTCGTCGTAATTAGCCGAACGACGCGACCGTACAACCAAACGAAGCGACATCCGGCATGTTTTTGAGCATGTTTCATGTTCCCTATGTTTAGGCATCATAGTAGAGCCTTAAATTTGGTTTAACGGGCCTTCGATTTGTCAGAAATGGCATTTGGAAGTACAGGGGCCAAAACTATCAACAAATGAAAGTATGCATGTGCTGTACTGGTCCTTACGGACCGTATGCACTGACCCTTACGGTCCGTAAAGCCCCACCAGACCAGTAGAAAGCTGTTTCCAGCTGTTCCAGCTGTTTGTGGGTGTTGCAAATGGTTTTCTAAGCAATCTATGGGCTACCATGGTTTTGCAAATCAGTGGGTAAGAGGTGTATGATCTAGATCAAAGCTCGTTTATCGACGAACGATCTTAACGGTTCCGAAAAACCTATAAATACCCCACTTCATTCTTGCCAAACCCACACTTGATTCTAATTTCTCTAAGTTGGAGACTTTGCTCTTCATACCTGAGAATTTAGGATCAAAACCTCCCTGCTTGGACCCTTTGTAAGTGTCCTTTCGTGCTTAGTTTAAATTTCTAGCGTTATAGCCGAAAAGTCAAGCGTTTTGATGAACGCTTTGAATTTTAAGCGGTTGAGCCATTGTTCGTAATGAACATGGCTACGCGACCGTAATTAGTAGGTGTTAAACCCTCAAAAGGGCACCTCCTAATTTCCACGTTTACTTGGTTTAATTGTCGGGTCAAATAAAAGTCAAACGGGTTTGTTTTAAATAAAATTCATAACTATTTCATAAAAATCAGCTTTCTCACTTTAATAACTTGGTAAATATTAGTTGAACATGTCTAAGCATGTTCAACCCGACAATTCTAAGTTTAGGCTCGGTTCGGAACCAAAAGTCGTAAAAGTTGACTTTTGCTTTGACTTTCAGTTCTGACCTGATTTAGATTAGTTTAGACATGCCTTAAAGTTCCATTAGGACCGGGTTATATGATAGTATAACCCTCTATGATTATACTACTTAACTCGTTGATTGTCTGATGTTCCGTTAATTGCTTAATGTTGACCATAATGCCTATTTGACCCTAAAACGAGAATTTTGGAAATGTGAGAGGACAATAATCTTTGTTACCGATTTATAAACATGTACCTAAATTTTCACATCAGTTTGAGGTCGGGATTAGGAGTTATGCTTAATAGCGTAATTAGAAAGCTTTTTATTAATTAAACGGCGTAATTAGCGTAAAGCCTATCTAAACCCAATTTTGACACCAAATATTTTACCCACTGATGTAACATAATATTTTGGGATATTTTAAGATTTTTAATTATTTTTAAAATGATCATTACTTAGGGTTATTACCTTGATTCGGTAATTACCGATTATACCCTTTTCGTTTATAAAATGAGTTTTACGCAACATTTAGACACCAAGTCTCTTGCTACTGATTTTATATGTTAAATGAAGTATTTTGAACTTTATAAACTGATCAGAAAACTCAGATTTCCTGTTATAACCCGGAAATCGCTTAAAACGACCTTTTACGCGTTTTAAACGCATAGTATGGGTTAAAATCATTTTTGTCATATAAGACTTATCACCAACTGATATAACTTATTAATTTAAGTAGTTTTACTGATTATTTCATACCCGAACCTCAGAATTTTATTTAACCTCTTTTATAATCTTTAAAATGACCAAAATACCCCTACAGGGCTTAAATTGAGATTAAACTCGTTTTGTGCATAATGGAAGGTATCCTACCGATATCACAACATATTTGAAGCATATTAACTCAGGAAACCTGTTCATGACTCTATTGGTTACTCGTTACGCACTTTCGTGTTCGATGCGGTTTATGTAACCAGTTTGCATAAACTGACCGAAACGGGTCAAACCTTATCATTTTTACCTCAAAATCTAGAATGTGTTTAGTTTACCCATATTATACAAGTCCCCAAACTGTCGGGTCTAAATCACATTCTATTCCGATCTTCGCTAAATCATGCGTTTTGAACCGTAAACCTTTCCTAAAAGCTAACCGGTCTAAGTTACGACTTAAATAAGACCCGTTAGGAATCTAATAGGTTAATAAAACTTCCATTCCAGATTAAGAGCCCCAGTAGAAGTACTTGTGCTTGCTGATTAGGATATACGGCTGAGTATAGATTGCATTTTAAGCTCAGGTAAATACTCTTAACTTATTTTCCCTATACGGGCTTGGGATACGGTATTATAATAATACGGCTTGGTCGGGTATTGAATGTTTAATCATATTGTGGTTAAATTATTGAGGTAACCCATTTTAATCTGTATTGTTTGAAATAAAAGCCTTTAGGGGTTAATGACCATGTCCCGGATATCCTTGACATCATTATAATAAAATGACCACGTCTTAAGCACGGGGTGTAGGCGTACACCTGACAGTTGCTTAAGGGAAACGGTATCTCACTCTCTTGTGGGCCTATACTTGTGGCGTGTCTGTTAATCTTGACTCGGTTTCTACATCGGGCCCTGAATGTATAACGAACATGTAAATCTGTATACAAGATTATTTTTATATAATTGTCCCAAGTTATAAAAGATATTTTGTGCCTTGTGCATTCAAATCAATTTTTTTTATAAATGTTTTCAAATGAGTCAGTTACTTGTATTTAACAGTGTAAACTGACGTATTTTCCAAAAAGATTAAGTGACAGGTACTGTACGAAATTGGCTGGGAGCTCAGGGCGTTAATAGGGAATCTCGCAAGTTCTAGATGCCTAAAGTCTGTTGAACAGTTTTATTTTATTTGATCCGCCTGTGGATCCATCTTACATTCCGTTGTAATATTTGATATTACTTTTGAATCGGATTGTAATATATTTATCTTTTGTTTCCGCTGTGCATTGAAATTGTGTTGTTTGACTATGATGATATCAACTATGTCACGATACTCCCCACTGGGCCCACCGGTAATACGTGGAAATATCGGGGTGTGACAGGTTGGTATCAGAGCCAACATTGAGTGAATTAAATACTAGCCTTTTGTGTTTAATCTCAATGACATAGTAGCACATTCCTTAGACCTTCTGAGTCTAGACTTAACATAGGAATACTCTCGACCCTAATCTGAAAACTATTGCTTCCGAATTTATATATTTTGAATATGTCTCCAATCAAAGAAGCCGTAATGGAAATTCTCCACATCCGGAGCCTTGAATTACCGAGCTTCGTACCGCGGCTAGGGTACAACGTGCAACCAAGGAGAAAGCATTCAGAAGTAAAGTAAAGAAGAAAACTCCTTTTGCTGAAGTTTGTTTCCTTAGTAGTCCTTATAAGGACATATTTATCTTTTAGTCCCTTCTTGGACAACGTCATTCCTTTCAAGTCCCGTTTAGGGCAATTCTATACTCCTTTTAAAATCATTTGAATATTTTATCTAAATTCCATTTTTATCATTTTATATGAATATAACATATGAAGTAAATCAAAATATAGTTCCTTTTCGTAATTGATCTGCCAAAATATATAATGAAAAGAACCTTAAAGGGCATAACCTAGCTTGTATGTCATTAAGGACCTAGCTATGATGGTAAAACCTGTTTAAAAGAGATTCAGATCCTTGTTAACATCTAAAAACATGTTAACACTCCTGACAACAGTGATGCGATAAAAATCACGCTTGTCATCTTTATAATGGGAATTTCCAACCCCTTATCTAGCCTAGTGATTTAGAAATCATGGCTTAAATCCTCAAATTAAGATGATCATTTTTACAAACATCCATTACTGATGAAACGCCTACGGGCTATATCTACTGTCCTAAAAGACAAAAAACAGTTGTAGTCTTTGACTCTCTGTCAAGAAAGGTAATGAACTGCGTTCAAACCTTAATGCCTCGATCCTATAAGATGATGGCTTATAAATTCAAAATTGTCCTTGTGATTAGGCATGTTGTGCCACTTTAATATATCCTTAATGTTTTATATACTAGGATAAATTATAATGAAACTACTAATATAACTAACAAATTAACCAATATGGTTTATATTACCATGGTTGATGAATCGTCAAAAATGATGATTCCATAATAACCTCTGAATAAATCATTGCTAATATTTATGTAGCAATCAAGCTACATGGCTGCATCAGAGGAGGTTAACAGCCACCCGAGGGAGAATAATGATGCTACCAGAGTTAATATAACTGGTGCGGAACTACAGGCATTAATAGATAATGCTGTTACTCGAGCTCTTGACAGACAATATAATGAATCAAGTGATACACACTCTAAGACTCTATCTGTGGCTCATAGTAAGCCCCCTTCTAAATCACACGAGTCAAAGGAGGACGATGTTCATCACTCGTCAAATCAGAGGAGTGTTCCGTCTAGACATATGGTGCTTAATCAAGAGCCACATGTTAAAACCTGTTCGTATAAATATTTTGTCTCCTGCAAGCCCAGAGACTTCCGGGTAAAGTCCGGTTGTTCGGTTCGACACTGTTCCGATAAACTGCTTAATTAATCCGTATAGCGTCCTACTTATATATTTTTGCAACGTTTTTACTTTCTAACACTTAGGAAAATATAACGGACTATTTAGTGACCTTTCTGTACACTATTAGTATATTAACAAATACGTGTGAGCATAACACAGATATCAGAAAGCAGTTAAGTGATTCCACACAGTCGTCAAGCACATTAATTATTATTAATAAACTGTACGGTTACATGTAAATTCGAGGGTTGTCACATTCTCCCCCTGTTAAGAGAATTTCGTCCCGAAATTTAGCGCGTGGTTACAGAGGAAGCTAGTTAAGTTGCGTTGTTTTCCAGATTTTCCTGGGGTGTCACATCATCCCCCCGTTGATTTGGAATTTCGTCCCGAAATTCTGCGGTAGCTTCAGCCTCAGTAGTGGTTGCGTTTTTCTTAAAAAGTTGGGGATACTTGAGTTTCATTTGGTCTTCTCGTTCCCAGGTATACTCTGGGCCACGACGAGCATTCCAACGAACTCGAACGAGAGGTATTCTTGTGTGCTTGAGAATCTTAACATGTCGATCAGTAATCTCTACTGGTTCCTCGACGAATCGCAGCTGGTCGTCGATTGTGAGTTCCTTGAGAGGAACTATGAAGGTCTCATCTGACAGACACTTCTTCAGATTTGACACGTGGAATACGTTGTGAACTCCACTGAGTTTTTCGGGTAGATTCAACCTGTAGGCTACCGTACCAATTTTCTCAATGACTTCGAATGGTCTGATATAACGCGGATTGAGTTTGCCTCGTTTGCCAAAGCGGACTACACCTTTCCAAGGTGAGACTTTGAGTAGCACTCGATCCCCAACCTGGAGCTCGAGTGGTTTTCTTCCCTTATCAGCATAGCTTTTCTGACGGTCACGAGCTGCCGCCATTCGCTGTCGTATCTGAGCAATTTTCTCGGTGGTATCTACCACATGTTCTGGGCCAGTGATTTGGCTGTCACCAACTTCTGCCCAACAGAGAGGTGATCGGCATTTGCGTCCGTATAATGCCTCAAATGGAGCGGCTTGGATGCTGGTGTGGTAGCTGTTGTTATATGAAAAATCCACTAGCGGGAGGTGTTTTTCCCAGCCATTACCAAAATCGATTACACATGCCCTAAGCATGTCTTCAAGGGTTTGGATGGTGCGTTCAGATTGCCCATCCGTCTGTGGGTGATAAGTTGTGCTCATATCTAAACGTGAGCCAAAAGACTTGTGCATTGCTTGCCACAGTTCGGAAGTAAAACGCGCGTCACGATCAGATATAATAGAGGTTGGCATTCCGTGCCTTGACACTACTTCCTTTAGATAAATGTCTGCAAGAGTAGAAAACTTATCCGTTTCTTTGATGGCCAGAAAATGTGCAGACTTGGTCAGTCGATCTACGATCACCCAAATGGTATCGTTTCCGCGTTGAGATCTGGGCAGACCAGTAACGAAATGCATGGAAATTTGCTCCCATTTCCATTTTGGTATCTCTGGCTGTTGAAGTAGGCCTGATGGTTTCTGATATTCAGACTTGACTCTCGCACAAGTCAAGCACTTAATGACGTAGGTTGCTATGTGGGCTTTCATGCCAGGCCACCAATACGTAGTCTTGCGGTCGTGGTACATTTTATCCGAACCAGGGTGTACCGAATAACGAGACTTGTGTGCTTCATTCATCACAAGCTCGCATTGGTCTCCATAAGGTGGAACCCAAATGCGTCCGTTAACATAGTAGGCACCGTCTTCCTTTTGTTCCAGCCGTTGCCTCGATCCTCGTAGGGACTCAGCCCTGACATTTTCTGCCTTCAATGCTTCAACCTGAGCATCACGAATCTGAGCGGGAAGGCTAGAGTGAATGGTAAGCTGTAACGCACGTACACGCTTAGGTATAGTATCCTTTCGACTGAGGGCGTCGGCCACAACATTAGCCTTGCTCGGATGATACTTGATAGCGCATTCATAATCATTCAAGAGTTCGACCCATCGGCGTTGACGCATGTTTAACTCCTTTTGCTTGAAGGTATGCTCGAGACTCCTGTGATCAGTGTAAATGATGCACTTGGTACCGTACAGGTAATGTCTCCATATCTTAAGCACGAAGACAACTGCTCCCAGTTCCAAGTCGTGTGTAGTATGGTTCCCTTCGTGAAATTTAATTTGGCGCGATGCGTAGGCAATGACCTTGTCACGTTGCATCAATACGCAACCAAGTCCTTGGATGGAAGCGTCGCAGTAAACCACAAAATCATTTGTGCCTTCAGGCAATGAGAGGATAGGCGCGCTACAAAGTCTATCCTTCAAGTGCTGAAATGCGGACTCCTGTGCATTACCCCAACGATAGGTGACACCCTTCTGAGTCAGTGAAGTGAGAGGTTGCGCAATCTTGGAGAAATCTTGATAAACCTTCTGTAATATCCTGCCAAACCCAAGAATTGGCGGATCTCTGTTGGTGTGCGGGGTGCAGGCCAGTTCTTGATCGATTCAACCTTAGATGGATCCACATGAATCCCATCCTTGTTTACCACATGGCCTAGAAAATGGACTTCGCGAAGCCAGAAGTCACATTTCGAAAACTTGGCATACAACTGCTCTTTTCGAAGAAGTTCCATCATAAGTCGTAGGTGCTGCTCGTGTTCCTCCTGACTCTTGGAATAGATCAGGATGTCGTCGATGAACACAATAACGAACTTATCCAGGTAATGCTTGCACACTCGGTTCATGAGATCCATGAAGACCACCGGTGCATTCGTTAGCCCGAATGGCATAACCAGAAACTCGTAATGGCCGTAACGAGTTCTGAATGCTGTTTTGGAGACGTCCTCATCTCGGACCCTCAGCTGATGGTATCCCGATCTCAAGTCAATCTTGGAGTAATAGCTCGACCCTTGCAGCTGGTCGAATAGGTCATCAATACGTGGAAGAGGATAACGATTCTTCACAGTCACCTTGTTGAGCTCGCGATAGTCAATACACATTCTGAAAGTACCATCCTTCTTCTTTACGAACAAGACTGGAGCTCCCCAGGGCGAAGAGCTAGGACGTATAAAACCCTTTTTCAAGAGTTCTTGTAGTTGTGTGGACAGTTCTTCGAGTTCTGATGGAGCTAGATGATATGGTGCTCGAGCTACTGGCGCTGCTCCAGGAGCTAGCTCAATTTGAAACTCAACTTGGCGATGAGGCAGAAGACCAGGTAATTCCTCAGGAAATACCTCGGGAAAATCGCGCACAATAGGGATGTCTTCAATTTTCTTCTCTTCCGTTGATGTGTCAGTAACGAGTGCTAAAATGGCAATGTGGCCCTTTCGCAAACACTTCTGGGCCTTAAGGAAAGAGATGATGCCTTCGACAGCACCACTCTTGTCGCCACGAATCATGAGAGGTTCTTCACCAGAACGAGGAATGCGGACGATTTTCTCCTTGCAAACAATCTCCGCTTGATGATGAGATAGCCAATCCATCCCAATAACGACGTCGAAACTACCAAGGGTGATAGGAACAAGATCGATAGGGAAAGTCTGACCAGCTAAGACGAGGTTACAACCTTTAACTACGTGTGTGGCTTCAAGACTTTTACCATTTGCTAGTTCTACCGCGTGTTTGGTGTTCAGGAGTGTTGGAGTGCGCTTAAGCATTTGGCTAACTTTTAAGGACACATAACTAGTATCGGCACCCGAATCGAATAAAACAGTAACAAAGAAGTCATCCAGAAGAAACTTACCCATCACAACGTTGGGATCGTTCCTTGCATTACCCTGACCAATCACGAACGCACGTTCCCTGGCTCTATTGCCCTCATTGTTTCCCCCATTATTGTTTCCGTTCCCCTGGTTGTTGTTGTTATTCTGTTTCCGGTTCAACTGGGGACAGTTTCTCTTGAAGTGACCTTCAGCACCACACTGATAGCATTCCTTGTTACCCTGCTGTTGCTGTTGGTTCTGTGGAGCTTGTGGCTGCTGTTGCTGATTCTGATTCGCAGGATGTGAGCTCCTGCAATCTCTGGCTTGATGTCCAAGCTTGCTACATCTCTGACAACGATCCTTGTTGCACGGCCAGCTGTGGTGCAAACTACATCGTTTGCACTTAGGGTGATTTCCCCTGTATCCACCCTGACCTTGATTTCCAGAAAACTGCTGACTGGGGCTCCTGTGTTCATCTGTCTTTCGCCACTGGGATTGAGACTGAACTGGAGTGGAACCCTTGCCCGAATTTCTGTCCAACTTGTGCTTGTCATTGCTGGGAGCACTAGTAGCAGTAGTGCTAACACGCTTGGGTAGCTTGCCCTCTTCCACCGCCTGATCGGTGAGTTGGTGCGCCAAGCGAATGACTTGCTGGATTGTGGAAAGGTTGGCCTCAATTACAGACCCTTGGATCTCCGGGACTAAGCCCCTGAGGTATAGCTTGATCCGTCTAGGTATGGGTCGTGACAAGTTAGGACATAAGTCAGCCAAGTCGTTGGACCTCTTTGTGTACGCCTCAATTTCTGATCCCTCCATCTTCAAACCATAGTACTCTGTTTCAAGTTCCAGAATGTCGTCCAGGTGGCAGAATTTTTCCTTAATCAAATCCTTGAAGTCGCTCCAGAGGGTGGCATTTGCGTCTGCTAACCCGAGCATCTGAACTTGTGCGCTCCACCAGGAATACGCTTTCCCTTGCAACATGCCAGTAGCATACTCTACTCGTTTGCTGGCAGGGCTTTCACTGACTTCGAATGTATATTCGATTCTTCGGATCCAGTGCAGAAGGTCGATTGCTCCTCCAGTGCCGTCGAAAGTGGGAGGTTTGCATTTCAGGAACGCCCTGAAGGTGCCCATGCGTGTTTGAGAGTGCATGGGTTGACTCCCTGATTGGGTTGCTAAGGCTTCAGCAATCCGTTCGTCAATCAAGGTCGTCAGCTGACCCTGGGTCATGTCGAGACGTCCACTCATGATCTTCACATCGAAGGGACACACGTAAGAAAGGTGTCGTAAGTGCGTAAGTGTGGAGTGACAGAAAAGAGTAAGCATACAAGGTTCAAATAGCAGTTATCACATTAACTAATGCATACTGAGAACTATCTAACCGACAATATAACATAAATCATACCACTTATGGTGTCGAGTCTTGCACGTGGAGCGAAGCGTCGTTGTGGATTGTTGAGCACTGTACTGGTTATAGTCTGGTTTTATCAAAAACTTTTCCCTTTTAAAACCAAGTTCACTATAACCAATGGCTCTGATACCAATCTGTCACACCCACAAAATCCACCATGCGGGGTATCACCGCTTGGAGGCGTGACGTGACCAGGATCGAGCCACCAATCATATTGAACAACAAAATTTAGTAAATAAGACCAACCACAATACGATTGGTGACCAAAGCTAGTTAACCAAGTTTTAATTTAGACAGCGGAAGCATAAACGTAAAGTTCAAAACATAAGTTCGCAGTTTATAAGTTTAAAGTCCAACACTTAGGTTTAATAAGTTCATGATGTTTTAAATATTAAACACTGGACATAACCGTCCGAACACCACAACGACTCCTTCCTCGTGCAAGCTCCAAGTGTTTAGCGACCTGTAAGGCATGTAACAACTAGTCAACAACAAAGTTGAGTGAGTTCACGTTTGGTTGTTTTGTTTTAAGTTGTTTCTGAAAAACGTGGGTTGACTTTCGTTGGCTTATTTGCCGTGGGGGTTACCCCGTAGTTGAAAGTATGTTTATCCATATCCTTTTTCTTTACCCAATCCATAACCATGATTAGTGGGGGTTTTCCCCGTTTGAACTACTAGACGGTATGATATCGACTGCTACGCAAATAAGTTGTGCCCTATATCAGTGTCTATCATCACTGACAATCTGCCATAGTCCATTAGTACACGCCCGTCCGACTGGCACGGTGTGAGGTTTGTTAAACCTAATAGCGCTATTAACTAATGACCCGCTCGCCATTGGCCTCGGCGATTAAGTCGATATAAATTGAGGGACTTCATGATAGAGTTTTGTCTAGCTAGTTTTAAGGTTGTTGTCCTGCACCAGGAGGACGAACGTACGTATTCTGCACCAGGAGAATTCGTAGGATTAATAATGGCATCCACTCTATGGAGGATGGCCGTATATATCCTACCCAAGGAGGATATGTAGATTTAGTTTTAATTCTTTAACCCATTCCCAAACCACCGGGAATCCCATGCCTTAGAAAGTGTGTGAACTCACCTCGGTTTGCTCGGTTAGATTCTCAATATAGCTAACAGTCAAGGTCGGTCAATCACGTCCTAGTATGATTTACCAGTTAGTCATTTAGTGGCTTTCAAATAGAACACAAAGTTCCTACACGTATCTATCACACAACATGCATCACTGTAACGGTTTATGCCCATCTAAGTTTCCCGTCCATTCCCCACTCAAAATCAAACATACGATAATGCACATAACATATATAACATGTCAAATCATTCACAGATAGCATACTCGACATTTAGACACGCAAGTCACAACTTATGTCAATTCAGCATTAATACTCAAAACCGGCTGTTTTCGGACATTTAAATAAAATAGTTAGATTATTCCAAAAATTCCTAAATTTTTTATAGAATATCATAAACATTCCATATTTTATTGTGTAAAAATATCGGGGTGCGGTTCATTACCCACATTTTATAAAAATTCATATTCGGGACTGAACTCAGATTCATGTATTTCTGACCACAGTCCACGAAACAATTTATTAAAAATTCATCGTAAGTCCGATTTGCGAAATTCCAGTGGGGTAATTACAAATACATCGGTTTTCATTTACTGTACAAATTTCATGGTCCGATTCATTACAAAACTCAGGTTATGACTGAAAGTATGACACCCATTTATTGCTGTCAAAATTCAGCTTAAGTTGCTGTTACAAATTAATACTTTAAAAATAGTAAACGGAGTCCAAAAATTACGATTCCGGTGCCATTAGAACCGTATTTCATAATAACATATTTTAGATTCAAAATATCAATTTTTCGTTGAATTTACGACCTGTTTACAGCCAACTGAAGTTGGCTGTAAAACCGGGACAGATTCTGTTTTTCAGTGTTTAACCTTCTAAATCATGTTCGATCTATTTCGTTAACAAGTTAATTAATCACAACAACATTAACCATCAATATAAATCAGCAAAACATCAGATAATCATCCAATAATCATAATCACATAAGATCTACATGATTTACACTAATATTCATCCATTAACCACCTTGTTCATCACTTTAGTAAACTTTTAGACTTTGATCTTATATGTTCATAATTTTTAACCGACGAAACTCTTATTAACCACTCTAGACAAGATCAAGAAGATGTTTAGAGCAACTTACTACTAGCTCGAGGCTAGGGAAGATTCTAGTCGAAAATCGAGTGGATAAAAGCAATAGGGTGAGGTCCTTCGTGTTCCGAATGCACCAAGCTTCCTCGTATGTGATCCTTAACGCTTGTATGGACTTGGAATGTGAAGATCAAAATCGAAAAATGGATGGATGTGGGTGTGTGTGTTCGGCCGAGAGCCAAAGAGAGGGAGAGAGTGTGTGTGTTTGTGAGTTGTGGTTAAGGTTATGTTGTGTTAAGACTAGAACTTATAGACAATTCTCAAGTTAATTGTCCAAAGGATTATGTGTCTACTTGATATTAGACACATGGA
Organism: Helianthus tuberosus; assembly: GCA_030545235.1. Classification (NCBI taxonomy): domain Eukaryota; kingdom Viridiplantae; phylum Streptophyta; class Magnoliopsida; order Asterales; family Asteraceae; genus Helianthus; species Helianthus tuberosus. The sequence goes on along the minus strand of CM060408.1, from coordinate 65,647,363 downwards.
TTATTATAATCAAATAAAGGACGAGGGGTGTCACCATATGGTGACCGAACTCGGTTTGGGGGGGGGGGGTATTTGGTTAGTTTCCAACTAGATAGTTAAGCATTAGTTAAGTTAAGTGAAGGTTAACTCGGTTACTTATGCATTATGCGTTATAGCGGGTGTTAGGGTATTCAGGGACCCTAGCTGGCTCAGAAAATGATAAACAATGTGAATGGCAATATTTTTAGGTTCCGGGTAAAGTCCGGTTGTTCGGTTCGACACTGTTCCGATAAACTGCTTAATTAATCTGTATAGCGTCCTACTTATATATTTTTGCAACGTTTTTACTTTCTAACACTTAGGAAAATATAACGGACTATTTAGTGACCTTTCTGTACACTATTAGTATATTAACAAATACGTGTGAGCATAACACAGATATCAGAAAGCAGTTAAGTGATTCCACACAGTCGTCAAGCACATTAATTATTATTAATAAACTGTACGGTTACATGTAAATTCGAGGGTTGTCACATTGTTTCACAATCTTTTAAAGGAGAAGCTCTAGCTTGGTGGAGGTCACTAATCCAAGCTACTGGGAAAATCCCGTTATATAATCGGACATGGGATCAGTTTGCTGCTCTTATCAAAGAAAATTACTGTCCTCAACACGAAGTTGAGAAAATCGAGACTGATTTCTTGACATTGGTCATGAAGAACCTAGATTGTCAGACATATCTTAAAAGTTTCAATACCATGTCTCGATTGGTTCCGTACTTGATCACACTGGAACCAAAGCGTATAGCTCGCTTTATTGGAGGTCTAGCCCTAGAAATCAAGGCAAGCGTGAAAGCATCAAGACCTACTACATTCAGGTCAGCGGCAGATCTGTCGCTATCTCTCACACTCGATGTAGTCAGAAACAAGGCTGCCAAAGCTTTTGATGAAGGAAAGCGAAAAAGGGAGGATGAGAATTCTTATCACTCCATTAAGAAGAAAAAGGGGAACTCTGATCAGCAGAAGAGTTCCGGGTCTAAGAAAGGCAACCAGCAGTCGGGTGAAAAGACCAGGTGCAAAACCTGTAAGAAATACCACCTTGGGAAATGCAGATTTGAATCTCAGCCTCTACCCTGTGGAATCTGCAAGTCTAAGGAACATAAAACCTTGTATTGCAAGAAGTTGAAAGATGCAACCTGTTTTGGCTGCAACGAGAAGGGGCATATCAAGACTAACTGCCCTAGGAATCAGAAGAAGCCTGAAGAGGCCAAGAAAGTGAACGCGTGAGTCTTCCAGATGAACACCCAGGAGGCAGTATAGGAAGGTGACATGATAAAAAGGTACCTTTCCTTATCAATGATGCTTATATGGAATTCATTTGATTCTGGCGCAGAAAAGTCTATTATGGACAATAATTATTGTAAGCCGTTGTATCCGCCTATTAGGACCTTAGGCTTATGACGTGAGGTAGAATTGGCCGATGATACATTAGAAAATACTTCAACAACCTTAGATGGATGCTTTATATCCATTAGGAAACACTCTTGTCCAATATCCTAATGTCTAGCTTTCAAGCTATCCAAAATCATCAATATGATCAGGACAGATATGACATTGATCCCCTGTCAAAAAGGTGATGGACTAGGTCCAAACCTTAATTGCCATTAATGGTCTTTTATTGCCTAGGCTAAGTATCATTGATATATACACATATCTACATGACATTCATTGAGAATGTTTGTACTATATTAGCCTGTATGGTTTAACGATACCATGGTAAGTATATATTAGGTCATCAGGATGATGAATAGCGGTTGTTGGATTGCAACTAAATAATTGTTTTATTTGGTGTTAGGAACCAAATATCGAGTATGACAATCTCGGATAAGACAACCGTTGATCGTGTTATGGATAATGTGACACATGCTAATGATGCCACAATTGTGAACCTTAGAATTTCCAAGGATGTTCTTCAAATTATGATAGACGCAGCTGTTGGAAAAGCTGTGAAGAAGGCCGTGAAAAAGTTCAAGGAGCCCCATGCTACTCGCTCCAAATTTTATCTAGGACCACATTTCCTTACTCATAAGGAGGATCTTGTTCATGCCTCAAATGCAAAGGATGAGCTAAAAAGGAAACGGAAGGAAGATAACTCCCAGAGTTCTAAGAAAAAGGGTAAACAAAAGCCCAACGAGAAACCTGTATGCAAGACCTGCAAGAAGCGCCATTATGGGAAGTGCAGGTTCGAATCAAAATCCCAATCACAGCCTAGGGCTTGTGGGATCTGCAAATCTGGTAAGCATAGAACATTAGAATGCAAGAAGATAGGAGATGCAACTTGTTACAACTGTAACGAGAAGGGGCATATCAAATCAAATTGCACAAAATATGCAAAGAAGCTTGAAAAAGTTAAGGAGACCAACGGTAGGGTCTTTCAGATGGGGGCAGAAGAGGCCATGCAAGATGACAATGTTATAACCGGTACGTCCTTACCAATAATGTATATGCAAGGGTGTTTGATTCGAGTACAGATAAGTTGATTGTGGATAATAAATTTCGTAAGTTATTAAATCTGCCTGTTAGAACCCTAAGCAAAAAATACGAAGTAGAATAAATGCAAGAGTTCTATTTTGAATAAGATGCCAATATATCCTTCATAGATGGTAAGCATAACAAACTTTTAAAGCCTTCTATTAGAACCTCAGAGATTAGGTGTAAGGTAAAACTTACAAATGAAAATCATAGATTCCATTTCTTTTACTCCTGTCAGAAATCTTCAATCGTAAAGTCCTAATGTACCCTCTCTCCAGATAAAGTACATCATCATATTAAATTGATATCTCTTTGATCCCTATTGATTACGAATACCAAATGGTATGACAAAAGCGCCATATGAGGATTGGTGTGTCTTAATATGTTCCATAGATTGCTTCCATGCCTGATCAGTATGGAGGTTTAATGCATGGAACCACTAGGATATTCCAATGGTCATACGACATTAAAGTCAGCTAATGGTATTCAAAGAAGATATCTAGAATGGAGTTGTCCAAGTAAGTGTCTCTGATTAAGGAATCTATGGACTCGTAACATAAATGTGCCACTTATCTGGCACAGGCACGGATAGATGAACTGGAGCATGAGATTTGGAAAATCTCTATAATCTTCGTGTGTCTTGATTATCTTCTCTAAAGATTACCCTGTTTACCTCCTGAGAGGCAAGTAGAGTTAAGATTTATATCCCATTTAGGGCTGTATCATTATGAAATTTCCTAAACGACTGGTACCATCATTGGAGGAATCGAAACCCTGATTAGGTAAGTTTCAAAATAGAGGATTCATATAGCCTAACTCAATATTCCAAGAGTTTGATATTGTTAAATAAGAAAGATGGTTCATTTTGCTTATGCATTGATTACCGCAACCCTATTTAGGCAACAATTAAGAATCACCATCAGCTGCCCAGGATCGTCGACTTGTTCGACTAGCTGTGAGGATTAGCTATTCCTCAAGATTAGTTTTAAGCGGTGGTTGGAATAACCATCTCACCTTAAGATAAGCTTTTCTATAATAGTTGTTATGTAAGTATCAAGGCTGCTCCTTTGGAGACCTTGTGTAAATGGAATGTTAAACATCTATTGTTAGAACAATAGAGTGGTAAGTCCAATTAACAGGATCTAAAAGTTGCATTGGAAACAACAAATAAGATCATTCGAATTTATAATCATCTTAAAGTTGCCAGTAATCGGCAGAAAAATTGAGGATTGATAAAAGTCGCAACCTTCTTAAATCCTTAATAAGGAATAAGGTTCAATCGAAGGTATCGCCTTAAGAAGGGTGTGCTAAATTTTAAATTTCCCAGGGTAAGTTAAGCCCTAGATATATAGGAACATTCGGAAATCGAATGCTGTTGGTGCATTTAGTGTCTGTTAACTTCGTCTTAATCGAGTCTTATGTCTAGATAGTATAAACGAGCACACAACAGGGTTGAATTTAGGGTTTAACATGTTAAAGTGGGTGATTCCGCTTGAAAGTGTCATTGTGCAGTTCAAGCGAAATCAACACATGTGATTTCGCTTGAAATGACATGTTGCATGTTCAAGCTGAATCAGCATCACTATATATAGCTGATGTGTGTGTTCATTTGAAGCGGAATCTGGTCATTCGTTCTGAGTCGAGGTGCTGTCCGTTTGTCATTTGAATTGTAAAAAGCTCAGGAAATCAGTAATAGAAGAATATTAGAAAGGAACAAGCTGTGTTGACATCTTTTACATTGATTCCTCCTTTGTACTTGATGATGAACTACTCATACTGACTGTTTAGGGTCACCGGATGATCCAACAAGTGGTATCAGAGCTCAGGACGAGGAGTTTAAACCAATTCAGCTTGATTTTACCGGATTCTCATACTTCTACTCATTCTTTTCTGATTTGAATGAAATTTCACGGTTGAAATGGCTTAAAACTCACATATATCAAGCGAAACATAGTTCTAACTAATCCTTGAAAGTATTGGACATTTATTCGAACAAAATCTGATAAAAACTTGTGTTTTCGCTTGAAATCTGTTCGTAAATGCTGATGTCATCGTGATTCCGCTTGAACTTACAGGTGTGAATTCAAGCGAAATAAGCTATTTTACCTGATTTCGCTTGAAACTGTTGTCTGATTTCGCTTGGAATAAGATTCCGCTTGAAACTTCAAGCGAAATTAGTTGATTTCACTTCAAGACTTGATTTCGCTTGAGTAGTATTCCGTTTGAATTGTTATTCCGCTTGAAACAATATTCAGTTTGAAATAAGTGATTTCGCTTGAAATTGCTGTTTTTCAAAATCAAGAATTTTCTAAATGTGTGTTGATCATTTCAGGTACGTGAAGATGGATGATTTCAATCCATTCTGTGATATTTTTGCATTTGCTGGAAATGGTGGAGATGATACTTCAACCGACACATTGAATAACACAAATGAGAAAGCTCCGAGTGCGAAAAAGACTATTTCAGATACATTAAGTGTTGAGAGTGCGTATGGGATGTACAACAAACCTCCAAAGTTGTTGGCAATAGAAGATTACAATAGGTGGGCTACAAGATTTGACGAGTGGCTTCAAGCCTTTGCATATCAAAGCTGGAAAAGTTTAAAGATTAGTTACGTTAGAGGAAATCGTTTTGGTGAAAGTCTAACAGATACTGATGATATTGAAAGATATGTTGCTGAACAAAAGTGCATCGCGTTGATTCATCAGTCTGTGAGAGATGATATAATTTCGTTGATTGAATATGAAAATTCGAAAGATCTTTGGGAGAAACTGAGGGTAAAATGTGTAGGAAGTGCTGAGATAGTAAAAAACAAAAAGAAACTGTTAAGAAAAGAGTTTGATTTATTTGGTTGTTTAAAGAACGAGTCTGTTTCCAAGATGATTGAAAGATTTGGGCATCTGAAATTGGAGCTAGAAAGACATCAAATTGTATATACTCAAGAAGAGTTAGTTGAAAAATTGTTCGACTCGCTGCCGAATTAACAAGATTGGCAGTACTTTGCCTTAATGCTGAATAATACAATCAAGTCTGAAGATTTGACAGTGGATCGGCTTATCGAAAGACTGGAGAGTCACGAGTTGGAGATTAAGAAATCTAACAAAGTCAACAATACATCTTATCAGCAGAATGTGGAGTTGTACTACAGAGGAAATCTACCAAAGACTAGTTCTCCAAGAACATCATTTTCTGCAGAGAGTTCAAAGAATGTGAATCAAGAAACTTCTCACAGTTGTTTTCATAGTGGATCTTCTTCAACAACTCCAAGCCAATCTGCATCAAAGAATCTGTTCCAATGTAACATCGTTGTGGATCTGAAGAACGCTCAAATTTTTAGTGAAGAGTCAGCAAAACAGCAGATGGTGTTTTTAGCTTCGGTGTTAGAATCGTACGAGAGCCTAGTGGCGGGCAAGATTGGAAACACCAACCTGACTAAGGAGGACTATGATCAAATAGATCCTGAAGAGATGGAACTGATCGATATCAGGTGGTGTATGGCCAGTGCAGTTCGACGAGCACAACGGTTTATGGAGATTACGGGCAGACATTCTATCGGAGGGTCGTCCACAAAACTAGGATTTGACAAATCAAAGGTCACGTGCTTCCGATGTAAACAAAAAGGACACTTTAAACGTGAGTGTCGTAATGCTCCTGCTGATGATACTGCAAATCCATTCTGTGAAGATTACTATAAAAGAGCGATCTACCATCAAAACAAATCTGAACCCCCCAGAATGAAGCAACTTGAAGATACCCCCAAAGAAAAATCAAGAGCTCTTGCTGTCATTCATGATGATGAGGGATACAATTGGAGTGATGTGCTACCGGAGGAAGATGCAGTAGGATACGCTTTCGTAGCAAAAGAAGTTCCTATCAAAGACACAAGAACTGAAGAACAAAAATACCAAGCTAGAAAGCAAAAAGCAGAATTCAAGATGATGAGATTATCTAGGGTGTTCAGTGAAGCCAAGAAAGCAAAGAGATGGGATGCTAATAGAGAATGTTACCTTGATCCTCAAGGAAACATTGCTATTGATACGGAAACTCTTAGTATAGAAGCTTTCATTAAGGAATTCAAAGCAGAAGAAGATGCCATACAGAGAGAATGGTGGGGAGGAGGTGAATCTGATGAGAAAGAGAAAGAGACAGAGAAAGAACCGCAGTCTAAGAAGATTGATGATCGGATTATCGATACTTCACAAGAATTCACTGCAGAAAATCTGACAAAGATGGCTGACAAAGTTCTAGCTGCGAAAGAACTTGAGGTAGACTCTAAGTCTGAAACTGAGTCTAAAAGCAAGGCCAGTTCAAACGTTTCAACAAATGAGACAGGTAAGAAAGTCAAAGGTGATAGTGACAGCAAAAGTTGCATGAAAAACTGCAAGTTTTGTAGTACACTTACTTACTCTAGTAATGCAAAGGTTGAAGAACTGACAAAAAGAGTCAGAAAGGTTGAAGATCAGATTTTAGACCGTGATAAAATGCTAAAAGCTTCAAATGATCGAGCTAACAAGTTAAATGATAAAATTGAAAATGATAAAATTGAAGTAGAAAGAATTAAGAAAGAAAATGGAAAATTAGTTCTTGAAAATCGTAAAATTTCAGAAAATTTTGACAAACTAAAACGAACGGTACAAGATTCTGATGAAAGAAACGGTAAAACCAATAAAGAAAATGAGCATTTAACTGTTGTTCTTAGACACAAAGAAGAGCAAATCAACCAACAACTGGATGAGATTGCTAAATTGAAGCTTCAGTTTGAAGAAGCTAAGATTGAGAATGAGCGTATCAATCTGAAATTAACCAGTTACAGCTCCGCAAGCTTTGTTTTGCAACACATTGTTCCCAAACCCATCGGGAAAAACAAAGCAGGCGAAGATGTTTACTCGGATGGAACTGGGGTTGGGTTTCATCAGGTTCCACCGCCAGTTTTAAACAATTACTCAAAGAAAAAGTCCGGGTTGGTTAATGATGAAGATGAAACAAATGAAATAAAACTTCCAGAGTTAATTGATGTTACATTTTCTTCATCTGATGATAGTGTTCAAACTGATATTGTGAAAGGCATGGCTGAAAGTGTTTTGAAGTCTGATAGTGATTTAGTTGAAGATGAAGAATGTTTTCTGAACAATTACATTCCAAAACCAAAATCCAAAAACAACTTAAATGAAGAACCTACTCTTGTCATGTACAAGATGTCGGGATCGGATAAGTTGTATTCGGATTCTAAGTTTCCTCTGGAGAATGTTAATATGGACAAGTTGAAAAATGTTTTCAAACTGGTTGAAATTGATTTGTCTGAAGTAGAAGGTTTGAATCAGACAAAGAGGCAAATGAATTTTGAAAAAGATAAAGCTTACTACAAGAAACCTGTTGTTCCACCATGTTTTTATAACAACAATCGAAACAGATGGTCGGGTGGTTATCAGGGTGGTAAGAATTATCAAAAGAAAAATGTTCAAAACAAGAAGTTTGCTGAGAAAAGGTGTTTGTGAACGGTTCAAGTTCACTTTCTGATGAAGAATCTGAGATTTTTTCAAAATCAAATGAAGAATTTTTTGCAAAGAAGGCCTCACAACCTCAGACTGAAGACACAAGTCGAGTTGTTGATACTCGTACATGCTTCAGATGTAACAAAGTTGGACATATTGCACGAAAGTGTACCAACTTCAAGCCTAAGTCTGAAGTTGTTGAGAGTCAAAAGAAGAAAGTTGATGTGAAGGGAAAAGCTCCATTGGTTGTTGAGAAAAAGGTTTTGAAAAATGACAACACCAAGATCAAAACTGAACCTGTTAAAAATGTGGTAACTAAAATTGACAAGTTTTATAAACGGGTTGCATCACCTCAACAAACATGGAAGCCAAAAGTTGTTGAAAAAGAATCAAGTTCTCCAAAACCAGAGGTTTCTGAGAAAGAAAAACAATCGTCTTCTACCACACCGGTAAAGATGAATGTTCCTGTGGACTACTATGAGAAACTTGAATCAAAAGAGGCTATTGATAACAAACTGGAAATGAATGATGAAAATTTTCCGCCTCTTAAATCGGTTGTAAAGTGTATAGATGAAGTTAAGTTACCTGAGTCTGATGAGGCTTGGGCAGCTTATTTCAGCTAATCAATTCCTGACTTGCCGGAGCTTCCAGGTTGGTAAGTGTGAAGCGGGAATCGGCATCATTCTTGACAAGGTTTAATCAAGGACATTAATTTGTATTTGATTTAACTTTCATATGAAGTTGATACGAATTGAGAAAATCCACCCTGATGAACAAAAAGCTGATTTACATACCAAAGCGTTTGATAAAACTCGTTTTCAATACTTGTTAAAATTGAATGGTATGAAGCTTTTATCGGTGTTGGAGGAGATTCTTGGCTTTGATGAAGGTACCAATGTAGATGATGATGTTGAGAAGCAATCTGCAATGGTTTGTCGATTTTTTACTTGTTTTGGTATTTAGGGGGAGAGTATAGGGTAATATTTTCAGAAAAATACAAAAACAGTAAAAATTTTAAAAAATACAAAAACATGAGATATTTTCAAAATCCAAAACAATAGAAATCTGAAAAAGAGCTTGTGTAAAAAGGGAAAATGATAGTACATCGGCTTGACAGTTACGGTATGCTAAAGATATGTAAAGTTTAAAAGTGATTAAACAGTCTCGCTGATGATGTGCCGATAGGTTTTTGCACATTTAGTAGGTTTGTTCGGGATATAAATCTAAAATCTTTACTTGCTTATTTCGTGGGGAACACTACTTGGATATATAGGTAGCCCCTGAAATCTCATTTGAAAGATCCCTCTTTCTGAGATACTAGGTCTTTATACTCAGTGATATCTGGGGTATTATTCCGGGACTTTTGATAATGCGGAAGCAATGGCCTAGTCCCCGAATAATACTTTCTGCATTGCTTGAAATAGAGTGCCGCCCTCAGCTAAAAAATGATAAAACATTGAAAAATGCTAATCATGGTTGTTGTAAAAAAGATCCTCTAAAGGGGACACACCAAAGTCGAAGCCGTCATCTCTCTGCTGAACGGAAGTTCTGACCTGAGCTCTCACGGTTCTTCGCAATTTAACCCCTTACAGATATCATCTGTGGTATACTCACCTGTAAGACTGAATATTGGGATTTGGATACGGGAGTATATTCAAGAGGTGGGACACATGAATGAGTTTAAGTCTCTAAAACACTTAATCCGTATCCTGGACAGATTGAAAATTGTGTGAAAATTTAAGTGGATCAGTATATCGACAATCTAAGTGAATTGTTTAATTCTGAGTATGAAATTAAAGCTTAACGGTACTTGTGACTTGTCGAATAGCTGATATGATTCCCTAACACGCTCACCAAAAATATGTTTGTAAATAGTTTACTTTTACTGCATTTTATTTCTGTATTTCATTTCTAGTTTAGAAACTTTATTTTAAATCCAAAAAGATTTTTCATTTCTGCTTTATTTTTGACAAACCAAAGTGGAAAGCTGATCTTCAGATTCAAATTGAAGCAGATGCAGGAAGTTTCTGGACTGGAGGATGAGGAGAGCTTAACATGATAAGTTTGTGATAGTTGAAAAGTTAAAGCAAGTTCATTAATTTGAAACTTGTAAATTTTTAAGAAAATGTTTGAACAAAATGTCAGTGTGAATTGTCTTAGATCAACCAAGGTCATTAAATTGGACTTGGTAGACTAATTGCGTAATCAGGGTCATTAACTTGGACCTGAATACTTAAGTGGATTTCTAATTCTGACAAGATCATTGAATGAGTTTGAATGGTAAGTTTTGAATTGAAACTGTTATTGTCATATATCTTATATTTAGGTAGAGATTGTGCAGGAAACAGGAATCAAGTTCCCCATGGCAAAGAAAATGTTAAAGTTTGAATCAGAATTTGAGCCCTAGCTTATCAAGAGGGGGAGTCTGCGAAAGGGGGAGTTAGAATTCTGGATCAACACTCCAAGGGGAGATTGAAGATTAAAGTTTGAAGATAAAGATTGAAGGGAGCTTTACAATGTCAAGACAATCTGGAGAGAGACAAAGACTAAAGACTCGACGCCGAAGACTTCGTCAACATCCAAGGGGGAGTCTGTTGGTGCATTTAGTGTCTGTTAACTTCGTCTTAATCGAGTCTTATGTCTAGATAGGATAAATGAGCACACAACAGGGTTTGAATTTAGGGTTTAACATGTTAAAGTGGGTGATTCCGCTTGAAAGTGTCATTGTGCAATTCAAGCGAAATCAACACATGTGATTTCGCTTGAAATGACATGTTGCATGTTCAAGCGGAATCAGCATCACTATATATAGCTGATGTGTGTGTTCATTTGGAGCGGAATCTGGTCATTAGTTCTGAGTCGAGGTGCTGTCCGTTTGTCATTTGAATTGTAAAAAGCTCAGGAAATCAGTAATAGAAGAAGATTAGAAAGGAACAAGCTGTGTTGACATCTTTTACATTGATTCCGCCTTTGTACTTGATGATGAACTACTCATACTGACTGTTTAGGGTCACCGGACAATCCAACAAATGCAACAAAGGTCAATAGCCTATAAGCTAAAACCTATATAAGAAGCTTAGTGGAGCTCTCAATGTGACCCACACTGATGATTTAATAATATGTATCATCGATAAGTTGAGACGAATTATCACATAATGATATGCAGATTAATGAAAATTATGATTTGATGAGAAAACCCGTATCGATTAAGGATCGACAGATTAAAGAGCTTCAAAAAGGATACATGTACCTATAGAGGTCAAAATTGGGTGCTTGGAGAGGCCCCAGATATGCTATAAGAGTTAAGTCCGCTATGCGACAAAAAGTACTTCCATCATTTTAGCAAATCTCAAGGTCGAGATTTCTTTTAAGGGGGTAAGGATGTAACACCTCGTAAAATCACGTCCAATAATGTATTGACACGTGTAATAAACCCTAATAAAGTCAAACCTTTAATTTAAGGGACTAATTTTTCGAAAAATCGAAAAACATTAATTATGAAAGAACTGGAAGTATTAACATACCAAAAATAAGTTTCTGAATAACCTTTTACGGTTTTATATTCACAAATGAGCCACTTGTTGATCAAGTGTAGCCGTTTGCGTAATTAATTGAAAGTTTGCGCAATAAAGGGTTAAAAGCGTCAACATGTTAATTCTTACCTCTGAGCGACCTTTTAACAATCCGAAAGCTTCATGATAATTGATTATACTCTCGGGAATGCCAATCGTTGGCCGTCCGAGGCTTTTATGCCTTTAAGTGGCGTTACGCGCAACTTTGCAAATATAAGGGGTTAAAAGTGTCAATATGTTTAATTATACCTCTGAATGACCTTTTAGCAAACCCGAAGCATTGTGATGTTTTATAATACTCTCATAAATACCTAATATGGGTTGGGTAAGGCTTCGATACTATTAAACGATGATATGCGCAAGTTCGCACATTAAAGGGACTATTTGCGTCAAACTGAAAAAGTATACCGATTCGTATGGTATCGAACCTTCCGGAATATGATCATAAGCTAAACATGCCCTAAATATCCTTTACATAGCTCATAAATAGGCTTAGAGATGTTTGGTGCGCAAAAATAAACTTATTTGATCAACAGGGACTAAAAGCGTCAAAAAGTGCATAAGTTTGCATTTTCGCGAATATCTTACGTTCTGAATATATCCGGACATCCAAAAATTTATGTAATCATTAAAATAATTTATTTTAGTAATTGTCTTGATAAAATTCCATTCGTCGCGTAATTTGGATCGTTTTTCGCTTCCGTTCGTGTTTCGTCGTAATTAGCCGAACGATGCGACCGTACAACCAAACGAACCGACATCCGGCATGTTTTTGAGCATGTTTCATGTTCCCTATGTTTAGGCATCATAGTAGAGCCTTAAATTTGGTTTAACAGGCCTTCGATGTGTCGAAAATGGCATTTGGAAGTACAGGGGCCAAAATTGTCAACAAATGAAAGTATGCAAGTGCTGTACTGGTCCTTACGGACCGTATGCACTGACCCTTATGGTCCGTAAAGCCCCACCAGACCACCAAAAAGCTGTTTCCAGCTGTTCCAGCTGTTTGTGGGTGTTGCAAATGGTTTTCTAAGCAATCTATGGGCTACCATGGTTTTGCAAATAAGTGGGTAAGAGGTGTAGATCCAGATCAAAGCTCGTTTATCGATGAACGATCTTAACGGTTCCGTAAAACCTATAAATACCCCACTTCATTCTTGCAAAACCCATACTTGATTCTAATTTCTCTAAGTTGGAGACCTTGCTCTTCATACCTGAGAATTTAGGATCAAAACCTCATTGCTTGGACCCTTTGTAAGTGTCCTTTCGTGCTTAGTTTAAATTTCTAGCGTTATAGCCGAAAAGTCAAGTGTTTTAATGAACGCTTTGAATTTTAAGCGGTTGAGCCATTGTTCGTAATGAACATGGCTACGTGACCGTAATTAGTAGGTGTTAAACCCTCAAAAGGGCACCTCCTAATTACCACGTTTACTTAGTTTAATTGTCGGGTCAAATAAAAGTCAAACGGGTTTGTTTTAAATAAAATTCATAACTATTTCATAAAAATCAGTTTTCTCACTTTAACAACTTGGTAACTATTAGTTGAACATGTCTAAGCATGTTCAACCCGACAATTCTAAGTTTAGGCTCGGTTCGGAACCGAAAGTCGCAAAAGTTGACTTTTGCTTTGACTTTCAGTTCTGACCCGATTTAGATTAGTTTAGACATGCCTTAAAGTTCCATTAGGACCGGGTTATATGATAGTATAACCCTCTGTGATTATACTACTTGACTCGTTGATTGTCCGATGTTCCGTTAATTGCTTAATGTTGGCCATAATGCCCATTTGACCCTAAAACGAGAATTTTGAAAATGTGAGAGGACAATAATCTTTGTTACCGATTTATAAACATGTCCCTAAATTTTCACATCAGTTTGAGGTCGGGATTAGGAGTTATGCTTAATAGCGTAATTAGAAAGCTTTTTATTAATTAAACGGCGTAATTAGCGTAAAGCCTATCTAAACCCAATTTTGACACCAAATCTTTTACCCACTGATGTAACATAATATTTTGGGATTTTTGAAGATTTTTAATTATTTTTAAACTGATCATAACATAGGGTTATTACCTTGATTCGGTAATTACCGATTATACCCTTTTCGTTTATAAAATGTGTTTTACGCAACATTTAGACACCAAGTCTCTTGATACTGATTTTATATGTTAAATGAAGTATTTTGAACTTTATAAACTGATCAGAAAACTCAGATTTCCTGTTATAACCTGGAAATCGCTTAAAACGACCTTTTACGCGTTTTAAACGCATAGTATGGGTTAAAATCATTTTTGTCATATAAGACTTATCACCAACTGATATAACTTATTAATTTAAGTAGTTTTACTGATTATTTCATACCCGAACCTCAGAATTTTATTTAACCTCTTTTATAATCTTTAAAATGACCAAAATACCCCTACGGGGCTTAAATTGAGATTAAACTCGTTTTGGGCATAATGGAAGGTATCCTACCGATATCACAACATATTTGAAGCATATTAACTCAGGAAACCTGTTCATGACTCTATTGGTTACTCGTTACGCACTTTCGTGTTCGATGCGGTTTATGTAACCAGTTTGCATAAACTGACCGAAACGGGTCAAACCTTATCATTTTTACCTCAAAATCCAGAATGTGTTTAGCTTACCCATATTATACAAGTCCCCAAACTGTCGGGTCTAAATCACATTCTATTCTGGTCTTCGCTAAATCATGCGTTTTGAACCGTAAACCTTTCCTAAAAGCTAACCGGTCTAAGTTACGACTTAAATAAGACCCGTTAGGAATCTAATAGGTTAATAAAACTTTCGTTCCAGATTAAGAGCCCCAGTAGAAGTACTTGTGCTTGCTGATTAGGATATACGGCTGAGTATAGATTGCATTTTAAGCTCAGGTAAATACTCTTAACTTATTTTCCCTATACGGGCTTGGGATACGGTATTATAATAATACCGCTTGGTCGGGTATTGAATGTTTAATCATATTGTGGTTAAATTATTAAGGTAACCCGTTTTAATCTGTATTGTTTGAAATAAAAGCCTTTAGGGGTTAATGACCATGTCCCGGATATCCTTGACATCATTATAATAAAATGACCACGTCTTAAGCACGGGGTGTAGGCGTACACCTAACAGTTGCTTAAGGGAAACGGTATCTCACTCTCTTGTGGGCCAATACTTGTGGCGTGTCTGTTAATCTTGACTCGGTTTCTACATCGGGCCCTGAATGTATAACGAACATGTAAATCTGTATACAAGATTATTTTTATATAATTGTCCCAAGTTATAAAAGATATTTTGTGCCTTGTGCATTCAAATCAATTTTTTTATAAATGTTTTCAAATGAGTCAGTTAATTGTATTTACCAGTGTAAACTGACGTATTTTCCAAAAATATTAAGTGACAGGTACTGTACGAAATTGGCTGGGAGCTCAGGGCGTTAATAGGAAATCTCGCAAGTTCTAGATGCCTAAAGTCTGTTGAACAGTTTTCTTTTATTTGATCCGCCTGTGGATCCATCTTACATTCCGTTGTAATATTTGATATTACTTTTGAATCGGATTGTAATATATTTATCTTTTGTTTCCGCTGTGCATTGAAATTGTGTTGTTTGACTATGATGATATCAACTACGTCACGATACTCCCCACCGGGCCCACCGTTAATACGTGGAAATATCGGGGTGTAACAGGTAACAACATCAAAAAGAAAAAAATAGCTATTGAACCGGAAGTGTGACTCACAGATGACCGGAAAATAGCGTCTCGCAGAAGTAGGAACTCTTGGTCAAGTGTAAAATGAGGTGCACGGGGGGGGGGGGGGCTCTTTTCTTTTGGCTTTAGCGGAGACATATAACTATGAATAAAACCTAGCCCTTGGATGCCCGACGGGTATTTACGCGGTAGAAAACTTGACGGATTTTGGGATGGGTTTATCTAATAGGGCTAACCTAAAGACGTCCCAAAACCGATCCATTGTCATCCCTAGGTCAAACCTATTAGAATGGAGTTCCCATAGCAAACATTGCATAATGGAATAGATTGTGGTGTTTTCCTAATGCGGCATATGAAAACGTATAAAGGTATGCCTTTGAAGGGATGGTGATACGGGTTATCAAATGAGATAGGACATTAAGGGAGAGTTGAGTGATAAAGAGAGTAGGGAGCTTGACGATCTAAGGCACAAGTAGATTATAAAAAATCTGCTAAGTAAGATAAACGCTGTAAAAAGCGCGTTGTTGAATCAAAAGTACGCCAGTTTGGTTCATTGAGCGAGGAGTGTAAGTTGTAGCTAAAAGATTGTTAAAGGATTATACGGATATTGATTGAATTGACGGTTGTCACAACCTCTATCACTTTTAGTCCCTATATAATATTATGCATCATGCTCAAATAAGCTTGTTGAATTCAAGCGTAATGGTAGTCTTTTCTTTTCTAATAATTATTTTAACCACACCCCCTTACTTTTCATTAATACATGATATAAAGATGATATAAAGACAAGTATTTAACTTGAACAAGTAACTTACATATTCGCAACCACTAGGAATCCGATCCCTATTGTCTCCACCGTATGAACTAGGATATGTTGTCAATAAACACCTAGTAAAAGTGTTCTAAAAATGTAATATGCTTATATCAAATATATGCATATGCCATCAGATTATATCCCATTCAAAAAATATGAAACTTAAATACATATTATATATAAATAACCAGAAGCCAGACAATATTTTATTTAGATAATTGCATAAATATACATCAATCTCTTATTACTCTTGCACATATATTACATAACTCCCTTACATCTTTAATTCTTCAAGTTTAAGTTAACAACTCTCAACACACACACTTGACTTAAGCTGAAGCCCTCCTATCGCAACCCCCGACCCCTACCCATGAGCGGGCGACCGCGAGCCTCAAAGCGGGTGGTATCAGTGTTTATTAATTTTGGCAGCGGAATACATCAGGACCGTAGTTATGAAATATTTTTATCAGAGTAAAACACCAAACTTTTATAACATTAATTTATGGGAATAAAACCCATGTTCATTTGATAATACATTGGTAGGGATAAACCCTAATTATTGAAAACAAAATGTCTTGTTTATTTAGGTAACTTTTATAGCCACTTTTCCAAGCCTTCAGTGCTCTCCAGCTGGCTTCTATTTGGCTTTCACATTACGTTACCTGAAACGCGTTTTAAAAACAT
The DNA here is from genome assembly GCA_030545235.1 of Helianthus tuberosus. Taxonomy (NCBI): domain Eukaryota; kingdom Viridiplantae; phylum Streptophyta; class Magnoliopsida; order Asterales; family Asteraceae; genus Helianthus; species Helianthus tuberosus. The sequence continues at coordinate 65,630,583 of CM060408.1, read as the reverse complement.
TTTGTCAGCAAGAAATATTGGTGAGTGCATCCCAGTTTAATCAAAATAGTTTTATCACTTTTACAGAATTGAGGGCAACCCGCAATTACATTTGTTTATATCTAATCAATTACTCATTCAGTACTGTCAAACCCTGACTTGTGGTTCATATTATCAATTGGCTAACTCTTTGTCCAATGATAACGTTTTTCCACATTTTGTATACAAAACCCCAACATACTGGCAGTAATTGTATAATCACAAATACTCAATTACTGTTAAGTGTAAATTAAAAACATTTGAAGTTTTGGTAAAATATTTTGATTTATATAAAAAGGTAGCAAAATGCAGATGTACTCACATTGCAAATTTAGGTAATACTAAGGCTTCCTGAGAATCTCATGGTTATTATCTATTAAATCAAATAATGCACACGTGTTAGTAAAATAACCCAATTCAAATTAACCGTACAACTCGAGACAGAATTCCAATGACTGAGTAGGGCAGAGCCGACATGCATTACAGAAATCCTAAGTCAATCGGGTGTACACACGAGACAGAATTCCAATGACTGTGTCGGGCAGAGCCGACATGCATTACGGAAATCCTAAATCGATCGTGTAGGGTAATAACAGGGTTATAGTACTTACAATGAGGCAAAGCTTCGCTTTATAGTGGGTATTATGCCCGAGCAGAGATTTACTATCAGAGAATTTTGAGAGAGAAAAGAAAACTGAACGATTTGAAAATGAGCTTGAGCCCCTCTTTTATAGGCTGATTCGGAGGTCCGTCACGCCCCGTGGCCAAGACGGCTTCGGCCGTCGCGGGCCGCGAGAGCCAGGAAAGGCGGCGATAGCTTGGTCGAGTCAAGGGTAGGCTTGACACGTGGAAAGGACACGTGGCATCATGCAGTGTCGCCCAAGTAAGGGTCGTCGCGCCCCGTGACAGACCATAGGGGTCTCCGTCGCGTCCCGCGAGCGACACCCAAAAATTGTTTTTCTTTTTTTTTTTTTATAAGTATAGGGTTATTCCAGGTCCATTTCTCTTGTACGGGGTATATTTAGGGACATTTAGGGTGTCCAAAATATTTTTAGGATGGTTGTTATATCCTCCCCTCCTTGTTTTGGATCTCGTCCTCAAGATCTACTGGAACAGGTGTGGGTATTTCCTTTGCATCTCTGATTCGAGTTCCCAAGTGTATTCTGGTCCTCTCTTGGAATCCCATTTCACTTTGACCAGAACTAGTCTCTTATGTTTGAGGTTTTTGATCTTCTATCTTCAATCTGAACGGGTTTCTCGATAAACTTGAGTTTTTCATTTACCTCTATGTCCTTAAGAGGTATCACTAGTGATTCGTCTACTAAGCACTTTTTGAGATTACATACATGAAACACATCATGTATTCCTGCCATTTCCTCTAGCAGTTGTAACTGATAGGCTACAGGTCCTATTCTTTTAATAATCTCAAAAGGTCCGACATAGGGGGTTAGCCTTCCCCTCTTAATGAATATGACTACTCCTTTCCATGGAGAAACTTTTAATAGTACCTTATCTCCTACTTGAAACTCTAAAGGTTTTCGTCTGTTATCTGCATAACTCTTTTGATGATCTCGTGCTGCTTTTAGTCTTTCCTTGACTTGAATTATTTTATCTGTCGTTTCCTGCACTATCTCTGGTTCAGATAATTGCTTTTCTCCAATTTCTGCCTATCAGACTGGAGTTCTGCACTTTCGTCCATAAAGTGCTTCAAATGGGGCAGCATTAATGCTAGTATGATAGTTGTTATTGTAAGAAAATTCTATTAATGGTAAATGGTCGTCCCAACTTCCTCCAAAATCAATTACACAGGCTCTAAGCATATCTTCCATTGTCTGAATCGTCTTTCGCTTTGTCCGTCCGTCTGTGGATGATAAGTTGTGCTTAGATTTAACCTGGTTTCCATTGCTTTTTGGAAACTTGTCCAAAAATGAGAAGTAAAACGGCTATCTCTATCGGATATGATAGATAAAGGAATTCCATGTAATGAAACAACTTCATTTACATATAGCTTGGCTAACTGTTCCATACTGAAAGTTTCCTTCATGGGTAAGAAATGAGCAGATTTGGTCAATCTGTCTACAATCACCCAGATTGTATCATTTCCTTTTCTTGTCTTGGGTAATTTGGTAACAAAGTCCATTGTAATCAATTCCCAATTCCATATTGGCATTTCTAACTGTTGCAATAATCATGAGGGTTTCTAATGCTCAGCTTTAACTTGAGAACAAGTTAGACATTTTGCAACATAATTAGCTATATCCTTTTTCATTCCTATACACCAGAATTTCTTTCTTAGATCTTGATACATCTTATCACTTCCGGGATGTATCGTATATTTAGACTTATTCTGTGGCATAGGTTTCCTTCTTCAAGTATCCACATCCTTTTCTTATGGAACTTCCAAATTCCATCTGTTCCTTATTCTAATTCCTTAATCATTCCTTTTAATTTTTCAGCATCGTCCTTGATTGCGGATTCCTGTACTTCCCTAATTTGCTCATTTAGATCTACTTGTAGATTTAATCTGAGAGAACGTACTCGCTTCTATGAAAAGACCAACTAGTTCTTAAGGTATTGGATTTGTCTTCTTCTTTTGTTAGTTCTGAAAACCTATGAAAACCAAAAAGCATAATACAAGTTTGGAGAAGCACATCGAAGTCACAACATCACTGAAAGGAGATCTTGATTATAAAGTCCTAGGTACACCCGTTCCACGGTGAATGATCTATTCGCTTGTATATTGCTTCGACATCATCTATTAATATCATGAGCTGGAAAAATTCAAACACAATGTTTTTTGCTTACTTATTTTCGGTACTCAATAGTTCAAAGCTGGCTTGACACTAAGAGCCTTGTGAACCCTGTTTGCCCTTTATTATAATTACTCAATATTTTACAAATTATTCAATTTATTAAATAATTAATACATATAAATTGTTTATGCAACCAAAGTAATAATCATTTAATTAACATGTGATAGACCATACAACAAACCACTGCCACCACCAGACTATATGTAACAACCCGACTTTTCGGATCGTTACCTACCGTTGTCCTTTTCTTTAGTAAACGCTTGTACTCTTGGGATTCGATTTAACGCAATGGATTAAACCACATTTTTAACATATTTTAAACGCAAATTACTACGCTTATTCAATCGCAGTCATCACATTTAAACGATACTTATAATGCTTACTACTGAACGCATTTTATCGCTTGATATTTAAACGCTAATCACAACGCAAACTCAACGCAGACTCGAAACGCGGATTTAATTATTTTATTTGTGTTATTTGTGTGATTACTTGTTGAATGTTATGTGGTTATCAACGCAACGCTTATATACTCAAACACTCACTCACAACTCGATTAAACGCAACGCAACGCTTAACAAACGAACCAAAGTTGGAAAACCAACTCGCGCAAACACGGTCGTCCGAATGGACATCCGCCCGGATGACCATCCGACCGGATGACCATTCGTCCGGATGGAGGCATCCGAACACAGCCCTCGCCCACCGCCTTAAATCTCGCTTTCCCCCTATAAATACTAGTCGTACGCCTTATTCTAACGCTTTGACACTCTCATCCGCTCCCAAGCTCTCAGTCGCGATTCAAGGCCATTTTGTAAGCATTTCTCCCCGAATCTTCTTCAATCTTCATCTCAAATCACTTCTACTCCATCTTCTTCATCAAAATCACACACACACACTTAAACTTTCTCTCGAAATCACCTGATTTGGACCTCTTGAAGGTGGTTTCCACTCGTTTTGCTTAGGCAAACTGTTGTGGATCACCATTTAATCAAGATTGGTCCAATATCTAAAGGATCGATTTCACACTTTTCAACTTAGTTATGAAAGATTTCAACACCTTTCAACTTATTTCGAACTGTTCTTCGGTTTTTACACCATATTGATGGAATCCGGACTCAATCAGACTCTCGACTTGGTGTCTAGTGACCTAAAACTTGTTTATATATTGTTTATATTCAAATGTGTTAATAATAATTCTTTCTGCTATTATAGGTTTGTATAGTTTTTCTCCGGGTATGGGTAAGATCAACAAGGTTTTACAAAGGAAAAAAGATTTTTATAATAGCTCTATGTGGTTGAATGATACTTGATCAACAAGGGTTTACAAAGGAAAAAAGATTTTTTTAATAACTCTATGTGGTTGACTGATCCTTAATCATTAGAGCTTTTAAGTTGTCACTCTCTTAGTAGAGTTTGGCAAAATTCTATGAAAAGACCAACTAGTTCTTAAAGTATTGGATTTGTCTTCTTCATTTGTTAGTTCTGAAAACCTATGAAAACCAAAAAGCAGAATACAAGTTTGGAGAAGCACATCGAACTCACAAAATCACTGAAAGGAGATCTTTGATTATAAATTCCTAGGTACACCTGCTCCACGGTGAATGATCTATTCGCTCGTATATTTCTCCGGCGTCATCTATTAATATCATGAGCTGGAAAAATTCAAACACAATGTTTTTTGCTTACTTATTTTTGTCACTCAATATTTCAAAGCTGACTTGACATTCAGAGCCTTGTGCACCCTGTTTACCCTTTATTTTAATTACTAAATATTTTACAAATTGTTCAATTTATTATAAAACTGATACATATAATTTGTTTATACAACCAAAGTAATAATCATTTAATTAACAACATGTCATAGACCATAAAACTCCCGTAGCAGTTCAACTTACTATTGTAAGACCTCGAAACGCTTCCAAATGTGTTAATAATAATTCTAGTGACATAAAACTTGTCTATATATTGTTTATATTCAAATGTGTTAATAATAATTCTTTCTGTTATTATAGGTTTGTATAGTTTTTCTGTGGGTATGGGTGAGATCTATGTGGTTGAATGATCCTTGATCAACAAGGAAATGCAGAGGTTCAAATGATCATAAGTGCTTGATCATCAGCTTGAGCCCCATTGACGTTGTTTGCGCGTTCATGGGTTGGGTTGGCATTTGCAAGCTTAGTGCAGTTTCGTTTGAAGTGATTTAGATCGCCACAATTGAAACATGCTCCAGCGAGTAGCGAGGGCGAGTTTGAGTAGGGGCGGCTTGGTTTTGGGTGCGACAAGTCGCAGCTAGATGGCCTAGAAGACCACAAATAGTACACTGGCGACATGGAGAATTAGCTTGGTGATGATAGTTGCAACGATTGCACAAAGGTTGTTTTGCATGGTAAAATCCCCTAACGGGTACTGAGTTTTGTGGAATTGGTGCAGCAATCATGAAATTCTTTGGAGCTTTACGCTTCTTAGAATTTTTGGAGGGTTCAGCTTTTGTTTCCTTTGGTTTCTCCTTAGTAGTTTCAGCAGTTTGTTTCTTGTCTCCCTTTCGAAAAAGTTTCCCTTTTCTAACTTGGGAGTCAGTTAGGGTAGCGGCTAGTTCGATAGCCTCCCTAACAGTTGCGGGTTTGCTGCCAGTGATAATATCTTGGACTGGATCAGGTAAGCCATCAATATATTTTTAATTGGCCCGATCTAAGGGTGTGGCCATAGTGGGGCAGAGTAAGCTCAATTCTTCAAACCGGTCAGTGTAGGCACGGTTTTCACCACTATCTTGTTTGAGGTAATAAAATTCAGTTTGAAGTGCCCTCATCTCACTTCGTGGACATAATTCTTTCTTCATAAGATTCTTGAATTCTTCCAACGTTTGTGCCATTGCTACGTCCGCACCTCTGTCCCTCATGACTCCGTTCCCCCAAGTGTGTGCTCTCTTTTGGAAAACACTCAAGGCAAACTCTACCTTGAGCTCACTAGGACACTGAACATAGCGGAATGTGCTCTCGATAATCTCAAACCATTGTAGGAGCCCAGTAGCTCCTTCAGATCCATTAAACTTAAGTGGTTTAGCCGAGTTGAATTGTTTGTAGTTGCAAGGCGTGGGAACATTATTGTTGTGGGTGTTGTTATTATAGGCTTGATTAAGTTGGATCACAAGGTTTAGGAGTACAACAACTATATGCTGAGCAATCATTGCCGCCTTTTCTGCGTCCTGAGTGGCGTCACGATGAGGAGACAGCTTTTGAAGAAATAGTTACTAGTGAAAATAAACAAGTGAGTTCCATATAAAGTCATAAAAATGGAATGACGTAGTGAAATGAAATTTCTGACTTCGTATTTGTTCAAAAATCTTGTTCTTGGATTTAGGAAAAATAGTGTTGTGGGTTTTTGGATGAGAAAATACAAACCAAGTTAATGGTTCGAGTTATAAATTCTTTACCTTTTAAAAAATTATTTTTTTATGATAAAAATATTTTTAATGGAATTTTTAAAATAAAGAAATTAGGTATATAGTAAAAATTTAAAAATTCTCATCCAAATGATACAAATTTTGTAATTATGAAAGACAAAAGGTAGTATTTGAAAATAAAATAGGATTACAAAGTGTCGTGAGAAGAAATAAAATTTTGTTCCGAAGAAACATATTACCGAAGGTAATATGATGGTGTAATGTCACAAGCATCGTAATGTTTTGAAAATGTTCGACTGATCAAAGTAGATGGGTTTTCATAATGTTTCGAGAAGACATGTTTTAGCCTATAAGTGGACACTCACCCTAAGATTTCCCAGGTAAGAGTGACTGGTCCGATAATGCGGATTTGAACGAACACTCTAGTCTTAGACAGAAAACTCCGGGTATGGGCATCCACCCTTCCAGATTGCATATGTTCACATTATTAAAACCTAATATTTCGATGAAAATGTTTGAGAAAAACATTTTGTGAAACACCTTAAGGCATAAAGCCTAAGGGTTTAGAATAAATCATCTAAGGCTAGATGATTTGTGAATCATAAAGTAGTTTTGGCAAGAAATAGGATGAGGATGGAGATTAGGATAGAGATCCTAAGTCTACTCATGTTTGGGTCCCTAGGAAGGTTATAGACTAGGTTAAAGGCATTCTAATAACCTAATTCCCTATAACCAATGCTCTAATACCAATTTGTAACACCCCAATCGCGTAATACAACAACATGCGATGGAAACATCGGGGAGTCACGTTACAAATTGCTCACAACACACGGTACTAAATTGTTTCATTATGTTAACATTGTTTTACAATACAAATAATACATGTAAATGTCTTTTGTTTAAAGAAGTTTAAGGCCCAGATGCGATCCTATGTGTAGCATGCTTGAATAATCAAAACCTAAAACATATGTGAAAAAGACATCAACAAAGAATGTTGGTGAATACATATGTTTTGTTACCCAGATTAATGGTAAAAGGTTTGGTATTGTAATACTTTGACAACTACGAGAGTTGTCAATTGAAAATAGACTCTTTGAAACCAATAAATGGCAAAAAGGTTTAGTATTGCAATACATTATCTTGATTATGAAACTTGTGGCAAAAGAGTTTTGTATATGGCTATATGATTATTATGAGGTAATTTTTATGCCATTGAAAATTGTACTTGTTCTTTATTCCTCCTGTACATGTCTTGTTATAACATTGAATTCGGTCAAACACTTGTAGGAGTATTATTAGAAATCCAATCAAGGATTTATAATAGTACTTTGGATATCCTTCTAAGAATCTAGCATATTAAAATATGGAAGATTCTACAAGGGTTTGGATATTTAACATTTGTTTCAAGTAAACACAAAAATCCTAAATCGATTTGGATAACGCTTCAAGGGTAATACAATAATAACACTTATATATAGGAAGTACCAGTGGCGTATCCACCATGTTCTTATGGTATTACACTCGTTTCGTTATCTAAATCACTACTAATCACATAAACACATAATTATCAACTTGTACATGCGCATTAAAGTATACAAAGAATCCAATCAAGGACTTCAATTTAGCACTTTAAACATCCTACAAGAATCTAACTATGAAGAGAGATAAATGCTTTAAGGATTTGATTTGGTCACATTGTCTTGTCAAATACGCATTAAAGTACACAAAGAATCCAATCAAGGACTTCAATTTAGCACTTTAAACATCCTACAAGTATCTAACTATGAAGATAGATTGATGCTTTAAGGATTTTGGTTTGGTCACATTGTCTTGTCACATACGCATTAAAGTACACAAAGAATCCAATCAAGGACTTCAATTTAGCACTTTAAATATCCTACAAGAATCTAACTATGAAGATAGATAGATGCTTTAAGGATTTGTTTCAGTCCCAATGTCTTGTCACATACGCATTAAAGTACCCAAAGAATCCAATCAAGGACTTCAATTTAGCACTTTAAACATCCTACAAGAATCTAATTATGAAGATAGATAGATGCTTTAAGGATTTCGTTTGGTCCCAATGTCTTGTCACATACGCATTAAAGTACACAAAGAATCCAATCAAGGACTTCAGTTTAGCTCTTTAAACAACCTACAAGAAGCTAACTATGAAGATAGATAGATGCTTTAAGGATTTGGTTCGGTCACATTGAACCTAAAATCCTAAGTCCTAATGGTGATTCGGATAATGTCACGAAGGGTAATACAATAAGATCACTTATATATAGGAAGTACCAGCGGCATATCCACCATGTCCTTATTGTATTACTCTTGTTTCGTTATCTAAATCACCAACAATACTATACACATCAACAATAACCATCGGCGCGTTCATACCTAAAGCACTTCTTAGAAATCTCACTATTAAGATAGAAAGATTTAAAATAGTACTTTAAATATCCTACAAGAATCTAACTATGAAGATAGATAGATCCTATAAGGATTTGGTTTGTGTTCTTAATTGTCGTGTCTTGCTTTATAAGAATAATACACAAAAAGCATTTAGTAAACACAAATATGCTATACATTTGAGAAAAATTGATTACACATATGTATCACCCCAAAACTTTTGAAAAACGTAAAAGAGGGGAACTATGTACTCACTGGTTTGCGTATGTGTCTTGTTTAATTGAATAGCAAAGGTCAATGTTCGAGTGTTCAAATGATTCCTAGTGCATCGGATAACTACGTGTTAGTGTATCGAAACTTGAATAAGGAGATCGGATAGAACGAGGTTTCATAAGCCAAACGAGAGTTGGATCTCGTATAACATGGTTCATAATACCATACATTCTGATTTGGAAGTGTTTCAAAGTGTTTTGACTTGTTACGGCTCGCTAAAGCAGTTTACGCCACTTTAACGAGTCGTAACGTAACTAGGGGTTCGGATGGTTAAATACGTTCTATAACGAGCCTAATATGTCAAAACTAGTTTATATAAGTTGTATAATCAGTTTAGATGTCAAAACAATGTTCTTATATGTTCAAAACTAATTTATGCGCAAAAAGGGTATTTTCGGCATTTTTAAAGAATATATAATCGAGTCGTTATTTGACTAACCAAACAATATGACCATAAGGTATAACCTCAATAGGTTATTCCCTATAATACTATGGTCATAATAAAGGTCTTGGTCGGATCCTAAAGTTGACTAAACGGGTCAGATTCAAAAGTCAAAGCGGTGGTCAAACCGCTCGACTTTCGACTAAGAAAATAAGTGCTAAACTAGAAATGACGAGTTAGACATGTTGGAACATGTCTAATTATGTTTATAAAACTGATTTGGTGTCAAAACTTTAAGTTTTAAAACCCGAAAACCGATTCGTCGTAAAATGCACTTATGCGCATCTTTGACTTTTAATAAACAAAACTTTGACTCGTCACTTCGCCTAGTAAACGTGGTAATCAGAAGGAGCAATCGCAAGGGATTATAACCTTCGTGATTACAATCACGTTGCAAAGTTAAATTTGAACTTTACTTGACCAAAATGGTCAGAACCGAAAGTCAAACAGAAAGTCAAACTGTTTGACTTTTAGCTCATAACAAGCTAAAATAAAGAAATAGACTAGGGAAGAACACTTACTTGTGTTCTAGGAAGTCTTGGAACTCAGTAGGAGGCCTCTAAGAAGAAGCAAACTCCAAGAATGAGTAGTTAGAGAGAAAGAATGGAAATGAGCAAAGAATGAGGTGAACTTGAATGGCTATTTATACTTGAAGCTTGATCATAGGATCATGCTAAGTGTTAGAGGTTGTTCCAAGATCAAAACAAGTGTCCTATGAGGTGTCTCAACCAGAAGGGAGGTGGAAATTTCGAGCTAGGTGTCAAGAAATGAAGCATCTTGGCAGAACTTGAGCTTCAAGAAAATAATTTGCAGCTGGCACTCTTATACGGACCGTATGGTCCCATGGTCTTACGATCCGTAAGCTTGGTCTGGGGGCCAAGTTTTGCTTTTTGGTAGATTTGGCCCCTGGACTTGTATTGTGGCGTTTTGTCACTTTTAACCCCTTTTAATCTAATATTTAGGTTATATAAAGGCATTAAGGAATGTGTAACTTGGATTTTTTCCGGAAATGTCATGGATGTCGGTTCGTTCGATCGTACGGTTACGTGTTTCGCAAATAAAGTATAGGACTTTATCGAACACGAAAAATGATCGAAATTGCACAACGATTGAAATTATGCATTCTCGCAAATAAAATACAAGGTTTTATTGCATACGAAAATGTTCAGACTTGTACATACGGTCCGTATGCTGGGGGTTTGGGCAGACTTTTGCAGTTTGTCAAAAATGGTCCCTAGACTTGTATAAGTGTGTTTTTGTCATTCCTAATCCCTCAAAACTTATATCTACGTTATGTAAAGGGTATTTAGGGTATGTGTAGCTTATGTCCTTGTTCTGGTGTGTACATAACATTAAACTGATTACGTTTAAGTATCGGTTAACGAATTACTTCCAAAAGAAAAAGTTTTTGAAAGTTCGAAATTTCGCACAAGGGTTACTGCCTTCACTTCTAATTCCCGGTCATCCCCAGTTTTAAGTGTTCTTTGGTTTCTTCCCAGCTTCCGGATTGAAAGGAATCCCTGAGTAGAATTTGTTACATGAACCATAGAACCAGAATCAAACCACCAAGAATTAGCAGGAACATTTAAATTATAGGACTCAAGTATCATGAAAAAATCGTTACCTTTCTTAGCCAGCCACTCCTTAAAGTCAGGGCATTCCTTCTTCATATGTCCTGTCTTTTTATAGAACTTGTAGTAGGGTTTGCCTAAGGAGTCCTTTGAGCTAGAAGGTGCACTTGTATTAGGATTGGGCCTTTGGACCTTGGAAGCATCCCTTCTTGGATAATTGTTCTTCCTCTTATTAGAGTTAAAGGTGGTGAAGTTTGTAACATCAGTAGTGCGATCCATCTTCATATTCTCTTCCTCCTGCACGCACATAGCGATCAGCTCACTCGTCGTCCATTTGTCCTTCCGAGTGTTGTAATTTATCTTGAATGCTTCATAGGATGAAGGAAGCAAAGTTATAATGAAGTGAACAAGAAAACCATCACTGATCTCCATGTCTAATCCCTTCAACTTATGAGCCATGTCGTTCATCATCATGATGTGTTCACGAATGTCGCTCTTCCCATCATACATAGTAGTCACCAGCTTGAGGATTAAAGTACTAGCGTGACGTTCCCTTAAATTGCGCCTCCACAGAAGCCAAGTAGGTTTTAGCATCATCAGAATCAGGAATGGCTCCTCTAATTGCATTTCTTATGGACTGCTTCATAAACATGAGAGACATGCGGTTACACCTAGTCCACTTTTCATGAGTCATCTGCTCCCCAGCAGTACTTTGAGGAGTAAGGTCTGCTGGCTTATTCTCCCTTAAAGCATAATCAAAATCCAGTAATGCAAGAGTAAGCATGAGAGAGTCCTTCCATGCAGCAAAGTTATCACCAGTCAATGGTGGAATCCCGCAATTCGGTGCTGATAGTGGAAATAAGATCAGCGAATTACAATACTAAGAAAGAAGTCCTAATGTGATCTAAGGGCATGTTATACTAAGGCAGGCATAAAAATGACCATTTTAATTATGAAGCAGTGATATTATCTATTACTAACATCAAACTAATAGACTTAGTTAAATTTCAATTTAAACGGAGACAAATCAGCTTTGGCCAGAAGTGTAATCATCTAAGCATGTGTGCAAAGTAATCGCACTACGTCAAAAAAGGCTTACGGCCACACAAAAAAGGGTGGCCATACGTTTTTTGCCACACTTTCTTTTTTCAACTCAAGTGTGACAAAAGGTCGAGTCATCATATGTATCATACGGCCACATTCAGGTTTAGTGGCTGTAGCAACTTAAAAGTGTGGCTAAAGGGTACTACTATTTCTTGCTGGAATCAGACAAAATTGTGGCTAAAAGGTAGCAACGGCCACTTAAGTTTACTTTACATGTGATGTTTCTATTATATGGTCACATATATTTACTAAAAAGTTTTTTTAGCCACATCAATTAAAAAAAATGTGGCAAAAAAGGTTGTTGCAATCAAGCATTTTGTTCATTAAGTGTGGCTAAGGGGTAGCAACAGCCACATAAATTTATCGTAAGTGTGATTAGTTCTATTATGTAGTCACATGAATTTATTGTAAGTGTGTCGAAAAAGCATTACTAGACACACAAAACACTTTTGTAATTTTAAGTGTGGCTGTTATCTAACATTTGGTCAAGCATAGTTGTTTTTCCCATGACGTTTGGTACCATCCTGTCACACAAATAAAAATCAAAATGACTATGTTGTGGCTAATGGTCACTTATAGCCACACAAAATTGTGTAATTTTAGTTGTGACTATTGTTTAACCTTTGGTCACAAATATTTTTTTCCCTTGACGTTTGGTATCCTTTCCGGTGGCGGATCTAGAAAAAACGTTAAGGGGTAACGTTTCAAAAAAAAGGATAACGAAATAAAAAAAACGTCAATTTTTTCCAAAATTTACACTACCACCCGGACGTCAAGGGGTAGCGGGGGCTACCCCTATTTAAAGGCTATGTCCGCCCCTGATCCTTTCGTCACACAAACAAGAAACAAAGTGACTACGGTATGGATAACGGTTATTTATAGCCACACGATATTTTGTAAATTTAAGTGGTGGCTATTGTCTAATTTTTGTCACACATAATTTTTTTCTAGTAACATTTGTTATTCTTTCGTCACACCCAAAAAAAAAAAAAACAAAGTGACAAAAGTGTGGCTAATGGTTATGTATAACCACATATATTTGTGTATCTTTAAGTACGGCTATTTGCTAACATTTGGTCACACATGTTTATTATGATTCAACGTGGCCATTTTTGTGTAATAGGCCATTTTATTTTCAATTTTTTTTGTAAAATTAAAACAGTAAACATGAGACAACCGAAAAACAAAATAATATTAAAGATAAAATCCATACATAGGTTTTCAATTCAAATACTAAAGACAAGCTTTTAATAAAAATCTATCTACAAAATTTGCAATGGGAAATGACTATACACATAAACTGCAAACTATTTCTATGCTGATTTTTTTATTACACCACGGTAGTTGATGTTGATGATGAAACTGTTGCTCATGTTGATCTTGAAACTGCTGCTCATGTTGCTCTTGAAACTGCTAGGAGACATAAGTAAACCATAGTCACCTAATTCGTGGTTCGCTCCGGTTCGGGTACGCGGTTCGGGTTCGCAATTCGCTAGATGGCACGAATTCGGTACGGAAGGGGGTATGTTCATTTCGGTACGATCCGGTACGCTATTCCGGTGCGGTGTACCAATTATAATGTTCATTTTATATTTTTTGTGTATAAACTTATAAGTTTGTAGAGCAAATGTAAACTAGTAAAGATATTGGGAGTTAAATGTTAAAATAAAACAACTAGTTTTACACTTTATATGTAAAAATTTAAATCTTTACGGACTAAATGTAAAGTAGTAAAAGATAGGGGGTTAAATGTTAAAAGTTTCTAAACTTATTTAAACCTAAAGTTGAAACCCAAGTTACGCACAGCCGCTATTCTCCTTCTTTCCTGCCGATATTGCAGCACCTGTATTCTCCTTCTTTCCTATCGAGATTCGCTGTGTGGTCGATAATTCAACATGTGGTCGCGAATCACCTTGTAGTGGCATCAGTTGAAGCTCTGGAAACACGAATTGGAACGATCCAAATTAACAAATTGAAACGGCGAATCAAACCCTAAATTCGCGAATTGATAGCGAATTGGGTCGTATACGAATTCCGTACCATACGAAACGTACCAATTCGAAATTCGTGCTATTTTGGGCGAATTCTGTGACTCTGAAGTAAACAAATGTTGATGATGAAATTGTTGCTCATGCTGATCTTGAAATTGCTGCTAATGTTGAAACAGGAGACAAAAGTAAACATAAACTGTACAGAAGCAGTCTGTCAACATATAATGTAATTAACCAACACTACAAGATGACTTAACTGTATTACAGTATCAGTTTAAACAAAATAAAGCAAGAACCTTATTATGACATGTATAAGATTATAGTACCTCTTCTAGTGTTGTACAGCGAAACAGGGTTTCTATAAATTATGCACTATACCCTCAACAATAGCTTGCCATCTAGCAACTGCTCCAACTGATCCATGGGGTTCAGATGTTTGATAGCAACTGCATCTCATGTGTTCAGATCATATACAGGGCACTGAATAAACTGTAAATCAGAACATAACATCCCGATTTGGGATAATAAGAAAAGGACATCTGATTCAAGTAACAATGAATACTAATCAAACTTTGAAGAGAATTTTACAAGATATTACATGCTATCCATATTCCAGTTTTGATGGCCATAGCACCAGCGCTTGAAAGCTTCTTGTGGCAGACATGACACTTGAAATGCTTAGGCTTCTGGTGCTGAACCAAGATCTTCTCACCATCGAATTATTTGTCGCAATAATAACACCAATACACCATACATTTGACGATACTCTCTTCTTCCCCTGTGATTGTTATATTTTTCAGCAAACTAACAAACAACTATATGCAATGGAACAACAAATACATAAGATTACCAAATTAAAAGATGCTTTTATAAAAAATAAAATTAAAAAAAAAAGTGTACCAATGGTAGGGATGGTAGTCACAATCTCCCCAAGTATGGGCTTGTACAAAATGGTTGTCTTACCAGCAACATCCAGGCCCGGTATCAATATACCCATTTCTTTCTTGGTGAAAAGCCAGCTAAAGAGTTTGGTAGTAAATGTAAGCCCCATTATTGTCAGAAGAGGACCCCTGCACATAAAGTCATATCAGTCATACTTTACGGCTTTTAACCTGCTTGACACCCCAACCTAACCAATTTTCCACCTCTATGTAAAAGATAATGAGCTCTTGTTTATACCTTTAGAGACAAGGTCGTCCCTGAAAATCGTTACAAAATCCTAGGCCCGAGCGACTAGAAAAAAGGGCCCCTAAGTCACAACCCAGCTGGCTTATCTACAAATCTGAACTTAAAAGTTGAAACTATTTATATTGAGCGTGAAAGGCATTAAAAACAAATTGAGGAAATAAAGCTATAAAAACCAATTCACATGTGCCATCGATTATACATATAATACATGATGCTAACGCCTGGATGAGAAGATAGTAAATAAAGTCCAAAAAAGCCACATCAATAAGGAATATGTATATATCATGGACATCAATAATGAATATATACACAACTAGACCTGGCAAACGGGTCGAGTCGGGTCATGGGTCAAAACAGGTTAGGGTCAAAACGGGTCAATTATAAAAAAAGGTTGTTTTGGTTCGGGTTGAAATGGGTCCGGGACGGAACGGATCCGGGTCAGAACGGGTCCGGGTCAGAACGGGTTTCGGTCGGGTCAGTCTTTTTTTCTTTTTTTTTTATGATGACTAATATGCGTTAATTATTCATACACTAATGGGGTTGTACACAAGTTTTTACCTGTTGTCCGGGCCTAAACAAACAACTTACAACTATGGAGTTTTTTTGTGCTAGTGTCTGCATAACCAACTACTGTTTTCAACACTCCAGGAAGCTTTGTATCTTGTTGGCCATCTTTAAATGCCTATCACTCAACAACAAAAATATTATTTGAAAATTTGTTAAAATGGGTCACGAGTTTTGAAACTAAAGCATAACACTACCTGCATACGAGTTCTCGCAAGTTCAACCGGGTATTGTAAAGGTTTATTCTCACTGATATGAACGTAATCGCTCTCACCAGTTAAGCTATATTCATCGAACAACAAGTTGTATCCCGATATGAATATCCCGTCAGCTGGTACTTGATCACCGATCGACAAGTGGACAATATCTCCAACAACTAAGTCGTAAAATCGACACCTTTTTTCTACATTCGTCTCTCGCTCACAGCGGTAACAATGACGACTAACAAAATACTTAGTAAAATTCCCAACCCGTCATATATCCCATCGGGCCAGCCCCTCGGTTGCGAGTCCGACACCGATTGAAACAATGGCACAAACTATAAGGATAATAAGCGTTAGATCATGAAGCGCGTCCCATACAAACATTAGAAAGCTCTTGGAAGGTTTTTCGGTGTATTTGTTGAAGCCATAAGTCTCTTATCTGGTAGACAATTCACTAGATTTGACTCCTTCGTTAATAGACACGTTTAATGCTTTTGCTATTCCAACAGCCCCGTTAACGGCCCGCAATGTCTTCATGTCGTAGTTACATACCATTGTTGCAAGTTTATCGGGATCTTTGCTGAATTCTGAAACGTTTACTTCGCTTCATTGGTTATGTTCTTGAGTATTTTGATATTGACCACCAGCTGTTCATATAGAATTAAAAGCATAACATTACCTAATTGCATTACAAACTAACCTAATTGCACCAGTACTCAACAGATAAGGCATCTACCATTCATGAAAAAAAAACACCACTGTAGACTTCAAAAATGTATATAAAGGAATCTACCATGGATGAAAAATAAAAAAAAAATGGCACTAACAAGTCTAGAACCACACATGGGCTCAAATATAATCTTCAATATTTAAGTACCACAAAACCCTTATATAGAACCTACCTCCAATTCTACTGAACCAATAATAAATCAAGTTTTTGCATTTTCAAGCACTTGTAGGAAATGTAACGCTAAATTTGTGGAGGTTTATAGTTAATAAAACTGCCAAATTAGAAGCAGATAATAATAACAAAACTCTTTTATCACACACACAGATCTAGAATACACAAATTTACATCTAAGATCTAAAACAATCATCAGTCTCAAATAAGAATTGTATCTGCGTTCTTGAAGGAGCCGCGGTAAACTAGAAAAACACTTTATTCACCAAAATTCCATTGTTCAGATGTGAAAGGGGTTTACGGTGGTGGTTTCGAGACGTCAAAGCTGTAACGTGGTGGTGGTTCTGGTGTAAGACAGTGATGGTGGTGAGATGGTGAACGGTTTCGAGTGGGCTGGGGTGGTTGACGGTGGGATTAATTAGCCCGGCTGCTATACGCTCTGGTAAAAACTTCGATACCGCCAGTGACGGAAAGGTGGGGCATCCACGGTCCCTTTCGTTGATCTCAAACATAGAACAGATCTGGTGGAGAATTTCAGAAGGTGTAGTGTTTTGCAATTGGATAAGGGGAGAGTTAGGGTTTAGAATGGACATTGAGAGGAAACTTAAATTTGGAAGTGAAAATCTGAAAATTTTGAAAGGTTTAAAGGAAATTGAAATTTTGTAAAAAGAAAATCATTACATAGAAGGAAACTTAAATTTATAGGTGAAAATCTGAAAATTTTGAAAGGAATAAAAATAAAATTAATACATATAAATTTATAAAAAGTTGTGACAACCCTCAAATTTACATGTAACCGTACAGTTTATTAATGATAAATAAAGTGCTTGATGACTGTGCTGAATCATTTAACTGCTCTCTGACTTACTGTGTTATACTTACATGTACTTGTTAATATACTAATAGTGTACAGAAAAATTACTAAATAGTCCGGTATGCCTTCCTGAGTGTTGAAAATTAAAAACGTTACAAAAATATATATGTAGGACACTTTACTGATTAATTAAGCACTTTAACAGAACAGTGTCAAACCGAACAACCGAACTTTACCCGGAACATGAAAATATTACCAAACACATTGTTTTTACTTTTCTGAGCCAGTTAGGGTCCCCGAACACCCTAACACCCGTTATAACACATAACACACTAGTAACTTATTTTAATTCCTAACTAAACTAACCAACACCTAACTAGATGATTGAAATCAAACCATGAACCCCCCCCCCCCCCAAATCGGTTATAAAGTGGCCCCCACCACCTTTGATTTTCTTTATTTATTTAAGGGATATGTCATGTACTAGAGGAGCATAAAGACCAAAGGATCATGAAATGTTGGGGTTTACTTATAAAAACCCACTAGGCCTTACACATTCATTATCACTTTCATCTTTCACAAAAACTTGCCCTCTTCTTCTCTCCCTCACTTCAGCCGAACATCCTCCCCATCACCACCACATTTTCGGTTTTCATTCTAGCGATCCAAGTGTACTTCTAGGTGCTACAAGGCGTTCAACGAAGCTCGGCGTGTTCGGAAGTTGAAGGACCGCTCTCGTTTTCTTTTAACCACCACTTTTACGTCTTGTTTCTCCCCTTGCCTTGTGCTAGTAGTAAGTGCTTCTAATCATCATCTTGATCTTGTTTGTGGTGGTTAATAGTTGATTTAATGGTTAAAATTTAGAAACACTAAAGAACATAACACAAAGTCTTGAACCTAAGATGAATAAGGTGGATAAAGAGAAGTTATGTGTGTAAATCATGTAGATCTTGTGTGGTTATGATTCTTGGTTGATTATCTGATGTTTGGTTGGTTAATATTGATGGTTGATGTTGTTGTGATCACTAAACATGATTAACGGAATCGATCGAACACAAACTAGAAAGCTAAAGACTAAAAACATAATCTGTCCAAGCTTTACAGCCAACTTCAGTTGGCTGTAACAGGACCATAACCTAACGAGAAATGTATTTTCTGAAGTCTAGGGTTATGTGTTATGAAATACGGTTCTAATGGCACCAGAATCATAATTTTTGGACTCCGTTTACTATTTTTAAAGAGTCATTTCGTAACAGCAGCTAGAGCTGCATTTCTCTGCTGAAAATATGTGTTTTGTTTTCTGTCATAACTTGGTTTCTGTGTAGAGTTGGATCATGAAACTTGTACTGTAGATGACCAACGATGTATTTGTAATTACCCCATAGGAATTTCGTAAATCGGACACTCGATGAATTTTAAATAAATTATTCCATGGACTGTGGTCAGAAAAATATAAATCTGAGTTCAGTCCGGAAAATGAATTTTTATAAAATATTAATAATGAACTGAACCCCGATATTTTTACACAATAAAATTTGGAACTTTTAATTCATTCTGTAAAAATTTGGGAATTTTTAGAATAAGTTAACTATTTTATTAAAATGTCCGAAAACAGCCGGTTTTGAATATTAATGCTGAAATGACATAAGTTGTAATTTGCGTGTCTAAATATCGAGCATGCTATCTGTGAATGATCTAACATGTTATGTGTGTTACGTGCATTATCGTATGTTTGCTTATGAGTGGGGAATGGATGGGAAGTATATATGGGCATAAACAGTTAAAGTAATGCATGCTATGTGATAGATACGTGTAGGAACTTTGTGCTCTATTTGAAACCACTAAATGACTAACTGGTAAATCATACTAGGACGTGATTGACCGACCTTGACTGTTAGCTATATTTGAGAATCTAACCGAGCAAACCGAGGTGAGTTCACACACTTTCTAAGGCATGGGATTCCCGGTGGTTTGGGAATGGGTTAAAGAATTAAAAACTAAATCTACATATCCCCTTGGGAGGATATGTACGGCCATCCTCCATAGGTAGGGTGCCATTATTAATCCTACGAATTCTCCTTGTGCAGAATACGTACGTTCGTCCTCCTTGGGTAGGACAACAACCTTAAAACTAGCTAGACAAAACTCTATCATGAAGTCCCTCAATTTATATCGACTTAATCGCCGAGGCCAATGGCGAGCTGGTCATTAGTTAATAGCGCTATTAGGTTTAACAAACCTCACACCGTGCCAGTCGGACGGGCGTGTACTAATGGACTATGGCAAACTGTCAGTGATGATAGACACTGATGTAGGCACAACTATTGTACGTAGTAGTCGATATCATACCGTCTAGTAGTTCACACGGGGAAAGCCCCCACTGATTATGGTTATGGTTTGGGTAATGAAAAAGGAACTGGTTAAACATACTTTCAACTACGGGGTAACCCCCACGGCAATTAAGCCAATGAAAGTCAAACCACGTTTTTCAGAAACAACTTAAAACTAAACAACCAAACGTGAACTCACTCAACTTTGTTGTTGACTCATTGTTACATGCCTTACAGGTCGCTAAACGCTTGGAGCTTGCACGAGGAAGGAGTCGTTGTGGTGTACGGACTGTTATGTTCCGTGCTTATTATTTAAATCTATATGAACTTATTAAACTTGCGTTTTGAACTTTAACTTATAAACTATGGACTTATGCTTTTGGATTTACTTTTATGCTTCCGCTGTTTAAACTAAACCTGGTTAACTGGCTTTGGTCACCAATCGTTTTGTGGTTGGTCTATTTACTTAATTACGATGTTCAATATGATTGGTGGCTCGATCCTGGTCACGTCACGCCTCCAAGCGGTGGTACTCCGCATGGTGGATTTTGGGGGTGTAACAGATTGGTATCAGAGCCATTGGTTATAGTGAACTTGGTTTTAAAAAGGGGAAAAGCTTTTTGATAAAACCAGACTATAACCTGTACAGTGCTCAACAATCCACAACGACGCTTCGCTCCACGTGCAAGACTCGACACCATAAGTGGTATGATTTATGTTATATTGTCGGTTAGATAGTTCTCACTGTGCATTAGATAATGTGATAATTGCTATTTGAACCTTGTGTGGTTACTCTCTATTGTCGTCCCACACTTACGCACTTTCGCAACACTTTTCTCACTTATGTTGCTTCGTTGTGAAGATCATGAGCGGACACGGAGGACGCATCAACCTCACTCAAGCCCAGTTGACGGCTTTGATCAACGAACGAGTCACTGAGGCACTCGCAGCTAACCCTGTAGGAGGTATAACCTGCCATACCAACTCACCTTAGGACGTTTAGATCCTACCTTCGCAAACCAACCCTCGTGCTTAATCTTGTCTTTTATTCTTGCGCAACAGGTCAACATGCTCAACCTCCTGTGTGCACGTTCAAAACCTTCATGGACTGCCGACCTACTACTTTCAGTGGCACCGAAGGAGCAGTGGGTCTTCTTCACTGGTTTGAAAAGCTTGAGTCAGTTTTCGAGATGTGCGAATGCCCCGAAGACCGTAGGGTGAAATATGCTACCGGAACACTTGAAGGAGCTGCGTTAACCTGGTGGAAGGCACAGGTTCAACTACTAGGACTGGCAGTTGCTAATGCCACACCCTGGAATGGTTTCAAAGAGCTGATCAAGGAGGAGTACTGTAGTCGGGATGAAATCCACAAGCTAGAGGTGGAATTTTACAATCTGAAAATGACGGGGTCTGAGATTGAGGCGTATACGAAAAGGTCAAACGAACTGGCCATCCTGTGTCCTACCATGGTGGACCCTCCCATCAAACGAATTGAGCTGTATCTCAAGGGTCTTGTACCAGAGATTCAAAGTCACGTGACTTCAGCCAACCTGGGTACCATACAGCAAATCATCAAGTTGGCCCATTGTAGGATCGATATTGACGATCAAATGAGTCAATCTGAGTCAAAATACCACTGTTTATGTGGCGGAAACACACAAACAAGTTGAATCAAAGAGAATGGAGTAGAAAATAGAAGAATATCACTTTAAACACTGTTTCTCATTCATATATCACAGAAAAATCCAGCAGCAGTTCGGCACCAGAACTGTGGGAATGTTACAAATGAGAAACAACTAGCACCTATTTATAGGCCCTGGGTTTCTCTTGAACCAGTCTCAAGCGAAACCTAATCATCAGGTTTCTCTTGAACTTGACATGTGCCACCTTCAAGCTAAACCCCTTAAACATAAACTTAAACTTACATTTTGACCACTGTACTATACAATCATGACATATTTAGACTCTAGACTTAAGACGAAGTCAACAGACATATGCACCAACAGTCTCCCCCTTGGATGTTGACGGAGTCTTCAGTACGAGACGTTAGTATGTCAAAAATTCAGTCTTAATCAGTCTTCATACTCTCTCTTCAATCACTCTATTGCTAACAGACTCCCCCTTACGTTGTTCCGGGATCGTAATCTGATATAACACTCTCTATCTTCTCAGCATTAGCAGCTTTCACAGATTCAGGACCATCTCCTGGCTCTCCGTAGCAACAAGATCAGGAACCTAGCTTTTACGTCTACAGACTCCCCCTTTCGAAAAACTAGAATTGCAGTCTGGAATTCACTAGCTGCATATCTGCATACACTCTAACCAACAGTAAGATTTGACTTTATGCTTACGACTTGATTTTAAAATGATTAAATTTGTTTCAAATTAATGAGCCATTTATCCATTTCAATAACAATTCTCATTTCCAACAAACTTTCCCAAACTTCTGTTCTTCCTGTTTAGCACTCAGAATTTTGAATATCAGCTCTCCAACATCAGTTGTCGAAAATCTTTTTGGCTTTTTCAAAAAAAATTATGCTAAAACACACTAAAATCTTTTTGGATTTTTTGTTTAAAGAAAAACAGTAAAGAAATATAAACAGACAATATTTTTGTGAGTTTGTGTAAGAGGATCATATCAGTTTATGTGACCAATCACTAGCACCGTTAAGCTTTAAACATTTTAAGTTCTAAACGATTCACGTTGATTGACGATATTGTTGTCCACTTAAACTCAATCTAACAACTTTCGAAATGCTTACCGATACGTTAAGGTATATTAATTTTGCACTAAATTCTTATGGACCCCACGATCTCAGCATATCCCCTCATCATGCAATACACTAACTCAAGTAATGCCTTTAAACTTTTATCAACTGTGATTTGTGCGAAAACAAAGCAGAATGTTTAAACATTAACAATCAGGTTGATACTTCCGTATACGTAGAGAAAGTCCAATGTTTAAACAAAATAAGAAAAATAAAATAAGTTGAAGTTGTTTAGGCTTTAACCACCAGGTCGATACTTCCGTATACGCAGAGGAGGTCCAAAGCTTAAACGAAACACCAAAGAAAATAAAGCAGAACGTTTAGGCAATAACATCCAGGTCGATACTCACGTATACGCAGAGGATGTCCAATGCTTAAACAAAATAAAGAAATAAAACAAGTTTAAATCTTTGCAAAATAAAATGCACAATCACAGCGATTTTTCAGCAAAGTTGTGAAAGTTCACAAACTTAACCAGTTTTATGTCTTTCGAAAATCAGCGATTACTGAGCAGGCACACGGTCAAGAAGGATAAAACCAAGTACTATGCGTTCAACCATGTTTCCCACTAGAACTAGGCTTTTTCATTTAAGTTTGTATCGTTATCGCAAATCTACTAGTCTAGCTGAGCCTATCGTCACATCTTTAGTGAGACCGTTTATCACATTTGACATTTCATTTCTTTAGCATGCTGTGATAGTCCAACTGATTTACTATCATTTCCTCTCTTTCACAACAAAACTCATTTTGAATTTTTTAATGTTTTTGCCATTTTCAAATTTTCTAATTTTTTTTAAATTTTTATCCCCCTAAAATAAAAATATGTTTCAATTTTGATTTTCAAAGAAAATTTGAAAACAAACTGTACAAAAATGACAACATGATGTCGAATTACTTCAATTCGCCATCCATTTGGCGTAAACAATCAGAACTCCCCCTGACGACAAACTATTTTCCCATTATGATTTCAAAACACTTAAGTTTGTTTTAATCAAAATGGTTTTTCTGGAAAATCAGTTTTGTGTGTCATTTCACAAACATGGGGTTTCATCACATTGTTCTTCAATCCACTTGTAAAAACCACTTGTAGGTTTGTCACAAAAACAATTTCCAACAATCATACCACTTGTAAGATAGTTAAATCAAGTACAATTTAATGTCCTTGATTAACCACTTGTAAGTCGAAATATCACATAACAACCAACATTCACATCTGTGATATTTTTAAAACAGATGCCGATTCCTGTTCCACGATTACCAACTTGGGAACTCCGGCAAGTCAGGTTTTTCAGTTAAAGAGATTCACCCAAGCCTGACGGTCCTTGGGTGTTTTGAACATACCTTTTTGATTCATAAAATTCTTTAACTCCTTTTACCTTACCCTCAACCATTTTTCCAAAAATATTTTTTACTTTGCTATTAAAAGCCTTTTCAACATCAAATTCTTTCTTTTCAGAATAGAACTGATTCGAAATTTTCACTTTCCAATTTTTTTGTTTAAAATTTTCAGTCCGCAATGGTGGAAAGTTGATATCATCCATTGGCGGAACTGAATTTTCTCCTTTTTGCTCAACTGGTGGCTCTTCTGACTTTGACGAGTCAGATTCATCGCCAACACGTAGCTCCTTTGTTTCCGAAGAAACAAATTCATCGCTAGGAACTTTTTCTTTCTTCACACACCATTCTGTCCTCAGATTTGTATCTGATGAATTCGTTTTGCTTGATTTGTCATTCTTTGGAGAGCAAGACGATTTATCAGAACTCTTCTTTGTTTTACTTGTTTTATCCGAGGACAAAATCCTTTCAAGATACTCTTGAGCTTTCTTTCTTTTCTTTCTCAGTCGGTCTTTCTGCCCTTGTGAAAGCTTCACTTTATGTTCTTTCACCTTCTGTTCTTTGGGCTTTTCTTCGACCTTGACTGATTTCTTCATCTTTTTCTGAGATTCAGCCCTCGATCTTTCCATTGATCTCATTGGGCAATCTCTTGCAATATATCCTTTGATTTGGCAGTTAAAGCATCTCCTCGTCTCAAACCACTGATTCTGGCAGTTAACAGCAATGTGTCCTTGAACACCACAAGTGTAGCACACTCTGTTATCGTACCATTCACCACTTTCACACCAAACGCTCAAATCATAACACTGATTTGATTTGTAGTACTCATGACTTCTCCTATAATCTTGATTTGACGCTTGAGCACTGTGGTCAAACCTGCACCACATATCACCAACTTTTTGTGAGTTTTGGTTTTTCAATTTTTGTGGTTTTTTATCTTGATTGGATGATTGAACTGATGAGCTTTTATTGTTGTTTTGAAAGTTTTCTGAATTTTTAACTTTTTGTTTCTGTTCTACTTTCTTCTTAACAGGTTTTTGCTTTGAGCATTCACCTATTTCAGTCGAATGTAAAACAGTTTCTTTAAATTTTTCTTTTAATTCCAAAAATATTTTATTTTTCTCTTTTTCATCATCAGCTTTATCATCACAATCTTCAATTATGACTTTGTCATAATTTGTGACATTGTCACTTATTGGAACAAAATTGATCGGTTTTGGACATGGATAATCTGGTGTTGATGACGAAGTCTCAAAACCTTTCAATTTTTCTTCAAGCTCTTCAATTTTATTCCGAGCAATTTCAGCTTCATTTTCAAGCCGAATGATTTTCTGAAGATGAGAATTTATTTCAATCTGTTTTTCAAGATTATTTTTAAAAATAACAGATTTTTCATCTTCTAAAATCTTCATGTGACTTTGAAAATCTTTTTCAATTTTCAATTTTTCATTTTCAAAATCTTTTTCCTTTTCTTTCAAAATTTTGTTTTCCAATGTCAAACTGTCCAAATCAATTAACAGTTTGACATTTTCAGATTTCAATTTCTCATAATTTTCATGCAGTTCAAGAATCTGTTTATCATCAGATTTCTTCTCATCATTCAAATTCTTGATTTCCAATGTCAAACTCTCTACATTCTTCAAGAGTTTGGCATTGTCTGCTTTGAATTTATCACATTTTGAGCACACTGGTTCAGAACTTGAAGCTTCATTTTTCTCGGATTCTTCATTCTTTGAAATTACCTCTATCTCTGTCTTGTATGTACCTGCACAAAAAATTTTAACAAAGTCAAGAGGATTCATATTTTTGTCAATGTAACAACCCCTCTTAATATCATATTTCATAACATTTTTTGCTGCAAGACACATATATATTCTTCTTCTCATTTCAATAATCACATCCAAACTTATTTTTTCCAATTCTTTTTCTATTCCATTCATCAACTCTTTCTTTTTCGTTTCATTTTCGTACTTGTGTGTTTTGAGCTTATTGATAAATTCATTTGGATAAAAATTTGAGAACCTAGAATCCTTTTTCAATTCAATCAAAAATTCATCCCACTCTGAAGGTAACGCGTCTGCAAATTTTGATATTTTTTCAGCATTTGACATCCTTATCTCGTACATTGTTAATTTTTCAATTAGAAACTTAAACCGATTTTCCAACACATCCACTGTTTCATTTTTCATACACAAAAAACTTTCAAATCGTTTATCCCAAACATTCTTATTCTCATTCTGATATCTACTACCCCAACACCCATCAAACCAATCATTTAACCTTTCAAGGTTATAGTTTTCCTCTTCATCAAACATTTTAACTACACTTTAAAAAAAACTTGATATGATGGGCCGGTATTTTTAAGATCAGCTTACTTAGACAAAATGAACCGTCAACAATTATTCACGTGATGTATGGTCCCAAACCAAACAATCTTATGCAATTACTTAGTGGCCAACAAACTTTAATGATCAACAACTTTCACGTGACACAACTTATGATCTCTTTTTCCAACTTACAGACAACCTCTTTAAATGTTTCACACAAATCACATATACACGCAATACAGATATATCTCAAACATTTTTCAAGCTGAACTGTGTGATTCAAGCGAAACCTCAGCAAAGTTCAAGAGAAACCTCAGAATATTTCAAGCGAAAGCTGGTTTCAAGCGAAACCACAACAATAGTCGGTTTCTCTTGAAATATCCTTACACTTTTCAAGCGAAACCTGAAATTTTCAAGCGAAAGCCTGAGTTTCGCTTCAAACAGCACCACTTTTTCAAGAGAAACCTAACTGTTCGTTCAAGCGAAACCAGGTTTTCAGGCCATTTTTACAAGTTTTACTTCGAATTTTAAGCTGATATTCTCAAGGGTTTGTTAAAACTCAGTTTTACACACACTGTCCAAAATTCAGTCCATTTTGTCCGTGTAAAAGTCCAGAAATCAGATTTTGTGTAGAAAAATGCTTTGATTCAGGTATATTGGCTCATGACTGGCTCTGATACCAATTGTAGGATCGATATTGACGATCAAATGAGTCAATCTGAGTCAAAATACCATTGTTTATGTGGCGGAAACACACAAACAGGTTGAATTAAAGAGAATGGAGTAGAAAATAGAAGAATATCACTTTAAACACTGTTTCTCATTCATATATCACAGAAAAATCCAGCAGCAGTTCGGCACCAGAACTATGGGAATGTTACAAATGAGAAACAACTAGCACCTATTTATAGGCCCTGGGTTTCTCTTGAACCAGTCTCAAGCGAAACCTAATCATCAGGTTTCTCTTGAACTTGACATGTACCACCTTCAAGCTAAACCCCTTAAACATAAACTTAAACTTACATTTTGACCCCTGTACTATACAATCATGACATATTTAGATTCTAGACTTAAGACGAAGTCAACAGACATATGCACCAACACCCATCGACTCACTGACCAGGCGGTGGAGCAAAATAGACTGCCGAAACGAATCAGTGCCACAGCTACTTCTGATGCACCTACCGACAACAAGCGAAAATGGGATGGGAACTCCGGAAAGGGTTCTACTTCAGTTCAGTCTCAGCAGCGAAAGACTGATGACTACCAGAGTCCTGGTCAGCAATCTTCTGGTAACCAAGGACAGGGTGGATACTGAGGGAACCACCCCAAGTGCAACCGGTGCAACAAACATCACAGCGGGCAGTGCAACAAAGGTCGTTGCCTGAGGTGTAACAAGTTTGGTCATGAAGCAAAGGATTGCAGGAGCGCCCGACCAGCAAATCAAAATCGCCAACAACAACAACAAGCTCCACAGAACCACCAGCAGCAACAACAACAGGGCAATAAAGGATGTTTTCAGTGTGGCGCTGAAGGCCATTTTAAGAGGAACTGCCCCCAACTGAACCAGAATCAGAACAACAACAACCAAGGAAATGGGAACCACAATGGGAACAACAATGGAGGCAACAATGGAGGCGGCAATGGGGGAAACAACAATGGCAATGGGGCAAGGGGTCGTGTTTTCGTGCTAGGTCAGGGTGATGCAAGGAACGATCCCAACGTTGTGATGGGTAAGTTTCTTCTGGACGACTTCTTTGTTACTGTTTTATTCGATTCGGGTGCCGATACTAGTTACGTGTCCTTAAAAGTTAGCCAAATGCTTAAGCGCACTCCAACACTTCTGAACACCAAACACATGGTAGAACTAGCAAACGGTAAAAGTCTTGAAGCCACACACGTAGTTAAAGGTTGTAACCTCGTCTTAGCTGGTCAGACTTTCTCTATCGATCTTATTCCTATCACACTGGGTAGTTTCGACGTCGTTATTGGGATGGATTGGCTATCTCATCATCAAGCGGAGATTGTTTGCAAGGAGAAAATCGTCCGCATTCCTCGTCCTGGTGAAGAACCTCTGGTGATTCAGGGCGATAAGAGTGGTGCTGTTATAGGCATTATCTCTTTCCTTAAGGCCCAGAAGTGTTTGCGAAAGGGCCACACTGCCATTTTAGCACTCGTTACTGACACATCAACGAAAGAGAAGAGAATTGAAGACATCCCTATTGTACGTGACTTTCCCGAGGTATTTCCTGAGGAATTACCTGGTCTTCCGCCTCATCGCCAAGTTGAGTTTCAAATCGAGCTAGCTCCTGGGGCAGCACCAGTAGCTCAAGCACCATATCGTCTAGCTCCATCAGAACTCGAAGAACTGTCCACGCAACTACAAGAACTCTTGGAAAAGGGTTTCATACACCCTAGCTCTTCGCCATGGGGAGCACCAGTGTTATTCGTGAAGAAGAAGGACGGTACCTTCAGAATGTGTATTGACTACCGCGAACTCAACAAGGTGACCGTGAAGAATCGATATCCTCTTCCATGTATCGACGACTTGTTCGACCAGTTGCAAGGGTCGAGCTATTACTCTAAGATTGATTTGAGATCGGGATACCATCAGCTGAGAGTCCGAGAGGAGGACGTCTCCAAAACAGCATTCAGAACTCGTTACGGCCATTACGAGTTTCTGGTTATGCCATTCGGGCTGACGAATGCACCAGCGGTCTTCATGGATCTCATGAACCGAGTATGCAAACCTTACCTGGATAAGTTCGTTATTGTGTTCATCGACGATATCCTGATCTATTCTAAGAGTCAGGAGGAACACGAGCAGCATCTACGACTTATGCTGGAACTTCTTCGAAAAGAGCAGTTGTATGCCAAGTTTTCGAAATGTGACTTCTGGCTCCGCGAAGTCCACTTTCTAGGCCATGTGGTAAACAAGGATGGGATTCATGTAGATCCATCCAAGGTTGACTCGATCAAGAACTGGCCTGCACCCCGCACACCAACAGAAATCCGCCAATTCTTGGGTTTGGCAGGATATTACAGAAGGTTTATCAAGGATTTCTCAAAGATTGCGCAGCCTCTCACTTCACTGACTCAGAAGGGTGTCACCTATCGTTGGGGTGATGCACAGGAGTCCGCATTTCAGCACTTGAAGGATAGACTTTGTAGCGCGCCTATCCTCTCATTGCCTGAAGGCACAGATGATTTTGTGGTTTATTGCGACGCTTCCATCCAAGGACTTGGTTGCGTATTGATGCAACGTAACAAGGTCATTGCCTACGCATCGCGCCAACTTAAAGTTCACGAAAGGAACTACACTACACACGACTTGGAACAGTGAGCAGTTGTTTTCGCGCTTAAGATATGGAGACATTACCTGTACGGTACCAAATGCACCATTTACACCGATCACAGGAGTCTCGAGCATATCTTCAAGCAAAAGGAGTTAAACATGCGTCAACGTCGATGGGTTAAGCTCTTGAACGATTATGAATGCGCTATCAAATATCATCCAGGCAAGGCCAATGTTGTGGCCGACGCCCTCAGCCGAAAGGATACTATACCCAAGCGTGTACGTGCGTTACAGCTTACCATTCATTCTAGCCTTCCCGCTCAGATTCGTGATGCTTAGGTCGAAGCATTGAAAGCAGAGAACATCAGGGCTGAGTCCCTATGAGGATCGAGGCAGCGGCTAGAACAAAAGGAAGACGGTGCTTACTATGTAACAGGGTGCATATGGGTTCCACTTTATGGAAACTTACGCGAGCTTGTGATGGATGAAGCGCACAAGTCTCGTTATTCGGTACATCCTGGTTTGGATAAAATGTACCACGACCTCAAGACTACGTATTGGTGGCCTGGCATGAAAGCCCACATAGCAACCTATGTCAGTAAGTGCTTGACTTGTGCGAGAGTCAAGACTGAATATCAGAAACCATCAGGCCTACTTCAACAACCGGAGATCCCGAAATGGAAATGGGAGCAAATTTCCATGGATTTCGTTACTGGCCTGCCTAGATCTCAACGCGGAAACGATACCATTTGGGTGATCGTAGATCGACTGACCAAGTCTGCACATTTTCTGGCTATCAAAGAAACGGATAAGTTTTCTACTCTTGCAGACATTTACCTAAAGGAAGTAGTGTCAAGGCACGGAGTGCCAACCTCTATCATTTCTGATCGTGACGCGCGTTTTACTTTTGAACTGTGGCAAGCAATGCACAAGTCTTTTGGCTCACGTTTAGATATGAGCACCGCTTATCACCCACAGACGGATGGGCAATCTGAACGCACCATCCAAACCCTTGAAGACATGCTTCGGGCATGTGTAATCGACTTTGGTAATGGCTGGGAGAAGCATCTCCCGCTAGTGGAGTTTTCGTATAACAACAGCTACCACACCAGCATCCAGGCCGCTCCGTTCGAGGCACTGTACGGACGCAAATGTCGATCGCCTCTTTGTTGGGCAGAAGTTGGTGACAGTCAAATCACTGGCCCAGAACTTGTAATAGATACAACTGAGAGAATTACTCAGATACGGCAACGAATGGCGGCAGCTCGTGACCGTCAGAAAAGCTATGCTGATAAGGGAAGAAAACCACTCGAGTTCCAGGTTGGGGATCGAGTGCTACTCAAAGTCTCACCTTGGAAAGGTGTAGTCCGTTTTGGCAAACGAGGCAAGCTCAATCCGCGTTATGTCGGACCATTCGAAATCATTGAGAAAATTGGCAAAGTCGCTTACAGGCTGGATCTACCCGAAAAACTCAGCGGAGTTCACAACGTATTCCACGTGTCAAATCTGAAGAAGTGTCTGTCAGATGAGACCCTCATAGTTCCTCTCAGGGAACTCACTATCGACGACCAGCTGCGATTCGTCAAGGAACCAGTAGAGATTACGGATCGAGATGTTAAGATCCTCAAGCGTACCAGGATACCTCTGGTCCGAGTTCGTTGGAATGCTCGTCGAGGCCCAGAGTATACCTGGGAACGAGAAGACCAAATGAAGCTCAAGTATCCCCAACTGTTTAAGAAAAACGCAACCACTACTGAGGCTGAAGCTACTGCAGAATTTCGGGACGAAATTCCAAATCAACGGGGGGATGATGTGACAATCAAAAGTAAATACGCACACGCACCAAATCAGAAATTCTAGAACACTTTACTTTCAAAATCAATCCATAATCAAACAATAAAAACCATTAAAAGATCCAAACTTTAATCAAACTATCATCTTGTCTAGGTAGTATCTAGGGTTTAGCCAAGAAACATGATGTCTAACATAAACAAATCAAGTTCAAAACAAGAATTCATTGGAAACAATATTGAAACACGAAATTAAAGAAAACCGGGAGATAAAACCCGAACAATCTTCACTTCCACGCTCCAAGCTTCAACCGAATGATTACCGCAAGCTTAAAAACTCCGTAAGATGTAAAAATCTGCTCCAAAGTCGCCCAAGGGTTTCTTTCGTTCGTAAGATAATCTGCTCGTGATGTCGTGGGGCTTCATTGTTTATGTTTATACTTCGTAATGGACTTGGCCCATATTCAGCCGTCCACCTCTATTTAATTCTTTTCCCCAAAACATGGGCTTCGGCCCACTACACTTTTCGTTGAACTCCAAGTAATAATATGTTAATATGTATGGCCAATGAATAAATAATATTCCCCCTCAATCCAATAATAACCGCCAACATAAATATGTATCAGCCCTCCTTATCTTCTGTTTCCTTACATTCTATTTATATATGTGAACTCCCTTTTTCAATGTGATTATATGTAAAACAAGGATCATATGAAGGTTACGGATCTTTTAATATACCTCATCTTTTCACATTTAGAACTAATAGAAAGGGCTCCTAGCCACCTTTAATAATTATACTATATGGATTGGCAGCAACTTTCATCTAAGGGGTATTTTAGCAGCCCAAACTTTATGCGGTCCAACAAGAAAATAGTGGCAATTTACTTCGGTCTCTGGCACCCCATTCTGCCCAACTGGCTGGTCATTTCCATATTACTCGTTTTCGCTTCATTTGCACCAGAACCAGCCAAAACACAAATATGATCAATAGCACGTAATTCTAAACAAAACTAAACTATAAATAACGATAAAATATACAAACTATACACGATATAAGGATGTATTTTGCAATACATCAAATATCCCCACACTTGCTCTTTTTTAGTCCTCGAAAAAGAATTATGCAACGGAATCAGAGACGAATAATCACTTGGGTCAAAAAGTATTTATATCTTATTAAAAACCAAGACTTGCGTTAGCAGCGATTGCGAATATACTTGTCCCTTTAAACCCGAATCTAATTCTAAGCCCTTATCATGTAAATTTAATTTAAGTGCGGTCAATCCACCTAGGGTCTCACACTAGAATTTACGGTCCACCTACTCCCGCCTCAAGCTTATAGGACTAAAGGAACGATCACTGGACCAATTCCTAACCGTCTTATATCAAAACCAAGAGAGTTTACAACCAACTTTTTTTTTTCATTTTTTTTTCCGCTTTTCTCTTTTTTTTTTTCGTGAGTCTAGATGATGCTTTCCCTAAATAAGAGGTATTCCGGCTGTAGAGTCGCTATCCCCAACCACAGATTACTTAGGTTTCGGTACTTTTAATCGGCAATTCGATTTCACACATCCCAGAGGCATTCCGGCTGTAGAGTCGCTATCCCCAACTCGGATTACATAGACCTGTGTTACTTTCATTTAGTTTCTAGCTCACTTTTTATTCTATTTTTTTTTCTATTTTTGCATGATCACAAACTCTAACGGTTTTAACTTATAACGGTGCCCCTTATACTATTATTGGCAGTTTTAATTTCCCATATCTCCCAGGCGAAAACCCACTAGCAGACCGACAATTAAGGTATATTAGCTCAAAGGGACTTAAAACCAAACCCGGGCCTATCCACATATCCCTAACTAGACGCAAGCTCGATTTATTATATTCTCATATTATTATTATTTAACCCAAGCAAAAAATCATCTTTTCTATCATTTTCCGTTTTATTTATGCAAACTTCTCATATCGAAGGACATTTTCTGATTTTTCAATTTTTTTGGATTTTTCAATTTTTTAATTTTTTTTTTCAATATAGGACTCGATTATTTACATGTATCCCATCCCCACACTTGAAGATTGCATTGTCCCTAATGCAAGAATGGAAATACGACATAGCTACCTAACAACTACTAAACTACTAACTAACTACTAAATAAATAACTAAATACAAAAAAAAATACAACAACAAAAAGGGAAACGACTTAGCTGATATGTGAGACTGTCAAAGTGCCAGTCATTTCCACATAAGCCCTCCAATTCGAAACGCGCTCAGCAAACAACTCTAATCTCGGACACGCGAACGAAAGCGGCTAACACACTCAACCTATCTGAATCAAACAAACTACCAAAACATATCATCATGTATATATCAAAAGCATCAGTAGTTTATCTATTTCATCACATCAACCAACCCAGCCATCCCTAACCAACCTGTTTAAAGTGTATGAATATCAATACAGACCAAAAGGGAGGATCAAAAACAGCATAAAATAAAAATAATCAGCAAAAGATATAATCGTCAGCTGCTGCTCCTGCATCCTCGTGCAATCCCCACACTACTCCTGCTGCCGAGCTGCACCACTGCTCTCTCCAACTACCTGAACTGGAGGCTCCGGATCAACACTCGCATCCTCACCAACCTGGCCCTCCTGTTCCTTGAACTACTAGCCATGCCTGCAAAACAGATAAGATCAAGACAAAACAGGCAGACAGTCAGTCATAACAAACTATTTTTGGTATTTTTAAATTTTATAATTTTTTTGAATTTTTTTTAATTTTTTAATTTTTTTTGGATTTTTAATAATTTTTATGATTTTTATGATTTTTTTTCAGAAAAAAAATAAAATAAAAATATATACTAAACATTCAAACGACGGCCATATAGCATTTCGTTCGCGGCCGTTGTTTGAAAACAAGTGACTTTACCGCATCGTCTTGCAAAACAATGAAAGCTCGAACCAAACCTCGCCCGAATGGAGATTGAGTACGGGCGAGGGGTTTTAATAGTCAAGTAAGCAATCACGAGCAATACGACACTTAACTAGACTCTAAAACGACATAAAAGACACTAAAAAAAATGCTAACTTGACACCGACTAGACTCGACCTATTTAGACGCAAAAGTACATAGCACTTAGACCTTTACCTCCTCCCGGCACTTTACTTGCCCTCAAGTAAAGTCAAGTGCCGCGAATAAACCAACACTGATCAGACATAAACTGACTCGAAACAATGCACTACGAGACACAAAGTTGACCTATGCCGACAGACACAACAGACTCAAAACACAACCTCGACTGACTGAGACCTGATCGCATTATAATAAATAACTCGACAATAAGCATCAAACTAACAGGCTCGACTATTAAAAACAAACAAACACTGGAGGAGGACTCTAAACAAACCCGACACGGACCTAAACAGACTCGGACTCTTTGACTAAGACCCACTGACTCGATACATAGACCTGTGAGACAGACCTGATCCGATAAACAAGCAACTAGAATACGACCTAACAAACCTGATACGATTCCACACAACATGACCGAACTGAACCACAGACTCGACAACCAACTAACACACCAGGACCGACTCGAACCATATTACCCGAAAGACGCACAAACTGAGTCTAAACAAGACTCGACTGACTGAACAAAGACTCAACTCGACTTACTCGACAACTAATGAGTGACCTAAAACTGACCAACATTTGACCCGACACGAACCTGGTTTGAACCAACATACTCACACACAGACTCGAACCCTAATACTCACAAAACTCATTCAAACAACAAATAAAAGTGATAAACGACAGAAGACGTACCTGAATCGCCGAATACTTGTAAGAAAAAATGAAATTGTTTTGCAAGGTGAGCCTCGAATCGAAGCTCTGAGACGGACGGCTGGTAGATATTGTGTTGGGGTTTTGTTTGGTGAGTGAAAACTGATCATAGAGGTGTTCGAACGGAGGAGAACGACGGTCGGAGATGGAAAAGGGTGGTGATGTACGGCGGTCGTCAGCGGAGATGGGGGAATGTTGGCGATGTCGGCGACTGTGTAAGGTAAGGTGATTGGTGCAAGGGTGTTCGGAGACGGTGGTAGGGTAGGGTTTTTGGACGAGAGTGTTGGGATGTCGGCGATGGTGGTGGAAGTGTAAGGTGATTGGTGATTCGTGATGGAAGTGGAAGTGGAGAGGGGTGAACGGCGATGAGGAGGAGGGGAAACAAGGGTTGGGCTTTGTGTTTGGGATAACTGATAAGTTGGTTGAGGGTTTAAAAGTTTTAAAAGGGGTTCAAAAGGGTCAAAAGGGGTTCAATGCATATGATATGGTTCAAATTAGGTTTAGTTGACCTACATGGTGGTGCTATGCCACCATGTGATGCGTATGGTGGTGGTGTAGCGCGAGAGTCAATTTTCAACAGAAAGTTGCATGAAAAATTGAGTTTTGTGCCTTAGAATTTTTTCTAACTCTTTCCCAACCTTCCCCAAACCTTCCAAAATTTTTCTAAGTATGGGACTTACCTGGAATGACTTTTTCCTTGCATTTTCAGCTCTTCAAAGGTACGTTTCCTGCAAATTTCTCAACACACAAAAACACAAACACGAAAATCTACGAAAAACATGAAAAATAACGAAATTTACAAACGGTACATACTCTACAAACGAAGCTTTTCGCTCTCACTGCTCGGTGAAGGTGGGTGGGTCCTCTAGAGGAATTTCTTCCTCTTCGGTGGTATCTATCGGACCTCCCAAGTAGTGTTTCAAACGATGACCGTTTACCTTCCACACACCTTTATCGACTTCATCGTATAACTCAACTGTACCGTATGGAAACACCTCCTTTACCACATACGGTCCACCCCATCTTGATTTCAACTTCCCCGCTATCAATTTCAACCTCGAGTTGAACAGAAGCACTTTATCACCTACCTTAAACTCTTTCAAACCTCGCAACCTCCTATCATGCAACGCCTTAGTTCTTTCCTTGATACTCCAAGATCGTTCATAGGCGGCATCTCTTAAAGCTTCCAACTCATGAATTTGGAAGAATCTCCTTCTAGCGGCTTCGGTAAGGTCAAGATTAACGGTTTTCAAAGCCCACAAAGCTCTATGCTCTAATTCTACCGGAAGATAGCAAGCTTTGCCATACACAATCATAAAGGGTGTCGTTCCTAACGGTGTCTTATAGGCGGTGCGGAATGCCCATAAAGCGTCATCGAGCTTTTCCGACCAATCCTTTCTACTTTTCCCTACCGTTTTTTCTAAAATTCTCTTCACCCCTCAGTTAGCATTCTCTACTTGGCCACTAGTTTGCGGGTGATACGCGGTGGAAAGACGATGAGTGACACCGTAGCGTGCAAGTGCCTTTTCCATGGCGGAATTGCAAAAAAATGCGTGCCACGGTCACTTATGATAGCTTTAGGGACTCCGAAACGCGTAAATAGCTTTTTAAGGAATCTCACCACCACTCGGGCATCATTAGTGGGTAAAGCTTGAGCTTCCACCCACTTTGAGGCATAGTCAATGGCCACGAGGATGTACCTATTCCCACTCGAAGATGGGAAAGGTCCCTTGAAGTCAATGCCCCAAACGTCAAAGATTTCTAGAACTTGGATGGGATTTTGAAGCATTTCATCCTTGGATGAGATGTTGCCGGTACGTTGGCAACGGTCACATGTTCTAACAAACTCTATTGCATCTTTCACTACCGTTGGCCAATCGAAACCACTATCAAAAACCTTTTGTGCCGTCACATTTGCCTCGTGATGGCCTCCCGTTAAACCCTCGTGCACATGTCTAAGGATGTCTAATCTATCCTCCTTTGAAACACACCTCCTAAGCACTCTATCTCCACCTATCCTAAATAGGTACGGGTCATCCCAAATGTACTTCCTAGCTTCCCTAAGAAGCTTTCTCTTTTGTTGGTATGACATACCCCTCACAAGATCACCGGTTGCTAAATAATTTGCCAAATCCGAAAACCATGGCAAACCCTCTACCTCGGCACTAACGAAATCTATGGTTTCATGAGGGAAAGTGTCTCCTATGGAATCCTCACGAACCTCCTCTCTCTTTGGATCCTCTAAACGTGACAAATGATCGGCGGCCACGTTTTCCGCTCCCTTTTTATCCTTAATTTCTATATCGAACTCGGAGAGCAAAAGAATCCATCTAATGAGACGCGGCTTTGTGTCTTTCTTTTGGAATAGAAATCGCAAAGCGGCGTGGTCGGTGAACACGGTGGTTTTGGAAAGCACGAGATATGAGCGAAACTTATCAAACACAAACACTACGGCTAAGAGTTCTTTTTCCGTGGTGGTATAGTTCTCTTGAGCATCATTTAGAGTTTTGCTCGCGTAGTAGATTGGATGAAAGTGTTTATCGACTCTTTGACCTAAAACCGCACCTACGGCATAATCGCTTGCATCACACATGAGCTCGAAAGGCAAGCTCCAATCAGGCGAAACAAGGATAGGGGCACTAACAAGTTTCTCTTTTAAGAAGTCAAACGCCTTGATGCACTCCTCGTCGAAGACGAAAGGTACATCCTTCTCTAAAAGTCAGGTCATCGGGCGTGTAATTTTGGAAAAATCCTTTATGAAACGCCTATAAAAACCCGCATGACCTAAGAAGCTTCTAACGGACTTGACACTAGTAGGTGGAGGCAATCTACTTATGGTATCTATTTTGGCCCTATCCACCTCTATACCCTCTCTAGACACCTTATGCCCTAAAACTATCCCCTCCGTCACCATAAAGTGACATTTCTCCCAATTCAACATAAGATTTGTCTCTATGCACCTCTTAAGCATCCTATCAAGATTTAGAAGACATTGGTCGAAAGTGGTGCCATAAACCGAGAAGTCATGCATGAAAACCTCCATGGAAGTCTCAAGCATGTCTTGGAATATAGCAACCATGCATCTTTGGAATGTAGCCGGAGCGTTGCATAACCCGAAAGGCATGCGGCGATACGCATAAGTGTCGTAAGGGCATGTGAACGTCGTTTTATCTTGATCCTCCGGGGCGATGGGGATCTGAAAATAACCTGAAAATCCATCGAGAAAACAATAGAATTGTTGACCCGCTAGACGCTCCAACATTTGGTCAATGAATGGCAAGGGGAAATGGTCTTTCCGGGTGGCGTCGTTTAACTTTCGATAGTCTATGCATACACGCCAACCGGTAACGGTACGGGAAGGGATTAACTCGTTCTTTTCGTTCATGATCACCGTCATCCCACCCTTCTTTGGGACGACTTGGGTCGGACTAACCCATGGTGAATCGGAAATAGGGTATATCACCCCGCCATCTAACAACTTAAGCACTTCTTTCTTAACGACATCTTGCATGTTCGGATTTAGGCGCCGTTGAGGTTGCACCACCGGCTTATAGTCATCTTCCATGAGTATCCGGTGGGTACAATAGGTGGGACTTATGCCCTTGATATCTGAAAGACGCCATGCAATGGCTTCCCTATTCACTCTCAACACCTCTAACAACCTACCCTTCTCTCCCTCCTCTAACTTAGATGAAATAATGACGGGAAACTCGGACCCCTCACCTAAAAACGCGTACTCTAAGTCGGATGGGAGAACTTTGAGTTCTAATGGGGCGGGGTCTATCTATAGGTGTACTCTCACTCTCA
The DNA here is from genome assembly GCA_030545235.1 of Helianthus tuberosus. Lineage (NCBI taxonomy): Eukaryota > Viridiplantae > Streptophyta > Magnoliopsida > Asterales > Asteraceae > Helianthus > Helianthus tuberosus. The sequence goes on along the minus strand of CM060408.1, from coordinate 65,591,397 downwards.
CTTTTGACCTCACTCAATTCTAGCACTTCGGGGACCCACTCGTTCTCTTCTACTTCCTCACTCTCACTCACAACCTCCTCTACCTTCTCAACTACCTCATCTATCTTACTCTCAACTAGATCGGCTCCACTAATATAGTCAAAGCAATGGTCGACACAAGATAAGAAAGACTCTATGAAATAGACCGAATGACAAGGACTACTAAGGTCATCGGAACCACTAGGGTGTTCCATGGAGCGTGCTATCTCGAAAGTAACTCTCTCCTCACCAACTTGAAGTGTGATTTTCCCATCAAAGACATCAATGATAGCCTTGGTGGTACACAAGAACGGGCGTCCTAGAATGATAGGAACCTTTTCGTCGGCTTCCATATCAAGAACGACAAAGTCTACGGGAAAGACAAATTTATCCACTTTGACTAGAAGGTTTTCGATAATACCACGTGGATACTTAACGGATCTATCGGCTAGAGACAACGACATGCGTGTAGGGGACAACTCTCCTAAACCTAACCTCTGATACAAGGAATATGGCATTAAGTTTATACTCGCTCCTAAATCGGCTAGGGCCCTACACTCGGTATCACTCCCAAACAGGCACGGGATGGTAAAAAGGCCCGGATCCGTCAATTTTTCCGGGACCTTGTTCAAGACTACGGCTGAATACCCTCCAATAAGGGGGATGTTAGAAACCTCTCCTAACCTATCCTTGCGTTTTAGAAGGTCCTTTAAAAATTTTGCATATTTTGGCATTGATTGAAGGGCTTCTATGAAAGGAAGGTTGATTCTAAGTTGCTTAAAGATTTCTAAAAATTTCCCGTACTCTTTGGAGTAAGTTTGATTTTTAAGGCGTGAAGGAAACGGAGCCCGGGAAATATCAACATTGGGTGATGGAACAACTGGAATGGGCTTTTTACCTACGCTTTTCTCACTTGAAGGCCCCCCGGTGTGTGTGCGGTACTTGCTGGGATGAACCTAAGTTGCACTTTACCGGGCGCCTCCATTTCAATCTCTTCATCTACGGGGGTCCTCATCTTCTACCTCGACACTCTCGGGTCTCACTACCTCTCCTAGGTTCCTACCACTACGGGTCGAAATTGCCTTCAAAGAGCCAGATGGGTTGGGCTTTGTGTTGCCCGAAAATTGACCGGGAGGTCGCTCTTGCAACTGGCGTGCAATATCCCCAACTTGGCTTTGAAGATCTAAGAAATTTGAGTGATTATTCTTTAAGAAAGTAGCGTGTTCTTCTAAGGTACGTTGGGTAGCCTGATCCTTAACCACTAGTTGGGTAAGAAGGTTCTCTATCCTAGACAGACTACTGTTTGACCCCTCATTCTTAGGTTGAACCTCTTGGTTTGACCCCTCACCTCTGAACTGCCCCCCTGAACCTGAACTAGCAAATTGACCTGTTTGACCCGACCCCCCACTAGAATAGAAACCTGGCCCCCTATTTTGATATTGACCTGATGGAAAACCAGGGGGGTTACCTGAAGAGCGATAACTATTAGCACGCCAATTGGAGTTACTATTATTGAACGGGTTCGTTGGACCCCTACTTTGACCTGCTATATACTCGACCTGTTCTAGGGTAAGTGTTGGGCAATCTATGGTGTCATGTCCACCTCTACAAACTTCGCACCTATCGACCTTCTTCTTAATTTCTAGCAACTCTTTGGTGATATAGTCTAGTTGAGATACTACCTTTGAGTCTGAAACGACTTGGTTCACTCCTCGAGAAGATGAGGAAGTAATCACAGGATTCGAATTCCTGCTGGTAGCACTATGATCTATATCAGCATGAGCGAAGCTCTCAAAGAGATCATTGCAGTCAGCCACAGTTTTCTTTCCCATTAGGTGGCCTCCTGCAGATGTGTCGAATCGGGCCTTGCACTCAGGGGTAAGACCATTGTAAAATTTTTCTACTAAAGCCCAATCCGACAGCCCATGTTGGGAACAACGTGAGAGTAAAGTTTGAAACCTTTCCCAAGCTAAGTGATATGGTTCGTCAGGTTCCATTCTGAAGGAATGGATCTGATCTCAAAGGAGAGAGGCCTTCGCAGGTGGAAAATACTTAGCAAGGAGGGCATCCCTAAGTCCAGCCCAAGTAGTGTAAGTACCTGCTGGCTGCGAATCGAGCCATGTGGCTGTGCGGCCAGCAAGCGAAAAGGGGAAGACTTGGAGAAAACGGGCATCAAGATTAACACCTTCGATGCCGAAGGTGCTACACAGACGGGTGAGACGGTTGATATGTGCAGGCGCATCCTCATCATCACGACCGTGGAACTGACAAGAATTGTTAATGGCGGTCATGATGTATGAGGGAATTTGCCAGGACTTGTCATTGGTGATTTCAGGGATGGTGATGGGTGAATTGGCGGTAAAACCTGAGGTGGAACGCTGGTGGACAGTTTGGTTATCGGCCATTTGGTGAACTGGTGGTGGACTAGGGTGACGGGAGGGTGGTGGGGAGTTGTGGGGTGATGACTTCAGGGTGAAGTCGTAGTTCGGTGGTTTAGATTGAAGTGTAGAGTCAGAAGAAAATAGTGGCAATTTACTTCGGTCTCTGGCACCCCATTCTGCCCAACTGGCTGGTCATTTCCATATTACTCGTTTTCGCTTCATTTGCACCAGAACCTGCCAAAACACAAATATGATCAATAGCACGTAATTCTAAACAAAACTAAACTATAAATAACGATAAAATATACAAACTATACACGATATAAGGATGTATTTTGCAATAGTGTTGAAAATTAAAAACGTTACAAAAATATATATGTAGGACACTTTACTGATTAATTAAGCACTTTAACGGAACAGTGTCAAACCGAACAACCGAACTTTACCCGGAACATGAAAATATTACCAAACACATTGTTTTTACTTCTCTGAGCCAGTTAGGGTCCCCGAACACCCTAACACCCGTTATAACACATAACACACTAGTAGCTTATTTTAATTCCTAACTAAACTAACCAACACCTAACTAGATGATTGAAATCAAACCATGAACCCCCCCCCCCCCAAATCGGTTGTAAAGTGGCCCCCACCACCTTTGATTTTCTTTATTTATTTAAGGGATATGTCATGTACTAGAGGAGCATAAAGACCAAAGGATCATGAAATGTTGGGGTTTACTTATAAAAAACCACTAGGCCTTACAGATTCATTATCACTTTCATCTTTCACAAAAACTTGCCCTCTTCTTCTCTCCCTCACTTCAGCCGAACATCCTCCCCATCACCACCACATTTTTGGTTTTCAATCTAGCGATCCAAGTGTACTTCTAGGTGCTACAAGGCGTTCAACGAAGCTCGGCGTGTTCGGAAGTTGAAGGACCGCTCTCGTTTTCTTTTATCCACCACTTTTACGCCTTGTTTCTCCCCTAGCCTTGTGCTAGTAGTAAGTGCTTCTAATCATCATCTTGATCTTGTTTGTGGTGGTTAATAGTTGATTTAATGGTTAAAATTTAGAAACACTAAAGAACATAACACAAAGTCTTGAACCTAAGATGAATAAGGTGGATAAAGAGAAGTTATGTGTGTAAATCATGTAGATCTTGTGTGGTTATGATTCTTGGTTGATTATCTGATGTTTGGTTGGTTAATATTGATGGTTGATGTTGTTGTGATCACTAAACATGATTAACGGAATCAATCGAACATAAACTAGAAAGCTAAAGACTAAAAACAGAATCTGTCCAAGCTTTACAGCCAACTTCAGTTGGCTGTAACAGGACCATAACCTAACGAGAAATGTATTTTCTGAATTCAAGGGTTATGTGTTATGAAATACGGTTCTAATGGCACCGGAATCATAATTTTTGGACTCCGTTTACTATTTTTAAAGCGTCATTTCGTAACAGCAGCTAGAGCTGCATTTCTCTGCTGAAAAGATGTGTTTTGTTTTCTGTCATAACTTGGGTTCTGTTTAGAGTTGGATCATGAAACTTGTACTGTAGATGAACACCGATGTATTTGTAATTACCCCACTGGAATTTTGTAAATTGGACGCTCGATGAATTTTAAATAAATTATTCCGTGGACTGTGGTCAGAAAAATATAAATCTGAGTTCAGTCCGGAAAATGAATTTTTATAAAATATTAATAATGAACTGGACCCCGATATTTTTACACAATAAAATTTGGAACTTTTAAGTCATTCTGTAAAAATTTGGGAATTTTTAGAATAAGTTAACTATTTTATTAAAATGTCCGAAAACAGCCGGTTTTGAATATTAATGCTGAAATGACATAAGTTGTAATTTGTGTGTCTAAATGTCGAGCATGCTATCTGTGAATGATCTAACATGTTATGTGTGTTACGTGCATTATCGTATGTTTGCTTATGAGTAGGGAATGGATGGGAAGTATATATGGGCATAAACAGTTAAAGTAATGCATGCTATGTGATAGATACGTGTAGGAACTTTGTGCTCTATTTGAAACCACTAAATGACTAACTGGTAAATCATACTAGGACGTGATTGACCGACCTTGACTGTTAGCTATATTTGAGAATCTAACCGAGCAAACCGAGGTGAGTTCACACACTTTCTAAGGCATGGGATTCCCGGTGGTTTGGGAATGGGTTAAAGAATTAAAAACTAAATCTACATATCCCCTTGGGAGGATATGTACGGCCATCCTCCATAGGTAGGGTGCCATTATTAATCCTACGAATTATCCTTGTGCAGAATACGTACGTTCGTCCTCCTTGGGTAGGACAACAACCTTAAAACTAGCTAGACAAAACTCTATCATGAAGTCCCTCAATTTATATCGACTTAATCGCCGAGGCCAATGGCGAGCGGGTCATTAGTTAATAGCGCTATTAGGTTTAACAAACCTCACACCTTGCCAGTCGGACGGGCGTGTACTAATGGACTATGGCAAACTGTCAGTGATGATAGACACTGATGTAGGGCACAACTATTGTACGTAGTAGTCGATATATTACCGTCTAGTAGTTCACACGGGGAAAGCCCCCACTGATTATGGTTATGGTTTGGGTAATGAAAAAGGAACTGGTTAAACATACTTTCAACTACGGGGTAACCCCCACGGCAATTAAGCCAACGAAAGTCAAACCACGTTTTTCAGAAACAACTTAAAACTAAACAACCAAACGTGAACTCACTCAACTTTGTTGTTGACTCGTTGTTACATGCCTTACAGGTCGCTAAACGCTTGGAGCTTGCACGAGGAAGGAGTCGTTGTGGTGTACGGACTGTTATGTTCCGTGCTTATTATTTAAATCTATATGAACTTATTAAACTTGCGTTTTGAACTTTAACTTATAAACTATGGACTTATGCTTTTGGATTTACTTTTATGCTTCCGCTGTTTAAACTAAACCTGGTTAACTGGCTTTGGTCACCAATCGTTTTGTGGTTGGTCTATTTACTTAATTACGATGTTCAATATGATTGGTGGCTCGATCCTGGTCACGTCACGCCTCCAAGCGGTGGTACTCCGCATGGTGGATTTTGGGGGTGTGACAAAAGTAAACTTTGAAAGGTTTAAATTATAGGATAATAACTATTTTTGTCACAAAAACTAATATATTTATACAAATATATAAAAATAATACATACAATATATAAAAAGTAAATTGAAATTATATGTTTTTTATGTATTTTATATATGAACTAGTATCTATGACGTTAGGCGAACAAAAAGTAAACCGTAAAAATGATGAATTATGCACACACGTTACGGTATGTTAACTTGCAAAAATTAGACCAAAAAACTAAAACATGGAAAAAATAACTAAGTCGGCTTAGGACCGGCAAGTTTCGAGGGATCCGTTAAACCATATAAATTTTGAACCACATGGTCCATTAAGACATGTATGATATACTATTGTCCATGACCATCCATTAAGGCCCAATATGGTCCATTACGACATGTATGATATAGCATTGTCCATAGCGATCCATTAAGGCCCAATATGGTCCATTAAGACATGTATGGTATACCATTATCCATAGCGATTCATTAAGGCCCAATATGGTCCACTAAGACATGTATGATCTACTATTGTCCATTGTGATCCATTAGGGCCCAATATGGTCCACTTAGACATGTATAATCTACCATTGTCCATTGTGATCCATTAAGGCCTAACAAGGTCTATTATGACATGTGTGATCTACTATTGCCCATTGTGATCTATTATGTACCAATATGGTCCATTAAGACATTTATGATCTACCATTATCCTTTATTATCCATTAAGGCCCAACATGGTCCATTAAGACATGTATGATCTACTATTGTCTATTGTGATCCATATGGTCCATTAAAACAAGTATGATCTACTATTGTGCACTATGATCCAGTCAGGCCCAACATTGTCCATTAAGACATGTATGATCTAATATTGTTCATTATGATCCATTAAGACCCAATATGGTCCATTAAAACATTTATGATCTACTATTATCCATTGTGCTCCATTAAGGCCTAATATGGTCCATTAAAACATGTATGATCAACTATCATCCACTTTGATCTATTAAGGGACAACACGGTCCATTAAGACATATACGATCCACTATTTGGCCATTGTGAACTATTTAGGCCCAATTTGGTCCATTAACACATATATGATCTACTACTGTTTATCGTGATCCATTAAGGCCCAATATTGTCCATTAAGACTTGTATGATTTACTATTGTGCATTATGGTCGATTAACACATATACGATCCATTATTTGTCTTTGTGATCCATTTAGGCCCAATACGGCCCATTAAGACATGCACGATCCACTATTGGTCCTTGTGATCCACTAAGGCCCAATATGGTTCATTAAGACATGTATGATCCACTATTGCCCATTGTGATCCATTTAGGCCCAACATGATCCATTAAGACATGTTTAACTACTATTCTCCATTATGATCCATTAAGGCCCAATATGGTCCATTAACACACATATATGACCCACCATTGGCCATTGTGTTCTATTAAGGCCCAATATGGTCTATTAGTACATATATGATTAGGGATGAGCTCGGTACCGGTACGAAAATATACCAAAAATCGACAAATATGGGTACTGGTACCGGTACCGAAAATGTTCAGTACGATACTCTACGTTACCAGTATTTGAAAATTAAATTTGGTATGATTATTGGTGCCATACCCAAAACACCAAAAAGTGGGTATCGAAAATAATTCGGTACGGGAAATTCGGTATGGGAAATTCGGTACCAATACTAATTTTGCATACATTAAAAACGTATATAAACATAACTAATACGCATACTCTTACATATTATTTAGAAGAAAACACATATGGTTAGAATATATAATATTAATAATAGGATAAATCTTTAAATATGTAGTAAGATTTTTTTTATTTTATAATATTAACTAATATAATTTTTCAAATGAGAATATTACTTGAGAGGGAAGTTTTGAATGAAATATTTTGGCGGGAAGTTTTAGAATTAAATATTTTTGGGGGAAGTTATTTTGGGGGTAAGTTTAACTTTTAGGATGAAATATTTTGGTGGGGGAGTTATTTTGGGGGTAAATTTAATTTTTAGGATGAAATATTTTGGTGGGGAGTTATTTTGGGGGGAAGTTTAATTTTAGGATGAAATATTTTGGTGGGAAATTTTAGGATGAAATATATTGGTGGGAAGTTTTAGGATGAAATATTTTGAGGGAAAGTTTAAATTCTAGGATAAATATTTTGGTGGGAAGTTTTAGAATAAAATATTTTTGGAGAAATTTTTTAATATATAGTAAGTTTAACATTTAGTCACACATTTTTTCATGAAATTTGATAATATTTCGTCACACGAAATAAACAAAGTGACAATGATGTGATGAATGTTTATGTAAAGGCACATGATTTTTTTTTTATTTTAAGTGTAGCTATTGTATAACCTTTGTTCACATAAAATAATATACATAACCATATGTATTTGATTTTAGCCACATTAGTAAACATATAATGTGATCGTAGATCATATTTGGCCATATTTTTATAGTGTGGTTGTTTTTTTCTTAACGCGTGGCTAAAGGTTTCGAATACTTATGTTTTTAGTCACATGAAACAATATATTGTGGCCGTAGCTCACATTTGACACACTTTTTTAGTGTGGCTAATAAATGCCATAACTTTTTTCTTAAAGTGTGGCTAAAGGTTTTGAATTCATATGTTATTAGTCACATGAATACAAATACTGTGATCATAGATAACAATTGGCCACACTTTGCTAGTGTGGCTAATATATGCCACAGTTTTTTTTTAAAGTGTGGCTAAAGCTGTCAAATAAACATGTTTTTGGTCACATGAAACAAAAATATGTGGCCATAAATCATATTTAGCCACACATTTCGAGTGGTGGCTAATAATTTTCTAAAAGTGTGGCTAAAGGTTCTGAACTGGTATAAATGGTCACATTAATAATAAAATATGTGGCTAAAGGTGTTTTAAAATGTGATGAATAACCTTTAGCCACACATCTTTTCAAATGTGTGGCAGGGCAGTTTTGCCAAAAGTGTGGCGATAGCCCTTTTTTCACATAGTGTCGTGACAAATCAGCTTTGGCCAGAATGAGACAATCACTTTAGTTATGCACTTGTTAAGTATGCCAGTCATAAATGAAAAATCAGCTTTGGCCAGAAATAAGACATTCATGTTTGTAATGCATACTTAACATGGCTTTTATAATACCTGAAAAATAAATAGATGTATCAAATCAGCTTTGGCCAGAAGTGATACATCAGAAGCTCATTCAAGTTAAGCTATTTTTGTTTTTGAAAAAATTAACTGGTTCTGATTAATTAAGTATTTGCAAAAAACCAGTTATTTAATAACAGTTGATAAAGTAATGAGATTTCGAGTGAGACCTCGACTTAGTTATGAATCTCAAGTTCACTTTGAGATTTTGAGTGAGATCTCGAGTAAGATTTCGAGTAAAATTTCGACTTCGTTATGAGTTCCTTTATGATTTCGAGTAGCCTTTCAATCTCGAAATCCTAATGAGATTTCGAGTCCCTTAATGATTTCGAGATCTAATAAGATTCCGACCTCTAAGTGGGGTTTCAACATCTACGGTGATTTCGAGTTACTAATGCCAATCGCAACCTCACTCGAAATCTCGAGGTTTCTAGTGATGAAGACTAATGCCTTAATGAGATTTCGAGCTCCTTATGAGGTTTCGAGTGATAAACCCCAGTCGAAATCAAGCAACAGTCTTTCTCAGTCGCAACAACCTGGTTGCGAATCGAAATCTTAGTCGCAATCTCAGTTATCCTCAAATTTTTAGTGAGATTTCGAGTAGGAAACTCAGTCGGAATCTTAGTCGGAATCGATAAATCTCGGAAACTTATTCTCCAAGTCTCGAAATCTGCTTATCAACAGCTGTGATTGTGATAAGTTTGAAAATTCGAATCTTTGGGATTGTGAGATTGAGTGTCCTATTTTAGTGCTAATCTAAAGTTATCCAAATATTTCGAAAATATTACCCATTAATCTTTTAACGGATTTCGAAATTTTTTTATACGATAAAATTAGATCAAAAACACGAAAACACCCAATAATCCAAATTTCATTCCAAAACATAAGGGAATTTTCAAATATTCATAAGAACACATGATGAACCCTAAAAAATAAAACAAAAAATTCTGGAATCTGAAACCTGAATATTATGGTTTTGTAAACAGATTTCAGACAGTGAGATTACCCATTTGATTTCGAGACAGTGATAAACCATTCTGTTTTCCAAGTTTTCGAAATAGTGATTTCGGGACATTGACTCGAAACAGGCTTTCAAATTTTTATTAAGTTTTCAAAATTTTGTTTTCCAGATTTCAATCCCAGAATAATGGATACGAAAATAGAACTGATTTATCAACATATGCTCTGATACCACATGTTAATCAGTTCTGTTTAAAAATAATGAAAAACATGAATAACATACCTCTGATAGTAGACATGCCAGCAGAGAATCCAGTCAGAGATGCAGCCATTGAGTTTGACATACTTGTCAAGATGATCTTGTTCCTCCTTAGGGTGCAAACTAATGATGGTGATGAAGAACCGAAAAAGGGTATCCGGTTATGGAGAGAAAGGCGATTTTGATGTTATGAATAATCAAGTTGTGTCTAACCTTGTAACCTCTATAATAATCTCCTTATATATACACCCAAGAGCAAACCTAATTAGTTAATAAGGGTAATATGGTCCATCAACAATTACCAACTAATTAATTAATAAGTTATTAATATATTTTGATCTATATAATATAAATGATTATAATGGCTACAAGATTAAATATTATGATAATAATATATTTAATCCTACAGGGTTTACAAAGGAAAAAAAGATTTTTTTAATAACTCTATGTGGTTGAATGATCCTTAATCATTAGAGCTTTTAAGTTGTCACTCTCTTAGTAGAGTTCAGCAAAGTTCTATGAAAAGACCAACTAGTTCTTAAAGTTTTGGAGAAGCACATCGAACTTACAAAATCACTGAAACGAGATCTTTGATTATAAATTCCTAGGTACACCCGTTCGGGCTCAAGTTTGTTTTCGGTCTTGAAACTTTTCTCCAAAAACTGAACTTGGTCGACTTTGAGTCGTCTTTTTTTTCTCCGGATGGTGAAAGTAATCATCATATTCATATTCCCCATTGTCTTCTTGATCAAATGTTCTAAAAATCGAGCCACTTGACCCGTTTCTTTTGTCCTCAAAACTAACCATTGATCTGGACCCTCCTGATGATTACAAAAGTTAACCATACATGTGTTTTCTTGATGATTATAAGGGAACGTAAAGCTTATTGTTTTCATCAAAAAGAGTGTTTCAAAGACCAAAAAAACACACCACTTTGATTGTTTTTCAACATCCCAAATAAATCTATAAGTAGACAACACAAGGTCTAAAGTCAAAAGGTTTGAGTATAATCAATTAAACAGTATATGATCTAAAAATCTCAAAAAACATAAGTGGTTACCTACAAAAGAATGAGAGGATCTTGACACAAAGAAGGAATCAAGAGGTTTAGAAGAAGAAGAAGACACCCTCTTGTTTGTTAGCATAACAGAATTAAAGCCTGAGCCACCACCACCACCACCGACGACATCACTACCAGAATCACCACCGTAGAGATAGCTCTGAGCTGCCATGGCTACCACTATAATAGTACCCACCAGAACTTAAACCCTAGAAATTTGGGGAAGATGATTGACTAAGTGTTGCGTTTGAAAGGGTTGAGAGGGAAATTACCATTTTACCCTTATGTGCATTGCACATGACAGTTTTTAACTGAGATTTCTAACCAGGTTTGGCCTAAAGGACAAAATGTGCATGATTTTGATAGGTTAAGGACACCGCCTGTAAATTTTTGTCCAAAATGACAGCGCCTGCAATTTGATGTAAACATAAAGGACAAAACTTGTAATTTACTCTTGTTTATACAACGAAAGTAATAATCATTTAATTAACGTGTCATAGACTATAAAACTCCTGTAGAAATTTAACTTACTATGGTAAGACCTCGAAACGCTTCCAAAGTCGCAACCCTCTTACTCGTTTTCCTCAACAAAATCGGGTTTCCATCACCATGCGGTTCCTCATGTTCTGTTGTTATTTTTTCATTCTTGTCTATGCTTAGCTCCATCGATGTATCTTCCCCCTTTTCACCAACCTGAATTGGAGCATGACGAGAACCTTCTTTGAGTCTTTTAGGATCCTCCATACTAAGAAAACCCATATTTATTTATGTAGCAATACCTATAAACAAGCAACTCTACAGTATCAGCGATGTTTGTTGAAGTGCTTATATTTTTAGTTGAATTCATTCCATAACTCAAAACTATAATTGAAGAAGCATTAGTTTGTAAACTAGACCATACTTCATTCTCCCAGAAAGTATCTAATCACAAGAACAATGATTTTATATAACTACTTAGAAACCCTAAATCAGCTACCCAATTCCAGATTAAAGATTATGTTTGAGCATGTAACATTCCCAAAATTTTTAAATTTAAAATAAAGTTATTAAATGAACAGGACATGGGTATGTTGACTATTAGAAATATGAAGTACCTAGATGGGCCTAGAAATTGTTTAATAATTAAATTATAAAAATACATTATATTTGAACCTACTCCGTTTTTAGTTTTTAATGAAACTTAGGCCAAAATGTAGATACAAATATTCTCCTTCTAATTACATATTCATTGTTTTATAAACGTCATATTTTAAAAGTCATACACGCCAAATAAGTAAAGCAGCTAAATTAATTATAATATATAATAAATAAAATAATAAATGATATCTAAATTTACATTGAACTCAATTCAATATTTACGTGGCCATTTTTAACGTATGCATGTGTAACAACAAATTTCAATTGAATTAAATAAATGATGATACGTGGATCCTTGTGATCAAATGTAAAATAAATGCAACTTGACAAGTAAGTTACCTAACCAACTATATATAGAACACATAGCAGTCGAAGAAATTTTGTTCATATGTTTCTTTCCCTCTCCATCTCGCCTGTCTATCTCTTCTAATATATATATATATATATATATATATATTTTCCTTTTCCTATTTAATATTTCACCTACAATAAAGCCTTACCCCGTTTTAAGTGTTTTAACCCCTGATCACTGATACCCTGTCCGATTGATCTAGGGCCCTGTAACGCATGTCAAGGCTCTGCCTGACTAAGTTCGTTGGGGTTCTGTCTCGTGACGTAGGGATAAAGTTGAATTGGGTTACTATACTTAATGCGAGTGCATTATATAATTTATTAAATAGTTCAGGAGTTATACCCAAGATATAACAACCCTCGAAAACAACCCTAAACGCTCCCAAATACACCCAGTATGCGAGAAACGAACCCAAATAACCTTTATATTAATAAATAACAAATAAAATAAATAAATGAATTTCCTCGCGGCCCGCGACTGCCGAAGGAGACTCCTTCACGGGGAGCGGCGGAGTGTTGCTTGGCGGACACCCCATGTGCCACGTTGCAGGACACGTGTCAAGGCCCCCCGTGACTCAGCAAACCCTAAAACAGCCATACGTCCCTTGCAGCCCGCGAGAGAAGAAGTGGAGGGCGTCGCGAGGCGCGACCCCCCTTGTTTCAGCTATAAAATGACCGAGATGCAGCATTTCCAAATCGTTCATTTTCTTTATTTCCCTCTCAAAATTCTATAGGCTGGGGCTATAGCCTAATACCCCCTAATAAGCGAAGCTCTGCCTCGTTGTAAGTATTATAACCCCAGGTTAGGTATTAGTTACTCTACCCGATTGATCTAGAACTCCATAATGCATGTCTAGGCTCTGCTCGACTCAGTCGTTGGAGCTCTGTCTCGAGGGGAGGGTATGGCTAATGTAAATTGGGTTATTATACTAACGCGTATGCATTGTTTAAATTAATAGATTATAACCAGGAAGTCACAAGGAAATACCTAAATTAGCAATGTAAGTGATTCCTCTTTTCACAAAGTGTTTTTACAAAACCTCAATTGTTTTAAATTATATTTAATAGTTATTGAGTATTTGTATTCTACAATTATCGTCGGTATGTTGGGGTTTTGTATACAAAATTTGTTACTACATTGTGAGTAGTAACATTACCACAAGTCAGGGTCAGGATTGGCAGTACCGTAGGTGGTAATTAAAGTAGATGTAAACAAATGTAATTGCTGGATTACCCTCAATGCTGTAAAATGATAAAACTTGTTTTGATTAAACTGGGATTCGCTAACCAGTATTTCTTGCTGATAAAATGTTTTAAACACGTGTTTCAGGTAACTTAGTGTGAAACCAATAAAAGCTAGCTGGAGAGCACTGAAGGCTTAGAAAAATGGCTATAAAAGTTACCTAAATAAAAAGGAGAATTGTTTTCAATAAATAGGGTTTATCCCTATAAATATATTACAAATGAAAATCGGGTTTTGTAATACTTGTTATTATAAATATAAGATCAGAAAAACTTAGGTTTTATCCCATTTATTTATTTCAACCATTTTGGTGTTTAACTCTGATAAAATTATTTCCTAACTACGGTCCTGATGAAAATTTCCGCTGCCAAATTAATAAACACCGATACCATCTGACTGGCTCGCGGCTCCCGCTCCTGGGGTGGGGTCGGGGGCTGTGACAGAAGGTGGTATCAGAGCTATGCCACTGGTTTAAGCCCTTTAGGTGTTCTTCCAATACCTAAACCTTAAACATTTATGTTAGGAAATTAATATCTTATGTGTTATTCTGTAAACATAAAATCTTAATATGTCTATTATGATTTTTATATCATTTAACGAATTTTAAATTCCCAATATCTGTTACCCATATATATGTGTATTGTTGGTGTACAATGTCTACAGCCTCTGTCTTTAGTCTAGGTCATGTTTGTATAGGGTCTAGAGAGGTCAAAAGTGTAATTATGATGTTTTTAATGTAATTTCGCTTGAAAGTGACACTTGGTCATTTCAAGCGAAATCAGTAGAAGTGATTTCGCTTGAAATGACTTGTGTCATTTTCAAGCGAAATCTAGTGCCTATATATAGGTGTTGGTAGTTTCTCATTTGTAACAGAACCATCAGTTGTGTACCTAACTGCTGCCGGATTTTCAAGTGATATATAAATGAGAAACGTGTGTTAAAGTGATATTCTCTGTTTTCTACTCCATTCTGTACTGATTCAGCTCTGTTTGATTGATTCCGCCCTTCAAACAGTGTGTATTGACTTTAATTGACTCACTCGGTCGATCAAATCGATCCTACAATTGGTATCAGAGCCAGTTATGACCCAATACACTTGAATCAGTAGCTTTTCCTACTCAAAATTGGATTTCTGGACATTTTAACGGACAAAATGGACTGAGTTTTTAATATTGTGTGTAAAAGTGTGTTTTAACAAATCCTTGAGAGAATCAGATCAAAATTTGGACTAAAACTGATAAAAATGGCCTAAAACCTGATTTCGCTTGAACGAAGTATTTGATTCCGCTTGAAAATTGTGGTAATCTGAAGCGAAATTAGTGATTTCGCTTGAAAACTTCTGATTCCGCTTGAAAAGTTGAAGTAGTTTCAAGCGAAATAGGTGATTCCGCTTGAAAACACCTGATTCAGCTTGAAGAAGGTGATTTCGCTTGAGAGTACTTGATCTCGCTTGAAAGTACTGATTTCGCTTGAGATCCTTATCTCGCTTGAAAGTGATCTCGCTTGAAAATCTGTTTTAGCTTGAAAGTCCATTGTGTTCGTGATTTCGTTCGAAAATCTGATTTCGTGTAAAATCTGTTTTCACAACTTGAAAATTTGTTCGTAAACTGTTTTCTTAAAATGGAAAATCAAGATTTTTATAACTTCTTCGCTGGCAGTGGTATGACAGCAGCACAAACATCGGGCAATATTGTGCAAAACGTCAATATGGAGAATGAGTTAGGGACAATGCAGAAACCACCTAAACTGATGAATATCAATGAGTATTCGGGTTGGTCTGGAAGGTTTAAGACATGGGTTCAAGCAAACCACTTTGAGTGCTGGATGAAGATTGAAGCGAAATATATTCCTCCAGTAGATGGTTTGGGTCATGAGAAAGTGATTGGCAGTTTGACACAAACTGAACAAGCAGATTTCAAAGCTGAGAAAAAGATGATGAGTATTCTTCAACAGGAGATTAAAGAGGATATTTTGGTGTTGTTACAGCATCAAGATAATTCAAAATCTATTTGGCTGTCGTTGGAAGCAAAGTTTAAAGGGAGTGTAGAGATGATCAAAAGCAAGAAGGCTTTGATAAAGAAACAATTTGACATCTTCACTGGTATGAAAGGTGAAACTACAAAACAATTGATTGAAAGATACTGTCATCTAGTTGTGGAGATGGGAAGATTGGAAATAAAAAAGACCAATGAGGAGTGGATCGATAAGTTGGCAGACGCATTGCCATATGATGAGTGGGGTACTTATCTGCTGGTGTTAAAGAACAATACAAATTTTTGGTAATATGAATCTTAGTGGTTTCATAGAGAAGATCGAAGCACATGAGTTAGAGTTAACAAAGATTAAACAGATGAATTCTGCAAATATTCAACAGGATGTTTCACTATATTACAAAGGCAATTCTCCTGCAATAATGAATCTTAGTCCGAAGATTCAAACAACCTTTAGTGCAGATTTAACATCTGGAGCTTCGTCGAGTACATCAAGCAACAACAAGCCTTCACCTTTTGCAAGTTATGAGCCAAATTCCAAAGCTCACAAACAATTTACTCCATAAAGCTCTTCAAGTTCGAACAATCAGGGTCAAGGTCCGGGGATACTATGCAACATTGCAGTAAACATTAAGAACGGTCAAGATTTTACTGAATCTTCTGCTAAACAGCACATAGCACTACTCGCATCAGTGTTGGAATCTTACGAGAGTTTGGTTGCTCAGAGAATAGGAAACCCCGATATGACGAAAGAGGACTATGATCAAATAGATCCGGAGGAGCTCGAATTGATAGACATCAAGTGGGGTATGGCAAGTTTGGTAAGAAGAGCACAAAGATTTATGGAAATTATGGGTCGGAACAGTTTGGCAGGACCAGATCAAAAGCTTGGTTTTGATAAGTCAAAAGTGACATGTTTCAGATGTAAAGAGAAGGGGCATTTTAAGAGAGGATGTCCGAATAGAGAGGTCAACAATCACCAAAATCCATTTACCAATGATTACTACAGACAGGCGATCTATCACAAGACAAATCAACAACCTGTCATTCAAAGACCTCAGATAGAAAACAAGCCGGAAAAAGCTCTCATAGTCAACCAAGATGATGAAAAGGTAGCTGAAGGTTTCAGTTGGGACAAGTATATCCCGGGCAGTGAGGGTAGAGCAATGATGGCTGAGATTGCAGAGGTGTCTGAGAGTGTTGTTGAAACAGAGGTTGTTAGTGAAGATGTGTCTGATGAAAGTTCGGTTGATAATGAAGAAGTTGCTGCAGAAAACCACTATTATCAATCCAAAGAAGAGGTTTTAGCTATTTCTTTAAAATAAATTATACCTCCTAATGTGGTTGATTCTTTTGCAGGTATTTTCAGTTAGCCAACAACAGGATTTTGCCCATAGTATGAGGTTGAGAAAGCTCCAGTTGAAGAGATAATTGATGTTTTAAAAGAAATGACTGAAGAAACACTGAAAGAGGTAGACACGGAATCTGTAAAACCAGAGTCTGTTGATACCGAGTCAGTTGAAAATGTGTCAGACAAAGCAGAGTTAGGTAAAAAGGAGTCTGATAGGAAATCGAAAAGTGAGGAGATCAAATCAAAAGGAGTGTCTGAGTCAGAATCTGATAATGTCGGTAAACAGGATGTTAAAATTGATCATGAGGAAAAGATTGTTGAAAATATTGAGTCAATATCTGAAACTTCATGCGAAAACTGTTCAAAACCCTGCATGGAGTGTCTTGAAAAGGACACAAAGTTTCAGGAATTGAAACAATATACTGATGAACTTAAATTTGATCTGAGTGAAGTAAAAGAAGCGTATGACAAGTTGGCTAAATCTATCAAAATGATTCAAAATGAGAGTCGGGAAAATGATAAAGCCATAAAATTGTTAAAGTCAACAGTTCTTGATAAACAAAAGGAAATCAACTTTCATTTGGACACGATTGCCTCATTGAAAAAGGAATTGGAGTTAACAAAAATTGAGAATGAAAGAATTGATAAAAAGTTGATGAGTTATGTTGCATCTTCATATGTGATTGAACAAATTGTCCCGCAACAACCAGATGCAACACCTGTCTTTAACAGTGTTCCACCCCCAATGTAGAGTCATTACACTCAGAAATATCCAGATGGGGTGGAAGATGCTTTGAACCTCAAGTTGAGAACCATTGAGGATGAGTTACCTGAGAGTATTGATGTTACATTCTCTCCGTCTGACACTGACAATGAGTCACAGGTGATCAAGACCGTAGTTGACCAAGTGTTAGACGAAGAGAGTGATAACTCAGATTTTGAAACTGTGAAAACACATTTGGAAAATTCCAGTTCTGAATGTGAAGATGATGGTAACTTTTTGGACAAGTTTATACCAAAATCAGAAAAGGTTACGAATGATGATCTGATCATGGTGGTTTACACAATGATTGGAACTGACAAACTCTATTCTGATTTTTAGTATCCAATCCAGAACGCAAACATGAAAAATGTTGAAAAGGTGTTTAAATTGGTTGAGATTGACATTTCTGAGGTAAACAACAATGAGTTCTTTTCAAAACCTAAAAAATATTTTGTGAAACAAAACAACCCTGGGAAGAAAGATTGGGTAAGTAACAATGGGTCTAACAAGAAAAATGGAAACAATTTTAAAAATAAAGGTATTGGGTTTGAAAAGAGAATGGCTAAGAATGTTAAACCAAAGGAAACAATGAGTGATGTTTTTGTTGTTGGTCCAAGTGTTGATGCTGAAAAGGAGTATATTTTCAGTCAAAAAGCCATTGATGATTTCAATGCAGCAAAAAAGTTGAGAGAAGAGACCTACAAATCAACTTTTGTCGAATATGACAAAAGAGTTTGTTACAGCTGCAATGAAATTGGTCATATGGTGAAGCAATGTACCAAAAAGATTAAAAAACCCATTTTCAAGAAACCTGTTTTGCAAAAGCCAAAACCTAAAATTTCAACTGATAACAAGGGTAAAAAACCAATGATTTCTTCTGTCCGAATACTGAAAAGATGTGAATTGTTGAAGTCCGAAGAAAAACCGAAATCAATTTTTGAGATTGGTGAATCTTCGAAAACCCAAAAGACTTCAAAGATTTATCCAAAGACAAAAGTTTTTGATACTCAATCATGGGTGGCTAAAACAAAACAATCAGTTGAGGTGAAGAAAATGGAGAATGAGCTAAAATCTGAAACAAAAGTTTTTGCAAATGATGTTAAGAAGTATGAATTTGAATTAGACAAGTTCCTTGATGAATTTCCACCAATTAAAGAGAAAATTTTAAAATAAAAAGCTGAACCTGTTGTCCCAAATGTCATCTTCAGTATTCCAAAAGTTGATGTGAAATGTGATCTAGTGTTTGGTAGTGTTCCACTGGTTAAGAAGTCATGGGCTTCATTGTTTGAATGAATATCTGTGATGTATGTAGGGGCTTCCGAAGCCATTTATCTCGAAGTGGATAATGGACAGCGGAGCGTCAAGACACATGACCGGAATGCTGGCATTGCTTTATGACGTTAAATCTTTAAACGGAGGATACGTGGGATTTGCTGGGAATCAGGGAGGAAGGATTGTTGGTCAAGGGACTCTAACGAATGGAGTCATTTCGTTTGATAAAGTGAACTATATAATTGAACTTGAAAACAATCTGCTGAGTATCTCACAGATTTGTGACAAGTCTTTCACCGTACATTTCACTAAAAATGAATGTCTTGTCTTAAAACCTGGTTTCAAAATTCCTGAAGACATGGTGTTGTTGCGCGCTCCATGCGAAAATGATTTGTATATTCTTGATATGAGTGTCGCAACAACAACTGTTCATCAGAAACAATGTTTTGTGTCAAAAACAAAGGCTACTGAAAAAGAGTCGATAATGTGGCATCGAAAGATGGGCCACATTCATGTTAGAAAAATGAACTTTCTTGTACACAATGATTTAGTTGAAGGTGTAAATTTGAAAAGTTTTCATTTAAATGATGATTGTGTAGCTTGCAAGAAAGGAAAGTAGACAAAGAAGTTACACCCACAGAAGTTGCTGAATTCAATCAGAATGCCTCTCGAGAGACTCCATATGGATCTCTTTGGACCAGTCAATGTGCAAAGTATCAGCGGAGACTTATATTGTTTAGTAGTCACTGATGACTTTACTAGATTTTCTTGGGTAGTGTGCATGGAGAGGAAAGATCAAACGTTTGAGTCTTTGATGATTCTTTTTAAGAAGATGGAAATTGTGTATAAGGTGCCGATCCGGAGAATAAGAAGTGACAATGGAACGGAGTTTAAGAACAACCGCATGCTCGAGTTTTGTAAGAAAAAGGGATTCTTCATGAATTCAGTGCACCATACACTCCACAACAAAATGGTGTAGCTGAATGAAAGAATCACACTCTAATTGAAACTGCTCGAACGATGCTGGCCGATTCCAAACTACCGATCTATTTCTGGAGTGAAGCTGTGGCAGTGGCATGCTATACCTTGAATCGAGTGCTTACTGTGAAGAAATTCAAGAAGACTTGCTTTGAACTTTTGCATAGATATAAGCCAAATCTGAAGTTTCTTGAACCGTTCGGATCACCATGTACTTTCGTTGATCCTGATGGCAAATTCGGTGCAAAAAGCAATGAGGGTTTCTTTGTTGGATATGCGAGTCTGCTAAAAAGAGTGTTCGTTCCATGCCTGAAGAAGATAATTGAAGTTCAACATGTAGACTGTCAGAAGCATACGACTCCACCACAACTTCCCGGACAAAGATTACTTTTCGATTACGACAAACTCTGGGAGTCGTTCCAACTACCGACAGAGCCGAGTGAAGAGGAACTTGCTTACTTATACCAACAGCAGCAATCCATGGTACAAGATCAGATACCTAGACCGTTGGTGGTTTCTCACCCTGATGTGGGTACAAACATTCCTACAACTGATACAAACGATCACGAGGCCGGTCCCAGTGGACAGCTCATGAACTACCAGAGGAACCAGCTCTATCATTTGATCAATCCGATGACTCAAATTCGGAAAACGGTCTGATATTTGATGAGGATCCAAATGTTGCTATGACTGAAGCTGAAGATCACACCGGTGATCTAGACATCACAAATCTGCAATCGGAAGTGAATGTGCCCGACACTGCAATGCCAAGAACTCTTTCTTACCATCCTTCAGAGCAGATTATCGGTGATCTTCAGAGTGGAGTAAAGACGAGAGATCAGATCAACAGAGCACTTACTTGTTTTTATACATCTGTTGCTCCTTTACAAGAGGAATTCTCACTTAAATGTTTTATCTCGCAGATTGAACCCAGAACTTATAAGGAAGCTTTGACTGAAGACAGCTGGGTGAATGCTATGCAAGAAGAATTGCAGTAGTTTGAGAAGTTGGGAGTCTGGAGATTAGTAGACTTTCCTGAAAACCAGAAGCTGATAAAAACAAAATGGGTCTTTAAATGCAAAAGAGATGATAGAGGAGTGATTGTGAGGAATAAAGCACGGCTGGTAGTACAGGGTTTCAGCCAGCAGGAGGGGATTGATTTCACTGAAGTGTATGCCCCTGTAGCTAGGCTCGAGGTGATAAGAATCTTCGTAGCATTTGCATCGTGGAAAGGATTCAAAGTATACCAGATGGATGTCAAGTCTGCATTCCTATACGGCACAATCAAAGAAGAAGTGTATGTGGGTCAACCACCGTGGTTTACTGATCCAGTACACAAGAATAAAGTCTATCTTCTGGATAAAGCGCTCTACGGACTTCACCAGGCCCCGAGAGCCTGGTATGAGACGCTTTCCCAACATTTGCTGGAAAACGGGTTTAGCAGAGGGACAGTTGATAGTACATTGTTCATCAAAGAGGTTGCAGGACATCTTCTGATCGTGCAAATTTATGTTGACGATATCATCTTTGGGTCGATGAATGATGAGTTGTGTAAGGATTTTGAAAAAGTCATGAAGAAGAAATTCAAAATGAGTTCAATGGGGGAGATGAAGTTCTTTCTCGGGTTACAAGTTGAGCAAATGCCCGAAGGAATTTTCATTCATCAAACTAAATATGTGAACGATATTCTGGAGAAGTTCAACATGGCTCAATCCAGTCCAGCATCAACCCCCTAGCTCAGAATCACGGGATTTGCCCAGACGAGAGTGGAGAGAAAGTGGAAGAGACTCTATATCGGTCAATGATCGGATCCTTGATGTATCTTACTGCTTCTCGCCCGGATATCATGTATCCGACGTGTTTATGTGCACGATATCAATCAAGCCCACGCCAATCTCATCTGACGATCGTGAAACGCATTTTACGGTATTTGAAAGGCTGCCCAAGCACTGGCTTGTGGTATCCTAAGTTGGATGATTTCTCTCTCACAGGTTTTGCTGATTCAGATTATGGTAGTTGCAAGCAGAATGCTAAGTCCACCACTGCTGGGTGTCAGTTCTTTGGAACTCGACTTGTCACCTGGCAGTGCAAGAAACAAACCTCAGTAGCTCTCTCTACTTGCGAGGCTGAATACGTTTCGGCCTCAAGCTGTTGCTCTCAGATCCTTTGGAACCAACAGCAGATGCAAGACTTTGGTTTGCAGTTCTTGAACACTCCGATTTTTGTGGACAATGAAGCGGCTATTAACATAACGAAAAACCCGATTCACCACTCGAAAACTAAACATATTGAAATTCGGCATCACTTCATCCGTGATTGCTACGAAAAGAAGTTAATCCGAATAGAACATATACACACCGATGAACAGAAGGCTGATTTCTACACTAAACCTTTTGATAGAAAAAGATTTAATTATCTTTTGAAATTGAACGGGATGAAAAATCTGTTTTCTAGGAGGGTAATTGAGTGTGAAGCCGAGGAGGACGGCGATCTGATGTGATCCACGTTACGTTGTCAAGTTTTTGTACAGTTTATTTTCTGCTTTCGATAAAAACCAAAAACACAAAAATATGTTTTTGTTTTTAGGGGGAGAAAGTTTGCAGAAAAATACAAAAACATGATAAAATTTCAAAATCCAAAAACATTTGAAAAATTAAAAATGAGTTTGTGTATAAAGGGGAAATGATAGTACATCAGCTAGATAGTGCAGTACGTTAAAGATATGTAAAGTATAAATGTGTTAAGCAGTCTTGTAGATGATATGCCGATAGGTTTTTGCACATTCAGTAGGTTTGTTCGGGACATAAACATAAAATTTACTTGCTTTTATGTGGGGAACATCTCTCGGATATATGGGTAACCTCCGAAATATTGTTTGAAAGGTCCCTCTTTCTGAAATACTAGGTCTTTATACTTAGTGATATCTTGTGACACTCTAGGTTTTCCCGAGCAAATATCTTGTAATTACATTTGTGTGTCTATATGTTATTAAATGAAAGTTATGTTTTATCTTCTTGTTCTATGCGAGTGTGTATATGTAGTATACATATATATATGTTTGTAGTGGACCGAGACCGCGAACCCGACTCGAGACCACTCGGTCTCGAGTAAACAGTTGGGCCGTTTGGGCCGCACCCCTTCTTTAATCCATCCGAAACCCACTTAGGGTGCACCACCTTTTATAAGAACCTAAAACCCTCACACACACTCTCCTTTACACTCTCTCATTTCATCCTCATTCTCCCTCTCTCTAGAAAGCCTTAAACCCTAACAACCAAGCACCACCTCTTCCACCATCTCTCGGATTCAAACCAAGAACAACGGTTCAAGCTTGGGATCTCGTTTTGAAGTTTATTCATCGATTTCTTCATACTCTCACACCTTGAATCTAGCCGGTTAGTGTCTCTTTTAGTTAAATATATAAAAGTTGTTGTTTATTTATAATGAAGGTGCTTGCTTGATGATATGAGTAGTATGTGTTACTTGATTTAAGTGATTAACAATGTTCCTTCATGTTGATATGTGAACGGTTTGGTAAAAGTATGATAGAGTAATGATGTGTTAAGGCTATTCAATGAGGTTTGATACATGACTAGGGTGCTATTTGATTCAATCATGAGTTATGTATTAATGATGGTAAATGTTGCTGAAAATACTTTCAAAGTTGCAAGCGTAGATACTAGGATGACATATTTTTAGGTCCGATTTGAATGTATATGCATAATGAATAGCTTGAATATATGATGAACAACATGAATAGATGATGAATGTGCCTTGAATATTTGAAAAACCGGTTGTTTGATCTATTTTGATTAAAATGTAGACAAGAAAACATGTTGGTGTGATTTAATTGGATGGTGCACAATATCATGAAATGGCAATTCTATTGGATAGTACAACTGGACAGGTTCTAGAAAGTCTCGGTCATCAGGTGTGCAAGTCGAGACCCCCGGTCTCGACTCGAGACCATCGAACTACAACTCGAGATCGCGGTGATTGCGACTCGAGACCACATGGTGACAACTCGAGACAGACTTCAGGGACTCAAGGCCATCAAGGTCTCGACTCGAGACCCCATGATCTCGACTTGAGATGGGACTCGAGACCTCTGAGATTGCGAATCAAACCTGCACTACTCGAGATCACTCCACTACAACCCGAGACCATTTGGTTGCGACTCGAGACCTCTCGGTCTCGACTCGAGACCACCTTGTCTCGAGTGGGCTACTGGTCTCCGTTATTGGGCCAAAGTATATGGACTGCTCATGTATGTTACTGATTAACTGGACTACGTGTTAATTGTTACTGTTCGACTGTACCACTATTAGAGCAGGCCCAATAACCTTATGTGTTTTGTATGCATACCACGTGTTAGATACGTGTAGAATATACGTGATTTCTCTGTACCCAACCTGACCTATACTGGTAACCATATTAGGACGTGGTGACCAGCATACTTGACCAAGTAAACTGTCTACCGAGCAACCCAAGGTGAGTTCACAACTAATAAAGCATGCGTTCCCGGTGGTTGGGAAACGGAAACTCGAACAACGCTATCCCCTCGTAAGGGATACAAACCTACTTCTCTCCCCTTAAATGGGACTTTTAGTTAATTACTGTTTATACTGGATGCAACAAGCAACACTAAACAAAACTCTATCACTCAAGTCCTCACTTCTTAATACCGATTAGTCGCCGGGGTCAGGCGAACGGGTTATTAGTTGATAGCGCTATTTAGGTCTCACCAACCTCACACCGTGCCCGCGTATGGGATCGGGCGTGAACTAATGTACTCTGGCAACCGTTAATGATGATAGAACATTGATAAACGGGGCACTCTACGGAAATGTACGGATGAATAGTATTCGGTATTGTAAAAAAAAATAGTTTAGTCGCTTACTTATGGGGTTGCTCCCCATCGCATGTATAAACGGATAAATTAACTGGTGAAACAAGTTTTTGGTAATTAAAACTGGACAACTCGTGGACTCGCCAACATTTTTGTTGATACCCTACTGCATGCTTTGCATGTACCCAGTGACTCAGGAGCTTGCAGCTTGGGAATGTGTAGTGGTCGTCTAGCCCATGTGTTGGATTCTAAAGAATCCTGAACTATGAACTTTGTTTTGAAACTGTTTGGTTTATGCTTCCGCAGTTTATTTAAAAGGTTACTTGAACTTAAACCTTTAAAACTTCGAACTATAATGTTTACTAACTATTGTGGTTGGTGAACATCTTTACTATTGACCAATGTTTAGTATAATTGGTGGCTGGATCCTGGTCAGTCACGCCTCCAAGCGGTGGTATTCCGCACGTGGATTTTGGGGGTGTGACAGATTGGTATCAGAGCCATTGGTTATAGTGAACTTGGTTTTAAAAAGAAAGTCTTTTTGAGAAAAACCAGACTATAACCCATGACTCATGACGACACTACACTCCAAGGGCAAGACTCAACATAATAGACCTCATAGCTCGGACTTGTGTTTACTTGCTTGTTTACTTTGTGTATTACTTTACTATACATACTAGTGTGCCTAATTAGATAGATGTGCATCCCTCTTCTATCTCATTCTCGCTATGTTACGACATCACACTCATACTGTGTTTTCTGGTTATGAAGACAATGAGTGGACGCGGAAGAGGAAACGTTAACATGACACAGGCTCAGTTCACTAACTTGCTCAACACGGTGGCTGCAGCTTTCGCAGCTCAACCTGGAGGTAAACTCGTTACTTTAGGATGTTTAGATCCTACCCCCACATCGTCTTTTCACCTCTAAGCCTATTCGATTTGCTTCTCACAATAGGTCAGCAAGCGCCTGCGCAACCACGTGTTTGTACTTTCAAAACCTTCATGGATGGCAAGCCTCTCCCTTTCAACGGCACTGAGGGTGCCATAGGCCTTCTGCACTGGATTGAAAAGGCCGAAGCTGTCTTCGCTGTCTGCGAGTGTCCGCCTGCTAACTGGGTTAAGTTCGCGACTGATACGCTTGAAGGAAACGCGCTTTCATGGTGGAAAGCACAAATTCAGATGCTTGGTCTGGAAACTGCTAATGCTACTGCGTGGGAAGATTTCAAGGACATGATCAAAGAGGAGTATTGCCACAGGGATGACATCCACAAACTCAAAAACGAATACTATGAGCTCAAGATGGTTGGATCAGAGATTGAGACCTACACCAAGCAGTCCAACGACTATGCTGCACTTTGCCCAAACATATCCCGACCTATGTATCGAAGGATCGAATTGCACATCAAAGGTTTGGTCCCAGAGATCTGGAGCCATGTAACCTCAGCCAACCTCAATACCATACAGCCCGTGGTCCGTCTTGCTCACAAACTTACCAATCAGGCTGTGGAAGAGGGCAAGTTGCCCAAGAGGATCAGTGCTACTGCTGGAACTTCTAGCGACAACAAACGAAAGTGGGATGGAAGTCAGGGTAAGGATGCTAACCCCACTCAGGCCCCAGTTCAACAAAGGAAGACTGAAAGCAACAAGGGCCCTCAGCAATAGGGTGGATATCGAGGAAACCACCCTAAGTGTAACAAATGTAACCGACACCACAGTGGGCCATGTGGCAGAAGTCAATGTCAGCGATGCAACAAGATGGGGCACGAAGCCAAAGACTGCAGGAGCCAGCTCCCAGCTAGGCAGAATCAGCATCAACCACAGCAACAGCAGCAGCAAGGAAACAACCGTGGATGCTTCAAGTGTGGAGCAACGGGGCGCATGCGAAAGGATTGCCCTGAACTGAATCAGAACAACAACAATCAGGGAGTTGGGAACAATAACAACAATGCTGGAAATGGTGCAAGAGGAAGGGCTTTTGTGATTGGAGCTGGGGAGGCTAGGAATGATCCCAACGTGGTGGCGGGTAAGTTCCTACTTAATGACCGTTATGTTTCCGTATTATTTGATTCCGGAGCAGATGCTAGTTATGTATCCCTACGTATTAGTAAGAAGCTTAAGTCCACTCTTACGCCGTTAAGCTCTAAGCACATCGTTGAAATAGCTAATGGTAGAAACCTCGAGGCCTCACACGTTATTCGTAACTGCAAACTAGAATTGTCTGGTCAAACCTTCCGTATCGATCTCTTTCCCATCAATCTCGGAAGCTTCGACGTCGTCATTGGTATGGATTGGTTATCCAAGCATCGAGCTGAAATCCTCTGCCAAGAGAAAGCCATTCGTATTCCCCGTCCCCCTGGCAAGCCCCTTATAGTTCAAGGCGACAAAAGCGGAGAAGTCACAGGCATAATTTCATTCTTAAAGGCCCAGAAGTGTTTACGAAAGGGGCACACCGCTATCTTAGCACTTGTTGCTGACACGCAGAAAAAGGAAAACAGGATTGAAGACTTTCCAGTTGTACGCGACTATCCTGAAGTATTTCCGGAAGAACTACCTGGACTCCCTCCTCACCGTCAGGTCGAATTTCAAATCGAACTAGCTCCCGGAGCAGCACCTATAGCTCGTGCACCTTATCGACTAGCTCCCGCAGAACTCAAGGAACTTTCTACTCAACTACAAGAACTACTGGACAAAGGTTTTATCCGTCCTAGCTCATCACCCTGGGGAGCCCCAGTGCTCTTTGTCAAAAAGAAGGATGGCACATTCCGAATGTGCATTGATTACCGCGAACTGAACAAGGTTACCATCAAGAATCGTTATCCACTTCCCCGTATCGACGATCTATTCGACCAACTGCAAGGGTCGAGCTATTACTCTAAGATCGATTTGCGATCGGGCTATCACCAACTGAGAGTCCGCGATAAGGACATCTCTAAGACCGCTTTCAGAACCCGCTATGGTCACTACGAATTCCTTGTTATGCCTTTCGGAATGACCAATGCACCTGCGATCTTCATGGATCTCATGAACCGAGTGTGCAAACCTTACCTCGACAAGTTCGTGATTGTGTTTATCGACGACATCCTAATTTACTCGAAAAGTCAAGAGGAGCATGAACAACACCTGCGTCTTATTCTCGAACTCCTTCGCAATGAGCAACTGTACGCCAAATTCTCGAAATGTGATTTCTGGCTTAGAGAAGTCCATTTCCTTGGGCACATAGTCAATCAGGATGGGATTCATGTCGACCCCGCTAAGATCGAATCCATTAAGAATTGGCCTATACCTAAGACTCCGACCAAAGTTCGCCAATTCTTGGGATTGGCAGGATACTATCGAAGATTTATCAAGGGATTTTCTAAGATCGCTCAACCACTTACGACCCTCACTCAGAAGGGTGTCGCTTACAAATGGAGTGATGCTCAGGAAGCTGCCTTTCAGGAACTAAAGAAGAACCTTTGTAGTGCTCCTATTCTTTCCTTACCTGAAGGTACCGACGACTTCGTTGTTTACTGCGACGCTTCTATTCAAGGACTTGGTTGCGTGTTGATGCAACGCGAGAAGGTCATTGCTTACGCTTCGCGACAACTCAAGATCCACGAACGGAACTACACGACGCATGACTTAGAATTCGGAGCTGTGGTCTTCGCGCTCAAGATTAGGAGACATTACTTGTACGGTACCAAGTGCACGATTTACACCGATCACAAGAGTCTCCAACACATAATGGAACAAAAGGAGTTGAATATGCGGCAACGCCGATGGGTCGAACTCCTAAACGATTACGAGTGTGCAATTAAATACCATCCAGGCAAGGCTAATGTGGTAGCCAATGCCCTCAGCAGAAAGGAGACCAAACCCAAGCGTGTTCGTGCCTTACAGCTCACCATCCACTCGAACCTCCCTAAGCAAATCCGAAACGCTCAGGCCGAAGCATTGAAAGCCGAGAACGTCAGGGCTGAGTCCCTGCGAGGGTCAAGGAAACGGCTAGAACAAAAAGAAGATGGTGCTTACTACGTAAACAGGCGTATATGGGTCCCACTTTATGGGGATTTGCGCGAGCTTGTAATGGATGAAGCCCATAAGTCCCGTTACTCAGTACATCCTGGTTCGGATAAGATGTACCACGACTTAAAGACTACATACTGGTGGCCGGGTATGAAAGCCCACATAGCAACCTATGTCAGAAAATGTTTGACTTGTGCAAGAGTCAAGGCAGAGTATCAGAAACCATCGGGCCTACTCCAACAGCCAGAAATCCCGCAATGGAAATGTGAGCAAATTTCCATGGATTTTGTTACTGGCCTGCCTAGGTCTCAACGCGGAAATGACACCATTTGGGTGATAGTGGACCGGTTAACTAAGTCAGCACACTTTTTGGCTATTAAAGAAACAGACAAGTTCTCTACCTTAGCTGAGGTATACTTAAAGGAAGTGGTTTCGAAGCACGGAGTGCCAACATCTATTATTTCCGATCGAGACGCGCGTTTTACTTCTGAATTGTGGCAAGCTATGCACAAATCTTTTGGCTCATGATTAGACTTGAGCACCGCTTATCATCTGCAAACGGATGGGTAATCTGAACGCACCATCCAAACCCTCGAAGACATGCTTAGGGCATGTGTGATCGATTTTGGCAAGAATTGGGAGAAGCACCTACCATTAGTGGAATTCTCCTACAACAACAGCTACCACACCAGCATTCAGGCAGCACCCTTTGAGGCATTGTACGGTCGTAAATGCCGATCGCCTCTCTGCTGGGCGGAGGTTGGTGACAGCCAGATCACAGGCCCAGAACTTGTGGTAGACACTACAGAAAAGATTGCCCAGATTAGGCAACGCATGGCGGCAGCTCGTGACCGTCAGAAGAGCTACACTGATAAGGATAGGAAACCGCTAGAGTTCCAGGTTGACGACCGGGCTCTACTTAAAGTCTCACCCTAGAAGGGTGTGGTTCGTTTTGGAAAATGGGGCAAGCTTAATCCGCGATATGTCGGACCATTCGAAATTACCGAAAAGATCGGTAAGGTCGCTTACAGATTGAATCTGCCTGAAGAACTGAGCGCTGTGCACAACGTCTTTCACGTGTCTAATCTGAAGAAGTGTCTGTCAGATGAAACACTCATCATTCCTTTCAAGGAACTTACTATTGACGAACAGCTACACTTTACTGAGGAACCGATTGAGATCACGGATCGAGAGATCAAAACCCTCAAACGTAGCCAGATACCTCTCGTACGAGTTCGGTGGAACTCGCGCCGTGGCCCAGAGTTCACCTGGGAGCGGGAAAACCAGATGAAGCGCAAGTATCCCCAGTTGTTCCCTAATGAAACTCCCAGCACTGAAGCTACAACCGAATTTCAGGACGAAATTCCAAACTAACGGGGGGATGATGTGACACCCCGTTGAAACGTTCTCACTTATACTAGCTTGACAGTGACTGCCTTAACTTTCAGGACGAAAGTTCTTAAAACTTGGGGATAATGTGACACTCTAGGTTTTCCCGAGCAAATATCTTGTAATTACATTTGTGTGTCTATATGTTATTAAATGAAAGTTATGTTTTATCTTCTTGTTCTATGTGAGTGTGTATATGTAGTATACATATATATATGTTTGTAGTGGGCCGAGACCGCGAACCCGACTCGAGACCACTCGGTCTCGAGTAAACAGTTGGGCCGTTTGGGCCGCACCCCTTCTTTAATCCATCCGAAACCCACTTAGGGTGCACCACCTTTTATAAGAACCTAAAACCCTCACACACACTCTCCTTTACACTCTCTCATTTCATCCTCATTCTCCCTCTCTCTAGAAAGCCTTAAACCCTAACAACCAAGCACCACCTCTTCCACCATCTCTCGGATTCAAACCAAGAACAACGATTCAAGCTTGGGATCTCGTTTTGAAGTTTATTCATCGATTTCTTCATACTCTCACACCTTGAATCTAGCCGGTTAGTGTCTCTTTTAGTTAAATATATAAAAGTTGTTGTTTATTTATAATGAAGGTGCTTGCTTGATGATATGAGTAGTATGTGTTACTTGATTTAAATGATTAACAATGTTCCTTCATGTTGATATGTGAACGGTTTGGTAAAAGTATGATAGCGTAATGATGTGTTAAGGCTATTCAATGAGGTTTGATACATGACTAGGGTGCTATTTGATTCAATCATGAGTTATGTATTAATGATGGTAAATGTTGCTGAAAATACTTTCAAAGTTGCAAGCGTAGATACTAGGATGACATATTTTTAGGTCCGATTTGAATGTATATGCATAATGAATAGCTTGAATATATGATGAACAACATGAATAGATGATGAATGTGCCTTGAATATTTGAAAAACCGGTTGTTTGATCTATTTTGATTAAAATGTAGACAAGAAAACATGTTGGTGTGATTTAATTGGATGGTGCACAATTTCATGAAATGGCAATTCTATTGGATAGTACAACTGGACAGGTTCTAGAAAGTCTCGATCATCAGGTGTGCAAGTCGAGACCCCCGGTCTCGACTCGAGACCATCGAACTGCAACTCGAGATCGCGGTGATTGCGACTCGAGACCACATGGTGACAACTCGAGACAGACTTCAGGGACTCAAGGCCATCAAGGTCTCGACTCGAGACCCCATGATCTCGACTTGAGATGGGACTCGAGACCTCTGAGATTGCGAATCAAACCTGCACTACTCGAGATCACTCCGCTACAACCCGAGACCATTTGGTTGCAACTCGAGACCTCTCGGTCTCGAGTGGGCTACTGGTCTCCGTTATTGGGCCAAAGTATATGGACTGCTCGTGTATGTTACTGATTAACTGGACTACGTGTTAATTGTTACTGTTCGACTGTACCACTATTAGAGCAGGCCCAATAACCTTGTGTGTTTTGTATGCATACCACGTGTTAGATACGTGTAGAATATACGTGATTTCTCTGTACCCAACCTGACCTATACTGGTAACCATATTAGGACGTGGTGACCAGCATACTTGACCAAGTAAACTGTCTACCGAGCAACCCAAGGTGAGTTCACAACTAATAAAGCATGCGTTCCCGGTGGTTGGGAAACGGAAACTCGAACAACGCTATCCCCTCGTAAGGGATACAAACCTACTTCTCTCCCCTTAAATGGGACTTTTAGTTAATTACTGTTTATACTGGATGCAACAAGCAACACTAAACAAAACTCTATCACTCAAGTCCTCACTTCTTAATACCGATTAGTCGCCGGGGTCAGGTGAACGGGTTATTAGTTGATAGCGCTATTTAGGTCTCACCAACCTCACACCGTGCCCGCGTATGGGATCGGGCGTGAACTAATGTACTCTGGCAACCGTCAATGATGATAGAACATTGACAAACGGGGCACTCTACGGAAACGTACGGATGAATAGTATTCGGTATTGTAAAAAAAAACAGTTTAGTCGCTTACTTATGGGGTAGCTCCCCATCGCATGTATAAACGGATAAATTAACTAGTGAAACAAGTTTTTGGTAATTAAAACTGGACAACTCGTGGACTCGCCAACATTTTTGTTGATACCCTACTGCATGCTTTGCAGGTACCCAGTGACTCAGGAGCTTGCAGCTTGGGAATGTGTAGTGGTCGTCTAGCCCATGTGTTGGGTTCTAAATAATCCTGAACTATGAACTTTGTTTTAAAACTGTTTGGTTTATGCTTCCGCTGTTTATTTAAAAGGTTACTTGAACTTAAACCTTTAAAACTTCGAACTATAATGTTTACTAACTATTGTGGTTGGTGAACATCTTTACTATTGACCAATGTTTAGTATAATTGGTGGCTGGATCCTGGTCAGTCACGCCTCCAAGCGGTGGTATTCCGCACGTGGATTTTGGGGGTGTGACATATCTGGGGTATTATCCCGGGACTTCTGCTGAACGGAAGTTCTGACCTAGTCCCCGGAGAATACTTTTCTGCTTGCTTGAAATATAGCGCCACCTCAGCAAAAATGATGAAACAATAAAATTGATAATCATTGCTGTTGTAAAAAAGATCCTCTAAAGGGGACCCACCAAAAGTCGAACCGTCATCTCTGTGCTGAACGGAAGTTCTGACCTGAGCTCTCACAGTCTCGCAATTTAACCCCATATAGATATCATCTAGGTATACTCACCTGTAAGACTAAATATTGGGATCTGGATACGGGAGTATATTCTGAGGTGGTACACCCATAAAAGTTAAGTCTTAAAACACTTAATCTGTATCCTGAACAGATTGAACTTTGTGTGAAAATTTAAGAGGACCAGTATATCGACAATCAATGTAAACTGTTTAATACTGAAAATGTAATTAAAGATTAATGGTACTTGTATCTTGTCGGCAGCTGATATGATCCCCTAACACGCTCACAAAAATATTGAGTGTACTGTTTACTGCTTATCTTCATTCTAAATTCCCAAAAGATTTTATTTTTCATTTTATTTTCGACAACAGACGTTGGAGATCAGATTATCAAAGTCTTGTGTGCTGAACAAGTCTTGATCTTGAGGGTTGGGTAAGCAGAAGTTTGTGAAAGTATGATAGGTAATGGCTTGAAAGTTCAAAAGTTCATTAATTTGAACTTAATTCATTTTCTGAAAGTCAGCATCTTCATAATTTGGTTAGCCAGGGTCATTAACCTGGACTTGGCAGGCTAGTCAGTTGACCAGGGTCATTAACTTGGACTTGGTTAACTGGGTGTGTCGGTAAAATCAGGAAAATTCAAAAAGTTAAAGTTTAAAAATGATAATTTCGCTTGAAACCATTGATTCCGCTTCAGAATGGCATTTCGCTTGAGTGGAGATTCCGCTTGAACGTCTTGTGACACTTTCAAGCGAAATCACGTTGTCTATAAATAGTGGAAGGGTTCCGCTTGAACAGCTCATTGTTCCTTATCCCGCTTCAAAGAGAGTTTGAGGCGATTTCAAGCGAGACCTCTAAAACGTTGATTTCTAGTCGTTATTCTGTCCGATTGTACTTAGATCTAGTGTTTTTAGTTGGCCAGTTCAACTATTAACATGGTGAATGTGAGTGATTGTACTGTTTTCAACCAGATTTTATATGTTTTCTTGTGTCGGCGTCAAACATGATAGAAAACATAGATTTAGGGTTTGATAATGACGTAAAATGAAATTAAATCACATGGATTGTGTCGGAATTTGTTATAGATCAGTCGTATGATGTTTGATTGTTGCAGATTTGTGTTTGTGTATATTTAACGATGAACAGACCTTTCGAACTTAGATCTAGGACTATTTTGTGGGTCAAAATGGATAAAAATATACACACTTGCTCGGAATTGAACATAGAACAAACCCAAGTGATCAATTTGAACATCTGATCTTAAAAATTTTTTGGGAAAATTTGACAGTTTCAAGCGGAATTTCAAGTCTTGATTTCGCTTGAAAGAGTTTTTGATAAGATTCCGCTTGAAATATGTGTTTTAGCTTCAGAATGATTCAACTTGATATGCTATTTCATGTATTAGGATGATTTCGCTTGAATGATGTTTAACTTGAAAAATTCTCTAAGTGCCTAATTTGTTTGTTTGATATTGTTTTCAACCATCACAAGTGTTGTTCAATGCTCTACACAACAGTTGTTGTGAACTTGATGAAACAATGGTTCCAAAGCTGTCGGAGTTCAGAAGTATTTTGGAGTTCATGAGAAGATTGCCAATTCAAAAGGCTTTGACGGACAAACGCTTGGTTTTCAGATCTCACATTAAGCGTTTTTGGGAAAATGCGACTTATGACGAAGCCAGCAAAGTAATCAATTTAGTGGTTGAGGTGAATGGAAAAGAAAAGCCAATTATTATTTCTGAGGCGTATGTACGAGAAGTGTTGAATTTTCCAGACGATGAGGATTCTCCAACGAAATTTCCAGAGAGAATGGTTAACGGATGTTTGCTGAGAATGGGTTACAGTGGAGCTCTGAACAGTGCAAATTACTTGAAGTCAAAGTTTACAAAGCCCTACAAGTTTCTAATTCATTCAGTGTTGCAAGCTTTAAGTCATCAAAAAGGTGGTTATGATGCTATGCGTGATTATAACATGAACATGGTGGTTGCTCTAGTATTGAACAAAAAGTACAACTTCTCGCATGTTGTATTTCATTACTTAGTAGATGAAGTGACTTCAAAAAGGAAGACTTGGTTGTATCCAAGATTTATTCAAATGATGATTGATCATGCCTATCCAGAAATTGTACGAGATGAGAATAATGATATGTTGATTCTATCTCATATGGATAATGATTCTGTGAAGCAGTTAGTAAGATATCATCTGAATCATCCTGAGCCAACTAAGCAAGCTGAGTTCTTCGGTGCTATCAAAGATAGTAATTATCAGGATCCAGATCCAGTTAATCACCAGAACTGGAGGAATGAAGAAGAGATGAAAGAAGCAGGGTATGCTGATGAATTAAAAGCTCTTAAAGAATTCAAGACAACTCGTAATGAATGGTTCTTGAAGGAAAAGAAGAAGAGGAGTAGGAAAGTAACTCCTAAAGTGCAAGCATGAGAGGGTTCGTCTTCACAACCCAAGAAACGACAAAAGAAAACTCCTAAGACTTTGCTTGTTGATGAGTCTGAAGAAAAAGTTGAAGCTGAAACTGAGATGAATGTTGAAGGAGATGTTCGTATGTCTCCTGCATCTGCAAAGTTGTTGAAAGATCTTACTAAATTCAATGCTGAACCAGAGAAAGCTGCTGGTGTTGTAGAAAGTGATGATGTTGATAAAAGCACAACAAGTTCTTCTGAAGATGAAATTGATGAAACTGAACGTTATAAGATAGTCATGTCTGCTATAGAAAAAGAGAAACAAAAAAAGAGGAAAAAGAGTAGTAAAGATGATGATGACGTGTACATTCCTTCACAAGAAGATGTTCAAACGCCACCTTCGGGAGGCAAAAAGAAAACAGTGGCGAGAAAATTGGTGGTAACTCCAAAGAAAGCTAAAACGTTGAAGATTTTGTTGAACAAGAAACCAATTCAAGATTCTAGCCAACCATCATCACAACCTGAATCTACAACACAACAATCATCTCTTCAATATACACCAAGACAACCCACACCACCACATCAATCACCACCAATCCATCAATCATCACCTCCATCACATCTTTCACCACCACAACATGAATAACCTATCATTTCTTCACAATAAATCTTTCAAACACCACCATCTTCACAACCATGTATTCAAACCACACCTGGTTCTTCTAGTTACAAAACCTTTCCAACTGTTCCAGAAAATCTTAATCTTGATATTGGTGCTTTCAATTTTGCAACTGATGAGCAAGTTAAGTTTTTGGAAAAGAAAGTTGAAGAAGTTCTAGCTGATAACAAGAGGTTGGTAACGCGTGTTAAGACTGTGGAAGCTGAAAATTCTTCTTTGTTAAAGAAAATTGAAACTGATGAATCTGAAATTGATGTGATGAAAGTTCAGATAGCAGAGTTACTAGAAGAGAAAACTCGAAAAGATCAAAAAAATGAATATTTCAAGTTGAAGAATAAAGAGTTGGAAGCTATCAAGGCTCGAAATGATCATGAAAATTATATGTTGAGAAAAGTATTAGAGAATGTGGTTGGTATGCCTCTAGAACAGAAATTTGATGAAATAAATATTGAGGAGGTTAGAGCTCAAAAACAAGCAGAGATTGATGCAGATTTAAAGAACAAGGGGAAAGGCATAGAAGGTGTTTCTGAAGAAAGGGCAATTGTTTTATCAATTGTTCCTGAATCATATATTGAGCAGCCTGTTCCTCTCTCTGCAGTTTCTGCTGTATTTGATGAAGATGTGTTACTAGACGATGTTCTTAATATTGAAGAAAATGTTGATGATGATGATGATGATGAGGATGAAGAAGAAGATGATGATGAAGAGGATGTTGCAGATGATGATGTATTTTCTGCGAGCAGTCACAGTGATGATGGAAATGATGATGATGATCAGGGTACTTCGGGTGTTAAAGTTTCTGAAAAGTCTAATGAAGAAAAAGTTGATGATTTACTTCATGATGATATAAATGAAGAAGCTGAGGATACAACAGGTGAGGGGGAGCACACTGATGATCAAAATGTAGATGAAGTTGAAAAGTTAATTCTTCGTATTGAGCCTGATGTAGAAGAGGGAGAAATCAGGCATACATATACTTTGGATGAAGTTCTGAAGATGTTTAATGTGAATGAAGATGAGTTCAAGTTCGATTTTGAAGATGAACTGAATGTGTTCGATATTAATCATCAACCTGAGTATGAATATAAGTATGTTGAAGATGCAGATGTCTATGATAGGGTTGAGGTTGAGGATTGTACTGATGAAGATAGTATGAATGAAGACACTTCTGAATTTCCAACTTTGATGGAGTTTTTCAGACAAGAGAATAGAGATGAGCTGAGGAGGAAAGTTGCTGAGATTCTAAAAGATAAAAACTTTGATGTAACGACAAAAGATCCAGAAAAGGAAGAACGCATGAAGTGGTTCAAGAAAAGTCATGAAAGAAAGTTTAAACGTCCTCTGAAGTTTTATCAAAGAGATAGAGATGTTTCGCTGGGAGATATCATTAGCTGGGGATTTCTTCCTCAAGTTAATGCATATGCTATTAGAAGAGAATGCGGTGTACAGTACTTTGAATGTTTGTATGATATTATGTCCCTACCTTGGTGGGATGTAAAGGAGTTGTCAAAGGTGAGAACCTTGGGGTATCCGGTGAGAAAGAATGATGTTGCTATGTGGGGTTTAATAAAGTTTGAAGCTCTGAAAAACTTCAACCACTGGAAGCCTCATTACCCAAAGAAAGTAAGAAAAGTTAATCCTGAAACTGGTAATGAAGAGACGATCTTGAATGTGAAAAAGCTGAGAGTGATGAAGAACATACCGGTGCCAAAGATGGAACAAGAGTTTTACAAAGGTTTTATGGGTTGGATGTACAGCTGTATATCGAATGAGGCTGTGATAACATACAGAGCTGGGAATGAAACCAGAGAGATCTTTGTTTATGACCCTATGTGGTTGGTAAACTGTTCGGCAAAAGATATTGAATGTTTATTTCTCAACAAGATCCGCTTCCAAGCTGAAGATAGAGAACAAGCTATGCAATTTCAAAAAGTTGTATCTGTTTGCTTACAGAAGGGAATTAATTCTGAGAACAAATGGTCGTCAAAATGGTGGTCGCTTGAAGAAAAAGAAAAGTTGACAGCTGAAAAAGAAAGAAAGAAACTGGAAGAGAACAAAGGGAAGTGGATGAGGATGCAAGCTGAAGAAGAAATGAGAGCAAAGAAAGATATTGAGAAGCTGAAAAATGTGCTAAGGAAAAAGCCTAAGCCAAGAGAGGAAAAGTACAAATCGCTGTGAAGACCTGAAGACCAAGACTAAAGACTCCGGCTATATCCAAGGGGGAGTTTGTTGGTGTACAATGTCTACAGCCTCTGTCTTAAGTCTAGGTCATGTTTATATAGGGTCTAGAGGGGTCAAAAGTGTAATTATGATGTTTTTAATGTAATTTCGCTTGAAAGTGACACTTGGTCATTTCAAGCGAAATCAGTAGAAGTGATTCCGCTTGAAATGACTTGTGTCATTTTCAAGCGAAATCTAGTGCCTATATATAGGTGTTGGTAGTTTCTCATTTGTAACAGAACCATCAGTTGTGTACCGAACTGCTGCCGGATTTTCAAGTGATATATAAATGAGAAACGTGTGTTAAAGTGATATTCTCTGTTTTCTACTCCATTCTGTATTGATTCAACTCTGTTTGATTGATTCCGCCCTTCAAACAGTGTGTATTGACTTTAATTGACTCACTCGGTCGATCAAATCGATCCTACATGTATGAATATAATGCAATATATTAATAATATTATGTCTTACTAAAAATTTCGTGATATATATTATATAAATATATATCATATCCATATATATGTGTATGAATATAATGCAATATGAATTTTATAACAATATTACGATATTAATATTAATATTTTAATATTAATATAAGATAACACATTTCAGGTGTGATACTTCAAAAAAATATCATAATATAAATATTAAGATAATGTGTATTATACCTAAATGATTTTGTGTCATTAAAATTCTCAGGATATGTAACCCCTATTTGTATCTTACCGTATGTTATACTATAAATATAAAAAGGGGATATATTCATGATATATTGATATCAATTTTTGTGATATATATCATACCCACATATTTATGTGAATACAATTCAATATAAATTATAATAATATTATGATATTGATATTAATATCTTAATCAAAGATATAAGATAATACTTAGGTATGATGTCACCGAAATATCATAATATAAAATATTATTCGATGCAAGCAGTATATTTTATAAATATGATATAACCCAGGGTTTTACTTGTCTTAAAAGATATGTGTTTGTAAAAGTTTTAATAAAACATATAATTTTATTTATATAACATTTTGCATACTTAAAACATGTTTATTGTTTAGATACAATAATTTAAAATAGGATTTTGTGATAACTCTATGAAAATATTATTCCATATGACTAGATTATATTATATCCACATAAGCACATATACATATACCATGGAAAATACAAAATATTTTACAAAACTGTATCTATGAAACAAGTATATGTACAACAACTGGGTGTTGTGTAGTTAAATGATTTTAATACATAATACCTATATATCAACAGGAAATAGCCTAAACTTAATTCTTAAATTATATATAAGTCAGATGTATATATATTTTATATATAACTTATATCAATATTATAAATGATATTTCATCCATAAAGTAAAAATATGCACAAAAACGTTTAAGTACGGTATAACTATGTGGTTTAAAATATATGTATATATATATCTCAAGAGGAAACAATTTTTATCATTTGATAAGTTTAATTCATATTTGAGTCATATGTATATATATTCTGATATGAGAATAATACTTTATTACTTAATAATTAAGGATCAAATTTCGAAATGCTAGACTTTGTATTATCTATTATGATTCTTTAATAAACAAATATAATAAGAATCAAGTCCTAAATATGATATAACCAAAAATGAGTCAACCTGTTAGTTAAAGATTAAATTGTTCTAAAAGAATCCAGAAAATTTATATCTTTATTAAATTTATTCCTTTTGATGAATTTCCTTTTTATTACAAAATATTATGTTCAATAAATCTAATAGAAATTTATTTTGTTAATATAAAGGAATAAACAAAGTTATGGGATCCTTACGAATTGGTATTATATATTACAGGAAATTTTAACTTTATATTTATACGTATGTATATGCCAGACACAAATTTCTTGATAATATATACAATATAATAATCAAATACCTTCTGCAGAAAAATAAGCTTTTATATATGACTGAAGAAACAAACCTACGTGTTTACCCAGAATCTCTCCAAATGATTTTTTGAACCATTAACCATAATTAACCCAAAAGAAACCCTAAGGACACCCGGTTTAGCACCAAGGGAAAGATGGTAGAATCAATGACGGGGAATCTCAGGATCTTATATATACCTTTAATTCTAGCCACAGTCAAAACCACAACTTCCACCAAACATCCCGAATATTTATCTAATTATGAGCCTTGAAAATATAAGCTAAGCTGAGAAAATTTAAAACCATTATTAGTAGAACACCGAGCCCATAATCTAGAATAAAACCTCGTCCGTAACTACGATAAAAGAAAATAGCTCCCTTATATTTTGCTGAAATAAATATATAGTGAAAGAAAATGTTAAAATATAATATGTATATATGTATATATATAGATATATCAACGCATCATACTGATAGGTATGATTATAATTGTGCTAATGTAATATGAGCAACAAAACGTGCCTGTATAATTGTTTAGTTCTGTGATAATTATATCCGAACATGTTTGCAATTCAGATGTTAAAGGAAATCGCATGTAATCAGGAAATTCAGGCTAGTAACGAAAATTCTTTGGATAGGAACACTATAGAAAATATAATAGGTCAAGGAATATCGAATGCCATACCTTCGATTATTGAGGCTATTAAGATTTCTATGCCTATAAACGAGAATCCTACTACCCAGTGTAGGCATACTCATCACTTCAAACCTAACACTAGTATCAACGGAGGTCATGATATTCGTATCAAAACTCCATCTTCTAAACGAAAGAAAACCACAACCTATAGCTACTCTTATAAGGAATTCCGCTTCGACAAATCATGTAAGGACAAAGGAATGGAACCAGCAATCACGCAGCCTACCTGCAACAACTATAACAAGAAACACGCAAGAAAACGTCATTCTAGGAAGACACTCCATTGTAACTTCTGCAAGAAGACTGGACATACATAGGAAGAATGTAGAAGGAAAACTAATGTATGTTACAAATGCGGAGAACCAGGTCATATCCGTCCCTATTGCCCGAAACTAATCTAAGGTACCTGACAACGAGGATAGAAACCCAGATGAAACTAAGGAGAACACATAAATATTTACAACACAGGAGGCAATAGCAACTTTTAAAATAAGCACCCTTATGTTTTGTTTGTACTACAGTATTAGTTGACTTTTGATTCCAATCAAAGTTTATGAATAAAAAGGTCTTTATTTTTCTTTCATAAAGCCAGCACTCATTTGTCTCATCCCTTGACAAATTCATATGTTGCACGTGCATTGCTTGTCATGCATGTGAGTTCACTTCAAAAGATCATTTACTCATGAGTTCTAATAAATATTTCGTTATACTCATTCTAATAATCTATATGATTACACAATGTTGACTTTTGATATCAAGTCAACAGATTTCTTGGAAAACTCCTTTCCTTTTCAAAGTATTTACCGAATTTCATTTCTTGTCAAACACATATATCCATTGTTGGAATATGTCTAAACCAAACTCAAATTGTTTGAACTTGCTCACATATATTCAATCCAAAAATCCCATATGATGAATTAAGATCATCATATTCAAGGTAATGTCCTTT
The DNA here is from genome assembly GCA_030545235.1 of Helianthus tuberosus. Lineage (NCBI taxonomy): Eukaryota > Viridiplantae > Streptophyta > Magnoliopsida > Asterales > Asteraceae > Helianthus > Helianthus tuberosus. The sequence continues at coordinate 65,549,495 of CM060408.1, read as the reverse complement.
GATTGAATCATAGTTGTAACACCTCGAAAATTCACGTCCTATAATGTGTAGACACGTGTCAAATGTTTAAACGTGTGAAAGAAATATTATAGAAGGACTAAAGTTGACAATCATGGAAAGTATGTGGATATACGTATCCTAAATGTCAACAGTGAATAAATACAATATATATTAACCCTACGTGGTGCTCATACCTTCAAACGAATAAATCATGGATCATACGAAGCTGAAAGTGAGAGATTACAAACTACAGGGGTTAAATGTGTCAACATGTTTAAAGATATACCTCTGAGTGACCTTTTGACAAACCTGAAGCTTTGTAAATGTTAATTATGCTCACTAGAATGCACGATTAGAATTTCATAAAGTTTCGTTATCGTATGAGAAAGTTATGATCAAATTCGTGTGCGAAGGGTTAAAGCGTAAACGTGGGAAGTTAAGACTTTTTGGGTTAACCGGAAGTGTCCAGGGACTTGGCAAAGTGGGTATAAGTCCTAAAACCCTTGTGGGTAATTATAAGGGGGTCAAAATACAAGAAATAACCTTAGTTGCCCCTTCGTGAAGCCAAAGGTCAAGTTGCAAAATAAACAACAAACAAATTGTCCCTGAGAAGGGGTAGCGCACCGCTACAATGGTAGCGTAACGGTGCGCTACCAGTCACCCAGCGACCAGAAACTTGCTGTGGCCTGTTTTTCCCGATTGTGACCTATTTCACCGGTTTTTCTCACATGTGGACGACCCCTAGGCACCCCCTAAGTTCTAGGACAAGTGTTAATCAGTTGTGGATGGATCCTAGACTTTGTTGTCAACATTTTATGGTGCCTAAGTTCACTATATAAAGCTCATTAGTTGCAACAAACATTCCACACCTTCTCCTGCATTGTGGGATCATTTCTGGAGCTATCAAGCAGCCTCAAGTGATCATATCTCGTGCATAGGACTCTTGTAAGTCTACTAGTTCTTGTTTTGTTGAGTTTAGCTTGGTTAATTAGCTAAAAGTCAAACCGTCGTAACTACGGTTTGACTTCGAGATTAGTCAATAATGGCTCAGGCATATCTCGAATTAAAAGTAGTTATGAGTTGGTATTTATGTGGGTAATAAAACCTCAAAAGGGTTTCCCCTGATCACCACTCTAACCAGGTCAAAAGTCGGGTCAAACTTTTAAGTAAAAAGTCAACAGGATGCTTAAAATGTCATTTATGCATAATTAGCTATCTAGAACATATATAACCAGTTTGATCATTGTTATAACCTAGTAATAAGTGTAAGAACATGTCTAAACATGTTCAACCTGACTATTTCCTGTTTAGACCCGGTTCGGAACCGAAAGTCACATAGTTTGACTTTCACTTTGACTTTCAGTTCTGACCCGTTTAGGTATGTTTTAGAAATTCCTCAGAGCTTAAATTGGATTAGGTTACTTGCTAGAACAACCCTCTGTGATTACACACCTTGGTTCACTAGTTATCCAATTAATATGCATATTTCCGTTAATTGCTCATATGTTGACCGTTATGCCCTTATTACCTTAAAACGTGATTTATGAAAATGTAAAAGTGTAGAAACCTTATTTACTGATATATAAACGTGTATGCAAAGTTTGACATCAGTTTGACTTATAGATTAAGTGTTATGCTCAATATCGCAAAATTAAAGCTTTATGTTAATAAAACGGCGTAATTAGCGTATAGCCTAGTTAAGCCTACTTTTTGGTATCAAACTTAATACCCACTGATGTAATATATTATTTTGAGATTTTTAAAGATTTTTAATTAATTTTAGGCTGAGCATAACTAGTAGTCGTAGGCTTAATCCGGTAATTGTCGGTTTTGCCCTTACGGGCCATAAAATGAGTTTTACTTATCTAAACGACTCCAAACCTTTTGCTACTGATCACATATGCTAAATAAATTATTTTAAGCTCTCTGGAAATATAAAAATATCAGATTTAAGTATCAAACCCGGAAATGGCCTTTAATCGCCTTATTTAGCGTTTTTAACGCATAGTATGTATGAAAATTATATTAGACATACCCGGGTTGATACCTACTGATATATGAGGCAAATTATGATATTTTAACAGTAAGCAAAGGTTGATAAACTCAGACCTCAGTTTTGAGCTTTTCGGCTTATGTGAAATTACCAAAATACCCCTACGGGGCATAGTTTGGTTAAAAGTGATAAATTTCACATATATGCTTTAGCCTACTGATATAACATACCAAATTGAGTATGTTTGCTGTTTATATCAGACCTGTAACTCAGTTAAACATCTAAACTCTTTTACAACCTTTAAAAAATGACCAAACTACCCCTACGGGGCATAGTTTGTGTTTAATTTCATTTCGGGCATAATGAAAGACATCCTACTGATGTCACAACATATTTGAAGCATATTAACTTAGGAAACCTGTATATGGCTCTTACGGATACCCGTTACGCTTATCTCGCGTTCGGTTCGGTTTATGTAACAAGTGTACATAAATTAGCCGAAACGGGTCAAACCTTATCGGTTTAATCTCAAAATCCAGAATGTGCATGAAGGACCCATATTAAACAAGTCTCTGAACTTGTCGGGTCTAAATCACATTCTATCCGGTCTTCGCTTAATCGTGCGTACGAACCGTATCTTTGAAACTAGCCGGTCTAAGCTTAAGCTTAATAAAAGACCCGTTAGTATTCTAATAGGTTATATTAAACCCTCGTTCCAGATTAGGAGAACCAGTAAAAGCTACGTGCATTTTGCTTATTGTGATTTATACTTTGCATCAGGTAAATACTTTTAACTTATTTTCCCTATACGGGCTTGGGTTACGGTATATAGCATACCGCTTGATCGGGCATCAAATCTCCAGGCTTAGTGGGTAGTTGAATAATTTGATCGGCTCGTTTAAACAGTCTTGTTTACTTTACAGCCTTTGGGGGGTTAATGACCATGTCCCGGATATCCCTGGCATCATCTTACGAGATGGCCACGACCTGAGCACGGGGTGTAGGCGTACTCCCGTGTATAACTCTATGATGTGGTGTGTCTATTGATCTTTAACCCAGACTAGATCCGGGCTACTGAACGCATAAGTAACATGTAATTCGTTCACAAGATTATAATATTAAATAATTCTCCCAAGTTAATAAAAAGATTACTCTTGCCTCTGTGCAGTTTAATCAAATTATAAAACATTTATGCCATGTGCATCCAAACAAATTTTTAAATCATTTTCCAAAATGAGTCAGCTGATCGTATTTACCAGTGTAAACTGACGTATTTTCCCAAAAAGACTAAATGCAGGTACTAAACGTAATTGGCTGGATTGTCTCCTTAGCATCAATAAAGAGTCTCGCAAGCTTAAGATGCCTGAAGTCTGTTGAACTATTGTTTCCATTTTATGTTCGATCCTTCTGTAGATAAACTTCCGAATATTGTGACAGTTGATATTACAATAATAAATTCGGTTGTATTATATTTTCATTTGCTTCCGCTGTGCTTGATAATATTGTGTTGTTTGACTATTATGTTTCCAACCATGACGTCACGATACTCCCCACCGGGCCCACCGGTGACACGTGGAAATCGGGGTGTGACAGGTTGGTATCAGAGCCAACATTGAGTGAATTAAACACTAGCCCTTAATGTTTAATCTCAATGACACAGTAGCACATTCCTTGACCTTCTGAGTCTAGACTTAACATAGGAATAATCTTAATCCTAATATGGAAATTTTTGCTTCCAATTTTTATTATTTTTATTGGATACGTCGCCAAGCGAAGAAGCCGTAATAGGAGTTCTCCACCCCCGGAGCCCTGAGATGCTGAGCTTCGTACCGCGGCTAGAATGAAACGAGCATCCAAGGAGAAAGCATTCAGAAATAAAATGAAGAAGAAACTCCTTTTATTGAAGATCGTTTCCTTATTAGTCCTTATAAGGACATAATTATCTTACAGTCCCTACGAGGACAACATTATTCCTTTCAAGTCCCGCTTAGGGCAACTTTATACTTTTATTTTTATATAGTGGAATGATTGAGTTTAAACTTTCATTCTAAACAAGAATATTAAATAAATGGAAAATAACAATTCCTTTTGCAAGATCTACCATTATAATAAAATGGCAAAATCTAAAAAGGACAAGACCTAGCTTTGGGTCATATTAAGACCAGCCAAGATGGTAGTTCCATAATTAGATTCAGATCCATATTAACACCTCAATTTAAAATTGTTCTGCGTTAATTATAAATTAAGAATCTTAAGTGTGAAACCTATCCTCGTGTCAAATATAAGACCGGGCCAAGATGGTATGACCTGTTAAAAAAGATTCAAATCATAAATTAAGAATCTTAAGAGTGAAACCTAGCCTGAGTGTCCTTATAAAGACCTGGCCAAGATGGTAAGACCTGTTTAAAAAGATTCGCATCCCAGTTAACATCTGAAAACATGTTAACACTCCCGGCAGATGTGATTCGTTGGAAATCACACACGTTATAAAGGATTCTCCAAAAGATTCCTAACCCAGTTTAATGATCTCTGAATCCTGGGTTTACACCATCAATTAAGATGATCATATTTTTAACCATACGTGGTAATATAGTTCCTACGGGCCTTGCTCATTTCCACATGAGCCAAAATACAGTGGTAGCTACGACTCCCTGTCAGAAAAAAGGTAATGAACTAGGTTCAAACCTCAAATGCTTAGATTCTCTGAAATCATAGCATATAAACTTATAAATGTCCTAGTGACTAAGCCTGTTGTGCTAATATATTTAAAGGCCTTGATTCTCTGAAATCCTGGCTTATGATTTAAAATTTGTCCTTGTGACTAGGCCTATGTGCTATTAAATAAAACTGTTATTGTTGCTTTGATTCTCTGAAATCATAAGCTTATAATTTATGAATGTCCATGTGACCAGGCCATTGGGTGCCACAAATAAAACTGTTAATGTTTTATAATTAGGATAAATTATAATAGAAATCCTAAATCTATATGATTAATAAATTAACCGAATATGGTCTCTGCTTACCATGGTTAATGAATTTCCCTAAGGGGCAATTCCGTAATAAACGTCCCTTAGAAGGGAAGTGCCTGCGGGCTATAGTTGATGTCCTCTGAGACTAAAGACAGTGGTAGCCTACAGCTCCCTGTCAGGAAAAGGTAATGAACTTTGATTCAAACCTTAATACCACGATTCTCTGAAATCATGGCTTATAAATTTAACTTGTCTACGCGACTAGGCCATTTGTGCTATTATTAACTTATGAGTTAGGATTATGATAAAAATCCTGAATGAAATAAATATCCTTCCTTCCCTATCAGTATGCATTTTAAAAAGAATCTCAAAGGTGAAACCTAGCCTACGCGGCCAAGATGGTGAAACCTACTCAAGGGATTCAGATCCTGGTTAACACTTAAGAACGTGTTAGCACTCTTGAGAAATGTGATCCGAGAAAATCACAACGATCATCCTTATATTGGATTCTTCCAATTCCCTTAACTAGCCTAGTGATTTAGAAATCACGGCTTATATCATCCCATAACACGATCATGTTATAAACATCCGTTAATGATAAAGTGCCTACGGGCTAAACTTGTTGTCCGATAAGACAATGACAGTGATGGTCTTTGACCTCCTGTCTAAAATAATGGACTATGTCCAAACATAATAGTCTATATGATCAATGCGATCATGACTAATATCATCTGATGCGATGATAGTATTATTAAACACCCTTTAGTGATGTTTTGCCTACGGGCTATAATATATTGTCCATTTGAGACATTGACATTGTTATCTTTATGATTCCTTGTCTGAGGTGGTGAGCTATGCTCAAGCCAAAATAGTCGATATGATTAATGCAATCATGACTTATATCTTCTAATAGGATGAACCTATTATAAACATCCATTAGTGATGTTTTGCCTATGGGCCATATTATATTGTCCATGTGTGACAAAGACATTGTGATCTTTACGATTCCCTGTCCAAGGTAGTGAGCTATGCTCAAGCCTAATAGTCGATATGATCAATGCGAGCATGACAAAAATCATCAATACGATGATGAAAACAGTTTCAACATCCTTAGAGATGTTTTGCCTAAGGGCTATATTATGTTGTCCAATTGAGACGAGGCAATTGTAATCTTTTGTGATTCTGTGCCCAAGGGGGTGAGCTATACTCAAATCCCATAGTCTATACTCGTTGTGATCCTGACTAGTATCATCAGTATGATGATCATAATAATAATATCCCTCGCGATGAAATGCCTACGGGCTATACCCTATTCTAGTGTCGGTAAGACAAAGATTGTAGTAATCTTTATGATCCCCTGTTTAGAATGGTGTGATTATACCCAAACCAAATAGTCAATATGATCGATGTGATCATGACTAATATCATTAGATAACATGGTTATATATAAACATCCATTAGTGATGTTGATTGGTTTTTTTTTTCTGCCAAATAAATCGTCTCCTAAGACGATAACGGTTGTGGTCTATGACTCCTTGTGTAAAAGTGAAGAACCACGTTCAAACCTGGAAGCCCTAATCTAATAAGATTGCGGCTAATAAATTAAGGTCCTTGAAAATAGACCATCGAGTTATGTTTTAAAGTCATTCCTGACAAGCCTATGTGCTATAATTGGTCATTCGTGACAAGCTAACATATTAAATGTTAACATTCCTGGTGACATGCCTTTGTACCAGATTTGATGAATGTCCTTATAACAAGGCCGTTTGTGCCATATCTAAATGTCCTTTGTGACAAGGCCTTCGTGCCGTATAATCATTTATGTCCTTCATGACTGGGCTTTATGCCATATCTTTCTACGTCCATCGAGACAGGCTTCTATGCCATACATGTATATATAATAAAAAGTCTTGTAAGACTAGCCTTCGAGCTATTTATAATCGTCCTTGTGACAAGGACAGTGGTGACATTATGATCCTCTGTCAAGAAAATATTGGACTCGTTCCAAACTTTGAATGCCATTGATGGTCCTTTCGTGACCTAGGCTAAATATAATGGAAATACGTTTAAATAACATTCACTATGAACGTTCGGAACAGAATAGCCCATGCGGTTTATGAATGCCGTGGCTAATCTAAGTCAGGTCATCAGGATAGTGACTAATAATTGTTAAATCTTGGTGATTGGTACCAAGTTTCGAGTATGGAAAACTCGGATGAGGTCGACGACAGTCGCAATACTATTAATGCGACGAAAGTTAATAAAACTACAAACGTAAACCCCAATATTAATGGAATTAATCTCCAGGCTGTGGTTGACGTAGCAGTTGGAAGGACCATAGAAAGATCATGAAACGATCCGAAGAGCCGAATGCTCCTCGCTCTAAATTTCATTCAAAACCATGTTCAATTGCTCATGAGATGAGTTTTGTTCACACTTCGTACACGAAGGATGAACCAAAGGAGGAAGATAACTCCCAGAAATGTAAGAAAAAGGAGCAAGAACAAGCTAAATAAAAAGCAACGAAAAAATGGTGGAATTGGCCATCCCCGGAATTGAACCTGGGTCTAGGCCGCACCCTTTCGCGCGCCTAGCCAACTGAGCTAGGCGCCTAGTTTGTGAAACTTCCATTATTAATTAAATATAAGCACTTGTACAATAAACTTCCTTATCATTTATCAATGATAATTTCTGCTAAGTGTCCTGTTTTTAATACAGGCAATAATAAATCTTCATAAACCATAAACTTAGCAAATTTTTATTATCATCCACAAGGTATAACTACCAAGGAAAGCATAGTAACCGATTCTTATGGATCGGCAAGGAGTCCTTCCGAAAATCTAAGAGCACTCTTTCTTTGCATAGAGTACGACAACATATGTTATTTTAATTATTTTACTCATTGTTTTCTATCGCCTGCGAATACCAAACTATGTTTGATAAAAGTGTCATATGAGGATTGGCGTATCCTAGTGTGTCCCATAGATTATTTCCATGTCTGATCAGCATGGAGGTTTAATACATGGAACCCCTAAGATATCCCAATGATTATATTGTACTAAAGTCGACTAGTAGTATTCAAAGAAGATATCCAAAAATGGAAATTTTTTTTTTCAAGTAAATGTTCCCGATTAAGGAATTCATGGACTTATCACATAAAGGTGTCACTTATTTGACACGAGTAATGATGGATGAACTGGAGCCTGAGATATGGAAAATCTCTGTAGCCTCCTTGCGTCTTGATTATCTTCTCATAAGTTTTCCCTGCTTACCTCCTGAAAAGCATGGTAGAATTAAGATTGTATCCCGCCGTGGGCTGGAATATGGTGAAAACTCCATATTGATTATGGAATAATCGAAACCGTGATTAAGTAGGATTTAAGACATAGGCTCATAAAGCCTGACTCAATATTCTGAGGGTTTTATAAGAAAGACGGTTCATATTACGTACGTATTAAATGCCGCAACCCTAATTAGGCAACGATTAAGAATTTGCCATCAGCTACCCAGGATCTAAGGGCAAATTATTGGTGGATAGGCTTGAAAAAGTCGGTAGCCACCCATGTAGCTAAATGCTTGACATGTGCGCAAGTCAAAGCCGAGCATAAAAAACCGTCAGGTTTGCTACAACAGCCTGAACTTCCTACGTGGAAGTGGGACATGGTGACGATGGATTTCATCACCCAATTTGCAGAAGACGAGGAAAGGCAATGATACGATATGGGTTATAGTTGATTGACTGACTAAGTCAGCACATTTCTTACCCATCAAGGAGACTTATAGCTCCGATATGTTAGCCCAGTTATACGTTGATAAGATTGTAGCCTTACATGGCATACCTGTGGCTATTATCTCTGATAGAGATACTAGATATACGTCACATTTTTGGAAGAGTTTCCAACAATCTTTGGGCACACGTTTGAATTTTAGTACGGCTTACCATCCTCAGACTGACGGTCAGAGTGAGCGTACTATTCAAACGTTGGAAGACATGCTACGTGCATGTGCGATCGATTGGGTGGTGGCTGGGATAAGAACCTACCATTAATCGAATTCTCCTACAACAATAGCTACCATACCAGCATTTAAAGCTGCGCCTTTTGAGGCATTATACGGTAGAAAGTGTAGATCGCCCGTTTGTTGGGCGGAAGTTGGAGATGTCCAGTTGTTAGGACCAGAGATCGTGTTCGAAACGACGGACAAGATTGTCCAGATTCGTGACCGTCTCAAAGCTGCCCGGGATAGGCAGAAGAGTTACGCTGATCCAAAGCGTAAGGATTTTCACTTCGAAGTAGGTGACAAAGTCCTACTTAAAGTGTCACCCTGGAAAGGGTGATGCGATTTGGTAAGAAAGGCAAGCTAAGCCCGAGATACATAGGACCTTTCGAGGTTATCAAACGTATCGGGTCAGTTGCCTATAAGTTAGACTTACCGGGAGAGCTCAGTGGAATTCACAATGTATTCCACATCTGCAATCTGAAGAAGTGTTTCGCTGATGAATCACTGGTAATACCCCATACAGATGTGCATATAGACGAGAGCTTAAAATTTGTTGAAAAACCTTTGTCGGTTAAAGATCGACAGGTAAAGAAGCTTCGGAGGAAGCATGTACCTATTGTAAAGGTCAAATGGGATGCCCGTAGAGGTCCCGAACTCACGTGGGAGGTTGAATCCACGATGAAAGAAAAGTACCCTTACTTATTTCAGTAAATCTCGGGTCGAGATTTATTTAAGGGGGTGAGGATGTAACACCTCGAAAATTCACGTCCTATAATGTGTAGACACGTGTCAAATGTTTAAACGTGTGAAAGAAATATTATAGAAGGACTAAAGTTGACAATCATGGAAAGTATGTGGATATACGTATCCTAAATGTCAACAGTGAATAAATACAATATACATTAACCCTACGTGGTGCTCATACCTTCAAACGAATAAATCATGGATCATACGAAGCTGAAAGTGAGAGATTACAAACTACAGGGGTTAAATGTGTCAACATGTTTAAAGATATACCTCTGAGTGACCTTTTGACAAACCCGAAGCTTTGTAAATGTTAATTATGCTCACTAGAATGCACGATTAGAATTTCATAAAGTTTCGTTATCGTATGAGAAAGTTATGATCAAATTCGTGTGCGAAGGGTTAAAGCGTAAACGTGGGAAGTTAAGACTTTTCGGGTTAACCGGAAGTGTCCAGGGACTTGGCAAAGTGGGTATAAGTCCTAAAACCCTTGTGGGTAATTATAAGGGGGTCAAAATACAATTAATAACCTTAGTTGCCCCTTCGTGAAGCCAAAGGTCAAGTTGCAAAATAAACAACAAACAAATTGTCCCTGAGAAGGGGTAGCGCACCGCTACAATGGTAGCGTAACGGTGCGCTACCAGTCACCCAGCGACCAGAAACTTGCTGTGACCTGTTTTTCGCGATTGTGACCTATTTCACCGGTTTTTCTCACATGTGGACGACCCCTAGGCACCCCCTAAGTTCTAGGACAAGTGTTAATCAGTTGTGGATGGATCCTAGACTTTGTTGTCAACATTTTATGGTGCCTAAGTTCACTATATAAAGCTCATTAGTTGCAACAAACATTCCACACCTTCTCCTGCATTGTGGGATCATTTCTGGAGCTATCAAGCAGCCTCAAGTGATCATATCTCGTGCATAGGACTCTTGTAAGTCTACTAGTTCTTGTTTTGTTGAGTTTAGCTTGGTTAATTAGCTAAAAGTCAAACCGTCGTAACTACGGTTTGACTTCGAGATTAGTCAATAATGGCTCAGTCATATCTCAAATTAAAAGTAGTTATGAGTTGGTATTTATGTGGGTAATAAAACCTCAAAAGGGTTTCCCCTGATCACCACTCTAACCAGGTCAAAAGTCGGGTCAAACTTTTAAGTAAAAAGTCAACAGGATGCTTAAAATGTCATTTATGCATAATTAGCTATCTAGAACATATATAACCAGTTTGATCATTGTTATAACCTAGTAATAAGTGTAAGAATATGTCTAAACATGTTCAACCCGACTATTTCCTGTTTAGACCCGGTTCGGAACCGAAAGTCACTTAGTTTGACTTTCACTTTGACTTTCAGTTCTGACCCGTTTAGGTATGTTTTAGAAATGCCTCAGAGCTTAAATTGGATTAGGTTACTTCCTAGAACAACCCTCTGTGATTACACACCTTGGTTCACTAGTTATCCAATTAATATGCATATTTCCGTTAATTGCTCATATGTTGACCGTTATGCCCTTATTACCTTAAAACGTGATTTATGAAAATGTAAAAGTGTAGAAACCTTATTTACTGATATATAAACTTGTATGCAAATTTTGACATCAGTTTGACTTATAGATTAAGAGTTATGCTCAATATCGCAAAATTAAAGCTTTATGTTAATAAAACGACGTAATTAGCGTATAGCCTAGTTAAGCCTACTTTTTGGTATCAAACTTAATACCCACTGATGTAATATATTATTTTGGGATTTTTAAAGATTTTTAATTAATTTTAGGCTGAACATAACTAGTAGTCGTAGGCCTAATCCGATAATTGTCGGTTTTGCCCTTACGGGCCATAAAATGAGTTTTACTTATCTAAACGACTCCAAACCTTTTGCTACTGATCACATATGCTAAATAAATTATTTTAAGCTCTCTGGAAATATAAAAATATCAGATTTAAGTATCAAACCCGGAAATGGCCTTTAATCGCCTTATTTAGCGTTTTTAACGCATAGTATGTATGAAAATTATATTAGACATACCCGGGTTGATACCTACTGATATATGAGGCAAATTATGATATTTTAACAGTAAGCAAAGGTTGATAAACTCAGACCTCAGTTTTGAGTTTTTCGGCTTATGTGAAATTACCAAAATACCCCTACGGGGCATAGTTTGGTTAAAAGTGATAAATTTCACATATATGCTTTAGCCTACTGATATAACATACCAAATTGAGTATGTTTGCTGTTTATATCAGACCTGTAACTCAGTTAAACATCTAAACTCTTTTACAACCTTTAAAAAATGACCAAACTACCCCTACGGGGCATAGTTTGTGTTTAATTTCATTTCGGGCATAATGAAAGACATCCTACTGATGTCACAACATATTTGAAGCATATTAACTTAGGAAACCTGTATATGGCTCTTACGGATACCCGTTACGCTTATCTCGCGTTCGGTTCGGTTTATGTAACAAGTGTACATAAATTAGCCGAAACGGGTCAAACCTTATCGGTTTAATCTCAAAATCCAGAATGTGCATGAAGGACCCATATTAAACAAGTCTCTGAACTTGTCGGGTCTAAATCACATTCTATCCGGTCTTCACTTAATCGTGCGTACGAACCGTATCTTTGAAACTAGCCGGTCTAAGCTTAAGCTTAATAAAAGACCCGTTAGTATTCTAATAGGTTATATTAAACCTTCGTTCCAGATTAGGAGAACCAGTAAAAGCTACGTGCATTTTGCTTATTGTGATTTATACTTTGCATCAGGTAAATACTTTTAACTTATTTTCCCTATACGGGCTTGGGTTACGGTATATAGCATACCGCTTGATCGGGCATCAAATCTCCACGCTTAGTGGGTAGTTGAATAATTTGATCGGCTCGTTTAAACAGTCTTGTTTACTTTACAGCCTTTGGGGGGTTAATGACCATGTCCCGGATATCCCTGGCATCATCTTACGAGATGGCCACGACCTGAGCACGGGGTGTAGGCGTACTCCCGTGTATAACTCTATGATGTGGTGTGTCTATTGATCTTTATCCCGGACTAGATCCGGGCTACTGAACGCATAAGTAACATGTAATTCGTTCACAAGATTATAATATTAAATAATTCTCTCAAGTTAATAAAAAGATTACTCTTGTCTCTGTGCAGTTTAATCAAATTATAAAACATTTATGCCATGTGCATCCAAACAAATTTTTAAATCATTTTCCAAAATGAGTCAGTTGATCGTATTTACCAGTGTAAACTGACGTATTTTCCCAAAAAGACTAAATGCAGGTACTAAACGTAATTGGCTGGATTGTCTCCTTAGCATCAATAAAGAGTCTCGCAAGCTTAAGATGCCTGAAGTCTGTTGAACTATTGTTTCCATTTTATGTTCGATCCTTCTGTGGATAAACTTCCGAATATTGTGACAGTTGATATTACAATAATAAATTCGGTTGTATTATATTTTCATTTGCTTCCGCTGTGCTTGATAATATTGTGTTGTTTGACTATTATGTTGCCAACCATGACGTCACGATACTCCCCACCGGGCCCACCGGTGACACGTGGAAATCGGGGTGTGACAATAGTAGACATGTTCAAAGTCTACAAACTCCAATAAATCATTTGTGAAATCACGACACCTTGCGGTGGCGTTTCCTTTGAAAGTTGAACTCATTTCATTTTTCACACCTGAGGTACAAATTTATGTATCTTCTACTGATTCATTATCCTAAACCAGTATTAATACCATTTTATGTTAAGATAAAAGTACCTAAAATCCTATTCCAAAGTACCTCCAACATTTCTTCCATTTTTGATCAATCCTACGATATTCATTTATCCCTTCATTTGAAAATCCTATCTTTTGAACATCCACATTCACTTCATTGAAACTTTCAGTTAATTTCGAAAACGGTGAATTCGTTCAGTCACCATAATCATTGAATCCTTTCAAATCATTACAACGCCTTGCGGTGTCCAAATTTGTAGCCTGAGCTAACCATAAATCCTAATCGTATCAATTCATACCTCTTTCGTTCGACTCATCATTCAAGTAGTCTTAATACAGTTATGTATCAAGATAATAATACACTAAATCCTATTGTATTTTCAGTGTATCCCTGCCATTCAAGTGTCACTAATTTCTAGTTTGGTAGTTAACAAATCATTTTTCATACTTCTATTTTGAGGTTATTGATTCACAACCTTTCTCAATTGACAATCAAAGTAAGTTCTCTTCTGACATCAAATTCTATTGTTTCTAAAAGTCATTGCATTTCGAAATTTTATGCCTATTCAAATCTCTCTTTTGACTTATGAAACTTAGTCACCTTGGTGATTGTATCATTTCATCTCATTCAGTTAACATCAATTCCTGAAACTAAGTTTTGAGACCATTGAATTCCAATTATCCTATGATATCTTTATATTCATCTTTTGATTCTATCCCAGACACCTTGATAACTAACTAAAAGACGTGACGTAACCCCAAGAAGATATCGTAGCCCAAATCTCAAGGATGAGATTTAAAACAAGGTGGGGAGGATGTAACATTCCCAACATTTTTAAATTTAAAATAAAGTTATTACATGAATAGGTTATGGGTAAGTTAACAGTTAGAAATATGAAGTACCTAGACGGGCCTAGGAACCGTTTAATAATTAAATTATAAAAATACATTATATTTGAACCTACTCCGTTTTTATGAAACTTAGGCCAAAATGTAGATACAAATATTCTCGTTCAAATGACATATTCATTGTTTTATAAAACGTCATATTTTAGAAGTTATACACGCCAAATAAGTGAAGCAGCTGAATTAATTATAATATATAATAAATAAAATAATAAATGATAACTAAATTTACATTGAATTCAATTCAATGTTTACTTGGCCATTTTTAACGTATGCATGTGTAACAACAAATTTCAATTGAATTAAATAAAGGATGATACGTGGATCCTTGTGATCAAATGGAAAATAAATGCAACTTGACAAGTAAGTTACCTAACCAACTATATATATAACACATAGCAGTCAAAGAAATTCTGTTCATATGTTTCTTTCCCTCTCCATCTCACTTGTCTATCTCTTCTAATATATATATATATATATATATATATATTCCTTTTCCTATTTAATATTTCACCTATAATAAAGCTTTCCCTCGTTTTAAGTGTCTTAACCCCTGATCACTAATACCTTGTCCGATTGATCTAGTGCCCCGTAACGCATGTCAAAGCTCTGCCCGACTAAGTTCGTTGGGGTTTTGTCTCGTGATGTAGGGATAAAGTTGAATTGGGTTACTATACTTAATGCGAGTGCATTATATATTTTATTAAATAGTTCATGAGTTATACCCAAGATATAACAACCCTCGAAAACAACCCTAAACATTCCCAGATACACCCCGTATACGAGAAACAGACCCGAATAACCTTTATATTAATAAATAACAAATAAAATAAATAAATTAATGTCGTCGCGGCCCGCGACAGCCGAAGGAGACTCCTTCGCGGGGCGCGACGGAGTGTTGCTTGGCGGACACCCCCCCCCCCATGTGCCACGTGGCAGGACACGTGTCAAGACCCCCGGTGACTCAGCAAACCCTAAAACCGCCATACGTCCCTCGCGGCCCGCGAGAGAAGAAGTGGAGGGCGTCGCGGGGCGCGACCCGCCCCTGTTTCAGCTATAAAAGGACCGACATGCATCATTTCCAAATCGTTCATTTTCTTTATTTCTCTCTCAAAATTCTATAGGTTGGGGCTATAGCCTAATACCCCCTAATAAGCGAAGCTCTACCTTGTTGTAAGTATTATAACCCCCGATTACGTATTAGTTACTCTGCCCGATTGATCTAGAACTCCGTAACGCATGTCTAGGCTCTGCCCGACTCAGTCGTTGGAGTTCTGTCTCGAGGGGAGGGTATAGCTAATGTAAATTGGGTTATTATACTAACACGTGTGCGTTGTTTAAATTAATAAATTATAACCAGGAAGTCACAAGGAAATACCTAAATTAGCAATGTGAGTGATTCCTCTTTTCACAAAGTGTTTTTACAAAACCTCAATTGTTTTAAATTATATTTAACAATTATTGAGTATTTGTATTCTACAATTATCGTCGGTATGTTGGGGTTTTGTATACAAAATTTGTTACTACATTGTGAGTAGTAACATTACCACAAGTCAGGATTGGCAGTACCGTGGGTGGTAATTAAAGTAGATGTAAACAAATGTAATTGTTGGATTGCTCTTAATGCTGTAAAATGATAAAACTTGTTTTGATTAAACTGGGATTCGCTCACCAGTATTTCTTGCTGATAAAATGTTTTAAACACGTGTTTCAGGTAACTTAGAAAAGTGGCTATAAAAGTTACCTAAATAAAAAGGAGAATTGTTTTCAATAATTAGGGTTTATCCCTATAAATATATTACAAATGAAAATCGGGTTTTGTTCTACTTGTTATTATAAATAC
This sequence comes from Helianthus tuberosus, assembly GCA_030545235.1. Taxonomy (NCBI): domain Eukaryota; kingdom Viridiplantae; phylum Streptophyta; class Magnoliopsida; order Asterales; family Asteraceae; genus Helianthus; species Helianthus tuberosus. The sequence goes on along the minus strand of CM060408.1, from coordinate 65,533,322 downwards.
TAGGTGTAGTACCCGTGTAACCACACGGGTAGGTTTAGTAATGATCGAAATCAAATACTAAAAAACAGATTATAATATATCATTTAAATTTTGGTCTTTTTTTCTATATCTTTATAAAGTAATGTTGAAGACAGTATGTGTGACCACACGGGTAGTTTTAATAACCATCGAAATAGATTATAATACATCATTTAAATTGTTTGTATTTAGTTCATGTTTGATATAGAAATTAGCTAAGTAACTCAAAATTTCTTGTCTAAACTGAAAGCATGACCTAATTTTATATTGTCTAATAATTAAAGCCTGACCTAATTCAAATAACCAAATGTTATTAAACAGTTCAATAAAGCCCCTTATATTTGATCCAATTAAGCTTACTAATGGATTAGATTTTGTAGGCCCGTTAAAACCCTTCTATCAAATATGGATTAGATTTGTTAAAGACATGTATGAAATGTCCTTAATACCCTTATCCCTTAATATTCCTTAATACCCTTATCCCTTAATACCTGTAACATAGGCAGATTTACATCAGATTATAATATATCATTTAAATTTTGGTCTTTAGTTCTATTTATACTATATTAGACCATGTTTTATAGATAAGTATTATTTTAGTTTAATCTTTTCTAATTAATTTATATAAAATCCTCCTACTAAATATTATTTAGTTTAATTTCTTATGGATAATTATTTTTTAGTTTAATCTCCTTGTCATCATCACACTTCTCCAAAAATGCAACTTGACTGTTATAAGTTGTATGAAATGACTAACATCATCACCGATCATTATCATCATCACACTTCTCCAAAAATCTCCAAATATCTCTCTCAACTCTCAACAGTCAACACAGATCTTCATCATCTTCATCCATCTTCATCTTGAAAACAGAGGTTTGAATCATCATCTTATCTATATATATTTTTGATATTTGTGATGTTTTTGTAAAAAACAGAGGGTTGATTTGGGTATTTTGTTTCAGTTTTTGATAATGATAATCTGAATGCCGCATGATGATGATGATAATCAGTTTTTTGTGAATGTTTTTTTGAAAAAACAGAGGGTTGATTTGGGTATATAGGTTTCAGTTTTTGATAATGATAATCTGAATGCCGCATGATGATGATGATGATAAGCAGTTATTTGTGAATCAGTTTTTGATAATCAGTTTTTTATAATCAGTTCTTTGATTATTTGATAATCAGTTTTTGATAATCAGTTCTTTGATAATCTGAATGCCGTATGATGATGATAATCACTTATTTGTGAATAGGTTGATTTGGGTATTTTGCTTTCAGTTTTTCAGGTCTGTTTGTTTTGTTTTTGTTCTGTTTTGGTTCTGTTTTGTTCTGTTTGTTTGTTTTGTTTTTGTTCTGCTTTGTTATGTTTGTTTGTTTTGCTTTGAAAAAACAGAGGGTTGATTTGTTTTGCTTTGTTCAGGTTTGTTTGTGATGTTTTTTGTGAAAATTTTGTACAGAATGGCTGTGGATGTAAAGATACGCAAAACACCAACTACGAAGGCGAGAACACTTGACAACCTCCTAGAAGATAGTACGGTGCACATAAGGAAGTGATTGATCAAAACGATCAATTGCATATGAATGAATACAACCCCAGTGGTAGATATGTAATTAGCGAGCTCTGGAATTTCAAGGAAAATCTAAGAGCTACACTGGCGTTATATTCATTCATATGAATGAATATAACCTAAGTGGCAGATATGTAATTAGCTACACTGGGGTTATATTCATTCATATCTGCTACATTCAGAAGTGCACTGTCAGTAAAGATCCACAATTGCTTGTGGTGGTATGACGTTTTGTCTCTGTATTGTATGTTACAGTCTTTTGTTATCTAGTCTGTAAGTTCCGTCAAGTCTACGAAGTTGGTATGACGTTTTGTCTCTGTATTGTATGTATTAAAACTTTACATTTAATATACAATTTAGGCTTTAATAATTTGTTATAAAAAAATATTAACAATGCCAATACAACTTTCATCAACAACTCTCCTTAAATATCAGGTTATGTGAATGATATGAGAGAACCAACTGGATCAACTTTTTCTGTAATAAGCAACTCTTCTGGAAGATGTCCTCCTTTCATCAGTTACAATAGATAAATCAACATTCATTGAATGATTAATAGTTATAAGAAAACTCTATAGAGAATACAGTTTGTAATATTTGTTAATGGGCTGCTCTCAATGTTATGATTTGACGATTCAAGTTGTGTGACCATTGAAGATACAAACAATGATAGATTGGTGAATTATACTTAGTGTTGTTAAAAAACTGTTTTGAAAACACTTTTGGCTTAAAACATTGGTTTCAAACACTGTCCTTAAATCAACAGTAGTTTCAGACAGTGTTAACCCAAAAATGGTTTCAAAACATATCATTAACAACACTATTTTAACAGAACAGTGACAAACTAAACTACTGCTTCTTCCCTCCATTGTTGCATGTCAAGCACTGAAGTTTGACATTCAGTGGTTTCCTCAAAGTTGATCAGTCCTTGAGTGGGCACTACTTTAATCAACAGCAGTACTTATATAGCATCAGTAGATTGAACCAGCAGTGTTTAATCCTTAACAGTCTTCAGGGCTTCAAAAGCAGTTTGAAGGACATCAACTGTTGTATAGAGACAGTGGATAGAGGACATCAGATGTTATAAACACTTTCAAGGGGAAAGCCTGGTGTAAACTACTGCTTATGATGAATGATTAATAGTAATAATAAAACTCTATACACCATACAGTTACTGAATTTAGGCACAAGTTATCAAATCCACCTGAGAAGGTTTCCACGACAGGGCCAAAAAATATCATTAACAACACTATTTTAACCGAACAGTGGTTTCAAACACTGCTAACCTTAACCACTGATTCTATACAATATAAGTGACAAACTAAACTACTGATTCTTCCTTCCATTGTTGCATGTCAAGCACTGATGTTTGACATTCAGTGGTTTCCTCAAAGTTGTTCAGTCCTTGAGTGGGCACTACTTTAATCAACAGCAGTACTTAGATAGTATCAGTAGATTGAACCAGCAATGTTTAATCCTTAACAGTCTTCAGGGCTTCATCAGCAGTTTGAAGGACAACAACTGTTGTATAGAGACAGTGGATAGAGGACATCAGATGTTATAAACACTTTCAAGGGGAAAGCCTGGTGTAAACTACTGCTTATGATGAATGATTAATAGTAATAAGAAAACTATATACACCATACAGTTACTGAATTTAGGCACAAGTTATCAAATCCACCTGAGAAGGTTTCCACGACAGCGCCAAAAAATATCATTAACAACACTATTTTAACCGAACAGTGGTTTCAAACACTGCTAACCTTAACCACTGATTCTATACAATATAAGTGACAAACTAAACTACTGCTTCTTCCTTCCATTGTTGCATGTCAAGCACTGATGTTTGACACCCAGTGGTTTCTTCAAAGTTGATCAGTCCTTAAGTGGGCAGTACTTTAATCAACAGCAGTACTTAGATAGCATTAGTAGATTGAACCACCAGTGTTTAATCCTTAACAGTCTTCAGGACTTCATCAGCAGTTTGAAGGACAGCAACTGTTGTATAGAGACAGTGGATAGAGGACATCAGATGTTATAAACACTTTCAAGGGGAAAGCCTGGTGTAAACTACTGCTTATGATAAATCCACTGTTGTGAACCAGTTTTGGCTTTAATTATCTGTTCATCTGATAGGGTTCAATCCCAATACTCTTTAGATTATTTTTCAGTACTGTAAAACTTATCAAAGTTTGAATTTTCTTCATTCATTCAATAATAAACCATAGTATTACAAAATTATGATTTTGAAAAATAATAAAAATTAAAAATTAAACATTACAATTAACACTTCCTAGAATATCTCGTTCTCTCGCCTTCTTCCATCCAATTTCATTTTTTGTTTTAATTTGCAGATCAGCTAGCATATCAAAGGTCTTCTGATCCTGTTTCAGCAAATTTGTGATAAACTCTTCTGCTTTTTCTTTAAATTCTGTTGGAGTAGAAGAGGCAACTTCATCCATCAGTGCAACGCTACTCCAGGTTTGCTTATAATATTTATCACTAACCATACCAACTTTTTTGTTGAGTTCTTCAGCGTTTCTCTGTTCTTGGAGTGACCATGTTGAAAATTCGATTTTAAGATCAGTAGTATCCGACCAGTGGTAGAAGGTTTTCCTTGCCATTTAGGAAGAATGTGAGTGTTTTTGGACGGTTTGCTTTAGGATGAACGTTTTTTTTTAAATTGAAGTGTTGATGTTTTCAAGTAAACTAATAATGATCCTTTATAGTGTTTAAAATGTTTGATAGGATAACTAAAGAGACGTCTCCTAATTATGATAACCTTTTTTTGAAGGTTTCAATTTTGTTCTTTGGTTTTCTAGATATTTAATTTTACTTGTTTTCCCATGAAAACTCATTTTTCAAAGGTTTTGCATTAAAATGTTTGATAGGGTGACTGAATAGGCATCTCCCATATACACGTTTTTTACTGTTAAATCATTAAATGTACATGGTTTTTAAGTATAAATGTTTATTTAATGATTGCATTTAAATCTGACCTTTGGCCTGTTTACATATATTCTATATAATAGCATTGCTAATAAAAAGTTTTTTCATCAAAACAGATTCATTCAGTGAAACGGAAGAGCAACTATTATTATTTTGCCTTAATTCTTATAAATATACTAAAATGGAGTCATATACTTCTGCAAAATCTGACGATTTCAAGCAACGTTTTATTAAACAAATCAAAGACCAAGTTTTGGCTGATAGGTATACTCTTCAAGAGTTGAAGAGGTGTTTTAACGGTCTGGAAGTTGGTCTGCTGACAAGAGACCAGGTTTCGAGGGACTTGAGGGCGATGCCGACTACTTCCGTTCGTGACCTGTGTGTTGCGAGTAATATAGAATGTGGAGAAAGAGACCTGGAGTTCATGAGAAAGATCAATGAGATACATCGAGAGGTTCAGCGCTCCATGGAGTTGAAGTTAAAGTTTGTTGATTCTTGTTATTAGAGTTAGACGTGTCTGATTAGTTTTCTTTTTTGTATGTAATTTCTACTTTCTTAATACTTCATATTTTAATCGTATTAATTTGTCAGCAGTTTTTACATTCCACTGCTTCATTCCAAGCAGGGCTTTGCTCTTTAGCAGCACTTGAGTTAGGACAATAAATTAAGTAGCAGCACCTTGTCTTCAGCAGTTGTTGTACACAAGCAGTACTTAATGGACAGTAGTTGTAGTATACAAACAATGGATGAGGGCCATTAGATGTTATAACCACTTTCAAGGGGATAGTCTAATGCAAACAGCTGATTATGATGAATCCACTGATGTGAACCAGTTTTGGCTCTTATTATCTGTTCCTCTGATAGGGTTCAATCCCAACAAAAGAGGCGTGTACAAAAGAGGCGCATCAAATTCAGATTATAATATATCATTTAAATTGTGGTCTTTAGTTCTATATCTTTATAAAATAATGTTAAATACAGTATGTATTAGTATTATAATAACCATAATAATAAAAGTTTTTGTCTATGTAAACTATCATGTGAACAAATATTTGATGAATTGACATTCGCACAAACTTTCATTAAAAGCAGTCTTATTTGGCCCAAACAAAACTTGTTCTTAGTTAAGTGTAACAAACGGATTTTCTTTAGTGGATAAGATCAAAATACATCTAACATTCTATAAAAAAACATCATTAACAACACTATCTCGATGGTTAATAAAAATATTATGATATTGAAAAATAAGATGGTGGTACCTCTTCTTCTAATTTGAAAACTTTAATATTGAAATGCAGATGAAATTGTTCTTTTACATAATTAATATAAAACTGCTATATTAGCCATAACATAAGAGCAAATGTCACACCCCGACCACGTAGAACATACAAAACGTGGCGGAAACATCGGGGAGTGTTGTAACAGAATTAATTGTTTCAAATCCATGGCAATTGAAGTTTCGTTTTATTGATTAAAGGTGTTACAATGTCTTAACAAACAAAGAAATACAACATAATTAACTAGTCTTGCATCTTTTATTGTCACTAAAGCCCAAGTCTGCCTATGTGTATCTTGATCATCTTATGCAACAGCTCCTGAAAAACACATGTGAAAATAGGTACGTCAGCATAAAAATGCCTGTGAGATACATAGGTTTTGTGAAAATAGGTTCCATGACTTATGTTTGAGAAAATGTTTAGTCATGAACCTTGTTATTTGCTTTGTTTTGTAAATCATTTGAAAAACAATGAGTTCAGATGATATGTATAAATAAGTGAATAATGTATGGTTAAATGAATAACCATAGTAAAATGGATTTGTATAAGATAAGTTGTTTGGAAATCAATATCTTGTGAAAAGTATGTTATTTGTATAAAAGGTTATATGTCTCAAACTGAAATGATTCAAATAACGCTACGATATGTAATACCATACAAACACTTATATATAGGAAGTACCAGCGGCGTATCCACCATGCTTGTATCATATTACACACGCCTCGTTACTTAATCACTTACTCAAACCAAACTATCAAGATGAAATGTTTAACAAGTATAGAAATGTTCATGTATAGTCAAATACGGTTCACACGGTTCACAGATACAAACGGTTCACAGATACAAACGGTTCACAGATTCAAACGGTTCACAGATACAAACGGTTCACAGATACAAACGGTTCACAGATTCAAACGGTTCACAAATACAAACGGTTCACAGATACAAACGGTTCACAGATACAAACGGTTCACAGATACAAACGGTTCACAGATATCAACGGATCACAGATACAAACGGTTCACAGATATCAACGGATCACATAGTCAAATGATTACAACGGTTCAATATGTAGTATAATGTGTTCATATGCTGGATAAGCATATGCAACAGAAAAGCAATGTAAAACAATGTACTAAGTATGCACATAATGGACATACATAGCATGAAATGTCATAAAATCATGTACTATAATGTACTAACGAACATAGCAGGTATATGATGTGAAAACGGGAAAGCATGAATGTAACAAGTAGGCACATGTGTTCCACCCCAAAACAGTTTGGAAAACAGTAAAAGAGGGGTCTATGTACTCACTTGAGATTGCTCAGAAGTCCTAGGATAACCACCAAGCAATGCTAGAGATCGCGGAATCAAACGGCACCTACTATAGGTAACTACATTAATAAACCGGACCTAAATCGGAAGATCGGGTAGCATTAGGGTTTGTAAACCAAACGAGTGTAGAGACTCGTGTCATTTGGTTTAACAAAGCCTACATACTAAATGAAACTTAACCTAAGTGTTTACGACCCATTACGACCCGTTTAGGTAGCTTATGCTACTTTAACGCGTCGTTCGCGTGAAACGCGTTCGGACCGCCTAACTAGCCCTATGACAAGTGTTATATGCCTAAACATGTTACATAATCAGTTATGTGACAAAAGTTTAGGTTACATATGCTTAATTACCAATTATACATGAAAAGGGTATTCTGGTAATTTACCTAAGGCATATAAACTACCTATCATACAACTACTTAAACGATGTGACCATAGGGTATAACCTCGGAAGGTTATTCCCTACCTACTATGGTCACCTAATGTGTTTGGTCGGATCCTAATGATCGACCAAATGGGTCGGGTTCGAGGTATAAGCGATTTATCAGATCGCTTACCCTACGACCCTAAACAACGTGGTAATCAGTGGGCATAGTCCCAAGGGACTATGACCAACGTGATTACACTCACGTTGCGAAGTTCAAACGAACTTCGCATTGACCATTACTGGTCAACGCTGAAAGTCAAACAAAGTTTGACTTTCTGACTCGAAAAGCAGTAAAATAAGGAAAAGAACGAAAGAATACTTACGAAGGGTCCCCGAATGCTAATCCCGATCCAAGAACTCAGGTATGAAACAATGGTTTCAACTTAGAGCTCTCAAAATCAGAATTCTTGTAAGTTATGCAATGGGGTGATGGGGTATATATAGTATTCGGGTAACCGTTAGGATCGTTTCAAGGAAACCGTGCCTTGATCCAACCCGTACACTTGTCGGAACCTTATGGTGGCTGAAATTAGGTTCTTATCCGCTGACTAGACGATTGAGAATGCGTGGTTGAGAAACGAACAGCTGGATCTGTTGTGAAATACACTTAATCTGGTCAGATCATGCACTCGCGTAGCGCGACAGGTAAGCCCATAGGGCTCGCGCTACGCTAGCACCCCTCCTGATCAGAAAAGTTACAGAAATGGCAGAAATGGTCCCTGCACGTGTTTAAGGCCTTTTTCGATGCGTTTGAACCCCGTTAACCTCATTTCAAGGCTCTAAAATGAAGTTAAAGTATAGGGAACTCAAAACATGCTCAAAAATATGCCGGATGATGGTTCGTTTGGTCGTACGAACGCGATGTTCGCTTAATTACGACGGAATGCGCACAAGTGCGAAAAACGATCCAAAAGACGCGACGAATGGATTTTTCTTATGGCGAACACTAAAATAAAATATTTTAGTGCTTACATAAATTTTTGGATGTCCGGATGTATTCAGAACGTAAGTTATGCGCGAAAATGCAAACTTGTGCACTTTTTGACACTTTTAGTCCCTGAATGACCCAAAAGTTTATTTTAGCACACCGAACCCATTAAAGCCTATTTCTAAGCTATGTGAAGGATATTTATGGTGTGTTTAACTTATGGTCATGTTCCGAAATGACTGTTACAGTTCAAATTGGCATACTTTCGCAGTTTGTCAACTTTAGTCCCTGTAAGCGATTAAACTTGATTTCACCACACCAAACCTTCCAAAACTTATATATAAGTTATGTAAAGGTTATTTAAGGTATGTTAAGCTTATTTCACTATTCCGGAGTGTTCGTTGGATTAAACTGGTTATATTTACGCGTCAGTGCGCGTATAACCTTCCAGAAAGCGATTTAGAGCTTGAAATCGGACAAGAGTTGATATGTGTAAACGATACACATATTTTTACAAATCCCAAGCATGAAATACAATATTTCATTGGTTTGGCATTTGTTTGATGGTTGAAGTGACACAGGTGTCACAGTCTCCCCTACTTTAGGAAATTTCGTCCCGAAATTTATTCGTAGGAGTCTATTTGTGACTTTGTGTTAAATAACCATCAAAGATGAACAAGACGTAATCCTGTAATTTCTCTTTAACGAACATTTTTCAGAAATGAAAAATGAACGGAGTTATTTTCAACAGGCATTATTCAGAAACAAAAATGAACAGAATAGTCATTTTCCACAACATCTTCAGAAACAAAAATGAACAGAATAGTCATTTTACATCTTCAGAAACAAAACAGAATAGTCATTTTACATCTTCAGAAACAAAAATGAACAGAATAGTCATTTTACATCTTCAGAAACAAAAATGAACGGAATAGTCATTTTACATCTTCAGAAACAAAAATGAACGGAATAGTCATTTTACATCTTCAGAAACAAAAATGAACGGAATAGTCATTTTACATCTTCAGAAACAAAAATGAACGGAATAGTCATTTTACATCTTCAGAAACAAAAATGAACGGAATAGTCATTTTACATCTTCAGAAACAAAAATGAACGGAATAGTCATTTTACATCTTCAGAAACAAAAATGAACGGAATAGTCATTTTACATCTTCAGAAACAAAAATGAACGGGATAGTCATTTTACATCTTTAGAAACAAAAATGAACAGAATAGTCATTTTACATCTTCAGAAACAAAAATGAACGGGATAGTCATTTTACATCTTTAGAAACAAAAATGAACAGAATAGACTCTAGACACATGACAAAATTTGCTGTGGTTTCCGTGCACTGAATTTCATAATTATGTATGCATCCATAATTACGCAATTCCTTGCATAGTCCGCACAATTTGTCTGAAATGTGAAGGGGAGGAAAAATCAAACCTGATGATGAGTGTGACTAAACTACCATAGGGTCCTTTTAATTAGATCGACAAAGGATCCTTTTAAATTAGGCCACCAAGGAGTCCTTTCAGCTATATCATCACATGATATTCCTAACCAGATTTTTGGATCAATCTGTTTACCTAGACCTCTCAGGGTCTAATTATGGAATGGTACAATATAATCCAAGGGTCTTTACTATTACGTACAAGCCCGTTGAGGATTTAATATAGCACCCAAAGATATGGAAGATTCTACGAGGATTTGGATGACAAGAATTTGGATCACACAAAAACATAAAAGGAAACACACAAGCACATAATCACATAGTTGTTTAACTTGGTTATTAATTTGTTATCTTCGGACGCGGATACTTAAAGCACACCAGGAATCCAATTCGTGGATTTCATTTGGCACTTTAATTATTTCAAGAATCTATCTATGAAGATAGAATAATCTTAAAAGAAATTCGGCTTTGTCCCTATTGAATTGTGATGTACGTATTGAATCATACAAAGAATTCAATTAAGGACTCCGATGAATGATATCCATCCACAAGGATCTAATTATGAAGATAGAAAGATCCTACATGGATTTTGGAGTTTGTGTAACGAGAGTGTTCCGACACCTTGCACTAGGCGTGCTTAATTCGATACACAAGGTAGAAAGTTCATGAGGTTGAGGCGCCAGATATGCCAAGCAACATATGAAGCAGAGTTTGAAGGTTGAGCAGCAGCAGGATTTGTAACAGCTTTGCTTTGGATTGCAAAGCGGCACATGTTAACTGTAGGTCCCCTATTCGTATGGATCTTTCACAGAATTGTTTATCTAACCTAGAGTGCGGAATCCTCTAGATCAGATTTATTACAGAAACGAGTAGAAACAGACTTTCACAATCAAACGGGTCCTCTATTGATTATCCAAACAAAACGTTTTACAATCAACTCAAGACCCTCACAACCTCACAGCCACTATCTGTGATCTTGACTACAACCCTAATTTCGAATTCTCTCTCTCTCTCTACTTTCTCTCTCTAAAATTCTCTAACCTCTCAAACCCTAATCACAAAACATGTTTATATACCACATGTCTGTGAACTGGGCTTCCTACTGGGCTAGGCCATTTTCCAAGCCCATTACAATAATAAACTCACTAACCAATAAGCTAAGCCCAATACAAAATATCCAAAGACTAAATAATCAAACTATTAAGCTGTTGTCACCGAATATGCACCAACAGACTCCCCCTTGACAATAGCTTCATAGTGTAACTTTGTCTTCAAACATCTTGTGTTCTTTTGGTCTTTGGATAGCGTCAGCTACACAGCTTCTGACATCAACAGACTCCCCCTTAGCTGATGCTTCCAATCTCCAAAACTTTCATTCATTGTAGATCAGTTAGCTAGCAATCCTTGGTTAAGCAAGTAAGCTCCAACTCTTCCATATCTCTCTTTCTCTTTCTGCAATGTAGTAGAAGGATCCTACCATGCATCTTCACAAATCTTTACTTTACTCTCAATCTGCACTTTACTTGTATTCTGCACTTCATTTTGATAACTGCATCAATCTGTTTAGCAACACAAGCAAGTATCTCGAAAAACCATTAGTCTTTTTCACATTTAAAGATAAACCAATATTTTATCTTATCATGCAAAAACAACAACCCATCAGTTTAAAATGGAAGTCTTTTTTTAAAAAAAATATTTTTGTATTTTTGATATTTTAAGAAAGCAGTAAACTATTTACAAAAGCAATAAACACTCTATTTTTGTGAGAATCACCGGTAAGAAGATCATATCAGCACAATCAAACTGTTTCACACTATTAGATAATTCTTTATTTAATTTTTCATGAAAATCAGTCCAAGACGATTACCAGTATGTTTGTCCTTTTAAACAAAATGCATGAACATTTCAAGTACCATTACCATATGATACGTTAAGGTAATTTTATTACTGATATATTAGTGTGTCCCACTTCAGGATATACCCCCACGATCAAGGTATGCACAAAGATTCATCGTAGTAGGTGAGTATACTGATGTCATCCTTTAAGATATCCTGACAGTGTCTAGGTCTGCATATAATCTGTTTTATCATGTTTTGATTGCTTAACAATGAACACCCAAATAAATACTAATCAAATCCTGGAAATATAAACAACACACTCTATCATGCAAGTATCTTCCCTACCACATATTTCACAAGTCCAATCCAGATTTCTGAAATCTTAACTGGGAATAGGTTGAGAAGAGAACAGAATAGATCTTTAGGAGAGATGGTATAATATACAGATCAAATGAGTTTTCTCAGTTTGATATAGGTTTATTGGGTTTCATTTGGGCACTTGAGGGCCTCTTTCGGGTGTATTAGATCTATAGCGCGACAACGTACAGCTAGGTCAGCATGTATCTGGATGCAGCAGAAGCTGTCGTTGCCTAGCACCTCCAGGTCAGCATATATCTGGATGCAGCAGAGGAGGTACACGACTTTTTTCAGAGAAGATTTCAGAATCAGATCAAAATTGTGTGTATCGGGACACATACAGACATTCAAATAGAAATGTGCTAATTCCAAGTGACTTTCTTTCTTGGGGTCATGTACAAGTTTAGTTCTAAACAGAAAGACAGTCAAGATATCCCCAGATGAAATAACAGTATAAAGACCCAAAACTTCAGATTTTGGCAATCTATCAACGCAAGATTTAAGGTCATTAAACCATACACCAATGATGTGTTCCCCACTCATACACAGTTCATTTATGTTTATATCACATTGGTAAGTTGATTATTTCATGCTTTTTGCCTACTGGTACATCGTATGATGAAGCTGCTATCACACTTAAGCATTTTAAATTCAGTTTCAGTGTGACAGTCTAACTTGCTGATGTACTATCATTTCTTCTTTTGCACACAGTGAACTCATTTTTGATTTTCTAATTTTTTTATGTTTTTGATTTTTCAAATTTTTTTTTATTTTTGATTTTTAAGAAAATTCTATAACTTACTCCCCCTAAACACACGCACTAACTAAGCTCTTTTTGGCTTAGGGAAATTTCTCCCCCTAAATTTTTGTTTTTATGGAGCAAGTTTCAAAAACAGAAATTTAAACACAAACAGACTCCCACTTCAATCTGACAATAAGTTTTTCACTTTTGAAGTTTAGAAAAATCAATCACTAAAGTAAATAGTTAGTTACCAATGTTAACCTACTATTCACCTCAGACACTTTACAGGAACAACCACTGTCGAACACATCAACAGTCCTTCTTGGTCATCCTGCACACACTCAACAACTTAGTTAGACTTAACAACCCAAACCTGACCGGTTTTGGGTCGACCATGTAAATCCACATAAGATGCTTCTAACCAATATCCATCACACCTTACTGGTGTCTTGGATGTTGTACTCGTTGTTGAACAAGATTTATAACTTCCACTAGGTCTTTGATCACGAGAGTTCCAATAAACTCTCGAATTTTCTGACCTTTGAAAATTATTATCTTGATACCTTCTTCTGCCATAATTATACCACGAATTTTGAAAAAACTTTGGATGTTGTTGAACATCTGAGTTATTAAAACCCCTATGTTCGTTTCTTCTTTGAAAATTTCGATTACCAGAAGTCTTGTATCGATGTTGATATCCAAAATTTCTATTTTGACTTTGAAACTGATTTGATTTACCATTAAAATTACTAAAATGTGTAAAATTGCTTCTTGGTCTATCAAATCGTCTCGTTGTTGAAGTCTTAGATTGAAATCTTGGTTGATTATATTGACAATGTTGTTGAACATTATTATTCAAACCAACCCTATTCCCTTCCTTAACCTCATCAACTTTTTCTTTATTTTTCTTCAAAGGACAACAACTCGCCACATGCCCTTTGTTGTGATATCTAAAACAAGATTTTGTCTTGTAATTTCTCTTTTTCTTAAATCTCTTTTTAAATGTTTTCTTCTCTTCTTCTTCAGTATCCTCATCCGATTTATAAGGTGTACTGTCAGACTCAACAGATTCTTTCAAAGAAACTGGACTACTTGGCAAGTCCACAGCTATCGGATCCACTACAGCTGGTGTAGTAGGCACAAAATCAATTAACTCATTTTCATCGGGTAAAAAAGAGTAGCCTTGATTTTTAGAAGATAAGGCTTTACTAAACCCCAAACCCTTTTTATCATTACTCTTTTTCAAACTTGCTTGAATTTGAGTCCTAACTAATGAAGATTTTCCAAACTTGTCTAACTTTCCTTTAAGTTCAACAATTTGGTCTTGTGCAATTGCCAATTCCTTGCACTTTTCAGAAAATTCATTAGTTTTATCCTTTACAGTCTCACGAGCCAAATCAATGACCTGCAACAGTTCATTGACTTTGCTTGTTAAACTGCTAATTTCTTGTTCATTTGATTTGAGTTTATCTAAACAATTTGACTCTCTTTTAATCAAAAGAACATTTGACTCTTTTAATTTTTGCAATTCAGCTAACTGAATTTTGTTTTGCTCCGATAGTCTGTCAACGTTACCCTTTAGTTCAGTGCAATTATGACATGTATGACTTACAGGTTCTGATGTTACCTTCACCTCTGTTGTAAGTTCATTCACACCATTCATGCACTTTGAAACTTCTGCATCTACCTTTTCAGCAGTTTCCTTATCAGCTTCCTTTTTCAAAGCATTCTCTTCATCTGCTTTCTTTTTCTCTTCAACCCCAGCAGCTACTTCTCTTATCTTCACAGCTGCAAACTCAGCCACCAATGCTTGATCACAAGTATTCACTTTTGATTGAATCTGATAACGTTTTTCCAGGGCTTCCCACAGCTCTTGAGAAGTTCCATACTTCTTAAGGGTATGTTTAACGCCCTCAGGCAAGGACTTCTTTATTGCTGCTAAAGCTTTCTTCTCAGCATCAACCACTCGTTTCTCAGATTCATTCATCTTATCATAAGACATCACTATAACTCTTCCATCAACACGACGTGTGGGAGCAAAGTATCCATCTATCATACACGTCCACATTTCAGTATCTTCACTTTTCATAAACGACTCAAACTTGTCTTTCCAGTCAGCATATTCTTTGATGTTTGTAAGCTTTGGCCAATGTTTAACAGTCTCACTAACATTGTCCATTTTAACCATCTTTAAACACGTTTTTAGCGTAACCGTACTGATAAAACCGTGCAATATTTTTCCGAAAACTGTTTTTACCAAAGTATACCGTTAGAATCGTCTCGAAAAGACAAATCCAATGATATATAATGTCGAAAACCGTATTCGGGATTTTCCAGAGGTTTTTTTTTTTTTTTTTTTTTTTTTTTTTTTTTTTTTTTTTTTTTTTACCCTAAAAATCCAAGGAATTCAACGGTCCAAACGGTTCTGTGTAACGAGCTACGGATCAATTTCTAAATGCAAAACAGTCAAATTTTATCGACGCTTGCCAACTGAAATTCCACCACTTTTATATGCTGTTAAATTCGCTGGTTATGATGTTAAATTCGCTGGTGACTATCTGTTAATTTCGCAGATCTAGTTCGCTGACAAGTCAATTTCGCTGCTTAAGTTCGCTGTCTCAATTTCGCGATTACGACGACCTGTAAAGTCGCCGAAAACCGTAATATTTTCGCTGTGGAAAATTTCACGGTTACCAAAGTCGCCTTTGGATTTAACTTCGCCGGTCACCGAGTAATCAAGACACAAATTCGCTGGTGTGTTAATTTCGCTGTTCAGTCAGCAAAATAAATCAAATTCGCCAGTTAAGTTTGGAAACTTGATCTGATTGAAATTTTGAAGATTTTTCTGATTCTCTAACACAAATCTGCAAAATCAAAACAAGCAAATAAGCAACGTAAAACCGAAAATTATGAAGAACTGATTGAATAAACACGAAGAACACGAAGAACAGTCTTCGAATCTTCAAGTCTATCAGTCGAAAACTTTTCCAGAATCAACCGAATCTTTCCAGAAATCCTGCAAACCACCAAACAAACAAACCAGAAGATCAAACAGCCAAAAAATTCGAAAAATTTATCAAATCAGCCAAAAAATTTTGAAACCCTAATTTTTCAGGTTTCAAAATTTTCGAAAATCTCCCTGTTTCTCCAAGAACAATTCTGAACCGAGCCTTCAAGAGCACAATGCTCTGATACCAATTGTAGGTCCCCTATTCGTATGGATCTTTCACAGAATTGTTTATCTAACCTAGAGTGCGGAATCCTCTAGATCAGATTTATTACAGAAACGAGTAGAAACAGACTTTCACAATCAAACGGGTCCTCTATTGATTATCCAAACAAAACGTTTTACAATCAACTCAAGACCCTCACAACCTCACAGCCACTATCTGTGATCTTGACTACAACCCTAATTTCGAATTCTCTCTCTCTTTCTACTTTCTCTCTCTAAAATTCTCTAACCTCTCAAACCCTAATCACAAAACATGTTTATATACCACATGTCTGTGAACTGGGCTTCCTACTGGGCTAGGCCATTTTCCAAGCCCATTACAATAATAAACTCACTAACCAATAAGCTAAGCCCAATACAAAATATCCAAAGACTAAATAATCAAACTATTAAGCTGTTGTCACCGAATATGCACCAACAGCGGCACATGTTAACCAAATGTCTCCATCGTCCACCGTGGGTACATTTGAAACAGGGTATTTGGTTTGGATGATGACAGTTGCATTGATTGCACCAAGGAGCAGTTCCCTTACGGCTTCATCCCTGAGGCGAGTCATGGTGATAGCTAAGTCAACGGTCCTCTGGAGTACGACGCCTATTCGCTGGGTAATTGCAGCACCTGGTTCGGACATTGTTGTTGCGATGAAGAGGCACCATGAAGAAAATAGAAGACATGGGAGGAAACAAGGGAAAGATAGTCGAGAGAAAATGACAACGCATGAAGATTGTGACCATTTGTTTGTTACCAAAGGCAAACAAATGAGACAGTGACTAATCAAAATAAATGGGTCAATATAATGTATCGCGAAGACATGCTCGCCTATAAGTGAACACTCATCCCAAGAATTCCCAGGTAAGCACAACTGGTCTCGCGTCTGATGAGATGTATACGAAGTGCTTGCCTAGATAGAAAACCCAGAATACAGGCATTCACCCTTCCAGTTTGCACGTGTTCACATTATTTAAAACCCAAAACCTTGACGAGATTTTGAAAATTCAAAGGGGTTCAAAACCATATAACAGAGGGTTCAAAACCTTACAATAGAGGGTTCAAAACCTTGTAATCAATCATCCTAGAACAGATGATTAGTTTTCAAAGCGGTTTTGAAATTTATGTTCTTGTTGTGGTCGTCGCCTAAGGATAGGTGACGGTATTGTTTTATGACTAAACGCAAGTAAACTCGCGTTAGGGTCCTAAGAAGGTTATAGACTAGGTCAAAGCATTACTAATAACCTAATTCCCTATAACCATTGGCTCTGATACCATCTTTTCTGTCACACCCCGACCACGTAGAACATACAAAACGTGGCGGAAACATCGGGGAGTGTTGTAACAGAATTAATTGTTTCAAATCCATGGCAATTGAAGTTTCGTTTTATTGATTAAAGGTGTTACAATGTCTTAACAAACAAAGAAATACAACATAATTAACTAGTCTTGCATCTTTTATTGTCACTAAAGCCCAAGTCTGCCTATGTGTATCTTGATCATCTTATGCAACAGCTCCTGAAAAACACATGTGAAAATAGGTACGTCAGCATAAAAATGCCTGTGAGATACATAGGTTTTGTGAAAATAGGTTCCATGACTTATGTTTGAGAAAATGTTTAGTCATGAACCTTGTTATTTGCTTTGTTTTGTAAATCATTTGAAAAACAATGAGTTCAGATGATATGTATAAATAAGTGAATAATGTATGGTTAAATGAATAACCATAGTAAAATGGATTTGTATAAGATAAGTTATTTGGAAATCAATATCTTGTGAAAAGTATGTTATTTGTATAAAAGGTTATATGTCTCAAACTGAAATGATTCAAATAACGCTACGATATGTAATACCATACAAACACTTATATATAGGAAGTACCAGCGGCGTATCCACCATGCTTGTATCATATTACACACGCCTCGTTACTTAATCACTTACTCAAACCAAACTATCAAGATGAAATGTTTAACAAGTATAGAAATGTTCATGTATAGTCAAATACGGTTCACACGGTTCACAGATACAAACGGTTCACAGATACAAACGGTTCACAGATTCAAACGGTTCACAGATACAAACGGTTCACAGATACAAACGGTTCACAGATTCAAACGGTTCACAGATACAAACGGTTCACAGATACAAACGGTTCACAGATACAAACGGTTCACAGATACAAACGGTTCACGGATATCAACGGATCACAGATACAAACGGTTCACAGATATCAACGGATCACATAGTCAAATGATTACAACGGTTCAATATGTAGTATAATGTGTTCATATGCTGGATAAGCATATGCAACAGAAAAGCAATGTAAAACAATGTACTAAGTATGCACATAATGGACATACATAGCATGAAATGTCATAAAATCATGTACTATAATGTACTAACGAACATAGCAGGTATATGATGTGAAAACGGGAAAGCATGAATGTAACAAGTAGGCACATGTGTTCCACCCCAAAACAGTTTGGAAAACAGTAAAAGAGGGGTCTATGTACTCACTTGAGATTGCTCAGAAGTCCTAGGATAACCACCAAGCAATGCTAGAGATCGCGGAATCAAACGGCACCTACTATAGGTAACTACATTAATAAACCGGACCTAAATCGGAAGATCGGGTAGCATTAGGGTTTGTAAACCAAACGAGTGTAGAGACTCGTGTCATTTGGTTTAACAAAGCCTACATACTAAATGAAACTTAACCTAAGTGTTTACGACCCATTACGACCCGTTTAGGTAGCTTATGCTACTTTAACGCGTCGTTCGCGTGAAACGCGTTCGGACCGCCTAACTAGCCCTATGACAAGTGTTATATGCCTAAACATGTTACATAATCAGTTATGTGACAAAAGTTTAGGTTACATATGCTTAATTACCAATTATACATGAAAAGGGTATTCTGGTAATTTACCTAAGGCATATAAACTACCTATCATACAACTACTTAAACGATGTGACCATAGGGTATAACCTCGGAAGGTTATTCCCTACCTACTATGGTCACCTAATGTGTTTGGTCGGATCCTAATGATCGACCAAATGGGTCGGGTTCGAGGTATAAGCGATTTATCAGATCGCTTACCCTACGACCCTAAACAACGTGGTAATCAGTGGGCATAGTCCCAAGGGACTATGACCAACGTGATTACACTCACGTTGCGAAGTTCAAACGAACTTCGCATTGACCATTACTGGTCAACGCTGAAAGTCAAACAAAGTTTGACTTTCTGACTCGAAAAGCAGTAAAATAAGGAAAAGAACGAAAGAATACTTACGAAGGGTCCCCGAATGCTAATCCCGATCCAAGAACTCAGGTATGAAACAATGGTTTCAACTTAGAGCTCTCAAAATCAGAATTCTTGTAAGTTATGCAATGGGGTGATGGGGTATATATAGTATTCGGGTAACCGTTAGGATCGTTTCAAGGAAACCGTGCCTTGATCCAACCCGTACACTTGTCGGAACCTTATGGTGGCTGAAATTAGGTTCTTATCCGCTGACTAGACGATTGAGAATGCGTGGTTGAGAAACGAACAGCTGGATCTGTTGTGAAATACACTTAATCTGGTCAGATCATGCACTCGCGTAGCGCGACAGGTAAGCCCATAGGGCTCGCGCTACGCTAGCACCCCTCCTGATCAGAAAAGTTACAGAAATGGCAGAAATGGTCCCTGCACGTGTTTAAGGCCTTTTTCGATGCGTTTGAACCCCGTTAACCTCATTTCAAGGCTCTAAAATGAAGTTAAAGTATAGGGAACTCAAAACATGCTCAAAAATATGCCGGATGATGGTTCGTTTGGTCGTACGAACGCGATGTTCGCTTAATTACAACGGAATGCGCACAAGCGCGAAAAATGATCCAAAAGACGCGACGAATGGATTTTTCTTATGGCGAACACTAAAATAAAATATTTTAGTGCTTACATAAATTTTTGGATGTCCGGATGTATTCAGAACGTAAGTTATGCGCGAAAATGCAAACTTGTGCACTTTTTGACACTTTTAGTCCCTGAATGACCCAAAAGTTTATTTTAGCACACCGAACCCATTAAAGCCTATTTCTAAGCTATGTAAAGGATATTTATGGTGTGTTTAACTTATGGTCATGTTCCGGAATGACTGTTACAGTTCAAATTGGCATACTTTCGCAGTTTGTCAACTTTAGTCCCTGTAAGCGATTAAACTTGATTTCACCACACCAAACCTTCCAAAACTTATATATAAGTTATGTAAAGGTTATTTAAGGTATGTTAAGCTTATTTCACTATTCCGGAGTGTTCGTTGGATTAAACTGGTTATATTTACGCGTCAGTGCGCGTATAACCTTCCAGAAAGCGATTTAGAGCTTGAAATCGGACAAGAGTTGATATGTGTAAACGATACACATATTTTTACAAATCCCAAGCATGAAATATAATATTTCATTGGTTTGGCATTTGTTTGATGGTTGAAGTGACACAGGTGTCACAGCAAATACACCCCAAATAGAACAAAAGCAACAAACAAACTACACAGAAGCCTATACAAAACCCAAGTTTTACAAAATTGTTCCAGCTATCTAAGGTGAGATCCGCAATTTTTCTCCTTTTAACCATCCACCGGTATGATTTCATTCTGCCTTTATACTTTCCAGGAGATGTGTTGATGTATCCATATACTTTAGTTCAAAAACCCTCTCGTCTCGATTCTTCCAATAAAGCTCTAAAAACATTTCATAAATTCAACCAATTTCATTACATACAAATAGAAAAAAACGTAAATGGAAAGAACTACATTGATATGAAACCACCAAATCACAAAACCACTTTATTACCCTTCGCTTCCACACTTTCAACACATCCAAACACTTTCAACACACATCCAAACAGTGGTTTCAACCACTGTTTTAACCCATCAATGGTTTCAAACCTCCGTTTTAACCGAACAGTAGTTTCAAGCAGTGGTTTGAACAAATATTATTTCAATTTTTAAACTCAACTAAAACAAATTAATAACGTTAAAAATTACGATCATTAATATACCTTCATGATGATAGCATACGCATGATTTTTCTTTGCGTTGTGGCATTCATCAAATATTAACACCTTGATAATATCCAACGTTAAGAATCTATGCCTCAATGCATTCCTTAAAATGTCAGGGGTCATGACCAATAGCTGTAAGAATGAAGTATAATATGTACGTGTGTTCAGTTTAAATTGAAAAATAAAAACTACATGATACAACAAAGGTAAAGAGTAACACAATAAAAGTTTATTACTCAAGACTGCATTTGTCTGCCTCAGGGGTACTTTACGTATTTGATCATTAGTCAAAATTCTGATGAGATTGTATGCGGTCAACAAAAAAGTCAAATGTTGACTTGTCATACCTGATTCTGATATCGTTGTTTCTTCCAAAAATCAACACCTTTTTCACCCCAATACTCCTCCACTTTCAAATCAAGGTGCTTTCTCACATACTCCGCTTGCTAATAAGACAGACAAAGCTTCCATTAGTATGCTTTAACCACATGTTAAAAACATGTTCAAGAAACAACTAAGTCAACCGACATACATGTTTGACCAATACAACAGTGGGTACCAACTACCAAGAACACAGCAATACACGGGGAGGGTTTTTTCAGCAGATAAGCGTAGTGACATAAAAGCATAATCGTGATCAACGTCTTGCCTGATCCCGTCTCCAAGAACACTATAGTGTTCTCCTTAATTGCCTGAGCTAATGCTTCTATCTGATAACTGCTATATTAGCCATAACATAAGAACAAATACACCCCAAATAGAACAAAAACAACAAACAAACTACAGAGAAGCCTATACAAAACCCAAGTTTTACAAAATTGTTCCAGCTATCTAAGGTGAGATCCGCAATTTTTCTCCTTTTAACCATCCACCGGTATGATTTCATTCTGCCTTTATACTTTCCAGGAGATGTGTTGATGTATCCATATACTTTAGTTCAAAAACCCTCTCGTCTCGGTTCTTCCAATAAAGCTCTAAAAACATTTCATAAATTCAGCCAATTTCACTACATACAAATAGAAAAAAAACGTAAATGGAAAGAACTACATTGATATGAAACCACCAAATCACAAAACCACTTTATTACCCTTCGCTTCCACACTTTCAAAACATCCAAACACTTTCAACACACATCCAAACAGTGGTTCCAACCACTGTTTTAACCCAACAATGGTTTCAAACCTCCGTTTTAACCAAACAGTAGTTTCAAGCAGTGGTTTGAACAAAACAGTGGTTTGAACCACCGTTTTAACCCCAACAGTGGTTTCAACCACGGTTTTAACCCGACACTGGTTTCAACCACCGTTTTAACCCAACAGTGGTTTCAACCACTATTTTCTACACAAAACACTGTTTAACCCAACAGTCGTTTGAAACATCTGTTTTATATTCTAACATCTGTTCACAACAAACATAGGTTTCAAACATAAAACAGACCTTTTCCAAATACATGTTTCACAACAAACTTATTTTATACTATCTATTACCTAAACCGCTTTTCTGAACCACAAGTGATGATTGCATAAGGATCCAACATTCCATTCAGATTAGCACCAATAAGATTCTTCGCTGCTAACAGTTCCATTGAGATTAGCATAAGTATCCAACATTCCATTCGATTCGATTAAACCAAAACTCGTCCGATGAAACAGGTGCCCACTTCATCCATCCATCTCTACACAAAATACAATCCCTAAACTAAATAATAAAAATGAAGATGTTATCATCCCATTAAATTAATTTGAACCAAGAATATGTGAGAGCACATACCTTGGTTTACCAAAACTTTTAGTTCACATTAATAAACTTAATTAAAAATCAAAATCCGTTCAATCAGTCGATTATTAGGCACAAATTATCACAAGTTCAAATCATAAACATAAAGCACAATCGGTTTAACAATTGTGAATACAATAAATAATTTTATTTCAACCCGCAAACCTTTGCAAAACTCACCTACATCAACAACTACTGCTACTGCTGCTGAATCAACAACTGCTGCTGCTGAACCTCACAAATTCAATCTTCATATTCCTGAACCTCACAAATTCAATCATTTTTGTTTAACAATGGTGAATACAATAAATAATATAATTTCAATCAGTCGATTATTAATTGAACCTCACAAATTCAATCTTCATATTCATGCATCAACAACTACTGCTGCTGAATTTGCCGTTGATTTGGCTGCAACACAACTGGAGCTAGAAACCCAACTGTCTCTTTCTTCTCTATTCATGGTGAAGTTGCAAAACATTTATATTTTCAGAGGGTCACGCTCAGATTAGGAGGTCGGTGACATTGTCGAGGGTTGTCAGGAAATGCTATCACTTTGCATTTCCTGACAACCTCGACAACGTCACCGACCCCTCCAAGTTTTCCACCAAAACACTCTCACCGGTTGCATACAACCTCAAGAACTTGGATTTCTTACAGTTACATCGCTTGCAAGCCTCCACCTCTCCAGCAGTTTCTGCTCTACGCCTATAAAATTCAACCAAAACGTTAATAACCATTACGCTTAGCATATTGAAACGTTATACACTGACACTATAATGATCTATATATCTATATATAAAACTGAAACTCATACCTGAAAGTCTTTCTTCTTGCCACCAGACCTTTCTCCGATAACGTTGTCATCAATTCTAACTTCACCTTTATAAGCAAGAACATATCTTCCTTTATAATAACTAATAACTAATAACTCTTAAGTTGGTTCTCATACCTGAAACTCTTTCTTCTTCTACCACAGATACATACTGATGGCACGGAAATCCCCATTACCTAAATTAACAATCAACTTGTTACTCACAACCATAGTAATTAGTAATTTCAATAAAAAAACTCGTTCATCACCATTTGTTAGATCGGGGTATTCATATTTTTTAACTCTGTATAAGATTATACTGCACAAATATCAGCTCACAAAACTCTGCTAAACATAAATGCTTTTTAACCTAGTGAAATTAGCTCATAATACTCTGCCAAACATAAATGCTTTTTATCCCCTAGGTTATTAATGATATATGTTTGTTTATGGGCTCATAATCTACACATCGAGGGTCAGGTAACGATTAACAACAGGTCATACAAATACAATAATATTCAAATCGATGGTAAAGATGATGAATAAACAGTACATGAGGGTCAAGATTCGGTGTAATATTCAACTACCTGTGCCCTGATGACTCTAAAAACCCTAATATGGTTCCAGTAAATAAAAAGTAATAAATCGAAACAAAAGGCAAGAAAACCAAGATTGAATGTTACCAAAGAGATGGAATTGTACCTTTGTGATGAAGATTTCGTAAGGCTGAAGGACGGCAGACAGAATTAGGGCAGAAGATTTCGATATGAAGAAGAAATTGAAATAATTCCAGATTCTTGCCAAAGAAGAAAGATTTATCTTTCAAAAGAGGGCCTGCTACTGTGAACCGAATGATTTATCTTTCAAAAGACTGTGAATTTTAGAGATAGAGAGTTGAGAGAGAAATTGATTAGAGAGGGTAATTGATTGAAGAAGATGATAGGTTATATATCTAGAGCCATAATTTTGAATTTTGAATTTGGAGCCATAATTTTGATTTTGAATCATCAGTGGTTGATTTTGAATCATCAGTTCGTGACTTTTGGAGTTGGCCAGTGGTTTGGATGATCATCAGTGTTTGCCCTTTTGCCCCTTTAGATACTAATTATATATTTTAGATAGATTATTAATTAATAGATATGATTACTTCTTACAGTGCATTAATTGCTGATTTCTTCTCCCCATGCAATTTCAAACTTCCCTCCTAAAGAAATCTCTTATTTACTAATAATAAAATCTGATTATATATTTTAGAAAGATTTATACATATCTAAATATTGAAAAAGGAATTATGACATCAGCGATTACATGTGGCATACCTTAGAAATTGACACATAGGCAGTTTTACATCAGCTCATAATCTCTTATTATAGATAGTATAGATATTATCAGAAAAACTTGGGTTTTATCCCATTTATTTATTTCAACCATTTTAGTATTTAACTCTGATAAAATTATTTCCTAACTACAGTCCTGATGAAAATTTCCGCTGCCAAATTAATAAACACCGATACCATCTGACTGGCTTGCGGCTCCCGCTCCCGGGGTGGGGTCGGGGGCTGTGACAGAGCAAATCCTTGTAAATCGACCTTTTGTAACAACATCATAAAGAAAAAAATAGCTATTGAACCGGAAGTGTGACTCACAGATGACCGGAAAATAGCTGTTCATAGAAGCAGGAACTCTAGCTCAGGTGTAAAATGAGGTGCACGGGGGGGGGGGGGGGGGGGCTGTTTTCTTTTGGCTTTAGCGACGACATATAACTATGAATAAAACCTATCCCTCGGATGCCTTCATTAATCAACACTTAGCATTAATCCTGGTGTGTTCACTCCGGATTGTGAGTATTAGTGACAACCCTAAAGACGTCGCAGCTAATACTCATGTTTCTTGTAGTGATATCCAGTGGCAGAGCTATAGTATAAGGAGGGGTATTACGGGTTACGACTCAACTCCGTATTTGTAGTGTAATTTTTTTTTTGGTTTTATATTAAGGATATCTCTGAACAAATACAGGGATACCGCTAAAAATAGGAGACTTTAATTTATTAAAATTTCAAACTTTTGTAAGCCTAAACCTTTTACAACACCAAACTTGTATAATAATTAGGCCCAAATGATAGAGTTGACCCAATTAAGGTATAATATAATTGAAAGAGTCTCAATTGACAAACATAGCCCCAAAACAATAAAACATCCTTTTGTTTTGTGTATGTGCGGCAGTTTAAGAAATAGAACGTCACAGAATTGCGATCATCCTAGACTCCTATCGCCCCTTGTTGCTACGTTGACTGATAAAAAAATTGAGATACCCCTAAATTAATGGGCTAGCTCCGCCACTAGTGATGTTGATGCTAATTGCAATTCTACTCGGATTCTTCTCAAAAATCCTTAAATAAATAATCATTAATTGCAATTATCCTCGAATGTCCTGATTTATTTTTTTCATCCACTGATAACACTTGTTGGCGTATATCTTTATTTTCCCATTTTCGACATGTCTCCATATGTGAAAGTAAATGTTTTGTTCCATTTGAGATCTTTGCTCTTGACCTAGTGTTGCAATATTTGCACTCCGTCTTTTCCGCATCATTTACCATCATCTTTTGGTAACTATGAATAAAACCTATCCCTCGGATGCCTTCATTAATCAACACTTAGCATTAATCCTGGTGTGTTCACTCCGGATTGTGAGTATTAGTGACAACCCTAAAGACGTTGCAGCTAATACTCCTGTTTCTTGTAGTGATATCCAGTGGCAGAGCTATAGTATAAGGAGGGGTATTACGGGTTACGACTCAACTCCGTATTTGTAGTGTAATTTTCTTTTTTGGTTTTATATTAAGGATATCTCTGAACAAATACAGGGATACCCCTAAAAATAGGAGACTTTAATTTATTAAAATTTCTAACTTTTGTAAGCCTAAACCTTTTACAACACCAAACTTGTATAATAATTAGGCCCAAATGATAGAGTTAACCCAATTAAGGTATAATATAATTGAAAGAGTCTCAATTGACAAACATAGCCCCAAAACAATAAAACATCCTTTTGTTTTGTGTATGTGCGGTAATGTAAGAAATAGAACGTCACAGAATTACGATCATCCTAGACTCCTATCGCCCCTTGTTGCTACGTTGACTGATAAAAAAATTGAGATACCCCTAAATTAATGGGCTAGCTCCGCCACTGGTGATGTTGATGCTAATTGCAATTCTACTCGGATTCTTCTCAAAAATCCTTAAATAAATAATCATTAATTGCAATTATCCTCGAATGTCCTGATTTATTTTTTTCATCCACTGATAACACTTGTTGGCGTATATCTTTATTTTCCCATTTTCGACATGTCTCCATATGTGAAAGTAAATGTTTTGTTCCATTTGAGATCTTTGCTCTTGACCTAGTGTTGCAATATTTGCACTCCGTCTTTTCCGCATCATTTACCATCATCTTTTGGTAACTATGAATAAAACCTATCCCTCGGATGCCTTCATTAATCAACACTTAGCATTAATCCTGGTGTGTTCACTCCGGATTGTGAGTATTAGTGACAACCCTAAAGACATCACAGCTAATACTCCTGTTTCTTGTAGTGATATCCAGTGGCAGAGCTATAGTATAAGGAGGGGTATTACGGGTTACGACTCAACTCCGTATTTGTAGTGTAATTTTTTTTTTTGGTTTTATATTAAGGATATCTCTGAACAAATACAGGGATACCCCTAAAAATAGGAGACTTTAATTTATTAAAATTTCAAACTTTTGTAAGCCTAAACCTTTTACAACACCAAACTTGTATAATAATTAGGCCCAAATGATAGAGTTAACCCAATTAAGGTAAAATATAATTGAAAGAGTCTCAATTGACAAACATAGCCCCAAAACAATAAAACATCCTTTTGTTTTGTGTATGTGCGGCAATGTAAGAAATAGAACGTCATAGAATTGCGATCATCCTAGACTCCTATCGCCCCTTGTTGCTACGTTGATCGATAAAAAAATTGAGATACCCCTAAATTAATGGGCTAGCTCCGCCACTGGTGATGTTGATGCTAATTGCAATTCTACTCGGATTCTTCTCAAAAATCCTTAAATAAATAATCATTAATTGCAAATATCCTCGAATGTCCTGATTTATTTTTTTCATCCACTGATAACACTTGTTGGCGTATATCTTTATTTTCCCATTTTCGACATGTCTCCATATGTGAAAGTAAATGTTTTGTTCCATTTGAGCTCTTTGCTCTTGACCTAGTGTTGCAATATTTGCACTCCGTCTTTTCTGCATCATTTACCATCATCTTTGTAAAATGCTCCCATGACACTGAAGTTAATTTCCTTTTTTTACTCTTGTTTTTCTGGCATCTTCATGAGTTTATTTATCTTGATTTTGAGATTGATTTGTATGTGGTTGTTGATCTTCTTGCATATGTTGATTACTATCAACATGTGTTTGTGTATTAGAACTATCACAACCTATAAATTCTTCTCTTTCCATATCCATATTACCTAACTAAGTGAACTCAAAACAAAACAAAACAAAATAAAACTAACAGTTATTGTGCATAGCGTTTATTCAAATAATATTCAATTTAAGTCTTATACTCTTCTTAGTGACCCCTAAACTTTAAATTTGATGTTATTTCTAATATACCATCTTAGATCTTTCTAGAAATATGTTGATGCACTTTTGTGTGAATGTCACTAGTGACGTTCGAGACCGTTCGGTGTACAACCAAAGTCCATGACATTCCCCTGCCGTACGACTCGGAGAACGAGATGCAAATGATCGATAAGAATACGAGAACGACGTCGACGCACTACACGCCATGGATTTGTTATGAGATATAAGTGTTCTATTGTGAAAGCCCAATACAAGGCCCATCTAAATAGAAGTTGCTTAAAATGTCAACCGGAATAAATCAACATGGATTTTCAACTTAAATTAATTCTTTACCATACATATTGTTGATCACACTCAATGACTGCCGAATGGCCTTGTCTTGTTTAGTATAAATAGTTTTTCTTTGTCATTTGTAGTGGAGAGCTTGAATGAGCTAGAGAGAGTGTATAGAGAGAGAGAGGGAGAGAAAGAGTTTTGGAGTTCTTATATGCTTGTATCTTGTACCGAAACTATATCGAAATCAATACACAAACCCGTTAATGTTATATCTTTGTTATTGATTACATTCGCTCACTTGGTCGTGGTATAACTTGAATTCCACACTCGTTACGCCATCCGAAACAAGAAATCATCTTGTACGAATATTCGATTTCGGGACCTAAAAGTGGTACGAAGTATGTGGATGACATCATCTTGTACCATCCAATGATGATGCATGTCACTTTTTCCTACATGCTCTCTTGCTTGTTACTTGCCGGACTCGAAGGTTTCTCATCTTGTTGTTGTGAAGAGGTTTTTTAGTTATTTGAAGTGTTTTCATGACACCGGTCGTTCTAACCCTCATGAAAATAACTTCGACTTGATAGCTTATAGTGATTCCCTATAAGGGTTTTCGAGACACCGGTCGTTCAGTTTAGTTTTTAATTTTAGGAGGAGTAAATTCAAATCAGAAAAATTCAAAAAACATTGAAAATGCCAAAAAGGAAAAAAACAAGAGAAAAACAAAAATGAGTTTCCTGCCGAGAAAAAGAGAAAATGATCGTACATCAGTGGTCTATCGAAACCTATTTGAACCTAAAATAATAAACGATAAGTAGTTATACTAATGATGTACCGGTTGGCTCCAAATCATTTTAAAGTGTGCAGGGTGATATAAACATAACGGGCTGAAGACCTTGTGGGAACCACTCATTGGCATACGGTCTTGGTACCAAAATTTCATTTGATAGATTGCCGAGGTTCTGAGATATGTGGTCTTTATCACCTGAGCTTCATAGTTGTTCTTTTACCGACAAAACAGGGACGCAAGACTAGAACTTCCATGATGCTATACATACGCATACAAACTATACATATGTGAGCATACTGCATACGACCAACAATAAATGATAATAATATCACATCCATCATCCTAGAGTAAAGTTCTTCTCTTTGTCGGTACGATAATACACACCTGCTCACAGACTTACTTTCGTGCCCTGCATGCATTCGAAAACCAAGTTCATCGTAAATAAGTGATTTTATCACAAAGGGCTTGTTTTTATCCTTCAAATAAGTGAGTATCTCACATTTTATACGTCAAAACAGATGATAAATAGTATACTCATCAGTAAGATGAACTCTCGCGTATACCTTGATACGGGAATGTGTTGGTTTTGTTTGCACCAAGTCTTTCTAGGGGCCAATGGAGGTATAACAACCCTCCTAAAAATATTTGGACACCCTAAATGTCCCTAAATATACCCCGTACGAGAGAAACGGACCCGGAATAACCCTATACTCATAAAAAACAAGAAAAACAAGTTTTAGGTGTCGCTCGCGGGCCGCGACGGAGACCCCTATTGTCTGTCGCGGGGAGCGACGACCCTTACGTGGGCGATACTACATGATGCCACGAGTCCGTGCCACGTGTCAAGCCTACCCTTGACTCGACCAAGCTACCGCCACCTTTCCTGGCTCTCGCGGCCCGCGACGGCTGAAGCCGTCTTGGTCGCGGGGCGCGACGGACCTCCGAATCAGCCTATAAAAGGGGGGCTCGAGCTCATTTTCAAATCGTTCAGTTTTCTTTTCTCTCTCAAAATTCTCTGATAGTAGAATTTCTGCTTGGGCATAATACCCACTATAAAGCGAAGCTTTGCCTCGTTGTAAGTACTATAACCCTATTATTACCCTACACGATCGATTTAGGATTTTCGTAATGCATGTCGGCTCTGCCCGACTCAGTCATTGGAATTCTGTCTCGTGTGTACACCCGATCGATTTAGGATTTCTGTAATGCATGTCGGCTCTGCCCGACTCAGCCATTGGGATTCTGTCTCGAGTTGTACGGTTAATTTGAATTGGGTTATTTTACTAACTCGTGTGCATTATTTGTTTTAATAGATAATAACCAGGAGATTCTCAGGAAGCCTTAGTATTATCTAAATTTGCAATGTGAGTACATCTGCTGTTTGCAACCTTTTTATATAAATCAAAATGTTTTACCAAAACGTCAAATGTTTTTAATTTACACTTAACAATATTTGAGTATTTGTGATTCTACAATTACTACCGGTATGTTGGGGTTTTGTATACAAAATGTGGAAAAACGTTATCATTGGACAAAGAGTTAGCCAATGGATAATATGACCCACAAGTCAGGGTTTGACAGTACTGAATGAGTAATTGATTAGATATAAACAAATGTAATTGCGGGTTGCCCTCAATTCTGTAAAAGTGATAAAACTGTTTTGATTAAACTGGGATGCACTCACCAGTATTTCTTGCTGACAAAATGTTTTTAAAACGCGTTTCAGGTAACGTAATGTGAAAGCCAAATAGAAGCCATCTGGAGAGCATGAAGACTTGGAAAAGTGACTTTAAAAGTTACCTAAATAAACAATACACTTTGTTTTCAATAATTAGGGTTTATCCCTACCAATGTATTATCAAATGAACTTGGGTTTTATGCTAAGGAGGAACATGCAGCGCATCTGCATACACTCCTCACATTGTTGAAAAAAGAGAAGCTTTATGCTAAATTCTCAAAATGTGAATTCTGGTTACAAGAAGTGCAATTCCTTTGACATATGGTTAATCATGAAGGAATTCATGTGGATCCCATAAAGATCGAGGCGATTACTAAATGGAAAGTCCCTGAATCACCAACGGAAGTGCGAAGTTTTCTTAGACTAGCAGGATATTATAGACGATTTATCCGAGATTTCTCCAGAATAGCCATTCCATTAACTAAACTGACCTGCAAATCAGTTAAGTTTGAATGGGGACCAAAACAGGAAGAAGCTTTTAAGATTCTTAAACAAAGGTTAACCAACGCACCCATACTCGCATTACCAGAAGGAACTGAGGACTTTATAGTCTATTGTGATGCGTCTAAGCTAGGATATGGATGTGTGTTGATGCAACGTCAAAATGTTATAGCTTATGCCTCTAGATAATTTAAGAAACATGAAGAGAATTACACAACCCATGATCTAGAATTAGTAGCCATAATTTTTGCCCTTAAGATTTGGAGACACTATTTATATGGAAATAAATTTGTTGTCTTCACCGATCATAAGAGTTTAAGATATATTTTCGGGCAAAAGGAATTAAATATGAGACAGAGACGCTGGATGGAAGTTCTTAGCGACTATGATTGTGATATCCAGTATCTCGCTGGGAAAGCCAATGTAGTAACTGATGCTTTAAGTCGAAAGTATCATGAAAAGCCGAAGCGAGTACATTCTCTCAGATTAAATCTACAAGTAGATCTAAATGAGAAAATTAGGGAAGTACAGGAATCCGCAATCAAGGACGATGCTGAAAAATTAAAAGAATTGATTAAGGATTTAGAACAAGTAACAGATTGAATTTGGAAGTTCCATAAGAAAAGGATGTGGATACCTGAAGAAGGAAACCTACACCACAGAATTCTAGAAGAAGCTCATAAGTCTAAATATACGATACATCCCGGAAGTGATAAGATGTATCAAGATCTAAGAAAGAAATTCTAGTGTATAGGAATGAAAAAGGATATAGCTAATTATGTTGCTAAATGTCTAACTTGTTCTCAAGTTAAAGCTGAGCATCAGAAACCCTCAGGATTATTGCAACAGTTAGAAATACCAATATGGAATTGGGAATTGATTACAATGGACTTTGTTACCAAATTACCCAAGACAAGAAAAGGAAATGATACAATCTGGGTGATTGTAGACAGATTGACCAAATCTGCTCATTTCTTACCCATGAAGGAAACTTTCAGTATGGAACAGTTAGCCAAGCTATATGTAAATGAAGTTGTTTCATTACATGGAATTCCTTTATCTATCATATCCGATAGAGATAGCCGTTTTACTTCTCATTTTTGGACAAGTTTCCAAAAAGCAATGGGAACCAGGTTAAATCTAAGCACAGCTTATCATCCACAGACGGACGGACAAAGCGAAAGAACAATTCAGACAATGGAAGATATGCTTAGAGCCTGTGTAATTGATTTTGGAGGAAGTTGGGACGACCATTTACCATTAATAGAATTTTCTTACAATAACAGCTATCATACTAGCATTAATGCTGCCCCATTTGAAGCACTTTATGGACGAAAGTGCAGAACTCCAGTCTGCTAGGAAGAAATTGGAGAAAAGCAATTATCTAAACCAGTGATAGTGCAGGAAACGACAAATAAAATAATTCAAGTCAAGGAAAGACTAAAAGCAGCACGAGATCATCAAAAGAGTTATGCAGATAACAGACGAAAACCTTTAGAGTTTCAAGTAGGAGATAAGGTACTATTAAAAGTTTCTCCATGGAAAGGAGTAGTCATATTCATTAAGAGGGGAACGCTAAGCCCCAGGTATGTCGGACCTTTTGAGATTATTAAAAGAATAGGACATGTAGCCTATCAGCTACAACTGCCAAAGGAAATGGCAGGAATACATGATGTGTTTCATGTATGTAATCTCAAAAAGTGCTTAGTAGACGAATCACTAGTGATACCTCTTAAGGACATAGAGGTAAATGAAAAAACTCAAGTTTATCGAGAAACCCATTCAGATTGAAGATAGAAAATCAAAAACCTCAAACATAAGAGACTAGTTCTGGTCAAAGTGAAATGGGATTCCAAGAGAGGACCATAATACACTTGGGAACTCGAATCAGAGATGCAAAGGAAATACCCACACCTGTTCCAGTAGATCTTGAGGACGAGATCCAAAACAAGGAGGGGAGGATATAACAACCCTCCTAAAAATATTTTGGACACCCTAAATGTCCCTAAATATACCCCGTACACGAGAAACGGACCCGGAATGACCCTATACTTATAAAAAACAAGAAAAACAATTTTTGGGGGTCGCTCGCGGGACGCGACGGAGACCCCTATGGTCTGTCGCGGGGCGCGACGACCCTTACTTGGGTGACACTGCATGATGCCACGTGTCAAGCCTACCCTTGACTCGACCAAGCTACCGCCGCTTTTCCTGGCTCTCGCGGCCCACGACGGCCGAAGCCGTCTTGGTCGTGGGGCGTGACGGACCTCCGAATCAGCCTATAAAAGAGGGGCTCAAGCTCATTTTCAAATCATTCGGTTTTCTTTTCTCTCTCAAAATTCTCTGATAGTAAATATCTACTCGGGCATAATACCCACTAAAAAGTGAAGCTTTGCCTCGTTGTAAGTACTATAACCCTGTTATTACCCTACAAGATCGATTTAGGATTTCCGTAATGCATGTCGGCTCTGCCCGACTTAGTCATTGGAATTCTGTCTCGTGTGTACACCCGATTGATTTAGGATTTATGTAATGCATGTCGGCTCTGCCCGACTCAGTCATTGGAATTTTGTCTCGAGTTGTACGGTTAATTTGAATTAGGTTATTTTACTAACACGTGCGCATTATTTGATTTAATAGATAATAACCAGGAGATTCTCAGGAAGCCTTAGTATTATCTAAATTTGCAATGTGAGTACATCTGCATTTTGCCACCTTTTTATATAAATCAAAATGTTTTAACAAAACCTCAAATGTTTTTAATTTACACTTAACAGTAATTGAGTATTTGTGATTCTACAATTACTGCCAGTATGTTGAGGTTTTGTATACAAAATGTGGAAAAACGTTATCATTGGACAAAGAGTTAGCCAATTGATAATATGACCCACAAGTCAGGGTTTGACACTACTGAATGAGTAGTTGATTAGATATAAATAAATGTAATTGCGGGTTGCCCTCAATTCTGTAAAAAGTGATAAAACTATTTTGATTAAACTGGGATGCACTCACCAGTATTTCTTGCTGACAAAATGTTTTTAAAACGCGTTTCAGGTAACGTAATGTGAAAGCCAAATAGAAGCCAGCTGGAGAGCACTGAAGGCTTGGAAAAGTGGCTATAAAAGTTACCTAAATAAACAAGACATTTTGTTTTCAATAATTAGGGTTTATCCCTACCAATGTATTATCAAATAAACTTGGGTTTTATTCCCATAAATTATTGTTATAAAAGTTTGGTGTTTTAATCTGATAAAAATATTTCATAACTACGGTCCTGATGTATTCCGCTGCCAAAATTAATAAACACCGATACCACCCGCTCTGAGGCTCGCGGTCGCCCGCTCATGGGTATGGGTCGGGGGTTGTGATAGGAGGGCTTCAGCTTAAGTCAAGTGTGTGTGTTGAGAGTTGTTAACTTAAACTTGAAGAATAAAAGATGTAAGGGAGTTATGTAATATATGTGCAAGAGTAATAAGAGATTGATGTATATTTATGCAATTATCTAAATAAAATATTGTCTGGCTTCTGGTTATTTATATATAATATGTATTTAAGTTTCATATTTTTTGAATGGGATATAATCTGATGGCATATGCATATATTTGATATAAACATATTACATTTTTAGAACACTTTTACTAGGTGTTTAATGACAACATATCCTAGTTCATACGGTGGAGACGGTAGGGATCGGATTCCTAGTGGTTGCGAATATGTAAGTTACTTGTTTAAGTTAAATACTTGTCTTAATATCATCTTTATATCATGTATTAATGAAAAGTGCGGGGGTGTGGTTAAAATAATTATTAGAAAAGAAAAGACTACCATTACGCTTGAATTCAACTAGCTTATTTGAGCATGATGCATAATATTATATAGGGACTAAAAGTGATAGAGGTTGTGACAACCGTCAATTCAATCAATATCCATATAATCCTTTAACAATCTTTTAGCTACAACTTACACTCCTCGCTCAATGAACCAAACTGCCATACTTTTCATTCGACAACGCGCTTTTTACAGCGTTTATCTTACTTAGCAGATTTTTTGTAATCTACTTGTGCCTTAGATCGTCAAGCTCCCTACTCTCTTTATCACTCAACTCTCCCTTAATGTCCTATCTCATTCGATAACCCGTATCACCATCCCTTCAAAGGCATACCTTTATACGTTTTCATATGCCGCATTAGGAAAACACCACAATCTATTCCATTATGCAATGTTTGCTATGGGAACTCCATTCTAATAGGTTTGACCTAGGGATGACAATAGATCGGTTTTGGGACGTCTTTAGGTTAGCCCGATTAGATAAACCCATCCCAAAATCCGTCAAGTTTTCTACCACGTAAATACTCATCGGGCATCCGAGGGCTAGGTTTTATTCATAGTTATATGTCTCCGCTAAAGCCAAAAGAAAAGAGCCCACCCCCCCCCCCTCCGTGCACCTCATTTTACACTTGACCAAGAGTTCCTGCTTCTATGAGACGCTATTTTTCGGTCATCTGTGAGTCACACTTCCGGTTCAATAGCTATTTTTTTTCTTTTTGATGTTGTTACAAAAGGCGATTTACAAGGCTTTGCTCAAACCTAATCTTTAATCTGGAGATGGGTAGCTGATTTAGGGTTTCTAAGTAGTTATATAAAATCATTTTTATTGTGATTAGATACTATCTGGGAGAATGAAATATGGTCTAGTTTACAAACTAATGCTTCTTGAATTATAGTTTTGAGTTATGGAATGAATTCAACTGAAAATATAAGCACTTCAACAAACATAGCTGATACTGTAGAGTTGCTTGTTTATAGGTATTGCTACATAAATAAATATGGATTTTCTTAGTATGGAGGATCCTAAAAGACTCGAAGAAGGTTCTCGTCATGCTCCAATTCAGGCTGGTGAAAAGGGGGAAGATACATCGATGGAGCTAAGCATAGACAAGAATGAAAAAATAACAACCGAACATGAGGAACCGCATGGTGATGAAAACCCGATTTTGTTGAGGAAAACGAGTAAGAGGGTTGCTGTCACACCCCAATTTTCCACGTGTCACCGGTGGGCCCGGTGGGGAGTATAGTGACGTAGTTGATATCGTCATAGTCAAACAACACAATATTTAAATGCGCAGCGGAAGCAAAAGAAAAATATATTACAAACCGATATAAAGTAATATCAAGTATTACAAACGGAATGTAAAGGATCCACAGGCGGATCAAAAAAAAAAAAAATGAATCATTTGTTCAACAGACTTAAAGGCATCCAAGCTTGCGAGACTTATTGTGGACGCTAGAAGACAGCCAGCCTATTACGCGTAGTACCTGCACTTAACCTTTTGGAAAATACGTCAGTTTACACTGGTAAATACAATTTAACTGACTCATTTTGAAAAGGGTTGAAAATTGATTTGAATGCACGTGGCACAAAACATTTTATAACTTGGGATAATTATATAATATAATAATCTTGTGAACGAATTACATGTTACTTGTGCGTTCAGTGGCCCGGTTCGTGCCGGGTTAAAGATCAATAGACCCACCACAATATAGAGTTATACACTGACGGGTGTACGCCTACACCCCGTGCTCAGGTCGTGGCCATCTCGTAAGATGATGCCGAGGATATCCGGGACATGGTCATTAACCCCCCAAAGGCTTTAAGTGAACAAGACTGTTTAAACGAGCCGATCAAATTATTCAATTAACCACCCAAGGATGTAAGATTTGATGCTCGATCAAGCGGTATTCTATATACCGTAACCCAAGCCCGTATAGGGAAAATAAGTTAAAAGTATTTACCTGAGCTAAATATAAATTCAATCTCAGCCGTATACCATCAAGCAAGTACAGATAGCTTTTACTGGTTCTTCTTATTCTGGAACAAAGGTTTATAATAACCTATTAGATTTCTAACGGGTCTTTATTTAAGCCTAAGCTTAGACCGGTTAGTTTTAAGGATGATACGGTTCAAACGCACGATTAAGCGAAGACCGGATAGAATGTGATTTAGTCCCGACAAGTTTGAAGACTTGTATAGTATGGGTATACTAAATACATTCTGGATTTTGAGACACAAATGATAATGTTTGACCCGTTTTGGTCAATTTATGCAAACTAGTTACATAAACCGAACCGAACGCGAAAAGGGCGTTACGGGTAACCACAAGAGTCACAGGCAAGTTCCCTGATTTAACATGCCTTAATTATGTTATAATATCAGTAAGATATCTTCTATTATGCCCCAAAACAGATATAAACTCAACTTATGCCTCGTAAGGGCATTTTGGTCATTTAAAAGATTATAAAAGAGTTAAATTTGTAATCTGAGTTACAGGTCTGATTTATACAGTAAATATACTTAATTTGAAGTTATAATAGTAGGTTATGACCCATATGTGAAACTTATCATTTAAAACCAAACTATGCACCTTAGGGGTATTTTGGTAATTTCACAAGGGCTTAAAAGGTCAAAACTGGAAACCTGAGTTCAAAAACTTTTACTTACAGTTATTATATAAAAATATACTAAAAACATCAGTAGGTATCAACCTTATATGTTTAATATGGTTATAGTACATACTATGTGTTTAAAACGCTTAAAAGGCGATTTGGAGCCATTTCCGGGTTTTCAAAGGAAAGCTGATATTTTTATAATTCCAGAAAGCTCAAAATATATTATTTAACAAATAAAATCAGTAGAAAAATGTTTGGGGTCAAAAGGATTTGTAAAACTCATTTTATGGCTTAAAAGGGCAAAACCGTCATAAACCGAATCAAACCTAGAGACCTATGTTATGCTCAGCCAAAAATTTAATAAAAATCTTTAAAAATCCCAAAATAATATATTACATCAGTGGGTAAAAAGTTTGATATCAAAAAGTGGGTTTAAATAGGCTATACGCTAATTACGCCATTTAATTAACATAAAGCTTTCAAATTACGCTAATGAGCATAACTCTTAATCTAGACCTCAAACTGATATCAAATTTTAGGTGCAAGTTTATAAATCAGTAACAAATGTTTCTACTCTTTCACTTTTTCAAAAATCATGTTTTATAGTCAAAAGGGCATAATAGTCAATATTTAAGCATAAATCGGAAACATGCATATGAATCGGATAAGTATTGAACCAAGTTGTAAAATCTCAGAGAGTTATACTTATATGAAACTTGGTCCAAAATAAGCTCTAAGGCAGATCTCAAACATGCATAAACGGATCAGGACTGAAAGTCAAAGAAAAAGTCAATTTATGCGACTTTCGGTTCCGATTCTGGTTTAAACTGAAAATTGTCGAGTTGATTATGTTGGAACATGTTCTTACATTCATTACCAAGTTATTTTAATGATCAAACAGGTTGCATGTACCCTACATTGCTAATCATGCTTAAATTTGCAAATAATCATTCTGTTGACTTTTTAAAACAAGCTTTGACTCGACAATTAACATAGTTAGAGTGGGAATCTGAAAATACCCTTTTAAGGGTTTGTTACCCACATAAATACCAACTTGTAGGTACTTTCAATTCGAGAAATGACAGAGCCGATTTCGTTTAATCTCTAAGTCAAACTTAAATTACAATGGTTTGACTTTTGATTAATTAACTAAGCTAGAACGAATTAGTGAGGGTTAGGAATACTTACAAGAGTCCTAATTAAGCTTAGAGAGCACTTAGAAAGCCTGAGTTTGATCAGAGATCTTCAGAATTGAGAATGTAAGTGAAGTATCAAGTGAACTTACTTCCTTTATATAGTTTTCGGGTCTTCGTATGATCGCGACAAGTGTCGGGGACATGTAATCAGATTAGGACAGGTGTTAAACCACCTTTTAAAACTTGTGGGCAGCCCCTAGAGTCGGTCATGTGAGGTAGGAACAAGTTTTGAGCAGAAACCAGCAACGAACAGGCTGTTACCAGCTGTTTTCTGCTTCAGATCAGGCCACGCGGCCCGCGTAAGGATCTGTGTGGTCTTACGCGGCCCGCCTCACATCCCAGATCTGCAAACATGTTTCCAAAGTGGCAGTTTCAGTCCCTGAACATGTAAAAAGGCTTTTCTGATGCGTATGAGGCCCGTTAATCTCATTTCAAGGTTCCACCATGATGCCCACACATAGGGGATATGAAACATGTTCAAAAACATGTCGGATGTCGGTTCGTTTGACCGTACGGTCACGTTACGCGTCGAATTACGACGAAACACGGACGGAAGCTAAAAACGGTCCAAATCACGCGACGAGTGGAATTTTATCAAGGCGATCACTAAAATAAAATATTTTAGTGCTTACATAAATTTTTGGGTGTCCGGAGATACACAGAATGCGAGATATGTGCAAAAGTGCAAACTTGTGCACTTTTTGACACTTTTAGTCCCTGCATGACATAAAAGTTTATTTTTGCGCACGAAACACCTCTAGACCTATTTCTAAGCTATATGAAGGATAAATAGGGTATATTTAACTCATGGACATATTCCGGAATGTCTGTTATCATACGAATCGGCATACTTTTGCCGTTTGATGCAATTAGTCCTTAATTGCGCAAAGTAGCGTGAAATGCCGTTTAACGATATCCAAGCCTTCCATGGCCCATATTGATCATTCCCAAGAATATACATACATGTTACTATGCCCCCGTTCGTTTAAATGGTCACCGAAGGGCGTAGATTCAAAAGTTGACGCTTTAGGTCCTTCTATTGCGCAAACTTGCGCATTTCATCATTTAATAGTATTGAAGCCTCATCTAATCCATATTAGACATTCTTGAAAGTATTATTAAACATCACAATGCTTCGGATTCGCTAAAAGGTCATTCAGAGGTATAATTAAACATATTGACACTTTTAGCCCCTCTAACTTGCAAAGTTGCGCACAACTTTACTTATAGGCATAAAAACCTTAGATGGCCATTATTTGGCATTCCCGAGAGTATAATTAAATATTATTAAGCTCCCGGTTTGTCAGAAGGTCACTCAGAGGTAAGAATTAACATGTTGACGCTTTTAACCCTTTATTGCGCAAACTTTCAATTACTTACGCAAACGACTACACTTATTCATCAAGTGGCACATTTGTGAATATAAACATCGTGAGAGGTTATTTGGAAACTTATTTTAGGTATGCTAACACTTCCAGTCCTTTTATTATCAAAGTTTTCGATTTTTCAAAAAATTAGTCCCTTAAATTCAACATTGGACTTTATTAGGGTTTATTACACGTGTCAATACATCATTGGACGTGATTTTACGAGGTGTTACATCCTCACCCTTTAAAAGAAATCTCGACCTCGAGATTTGCTAAAATGCTGGAAGTACATTTTGTCACATAACGGACTTAACTTCAATAGCATATCTGGAGTCTCTCCAAGCTCCCAATTTGACCTCTATATAATAGGTTCATGTATCCTTTCTGAGGTTTCTTATCATGTCGATCCGCATTCGATACAGGTTTATCATTATATCACAAGTCTGCCAACCGTTATGTCATAGTGCTTCTTGACTTATTGGCGAAACATATCCTTTAATCCTTAGGGTGTAATACATTGCGAGCTCCGCCAAGCTCCTTAAATAGGTTTTAGCTCATAAGTTATTTGATCTTTGATACATTCGATTCCTTCGAATGATTTTTATATATTCAGAGCTTAACTGGTCTGGTAATTAACAAATTGGCACACCCTTCCAGAGTGATATCTTTGTTGAACCTTATTCCTTAACAAGGACTTAGGAGGGTTGCTATTTTCATTAATATTTGATTTTCTGTCAAAACTGGCAATCTTACAGATGATCATGGATTTGTATGATCCTATTCGTTGTTTCCAAGGAAATTTTCAGATCCTGATGATTGGACGTACCAATCTTCTATTTAACAATAGGTATTCAACATTCCATCTAAGCAAGGTCTCCAAAAGAGCAGCCTTGATACTTATACATCAACTATTATAGAAAAGCTTATCTCAATGTGAAATGGTTATTCCAACCACTACTTAAAACTAATCTTAAGGGATAGTTAATCCTCACAGTTAGTCGAACAAATCGACGATCCTGGGCAGCTGATGGAAATTCTTAATTGTTGCCTAATTTGGGTTGCGGTATTCAATGCATAAGCATAATGAACCGTCTTTCTTAATTAACAATACCGAATTCTTAGAATATAGGGTTAGGCTATATGAATTCTTTATTTTCAAAACTTATTTAATTGGGGTTTTGATTTTTCCACTAATGGCACTAGCCGTCTTGGAGATTTCATAAGAATACAACCCTAAATGGGATATAAATCTTAATTCTACCTGCCTCTCAGGAGGTAAACAGGGTAATCAAGATACAATGAGGTTACAGAGATTTTCCAAATCTCAGGCTCCAGTTCATCTGTCATATTCTGTGTCAGATAAGTGACACATTTATGTCACAAGTCCATGAATTCCTTAATCGGAAATATTTACTTTGGCAATTCCATTCTGGATATCTTCCTTGAATACCATTAGTTGACTTTAGTACCATATGACTATTAGAATATCCTTGCGGTTCCATGCATTAAACCTCCATACTGATCAGGCATGGAAGTAATCTATGGAACATATTAAGATACACCAATCCTCATGTGGCGCTTTTATCATACCATCTGGTATTAGCAATCGATAGAGATCAAAGATATATCAACTATACATGCTGACGCACTTCTTCTAGAGAGAGGGTACTTCTAGAATTCCATGATTAGAGATTTCTAACAGGAACAGAAGAAATGGTTCTTATGATTTTGCCTGTAAGTTTTACCTTACACTTATTATCTGGGGTTCTTACGGGAAAGATTAAAAGTTTGCTAAGCTTATGGTTTTATGAGAGACTTAGCAGTACCTGCAACCAACGTAACTCCTAGCCATAAAATCACCATAATGGATTTATCTGGTGTCATTATTAATGTGAGCTGCCTCTATTCATACATCAGGAGGGCTAAACGCCTCCATTCTTAAACCTTTTAAACTTAGCTATAAAACCTTTGACAAATTGTAGGGCAATCTCGGCCTCGACTGGTTATTTCTTAATCTATAAAACGTGAGTAGTTGAGGTGGATCCATAATGGATTCATAATAAGCAGGCTTTGAAATGTTAATGTGCCCTCTTATTGCCGATGCTAAATCGTAATATATATATAGTGCATTATGCTTAAATTCTAGGTTAACCGAATAAGGGCACTATTTCCATCAATGAATCAAAGTCTGCAGCACACAACCGATAGTTTATAAATCTTATGGGGGAGTCGGAAAAATTATTACTCAATCTTTTCCTATTCCGTGACACGTATAATAGGTCTTCTAATAGGGTCCTTAAAACTTGGACCATCCCATAATGTATAAGAGGATCTTTCTTGTGGATTCTATTAGTGTCCTCACTAATCAAGGGTATTACCACCGACTGATTGTGACGTATACCTTACCATGTTCTTTCTAGTATAACCACTGATATACATAATGATTTCTATTCCATCCTTTCTAGTGTTTAGTCAACATAAGCAAGCCAAGAGTAACCAAAACATAGAGGTAAAATCTTGGATTCTAATACTTAGTCAACATAAGGAGGATAAGTAGGTGACTTATAGTAAGAAGTAAGGAAATTATTGTACATGTGCTTATATTCAATCAAAATAGAAATTTCACAAACTAGGCACCTAGCTCGGTTGGCTAGGCGCGCGAAAGGGTGTGGCCTAGACCCAGGTTCGATTCCGGGGACGGCCGATTCTACCATTTTTTTATGTTGTTTAATATTAATTAAACGTACGGATACATGTAATTATGAGGGTTGTCTCATAAGGAGTCTTGATAACTATTTGTTTCTTATTATACACAATATGGGCTTGATTTTCAAGACAACCAATCGATTTTTATCACTATATTGAGTCCTTATACTTTAACGGAAACTAGGACATCGGACGAATGATTCCTAATGGATATAAAACATCCATCTAATATTGCTGAAGTAGTCTCTGAGGTACTATCGACCAATTTTACTTTATACTTAACGCTTAGAGTTTTTAACAGGCAGATTTAATGATTTACAAAATCTATTGTCTACGAAAGACTTATCTGAACCTGAATCAATAATACTCTAGCATGAGTGTTATTGATAAAAAAAAAAAAAGTACCTGTTGTGACATTGTCATCCTGCATAGCCTCTTGAGCGTCCATTTGAGAGCTCCCAGCTTTGGTCTCCTTAGCCTCCCCAGGCTTCTTGGTTTTATTTGGGCAATTTGTCTTGATGTGCCCTGTTTCATTGCAACCATAGCAGGTTGCGTCCTTTATGTCTTGGCACTCCAAGGTCTTGTGCCCTTTCTTGTTACAAATCCCACAAGGCCTAGCTTGTGACTCCAGAGTGCATTTCCTTTTAGTTGCCTTCTTTGGGCAGCGGTTAAATATGTGCCCCTTCTCGCCACAATCATAGCATGTGGCGTCCTTCAAGTCCTTGCACTCATGGGTCTTGTGATCCATCTCCTTGCAGAATGATACATCCCCCGGTCTGCTCATAGAAACATTTTCCGAATTGCTTCTTCTTGCAGGCTTTACATTTGGGTTTTGCCTCCTTTGGTTTGGACTGGTTATAGTTCGAACCGGTCTTACCCCTTTTTTTACAACATTTATTTGGGGTATCATCGCACCTTCGCTTATGATCCTTCAACACACGGTCCACAGCGTTGTTTACGGCTGTATCTATCATAGCCTGTAACTCGGTGCTCATTAAGTTCAGTCTTGCATCATCATTCTGATCAACTAGACGATTGTAAGCTTCAGAGGAGTCAGCCATGGTGAAGCTTTGAAGGTTACAAACCAAGTAGTAATAAATTGGTTTAATTATATAGCGAATTGTTGAACTTGATAATT
Organism: Helianthus tuberosus; assembly: GCA_030545235.1. NCBI lineage: Eukaryota > Viridiplantae > Streptophyta > Magnoliopsida > Asterales > Asteraceae > Helianthus > Helianthus tuberosus. The sequence goes on along the minus strand of CM060408.1, from coordinate 65,488,837 downwards.
AAGTAGCCATGGTGCGAATAAACCATATGGGCCAACAGATAATATTTAATTTATTTGATTATGTTTTGCCTAAGTTTTTAAATAAACCATCTTTGGCGTTTAAACGGAATATAATCCTTCATATTTACTAGACAGGGGACATAAGTCACAACTGTCAATGTCATACTGACATCTTATATAGCACAACGGCTTGTTCCAAAGGACTTTTCGATGGCACAGATGCCTTGTCACTAGGGAAATTTTAAAACATAATCAATGATTCCTTTGGATCGGAAATTTCATAATTCATTGTTTTGACAAGAAGTTATGAAATAAAACTATCTTTTTCATGTACGCATCTTTGCCCGTAGGTATACATCCCAGGTGGATGTTTAGATGTGTACATCATGTTCGACGTTTATTAGCCATGATTCCTATTGATTATATAGGCTAAATAAGGGGTTTGGAAGTTGCTAATATAGAGATGACAAGCGTGATTTTATCGCATCACTGTTGTCGGGAGTGTTAACACGTTTTCAAGTGTTAATCAGGATCTGAATCTCTTCTAAACAGGTTTTACCATCTTAGCTAGGTCTTCAATGACATTCAAGCTAGGTCAACCCTTTTAAGATTCTCTTTTAATACATATACTTAACCGAAAAGGAATAATATTTATTTTATTCAGGATTTTTATCATAAATCCTAATTTATAAGTTAGTAATAGCACAAATGGCCTAGTCGAGTAGACAAGTTTAATTTATAATTCATGATTTCTGAGAATCGAGAAATTATAATTTATCCTAGTTATAAAACATTACAGATATTAAGGTGGCACAAAGGCCTAGTCACATGGACACTTTTAAATTATAAGTTATGATTTCTGAGAATCAGAGCATGAAGGAACTCTGGCACAATAGGCCTAGTCACAAGGACATTTATAAATTATAAGCTAGGATTTCAGAGAATCAAAGCCTTGAGGTTTGAACCTAGTTCATTACCTTTTTCTGACAGGGAGTCATAGCTACCACTGTATTTTGGCTCATGTAGAAATGAGCAAGGCCCGTAGGCACTATATTACCACGTATGGTTAAAATATGATCATCTTAATTGATGATGTAAACCCAGGATTCAGAGATCATTAAACTGGGTTAGGAATCTTTTGAAGAATCCTTAATAACGTGTGTGATTTCCAACGAATCACATCTGCCGGGAGTGTTAACATGTTTTCAGATGTTAACTGGGATACGAATCTTTTAAACAGGTCTTACCATCTTGGCCAGGTCTTTATAATGACACTCAGGCTAGGTTTCACTCCTAAGATTCTTTCAATATTTATCGCAGAACAATTTCTAAATTGAAATGTTAATAAGGATATGAATCTAAATTGAGGAATGCCATCTTGGCCGGTCTTAATATGACCCGAAGCTAGGTCTTGTCCTTTTTAGATTTTGCCATTTTATTATAATGGTAGATCTTGCAAAAAAAAAAAGAAATGTTATTTTCCATTTATTTAATATTTCTTTTTTAGAATGAAAGTTTAAACTTAATCATTCCACTATATAAAAATAAAAGTATAAAGTTGCCCTAAGCGGGACTTGAAAGGAATAATGTTGTCCTCGAAGGGACTGAAAAGATAAATATGTCCTTATAAGGACTATTGAGGAAACGGTCTTCAGCAAAGGAGTTTCTTCTTCATTCAATTCCTGAATGCTTTCTCCTTGGTAGCACGTTTCATCCTGGTCGCGATACGAAGCTCAGCATTTCAAGGCTCCAGACGTGGAGAATTCCTATTACGGCTTCTTCGCTTGACGACGTATCTAATAAAAATTTGGAAGCAAAAATTTTAGATTAGGATTGAGAATATTCCTAAGTTAAGTCTAGACTCAGAAGGTCAAGGAATGTGCTACTGTGTCATTGAGATTAAACACTAAGGGCTAGTGTTTAATTCACTCAATGTTGGCTCTGATACCAACCTGTCACACCCCAATTTTCCACGTTTCACCGGTGGGCCCGGTGGGGAGTATAGTGACGTAGTTGATATCGTCATAGTCAAACAACACAATATTTAAATGCACAGCGGAAGCAAAAGATAAATATATTACAAACCGATATAAAGTAATATCAAGTATTACAAACGGAATGTAAAGGATCCACAGGCGGATCAAAAAAAAAATAAAATGAATCATTTGTTCAACAGACTTAAAGGCATCCAAGCTTGCGAGACTTATTGTGGACGCTAGAAGACAGCCAGCCTATTACGCGTAGTACCTGCACTTAACCTTTTGGAAAATACGTCAGTTTACACTGGTAAATACAATTTAACTGACTCATTTTGAAAAGGGTTGAAAATTGATTTGAATGCACGTGGCACAAAACATTTTATAACTTGGGATAATTATATAATATAATAATCTTGTGAATGAATTACATGTTACTTGTGCGTTCAGTGGCCCGGTTCGTTCCGGGTTAAAGATCAATAGACCCACCACAATATAGAGTTATACACTGACGGGTGTACGCCTACACCCCGTGCTCAGGTCGTGGCCATCTCGTAAGATGATGCCGAGGATATCCGGGACATGGTCATTAACCCCCCAAAGGCTTTAAGTGAACAAGACTGTTTAAACGAGCCGATCAAATTATTCAATTAACCACCCAAGGATGTAAGATTTGATGCTCGATCAAGCGGTATTCTATATACCGTAACCCAAGCCCATATAGGGAAAATAAGTTAAAAGTATTTACCTGAGCTAAATATAAATTCAATCTCAGCCGTATACCATCAAGCAAGTACAGATAGCTTTTACTGGTTCTTCTTATTCTGGAACAAAGGTTTATAATAACCTATTAGATTTCTAACGGGTCTTTATTTAAGCCTAAGCTTAGACCGGTTAGTTTTAAGGATGATACGGTTCAAACGCACGATTAAGCGAAGACCAGATAGAATGTGATTTAGTCCCGACAAGTTTGAAGACTTGTATAGTATGGGTATACTAAATACATTCTGGATTTTGAGACACAAATGATAATGTTTGACCCGTTTTGGTCAATTTATGCAAACTAGTTACATAAACCGAACCGAACGCGAAAAGGGCGTTACGGGTAACCACAAGAGTCACAGGCAAGTTCCCTGATTTAAAATGCCTTAATTATGTTATAATATCAGTAAGATATCTTCTATTATGCCCCAAAACAGATATAAACTCAACTTATGCCTCGTAAGGGCATTTTGGTCATTTAAAAGATTATAAAAGAGTTAAATTTGTAATCTGAGTTACAGGTCTGATTTATACAGTAAATATACTTATTTTGATAAGTTATAATAGTAGGGTATGACCCATATGTGAAACTTATCATTTAAAACCAAACTATGCACCTTAGGGGTATTTTGGTAATTTCACAAGGGCTTAAAAGGTCAAAACTGGAAACCTGAGTTCAAAAACTTTTACTTATAGTTATTATATAAAAATATACTAAAAACATCAGTAGGTATCAACCTTATATGTTTAATATGGTTATAGTACATACTACGTGTTTAAAACGCTTAAAAAGGCGATTTGGAGCCATTTCCGGGTTTTCAAAGGAAAGCTGATATTTTTATAATTCCAGAAAGCTCAAAATATATTATTTAACAAATAAAATCAGTAGAAAAAGGTTTGGGGTCAAAAGGATTTGTAAAACTCATTTTATGGCTTAAAAGGGCAAAACCGTCATAAACCGAATCAAACCTAGAGACCTATGTTATGCTCAGCCAAAAATTTAATAAAAATCTTTAAAAATCCCAAAATAATATATTACATCAGTGGGTAAAAAGTTTGATATCAAAAAGTGGGTTTAAATAGGCTATACGCTAATTACGCCATTTAATTAACATAAAGCTTTCAAATTACGCTAATGAGCATAACTCTTAATCTAGACCTCAAACTGATATCAAATTTTAGGTGCAAGTTTATAAATTAGTAACAAATGTTTCTACTCTTTCACTTTTTCAAAAATCATGTTTTATAGTCAAAAGGGCATAATAGTCAACATTTAAGCATAAATCGGAAACATGCATATGAATCGGATAAGTATTGAACCAAGTTGTAAAATCTCAGAGAGTTATACTTATATGAAACTTGGTCCAAAATAAGCTCTAAGGCAGATCTCAAACATGCATAAACGGATCAGGACTGAAAGTCAAAGAAAAAGTCAATTTATGCGACTTTCGGTTCCGATTCGGGTTTAAACTGAAAATTGTTGAGTTGATTATGTTGGAACATGTTCTTACATTCATTACCAAGTTATTTTAATGATCAAACAGGTTGCATGTACCCTACATTTCTAATCATGCTTAAATTTGCAAATAATCATTCTGTTGACTTTTTAAAACAAGCTTTGACTCGACAATTAACATAGTTAGAGTGGGAATCTGAAAATACCCTTTTAAGGGTTTGTTACCCACATAAATACCAACTTGTAGGTACTTTCAATTCGAGAAATGACAGAGCCGATTTCGTTTAATCTCTAAGTCAAACCTAAATTACGATGGTTTGACTTTTGATTAATTAACTAAGCTAGAACGAATTAGAGAGGGTTAGGAATACTTACAAGAGTCCTAATTAAGCTTAGAGAGCACTTAGAAAGCCTGAGTTTGATTAGAGATCTTCAGAATTGAGAATGTAAGTGAAGTATCAAGTGAACTTACTTCCTTTATATAGTTTTCGGGTCTTCGTATGTTCGCGACAAGTGTCGGGGACATGTAATCAGATTAGGACAGGTGTTAAACCACCTTTTAAAACTTGTGGGCAGCCCCTAGAGTCGGTCATATGAGGTAGGAACAAGTTTTGAGCAGAAACCAGCAACGAACAGGCTGTTACCATCTATTTTCTGCTTATGATCAGGCCACGTGGCCCGCGTAAGGATCTGTGTGGTCTTACGCGGCCTGCCTCACATCCCAGATCTGCAAACATGTTTCCAAAGTGGCAGTTTCAGTCCCTGAACATGTAAAAAGGCTTTTCTGATGCGTATGAGGCCCGTTAATCTCATTTCAAGGTTCCACCATGATGCCCACACATAGGGGATATAAAACATGTTCAAAAACATGTCGGATGTCGGTTCGTTTGACCGTACGGTCACGTTACGCGTCGAATTACGACGAAACACGGACGGAAGCTAAAAACGGTCCAAATCACGCGACGAGTGGAATTTTATCAAGGCGATCACTAAAATAAAATATTTTAGTGCTTACATAAATTTTTGGGTGTCCGGAGATACACAGAATGCGAGATATGTGCAAAAGTGCAAACTTGTGCACTTTTTGACACTTTTAGTCCCTGCATGACATAAAAGTTTATTTTTGCGCACGAAACACCTCTAGACCTATTTCTAAGCTATATGAAGGATAAATAGGGTATATTTAACTCATGGACATATTCCGGAATGTCTGTTATCATACGAATCGGCATACTTTTGTCGTTTGACGCAATTAGTCCTTAATTGCGCAAAGTAGCGTGAAATGCCGTGTAACGATATCCAAGCCTTCCATGGCCCATATTGCTCATTCCCAAGCATATACATACATGTTACTATGCCCCTGTTAGCTTAAATGGTCACCGAAGGGCGTAGATTCAAAAGTTGACGCTTTAGGTCCTTCTATTGCGCAAACTTGCGCATTTCATCATTTAATAGTTTTGAAGCCTCATCTAATCCATATTAGACATTCTTGAAAGTATTATTAAACATCACGATTCTTCGGATTCGCTAAAAGGTCATTCAGAGGTATAATTAAACATATTGACACTTTTAGCCCCTCTAACTTGCAAAGTTGCGCGCAACTTTACTTATAGGCATAAAAACCTTAGATGGCCATTATTTGGCATTCCCGAGAGTATAATTAAATATTATTAAGCTCCCGGTTTGTCAGAAGGTCACTCAGAGGTAAGAATTAACATGTTGACGCTTTTAACCCTTTATTGCGCAAACTTTCAATTACTTACGCAAACGACTACACTTATTCATCAAGTGGCACATTTGTGAATATAAACATCGTGAGAGGTTATTTGGAAACTTATTTTAGGTATGCTAACACTTCCAGTCCTTTTATTATCAAAGTTTTCGATTTTTCGAAAAATTTGTCCCTTAAATTCAACATTGGACGTGATTTTACGAGGTGTTACAGTTGCGACTTTGGAAACGTTTCGAGGGTTTACCATAGTAAGTTGAACTGCTACGGGAGTTTATGGTCTATGACATGTTGTTAATTAAATGAGTATTACTTTAGTTGCATAAACAAATTATATGTATAAGTTTTTAATAAATTGTAAAATGTCTAAAATATTGAGTAATTAAAATAAAGGGCAAACAGGGTGCACAATGCTCTGAACGTCAAGTCAGCTTTGAAATATTGAGTGACGAAAATAAGTAAGCAAAAAATATTGTGTTTGAATTTTTCCAGCTCATGATATTAATAGATGACGCCAGAGCAATATTATAACACCCTAACAGGTTTAACCTTAACACAACGCAGCGGAAAATCGAGTCTGAAAATTTCTTTCATGACATACATCTTGACATCCTAAAAATTCATTTTATAATATAAGAATATAACTTATCGACACTAAATTACATATTTAAACATTCCCGTACAATCCGTCTGGTGACTCGATCTTTGATCCCTACTCCACAGTAATCCTCATGGCTTGTACTACCTGCGCTCACCACATAGAATTCATAACGTTAGTACGTATCATAAGCATACAAGACTTGTTCACGTTTACTTTTCATTTCATTAACTCTTTACATCCCGGCTTTCCTTCTAATCATAAGATCCGTAGTGAGACTTCTTTGATATTCCTGCGTTACACTTCATCACCATGGCACGATGTTATTACCGTTAGTGCTCAATTTCATTGAATACATGCGTACGTACTTTCATACAACCTATACATAAACTCATGATCACACATAGCAACATACATCTCTGTGTACCTACATACATACGTACGTGCATACCTAAACACATCCATTCATACATACATACATACATTCTTACATGCCTACATACATACATACATACATACCTACATACATACTTACATACCAACCTACATACATACTTGCATACCAACATACATACATACTTACATACATGCATACATACTTATTCCATACCTTCTCACAACTTACATACGTGCATACCTTCGTACATACTCTCTTGACTACATATACATACTATCTACATACACCCTTACATACATACACTTATACTTATACAACATACATACGTACCCACCTACACACATGCTTACATTTATATTTCCAATCAACCATTGCAATATACCCGACTCATACTTGTCTATTCACATACGCCTTCATATATATCCTTATGTTCTCGCTTACACACCATAATCTTACATACATTCGCGCATACACGCTTACATACACTTCTACATACGTGTAAAGAGATACACAACATCCATACATACCTATCCACACATACGCTTACCATAAAGGTCATAAAACATGAGTTAAACTAATCATACGCAACTTGAAACGCGTTTAAGCGAGTTCCCATGGCAAAACGAGGCTCGAAAATCATTTTCGGAGAAATAAGACCCGTCGCGCGACGCGACGGGCCGTCGCGCTACGCGACACCCCTAAAACATCAGAAGCTTCGCAGCTGTTAGCTGCATATTTTCAGCACGATCTCGTTTCACGGAAACGGTCATAACTTCTTCGTTATTGGTCCGTTTTATCCGATTCTTTTTCCTACACGTCCGTAATTTAATTCTCCATCTAATGGAACAAAAATCCAACATCCGACTTCATAAAATTTCCGACTTCTATCTCATCGGCTTATTACCCTTTTACCCAACCTTGACCCGTTCATGCATTCATCAACGTAACTTGTTCGTTTTACCATAAACTCTTATAAACGTAATGATATCCATGACGTCTATCATAATTTGCTAAATTCTTAGATGTCTTGCATCTTTTTAACACATTATCGTTCATATGCTCATTTCGACCCGTTAAGGGTATTCACACATTAATTGGTCTATGACTAACCAGACCATCATCCCCACTTTCATACTTGTCCAAAACATAACACTAATCGAATGACTTGTTTCTAATCTACTTTTAAGATCGCTTACCCCAAAATACCCATCAAGGGCATTTTGGTCAATCTTAACCCATCATTTACGACGAAAGACCTTAAACACATATTTGACCTCAAACATCATTTTTAATTCATTACAACACTTTATTACTTACTTGTACTACGAAGTGATTACAAAAATCACTTACCTTATGCGTCCGTGCTCGTATCCGATTCCTCGCCTTTTCTTGACCCGTTATCCTTTCAGGCGTGAGTCCGTCTTGACATGCTTCCTATACTCTCTTTTCATCAAGATCACGCTCCTATTAGCATATGCATTCGTACATGTTAACAATCATATCAGTCGCATATTTCACCCTTAACTTTCATTTGTCCTTTCTAGCATACATAACTCATATGATTATACTCATATCCGTTTAACTCTTGTAATTCATCATATAATCACAAATAACACATATAGACATAACATGTACCATACGACTTCCTATAATCCTGCCTTTACGGCAACGTGTCAATTCATGTTTCTTACACTTGGTTGACTTTCGAAAGTCAACTATTAACCATATTTAACTATCGACATATCGACATATACCCGTAACATCGTAATCGACCATACGGACGACACTATATGCATTTTATCATACACTTGATGTAAGTACTACCTTTCAAGCATAACTTACAACTAATTCAAGCATGAACCCTCTAAACTCATACATAACTCATCAAATCCTTCTACTTATCATTATATATCATTCCACATGAACATTAAACATAACATCATCATATTCCTATACTTTCATCTAACAATAATTCATCATACCCACATAATACATCAATCATTCAACAAGACTTGAACATAAGAGATGATTCTAGGCATCATCTTCACCCTAACTAACGGGTGTCACCTCTAAACATCAAATTAACGCAAACCTTTCATAACCCATGTTCTACACGAGGATTCTAACCCTTGTACATGATTAATTTCATCTTAACTTACGGATTAGAACATAACCCACTTCACCCATGATCACCAATCTTAGATTTAAAACATACCTTATGATCCTCTCGTGTTGGTGATCATTAATCCATGCTCGGTTATGGATTTGGGCCTTGATTCATCCTTCAAATTGAAGCTTTTGAAGAACTAGGGTTTTGGGGCTCTTGAGAGCCCCTGCTCGATCTTTCCAGAACACACACGATGTGTGTGTTTATGTGTGTGTTGATTTCTTTTTAATTAGTAAATCAACTTTCATTTGTTCCACTTTAGCCCCTCGGGTTTACCTTTAAAACATAACTGACACTACCGTCATTATTTAATACTTTTGACCATACCCTTAACTAGGTTAAATAGCCTAGTTATTTATTTCATGACGTGTCACATAAGAACATACGACAATTATTAACATTCAGATTTTTGGGGCGTTACAAATATACAAGCGAACAGATCATTCACCATGGAACGGGTGTACCTAGGAATTTATAATCAAGATCACCTTTCAGTGATTTTGTGAATTCGATGTGCTTCTCCAAACTTGTATTCTGCTTTTTGGTTTTCATAAGTTTTCAGAACTAACAAATGAAGAAGATAAATCCAATACTTTAAGAACTAGTTGGTCTTTTCATAGAATTTTGCCAAACTCTACTAAGAGAGTGACAACTTAAAAGCTCTAATGATTAAGGATCATTCAACCACATAGAGTTATTAAAAAAATCTTTTTTCCTTTGTAAACCCTTGTTGATCAAGTATCATTCAACCACATAGAGCTATTATAAAAATCTTTTTTCCTTTGTAAAACCTTGTTGATCTTACCCATACCCGGAGAAAAACTATACAAACCTATAATAGCCGAAAGAATTATTATTAACACATTTGAATATAAACAATATATAAACAAGTTTTAGGTCACTAGAGACCAAGTCGAGAGTCTGATTGAGTCCGGATTCCATGAATATGGTGTAAAAACTGAAGAAAAGTTCGAAATAAGTTGAAAGGTGTTGAAATATTTCATAACTAAGTTGAAAAGTGTGAAATCCTTTAGATCTTGGACCAATCTCGATTAAATGGTGCTCCACAACAGTTTGCCTAAGCAAAACGAGTGGAAACCACCTTCAAGAGGTCCAAATCAGGTGATTTCGAGAGAAAGTTTAAGTGTGTGTGTGTTTGTGTGTGATTTTGATGAAGAAGATGGAGTAGAAGTGATTAGAGATGAAGATTGAAGAAGATTCGGGGAGAAATGCTTACAAAATGGCCTTGAATCGCGACTGAGAGCTTGGGAGCGGATGAGAGTGTCAAAGTGTTAGAATAAGGCGTACGGCTAGTATTTATAGGGGGAAAGCGAGATTTAAGGCGGTGTGCGAGGGCTGTGTTCGGATGGCTCCGTCCGGACGAATGGTCATCCGGTCGGATGGTCATCCGGGCGGATGTCCATTCGGACGGCCGTGTTTACGCGAGTTGGTTTTCCAACTTTGGTTCGTTTGTTAAGCGTTGCGTTGCGTTTAATCGAGTTGCGAGTGAGTGTTTGAGTATATAAGCGTTGCGTTGATAACCACATAACATTCAACAAATAATCACAAAAATAACACGCATAATATAATTAAATCCGCGTTTCGAGTCCGCGTTGAGTTTGCGTTGCGATTAGCGTTTAAATATCAAGCGATAAAATGCGTTCAGTAGTAAGCATTATAAGTATCGTTTAATGTGATGACTGCGATTGAATAAGCGTAGTAATTTGCGTTTAAAATATGTTAAAAATATGGTTTAACCCATTGCGTTAAATCGAATCCCAAGAGTACAAGCGTTTACTAACACTACTAGAGAATAAGGTATTTGCTACCACATTTTCGGTCGCAAAACGGTAGCAATTGCTCTTTTGCCACCAAAAACTCAGTGGCAAAAGCACACGTAGCAAATGCCCTATTGCCACCTATTTGCTACCGTTTTATTTTTTGCTACCGATTTTGCTACCATTGATTTGCCACCGTTTTTTGTCACGGTTTTGTGACCACATTTTGTTTGTCACCGTTTTGCTACCACTATTTTGCCACCCTTTTGCTACCTCTCTTTGCCACCATTTTGCTACCACATTTTGTTTTGTCACCATTTTGCTACCGCTATTTTGCCATCTTTTTGCTACCGCTTTATCACATTTTACCAACGTTTTGCTACCATTTATGGTATTCCATTTGCATTCAGCTATTCAATTTCATAAAAACATATAAATTTATAACTTGTTGCCATTCCATTAAAATGTAAAAATTTATACATCCGATGGTCCTCATAATAAACATCCAAATCAAAACATTATATAAACTCTGAAAAGGTTTGACATATTACATAAACTACTCAGGTATCCAAAATATATTAAGAAAAACATAAAATTCTCTGCGATTTATTGTTTGAAAGAAAGAATCAACCTTTGACGAGTAGCGGGTCATGGATATCTACCCGAGCTTCCTCCACAGCAGACGAGCTCTCAGCGCCACTGCCACCTATATCAACGCCTTCAGCCAAAGCTTTCTCGAGCGCTGACTTGGCAACTTTGGTAACAATCAGCATTAGGATCACGGGAAACAAATTAAAATGTGTTTTTAAGCATGAAATCGAAAAATGCAATTGTTTTGGAACTGAATTAATTATGCAGCAACTTACATGACACCATACAGCTTAGAATAACAAATGCCTGCATAAACCAAAAGGAAACATAGCAACTGTCAACATCCAACGGAAAAGGATTTTGTTCGATTCACAACCACAAGTCAAACAAAAAGTTAACATTTCATCACTTGGAGAAGCAAAAACCAGTTTTGAGTAGAGAACTGCATAAACAGCATAAACACATGCACCTATTGCTTAAATTCTGATTACATTCAGGCAGTTACCTAACTATATAATCGCCTCTCTTTCTCTATCCCATGGTATCTTCAATGCACTAAGTACAAGTGTTTATGCGGTTCTCGTGTTAAAATTAGTTTCGTATTGGACGCCCCTATATTAAAGCAATAGGTTTGCTTTTTACAGTGCCCTAGTTAAAATTGGTTGTGTATTGAATGCACCCCATGTTAAAAGCAATAGCTCCGCCTATTTATGTGGTTTCTACAATTCTCCACACAAATTTGGTTTCTACAAAGAAGGAAACTCTTACCCAACGAGTTATTAAGAACGGATGTTAGTGCATTTATGTCTATCGCCTTCGTCAATCCAAGCCGTAGTGAGAAACAGAAGAAAACAAGTCTTTTTAGTGTTGTTTGATCAGTCCACATGAAGTGGCAAAGCCAGTTCATGTGAAGTGGCAAAGTCAGTCCATGTGAAGTGGCAAAGCCAGTCCATGTGAAGTGGCAAAGCCAGTCCATGTGAAGTGGGAAAGCCAGTTCATGTGAAGTGACAAATCCAGTCCATGTGAACTGGCAACATCTATAAATAGGAGAGTTAGAGTTAGATTAGGGAATTTTGGCTCATTTGAGTTTTGGAGAGCTTGAGATTTAGAGAGAGAGTCTAGAGAGAGAAAGCTCATTCCAAGTGATTCAGGTGCTGTACGTTATCAAATCAATCAAAGAACCACGTTTATATTACGTCACGTGTGTTAGGTCACGTTCGTGTACGGATTCCGCACGTCACACGTTCGTTTCGCAATCGTTTCGGAGTCAAAACCAGTCCTAACAAGTGGTATCAGAGCAGGAGCTCGATTGCACAGATCAAACACACATTTCCGCTCGAGATTTCATCAGATTCAGATCCGAATTCGTCCAAATTTGATCTATTTCTTCATCTTTATCATTCTTCTTCACGTTTTTTTTTAAATTAAACGAGATTTTCTGGATAAAATGGCTTGATTTTGAAGTATATTGTGCGAAATAATGTTTTAAATAATCCATGAAAGAATCATATCTTAAAACAGATTAAACGTATTCAAATTGTTCTAAAACCGACCAATTCGTTTGAAGTTTGACCAATTCGCATGAACAGAAACTTCGATCTCAGATCTACGACTATTCTGTGAACGATATTGAACGAAAAACACACAGTTGTGATCGGAATTTGATAGAGAACAAGCCTAGGATATCAATTTTATAAAAAAATCGGACAAAAACATCAGATTCGTTTGACCATGGCTCAGTTCGTTTGAGTGGATATCCAGTTCGCATGGAGTGAATCAACCAGTCTATACGAAGTGGTCAATTATCAGTCCACACGAAGTGGACTTAATCAGTTCGTTTGAGTGTTTAACCAGTTCATATGAAGTGAACTTGAACCCTAGTTCGTATCAACTTCAGTTCGTGTGAAATCAAGTTTGATCCACTTCGCATCAAGTCAGTTTATTTGAAATTTTGTTTCAGTTCACACGAAGTGAACTAAGGTTGTCAGGTCATTTGAAGAGTATCAGTCCAATCAGATTGAAGTTTGATTGATTGTTGTCGGCCATTTGAATTGAGTTTGCATATGCTTCATATTGAGGTCCAATGAGATGCTGTTGGATCTGATCATTATCGACATATGAATTAAAAGACAATTGATATCAGTATGCATGTGACATAATATTAGTATCGGCCCAATAGAACTTTGTCATGTATTAAATGGGTCAGCCCACATATTAACGGTCCAATCAGATCGCATTCATTTTGTAGAACTTTGTCATGTATTAAATGGGTCAGCCCACATATTAACGGTCCAATCAGATCGCATTCATTTTGTGGGTTAAGGTTGCATGTGATAAGGGAGGCCCAATCAGATTTCGAGTAGTATCATTTTGTATCAGACTTATCACAGAATGTTGTCAGTCTATCTTGTTCAAAGTTTATAGTCTGCATCTTATGTCCATCGGCCCAATCATATAATTGTTGGTTCAATAAAGTGGTATGGCAAAATAGTGGAGGTCCAATTGTAGACATTGTTTAGCGGCCCATTTAGAGTATATCTAATCCATCAGTTTGCTTAAGATTCACTCGGCCCAAATCATTCTAAGCCCATCCAAAAAGTGTATCACATCTGTCCATTTTCAGGCCCATTCATATACAAAGATTCCATCCGAACAGCGTTATCATCGTATCAAAAAGCCAGAACATATTTGCGAGTCTTCGACACGAGTCCTAGATCAATTCCACCCTCACACTTTTACATATTCAGTTCATTTTTAAACTGATCGTTTGGTTGTTTGTTTTCAGGTGATTAAAAGGTGCTGATATTCGAAGAGCTAGCATCATGGCTGAAGAGTTTTACAACACGTTTTACAACTCGTTTACGTCCGAATCTTCCGAAACATCAATTGTTACACCAAAAACCATAACAAAAGCAATCAATGAAAACATTAAACATGATAACTTCTACGGAACACATTCAAAACCACCAACGCTCGAAAGTATTGAAGACTATACTTGGTGGAAAGAACGTTTCATCAACTGGGCAAAAGCCTACGCGCACGAGAGCTGGTTCTGTTTGGAATTTGGTTATAGTAGGTCGGTCAATGATAAAGGAGAGGATCTCCCACTCAAAAGCTTATCCAAATAAGACAAATCCGAATTTGCAGCTGAACAAAGAATGATTGCTTTAATTCAATCATCAATTAGAAATGACATGTTTGCTTTACTTCAACATGACGGGTCATCAAAATCTGTTTGGGAAGCTTTACGGGTTAAAGCTGAGGGGGGTAAACAAATCAAGAAAAATAAAATTGATTTATTAAAGAAAGAATTTGATTTGTTTGATAGCTTAAAAGGTGAATCAGTTCGACAAATGATAGAAAGATTTGGTCATTTAAAAATTGAACTCGATCGTTTTGGAATTGTTAAAACTCGAGAAGAAATAATCGATAAAATCATAGAAGCGTTACCACAAGCTGATCAGTGGCAAACGTTTGTGTTCATTTTGAAAAACGATGTGTTATATGATACAATTTCTCTTGATGTCTTGATAGAAAAATAGAAAGTCATGAGCTTGAGCTACAAAAGCAAAGCAAGATGAGCAGTTCTTCACATCAACAAAATGTGGGTCTTTACTACAAAGGTAACATACCTTCAGTAAAAGTTGGTGAATCACCAAAGACAGCATTTAGTGGTGAGAAGACAAAAGAACCTCAGACAAGCTCATCAAGCTACAATCCGGGTTATCATTCATCTTCTTCAAAAGCTAATTCTGAAGAATCAGAGGAGATATTGTGCAACATTGCTCTCAAGTTGAAAAATTCTCCTGCTATGAGCATCAATTCTGCCAAACAGCAAATGAGCTTCCTGGCATCTGTTCTGGAATCATATGAAGGTCTAGTAGCTGGTAAAATTGGAAACTCTGAATTAACCAAAGAAGACTACAACCAGATTGATCCGGAAGAGATGGAACTCATTGATATTCGCTGGTGTTTGGCAAGTTGCATCCGCAGAGCTCAGAGATACATGGAAATTACTGGTAAACAGACCATCGGTGGACCATCAACTAAGCTGGGATTTGACAAATCCAAAGTGACCTGCTTCAAATGTAAGCAAAAAGGTCATTTCAAGAGAGAATGCAACAACTCTGCAGTTGATGGAAATGAACATCCTTTCAATGATGATTATTATCGAAAGGCAATTTACCACCGTAGCAAAGAAGAGCCAAAAATGATTGAAAACAATCCAAAAGAGAAATCAATAGCTTGTGCAGTAATACATGATGACGAAGGATATGATTGGAGTCAGATTCTTCCAGAAGAAGATCGTTTGGATAATCAAGTTACAGCTCATGGCAGAAGTACATCAAAGAGCAAACATAATGTATTTGTTGCTGAAATCGAAGAGAAAACCAGAGAAGAGATTCTGAATGAGAAAACATACAGAGAAAGAAGCATTGCTGGAAACAGAATTGATGAAATGCAAGAAAAGTATGAAGATGCTGTCAGCTATAAAAGATGGGACAAGAAGCGAGAGTGCTATGTCAATAGAGATGGTGAACCTGTTGTTCCCAAGAAGGACATAGTTTATGATGATGTTCTTTTAGAAATTCCTCGATCCGTCGAATATTATTCAAATGTTACAAAAGATAAAACATATGTGAAAAGGCTGGATAAAATCATACGAGATGCAATGACATCAAGTTTGAGGAAAAGGGATGAAGAAAGAATGAAGAAGAATGTTGAAAATTTAGTTGATAATTTGAAGAAAGTCGCTGAGGAAGTTAAAGTCGAAACTATGAAAGTTGAGGATGAGAAGATAGAAGATGAAAAGAAGGTGATAAAAGAAGCTGTGAAAGAAACTGTTACTGAAGAACAGCAGGTTGAGAAAGAAGAAGAAGAAGAAATGAAGATGGAAAGTTCGGTTGAAGTGAAGAGTGATGTTGATGCTGGTGATGAGAAGAAGAGTGATGCTGATCAGAAGCATATAGAAGCAAAAACTGAGGTGCCAAACACTGAGGTAAATTCTGATTTTGAGATCATAAACAAAAATGTTGAACAGTGAAAGAAATGCATGGAAACATGCAGTGCTTGTACTGGAAAAGACGAAAAGTTCAGAACAAGAGATCTTCAATTTACTAAAATCGAAAAAGTTTTCAAAGAAAAATGCAAAGAAATGCTAGAAAACGAAAAGGTTTTAAAAGAAAATGATGAAAAACTTTCTCAAAATTGTAAAAGTTTAGAAAAAGAAAATGAAATCTTAAAAGAAAAAGTTTCAAAAATGACAGAAGATTGTTTTCAAAAGGAAAATGCATGTCAAGAAATGAAAAAAGAGTATGATTCAATAAAATTGGCTTATCACATTACAAAAGAGTCATATGAAGATGTGAAAAGTCAAATGAAACTTGTTCAATCCAGATTGAGTTACTGTTCTGAAACAACTGATACGCTTAAGGGACATTATGAAATAAAGCAACAAGTTGTAAACTCTTACATTGAGGATGTTGCTAAGCTAAAGCGTCAGATTGCTGATTTAGAACAGGATAACAATAAGTTAAAAAGTTATCATGCATCATCATATGTGCTTGAAAGAATTTTCAACATAAAACCGGGTGATGATGATTCTGAGAAAAACAAAAAGGGCATTGACTCAGAGTTTCATCAAGTTCTTCCACCGGAAAAGTTTGCATTTTATGATGATGAAAAGGTCGAAAAAGCTTTCAACATGGTAGATCAATTGCCAGATAACATTGACGTAACCTATTCCAAATCTGATGATTCTAGTGATTCAGAGGTGGTAGGTAAGGTCGTTGAAAGTGTGTTGAAAGAAGAGTCGGTTGAAAAAGGTAAATCTGAATCACAAGATGAAAATGAAGGTAGTTTTCATGAAGAATATCTGAAAAACTCAAAATCCGAGAAAAATTTGAATGATGATTCAAAAGGATTGGTTTATTCCATGATTGGATCAGACAAATTATTCTTAGATATTGTATTCCCGATTCAGAATGTGATTTCAGAAAAGATTGACAAAGTTTTCAAAATGGTTGAGATTGAAAAGTCTGAAATTCCAAAATTTGCTGGAAAAGGTCACAAAACTTTTTATAACAAACCTGGTTTTAAGAAGAAAAGCATGAAGGCTGGGTTTGGTTATAAGAAGAAACAAAGTTGGAATAAAAATGAAACACCAAATTATCAGACAAAAATGAATTTTGTTCATGGAACAAGTTCCGAAGAAGAGAAAGAACTCCAATTTAGACAACAGTCTAATGAAGAGTTCTATGCTCAAAAGAAAATGCAACAACCACAGGTCAAAGATGTGTCCAAGAGAACATGTTTCAAATGTGATCAAACTGGACATCTTGCTCGCAAGTGTCCAAATCTGAAACCTGTTGATGTTGAGACAAAAAAGAAGTCTGATAATGTTGAGAAACAGAAATCTGAGGATGTGAAACAAAGTTCAACCAGATTTGATTCAAAACAAACTTGGAGATACAACACAAACAAGTTTGCTTCGAATCAAAATTGGAAATCAAACCCGAATAGGTTCGATCTAGACAGACCTGGAATTCTCACACACTCAGATTAAAAACAACACAAAGTTGGAAAACAACTGTCGATGCAACAAAACCTCAACAGTTTTGGAAACCAAATGTTGTTCAAAATCAAAATGTTCAAAAAGAGTCACATTTTTACAAACGAGGTACTCCTAAAGGTCAAACATGGAGTGTTAAGAAACAAATTGCTTCGGTAAATGATGAAAAAGTTGAAGTCAAAGTTGAAAAAGTCTTTGTTCATAATGACAAAGATTTTCTGAAGTTAAATGATGCATATTGTGTAGAAATGCCTAAGGTCCAACAGACCTGGGCTAATTTGTTCAAGTAATTGAGTAAGTGTAAATGTGCAGGTGCTTCCGAAGATAATAGAATGTCAACTAGAGGAGTGTCGGAGCAGCCTGGCACGAGAGCTGCTGACTGTGTTGGTTGAAACAGGAAGTTTGTTTGTTTTCTGTACATAAATAAACCATATTTCAAAAACCCTAAAAATTGAAAAATTTAAAAAACCAAAAATATGTTTTCATTTTGTCAAAAATTTGAAAAATCAAAAATGTGTTTATTTTTAAATTTTGTCAAATATTCAAAAATTAAAAAAAATATGTTGATTGAATATGCCGAAACCCTCACGGTGGAACAAACATGATTAATTTCACAAGATTGAAAAACGGCTTTCAAACTGTAAAATATCAATGTGTTGTAAATCATGGGGGTACATTATATTTTCTGCAAATCAGTGCATGAGAAGCAGAAAATGGATGGCGAGACAAAGCTATCAGTATCGGTTTGTCAAATTTTCTTTAAATGATTTTGCATTTTAGGGGGAGTAAGAATATTTCAGAAAATCCAAAAACATTAGAAAATTTGAAAAAGCCAAAAACACGATGAAAATTCAAAAAATGAGTTTTTGTGTAAAAAGAGGAAATGATAGTACATCAGTAGACAATCACAATACGCTAAAGAAATGGAAAGTTAAAAAGCGATAAACAATCTCACTAAAGATGTGATGATAGGCTCAGCTAGACTAGTAGATTTGCGATAACGATACAAACTTAAACGAAAAAGCCTAGTTCTAGTGGGAAACGCGGTCGAAAGCATAGTACTTAGTTTTATCCTTCTTTACTATGTGCCTACTCAGTAATCGCTGAATGCTAAAAAGCATAATAAACAGGTTAGTCTGTGAACTTTCACAACTTGCTGAAAAAGTCACTATGATTGTGCATTTCATTTTGCAAAGATTTAAACTTATTTGATTTCTTTATTTTGTTTAAGCATTGGACATCCTCTGCTTATACGTGAGTATCGAACTGGATGTTAGTGCCTAAATGTTCTGCTTTATTTTTCTTGGTGTTTCGTTTAAATCTTGGATCACCTCTGCGTATATGTGAATATCGAACTGGTGGTTAAGATCTAAACATATTCAACTTGTTTTTATTTCTTATTTTGTTTAAACATTGGACTTTCTCTGCGTATCGAAAGATCGACCTGATTGTTAATGTTTAAACATTTTGCGTTGTTTTTGCACATATCACAGTTGATGAAAGTTTAAAGGCATTACTTGAGTCAGTGTATTGCATGATGAGGGAATATGCTAAGATCGTTGGGTCCATAAGAATTTAGTGCAAATTAATATACCTTAACGTATCGGTAAGCATTTCGAAAGTTTTTAGATTGAGTTTAAGTGGACAACAATATTGTCAATCAATGTGAATTGTTTAGAACTTAAAGTGTTTAAAGCTCAACGGTGCTAGTGATTTGTCATAAACTGATATGATCCTCTGATGCGAACTCAAACAAAAATATTTTCTGTAAATATGTTTGTAAATATTTCTTTACTGCTTTATGTTTCAGAAAAATACAAAAAGATTTTGATTCTACTTTATTTTCGACAACCGATGTCTAAGAACTGAGTTCCAAAATCTAAGTATGCTGATCGTGTTTCTGAAAATAAAACAAGTTCATTAATTTGAAACTTGAAGTTTTTTTTAAAATCAAAAATCAAAAATAGTTTGTGATATCTCCAAGGTCATTAAGTTGGACTTGGATGATTAAATATGAGGGATTTGGATGCTCATAATGTTAAAATATGTAAAAGAGCCAGTTTCGGATCTTGTTTACTAAAACTGCCAAATCTATAGAGATTGTTGATAGGGGGAGTGAATCAAGTATTTCTGGATATATTCATATTATTATATCTTAAAGCCAGGATCTTGATTTAGAAAGTTTAAAAGAGCCAGGTTACAATTCCTGGATAATTGAATGTTTAAAATGTTTGTACTTATAAACGTTTGAGATTTGCAGGTACCAGACTATGATCCCGACAGCCGAGTCTAAGGGGGAGTCTGAAGACGAGCTCAACGAAAAAGGAAGCGTGGATTCAAGGAGCCATGTAACTATCCTAGAAGAGCTTGTATCCGGAAAGCGAGGTGTCGATCCCAAAGCACGGAAGCTTGATGAAAGGGGGAGCCTGATGAAGAAAAGAGTCTACAGATAGGGGAGCTGAAGCTGAAGACAGATCCACGGGGATTCTGTTCAAGAAAGAAGGAGTCTACGTTAATGAAAACGTGTTAAAGCTTCAAGAAGACTCAGAGAGAGAGAGAAAGACAAGACGCTACTAGATTGACTGCGGCAATATCCAAGGGGGAGTCTGTTAGTGCATTTATGTCTATCGCATTCGTCAATCCAAGCCGTAGCGAGAAACAGAAGAAAACAAGTCTTTTTAGTGTTGTTTGATCAGTCCACATGAAGTGGCAAAGCCAGTCCATGTGAAGTGGCAAAGCCAGTTCATGTGAACTGGATGCCAGTTCACATGAACTGGCAACATCTATAAATAGGAGAGTTAGAGTTAGATTACGGACTTTTGGCTCATTTGTGTCTTGGAGAGCTTGAGATCTAGAGAGAGAGTCTAGAGAGAGAAAGCTCATTCCAAGTGATTCAGGTGCTGTACGTTATCAAATCAATCAAAGAATCACGTTTATATTACGTCACGTGTCTTAGGTCACGTTCGTGTATGGATTCGGCACGTCACACGTTCATTTCGCAATCGTTTCGGAGTCAAAACCGGTCCTAACAACGGACCCAAGGGTGAGTAACATCAGATAGGTTCTTCAAAGTTGTTCCACAATATACAAGCGCAAAGGTAATTGGCTGTACCGAAGATAATAAATTTCAGCAAGTCATATAACTAAAGAAAGTCATTTTTCACCTCTAAAGATAGCTTAAGAAAATGTGCAGGCAAACAAATATACTAACTGAAGAATGAGAAGGATATCTACAGGCATGACAGTAGAGAAATAGTCTCCTTTTCGATGCCATTCCACTGATGACACAGTCTGCAATAACACAAAACATGTGCATTGTAAGAAAGTTACAGTCTAATGTAAGGTCTTGAATCGTTGCCTTAAAAATGAAATGATAACTCATACAGAAGTACCTTAACGTGTTTGATCCTAATTCCCTCATATTTGTCAAATTGAGACCAGCTTACACTAGACCCAGCACTTTCTAGAAACCAAAAAAAAAAAAAGATAAAACAGTAGACAATAAAAGTTAATTTATAAAATCTTTAAAAAAATATAAAAAAACCCTAACCAGAATCATCTGGAGCAGGAGTGGTTTCAAGTTTCAACACGCAAAAGATCTGCAATCGTCTTAATTTCTTCTTTCTCGAGCCCCCTTCAAATTCGTAACCACACAATCGTTCAGATTTTAAAAATAAATATAGCAAAAAAAAAATGTTCAAAAGAAGAGTGAATCCACTCATTAGTCTTACATGGACACTGCCAAAATAGGAAACTTAGGTAACGGATTCCATGCAACATGCTGCACAGGTTCACCAAGTTCCCAAACTTTAATGCATCTACCAGTTTCAACCTCCCAGATGCGAATGGTTCCGTCATGTGAGCCTAAGTTGATCAATAAAAAAAGGTTAGGCATGGACCCGAAAGCATGTCGATGAATTAAGAACGGAAAAAGGAAAGCTTAATTTAAAACGTGTTTACCAGAAGCAATATGCTGCCTGATTGGGTCGGTACAAATTGATACGACTGGACCCTTATGACCATTGTACTCAAGATAACATGTCGTTGGGTATGGTTTAAGATCCTTGCGACTTGGAAGCTTTGGTTTTAAAGACTCGGGGTCGATATTGATCTGAAATGTCAATATAAAATTGTAGATCTGATTAATGTTGAACAAAGCTAATGTAACAAGTTCTTGTGCAGTAGTGCAACACTTACACGCTTCTTTCTTGCTCTAGGGCACAAGTACAGATCCAGACATCGATCAAAGGTTTCCCAAACACTCTTTTCATAAGCTGGAACACTTCTCAAAGATGTGAATCTACAAGATTGACATATATAGATATTTTAGTATCTTCATAGCTAGAACTAAAGCAATAATAAAAAATGGGAATAAAAAATTACTATTGACATTACCGCTTTGGAATGAACTTAGGTCGGTCCTCCTCAAACATAAGCTGATAAGCGCTAATCTCTTCTTGTGTTGGAATGTATTCCAGAGAAGGATTATAAGATTCATCATGCCCTGCATGTCAAACCTGTTAATTTAGCTTTGAGTGTGGCCTATGAAATCCATCCTACAGGCAAATAAAAATGTTGTTTGCTGAGTTGAACACTAGTTTTCAACATCAGATAATCAGAACTTAGGGTGTGTTCCCGAGTTAAAAATCCCTCCCCTTCCCTCCCCTCCCCTCCATGTCTTTCCAAATTGGAAAGACTATTTTCAGGCAAAAAAAACCCCATTTTCCCTACCCTCCCCTCCCCTCCCCCTGTTAAGTGGATCTCTGGAACACAGCATTAAAGTCTATGTTCACCATGTGACAAACATCAAATGAAAGTCATGATAAGATCATCTTGTATGCTATAAAATAAAGCATGTAGTGACTAATTACAGGATCATCAAGTATCATTTATAGAGATCACTAATAATCCACAAATCGCTAAAACCCTAACTATCATATTCAGCTCAATTCATCAAACCTTACCTTCCAATTCAATCAATCAACTAATCATCTATTCGAAATCAGCTATACCTATACGAATTCGACAAACCGGAAATCCAAATCATCTATTCCATCCATAAGCTAATTCAACCAACTAATCACACTTTACAAGAACTATAACAATATCAACACAGATTATCATCAATCCAATCCATCAAGTTGCATGTTCACTAGTTTATCAAAACAAAATAAGCTTAATAATCAACGAATTCGAGAAGATAGAATCATAAACAATCAGCGAATATGTATTTCTAGGGCTAGAAACGATAATAAACGAAACGAACAAACCGGTTAATCAATTGAAGTAATAAACATGTGCGAGATGAACTACCGGAACAAATTATATCATCGTCTACAAACAGAGCTCTAATTGAACGAAATTTGAAGCGTAATTAAGTCAACTAAACAGTGACAATGGAGGTTTTGAATTACCTGAAGCTCACTGGATATGAATAGGCTCGAGTTGAAAGGATTCGAACGACGGTCGAACGGCGGAATTGAGCGGCGGAGTTGATTTCCGATTTGATCTTTGTTCGTGCTGTGGTTTGAGCGACTGATTTGTGATTGTGATTCGTGTTGTGGTTTGAGCGCATGAACCCTAAAAGATTAGGTGCATGTTTGGGGTTCCTTATTTTGAAGAAAAAATTCCTTTTACATGCCCAAAAGTCCTTTTTTTGGGTGATTGCCTTTCCTTTTTTAGCCCAAAAGTCCTTTTCCAAAGGCAAAAGTCATGTTTTCCTGACTTTTTGTTTCCAAAAGGACTTTTCCAAAAGTTGAAAATAAGTTAAGCCAAACATGCCCTAGATACGCATTGTTAGTTTGTTACTGATGAATGAGAACGAGTGGACCGTATTTTGTTACCTATTTTGACTTAAAAGAAAATTAAAAATTCAATTTATTACCTATTGACACTATTTTGCTACCAAATTATACGCTTATTTAAATCAGGTTGAAAAAAGGTAAGTGTTGAAACACGGAATCACCGCCGGGATGATTGGACCGCTTTCTCAATGAGGGTGAAGAATCACAACTTGTTCTTCCTCTTTAACCTAGATCTGCAATGGAGAAGACAAGAAAGTGGAGCTGTAGAGATGACCGGTAGGGGAAAGAATCCCCTGTTTCCAGTAACAAAAGTGTGGCGGCTCCATATCTTGTGCCCTAATAATGAGGTGAACACCTCTTTATATAGGAGATATGGGCCTCCCCTAACCTCAATGGGCCAGGCCCAGTTAGGGGTTATCTCTACAAGCCAACAACCTAGTGTAGTGTAAACTACAATGCGCTAGGCTTCGCGGGTTAGTACGCAATAATAATAAATATTATAATAAAAGGCGATAAGTAACGGATATGTCCGGTCGTTCGGGTTGGGTCTAATACCATACCCCATCATGTCCCCCAGTCTAGTGCTGCTCCCGCGTGCAAGCGTGGGAGGAGTACTAGACTTGTTAGGAGTGCACGAAAGTAAAGATTGAGTTTTAGGCTTGCCTATCAACTGAAAATATATGCACTTCAACAAACATAGTTGATACTGTAGAGTTGTTTGCTTATAGGTATTGCTACATAATTAAATATGGGTTTTCTTAGCATAGAGGATCTTAAAAGACTCGAAGAAGGTTCTCGTCATGCTCCAAGGAGCAGCTGGTGAAAGGGGCGAAGATACATCGATGGAGCTAAGCATAGACAAGAACAAAAAAGAACATGAGGAACCGCATGGTGATGAAAACCCGATTTTGTTGAGGAAAACGAGTAAGAGGGTTGCGACTTTGGAATTGTTTCGAGGTCTTACCGTAGTAAGTTGAACTGCTACAGGAGTTTTATGGTCTATGACACGTTAACTTAAAAGCTCTAATGATTAAGGATCATTCAACCACATAGAGTTATTAAAAAAAAACTTTTTTCTTTTGTAAACCCATGTTGATCAAGGATCATTCAACCACATAAAGTTATTATAAAAATCATTTTTCCTTTGTAAAACCTTGTTGATCTTACCCATATCCGGAGAAAAACTATACAAACCTATAGTAGCAGAAAGAATTATTATTAACACATTTGAATATAAACAATATATAGACAAGTTTTAGGTCACTAGACGCCAAGTAATAGTCTTCTAAAAATGTAATATGTGTATATCAAAAACAACAAAACTAAAAATGTAATATGTTTATATCAAAGATAACAAAAGCACTACATCCATGACAATGACAATGGAAGTGTATAATTTAAGATGCATACTCCATCCGATTATATCCCATTCAAAAATATGAAACATAATAGATTAACCAAAAGCCAGACAATATTTTATTTAGATAATTGCATAAATATACATCAAGCTCTTATTACTCTTGCACTTATATTACATAACTCCCTTACATCTTTTATTCTTCAAGTTGAAGTTAACATGCAACTCTCAACACACACACACACTTGACTTAAGCTGAAGCCCTGATCCCTTGGCCCCTGGAAAAACTTGGTGCAAACAAAACCGTCTCCCTCTGGCTAAACTTGAGCTGCTGAGCTTCCTCTCGAGATAGCTGATACGCATTCGCCACAACGTCAACCGGCATGCTGCTGATGGCGGACACACGCCCTGCAAGGTTTGCTATCATGGCATTATCATTAGTCTTGAAAGACACCCACCTGCTTCCTTGTTCATTGGCTCTCTTGATCACCGCAAGGTTCTGCGGGATCACCACCACCTGTCCCTCACGGAGCTCGTTGTCGAAAACTGAGTTTCCTTGGTTGTCGACGATTTGTACCCTCAAGGCTCCCTCGGTTACGTAGAGAAGATTGTGGGCGTTGATTGTCCAGTGTGGGGATTGGATGGCATTCGGACGGAGTTCGCCTCTTTCCACGCTGAGCTGGAGGTGCTCGAGAATGGGGAATTTGAAGCTGTTGAGGTTTGCAATGCTGCCGGCTTGAGGGTTTACAAAGTCAGCCTGGGAAGGGTTGTCAATGTTCACTTTGAACTTCATGCTGCAGATGGTTTCTTCCACACCGTTGCTCCATCCGCCACGTCTGCCTTGCTGCTGCTCTTGTTGTTGGCGAGGAGAGCGTCTGCCTTGGTGCTGCTCTTGTTGTTGGCGAGGAGAGCGTCTGCCTTGCTGCTGCTCTTGTGGTGGGCGGACTATTTGAAGGTCTTGTCCGACATTAACAATGTGGCCTCTCTGGTCGTTTTGTCCTTGTAGCTTCTGGGCGGTCTCTTGGTCGACGTTGAATGATTGTGCAATGAGCTCGGGGGTGAAACCGTTGAAGATGTTGCCGGCGTTCTGACCTTGCCCTTGCCTTTGCCTTTGCCTTTGCCTTTGAGGAGATTGTTGGCGTGGTTGTCTTTGTTGTTGCTGCTGGCTTTGAGCTTGAGCTTGAGCTTGAGCTTGAGCTTGAGGGTTTCCGGCTAAGAAGAATCTCTGAAACGTCACAAGTTTTTAGTTCAGTATATATATATATATTTAGGTTTAAAATAGCTTTTTAGAGTATGTACCCTTTGGTTTTCGTCAAGCTGGTTCTCATGGTTCTGAGTATCCAAGAAGACGACCACCACAAGTTCTGTGTTGCCGTCGTTGTGAAGCCAGTGAGCTGTTCCGGTGGGGATGGCAACCACGTCACCCTCCTTTAAGTTCTCTACTTTCTGATGACGGTCCTGATTGCCCTCTCCTCCTCCTCCTCTGCGGCCACCCTCACCGGAAAACTGTTGCTCCTGCGAATATTCATAGGTTTCCGGGCATCCCGGCAATATAACCCCCTGAATACCCCTACCTTTAAGCATGCCAAAAACACTGCATGCAGTTAGATTATTACGTATTATTTTTAAACTTAATTAATTTGCGACTCTTATTTATGTGTATACCTCTCTCGACGAAGGCCAAAATAGGGGTGTTGACGTAGGAAGGCAAGAGAAGGCCACCAGGTTGAATCCGGTGTCGAATAAAATCGACACCCGCACACTGGAACTGTTGGTCATAGGCGTCCCAAATTTCGGTCACACCGGCTTCAGCTTGGATAACTTCGATGGGCTCGAGCGCCTCGATGTTTTGAAGCTGGCACTGGTTCTGTTGCTGTTGCCGTTGCTGGTGGCGGGCAATGCAAGTGGCAAAGAGAAGGGTAAAAGCTAAGAGCAAAGTTGCTTTGGATGCCATTGTTAAGTGGAATGGGATGTGGTGAATAGGTGTTGTGAACTAGCTGGTTTTATAGTGGAAGAAGATCAAGGAGGAAGTGACATCTAAGAGGTTATGCCAGGAGAAGATCAACATTTGGAGCTGAGACATGCTACATCTGTATAAGTAGTGTGTTTGTCTATATGCATCATCAAGATGATAAGTATAAATGGGATGGTGATGAACAATCACCCATATCATGGCTACATTCTCTTTACTCTCGTTACACTTACTTTTTTTGCTTTTATCTCTTACTAGATGTAAAACCGTAACAACACTTGATAGTCTTTAAAAATTTTACATGCATTTGTAACAAAAGATTAACATTAGTAACAACAAAAAAGTCCGTCATAATTTAAATAATCGTAATCGTACACCGGTGATAAAACCATATACAAAAACGAAGACTAACCCAAAACATGAAGCATGTATTGATGTTAATAAAATATTACTAATATTATATAAATACATCTACTTTAAATTAGGAGAAAATACATTAACAAAACAAATCAAAATATATTTATCTGATTAACTAACACTACCTCAAAAATTGTATATGGCCACACAAAAAACCTTTTACTATACGCCTATAGCCACATTTATTTTTTTCAGCTCAAGTGTGACTAAAGATCAAGTTATTATAGGTATCATACAACCACCTATACGCAACGTATTTGGTTTATAGCCGGTGGTATTTAAACCCGTGTGTTGCGCCAGGAAGTTGTCAAAATTCGGTACGTTGCACACATCATGACATAAAGTCGTAATATTAACCAAAATGATATTTATATGTGTTTGGTTCGTTGTGTCTCGGTTCCGTACATAAAAAAGTAACAACAAAAAAGTCTGTCATAGTTTAAATAATCGTCATCCTACACCGGCGATAAAACCTTACAAAAACGAAGACTAACCCAAAACATTAAACATGTATTGATGTTAATAAAAGGCTCAATCTATTTGGACACCTGGTTGGCCTATTTGGACACCTTTGGTCCCCTAGACACCTCATCTAGAGCTATACGAGGTCCTAGACGAGACGTCTAGAAGTTGGGAGTTTTTTTGAGTTGAAAAATGGTGTTTTGGTGGGGTAATTTGATGTTCTTTGGAGGGTGATGTTTTTTTGAGTGAAAAAATGTGTGTTTTTAAAGAAAAGTTTTATTTTTTGTATAAAAATATTTTTCCGTTTTCAAGAGCGGCCCTTTAAATATATTCGATCGTTTAAATATTACATTGTTTTTAACATTTTATTTTTTCAAATATAACCTATGGTTTATGTATATATGAGTTGTACCTATGGTTTATGTATTTGTACCAATGTGTGGTATTTAAAGTGAGGGTTGTTTGGTCTACTTCATTTGCACGATTTTGGTTTTCTTACCACTATCGCCTTAATAGTCCTTTGCCGTGGTTGTTTTAGATCGACGACCTATGTTTCCATCTTTTATAGGTAAATCCGATGCTTCTTGTCTGTTTGAACCTGCGACTATTAGAGTTTTTGATTTTTTTTACATCGGAATTTCCGGCGTCTTGGTTTCTTTAGGTTGGATTTTTCGACGACTTGTTTGGGGGAATCGTGTACTTTGTACCTTTTCGCGGTTTATTTCTGTGTGTATGTTGTCATTACTAGGATTGAGGGGTTCCATTGTAGACCCCTATGGTGTTGTGGTTCGCCTTTGTGTCTTATGATGTTTCGGTTTTCGTTGTTTTGGTTCATTTGTTTAGCTTTTGGAATTTTCAAGTGAAACAGTTGTTCACCGTGTTCTGGTCATATGGTTTTTGAACGTTTGGCTTATTTTGACCAGTTTGTTTTCTGTATTAGTTGGCATCTTTGAAGATGATACTTATGTGTTCATCCAAGATCTTTTTGCTATTGCAGATGTGAGTAGTTTGTTTATGTTTATTTGACATTTATTGTTTATCGGGTCTTGGCGAAGACGAATTGTTGTTCATCTGAGAGTGATGGCTGTGATGGTTCTTTTAGTAAATCCAATATTTATTTATTGTGACTTCTCAGATGTGTCGTGTGGTTTGTCGGTTTTGTCACCTTTAGTTCTCATCTTTTTAAAATTGCATGTATTATCCCAAGGTTTGCAAGCGGGTAATGCCGATGCTCCCCAACATGGATGGTCGTTAGTTTTCTATGTTAAATTGGTGTGAAATGTCTTTTATTCGCTTAATGATTAAACAAAATAAATTTATTGTCCCTTTTAAGGTATTTGGCTAAAAACAATTAAAAGTTAAAAAGACATATGTGGCCCACCTTTATCAACACAATCTCTTTACCATCTTCAACTATATCTTCTCTACCGTTCAGGTTAACAAAAACAACTCGGGCGACCTCGTTCTTTCGACTACCTGCAACTGGGTATTGATTCCGAGAGGTATTTTTTATACGTTTAATACATTTAAAATTTTACACTATCGTATTAATGTTTTATTGAGGACAACATGTTAACTAATTTATTATAGGTGCATTGGAGTATCAAATGGAAGAGTTCGAATGGAATAAAGTGGAGAAACATGCTATGATGGAGAAAATTGACGAAGATACGAGTTGAGAGATTAAAATTGTTGTCATATATCCCACTATGAAAATTTGCACCAACTTAAGATACGATGAAATTTATTGTATGACTTTGGATAGTTTGGATCTTAATGTGTTATGTTGATATTTTATTATATTTGGTTTAGATAGTCTTTTATGATATAATCTTTTATATTTATTAACATTTGAATACGCTGATTATCGTAATAAAAAAAATTGAAAAGCAATATAAAAGAACTTTTAAAAAAATTTGGACAAAAAGGGGTTGATAAAGAGTTAATCAGGTAGCAAAAAAACCTTCCAAAATTAATAACAAAATTCTGCAACAAAATCGATTGCACAAATCTTAGTTAATTTATGTAGTCAAGGCGTAGCTAAAATCCATAGCTAAACTCGTAGCAAAAACTTTGTAGCTAAAAAATTTGTAGCAAATCTCGTAGCTAAGATCCCATAGCAAAATTTCGTGGCTAGAAAGTTGTAGCAAAATCCGTTGCTAAAATAGCGACGTCTCTTTTTTGAAGCTAAAACCGTCACAAGTATAATTTTCGTAGCTAAAGTTCGTAGCAAATAAATTAGCGACTGGACTTGTAGCTACGACCCAAATTCGTCACAAATCCGTAGCAAAGTGAGTGTTTGCTACATTTTTGCTACAAATTTGATGGTAGCAAATGCCTGTTTTTGTAATAGTGTGCGCAGTGAAGGTGTTAAAATTCGGTAAGTAGCACACATCATGGCAACAGATAAATAAAGTCGTAATATTAACCAAAATGTTATTTATATGTGTTTGGTTTGTTGCGGCACGGTTCCGTACATCAAAAAGTAACAACAAAAAAGTCCGTCATAATTTAAATAATCGTCATCATACACTACACTACATTGGAGATAAAATCATACAAAAACGATGACCCACCCTGAAGAAACACGGAACTAATTGAGGGACTAATCAGTTTGGTTTATGTTTCTACCATGATGGTTAATCTTCTTTATGGTTTCCTGAGCTCCTTAATGACCGTGGTTATCTGCAAAACAAAACACCGTTACTCGTTAAGAGGGGAATGTGGGGGTTTCCCTCTTAACCGGGCTCCGGCGTGAGAATAAGCGACTGTATTGGTGGAGAGAATTAAGTATTAAGTGAGAGTAGAGGGAATGGAATGAATAACCTGTGAAGTGAAGGTCTCTATTTATAGCCGGAGAGGTGTAAGAGGGTGTGGGCTGATGGGCCTTGGGCCGGAAGGCGACAACATGGAGGATATGCTCCTAGTCTCACTGGTGTCGACCGTTAGTGGTTTCTAGGAGCTTTATGGAGTTGGCGCAACGTGATTGGAGCCACGTGTCACTGTTGTCGGCCTGGTCGCCCTTCTGCCATCAGCAGGTAAGTGGAGATCGTGGGGCAGTTGTCTCTGCCCTGTGATTGGTGCCACATAGGCGTCCTTAAGTACTTTTTGTCTCCTGCATGTCAGACGATCGTGGAGCACGATTGCGCAGGAACAGAAGGACCCTGATTGGCTCTTTTATTCTGCCACTTGTACCTTGTGTACTATCTGGAAAGGCCTTGCGCCTTAGTTACGCATGATTCTTGCTGAGCACGTTATTACCTCGCGCGAGGCGTGGCTTTCAGATGTTCTTTTCAGAATGCGAAGTGTTGCTAATTGGAGTTTCCTCTTATGTGGACCTCGCGCCGCGTTACACAGATGTGTTGTAGCCCGCGCGAGGTTGGCAATCAAGGAAATTGCTGAGTAAGGAGTATGGTCCCGCGAGACCTTACAGGGGGTTGCGCAGCTTTTTGGGACCATACCCCTTCAAGTCCCCCCAGTCCAGTGCTGCACCATGCGCAAGGCAAGTGGTTGGAGCTCTGGACTTAAGAAAATAAAGTAGAATGATGCTTCTGGCTTTGGTAGACGGCGCGCGTGTAACTTGTTGGTTACTACGGCGCGGTTACCAGGCTTGGTACTGGGTTTGTTGTTGGCTTCTACATGAAGTTTCTAATGACTTTGGGCGGGAAAACCTCGAAATTTGAATTTCTGACAGGCTGGTGAAAAAGTCGCGGTTTGTGACGTTTGAGTTGACCTCTAGCGGTTGTCATCAACTTGTCCCTGACGAATCGTATTTCCGTCAGAGAGTGAGCCCCACGCGCGCGTGGTAACTGTCACTCTGGGAAACACGCCTTACGTGGCGTTTTCTGATTGGCCTTGCTCGCGGCGATTTCGGCACGGTTACCCATCGCATTAAATGCGATGGGTATATATATCCAAAGAGATGTGGGAGGTTATCACTTTTCTGTTCTACTATTGCTCTCTCTCTCTCTTCCTTCATATATTCAAATCTTCAAACTTTGTAGCAGATTTTCGAGATCGTTCTTTATATCTTCCAGATATTTCTTCATATCTTCAAGATATTTCTTCATATCTTCAAGTTTTTCTAGGACTTGAATCTTATTTACTATGGCTGAAGAACATAAGGAGGATGTTCCCGGAGAAGAAGGTCATGTGCCTGTTCTCCGGTGGGATCCGGGTCTTTTTGAGCAGATCGTTCGTGGCTTCCGGTTTCCACCGGAGTGGGATGCCAGGTACCCTAGTCAGAACCAGACGGCCGCTGATGCACCACCGGGGTACATCACATTGTTTGAAGACTTCTTTCATCAGGGCAATTTCTGGTTGCCGGCGACGAACTTCATGGCTCATATTCTTCAGTATTATGGGTTCCATATATCTCAGATGAGCCCACCAGGGATGGTCCGAGTTCGACATTTCGAGTTCCTATGTTGGGCTCATGGCATAGAGCCAACTGTTGATAAATTCCGGATTTTTTATCAACTCCAGAGGAATATGGGGTTTTATTCCTTCGCCAGTCGAGGCGCAGCAAAGAAGGTACTTCTAAATCCTCCCAAGAGTTTCCATGACTGGAAGCCAAAATTCTTTTATATTCGCGAGGAGGTTATTCCGATCGCCATGACGTTTCGCGCTTGGAATGAAGCGATTGTGAAAGAAGACTTGGCGATACCCAAGATTGAGGGTTGGTATCGGGAGCTTACTGCCACCCCAAACCGAGTGTTTGGGGAGAATGTCTTGGTTGCGGCGCGGATGAGTGATCAATGGCTGCCTGAAAGCAAGGAAGTTCCAGTCTTGATGATTGATGATAAAGGTTAGTAATTTCCTTGGATTCACTAATGTTATTTCGTAGCTTGTGTTTTATTTATATGATTTGTCGTGTAGAGGCGCGTTTGTATCAAGCTGCCTTCGCCACTTTTGGCGGTTCCATGGGCGTGCGCCCGCTTCAAGCTGGAGAAGAATACTGGTACGACCAGATTAAGGGTAACTTTATGTACCCGGTTGCTGATGCGTTTGCCTCGCCGCCTACTGCAAACGAAGGTGCGCACATACCGAAACCTCGTCCTTTGCGCTCTGTGACCTCTGCTGGGAAAGAGGTTGTCTATCTTTCCAGCGAGGAGTCTGTAGGGTCCTCGAACGGAGAGCTAAGTTCGTGGTCTAACATCTTTGCAGGTGTGTTGCGCGACTTGGGTATTGACCCAGAAGAGAAGAAGAAAAAACCAGTGAAGAAGAAGAAAGTTGCTGCATCGGATGCTGAGGTGACCAGCAAGGGGGCTGGGAGTAGTCGCGCAACCGCTGGTAAAGGTATTCTTCGCCTTCGTCAGAGTGACTTGAAAGATTATGTGATAATTAGTGACTCACTTGAAGGCTTGTCGCGCGCAGGCGAGAAGAAAACTGGAGCGGGTGGTTCAAGAGGTGAAGGTAGCGCGGGTTCTCGCAACCCGGATGCTGGCGCTACTCCCTCCTCTGTTGTGCCTGAGGAAGAGGAGGAGGAAGAGGAGGAGGAGGAAGAAGAAGCTATTGCGAAGTTGATCAGCAGAAAAAGAAATAGGAGTGAGACCACCGCTGATGTGGCTGCTGTGTTGAAAGCTGGTGAGGTCCCCTTGATTGGGAAACGGAGTAACTTGCGTTCCCTTTACAAGGTTTCTCCGGGTAAGTTTTTAGTTTCTCTTCCTTTTGTTGTTCTCTTCTTGACACTTAAGTTTTTGTAGAGACAAAGAAGAGAACCCCTGAGAAGGGTGTTGTGTTTGTGGAGCCAGAGTCAAAGAGGCCAAAGATTACCGTTAAATCTTCCAAGGCTGCTGGGGCTGAGACCGCCAAAGACAAACATGCTGAAGGTGATAAGGCGAAGGCTGCCGAAGAGAAGAGGAAGTTTGATGAAGAGCGTAGGAAGAAAGCTGATGAGGATAAGAGGAAGAAAGCGGAGGAAGAGAAGAAGAGGAAAGCCGAGGAAGATAGGAAGGCCGAGGAGGCGAAGAGGAAGGAAGCCTCTAAAATGGAGAAGGAGAAGCAAAAGGCTGTTGAAAAGCCTATTAATGATCCCTTGAGGTATACCGGTTCCGCTGCTATCGCTACTCAAGAGAAAGCGCAGGGACCGGAGGTTTTGAGCGTCACGGGGTCTGCGAAGCCCCATCAAGAGAGAAGGAAAGACCCTGAGGTTGAAAAACCTACCCGCCCTACATATGTTTCTAGTGGCGCGAGCTCTGGTGGCGCCGGGGGTTATAATCCACAAGCTATCGGGGCGAAGGATACTCTTGGTGATATCTACTATAAGAGTTATACCGAAGAGGAACGCGGTAATGCCCCCCACCAGGCTCCCTGGAGCTTGAGGCAAAAGGACACCTTCCAAGAGTTCGGCCCTTGCCGCGATTGGTTCTTGAACTCCTTCACTCCTGGAGAGGTTAACCGGCAGAAGGCGAAGACTCATGAAGGGCTATACCGTACTTATATGCTCGGGGAGGCGAATGCTCGCGCTGCTAACCACCAAATCGTCCGTGAGTGGCGGACAATGGTTAGGGAGCGGTCAGACTGGGAGAGGTACCGCGAGCGGATGTTGAAGCGTATTAGTGAATTTGAGAAGTCAAAAACTGCCCTTGATGAAGAGAAGGCCAAGTTTGAGGCTGATAAGAAGGCAGAAGAATGGGGGCGCGAGGCCCTGAAAACCAAACTTCGAGCTGCCGAGGATCTTTTGTCGAAAGAGAAAGCTGAGTTTAAGCGTATATGTGCGAAGGACAATGAGCGAGCGTCCGCGGCTCGCAACAAGATTGTCGACCTTGAGGCCAAGGTTGCTGAGCTGACTGCGAAGGTCGAGGGTGTGCAGGCTGTACAGGCTGCTAAGGAGCAGATTGAGGTTCGAGAAATTTCTGTTTTAGCTTATACTCATGCTTAGCAGGTTTAACTGAGTCCTTTGTCCTTCGTAGGTTGAGTTGGCTGAGGTCAAGGCGCAGCTGTCTGGCAAGGACAAAGATTTGGCTGTTAAGGACGTTGAGATCGCTGAGCTGAAGCATCGTTTGCGAGAGCAAATCGAAAGAAGCGAGTCCTTGGAGATCGACCTCGAAGCTGAGAAGGTTAAAGCTGCCACTGCTGAAGAGGCTAAACAAAAAGCTGAGGAGGCGCGTGATATTAGCACCACTGCTCTTAATGTAGCGCAGAACAACTACTCTGATGCTCAAGGTATCGTTGATACGTTGGTCTCTGAGGCAGAGTGGTTGCGTGGCCGCGGAATAGTTTTGGTAAGACTTCGCTTAACTTTGGACTTTTCCTTAAAACCTATTGTCTTATTTATTTCACTTGTTGTAGATGGCCAACTCCATCCTCAATGCTGGAGAACTGGATAAGGCTGTTGCGGCCGTTATAGATGCTTCCCTCGCAGTTGGTCATCGTAAAGGCTATCTTGAATGTGCCGAACATGCTACAGCGATGCTTGGACAGGAGTTCGACACCAGTCACTGTTCAGTGACTGATCAAGCGGAGGCTGAGTTAGCCCGCGCTGAACATGGTTATGATCATCTATCAATACCTGTGATGGATCTGGTTACCGACGCACTGAAGCATGACGACTGGTGTCATCGGTTGAAGACTATCCTTGATCCTCCCGAAACGGTTGAATTGTCAGATGAAGAGGAGATTGCGGGCAATGATGGTGGCGGAGGCGATGATGGCGAAGGTGAAGGCGACAAGCACGACGATGGCGATGCATAGATAGTGTTTTCAGGCTTTCCGCCTTGTAATTTTTCTTAGAGTTTTGGCTGTAAACCTTTGCGCGGGCGCGCTTTTATCTAATGAAGGACATGGTGTTTCTATAACTGTTGCGCGGTTGCGCTTATTAAATAGTATGTTTGGTTATTTTCCCGTTACAATTATTGCACTGTTGTTAGAAACTTTGGTTAAGTTAGGGCGAATAAATGTAAGTGCGGCTCTTGTGTGAGTGTAATTGTCCGGTCTCGCGCTATGTTCGCGGAGGACCTTGGAGGCGTAACTCAAGAGCTCGTAAGTCACTGGAGTGTTTTCGTGCTAATCAGAAGTTTAACATGCATTTGTAACGAAAGAAGTCGGATAGTGATAAAAGAGCATGTCGTATGCTTTCATTGATTAAGTAGGCGCTTAGGCCAAGATACATTGCATGTAACATAAAAGGCGTGTAGCCAACATAGGAAAGTAAAGGGCGCGTGGCCGACATTAGTGGATAAAGGCGCGGGGCCTAGAATAGTCACATATAGCATTTGCGCAGTTGTTGCGCATTCCACGTGCGCGGGATAATGTGTCCATCCAGGGTGCGCAATTTGTAAGCCCCTTTCCCTAGCACTTCGTGAACCAAGTATGGGCCTTCCCATTTGGGTGCTAGTTTGCCTGGGCGTTCAGCGTTTGAGGCTTCGTTGTCTCGAAAGACGTATTCCCCTGGAGTGAAGGTACATATGCGGACTCGCGCATTGTAGTACCTTTCCAGTTGTGTTTTGTACTTGGCTTCTTTAATTCGCGCAATTTCGCGCCTTTCTTCCAGTAAATCCAAGTCAAGACGACGCTCTGCCTCATTGTCGATTACGTTGACTGCTGTCAAACGCGGAGAGGGCAGGCCAACTTCTGCCGGGATAACCGCTTCTGAGCCATAGACTAGGCTAAAAGGGGTCTCGCCGGTACTTGTTTTCGGCATGGTTCGGTGAGCCCACAAGATACTTGGGAGCTCATCCACCCAGCCTCTTCGCTTTGTGCCGAGTCGGGCCTTAATCCCATCGACAATACACTTGTTTACACTTTCAACCTGTCCGTTGCCTTGAGGATGCGCAACGGAGGAGAAAGTGTGTT
This sequence comes from Helianthus tuberosus, assembly GCA_030545235.1. Lineage (NCBI taxonomy): Eukaryota > Viridiplantae > Streptophyta > Magnoliopsida > Asterales > Asteraceae > Helianthus > Helianthus tuberosus. The sequence goes on along the minus strand of CM060408.1, from coordinate 65,452,004 downwards.
CGATTTTCATTTCTTTCATCCAGTTCTGGAGGTCTTCAGAAGCAAAATTGGTGCCGTTGTCTGTGACAATCTTGAGTGGGAGACCAAACCTGCAAATGATGTGTTCCCAGATAAACTTGCGCACCATCATTGCAGTTGTTGAGGCGAGTGCTTTGGCCTCCACCCGCTTAGTAAAATAATCAACGGCTACAATTATGAACTTGACGGCACCAGGAGCGTCTGGGAAGGGTCCCACCATATCAATTCCCCACTGCTGAAAAGGCCAAGCAGTGGATACGGGGATCAGATCGTTCTTTGGCCGCAGGGTTTTTGGAGAATGCCGCTGACAGGAGTCGCATTTGCGCAATTCCTTCAGGGCGTCGACATGCATCCCTGGCCAATAATACCCAGCGTTCATAATCTTTGCGACAACCATGCGTGGCCCTGCATGAATGCCGCAAATTCCTTCATGAATTTCCCTTATCAGATAACTCGCATCCTGGGGGTCCACGCAGCGCAATAGTGGCCCCAAGAAGGACTTCCGGTATAAGATACCACCATTCATTTCGTACTGCAGGGCCTTGTTCTGAATCTTCCTTGCCTCTGCTTTACTTTCAGGGAGTACTCCCTCTTGCAAATATTGAATGATAGGGGTCATCCAGGACGGCTGCCCTATCACGATCACGTTGACTTGACGTAGCAGAACGGATGGATTCTTGAGTACTTCAATCCTTACATCTTTGGCGATATGTTGGAAGGAGGTTGAAGCGAGCTTGCTTAAAGCATCAGCTGGTTTGTTTTCAGAGCGATTGATGTGGATGACCTTGTGAGACTTGAATTGTTGAAGCAACTCTTTTGCCTGCTCTAGATATAGGGCCATAACTTCGCCCCTTGCATCGTATATACCGTTGACTTGACTGGCTATTAGGAGTGAATCAACGTGTGCTTGTAGATTTTTAGCTCCCATTTTGATGGCGAGGCGCAAGCCTGCCAGAAATGCCTCGTATTCCGCCTTGTTGTTGGTGTTTTTAAAATCCAACTTGATGGCGTAAGTGAATTCATGGTTTTCGGGGCTTACCAGGCGCAATCCAGCTCCCGCGCCGTCCTCATTTAAGGCTCCATCAGTGTAAAGCATCCAAGTCTCATCTGTCATGTCTTTTTCGGGAGTCTCCACCAGCTCACAATCTTTGATTTTCTCAACTGGGACTTCTGTGATGAAGTCCGCTAGAACTTGACCCTTGATGGCTGGGCGCGGCCTGTACAGAATGTTGTGGCCCCCCAGCTCGATGGCCCATTTTGCTAACCGCCCGGATGTTTCTGGCTTTTGTAATATCGTCTCGATGTGGAAATTTGTGAGTACGGTGATCACATGCCCTGTAAAATATCTGCGCAATCTTCGGGAGGCGTGTAGCAGCGCAAGAACCAACTTCTCCATTGTTGAATATCTCGTTTCCGGGTCGGTTAGTACCCTGCTGACGTAATAAATTGGAGTTTGGACTCCATTTCTTTCCACCAGTAATACCGACCCTACTGCCTTATCTGAGGAAGACAAGTACAGTACGAGTGGTTCTTTTTCAAACGGTGCGGTCAGGGTAGGAAGTTCGATCAAACATGCTTTCATTTGCTGAAAAGCCTTTTCTGCTTCAGGGGTCCACCTGAACTCTTGCTTCTTTACGCAGTTGCGCAGAGTGCTAATAAAAGGGTATGACTTTGCGGCGTGATTTGACAGAAAACGGTTAAGCGCGGCCAGGCGGCCGGCCAACCGTTGCATCTCTTTGATTGTCCGCGGCGATGGCATTCGTTCTATTGCCTGGACTTTTTCCGGATTCACTTTAAAGCCGCCGTTTGTGACTATGAAGCCCAAAAACTTCCCTTCTTCCATGCCAAAAGAACACTTGGCTGGATTCAACTTCATATTTACACTGCGCAATGAATTGAAGGTTTTTTCGATGTCTTTCAACATTTGGTCCTCTTCGGGACTTTTGACCACTAGATCATCGATGTAAACTTCAATATGCTTTCCGATGTCACCCACGAAGGTCTTGTCCATCAATCGCTGGTATGTGGCGCCAGCGTTTTTTAGGCCGAATGGCATCTTCGTATAGCAAAAAATCCCCAGATCAGTGCGAAAGGCCGTCTTGTCTTCATCCTCGAGCTTCATCTGAACTTGATGGTACCCCTTGTAGCAGTCCAAGAAGCATTTCCATCTGTATGGCGCGAGAGAGTCTATCTTTTTGTCGATCTCTGGCAAAGAGTAGCAATCTTTAGGGCATGCCTTGTTGAGATCGGTATAGTCAACACACATTCGCCATCCTCCACTAGACTTCTCGACCATTACGGGGTTTGCCACCCAACTTTGATAACGTACCTCTCGCAGGATGCCGGCTTTAAGTAACTCGCATACTTGCTCATTCATTGCTTTCGTCTTGTCTGCCCCTAAGCTGCGCCTTCTTTGGACTTTCGGTTCAACAGAGGGGTAGGTGTTCAAACAGTGTTCGGTAATGTCGCGCGGGACTCCGGTCATGTCAACCGGGGTCCAGGCGAAGATGTCCATCTTCTTGAAAAGGAGCTGCTTGAGACGGGTTCTGATGTTTGGTGAGATTGCGTGCCCTATCGTCACCGTTTGGTCCGGGTATTTGCGATTTAAAACCCATTTCTCGGGCTCGGTTGTCGAAACCTTCGCCGCTTTTGTCGGGCGCATCTCTTCAGTTGACATCACTTCCTTCTTTGCATAAACGATTGCCACCCCCGTCTTGGTTGGGAAGCCAATCGCTGAGTGGGGGGTGGAAGTTATCATATTCAGCTCACCTTGCGTCTCTCTCCCGATCAGCACATCATGTCTTGACTTAACAGGCATCACCATGAAGTTAACGTTCGTTGTTCTTGAATGCTTCCCGTCAGAGAGTGTGACAGGGAAGCTAATTTGGCCTAGCGGGAAGACCATTTCATTGCAGAACCCAGACAGTGGGTAGTCAACTGGTTCAAGTCTCGCTTTGTCTTCATCGTCGAACTGGTTAAAGCATTGTTCATAGATGATGTCTGCTGTACTCCCCGGGTAAATGAAGACGTATTCTGTTTCGTAATGGCCGATGATACCGGTGATGACGATGGGTCGTGTGGCTCGAGGACCCCCGCGCACCACCGGGAAAATGACCTGCTGCTCTTGCCATGAAGGCTCATACGGTCTCTTGCCTTTTTCTCTCGCGCTATACCTTGGTCCATTGACCATGTGTGTTTCTAGGCGTCGGACTTTCTTGTGATTTCCTTCATCGTGGCGATGGAGCTGTCGAGTTTCTTTGCGCACGTTCTTTACTAAGTGGCTCAGCTTTCCGCTCTTCAGCGCTCTCTCGATCTCCTGACGCAAGCTGTAACAATCATCTGTTAAGTGGCCTGTTTCCTTGTGGAAATCACAATACAGATTGGGGTCCTGCCCCTTTTTGTTCGTCATGGGCCTGGGAGCCTTAAAATCATGGTTCTCCGTCATTAGCACCTCTTTTGGTGTTTTTATGAGCGGAGTCCAATGCTTTTCACGATTATCATCTCGGACTGCCTTTCTATAGCCGATGCGATCAATAGTATCTCGCGCGTCTTCCTTATAGCTGGATCGTTCTTCATAATGGGGTCGTTCACTATAACCGCTGGAGTGGTTGGCCTTCCACCCAGGGTTCTTGCCTTTGTTGCGTCTGTTGTCATCGCGCGAGTGACCCCCTTTAGAAAATCTATCTTCAGAACGATAGCTGTTGTTTCGTGCGAGTGACTCTTCAGTTTGCGCGACTATCTTCGCGGCTTCCATGAGTTTATCCCATTCCTTGGGCATTCCATCTTTCCCAGTGATGGTTCTAATCAGGCTATCACAGCGGATGGCTTTCTTGAAATGGCAGCGCATGAGTTGTTCGCTTACGCCACCAATTTCCAAACACTCTTTGTTAAAGCGAGTGATGAAATCCTCCAAACCCTCGTTATCTCTGCGCCAGATGTCTTCGACTTCGGCCATGTCGCGCTGGTATCGTCTTTGTTGACTGAAGTGACTCAAAAATTGAGTCCTGAAATCGACCCATGACTTTATCTTTCCTGGTGGAAGGCTGTCGAACCAGGCGCGAGCAGCCCCCGTTAGTGTTTGGATAAACAGGTGGCACCACATGGGCATATTCCAACCTCCCATGCAGCCCACGCTAGTGAACACTCTGACGTGATCATCGGGATCAGTCAATCCGTTAAACTTTCCGACAGTCGGAGGTAACTTTTCTCTCTTGAGCGGCGCCAGTGCTATTTTTGGAATGAACTTTGAATGCTCTATAGCTTCCTCTGGCCGATAGGCGAGGCGAAAGTCGCGCTCTGCCTCTTCTGTATACCCAACGTGCTGCCTTGGTTTGTAGTACTCGTGATTTCTTTGTAAACGATTGAAGACCGAAGATTCTTCATCATTCTCCCAAGTTGGATCATTTGGGTCGGTATCTTCCCATTCATCGTTCATGTTGCGCGGCGTGAGCCGGCTATGAACTGGGCCTCTTTGGAAGTTTGACGGGTCGTCATAGTAGCTTTCTGTTTCTCCACGTGTATCGCGCGTGTCTTGCACGCTTGGTCTTCGGGTAGGGGGAGGTCTGTTGGCTCTACCTTGGATATTTTGCGGTGGTGGCATCTGGCGCGACCCGTGACTGGGGCCGGTTGGTGTAACCAAGGAAGGTTCTGCCGTTAACACTGCTTGTTGTGCGCTCAAGGATTGATACGATGCGTTAATGGTGGCGAGTTGCTTGGCGTACCACGAGGCTGGGGTTTCGCCCTCTGGTAGCCCTAGTAGCGCCGAAATATTCTGAGGTGGAGCTGGGTTCGAAGGTCCAGCACCGTTGTTTCCTGGGGTAGTTGTTTGAGTGATGCGGGTGAAGCTCCCGCGCGAACCCCCAGTGTTGGCTATCTCGATTTCGCCGATTTCTTCAACGTGTTGGGGTTGGATGTTTTGGTTATCCACCCCCAACGCTGCATTATGGTCTGCTCCAAGACCAACAAACTCGGGAATTATTCCTTGACCAGCCATGATCGAAGGAAGAAAAAACAATCGAAAAACTCAGGAAAAAGAAGATGAAAGTGGTTTGTAGAAAAAATCGGTGGGCGCCAATGAAGAAACACGGAACTAATTGAGGGACTAATCAGTTTGGTTTATGTTTCTACCATGATGGTTAATCTTCTTTATGGTTTCCTGAGCTCCTTAATGACCGTGGTTATCTGCAAAACAAAACACCGTTACTCGTTAAGAGGGGAATGTGGGGGTTTCCCTCTTAACCGGGCTCCGGCGTGAGAATAAGCGACTGTATTGGTGGAGAGAATTAAGTATTAAGTGAGAGTAGAGGGAATGGAATGAATAACCTGTGAAGTGAAGGTCTCTATTTATAGCCGGAGAGGTGTAAGAGGGTGTGGGCTGATGGGCCTTGGGCCGGAAGGCGACAACATGGAGGATATGCTCCTTGTCTCACTGGTGTCGACCGTTAGTGGTTTCTAGGAGCTTTATGGAGTTGGCGCAACGTGATTGGAGCCACGTGTCACTGTTGTCGGCCTGGTCGCCCTTCTGCCATCAGCAGGTAAGTGGAGATCGTGGGGCAGTTGTCTCTGCCCTGTGATTGGTGCCACATAGGCGTCCTTAAGTACTTTTTGTCTCCTGCATGTCAGACGATCGTGGAGCACGATTGCGCAGGAACAGAAGGACCCTGATTGGCTCTTTTATTCTGCCACTTGTACCTTGTGTACTATCTGGAAAGGCCTTGCGCCTTAGTTACGCATGATTCTTGCTGAGCACGTTATTACCTCGCGCGAGGCGTGGCTTTCAGATGTTCTTTTCAGAATGCTAAGTGTTGCTAATTGGAGTTTCCTCTTATGTGGACCTCGCGCCGCGTTACACAGATGTGTTGTAGCCCGCGCGAGGTTGGCAATCAAGGAAATTGCTGAGTAATGAGTATGGTCCCGCGCGACCTTACAGGGGGTTGCGTAGCTTTTTGGGACCATACCCCTTCACACCCAAAACATGAAACATGTATTGATGCTAATAAAATATTAAAATTTTATATATAAATATATTTAGTTTGAATTAGGAGAAAATACATTATTATTATTATTCCATATATAAATAAGCAAGTTTTTTGTGCATAACCACTTGTACCTTGTGCTTTGTGAGTTTTCCAAAAAAAAAACTTGATTTTTTACTTTTAACCCAAGGGTTTTTAGCTTTTGTAATTTTAACCCTACATAATTTGTTTTTTTAACTTTAACCCAAAACTAAACTTGATTTTTTACTTTTAACCCCAAGGTTTTTAGCTTTTGCAATTTTAACCCTACATAATTTGTTTTTTTAACTTTAACCCAAAACTTTTCATTATTTGCAATTTAATTTCACAACTTTTGTCACTTATACTTTTCATCTTTGTCAAATTTTTGTTTTACGTATAGTTCTAAATTTTTCGACTTAATAGAACGCAACGTACGAGTGTGGTTCAACTTTTTTATGTTTTGTTTCAAATTTTGCAAGTTAATACGGCGCAATGTGAATATGTGGTTCAATGTTTTTACCTCTGTTTTTTCATGTTTGACAGGTTCGTCGTAACACGCAGATCCTAGCTCGAGTCAGTATTGGTGGTCGATGACGGTTGTGTGACATTAGTACTATTTGACACCGTTTTACGCCCCGCCGCAACGCGGGGTGTGCTTTGGGGGGTTTTTTAAAGAAAAAATGGTTATGCATATGGTTGTCGTGACCTTGGCTTTGGGAGTTTTCAAAAAAAATGATTTTTTTTTACTTTTCACCAAAAAGTATTTCATAAATTACTTTTAACCCAAAACTATTTGTTTTTTACTTTTAACCCAAAACTTTTGATCTTTTGCAATCTATCCTCACAACTTTTTTTACTTTTAACTTTGGTCCTTTATAGTTTTCATTTTCCGCAAATTTTTCGTTTTATGCTTGGTTCTAAATTTTGTGACTTAACACATCGCAACGTGCGTCTTTGGTTTAACGTTTTTTACGTTTCGTTCTAAATTTTGCAAGTTAACACGACGCAACGTGCGTGTGTGGTGAAGGTTTTTACATCGTCTATTTTTTTCCCGTTTGACAGGTTTAACATAACGTGCGAGTCCTAAATCGACTTAGTTATAACTAAATAATCCCCGCCGTATTGCGGCGGGTCTCAATTCTAGTTATATATAATTTATGAACTTTTTAGCTATATTGATTGTCATTTTTGTCCTTTTGTGAATTTTTTTCATCTCTTCTTTTTTTGTGTGTATTTTTTGGTTTTTGTTTTTCTTTTTTAAGTTTCAATCGAGAACCTGATGTTTCAATCGAACGGTGCAATATTGACCGAACAACGTCAGTTCAGAATTGATATTCGTTTTTATTGTCTCGTTCGATATAAACACATCTTCATATTTTTTTGTCGTATCATGACTCTTTTTTGTATCTCTTTTGGTAAGTGTCGGTATCTTAATGAACCGAACCAATATCAAACGAGTTCCTGCCAATGACGTTATTTTCACTATTGCGTCTATGTTTCCATTAAAAATTGGGTCGCCCCGCCTCAAAGCGCGGGTGTAACCTGTTAGTGCACTATGTCTATTGACTTCGTCTTGTATCATGTAATAGGATAGAATTATCAGTGCACGAGGTTCGAGAAACTGAGAAATGAGGTTTAAGTGAAGATTTCGCTTGAAGTGAACTTGTGACAAGTTCAAGCGAAATCATACACATCATATTTCGCTTCAACTGGTTCGCTTCAACTGGTTCAGGTTACTCTCAAGCGAAATCTTAACCTCTATATATAGGGCACTTGTCATTTCACTTGGTACGCGACTTCCGAAAGTGTAACGAAGTGCTGCCGGTTTTCTGTCAGGTTGTAATCAGTGTTAAAAGCAATATAATTGACAGATTAAAGATTAACAAGTTGTGTTCATGTCTAGTTCTCTGATTCCGCCTTTGAACTGGACTTAAACTCTTCTGATCGACTCAAAAGGGTCATACAACGATCCAACAAGTGGTATCAGAGCTCAGGAAGAAGAGTTTAGCTTGATATCATCTACTTTCTGAATTCTACACCTTCTTTTTCAATCTGGATGTGATTTCACGGTCAAAATGGATTGAACTTCTCACCGAATGTGTAAAACAACAGTTTAACAAAGCCTTGAAAGTTTGAGACCGAAATTCGCATTAAAAATGACTGAATTGAATCAAAAACAGGGTTTCGCTTGAAAAGTGTTCGTGGATTTAATTGATTTCGCTTCAAAATCAGACTGTTTGGACTATTTTGCTTGAACATCTGAAGCGAAATAGTGTTGTGATCTTGGATTTCGCTTGAGTTCATCTGAAGCGAGATAGAGTTGCTGGTTTTCGCTTGAAGTTTGAGTTCAGGTTGAAGCGAAATAGGTTCTTGGGATTTCGCTTGAAGTCATAATAGTAGATTTCGCTTCAAGACTGTCAAAGATTGTTTTCGCTTCAAGTCTATCAACAGTTGATTTCGCTTCAAGTTATCAATAGTTGATTTCGCTTCAGCTGGTTAAACAAAGTTGATTTCGCTTGAAGAATCAACTTGTGTTTCCGATTGAGTTTCCTAGTTCAATTGAAAAGTGGAATTTTGTGTCGGATCATTTCACGACGATCAAGTGTCAGTCATTTTCAGTATATTTGATATTTGATTGTACTAATTGGGTTTGTTTGTTCATTCTGTCAGGTTTGCATTATGGCTGAGGAATTCTTTAATACATTTTACAACGCGTTCGCAACCGAATCGTCTGAGGTTACAAATGTTACACCAAAAACCATCACGAAGGCGCTCAATGAAAACATAAAGCATGATAACTTTTACGGAACTCATTCAAAGCCACCAGCTCTTGATAGCATTGAGGATTATACCTGGTGGAAAGAACGCTTTATCAACTGGGCAAAGGCGTATGCTCATGAAAGTTGGTTTTGCTTGGAGTATGGGTATGAAAAACCAAAAGACGATAAAGGCGAAGATCTTGTATTCAAGAAGTTTACTAGAGAAGATAAAGCTGAATTTGGAGCTGAACAGAGAATGATAGCATTGATCCAGTCCGCAATCAGAAACGATATTTTTGCTTTACTAACTCATGACGGGTCATCTAAGTCTGTCTGGGAAGCTTTACGTGTTAAAGCTGAAGGGGGTAAACAGATTAAAAAGAACAAAATCGCTTTATTAAAGAAAGAATTTGATCTGTTTGATAACATAAAAGGAGAGTCGGTGAGGCAAATGATTGAGAGATTTTGTCATCTTAAAATCGAATTGGAAAGATTAGAGATAAATAAAACAAGAGAGGAATTGATAGACAAAGTGATTGAAGCGTTACCACGAGCTGATCAGTGGCAAACGTTTGTTTTTATTTTGAAAAATGATGCTTTGTATGATACAATTACTCTTGATGCTTTGTTTGAAAAGATTGAAAGTCATGATCTGGAGCTACAAAAGCAAAACAAGATGACTGATTCTTCACATCAACAGAACGTTGGCTTGTACTACAAAAGCAGTGTGCTTTCTGATAAAGGCGTTGGTTCACCAAAAACAGCATTTAGTGGTGAAAAGATGAAAGAATCACAAACAACGTCAACAAGTCATCATTTTGGATATCATTCATCTTCAAAGACAAATTCTGATGATTCTGAAGAAATTCTGTGCAACATTGCTCTTAAACTGAAGAATTCTCCTGCAATGAGCATAAATGCAGCGAAGCAGCAAATGAGTTTTCTTGCATCTGTTTTGGAGTCATATGAAGGTCTTGTAGCTGGCAAAATTGGAAATTCCGAATTGACCAAAGAAGACTACGACCAGATTGATCCGGAAGAGATGGAGCTCATTGACATCCGTTGGTGTTTAGCTAGTTGTATTCGAAGAGCTCAGAGGTACATGGAGATTACCGGGAAACAATCTCTTGGAGGTGCGTCAACAAAGCTTGGATTTGATAAATCCAAAGTGACCTGCTTCAAATGCAAGCAAAAGGGTCATTTCAAAAGAGAATGCAGAAATTCTGAAATTGGTGAAGGAAGTGAACGTCCTTTTAACGATGATTATTATCGAAAGGCGATTTATCATCGAAGCAGAGAAGAACCAAAGTTGATTGAAGATAAACCGAAATCAAGAGCTTGTTTTGTAATTCACGACGATGAAGGATTTGACTGGAGCACAATTTGTCCAGAAGAAGATCGCTTAGAAAATGTTCGAAAAACAGCTCACGGGAGAGCTATGACAGAAGAAAGAAAGTTTGTTTTTGTTGCAGAGATTCAAGATGAAAACAAAGACAAAGAAATTGCTAAAGTCCAAGAAGAAAAAGTTGAGATAAAAGAGAAAACTTGGGAAGAGATTTTGAGTGAGAAGACCTACAGAGAAAGAAACGTCGTTTTAAATAGAATGGATGATATGCAGGAGGAGTATGAGATGGCTGTTGGTAGCAAACGATGGGATAAAAAGAGAGAATGTTACTATAACAGAGAAGGAGAACCAGTTGTTCCCAAGAAAGACATAATCTTCGATGATGTTCTTCTTGCAGTCCCGTTAAGAGCTGAATACTATAGAAGAGTATTGAAAGATGACAAATATGCTAAGCAATATGAAAAGGATATCAGATATGCCATGTTATCGTGTCTAAGAAAAAGGGATGAAGAGAGAATGAAGAAGAATGTTGAAGAAATGGTGAACAATCTGAAGAAAGTTGCTGAAGAGGTTAAAACAGAAACTGTTGAAGTTGAAGCTGTGAAGGAAATCAAAAGTGAAGAAGTTGTTGTGAATGAAGAGGTTGAGAAAGCTGTTACCGAAGAACAGCAGATTGAAGAAGAGGTGAAGAAAGAAGAAATAGAAGAAAAGAATGAGAATTTGAAAGTTGGTGATGAAGTTAGTGTTGAAAAGAAGCAAGATGATGCTGATCTGAAGCAGACAGAGGTTGATGAAAACACTGAAGTGCCAATCACTGAGGTAAATTCTGATTCTAAAAACTTAAAACAGATTGATCAGTGCAAGAAATGCATGGAACCGTGCAGAACTTGTACTGAAAAAGATGAGCAATTTAGAACAAGAGATTTTGAGTTCACAAAAATTGAAAATATTTTCAAAGAAAAATGCAAAGAAATGCTAGAAAAAGAAAAGATTTTTAAAGAAAATGATGAAAAACTTTCAGAAAAATGTAACAAATTAGAGAAAGAAAATGAAGTTTTGAAAGAAAATGTTTTGAAAATGACAAATGAATGTGAACAAAAGGAAATTGTTTGTCAAGAAATGAAGAAAGATTATGACTCAATGAAATTAGCATATGATATTATGAAAGAGTCATACGACAAAGTGAAAGATGAAATGAAATATGCTCAATCAAGAATGAATTATATGTCTGAAACAACCAAAGAACTTAAACGAATGTATTCTATAAAACAAGATGTTGTTAATTCCTATATTGAGGATGTTGCTAAGTTGAAGCGACAGATTGCTGATTTAGAACAGGATAACAACAAGTTAAAGAGTTACCATGTGTCGTCATATGTGCTTGAACGAATTTTCAATATAAAACCGGGTGATGGTGAGTCTGAGCAGAACAAGAAAGGCATTGGCTCAGAGTTTCATCAAGTTCCACCACCGGGAAAATTTGCATTTTACGATGAGGAAAAGGTCGAAAAAGCTTTCAACATGGTAGACCAATTGCCAGACAACATTGACATAACCTATTCCAAATCTGATGATTCTCATGATTCAGAGGTGGTAGGTAAAGTCGTTGAAAGTGTGTTGAAAGAAGAGTCGGTTGATACAGGTAAATCTGAATCACAGGATGAAGATGAAGGAAATATTCATGATGGTTATCTGAAAAACACAAAATCCGAGAAAAATTTGAATGATGATTCAAAAGGATTGGTTTATACCATGATTGGATCGGACAAATTGTTCTTAGATGTTGTATTCCCGATTCAGAATGTGATTTCAGAAAAGGTTGACAAAGTTTTCAAAATGGTTGAGATTGAGAAGTCTGAGATTTCAAAGTTTGTCGGTAAGAGTCATAGAGGTTCGTATACCAAACCTGGTTTCAAAAAGAAGAACATGGAGGCTGGGTTGGGTTATAAGAAGAAACAACATCGAAACAAAAATGAAATGCCGAATTTTCAGACAAAAATGAGTTTTGTTCAAGGAGGCAGTTTAGAAAAAGAAAAAGAATTCAAAATGAAAAAGTCTAATGATGAATTTTTTGCTTTAAAGAAAAAGCAACAACCACAGGTCAAAGATGTGTCCATGAGAACATGTTTCAAATGTGATCAAAAAGGACATCTTGCACGCAAGTGTCCTAATCTAAAATCTGTGGATGTTGATCAAAAGAAGATTGATGCTGAGAAACAAAAATCTGAGAATGTGAGACAAAGATCAACCAAATTTGATTCGAAACAAACTTGGAGGTATAATACGAACAAGTTTGCTTCTAATCAAAATTGGAAATCAGACCCGAAAAGGTTTGATTCAAGACATACCTGGAATTCTCACACACCCAGATTCAGAACAACACAGAGTTGGAAAACCACAGTTGATATGACAAAACCTCAAGAGTTTTGGAAACCAAGAGTTGTTGTTCAAAATCAAAATGTTCAAAAAGTTTCACATTTTTATAAACGAGGAACACCAAAAGGTCAAACATGGAGTGTTAAGAAACATGTTGATTTGGTAAAAGATGAGAAAGTAGAAGTTTTTGTGAAAAATGACAAAGAATTTCCAGCATTGAATGAAAATTATTGTGTTGAAATGCCTAAGGTTCAACAGACCTGGGCTAAATTGTTCAAGTAATTGAGTAGTTTGTTTGCGCAGGTGCTCAACAAATTCGAAGATTGTAAGAATGGAGGTTGGAGCAGCTTGGCACTACGAGGAGAGGAGGCTGCTGGATCCTGTGTTGGTTAAAACAGGAAGTTTATATGTTTTCTGTAAATAAATAAACAATATTTCAAAAATCCTAAAAATTGGAAAACTTGAAAACCCAAAAATATGTTTTTTTTTTTAATTTTTGTCAAATATTCAAAAATTACAAAAATATGTTTTGATTGAATATGCCGAAACCCTCACGGCTGAACAAACATGATTACTTTCATCAGATTGAAAAACGGTTTTCAAACTGTTAAGATTAATGTGTTGTATATCATGGGGGTATGTTATATTTTCTGCAAAACAGAGCATGAGATGCAGAAAATGGATGGCGAGACAAAGCTATCAATGTTGGTTGTCAAATTTTCTTTATATGATTTTGCATTTTAGGGGGAGTAATATTGTCAGAAAATACAAAAATATTTGAAAATTTGAAAAAGTCAAAAACATGATAAAATTCAAAAATTGAGTTTTTGCGTAAAAAGAGGAAATGATAGTACATCAGTAGACAGTTACAGTACGCTAAAGAAATGGAAAGTTTAAATGTGTTAAACGATCTCACCGTGGATGTGTCGGTAGGTTTTTATACATTTAGTAAACTTTTTCGGGATATAAACCTAAATTCAAACTTGCTTATTTTGTGGGGAACACTACTTGGATATATAGGTAACCCCTGAAATCTCGTTTGAAAGGTCTCTTAATCTGATATACTAGGTCTTTATACTCAATGATGTCTGGGGTATTATTTCGGGACTTCTGCTGAACGGTAGTTCTGACCTAGTCCTTGGATAATGCTTTCTGCATTGCTTGAAACATAGCATTAAACCCTCAGCATGCCGATGAAACAATAAAATTGATAGTCGCTGCTGTTGTAAGCAAAAAGATCCTCTAAAGGGGACATACCTTTAAGTCGAAGCTGATATCTCTCTGTGTATACGGAAGTATCGACCTGAGATCCCTCGGCCCTCGCATACCTAATTTATATACAGATATCATTGTGGTATACTCACCTGTAAGACTGATTATTGGGATTCTGGATACGGGAGTATATTCAAGAGGTGGGACACATGAATGGGTTTAAGTTCTTAATACATCTAATTCGTATCCTGAATCAGTTGAAATTTGTATGAAAATTTAAATGGATAAGTATATCGACAATCTAAGTGAATTGTTTAATGCATTATGTGATTTTAAGCTCAATGGTACTTGTGATTTGTCAAAAACTGATATGATCCTCTGACGCATATTCAAAACAAAAATATTATCTGTAAATATGTTTGTACATATTTCGTTACTGCTTTATATTTTCAGAAAATACAAAAAGATTTTGATTTTGTTTTGTTTTCGACAACTGATATCTGAGTGCTGAGTTTCAAAATCTAAGTATGTTGATTGTGTGTCTGAAAATAAAACAAGTTCATTAATTTGAAACTTGATTTAAAATCAAAAATTTCAAAAAAATAGTTTGTGATATCTCCAAGGTTATTAATTTGAACTTGGATGATAAACTGTGAGGGAGTTGGATTCTTTAATACTGCTAAATCTATACAGTTGGTTGATAGGGGGAGTGGATTAGAGAATTTGATTGGAATTGCCAGGTTACGATTCCTGGATAGTCTAAAATGTTGTTACTTATAAACGTATGAGTGATTGCAGATAGTCCAGACTACCGGAAGCAAAGTCTAAGGGGGAGTCTGAAGACAAGCTTGAAGCAAAGGGAAGCTTGTAGATGGAAAGCTAGGTGTCGATCCCAAAGCACGGAAGCTTGATGAAAGGGGGAGCCTGAAGCTGATAGAAGAAAAGATAGTTGGATGCTTACAATGTTACAATCTAAGTGAGGATACAGAATGATCAAGACTGAAGATGTGTCATATTGAAGAATAGTCACTGAAGACTACGTCAATATCCAAGGGGGAGTCTGTTAGTGCACTATGTCTATTGACTTCGTCTTGTATCATGTAATAGGATAGAATTATCAGTGCACGAGGTTCGAGAAACTGAGAAATGAGGTTTAAGTGAAGATTTCGCTTGAAGTGAACTTGTGACAAGTTCAAGCGAAATCATACACATCAGATTTCGCTTCAACTGGTTCAGGTTACTCTCAAGCGAAATCTTAACCTCTATATATAGGGCACTTGTCATTTCACTTGGTACGCGACTTCCGAAAGTGTAACGAAGTGCTGCCGGTTTTCTGTCAGGTTGTAATCAGTGTTAAAAGCAATATAATTGACAGATTAAAGATTAACAAGCTGTGTTCATGTCTAGTTCTCTGATTCCGCCTTTGAACTGGACTTAAACTCTTCTGATCGACTCAATAGGGTCATACAACGATCCAACATAACCCATTAGTTAACAAAAGAAATCAAAATAAATTTATCTGATTAATTGAAATAGGTGACAATTTTTAAAACTAAAAATGTGTAGCTCAGTTTGTTATAGCTTTGGTTTTAAACTAATAGGTATCGGTTCAATTCCCATTGTGAGCATGTTTCATGCGTTTTTCAAGTGTGTGTGTGTGTGTGTATATATATATATAGGGGATGAATCATGAGAAAACTAGTTTAAATGAGAAAACCAAAAAACTAACTAAAAAAGCGTAAAAAACATACCCAATTTTTTTTTTATTTTTATAAAAAAAAATCGCAGCTTTTTATGCATGGAAAAAAATTTCAAAAAAAAAAGTTTTTGTTGTACTACACATGTGTAATAACATATGTGTAGTACACATACACATGTGTATTACTACACATGTGCAGTACAACAAAAAAAAAAAATTTGAATTTTTTTTATATATAAAAACTAGCGATTTTTTATAAAAAATTGAAAAAAAAAATTGGTTTTTTTTTAGCTTTTTTTTAGTTAGTTTTCTAGTTTTCTCATTTATATCTAGTTTTCTCATGATCCTCTCCCTATATATATATAGGGAGCCGCTAAAATAGGAACCATCCCCAGTGGTAAGAACCGTGAGAACCACTCTCCACCAATCAGAACAAAGGGTATTTTGGTCATTTCCTTTAAAATGTCTAATCTCTATCTCTCTCTTCATTAATGTTAGCAGACTTTTACATTTAATCACTCCTCTCTCTTCTATCTTCTCTTTCATATCTCTCATTTAAATTCCAATCCCTGTTCTCTTTCATATCTTTCATACCGTTCCTCCACGAGTGAACAATCTGAGCTCCGGCTAGAACTTAATCTATCCACTCTATAAAACCTCCATACAAACCCCATCTTCTGTACTTCAATGGCGTACTTGAAGAAGCTTTCTAGCTACTAAAAAGGTTCTAAGATTGTTCACTCAGGAGAACACTCATGGAGGAGTCGGAGCCTCCCCGACGGCGACGTTATTTGGTGGTGATTTGTGTTCATGTTAGGGTTTTTACACACCGTATCAATACCTCAAGATCTGTTCAATTGTTTCCCCCAATTTGGATCCTAGGGTTTCGGCCAATCCCGATCTGGTTCGTTTCTTGCTGCCGTTTCTGATTTCTGTTCTGATACAATCGTTTCCCCCTTTGTGTTCTGATACAATTGTTTGTATCTCCGCTTCTGTTTAGGTCAAATCGTTTATGGTTCAGGTTTGAGAAGGACCAATTTTGAGTTTCGGGTTTGGTGTTGATGGTGTTAGTGGTGTTTGGGTGTGTCGGCAGTAATGGCGGTGGTGGTCATTCACGGTCATTGGTGGGTTCTAATTTGGTGGAAAAAGTAAGTTTTTTGGTTCAAAAATTTGGTTGAATGGGACAAGTTTCGATCGATTACATATTGAATTTAGTTGATTTATAGTGTAATCGGATCGGATTTCGTTGATTCACAGTGAATCGTTTGTTTAGTGAATCAGTTGTTTTGGTCTTTATTGACATAAAAGGTTTTGTATAACTTGAATAGGTGGTGCCAATGGTGCCCGGTGGTGCCGATGGTACCCGTTTCAGACTGAATCGGTTGTTTTTTGGTTTTGATTGGTCGATTGGGTGGCGATGATGAAAAAAAAAACGTAGATTTAGATGACGATGGAGCGGCAAGGACGGCGGAGGGTAGGTTTTTTGAACTTGCAACCCCACTTTTGCAGCCTTTTGATTATCGGATAATCTGAGCCAAACCCAGTTTGTTTTTCGAGATACACTTTGTTTTGATGTTGTTGTTTTTTTTACCCCCTAGTCGATGATGATAACGATATATCTAAGATACCTCCCTAGTGCGATTTCTGGGTGCGTTCGTTTTTGCGTAAAAAAGTTTTTGTAAAAAAAAGTTAAACCATAAACTTTTTAACGTAAAACGTAAACTTTTTAACGTAAAACGTAAAACGTAAAAAGTTTCACGTAAAACGTAAAAATGTTTTACGTAAAACGTAAAACGTAAAAATTTTAACGTAAAACTTAAAACGTAAAAAGTTTTACGTAAAACGTAAAAAGTTTAACGTAAAACTTAAAACGTAAAAAGTTTAAAAAGTTTAACGTAAAAAGTGTAAAAAACGGCGCGTTTAAAAAATATGTAAAAAACGGCGCGTTAAAATTACGCCGCTTGAAAAAACGGCGTGTAAAAAACTGCTCGTTAAAAAAAATACGCTTGAAAAGGCCCCGCGTAAAAACGGCGCGTTAAAAAAACGACGATTGAAAAAGCCCGGTTTGCAAAAACTGGCGCGTAAAACGTAAAAACGTTAACTTAAAAACGTAAAAAGTTTAACGGAACACGTAAGACGTAAAAAGTATAAAAAATCTTTTAAAAAATCTGAATTTAAAAATGCTTTAAATAAAAAAAATTATGTTTAAAAAATAAAAACTAATATAATAATACAAAAAAACTAATAAAAAACAATAAAGACAAAATGACAAAATAGAGTTATTTTACTAAATTACCCTTTTGGATTAAAATATTAAAAACATAATAAGACAAAATCTATTTAATATTAATTTTAGTTACTTTTAATCTCATCCATCCATCTTCTTGATCTACTGGCTAAAAAGTGATTCTTTCGATTCTTACAACTGGAGGTGGTTTTCATTTTAGCGACCATATATACATATATATATATATATAGTTTGTTTGAAAGGTCAAAGTGTGAATTTATGGTCTTCCCCGGTTGGAGTATTGGAAGATCAGCGGAAGATCGGTCAATTTAGCCTTGCGAGGACATTGCACAACACCCAACACAGATACGCGTACTTTGAGGGGGAAATATTATACGAGAAGCTTCAAGGGTTTGGTATTGCTATGAAGACTCAAGCCAAGATACTGTTTACCTGGATCATCGGTCAAAGGGGAATTTGTTAACACAGAGAAGATAACATCAACAAATACTTGACCGAAGATCGATTGCAGTTGCATTTTCAACATTCGACAGCAACGGACAAGGGGGAATTTGTTGGTGCAGTTTTTGTGTCCGATGCTGTTCGAATAGATTAGATTACTTGTTATGTTGATTATGTAATAGTTAGTGAAACGGTCAAACGAACGTGTATAAACTCGCTCGTTTGAAGTGGTCAAACGAAAGGGTTATTCGTTTGACCATGTGTGTTTGCAAGTGAAGGTGGTGTGACTATAAATACCACCCTTGGTTCGTTTGCAACTTTTGAAGGTTTTAGACTTGGGGAGAGATCACCACTTGGTCTCTCCCCGGATGTATGCTCCTTTGGTATAGTTTGGATAGCTTGTAATCGGGCCGGTTTGTAACGTTATGCTACCAAATTTATACAAGAAAGTTGTTTATCCGTCTCTAATCTTCCGTCTTTGAACATCATCACACACCAATCACGGGTTTCGGTCTGAATCTCGAACCTACAACATTTTCTATCTCTCCTCACAAACACTTTCAAAAAATATTAAAAAGTAAATGCCGGTGAACAGTGTCTTCCCAAATATACAGATGAACAGTGAAATTTTTTCTCTCCTCTACTCACAACCAATGTTGTAGAAGTCGCTAGGCGCTAGTCGGGCGGAGAGGTACCGCCTAGGGATTAATCGAGATTAATCGGAATGGGATTTTTATATGTGTTTTTTCAAAATTATATATATATATACCCAATAATATAAAAATAATACTTCAAAATTCACATAAATACTTCAAGTTTCAGATAGTATGGTTCGATTTTGACCAATTTTGACCGCCCAGGACCGATTAATATAGTCCGATTAATCCGATTTTTGACCGCCTAGGACCGCCTAGGACCGACTTTGACCATGGCCGATTAATTGACCGACTAGCTCAAAATTAGGCAGTTAGTGGCCGCCTAGCGCCTAGGCACCGATTAATCGGCCGCCTAGGCCGATTTCTGCAACACTGCTCACAACTACTTCCTAAAATATGCAGAACTCACTTACAGATATATACAAAACCTGCTATGAATACTCTAAAGTTCACTCTGGAAACTGAAATCCTTATAACTATTTACCGGTTAAATAATCAATGACATGTTAAGAGGCCTTTACTCCAAATTGATGAATTCACCTCAATCGCTAATAAATAAAAGAATAAATAATGAGTAAACTGCAATTTTGGTCCATGTAATTTCATGACTTTTGCCACTTCATCCAAAAAGTTATTTTCTATCATTTCCATCCTCGTGGTTTCCAAATCATGTCATTTTCATCCACTTCACTTGTCACGCCTAATTTTTTACATTAAATGTGGTCTTCGGTGGTTTGATACGAACATAAACAATGTTTGATAATTAGATGTTTTTGGTCGTGATGTAGGGTTTAACGACTAATGATTTCAAGTTATCATTGTTCAAGCCACATGCAGTCGCCCACTTCAGTTGTCCACAATCATCCATCACTTGTCGTTGCTAGAAATTCCAATAATGTTATTATCGTCTTTTTCCTAAAAGACTTTAGTCATGATTACTTGAGACTCAAAACTCTAAAAAAGAACTACTCTAGAGATCATATTATGAAAATTTTGATCCGTCGGAGAGTCAACAGCCTCTCGACCCCATTAGATTCGCCGATGCAAGTAAGTACTTGTTCAATTGTGTAAAAATAAAATAGTCTCTTGCGTTAGTACGGTCCCAGATGATTTTCCGTATGTTCTATTCAGTTAAGGCGTGTAATAGCTAACATACCAGTTCAGTTAAAACAAAATGCAAGGTATACGCGAAATCAACCAAGATTCGACTTTAAAAGACATGTTAAAAGGAACTATTGGTTTTTTGTTCACTTCAATCACGACCCTATGTCTATAACTCAAATTAAATATATGTGTGGTATATTAAACGGACAATAGAACCTAATTATCCCAAAGAAGAAATTTGTTACTGATATCAAAATATGTTTTTCTAATTATCATGCAAGATAAAGAATACAAACTATGTTTTTCTAAAAGCTCAAAGAAGTAACATTTTTACAATGACTTTAGAACTTTGCAGTAAGGAAAGACTCATATCTTGCTTCGACTAATACCATGATTTGTAAAAGAAGTACAAGTGTTTCCACCTCTAAAGCTTAGAAAAACGTTAAAGCTGATATGATCTTGCACATTAAAACCTCTTGAAGCCGTTGATACATCATCACCTTCTTAGTTGGTGAGATAGTAAGAAGGCATCTACCAACATTTAAAACCTACAAGGAAATAGACAATATGCAAAAACAACTCTCTATGACCATCATGTTGACAAATAGTCGAACACTTTTTATATTGTACCTAAAATTTTACAATCAATATCTCCTTTCAAGGAATTCAATTGATTCATCGTACTCCTCCAATTTTCTATTATGTTTCGTAGAATTCATCCGTTTTTGCTACTAACAAATAGAGAAGAATCCATTACTTTAAGAGCTAATGGATTTCGTTCACATTTTTAAATAGACTCAACTAAAAACATAGCAACTTAATAGCTCTAATGATTCATGATAATTTAACAATTCAAGTTTGTAAAATCCAAAGAAATAGACCCTAATAACGTATATATACGTGTTATTATGATCTTGCTTTGGATATTAACGTTTTTATTCCAAATAAAGCGTCTAACTTGTCATGTTCATTGACGTCATCAAGAACAATAAGTGCCTTATTCATTAGTAAGATCTTTTTGATCTTACTCATACACTCAGAAACACTAGAAAATGTTGATTTCCAACCTGAAATATAAGAATAACAATCACATTCAAAACATAGCATTTGAAATATAAGAATAACAATCACATTCAAAACATAGCATTGAAATGTTTTAAAAACTTAACTACTCGAGCCATAACAAACCAAATAAAAACGTTACACATACCTAAAATGCAATATTTTCTAGCATATAAAAACAGCCCTAAAAATTAAAGTGTGTAATATAATTTACTTAGGCTAAAGGGTATGGGGGCCGGCTGAGGCCCGGCTAGGACCGGGCGCCGGTCCCCCACACCGCCCCCCGGGCTCGGCTCAGCAAAGTCGACTCCCCACAGCCGGAGAGGACTGGCCTGCTTTCTCTCACAATAACCTATACATACATACATATATATACATTAAAGGGGCTCATCCCCCACCCCCTAGGTCCATCTCCTCCAAGCCGAGCCTACGTGGCGCTGACGTGGCGGCCCATCCCCTTGAGGATGAGGCTCTCCATACCCTTTAGTCTTATAAAGTGCGATTAAATCGCAACACAGTTAAATAGATACGCAAGCTATAGTTAGATAACCTGTCAAAATCGATAGATTGTTCATGATATGAAACACAATAAAATGTTATCATTGTTGGTTTCAAATCCAGTTCTTGCTCTTTGATACACCATGTATTTTTCATAAAACACAAAATAAGTAAAATTGAAATATTTATTTATTATGTTTATTTACCAACAAGAAAAAAAATTGATATAAAAAAACACATAGAAAAGAGACCAACATCCAGATCTGTAATTTCAGGTACAAAAATACCCACTTTTCTTCTTCAGATCTGAAGTAGAAGTGTATAAGGTACTCTTTTTGTATCAAATCACAATAAAATGATAAATGAATCATGAAACGCCAGCTATAGCACGAATTCAGATTTCTTATCAAATATAAGATTTGCGAGCAGCAATCAACTGATTAAATATCATGCCAAAATCGGATTGATTATAACAGAGAATACATACCAACAACATCTCGATATCTCTTGAGAAACATGGAGATATTAAGGAGATTTCCCTTTTAAAGCTCAGAAAAACGTCATATATCTGGTGTGATCCGACTCACAAGAACGGACCGAAGAAACAGATGATGCTGAATTATCCATCGTTGGATATGAGGATCTGAAACATCGGGAGAAACGGCGTAAGGAAATTAGGGTATCCATATCAAACTTTTGTTAGGTGATTTGATATATATTTTAATTGTTAATTGCATGACTGGTCCTTAGTGTGTGGTTTTTTTTTAAACTGGTCCTTAGGGTATATCTAGTGTGAGGTTTTTCTTTAAATATTCATGTAATATTTGTTTAGTAGCTTAGAAAGCCATCTACTATGAATATTAAAATGTATGTGTCGAGATAAATTCGAGTTAGTAAACGTTTCGATGTAAACTTTTTTGGAGAACAAGTCAGGTCAAATATATTTTGTTTTTTTATTGTTTTATGTACGTTTCCAATTCTACGTTTCGACCCTACCGCAACACGCTAAGGGTATAATTTTTTCCGTTGTTATGAATATCACTTTTGATTACACGTGTTAGTTTTCCCTTGATATACATTTTATGCTTTTTTGTACGTTTCCTATGTATGAGTCGGGTCACATATAAATACGATATACTTTACATTTTTATCCAGCTACAACGCTATTGAGTTAAATTGGATACGTCAAAATGTGCGTTTTCATATGTTTAACGCATTACATAACGTTTCGACTAATCTATTCGATGTTTGCAATGTACTTGCGCCGCAACGCGCTTGGGTTTCCCACCGGCTTTGCCTTCCTGCCCCTGTACTTTCACGATGTTTCAGTTTTAGCCCCTTGACTTTGATATCTTCAAAGTTTCATAAAATGACAAATTTAGTCCCTAAACCTTCTACTTTGGATTTCCAAAACCACAACCTCATCTTTCAAACTTTGCCGACACCAACCCTCTACTTTGGTTTTCCACCATCACCCCCTTAGCTCTTACACAGTTACGTCACCAACCCTCTTCTTTTACATTTCCACCAACACCCCCTCATCTTTTACACATTTCCGCCACCACCCCTATACTTTTACACTTTGTCTTTTTTAGACTTTGTTTTTTTACCCTTTGCACTATTACTCCATTTTTACACCCGCCAAACTTTTAAAAAAAATTGCAATTGTAACCCCTAGACTACAACTCTTACTTTTGCAAATGCCAATGCATTGTGTTTTTCGAAATGTCATTGGCATTTGTGTCTACCTTTGTAACCCCTAAACTACAACTCTTACTTTTGGAAGCGTTTCGAGGTCTTACCGTAGTAAGTTGAACTGCTACAGGAGTTTTATGGTTTATGACACGTTAACTTAAAAGCTCTAATGATTAAGGATCATTCAACCACATAGAATTATTAAAAAAAATCTTTTTTCTTTTGTAAACCCATGTTGATCAAGGATCATTCAACCACATAAAGTTATTATAAAAATCATTAAAACCTTGTTGATCTTACCCATACCCGGAGAAAAACTATACAAACCTATAGTAGCAGAAAGAATTATTATTAACACATTTGAATATAAACAATATATAGACAAGTTTTAGGTCACTAGACGCCAAGTAAGAGCATCCACAATAGGAGGATTTATTGGTGTTTTTAGGGAGAGAGAAAGTGATGTGGAGGAGAGAGGGAGTGATGTGGAGGAGAGAAGGTGTAGAGATGTTTGTGGTGAAGAATGAGAAAAAATGGAGAGAGAAAAGTTATGTGAGTGTAGAGAGGAGAGAGGAGAGAGAGAAGAAATGTGTTTGTGAGAGGGGCAAGTAAGAGAAAGATATGGATTGGTTGGGCAAGTGCCACCTTAGCATTAGAAAAAATATAAAAAAACACCCCTTATTAGGGATGCTCTAATAGACTTCTAAAAATGTAATATGTGTATATCAAAAACAACAGAACTAAAAATGTACAGTAATATGTGTATATCAAAAACAACAAAGCTAAAAATGTACGTAATATGTTTATATCAAAAATAAACAAAAGCACTACATACATGTCAATGGAAGTGTATAATTTAAGATGCATACTCCATCCGATTATATCCCATTCAAAAATATGAAACATAATAGATTAACCAAAAGCCAGACAATATTTTATTTAGATAATTGCATAAATATACATCAAGCTCTTATTACTCTTGCACTTATATTACATAACTCCCTTACATCTTTTATTCTTCAAGTTGAAGTTAACATGCAACTCTCAACACACACACACACTTGACTTAAGCTGAAGCCCTGATCCCTTGGCCCCTGGAAAAACTTGGTGCAAACAAAACCGTCTCCCTCTGGCTAAACTTGAGCTGCTGAGCTTCCTCTCGAGATAGCTGATACGCATTCGCCACAACGTCAACCGGCATGCTGCTGATGGCGGACACACGCCCTGCAAGGTTTGCTATCATGGCATTATCATTAGTCTTGAAAGACACCCACCTGCTTCCTTGTTCATTGGCTCTCTTGATCACCGCAAAGTTCTGCGGGATCACCACCACCTGTCCCTCACGGAGCTCGTTGTCGAAAACTGAGTTTCCTTGGTTGTCGACGATTTGTACCCTCAAGGCTCCCTCGGTTACGTAGAGAAGATTGTGGGCGTTGATTGTCCAGTGTGGGGATTGGATGGCATTCGGACGGAGTTCGCCTCTTTCCACGCTGAGCTGGAGGTGCTCGAGAATGGGGAATTTGAAGCTGTTGAGGTTTGCAATGCTGCCGGCTTGCGGGTTTACAAAGTCAGCCTGGGAAGGGTTGTCAATGTTCACTTTGAACTTCATGCTGCAGATGGTTTCTTCCACACCGTTGCTCCATCCGCCACGTCTGCCTTGCTGCTGCTCTTGTTGTTGGCGAGGAGAGCGTCTGCCTTGGTGCTGCTCTTGTTGTTGGCGAGGAGAGCGTCTGCCTTGCTGCTGCTCTTGTGGTGGGCGGACTATTTGAAGGTCTTGTCCGACATTAACAATGTGGCCTCTCTGGTCGTTTTGTCCTTGTAGCTTCTGGGCGGTCTCTTGGTCGACGTTGAATGATTGTGCAATGAGCTCGGGGGTGAAACCGTTGAAGATGTTGCCGGCGTTCTGACCTTGCCCTTGCCTTTGCCTTTGCCTTTGCCTTTGAGGAGATTGTTGGCGTGGTTGTCTTTGTTGTTGCTGCTGGCTTTGAGCTTGAGCTTGAGCTTGAGGGTTTCCGGCTAAGAAGAATCTCTGAAACGTCACAAGTTTTTAGTTCAGTATATATATATATATTTAGGTTTAAAATAGCTTTTTAGAGTATGTACCCTTTGGTTTTCGTCAAGCTGGTTCTCATGGTTCTGAGTATCCAAGAAGACGACCACCACAAGTTCTGTGTTGCCGTCGTTGTGAAGCCAGTGAGCTGTTCCGGTGGGGATGGCAACCACGTCACCCTCCTTTAAGTTCTCTACTTTCTGATGACGGTCCTGATTGCCCTCTCCTCCTCCTCCTCTGCGGCCACCCTCACCGGAAAACTGTTGCTCCTGCGAATATTCATAGGTTTCCGGGCATCCCGGCAATATAACCCCCTGAATACCCCTACCTTTAAGCATGCCAAAAACACTGCATGCAGTTAGATTATTACGTATTATTTTTAAACTTAATTAATTTGCGACTCTTATTTATGTGTATACCTCTCTCGACGAAGGCTAAAATAGGGGTGTTGACGTAGGAAGGCAAGAGAAGGCCACCAGGTTGAATCCGGTGTCGAATAAAATCGACACCCGCACACTGGAACTGTTGGTCATAGGCGTCCCAAATTTCGGTCACACCGGCTTCAGCTTGGATAACTTCGATGGGCTCGAGCGCCTCGATGTTTTGAAGCTGGCACTGGTTCTGTTGCTGTTGCCGTTGCTGGTGGCGGGCAATGCAAGTGGCAAAGAGAAGGGTAAAAGCTAAGAGCAAAGTTGCTTTGGATGCCATTGTTAAGTGGAATGGGATGTGGTGAATAGGTGTTGTGAACTAGCTGGTTTTATAGTGGAAGAAGATCAAGGAGGAAGTGACATCTAAGAGGTTATGCCAGGAGAAGATCAACATTTGGAGCTGAGACATGCTACATCTGTATAAGTAGTGTGTTTGTCTATATGCATCATCAAGATGATAAGTATAAATGGGATGGTGATGAACAATCACCCATATCATGGCTACATTCTCTTTACTCTCTTTACACTTACTTTTTTTGCTTTTATCTCTTACTAGATGTAAAACCGTAACAACACTTGATAGTCTTTAAAAATTTTACATGCATTTGTAACAAAAGATTAACATTAGTAACAACAAAAAAGTCCGTCATAATTTAAATAATCGTAATCGTACACCGGTGATAAAACCATATACAAAAACGAAGACTAACCCAAAACATGAAGCATGTATTGATGTTAATAAAATATTACTAATATTATATAAATACATCTACTTTAAATTAGGAGAAAATACATTAACAAAACAAATCAAAATATATTTATCTGATTAACTAACACTACCTCAAAAATTGTATATGGCCACACAAAAAACCTTTTACTATACGCCTATAGCCACATTTATTTTTTTCAGCTCAAGTGTGACTAAAGATCAAGTTATTATAGGTATCATACAACCACCTATACGCAACGTATTTGGTTTATAGCCGGTGGTATTTAAACCCGTGTGTTGCGCCAGGAAGTTGTCAAAATTCGGTACGTTGCACACATCATGACATAAAGTCGTAATATTAACCAAAATGATATTTATATGTGTTTGGTTCGTTGCGTCTCGGTTCCGTACATAAAAAAGTAACAACAAAAAAGTCTGTCATAGTTTAAATAATCGTCATCCTACACCGACGATAAAACCTTACAAAAACGAAGACTAACCCAAAACATTAAACATGTATTGATGTTAATAAAAGGCTCAATCTATTTGGACACCTGGTTGGCCTATTTGGACACCTTTGGTCCCCTAGACACCTCATCTAGAGCTATACGAGGTCCTAGACGAGACGTCTAGAAGTTGGGAGTTTTTTTGAGTTGAAAAATGGTGTTTTGGTGGGGTAATTTGATGTTCTTTGGAGGGTGATGTTTTTTTGAGTGAAAAAATGTGTGTTTTTAAAGAAAAGTTTTATTTTTTGTATAAAAATATTTTTCCGTTTTCAAGAGCGGCCCTTTAAATATATTCGATCGTTTAAATATTACATTGTTTTTAACATTTTATTTTTTCAAATATTACCTATGGTTTATGTATATATGAGTTGTACCTATGGTTTATGTATTTGTACCAATGTGTGGTATTTAAAGTGAGGGTTGTTTGGTCTACTTCATTTGCACGATTTTGGTTTTCTTACCACTATCGCCTTAATAGTCCTTTGCCGTGGTTGTTTTAGATCGACGACCTATGTTTCCATCTTTTATAGGTAAATCCGATGCTTCTTGTCTGTTTGAACCTGCGACTATTAGAGTTTTTGATTTTTTTTACATCGGAATTTCCGGCGTCTTGGTTTCTTTAGGTTGGATTTTTCGACGACTTGTTTGGGGGAATCGTGTACTTTGTACCTTTTCGCGGTTTATTTCTGTGTGTATGTTGTCATTACTAGGATTGAGGGGTTCCATTGTAGACCCCTATGGTGTTGTGGTTCGCCTTTGTGTCTTATGATGTTTCGGTTTTCGTTGTTTTGGTTCATTTGTTTAGCTTTTGGAATTTTCAAGTGAAACAGTTGTTCACCGTGTTCTGGTCATATGGTTTTTGAACGTTTGGCTTATTTTGACCAGTTTGTTTTCTGTATTAGTTGGCATCTTTGAAGATGATACCATGTGTTCATCCAAGATCTTTTTGCTATTGCAGATGTGAGTAGTTTGTTTATGTTTATTTGACATTTATTGTTTATCGGGTCTTGGCGAAGACGAATTGTTGTTCATCTGAGAGTGATGGCTGTGATGGTTCTTTTAGTAAATCCAATATTTATTTATTGTGACTTCTCATGTGTTCTTTTAGTAAATCCAATTACACAAAATAGCTTGATAACACTAAAATCATTAACACATTTAACATGTCTAACATTTTTAAAAGAGGTAGAAGACATGAACATCATAAACGTACGTGGAGGTAAATTGAGCAGAAAGAAATAGAAAAAAAAAATTAAAAAAAAACTTTATAACAACGATGCCCGAATAGTTAATGATCCATTGAGCTCAGGCGTTGAGTTCATACAAAAAAATTCAAATTAATTAGTGACACAAAATGAAAGCACAAGAAAGGAATAATACACTCTCGAATGAATGTGAAATCCAACTCAAAACATGAGTATTATACCAAGTAAAAGTAAAGTCTAGCAAAATTGGCTTGGTGCTATGACACGACTTGTTTATTATCTTTTCAGCAATCCTAAGGGACATGGTTGACGAGCATAGTTCCATGGTTTTTCTTACCCCTCCTTGCTTTATGACGAAACAAATTAACCTAGTCTCAATTTACTATGAAGCATCTGTTGCCAAAGATATGATTGCTTGATATGTGGACACAAGAATTCTAAACGATTAAATACACAGGTGTATTTGTACACAAGTTTGTGAGTATAAAAATAGGTTAACAAAGGATGAAATGAAAGAGTATACTTTTAGTATGTACACCCTGGTGGAGTTAGCCCAAAAATTTAGGGTACACCATTTTTTCTTTGGGTTATTGGATTTTATCACTTCCAACTATTGGGTATTGGCCGCTGCCACTCACAACTATCACTTTAACTTCCACCACTCCCAACTTAACACTTTGTGTGTTGTGTCACTTCACAGGTGAAAATTTCTTAGTGTTTGACTTATGTTACTGATGATATTAGGTTAACACTTTATGAATTACTAATGACTGCAGGTGAATCTGCTCCTAAAAGACAAAAGGGTAGCCAAAAACAACTCAACCAGAGTGACACGACACACAAAGTGTTAAGTTGGGAGTAATGGGAGTCAAAGTGATAGTTAAGAGTGTCAGCGGACAATACCCAATAGTTGAGAGTGATAAAATCCAATAACCCTTTTTCTGGATTAGGGTTATCAATTGTATAAAAAGATTAAAAAAATTACACTAAGTAGACATAAAGGATATTTTTGCACTATGAAAACGGCTACCCCTCCTTATACATTGCCTCTGCCCTTTGTTACACCCTACACCCAAGGGTGTAAACTTTGGGAATATGGGATCACTATATATGGGTTTGTACTTCTCAACCCTTTAGGTGGGTATGGATAGTTTTCACTTAATGTGCATCAACTATCAACCTTATTTTATAAAACCCATATCTTATCAAACACTATCAAATATTCCATTTGTGTTGGTTGCCTTGGCTAAAATAATACATTGTCTTTCAGTTTCTTCCAAAAATAGCCAAAGCATCCATATTATCATTGTTGTCTTCATCCTCAAGGGAAAAGATCAAATAGGAAGTTTAATATTGCTAAGAAGTCTAGGAAGCCATATTAGTCTTACACGTGGCAAACTAAAAAAACAAGATGGAAGGGTATTTTGGTCCAATCCGAACAACATTATCATCACTCATCTTCTTCACCCAACCCTATCTTCACAACCAACTTCTCTTGTCACCCACACCCTTCACCTCCACCATCTCATAACCACCGGCAACCCACCACCATCTCACAACCACCGGCAACAGACAACCAGTCTGAAAAAACAACACCAGCCATTCCCACCACCGTCAACCACCACGCACGTCATCCATTCGAACACACAACAAACATCCAACCATAACACTTACCCAGATTAAGAACTATCTAAGGACGTCAGTGCCCGTCCAACGACCCTCTACGGTGCCTGCGCCGCCACCCTCTCCGGTGCCAACCTCCGCCATAAGCAATCGGATTGACCAAGAGTTCAACACTTATCTACTGTAATCATCTTCAACCTCCGTGTGGCTTTTTATGGTGTAGAATATTTGATTGCGTTTTATATTCCTGGATATTTCATTGCGTTTTATCTACATGAATATAATCATTGCGTTTTATATACTGAAAGTGTCTTCTTGCAGAATAGGTTTATTTGTAATGAAACTATTTGTGATGTTGGTTAGGTAACATTGAATGGCCTTTATTGAAGCACGTTGGCACCATTTTGAGGAAAGGAAAATGGATTTTTATGATTAAAATATTCTTATATAACACTATAAGATACAATATGGTTCTAGAATTTGTGAAAGTAATAAAGAGAACCACATGAGTACAGGATTTGTGTTATAAAAGAAAGTGTAAAACACAATTTGTAAAAAGCAATTGTATTTTTCACCTCATTCTTTATATGCTTATGTGAATTTGTAAAAAGCAATTGTAATAAACAATGAACTGAGAATGTTCTTTTGAGTTTTTACTCCATTGCGTTTTAGGAAAAACACATTTTTTTGAGTTTTTAGTCTATTGCGTTTTAGGAAAAACTCATTTTTTTAGTTTTTACTCTATTGCGTTTTAGAAAAAACACATTCTTTTGTGTTTTTAGTCCATTGCGTTTTAGGAAAAACACATTTCTTTTGAGTTTTTAGTCCATTGCGTTTTACAAACTACACTTTCTTTTGAGTTTTTAGGCTATTGCGTTTTAGAAATAACACATTTCTTTGTGTTTTCTGGCCATTGCGTTTTACAAATAAAACATTTCTTTGTGTTTTTGGTGCATTGCGTTTTAGAAAAATGTCATTTTTTAGGTTTTTTTTTTCATTGCGTTTTACGCAACTGGGTTTTTTCCATTGCGTTTTACGCAACTGGTTTTCAAAAAAAAATTCAAAAATATAGCAATAGTATACTCGTTTTAAAGATAAAAAAACGCTGGTTTTTTTGGTGCAATTTTTATAAAAAAAATAATGTCGTATGAAAGAGTTATTAACGTTTAAAAAATGGGGGGAATTGGAGGAGAGAGAAAGTATTGCCTTGGATTGACTAGAATGCCCCTAAACAAACTCACGCGCCTTTTTTCTTCCCTTCAATTTCCATCATTTAATCTTAGCCCTTGATTAACTAAATGGATGGTCAAGATCACTTCCTAGCCTTCTTAGCCAAATAAACTTCCTATTGTATCTCCACCCCTCATCCTCAAACATATTATTGTAATCCTTTAAAGAGATGGTTAAAAATATGGACATATAGTACAACACAAGCCTATAAATAATGTAACACCCGAAATTACGGGCTTAATTTCATGGTACAAAAGAATTATTGATGTTGATTTATTATTGGTATAGTTAGAGTGTGGAAAATAATTCAAAAGTGCTTAATGGCTTTTAAGCCCAAAATAAAAATGATATGGGATGGAAACCCCATCAGCATGAATATATAAAGGATACTAAAACCCTAATCAACCTCATTTGTATAACCTAGAGAGACAAAGTGGATTCTTAGAGAGAGAAAGTTGGAAAAGAGAATTAAAGGCAAGGAATTTGGATTTGCAAGCTTGTAATTGATTGATAAACGTTTGAGGATCACTACAACATCATTGTATTCGAAATCCGAGTAAGAACCAGCTCAAGATCTATGATTATGATGTTTTAAGATGTAACACCCCGAAAATGGGTTTGGTAATCAAACCACGTTAATACTAAAAGACGGGTAAATTACCGTTAGTGGTAAAATTAACCCAGAAAATATTGGGATTTATATAACTAAATCTAATATTTAATAAAAAAGAGGAAAAGGAATGCTTTTGGGGGAAATAAAGTTTATAGAATGCCCGAGTTAACGGGACTTAAAATAAACTTAGTCGTAAATTTTCCCGAACCCACTAATTTAACTAGGAGTGTTTAACCTAGTTAATGAGTGGAAATATTGTTAGAAATAAGTAGGTTGTAGCCTACTTAATAAACTAACCAAACAAGAGGGGCCAAAGTGGATAAACTTGAAAGTTTATTTATAAAAGAAATTTAAAACCTAAAACAGACATTTAGTGTGTGTTGAAGGTGTTCTGTTCGAACACAGGAGAAAGCCCCATGAACCAAAAACCCTAAACCCCAATAAATCATCAAATTGAAGGCTTAAACGAAGCTCAAATTCACAATTGAATGTGAACTAATGATCATCCAAGCTAGGGGATAATAATGTAAGTAAAATTTTGATGATTTGTGAAGTTGTGAAATTTGATAAATCTCATAATCTGCGAATTAGGGATGAATTATAGAAGCTATGGCTGAATTAAAAATGTATATGTGCTTAGGAACAAAACCATAAGTGAAAATTATACATATGATTCTATAAATTGCATGATTATATGATTTACCACACTAGGATAAGTGGGTTTTAATCATATGATGATATAATTATGATTAGAATCATCATATCTGATAGTAATCAGGAAATACTTGAACAAATTGTGTGTTTGAGTATATGATCATACTTGCTAGGAATTTGATTAGTATGATAAAATGAAAATGATGATATAGTATGATTAAATTGATGTTTGATATCATCATGTGTTAATCAAATGAAATTGATTACAATAAATTGAATTCATAAGTAGTTAAAACGGTAGCCTAAAAAGGATGCTTACAGTATAGTGAAAAAGTAATAAAATGAATAGTTAAGCTACATCGTGTAATTACTTTTGTCAATAGGCAGTTTGACTTTTTAAAGTCAAAATGACCAATGATATGATCGAATGATAATTTCGACATAAAGATCGTAGGATAGAATAGTCATGAATGATTATGACTAGTCTAACCATCTTACAATTTACAATGATAGTTTGACGCTTGACAAGCTAGGTGAAAGCTTGGGAAGGAAGCGGGTTAAACGAATTAAGAATGACGGAAAAGCATACTCTGGATGCTAGGTAAGTACAGCTTACACTTTTTGTATTAAATACCTATTGGTTTTATAGGTTATGAATAAGAAAAAGTCTTGTTTGAATTATGATGTTCCGACACGACATGTGCGGTTCGGAACAAAAGACAATGATATTAAACCATGTTTAATGGTTAAAAAGAGCTAATATGATTACTTAGTCATGAAATGACTAATAAATAGCGAGTTTTGAATGATTACCTTATAAGGTAAATCAATACAAATAATAAGGGTAAAATGGTAATTTGGTCAATTGTTGACGATAACCGTTAGATTTGAAAGACACTTTATGGTGTACGACGTAAAGGAGTCAAAAGCATTTAAAAATGGCGTATAAGTAAAATGGCCGTATGGTGTAAACCAGAGCGAGTCATGTAGACGAAATGATATTAAATACCTTCTCGCAAAGATAAATGGTCACTTCGACCAAACGGGTCAAATGGTGAAAATATCACCATTTGAAAATGCCGACTAATGAATATTGTTGAGTCTTATGTTCACAGGAGTGAATGGGAGAAAGATAACTTGCATCGCTAATAAGTAGCGATTATTAAAGCAAGGTATTAAAACGGGTCAATATAGTGATCCGAGCCAGGTATGTATAATAGGTCAACTCCTCATTTAGAACTTAGGGTTCTATGAGAGCTAGACAAGTCAAAAAAATGGACATTTGGTTACCTTAATAGGTAAACCGAATGATTTAAATGATAGTCATTGTGTTTTGAAAGCATAATGATTATTCAAACCTGATCATAAGTTTTAAAAGTGGGATTTTGGGTCGAACATAGCTCTAAAAAGTCCGTCATAATAGAAGGGGTAAAAGTGACCAAAATGCCCTTACAAGCTAAATTGAGCAAACGACTCTTAAAGGTTGTTTGGAAATGGGTCTTTTGATCAAATAAATACTTGAAATAAGAATAAAAAAGAGAAAGATGTAAATCTTTGGGTCAAAGGACTCTATATGAGTCTTTGCCGTAAATGATAACCCGAGAGGTAAAACTCGGAATATATAGATCTCCACATTAAATCAACCACACATATAGTGGTGGTGGAAGATTGATTGATAAGTAATGTGGAAATAAGATGATAGAAAGTAATGGAGCATGAATTATGCGAAAAAATGCTTAAATACCCTTAACGGGTCAAAATAAGCATTTGATATAAAACGGGT
The DNA here is from genome assembly GCA_030545235.1 of Helianthus tuberosus. Lineage (NCBI taxonomy): Eukaryota > Viridiplantae > Streptophyta > Magnoliopsida > Asterales > Asteraceae > Helianthus > Helianthus tuberosus. Next base: position 65,418,094 of record CM060408.1, on the reverse strand, counting down.
TTAAGAATGTATATAAACCCGGAATTTGAACCTAATATGATAGACAATATCAGAAATATAAGGTTCACAAGAAATTGGGATCAAACAACATGTTTGTTTGATTAATACATAAACGGGTCAAAAGTTAGTAACTACATTTTAAGCCGCAGGCTTAAAAGTCTAAAATTTTGGTTAATCTAAATGTCGGATGTTAACTCCATGTGATGGAAAATTTAATTACGATCACGTAGGAAGAAACGTGAGTCAAATCGGATTAAAAATGAGCAAGTTATGCTCGTTTTCGTAAAAATGGGTTTGATTGGAAAATGCAGCATCAGGCTGCAATCTTTCTGTCGAAACATAGGCTTTGCGGCATGCGACGGCCACAAGTCTCGTGGTCGCGGCACGCGACAACCGTCGCCGCACGCGACAACCGTCGCCGCACGCGACAATGATGTCAAACCCCGTCGCGTGTAACACCCCGGAAATATAAAACTTTATATTAGAATTAAAAAGTTTAAATAAACAAGAATTTATTTAACTAAGGAATTATAACCTAGTTAACTACAAGTCTAGAAATAACTTGAAATAGGGTTAAAATAACCAAACTATATGTTAAACAAAAGTGGAGGGGCTTATGTTGTTAAAATTGAAACTTATATTATTAATTTTAATAAAAACAAAACCAAACACCCCATTTGAGGTGTCTGGTCGATCAGGAGCAGGAGGGGGGCGATTCCCCATTCTCAAAACCCTAAATATCACTAAACTTACAAATTGAAGGGTCAATTCAAGTTGAAATCGAAATTAGAGTCTGGATTTGTGATCCCCATCCATCCGGGGGCGACCAAGATGTATAATGATTTAAAACAAAACTATTGGGGGCCCGGGATGAAAAGAGATATTGTGAAATATGTGGAGAAGTGTTTGACCTGCTTGCAAGTCAAAGCGGAGCACTAGAAGCCATATGGTAAGTTGCAACCATTGGACATCCCAGTTTGGAAATGGGAACAAATCACCATGGATTTGTTGACCAAATTGCCCAAAACCAACCGCGGGTTTGATGCTATATGGGTAGTTGTGGATAGATTGACGAAAAGTGCTCAATTCATTCCGATTCGTGAGACTTATACGTCCGAGAAGATGTCGGAGGTGTACACCAATGAAATCATAGCACGTCATGGGGTACCGATATCCATTGTGTCAGACAGAGATACTCGGTTTACTTCGAATTTTTGGCGTGAATTCCAAGAACAAATGGGAACTAAACTGTTCATTAGTACCGCTTACCATCCACAAACGGATGGGCAGAGTGAAAGAACAATACAAACATTGGAGGATATGCTGCGGGCTTGTATTATTGACTTCGGGGGTAGTTGGGATGTCTATCTACCCTTGGTCGAATTTTCATATAACAATAGCTATCACGCGAGCATTAGAATGGCCCCGTATGAAATGTTATATGGTAGAAAGTGTCGAACCCCGGTATGTTGGGGAGAAGTGGGTCCACGAGGACTAGCACCTACTGATATAATCCGAACTACGAATGAGAAGATTGACATGGTCCGAACTCACCTAAAAGCGGCTCAGGATCGACAAAAGTCGTACGCAGATAAACGAAGGAGGCCGATTGAATTTCAAGTGGGCGATAAGGTAATGCTGAAAGTATCACCGTGGAAAGGAATAATACGGTTCAGAAAAAGAGGAAAGTTGAGCCCAAGATTTATTGGGCCATTCAGAATCACCGAACGGGTTGGTAAAGTAGCATATCGTCTCGAACTACCCGAGGAGTTGAGTGGGATTCATAGCACATTCCACGTGTCATATCTCCGAAAATGTTTAGCAGACAAAACTGCTCGTATCCACTACGATGATATCGAGGTGGATAACAGTCTCAACTATGCAGTAAAACCAATTGCGATTTTAGATCATAAAGAGAAGAGTTTGAGGAACAAAGTGATTAACCAAGTGAAGGTTAAATGGGAACACAGGAAGGGTGCGGATACCACATGGGAATCCGAAGAAGAAATGCAACGACTCTACCCAGTATTATTCGGTACGTAATTCGGTTTCGGGGATGAAACCCTTTTTAAGGGGGGTGGACTTGTAACACCCCGGAAATATAAAACTTTATATTAGAATTATAAAGTTTAAATAAACAAGAATTTATTTAACTAGGAAATTATAACCTAGTTAACTACAAGTCTAGAAATAACTTGAAATAGGGTTAAAATAACCAAACTATATGTTAAACAAAAGTGGAGGGGCTTATGTTGTTAAAATTGAAACTTATATTAGTAATTTTACTAAAAATAAAACCAAACACCCCATTTGAGGTGTCTGGTCGATCAGGAGCAGGAGGGGGGCGATTCCCTATTCTCAAAACCCTAAATATCACTAAACTCACAAATTGAAGGCTCAATCCAAGTTGAAATCGAAATTAGAGTCTGGATTTGTGATCCCCATCGTAAGGAGATCATAAGGTATGTGAAATTTGGTAAAAATCCTCTACTTGAAATTCTCATGAACATAGAGAATCTGAAGTATGGTCATGCATGTGTGATATATAGATGAATTAAGAGCATTGTAGTGTCTAGGAGTAAACCCTAGATAAATACAAGTTGAAATCATGTGTAATTTTAGTAAAATCCATGAACACCCTTGTAGGTGATTAGAGGGTTATGTAGAATTTGATAAACACTAGGAAATTGGATGTTGATCTAGTGTAATTTGACAATTGTGAAGTGACTTCAGAATTGTAGAAGCTAACAATTATGTAAAATGGGTAGATTGATGTGAAATTCGGGCTAAATGATAAACTAGGGACTTGCTATATAATCAAGTAAAAATCTGCCCTTAAAGTGTTTGTTGAAATGCCTCAAAGGAGGCTCGAAACTGAAATTTTGAAGTTAAAACGCCTAATTGTGATGTTTTGGAAATTATGCGATATGTGATTTAAAAGAGTTCTAAACGCGATATAATTGAACTCTATAGGAAAGGATACCAGAGCGTCGAGTGGACAAGCCGGTGGTGAATTGCGGTTGAAGGGCGTGCACAAAAGGTATGTAACTTAACTCGTTACATTGGGTAATTTTGATAACTAGCATATGTGTATTAGAAATGTAGAATAAAGATTTTATTGACTTAAAGCGATAGAATTCGCTAAATTGAGTAATAAGTCAAGAATTGGTTGGAATCTCGTTGGTAGTCATCGCAATGGAGGATTCCGTAGATGAGCCAAACGGGTCGGATAGTCAAATAATGCGTGGTTAACGCATCATAATATGGTTACTTGATCTTGGTTATTGATAATAAAGGACATATTAGAATACGAGAAATCAGTGTGTGGTTTGTTAGAATGAGAAACCCGAGAATGGGGTTTGGGCAAAACAAACAAAAAGTCAAAACACAAACTTGCAGGGGCTACCGTAAGTTACGGTAACGGTACCCACCGTAACTTACGGTAGAGATCAGAAGCTTACGGTGGTTCACTACTGATTTACGGTGGACCAGAAATTTCAACTGACTACCGTAACTTACGGTATATACCGTAAGTTACGGTAGAACCCTGGAATTTTTGTAAATTTTTGCATATTATAGCTAATCGAATCCGTTTTGATCGTAGTTTCGATTATGTAATACTTCTAAGAACCATAATACTAGTTTTTATGAAAACATTTTAGTTTCTAGGTATTGCAAGAATACGGATGGCGGTCAAGCAAGCTTTTGAAGAACCGAACACGAACTTTTGAAGCTTCCGCGTAAATTAATTTTGTTTAGACGATGTTATGATGTAAACAGTTTGCAAAACAACTTATGAATGTTTAAATTAGTCGGTAGTTGACTAAAGTTTGTTACGTTAGAACTTTATTTTTGGAACTTATGTTTTAAATTAGACATCTTTTATATAAAATCTTATGAATTATTATTAAATTCGAGTAGTTATTAAGACGGGTGTTACATCGCGGCACGCGACGGGTATCAAACTCAGCCAAAGCTGATGTATTGCTTGTTTTGCGTTGCGAACTCGTTATGAATCGATTTAAACATCATATGACTAAAACATTTCGTGTTTTATGAAATGTAGGTATGCTAGATGTACCGGATGACGATCAAGATCGATAAAGAACCGAACACGATCAAGATTCAAGCTTCCGCGAATGGTTCGTCGCCACGTTTTTAAACCACGAATGTATTTACAAAATGTGGAAATGTTTTACTTATTAAAATGTTTAACAAACTCGCATTTTAAGTGTATGTTTAATCTTAAATACACTATTATAGTCAAACTTTACATGATAATCGGATAAAAAGACCGAGGGTCTAACATAAGAGTTTGTGAGTAAAACTTGGGTTTTTAGCCAAATGGCCGGATTTTTACTTGTTATGGGAGCTAAAAAAATCTTTGGATATTACTTCATGGAAGTTATACAAATGTCTTAGACGTAAAATGTTGAGATTTCGGGTTGAAAAGGGGTTGGATCAGTTTTTTTTTTTTTTTTGTCAAACTGGAGCCTGCGACATTCGACAGTCGGGGGGTCAGTGGAGAAGATGATACTGATCACACGTACCACCTGCGACACTCGGGAGTGTAGCTTGAGTGTTTGCGACAGTCACTGTAACACCCCGTGTTTTCACAAGTCAAAGTCAAAGTCAAAGTCAACGACCGGTTTCGCGCAACTTGACTTGTAGTAGATTTCTTTTATTGTAACTATTATGTGGAGTAAGTGTCTATAAATGCAATAAATCGACATATGTTAATCGCTATTCAAACGATTTACGACTGTGAATTATAGGAAGTCACAATGCGATAAAGTTAATCAACTAATAATCAAGCTATGCTAATTGAATCGACATCGAATCGCAACTCGAGCTACGTGCTTTACTTGTTGTTATACGTGTGTGTATGCCTTACGTGTTACTTGTGCATGTTTGTAACAAACCTCATTAAAAGTCCTATTTATTTTATTATTTTATCCAATAAGAAACCCTAATTGAGACACCCAAGTAATTCTCCACAAACCCTACAAATTTCAGAATCATCAGAATCAGGATTAGGGCCCTTAAAACTCAGGGGGGGGGGGCATTCCCTACTCAACGATTATCCTTATAAGTTATTATAAAAATCAAATTTAATCAAACCGTCGACTCACCTGAACTTCAAACACACGTGGCAAGAAAATGAGAAAAATGTATCCCTTACGGACCGTAAGGGTTGATGCTTACGGTCCGTAAGCCTAACAAAATTGGTGTATAAATAGTAGCGTCTGGGACTTGATTCTGGGCACAAAAACGACGAAGAAACTCAAAATACACGCTGAGATATCGTCCAAATACTCTCAAAACACACACGAATCACTAATTAGTATAGCGGGGTGCTGCTACAAACAGGGTATTAACTCGATCGCTGCTACGATTCAATGTCCGATCGATGGAAACTATCCGATGGATGTTTAAGTGATTGCACTTTGTCATTCGTTGTGAGGGTTTTTAATCTCGTGAGTTATCGTAAATGCTGTATTAGTTACTTACCTAGTTTGTATGCACTAAGTTACAAGGCTAATTAGTAGGCTAGGCTCTGCTCAAATTAAATCTGCAATATATCAAGGATTATCTGTAGACTAAACTTTGCCCGAAGAAATCTGCAATGTGAGTCCATTCTCTTTTCTCACAGTTTTATCACCTTTTTGTGATACAATTATATTTACAAATGCTTTCCAAAATCCTAAATGGTTACCAGTTATACTTACAGTGATTAAATTGCCGGTATGGGATGTTTTATACATTAATTGACCCTCGTTACTATTAGCCAGAAAGTTAGCCAATAGTAGCATAACCACAATCACAGTGGGAATTATGCCTCAATAGCTATAGCCTATAACTAATATTATTTTAACATTAAATCGTTAATAAATTTAATGTATGTTTGAAATAAATCTAAATGGTGTATACCATAATAAAATAGTCAAGTATAATATGTTCTACTATAACGAAGATTATATTTTTAGTCACGTTAATATATCAAATAATGATATTACAATTATTTAATTAACATATTATATTTGATAAGTTATAGTAGTGTGACATAAAATGATATATGTCATTTTCTGGGTTAAATGGTTTTGTGCCATAAGTAATATATTTGACAAAGTAATGTCACAGGACACAACTAAGTCCAGAGTCACTAGTTGAGAGAATGATCAACAGTGACATGACCAAAAGCACTAGTTGAGAGAATGATCAACAGTGTTTTGACTAGAATCACTAGTTGAAAGAATGATCAACAGTGATATGACCAGAGTCATTAGTTGAAAGAATGATCAACGGTGATATAATCACCGTCACAGGAATCGCCTAGTGACAGATAAATTGAATAAATAGTAAAATATAATTACTTGATAAATTCACTATTTGACGAAAGTGAGTCAATGAGTGATATGACTACTGTCACATTGGAACTGCCACCATGTGACAAATACTGATTGAGTTGGGTGAATATAAATAAATATAAAAACCTTAATGCTGTAAGGTATAACAATATATTTTATAAAAATGGAATGAACTCACTCAGTATTTCTACTGACAAAACCTTTTTCAAACATGTTTCAGGTAATTACAGTAAATTGGAGTAAGAGTTGGATACGGCACTGAAAGGCTTCAAGAAGTGGCTTATTTTATTAATTAAATCAAATTAAGAAATATTGTTTTATAATTTATCTTATTAAAGCTATCTTTGTAAAACATGGGTTTATCCCATCTATTTAATAAATAAAATCCGGTGTTTCTAAACTCTGATATTTTTTTCCTAACTCACGGTCCTGATGAAATTTCCGCTGTAATATTTTATTTTATAAAAATAATTACCGGTACCACTGGGCTGTTCGCGGCTTCCGATTCCTTCCAGGGTGGGTCGGGGGCCGTGACAATGTTTATTTATGATGTGTTGTGGAAATCAATCAAAATGCAATCGAACTCAATCGAAACTCGAACACGAATCACAATCGAACTATGGTATTTAGTAGTTGGGACTGAAAGTAATTTGACTAGGAAACCATATCGTGTCGAACCGCTCGCAATCGAAATCGAAACACCAAAAATCGTCACGCCAAACACTTGAACTCAACGCCATCCGACCGGATAGCCCTTTTGGTCACAGGTCATATGTCATCCGACCGGATATTCATCCGGGCGGTGTGTCATCCGATCGGATCACCCCTTTCCTCTTTTGGAATCCTATAAATACCCCTGTCATTGTCATTCTTTCCACTTTTGGAAACCCTCTGTCCGAACTACTCGTGCTCCTCACCTTTTCTTCGATTTCTCTCAATCCAGGTAAGATCTCGTCCTAAACCTTGTACTTTCTTGATCTACACGCACTCCTACACCTTTTTATCTTTTAAATCTTAACTTTTAACCGTGGAATCACTAGATTTCGGGTGTTCTAGGATGACATCATCATGTGTTCTTCAAGAACTTCGTGTTTTGACCTCAATCCACCAAGAACAACCGAGATCTAACCGATTTCCACCCGATTACACAAAGATCTTGTAAGGATCTCGACACAAGAGTGGTGAAAAAGGATTGAAAGATGTTTTCTAACTTTCTTTCAACTCTTTTACACTCAAAACACGCAAAACCGGTAGAATCGAGTTCTGATCTAGTCTCCCACTCATCCTTAGTGTTGTACTGGTTCAGATCTGGATTCCGCCCATGAGACCACCGACTTCGGGTCAAACAAGAACAACCGTCTAGAGCCGGTAACTGACCGAGCTAGGGTGATTCCTGGTCGGTTTAGTCCTTTGGGTCAAAATGGGGGTTCCGTTGGTTGACACGTTGTAAAAGCGTCTCGAAACAACGACAAACCATCAAAACGACCAAGTGTAGGACGAAAGGAATAATCCAAACGGATTGCCGTCCGACCGGATTGCTGTCCGATCGGATAGGTCATCCGAAAGGATTGCCACCCGAACGGATCACACTTGGGTCCCACTTTAAACAACTTTAACTAAAGTTTGAGTATTGAACGAATTGCAATCCGATCGGACGACCATCTGGTTGGATTACTCTTCGGATCATGAGATACTAAGACTTTAAAGACTTAAACAATTTTCAACATGTTCATTAACAGGGTTGTCACCCGATCGGATGGTCATCCGATCGAGTGACACTTCTGTTTAAGAGATTGCCTTCCCTCTCACTATTAAATTGCCGTCCGACCGGATGACCATCTGAACGGATTATCATCCGTACGACCCACCATCCGATCGAACGACTTGATGGATAGAGATACTTCAATGCTTTCAAAATACTACAACGAAAACTTCAAAAGCCAAGCCATCATACACAAACACATCCTTCCTTATAGGAAGAAACAATCCACTCGAATAGTCATCCGATCGGATAAGCTATCCGACCGGATGACCATCCGAACGGATTGTCATCCACACGGATTGCTGTCCGCTCGGATTGCCATCCGAACGAACTACCATCCGATCCATTCTCACTTTGTATCATTTTACGTGTCCCTTATCGTTACGCTATCGAATCTATTTAGGCTAACCTTACTCGCTAAGCGCTCCCTTCAATCCATCAATCACTGTGAGTATACTCGATCCCTTTTTGCTTTACACACTCTTGGGTGTTACATACGTTACGAATATTCAAACTACAACAATCACACTACTCAATACTATTTTAACGCTAACCGTTAATGCATGTTATATGTGGCTCATGAATGCTTGTTTGTTATGTTTACACATGGAATGCTGTCTACCTGCCTTAGCAACGATAGTACTATAGTTTGGACTCAGCACCCGTTCACATGAGGGTTGTTAAGGAAAATTACTTGCATGGATTACGGTGGTAATCATGTATTGCGAACTGCCTCGGGCAGTCAACCCGCAGTCATTGGTATCGATGGATCTATGTCGATAACTAACGTGCTTCATTTCACTATGTGTACGTGCTGGTTATGCGTAAACGAATTCGAACTCTATATGCTATTATCAAACTTGTATGCTCACCTTTACATTTTATGTATTGACTTTATTTTAAAGTATGTGACAGGTGCTTAGGACGCACACTTGGTAGGAAATTGAAGCTAGAATAAAGCTTTAGAGCCCAACAAATAGTTGTCTGTAGTGGTCAAACTAAGGGTCTCTAGAAGCAGATAAACAATTGCTGTCTATTTAAATCTGAGTTGTCGGAACAGAATATTTGCCTAGATTTTTGTCTGTAATAATTATTTTGCTGTTTGAGATACGGTATGGGACGTATTATTTAAATTGAATAGTATTGATAATTGTTATGGAAACTTCTGGACAATCTGTTTCGCTCAGTGCCATGCCCCGATGATTCCGCCATCGGTTGGGGTGTGACAGTCACTGTGACGCTCCCAATGAAAGTTCTGACAAGTCCTCTGCAAGTTAGGCAATTGTGCTACAACATTGTGATAAAAAATGATGAGTTCTCGCGTGTTAACCTTTATGCATGTCGTGTTGGTTCTAACCTAGAGGGCGTAACACTAGTAGGTAACAATGATCAGCTAAGTTCTAGATGCCCTCTTTCAAATACTTTGGGTTGATATGTATACTACCTTAAATGGTATTACTTTTCGAAGATTTTGATATGTCATTATTGATTGATTGATGTTATATGTCTAATATTGATTGTTTAAGTGTAATTTTAAATGATCAATAACTTACGACTGTTAATTGATGATTGGTGTGTTAATTGATGATTGGCGATAAACGATTGACGACTAGCATTCGTTGCTAGTAGTATTGATGGAACCTGTGAGTGCGACGGCATAGTAGGCATGGAGTCTTATACCAGTGTAAGTCTGTCTAACGAGGTTCAGGCGGTTGATGGCGATGTAATTTTAATTAATTTGCGTTGATGTGCACAATTTATTTATGATTAAATAGAGTTTTGAAGTAAATGTCCAAATGTTTTATAAATGGTCAACTACTTGTTTGACTAAAACCTAGGACTCGCTAACTGACTTTTAAGTATGCATGTCAGGTTAGAAGAAGCCCGATGCTTGATAGGAGGACCTCGGCATGGAGTGAAGGTTATCGATACATAAAGGACTAACATCCTATTGACCTTAGTAGACCTTTTTGATGTTATTTGTTTTGCTTATCCAAAACTTGACATAAAGACAATTTACTGTGATTTTCCGTTGCTTATTAATGACTAATTTAAGTTTAAAAACTATGCTTGACGTAATGAACCAACGAGTGAGGCTTTCAGGTTCAGGGCCTTACACATATAAAACAATTATGTGTATCTAAAGTTAATAAAAATCACTTTTCACTAATTTGTTCACATTTTAAGCAGAAGGCTAGTGGTTGTTTGATTTTGATTAGATCTTGCCAATGATAAAACACTATGAAATGCTCCATTTTTGTTGCGTTGCCTTGGCTTCCTCTTATCTCTCTCGACATTAGACACCAATTCATAGCTGATGTATAAAAACAGCCAAGGCATCCCTGTCATCGTTGTTGTATATGCCCAAACATATTATTGTAATCCTACGAATAGCTGATAAAAAATATCCGTATGTACTGGGGTAGCAAGGCGCCTATCATATCCTTTCCAACTTTGTCATCTTTCTTCAAGTTTGTCTTCGAAACCTATGATGTTCAACCAAATTAAAGTAAAACATATTTGGGACAAAACACACAACTTTTGGTCTAATAAATTCACATTCCTCGTCATCTTGCATAAATGCATGTTTTTTTAAGAGAAATTACTTTATATAATATTTGCCAAGTTACATCAAAACAGAAGGTAGACGGGTAACAAGCTGCACCGCCACCTCATTCTGAATTGCAAACCCTAATCTACCAAAGACAAAACCCTGCCCCTGAGGCTGAACAATTGTTGTGGATGACCCGTTGGACCCTAAGACAAAGGCATGTTTATTTTTCTTTTACGGTTTAATGTAATTTATTATACTAGATCTCATTTCATTCTAACCCATTTTAGACCCAGTTGATTATATAGTCCGTAACTGACCAAATGGTCTTACTGAATTGTGTAACCACCGTCAAATTAAAGTATTTTGATAGGTCTCAAGAAATCTTAATCGAATAATTTAGAATATCAAGAACGATTATGTACATTTATGTTATTTCGGAATCATTCGTTTGACATGTCATAACAGAAATACATGTTCGTTCTTGATATTTTTGTATTATTCGATTAAGATGGATCACACGTGTATCCCTGATCAGCTATGAATTGGTGTCTTGTGTCGTGATATGATGGATCACACGTGTATCACTAATCTGTTGAAATGTATGCCTACCTTCTATTTAGGTTCTGTTTGTTTTTTGGCCAGAAGTACTTCTGGCCACTTATGTATGCGCCGCGCAGACGCGGGCAGACGTTTGGATGCTGCAGATTGTTTGTTTTCTCGCAGACCTTTCATTAAAAAAGGTCTGCGAGACCTCTTCACCACACAGACATGTTCCCTGTCTTCACCACACAGACACAAACCTCTTCTTGGCTCTTCTTACACACCTCCACCCCCACATCCTGCCACCACCTCCCCTGCCACCACCTCCACCTCCGCCGCCCACCTCCACTCCGCCACCACCTCCCACCCCTGCTCCGCCACCAAATCGAATAAAACCCCCAAATCGAAACCCCCAAATCCACAAACTAAAACCCCCAAATCGAAACCACCAAATCGAATCAATGAACATCATCAGTAACTTACCGGTGAGACAACTCGAACCCGCTGCTCACCTCTCAGTTCGCCGGAGAAACAGATGACCGGTTGTGTGTTGTGTGTCGAAGATGAAAAATCAGGGGCGATGAAGGCAGAGGAGGAGGTGACGATGGTAGCTGTGGTGTAGTGGTTGTTGGTTGTGGTGTAAGGCGGTGGTGGCTGTTGGTTGTGGTGGTGGCAGATGAAGGCAGAGGAGGAGGTGACGGTGGTGGTGGTGGGTTTGCGGTGGTGCTTGGTGGTGGTGATGAAGGCAGAGAGAGAGATCGAGGGAGGAGAGAGAGATCTGTGAGAGGAGAGAGAGACGGTGAAGGGCGGTGGTGTAGTGGTGACGGTGGTGGCGATGGTGAAGTGGTGGCGGTGGTGACGGTGGTGAAGTGGTGGCGGTGGTGGCGGTGGTGACGGTGGTTGCGGTGGTGAAAGCAGAGAGAGAAGTCTGGTGTGTGTGTTGTGTGTGTAGTGTGTGTGTGAAGAGGTTTATGTAGAAAAAAAAACAAACCTTCTTCTTCTTGCAGACTGCAGACCTTTGGTCCACCTCTTCTCCTGCAAATGCCTGCAGATGTGGTCCGCAGACTGCAGACCTTTTCCTACAGAAAAAACAAACAGCACCTTAATGTCAAACAAATTAATATTATTCATTAATGTTTTCTAATGTTGTTTTTATGATTGTATATTTATGGATTGCTGGATGGATGGCATTGGAGTGCTGGGCTTGAAGTTGAAGTGTTGCACTTGAACCTTGGCTTGGATAGTTGTTTCTGATGGGCTTAGAAGTTAGCAGCAGTTGGGGCTTATGATGGGCTTTGCTTATGGACTTCCGAGTGATATAGGAGATATTTAAAAGTTGCCTCTCTCTCGGTCATATGTATTATTGACTAACACAAGTTTCTCTTGATCGCACCGTTAATGTTGCTCCTATTAGTGGACCAATATTTTCTAGTGATGTTTCTACTAACTAGTGGCGGACCCAGAAATTATTTGCTGGGGGTGCGGTTGGGTTTTTTGCCTAAAAAATACACTAATTTTTTTATTCCAAAGGGTCCCGCCCATCCTGGGCTTCACCTAGGTCTGCCCCTGCTACTAACTAGGCTGATAAGAATTAGCTCATAACACTGGTAATATTTATTTTTTGCTTGTCATGGGCGCCACTCGCTAAAACTTTAGCTTTTAACTGGTAATGAAGCTTATTCAGATTTCCCTTTAATCTTAAGTAAATCACAATTAACTAAATGATTTGAGAACAGTGCAATTACCTAAGTGACAAAAAGAAAAAATCCTTAATCCATGTTAGTAAATACTCCCTCCGTCCCATTAAATGTGTCTTATTTTGAATTTTCAAAGTCTTTACTTATAAACTTTGACTTTAATTATATACTTTTTGTGTTATATAAAACTTGATGATAATTAACCCGATAAAAACACTTGTAAAACACACTCAAATCATATAACTTTCATCAAGTATTATCTAACACAAATAAAATTATTTAAGGTTAAAGTTTATAAATAAAGACTTTGAAAATTCAAAATATGACACTTTTAATGGGACGGGTGTAGTAATAAACAATACATTATTCTTTAGACGTGATTTCTTAATTAATAAACCACTTAATTAATGCTCGTTGATTATACAATTATTAAGCTTATGTAACGGCCCCATGTATAAACCCTACCTAGGTGTACCCTACCCGAGTTATGGATGTCTACGTACAACTAGATACTTGCAACATACTCTAGCTTGTTTTTTCGGCCTTGATATGAGGACCGGATTGGATTATATACACATATATATGTGTTAAAATAATAAAATAAATAATTTAATATTACAGCATATAAAAGGCTAGCTAACCAGGGGTATGTATATTTTAAGTTTTTACTAAACCCTTATAGATTTAGATATTCGAGCCAGTTTGTTTTGCCTGTACGTACTCTCAAGGAAACCCCCTCGAACATGGGTGGCATAACGCATGTAATATATAGAGAGAGAATGGATTATGTTAAGAACTCTAGATATCTTTAGAGAACCATTATCAAACAATCAGTTTTCTTTCATTTCTTTTATGTTTTTAGTTAAAGGTTAGTGTTTTGTTTTTAGTTAAAAGTTAATGTTCTTGATCAATTTTGTAATAATTGTATCGAAAACATGATATAGATTAATACTTGATATGCTAGGCAATCCAGTAACTACAACAAAGAGGAAATAGACATCTCGTTAGCATAGTTGAGTGTACAGTCTGATGATGATTATGTGTTCTTGATGTACACGTTTTGAGACAAAGAGTAGGGATGAATTTAGTGAGTTATGATGTTAATTTGTTTGTGTGACCCTTATCTCTCTGGTTGTCTCTCCTTATATACACCTAAAAGGAAACCGTCGATTAATTAATAAGGGTAATTATGTCTATCAAACAATTATCAACTAATCTAATAATGAATAATTATATTTTGATCAAATATAGGATATAAGTGATAATGATGGATATAAATAAATATATTTATATGTATTTATTATTACAAGTGTTGTAAAAAAACTATATGTAGCTTGAGAAGTACATAAATGTATAATGTGGTACATCAAGTGTACCTTCACGGGCTACATGGTACTTTTTTGTTTTACAATACTAAGGGTGGAGGGTATAGTAATCGGTGAGTGGGTGATTGAGTGGAAGTCACCGATCAATGACCACCCCCACTTGATTGAGTTATGCGGTGAGTTGGAGAGAGTGAACAAAAATCGGTGATTGTTCACCGATGTGATTGAGAGGAGAGGAGAGGAGAGAGAGAGAGGAGAGAGGATCATTCAACCAATCAAGTTTTTTTTTTTTTTTTTTTTTTTTAATTTGAGGGGTGTTTGACCATACCTAGTGATTGAGTGTAAAATGGGGAGTTGACATGTCATAATATTATTGGGTAGGATTTCACTCAAACACCCTAGGGTGATTGACTATACGCTCCACCCTAACATTTTAGTTAAAAATTAAAAAAAAAAAATGATCATTCTTGTGTTTCTTGCAACTTTGTGGTTCTCTAGAGTTTTTATGTGTTTGATACAAACTTTTTAGGCATAAGCATTGTGTAAATTACATTTTTGTCTTGCGACAAAGTCAATTCGCTACATTCAATCTGTATTGAATGACATAAATTTTATTTATTTTACTTTATTTATTAATCCGTATTTAATGACATTAGTTTTATTTATTTTTAGCAATCTGTTGGTTTTTTCTAATAGTTTTTATAAGGTTATAAGAAGTCATAGTAGATCATAAAAAGTTACAATGAATCATACATGTTTTACCGAACATATTACATTAGAAGTTAATTCATTTTAGTTTTATCTTATTTTTTTCATTTATTGAACGTTATTTAAATCTTATTATTTTGGCCAAATCGCTGCTATTTAAGTCGTAAACTGTTGTTGCCGTTGTCACCATTCTGTGAAACTACCGTCGTGCTGTGTCTCCGCCGCATGACGCGGGCACCCCTCTATTGTATGTATACACACATCTTTGACAGCTATATATATAAAGCAACATGCAATGAACCAGTTAAGAAACTACAGTGGCTTTGTTATCTCCTGATCTGACATAGCTAAACGTGCCTTTGTGTGTACACATGTAAAAAAAATATATATATATATAAAACAGCTTCTGTAAACAAATACCAATAAAAACAAAACTTGTACACTGTTCAGCAGACCAACAAACGAACAAATGCCTTTGGACCAACCTTTATTTTCTTCACGGTGTGTGTCCATTGAACCTTGTTAGTCTGAATGTGTGCATGGGGTGGGGGCAGCTAACTAGCTAGGATGGGAATCAGCCACTTGTAAACATTTCATTCAAAATTCTTACAGAAAAGTGGATAAAACATGTGAGGCTCAGCATATTTCTCACTCATTAAAGGACAATCAAGGAATCATTTCTCTTTTGATCACATGTTGATTAGTCAATGCCAATCTAGTTAGATTGCTCAGTTAGCATCTTTGAACATGAGTGAGTTTTTGAGTTTAATTTTTATACAAAATGTTCATATTGTAAATTGGTAATGTGATCTTACACAAACGAAATCTGTCGCGAAATTAGCGACGAGAAATTTAAACCTTCTCAAAAAGGATTAGCAACAAAGCCATCAATATTCGTGGTTTTCTCGCAAAATCATTAGTGGCGGTCGGCCTATTGCAAGATACGTAAGTGTAGCTGGTGTTCAATAGGGTTGTTCACAAGTCGAACCAAGCAAGTGTCAAGCTTTAATAACTTGGATTTTTTACAAGCCAAGCCAAACTAACTCGTTTACAACAGCCCTAGCCCTAGTAATCATCATGTATAGTTACTCAACCAAGTTAGATTTGTAGGTGGTATTGTACTAAATGTGTTTGTTTCTTTTACTTGGGCCTGAATTTAAAGTCATGACTGTAGGTTTTGCTATACATGTCTCTGCACTAATTATGTCTTGTAGCTGCATTTGATTTAAAAGAAACAAAAAACAAGGGCTATATATATATTTTTTAATAAAAATCAAATCTTTCATCTTTTATTGAAAGATTTGATGGGTGTGACTTTTTTTATCCTTTTTCCCCTGACCAAGGGTACATTATTGGTTTTTATACTTGCTTTTTGTGTGTTAAAATTGGAGTGAAATTAAAGAGATAAAAACAAAAAGGAATGGGTAGGTGACAAAGTGAGTGATATAGATTTGGTTTGACCTTTGACCCACTAATTGCGTGGTCAGAAGTGGGGAGCATCTTCTACAGCTCATTTCACTGCCATATTCAATTCAAGATTAACATTTGGAAAGATGCAAATGTATTGCTTTGAGTTTTGTCTATTCATCTTGTCAAATGGCCATCATGGAAAAGCTGGAGTAACGCGTTTTATAAATAGATGTGGAAAATAGATCTAAGGGTGAAGGGAGTGGGGCGGTAAAGTGGTCGGCAAACCGGTTTGCCGAGCGGCAACACCGGCGCCGTCCCTTATACCCGCGCGGCAATGTTGTGAAACCGGTGAACCTTTGCCGCAATTTGTGAAATCGGTGAAAGCTTGGAAACTTGGAATATGCAGACAAAAAAGGAATATTCTTTGACTTTAATGACATTTTAGTTAAAAAAAAAAAAGTTTACCACTTTCACACCAAAGTTTAAACTTTTTACCCTCTCTGACGTGGCACACTCTGATTGGTCAATTTTAAAGTTTGTCACTTTCACCTGTTTAACCACTCCCTTCACCCTAAGGGGTCGGGTTTTAGTTAACCGATCAAAATAGATTCCAGTGGAAAGAAGTTATCAAAAGGTTTAAAGATCTAAGGGGTCGGGTTTTAATTATCCGATCGAAATAGGTTTCAGTGGAGAGTTTAAGGATTGGTTCAGTTCAATTTAGGTGTTGTTAAACACATCATTTTAATACAAAGCATTAATAATATTAACTCATTACAAAGTAGTTTTTCGTGTAATTCTTAATATAAAAAACTAGATCAATTAAGATATTACAATAACTTACTTTTACCAACCAACACTTTTGTCTTTTGCATTTTATAGTATTATTCTAATATTTTTTTTTAAGTTTAAGTAATATAACTAACAAAAATAAAAAAAATGCTAATTTTTTCTTTGTGTTTTATTATTATATTACTATTAGAGTTAATTACACAAATGAGTCCTATGGTTTATACCTAGTTTCGCCTTTGGGTACTAATTTTTTTTAACAGGTTTAGGTTTTATGGTTTCAATTTTGTAACACATTTGGGTACTAACACGAAAATTAGTTAATTAATGACTAAAATACCCTTGCATTTTTTTTAAGTTTATCAATGTAACACATTTGGGTACTAACACCTAATTTTATTAAATTTAAATCAATTTTACAAAATCTATTAATTTTTTTTATTTTCATCTTTTTTATTATATCTCTTAATTAACATAAAATCTATTTGTTTTTTTTTATTTTCATATCTTTATTAAAATTCTTATTTAACATAAAATCTACTTGTTACACCAGTATTTTTTTTAAATAGATTTTTTAAATAAAATCTACTATCTATATAGTTTTATGTAAATTAAATTTCTTACTCATTTTAAATAATGTAAACCTTACTCGTTTTCAATTTTTGATAGATATGATTGATAATAATAAAGATCTTTCATGTAAAAAAATTTAACCCTTTTTTTAACTCGTTTTTTTGTTCATTTACATTTTACTATTTTATGTAAATTAAATATCTTTCTAAAATAGTAAAATGTAAATGAACAAAAAAACGAGTTAAAAAAAGGGTTAAATTTTTTACATGAAAGATATTTATTATTATCAGTCATATCTATCCAAAATTGAAAACGAGTAAGGTTTACATTATTTAAAACGAGTAAGAAATTTAATTTACATAAACTATATAGCTAGTAGAATTTATTTAAAAAATCTATTTAATAAAATACTGGAGTAACAAGTAGATTTTATGTTAAATAATAAATTTAATAAAGATATGAAAATAAAAAAAAATAGATTTTATGTTAATTAAGAGATATAATAAAAAGATGAAAATAAAAAAAATAGATTTTGTAAAATTGATTTAAACTTAAATAAAATTAAGTGTTAGTACCCAAATGTGTTACGTTGATAAACTTAAAAAAAATGCAAAGGTATTTTAGTCATTAATTAACTAATTTTGGTGTTAGTACCCAAAGATGTTACAAAATTGAAACCATAAAACCTAAACAGTTAAAAAAAAAATTACTACCCAAAGGCGAAAATAGGTATAAACCACATGACCCATTTGTGTAATTAACTCCTACTATTATTATTACCATCAAATGACTTCTAGCTTAATGCTATCAAGATTTAAACTTTAAAGTGATCTCCCTTTCCATGATAAGGGTGAAGGGAGTGGTTACCTATTTGGAATAGGTAAACTCCCTATTCACCCAATCAGACAGTGACACGTTAATTCACCTAAATTGTTTACCTAATGCTCAAAAATATTGGCGGTGGTTTTACCTAATAGAGTTTAGGTAAACTATTTAAAAAAAGGAAAAATGTGTGATTGGTTGAGAAGAAATGAACCCCACCACACACCCATCTCTCTCCCCCCTTCCCTCCCTCTCACCGACTCGGTAAACCTTCACCGAAACGGGTAACATGTGATCGGTAAACAAGTTGGCGGTGGATGAGGGGTCGGTACCGAATGGGTTTACCGCCCCCACTCCGCTCACCCTAATATGATATTGAGGGTTCAAGTCTTATGGTTCGCGTTAATATATAATTACACGTAGAATTAGAGGGTATGTGTATTAGCCATTTTAAAACTTTATTCTTATTATTATTATTATTATTACTATTACTATTACTATTACTATTATTATTATCCCTGAGGTTTTGGGCATGTTTGTTATTTTCATCCAAAACAACTTTTTTGTACAATATAATCCTTCACTTTTGAGATTTTTTGCCATTGTCCTCCAAACATCATATTTGCTTTATTTTTTCTATCAAACATTTAGATGAAAATGGCAAAAAATCCTAAATCTTAGGGACGATTTTGGCAAAAAAGAGTAAGACGTTGTATGAAAATGACAAAAATCCCAAAAATAAAGGACTATATGGTACAAAAAAAGTTGTTTTAGATGAAAATGACAAACATACCCAAATCTCAGGGATGATTTTGGCAATTTACTCTTTTTTTTTTTTTGAACGGCCAATAAAATCAATCCCGAGCACTCTCGGGGCACCCACTGGACAAATGGAGTACTCCGAGAGTAACCCGAGTCCACCACCATTCCGGGGAAAACCCAGTAACTCACCTGCCCGTAGGCACGACGGTGAAATTACCAGTAAAACCCGTTTGGCTCAAGGATCCAACATTCCAACTCAGGTTTCCCTGGGTCTCCTATCATTGCCCACCAGTGCCTCACTCTGCACCAATTTACTCTTATTATTATTATTATTATTATTAGATTACTTAATTATGTAGTTAGTTTACTAGATAATGTATAAAATTTGAGTCTTGAATCGAAGGTTACCTTTTCAACGTATGATTGGACTTCTTTCAACCCTTTTTCCTTAAGTACGGTTTGTGTACCATGTTATCTTGATCAACTACAATTTAATATATATTTTACTGCCGAGTTTAACGCTTAATTGCTAGTTTAATGCAAGCTAATAAGATCTACTCTACCTTTCTGTCAATTTTGTCTTTTCAGGCTGTCAAATGGTCATCACCAAAAAACTATCGCTATAATTCGTGTTTCAATTATTTTAAGTAATTAACTGAAGTTATTTAATCATAGATATGTGATTATTGATTATTGATTGTTCCAAGAAAAAAAAATTGCTCTTATTGTAAGTCATGGTTTCAATAACGTGAATGCAATAAGTTTTATAAATTTATCTGATGATTTAAACAAATTGATTAATTTACTACATGATAGCAATCAGTCAGTAAGATGATGTGAATAAAATAAGTTTATCTCGGTTAATTATGAAAATCTTAAAGCGTTACCATTATACTTGGACGTTTGCATATAAGATCTACTCATTATTTTTTTTATTATTATATGTTTTTTTGTAATAAACATCCAAAATTATGTTTTGGACGTTTGCATTTGATTGAAACAGAGGTCGTACGTGTATCTATTTTCAATACATACAAACTTAAGTTAGAGATGTAGACGGGGATAGTGAAAGAACACTATTGGCCAAAAGTGGCGGCTGATTTTAATAATTTTTTTTTTTTTTTTTTTTTTTTTTGCATAAAATAGTTATTTATAAGTCCTGTTAAATTACGATTTTATCCCCTGTTAAAAATTACGATATTGCCTCCAGCTCGAAATTGAATTTATGCTTTGCCCCCAGCTTAGATCTACGATTTTGCCCCCTGTTAAAAAATACGATTTTGCACTGGTTAAAAAATATATATATACTTTTGTCTATAATTTGGTTCCCATTTTAAAACTACAATTTCGCCCCCAGTTCAAAATAAAAATTTTGTTTGCCCCCTTTGCCCACAGTAAAAAAAATTACGATTTTGTCCACAATTCAAAATAAAAACATGGTTTTACCCTCAGTTCAAAATATTATTCTACCTCAAGTTTAAAATTACGATTTTACCCCAGCTAAAAATTACAATCTTCTCATCGTTTTTTTTGGCAAAACTATTATAGTCTTTTATTTGACTTGGTTGACTTAATTTAGTTTTTATTCGTGCCAAACAGTTGCCTAGCACTCGCTAATTGGTCCTGACAAATTATCGTTTTGCCCCCAACTCTAAATTACACGCTTGTCATCGTTTTAGTTATTTTTTTATCATAACTATGATAGTTTTTTCTTACTTGGTTAACTCGATGTATCTTTTTTGATATCGTGTTATAAGTAGCATGTATAACTAACCGAAATAAATGCGTTAATATTCGGTTTAGCGCCCCGCGGGCGAAGCATAACTCTAGTATGCCTATATTCTTTTACCATTTTATCTAGAAAAAGTGTAGGGACGATTATTGACGAACTGTTCCCAATGAAAGTTGTTTCTCTGTGTCATATGTAACTTGTATGCTTTCCCCATTCGTATATTATATTAGATTAGGTACGATACAAGGCCAATAACTAATAAGTAATAAAATATATGCTCTCATCATATACATACATATAACTACTAACAAAGAAACACAAATGATCATTTGATAACGAGCGTTGTGGGATTACCACTAGACACTTTTAGTTGGAATGTTGGGGCTAACAGCAACGACGATGATGAGTACGCATGGGTGCTTAATCTCACATTTCTGATCGAGATGGTAAAGCAAACCTCATTGAGAACGATGGCTCTATGTTGGGGTGATTTCCAAATAATAGGCAAATATCATGTTTACCATGGACTTGAGAGATATTATTTTCTTAAGAAATGTTCAGTCTTAAATGCCATCGATGTGTTTTCGACACATTAATGACTAGGAGTACAGTCATGGCTAAGTGTGCTTGGAAATTATAATCATATCATATTTAAGGATAAAATAATACATCTTAATGAGGCTTACTTATTATGATGACATGCGTCAAATATTGAAAACTTAGACGCACACTTGTATGCTAGATGCACCTTGCAATCGGTGTAAGTACACAGGTATAACTAGTTTAGAAGCACTGATGTAACTGGACCATTAAGACAAACAACTTTAACTCATTTAACACACTATTGCAATCACCAATGCATCAACATTTAAAAACCTTGTGTTTTTTGCTAGGAAAAAGTGACCCAATAACATAACAAACCTTATATAAGGCAAATGATTTGGACAAAACATTAAAAATAATTCAAACACTAACCAGCTAAAAGACTAAAAATCTTTGGCAAGTGCATAAATAAAATTAATAGATAAAACCACTCAATATGCTAGAATAGAAACCAATTATGCACCTGCCAAAACATAAAACAGGAACAGGAACATGATCACTTCCTACTTTTAATATTAGACAACATTTTGTATTATATGAAATCCTGCTACACTAAAACGTTATTATTTAAAGAAGTTTACATAAAGAAATATGATACCAATAAACGGGCGACGAACAACCCTAAGAAATTCCAAATGGTCATACTGGTGTGTATGCGGCATCGAACAAAACCATTAAAAAAACTAACATATGTTCAACTAAATAAGTACAGAAACACTAATATTCTTACATTTTCAATGTGCTGCCCATGATACAAGATATCATTCATAACCTGAAAAACAAATACTCAAAAATAATGTTGGTTCGATATTTAAATTCCAAAAACTTGATGATCGTGGTGAAAAAAGACCACAACCAAAATCTTTGTCAAATAACCTTTCCAATTGTTATGATTATCTCAACAATTCATCAAAAGCCATTCAACCTCACCACAAAAAAATTCATTAAATGTGGTCGTATGTATTATTATTTCAACAAAAATCAAAGATTTATCACATTAATAAACCGAAAACAAAACGATAAAAGAAGAACAACATACATGTGCATAAAGTTGAAGAATCGCCAAATAAGGAAGAAGCGTATGGACGAATTTCGTATGTAAGGTTTATGAAATCAAGAACAAAAAATAACCGATTAATACATTTGGAATTCGAAAACAAACACATCAAAAGTGAAACATCTTACCATAAAATCAAAAGATTAGATAAAAATTATATAAAAAGAACAATGATAAAAAAGAACACAATTAACAAATAGCAAAAGTAGATTGAATACCTAAAGATTTCATAGTATGGATCGGAGATGATTCAAGCACAGAGAGGAATTGAACACTAATGCGTAAAAACCTGGCTATTACAGAACACTTTTACTCAGGCATAGTAATGAGCTTAAAACACATTTTATTTATGACGCCCTAAAACTTGAATTAATCATAAAACAAATCTGAAATAGATGATGAAGAAATCAAAACAGCGTACCTTCGATAACCAAGATAACCGAATCCAATACGTCACAAGAACCAAACCTATTTTGATTAACAAAGGGATTAACAATTAGTAAAAGAAGATTTGCTTACCTGATATCGATTTGATTGTGGAGGCCTCAAGCAGAAAGAAGAGGCAGACTAAATGGATTTTTAGGGTTTTGAGAAAAAATCATGTTATGTTTTAGTATTTGAGAAATAGAATATATATATAGAAACGGGTTCAGGAGAGAACGGTGAAAAGTGTGAGAACGGTGAGAACGGATCCTGGCCCAACACGTGGCAAGGGGCCCTAATTGTTATGCGGAGGTACGATTGTCCTTTTATACGTTCCATCCTTATTCGCGTTATAAATCTCTTTCAAATTAAAACTCCAAAGATTTATTGTTAGCTGTTACCTTCTTTGCAAGCTTTCTCAGATCTATGGCGTTTAATATGGATTCTGTTCGACAAAGTAAAATTCGTTGGCGTTTTCTATTTTTCGTTCCAGCAAATCATGCAACAGATATGGCGTTTTATTCTTTTATCATTGTTCTATGGCGTTTTTTTGTATTATTATTTTTATAATGTGTTGTATGATTTTCAATAGCGTTTTTCAATTATGCAATTTAATCGCGTTTTAATTGATATTTAATCTATTATTAAGAACTGCAATTGGAGTTTTCGATATTAATTTTTATTGTCGTTTACGTTCTAGTGTATTTCTTATGTTTTTACGATCATTGGCGTTTTTCGTCTATTTGATTAGTTTTGAATTTTATTTAGTAGTATTTATGAATATCAGTTATTACTATTTTGTTAATTTGTGTAAACATTAGTTTTGTTAATTTTGGCGTTTTCATTATGATGTTATATTTTGTTAATTATTTATGTTGTTAAGTGTTTTTAATTATTCATCTCATGGCTTTTTTATAATGTCGTTTTTAAATTATATGTTTATTATTTCTTGTTTATTATTCAATTAATGGCGTTTTAATGTATAATGTTATTACGAGACATCACTCTGTTTTTCTGATTTTTCTGTCCCTCCCTGTGTTTTCTCAGACGAAGTCTCTTCCTCGAGTCAAAGGCATTGCCCCAAAACTGGATTACCATTTATCATTCCTGACGTCAGTGAAGAATTAAAGCCCAAGAAGGACATGGTATTCTCAAGCCTTGATGATTATTATTCAATGTATGTTAAGTATGCCAAGGAGTGTGGGTTTTCAGTCAGGAAAGGGATTACAAAGACAAACTCTAAAGGTGTCTTACATATTAAGTATTTCTTGTGTACGAGAACTGGGGTATATAAGGACAAGAAAGTTGATACGTTGGACCCCATTCAAAACGCGTAGTTTAGGCGGGATGTTATTTTTATAACAAAAAATGTAATTAACATTTATCCGGATGTAAGCTTTGGCATTATAAATAATGGCGTTTCATATTTTTTGGCGTTTTTGTAGCCAGAGAGCTTAAATAAAAACACAGAAAAAAGTACGCAGTGATAAAATTGGTGTTTTGTATTTATTTGGCGTTTTATTTTTCAATGGCGTTTTATGTGAGAAATGGTTTTTTTACTTTTTTACCCTTAATGAAGCGCGTCCACGTAATAAAATTGGTGTTATTTACTAAAATGCCACCGCGCCAATCTAGTCCATAGATTGTTTTGATCGAACGATCAATAAGCGTTCTCACCGTTCTCACACTTTCCACCATTTTCTCTAAATCCTGGCCCTATATATATATATATATATATATATATATAGGATTAAGTTCAAGAGTGAACACTAGTGTAGCTTGCGAACTGAGTGAACTAATCCTGGCCATACACGTGTGTAGATCAATGGCCAGGATTTGATGTTGATATATATATAGGATTAAGTTCAAGAGTGAACACTAGTGTAGCTTGCAAACTGAGTGAACTAATCCTGGCCATACACGTGTGTAGATCAATGGCCAGGATTTGATGTTGAAATACACTAGTGTATTTTACGATTTGATGATTAGATCATGGCTATACACGTGTGTAGATCAATGGCCAGGATTTGTTCACTCAGTTCGCAAATACACTAGTGTTCACTCTAGAACCCCACCCTATATATATATATATATATATATATTCCAAAAATAAACCTTCTAGAGAGTTGTTTATATTCATTCCCTCCCAAATTACCTTGAGATTCTACCACAACATGTCAAGTGTCCTAAATTCATCTTATTTATTATATTATTATATAGCTGAGTTGTTACAATACATGTGTTAGTGATTATACTTTAGGGTATGCATATTGAACGTCTGATAGTTATTTGTGATATATTACGATTTCAACTCATTCGTATGTCATTTATGTCTTCGTTATTTCTCTATTGTTTATCTCTTTCTATTTTTTCTAATCGATATTTTGATTTGCAACAAATTTTATTTGTTTGTATGTTATGATTTTGTTCTCATTCATTTTAAGTAAGTCTCGTATCGCTCTCTTTCAATTTTGATTTCAATTGTTGAATTACCTTTTAATTAACATGTGACGACTGCCCGGATACATGTACAGGTGAATTGAAATGCATATGAGAAACTCTTAAGTACCTTAATCTTCTTGTTATCACATATTAACAAAAATTTACTAGAAAATCATTGCCTTATCTTTTAAATACACATGTAAATGCTCGACTACATGTACACATGAGTTGAAATGCCTAAGAGAAACTCCCAGATACCATTATGTTCCGTGTTATCATAAATCTAAACAAATTTTGTTGGAATACCATTAGATTGCCTTTAAAAACACATATGCACAAGAGAAACTACTAAGTACAATAATGTTCCTTATAATCACAAATCTAAACAAAAAAATTAGAAACCCATAAAATTGCTTTTTATTCACATGTGATTGTGCGGATACATGTGTACGTGAGTTGAAATGCGTAAGAGAAACTCCCAAGAACAATAATATGTCTAATCATCACCAATCTAAACAAAACCTATTATCAAGAAAATTCTTACTTGGTGTATCCCATTAATAACCAAGCTAATGGTAAGGCCAGAAAAAGGTTGGATGCAGACTAGTCTTACCATTATCTCAAAGGATAGAAAGACTACTCTCAATAACACCCAAACTCAAAAAACAAAAAAGTATTAGAAAGCCATATAATTACCTTCTTTTAGTTCACTATTCACATTGCCTAGATACATGTACACGTGAGTTAAAATGCATAAGAGAAACTCCCAAGTACGATAATGTTAATTGTTTTACAAATTTAAACAAAAGTATAAGGAAAGCATTTTAGTTTACATGTGACTACCCCGATATTTGTACACGTGAGTTAAAATGCATGAGAGAAACTCCAAAGACGATAATGTTCCTTGTTATCACAATATGAACAAAAAATATTAGAAAACCACAAAGCTGCCTTTTAGTTTACATGTTACTGCCACGATTCTTATACACGTGAGTTGAAATGCATAATAAACTCCCAAGTACCATAATGTTCCTTGTTAGGTCATGCGTAGTCATAAAGTCCTTTAGGAGACATTATGCAACAAGTGACAAAAAATGTAAGAGAGGAGCTTTATATCATAAGAGGGTATAGTGGTAAAGGGGTTATATAACCCCTTCAATTATACATACATATGTATGTATGAATATATATGTGTGTGAGTGGAGAAGGAAGATGTATGGCGTGATATTTTTCACGAGGGTTGGATTTTTCTCACCCATAGCACCAGCCGTAATGGCACTATTAGAAAATCTGAAATTTCTTACACCAGTTTTCGTAGGAAATGCGTCATAAAACTGGCTTTTCTACGCATTTATGACAAACACCTAATGTAGGAAAACACCTCGTAGGAAACCCATTTTCAACGCATTTTCTATTCAACTTCCTATACATTTTCTACGAAACTACTACGTCGCAAATTGCTACGAATCTCCTACAATATATTTAATTATTATCTTTAAGGATTTATTTTTTTAGCTACACATTTCCGACAAAAAAAAAAAAAATTTAACAAATTTTAATACAACATTATTTGTGACCCACTTCCGACAAATAAATTAGAAGTGTTGTTACAAATTTCCTACGAAAACTGAGTATTTTTTGTGACACAATACCGACAAATAAATAAGAAGTGGTGCTACAAATTTCTGAGGAAAATGAGTATTGTTTGTAACGGTTTTTCGATGAAACTAAGTATGTTTTGTGACAAATTTCGGACAAAATAAAGAAAAAGGTCTATTATTTTTTACTGTTTTCCAACAAAAGCTTTTTATGTTGTGACACATTTCCAACCACCTAATTCATTAAATAAAAAAACTGCAAAAAAAAAAAAGAATTAATATTTCTACATTTTTATGGCGAAAAATTCCAGAAATAATTTGTAATACCAAAAACCTGTTTTACAAAATTCACCGAAGTTATAATGACATAAATTCAAAAATCATGCGTCACAACGCAAGTTCCAATATGTTTAAATCGTAAGCTAATATAATTCAACGTAATTCCAAAAAGATATCAAAAACTACATTTAGTTAGAGGGAGGACGCCAATTCTTCATAATTTCTTGAAGTTGTTTTTGAACTTCTTCCCTTGCTTTCCTTTCTTCATCAAGATGAGTTGCAAGTAGATTCATTTCTTCTTCAAGAAGAAATGCAAGTAAATTCCTTTCTTTTTCAACCCGAGAATCAAGATCTACCATTTGGGTTCACATAACTAGACCCAGCGTACCGCTACCGATGTTGTTCGATATGATACTATAGCAATATCATTGTAATTACATTATTACCTTGGTGAATTGAGTATTTTATTTTATTTTTGCCTGATAACATTCGGTTTGGTTCGGTTATTTTCGGTGATGAAAATAAGAATAACCATATCCGAATCGCAACAATCGATTATCAAAAATAGAAATAACCGACTTGTGTATGGTTCGGTTAATTCAGTTTTGTGCTCTCCCCTAATATATCTTAATGGCCCGTTAAGGCCTTTATTATGTAACATCCGATGTTGAAGGGTTATACAACGATGTATTAAGTGATATTATATCGCAATGAACAAGTACAAGTCACGCATGTCCTAATAGACCGTGTTAAGCCTTGATATATGATGTGTGCTAAACAGACTATTAAAATTAACTAAATTAGACTCTCTAAGCTAGACACTAAAAAGCTTTAAATCTAGACTCGACCTAAACCACACAATCGGCAAGTGTACCGATCACTGTAGTATGACCTAAAGAAGTCCGGATATCGAACCACGAGACTCTATTTATCACGTTAACTAGACTCGAACAGACACTGACAGACACGACTCAAAATGTTTAATTGTTTTGGGGGGGGGGGATTACTGAAAATTCTAGGAAATCTATTAAACTAATTATTAAACTAGAACTAAACTAATACGAAATAAGGCGAAGACTTTTCTTATATGATGATGAGGACCACCTAGACTAGAATCCTGGATTGATTTTAAGAGATTACCAATTAAGTTAACTGCATGATTTATGGAACAGGGATCTTATGATACTAAACCTATTAAGACACCAACTAAGCCCCTCAACCCTTCTCGAGGTGAAACTTATGGCACTACCTAGGCCGTTAATCCTACCGGTTATTAGACTTCCTTCCAGTTATCTAATTATTGTGCAAGTACCCTAATATTGACCTACTCTTTTCCAATTATAGATCTAGGGAAGTTTGGATTTATTAACTTGCCTTGATAGACTAATAAACCGAAGGGGCAACTAAGGCATGACTTTTTCCAAAGACCGTCTAAAGTAATTCGCCGGGTAAGACCTACCAATAGCCCCTCACCTTCCAGCTAATAGGACTAGTAGAACACTAAAACCTAGCAAATTACTAACTACCACTTCTAGGGTTTATTGGCCAATTCTCCTTAAAGGTCAAAGACACTAGCATGAACCTATTCCGTAGCAGACAACCACCTACATTCACACAAAGCAATTGATAGTAATGAACCGGATTAAAGTATGCATACACACAAAATTAATAAACCAAACTGTTTACAATACACAATCAACCCATAAATGTAACGCCCCAAAACCCGAATGTTAAATTACAAGCTTGTTTTATTTTACACAATGTGATATGGGGTAACTAAGTTAGTTAATTTAGTTATATATGCCAGTTAAATAGTAAGGAATGGAATTTTGTGACTAACAAATAACAAACAAAACTTCAAGGGCAAAAAGAGGGCAAGTTGAAAAGTGTTTTAATTAAAACATAAAAAGAAAATGGAAACCCCATTTGGGGCAGATGTATATGTCGACACACACACATAGTGTGTGTGTGTGTGTGTTCTTTTGTGAACCAAAGGAAGAAGAGGGAGAGGAGAAATCTGAAATTTGCATGGATAATCTATGAATTTAGGGGTGTTTATCACCTCCTAAGCATCAAGTAAGTATCTAATTCACCCTTTAAACCTTCTTGATTAGAGTACTTGGTGGGTTTTGACGAATCAACCCCAATTGGGTAAATTGGGGATGTTAGATGGTTGGATTTGTGTATGCATGCACTAATTTAGTGTCAATTATGATTTAATCATCTCAATTAGGAGTTTTTATGGAAGAACCCATGTTCAAGAACTTGGGGTTTTGATGGTTTATGGTTTAATATGAATGAGTTGGATGAACTACAGATTTTGTTATGTTGATGTCTATGTGTGAATGATACTTGTTGATTAGTAAGAAGATTTGATGAATTATGTATGAACTTGGAAGATCGTGCATAAATTAGTTATACATTGTGCATTAAATGGTGTACGCACACTAAGTGTTTGATTAAATGCTTAGTATAAGCTAGTATGTGAAATTATATGCTAAACAATGGATGACCATGTGTAGAGTTTGATAATGACATGATTGATGATAATTAGACATGAGAAGATGTATTGTAGAAGGATTTCATAAGAAGGTGTAGTTGATGGTATGATTGGGTAGAATTATGCATTAGAACTTGTACTCTATGCTTGAATGATGAGGTGCACAACATGTGTTGGACCAATTGCCTATTGGTAATTTAGAAATGAATGTAAACTAAGTATATAACATATGAACTTGCTAGTAAATAATGATGTTGTTATTATGTTAAATAGACTAACCTTGAAGGTGGTTGTCAAATGTGAGATAATGAAAGCATTAGCATGTGAAAGTGTGTGTTTATGAATGTGTATGTGTATATAATTTGGTGATCATGTGGTTGTAAGCATATTACATCATGAGTTTGAAATGTAGGTAATGTCATTAGTATAGGCTAACATGATAACACGAATATATGAGGTTAAGTAGAAATTTCATATGATAAACCGTTGACTTCTAAAAGTCAACTGTGGCATAAGTAGCAAGGTTAGGCTTTTGTCACACTTGCAACGTTATAGAATGTCAAATGGTACGTGTTATATCGATATGTGTTATATGTGATGACGTGATGAATTTTATGAGTTGAAAAGATTTGATTGTGGGAATATGCCTTATGCTTGTTAGAATTGACTATGAAAGTCAAATGTGAGATATGCATTTGATATGATCGTTAATATGTACAATCATGTATGCTAACAAGAATGTGATTGAGATGACATGACAGTATAGGGATCATGTCGAGATGGAATCAAGCACGAAAGGCTAACGGGCCAAGATGAGGCAAGGAAGCGGATACGAACACAGATACAAAAGGTAAGTGATTTCCGGAATCACTTCTTATTTATAAATGAAGTTAAGGTGGTAAGTCGTTGGTGGTCATCTATGTTTGGAATTACATGGTAGAAGCGAACAGGTCAAAATGTAGAAAGAAACATAGCGTGATGCGGTAGATAGTTGATCTTGGGGTTAAGTAGTAAAAGGATATGGGGGCTTGAATTATGGTCATGTTACGTCTTGGAAGCATGAAAAATGTGGAAGAAGGAAGTTCGGATATCTAACGGTTGTCTTGTGAAAATTAAAAAGGAAGAAGGTTTAGAGTGAAAGAACCCGTCGTAAGCTACGGAAGATCAGCTATAGCTTATGGCCAAACAAACAAGGGGAAACAGCTGCAAGCTTCCGTAATCTACAGCCAATGTTTACTCAACAGTTGAAATGTTCACTCAACAGTTGGAAAGTTCACTCATTAGCAAGAATGTTCACTCAACAGTTTGAACGTTCACTCGTCAGCAATAATGTTCACTCAACAGTTGGAACATTCACTCATTAGCAAGAATGTCCACTCAACAGTTGGAACGTTCACTCATTAGCAAGAATGTTCACTCAACAGTTGGAACGTTCACTCGTCAGCAAGAATGTTCACTCAACAGTTGGAGCATTCACTCGTCAGCAAGAATGTTCACTCAACAGTTGGAGTGTTCACTCGTCAACAAGAATGTTCACTCAATAGTTGGGACATTCACTCGTCTGCAAGAATGTTCACTCAACAGTTAAAACGTTCATTCATCAACAAGAATGTTCACTCATGAGCAAGAACGTTCACACAAAGTATGTGTGGGAAAGAAATAAGCTTGGAGATATGTATGTGTATAGATCTACCTACATGTTAGTGACGGAATCCATAGGTAAGCATGAAGAGAAATGAACATGCACGTAAGTTGTACGTATGAGACTTATTTATATGGATGTTTGTGACTAGGATATGTTGGTAAAAATTATATGGGAATGTAAGTGGTATGTAAGAGCTTGTATGAATGTATATGTGTGTGTGTGTGTGTATAAATATACGTATGAGTGTGTATGCATGAAGTGGGATTGATTGTACATGAAAGAATAGGGCTTGTATACGTGTATGCATGGCTACAATACGTTTGAGTATTAACGTTACTAATCAAGTGCTTTGAGAATGAAATGAAATGCAGGTATACTATTGTTGTCCTTATGAAGATTTAATGATTGGGATGCAAGATTGTACTTGGAATGATAATTGAAAGGATTAGCATGAGTAGAAAGAATGTGGCATGGTCATTTAATTATGTATGTTTAGATATTGAATGACGCCACCAAATATTAATGATGTGCATGTATGTGGTGATTGCGGGTTACACGGACTTAACATCATTATGAAGTCTAAGAGGTTGAAGATCGAGTCAAAGAGTAAGGATTGTACGGGAAGAGCAGTCACATGACTTGTATTTATATATTACATTTGATGCGTTATTTAAGAATGAAGGTTGTAAATCTTTTCAAGAAAGTGTTTGACATTTTAGAAATGAACCTCCAAGTATGTAATATAGATAAGAAAGAAGGAATTTTTGAGTCGGTATTTTCCGTTGCGTCTCTTTTGGTTAAAACGTGTTAGGGTGTTACAATAAAAGACATGCAATTAACGAAAAAGGTTAAAACTTTATTTCAATCCATTCATCATAGTCTAGGTGGCTTAAAAGTTTAGCCAAGCATGTCAAATAATGAAAACATAGTAAAGATCTTCAAACAAGAATTCATGACAACGAGTTTCAAAAGAAAAACCAACAAACAAGGAATTGGAAAACTCGTCTAAGTCTTCAATCCTTCGTCCCGAACTCGTACCGATGATTCCTATGCTTCAAAACCTTCAAAATTGCTCTAAGATTGCTCTGAAAATCGCCTATGAACTCCTTAATTCGTAGCTTGGGTTTAGTAATGATTTTCTTGGTTTTTATATCAAAACCCTAGCTGATAACGAAGATTAGCCGTCATTAGACCCCGTCGCGTCGCGCGACGGGTATCACCTTAAGCAGTCGTGTAGCGCGACGGTATAAAAATCCAGAAATTCATATTAACATGGTGGCGGGGCGCGACGAGGTTAATGTGTAGCCGTGGCGTAGCGCGACTGCTCAATTCTCACAGACTCCTTCGTAATTTTCCCAGCTTCAATATCCCAAAACTTCAGAATTTTTTTCTAATTCTTTTAAACTTGTTTCCCAGCCTTTAACACTTCAGTTTTTCAACGTTTTTAGCACAAACGACCTGGAAACACAAGATTTCATCAAAGTATGCATATTCTAACAAAAACAGAACTAAATATAACGGAAAACTATACAACTATACATGAATAAGAGATGTATTTTGCAATACATCAAATATCCCCACACTTACTCTTTATTCGTCCTCGAAAAAGAATTATGTAACGGAATCAGAGATGAACAGTTACTCAGGTCAAGAGTATATTTATATTTTATTAAAATCAAAACTTGCGTTAACCGCGATTGCGAATATACTTGTCCCTTTAAACCCGAATCCGGTCTTAAGCCCTTATCATGTGAATTTAATTTAAGTACGGTCAATCTACCTAGGATCTCACGCTAGAATCTACGGTCCACCTACTCCTGCCTCAAGCTTATAGAACGAAAGGAATGATCACTGGACCAATTCCCAACCGTCTTATATCAAAATCAAGAGAATTTAAAATCAGATTTTTTTTTCTTTTTTCATCATTTTTTCCTTCCTTTCATTTTTTTTCAT
This sequence comes from Helianthus tuberosus, assembly GCA_030545235.1. NCBI lineage: Eukaryota > Viridiplantae > Streptophyta > Magnoliopsida > Asterales > Asteraceae > Helianthus > Helianthus tuberosus. The sequence continues at coordinate 65,384,555 of CM060408.1, read as the reverse complement.
GAGCATCGACGTTGCTTTTACCTAACCCAGAGGCAGTCCGGCTGTAGAGTCGCTATCCCCAACTCGGATTACATAGGCGTCGGCAATTTTTATTTGCAAGTTCAATTTCACGTATCCTAGAGGCATTCCGGGTCGAAGTCACTATCCCCAACCAAGAATACATTGGCCTACGCTACTTTCATTTAGTTTCTAGCTCATTTTTTCCTATCTTTTTTTTCTTGATTACAAATTCAAACGGTTTTAACTTATAATGGTGTTCCTTATACTCTTATTGGCGGTTTCAATTTCCCATATTTCCCAGGTGAAAACCCACTAGTAGACCGACAAGTAAGGTATATTAACTCAAAGGGACCTAAAACTAAACCCAGGCCTGTTCACATATCCCTAACTAGACACAATCTCGGTTTATTTTAATCTCTTATTATTATTATTCGAACCCGAGCAAAAACTCATCTTTTCTATCATTTTCCGTATTAATTTCCAAACTTCTTTATTCAAAAGACATTTTTCTGATTTTCCAATATTTTTTGGATTTTTTCAATTTTTTAATTTTTTGTATTTTTCATATTTATGACTCGATTATTTACATGCATCCCATCCCCACACTTAAAGATTGCATTGTCCCTAATGCAAGAACGGAAATACGACTCAAAACAACCTAATAACATAAAAAACTAAAAACTAAAGACGAAATAAATAACTAAATACAAAAGAATACAAGGGAAACGACTTAGTTGAATATGTGAGGCTGTCAAAGTGCCAGTCATTCCCACATAAGCCCTCCAATTCGAAACGCGCTCAGCAAACAACTCCTAATCTCGGACACGCGAACGAAAGCGGCTACTAACATCAACCTATCATTCATCATAAACAAACTACCAACATATCATAATATATATCATCAAAATATCAGTTTCAATCACAACCCAACCATCCTGCCCAACCAACCTGTTTAACGTATATCAGTATAAGTACAAACCAACAAATGAGGATAAAAAACAGCATAAAAGAAAAATAAAACAAAAGATATAGTCTGTCAGTGCTGCTGCATCCTCATCATCCCCACACTAATCCTCGCCACGCTCACTGGCAGTCTCCTCACTGCCCTCCTGTCGTCCACCTACACCAGAGCTACCCTCTCCAAATACGCAAAAGGGGGGAGTCGGATCAAACCTCTCTCCAGCACCAGCCGAGCCACCCTACTGCCTCGGCTGAAAGAAGTCTGGAATCCCCATGTTGTGCCTGCTCATAATGTACCTGAGGGCCTCCTCCTGTCTATCCTGTCCTGTCAGAATAAGGTGCTCCAGCCTGTCGAATCTCTGCTCCACATAGCCAGAGAACGACTCTAAAGTAAGAGGCACAGGTGGTGGCTGCCTACGCGGGTACTGAGGCGCTGGCCGCTCGTGTCGCTGTGGTAGCCGCTGGCGGTGTGTAGGGTCAATCTGAATCATCACATCCTCAGCTGGATGTCCCTCTGGCGGCTGCACCTGCGGGCCCTGCCTAATCGGCTCCCAGCCGTAGGGCTCAGTACACGACACTATCCCAGCCTGCTGTAGCTCTTTAATCCCAAACGTCATCGTCTTCGGCCCCTCATGTAGAAATTGGGGAACATACTTGTTAAACACCCCCAAATTTTGTGCAATACGAGTAATATACGGGCCCATAGCCAACCCAGCACGATGACCACCTTTACGCCACCTTTACGCCAAGTTTATCTCCCGTTTCTCCACACGGCACATAAGAATGAACAACTCAATCCAGTTCGCTTTATTTTCCTCTGATTTCCGCCCTACCAACCTAGTCGACAAGATCTTCAAAACATACCGGTAAACTAGGTTACGAACCGAAGTAATCAGGTTCGTAACTGTAAATGGGTGGTCGAAAATCGTCTTCCAGAAATTCCGCAGCTCGGCCGAACCAACACTATGATCCCTCACAGTAGAGTATGCACCTCGCAGACTAGTCACAAACCCGGGCTGCTTCACCTCTTCCTCAGTATAAAACCCCGAAACAATGGCAAACCTCGCCATATTCATCTCAAATACCTGCCTACCCAAAGTGAAAGACACAGCTTTGTCATCATCAAACTTTCCTTCCTTGTGTCTCCATTTGCTGTGAAACTCCAGTACCAACTCCTCATACTGATCTTGCGTACACTCTAATGCCTCAGTCAACTTTGGACCCAGGAGGTCCAACACTACCTGTCTTGAACCTATTTCCTCCAACCAAGTCCAGTCTATTACCCTATGCTGAAATAGATCCGTATCCTTCAACTTATCATACTTATCCCACTCAGGTGTACTCGGCTTGAACTGCAGTATTGGGTGGTCGAGTCGATTAACTTTATGTGTTGGAATAAATTCATGAGCCCTTTGGTACTTAATTTTTCTCAGCTTTGGATCATCAGCACTTATTTGAAGAATTGGAGTCTCCTGGGGAATCGGATCCTGCTGTGGTGCTGTCTGATCCGCACCCCTTTTTCGGGCCCTACCACTACGTGAGCTGCTAGCCATGTCTGCAAAATAGATATTTAACAAGACAAAACAAGCAAACAATCAGTAATCACAAACTATTTTTTGTATTTTTAATTTTTTAAATTTTTTTGAATTTTTTAATTTTTTAAAATTTTATATATTTTTTTTGGATTTTTATAAATTTTTTCTAAAAATTAGAATAGCCTTATAGCATTTCATTCGCGGCTTAATTCTGAAAATAAAGTTGAAATAAAAACAAACGGGTTACTTTTTACAATTGCTAAGTAGTGACTAAACTCGCCCGAATGGAGATTGAGTACGGGCGAGCCTAGTTAACTTGTATGCGCAAGTAAACCCAAAAACAACTAAACTATACTTGAACTAGACTAAAAGTGACTAAAAAGAACCTAACTTGGACTCAATGTACACTACCCCCCTCGGCACTTTAATTGTCCGCAATTAAACTTGAGTGCCTAACAAAGACGACATTGAAGTCCAACCTTGCTTAAAAATCAACCGTTTATTAATTTTAAAATCAAATTTTTCGCGTTTGAAAAGGTCCGCCTAGTTAAAGGAGGGTTTTCCGTTTGCAAAAATTTCATTTCAATGTGCATGGTTCGAACTATACGCGTCGACATACTACATAACCACCAATATTTAGCAAAGCAATGGCACATCCCAAACCATCCATCTGCACCCTTATATCGACACTAATCATGACCACCTAATGCGAGACATAAATCGAGATTTGATTATCAAATGTCATAACAAAGTAGCATCACAAATCAGCAAATTAACATTCTACTTGCCCAAACCATAACCAGCTGCACCCTTGAAATGATATTATCACCAACTATATAACGCAAAAAACTGAACGTGCCATATAGTAAGCATAACATGAGGTTAACAAATTCAAAATCAATTCCAAAACCAAACCGTCTGCACCCCTGTTATAACACGAAAACAACTAGACATATCAAGCTTATGGGAGGACCACGACACGAACTCAACACAACTCGACTGACCCGACTATAAACCTAAACTAACTCGAACCTAGCTAAGACTGACTCAACTAACCTACGGACCCAAATAACTAAACTAAATGACAAATATAAGAGCTTAAAGCTGAAAACATACCTGATTGACTGAAAATTTGCCAGAAAAAGCTTTAAGTTTCGAGATATGGGGAGTCCCGATCCGAAGAGAATCAGCGGATAAATGATGGAATTTTGTGGTGGGTTTTGTTCGGCGTTGAAAACCGATCATAGGGGTGAAAAAATGGAGAAATTTGGTGAAAGATCGAGTGAGATATGGTGAGTTCGGCGGTGGGGGTGAAGGGAATAAGGTTTTGGATGTTTGGAGAAGAAAGTGGAAGGTGAAAGGCCTTTAAACGATCTGGTACGCTTTCGCGTCACGCGACGGTGGATAAAAGGGGTCGTGGTGTAGCGCCACAGGTGGGTTCAGGAAGAAGGTTCATGTTTAGGGGGTCGCGTAGGGGCTCATATGCCGTGGCGTGCCGCGATGGGATGGTTCAAACTGCTTATTTGACTTGAGGGGTCGCGTAGCGCGACCATGGGTTCTTTTCACTGTGGCAGAGCGCGACAGGTCATTATGACTAGAAGGTTGCGTGAAATTTTGAGTCTAATGCCTTAGAAAAATTTCTAAGTCTTACCAATCCTTCCCAAAACCATCCCAAATTTTTTCTAAGTGTTGGGACTTACTTGCAATGTCGTTTTCTTTGCAAATTCAGCTCCTCAATGGTATGATTCCTACAAAATTACTCAAACACACGAAACAAAGACACGAAAAACTACCAAAATTTACGAAAATTAACGAAATTTACAAACGGTACATATTCTACACTTGGGATTTCACCCAAAACTCTAAGTGGCGGCTATTCATGGAATTTCGAGAGGACTTACCTCCATCTCGTTCTTGTCTATTGCTCCTCCAATGTAATGCTTCAAACGATGGCCATTCACCTTCCAACTTCGGCCATCCGACTCATCCATAATCTCAACCGCTCCGTACGGAAACACGTAATGAACCATATACGGTCCCGACCACTTCGATTTCAACTTCCCTGCAAACAACTTCAATCTTGAATTGTAGAGAAGTACTCTATCCCCCTTGCTAAATTCCTTGACCTTCCATAACTTACGATCATGTGAAGCTTTCGTTTTCTCCTTAATTCCCAAAGATCGAGCATAAGCCGCATCCCTAAGCTCTTCAAGCTCATGGATTTGAAAGAAACGCTTCCTAGTGGCTTCGGTCATGTCAAGGTTAACGGTTTTCAACGCCCAAAGTGCTCGGTGCTCTAGCTCTATGGGAAGGTGACAAGCTATTCCATAGACGATCACAAATGGTGTGGTTCCTAAAGGCGTTTTGTAAGCGGTTCGAAAAGCCCAAAATGCATCGTCAAGCTTGTCGGACCAATCCTTCCTATTCTTACCAACGGTTTTCTCTAAGATACGTTTGATACCATGATTCACGTTCTCCACTTGACCACTCGTCTGTGGATGGTATGCGGTAGACAAACGATGAGTGACTCCGTAGCGTGCAAGCAATTTTTCCATCAATGCATTGCAAAAGTGAGTACCACGGTCACTAATTAAAGCTTTAGGTGTACCGAAGCGGGAAAAGAGTTTCTTGAGGAAACTCAACACTACTCGGGCTTCATTCGTAGGAAGAGCTTGAGGCTCTACCCACTTTGACACGTAGTCAATTGCCACAAGTATGTAACGATTCCATTTTGAGACGGGAAAGGGTCCCATGAAATCTATGCCCCAAACATCAAAAACCTCCAACACTTGGATTGGGTTTTGAGGCATCTCATCTTTGGCTGAAATGTTACTGGTTCGTTGACAAGCATCACACGTTTTCACAAACTCAACGGCATCACGAAGTACGCTAGGCTAATAAAAGCCACAATCAAACACCTATTGAGCGGAGGCATATGCACCATGATGTCCCCCTGTTAGACCCTCATGCACATGTTTAAGGATGTACAAACCCTCCTCTCTCGACACGCATCGTCTAAGTATCCTATCTCCCCCTATTCTAAAGAGAAACGGATCATCCCACACATACTTCCTCGACTCACTAAGGAATTTCCTCCTTTGTTGTGTGGTCATCCCCTTCACAATATTGCCACTAGAAAGATAATTCGCTAAATCACAAAACCAAGGAAATCCCTCCTTCTCGGCCTCTACAAACTCAATAGACTCGTGAGGGAATGTATCTCTAATCTCCTCCTCACGAATCTCTTCTCTTTTAGGGTCCTCTAAACATGAAAGATCATCGGTTGCAACGTTTTCAGCCCCCCTCTTATCTCTAATTTCAATATCAAACTCGGAAAGCAATAGAATCCACCAAATGAGTTGGGATTTGGCGTCTTTCTTTTGAAAAAGAAAACGCAACGCAAAATGGTCGGTGAAAACTATTGTCTTGGATAGCACGAGGTACGAGCGGAATTTGTGGAAAGCAAAAACTACGGCTAAGAGTTCTTTCTCCGTTGTGGTGTAGTTCTCTTGAGCATCATTTAACATTTTGCTCGCGTAGTATATGGGGTGGAAGTGCTTATCCTTTCTTTGTCCTAATACCGCTCCAACGACATAGTCACTCGCATCACACATGAGCTCAAACGGCAAGCTCCTGTCGGGCGAGATAAGAATAGGTGCACTCACAAGCTGTTCCTTCAAAACGTTGAAGGCCTTAAGACACTCCTCGTCAAAAACGAATGGAACATATTTCTCCAAAAGATGGGCCATGGGGCGAGTAATTTTAGAGAAATCCCTAATAAGGCGTCTATAGAAGCCCGCATGACCTAAAAAACTCTGAATCGACTTCACGCTAGTGGGTGGAGGTAACCTACTAATGGTATCTATTTTCGCACGATCTACCTCTATACCATCCCTCGAGATCTTGTGTCCTAACACAATCCCTTCAGTCACCATGAAGTGACACTTCTCCCAATTTAACATAAGCTTCGTCTCGACGCACCTCTTCAACATCCTCTCGAGATTCTTCAAACACTCATCAAATGAGTTACCATAGACCCAAAAAAACGTCCATGAACACCTCCATGGAGCTCTCAATCATATCCTGAAATATGGCAACCATGCACCGCTGAAAGGTAGCTGGAGCGTTACATAGCCCAAATGGCATGCGTCGGTACGCATAGGTTCCATAGGGGCATTTGAAGCTGGTCTTATCCTGATCCTCCGAGGCGATGGGGATCTGGAAGTACCCAGAAAAACCGTCGAGGAAATAATAGAATTGTTGACCCGCGAGACGCCCCAACATTTGATCGATGAAGGGCAATGGGAAGTGATCTTTTCGGGTGGCACCATTCAACTTTCTGTAGTCAATGCACACACGCCAACCCGTGACCGTGCGAGAAGGGATAAGCTCATTCTTGGAATTCATGACAACGGTCATCCCTCCCTTCTTAGGGACAACCTGAGTAGGACTCACCCATGGTGAATCGGAGATGGGATATATCATCCTGGCATCTAGGAGTTTAAGAACCTCCTTCTTCACAACATCTTGCATGATAGGGTTGAGGCGCCTTTGGGGTTGCACCACCGGCTTGTAATCATCCTCCATGAGTATTCGGTGAGTGCAATAAGAAGGGCGTATGCCTTTAATGTTGGACAACCTCCATACAATGGCCTCTTTGTTGGCCTTCAACACCTCTAACAAACTCAACTTCTCTCCTTCCTCCAACTTCGATGAAATAATAACGGGTATCTCGGAACCCTCCCCTAGAAAAGCATACTCTAAATGAGATGGAAGGACTTTAAGCTCTAAGGGTAGGGGTTGGGTGGTGTCATCACTAACGGCTAATACTTCGGGAATCAAAGGAATTCCCTCAACTTCTACTTCATCCACCAACTTCGACTCCTCCTCTACCCTCTCTCCTCCTATCCAGTCGGCACCACTAATGTACTCTAGACAATGGTCAACATATGAGATGAACGAGTTCAAGAAGTATACGGAATGACAAGGACCACAATAGTCATCGGAATCACTTGGGTGGTTCATGGAATGATCTATCTCAAAGGTGACTCTCTCCTCACCGACTCTAAGTGTTATCTTACCATTATAAACATCTATAAGGCTTTAGCGATATGCAAGAACGGACGACCAAGTATGATAGGGACTCTCTCATCCGCTTCCATATCGAGAATGATGAAATCGGCGGGAAAAACAAACTTGTCGACCTTAACAAGCAAATTCTCAACTATACCCCTCGGGTATTTCACGGACCAATCGGCTAAGGATAATGTCATACGGGTAGGTGAAAGCTCGCCTAGGTCTAGCTTCTCGTAGAGAGAAAAGGGCATCAAATTGATGCTAGCACCTAGGTCGGCTAAGGCTCTAGTATTGGTGTTACTACCGAAAAGACATGGAATAGTAAAAATACCGAGATCGGTAAGCTTTTCCGGAAGCTTATTTAGAATGACGGCCGAGCACCCTCCATTCAATGGGACATTCGATAACTCTCCTAACTTCTCCTTGTTTCTAAGAAGGTCGTTTAAAAATTTCGCATATTTGGGCATAGATTGGAGTGCCTCGATGAAAGGTAGATTAATCTTCAATTGCTTGAAGGTATCTAAGAATTGCCCATATTCTTTGGAGTACTTTTGATTCCTAAAACGTGTAGGAAACGGGACACGCAAATGGTCTACTAGTGGAGAAGGTCTAATGTCTACGGGTGGTTTCTCTACTTTCTTCTCAACTTGATCTTAACCGGGCTGTGCGGTACTTGGTGGGCTTAGCCTCGATTGCACTTTGCCAGGAGCCTCCATCTCGATTTCTTCATCTACAATCTCTTCATCTTCCTCTACTACTCTCTCCTTAGCTCTCGGGTTCCCTACGGTTTTGCCACTACGGGTGGTGATGGCTTTAGCATGGGCGTTAGGGTTCGGTTGGGTGTTACCCGCAAACTGACCGGGTAATCTCTCCTCTAATTTCCTAGACATGTCACCTACGACCCTTTGAAGATCTTGGAAAGAGGCTTGGTGGTTCTTAAGCATAAGGTCGTGTTCGTTAAGTATCTTTTGGGTGGTTTGGTCCTTAACAACTAACTAGCTCATCATTGCCTCCATTCTCTCAAGGCTACCCCCTAGATCATAACTTGGACCCTGAACTGGTTGAACCTGACTACTTGACCCCCCATCCTTGACCTGCCCATTGAACCCTTTATTGAACTACCCATTTGAACCCCCACCAAAGAATGAACCTTGACCCCTACTTGGATTTTGAGCTAATTGAAAACCAGGAGGGCCATTAGAACGAAAATTACTATTATTATTAAAATTATTATTATTACGCCAACCCGAATTAAAATTATTACCAAACCCACTAGGTTGACCTCTACCTAGACCCCCTCCTACGAAATCAACATGATCCTCACCAACTAGCAATGGACGCGCATTCGTATTCCCCCTGATTCCCACTCTAACTTGGTCAAATGTCGGGTCAAACTTACTAATAAAAAGTCAACAGAATGTTTAAATTACAGTTTATGCATGATTAGCAATGTAGAACACATACAACCTTTTTGATCATTAATATAACTTGGTAATTAGTGTAAGAACATGTCTAAACATGTTCAACCCGACAATTTCCTGTTTAGACCCGGTTCGGAACCGAAAGTCGCATAGTTTGACTTATACTTTGACTTTCAGTTCTGACCCGTTATGGTATGTTTTAGAAATACCTTAGAGCTTTATTTGGACCAGGTAACATGCTAGTATAACCCTCCGTGATTATACACCATGGTTCATTAGTTAACCAATTAATATGCATGGTTCCGTTAATTTCTCATATGTTGACCATTATGCCCTTATTACCTTAAAACGTGATTTTTGGAAATGTAAAAGAGTAGAAACTTTAATTACTAATATATAAACTTGTATGCAACGTTTGACATCAGTTTGAAGTGTAGATTGAGAGTTATGCTCATTAGCGCAAATTGAAAGCTTTATGTTAATAAAATGGCGTAATTAGCGTATAGCCTAGTTAAGCCTACGTTTTGATATCAAAATCTTTACCCACTGATGTAATATATTATTTTGGGAATTTTAAAGATTTTTAATTAATTTTAGGCTGAGCATAACCCATAGTCGTAGGCTTAATCCGGTAAATGTCGGTTTTGCCCTTACGGGCCATAAAATGAGTTTTACATATCTAAACGACTCCAAACCTTTTGCTACTTATTAGATATGATAAATAAATTATTTTAAACCTCCTGGAAATATAAAAATATCAGATTTCTATATAGAACCCGGAAACGGCTTCTAATCGCCTAATTAAGCGTTTTTAGCGCATAGTATGTACTAAGACTATTTTTAAACATACAAGGGTGATACCTACTGAGATTTAAGGTAATTTATAATATTTTAACAGTAAACAAAAGTTGTTTAACTCAGACTTCAGTTTTGAGCTTTACGGCTTATGTGAAATTACCAAAATGCCCCTACGGTGCATAAATTGGTTATAATTGACAAATTTCACATATATACTTTACCCTACTGATATAACTTAGCAAATTATGTATTTTTGCTGATTACATCAGACCTGTAACTCAGGTTATCACTTAAACTCTTTTATAAACTTTTAAATGACCAAACTACCCCTACGGGGCCTAGTTTGTGTTTAAATACGTTTCGGGCATAATGAAAGACATCTTACTGATGTCACAACATATTTGAGGCATAATTAACTTAGGAAACCTATATATGGCTCTCATGATTACCCGTCACGCTTATTACGCGTACGGTTCGGTTTATGTAACAAGATTACATAAATTAGCCGAAACGGGTCAAACCTTATCGGTTTTATCTCAATATCCAGAATGTGTATGAAATACCCATATTAAGCAAGTCTCTGAACTTGTCGGATCTAAATTACATTCTATCCGGTCTTCGCTTAATCGTGCGTACGAACCGTATCTTTGAAACTAACCGGTCTAAGCTTAAGCTTAATTAAAGACCCGTTAGGATTCTAATAGGTTATTATAAAACCTTCGTTCCAGATTAGGAGGACCAGTAAAAGCTACTTGCATTTTGCTTATTGTGATTATTACATTGCTCAGGTAAATACTTTTAACTTATTTTCCCTATACGGGCTTGGGTTACGGTATATAGAATACCGCTTGATCGAGCATCAAATCTTCCATCGTTGGGTGGCTAATTGATAATTTGATCGGCTCGTTTAAACAGTCTTGTTTACTTAAATCCTTTGGGGGGTTAATGACCATGTCCCGGATATCCTTGGCATCATTTTACGAAATGGCCACGACTTAAGCGCGGGGTGTTGGCGTACACCCGTCAGTGCACAAAAGAATATTGTGGTGTGTCTATTGATCTTTAACCCGGACAAGATCCGGGCTACTGAACGCACGAGTAACATGTAATTCGTTCACAAGATTATAATATTAAATAATTCTCCCAAGTTATAAAATGTTTATGCCATGTGCATCCAAACCAATTTTAAATCATTTTCCAAAATGAGTCAGTTGATTGTATTTACCAGTGTAAACTGGCGTATTTTCCCAAAAAGACTAAATGCAGGTACTAAACGTAATTGGCTGGATTGTCTCCTTAGCATCAATAAAGAGTCTCACAAGCTTAAGATGCCTGAAGTCTGTTGAACTATTGTTTCCATTTTATTTTCGATCCTTCTGTGGATAAACTTCCGAATATTGTGACATTTGATATTACAATATTAAATTCGGTTGATATAATATCTTTTAAATTGCTTCCGCTGTGCATATTAAATATTGTGTTGTTTGACTATTATGTTGTCAACCACGTCACGATAATCCCCCACCGGGCCCACCGGTGACACGTGGAAATCGGGGTGTGACAGGTTGGTATCAGAGCCAACACTGAGTGAATTAAACACTAGCCTTTTGTGTTTAATCTCAGGTACACAATTGCACATTTCTAAACTTCTGAGTCTAGACTTAACATAGGAATAATCTCAATCCTAATCTGTAAAATTTTTGCTTCCAATTTTTTTTTATATATTGGATACGTCGCCAAGCGAAGAAGCTATAATAGGAATTCTGCACATCTGGAGCCTTGAAATGCTGAGCTTCGTACCGCGGCCAAGGTGAAACGTGCAACCAAGGAGAAAGCATTCAGAAATAAAATGAGGAAGAAACTCCTTTTTTGCGGAAGGTCGTTTCCTTAATAATCCTTCTAAGGACATATTTATTTTTTCACTCCCTTCGAGGACAACATTATTTCTTTCAAAATCCCTTTTAGGGCAAACATGGAAATTTTTATAGTGGAATGATTGAATTTTCATCCTAGATACGAAATATGAAATAAATGAAAAATAACATTCCTTTTAAAAGATCTACCATTATAATAAAATGGCAAAAATCTAAAAAGGACAAGACCTAGCCACGTGTCATTTTAAGACCGGGCCAAGATGGTAGTTCCATAATTAGATTCAGATCCTTGTTAACATTCCAATTTAGGATTGTTCTGCGTTAAATATTAATTAAGAATCTTAAGAGTGAAACCTAGCCTTCGGGTCAATTAAAAGACCGGGCCAAGATGGTAAGACCTGTTAAAAAAGATTCAAATCCCAGTTAACATCTGAAAATATGTTAACACTCCTGGCAAATGTGATTCATTTAAAATCACACGCGTTATTATTATATAAGGATCTTTCTAAAGATTCCAAACCCAACTTAATGATCTCTGAATCATGGGTTTAAATCATCAATTAAGATGATTATATTTTAACCATACGTTGGTAATATAATGCCTACGGGCCTTGCTCATTTCTACATGAGCCAAAAGACAGTGGTAGCGATGACTCCCTGTCCGAAAAAGGTAATAAACTATGTTCAAACCTTAAAAGCTTTGATTCTCTGAAATCATAGCTCATAATTTAAAAATTGTCCTTGTGACTAGGCCTTATGTGCTAATATATATTGTTATTGCTTATAATTAGGATAAATTATAATAGAAATCCTAAATAAATGTGAGTAATAAATTAACCGAATATGGTCTCTGTTTACCATGGTTAATGAATTACCCTAAGGGGCAATTCCATAATAAACATCCCTTAGAAGGGAAGTGCCTACGGGCTATAGTTGATGTCCTCTAAGACTTAAGACAGTAGTAGTCTACAACTCCCTGTCAAGTAAAGGTAATGAACTTTGATTAAAACCTTAATGCCTCGATTCTCTGAAATCATGGCTTATAAATTAAACTTGTCTACGCGACTAGGCCATTTGTGCTATTATTAACTTATAAATTAGGATTCATGATAAAAATCCTGAATAAAATAAATATCCTTTTTCCCTGCCAGCATACTTATTAAAAAGAATCTTGAAGGTACGACCTAGCCTATATCTCATTCCAGGCGAGGCCAAGATGGTAGAACCTATTCGAAGGATTCAAACCCTTGTAACATTTTAAATATGTTAACACTCCTGACAACAGTGATGCGATAAAATCACACATGTCATCTTTATATTAGGAAATTTTTCCAAACCCCTTGTTTAGACTATGATCAATAGGAATCATGGCTAATAAACGTCGAACATGATGAACACATCAAAACATCCATTAGGATGTATACCTACGGGCAAAGATGTATCCATGAAAAGATAGTTTTATTTCATAACTTCTTGTCACGACAATGAAATATGAAATTTTCCGATCCAAAGGAATCATTGATTATGATTTAAAATTTCCCTAGTGACAAGGCCTATGAGCCATCAAAAGTCCTTTGGAACAAGCCCTTGTGCTATATATAAAAGATGTCAGTATGACATTGGCAGTCGTGACTTATGTCCCCTGCCTAATAAATATGAAGGATTATATTCCATTTAAACGCCAAAGATAGTTTATTTAAAAAACTTAGGCAAAACATAATCAAATAAAGTTAATGCTATCTATTCGCCTATATGGTTTATTTGTACCATGGCTAAATAATCATCAAATTTGACAATTCACCATATACTTAAACCAATTATTACCACTTGGGTTGTAGCCTTCAAAGCTTCACCATGGCTGACTCCTCTGAAGCTCACAATCATCCAGTTAATCAGAATGATGATGCAAGACTGAAATTAATAAGCACCGGGTTACAGGCTATGATAAAAATAGCCGTAAGCAACGCTGTGGACCGTGTGTTGAAGGATCATAAGCGAAAATGCGATAATACCCCAAATAAAGGTTACAAAAAGGGTAAGACCGGTTCAAGCTATAACCAGTCCAAACCAAAGAAGGCAAAACCCGAATGTAAAACCTGCAAAAGAAGACACTGGGAACAGTGTCGATCGAACCAGAAGATAAAGCAATGTGGCATCTGTAAAAGAGCTGGCCAACAATCCCACGAATGTAGGGACATAAAGGATGCAAACTGTTTCAGCTGCGGCGAAAAGGGCCACATCAGTACTAATTGCCCTAAGGCTGCCAAGGAAGGAACAACTAAGTCTGGGAAGGATTTGAAGGACAAACAACAGACCGGTGAAAAGACCAGATGCAAAACCTGTAGAAAATACCACCTCGGGAAATGCAGATATGAATCTCAGCCTCTACCCTGTGGAATCTGCAAGTCCAAGGAGCATAAGACCTTGGATTGCAAGAGATTGGGAGACGCAACCTGCTATGGTTGCAATGAGAAAGGGCACATTAAGAACAACTGCCCTAGATACGCTAAAAAGCCAGAGGAAGCTAAGAAGATCAAAGCTGGAAGCTCTCAACTGGATACTCAGGAGACTGTTCAGGATAACAATGTCACAACAGGTACCTTCTTTATCAATAGCGCTCATGCTAGAGTATTAATTGATTCAGGTTCAGATAAGTCTCTTGTAGACAATAGATTTTGTAAATCATTAAATCTGCCTGTTAAAACTCTAAGCGCTAAGTATAAAGTAGAATTGGCCGATGTCACTATAGAAAGTTCTCCAACAAATCTTAGATTGATATTTTATAGGAATCACTCTTTTCTGATATCCTTATGGCAAGCTTTCAAGCTATCCAAATTCATCACTATAATAAAGACAGATGAGACATTTTGATTCCCTGTAAAAAAGATGATGGATTAGGACCAAACTTTAAATGCCATTAATGGTCTTTTGTGACCTAGGCTAAGTATAATTTATATATATTAAATAACGTTCATGAAGAATGTTAATGCTATACTGGCCTGTATGGTTTAATGAAACCATGGTTAGTATATAAGGCCATGAGGATGAGGAATAGTAGTGGTCGGATCGCAACCAAGAAACTGATTCATTTAGTAATAAGAACCATTTCTTCTGTTCCTGTCAGAAGTCTTTAATTCATAAAAATTTTAATGTACCCCCTCTATAGATAAAGGACACTCGCATGTAATTGACATCTCTTTAATCCTTATTGATTGCGAATACCAAACAGTATGATAAAAGGCGCCATACGAGGATTGGTATATCTTAATATGTTCCATAGATTGCTTCCATGCCTGATCAGTATGGAGGTTTAATGCATGGGACCACAAAGATATTCCGATGGTCATATGGTACTAAAGTCAACTAATGGTATTCAAAGGAGATATCCAGCATGGAATTGTCCAAGTACATGTTCCCAATTAAGGAATTCGTGGACTAGTAACATAAAAGTGTCACTTATTTGACACAAGCAATGATGGGTGAACTGGAGCCTGAGATATGGAAATCTCTGTAGCCTCTTGTACCTAAGTATCTTCTCATAAGTTTTCCCTGCTTACCTCCTGAGAGGCAGGTAGAGTTAAGATTAACATCCCACTATGGGATGGGGTATTGTGAAAACTCCATATTGATTATGGAATAATCGAAACCCTGATTAAGTAAGTTTAAGACATAGGCTCATATAGCCTGACTAAATATTCTGAGGGTTTTATGTTATTGAATAGGAAAGACGGTTTGTATTGCTTATGTATTAATTACCGCAACCCTAATTGGACAACGATTAAGGATCGCCATCAGCTGCCAGGATCATCGATTTGTTCGACTAACTGTAAGGATTAGCTACTCCTTAAGATTAGTTTTGAGCAATGGTTGGAATAACCATCTCACCTTAAGATAAGCTTTTCCATAATAGTTGCTATATAAGTATCAAGGTGGCTCCTTTGGAGACCTTGTATGAATGAAATATCAAAACATCCGTTGGATGGACGAGACTTTTGGGAAGTCCACTTATAAGAATCTGAAAGTTGTATTGGAAACAACAAATAAGATCATATAAATCCCTAATCATATGTAAGTTGCCGGTATTCGACAGAGGATCAGGGATTAATGAACATAGCAAACCTCCTAAATCCTTGTTAAGAAATAAAGTTCAACAAAAGATATCACCTAGGAAGGGTGTGCCAAATTTTGTTAAATTATCAGGCTAGTTAAGCCCTGAATATATAGAATCATTCGAAGGAAATCGAATGTATTAAGATTAAGTAGCCTATAAGCTAAAAACCTATTTAAGGAGCTTGGCGGAGCTCACAATACATTGCACACCAGTGATTGAAGGTTGTGTTTCGCCAAAGACAAGGAAAGGCAATGATACGATATGGGTTATAGTTGATAGACTGACTAAGTCAGCACATTTCTTACCCATTAAGGAGACTTATAGCTCCGACATGTTAGCCCAGTTGTATGTGGATAAGATTGTAGCTTTACATGGCATACATGTGTCTATTATCTCCGACAGGGATACTAGATACACGTCACATTTTGGAAAAGTTTCCAACAATCTTTAGGCACGCGTTTGAAGTTCAGTACGGCTTACCATCCTCAGACGGACGGCCAGAGTGAGCGTACTATTCAAACGTTGGAAGACATGTTACGTGCATGCGTTATTGATTTAGGTGGTAGTTGGGATAACCGCCTACCATTAGTCGAATTCTCCTACAACAATAGCTACCATACCAGTATTAAGGCTGCGCCTTTTGAGGCATTATACGGTAGAAAGTGTAGAAAGCCCGATGGTTGGGCGGAAGTTGGAGATGTCCAATTATCAGGACCAGAGATAGTCTTTGAAACGACGGACAAGATTGTCCAGATTCGTGACCATCTCAAAGCTGCCCGAGATAGGCAGAAGAGTTATGCAGATCCAAAGCGTAAAGCTTTTCACTTCGAAGTAGGTGACAAAGTGTTGCTTAAAGTATCGCCCTGGAAGGGGGTGATGCGATTTGGTAAGAAAGGCAAGTTAAGCCCGAGATACATAGGACCTTTTGAGGTTATCGAACGTGTCGGGTCAGTTGCCTATAAGTTAAACTTACCGGAAGAGCTCAGTGGAATTCACAATGTGTTCCACATCTGCAATCTGAAAAAGTGTTTCGCTGACGAATCACTGGTAATACCGCATACAGATGTGCATATAGATGAGAGCTTAAAATTTGTGGAAAAACCTTTGTCGATTGAAGATCGACAGGTAAAGAAGCTTCGAAGGAAGCATGTACCTATTGTAAAGGTCAAATGGGATGCCCGTAGAGGTCCCGAGTATACGTGGGAGGTTGAATCCACCATGAAGGAAAAGTACCCTCATTTGTTTCAGTAAATCTCGGGTCGAGATTTATTTTAAGGGGGTGAGGATGTAACACCTCGAAAATTCGGGTTCAATGATATAATGACACGTGTCATGTAAGACAAAAAGCGTTGTAAACCCGGATTTAATAAAGATGTTTTGGCAGGATTCAAAAGTGGCGTCATGTTAATTTTTACCTCTGAACGACCTCATTTATCAATCCTAAGACCCAAGTATATATAAATATTAAACATCTAACATATCTTGAATCCAGAAATTCTTGACAATAATTGAAATGGTGGACTCCTACGAAGAAAAACACGGTAAACCTTCTTGTTCGGCACTTTCTCATGAATTCAAATGAAACAATTCATAATGGTAGGGTATGTAACTGTTCAAGGCCATTTTGGGAGGTCCCTAACTGATAATTGAGGTCCCAAAGTCGGAATATGAGGTTGCCCTTTCGAAATCCTGAAAGAACAAGCATTTTTGGCTGCTGAGGAAGGCTTGCGCACCGCAAGCATTGAGCCTTACGGTGCGCAAGCATGTTGCCAGCGACAAAAAACTTGCTGTTTGCTGTTATGCGCGTGTAACTGCCCTTTAAATGATTTTCCTCATATCCCTTGGCCCCTAAACAATCCCTAAACATCTAGGGACACTTGTAAATAACTTGTGGGCAGTAGTAGACTTATTTGTCAACATGTTGTGGAGCCTTGATGACTATATAATGCTTCTAAGTGCAACACTTGATCATTCATCCATCAAACAATCTTCTGATCAATTGTGGAGCACAAGAGCACTTTCCAGGCCTTCCTAATCAACCACTAGACACTTGTAAGTTTGCTTAACCTTCTTTAATTGAGTTTAGCTTAGTTATTTAGCTAAAAGTCAAACCATCGTAATTACGGTTTGACTTCGAGATTAATTAATAATGGCTCAGTCAAATCTCAAATTAAAAGTACCTTTAAGTAGGTAATTATATGGGTAATAAACCCTCAAAAGGGTTCCCCCTGATTCCCACTCTAACTAGGTCAAATGTCGGGTCAAACTTACTAATAAAAAGTCAACAGAATGTTTAAATTACAATTTATGCATGATTAGCAATGTAGAACACATACAACCTTTTTGACCATTAATATAACTTGGTAATTAGTGTAAGAACATGTCTAAACATGTTCAACCCGACAATTTCCTGTTTAGACCCGGTTCGGAACCGAAAGTCGCATAGTTTGACTTATACTTTGACTTTCAGTTCTGACCCGTTATGGTATGTTTTAGAAATACCTTAGAGCTTTATTTGGACCAGGTAACATGCTAGTATAACCCTCCGTGATTATACACCATGGTTCATTAGTTAACCAATTAATATGCATGGTTCCGTTAATTTCTCATATGTTGACCATTATGCCCTTATTACCTTAAAACGTGATTTTTGGAAATGTAAAAGTGTAGAAACTTTAATTACTAATATATAAACTTGTATGCAAAGTTTGACATCAGTTTGAAGTGTAGATTCAGAGTTATGCTCATTAGAGCAAATTGAAAGCTTTATGTTAATAAAATGGCGTATTTAGCGTATAGCCTAGTTAAGCCTACTTTTTGATATAAAAATCTTTACCCACTGATGTAATATATTATTTTGGGAATTTTAAAGATTTTTAATTAATTTTAGGCTGAGCATAACTCATAGTCGTAGGCTTAATCCGGTAAATGTCGGTTTTGCCCTTACGGGCCATAAAATG
This sequence comes from Helianthus tuberosus, assembly GCA_030545235.1. Lineage (NCBI taxonomy): Eukaryota > Viridiplantae > Streptophyta > Magnoliopsida > Asterales > Asteraceae > Helianthus > Helianthus tuberosus. Next base: position 65,365,820 of record CM060408.1, on the reverse strand, counting down.
AGTTTTACATATCTAAACGACTCCAAACCTTTTGCTACTTATTAGATATGATAAATAAATTATTTTAAACCTCCTGGAAATATAAAAATATCAGATTTCTATATAGAACCCGGAAACGGCTTCTAATCGCCTAATTAAGCGTTTTTAGCGCATAGTATGTACTAAGACTATTTTTAAACATACAAGGGTGATACCTACTGAGATTTAAGGTAATTTATAATATTTTAACAGTAAACAAAAGTTGTTTAACTCAGACTTCAGTTTTGAGCTTTACGGCTTACGTGAAATTACCAAAATGCCCCTACGGTGCATAAATTGGTTATAATTGACAAATTTCACATATATACTTTACCCTACTGATATAACTTAGAAAATTATGTATTTTTGCTGATTACATCAGACCTGTAACTCAGGTTATCACTTAAACTCTTTTATAAACTTTTAAATGACCAAACTACCCCTACGGGGCCTAGTTTGTGTTTAAATACGTTTCGGGCATAATGAAAGACATCTTACTGATGTCACAACATATTTGAGGCATAATTAACTTAGAAAACCTGTATATGGCTCTCATGATTACCCGTCACGCTTATTACGCGTACGGTTCGGTTTATGTAACAAGATTACATAAATTAGCCGAAACGGGTCAAACCTTATCGGTTTTATCTCAATATCCAGAATGTGTATGAAATACCCATATTAAGCAAGTCTCTGAACTTGTCGGATCTAAATCACATTCTATCCGGTCTTCGCTTAATCGTGCGTACGAAGCGTATCTTTGAAACTAACCGGTCTAAGCTTAAGCTTAATTAAAGACCCGTTAGGATTCTAATAGGTTATTATATAACCTTCATTCCAGATTAGGAGGACCAGTAAAAGCTACTTGCATTTTGCTTATTGTGATTATTACATTGCTCAGGTAAATACTTTTAACTTATTTTCCCTATACGGGCTTGGGTTACGGTATATAGAATACCGCTTGATCGAGCATCAAATCTTCCATCGTTGGGTGGCTAATTGATAATTTGATCGGCTTGTTTAAACAGTCTTGTTTACTTAAAGCCTTTGGGGGGTTAATGACCATGTCCCGGATATCCTTGGCATCATTTTACGAAATGGCCACGACTTAAGCGCGGGGTGTAGGCGTACACCCGTCAGTGCACAAAAGAATATTGTGGTGTGTCTATTGATCTTTAACCCGGACAAGATCCGGGCTACTGAACGCACGAGTAACATGTAATTCGTTCACAAGATTATAATATTAAATAATTCTCCCAAGTTATAAAATGTTTATGCCATGTGCATCCAAACCAATTTTAAATCATTTTCCAAAATGGGTCAGTTGATTGTATTTACCAGTGTAAACTGACGTATTTTCCCAAAAAGACTAAATGCAGGTACTAAACGTAATTGGCTGGATTGTCTCCTTAGCATCAATAAAGAGTCTTGCAAGCTTAAGATGCCTGAAGTCTGTTGAACTATTGTTTCCATTTTATTTTCGGTCCTTCTGTGGATAAACTTCCGAATATTGTGACATTTGATATTACAATATTAAATTCGGTTGATATAATATCTTTTAAATTGCTTCCGTTGTGCATATTAAATATTGTGTTGTTTGACTATTATGTTACCAACCACGTCACGATAATCCCCCACCGGGCCCACCGGTGACACGTGGAAATCGGGGTGTGACACTAAGTTTTAAAATCGCTCCCAAGCAAAGTAATAGGGCTCGTCGGGCTCCATGTGGAATGAGTGAATTTGATCGCGAAGACATGAGGCCTTCATGGGTGGGAAGTACTTGTTCAAAAAGGCTTGACGGAGGCCCGCCCAAGTGGTAAAAGTACCGATTGGCTGAGAGTCCAACCAAGTAGCAGCACGACCGGCTAGTGAAAAGGGGAAAAGCTGCATGTAAGTAGCATTGTTTAGGGCTCCATGAAGGCTAAAAGTAGCAAGTATATGAGAGAAACGGTTTATATGGGCCGGGGCGTCCTCGTCCTCACGGCCGTGGAACTGGATGCTATTGGTGATGGCTTGCATGGCATAATATGGGATTTGCCATGAGTTGTCGTTAACTATGGGTGGAACGGTTATGGGTGAAGCAAGACCGGTGAAGCCTTGGGTGGCTTGTTGATGGACGGTCTGTCTTGCATTGGCCATTGGTTCTAAGTTTATGTTATCTGGGGCGCTAGAGGTGCTAGAAGTGGGACTATCGAGTGGGGAAGCTTTGGGTGATGGTTTAGGTGAATGGGGTGGTGAAGGAAAAGGGGTGGTATCGAAATTAGGAAATTGAGAAGAAGATGAAGTACTAACCTACGGGCCTTGGCCCAATCGAGATGATGACTCTGTGTCTGGTAGCTTTGGCGTTTACAATACACAATCAACCCATAAAAGACATGTAATTAACGAAAAATGTTAAAACTTTATTTCAATCCATTCATCATAGTCTAGGTGGCTTAAAAGTTTAGCCAAGGATGTCAAATAATGAAAACAAAGTAAAGATGTTCAAACAAGAATTCATGACAACGAGTTTCGAAAGAAAAATCAACAAACAAGGAATTGGAAAACCCAGGAAGTCTTCAATCATTCGTCCCGAACTCGTACCGATGATTCCTATGCTTCAAAACCTTCAAAATTGCTCCAAGATTGCTTTGAAAATTGCCTATGAACTCCTTAATTCGTAGCTTGGGTTTAGTAATGATTTTCTTGGTTTTTATATCAAAACCCTAGCTGATAACGAAGATTAGCCGTCATTAGACCCCGTCGCGTCGCGTGACGGGTATCACCTTAAGCAGTCGCGTAGCGCGACGGTATAAAAATCCAGAAATTCATATTAACATGGTGGCGGGGCGCGACGAGGTTAATGTGTAGCCGTGGCGTAGCGCGATGGCTCAATTCTCACAGACACCTTCGTAATTTTCCCAGCTTCAACATCCTAAAACTTCAGAAGTTTTTTCTAACGCTTTTAAACTTGTTTCCCAGCCTTTAACACTTCAGTTTTCAACGTTTTTAGCACAAACGACCTGGAAACACAAGATTTCATCAAAGTATGCATATTCTAACAAAAACATAACTAAATATAACAGAAAACTATACAACTATACACGAATAAGAGATGTATTTTGCAATACATCAATATATCTTAATGGCTCGTTAAGGCCTTTATTATGTAACATTGGATGTTGAAGGGTTATATCACGTTGTATTGAATGATATTATATCGTAACGAACAATTACAAGACATACGGACCCTAATAGACCGTGTTAAGTCTTAATATATCTTAATGGCTCGTTAAGGCCTTTAATATGTTACATTTGATGTTGACGGATTAAATCACGTTGTATTGAGTGCTATTATATCGTAACGAAGAATTATAAGTCATATATGCCTTAATAGACGGTGTTGGGCCTTGATATATCTTAATGGCCCGTTAAGGCCTTTATTATGTAACATTAGATGTTGAAGGGTTATTTCACGTTGTATTGAGTGATATTATAACATAATGAACAATTACAAGTCATATGTGCCGTAATAGACCGTGTTAAGTCTTGATATATCTTAATGGCTCGTTAAGGCATTTATTATATGACATTTGATGTTGAAGGATTACATCACCTTGTATTGGGTGCTATTATATCGTAACGAAGAATTACAAGTCATATATGCCCTAATAGACCGTCTTGAGCCTTGATATATCTTAATGGCCCATTAAGGCCTTTATTATGTAACATTTGATGTTAAAGGGTTATATCACGTTGCATTGAGTGTTATTATGTCGCAACAACCAATTACAAGTCATAAATGTATTTCGTAGGAATTGCGTCGGTATTTTCCTATACATTTCCTACGGATATTAATTAAAAACAATTACGTAGGAAATCTGTCAGTATTTTCCTACACATTTCCTATGGATATTAATAAAAAAAAACCATTCCGTAGGAAATATGTCGGCATTTCTGACTCATTTCCTACGGATTTTAATAAATTAGTTTTAAAATAACATATAAAATGTATTACAAATATTTTTTTATCCATTCCGTAAGTAATTTGTCAGAATTTCTGACACTCTTCCTAGGGATAGTAATAAATAAATTCAAAAATAACATATATATTTTTATAAATAATAAAACTTTATATTTTAATATCATTAATTTTATTTATTATGAATATTTTTTTTGATAAACTGGAATCCTACGCATTTCCTACTAATCGTTAAAATGAAAACGAATTCCGTCTGAATTCTGTGGGAAATCTCCGACACTTTTCTTACACATACCAATTCCTACAAATTTCCGACAAATGGTTAAAATGAAAACGAATTTCATCAGAAATATGTGAGAAATTTCTGACATTTTTCGTACGCATAACAATTTGTGGCTTTTTTGTCACAAAACTAAGACCCTTTCTTGTTCGTAGGATTTTCGTGGGAAAAGTGTCGGAATTTTCGTTTGTAGGAAATGCGTAGGAAATTTTCGTAGAAATAGTAGCAGTTTTCTAGTAGTGTGGTGTGGACGGACGCTATAGGGCGCCATGACCAAGATCTGCGTGATGTACCACCCCACTACAGGGGGGACTTATCATAAATCTGAACACAAAAACATTATCATACCATAAACTATCTTTTAATCAACGTGGAAATGCTTGTACACATGAGTTTTTTTAACGGTAGCACACTTTATATATATATAAAGCCCTGCAAGCTTGTATACATGAGTTGAAAGGGGTTTTCTAATGGGACACTCCCCCTGTCTATCCGCACACTTTTTCAATTCAATACGCATCGTATAGGCCTATACGATGCGTATTGAATTAAAGTAAAAGACATGGCAGACTGACAGGTGCAGGTTATGTCTGGCGGCGGGCTTGATACGCATCGTATAGGCCTATACGATACGTATCAAGGCACTGATTTTTTGAAGTTTATTTTTTGATGTGTTGTGTCGAATGCGAACCCAAGAAACGAAAGGGATTTCGAGCAGTTGGTCGATGACATGATAGATAAAGATCTTGACACGATCATATCCATTCAAACCCACCAGTCTACAATGTATTATGGTGAGATTTTTCAAGTTTGCACAGTAGGAGAAAAGACTAGCACCCCTGTCAATATTGTCATAATGCAATGAGAAATAACTAAGGACTAGCTAGGACTAGACCCCTGAAGTTGTCATTTGATAATCACACGTGCCAATCACACGTGACAGTTCATTTGATAAAATACGTGGCAAAAAAGACCAGCACCCTTGTCGTTCCATATTTTCTCATTTTCTAATTCTCGAAGAATCTCGTAACGTATTCTCTGTTTCTCTAAATCGTCTGTAAAATTATTAAAAACAAACTATGTGGGCTTTCCATCCATATATTATGCCCAACATATGACACATGATAAAAGCGCTTCTCTAGACAATCTAGAACAGTTTCTCCGTCGTTGTGACGTATGACTGTAACAAAACGGAAGCTATCAACGCGGGGATGGGTACAGAACCTGACATGTCTTCCTGAATCTGAAAGTTAACTTTGACTTATAAAACCCACTAGCAAAATAAGCGCTTTTATCATGTTAGGGAGAATGTTCTTAAAATTGAAAGAAAAGGAAAAATGGTTGCTGATGTTTTTCAGTATTCGGATTTTGTTTGTTTGTTTCCAGCTAGGGTTTAGAATGGTTGAAGGAATGTTGGTTTTTCAGTATTCAGATTTTGTTGGTTTGTTTCTTTCCTTTTCATGAGGTAAAACCGGTTTCAAGTTAAATCGTTGATCAATGTATGTTTGTTAATTCAAATGACCTAGAAAACACAAAAACTTATGAATGCATGCAACGAATTTGACAACTGTGACAACTTATTAAAAGTACAAATCACCTCCAATCCTTTCCTGGTTAATCAAACAGTGAAAGTTATCAATACATCTGCTCCCTGAATCTGAATCATCTGATTTTTTGAAGTTTATTTTTTGATGTGTTGTGTCGAATGCGAACCCGAGAAACGAAAGGGATTTCGAGCAGTTGGTCGATGACATGATAGATAAAGATCTTGACACGATCATATCCATTTTCAAGTATTAGACTAGATAGTCCAAGATGAAATATATTAAAACCATTCAAGCCCACCAGGCAACAATGTGTTATGGTGAGATTTTTCAAGTTTGCATAGTGGGAGAAAAGACCAGCACCCCTGTCAGTATTGTCCTTTAAATTCGCATAAACATATATTAGTTTCATAACCTCCTCCTATAAATCAACCACAACTCACCCTGTGTGAGCATTGGAAGCCCGACAAACAATCTTGCAATTACATCTTCAATCGAGACCGCATTATTAATTATAATGAAGCAATGAAGATTGAATGTGCAAACTGCACCCGTTTTTTTACTACGGAAACGGTGGCTATGGGAATAACAAACCCGAAACGAACCACAATGGACTTAGACTCATACTACTGTAATATGACACATGATAAAAGCGCTTCTTTAGACAATCTGGGATTATGTTCCGTTTTATGACACATGATACGGCACGCTTACCTTAATCACATCTTCCATGGAGTCACAGATCCGACATAGGGCCCACAGATCTTATGCCCACTCGAGACCGACTTCTGGATCACACGTGAGAGAAAAGACCAGCACCCTTGTCGTTCTGTATTTTCTCCTTTTCCATCCATATATTCCATCCAACATATGACACATGATAAAGACTGTCACACCCCAACCGATGATGGAAACATCGGGGCATGGCACTGAGCGAAACAGATTGTTCGAGAGAAATTCCATAACAACTACTTTACCGAATAGTTAAACATTACGTCCCATACCGTAACCTATTAAGCAAGCAAGTTATTACAGACATAGTATCCCCAAAACAAATAAAACTGTTCCGACAACTCAGATTTCAAATAAAGATAAATTGTTTGTTTGTTTCTAGACTCTTCCTAACTCGTTTCCACACAACAAACATCCTAGCAGATAGCATCCTAAACACCTGTCACATACGTTAAAATAGAGGTCAATACACATAGTGTAAAGGTGAGTATACAAGTTTGATAATAGCATAATAGAGTTCGAAATCGTTTACGCATAACCAGCATGTACAACGTATAATGTGAAGCATATAAGTTATCGACAAAGATCCCATCAATACCAATGACTGCGAGTTGTCTGCGAGTAGCGAGTGCGCATCACATGTTCACCACTGTCAACACGTGAAGTAATTATCCTTAACAACCCCTAAGTGAATAGGTGCTGAGTCCAAACTATAGTACTATCTTTGCTAAGGCAGGTAGACAACAATCAATGTGTTAACATAACAAACAGGCATTCATCGAGTCACATATAACATGCATTAGAGGTCAGCGTATAAATAGTGTTTGTGTTGTGTGTTCGATGTGATTTAGAATAAGTAACGTATGTAACACCCAAAAGTGCATAAAGCAAAAAGGGATCGAGTATACTCACAGATTGTGTTTAACAAGTAAACACTCTCTTGGATTGAAGGGAGCGCTTGAGAGATATTAGCCTGAACAGTTGACGGTAGCATAAATGATAAGCGGCGCGTAAAACGATGCAAGTGTACCAAGGATCAGATGGTAATCCGATCGGATGGGAATCCGATCGGATGGCCAGTCGATCGGGTGGCAATCCATTCGGATGGTCATCCGATCAGATGGCCATTCTATTGGATTGTCACCTCGTTTGGTGAGGATGTATTGATGTATGATGGTTTGTACTTTGAAGTTTTCGTTGTAGCATTTTAAAAATAGAGAAGTATCTCTACCCTTTAGGTCGGTCGATCGAACGACGGTTCAATCGGCTGGCAATCCGATTGGCGAGGCTTCTTAGTTGAGAACAAGTTCACAGCAGGACGGTCACTCGATCGGATGGCTATCCGATCGGGTGGCAATCCGTATGTATTGAACATGTTGAAAATTGTTTAAGTACCAAAGTCATAAACGTCACACGATCGGGCGGTCACTCGATCGGATGGCAATCCGATCGGGTGGTAATCCGTTCGACGTTCAGTCCCTTGAAAAGTTTGAATAAAAGTTTAAGTATGGAACCAAGTGCAACCCGATCGGATGGCCGGTCGATCAGATGGCAATCCGATCGGACGGCTATCCGTTCCGACGGTCTGATCGTCCTGACACTTGTTTTTGTTTGAAGTTTTGTAGTTTTGAACGAGACGTTATGATAACTTGCTTAAACAACAGGAACCCTATCTCGACTGTCACGGCCCCCGTCCCGGTGTTACCCGGTCTAGGATCCGCGGGACAGAAACCCGAGGTATTTATTATTTGAGTTGACAGCGGAAGTTTAACAGGATCTTTTAAAACTGGAAAATGCCCGATTATTTTATTTCATAATTCGGGATAAACCCCGTAATTTACAATAGAGGAATTTCACGGGGAAATTCCCTGTTTTACAAAACATGTTTATTTATTTAACCGAGCCACCACTTCAAGCTTTATTAGTGCTCCGTAGCACTTTTCCTTGATTCACAGTAGGTCGCCTGAAACATGTTTTAAAAATAATTTGTCAGCGGGGAAATACTGGCGAGTCATTCAGGTTAAATAAAACGACACATAGTTATAAATTACAGCATCAGAGCGATTACAATGGCTACGATCTTATTTTTATCTGGCGCCGTGTCACACCCTGGTGACGATGGTCATACCACTATTGGGTCCTTTCACTCAAGTAGTGATGATTATCACTGTTAGGTTGATGAACCTAACCGTGAGAAATTAGTAATGTGCACAATACCCCACTTGCCAGTGATTCAAGATAACCACGACTTAATCCCTGTAATTATAACTTTGAAAATAGTTTGAGGTATTGTAAAACAACTTTAATAAAAAGAGAATGACTCACATTGCAAGTTTAAACGGGCAGAGTTTAGCCTACTAATAAGCCTTGTAACCTAAATTAAAATAGCAATGCATACGAAATTAGGTCAGTAACTTAATACAACATTTACGATAACTCACGAGATCAAAACCCTCACAATGAATGACAAAGTGCAACACTTAAAAATCCATTGAATTTACGACGAATGACAAAGTATAGCCCGAGTTTGGGCAACACTTAAACTTCCATCGGATTGGTTTCAATCGATCGGACATTGAATCGTAGCAGCGATCGAGTTAATACCCTGTATCGTAGCAGCGTTTCACTACTGTGAAAGTGATTTTCGAATAGAAAGATGTGATTTTTGATACATTTCTCGCACACCACTGAACTGATCATGACCAACCCTTTTATAGCGGATTTTGGGGTTTTACGCGGCCCGCGTAAACCCACTCTTAACATTTACGCGGCCCGCGAGGGCCACCTAGTCTACGACTAGGGCTTCTGTGTCACAGGTAGGTCTGCCATGTGTACGACACATGGCCTGGGACGCTTATCCGGTCAACATAAGTTTTACGGGGCCTGCGTAAGCATAAGCTTACGTTTTACGCGGCCCGCGTGGAACTAAAAATGTGATTTTTCTTGATTTTTTATATGGATTAGGGTTTCAGAGGTCCGGGTTTTCACTTACGGGTCATTTTGGGACATTTTCGTAGGTCCTTACATCCTCCCCACCTTATTTAAAATCTCATCCTTGAGATTTATTGAAATAAGTGAGGATATTTCCGCTTCATCTCTGATTCCAGTTCCCAGGTGTACTCAGGTCCTCTCTTTGAATCCCACTTGACTTTGACAAGTACCAATCGTTTGTTTTTTAGAAACTTGATCTTTCTGTCTTCTATTTGAAGTGGTTTTTCTACGAACTTTAACTTTTCATTCACCTGTATGTCTTGAAGAGGGACTACTAGCGATTCGTCCGATAGACATTTCTTGAGGTTAGATACATGGAATACGTCATGTACCCCGGCTAATTCTTCTGGTAGTTGTAAGCGATAGGCAACCGGTCCTATGCGTTGGATTACTGGGAATGGTCCTACGTACCATGGACTTAGCTTTCCTTTCTTACCGAACCGAACTACTCCTTTCCAAGGAGAAACTTTTAATAGTACATTGTCTCCAACCTGGAATTCTAACGGCTTGCGCCGATTATCTGCATAACTCTTCTGGCGATCTTGAGCCGTCTTTAGTCTTTCCTTGATTTGAGTGATCTTGTCGGTGGTTTCTTGTACAATTTCGGGACCTGATAATTGACTTTCTCCTATTTCTGCCCAACAGACTGGAGTTCTACACTTTCGTCCGTATAGTGCTTCGAATGGGGCAGCTTCAATACTTGAATGATAACTATTGTTATAGGAGAATTCAATTAAAGGTAAACGGTTGTCCCAGTTTCCACCAAAATCTTTAACACATGCTCTGAGCATGTCTTCCAGGGTTTGAATCGTCCTTTCACTTTGTCCATCGGTTTGGGGATGGTATGAAGTACTTAAATTTAATCGTGTCCCCATGGCATCTTGGAAACTTGTCCAAAAATGTGAAGTGAAGCGATTATCTCTATCTGATACAATGGAGAGTGGAACTCCATGTAAGGATACTACCTCGTCTACGTATAGTTTTGCTAACCTTTCCATGCTAAAGGTTTCCTTCATAGGTAGGAAATGAGCTGATTTGGTTAATCGATCCACAATTACCCAAATCGCATCATTACCTTTTCTGGTTTTGGGTAACTTAGTAACAAAATCCATTGTTATGAGCTCCCATTTCCAAACAGGCATTTCCAATTGTTGGAGTAACCCTGAAGGTTTCTGGTGTTCTGCCTTAACTTGTGAACAAGTTAGGCACTTAGATACATATCTAGCTATGTCTTTCTTCATTCCTATCCACCAGAAATTATTCCTTAAATCTTGGTACATCTTATTATTACCAGGATGCATGGTATATCTAGATTTATGGGCTTCCTCTAAAATCTTATTCCTTAACTCTCCCTGTTTAGGTACCCAAATCCTTTTCTTGTGGAATCTCCACATTCCATCAGCTCCTTGCTCTAGTTCCTTTATTCTTCCTTTCATCCCTTCAGCATCATCTTTGATTGCTGTTTCTTGAACATTCTTCAGTTGTTCCATTAGGTCTAACTATAAACTTAACCTAAGAGCACAAACTCGTCTTTGTTTCTCATGATACTTACGACTTAAGGCATCTGCAACTACGTTTGCTTTTCCTTCGTGATATTGAATATCACAGTCGTAGTCACTTAGAATTTCCATCCATCTTCTTTGCCTCATATTTAATTCTTTTTGCCCAAATATATATCTTAAACTCTTATGATCTGTATAGACTGTAAACTTACTGCCATACAGATAGTGTCTCCAAATCTAAAGGGCAAAAATTATTGCTCCAAATTCTAAGTTTTGAGTCGTATAGTTTTCTTCGTGCTTCTTTAATTGCCTTGAGGCGTACGCAATTACCTTCTTGCGTTGCATTAACACACATCCTAATCCTAGCTTAGAAGCATCACAATAAATTCAAAATCTTATGTTCCTTCTGGTAACGCAAGAATTGGGGCGTTTGTTAACCTTTTCTTTAAAATCTTAAAAGCCTCTTCTTGTCTAGATCCCCATTCAAACTTCACAGCTTTACAGGTTAGCTTAGTTAATGGTACAACTATTTTGGAAAAATCCTTAATAAACCGTCTATAGTATCCAGCTAACCCTAGAAAACTTCTAACTTCCATGGTTGTTTGAGGGATCTTCCATTTGGTGATCGCTTCTATTTTGGAGGGATCTACGTGAATACCTTCGTGATTCACCATGTGTCCTAAAAATTGTACCTCTTGTAGCCAAAATTCACATTTCAAGAATTTGGCGTAAAGCTTCTCTTTTCTTAACAAAGTTTAGAGTACATGCAGGTGCTCACAATGTTCCTCCTGGCTTTTGGAATAAATAAGTATATCGTCGATGAAAACAATTACAAATTTATCCAAATACGGTTTACAGATTCTATTCATCATGTCCATAAATGCTGCAGGAGCATTTGTTAATCCAAAGGGCATGACTGTAAACTCGTAATGACCATACCTAGTTCTGAAGGCAGTTTTAGGTATGTCTTCTTCTTGTAGTTTCAACTGATGGTATCCGGAGCGTAAATCTATCTTAGAAAAGTATCTAGCTCCTTGAAGTTGATCGAAAAGATCGTCAATCCTAGGTAATGGGTATCGATTCTTAATTGTAACCTTATTCAATTCCCTATAATCGATACACATTTGCATCGAACCATCTTTCTTTTTCACAAACAACACCGGAGCTCCCCAAGGGGATGAACTAGGTTGTATAAATCCTTTGCTTAACAATTCATCTAACTGCTTTTTCAATTCTAACATTTCAGTGGGTGCTAACCGATAAGGTGCCTTGGCTATCGGTGTAGTTCCAGGAATTAGATGAATTCTAAATTCTACTTCCCTATCAGGTGGTAATCCAGGTAGTTCTTCTGGAAATACTTCCGGGTATTCTGATACTACTGGAATTTCCTTAAGTTCCTTACCTTTAGTGTTAATGATTACTGAAATCATATATACTAGTCCTTGTTTTCTTGAATAACTGGCCAATTTCATTACTGAAATGAATTTCATTGGCTTACGTGGCCTATCTCCTGTAATCACCACTATTTCTCCTGTGGGTGTATGAATTTCTATAGAATTCTTATCACAGAGAATTCGAGCATGGTTGGCTACTAACCAATCCATTCCTAACACAACATCAAATCCAGCTAAATCCATAGGTAATAGGTTTGCAGAAAATTTATGGCCTAAGAGTTATATCTTTCCTTCTTGCAAAACCTTATCTATGTGAACAAAATTACCATCTGTAGTTTCTACCATAAAAATCTGCCTAATTTTGGTTAAAGGTATGTTAAGAGTTCGGCAGAATGAAGTATTTATAAAACTTTGGTTTGCACCAGAGTCAAATAATACTTTTGCACAGACGTCATGAACTAGGAACGTACCAGCTATCACATCAGGGATTAGTTCTGCTTCCTGGGTAGTTAGTTGGAAGGCTCTTGCGTTCTTTTTGGTAGTTCCTTCTGCAGGTTTGGCTTTGTTGTCAGCTGGTTTGACCAATTTCGGGCAGTCTGGCCTAAAATGTCCAGCTTCTCCACAGTTGAAGCAGATTGTTGATTTCTTCCTCCTGCAATCTTCTTCTTGATGCCCTGGAATCTTGCAGAAATTGCAATACCCTTTGCATCTTCCAAAATGCTTCCTTTTACAGGTACCGCAGAATGGAGCAGTGGGAGATGGCCCGGTTCCCTTTTTCTTGAAGTTACTACTATTACCCACACGAAATCCTTGGGTAATCTTTTGAGCTACATCCTTCTTCCTATTTTCTTCTCGCGTACGAACCAGTCCATCTGTCAAAGTGTTGGCTAATTCTACTGCATCGTCAATTGTGCGAGGTCTCGCAGCTTTAACGATATCATGGATTTCGCCAATCAAACCCCAAATATAGCGAGAAATAAGTACCGGTTCTGGCGAAGCCAGGGTTGGTACAACTCTAGCATACTCGAAAAACGATGAAGTATATCCTCAACAGTCTACATCCACCATCCGGTGGTTCAAGAACTTATTTGCCATTTGCTCTTTTTCATATTCGGGACAGAATTTTCTTTCCACCAGACTTTTAAATTCCTCCCAATTCATGGCATAGGCCACATTGCTTCCCTTGGCTTGTAGTACCGTATTCCACCATTCTAGCGCCCCTTCTTTAAAAAGATGCGACGCGTACATGACCTTGTCTTCCTCGGCACATTTACTTATTTTAATTACTGCTTCGGTTTTCTCTAACCAACGCAGTGCAGCAGTCGCCCCTTCGTTGCCAGCAAATTCGACTGGTTTACAGGCAAGAAATTCCTTGTAAGGGCAACCAGACGTTGCAGCTTTCATTCTTTTAAGAATTGGGGCTTGCAGCACATCATCGTTCTTGTTATTATTAATGTTACCGCCTCCATTTACACTATTACTAAAATTGTCATCACGAGTACGTTTGCTGGTAGTATTTGGAGGAGGTTCAACTGGATTCCGGACAGCAGCAAGGATTGCTGGAATAGCATTTGCTATTCCCTGGGCAACGATATTTTCTATATCTTGCCTATTAAGAAACTGATCTTCATGGTTTTGTTCGGATTGATTAACTTCGTTAGCTGGTTCATTGACGGCGTGTTCCATCTGATAATTACCAATATATAAATATATAAATTATTGGCACAAAATTATTAATTATTCAGAATAAAATAATCACACAGAAGCATGTCAACACGTATAACCAAAATTGTCGACTTTGAGACTTCCATTTTTATATATTGTAGTATGCATCCGTACACACTAAATATATTACAAAAGTTTTATTTTTAGTTATGTTATATGATTATATTTTTATATTATTATTAAACATATACTCCCACATTCACACAACCACAGTCAGCTGGCATCTCAGAAACGACGTTCCCTCTCGTCGTATTTCCATGAGATTCTTTCTCCCACATCCCTAATTCGGTTTCCTGCATCAAACAGCTCCTCGCCATAGTGACGGAGTTCAGCCAAATTTTCAGAGCTCATAGGTGGGTATGGTGCAGGCTCAGGGTCAAACTGAGGGAAAAAGGTATTAGGGTTATTCAGGAGATTCTGAAATTGCCAGTCAGTGGTCCACCATTCTTCCAGCTCTCCTAGAGGTTGGGGAGGATAATAGGATCTGGGATAGCAGGTTCCAGATTGACTGGAAGTTGTGCTTCCGCTGGGTAATTGAAAAGGTTTTCATCGGTAGGTACGATGAGGTCGCTATTTGTCAATTGGCGATCCAGCTCCTCCCAGGGTGGCATTTCCTGGGCTTGCCCTGAATTTTTCCGATCTCTATTCCTTTGCCTTTATCCTTCGGATCCTTAGTCTTTATAACTTTCTGTGTTGCTGGTTTCTTCCTACGCACACGCCTCCAGCCTACGAGTCTTCTTCTCTTTTTCGGCTTAGGTTTCTCTTGAGGTTGGGCTTGGAATACCATTGGTTCTTCAGTATCAGCCTGGTAGCCAGTGAAGGTACCGGTGGTATCCATATCTGTGGTATGGATAGTAAAATTTTGAAGTGCTTCTGATATTTCATTCATGCTGTTAGCATACATGAAGAAACACACAAAATTCTAAGTTAAAATTTTGTAAATTAAAATAGAATCACAGAATGGCAATCAGAAAAAGTATTTCTAAATACTTAATTGGCTTAAATCAGTGGCTCCGATACCACCTTTTTCTGTCACGGCCCCCGTCCCGGTGTTACCCGGTCCAGGAGCCGCGGGACAGAAACCCGTGGTATTTATTATTTGAGTTGACAGCGGAAGTTTAACAGGATCTTTTAAAACTGGAAAATGCCCGATAATTTTATTTCATAATTCGGGATAAACCCCGTAATTTACAATAAAGGAATTTCACGGGGAAATTCCCTGTTTTACAAAACATTTTTATTTATTTAACC
Organism: Helianthus tuberosus; assembly: GCA_030545235.1. Taxonomy (NCBI): domain Eukaryota; kingdom Viridiplantae; phylum Streptophyta; class Magnoliopsida; order Asterales; family Asteraceae; genus Helianthus; species Helianthus tuberosus. Next base: position 65,350,419 of record CM060408.1, on the reverse strand, counting down.
GAGCCACCACTTCAAGCTTTATTAGTGCTCCGTAGCACTTTTCCTTGATTCACAGCAGGTCACCTGAAACATGTTTTAAAAATAATTTGTCAGTGGGGAAATACTGGCGAGTCATTTAGGTTAAATAAAACGACACATAGTTATAAATTACAGCATAAGAGCGATTACAATGACCACTATCTTATTTTTATCTGGCGCCGTGTCACACCCAGGTGACGATGGTCATACCACTATTGGGTCCTTTCACCCAAGTAGTGATGATTATCACTGTTAGGTTGATGAACCTAACCGTGAGAAATTAGTAATGTGCACAATACCCCACTTGCCAGTGATTCAAGATAACCACGACTTAATCCCTGTAATTATAACTTTGAAAATAGTTTGAGGTATTGTAAAACAACTTTAATAAAAAGAGAATGACTCACATTGCAAGTTTAAACGAGCAGAGTTTAGCCTACTGGTAAGCCTTGTAACCTAAATTAAAATAGCAATGCATACGAAATTAGGTCAGTAACTTAATACAACATTTACGTTAACTCACGAGATCAAAACCCTCACAATGAATGAAAAAGTGCAACACTTAAACATCCATCGAATTTACGACGAATGACAAAGTATAGCCCGAGTTTGGGCAGCACTTAAACATCCATCGGATTGGTTTCAATCGATCGGACATTGAATCGTAGCAGCGATCGAGTTAATACCCAGTATCGTAGCAGCGTTTCACTACTGTGAAAGTGAGTTTCAAACAGAAAGATGTGATTTTTGATAAATTTCTCGCACACCACTGAACTGATCATGACTAACCCTTTTATAGTTGATTTTTGGGTTTTACGCGGCCCGCGTAAACCCACTCTGAACATTTACGCGGCCCGCGAGGGCCACCTAGTCTACGACTAGGGCTTCCGTGTCACAGGTAGGTCTGCCATGTGTACGACACGTGGCCTGGGACGCTTATCCGGTCAACATAAGTTTGACGCGGCCCGCGTAAGCATAAGCTTACGTTTTATGCTGCCCGCGTGGAACCAGAAATGTGATTTTTCTTGATTTTTGATATGGATTAGGGTTTCAGAGGTCCGGGTTTTCACTTACGGGTCATTTTGGGACATTTTCGTAGGTCCTTACATCGACCCAAGTGACTCGATCAAACAGGAACCACCCTAGTCCGGCCGGTTCACGGTTCGAGACGGTTGTTCATGTTCAAACCCGAAATCAATTATCTCTTGGATAGAATTCAGATCTGAAACTAACCCATCACTAAGAACGAGTAGATGATCAGAACGAGGTCCGATTCTATCGGTTTTGAGTGCATTGAGTGTAAAAGAGTTGAAAGAAAGTTGGAAAACCTTCTTTCAATCCTTTCAACCCTGAATTTGTGTAGATCTTTGTAAAACATTGATTAATGTTGTGGAAATCCTTCAGATCTAAGTTGTTCTTGGTGGAATGAAGCCAAACATTGAAGTTTATAAGAACTCCATGATGACATCACCCTAGAACACCTCAAATCCAGTTATTTCACGGTTAAAAGTTAAGATTCAAAGGTGAAAATGATGACGAAGTGCGTGTAGATCATAAAAGTACAAGATTTAGGTTGAAAACTTACAAGAATCGGGAGAAATCGAAAGAAAAGTGAGCTTGAGCGAGCTGGTCGAGCAGAGGAGCTGTCACATCACAAATGATGTGACAGGTGGGTATTTATAGGGTTTCCCAAAAAGGAAAGTGGGGAAAGTGGCTGGTCGATCGGGTGGCATCCCGATCGGGTGGCAACTCGATCGGATGGCAACCCGATCGGGTGGCAACTCAATCGGATGGCAATCCAATCGGATGGTCACTCTATCGGTTGGCCACTCGATCCTAGTGTTCGGCGCGATGAGTTTTGTTGTTTTGATTCGAGTATTGAGCGTTGCGATGCGATTCGAGGGAGCGGGACGATAGTATTACCCATTAGTCACACAAATAACCTAACTACTATATCTAACATACAATCACTATAAATAACTTGCGTTTAGCGTATTCGATTCGAATGCGACGCGATAGATTGCGATTAACATCTTAACATAAACACAACATGCACAAGTAACACATAAGTAGCACACACACGTAAAACAATATTCACAATACATATTTCGAGTTGCGATTGCGATAGCGATAAGCGATAAATTGATTAAACATGCGACTAAATAGCGATTAAACTTCGATTATTAATAGATACTCCACATAATACAATCAAGGTGATTAAATAAACAGATTCGATTACAAGTCAAAGAAGTCAAAACAGTAGTTGAGCAAGGAGTGACAGATCGCAATTAGCAATCTTTTCTTCCTTTGACTTCAATCTTGACTTTGACTTTGACTTTCGAAACACGGGGTGTTACAAAAGCGCTTCTCTAGACAATCTGGGATTATGTTCCGTTTTATTACAGTCGTGAGGTGGTCAAACCTTTCTAAAAGTAGAAAAAAATAAAACAATTAACATGACATTATTAAAAGGGAGAATCTATTGGAACACCTGATCGAGAGAAACTTCTTCGAGCTAACTGCCGATATCTCATCCTTCTTATCTTGTTTGTGCGAATAGTTTCTTAATAGATTCCGTTTGATTTCAAAGCCGGTTGAGGATTACGAGTGTTCTAGACTCGTTCAAGGCATGCTTGTTTGTGCGATTTACAAAAAATAAGGATGCATTCCACGGTAAACAATGCAGCTGATGAAACTAAAGGTGTTATTTCTGTTGTTCAGTACTTCCGAGACGATTCAAGTGAGTCCTATGAAGCAAGTGTCTATCTATTCAATTGAGAGGAATCATTGCATTACATCCTCGTTGAAAACAAGTGGTTATAATGATGGAACCCTTGATTTGAAACAAACTTTTTAGAAATTTATAGTTTAATACGCATCGTATAGGCCTATACGATGCGTATTAATCGATGAATTTACTTAAATACCCCTGTTTTTCTGATAAATTCAGGGGTATTTTTTAGAAAACTGAAAGTTTAATACGCATCGTATATGCCTATACGATTGTATATGGCATTATTTCAAATTTTGTTTTATCGTGTTTCCCTCGGTTCGACGCGTATACGTGTCGTTTTTCGCCAAACTTTTACGTATTTTGTCGTTTTATGACGTATACCTTCAACATAAGTCGTTTCGGTGCCGTTCGGTTGCGTGCGAATATCGTATTCTATGATTACGTACAGTTTTGTTTGAAATCCACTTGTACTCCATAGTGTCGTGTTATATGTATACGTGTGTGGAAATATTGTTAGTCGCGTATTTTGACGTATTTTTGTGTATTTTGACGTATTCTAACATATTGTTGCGTATTTAATAATATTTTTGACGTATTTGAGCGTATTCTAACGTATTTTAGCTTATTTTAACCTATTTTAGGGTATTTTTACGTATTTCGGCGTATTTTAACGTATTTTCATGTATTTTTTCGTAATATGACGTATATTAACATATTGCAGCGTATTTTAGAGTATTTTAGCTTATGTTGAAGGATAACGCAAACAAGTTCTCCACAGTTTGTTATTCAGATGTCTATTCGGTCATCTTTCCAAACTACAACACACGATAATTTTAAACTTTATAGTGTGTGATGTGACCAGGAAAGGATTGGAGGTGATTTATACTTTTAATAAGCTGTCACAGTTGTCAAATTCGTTGCGAGCATTCATATTGTTTAGACAACAACAGATAATGAACGGATTGTTGGACTTCTTGTTCCAAATGCACGCCTCAATTCATATTTTTATTCTTTTCTTCGATTTCAACAAATCTTTGCAATAATCAGTACGCAACAAATCTTTGTGTGGTTATTCGGAATGTTTCGGATCATCATGAAGACGAAACTTCAGCAACCATTTTTCCTTTTCGTTCAATTTCGAGAACATTCTCCGTAACATGAAGACGTGTCGGGTTCTTTTGCTAGTGGTTTCTGTATTGAACCGAGAATATGAAGTTCACGGTACAAAGAGACCGTCTTGTTATTTTAATGAAGCAATGAAGATTGAATCTGCAAACCGCAACCGTTTTTACCACGGAAACAGTGGCTATGCAAAATACAAACCGCAATCATTTGTGACTACGGGAAACACTAGCAAAAGAAACAAATATTTTTAGAGAAGCATTGGGATTCAAAGGTTTAGTTAGAAAATAATCCTAGATTGTCTAAAGAAGCGCTTTTATCATGTGTCGTATGAATGAATCAGGTTCTTAAACAAACACTACTAAAGATGAGTTGGTATTGAACCAAGAATATGAAGATCACGGTGCAGACAGACCTCCTTGTTAATTTTAATGAAGTATTGAAGATTGAATCTGCGAACCGCAACCGTTTTTTACTACAGAAACGGTGGCTATGCGAAATACAAACCGCAATCGTTTGTGACTATGGGAAACACAAGTTTTCTTTTTGAGCTTGATGGATGTTCGTTATCTCAACGCTTCACCTTACATTATTGATCTGGAATTGGAGTACCGTTTTTAATTTAGTGCTTCTCAATCAGATATTATTTATTGAAACATAACTGAAACAGTCGGAAAAAAACTGAAACAATCAGATATTATCTATCTATGTGTGTCACATCCATCCTGTTATAGCAATCGATATTGTTTAATTTTACAGATTTGTTTCTTATTGGATACTTCTTCTAATGGCGCCTCATTAGCGCTTTAACTACCAAAAGAATGCATACACAGATAGTTCTAGTGGACGAAGCAAAAAGACCGCCTTGTTAATTTTAATGAAGCAATGAAGATTGAATGTGAAAACCGCAACCGTTTTTTTACTATGGGAACGGTGGCTATGGGAAATACAAACCGCAATCGTTTGTGACTATGGGAAAAACAAGTTTTCTTTTTGAGCTTGATGGATGTCCGTTATCTCAACGCTTCTCCTTACATTACTGATCTGGAATTGGAGAATCGTTGTGTATTTGCTTGCTGATCTGGAATTGGAGAACCGTTGTGCATCTGAATCAGGTTCTCAAACAAACACTACTAAAGATGAGTTGGTATTGAACCAATAATATGAAGATCACGGTGCAGACATGGGGGAAGAAAGTCAGTGGACTGCCGCAGATGAAGTCAAATGTGATCAAACATGGACATCAGACGTAAATCTTGAAGCAAATATGTGGTTCCAAATATGCGGAACATAATCCCAGATTGTCTAGAGAAACGCTTTTATCATGTGCCATATGGTAACAAGAGTATGTTGTTCCAATATCAATTCCAATTGCAGGCACGAATGCTAAACGTACTGTTATTACATCCGAGACGATTCAAGTGAGTCCTATAAAGCAAGTGTCGGTCTATCCAATTGAGAGGAATCATTGCATTACATCCCTGTTGAAAAACAGAATCGATAAATTTAGGGAAAATGAGGTTGAAAGATGATAACCCAACAGTGGAGGATGTCATTCTACAACTTCGATAAATTCAGGGGTATTCTCAAATAATGTTTCCTAGATGTTTGAAGACCGACAAATGTCCAAAGTGTTGTTTCTTCGTTTGCGTGACGGAAAGCTACCGCGTGACAGGAAGCTACCTTGCAATAATTAAAAAAATTAAATTGACATCTTCAATACGCATCGTATAGGCCTATACGATGCATATTACTTTTTGGTAAGGGGACATTGACAGTGTTTGGCAGACATTAAAGTTTGAACCCACCTCAATACGCATCGTATAAGCCTATACGATGCTTATTAAGGGTGTCGATTTAATCCCAAGGTGTGCAAATTTAATGTTTTTCTAACTTGACTTAATCCCATACGAATTACTATGTATATTTAATAAACATCATATTATAGACACTTGTCATTAAGTTGTTTCCCTCAGAGTTCATCACTGTCTACTCATTTGTTAATATGGTTCATTCTTTAATTTTGTTAAAGATGTTATTCAAAAACGTAATAAACTAATAATACAATGATAGTTTTACATTTAGTATGACTACAAAAAACTTGAATGACTGTGGAGCCTAATATCGAGTGGTGCATACACGTCGGTGACAATATTTTTGTCCCTGCTGTCTCTTCAGAAATATTTTAATTTTGTAAATACCATTAACTATAAAAAAAGATATTTCATCTTGTTTGTTGAGGAAAAACTTAAAATAATAATTATTTAATTTTACGTTGTGTCATAAGTCATCCAGAATCTACGCAATTTCAAATAATTTGATGTAATTTTAAGTATATGATTACAAAAAATGATTCTAACTCCATTATACATACTAATATTTTACACAAAAATATGTTTCAGATAATTTGATGTAAAGAAAATTATATATTTAAGTCTATAATTACAAAAAAAAAATGATTCTAACTCTATTATACTCTAGATTTGTTAGCAATTTATTTACATAGGGGATGGTTCAAATGAAAACCACTTTTATTGTGAAAACTAGAAAACTAACTAAAAAAAGCTTAAAAAACACACCAATTTTTTCTTTTCAATTTTTTTTTATAAAAATTGCAGGTTTTTATATATAAAAAAAACTTTTTTTCAAAAAAAAAAAAATTGTAGTACACATACACATGGCGAAAATTAGTATGCAAAAAAAAATTTGGTATGTTTTTTTAGTTTTTTTAATTAGTTTTCGAATTTTCACAATAACTAGTAGTTTTCATTTGAACCTTCCCTATTTACATATATTAGTTTATATATCCATAGCATTTACATCCATTAAACTACTTTATATATCATCTGTAAAATTGAAAAGTATACACCGAGAACCATAAGTAAACTTATAAGGTGGTGGACTCGGGTTACTCTCGGAGTACTCCGTTTGTCCAGTAGGTGCCCCGATAGTGATCGGGATTGAATTTGTTGGCCGTTCAAAAAAAATTAAGTAAACTTATAAGTTGTGAGAAAAATAAGAAAACAAATTACAATCAATCACATAATTAGGAATCTATTTTATTGTTATTTAAAAGGCAATTCAGTAAGCTTACATTTAAGGCGGACCAAAACTATGATGTGGGGGCGGCCCCCCCTTAAAAATATTTGGTGTAGTTTTTAAACAAAAAATTAGAGTTAAATGTCATTTTAGTCCCTGTGGTTTGGGTCATTTTGCCAGTTTAGTCCAAAGGTTTCATTTTTAACCTGTGGGTTCAAAAAGGTTTCACAGTTGCCATTTTAGTCCACTGAGTTAACTTCATCCATTTTTTCTGTTAACGAGAAGGCCAATTCGGTCATTTTATATGGCTGAATTGCCCTTTTAGTTAACAGAATTACATACAAAATGACCAAATTGGCCTTCTCGTTAACAGAAAAAATGGATGAAGTTAACCAAGTGGACTAAAATGGCAACTGTGAAACCTTTTTAGACCCACAGGTTAAAAATGAAACCTTTGGACTAAACTGGCAAAATGGCCCAAACCACAGGGACTAAAATGGCATTTAACTCCAAAAAATTATGATCGCCTCCTTTAAAAGTTTAATTAAGCCACCGATGTCATTTGGGTGGTACTTTTGTTGACATCACGTGATGTTTGTTGTAATCGGTGATGTTGGAATTGTTTTCCAAATGTAATGTTGATATTTTAGTCGTGTTTGTGGGATATTTTCATTGATTTGCTCATATGGTGTGAAACAAGATTTCCATCACGTTACTTTGTTACTCATGCAATATAAATATATCTATTGGAAACGTTGGTCTCGTAATACATGGGCATATTTTTAGAAACAAATAGCCGGTGGTCGACTAAGGGGATGTTTGACAACTTCTGAATGGTTAAGTGCTGAAACAGTAAGAGGTCTGAACCATTAAGTGTTGAACCAATAAGAGGTCTGAAACATTAAGAGCCAGTATAATTCTTAACTGTTTAGAGACAAATGTCTGACAAATTCAAATTAGAAGTCTTAACCATTCAGACTTTGTATAATTCTTAACCATTTAGAGGCAAATGTCTGAACCATTCAGACATTTGCTTGCGAAACAAACAGTCTGACCCATTAAGTGTTGAACCAGTAAGAGGCCTAAACCATTAAGAGCCTCATTAAGAGGTAACTGATTTTGATCGTTATTAAACTACTAATCATTTGTATATCGTTTGATATATTTAAATTCCTGTTTTCTAAAGAAATAAAGCAACGAGGACTGAAGTTGGATGCTGGACGGAAGCATTTTTGAGGACATGTTCAAGGTGTAGCAAGAAGCTAAATATAAGCGTACCAAAGACCTCTAGATGTGACACGATCATCTAGATGCAAACTTGGCTTAGCAAAACCAGCTAAATAAGCAGAGCTTATCGCATTTTTGTGTCAAGACTAGTTATGAGCGTCACTGTCACACCCCAACCGATGGCGGAAACATCGGGGCATGGCACTGAGCGAAAGAGATTGTCTAGAAGTTTCCATAACAACTATATTTACCAGATATTTAAAGCAACACGTCCCATACCATGTCATAAGTGATAATATAATTATTCAAGACAAAATCTAGTCAAGTAGTTCTGTTCCGACAACTCAGATTTATACATAGATAGTTTATTTATTGGTTTCTAGGACCTCTTCCCTAGCTTCAATTTCATCACAAGCACAAAGAGCATCCTAGACCTTTCCTTGCCTCAATTTCACAGCAAACTAAGCATATAAACAACTTAAGCACCTGTCACATACGTTAAAGTAACCGTCAATACACATAGTGTAAAGGTGAGCATACAAGTTTGATAATAGCATATAGAGTTCGAAAGCGTTACGCATAACCAGCACGTACACAGAGCGAAATGAGGCATGTTAGTTATCGACATGAACCTATCGATACCAATGACTGCGGGTTGACTGCCCAAGGCAGTTCGCGATACATACTCACCACTGTGAGCCATGTAGGTAATTGTCCTTAACAACCCCCGAGTGAACGAGTGCTGAGTCCAAACTAATAGTACTACCGTTGCTAAGGCAGGTAGACAGCATTCCATGTGTACACATAACAAACAAGCATTCATTTAGTCACGTATACATGCGATAACGGTTAGCGTTTAAAGTATTGCGTAGTGTGTTCGATGTGATTTTGTATAAGAACGTATGTAACACCCAAAAGTGCGTAAAGCAAAAAGGGATCGAGTATACTCACAGCGATTGGATGGATTGAAGGGAGCGCTAGAGAGTAGGGTTAGCCTGAACAAACCGATAGCATAACGATAAGCGATGCGTAAAACGATGCAAGGTACAAGTGAGTCGAACAGCAGTTCGATCGGATGGTAATCCGATCGGACGGCCAGTCGTGCGAGTGGTAGTCCGTTCGGACGGTCATCCGGTCGGATGACTGTTCGAGTGGATTGTTTCTTCCTTTGGGAATGATGTGTTTGTGTATGATGGCTTGTCTTTTGAAGTTTTCGTTGTAGTATTTTGAAAATATAGAAGTATCTCTACCTTTCAGGTCGGTCGATCGGACGGTCGTTCGATCGGATGACAACCCGATTGGTTTGACACTTATCGAGAACAAGTTCACAGCACGTTGTCACTCGATCGGACAGTTGTTCGATCGGGTGGCATCCTTTGTGCATTGAACATGTTGAAAAATTGTTTAAGTGTGGAAGTTTAAACGTCTCATGATTCGAATGGCAATCCGATCGGACGGTAGTTCGATCGGACAACAATTCGTTCAACATTCAGACTTCAAATGTTGGCAAAAATGTTTAGGTTTGGGACCCAAGGTGCAAGTTGTTCGGTTGGCAGTCCGTTCGGACGGTGGTCCGATCGGACGGCATTCCGTCTTGGTCGTTCCGTTCTTCTTACACTTGGCTGTTTTGATTGTCAGTCGTTTTATTGAGATGTTTTGATAACGTGTTAAGCAACAGAAACCTCGTCAATACTTGGTACTCCTGATCGGACAGGAATCACCCAAATCTGGTCAGTTAACGGTTCGAGACGGAGTTCCATGCTTAACCCGAAATCGGTAGTCTCGTGGATAGAATCCAGATCTTGAACCAACACAACCACAAGAATGAGTAGTAAGTCGGCACAAGCTCCGATTCTATCGGTTTCGAGTGCATTGAGTGTAAAAGAGTTGAAAGAAAGTTGGAAAACCATCTTTCAATCCTTTTTGTTGTGAATATGTTTAGATCTATGAAAGATCTTTGTTTGTTTATGTGGAAATCGGTTAGATCCAAGTTGTTCTTGGTGGATTGAGGCCAAAACATGAAGTTCTTCAAGAACACATGATGACGTCATCCTAGAACACCTTGAATCTTGATGATTTCACGGTTAAAAGTTAAGATTCAAAAGATAGAAAGGTGTAGGAGTGCGTGTAGATTAAGGAAGTACAAGATTTAGGATGAAATCTTACCGGGATTGTGAGAAATCGGAGAAAAAGCAAGGATAGCGTGCTGGTCGGACGTCAGTTGCCAAAAGTAGAAAGAATGAAAGTGACAAGGGGTATTTATAGGGTTACCCAAAGTGGAAAGGGGCTGGTCGATCGGCTAGGCAGCTCGATCGAACAGCTTGTCCGATCGGACGGCAGTCCGATCGAACGGCTGGTCGCCTGGTCGATCAGTCACCTCGTTCTAGTGTTCGGTGTGATGAGTTTTGCCATTTCGATTTCGATTGCGAGCGTTTCGATGCGATAGAGTTTCCTAGTCAAATTACTTTTAATCCCAACTACTATATCCACTTACAAGTATCCTTACTTCGTATTCGTTTAGCGTTTGCGATTCAATTGCGATTGATTTCGATTGCGTTTCGATTGATTACCACACATAACATAAATAAACATGCACAAGTAACACGTAAGGCACACACACACGTAAGACAATAACCAAAATGCGTATTTCAAGTTGCGATTGCGATAGCGATAAAGCGATTAAACAGCGATTAATAGCGATTATCATGCGATTATTAACAGATATTCCGCATAATACAACTAAAGCGAAAATAAAATAGGCTAATTACGAGTCAAAGAAGTCAAAACAGGAATTGAGCAAGGAGAGACATATCGCAATTAGCAATCTTGTCTTCCTTTGACTTCAATCTTGACATTGACTTTGACTTTCGAAACATGGGGTGTTACAGCCTCCCCTAGTTGAGGGAATTTCGTCCCGAAATTAGGCCGAAGCCGTAACAAACAACTGCTGGTACTTCGCCTTCATGTCGCTCTCGAGTTCCCAAGTGAACTCTGCGCCTCGCTTGCCTTCCCATCGGACCTTCACAATAGGAGTGCGCGAGCGTCTGAGCTGCTTGGTTTAGCGATCCATGATTTCGACAGGCTTCTCCACGAAGTGTAATGTTTCGTTTACTTGGAGGTCATCGAGAGGTATAATTAAATCATGCTCAGCCAGGCACTTTCGGAGGTTTGACACGTGGAAAGTCGGGTGGACGTTACTAAGTTCCTCCGGTAGTTCGAGTCTGTAGGCAACTTTTTCGATCCTTTCCAGAATCTTGAAAGGTCCAACATATCGAGGCGCTAGTTTCCCTTTCTTGCCGAATCTGACCACACCCTTCCAAGGTGATACCTTTAGGAGTACATAGTCGCCAACGTCAAATTCAAGGGGCTTGCGTCGTCTATCGGCGTAACTTTTCTGTCGACTTCGAGCTTTCAACAAGTTGTCTCGAATTCGGAGGACTTTGTCAGTCGTTTCTTGTAAGAGCTCAGGACCGGTTAATTGCGAGTGACCGATCTCGTGCCATACAATAGGCGATCGACATTTTCTTCCGTATAAAGCCTCGAATGGTGTCATTTGAATGCTGGAATGATAACTGTTATTGTACGAGAATTCGACTAACGGCAGGTATGTATCCCAATTACCACCGAAGTCTATGACACACGAACGGAGCATGTCTTCAAGAGTACGGATCGTTCTTTCAGTCTGACCGTCGGTTTGAGGGTGGAATGCGGTACTTAAGTTAAGCGTAGTATCGAGAGCCGCTTGAAACGTTTCCCACAGTCGCGAGGTAAACCGAGCACCACGGTCAGAGATGATGTCGCGAGGCATCCCATGATTACAAATGATCTCATTGGTGTAGATTCGGGCTAATCGTTCTACCTTGTAGTCTTCCCGTATTGGCAAAAAGTGAGCTGATTTGGTTAGACGGTCAACAACAACCCAGATGCTTTCGTGACCTGATGACGTGTGCGGAAGCTTTGTTATGAAGTCCATGGCTATACTATCCCACTTCCACATAGGGATCGGCGGTTGTTCGAGTAAGCCAGAGGGTCTTTGGTGTTCAGCCTTGACCCTTGCACAAGTCAGGCACTTTCCAACGTAGAGAGCAATATCCCTTTTCATGCCCGGCCACCAGTACTTGTAGCGAAGATCCTGGTACATTTTGTCGGCACCGGGATGAATAGAATACCGGGATTTATGGGCTTCGTCCATCAATATCTTTCGCAAATCGGTCCGTTTAGGGATCCAAATTCGGTCCAGAAAGTGGAATATCCCATTTGACTTATTCACAAGTTGGGCTCCATCGTGATAGATTCGTTCCTTCTTCAAAGTGCATTCATTAAAACAGGCATGCCGGGCTTCGCGGATGAGGATTTCGAGGTCGTATTGGGCTTGAGTATTACGAATGCTAAGAAAATAACCCCGTCTGCTGAGAGCGTCAGCAACGACATTTGCTTTGCCTGGGTGATAACGAATCTCACAGTCGTAATCGTTGAGAAGTTCTACCCATCGGCGTTGACGCATATTAAGTTCTTTCTGATCAAAGATATGTTGTAGGCTCCTATGATCGGTGAAGATCGTACACTTGATACCATACAGGTAGTGTCGCCAAATCTTTAATGCAAAAACAACTGCGCCTAGCTCGAGATCATGGGTTGTATAGTTCTTCTCGTGGATTTTGAGCTGACGAGATGCGTAAGCTATAACCTTGTCTCGCTGCATAAGAACACACCCAAGACCAATGTTGGAAGCATCATAATAGGCAATGAAGTCGTCGTTTCCGTTGGGTAGAGTGAGAACATGAGCATTGCAAAGTATGTGCTTGAGGGTTTGGAAAGCAGACTCTTGTTCAGTTCCCCAAACAAAAGGCTTGTCTTTATGCGTGAGAGCGGTAAGCGGCACAACGATCTTTGAGAATCCTTCGATAAATTATCGATAATAGCCCGCTAGTCCGAGAAAAGAACGGACTTCAGACGGGTTCTTAGGTGTAATCCAACTCTTAACGGCTTCAATCTTCGCGGGATCGACATGGATACCTTGACTATTTACAATGTGACCGAGGAATTGAACCTTCTCCAGCCAGAATTCGCACTTGAGAACTTGGCATAGAGTCGATTCCCTTGGAGTAGCTCGAGAACCAAACGTTGATGCTGCGCGTGATCGGCTTTCGATTTGGAATAGATCAAGACATCGTTAATGAACACGATGACGAAACGGTCGAGATAAGGTTTACACACGCGATTCATCAGATCCATGAAAACCGCGGGTGCGTTGGTTAGACCAAAAGGCATAACAACGAATTCGTAATGGCCATAGCGAGTGCGAAAAACGGTTTTGGGTATATCTTCCTCTTGGATGCGTAACTGGTGATAGCCTGAGCGTAGATTGATCTTCGAGAAACACGTAGCACCTTGTAGTTGATCAAACAAATCGTTAATGTGATGCAGGGGGTAGCGGTTCTTGATAGTTAACTTATTCAATTCCCGATAGTCGATGCACATCCTCAACGACCCATCCTTCTTTTTGACGAAAAGGACTGGCGCGCCCCAAGGAGAGGTGCTCGGGCGAATGAAGCCTTTCTCAAGTAATTCCTGAAGCTGACTTGAGAGTTCACGCATTTCGGATGGTGCGAGTTAGTAAGGAGCTTTGGCAACAGGGTTGGCTCCAGGAATGATGTCGATACGAAAGTCGATATCACGACTTGGCGGTAGACCGGGAAGATCCTCCGGAAAAACGTTAGGAAATTCTCGAACCACTGGGACATCGTTTACACCTGGTCTTCCTTTCTTTTCCTTCTCCGCTACTACAATGTTAGCCAAGAAAGCTCTGTATTCCTTGCGGAGATACTTGCTAGCTTAGACACATGACATGAGCTTGAGGCCTTTCGAAGCAGTTTCACCATAGACACACAATAAATCACCATTCGCGAGCGAGAATCGAATCATCTTATCGAAGCACACAATTTCAGCATGGTTTTCGCGAAGAAAGTCCATGCCTACTATGATGTCAAAACTTCCGAGTTGCATCGGAATAAGGTCGATTGGGAAGATGTGATTGTTGAGCTCGAGAGTACAATCACGAAGAACAGAATTTACGGTGACAGTTCTTCCAGTGGCGACTTCAACATCGAACGTCGAGGGGAGATGGGAGCGTTTACGACTAAGAAGCTTCTCGAATTCAAACGACACAAAGCAATTATCGGCTCCAGTATCAAACAAACATGAAGCATAAATACCATTCATAAGGAACGTACCATTGACCACGTTGTTGTTGGCCTGGGCTTGGCGCACATTGATGTTGAAAGTTCTGGCGCGGGCGGCTTATTGCTGCTGCTGAGGCTGTTGCTGCTGGTGTTGCTGCTGCTGGGGCTCTTGTTTCACAACCCTGTTCGGGCACATGTTCTCAAAATGGTTGGGATCACCACATGCGAAGCAGACTCGGGCGTTGACCGCGGGTGCCTGAGCCGCTTGTTGGCCTTGCGGGGCTGGGAGCAGAGCTTGATGAGCAGTGGCTTGAGCTGGTGCTTGACGGGGACCAGTACGGCAATTAGCAGTGAAGTGACCGTACATATTGCAGTGAGCACAGAAGCGGAAGGCGAGACCCACCCGGTGATGATAAGAGCAGGTTGGGCAAGCCGGGTGGGGGCCTGTGTATGCACGCTTTGCTGGCGGTGCATAAGTAACTGGTGCTGGTCGGTGATGGAACTGCTGTTGAGCCGGTACGGCTTGAAGTGGAGCAGCAGTGGTAGTGACAGCACAGTTCTTGTTGCTGGAGCTGCTGTTGTTGTTCTTCTTCTTGCGGCTTGAGGACTTTGACGTTTGAGCGGCGGCGGTTTCAGCGGTTGGTGCGGCGGTGACTTGATGCAGGTTCTTCGAAGTCTTATCCCAAAAACCAGCTTTTACTCGCTTGTCGTTGATTTCTGCGGCAAGCAAGTAAGTTTCTTCGATCGTTGCTGTCTTTGCGGCATGCACAAAATCCGCAACACAGTCAGGTAGAGCTCGGATGTACTTCTTGATCGCCATGTCGGACGTCTTCACTTGATCGGGACAGATGATGCTGAGCTGCTTAAAGCGAGCAGTCAGGGCAGCGTTGTCACCTTCCTTCTGCTTAATGTTCCAGAATTCGTCCTCCAGCTTTTGGCGTTCATGGGGAGGGCAGAATTCGTCCATCATGATGGCCTTCAACTCTTCCCACGTCAGCTCATAAGCTGCATCATTCCCGGGTTTGTTTCTCTCGGCCGTCCACCAGTCTAATGCGCGGGACTGGAAGACGCCGGTAGCGTTTAGAGTGCGGAGATTTTCCGGACATCCACTCTGGCGCAGAGTGACTTCGATGGAATCAAACCATTGAAACATAGCCGTCGGGCCATCTTCTCTAGTGAATTCCTTCGGACCACAAGCCTTGAACTGCTTGAAGCTGAAAGCAGTCTTGGTAGCAACTTTAGGAGCTTCGGTTCTGGACTCCTCAGACGATTTGCTAACATTCTCGTAAATTTCACTCACGATCTGAGGCACAACCTTGGCCACTTGTTTAGCGAGGATGGCAGCAAGGCGTTTGTCCCTCTGTTCTTGACGAGAGAGTCGTGGGTGACGGGGTCAAGATGATGGTCCAGTTGACATTGTCTGCAACAGACATCGTCATAGGTCTTAGACACATCATAATCGAATCTCACCACACACGTCTAATACTTACTAAAGTTCGGAACACAGTGAAACATGTATCACATAAACACATAGACACATAGTCACAGATTCACATAAACACAGAAGCGCATAATCACGTAGGCACGTAAAGCACAGAAGCACAGAAGCACAGAAGTAGTCAGAATACAGAAACCTATTATTCAAAGCCTGCGAGTGTTCGAATATAGCGGTCGCGTTTAACATAGCGATTAGTATATTATAGCGGGTGGTATAGCATAAGCGCATCATAGGGTCGTCCACAGTTTAGCGATTTATCAGAATTTTGAGATAGAAATGCAGTGCGAGTCGTGCGTGTTGATCGAAGTGAAAGCAAGAATCGAATAAATCTCCAAAAATTAAAACACATAATCAGGTAAATACACATACAACACATAAAATCGACGAATATCAGAGTCAGCAGTTGCGGGCTCAGAATCGAAACACATAAAAATCGAGAAATGGATTGTCTGCGGCTATTTAGACATTGACTATCCAAAGTGATTCGACTATTCTCAAGGACTTGTTGTACACATTTTGACTTTCAGAACTGTGCTTTTTGCCTCGACTCTTGGACGTTTGGCACGCATCCCGTTAGTCATGCCGTGACTTCAGGTCGTTGGAGTCCATCGAGTCTTTGGTAAAAGTTTTGTAAAACCAAGTAAAGGTCAGAACAAGTCGTCAAGGTTAGGGTTTCACCCCTGGCTTAACAACTTCATTCCTGTTTTGATAAAATAAAGGAGAATTATGCGTCAAAGTGTGGATTTCACTCCTATTTCAATGCAATTTCTCGTGTTTATAGATAAAAATATGGGTGGATCAAGCAATTTAATCGAGAGTTTGCGGTTTTCACACCTAATCTCGACTTAATTGCTCATTCATAATTTGAAAGTTCGAGTGCAGGGATAGTGCAGCATAGGCGAGAATAGCGAGAAATAGCAGTAAGCTCATACATAATCCCTACTGTACATGTACGAGTCGGTCTGTTGGTTCCTAACTATAGACTAGGTCTCTAAGACTTCGACCTAGACTAGGTCGAGTCTTGCCTAATTCCCTATAGTTATGGCTCTAATACCAATCTGTCACACCTCAACCAATGGCGGAAACATCGGGGCATGGCACTGAGCGAAACAGATTGTCCAGAAGTTTCCATAACAACTATATTTACCAGATATTTAAAGAAACACGTCCCATACCATGTCATAAGTGATAATATAATTATTACAGACAAAATCTAGTCAAGTAGTTCTGTTCTGACAACTCAGATTTATACATAGATAGTTTATTTATTGGTTTCTAGGACCTCTTCCCTAGCTTCAATTTCATCACCAGCACAAAGAGCATCCTAGACCTTTCCTTGCCTCAATTTCACAGCAAGCTAAGCATATAAACAACTTAAGCACCTGTCACATACGTTAAAGTAACCGTCAATACACATAGTGTAAAGGTGAGCATACAAGTTTGATAATAGCATATAGAGTTCGAAAGCGTTACGCATAACCAGCACGTACACAGAGTGAAATGAGGCATGTTAGTTATCGACATGAACCTATCGATACCAATGACTGCGGGCTGACTGCCCAAGGCAGTTCGCGATACATACTCACCACTGTGAGCCATGTAGGTAATTGTCCTTAACAACCCCCGAGTGAACGGGTGCTGAGTCCAAACTAATAGTACTACCGTTGCTAAGGCAGGTAGACAACATTCCATGTGTAAATATAACAAACAAGCATTCATTTAGTCACGTATACATGCGATAACGGTTAGCGTTTAAAGTATTACGTAGTGTGTTCGATGTGATTTTGTATAAGAACGTATGTAACACCCAAAAGTGCGTAAAGCAAAAAGGGATCGAGTATACTCACAACGATTGGATGGATTGAAGGGAGCGCTAGAGAGTAGGGTTAGCCTGAACAGATCGATAGCATAACGATAAGCGACGCGTAAAATGATGCAAGGTACAAGTGAGTCGAACAGCAGTTCGATCGGATGGTAATCCGATCGGACGGCCAGTCGTGCGAGTGGTAGTCCGTTCGGACGGTCATCCGGTCGGATGACTGTTCGAGTGGATTGTTTCTTCCTTTGGGAAGGATATGTTTGTGTATGATGGCTTGTCTTTTTTAAGTTTTCGTTGTAGTATTTTGAAAATATAGAAGTATCTCTACCTTTCAGGTCGGTCGATCGGACGACAACCTGATTGGTTTGACACTTAGCGAGAACAAGTTCACAGCAGGTTGTCACTCGATCAGACAGTTGTTCGATCGGGTGGCATCCTTTGTGCATTGAACATGTTGAAAAATTGTTTAAGTGTAGAAGTTTAAACGTCTCATGATTCGAATGGCAATCCGATCGGACGGTAGTTCGATCGGACAACAATTCGTTCAAGATTCAGACTTCAAATGTTGGCAAAAATGGTTAGGTGTGGGACCCATGGTGCAAGTTATTCGAGATGGTATTCCATGCTTAACCCGAAATCGGTAGTCTCGTGGATAGAATCCAGATCTTGAACCAACACAACCACAAGAATGAGTAGTAAGTTGGCACAAGCTCCGATTCTATCAGTTTCGAGTGTAAAAGAGTTGAAAGAAAGTTGGAAAACCATCTTTCAATCCTTTTTGTTGTGAATATGTTTAGATCTATGAAAGATCTTTTTTTGTTTATGTGGAAATCGGTTAGATCCAAGTTGTTCTTGGTGGATTGAGGCCAAAACATGAAGTTCTTCAAGAACACATGATGACGTCATCCTAGAACACCTTGAATCTTGATGATTTCACGGTTAAAAGTTAAGATTCAAAAGATAGAAAGTTGTAGGAGTGCGTGTAGATTAAGGAAGTGCAAGATTTAGGACGAAATCTTACCGGGATTGCGAGAAATCGAAGAAAAAGCAAGGTTAGCGTGCTGGTCGGACGTCAGTTGCCAAAAGTAGAAAGAATGAAAGTGACAAGGGGTATTTATAGGGTTACCCAAAGTGGAAAGGGGTTGGTCGATCGGCTAGGCAGCTCGATCGAACAGCTTTTCCGATCGGACGGCAGTCCGATCAAACGGCTGGTCGATCGGCTGGTCGCCTGGTCGATCAGTCACCTCGTGTAGATCCCAATATCAATCAGGATCACAGTGGTTGATTGTTTTAGTCCAAAACACCTATTGATTAAGTGTTTGTACTATGAAAAAGTTAAGAAGAATCAAGAATGAAGATGAAGCTAATGTAATGATGAATACAACAAGTGTTGTATTGAATCCAAACAAGAATGTAAATCAATAAACACCTTGGAAATCTGATTAGAGCACAATATCAAAGATTAAATGTAAACAACACTTCTATTCACCAAAAGAGCCAAAAGCTTGGCTTGGGCAACAATACATGGGTTTATATAGATCCTGACTTGCCAGCATAATTATAATTATGCTGGAATCTTAACTACACCAAGTCAGGTTTGCTACTTTCATCTAATTTCAAAATATGCCCTTAGACTTTAAAACGAGCTACAAACTACAATAAAACTAATCTAGTACAAGTATGAACGATCTCATAAGTTCCAACAATATCCCCCCTAGATCGTTGCATACTTGTTTTTCATTCTTCTGTAGTTTCCACTAGATTGTATGCAGCTTTCTTTTCAGGCTCTGGAGGGACTTCTTCATGCCCTGCTGCTTCTGGTGTTGCTTGAACGTCGATTGTTGTGGCGGGAGTTTCTTGTATTATAACAGCTTCACTTGTTGTTGGTGGATCCTCCATAATGGCCTCATATGTGGATGAGGCCGGAGGTGATGATGTTGTTTGAGAAGTTGTGGTGGGCTCTTTTGTTGATGCGGAAGACTTCTCTTTCCTCTTTTCATGCTTTTTCTTCTTTCTTTCTTCCTTCTTCTTTTCATCAGCTTCCTTCCTTTTCTTGATTTTATCAACGATTTCGAGCATCTCTCTCTTTATCTTCCAAGCTCTATCCACTGCTCTTTGAAATAACATGGCCTCTTCAAGATTAGCGTTTCCAGCTCCCACATTTATACGACTTGCATTCAGCACTGTTAGGTCGGAGAGTCCAAACATAAACACATCCATTGGATCCAAGATTCGGATATCTTCATTTTCGGTTGATCGAATCACAGCTTCACCAGTGTGGCTATCATAGAACCACTTTTTGAACTTGTTTAGACATACTGGAACTTCTTCTGGAAGCTTAATTCTTGTGACAACTTTAGCAGGGTTAATAACCCACGTCACCTTGCCCTTTCCAGTAATAGGGTCTTTTGTCGTTTTGGACACTCTCCTTCTGGGACGCTGTGGCTTGTGATTTGAGAAACCTTTGTTGCATTCTTTGGCAATTAAGCATTCAAAGTCCCCACCAACGCTTCTATCTTCTGGATTTAGCTTATCCAGTCGGCCAAGTTCGCGTAGATCCCACCTTGGAAGAGAGAAGAGATCAAACCCTGTTCGGAAGTACTAAATTACACCACCTCTTCTTTTGACCACAAACATTCCCCAGAGATTGCTATACATCCAACTGATAATTTTATCAGTGGCTTCTGTCTTTTCAACCGTATAAAAATCAGGAAGTTTTTCTCTTTCCTTCTTAAACCATTCGGGATGCTGAGGGGAGAAAGTCTTTCCATCTTCTCGTTCATACACAACTTCCTCTTCTAATCCCCATTCAATAAATTTAGCAGGCATTTCATCCCTATCCATCTCTTCTTCATCGCTCTCGTCTCCTTCAGTTACTTTTTCTGCCGACTCTAGACGCCTTTTCTTCGCTTCGGCTTCTTTTGCTTTTCTGTTTGTTTCTTCTTCCATGAATGCCTCGAAGTCGAAGACCTCCACGAAGGAGAACATAGGCTCTATCTCTATCTTGGCACATATACTTTTCATCATTCTGTATAATTTTCAATCCCGTGCTGTTGGAATCTTATGAACTTTGATTGTTTGGCTACATAGGCATTCATTTCTTTGTTTTTCTTCCGTTGATCCTTTAACTTTTCTCTCAAGATGTTCGTGTCATTCACTTGATTTTTGAGAAGGCATATTTCTTTAGCTGAAGTTGGACCAGTCTCTTTGACAAGCTTATCATATAACTCTTGAAATGGATGAACCCTTTGAAGAACCACTGGAGGCTTTGAGATCCTTGTTGGTTTTACTTGAGGAAATCTGGAAGATCCTTCATCTGTTGACTTCTTCTTTTGGGGAGTTGACTTGCTTGCAGAGGTTTCTTCTGGATCAACTAGTAATGCATCAACAAAATCATCCAGTGTTTGCACTTCTTCTGTTACTACCTCTGGTCGTTCAGATTCTGACATTTCTCGTCTTTTAAGTCTCTTTTCTCTTTTTTCCTTTTCTTGCATTTCATGAATTTGTTGCATATCTCGAATATGTTAACGATGTTCTTCTGATTCGGCAGCTCTGAAGCTTGCACCCATAAGTCTTTCTGGGTTTTCAGAGGAATTCTTCTTCTTTGGAGGTTCATCGTCTGCTGCCTGCTTTCCTTTTCTTTTTCCTTTCAATTTTTCTTTTTCTTTTTCTGCAGCCTCTTGCTCGATCCTTTGTTGTTTTGCTAGAACTGCTTCTCTGTACTTTCTATAAGCTTCTTTGACCAACGACAGCCTCTCAGCAGTATACATCCAGTCATGTAACATCACCCATTCATTCGTTTTGATCTCTGTGAATTGTCGACTTGTGGGAACATGAAAGGTGTAGAGATTTCCATCATGCGGCGGATTTTCATATTGATCGTTGATTAGCATCTGGATGAATCTAGGATACATTGCCCAAGTCGGCCCTCTTACATTCTCGAGCATGTAATTGAAAATTAGACCAGAGATGTTGAACTTTTGATTCACACACAAGTTCAACATTGCTGCCGACCACTCCAGATTCAGGCCATTATATCCACCTTTACGATGAGCTAAGCTCATAGCAATTACGTGTACTATGAATCTCCAGTCTCTCGTGAGTCCATTTCTTTTTATTTCTTTCTTTTGACTGAAGTCTCCCACGTATCCCATGCCACGGAAACCATCCAAGATGTCGTCCTTGTTCAAGCTAATCGAATCTTGTGCGTTATCTTTCAGCTTCAGAACCTTGCGAATCCTTTCTTCAGTTACGACTACTTGTTTGTTGCGGACTGTTGCAGATATCCCTATGGCTTTGTTAATGGTTTCAGGCTTCGCAGTTTCCCAGAATTCTTGAATATGGATTCGATAAATGGGAACTTCTGTTTCAACCGCGTAGCCAATCCTGCTTGACCGTATCCATCTTGCTGCGTCTTGAAAATCCTATGGTACTTTCTCAAGATTTATACTCTGATTATGCTTCAACATCTTGTCCCACTCAACAATTTTCACCATCCTGTTTCTGGCACGAGAAACGAGCTAAGTTAGAAAATTTCCGAGATAAAAATATAATATTTACAGTGAGATACTATAATTAAAAACAATATTCATATTTAAGAAAAATATTTACATATCATATGAGAAAAATATAAATTTAGAAAATATTTACACATATTTTAGGTTTAAAAAAATTGTTTGATTTTAGTATTAAACAAAAAAACTAAAAATAAATTAGAATCGCTGATAGACCAAAAGATCATCTTCGCTGATGATCCTTGCCGAGATCAAGCTATTTCGCCGGCGACAATAACTGATCACGGATGATTTCGTCAGCAACAACTAAGGAGACAGATCAAGTTTCGCCGATGATATCTTCGCCGGTGATAAGAGCTGGTATCGAATGATTTCGCCTGAATAAATATGTGATTTAAATTTAATTTCGCCAATGATTTCTGGCGAAGACAGGGTTTGGTCACGAAACACATTCATCAGCGAAGACGTTTGTCTAAGTCGACTTACCGGCGAAATAAGTTATTTCGCCGGTTGCTCGAACTCGCGTTCGAGACTTTTGAAATCCCCTGATTCAAAATAATTTCACCACCATCATCGCTGTATTCAACGTTTATTTCGCTGGCCCCAAAAATTTCTTCATAAACCCTTTAAAAACCCTAGATTACACATTATGTTCAACACTGATCAAAAGCATTTCAAACATGTTCAGAATTTACGAAATATCAGTGAAGCCAGTTACACATTCTCACAAAATCATCCTAAAACTTCAGATTTATAAGACTAAGTTTTGAACTAAGACAAAAAATAAGAATCAGACATAGGCATCATTCAATGGAACCGTCATTCGAAAACGAGAATCATGAACCAGTGAGCATACAGAAGATGTAGACATTGATTAACTCATGGATTACCTAAATGTCTTGAAAAGGAATGAATATTGTGAATGGTTTATGTGATGTTATCCAAAAATTTAGGAGAGAGAGAGAAGATAGATGTTAAATTTTTTTTTGAAATGAGTCGGTTAACGAGA
Source organism: Helianthus tuberosus (assembly GCA_030545235.1). Taxonomy (NCBI): domain Eukaryota; kingdom Viridiplantae; phylum Streptophyta; class Magnoliopsida; order Asterales; family Asteraceae; genus Helianthus; species Helianthus tuberosus. The sequence continues at coordinate 65,327,257 of CM060408.1, read as the reverse complement.
ATATATAGGCGATTTGGGGGTATTGGCGAAAATAATATTTTCGCCGGAATCTTAAATTCGCCGCCTTTTGTTGTTTTGCAACTCCCTTTCCAAAAACCAATTTTTTTTAAATTCGCTGTGAGTTTCAAACTTTCCCGAAAAACGTGCCCATTTTTGTTTAAAATACCATAAATTATGAAATATTTACAAACTAGAGAAAATTTGGGCCATTTTGACTCCAAACTTCGTTTTTCAATCTTGGGAGGTTCCATTTTAAGCTAATTTTCTTGATTCTTTTAACGTTCGTCGACTTACCTGCAGAAGATCATATTGCCAACACTTGACAATATCTTATTTATTATTATTATTATTAGCGAATCAAGGCACAAGAAAAACTGCCAGTATGTTTGTCCGCTTAAATCCATACATCCTTGTTTCAACATGCCTTCGGAGAGCGCGATTATCATGTTTTCGATAATATTGACAAGACTTCTATGGCCCCCACACAAGCTATTGACAATAGAATCATTACGCCCATGAGTCCCACATCAGGACATACCCCCGCGATCAAGGTATGCACAAAGGTTCCTCATAACAGGTGAGTATATTGGATTCATTCTTTTCAACCATAGAGTGGAGATCAGGTCAGTACTTTCGTACAGCAGAGATCCCAAAAACTACCAAGGGCGGAGACAGATACCAGATTTGGTACGATTTGATGATAGATAGTTTGGTGAACAGGTCAGTACTTTCGTACAGCAGAGAGACCAAACTAATCCATCTTAAGGTTTTGGCCATATTTGGCACTTATTTTGAAGGGTTTGGCCATTTTTGGCACTTATTTTGAAAAGATATCATAGCGTCTAGGTCAGCATGTATCTGGATGCAGCAGAAGAACAACTATGATATCCCCGAATGAAAAACCAATATAAAGACCCGAGATCTCAGACTTTGGCAATCTATCAACGCAAGATTTAAGACCATTAAGCCATATGCCGCAACGTGTTACCCACTATGATGCGTAATGCCTGAGAAAAGCCAGAAACCTTGTGTAGACGCTATGTTTTGCTCCCTAATAGCAGTTTACTCGTTGGTGTTGCTGAATCTACCGACACGTCGTTGCTTGGTACCCCGATTTCTTTTTGTTTTCTGTTTTTCAAGAAATGACGAAGTGTTAGCAATTTTCTATCATTTCTTCTAACAAGAGTCAGACACAAGCATCTAATTTTTCATTTTCTGGAATATCCCCCCTAAAATCTTTATTTTCGAGAGTCCATTTACCCGAAAATGAAATTTTAATCTTTCAGAAAATCCTTTTGGTGGGCAACGTTTAACGATACTGGTTTTACTTTTAACAAACGTTTTTTTTTTTTTAAGAAAACAACAAAGGATAGAGTATTTACAAAACTATTTTGGACAACAAGATTCATTTCCATTCAAGGAAATTAACCATTTCCAACCAGGTTACCAGCTGGTTGAATCGGGTTTTATCAAAGGCTTTCGTGAAAATGTCGGCCCGTTGCTGTGTTGTATCCACTGGCACCACTTGAATGTATCCTTTCTCGTAGGCATCTCGAATTGCGTGAATACGAATTTCGATATGCTTTGTTCTGGAGTGGTGGATGGGATTCTTCACAATTCCCAGACATGCCTCATTGTCGATGAATATAGGAGTCTTCATGATGTTGATTCCATAATCCAACAACTGATTTTGTATCCAGAGAACTTGTGAACAACAACTGTAGGCCACAGTGTACTCGGCTTGAGCGGTGGAGGTGGACACCGTTGTCTGCTTCTTGCTTTGCCAAGAGATCAGACAATTTCCCAAGAATTGACATCCTCCTGATACAGACATGCGATCTACTTTACAACCTGCATGATCACTGTCAGAATAAGCAATAAGGTCAAAATTACTATCTTTAGGATACCAAAGACCTAGTTTCGGAGTTCCTTTAAGATAGCGGAAGATGCGCTTCACAGCGGTTTCATGTGATTCTTTGGGATTAGTCTGAAAACGAGCACAGAGACAGACTGCCCACATAATGTCGGGCCTGCTTACAGTTAAGTACATCAGAGAGCCTATCATTGAGCGGTAAAAGGACTTGTTCACTGGTTTTCCTTGAGGATCTAGAGTAAGCTCTGTCTGAGAGGAAAATGGAGTGCTTGCAACTTTGCAGTCGTTCATGTTGTACTTCGCGAGAATATCCCGAATGTACTTAGCCTGATGAATAAGAATGTCGTCCTCCTTTTGCTTCACTTCTAGCCCTAAGAAGAACGTGAGTTCTACCATCATACTCATTTCGAACTTTGCCTTCATCACGGTCTCGAATTCTTTACATAACTCCTCATTTGTTGACCCGAAGATGATATCGTCCACATAAATCTGGACCAGCATTACGTCTTCTCCGATTCGTTTGGTGAAGAGAGTCATGTCAATCGTTCCTCTGGTGTACCCACATTTCAAAAGATAAGTTGACAAAGTCTCGTACCAAGCACGTGGAGCTTGGTGAAGACCATAGAGGGCTTTGTCCAACTTGTAATAGCGACCTGGAAAATGAGGATTTTCAAAACCCGGAGGCTGAAACACGTAGACTTCTTCCTTTACCTTCCCATATAGAAAAGCGCTCTTTACGTCCATCTGAAAAACTTTGAAATTTCTGTATGATGCGTATGCTAGGAATATTCTGATTGCCTCCAGTCTTGCAACTGGAGCAAAAACTTCTTCGTAATCAATTCCTTCCTCCTGACGAAAACCTTGCACCACCAATCTAGCCTTGTTCTTGATCACTACTCCACGATCATCCATCTTGTTACGAAAGACCCATTTTATTCCAATCGGAAACTTTCCTTCAGGTAAATCTACTAACACCCAAACTTTGAGTTTGCGAAATTGAGATAGTTCTTCCTGCATGGCCTGAACCCAACTGGAGTCTTGAATGGCTTCTTCAATGTCACGAGGCACAGACTGCGAGAGAAAAGCTGCAAAGAGCCCTTTGTTGATGCTTGATGACTGACCTCGTGTACGTACTCCTTCTTCTACTACACCTATGACATTTTCAAGAGGATGATTGCGATTTGTCTTGTATCCTACATTTGTGTGAGCCTCAATTTGCTGCGGAAGGTTGGTGAAGTGTTCATCAACGTAGATTACTGGAGGGTCATCTTCTTGAGTTGGTTCATCCATATTCGCCTGTGAAGAAGAAGCACCGTTTTCAGGGGTGTTCTCAGGCGAAGTGTCACCATTTACTTCATCTACAGAGAGAAGTGGATCAGCAGAAGATGGAGAGAAACGAGTAGTGAAAGGAGTTAAACCAATATCTGAAGAATCAAACAGAGGTTCAACTTGAGCAGGTTCTGCTTCTGGAACATCTTCTGGAATTTCGAAGGTGTTGAAAATCACACCCACGTCATAAAACCAATCGGGAGTACTTCCAGTGTTAGTGTAATTTCCTTGTTGAAAGTCCACGTAATATGATTCAATCACCATCTTTATACGTTTGTTGTAGACTCTATAGGCTTTCTGTGTGGACGAATATCCCATAAAGTAGCAAATGTCACCTACTGCTTCGAATTTGATGAGATTCTCTTGAGTATTCAGAAGAGTGCAAGAACATCCAAACGGTCTGAAGAAATCGATGAGTGGCTTCCTTTTGAAGAGAAGTTCGTATGCAGTTTTTCCATGAGGTTTTACAATGAGAACTCTGTTCAGAACGTAGCATGCTGTATTCACCGCTTCTGCCCAAAAGATGATTGGAAGCTTTGAGTCCACCAGCATGGTTCTTGCGGCTTCGATCAAGGTTCTGTTCTTTTGTTCGGCTACGCCATTTTGTTGAGGAGTTCTAGCCGCACTGTACTGAAGATGAATTCCCTTTACAGCACAAAAGGATATGAAGCTTTGATTCTTGAATTCAGAACCATTGTCACTTCTGATCGACTTCACTTTCAATCTGGTTACGTTTTCAATCAAGGGAATGAATGACTTAAGGATATCAGCTGTCTCACTCTTGGCTTCAAGAAAATAAACCCATGAAAAACAAGAGAAATCATCTGTAATCACCAAACAGTAAGAACTTTTAGCAAGACTCTTAACACTTATTGGACCAAAAAGATCCATACGCATCAATTGAAGAGGCGCAGTAATCGAGTTCACTGCTTTGGACTTGTACGATTTCTTCTGTTGCTTTCCTTGGGCGCATGCTATACATTTTTCAGAAAAAGGAAATTCTTTTATCGGAAGACCTCTTACTAAGTTTAACTTAGAGAGTTTGTTCATATTTTTGAAATTTACATGCCCCAATCGCCTGTGCCAAAGCAGTGACTCTGATTCTGAAGCCTTTAAGATTAAACAAGTCAAGTTATCATTTGTCTTGGCGTTTTTCATGTTGAGCACGTATGTGTTGTTTTGTCTTGGAGCATTGAGCATGATCATCTCTGCAGGAACCACATATTCAGGCTTGAGAAACAAGCATTCCATGTCGTTGAAAAGCACTGATATTCCTTTATCACAGACTTGTGATACGCTCATAAGATTGTAGCATAATTCTGGAACATAGTTGACATTTTCCAAGGTGAGTGCTTCAGACACGACATCTCCCATTCCAACGATCTTCCCTCCCTTCTCGTCTCCAGCGAATGACACGAAATCGCCATCAATAAAATGAAAATTCGTCAGAAGTTCCTTTAAGCCTGTCATGTGTCTTGAACATCCGCTGTCGACATGCCAGATATATTCCATGAGCATTCGAAGCCATTTCTGGAGTTTATTCTGAAATATAAGAATATACACAGATTAGTTTGATTTGGGAACCCAGATTTGCTTCACTTTGGATCTATCGTGGTTTTGACCCACGATGTCCTCTTTTAGCTTCCAAAAATAAGCTGTTGAATTAACCAGATTTTTAACAGATTTCTTAAGATAATCAAGCTGATCTGTGAGATTTTTAACAAAATCATATTCTGGTTTAGAAAAATTCTTGTTTTTACAATGTTTCGCTGTATGTCCTAAATGACCACATCGAAAACATCGTTTACGTCTGGGATTTTTGGTGTTAGAAGATGATGTATGTGATGAGTGTCTTGAACTTTTTGATGAGTCTTTTGATGCAGTGTATCTTGAGCTCTCGACTTTCTTCATTTTCTTGTCAACTCGGCTTTCATCTTCTGAATAGTCTTCATCATTGTCGGAATCTGATGAACTTTCTGTTGATTGATATTCACTTGAATTTTGATCTTCACTTGCTTCGTCACTTGCTTCGTCACTTGAATTATCGGAGCTCTGATTTTCACTTGAATTTTCTGAATTTTGATCTTCAATTGTGTCGTCACTCGAATCTTTGGAGCTTTCACCTTCTGTTGTTTGATCTTTACTTGAATTTTCTGATTCTTGTTCTTCATCAGAACTTGACATCTCTTCTTCCTTTTCTGAGGCAGAAGAGCTTGAATCCTCTTTGCTGCTATCTTTAGCGACTTTCTTCTCTGAATCTGTCATACCTGTTCGAGATGGAATAAATTCTGGAATTTCCTCGGTGAGGAATTTTCCAAAGCTATTCTTTTTCAATTCTGGCACAAATACAGGAGATTCACAAACATTTTTATCGTCAAAAAATGCAGAATTTAAATCATGACATTCAAACATAGCATGTTCACGATCAAGGGTCTCGAATGTAGGCACATGGCCCTTACAGTCATCCAAAGATTTAAATTTAGGCACACGGCCATTACAGTCATCCATCCTAATTAAATTATTACATTCATCCCGAATATTGTTTTTCTTAGAACAGTTCCAGGTTAACCAGTTAACAGTGGAATAACTGTCGCCTGAATAACCTATTCCTATTTTTGAACCGCCGCAGTCTCCATCCTCATCGCACACATCTTCTTTACACACAATTGGATCTGCATTACTTTTAGGAATGTTAGCGGTTGTTTCATTTTTGAAAGAATCATTTTGTTCTACGGAGGCCTTTTCATCTATGAAATCATTGTCGGGATGAGGAGTTGGCATAGGCACATAGTTTTTGCTATGTGGTGGAAAGAAAAGTTTTCTTTCATTTCCCTGCCTATCCTTATACCCGATCCCATCTTTAACATACGTTGGTCGTTGGCAGTTTTTGATGTCAGTAAAGGTCTTCTGACTGACATTCCATTTGTCTATGATAATTTACAATTTATTCTTTTCGTTCAAAGCTTTTTCCAATTTGTCTGTGAGATCGTTAATGATAAAATCTTTTCTAAAAACAAATTCTTTTAGAGTTTGCATTTCAGCTAAAGTTGAATTCAACTTTCTCTGATATGCAGCCTCGTTCTGTTTAAGTTCTTTGTTAAATTTTAAAGCTTTGTCTTTTTGCCTCTCAAATTCTAGATTAAGAGATTTGTAGTGTGCCACGACATCAACGCATGCTGGTGTGCATAAATTTACTTTAAATTTATGTGGAATACTATTTACCAAGTCTTTGTCAGCTTTTTCTTTGGAGGATTCTGTTTTCATTGCTGCGGCTGAGACTTTTTCTTTCTTCTCATCAGATGACTCCTTAGGAACCTGCTCCTTGGGTTTTTCAGCTTCTTCAGAATTCTTTCCTTTCTCAGGCTCCGGGGAGATGAGAATGCTTTTCAGACCCTTGTCAACAATGTTGTCCCCCTTTGGGATTCCAGCAGTTTGTTTCTCAAACTGTTTTGATGACGACCCGCTTGAGATCTTTGCCATGAGAGCTTTGTTGACTTGTTCCTTGGCTTCAGCAATTTCTTCACCCTAATCATAATCTTCAACAACAAGAGCTTTTGGTGTGTTGGGAGACGCGTTGGTTTTGTTTTTTTCGATAGTGATTTGTTTCACAGCAGGAGTGGCTTCAATGTTTCCTTCCTTTAACAAGGGGCAATCACGCTTGAAGTGACCAAGATTCTTGCAGTTGTAACATCTCAGTTTGGATTTGTCAAAACCAGCTTTTCCAAGACCCACACGCTTTCCAGTCTTATCCTGAAACTTCTTCAACCTTAAAGTGATCATAGCCATCTGCCACTTCAAATCCATCTCCTCCATGTCATCAGGATCAACCTGATACATATCTTCAGCAGTGAGCATCTCCTTCTTGAGTTCCCCCGACATTAGAGCTTCATATCTACTCAAAAACATCTTAAAAAGTGCCACATGTTCAGTTGACACTTTCAAAGCTTGTGTATCACCAACCACAACAACCTTATCACTAGATTGTGGAGCCTTTGATGCGCTTGCGGAAACGTTAAAGTAGGACATCTCTGAGGCTTGTTTACTGGTGGCTCCTGAAGCTAGAAATGCCACATTCTTTAGTCCAGTAGAGGTCTGAGATGCCTTTGGGGAGTAACCAGCTGTATTCATTTCACGTTTGTTGACGTCCATTTCAAAAGCCTTCAGAGTGTTGATTAAATCGGACAAAGTGACAGGATTTGGGTTGTTGAGGAAATCCCTTTTTATCAGCATGCACTGAAGACTCCATTCCTTGGGAAGCGAATGCAGAAGCTTCTTTATGGCAGCACGATTAGTGACAGGATTTCCTGCCTTCTTCATCTTGGTCATCATATTCAGAAAGCGACAGATATGATCGGAAAGGCTTTCTCCATGAATTCCACCAAACATGCCGTATTGCTTCTGCGCCATATCTCTTTTGCTCTCAATTAGCTCTTCATTTCCCTCGTAGTGTTCGATCAAAGCGTGCCATAGTTCATTAGCAGTTATGTATTCTTCAAACATGTTACAGTCATCAGTTGATAACGCCATGGTTAAGGCAGCATGTGCACGACGGTCGCGTTGGATTAGAGCTTTGTCTTCATCGGTGAAGGTTGTGGGGTCGTTGTTATTGACTATCACATCTCCTTGAACCACCGTTGGAACGTGGGGTCCAGCGATGACAGAAAGCCATAGATTGTAGTCAGTGAATTCGAAGAATGACTTGATTCGATTCTTCCAAGTACCGAAATCTTCTGCTCCTTTCAACTTTGGTGGTCTTGTGGTGGTTCCGGTCTCGAGTTCAGCTTGAGCGATTGGACTTAGTTGATTCACCGACATTTTGACTTGTTTTTGACTTAGGAAAGCTGATCAGAAGGTAAATTCGCTGATTGACTGGTGGTGAACAATTTCGCCAGTGAAATAGGTAATTTCGTCGGAGATCTGACTGAAAATAGAGGAACAGAACGAATTTCGCCGATGATCTTCGCTTGTCAATTGTCTTCACCGGTACGCGGAGAAATCCTGCACGAGCGAAGAAGCTAATTCCGCTGATACAATAAACATACACGTTAGTTATGCTTATTTCGCCGGACACCGTGATAAAAAAGCTGTGGTTCTTTATCACGGTTCTCGAAGTCGCCTTCGATAATTTCGCTATAGGGACAATTGGCACTATTTCGACGGAGATCGACAACTTCGCTCGAGTTTTAGTCGGCGAAATTGACGATTAAGCGATATTCATTATGATTTCGCTATAGTCAAGCTTAAGTTCGCTGTATTCAAAAATGATTTCGCTATCTTCAAGATAATTTCGCTATATTCAAGATTATGTTCGCTAACCAGAGGGTTTAACACGAACTAAAACCCTCTAATCACCCAAAAACAACTCAAAAACCATGTTTTTATGCATCAAAATGTCCAAAATGACTCCCTAATCACAGATTAACAACAACCTATCGATTAAACACACCAAATCAATCCATTTTAAGTCCAAAAATTTGAAAAACCTTGAAACTTTGAAAAACCTTGAAACTTTGAAAAACCTTCAAAACTTTGAAAAATCTTAACAAAAACACAACAACCAAGAGCACTAAGGCTCTGATACCAAATTGTAGATCCCAATATCAATCCGGATCACAATGGTTGATTATTTTAGTCCAAAACACCTATTGATTAAGTGTTTGTACTATGAAAAAGTTAAGAAGAATCAAGAATGAAGATGAAGCTAATGGAATGATGAATACAACAAGTGTTGTATTGAATCCAAACAAGAATGTAAATCAATAAAGCACCTTGGAAATCTGATTAGAGCAAAATATCAAAGATTAAATGTAAACAACACTTCTATTCACCAAAAGAGCCAAAAGCTTGGCTTGGGCAACAATACATGGGTTTATATAGATCCTGACTTGCCAGCATAATTATACTTATGCTGGAATCTTAACTACACCAAGTCAGGTTTTCTACTTTCATCTAATTACAAAATATGCCCTTAGACTTTAAAACAAGCTACAAACTACAATAAAACTAATCCAGTACAAGTATGAACGATCTCATAAGTTCCAACACCTCGTTCGAGTGTTCGGTGCGACGAATTTTGTCGTTTCGATTTCGATTGCGAGCGTTTCGATGCGATAGAGTTTCCTAGTCAAATTACTTTTAATCCCAACTACTATATCTACTTACAAGCATCCTTACTTCGTATTCGTTTAGCGTTTGCGATTCGATTGCGATTGAGTTCGATTGCGTTTCAATTGATTACCACACATAACATAAATAAACATGCACAAGTAACACGTAAGGCACACACACACGTATAACAATAACCAAAATGCGTATTTCGAGTTGCGAGTGCGATTGCGGTAGCGATAAAGCGATTAAACAACGGTTAATAGCGATTATCATGCGATTATTAATAGATACTCCACATAATACAACTAAAGCGAAAATAAAATAGGCTAATTACGAGTCAAAGAAGTCAAAACAGGAATTGAGCAAGGAGAGACAGATCGCAATTAGCAATCTTGTCTTCCTTTGACTTCAATCTTGACTTTGACTTTGACTTTCGAAACACGAGGTGTTACAGTCACCACCCCAGCACCATCTCCTCCTTAGCCAAATAGTTTATTATTGTATTAACCTATTTTGTGTGTTGTTTCAGATTTTGATTGAAGTGAAAGTGCTATCATTGGTTGTGTAAGTCTTCATGATAAGTTAATGAAGCATCCTTCGATTGGGGACATCACTTTACGGGCTAGGTACCCTAACCTCTTCGCGATGGAGTTGGATAAACAATATTGTAGCGTGAAACAAAGATATAGCCTTATAAACGAGAGAATTGAATGGGTTTGGGGCAGCACAAATGTCTTAACAGAACCAGGGGTAATATCGGAATGGAACGATTGTTTACGGCTACTTGAAGGTCAAAGCATTGGGACAAAATCAGATGAATGGTGGTACTCAGGAGAATTAGTAGAACCGTTTCAGGTGGGTGTATTAAGGGACGAGTTAGATAAAATGCAAGTCATTCCGGAAACAAAGGCGTTAAAATGGTTAACTTGGCTTCCAAAGAAAATCAATTGCTTTATGTGGCGGGTCGTACTAAACCGTATACCAACTAGGGAGGCGCTTGCAAGACGTAACGTTACTGGTACAGTGTCATGTGTCCTATGCAACATGGTAGAAGAATCTGCAGATCATCTACTAGTGACATGTCAATATGCGCAACAAGTATGGGTGGCAATCTCATTATGGTCCAAAATACCCCTGCCTAGATACTTATTGAGTGTGGTGGAACTGCTCGAATTCGCACAATATCAGCAGCTCTCGGACAAAAAAAGAAGGCTTTTTACACAGTTATAGCAACGGGGTGCTGGTTGTTATGGCGGACACGCGGACACGAAATGACCAGATTTCTAATAATAAGTCCAAACAAGTGCAGAAGATAATTGATGAGATTAAGGCATTGTCCTTCTTTTGGATCGACTCAAGGTCAAAGAACTTGAAGATTGAGTGGAAGAGTTGGTGCGAATTTAAGGTGGCTTGGTAACAAATTTTACTGCACTTTTTAATCTACTGTTATATTGTATCTTGTTTCCATTTGTAGTGTCCTTTTTTCTTTTGTTGTACTGTATCTACCTGAGCATCTTGCTTGGGTTTTCTCTTAATGAAATCGCCTTCTGTTTCAAAAAAAAAAAAAAAAAATGTAATATCGCTCACCGATTTGTTGTTGAAATGTTTACCCACACATAGTTTCCTCGCTAACTTTAATTGTCAAATTAGTGACGCTTACTACCCTTAGTAAGAGATATATAACCAATGAAATTTTCTGTTAATATTGAAAATCCTCTCATTTGTATTAACACAAACACATAATAGGTTACAAAAAAGAATCATTTTTAATAATGAAACCAAACAAATTACACCAAGAAAAGAGATTTTTTTTATAAGTAGACACATCACATGATAGATTATTTTTTTCTAACCGGGTGTTTAAAAAATATACACAATAAACTAACATTGTTTATATGTAAATAGTATTTGGATGTGAATTAATTGACAATGGATTTATATATATCCTTTATATATCCGTATGTGATTGTACTTTGGTATAAATTTCATATGTAAATAGTATTTGGATGTTTACATCATGAATGTACACTATGTTCAAAAACAATTGTATAGTCCGTTATAGTCTAGCCTCCACTAGTTACCTACCTATATACATTTACATTTACAAGTTAAAAGGAATAGTGACAGGCAGCTTTGCCTGGCACTTTCCTATTGAACTAACCAATTTTTAATTTTATTTTATTCCCAGTTTAAAATTACGTTTTCGTTCTTCGTTTAAAATTACGGCTTTGCCCCCAGCTAAAAAATAAATTTATAATTTTGCCCTTGGCTAAAATTACGTTTTCGCCGGCTTTGCCCCCAGCTAAAAAATAAATTTATAATTTTGCCCTTAGCTAAAATTACATTTTCGCCCGCAAGCTGCCTGGCACTTTCCTATTGAACCAACCCATTTTTAATTTTATTTTATTCCCAGTTTAAAATTACGCTTTCGTCCTTCATTTAAAATTACGGCTTTGCCCCCAGCTAAAAAATAAATTTATAATTTTGCCCCTAGCTAAAATTACGTTTTCGCCGGCTTTGCCCCCAGCTAAAAAATAAATATATAATTTTGCCCCTAGCTAAAATTACGTTTTCGCCCGCAGCTCAAAATAAAATTATAATTTTGCCCTTAGCTCAAAATTACGCATTTGCCCTCGATTCAAAAACTCATTTTTTCCCAGTTTAAAATTACGGTTTCGCCCTCCGTTTAAAATTACGTTTTTGCCCCAAGTTCAAAATAAATTGTTGTTTTTCCCTCTAGCTCAAAATTACGATTCTGCTCTCAGCTCAAAATTACGTTTTTGCCTCCAGTTTAAAATAAAATTATGTTTTCCCCCTAACTCAAAATTATTAGCTGCCTGTCACTTCCCTATTGGACCAACTCATTTTTTTTTAATTTTATTCCCAGATTAAATTACGTTTTCGTCCTTCGTTTAAAATTACGTTTTTGCCCCCAGCTCAAAATAAAATTATAATTTTGCCCTAGCTCAAAATACGCTTTTGCCCTCAGTTCAAAAACTTTTTTTTAATTTTGTTCCCAGTTTAAAATTACGGTTTCGCCCTCCGTTTAAAATTACGTTTTTGCCCCCAGTTAAAAATAAAATGTTGTTTTTTCCTCTAGCTCAAAATTACGATTCTGCCCTCAGCTCAAAATTACGTTTTTTTCCCACAAATAAAAATAAAATTATGTTTTCCTCCTAGCTCAAAGTTATGATTTTGCTCTCAGTTTAAAATCATGATTTCGCCTCCTGTTCAAAATATAATTATGATTTTTTCCTCTGTACAGACATACATGTTATGAGAGAGAAATATTTGCATTATTGCCCCGCAACGCGGGCGGGGCAAAAACTAGTTGTGTACATAACCTATTTTGTCTAGGCCTTTTTTTTATTAATTCAAATCTAATAGTAAGATCTTAAATAAAAAATAAACTAAGAAAGAAAAATAAATTATAATTAAAGAAGAAACATTTGTGTATAAATACTAGGCCAGCCACACACCCTCTAAACCACTCAAAACTTTTTGACACCAAATGGCGTGCTTAAACATGCAAGTCAAGAATGAAACACAAGGAGGCTTCATGGGCCCAAGAATCTCTTTCTCAAATGATTTCATAGATTCAAATCACCATGACAACACTTACACTGAAGCTCCTGTGTCTTCTGATTTTGAGTTTTCTGTTCCCACTTTTTCTTCAAATTCTGCAGATGAAGTCTTCTTCAAAGCTGGTAAACTTGTTCCACCATTGAAGGACCAGACGGTTGTGACACTCAGAGATGAGCTTCTTTCAGGCCATGATGATGATGATGATGGTGTGTTGTTTAACACTAAGAGCTCAACAGGATGGTGGAGGGAGAAGTTTGGACTCAGAAAAGGTCAAAATGGTAAAAGTGAACACAAGAATCTTGGAGGCTTAGAAACTATTGATGAAGCAAAGATCAAACCTACTTTTTACACTCCCAATTTCACAGGTAATTAGCATGCACTTGATTTCCAAAGATTAAATACTTATTATAGTTAGCTTTAAGTTTTTCGATATATATTATTTTATCCGTGGATCATATTTTTTAAATGTTGAGTTTTTTATGTACAAATGGATAGATTAATATAAAAAATATCATACTAATTTGGTCATAGGTTTTTAATAACTTGTATATGAGTTGCAAATGTGTAGGTGGTATAATCTATACAATGTACACATATGTAGGTTATATGTGCAGGTTATGTACCTGAAAAAAATAAATTGATTTGTTCTTATTATGATTATTTTTTTTTTCAAAGTGAGAATCTATACACATTACTTATATCATGTTATTTATTTTTTAAAATTTTAAATTCTGGAAAACTCAATAATTTATTTTGTTATGCGTATAGATCCATCCCTGTATATATGTGTGTGTGTGTATATGTATATGTATATATATTCATTTCTAGCTAGGTTCTACTTAATGATAACAATAAATAATAAAGAGTTGTTGTGCAAGCCCTACTAACATTTATTTTGAAACCATTATATGTAGAACAGATATTCAGAGAGTTACGGTTGTGCTGATGTTTAATAATCTTTTTTTTGCAGGAAGCAATCGATATAAGTGAACTAACCAAGTGGAAATTAAGAAGTTTATTGATCTTGAGGGTGAAGGAAGGGTTTTTAATTTTTTTTTTCTGGGTATTTTCCAATCTGATTAATTAATATTTCTTAGTTAGGAGTATGGGCTTAATTAAGAAGTTGATGTGTGTAGAGAAGTCATTTAACTGTTACTGTATTCTGTACAAATATTTGCAGTTGAAAGAATTTTCTTTTGTATCTCTTATTGCATAATATTATTATTATTGCTATTATTATTATTATTATTATTATTATTATTATTAATCTTCTGTAACTGGTAATTAAGACATGCACATATATACTTTCTGTTGTATTTAGTTGAAATTGTGGGTTTTATATTTTTCCCATGCAACGAGAATAATTCTTCATAAAATTATTTTATATTATTTTAATGGGGAACATACACTCACTCTGTATATAAGATGGGGCAATAAAATTGGATCTTGTCCAGATCTCAATGTAACATTAAAATATATTGTAGATTCATGCTTTTTGGACACTGTTCCTACGGAAAACTCTAGTTTCTTTTTTAGACTACGGAGCTCATACTTTTATTAAAACCAAAATGAAAGTAACATAGCAACGCGTTACATTGAACAGTTACAAAAACTAAAGAAAGTAAAATACATAACTTAAAACTATAAATGAAAAAGTCTCCAGTCGCTCCATGTGACCATGTCTATGCCCGTGATCCTCGACCTGTTTATAACCCATTCAACCTTTCTTTTTATCTCTACCACTTTGTGGGTGTTTATATTCTTGTCTTTAAATAATTTTTCATTTCTTGTATTCCAAATGCTCCAAAATGTTTGCGCATAGACTGCATGAACTAGCTTTTTTCATTCCGCCGATAAACTCATATCTTTTACACTTTGTAGTAATTCCCCCACTCTACACCATTGTATTGTTGGTATCCTTGCCCACCACATATCTAATAGTAACCTTTTACAGCTAAAGATGAGCAAGTAGTGTGAAATTATTAGTATGAAGTAGAGTGTAATTAATATTTTCAGTTACAAATATAGAAATTTGTAATTTTAAACTCACGTCATTATTATTAGACCATGTATAGTGGTACACATGAATAATGCCCTCACTCATGGGCATTGTGCGACACGTGTCATCTCAGTCCACAAAGGGGCATTATGGCGTTTTTCACAAATGGGCGTAGTGGGATAATGCCCAATAATGCCCCATCAATGATTACCCAATTTTTATTTTTTTGTTTTTTTTTTAATTTAAAATTAATTGTATTTGACATGGAATAATCTCATTGGCCAAACAATTTGAAAAGAGGCACATTTGAGCGTGTTTCAAATCACGCTGGAGGAGGGGGTTTTGCGAAATAACGCCGGAAAACGACATGGGGGTGGGGGACGGGCGTGTTTGGGGGCAGGGGAAACGCCGGAAAAGGCCACCACTACGGGTGGTCTTATGAAACAAAAATATTATTTCAGTAGACCACCAAATCAAAGGTTTAAAAATTCGAGGTGGGAGCAACCTATAGAACTATCATTCATGTTCTCCTTAATTTCCCTTGCTAAAACAAAATGCAATATTTGTATTTTGAATTATCTATAGATTGATATAAAGAATTGTTGGTAGTCGCTTTTCAGTTGGATATATATTGCCCATCTTCATCTACGAATTACTTTTGAGTGAGTGTGAGTATGATTATGTTTTACAAATATTATTTTTACCAATTTTAAACACAAATAATTACATATTTGTTAACAATTAATATATCTATGATCTCCTTGATAAGGGGGCCACTAGTGAAGAAATACTTACTTATACTTTTTTTGCATCTGAAAGTAAAGTGACATCGTATATATAGCGCCTATAAAGAAAGCTAACTACCAAAATAACACAAAAATATTTGGTCTAATTGTTACTGTCATAATTTTGTTAGCGGTCAGTCATGGATTTAAGGCTACACAATGCATTTTTCCTACATTACTGTTAAATTTAATTTAGATAGTTGTTGCATGCTTCCTACATTTATTTGATTTAGTTTACTATTTTAGTTTATTATTTTTTTTTTACGAAACTAGGTTTAAATAGTTGCTAGCAACCAAAATTTCTTAACCTACTTATTTACCTATCTTAATTTCATACATTATTGTTAAATTTAATTTAAAATTGAATGATCTTAAAAAAAGATGGACAGTTTAAAAAACAAATGATTTTTAAAACAACAAAAATAAAAAAACAAATTTGTATATTTAAAAAACAAATGTTTTTAGAAAGACATTTATAAAAATATTATTAAAGAAAATATGTATTTATTTGCATATTTAAAAGATTTAATTACACAAATGGGTCCTGTGGTTTATACATAATTTCGCCTTTGGGTACTAATTTTTTTTTAACAGGTTTAGGCTTTATGGTTTCAATTTTGTAACACCTTTGGGTACTAACACCAAAATTTGTTACTTAATGACTAAAATACCCTTGCATTTTTTTTAAGTTTATCAATGTAACACATTTGGGTACTAACACCTAATTTTATTTAGGTTTAAATCAATTTTACAAAATCTATTTATTTTTTTATTTTCATCTTTTTATTATATCTCTTAATTAACATAAAAATCTATTTATTTTTTATTTTCATATTTTTATTAAATTTCTTATTTAACATAAAATCTACTTGTTACACCAATATTTTTTTAAATAGATTTTTTAAATAAAATCTACTAGCTATATAGTTTTATGTAAATTAAATTTCTTACTCGTTTTAAATAATGTAAAACTTACTCGTTTTCAATTTTGGATAGATATGATTGATATAATAAATATCTTTCATGTAAAAAAAATTAATCCTTTTTTTAACTCGTTTTTTGTTCATTTACATTTTACTATTTTAGAAAGATATTTAATTTACATAAAACTATATACTTAGGTATTTTAGATAAAACTACATAGCTAGGTATCTTAAATAAAATTAAAAAAGTTTAAGCCTTTTTAAACTCGTTTTTTTTA
The DNA here is from genome assembly GCA_030545235.1 of Helianthus tuberosus. NCBI lineage: Eukaryota > Viridiplantae > Streptophyta > Magnoliopsida > Asterales > Asteraceae > Helianthus > Helianthus tuberosus. Next base: position 65,310,377 of record CM060408.1, on the reverse strand, counting down.
AAAAAAGATATTTAATTTACATAAAACTATATAGCTAGTAGATTTTACTAGTGTAACTAGCAGATTTTATGTAAATTAAATATCTTTCTAAAATAGTAAAATGTAAATGAACAAAAAAACGAACTTAAAAAAAGGCTTAATTTTTTTTACATGAAAAATATTTATTATTATCAATCATATCTATCCAAAATTGAAAACGAGTAAGGTTTACATAATTTAAAACGAGTAAGAAATTTAATTTACATAAAACTATATAGCTAGTAGATTTTATTTAAAAAAATACTAGTGTAACAAGTAGATTTTATGTTAAATAAGAAATTTAATAAAAATATGAAAATAAAAAAATAAATAGATTTTATGTTAATTAAGAGATATAATAAAAAGATAAAAATAAAAAAATAAATAGATTTTATAAAATTGATTTAAACTTAAATAAAATTAGGTGTTAGTACCCAAATGTGTTATATTGATAAACTTAAAAAAAATGCAAGGGTATTTTAGTCATTAATTAACAAATTTTGGTGTTAGTACCCAAAGGTGTTACAAAATTGAAACCATAAAACCTAAACCTGTTAAAAAAAAGTTAGTACCCAAAGGCGAAATTAGGTATAAACCACATGACCCATTTGTGTAACTAACTCTATTTAACACATATTTTGTTAAACAATAAGCATGAAGTAACGAAATAGAAGAAAATGAGTAATTGCACAAATAAAACTATTAAAAGAACTTTATAACTTTCATAAACAACCCATAAGGTATAAAAAGACCATAACAAGATTAGATTGTAGAAACTTTGGTGATTATTGGACATCATATGTTTTTTTTTTTTTTTTTTTTTCATTTCATTGATAAATCATGTTTATATATTTATAGGAAAATCATGTTAAAATACAAATTTAACAAGATACTATATAACAGATATTAATTCTGATTTTTATAGTAAATAAAGGAATTATAAAAAGTTTCATAATAAATATCTAATTATTGGTAAATTATTTTGTAATAAAAGATTTATTAGATTATAAAACCTAATTTAATCTTTTTTTTTACAAATTTAACTATTTTAAATATAAATGCAAGATAATTAAAATTATCTCATTTATAAATCCAATAGATGAACTATTTATGATATGTTTAACATTCTACAATATATATGTTTTTAGACACCATTACAGTCATCTAGGAATTTGTATGATCATTTTGTGAGTATATAAGTTAAAATCATCTAGTTAGTAATGAAGTAGATGAATAAATTTTATTACTTAGATTGAACATTCAAAAAAGACATATATTTAGTGTTATTATTTCCTAGACAAAGATCATGAAATGTATGTTGTTTCACTTTATTTTGGACATGTTATGAAGTTATGAAACTAGTACTTTGGACATGTATAATTGGTTAGTAATATTGTTGAATGTTCATCATCATTAAAATATAAGATTTGCCAAAGTATTGATATCAAGAATTCCATCGTTAATCAAAGTCACTCTTGTATAAAAAAAGTGAAATTTATAAAAGTGTTAATATAAATAATATTATCACCAATCAAAGATATTTTTAATTGTTATGAATGCAGACATTCAGGCCCATAGGCCAAGCCTAACCTAATGTTAATGGGCTTTAGGGTTGTTGTTGTATTGATCTATATATATGATATATGTACACTCAATGAAGATGAATGCTCTCATTTTCTATACTTCTCATTGTCTCTATATTCTCTATAGTATCCTTTACATATTAGATGTTGCTATTAGGCCGTTGTTTTACAACACGTTATCAGCACGAAAGTACTCGAATCATCATTGGTTTTAATCGTTGATTAAAGTCTCGGTTGACCCATGTCGTTGATGATGTTTTGTTGATAAAAGTTTTGGTGGCCCGAGGTGTTTCCAACGAAGATTGGATTTCGTAGACATGGCGATTGAAAAGTGATGGAGATACTATTTCCTTTAGTTATTTCAAGGTAAGTTTTTTTTTTTCCACCATACATGTTTATCTACATAAGGTACTACTCTTATACCTATATTGTTTCCTATTGAATATGCCTTATCTTTTCAACTTGATTTTACCATGATAAGAATAATCGTTAACCAGAATGAGATTTTTGAAAGTCGGTTGAACAGGGGATGTTCAAATCCTACTCATAATTTTCATTTTCAATTACCTTTTCTAGAATAAATGATCATCACGGTATTGAAAAAAATAGGAAATATAAGTTTAATATATACATGGACACTTGTTACAGAAACCCGATGAGAAAATATTTGTTATTAATTTATTAAGTCTAATCTTATCTATTTGCTAGTTATATTGCAAGCTTATTCCTTGGTTTAGAAATTGATATATAGTTTGATAAATTCTTTTTATGCATGTTTAATAGATAAACATTGAAAAGAAAAGTTGTATTATGATATCCATGATCTTGCATTTACTTGTTGATTATATTATTTATATATATTTTAAAGTTATATATATTATTTAGTTTTAATTAATATAGCATAAATTCAATTAAAGTCTTAATATATAACTTATGAGTGTGGATTGAATATTATTAATTATAAAATTAATTCCGAATTCCTCATCATTAATTCATGTTGATGTATATTTACCTATTTTTTTCTCAATTTACAAAATGAGTAAATAGTAATTAAATAGCCTTTTATTGTTGTTCTAATAAATTGTTTTTATTATATTTTATGGTTAGTAATTAAATAGCCTTTTATTGTTATTAATATATATTGTTATTAATATATATGATGTTGGTTAATGCTTAAAAATTAAAATCATTAAATATCATTTTTCCCATCATGTAGTTTAATTCATTCTTTATTAATTTTAATTCATTTTTACGTTACAAATTTGATTAATTCTTATTACTTTAAATGATCTTTAATATCCATTTAATTACAATCTTAAATGATATGGAGTTATGAACATGAATAGTCACAATATTCATGACATTAAATGATATGGAGTTATGAACATGAATAGTCACAATATTCATAAAACTAAATGATATGGAGTTAGGAACATGGATAGTCACAATAATACTATTTTTTTATAGAAAATTAGGTGATTTACAATTTAATTTAAGAGATGATGATTTTAAAATTGCAGTACGAAATTATAGACATATTATATCTCTTACTTGTTGGCTTTGTAGTTTATACTGTTTAGATAATATGTTTATGTATGCATTGATCATATTTCATAATAACGTTTGATGGAGATGATTTTGTAGTATACAATAGTTGACAGATTATTATACTATGAAAAAGTTTGTTTAGTATTTAATATGTTCATGTACATTCACTTCTGATGTGTAATACTTGTATTTGGCATATAAATTTTAATGTGATTGTTCGTAACAATTTAACTAGAAATACAATACGATAAGTGTAATGTTTATAGTGTTCTTATTTGATATATAAGAATAAGAAATTTGATGTTTTATATGACATTACATGACATGTTATCATATAATTTTTAATCTGTTTGATGACAAATTATAGCTATATTTTAGTAGTAAAAAAAATCATATATTGATTTACTCATCTTTCTTTATAAATGTTATCTTACTATTAATCAAGATGTATGATTTTATTGTGGTTTTCATCATATATCAACTTTGTCCTTTATAGAACACCACTAATTTGAAAGCTAACGCACACGATGTCGATAAATTAGAGCATAACCTATAATAATAGGCTTATCACTATTGCAATTTATTGCGTCTTTTATATGCTTTAATTTATTTAGATGATATGTTAAATAAAAAAATTATATATTTCTTACAAGTGATGAAAAAAATATTATTTCATAAGGTTGTGTCATAAGTCATTACTAATAGTGACATAATATAAAGTGATGCATTGTATAATCATCACCTTTACATATTACCATAAACCTTTTTAATAGTGTTCTTGATATATTTTAATATTCAATCATGACAGTAAGGCAAATTAATTATATGTATTTTATTATATTGTATTTGATGAGAAGACATCTTATATCAATTATATATTGTACAATTTGACTTTGTACATTAATATGCCATTGTTTATGTATATAAACTGTCTTCAATGAAGCAGCTAAATTAAAGTTGTGTATATGATCACACGTTATAAACATGATTGAATAATGATCAAGATTTATTTATAATATGACATTCGAAGTTTCAAACTCACTAAAGCTTATTGTAAATTTATTGATGCTTGTAAGATTTTGGACTGATAAATCTTAATGATTCGGTCATATAATTGATGTTATGTGGTGAAAAGATTAGTTATACATGTGGAATAAAACAATTTCCACTTGTCAAACCTCAAATGCGCTCTTGATATATAAGGTTTGAAATAGTCACCATGAAAGTTGTCTGACTCTATTCCATTCCTTGAAGAGAATGTGATGAGAAAAATATACTTTTGCACATATCAATTCTTGTTCAATTTCGGGCTCTAAATCGCTTTCTGGAAGGTTATACGCGCACTGATGCGTAAATATAACCATTTTAATGCAACAAACACTCCGGAATAGTGAAATGGGCTTAACATACCTTAAATAACCTTTACATAACTTAGAAATAAGTTTTGGAAGGTTTGGTGTGTCGAAATCAAGTTTATTCGCTTACAGGGACTAAATTCGACAAACTGTGAAAGTATGCCGATTCGTACTATAACGAACATTCCGCAACATGAACATAAGTTAAAAATACCCTAAATATCCTTTACATAGCTTAGAAATAGGCTTTGAGGGGTTCGGTGTGCTAAAATAAACTTTTTGGTCATTCAGGGACTAAAAGCGTCAAAAGTGCATAAGTTTGCATTTTCGTGCATATCTTACGTTCTGAATACATCCGGACAACCAAAAATTTATGTAATTAGTAAAATATTTTATTTTAGTGATTGGCATGATAAAATTCCATTCGTCGCGTAATTTGGATCGTTTTTCGCATTCGTTCGTGTTTCGTCGTAATTAACCAAACAACGCAACCGTACGACCAAACGAACTGACATACGAGATATTTTTAAGCATGTTTCATCTTCCCTATACTTTAACTTCATTTTAGAGTCTTTAAATGGGATTAACGGGGCTTAAACGTGTCAAAAATGCATCAAAAACCATGTTTTACACATTCAGGGACCAAAATTGACAATCTGCCATAGTTATCTTAGGAAGGGACCAAAGTTGAAAATCTGATTTCCAGCTGTTCCTCTCATTTGTACATGGTTTTAATGAAACTAGGGGCTTGTTTTGGGGTACCCATGGTATTCTAAAACCATGGGCACACATGTAAGGTCTAGATCGAAGCTCGGTTTTCGATGAACGATCCTAACGGTCTTGGTTTTCCTATAAATACCCCCACCCTCTTGCTTCAAAACTCACATTTGATCTGATTTGGCTCTCTAAGTTGAAGTATACACTTCATACCTGAGAGTAATCGGATCAAAACTTCCATTCTTGGACTCGTTGTAAGTCCTCTTTCGTTCTTTTTCGCGTGAAAGTCAAACTGTGTTTGACTTTCTGCTTTGACCAGTTTATGATCAACATGAAGTTCGTTTGAACTTCATAACGTGAGCGTAATCACGATGGTTTTAGTATCTTGTGACTATACCTACTGATTACCACGTTATCTAGGCATAGTGGCGAGTCGTAGTTTCAGCCAAAATGCGTATTCTTGCGTATTTTGTAACCAAACTACTTTTAGGTATCAAAACCGGTTTTTTTGATGCCAAACCTGTTTTCAAACCTCGTTAAGCATGTTTTAACATGTTTAGCTCGTCACTTTAGGTTTAGTGCTTATGTAGGGTCGTAAGGTAAGCGGTCTAACAACCGCTTATACTTTCGAACCCGACCCGTTTGGTCGATCTTTAGGATCCGACCAAACACATTAGGTGACCATAGTTGCATAGGGAATAACCTTCCGAGGTTATACCTTATGGTCACGTCGTTTAAGTAGTTGTATGATAGGTAGTTTATATGCCTTAGGTAAATGACCAAAATGCCCTTTTTACGGTAAAATTCATTTTAAGCATATGTAACATAATTTTTGATATCTAAACTGATTTGGCAACAATATTAGACATGTTAAGGCATATTTTACTTATCATATGACTAGTTAGGCGGTCCGAACGAGTTTTACGCGAACGACGCGTTAAAGTGGCGTAAGCTACCTTAACGAGTCGTAATGGGTCGTAAGCACTTAGGTTAGGTTTCGTTTTAGAATGTAGGCTTTGTTAAACCATATTACATGAGTCCCTACACTTATTTGGTTTACGAAACCTCATTTTATCCGATCATCCGATTTAGGTCCGTTTATTTACATAGTTATCTATATTATGTGTCGTTTGATTTCTGTGATCCCTCTAGCTTTGCTTGGTTGTTATTCAAGACTTCTAAGCACCCTCAAGTGAGTACATAGTCCCCTCTTTTACTGTTTTCAAATATTTTGGGGTGAAACACATGTGCCTACTTGTTACTTTCGTGCTTTTCATGTTTTTATATCATATGCTTACTATGTTCATTAGTACAATTATAGTACATGATTTCATTATGTTTTGCTATGTATGTTTACTTGGCATGCTAGCACATTGTTTTACATTACATTTTCTTTTGCTATGTATGTTTACTTGGCATGCTAGCACATTGTTTTACATTACATTTTCTTTTGCTATGTATGTTTACTTGGCATGCTAGCACATTGTTTTACATTTCTACTTGGTATGTTCACTTAGCATACTAGGTACATTATTTTCATAAAACATGCTTACATTTGGTATATCATTTGGTTTGTTTAACGAAACTAATACATTCATTAACACCGATCATGCCGCTCGGTAGTAGGTAGTGGTACCATAGGACTTGACAACTCCCATTCCTGAAATCCTAGGTTTGTTTGGGTGGAAGGAATGACCGAATCCGAATACATTTCTAGGTAGACCTTTGACTTTGTTCTAGGGTTTATCCTACAGTCTCAAGGCTTGGATGTAGACGTTTAACATTACCGCATAGATGTTTGTATCAGTAAAGCATGCATTATTTTACAAAACATAAATTTTGATTATAATTTATCAATTGTATTGTTTTGTACATTTCTTTCTTATAGGGTCGAGTAAATGCTTTTAATCAATAAAGGCTTTTTATTCACTCTACATTACATTTGTTTACACAATAACATTTCAACATTTGTTTAAAACATTACATTTAGTTATACATGAACATTTTTACATTGGTGGTTTGTTTGGGTAAGTGATTTAAGTAACGAGACGTGTGTAATATGATAAAAGCATGGTGGATACGCCGCTGGTACTTCCTATATATATGTGCTTTTATGATATTACATATCGTAGCGTTATTTAAACCATTTCAATTTTGACATATTACATTTTACACAATTAACATATCTTTACAAAACATTGTTTTACAAATAACACATTTTATACAAATTCATTTTTACTTGGTTATTTACATAACCATACATATTCTTTTATATCATCTGTTTCCTTATCGATTTTTATATGATATATAAAACTAAAACATTTTTCAAGGTTCATGACTACTTTTGTTAAACATTTTCTTTAAACTTACAAGTCATGAATCCTAAATCAATAAAACCTATGTATCTCACAGGCATTTTTATGCTGACGTACTTATTTTCACATGTGTTTCAGGAAATGATGCATAGGATTGATCAAGTTAAACCTAGGCGGACTTGGGCCTTAGTGACAATAAAAGATGCAAGACTAGTTAATTATGTTATGCTTCCTTGTTGTTAAGACATTGTAACTCTTTTAAATCAATAAAACAAAATTTCAAATTTAAATGTGTTATGAAACAATGATTCTGTTACAACACTCCCCGATGTTTCCGCCACGATTTGTTGTTTTACGTGGTCGGGGTGTATCATAATCCATTGAGCAAAACAATTTCCATTGTCAAATATCATTAATTGTTAAAGAATATATATAAAGTTTGAAACAACAAGCATGAAAGTTCTTTGGTTCTAATCCATTCCCTATATGAATGTGATGATGATCAATTCAAAGGTTATGATCATATACATAACTAAGAAAATTGTAATGATGCCACCATGAATGTTGTATGGGAGTATAGAAAATATGGCCAGAAGACTATATTAGAAGTTACTAGAAATGAAACTAATTTTCCACAATATTCAATTAAATCAAATATGGTGCGTAACCAGAAGTTACTAGAATATTTATACGTTCACCACATGGCATGACCAAATAGGTCATCAAGATAGCATCATGATATGCTAAACAATCAAACATGCTAACCGGCACCTTAGCACCTCTAAGTAATCTAAAAACATTGCTCCCAAAATGCCTTATCATATGTCTAGTTAGTTTTTTTGTGACAAATAAATTTTATGCCCTTCCAAACAATAAACTCCTACAAACAATCCCTCTTATATGGGACCATTGAAATGTACAGTTGTGTGGATTGTGGCATTCATACATGGTTACATGTGAGTTTTTAGCTACCCGTATGTAGTATATGCCCAACACTATGGAACGTTGTTTTTTTTTTTTTGACATGGTTTAATACTGTTCTTTGACAACCCAATTGTAGGGACCATTGTTGGGCACAATGTGAAATATAGTGAGAGGCATACGTAGTCGAGACGGAATTCGTCGATTGATTATATCAATTCAAAACCAACTGCTTATCACAAATACTCCCCATTACAACTGGTCTCCTGAAGAGAACCAAGTTTCCATTTTTTTATATTTTGTTGTGCAGCCTATGTACCAATAGCACCACCATAACATATAAAATGGGATATGTACATCGTATTCCCAATCTTATGGGGAGACAAGAAAATGAAAGACTAGTAACATAAAAAAATGCATCATATTATATATCGACCCCTGAAGTGATCAATGCAAATCTGAAGTCCAAAAGAACGAGCGTATATTTGCAAATAATAACAAATGAAATACAAGATGCATTCACTAACACAAATAAGGTGACAAAGTCACATATACCAGCTTAAACTTATCTGCTCGAATGGAAGTACTCACAAAATGATTATCATATTAATAAATTGTGAGAGATAAATCGGTTCCAAAAAAAAAGATAAAACCCACAAACACAAAAAGAGCAGAGTAACGCAGTTGGTGTAACCCAAAAGAGGTGGCACATAAAACACCATAAGTGGTTGCATACAAACCCCCAGAAGTGGTTGCATACTAAACCTTAAAGAAGGTTGTTGTTCCAAAAGAGGGTAATGGAGTTCTAAAAGAAACTCTAGTACCAAACAAATATGAGATCACGATGAATTATGTACAAAATAAGTACAATATGAAACCGTAATGAAACACGTGTAAAATGATATATTTGATTATGCTATAGCAATAGATGTAATCGATGAAAAACAAAGATTACGTATATAGAAAGTGTGCAAGAGTGTGCGCACACAAATAGCCAAAATGGCTACATGACTTAAGGTTGAACTAAATTTGCTCGACAAACTAAACATTTTCGAACCAGCAGTTCGAACACCCATAGACGTCAAACCAGTAGGTTATAAATGGGTGTCTGTAAATAAAAGGAAACGTAAATAATGAGTTTTTGCGATGTAAGGCACGCGTTTTAACATAAAGATTTTTCCCAAATCCCAGCAGTTGATTACGAGGAAACGTATACCCCTGTAGTGGATGCGATAATCTTTAGATATTTAAGCGGCCTCGCAATCTCAGAATGACTTCAGATAAAACAACTTATGGATGTCATCAACGTATACATGTATGAGATAATTGCAAATGACATCTGTATGAAAACCCCCTGAAGGATTAAAAATGCTCAAAGCATTATGAAACAATAACCCCATAGGTGTTATATATATGAATCTTAAAGGAAACTACTCGTATGTGGTACAGTCGACTATACTCTGAAAAGAGAGGTATAATTTTGATAAAATGAGCTACATCTATTTAACAAGATTTCACTCTTACAGTGATAATGTAAACATCATCGAGAGGGAACTCTCAAACTAAAGAGGAAAATCTTGAATGACCTTTACAAAGTGTAGTTATTCTCGACCTGTAGTTCGAGTATATATGTACTATTTTTGCTCATCAATCTGACTACATCTAGAAGATGTTATATAGAAAAAGCTCATTTGTTGAGTACATGAATGATTGTCTGATCGCTTGACATAGAAAAAATATTCTTATCAACCCCAAGAAAGGGATGTTGAACTACTTAGTCAATAAGTACCATACTTAATTGCGATCAGAGCATTGACGTATCTTGCAAACAAGACGACATCTGATATTACGTTCTTGCTAGATGTATTGGTAAGATTACAGTTCTAATCTCAAATGTTGCACTCTTTTTCCCTTCACTAAGTTTTTCCCATTGGGTTTTATTGGTAATGTTTTTAAGGAGACAACATAACTGATCCAGTAGTATCAGTTTATCTTATAGGTCCCGAAGTACTAATTTAACATCATCATAAATCATGTTGTTAATTATGTATAATGCGTAGTGCACTCTTTTCCCTTAGCTACGGTTTTGTCCTATTGGGTTTTCCTGGCATGGTTTTTAACGAGGCAGAATTATAAAGCGCATTAAATAATTATTTGACATATTTACAAACTCGAGACACGTGATAGTTCCACAAGAACAATATGGCGTCCTGGGTTATGATTGATATATATTAGACACGCATAGAGTTCGATCTCAATCCAGATACAAGTTATGAAGGTCGAAGATTTCAGCATATTTAAGAAGTATGTAGATTAGAGTTGATCAAGAGAAGCTCAAGCCGTACTGTATGAAGACAATGTAGACAACAACACTCAAATCAAAGAAGACTACGCCAAATATCAAGTCAAGCAATTGTCACAGAAGATTGGATACAACATCATCAAGATATACAAGTAAAATTGAGGGGGAGTATTGTACCCATAATATACACAGTGTATGTACTCTTTTTCCTTGACTAAGTTTTTTCCCACTGGGTTTTTCTTAGTAAGGTTTTAATGAGGCAACATAACTGGTCCTGCAGTATCAGTTAACATTGGTCCTGAAGAATCGTGTAAACATTATCTAGTAGTAGAATGTTAACAGTGTATGTGTATTTCTAAATGTCTGAGGGGGAGTGTTATGAATGCAGACATTCAGGCCCATAGGCCAAGCCTGACCTAATGTTAATGGGCTTTAGGGTTGTTGTTGTATTGATATATATATATATATGATATATGTACACTCAATGAAGATGAATTCTCTCATTTTCTATACTTCTCATTGTGTCTATATTCTCTATAGTATCCTTTACATATTAGATGTTGCTATTAGGCCGTTGTTTTACAACATTAATAATATATATAATTCATTTTAAATATATATACTTTTGGATTAGGAAAATCTTATATACTTAATACTAGGTTATAACCCCGTGTATTACATGGGTTGAATAAATATATTTTTTATACTAAGGGGAGTGGGGGTGGTTACAAGTGATGGAATTCCATCACTCACAAACATCCAATCATGTTTCGCCATGTCAGCAACCACTATTCTATCACTCACAAGCATTTTTTAGTGGCGGTGGTCATCACTAGTGATGGAATTCCAACGTACAAGTATTAATACACAACGTACAAGTCATACACATACAATCAATTTTTTACAACGCGTGATATGTTCAACGCGTTCTTTTTTTCACGAGTGATGGGAGTGGTGGCGGTAGTGTTCCAAAAAAAACAACGAGTGATAGAATTCTATCACACTCCCACCCTCACTCCCCTAAGTAATAAAATAGTTACATCTTTTAAAAACTCGTGTATTGCACGATTTTAATAAACACATGTCTTACATGAATAATGTAATCCGTTAACACATTTAGTCATCAAGATGTGTTTTCTAACAAAATTAACTTTGAGGTACTATTTACTTATTGTAACATCTCTTTATTTTTTATTAGGTTAGAGAGTTGTGTATTACATGGTTTATAACATTTTACTTTGTTAATTTATTTATTATTAGGTTAGAAACTTACGTATTACCTCGCATAATCAGCAGAAAAAAAAATATTTTAGTAAAAAGTATTAAATATATAAGAGATAAGCCGGCTATTATGATTTAATATTATTATTTCATTGGAGTGTAAAACAGGATAATGAGATCCTCTATTAGAAGTAGGATTCTAAATATATCACATGTATAAAAAATATATATGTTCTACATGTATTGAATAAATCCTTTTAACGAAGGTATTAAATGATGTTGCATAATCAGCAGAAAAAAAAAGAAATATTTTAGTAAAAAATGTTAAATATACAAGAGATAAGCTAGATATTATGATTTAATATTATTATTTCATTGGAGTGCAAAACGGGATAGTGAGATCCTTTATTAGAAGCAGTGGTGAAGCTTGACCCGAATGACCGGGGGGTCGAAAACGTATATACCCAAAAATTTCTATAGAACCAGGGGGTCAAAAACGTATATACCCAAAAATTTCTATACGAATACCACATATATAACACTACTGAGTGAAAAGTTCGGGGGGTCGGGCGCCCCTCCCCGCCCCTTATATCCTTCGCCCATGATTAGAAGTAGTATTCTAAATATACCACATGTATAAAAAATATATATGTTCTACATGTATTGAATAAATCCTTTTAACAAAACAGTTGATTAAAATAAATATTTTTATTTTAATATGTGGTTATCTGTTATCCTTGTCCTTATCATCAAAATATCAAAACAATAACTACCAATTAAATAAAACCTTTATCTTTATAAATAGAGTTAATTACATAGTTAGTCCCTGTGGTTTGCACAAACTAACAATCTAAGGTACTAATAGTTTAAAATCCCTTCCTGGGGGACTAACTTTCCATTTTTTAACATGTGGGGGTATTAATTACATAGTTATTACTTGTAGTTTACGCAAACTAACAATCTAAGGGGCTGTTTGGCAACATCTGAATGGTTAAGTGCTGAACCATTAAGAGCATGTATAATGTTTAACCGTTCAGAGGCAAATGTCTGACCAATTCAGATTAGAGGTCTTAATAATTCAGACTCTGTATAAATCTTAACCATTCAGAGGCAAATGTCTGAACCCTTCAGACATCTGCTCGTGAAACAAATAGTCTGAATCATTAAGTGCTGAACCAGTAAGAGGTCTGAATCATTAAGAACCTCATTAAGAGGTAAACAAACAGCCCTTAAGGTACTAATAGTTAACCAGAGAATTAAATTAACGTTAATACCCCACATGTTAAAAAATAAAAAGTTAGTACCCTAAGAAGTGATTTTAAACTATTAGTACCTTAGATGGTTAGTTTGTGTAAACCACAGGGACTAACTATGTAATTAACTCTTATAAATATTTAAAACGCTAATATATTTTTTTTAATAATTAATATATGATTATAATAATTAATATATTATTATCAGTTATCATTTCTGCTCTAAGTTGAAGCTCTCACTTGTGAAGCTTCATACTTGAGTATTTTGAGATCAAATCTTCCTTGCTTGGACCTTTTGTAAGCTTCTTTCATGCTTTTCATACTTTTCAAGCATGAAAGTCAAACAGTGTTACTGTTTGACTTTCTGCTTTGACCACGAGTTGGTCAACACAAAGTTCGTTTGAACTTTGCAACGTGAGCGTAATCACGATGGTTATAGTCCCTTGTGACTATACCTACTAATTACCACGTCGATTAGTCGAAGTGACGAGTCAAAGTTTTGGTCAAAATACGTGTTTATGCGTATTTTGCATCGAAGCTATTTTCGGGTATCAAAACACTTTGTTTTGATATCAAACTTGTTTTCTAACTTAGTTAAACATGTTTTAACATGTTTAACTCGTCACTTTTAGTCTAGTGCTTGTATAGGGTCGTAAGTCAAGCGGTCTTGACAACCGCTTAGACTTCCGAACCCGGCCCGTTTGGTCGATCACTAGGACCCGACCAAGCCTATTTTATGACCATATTTGTTGTAACACCTCGTAAAATCATGATCAATATGATAAAGACACGTGTCATGGACTTTAAACGTGTAATGGAATGAACTGGAGGGACTGGAATTGTCAAACAATGTAAATATGTGAATAAAGGGATCCAAGGTGTCAACATGCCATTCTTGTGCCCCTGATTGACCTCACACGACGTTCGTATTCTTTAATGAATAATTTATCGAACATTAGAAGTCGTTTGTGTTAAAAACAAGGATCTTACGAAACATAGGGGTTAAAAGTGTCAACATGTTAAAGTTACCTCTGAGTGACCTTTAACGAACCCAAAAACATTGTAAATACTTTAATATTTCGTTCACAAGAATGTTGGATATTAATTTCATGGAGTTTTGAAGTAAACAAGACTTTTCGGGTGATCGTACGACTAACCGGAAGCTTAACGGAGTTAGTTTATGACCCAAGGTCCTTAAAAGTTAACTATGGGGGTCCAAAATGCAATAAATGAAAGTAAAACAAAGTTAAAATGGACCAGCGACTGAAAGTGCAAAGCCTAAAACATTTTTCCCGGTTTTGAGGGTTGTCGCGGGCCGCGTAAGACTTCCTTATGTCTTACGCGGGCCACGAGGAAATGCCAGTAACAGCCAGATGTTGACAGCTGCGGGTTTGGCATGTTCCATCGCCTTAGAAAGCTTGTTTTCGATTTCAGGGACAGAGCCAACAGTATTACATGCATAGGGGACACCTGGGATCATCAGAAAACATTTGTAGGCTTGTGTGGAGTGATCTTGTGAAGTTTATTTGGCTATATAAGAACTCTTGTTGGCTAGTTCATTTGTTCATTCACAAAAATCATTCTCAACTCATCTCTGGAACTTCCTGGAGCTCAAGCAAGCTTTCTTAAGTTCCTATTTCATGCTAAGAGCCTTTGTAAGCATTCTTAGCTTCTCTAGTTCAAGATTTATTAGTCTAATGACCAAAAGTCAAAGCCGTCGTAATTAAGCTTTGACTTAGTGATTAATCACTAATGGTCCAGCCATTATTCGAATTGAAAGTGGCTATGAGTTGGTAATTATGTGGGTAATAAGTCCTTAAAAGTGCACCCACTGATTATCACTCTAACTTGGTCAATTGTCGGGTCAAACTTAATATTAAAAAGTCAACAGAAGCTATTTTAGCAAATAAATTCATAACTAGTAATGTAGAAGTGATGGAACCTGTTTTAACACTAAATTAACTTGTTAAATAATGTAAGAACATGTCTAAGCATTTTCAACCCGACAATTCTAAGTTTAGGCTCGGTTCGAAACCGAAAGTCGCAAAAGAAGACTTTTGCTTTGACTTTCAGTTCTGACCCGATTTAGCTTGTTTTAGATATGCCTTAAGGTTTCTTTGGGACCATATTATAAGTTAGTAAAACCCTCTGAGGTTATACTACATGGTTCCTTATTTATCCGATTCATTTACATGTTTCCGTTAATTGCTTAAATGTTGACCATTATGCCCTTTTGATATTAAAACGAGATTTTTGAAAATGTGAGAGGACAAAAACCTTTATTACTGATTTATAAACATGTCCTAAAAATTTGACATCAGTTTGAGGTCTAAATTAGGAGTTTTGCTCAATATCGTAATTTGAGAGCTTTTTATTAATTAAACGGCATTTTAGCATAAAGCCTATTTAAACCGAAATTTCGACACCAAACTTTTTACCCACTGATGTAATATAATATTTTGGGATTTTTGAAGATTTTTATAAATTTTTAAACTGATCATAACGTAGGGTTCTTGCTTTGATTCGGTAATTGACGGTTATACCCTTTTTGCTAATAAAATGAGTTTTACATGACATTTTGATACCAAACCTTTTGCTACTGATTTTATATGTTAAATAAAATATTTTAAGCCTTCTGGACTGATAAAAAAAATCTCCGCTTTCCTTATATAACCTGAAAATCGCCTTAAAACGACTTTTTACGCGTTTTAAACGCATAGTATGGGTTAAAACTATTTTTGACACATAAGACTTAATACCTTCTGATGTTCTAAGTAAATTTTTATACTTTAACAGTAAGTAAAAGTTTTGAACTCAAATTTCCAAATTTGACCTTTAAAGCTTATGTGAAATGACCAAAATGCCCCTACGGCGCATAGTTTGGTTATAAATGATAAATTTCACATATATGCAATACCCTACTGATATGACTTGCAAAAATAATTATTTTTTACTGATTATTTTAGACCAGAACCTCAGATTAATATTTAACCTCTTTTATAACCTTTAAAATGACCAAAATACCCCTACGGGGCTTAAATTGGTTTTAAATTCGTTTTGGGCATAATGGAAGGTATCCTACTGATATCACAACATAGTTAGGGCATATTAACTTGTGAAACCTGTACATGGCTCTTTTGGTTACCCGTTATGCATTATTCGCGTTTGGTACGGTTTATGTAGCTAGTTTGCATAAATTGACCGAAACGGGTCAAACCTTATCATTTTTGCTTCAAAATCCAGAATGTGTTTAGTTTACCCATAATATACAAACCTTCATACTTGTCGGGTCTAAATCACATTCTAATCCGGTCTTCAATTAATCTTGCGTTTTGAACCGTCAACCTTTCTTTAAAACTAACCGGTCTAAGTTTAAACTTAAGTAAGACCCGTTAGGAATCTAATAGGTTATTAAAACCTTCGTTCCAGATTTAGGAGCCCGGTAAAAGATATTTGCACTTGTTGATTGTAATACGGCTGAGATAAATTTGTATATTTTGCTCAGGTAAATACTTTTAACTTATTTTCCGTTATACGGGCTTAGGATACGGTATTATAATAATACCGCTTGGTCGGGTGTGTAGTTATTTAAATCGGATTGTGATTAATATATTTACATAACCCGTTTTAATCTGTTTTGTTTGGTATATGGCCTTTGGGGGGTTAATGACCATGTCCTGGATATCCTCGGCTCATTCATTGAAATGGCCACGACTTAAGCACGGGGTGTAGGCATACACCTGACAGTTGCGTATGTATAAAAGGTATCCCACAATAAGGAATTTCCTTGTGGGCATTATACTTGTGGTGTGTCAGTTAATCTTATCCGGCTCTTCTAACCGGCCCTGTCGGACAGCAAACATATAAAACTGTATACAAGATTATTTTTAAATAATTGTCCCAAGTTATAAAAGATTATTCGTGCCTTGTGCATTTGAATCAATTTCCTTAAAACATTTTCAAAAGAGTCTGTTAATTGTATTTACCAGTGTAAACTGACCTATTTTCCAAAAGGTTAAGTGCAGGTACTAGGCGAAATAGGCTGGCTACTCCTGGGTGAATTAAATAAAGAGTTATGCAAGCTTTATCACTTTAAAATTTGTTGAACAATATGTCCTTTGTTTTGATCCGCCTGTGGATCCTTTTACATTCCGTTTGTAATACTTATGTTACTTTCATTCGGTTTGTAATATTATTACTTTTAGACTTCCGCTGTGCATTGAACTGTGATAAATTGACTATGATGATATCAACTACGTCACGATACTCCCCACCGGGCCCACCGGTAATACGTGGAAATATCGGGGTGTGACAGGTTGGTATCAGAGCCAACATTGAGTGAATTAAATACTAGTCTTTTGTGTTTAATCTCAATGACACAGTTGCACATTCCTTGACTTTCGAGTCTAGGCAAAGGACTTAGGACTAATCCTAATCTTTTGTTTTGTCCTTTATTGTTTTCCTTTGTTGTCTCCTTTGATTGTTTTAACAGGAAGAAGAAAATGCCACCAAGATTCAGAGGCAGAGGAGGACGAGGCAAAGCACCATTCACTGCACCAAACGATCATGAAGCCGGGCCTTCCCACCGGCGAACACCCTCAGCCATGAGCTCCAGTCCTCAAGAAGATTGGAGGACATACTTGGAACCTGCGAGGCGTTCTGTCTCGCTCAGCTCGTCGCCTAATGATTCTCATCACTCTTTCTTGCCGTTGCAGCGGTCAAGCTCACATCGGGCCT
The DNA here is from genome assembly GCA_030545235.1 of Helianthus tuberosus. NCBI lineage: Eukaryota > Viridiplantae > Streptophyta > Magnoliopsida > Asterales > Asteraceae > Helianthus > Helianthus tuberosus. The sequence goes on along the minus strand of CM060408.1, from coordinate 65,292,407 downwards.
TCCAGGACCCAACCCCGTATTTCCAGAGCCGGTTCAACCCGGCCAATCAAATTGAAGATTCAATGGGTCATAACCCATTGGGCCCTGAAGACCATTTCCCTAAAGCTCAAGGTATGGATATGGATAATGATCCCGATCCTGCCGAGCCACCATCTGGGATGCCTACGCATCCCATAGAGATTTCCGACGGTTTGCCTCATACCCCTGGGAGTTTACTCCTTCTTTCAACCCACCTCAAAAGCAGCAGCAGGATCCCTCTGAGGATTCGCGTTTTGTAGCGGTCACGCCACCGCCACCACCACCGCTTGAGCAGCAACTGCCTCCGGGGCCACCGAGGCGAAGAAGAACAGGTGCACGGATGTCCATGCGAGGAGGGGATTTCCATTTCAGCACCCCTCAACACTCCAGTAGCAGCCACTACCCACCACTGTATGAAGACCCGCAACTGGGTGGGCCTTCAAACCCAGTTTCTGAGGTGGACTCTGCGCCAGTCGCACCACCACCACCACACATGGGTTATGATAACCCGATTCCTTCATACGCCGGTGCAGCGGCGTATAACTCTTTTGAGCAGCCAGCTTATCCTGGCTACAACTACTACAACGCCCCTGTCGTCGACCCGTATCTCGAGGCGGCCAACTACAATGCTCTCCATCCAGAAGGGCCTTATGCAACTTCGTACCAGTCTGGGTACCAAGAATATAGGTATCAATACCCACCACCTCCTCAACCTCCGCAGCAGCATCTGCCACAGCAGCCATTGATCCAGCCACCGCAACAACAGGAGATTCTTCAGAGGTTGAGCCAGGTGGAACGAGAGGTTCAAGAGGAGCGTAGAAACCACCGGGGATTTCTCAAAGGTTTGGCAAGTTTAATCAAGGGGAAGAAGAAGAGGGATTTTTGAAGATTCCTTATTTATTTAATTGTATTGTTGTTTATTTTCAATTAAGTCCCTATGTGGACATCTATTTATGTACTAGTCCCTGCGAGGACTTGTATTTTCATTTTTAGCCCCTACGTGGGCAAAGTTATTTATGTAAAAGTCCCGTTTAGGGCACCTATGTACTCCTTTTAAATATAATGGAATGTTTTAATATTTGAATTTCATTTATTATCATATGTGTGAATATAATATACGAAATAAACCAAAATATCATTCCTTTTTGAAATTTATCTGCCAATATATATATTAAAAAGAATCTTAAAAGGTATGACCTAGCCTGTATGTCATTATAGACATGGCCTTGATGGTAAAACCTATTTAAAAAGATTAAAGTCCTTGTTAACATCTAAAAACATGTTAGCATTCCTGGCAAATGTGATTCGGTAAAATCACACATGTCATCCTTATCTTAAATTCTTCCAACCTAGTGATGTAGAAATCATGGGTTTAAATCATCAATTAAGATGATCATATATGAGACATCCATTAGTGATGCAGTGCCTACGGGTTTTAATAATTGTCAAGTAAGACAAAAAGACAGCTGTAGTCTACGACTCCCTGTCAGTAAAAGGTAATGAACTATGTTCAAACCTTAATGCCTTGATTCTCCGAAATCACGGCTTATAATTTAAAATTGTCCTTGTGACTAGGCCTTTTGTGCCACCTTAATATCCTTAATGACTATAATAAAGGATAAATTATGATGAAAATCCTAAATAAATATAATTAACAAATTAACCAATATGGTTTTATATTACCATGGTTAATAAATCATCAAAATAATGATTCCATAATAACCTCTGAATAAAATATTGTCAACTATTTTGTAGCAATCAAGCTACATGGCTGAATCAGAGGAAGTAAACAGTCATCCGCGAGAAAATCATGATACCACCAGGATTAATGTAGCTGGTGCAGATCTTTAGGAATTAATAGATAATGCTGTTACTCGAGCTCTAGACAGACAATTCAAAGAGTCCAGTGGTACTCGTAGCAAGACCCTATCTGTAGCTCATGCAAAACCACCTTCCAAGACTCATGTATCTCATAAGGACAAAACTCATCATTCGTCAAATCAAAGGAATGTCCCGTCTAAGAATATTGTGCTCAATAAGGAGCCACGTGTTAAGGCATGTTCTTATAAGTATTTTGTCTCCTGCAAGCCTAGAGACTTCACAGGGGAAAAAGGAGCCATCGATTGTATGACCTGGCTCGATGAGATGGACACCGTGGTTGATATAGGTGGTTGTGCAGAGCAAGATATTGTGAAATTTGTGTCACAATCGTTCAAAGGAGAAGCGCTAGCTTGGCGGAGGTCGCTAATCCAAGCTACTGGAAAGATTCCGTTATATAACTTGACATGGGCTCAGTTTGTTGCGTTAATCAAGGAGAATTATTGTCCTCAACATGAAGTTAAGAAGATTGAGACTGACTTCTTGACCTTGGTCATGAAGAATTTAGACTGCCAGTCATACCTTACCAGTTTCAATACCATGTCTAGATTGGTTCCTTACTTGGTTACACCGGAACCAAAAAGTATAGCTCGTTTTATTGGAGGTTTAGCTCCGGGGATCAAAGCAAGTGTGAAAGCATCAAGACCTACTACTTTCAGGTCAATAGCTGATTTGTCGTTATCCCTTACCCTCGACGCGGTCAGGCAATCGCTTAAGAATTCTGAAGAGGGAAAAAGGAAATGTGAAGATGAGAACTCACATCGTTCTGATAAGAAGCATAAGGGGAACTCAGACCACAAGAAAAATTCTAGGTCTAACAGGGGTAACCAGCAAACGGATGAGAAGCCTAAATGCAAAACCTGCCAGAAACATCATTTAGGAAAATGCAAGTTTGAATCAAAGTCGCAGTCGCAATCAAAGCCTATTGGATGTGGGATCTGCAAGTCCAAAGAACGTAAGACTTTGGATTGCAAAAAGTTGAAGGACGCAACCTGTTATGGTTCCAACAAGAAGGGGCATATTAAGACTAACTGCCCGAAGTATGCCAAGAAACCTGAAGAAGGTAAAAAGACCAATGCTCGGGTCTTTCAGATGAATGCTCAAGAAGCAATCCAGAATGACAACGTGATAACAGGTACCTTTCTTATCAATGATGTTTATGCAAGGGTATTATTTGATTCGGGTGCAGATAAGTCGTTTGTGGATAATAAATTTTGTAAGTTAATAAATCTGCATGTTAAAACCCTAAGCATAAAGTATGAAGTAGAATTGGCCGATGGTACCATAGAAACTGCTTCAACTGTGTTAGATGGATGTTTTATATCCATTAGGAACCACTCTTTTCCACTGTCCTTGCTTCCTTTGAAGTTGGCTGGTTTCGACATAGTGATAGGCATGGATTGGTTATCTCATAAGCAAGCCCAGATTGTATGTGATAAGAAGCAAGTGGTTATCAAGACTCCTTATGGTGAGCCACTCACGATTCAAGGAGATACTCAGTATGGGTTGCCTAAGCAAGTGTCTATGCTTAAGGCGTCAAGGTGTTTGAAGAAGGGTTGTGTCATTTACATGGCACAAGTAACTATTGATGAACCAATGCCCAAGGTTGAAGACATCCCTGTCATTTCTGAATATCCAAAAGTATTCCCCGAAGAACTACCTGGTTTACCACCAGATAGGCAAGTGGAGTTCAGAATCGACATTATTCCTGGAGCAACACCTATTGCAAGAGCACCTTACAGGTTAGCACCGACTGAGATGAAAGAGTTGAGAACTCAGTTGGATGATTTATTGGAAAAGGGTTTTATCCGACCTAGCTCGTCCCCTTGGGGAGCACCAATTCTGTTTGTGAAAAAGAAGGATGGCTCGATGCGTCTATGCATCGATTATCGCGAGCTAAACAAGGTTACAATCAAGAATAGATATCCATTGCCCAGGATCAACGATCTGTTCGATCAACTGCAAGGGGCAAGTTACTTCTCCAAGATCGATTTGAGGTCAGGCTATCACCAGTTGAAGGTTAGAGACGAAGATGTGCATAAGACTGCATTCAGAACTCGTTATGGTCACTACGAGTTCCTAGTGATGCCTTTTGGGCTCACTAATGCACCAGAGCGTTCATGGACCTCATGAATCGCGTTTGCAAGCCATACTTGGACAAGTTTGTTATTGTGTTTATAGATGACATACTTATTTACTCAAAGAATCAAGCTGATCATGAGAAGCACCTCCGATGTATTCTCGAACTTCTTCAGCAAGAGAAGCTCTACGCCAAGTTTTCAAAATGTGAGTTTTGGCTTCGTGAAGTCCAATTTCTTGGACATGTGGTTAGAGAGCGTGGTATCCAGGTGGATCCCGCTAAGATTGAAGCTATTATGAATTGGCAAGAGCCGAAGACACCCACAGAAATTCACAGCTTCTTAGGTCTGGCAGGATATTACAGGCGTTTTATTGAAAACTTCTCAAGGATTGTTACACCCCTAACTTCATTAATTCGCAAGAATATCAAGTTTGATTGGGGTCCGAAGCAACAAGAATCCTTTGATATTCTTAATCAGAAGCTAAGCAATGCACCCGTGTTGACATTGCCTGAAGGAATTGAAGAGTTTGTGGTTTATTGTGACGCATCACACATTGGCATGGGATGTGTGCTAATGAAGAAGGGCAAAGTTATTGCCTATGTTTCTTGACAATTAAAAGTGCACGAAAAGAATTACACCACCCACGACTTGGAATTGGGTGTCGTTGTGTTTGCACTAAAACTTTGGAGACATTATTTATACGGTACCAAATGTGTGATCTATTTTGATCACAAGAGCCTTCAGCATCTGTTCAATCAGAAGGATCTAAACATGAGACAGCGTCGATGGATGGAGACACTGAATGATTATGATTGTGAAATCCGGTACCATCCAGGCAAGGTGAATATAGTCGTCGATGCTTTGAGCAGGAAGGAACGGGTTAAGCCCATTAGAATCAATGCCAAGAGCATTGAATTGAAGAGCAGTTTGACTGAAAGGTTGTTAGCCGCTCAAAAGGAAGCCGTATTAGAAGCTAACTATCCAAATGAAAAGCTGGGAGTCACTACTGAACAGTTATTATATGGAAAGGATGGAATCCTAAGACTGAATGGACGAATATGGGTTCCAATCTATGGAGGACTTCGGGACGTGATCCTTCAAGAAGCCCATAGTTCCAAGTATTCTGTTCATCCTGGGAGTGATAAGATGTACCAGGATTTAAAGGCAAATTACTGGTGGATAGGTTTAAAGAAATCTATATCCACTTATGTGGCCAAATGTTTGACGTGCGCACAAGTTAAAGCTGAACACCAGAAGCCGTCAGGTTTGCTGCAACAGCCTGAACTTCCCACTTGGAAGTGGGAAATGGTAATTATGGATTTCATCACTAAGTTACCAAAAACAAAGTGAGGAAATGATACTATTTGGGTTATAGTAGATAGACTGACTAAGTCAGCCCACTTCTTACCAATTAAAGAAACACACAACTCCGACAAGTTAGCTCAGCTATACGTGGATGAGATTGTATCTCTCCACGGAGTGCCAGTGTCTATTATCTCTTATAGGGATACAAGATACACATCACATTTTTGGAAGAGCTTTTAGCAGTCATTAGGCACTCGATTAAATTTCAGCACTGCATATCATCCTCAGACGGGTGGTCAAAACGAGCGTACAATTCAAACGCTGGAGGATATGTTAAGGGCTTGTGTTATTGATTTAGGTGGAAGTTGGGATGATAATCTTCCATTGATTGAATTCTCATACAATAATAGCTATCATTCGAGTATTCAAGTTGCACCTTTTGAAGCTTTGTATGGAAGAAAGTGCAGGACGCCCGTTTGTTGGGCAAAAGTTAGAGATGTCCAACTAACAGGACCTGATATAGTCCTGGAGATGACAGATAAGATTGTGCAGATACGTGATCATCTCAAAGCTGCCAGGGATAGGCAGAAAAGCTACGCAGATAAAAGGCGTAAACCTCTTAAATTCGAGGTAGGTGACAAAGTGTTACTTAAGGTATCACCCTGGAAAGGGGTAATGCGTTTTGGCAAGAAAGGCAAGTTAAGCCCAAGATACATAGGACCATTCAAGATCATCGAATGTGTCGGAACAGTGGCGTACAAGTTAAACCTGCCTGAAGAGCTCAGTGGAATCCATAATGTATTTCACATCTGCAACTTAAAGAAATGCCTAGCAGATGAATCGCTAGCCATGTCACATAAGGATGTGCATATAGATGAGAGCTTAAAATTTCTTGAAAACCCTTTTTCGATCGAGGATCGACAGGTCAAGAAACTTCGAAAGAAGCACGTACCGATTGTGAAGGTTAAGTGGGATGCCCGTAGAGGTCCCGAATATACGTGGGAGGTAGAGTCCCCAATGAAACAGAAGTACCCTCATTTATTTCAGTAAATCTCGAGGTCGAGATTTCTTTTAAGGGGGTGAGGATGTAACACCTCGTAAAATCACGATCAATATGATAAAGACACGTGTCATGGACTTTAAACGTGTAATGGATTGATCTGGAGGGACTGAAATTGTCAAACAATGTAAATATGTGAATAAAGGGATCCAAGCTGTCAACATGCCATTCTTGTGCCCCTGATTGACCTCACACGACGTTCGTATTCTTTAATGAATAATTTATCGAACATTAGAAGTCGTTTGTGTTAAAAACAGGGATCTTACGAAGCATAGGGGTTAAAAGTGTCAACATGTTAAAGTTACCTCTGAGTAACCTTTAACGAACCCAAAAACATTGTAAATACTTTAATATTTCATTCACAAGAATGTTGGATGTTAATTTCATGGAGTTTTGAAGTAAACAAGACTTTTCAGGTGATCGTACGACTAACCGGAAGCTTAACGGAGTTAGTTTATGACCCAAGGTCCTTAAAAGTTAACTATGGGGGGTCCAAAATGCAATAAATGAAAGTAAAAAAAAGTTAAAATGGACCAGGGACTGAAAGTGCAAAGCCTAAAACATTTTTCCCGGTTTTGAGGGTTGTCGCGGGCCGCGTAAGACTTCCTTATGTCTTACGCGGGCCGTGAGGAAGTGCCAGTAACAGCCAGATGTTGATAGCTGCGGGTTTGGCATGTTCCACCACCTTAGAAAGCTTGTTTTTGATTTCAGGGACTGAGCCAACAATATTACATGCATAGGGGACACCTGGGATCATCAGAAAACATTTGTAGGCTTGTGTGGAGTGATCTTGTGAAGTTTATTTGGCTATATAAGAACTCTTGTTGGCTAGTTCATTTGTTCATTCACAAAAATCATTCTCAACTCATCTCTGGAACTTCCTGGAGCTCAAGCAAGCTTTCTTAAGTTCCTATTTCGTGCTAAGAGCCTTTGTAAGCATTCTTAGCTTCTCTAGTTCAAGATTTATTAGTCTAATGACCAAAAGTCAAAGCCGTCGTAATTAAGCTTTGACTTAGTGATTAATCACTAATGGTCCAACCATTATTCGAATTGAAAGTGGCTATGAGTTGGTAATTATGTGGGTAATAAGTCCTTAAAAGTGCACCCAATGATTATCATTCTAACTTGGTCAATTGTCGGGTCAAACTTAATATTAAAAAGTCAACAGAAGCTATTTTTGCAAATAAATTCATAACTAGTAATGTAGAAGTTATGGAACCTGTTTTAACACTAAAATGACTTGGTAAATAATGTAAGAACATGTCTAAGCATGTTCAACCCGACAATTCTGAGTTTAGGCTCGGTTCGGAACCGAAAGTCGCAAAAGAAGACTTTTGCTTTGACTTTCAGTTCTGACCCAATTTAGCTTGTTTTAGATATGCCTTAAGATTTCTTTGGGACCATATTATAAGTTAGTAAAACCCTCTGAGGTTATACTACATGGTTCCTTATTTATCTGATTCATTTGCATGTTTCCGTTAATTGCTTAAATGTTGACCATTATGCCCTTTTGATATTAAAACGAGATTTTTGAAAATTTGAGAGGACAAAAACCTTTATTACTGATTTATAAACATGTCCTAAAAATTTGACATCAGTTTGAGGTCTAAATTAGGAGTTATGCTCAATATCGTAATTTGAGAGCTTTTTATTAATTAAACGGCATTTTAGCATAAAGCCTATTTAAACCCAAATTTCGACACCAAAATTTTTACCCACTGATTTAATATAATATTTTGGGATTTTTGAAGATTTTTATTAATTTTTAAACTGATCATAACGTAGGGTTCTTGCTTTGATTCGGTAATTGACGGTTATACCCTTTTTGCTAATAAAATGAGTTTTACATGACATTTTGATACCAAACCTTTCACTACTGATTTTATATGTTAAATAAAATATTTTAAACCTTCTGGACTGATAAAAAAATCTCCGCTTTCCTTATATAACCTGAAAATCGCCTTAAAACGACTTTTTACGCGTTTTAAACGCATAGTATGGGTTAAAACTATTTTTGACACATAAGACTTAATACCTACTGATGTTCTAACTATATTTTTATACTTTAACAATAAGTAAAACTTTTGAACTCAGATTTCCAAATTTGACCTTTAAAGCATATGTGAAATGACCAAAATGCCCCTACGGCGCATAGTTTGGTTATAAATGATAAATTTCACATATATGCAATACCCTACTGATATGACTTGCAAAACTAATTATTTTTTTACTGATTATTTTAGACCAGAACCTCAGATTAATATTTAACCTCTTTTATAACCTTTAAAATGACCAAAATACCCTTACGGGGCTTAAATTGGTTTTAAATTCGTTTTGGGCATAATGGAAGGTATCCTACTGATATCACAACATATTTAGGGCATATTAACTTGTGAAACCTGTACATGGCTCTTTTGGTTACCCGTTATGCATTATTCGCGTTCGGTACGGTTTATGTAACTAGTTTGCATAAATTAACCGAAACGGGTCAAACCTTATCATTTTTGCTTCAAAATCCAGCATGTGTTTAGTTTACCCATAATATACAAACCTTCATACTTGTCGGGTCTAAATCACATTCTAATCCGGTCTTCTCTTAATCTTGTGTTTTGAACCGTAAACCTTTTCTTTAAAACTAACCGGTCTAAGTTTAAACTTAAGTAAGACCCGTTAGGAATCTAATAGGTTATTAAAACCTTCGTTCTAGATTTAGGAGCCCGGTAAAAGATATTTGCACTTGCTGATTGTAATACGGCTGAGATAAATTTGTATATTTTGCTCAGGTAAATACTTTTAACTTATTTTCCGTTATACGGGCTTGGGATACGGTATTATAATATTACCGCTTGGGCGGGTGTGTAGTTATTTAAATCGGATTGTGATTAATATATTTACATAACCCGTTTTAATCTGTTTTGTTTGGTATATGGCCTTTGGGGGGTTAATGACCATGTCCTGGATATCCTCGGCTCATTCATTGAAATGGCCACGACTTAAGCACGGGGTGTAGGCATACACCTGACAGTTGCGTATGTATAAAAGGTATCCCACAATAAGGAATTTCCTTGTGGGCATTATACTTGTGGTGTGTCAGTTAATCTTGTCCGGCTCTTCTAACCGGCCCTGTCGGACGGCAAACATATAAAACTGTATACAAGATTATTTTTAAATAATTGTCCCAAGTTATAAAAGATTATTCGTGCCTTGTGCATTTGAATCAATTTCCTTAAAACATTTTCAAAAGAGTCGGTTAATTGTATTTACCAGTGTAAACTGACGTATTTTCCAAAAGGTTAAGTGCAGGTACTAGGCGAAATAGGCTGGCTACTCCTGGGTGAATTAAATAAAGAGTTATGCAAGCTTTATCACTTTAAAATCTGTTGAACAATATTTCCTTTGTTTTGATCCGCCTGTGGATCCTTTTACATTCCGTTTGTAATACTTATGTTACTTTCATTCAGTTTGTAATATTATTACTTTTAGACTTCCGTTGTGCATTGAACTGTGATAAATTGACTATGATGATATCAACTACGTCACGATACTCCCCACCGGGCCCACCGGTAATACGTGGAAATATCGGGGTGTGACAGTTGTATAGAGAATAACCTTTCGAGGTTATACATGATGGTCACTTAGTTTAATTAGTTGTATGATAGATAGTTTATATGCCTTAGGTAAATGACCAAAATGCCCTTTTCATGCATAATTGGTATTTAAGCATATGTAACTTAACTTTTGCCACTTAAACTGATTATGCAATATATTTAAACATGTTAGGGCATATAATACTTGTCATAGGACTAGTTAGGCGTCTCGAACGTGCTTTTGCGCGAACGACGCGTTAAAGTAGCATAAGCTACCTTAATGGGTAATAACGCGTCTTAAGCACTTAGGATAGGTTCCGATTTAGAATGTAGGCTTTGCTAAACCATATCACATGAGTTCCAATCATTTGGTTTACGAGACCTCATTCTACCCGATCTACCAATTTAGGTGTCGATTTATTAACTAGTGATCCGATTACTAGGTGCTTCTTGATTTCCTTGGTTTGCCTGAGCTTTGCTAAGTTCAATTAGTCGAGGATATCTTTGCACTTCGATGTGAGTACATAGTTCCCCTATTTTACTGTTTTCAATTGTTTTGGGGTGATTCATATGTGTTAAATGATTTGATGCTTTTAACGATGATTTCAAAAACGAATACTATGGTTTATATTAAACAATAACGATTTCGATAATGTGAACGAAATTGTTGGATGTAGTTACATAACGAATGACATTCATTAATTTTGGCCAAACCGACCAGTATTAGGTTATGGTACCATAGGATCTGACAAATCCCGTTATCAGACTGCAACCATGGTTATGTATGGGGGTTATGTGGGTAACGACTGAACCTGATGATTGTTAACTTAAATTTGGTGGTTTGTTAATACGAGTTGAACGATGGACAAGTTACGAAGGTTTGAATGTTATTAACGAGACGACCAAAAGTAGTTTTCACAATTAAAACGAGAACAATTTTGAACGATTGAAACGATTGAACGATTGAAACGAATAAACGATTTGGACGATTGGAAAGATTTAAACAAGTTAAACGAATTGAACGAACGATTGGTTTTTGGTAGGTGATTAGATAACGGGATGGGTGTAATGTGATAAAAGCATGGTAGATACGCCGCCGGTACTTCTTATATATAAGTGCTTTTATCATATTACATTCCGTGGCGTTATTTAGTTCACTTGGACGAACGATTTTAAACGATATCACACAAACGATGTTTACTAAACGATATCACACAAACGATGTTTACTAAACGATATAAACCATACGAGTTTTATTACGAGAATGATTTATGATTTGGTTTACTTAAACAAATGTTTTGAGTTAAGATTCATGGCAACGAGATATTATAAACTATAACCAACTTATTTTGAATTGGTTATTCAATTTTTAATACAAACATTTTACAAAACAAGGTTTTCTATTATCGATTAACGAAGTTGTACGAGTTATTTCAACATATAAACGAGCCATGAATCTGACACTCACACAAAACCTATGTGCTCGCCGGCATTTCTTTGCTAACTTTATTTTTACATATGTTTTAGGTGGTGTTGAATGATGTTGATTGCAAGTAGGATGCATGCTCACTTAGGACTGAACGAGGCCTTAGTGACTAAATAACGATGATAGACGATAAATGAACGTGTTTGTTATGTTTCGAGACAATGTTAATGTTTAATATTTAATAAAACGAAACTTTTCAAATCCATGGTTGTGAAACAATAATTCTGTTGCTCCACTCCCCGACGTTTCCGCCACGGTTTCGTTATTTTAACGCGGTCGGGGTGTGATAGAAGAGTTGGTATCAGAGCCAATGGTTATAGGGAATTAGGTTATTAGTAATGCTTTGACCTAGACTATAACTTTTCTAGGACCCTAACACGAGTTTCTTGCGTTTAGATTTTAGAACAATACCGTCACCTATCTCTAGGTGATAACCACAACGAGAACACAATAACAAATTCAATTTGAAAACCAATCATCTATTCTTGGATGATTTGTTATAAGGTTTTGAACTTTCAAAGTTTCCAAAACGATTTTGAAAATAATCACCCACCCTTTGGATGATTCATTTTTGGCTAATGCCTTCCAATTTTTCAAAATCTCGTCAAAGTTTGGGTCTAGATAATGTGAACACGTGCAATCTGGAAGGGTGGATGTCTGTGTCCTGAGTTTTCTGTCTAAGGCTAGAGTGTTCGTACAAATCCACATAATCGGACCAGTCACTCTTACCTGGGAACTATTGGGGTGAGTGTCCACTAATAGGCTAAAGCAGGTCTTCGCGATACATTATATTGACCCATTTACTTTGATTAGTCACTGCGTGTCGTTTGTTATTTCAAGGTAACAAACGAATGATCGCCTTCCTTGTGTTTTGTCGATGTTTTCAATACCTCTTTTGTTTATCCAATTGTCGATCTCACTCGTTTCTCATGTTTCCTTGTTCTTTTAGAATATGCCACCTAGACGTGATCCCGAACAGGATGCTGCAATCGCAGCCCTTGTCGCTCAACAAATCGCAGCTGTTCTTCCGAACCTAGTAACTCAGATCAATCAATCGAACAACAACAATAACAACAACCATGCTCAGTGTAGTTTCAAAATGTTTAATTCGGCTAAACCACTAAAGTTTTCTGGGTCTCAAGGAGCAACTGCGCTCCTACAATGGTTCGAGAGTTTGGAAAGCACCTTCAGACATGTACAATGTCCGAATGAGCGTAAGGTTGAGTTTGCGTCAAGTGTCTTTGAGAAACGTGCTCTTACATGGTGGAACGGTGTGATGCATGATAGGGGTGCCGATGTGGCGATGGCACAAACTTGGGAAGAGCTGCGGGCTCTCATGATGAAAGAGTTATGTCCCGGTCACGAGATAAGGGCTTTAGAACGAGAATTTGACGATCTAAAACAAGATGGGGGAGAACACCGTGCGTATACGGATCGTTATGAGGAGCTTAGTCTTTTGTGTCCTACTATGGTTACCCCGTTGGAGAAAGCGATTGCGAGGTATATCGATGGTCTACTCGATACTGTGCAAGACATTGTAACTGGTAGTAATCCTACCACTGTTCGTCAAGCAATTGAATTGGCTGCTACTCTGACTGAGTCGCAAGTCAGAAAAGGAAAACTGACCCGCAAGGGTGATAAGAAGTAGTCGACCGACGCTACTCAAGACAAGGGTAAAAACAAGAAGAAGGGCGAGTCATCAAGGAGGTTAAGGAAGCGAAAGGCTTCCCAAAATTTTGCTGTCACTACACAAAATGCTCAGAACCCACCAGCACAACCTCCTGCAAAGAAACAGTATGTCGGTACCGCACCTCACTGCAATAGGTGAAATGGACATCATGCGACCCAACAGGCTTGTAAACAGTGCACTACTTGTGGTAAACTTGGGCATCTGGCCAACATCTGTCGTTTGGGTCAAAATCAAGCCGCTCGGAATCCAGCACAGGTTCAGGGAAATGCTGCTAGATTTCTACCAGGCTCTTGTTACAATTGCGGAGAAATGGGTCATTTCCGCAACAATTATCCGAGGCTTGCAAATCCGAATGCGAACGCGAATGTGAATCCCGCTCGTGGACTAACGTACAACTTGAATGCAAATGAGGCGAGGGCTGAAAATGAGGTTTTTAATGGTACGTTCCTTGTTAACCATCAACCTGCATCTGTTCTTTTCGATTCTGGTGCCGATAGAAGTTTTGTTTCGTTATCATTTGAGCCTTTACTTACGATGCCTAGAACTAAACTGAGGAAACCCTTATCTGTTGAAGTTGCTACTGGTAAACCTCTTGTACTCGATTCCGTTATTCGCGATTGTCAATTGAACCTCGATAACCATATTTTTCCTATTGACCTCACACCGATGCAACTTGGAAGTTTCGATATTATCATTGGGATGGATTAGTTAACTAAGTTTCATGCTGAGGTGGTTTATTTCGATAAGATTGTTCGTATTCCTCTTTCATCTGGCGAAGTTCTAGAGGTTCGTGGCGAAAAACCATCTGGCGGTTTGAAACTAATGTCGTGTACGAAAGCCCAAAGTTATTTACGAAAGGGATATGTTGCCTTCCTGGCACAAGTCACCGAGGAGAAAGGCAAGAGCAAGTGTATTCAAGATATTCCGAGTGTTCGAGATTATCCAGAGGTGTTTCCTGATGAACTGCCTGGTTTGCCTCCAGTTCGCCAAGTCAAGTTTCATATTGATCTGGTACCCAATGCTAACCCGATTGCGAAAGCACCTTATCGTCTTGCACCGTCTGAGATGCAAGAATTGTCGAAACAGCTTCAAGAGTTATCTGACAAAGGATTCATCCGACCAAGCTTTTCACCTTGGGGTGCTCCCGTTTTGTTTGTGAAAAAGAAAGATGGGACTTTTCAAATGTGTATCGATTATCGTGAGTTTAATAAGCTTACCATCAAGAATCGATATCCCCTACCACGAATTGATGATCTCTTTGATCAGCTGCAAGATGCTACATGTTTTTCCAAGATCGATTTGCGTTCTGGGTATCATCAGCTTCGTGTACTCGAAGAAGACATTCCCAAAACAGCATTCCGCACGAGATATGGTCACTATGAGTTCACTGTCATGCCTTTTGGTTTGACAAATGCCCCAGCTGTTTTCATGGATTTAATGAATAGGGTTTGTAAACCTTATTTAGACAAGTTCATCATTGTGTTCATTGACGACATTCTTATTTATTCAAAGTCACGAGCCGATCATGAACAGCACCTCCGTCTGACGATGGAACTCCTGAAGAAGGAACAACTTTTTGCTAAATTCTCCAAGTGTGAATTCTGGCTTAAAGAAGTTCAGTTTTTGGGTCATATTGTTAACGAGCAGGGTATTCATGTGGATCCTTCCAAAATAGCTGCTATTAAGGATTGGAATACACCTACGACACCTATAGAAGTTCGTTCTTTTCTTGGTCTCGCTGGTTATTATCGACGATTTATTTCAAACTTCTTGAAGATTGCGATTCCTCTCACTGCTTTGACTCAGAAGAATAAGCTTTTTGAGTGGGGACCCAAACAAGAAGAAGCGTTCCAAACTTTGAAACGAAAACTCTGTGATGCTCCTGTTTTGTCTTTGCCCGAAGGAAACGATGATTTCGTTGTCTATTGTGACGCGTCGATTCTAGGCCTTGGTTGTGTTCTTATGCAACGAGGCAAAGTTATAGCTTATGCGTCAAGACAATTGAAAATATACGAGAAAAAACTACACGACTCATGATCTTGAGTTAGGAGCTGTGGTTTTTGCACTCAAAATCTGGAGACGCTATCTTTATGGCACGAAATGTATGGTTTTCATAGACCACAAAAGTCTCCAGCATATTCTCAATCAAAAGGAGCTGAACATGAGACAACGACGCTGGGTTGAGCTAGTAAACGATTACGATTGCGAAATTCGCTACCATCCTGGTAAGGCGAATGTCGTAGTCGATGCGCTAAGTCGAAAGGAGCGAGTCAAGCTTAATTTTGTTCGCACTCTATCTGATATTCAAACTCGTGTCTCTCAAGCTCAACAATCCTGTGTTACACAAAATTTGATGAGTAAGGAATTACCACGTCAACTAGAGCTTAAACTCGAAACAAAGGACGATGGGTTACTCTATTTCAAGAATCGTTTATGGGTTCCGAAACAAGACGATCTTCGCACTTTAGTGATGGATGAATCTCATAAGTCTCGATACTCTATCCATCCTGGTGCTGACAAAATGTACAAAGATCTTCGTACTCAGTACTAGTGGCCTGGTATGAAGAAGGATATTGCCTTGTATGTATCAAAATGCCTAACTTGTCTCAAAGTCAAGGCTGAACATCAACGACCATCTGGTTTGCTTGTACAACCAGAAATACCGGTATGGAAGTGGGAGAACATTGCAATGGATCTCATCACTAAGTTACCGCGTACATCTAGACATCACGATGCTATTTGGGTTGTTATTGATCGATTAACGAAGTCAGCTCACTTTATACCGATTCGCGAGGATCTATCTGCTGATAAACTTGCCAAGATTTATGTTGATGAGATTGTGTCTCGACATGGTGTTCCTGTGGATATCATATCTGATCATGATGCTCGATTTTCATCTCACTTTTGGAAGACCATGCAATCTGCTATGGGAACTCAACTAAATCTAAGCACTGCTTATCATCCCCAAACAGATGGACAATCCGAGAGAACGATACAAACATTGGAGGATATGCTTAGAGCATGCGTGATAGACTTTGGTGATAATTGGGATTCTCATCTACCGTTGATCGAGTTCTCTTACAACAACAGTTATCATGCTAGTATCAATATGGCACCGTTTAAAGCTTTATATGGTCGAAAATGTCGTTCACCTGTCTGTTGGAATGAGATCGGTGAAGCTCAGCTTACTGGACCTGAGCTCATTCTAGAAACAACAGATAAAATCAAGAAAATTCGTGATAATCTTCTGACAGCTAGAAGCCGTCAAAAGAGTTATGCGGATATGCGACACAAGCCCTTGGAATTTCAAGTCGGAGACCGTGTCCTACTCAAGGTATCCCCTTGGAATGGAGTGGTGAGATTTGGAAAGAAAGGAAAACTTGCACCACGATATGTTGGACCATTTAAGATTGTTGAAAGAATCGGAAAGGTTGCCTATCGACTAGAGCTACCTCCTGAACTTGGGAATATTCACCCAACATTCCACGTGTCCAATTTGCGAAAGTGTTTAGCCGATACTGATCTTCATATTCCACTCGACGAAATTCAAGTTGATGAAACAATGCACTTTGTCGAGAAACCTGTGGATATAATGGACCGTGCAGTCAAACAGTTGAAGAATAAACAAATACGATTAGTCAAAGTTCGCTGGGAGTCCAAACATGGCCCAGAGTTTACTTGGGAACGTGAGGACCAAATGAAGGCAAAATATCCGCATTTGTTTTCACAAGTTTCCTCTAGTTAAAATTTCGGGATGAAATTTCCTAAAGTAGGGGAGACTGTGACAACTGTGCTCTGTAAATGATGTACGATGTAAAACAATATCAATTATCAATAAAACGATGTGTTTTGGTGTTAATATGTGTGTATTTATGTTTGACGATTTTACGATTTGATTCGACTTTGAATTCAAGCTTTAAATCGCATTCGTGAAAGTTATACGCAAACTGATGCATAAACGTAATCAGTTTAACGCGACAAACACTATGTAATAGTGATATAGGCTTAACATACCTTAAACAACCCTTACATAACTTAGAAATAAGTTTTGGTTGGTTTGGTGTGTCGAAAACAAGTTTATTCGATCGCAGGGACTATTTGTGTCAAACTGCGAAACTATGCCGATTTGTATGGTAACGAACACTCCGGAACTTGATCATAAGCTAAACATACCCTAAATATCCTTTACATAGCTTAGAAATAGGCTTTGAGGGGTTCGGTATGCGAAAATAAACTTTTTGATCAAACAGGGACTAAAAGCGTCAAAAAGTGCATAAGTTTGCATTTTCGCGCATATCTTACGTTCTGAACATATCCGGACATCCAAAAATTTTTGTAATCATTAAAATATTTTATTTTAGTGATTGGAATGCAAAAATACCATTCGTCGCACAATTTGGATCGTTTTTGCGTCCGTTCGAGTTTTCATCGTAATTAACCGAATAACGCAACCGTACAACCAAACGAACCGACATCCGAGATATTTTCAAGCATATTTTAAGTTCCCTATACTTTAACTTCATTTTAGAGCCTTGAAATGGGGATAACGGGGCTTAAACTTGCCGAAAATCAACTTTTAAGCATGTAGGAACTTGTTCTGCCATTTTGGGAAACTTAGAACTGAGCTCCCCCGCGCCACGCGCCAAGCACAGGGTCACCTGGTGCGCCACGCTACAGGGACCAAAACTCAGCAACTCCATTTCAGCATCCAGCTTGATTTCCAGGGTTAATTATGCAAAATTCTCAATACCTGGAGCTGGTTTTGGATCCCCATTGTATTCAATACAATGTTCCACAAGTGTAGGGTCAAGATTTCACCTTCTAAACACTTGGAATGATCTTGATGATCCAATCTTCCTATAAATAGCAATGGGTTCTTCATTCTTTCTTCACACTTGATCTCATTTCTGCTCTAAGTTGAAGCTCTCACTTGTGAAGCTTCATACCTGAGTATTTTGAGATCAAATCTTCCTTGCTTGGACCTTGTAAGCTTCTTTCATGCTTTTCATACTTTTCAAGCATGAAAGTCAAACAGTGTTTGACTTTCTTCTTTGACCACGAGTTGGTCAACACAAAGTTCGTTTGAACTTTGCAACGTGACCGTAATCACGATGGTTATAGTCCCTTGTGACTATACCTACTGATTACCACGTCGATTAGTCGAAGTGACGAGTCAAAGTTTTGGTCAAAATACGTGTTTATGCGTATTTTGCATCGAAGCTATTTTCGGGTATCAAAACACTTTGTTTTGATATCAAACCTGTTTTCTAACTTAGTTAAACATGTTTTAACATGTTTAACACGTCACTTTTAGTCTAGTGCTTGTATAGGGTCGTAAGTCAAGCGGTCTTGACAACCTCTTAGACTTTCGAACCCAGCCCATTTGGTGGATCACTAGGACCCGACCAATCCTATTTTATGACCATAGTTGTATAGGGAATAACCTTCCGAGGTTATACCTTATGGTCACTTAGTTTAATTAGTTGTATGATAGGTAGTTTATATGCCTTAGGTAAATGACCAAAATGCCTTTTTCATGCATAATTGGTATTTAAGCATATGTAACTTAACTTTTGCCACTTAAACTGATTATGCAACATATTTAAACATGTTAGGGCATATAATACTTTTCATAGGACTAGTTAGGCGTCTCGAACGTGCTTTTGCGTGAACGACGCGTTAAAGTAGCATAAGCTACCTTAATGGGTCATAACGGGTCGTAAGCACTTAGGATAGGTTCCAATTTAGAATGTAGGCTTTGCTAAACCATATCAAATGAGTTCCAATACTCATTTGATTTACGAGACCTCATTCTACCCGATCTACCAATTTAGGTGTCGATTTATTAACTAGTGATCCGATTACTAGGTGCTTCTTGATTTCCTTGGTTTGCCTGAGCTTTGCTAAGTTCAATTAGTCGAGGATATCTTTGCACTTCGATGTGAGTACATAGTTCCCCTATTTTACTGTTTTCAATTGTTTTGGGGTGATTCATATGTGTTAAACGACCAGTATTAGGTTATGGTACCATAGGATCTGACAAATCCCGTTATCGGACTGCAACCATGGTTATGTATGGGGGTTATGTGGGTAACGACTGAACCTGATGATTGTTAACTTAACTTTGGTGGTTTGTTAATACGAGTTGAACGATGGACAAGTTACGAAGGTTTGAATGTTATTAACGAGACGACCAAAAGTAGTTTTCACAATTAAAACGAGAATGATTTTGAACGATTGAAACGAATAAACGATTTGGACGATTGGAACAATTCAAGCAAGTTAAACGAATTGAACGAACGATTGGTTTTTGGTATGTGATTAGATAACGGGACGGGTGTAATGTGATAAAAGCATGGTAGATACGCCGCCGGCACTTCTTATATATAAGTGCTTTTATCATATTACATTCCGTAGCGTTATTTAGTTCACTTGGGCGAACGATTTTAAACGATATCACACAAACGATGTTTACTAAACGATATAAACCATACGAGTTTTATTACGAGAACGATTTACGATTTGGTTTACTTAAACAAATATT
This sequence comes from Helianthus tuberosus, assembly GCA_030545235.1. Classification (NCBI taxonomy): domain Eukaryota; kingdom Viridiplantae; phylum Streptophyta; class Magnoliopsida; order Asterales; family Asteraceae; genus Helianthus; species Helianthus tuberosus. The sequence goes on along the minus strand of CM060408.1, from coordinate 65,272,758 downwards.
TTGAGTTAAGATTCATGGCAACGAGATATTATAAACTATAACCAACTTGTTTTGAATTGGTTATTCAATTTTTAATACAAACATTTTACAAAACAAGGTTTTCTATTATCGATTAACGAAGTTGTACGAGTTATTTCAACATATAAACGTGCCATGAATCTAACACTCACACAAAACCTATGTGCTCGCCGGCATTTCTTTGCTGACTTTATTTTTACATATGTTTCAGGTGGTGTTGAATGATGTTGATTGCAAGTAGGATGCATGCTCACTTAGGACTGGACGAGGCCTTAGTGACTAAATAACGATGATAGATGATAAATGAACTTGTTTGTTATGTTTCGAGACAATGTTAATGTTTAATATTTAATAAAACGAAACTTTTCAAATCCATGGTTGTGTAACAATAATTCTGTTGCTCCACTCCCCGACGTTTCCGCCGCGGTTTCGTTGTTTTAACGCGGTCGGGGTGTGACATCTTTCATTTCAGCAACATCTGTTTCAATGATAGACACTTTAGCCATCAAATCCTTATAACTTAATTCATCACGTACTCTAATAGGATCATCTGATTTCCCACCTGTAGTGGTTGTATTTGTTTTGATAATAGGAGAAGTCTCCATATCATCAGAAACAGATGCCCCTTTTTCTTGGTTCTCGGGACTTCCCACTGAAGCAGAGATTACAGTTGTAACCTCATTAGTGGTTGCCTTCAAGGGAGTCTTAATGAGGTATCCACTGTCCAACTAATCACCAATGAGTTCAACAGTTGTAGTGGCTGCTCCACTTGAACTACCACCAAGAGTTTCGTAATACTCAATGGGGATAACCTCCTCAACTGTTTGTAGGATAGCAGATTGAATTGGTTCAGACACAGTCATTTGTTACGCTCTACTGTCAGTAATGTGTGGATTCGAGGAACTGTTTTGTTTCTGAAATTCAATTGCTTCAAACAGAGGTAATATTGTTGATGGAACTTGAAAAGAGGGTTGTGGTGTAGAAAGCGAGATTGCCCTAGGAGAGGGACTTTTAAACATACTTTCATATGAAAGGTCTACTTGATGTTGTGGTGTCCCTATGCTTACAACATGATCCTTTTGTGAGGATACGTGAGGAGTTTGGATGGGTTGAGATCTTTCCAACAACTGTGAGGAAATAGCAGCAGTGGTTTCAAGTGACATTTGTGTTATCACTGGATTAACCTCTGGGATCTCATCTTCCAGAGCAACCTTTTTATTTTGTTTGGTTTTGGTGGGCTTTTTGGATGTGACAGGTTTCTTTTTGCGTTTTCCTGGTGTGTGTTTCACAACACTGGTTGTGGTGTCATGATCACTAGGAGCAGTTGGCTCAACAACAGAGGTTTCAGCAACAGATGTGGACGCATCTAAAACAGGCTCATCCCCCTTTGTTTCTGTTTTTGAAACTTTTGACTCTTTATCCAAAAATTTAGTAAAAGTTTTACTTGTAAGACTATTTATTTGAAAAGCTACACCTTGTTCAAAATCTGTTTGTGACACTTGTTTTCGTAGGTAGTAGCTTAGAAGTCTTGGATACAACAGAAAAGCATTACTACGAACACCTTTTTTCAATTTTTTCACATTTTTCACATTATTCAACAAATCAGAAAACAGTGCTTGTGATAAATTGTAATCAGATTTTGTTAAAATAGCATAACCCAAATACTGAATGTTTAAAGGTATCTCATTAAATGCGGTGGTCTTGGCTGAGAGACAAGTTAAAAGAGTATGAAACAAAATTTTCATTGGCGGAGGGAAGTTTGGTTTGTACATAATAACTTCCTTTAATTGTGCATCATACCCTCTTTCAATGAACTCTGTATGAAGTTCAGGTTTTTCAAAGTTGGTCTTACCTCCCAAGTCGTCCAATGCAAATGTAGTGGAAATTGTAAATGCAGAAATTCGTACCACACTTTTCCCGACCTTAGATGTGATGGCAACTGGATTATTATCTTCAGACTCTATTTCAGCATTAAACCAAAATTGGCGGAGTGTTTCTGTATGAATCGGAGCATCAGCAGTAAGGATTGATTTGTATTTTAATGACGTTAAAAGGTCAATTATTGAGTGAAACCTGGTATTTTTGCTGGTTTTCTCGAAGATGGGGAGGTAGTTGTGAGGAATTTTGATGTTCAGAGACATGATCGGAGAAGAAGGTGATTTGGGGATGAAACAAGGTTTAAGTTGGAGGGTTTTTAATATGTTGGAAACTGTTTTTGAGAATTTTGAATTCGAGACGGCCCAATGGAATAAGCTCGATTTAGGGATGAAACAACTTTTATATAGAGAGAAAAAGTGAAGGCTGACATGTAGTAGTTACAAATATGTGATGGCTAAGATCTGTCTACGTCAGAACCTCTCTTGCGACAACCGATGACAATTGTTTGGAAACCTCTGTTGGTCGACTACAAAAGTTGGGAACAGTGTGAGTCAAAAAGTTGTTAGATAAACAGAAGTTATGAGAACAGATGATAACTTTCAGTAGTTGTTTTATTTTTAGCTAACATCTGTCCACGTCAGAACCTCTCTTGTGATAATGGATGACAGTCAGCAGTATAGTAAATCAACAGTCATTAGGATAAACAAAAATTATGACAACAGACGGTACCTTTTAGCAGTGGATGTATTTTTAGGCAAGCAGAAGTTTCAAAAATAGATGTTTTCAACAGCTGTAACTCAACAGTCGTAAGTCTAACATCTGCTATTAGCACAACCACTGTTAGTATCAAAACCTCTGTTGAGCATTTTAAGATTGAATATCATCTGTTGTTCGTTAACCTCTGTTGGCCCATAGCAGACCTTTGCATCTTCAGACATTTATTCATCAGCAGATGCTCTCTTTTGTCAGACTTTAGCTACAACACACCTTTTACAACAACAAATATCGACTCTTTGTAATTAGGTCTTACCGCAAATTCTTCCAAAAAATTGTTATTGATGAACAAATATTCTAGATGTTACACATCAACATCAATATCAGTCTGCAATCCTTAGATGTTATTCAAAATTATATAATAATACTTAGGAATGACTGAAACAATTAAAATGAAGACGTGACAACAAAGATTAATAGTATTAAAATTTATTCATTTATTCAACAGTGGTAAATCAACAGTCGTTAGCATACACAGTTGTTTCATAAAAAGGTTCGAATATATGACAACAACAACATGCTTATACAAAGGTCTACAATTACAATTTCACATACTGTGCAACATCTAATCTAATGGACTAACAAACTCCCAACATCTGCTATTAACCTAACCACTGTTACTATAAAAACCTTTTGTTTGCTCAACATATTTTGAATATCATATGTTGTTCCTTAACATCTGGTCTCCCATACAGACCTTTCCTTCTTCAATCTTTCATCATCAGCAGATGTTCTCTTTTACCACACTTTAACTACAACATACCTTTTACAACTCCAAATATTGACTCTCTGTAATTTGCAGGAGCACAAATTCTTCAAAAAACTGCTATCAATGATCAAATTTTATACCTTGTTTTATCTTTGCACTCATCTGTTCACCATTAAACCAACCCTTGATCCTATTAAACTTCTGTTGACTTACCAAACATCTGTTCAGACCCAATTCAACATCAACATAATCTAAATCAAACTCAAACACTAAATAAGTAAAAGTAAAACGCAACAACATAGATTCATAAGATTAAAATTTATTCATTTATTCATGACCTTAAAAGTCCAATAATTACATAACACACTGAACAACTAAACTTTCAAATCTAACAATAACAGCAAGAATTAAGAAATTTTAGCTTCAACTCTATCGATTGCTGAACCTCTCGATGTATATCCTTCAGCATCGCCATGAACTCCATGTCTCTGTCACCGCACTCTATATTACTGACAACACAAAGCTCACGAACGGAAGTTAAAGGCATCCGCATCAGATTTATGGAAACCTGCTCTCTCGTGAACATGCCAACTTGCAATCCATCAAAACATCTCTTCAGCTCTTGAAGAGTAGCCATATCTTCATACACCTGTTCCTCAATTTGCCTGACAAAACGCTGCTTTAAATCATCTGATTTTGCAGAAGTGTATGACGCCATTTCAATAAACTATATTACTCGACTTTCCTAAAAGTATGATATCTTCGTAGGAAAACGTGATGAAAAACAGGTGAAGTGACTATGAGTTTATATACTGAAATATCTAACAGTGAAAGAAATCACGCTTAAAGTCATTGTACCTTTAATAATCTAATCAATCAAAACATGCAGATTTAATATAAACATTGTTGGTGCATATGTCTGTCGACTTCGTCTTGTATCGAGTCTTGTAATAGAAATGATAGATCTAGACACGTTGTACGAGGAAAATAGGAAAATGGGATGAAATAGTCACTTCACACGAAATGGCCATTTCGTACGAACTAGCATGTGGCTATTTCGTGTGAAATGGCACTCCTATATATATGGGTCTTGTCATTTCATTTGAAATAGTTGCTGATTCCAGAGCCGAAGTGCTGCTGAAGTGTCATTTGATCTGTAAAGCTTTCAAATCAATAATCAAGACATTTAAAGTGTATATCAAGCTGATTCAACATCAATACGTTTGTTTCCGCCTTTCGTATTGATCAAAAACTCTTCTAAACGACTCGTTTGGTCGTGTAAACGATCCTACAAGTGGTATCAGAGCTCAGGTGGAAGAGTTTTTACCGATTCAGCTTGTTTTCATCAAAATTTCTGATTTCTACTCATTCTTCTTCACATTTTTCAAAATTAACGGAGTTTTTACGGTTAAAATGAACTGATTTCTTCATATAACGTGCGAAACATAGTTTTAATCAATCCTTGAAAGTATCAGACATAAAATCGACCTAAAACGTGATCAATTGTGCCAAAATCATGTCCGATTGTATGACATCAGCATCATTTCGTACGAAATAGCCCATTTCGTGTGAAAGCATCCCCATTTCGTATGATTTGGACTTCATTTCGCACCAAGTTATTAAATTTCGTTTGAAAGTACTAATTCGTTTGAAAACACCATCATTTCGCACGAATTGGACATATTGGACCTCATTTCGCATGAATTGGACATATTAGATCTCATTTCGCACGAATTGGACAGAGTAGACTTCATTTCGCATGAATTGGTCACTAAGTCATCCAGTTCGCTTGGAAAGGGTCATTTCGCATCAAATCCAGGTCGTTTGAACTTCCAATTCACTTGAACATTGTGATTTTGTGAACTTTCAACACTGAAACATGGAAGAAGAGTTTTACAACGCGTTTGCTACAGCTCCAGTTGCTCCAATCACAGTTGCCAAAACTGTTGAAATCGAAAATGAAACGGGAACGTCTCAAAAGCCTCCAAAGCTTATGTACATTGAGGATTTTAAAGGATGGCAAAACCGTTTTGAAACATGGGTGCAAGCTTATAAGTTTGATGCATGGGTTTCGTTAGACGAAGATTACGTTAAACCGATAGATGACCGTGGAAATGAAAAATCTTTAAGTGACTATTCAGCGAATGAGAAGTTAAAATACACCAGTGAGAAAATGATGATTAGCATTCTCCAACAAGCAGTAAAAGAAGATATCTTTGTTTTGCTTCAACATGAGAACACTGCTAGATCAATTTGGTTAGCGTTGAATCAAAAGTTTAAGGGAAGTGCTGATATGATAAAAAATAAACGTGCATTACTAAAGAAATCTTTTGATATGTTTACAGCTAGTAAAGGTGAAACCACTAAGAAGACTATCGATAGATATTGTCATCTTGTTCAGGAAATGAAAAGATTGGAGATAACAAAAGAAGATGATGAACGGGTTGATAAGCTATCTGATGCGTTACCGCAAGATAAGTGGGGAACATATCTGTTGATTTTAAAGCATATGAGAAAATCTGAAAGTATGAATCTGTGCAAGTTCATTCAGAAGCTTGAAGAACATGAATTAGATGTTAAGAAAACTGCTATCATGAATAATCCAAATGCTCAACAAGATGAAAGTTTATACTATAGAGGAAGCAGAGTTGAGACTACTCCGAGTTCGAAGATTCAGACTGCATTCAGTGCTGATGGTACTTTCGGAACAAATGTTAGCACTACAACTCAGAGTGGTGGATATTCGTCATCGTATTCAAGTTTTGATCCGAATTTCTCAACACCAAGTTCTCAACGACAGAGTTCAACAAATCTGCAATGCAATGTGACATTATGTTGGACCGTGTGCGACCCTAAATAGTCAGTAAAAGGCAGTTCATCTTCATATACAGAGGCAGAATCAAAGTAAATGAAGTCACACAGCTTTATCCTTTCAATTTCCTTTCTATTAATGCTTTCTGAGTAGATTTTGACAGCAATTCGACACCTAGCACAAGACCTGTTTCCGCTCCAAAAGTTACAAATGAACTCAACACTAACCTATTTATAGGCGGTCTGATTCCGCTCCAACTGACATGCTCATTACGAGCGGAATCACCTAAGACATCTATGAGCGGAATCACCTACTAACTATTAGAAGCGGAATTACATGTTATCCTGATTTCGCTCCTAATGACATAAATGTCATTTGGAGCGGAATTACACTCTAAAACCACTTTTTATGTTTTCCAACTCCGAACAATCTATCTAGACCTAAGACTCAACTAAGACGTAGTCATCAGACATTCAGTGTACCAACAGACTCCCCCTTGGATGTTGACGAAGTCTTTGGCAACTAGTCTTCAGTCCTGGTTTCTTTCCAAATTTGTCTTCACTTGTCAAAACTCTCTCTTCACAGGTTCATGATCTCAACCTAGCTCTATCTTCAATCTCCCCTTTGACTGTTTATCCAGAAATCTGACTCCCCCTTTCACAAACTCCCCCTCTCAATCATCTAGGGCTCGAATTCTGGTTCAAACTTTGTCATTTTCATTACCATGGGGATTCCTGCATAATCTCTACCCAAATATAAGATATATGAAAATAACAGTTTCAATCTAAACTTACCATTAAACCTTCAGTGTTAGAAATCCACTTAAGTATTCAGGTCCAAGTTAATGTCCCTGATTACTCAATTAATCTACCAAGTCCAACTTAATGACCTTGGTTGATCTGAGACAATTCACACTGACAATTAGTTCAAACTGTTTCTAAAAGTTTACAAGTTTCAAGTTAATGAACTTGCTTCAACGTTTCAACTTTCTCAAACTTATCATGTTTAGCTCACAACTCATCTTCCAGCCCAGAAACTTCCTGCATCTGCTTACATCTTTCGAATCCGAAGATCAACTCTCCACTTTGGTTTGTCAAAAAATAAAGCAGAAGTGTAAAATCTTTTTGAATTTTGAATAAAGCTTCTAAACTAGAAATGAAATACAGAACTAACATGCAGTAAAAGTAAACTATTTACAAACATATTTTGGTGAGTGTGTTAGGGAATCATATCAGCTATTCGACAAGTCACAAGTACCGTTAAGCTTCAATTTCATACACAGAATTAAACAATTCGCGTAGATTGTTGATATACTGATCCACTTAAATTTTCACACAATTTTCAATCTATCCAGGATACTGATTTAATGTTTTAGAGACTTAAACTTATACGTGTGTCCCACCTCTTGAATATACTCCCGTATCCAGATCCCAATATTCAGTTTTACAGGTGAGAATACCACAAATGATATCTGTAAGGGGTTAATAAATTATGAAGAATCATGAGAGCTCAGGTCAGAACCATCGTTCAGCAGAGAGATCATGACTCAACTTGTGGGTGTGTCCCCTTTAGAGGATCTTTTTTACAACAGCATTGCTAAGCAATTTTATTGTCTTATCATATATGCTGAGGGTGATGCTATGTTTCAAGCATTGCAGAAAGTATTATTCGGGGACTAGGTCAGAACTTCCATTCAGCAGAAGTCCCGGAATAATACCCCAGATATCACGAAGTATAAAGACCTAGTATATCAGAAAAAGGAATCTTTCAAACAAGATTTCAGGGGTTACCTATATATCCAAGTAGTGTTCCCCACGAAATAAGCAAGTAAGATTTATGTTTATATCCCGAACAAATCTACTAAATGTGTAAAAACCTATCGGCACATCATCAGCGAGACTGTTTAACACATTTAAACATTCCATATCTTTAGCATACCATGACTGTCAAGCCGATGTACTATCATTTTCCCTTTTTACACAAGCTCTTTTCTGGTTTTCTATTGTTTTTTAATTTTGAAAATATCTCATGTTTTTGTATTTTTATCATTTTTTATTGTTTTTGTATTTTCTGAAAATATTACCCTATACTCCCCCTAAATACCAAAACAGGTAAAAAATTGACAAACCATTGCAGATTGCTTCTCAACATCATCTACAATGTATCCTTCATCAACGCCAATAATCTCCTCCAACACCGATAAAAGCTTCATACCATTCAGTTTTAGCAAATACTGAAAACGAGTTTTATCAAATGCTTTGGTATGTAAATCAGCTTTTTGATCGTCAGTGTGGATTTTCTCAATTCGTATCAACTTCTTCTCGAAACAATCGCGAATGAAGTGATGACGAATCTCAATGTGTTTGGTTTTAGCGTGATGTACTGGATTTTTAGTAATGTTAATCGCTGCCTCATTATCAACAAAGATAGGGGTGTTTAGAAATTGCAAACCGTAGTCGCGCATCTGTTGCTGGATCCACAAGATCTGAGAGCAGCAGCTGCTAGCAGATACATACTCCGCTTCACATGTGGATAAAGCCACAGAGGTTTGCTTTTTGCATTGCCAGGTGACCAATCATGATCCAAAGAACTGACACCCTGCTGTTGTTGATTTAGCGTTAACTTTGCAGCATCCGAAATCGGAATCGGAATACCCTTCGAGCGTGAAATCGCCTTCTCTTGGATACCACAACCCCAATGATGGAGTTCCTTTCAGGTAGCATAATATCCTTTTCACAATAACCATATGCGAAGCTCTTGGGTTAGATTGAAATCTTGCTGCGAGGCAGGTTGGGTACATGATATCGGGTCTTGAAGCTATCAAATACATCAGCGATCCGATCATGGAACGATACATCGTTTCATCTACCTTCTCTCCGGTGAGATCAGGGTTTATCCCATGATTCGTTGCTAATGGGGTGGCTGCTGGAGTAGAACCTGACATCTCAAATTTCTCCAAGATATCATGAACGTACTTCATTTGATGTATGAAAATTCCTTTGGGTAGTTGTTCAACCTGCAATCCCAAAAAGAATTTCATCTCACCCATTGATGACATTTCAAATTTCTGCTTCATAACTTGTTCAAAATCTTTGCATAGATTCTCATTTGTTGACCCAAATATGATGTCGTCCACGTAAATTTAAACTATCAGAAGATGACCGTCGACCTCTTTGGTAAAGAGAGTGGCATCCACTTTTCCACGGATGAAGCTGTTGGCTAGTAAGTGTTGAGACAATGTCTCGTACCAAGCTCTCGGGGCCTGATGTAAACCATACAGCGCTTTGTCTAGCAAGTAGACCTTGTCTTTGTGGATTGGATCGGTGAAGCCCGGTGGCTGACCAACATAAACCTCCTCTTTTACCTTCCCATAGAGAAAAGCCGATTTTACATCTAACTGATATACTTTGAAGTTTTTCCAAGATGCAAATGCCAGAAAGATTCTGATTGCTTCTAGTCGAGCAACTGGAGCATATACTTCAGTGAAATCTATCCCCTCCTGCTGACTGAAACCCTGGACTACGAGTCGAGCTTTGTTACGAACAACAACTCCTCTATCGTCTCTCTTACACTTGAACACCCACTTGGTGTTTATCTTCCTTTGACCATCAGGTAAATCCACTAACTTCCACACACCTAACTTCTCGAATTGACTCAGTTCCTCCTACATCGCATTGACCCAAGAATCTTCAGTAAGTGCCTCTTTGTAAGTCCTTGGTTCAACCTGCGAGATAAAACAACTCAATGAGAATTCAGTTTGCAAAGGAGCAACTTTTGTATAAAAACATGTAAGCCCTTTATCAATCTGTCTTCGAGTGCGGAAGCCTGTTTGCAACTCTCCAATGATCAATTCCTCTGGATGGTATGAAAGAGTTCGTGGCATCACTTCGCCTGAAACATCTACCTCGCCTTCCAGATTAGTAACATTCTGATTTGCACCTTGTTCACTGACTGGGTTTATTTGACTTGAAATCTGAATTTGCTCCCCCTCAGAATCTGAATCACCACGATCAAATACTGGCATGTTCTCAGATTCTTGATTATCATTCTGTGCCGACTGATTATCTTGAGCAACTTCATTTTGTTGGACATCATCATGTTCACCAGCATTGCTTGGACCTGCTTCATCATCGTTCAAAGCTTGTCGTGGTCGTCTTGAATACTCAGCTGGGAACCTTTCCTGCGATTCTTCATACTGTCGCAAAATATCCAACTCATCAAAGAAATCTTCTTCTTCTTCTGGTTCTTCCATCATGTCAAACGAATCCCACAACTTGTCGTAATTAAAATGCCATGTATCTCCAGGATTCTGCGGTGGCATTGTATAACCTTGACATTCAACATTAGGAGCTTCAATAATCCGCTTCAGACTTGGAACGAAGACTCGTCGTAACGGACTTGCATAACTTATGAATATCCCTTCAATACTCTTCGGACCAAACTTTCCAAAAGGCTCTAGAACAGTACAGGGTGACCCAAACGGTTCAAGATACTTCAGATTCGGTTTGCGATTATTGATCAACTCAAAGCATGTTTTGTTGAATTTCTTGACTGTGAGAACTCTGTTGAGTGTATAGCATGCGGCGGAAACTGCTTCTGCCCAAAAATTTATCGGTAGCTTTGAATCAGCAAGCATTGTTCTGGCCGTTTCGATTAGCGTCCTGTTTTTACATTCTGTAACTCCATTCTGATGCGGAGTATACGGAGCACTAAACTCATGCAATATACCTCTTTCATCACAATATTCTTCCATCTTGTTGTTCTTGAATTCAGTACCATTATCACTTCTAATTCTTCTGATACGCCTTTGGTACAGATTTTCAATCTTTCTGAACAACGCCATCAAACTGTCAAACGTTTCATCTTTCGACTTCAAGAATGATACCCATGAAAATCTGGAATAATCATCAGTAACCACAAGAAAATAGAGATCCCCTGTAATACTTTTGACGTTTACTGGACCAAACAGATCCATATGTAGTCTCTCTAACGGTCTGGAAACTGAATTGACTTGCTTTTTAGGGTGTGACTTTTTCTTCTGCTTGCCTTTAATGCAACTTATGCACTCCACTTCCAGATGAAAACCATTGATATTAACTCCCAAAACTAAATCATTGTGCACCAAGTGATTCATTTTTCTAAGATGTATATGCCCCATCTTCCGGTGCCACAACTTCGATTCTTTCTCTGTTGCTCTAGACACAAAACAATGAGCCTGACCCGTGGTTGTAGTAGCTATGCTCATGTCCAACACATACAGATCATTCACTCTAGGTGCCCGCATTATAATCCATTCTTCAGGGATAACAAATCCTGGTTTCAAGATCAAACATTCTTTGTCTGTGAAGTGAGTGGTATACATCCTATCACAAATCTGCGAGATGCTCAGCAGATTATTCTCCAGCTCAGCAATGTAATTAACTCGTTCAAACGTAACAATCCCATTGGATAACGTTCCTTCACCAACAATTCTACCACCTTGGTTTCCTGCGAATCCAACATAACCACCATTGAAATTTCTGACATCGTACAACAATGCAGTCTTTCCTGTCATATGTCGAGACGCTCCGCTATCCATAATCCATCGTGAAATAGTTCTTGGAAGTTCCTGCACATATCACAAACAATTCAATAAAGATGCCGATTCATGCTTCACAATTACCAACTAGGAAGCTCCGGCAAGTCAAAACTTGATTAGCTGAAATAAGCTGCCCAAGCCTCATCAGACTCGGGTAACTTAATCTCATCAATACACTTCTCAACTGGCTTAAGAGGTGGAAAGTTTTTATCATTCATTTCCAATTTGTTATCAACAACCTCTTTAATTTCAACTTTAACCTCATTTTCCAATGAACAAATCTTTTTCACAAAATTTTCATAAGAAATTTGAATGTTTTCTTTTCTGGTTTCATTTTGAAGAATCTTTTTAGGAACAACTTTCTTCTCTTGTAGAGTTGAAACTTGTTTCTCTGATTTTGGTTTCCATGTTTGTTGAGATGATGCAACCCGTTTGTAAAACTTGTCATTTTTAGTTACCACATTTTTAACAGGTTCAATTTTGTGTTTTGTGTTCTCATTTTTCAAAATTTTCTCAACAACCATTTGAGCTTTTCCCTTTACATCAACCTTCTTCTTTTGACTCTCAACAACTTCAGTCTTAGGCTTGAAGTTGGTACAATTTCTTATAATGTGACCAACTTTGTTGCATCTAAAACAAGTACGAGTATCAACTACCCGACTTGTGCCTTCAGACTGAGGTTGTGAGGCCCTCTTCTCAAAGAATTCTTCATTTGATTTTGAAAAAAATTCATTTTCCTCATCAGAAAGTGAACTTGAACCGTTCACAAACACTTTCTTCTCAGCAAACTTCTTGTTCTGAAAATTCTTTCTTTGATAGTTCTTACCACCCTGATAACCACCCGACCATTTGTTTCGATTGTTGTTATAAAAACGTGGTGGAACAACAGGCTTTTTGTAGTAAGCTTTATCTTTCTCAAAATTCATTTGCCTTTTTGTTTGTTTTAAACTTTTTACTTTAGACAAATCGATTTCAACCATTTTGAACACATTTGTCAATTTTGAAACATTTACATTCTCCAAAGGAAACTCAGAATCCGAATACAACTTATCAGATCCAGCCATCTTATACATCACAAGACCCGATTCATCACCTAAGTTGTTTTTGGACTTTTGTTTCGGAATGTATTTGTTCAAGAAACATTCATCATCTTCAGCTGAATCAGACATCAAAACACTTTCAGTTGTGCTTTTAACAATCTCAGTTTGAACACTATCATCAGATGATGATGAAGAAAATGTAACATCAATTGAATCAGGAAGTTTCACTTCATTTTCTTCCGCAAGATTAACCAACCCAGATTGCTTTTTCGAATAATTGTCTAGAACTGGTGGTGGAACTTGATGAAAACCCACCCCTGTTCCATCACAATATACATCTTCGCCTGCTTTGTCTTTCTCGATGGGTTTGGGAATAATGTGTTGCAAAACAAAGCTTGCAGAGTTGTAACTGTTCAATTTCAAATTGATTCGCTCATTCTCAATCTTAGCTTCTTCAAATTGAAGCTTCAACTTAGCAATCTCATCCAATTGTTTATTGATCAATTCTTCTTTAATCCTCAAAACACATTGCAATTGGCAATTTTCTTTGTATGTTTTACCATTTCTATCATCATTATCTTTAACCGTGCTTTTAAGCTTCTCAAATTTTTCAGTAATCTGACGATTTTCAAGAACTAACCTCTCATTTTCTGTCCTAACCTTTTCTTGATCAATTTTATCTGTTTCAATTTTGTTAGATAGTTCTTTTAATCGTTCAGTTGAAGCTTTCACCATTTTGTCACGATCAAGGATTTGATCCTCAACACTTCTGACTTTAGCAGTCAGATCATCAATTTTCTTACCTTTGAGATAAGTGTTTGTACTACAAACCTTGCATTCTTTGATGCAATTTTTGCAGTCAACATCACCACTGACTTTCTTACCTGACTCAGTTGTTGACGCATTTGAACTGACCTGGCTTTTAGACTCAGTGACGGATTTAGAATCTACCTCAAGTGCCTTAGCTGCCAGCACCTTGTCAGCCATCTTTCCTATGTTTTCAGCATTCAACTCCTGTGTCGTATCAATGATCCCAGTGTCAATCTTCTTTGACTTTTCTTTCTCTTCTTTCTCCTTCTTCTCTTTCTCTTCTTCTTCTCCGCTTCCCCACCATTTCTTCTGCCAATAATCATCTTCAACTTTATACTCTTTGATTATGGTTTCCACATCAAGAGTGTTATGATCAATAGCAATATTTCCATAGGGGTCAAGATAACATTCTCTGTCTGGATCCCATCTTTTTGCTCTTTTTGCTTCAGAATAGATACCAGAAATTCTGATCAATTTGTTCGTGGCTAACAACTTTCTGTGATTATACTTCTGTTCTTCAGTTCTGCTATCTTTCCAAGGAATAGGTTCAGTTTTTGCCATGAAAGCATATCCAACCGAATCCTCTTCAGGTAACAACTCACTCCAGTCGTAACCTTCATCGTCGTGAATTACAGCAAGAGCTCTAGACTTCTCTTTGTTCTCCTCAATCTGCTTCATTCTTGGCGGCTCTGATTTATTCTGATGATAAATCGCTTTCTTGTAGTAATCTTCTCTGAACGGGTTTTCAGATTCATCAGCATACTCATTTCGACATTCGCGTTTAAAGTGACCTTTCTGTTTACACTTGAAGCATGTCACTTTAGACTTGTCAAAGCCTAATTTGGTAGATGGTCCACCAATAGTTTTTCTCCCGATTATCTCCATGAAATGCTGTGCTCGACAAACTACACTGGCCATACACCACCTTATGTCGATCAGTTCCATCTCCTCAGGATCAATCTGATCATAATCTTCCTTCGTCAGGTTGGTGTTGCCTATCTTCCCTGCTACAAGACTTTCATAAGATTCTAGCACAGATGCTAAGAAAACCATCTGTTGCTTAGCTGACTCCTCGCTGAAGTTTTGAGCATTCTTTAAGTCTACAGCGATGTTGCATTGAAATAGATTCTTTGCATCAGAATGATTTGCAGATGACGAAGATCCACTGTGAAATCCACTGCTTTGACTTTCTTTGTTTGATGTGTTAACATTTTCGGCAGAAAAAGCTGTCTTGGGAGATGTACTCTTTGGCATCATGCTCTTTGGATAATACAAATCCAAGTTCTGCTGGTATGATGAGTGATTGACTTTGTGTGTCTTCTTTAATTCCAACTCGTGACTCTCTAGTCTTTCAATCAGCAAGTCTACTGTCAACACTTCTGGCGGCTTGATAGTATTCTTTAGCATCAATGCATAATATTTCCAATCCATCTCATCTGGTAGCGAGTCAAACAGCTTGTCGACTAGCTCTTCTTGAGAATAAGAAATTCCATTTCTCGCCAGTTCCAGCTTCAGATGCCCAAACCTCTCAATCATTTTACAAACTGATTCATTCTTTAAACACCCAAACAAATCAAACTCTTTTCTAAGTAGTTTCTTTTTGTTTTTCACAATTTCTGTGCTTCCTAAACATTTGGTTTTCAACTTATTCCAGAGATCTTTAGCACTAGAGTATTCGATCAAAGATATTATATCTTCTCGAACAGATTGAAACAGCAACGCAACACATTTCTGCTCAGCAACAAACGATTCTATCTCCTCAGGTGAAGTTAAGCTTTCGCCACGTTTGCCTCCATCATGGTATCCATTTTTTAGACTCTTCCAGCTAGGAAAAGCAAAGGCCATCAACCAATCCTCAAATTTCTTTGCCCACCGACTGTATTCTTCTATAGCCATCAACTTCGGGGGTTTGTTATAAGTTCCGAATGCACTTTCAACCTCCAAGGCATCCGATAACTTTTTCTTTGTGTTTGACGGGTTCTCATTTGTGTTGCTAGAAGAAGTATCGTCTCCAGAATTTCCAGCAAAAGCATACATGTCGCTAAACGGATTCATGAAAATATCATCCATCTTGAATGTACCTGAAAAATCAGCAAACACTTAGAAAATTTTCGAAATTTTGAAAAACAGCAAGTTTCGAGCGAAATCAGAATGTAAACTAGAGCGAAATCAGAATGTTTTCTGATTTCGAGCGAAATCAGATATTGACTTTCAGGCGAAATCAGAACTTATCTGTTCTCGAGCGAAATCAACTTATAACATACAAAATGGTCAAAATCTCTCTCCAGAAATTGCTAAGCAACACATGGCATCACTTGTTACTATGTTAGAGTCTTATGAAAGCTTAGTTTCTGGAAGAATTAGAAATCCGATGCTCACTAAGGAGGATTATGACCAGATTGATTCTGAGGAACTTGAGTTGATGGACCTCAAGTGGTGTTTAGCTAGTGCTGTAAGAAGAGCAGAAAAATTCAAACAAATCACCGGTAGAGATGATCTTCGTGATGCTGCCACATCTCCATTAGGGTTTGATAAATCTAAGGTTACTTGTTTTCGTTGCCGAGAAAAGGGGCATTTTAAACAAGAGTGTACAAACAAAGAAGCAAACGGAAGACAAGATCCGTTAGGAAACAATGATTACCAATGAAAAGCAATTTATCATCAAGTTGCTCAACAATCGTCATCATCCCGTGCTATTGAAGATGGAAAGAAGAAAGCTTATCTAGTAAATCAAGATGATGAAAATTTGGCAGAGGGATTTAGCTGGGACAAATACGTTCCGGCTGATTCAGCATTTGTTGCTCAAATCTTGGAAAAAGAAGCAGTCAAATCTAAGCCAAAAAGAATGAAGATTTTCAGATCATCAGAAAGTGATGAAGATACCGATGATGAGGAAGAGTATATTAATAATGCTAGAAAAAGTTTAGACTCATTCAGTTTTAATTTGTTTTTTGCAGATAAAATTGAGATGTTGAAATAGAAAAGGGCTGCTTGACTGAAGAGAGAATTGGAAGAATTGGAAGCAAGAAAGATTGCTGAAGAAAAGACAAAAATGGAAGCCGAGAAAGAAAAAGTTGAAGAAAATTCGACAGCGAAGGTCGAAGATGAAGAGTGTGAGATAAAAGTAGAATTTGATGAAGAACCGATGATTGAGAAGGTGGTGGAGAAAATTGTTGAAGTGGAGAAAATTATTGAAGTGGAGAGAATAGTTGAAAAAATTGTTGAAGTTGAAAAAATCGTCGAGGTTGAAAAGATAGTCGAAGTTGAAAAGATTGTCGAGGTCACTAAATCTTGTCTAAAATGTTTGGAACCATGCAAACATTATGAAGAGAAAGACAAGAAGTATCGTGAACTAGATGAGTTGAAAGAAAAACTGTTGTTTGATGTTAAGTACGTAAAAGAATCATATGATGTGCTGAACAGAACGGTTGATAGTTTGAACAAGACAAACCTAGAAATGCGAGCTGCTGAAACGATGATGAGTTCAACATTAATGACTAAGCAGAAGGTCATCAATGAGTATATTGAAGATTGTGCAAAGCTGAAGCAGGAGTTGGAGACTGAAAAGATTGAGAATGAAAGAATCAGACGATTGCTGCAAAGTTATTCAAGTTCTGATTATTTGATTGACAGAGTTTATCCTACTGTTGCAGGTCTTGAAGCTTTTCAAAATAAAAAGACAGAAGTTACGGATACCGGTAAGAAACAAGGTGTCAAGTATAACAAGTGTCCGCCTCCGATCTGGGAAAGTTATTCTCCCAGAAAGCCAAATGAGGAACAATTAAAAAAGGCAGTCAACATAAAGTTAAAGTCTGAAACCATTGATGTCTTACCAGACAACATTGACGTCACATTCACAGCGTCTGACACTGATCATGAGTCTGAGTTATTAAAGAAAGTGGTCGATCAGGTGTTGGATATGGATGAAGAGTCAAAGTCGGAGTCTAAATCTGAAAGTTCGAGTTCATCAGACAAGAGTCCGAGTTCACCGGTCAAACGGGTTTACAACAAAGAATTTCTGATGTCAAAAAATAATTTGAAGGACGAAACATTCAAAGTAGCATATACTTTGAATGATTCTGACAAATTATTTTCTGATGAAGAATTTCCAATAAGAGGTGTTTAAACTGAAATGATTAACAAGGTTTTCAAACTAACAGAAATTAATATTTCTGAAATAAAAAGTGTAAATCTTGCTGAAAAACCTAAACCTTACACCTCAAGAGTTCAACAAAGGTTAAACAAGAAAAGGGTTACAGTTCTGGTTCAGATTATCGAAAGAAACCAAACCATAACGGTAATTTCAAAAAGAGGGGATTGGGTTTTATTCCACCTGAAAATTATAAAAATGAGAAAAATTATAAACCAAAAACTAAATTTGTTTCAGGTACAAGTTCAGAAGAAGAAAATGAGAAATTGTTCAGAAAACAGTCAAACAAAGAGTTTCTCACAGAAAAGAAAAAGGTTGTTTTGAAAAAATCTGCACCAAGAGTTGACAGAAGAACTTGTTTCAAATGTCAAGAAGTTGGACACATTGCTTGGAATTGCACCAAGTCCACTTATACAAAACAGGGAGCTACTTTTAACTCAGATTTGAAAAAGAAATGTGTTGATAAAACAGAACAACCAACAGAAAAATTCAAAGTGTTCAAAAATTCGACTTTCGAAGTTGGTGAAAGATCAAAATGTTTTTTATAAAAGAAGAGTCGATTTGAACAAACAAAAATGGGTTGTTAAATCTTAAACTAGTTCTGACAATGAATCTGACTCGTCAAAGTCAGAGGAGTCATCTGTTTTGTCAAGAAATGAGAATTCCGTTCTAGAAATGAACGATGAAAACTTTCCACCATTGTCAAAAGAAAACTTGAAGTTAAAAGTTGAAAAGATTGAGATCTCAGATAAATTCTTCCCTGGTAAAGAAGAATTTGATGCTGAAAAGGTTTTTAATGGAAATGTGAAATATATTTTTGGGAATATGGTCGACGGAAAGGTAAAAGGAGCAAAAAAATTTTATGAATCAAAGAGGTGGAGTTACCCACCGAGTGAAAAGAACTCGGGAACACCCAAGACTGGTCAGGCTTGGGTGACAGCATTTTCTACTTAAAATCCTGACTTGCCGGAGCTCCCAAGTTAGTAATCGTGGAGCATGAATCGGTATCTTTCTCAAAAATTGAAAAATGTCATATTTCGATTTACAAGTGGTATTGTGATAAGTACCTACAAGTGGTTAATCAAGGTCATTAAGTTGAACTTGATTTAACTTTCATTCAAGTGATTTTACAAGTGGTTGAGAAAACAAAGTGATGAAACCCCACAAACTAATTTTTCGGAAAAACCATTTGATTAAAACAAACTTAAGTGTTTTGAAATCATAATGGGAAAATAGTTTGTTGTCAGGGGGAGTTCTGATTGTTTATGCCAAGTGGATGGTGATTTGAAGCAATTCACATCAGTTTGTCACTTTACCTTGTATAGTTTACTTCTTTTATTCTCAAATTTTCCCGTAAAATCAAAAATTGAAACATATTTTGGATTTTAGGGGGAGTAAAAAATTTTAGAAATTTTGAAAATTTGAAAAATCCAAAAACATGATAAAATCGAATAGCCAAAAACATCGAAAAATCAAAATGAGTTTTGTTGTGAAAAAGAGGAAATGATAGTACTTCAGTTAGACTATCACAGTACGCTAAAGAAATGGAAAGTTAAAATGTGATAAACGGTCTCACTAAAGATGTGACGATAGGCTCAGCTAGACTAGTAGATTTGCGATAACGAAACAAACTTAAATGAAAAAGCCTAGTTCTAGTGGGAAACGCGGTTGAAAGCATAGTACTTAGTTTTATCCTTCGTGACTGTGTACCTACTCAGTAATCGCTGAATGCAAAAAGAGCATAAAAACCGGTCAGTTTGTGAACTTTCACAACTTGCTGAAAAAGTCACTGTGATTGTGCATTTCATTTTGCAAAGATTTAAACTTGTTTGATTTCTTTATTTTTGTTTAAGCATTGGACATCCTCTGCGTATACGTGAGTATCGAACTGGATGTTAGTGCCTAAACATTCTGCTTTATTTTTCTTGGTGTTTCGTTTAAATCTTGGATCACCTCTGCGTATATGTGAATATCGAACTGGTGGTTAAGATCTAAACATTTTCAACTTATTTTTTTATTTCTTATTTTGTTTAAACATTGGACTTTCTCTGCGTATCGAAAGATCGACCTGATTGTTGATGTTTAAACATTCTGCGTTGTTTTTCTCACATATCACAGTTGATGAAAGTTTAAAGGCATTATTTGAGTCAGTGTATTGCATGATGAGGGGATATGTTGAGATCGTGGGGTCCATAAGAATTTAGTGCAAAATTAATATATCTTAACTTATCAGTAAGCATTTCAAAAGTTTTTAGATTAAGTTTAAGAGGACAACAATATCGTCAATCTATGTTAATCGTTTAGAACTTAAAATGTTTAAAGCTTAACGGTGCTAGTGAGTTGTCAAAAACTGATATGATCCTCTTACACAAACTCGCAAAAATATTGTCTGTAAATATTTCTTTACTGCTTTCCATTAGTATGTTTCAGCATAAAACTTTGAAAATCAAAAATATTTTATTTCATTTTATTTTCGACAACTGATGTTGGAAAGCTGATTTTCAAAATTCCGAGTGCTAAACATGATGGACAACAGGGTTGGGAAAATTTGTTTGAATTGAGAATTGATTTTGAAAAGATAAAATGGTTCATTAAGTTGAAACCAAATTTTGAATGGTATTCTTACAAGTGGTCATCAGAGATTAAAAATGTAAAATCATGTTGAATTATATCTACAAGTGTTTTTCTAAATTTGTTAAATCATTGAGAAATTTATTGTTGGGTAGAGATTTGTGCAGGTCCATGAGCATAAAGCCTGAGCAGAGTTTGAGCCAGGATTCGATTCTAGAACAAAAGCTATGTCAGATTGCGATCCCGGAACAACTTAAGGGGGAGTCTGCTAGCAAAGGGGAGTCTGAAGATGCAAGAGCCAGTTTCTGATCCTGAAAGTTTGTTAAAGATAGAGCCAGGATTAAGATTCTGGGAATGAATGAGAAAAAGAGGAGATTGAAGATTATATCAACATCCAAGGGAGAGATTAGATGCTGATGCTAAAAAGGAAGAGAAGAGTTTGATGGAAGCTTACAATGTCAGATACTTTGGAAGAGCGCAAAGACTGATCAAGACCGAAGACTTGTCATACTGAAGAATCGACACTGAAGACTTCGTCAACATCCAAGGGGGAGTCTGTTGGTGCATATGTCTGTCGACTTCGTCTTGTATCGAGTCTTGTAATAGAAATGATAGATCTAGACACGTTGTACGAGGAAAATAGGAAAATGGGATGAAATAGTCACTTCACACGAAATGGCCATTTCGTGCAAAATGGACTAGATCCATTTCGTGCGAACTGGCATGTGGCTATTTCATGCGAAATGGGACTCCTATATATATGGGTCTTGTCATTTCATTTGAAATAGTTGCTGATTCCAGAGCCAAAGTGCTGCTGAAGTGTCATTTGATCTGTAAAGCTTTCAAATCAATAATCAAGACATTTAAAGTGTCTATCAAGCTGATTCAACATCAATACATTTGTTTCCGCCTTTCGTATTGATCAAAAACTCTTCTGAACGACTCGTTTGGTCGTGTAAACGATCCTACAAACATATTAATGTATATTTCAAAACAGCAGTCTTTTAATGCAAAAACCTTTTCAAACCCCAACTTTTATGGGAAAACTGTAAAATTAAATATCAAGAAACCCAAGGGACAAATTTTCGAACTTCAAAGAACAAAAGCAGATTATCATAATTACAATTAACCTCTTCATTTACCATGTAGACGCGTTTTTAAACTCTATAAAAGACCGATGATTACTTTTGATTCAAAACATTAACAAATTGTCCTACAAATCACTGTCTGTCAAAAATTGTTCAAATCGGAAAATCCAACAAAAATCTACATGGCAAACTTCAGCTTCTACCACTGGTCAGACACCAGCGATGTTAAAACACAATTCTCGATGTGGTCACTCAAAGAAAAAAGAACAGACGAAGAACTAAACAGGAAAGTCGACATGATCAATGACACTAATTACAACAAAACCTGGAACAGCATAGCATTGCTCGATGAAGTCCTCCACCCTCCTCCATCAGATTTCCAGAAAAATGCAGAAGAGTTTCTGACACAACTACTAAAACAGGATCAGAAAATCTATAACATGCTAACTGATCTTGTTAGTGCATGCGTCTGTCGACTTCGTCTTGTATCGAGTCTTGTGCGTAGAATGTTAGAATAGTGCACGTAGCTCAAGATATTGAGATTTCGCTTGAGGATGGTGATTTCGCTTGAAAGAGACTTGTGCAGTCTCAAGCGAAATCAACATGTTAGATTTCGCTTGAACTGACTTCTTGTCACTCTCAAGCGAAATCAGATCCCTATATATATGTGTGTCCAAGCGAAATCTGTATCATTCTTTCCGGTTTGTACAACGAAGTTCTGCCGAAGTGTCGTCTCGCTGTAAAACATTATAGAATCAATACTACGACAGTTTTAAGTGATAATCTTGTTGAATTGACCTCAGAATGTTTGTTTCCGCCTTTCATTCTGAGTAAAACTCTTCTGATCGACTCGTTCGGGTCTGAAAACGATCCTACAAGTGGTATTAGAGCTCAGAAAGAAGAGTTCTTACCAATTCAGCTGCAAATTCTGATTTCTTCACCTTCTTTTTCAAAATTCTAAACTTTTTACGGTTAAAATTGGATAAAATTCTCACAGTTTGTGCGCAACACTGTTTTAACAAAGCCTTGATAGTTTCAAGCTTAAAATCGATTAAAAACTGATAATATTTGCTTTTCCGCTTCAAATCAGCGAGAAATTGATGACATCAGCAGCATTTCAGGTTGATTTCGCTTGAAAAACGAGATCTCGCTTGAAAGTTTTGATAGATTTCGCTTCAGGTGTGATTTCGCTTGAGTGATTCCGCTTGATTCACTGGTTTCACTTCAAGGACCTTATTTCGCTTGAAAAGATTGTGTGTTCAAGCGAAATCAGGTATTTCGCTTGAATTGGACATCTCGCTTGAACAGGGATTTAGCTTGATATTGTGATTCCGCTTGAACCAACTGTTTGACAAATTTTTGAAAATTCAAAACATGGACGAGGATTTCTATAACGCATTCGCTACCCCGGTTACCCCTATTACTCTTGCACAGAATACGATGTTGGAAAACGAAACGGGAACAATGCAAAAACCGCCTAAACTTATGAACATCGAGGAGTATAAGGGTTGGGAAGGACGGTTTGAGAATTGGGTACAAGCAAATTACTTAGATGCTTGGGAATGTGTCAAGACGAAATACATTAGACCGACAAATGATGATGAAGAGGTTGTTCCAATCAAAGATCTAAGTGCCGATGCTAGAAAAAAATACAAAGATGAGAAAATGATGCTAAGTCTTTTACAACAAGCTGTGAAGGAAGATATCTTGGTGTTATTGCAACGCAATGGAACTTCATATTCGATTTGGAAAGCATTAAGATCTAAGTTTCATGGAAGTCAAGAGATGGTCAAAAACAAGAAATCGCTTTTGAAGAAAGAGTTTGATCTGTTTCGTGGATTGAAGAATGAGAACACAAAACAAATCATTGAAAGATATTGCAATTTGCTAGCAAACATGAAGAGATTGAGCATTGAAAAAGATAATGAGGAGTTGATTGAGAAGCTGGCTGATGCATTGCCATATGAAACTTGGGGTACATATCTCATGATGCTCAGGAACAAGAAAGGGTTTAGTAGTTTGACATTGAGCAAATTTATTGAAAAGATTGAGGCTCAGGAGATGGAACAGAGAAAAGTTATAAGAATGAAAGATTTTGATGGTGAACAAGACATTGGACTTTATTACAAAAGTGGGGTCAGTGATAAAACCACCAATTTGTCACCGAAGGTTCAAACAGCATTTAATGCAAAGAATTCATCAGAAAGTTCATCCAAAGGATCAAACAGCAACACAAATTTTTCATCATATCCATCATTTGATCCGAAAATTTCAACAACAAAGAATGGCAAAAAGTTACAATGCAACATTGTACTAAATCTGGAGAATGATGAAGATTATTCAGCAGAAATTGCTAAGAGTCACATGTCTTTGTTGGGAACTGTTTTGGAATCTTATGGTAGTTTTATTGCAGGTCGAATCGGGAATCCAATGCTTACAAAAGAGGATTACGATCAGATTGATGCTGAAGAGATGGAATTGATGGATATTAAATGGTGTTTGGCAAGTGTGTTGAGACGAGCTGAGAAATTTAAGCAGATCACAGGAAGAGATGATTTACGTGAAGCCAATATTTCTACTTTGGGTTTTGATAAATCTAAAGTCACTTGTTTTCGTTGCAGGGAAAAAGGACACTTCAAGAGGGAGTGCAAAAACCGCGAAGCAAGTGGAGCTCAAAATCCGTTCAACAACAACAATGATTATTATCGAAAGGCAATCTATCATCAAGTTGCTCAACAACAACAAGAACCGCAAGTGGCACATGGAAGAAAAGTGATTGAAGAATCTTCAAAAAGAGCTTGTATGGTGAATCAGGATGAAAAAGAGTCAACAAATGGATTCAGTTGGAACAAATATATCTCAGCTGATAACAAAGCATGCCTGATAAACCAAGATGATGAAAAATTGCCTGAAGGTTTTAGTTGGGAAAATTTCAATTGGGATGATTATGATCCAACCAAAGATTCAAGTCACAAAGCGTATGTTGCTCGAGTTGAAGAAGATAGTGATGATGATCGTGAGTATTGGTCAAGGAAAATGGCAGATCATTTGAAAATGATGGCAGAAAGTGATAGTGATGACGATAAAGTCAAAAAGAAAAAGAAAAAGAAAAAGATCAAAACACCGGTCAGTAGTGATGATGAAGCTGTTCAAGTGATAAAGAAAAAGGTGAAAGATGTTCCAAAGTTCAAAATTGATGATGAAGTTGATGCTAAAAATATTTATGTGAAGTGTGACACTTGTGAAGCTATAAAGAAGCAGAACAGCACATTGATTTATAACTTAAACAGTTTGAAGGAGTCTTATGATGTCCTGAACAAAGCTATGAATCAATACAATCAAACAAGTGAAGAACAAGCAACAGCAATGAAGACACTTCAGGGAGCTTTCATGATAAAGCAGAAAGTTGTGAACAACTACATTGAAAAGTGTGTTGTGCTAGAACAGAAACTTGAGACACAAAGAATTGAAACTGAAAGAGTTAACCGTTTGTTGAAAAGTTACTCATGTACTTCTTATGTTGTTGACAGGATCTATCCAACAGTAGAAGGCATGAAGGTGTTTGAGGAAGAGGAGACTTCTGAGACAAAGAATTCTGAAAAACATAAAGTTTCTGAAGAAAAGACTACTGAAAAGAACAAAGTAAAAAAGAAGGATACTAAAGTGAATGATTCTGGTAAGAAACAAGGTTTCAGTTACAACAAGTGTCCACCCCCACTTGAAAATGGATATTCTCCAAGAAATCCAAATTCAGAAAGAGTCGAAAAGGCAACAAATTTACAGTGGGAGTCGGAGTCTTCAGTTAACTTGCCAGAAAACATTGATGTTACGTTTACATCATCTGACACTGATCATGAGTCTGAGTTAATAAAGAAAGTCGTCGATCAGGTGTTGGATAAAGATGAAACTGAGGAGTCAAAGTTGGAGTCAAATTCAGAGTCAAAGTCAGAGTCAGAGTCAAAGTCTGGTTCTGAAAGTTCGAGTTCGACAGTCAACAGTTCAAAGTCGTCAGTTAAAAGGATTTACAACAAAGAATTCCTGTTATCAAAGTCTAATTTGAATGACGAAACGTTTGAAGTTGCATATACTTTGAATGATTCTGACAAATTATATTTTGATGAGGAATTTCCTATAAGAGGTGTTAAACCTGACATGATCAAAAAGGTTTTCAAACTAACAGAAATTAATATTTCTGAAATAAAATATGTAAATCTTAATGGTAAATCTAAAAAATACACCTCAAGAGTTCAACAAAGATTAAACAAGAAAAAGGGTTACAGTTCTGGTTCAGGTTTTCAAAAGAAACCAAAACATAACGGTAATTTCAAAAAGAAAGGTCTTGGTTTTATTCCACCAGAAAATTATAAAAATGAAAAATATGTTCGAGATTTTAAATCAAAAATGGTATTTGTTTTAGGGACAAGTGCTGAAGAAGAACAAAAGAGTCCTTTCTGGAAGCAATCAAACAGAGAATTCCTTGCGAAGAAGCAAGAAGAAATGGAGAAGATGTTTGATCAGAAGAAAGAAACGAGAACCTGTTTTAAATGCAACACTGTTGGACATATTGCCAAAGATTGTTCCAAGGCAATAAAATCAAAACAGGGAGTGTTTCGTAAACTAAAAGAAAAAGTGATTGACTTTGAATCACCAATTGATAGATCAAAACTTTTCAAAAATTCAATTTTTGAAATTGGTGAATGTTCAAACAGGTTTTATAAGAAGAAGGGAAATCTTGACAACCAAAAATGGGTTGTTAAGAAGTCGGATGATAGTTCTAGCAATGACTCTGATAAATCAAAATCAGAGGAGCTATCTTCTGGCAATGAATCTGATTCCACAAAATCAGAGGAGCCACAGGTTGAGATTAAAAGTGAAAAATTAATGCCGATTGTGGATGATGTGAATTTTCCACCACTTCGGGCTGAAAATTTTAAAAAGAAAGTTGGAAAAGTTGAGATTTCAAATCAATTTTTTGTTGAAAAAGAAAAATTTGATGTTGAAAAAGCTTTTAATTCCAAAGTGCACCATATTTTTGGAAAAATGGTTGACAGGAAGGTCAAAGGAGTCAAGGAGTTTTATGAGAAGAAGATGAAGAAAGATAAAATTGAACCATCCCTGGTTTGTGACTGGGATGGTACATACTATGAACAGTAAAATTCTGGACTTGCCGGAGCTCCCAAGTTGGTAATCGCGGAGCATGAATCGGCATCATTCTGGTAAAATTGTTTGTGAAAAAGTGTGACTTGCCGGAACTCCTAGGTTGGTAAGTGAGGAGTAGGAATCGGCATCTTGAGAATTCAACCTACATATGGTAACTTACAAGTTTGGTAAGTGTTGGTAAGCAAACCGACAAGTGGTTGAAAAAGAGGTTTTACCTACAAGTGGTTTTTTATTTGAAATTGTGGAGGTGATCTTACAAGTGGTAAATCAAGGACATTAAGTTGTACTTGATTTCCTACAAGTGATTGATTAACAAAGTGATGAATCCCCTAACCTACAAATGGTTTTAATAAATCAACAAAACTTATTTTCCAGAAAAACCATTTGATTAAAACAAACTTAAGTGTTTTGAAATCATAATGGGAAAATAGTTTGTTGTGAGGGGGAGTTCTGATTGTTTATGCCAAGTGGATGGCGATTTGAAGCGATTCGATATCAGTTGTTATGTTGTTTGTACAGTTTGTTTTCAAATTTCCTGAAATGTGTTTGCATTTTAGGGGGAGTAAAAATTTTCAGAAATCCAAAAACATTTGAAAATTTGAAAAAGCCAAAAACATGATAAAATTTAAAATTGAGTTTTTGTGTCAAAGAAGAGGAGATGATAGTACATCAGTGGACGATCACAACATGCTAAAGAAATGGAAAGTTAAAAAGTGATAAAAGGTCTCACTGATGATGTGCCAGTAGGTTTTTACACATTTAGTAGATTGTGACGAGATATAAACCTAAATTCAAACTTGCTTATATCGTGGGGAAACATCTTTAGGATATATGGGTAACCCCCGAAATCTTGTTTGAAAGGTCCCTCTTTCTGAGATACTAGGTCTTTATACTCAGTGATATCTGGGGTATTATCCCAGGACTTCTGATAATGCGGAAGCAATGCCCTAGTCCCCGGAGAATACTTTACTCTTGCTTGAAATATAGCGCCGCCCTCAGCATAAAATGATGAGACAATAAAATTGCTAATCAATGCTGTTGTTGAAAAGATCCTCTAAAGGGGACACACCAAAAGCCGAAGCCGTCATCTCTCTGCTGAACGGAAGTTCTGACCTGAGCTCTCACGGTTTTCGCATTTAACCCTTTACAGATATCATCTGTGGTATACTCACCTGTAAGACTGAATATTGGGATCTGGATACAGGAGTATATTCTGAGGTGGGACACGCGATTAAGTTTAAGTTCTTAAGACATTAATCTCGTATCTCGAAGCAATTAAACTTTGTGTGAAAATTTAAGTGGATCAGTATACTGACAATCTAAGTGAATCGTTTAGAACTTAAAATGTTTAAAGCTTAACGGTGTTGGTGATTTTGTCTCATAAACTGATATGATCCTCTTACACAAACTCACAAAAATATTGTATGTAAATATTTCTTTATTACATTTCATTACTTTTAAAAAATCCAAAAAGATTTTAGTGTGTTTTTGCATAAATTTTTGAAAATTTAAAAAGATTTTCGACAACTTGTGTTGGAGAGTGGATTTTCAAAATTCCGAGTGCTAAACATGACGACAACTGGTTTAGGAGAGAGTTGAGTATTTAGTGAGGGGGAGTGTGTGTGTCTAATGAAAAAAAGTTTTGAAATGAAAATGATATTCCTGCAAGTGGTTCATCAGAGTATATAAATGTTGAATTTTTTTTTAAGATTTGCTTTACAAGTGATTATCAGAAAATTTATTGTGAGGTAGAGATTGTGCAGGTAAGCCAGGTTTCTATCCTGAGCAGAAATTGAGCCAGGTTACGATTCTGGAACTGCTGATGCTGATGAACTTAAGGAATCAAGAGATTTTGAAGATTAAGAGAAGAGAAAGATTGAGGATGCTTTACAGTGTTAAGATACTTCAGAAAGTTCGAGAGGACTGATAAAGACTGAAGATGCGAAGACTCGACACTGAAGACTCGTCAACATTCGAGGGGGAGTCTATTAGTGCATGCATCTGTCAACTTCGTCTTGTATCGAGTCTTGTGCGTAGAATGTTAGAATAGTGCACGTAGTTCAAGATATTGAGATTTCGCTTGAGGATGGTGATTTCTCTTGAAAGAGACTTGTGCAGTCTCAAGCGAAATCAACATGTTAGATTTCGCTTGAACTGACTTCTTGTCACTCTCAAGCGAAATCAGATCCCTATATATATGTGTGTCCAAGCGAAATCTGTATCATTCTTTCCGGTTTGTACAACGAAGTGCTGCCGAAGTGTCGTCTCGCTGTAAAACATTATAGAATCAATACTACGACAGTTTTAAGTGATAATCTTGTTGAATTGACCTCAGAATGTTTGTTTCCGCCTTTCATTCTGAGTAAAACTCTTCTGATCGACTCGTTCGGGTCTGAAAACGATCCTACAGATCTGAAAAACAAAAGAGAGCATGAAATCACATGGAGAAAGGCCAGAGTCTACGAAATCCTAGCAAGTGTTAACTCTAGCATGTAATAGTTTATAAATATTTCAGTAAATTTTTATTTTTCTATGTATGTTTATTTAATTTAATAATCTCAGTATGCATCTTAACATATTCTAAAATATCAATGTCAATAAAAACTCTCAACATCATCAACAATTGTTTGTTCATAATCAAATTAAACTACAGGTAATCAAAATAAGAAACAAACCTAAAATGCAAAGGTCTCCTCTCAACGAAGGTAGCACATATAACTTTTCACGATATTGCACCAATCAATACTTTGTATAAAAGAAGAAAATCTCACTGACATAAGAAAAGCTGACTTTCGATTTAACGAAAATCGAACAATGCAACTCTCCCGTCAAAGAAGGTAGCACATGCAACTTTTCACGATGTTGCAACAATGATACTGCAATATCGATGTTGAAAGGTTGATGTGTGAAGGGAAGCTTCATTGAAACGACGATGTTGGAACAATGATACTAGAACGATAGCATGTAAACAGAAGTTCAAACACATGATATTGGAACGATGATATGTAAACAGAATCAACAAACATTCGAACAAAGAAGTATAATCGGAGATTAGCCGGCTGAATCACGAGAAATATGCATTTGAGAGAGAGAGAGATACGCTCGCAGATATGCGCGAGAGAGATAGAGTTGAAATTTGAATGTGGAGCCAGATTCATATATCTTATTTATAGGATTCGAATATATGGTTTGAATTTTTAATTTTGAATTTTGAATCTGGAGCCCGAATTTTGAATCTGGACAGAGGTTAACTTTGGCTAAGACGAGCAGAGGTTTGATTGTAAAGTGAAGATCAGATGTTTTAATTGTGAATTAAGTATGCATGGCATTGGCAGAGGTTTGAATAGAATTTAAAATGATTTTATATATTAGGCTTTATGATGCAGTAATGACATAAGAAAAGCATTGTTGGACAGCCTCTCTGGCTGACACATCAGCTTTTCTTATGTCATTGGGATTTCTCCTTTTATAGAAAGTATAGATAGATTACCTTTACCCCAAAGTCCCCAAATCGCTAGTTTTGTTATTTATATTGTTTCGATTATTTAGAATATTGTTATACATTCTTAGGGTGATTTGGTCATTTGATTTACCTCTTGTTCTCGTAGATCAATTCTTCACAACCAGTGAGTAGATCTATTTATTTTCCCTTTTCATCATTAAATATTTTTGTGGTGGACCATGTGTCTTGTTTCTATTGTTTTCTAATTAAACTAACAACAAGCAAATTCAATGTGTCGCTACGTGTTTCGTACTCATGTTACTATTGTTTCTAGTATCCATTGTTGCATATACGTGTATTTCTGTGTTTACTTGCTTTGTGTCACAGATTTCTATTATGAATCCACGGCTGACCGGTTCCCCACGGCCTTGGGTTGAACTCGGTATCGCCACCATTTAGATTCGCTCTTCGGGGCTTGAATCTCATTGTGTCTATTATTCCTTTATTATTATGTCGCATTAGTGGATTTGATTGTGGTGATTGTTGTTATTGTGAATTGTTATGGATGTATCTACTACACTTGAAGTTGCATGTTAAATTATTTTTAAATAAAATAATCAAAATAATAAAGCAAAATTTTTTATTTAAATTTAGATCTTTTCACTAACTTTATGTTGACCCAAAAAAACCTTTTTTATGCATGATACAGGTACACAAGTATGAAACCATTGGGTATCAGCCCAATGGCCACCTGCCCGCATTCTAACCCGGAGGTGGCGGGTTCGAGTCCTATGGCTCGCTCCCAATGCCCCTACGGTAGCGGATTTACCCCCAAACTCAGGCTTGCAGGGTGGCGGTCTGCGAGGTGGTAACACCTCGGCGGTTGGGAGGACCGTGGAATATCCCCCCCCCCCCCCCCCCCCCCAGGTACACAAGTATGAGATAGAGTTGAAGACAAAGACACATAGGACATGCCTTAGATTAATAAATTGGATTTTATTTTATGCTTAATGAATTTGAATATTGTATGATTTATTTAAGATTTCTATGTAAAGTGTGACAAAATTTAATTTGATCATGTTTTAAATATTAAACTTATAATAGTTGTCATGAGCTATGACAATCATCATGTCACGTACCATTCCGCTGTGGGTTGGGTGTGACATATAAGGGGAAGTACATGTTTCTTGAATATTACTCCTTCCTTGGCAATAAGGAAGAGGCGAGGACTGAGGAGACAAACGGGTGTGTGCTGCCCTTGTATCTTTAACGGTTGTTTTTGCAAAAACGAGAACTTGCTACTGATGGGTGCCTTGGTGACGGGTGAGTTCCCGCTAATGGGTTTGTTCTGGTCTGTTGTTAATGATGGTTACTACCACCATCTTGGCTCAGCTGTTGATGATGTGCAATAGGTTCGGAAGCACTTAAGGGTTTTTAGAGTCCATAAGGTCAAACTATTTTTAATCATCATAACTTGTATTAAAGGTGTTTAATTAGGGGTGAGCATTTTTAACTACCCGACCCGAGAACATTGTATTATCAAACCCGATTAAATACCCTAAAGCGTGGGGTCGATTCCAGTTATTTAACAGTCCCGGTATCTCGATCCGAAGCATAATACTTGACCCGACTTTATTACATCTTTTCCCAATTAGTTAGAGGCCACTGTTACACAAACACAACATGAACAATCAACATTCAAGCCTTGAACTAATGATTTGCATTCTTTGTATAAATCGATCAATGTTTGTTGTCTATTGATTTAGTATAAGATCATGTAGTCGTGTACCTCGTTAACTCAGCCGTCAATTGATGGATCTACCCGAAGTAGCAGTAGAGAAATTCAACAAACGAAGAATAATTGTGATCGTAAATTGATTATATAGTGATCTAGTTAATTAGGTTAGTTACTATGAAAATTAAATCGCAAATGGGCCATAGCCCAGCCCATTGCTCAGCGACCCTACCCATCATATGTGTTAGTGTTACAGCTAATTTCGGTCCAGTTTGTAGACTCGGGTTTTTGGACCGACTCGAACCGAACCCGACTTCTTGTGAAACTTAGGAACTGATCCTTGTACCTAGGTTATACGGTTCAGTTCGGTGTGGGTGATTTTTCGGGTATTTTCGGTCCGCCCGAGATTATGCTCACCTCTATGTTTAATACAATTGAATTCTTATGTTTAAACAGTTAAATGATTAATGGGTATTCCTTTTTATTAGACAATAAAACTAAGGTAGATAGATATAGTGATTTTAGTGAAAAGCATGTGAAAGAATGAAGACCTCATATCAAGACATCACGAATTTCCAACAATTTCTATATACTCTTTTCAAGACAATAAAACGGTTACTGCTCAAGCAAGAAGTAGCTTGCCATAAAATAAATTTTCAAGAGATTGGTATGGATAAAGCTACTTGGTTCTTTAAAAACTAGTTGAATTGGTAATCTAAACATGATTTACTAGTTGAGGTAAAAATAGCGTATAAACAACATTGTTGGTTTTCGAACAAAATTTACTTTTTCGAATATACTACCTAAGGTTGGAGTAGCTTGTTGTATAAACAACTTGTTGTAACTAAATAGAAATTGTTGTGAAACTAGCCTAACAGCAAAGAAAGAAGAAGAAAATAATAGGGAGAAGATATCTAATATTTCATTGATTGAGATATCTTTTACAAGAGATACAAAGGACTATATATAATTGAGGAAAACTTGTGGAACAAGGCTAATCTATTTTAGGTGTTGATAACCACATTAATAATAAATATATTCATAACACTCCCCCTTGGTTATCAACATAATACGCTTGATGCTGCCTCGTTAAAAACCTTGCTAGAAAAACCCGGTGGGACAAAACCATAGCTAAGGGAAAAAGAGTGCAGCGTGTAATGCGCATTATCTCCCCCTGATACTTCTGGATCAGGTATGTTGCCTCATTAAAACCCTTACTAAGAAAATTCATTGGGATAAAACTTAGTTAAGGGAAAAAGAATGCAACTTGAATAAATATCCCCCTCATTATAATATGTATCCTTTAAGTAAAGTGTGTCCATCATCCTCGAAAGTTGCTTAAAACTTTTGTAGAATGATTTGTCGTTTGATGCCTTGAAGTGCAATCCTTTATATTGAGTAATGTTGTAAAATCTTCTTGTGAGACTTCTAGTGCTTCCTCTTGCAAACAAATACCATAAGATCCAAGACTATTTGTGTTACATTCTTTATATCTACAAGACTAACAGAACTAGCTTTCATGGGTTAGTAAAATATAGACACATATCATTCTTACCTTTAGGGTATCGACATATCTGCTTTACCATTCAAATGTCTCCTCATTGGACATGTGCTATATCATGTTGATAAATTCAAATAAAAAATATACATTATCATACATAGCTAGAAAGTTAAGTTAATGCACAATTGCACTTTAGCCATGGTACTTTGAAATGAGAATCTCTACTTTGGTAGGAGATGATAATAATCATTTCTTATAAAAAGTGTCTGAACAACCTTTAACATACTATAAGGTTGAGCTCTCTATATACTAAAATGTCCCACCAACATCTTCTAGATGTAGTTTGATAGATGAATAAAAGTATGATTACAAATATACTCGAACTGCAAGTCGAGTAATAATTAGACTGTGCTAGGGTCATTAAAAAATTCCCCTTCTAAAAGCTTGCCAGTTTCTCTTGATGATGCTCAGACATCATCACTGTAAATTGCGATTATAGTGAACTTTTAAGAAAGAACATTTGATAAAGATGGAATATCAAACTTATATAGCTCTTTATCATAATATATTATGAGTTGTACAACACTCAACTTGACTATTTTAGTTCATACTATCTTTAACTTTATAAAGATACATTCTTGAGGACTTGAAATTAATGCTTCAGGCATTTGCAATCATATACATACTTCTTTCAACTTTGAAAAATAATGTATGTGCATTCACTCTTTAGGAGTTCTATTACATATACCTTCTCATTGATTTCTATATCATATGCAAGGATGTCTTGAATATTTAATCCATATGGTTCCAAGCTTATACATTGTACATTAAGATGCCATAATAACCAGGCATAAGTTTTCTATGTATAGTTATTGGTGCACAAGAATTACATCCTTAAGATGTTTCAACTAAC
Organism: Helianthus tuberosus; assembly: GCA_030545235.1. NCBI lineage: Eukaryota > Viridiplantae > Streptophyta > Magnoliopsida > Asterales > Asteraceae > Helianthus > Helianthus tuberosus. The sequence continues at coordinate 65,238,579 of CM060408.1, read as the reverse complement.
CTTATAAGCACTTAAATGCTTTACGATACTCATCAGGAGTTCCAATTATATTCAACGTATTCAAATGTGAATTTGTATATAACGATCATATCGTTCTAGAGAACTCATTTTACATGATTTTTGATAATTCAAATCCTTGAGGGACTTTCATGTAAACTTTTAGTATCAAGTGATACATAACATTCATAAGACGCATATCAATTCTCTCTTTATATTACCAGGCTAATAAAATATTGGAAAGTCATTATATCCACCACTAGAGAATGTGTCTCAGTATAATCAATCATGGGTTTTTACGAAAATCCTTGTGCACCATATTTGCCTTATCTCATTTAATTTGATTTTCACATGATTCGCATAAAAGCCCCATTAATATCCAACATACTTTACAAATTCAATTGTATGGACTGTTGGTCCGAAAACTTTCCATTTCATTAGCGAATTTAAATCTGCCATACTTTGAGTCTTTCCATTTTGGCCAATCATTTATGTATTTTCATTCATAGGCAGATCTTAAATCTTGATCCTCGTCATTTCATCATTTCAAGCGCTATATTATATACAAAAGTATAACGACGTCGATTTTGTTTCGATTCCATACATATCTTAGACATAATATAACTTATCGAGATCTCTTTATTTTCAGATACCTGAGGTTCTTCTTGAACCATCATGTCTACTGTCTCTTCAGGAGATCTTATTACTATAACCTCGACTTGACCATCTTAATTATTTGCTCCAATTTTCGAGGAATTTTATTATTGGAATCAACTAGTCTACCACGCTTTAGACATGTAATAGACTCATTACAAAATATGTGGTTGTCCTCTTGTGACACAAATATGACTGGAGCATAAGCAGTTGATTATGTGACTTATTTAGTCACTCTATTTAGGTAAGTGAACTTGTCTGGTAATTTGTTCTTTAATATTGGCAAATGAATTATCCTTTGAACTTTTGGTTCACCGTTTATAGTATGAGGATCAAGATGACATGATAATTCATTCCAATTTTCACTTTCCAACTGCTTATTATCTCCCCTTAATGTTGGGAACATTCATTCACTAAAGTGAAAAACAATGAGCCGTAAGCAAATCTCTCACCAATGGCTTTAAGTATTTAATCATAGACAATTATTATTTACCCAACATATATTCTCAACCCTTTTAGAGGTCACAGCATTGTGCTAGTGGTGGATCAATATTATATATACCGCACAACCAAAATCTTAGAAGGGACGTATTTGGTTCCTGACCAAAACCAACTATAATAGGGGAAGTATGATGACATATTGACTTGATGTGAATTAATGTTGTATATGTAATCACATGTACCCAAATACAAATATGAACTGTTGCTCTTATGATCATTGGCTTTGCAATCAATTGTGAGCATTTAGTGATCGTCTCAACAAAGCAATTCTTGTATAAACATAAGCTATGTGAAGTTCAATATTTATTCCAATAATCATTAATAACTTGGGAATTGAATTCGCCATTATAACCAAAATAAATATACCATTCTTGAATAATATGCTTGCTATCTTATTAGCTAAGCCATAAATTACGCAAACTTCAAGTTGCGAACTTGATAACCATTTAGACTATGCATCGATTTAAAACACTAAATGGTATCATGATGGATATTTATATCCTTTAATCATTTTCATAATATTTAGGGAAACACGCCCTCCTTTATTTGGCAAATATAAAATTTCTCTTGAGAGTAAACATTACATGTTAATTATCAGCTTGAAGAATCTTCTACTTCTTCATTATGTTTCACATCATCATTGACTTGGTGTAGTCTAACCGGTCATGTCAATTAAGTAAATAATCAGGATATATAAACTTCTAGTTACGATTGTATGTGTAGTAGTTGCATTATGCGAGAGAATAACACATTATCATTGCAAACTATTATGTACTATAACTTCTATCCTTTTCACATTTTGTTCTTATATAACCACTTCCTTAATTTGCCACTTCTAGCGGTCAATCTCATTATTATAATAACCATCATTACAATTCTAAATAGTCAATCTCATCATTACAACTTTCTCAGGTATGACATGATCACCACCTTTACAATGATCGATATGTAATTACATTCACTTCAAGGAATGAAATAGAATCTAAAAACCGTCATGGATTTTCATTCTTTACTTGGGCAATGTATATAAAATCATTTAAAATTATCATGCCCTCTTAATGATATTGCTACTTCAGCAGCATATCTCAGTTGTAACAAATGAGAATCTTTTATATAAATTGAGATATTGTTATATGACCGGGTCATGTAAGATTTATCGGCCTAAAATCTTATGGCCTTCAACAACTGATAATGAGATTTGGGAGTATGACACTTCGAGTGTCATATCTGTATATTTAGACTTTTCATGATAGTATGATAAACCACAACTTTGGTTTAGTTGTTATATTCAAAGCATAACATTATAACATGTTATATAAGTGCGACAATGATAATATATACAAAGTTAAATTATGCACTACATAACATTATAACATGTTACCATATAGAACAAGTTATGCTAAAAACACTATGATATAAGTTGTTTCATTATACACATATATAAAACAACTTTTATCATATACATACATCTCGACGTGCCGATAAAATTTTTTAACTATACCATTAAAACTACTAACATTATACAAGCTATGGCATTAATAAAATAGCAATATTGATACTTTTGCAATAAAAATATTAGACACCATCAATTACGTGGCTTTTAAAATATCGCCATGAAATCATAAATTACACTTATATATTATATGCAATTCATACTAATCATGCATCACAATCTTGTTGGTTTAGATGTAATCAAATCTCATGCATCACAATCTTGTTGGTTTAGATGCAATCAAATCCCATATCAATAGTTGACCTAAATTTTCAACTTTCATCAAACAAAAGGATATGTGATATTTAGTTAAACCAAACTGAATTAAATACTTATAATCGACAATCTCCAAATATCCTATACAATAGTGTGTGCACATGTAGACATGAAAATAGCTCATGATCAAATCTTATGAAATACAATATAATTATACCAACATAAATGTCTTGTAACCAGAAAAAAAATTGGAAAGTTGATTATACGGAGTATGACATGTTTATTTGTGAATGATAATAACACATAGTTTGATATTTTACTTACATTATTTATACCACTCAAAAGCAAAGTATAAGAATAATATTATATCATCAAGAATGCATATACCATAAAGTACAATTAATAGAATTTTCAACACTATAACTTGCAATCACAAATTCTGGATAAAAGAAACTTTATTTGTAATTTGGTTTCATTAGATTTAGAAATCATATCATAACACTCTACTAAAAAATATATTTGCAATTAACATTCTTACATTAAATTATAATAACTAAGTTAGACAATAGTGATCTAAAATAAAGAGGTGCTAGATGGTTCCAATAACCCATATCCGATTTCCAAATAAATAAATAATATCTATATCTATCTATACTTTCTATAAAAGGAGAAAACCAAGTGACATAAGAAAAGCTGAGGTGGCAGCCATAGAGCCTGTCCAACAAGGCTTTTCTTATGTCATTATCGCATCATAATCCTTAATATATAAAATCACTTTAATTTTCAAAGGTCTGGCCCACATATACAAAATCACTTTAAAATCACTTTAAACATCTGCCCACATACAAAAGGTCTGCTGTTCAACAGAAACGCTTCAAACCTCTGCCCATATTCAAAATTTAAAATCCTGGCTCCAAATTCAAAATTCAAACTACATATGAATCTGGCTCCCTATAAATAACATATATGAATTTGGCTCCACATTCAAATTTCAATTTATCTCTCTCACGCGTATTTGCGATTGTATCTCTCTCGCTCAAATGCATAGCTCTCATGATTAAGCCGGTTAATTTCCAATATCATTGTTCCAACATCGTTGTTTCATTGAAGCTCTGTTGAAACGCATCAACGTTTCACCTCGGCTTTTCTTATGTCACTTGGTTTTCTCTTTTTATAGAAAGTATAGATAGATTGTTGCAGAACGCAGAATTTCCATACTCTCCGATTGCAGATTTTTGTGCTTCACATAATTTTTCCAACATTATTGTTGCAACATCGTTGAGAGTATGTTTTTTCTGTAATTTGAATCTTAAATTTTGAACTCATCTATTCTAATTCTTGCTTTATCTTTCAGCCTAATCAGAGTTGTTTAAGATTCAAACAATCAGTTGCGGGTGATTTTAGGTTTGTGGATTCTTTTAAACTGTTGATAATATTTATTTTAAGGTGTTGATATATTTCAGCTTTGTTTTTTTCCGAGCGAGCAGTGTTTTTGAAGTCTGAAGTGCAGAAAGTGGAGTACTTCATGAAGCGCCGATGCTGTTCCAGGTTTTCTTGTATTTATTATCACTGATGATGTCCATTTTATATATTAGTTCTTTAATCAGTCTAATCATCAGCCTGTTAGCTATTTCACTATATAGTATGATTGTCAGTTCAGAAGCTTTTCATCACGTTTTACTACCATTATATCCTTCTTTTACATCAGACTTGAAGAAATATACAAGTTAAAAATGTCATCATACCCTTCTGTAGGTTCTTATAATTTAAAGTATCGCTTTATCAAGCAAGTTGAGGATCAAGTATATGAGGATAGGGATACTGTTCAACAGCTGAAGAGATGTTTTCATGGACTGCATCTTGGTCTGTTTATGAGAAACCAAGTGTCCAGAAACCTGATGGTGATGTCTTTCTGCACTTCAGACTTCAAAAACAGTGCAGAAGCTTTTCATCACGTTTTACTACCATTATATCCTTCTTTTACATCAGACTTGAAGAAATATACAACTTAAAAATGTCATTATACCCTTCTGTAGGTTCTTATGATTTAAAGTATCGCTTTATCAATCAAGTTGAGGATCAAGTATATGAGGATAGGCTACTGTTCAAGAGCTGAAGATTATTAAATTTCGTTGTTCAGTTCTCAATGTAATTGTTGATCTATCGTCATATGTGATATGTAATTTTTAATTCTATTAATCTTTGTAGAGCATTTTATTTTTACTAATTTGAGCATCAACAGTTGTTAGAGTTGATACCTGCTATTGTAAATTTTGAGTTGCTACTGTTTCCAACATCTGTTATTCCCAACAGCATTTTCCAAAGAATTGTCAACCATTAACACAATAGAAGTTCTGAACATTCTTAAAAAATAGGTATTTTTAAAAAATTTGACAAAAATCTTTAAAAGTCTGTTGAAAACAGCTGTTTTTAAAACATCTGATTGGCAAAAGATTCATCCACTGTTTAAATGAATTGTCTGTTCTCATAATTTCTGTTTTTTTGTAACGACTGTTGAGTTGCTACTATTGCCAACATCTGTTATTTCCAACAGCAGTTTCCAAAGAATTGTCAACCATTAACACAATAGAAGTTCTGAACATTCTTAAAAAATAGGTATTTTTAAAAAAATTTAAAAAAATCTTTAAAAGTCGGTTGGAAATAGCTGTTTTTAAAACATCTGTTTGGCAAAAGATTCATCCACTGTTTAAAGGTATTGTCTGTTCTCATAATTTCTGATTTTTGTAACGACTGTTGAGTTGCTACTGTTGCCAACATTTGTTATTCCCAACAGCAGTTTCCAAAGAATTGTCAACGATTAACACAATAGAAGTTCTGAACATCTGTTATTGCTCAACAGATCTTTGTAAAATGTCTTCAGAACATGAAAACTCCATTCTTAAAAAATAACTATTTTTTTAAATATTGGAAAAAACTCTCAAAAATAGCTATTTTTTTAAATATTGGAAAACTCCATCAACAATGGTTTTTTTAGGTTATTATTGCATCATAATCATAAGTCTTAATATATAAAATCAATTTAAAACTGATTATCAGTGTTTTCATAGTATTTGTTGATGTTTTGAATCAACTTCTGTTTGGACAAAAATTCATTCACTGCTGAAAGGTATTGTCTGTTTTAATAAGTGATGTTTATCCTAGCGACTGTTGATTTACCACTGTTTAAAACATTTATGTCCGATGAAGTGGTAGTAGCCTTTGTTTGTCATGTTGATTATTGTTGGTGTTTAAATGAAGAGGTTTTTTTTTTATTTTTTATGGCAGAGGTTTAAAATTTGTCCTTTCTGTTTCTTGATATTTAATTTTATAGTTTTCCCATGAAAATTTATTTTTTAAATGTTTTCCATTAAATGGCTGCTGATATTTAATATCAATTTATTTTTTTATATTAAAAGTCTGTTGAAAACAACTGTTGTTGCATAAGATCTGTTGTTGCCCAACAGTAGTTTCCAAACACTGCTGAAGGGTATTGTCTGTTCTCATAGTTTCTGTTTAATCTAAGGACTGCTGAGTTACTAATGTTGCCTAACATCTGTTGTTGGCCAACAGTGGTTTTCAAACAACTGTCATCCATTATCAGAGCAGAGGTTCTGACATGGACAAATGTTAGCCATCAGATCTTTGTAACTTCTGACACATCAGCATTCATTTTTTCACTTTATAAACCCATGTTTCATCCCCAAATAGAGGTTTTACTTTCGTCTCGAGTTTAAAATTCATCAGAGCGGTTTCCACCTTCTTCTTCAACACTTCTTCCTCAACCTCTCGCAACTTTCAATTCCGATCATGGCTTTGATGATGAAAAATTCGCATAACTATCTGGCTATTTTTGAGAAAACCGAGAACAATACTCTCTATCATTCAATGATTGATGTTCTTACATCATCTAAATATAAGGTCATTCTTACCGTCGACGCACCCATTTACCAAGAGACGCTCCGCGATTTTTGGGCAAATGCGAATATTGAAGAACAAAACAATGTGGCCGTAAGTATAACTTCAAAAGTCGGAGGTGAATCGGTTGCTATTACCCCCAGTACCATATCAACAACATTTGAGGTAAACGACTTGGCAGGTAAGACATCTTTCTCGAAAAATGAGATTCAAACATACTTGATTGGGAGGGGATATGATGGACAGTTGAATCAGGAAACTATGTTTAAACGTAATTTTCCACCACAAATGAAATTCCTGTTCCATACTCTCTTAATCTGTCTCTCAAATAAAACTACTTCTTTTAATGAAATACATTTGAAAATTCAGTCATTGGGGTATGCAATTTTGACAAATACTGATTTTAACTACTCCCATGCACTGTTTGTTGATTTGGTTGCAAATTTAGAAAACATTAAAAAGGGGAAAACTGCTGCTATTAAAAAGAGGAAAACTGGTGCTATTAAAAAGGGGAATACTGCTGGTTTTCTTATGTTTCCTAGACTATTAAGCTACTACCTGCAAAAACATGTTCTCAAAAAGCTTTTGAAAAAGGTAAAGCTATTAAAATGAATAATCTAACATCTGAAACTTTTACTCACCTTATGGCTAAAGAGTCAGATGTTTCCAAAACTGAAGCAGAGGGGAATGAGGAAATTTTAGATGAGTCCACAACTACTCCTCAAACCTCTGTTGCTGAGCCCACTGCTCTTGGTGATCACAGCACTACAACCACTGCTGTGAAACCCCCACCAACAAAACTCAAAAAGACCAAAACAAAATCCAAAAAGCCCACCAAAACCAGCAAAACGGGTCCTCTGGAAGATGAGATCCCAGAGGTTAACCCTGTGACAACACAGATGTCACTACAAACCACTGTTGCTACTTCCTCACAACATGTGGAAAGATCTCTACCCATAAACCAAACTCCTCATGATTCCTCACAAAAGGAACATGTTGTATTCACAGGGACACCACAATATGATGTCATACCCTCATATGAGAGTATACTTAAAAGCCCTTCTCCCGGGGCAATGTCTCTTTCGACAGCAATCCCTTCATCTTCTATTTCACCAAAGTTTGTAACACTGCTTCAAGCTATTGACATTCAGACTGATAGCAATCCCTCCCACGAACACTTTACTGAGAGTTTAACTTCGACAATAGCTATGTTTGAACCTTTTCAATTACCTAACCCAGAAATAGTTGAGGAGGCTACACCTCTTGAATTTCAGCAAATTCTTGATGGTATTTCAAGTGGAGCAGCTACTACAAATGTCAAATCCACTGATTTACATTTGGACAGTAGTTTCATCAGTCAGACTCCCTTGAAGGAAACCACTGCCGTGTCTATCAATGTATCCACTGGTGAGTTCAAGTTAACCACGGGTGAGATCACTAAGGTAACCACTGATGCAGAGGGAAGTCCCCAGAACCAAGAACAAGGAGCATCTGCTAATGAAAATTTGGAGATACCTCTTCTTTCAAAAGCAGATACAACCACCTTTGGTGGGAATTCAGATGATCCTATTAAGTTAGGTGATGGATTAAAATACCAGGATTTGACAGACAGGATATCTAACTTGGAAACAACTGTTGCTGATATGAAAGATCAATTGAAGCAGTTGGTGGATGCTTTCAAAAGTCGACCTTCTCATCAGCAGTTATGCCAAAAGCTTTGGAATTCGATATAACCCATTCTTGCAGCTCAAAGGGAACTGGCTGAGATTCAACTTAATTCTCATATGAAGCTAATTAGAGTTATGGTTGAAGCAAGATACAAAGACACACAGGCTGATATCAAGGGCATAAAAGAATGCATTGCAAAGTTAACTGGTACTACCCCTGCACCTGTGTTTGAAAAAAAATGATGAAGATGATGCTGAAAAGAGGGAAAAGGATTCCATGAAAAACTTTGGTAAACCAACACCAAGGAATCAGCCAAAACAAAATCCAAAGCCTGCCAAGCAAACTTCTGCAAAATCTCCTGGAAAATCTGATACTGGTAAGAAAAATGGAATTAATGATACCGTTAACAAACAGACAGATAAGGAGATTGAACGAAAGCAGAAGAGGAAGCATACAAAAGAGGAAGATGAAGTGCTCAATATTGGAACGTCAAATAGAAGAAAATCACACAAACACAACGAATCTCCTATTGTCATGTTTCCTAAACCAATATCACCACCAGAAAAACCAACCACTGCTGCGAAACTTAAAAGCAATGCTGAACCTAAGAAGCCTGATTCTGATAAACCTAAAACAAAACTCTCACCAGAAAAACCACCTGTCAAAAAGCTAAATACAAAATCCTCATCACCACTACAACCTCCACTGAAACAATTGTTGATGCAACAAATGTTTCAACACATGTTAAGACAACAGCGGTTGAGACACCAGTTGTTTCAACAGTTGTTAGTCAATCCATTGATTCTACCCAATTTCAATTCCCATCACAATCAACCCTTACACTCATAGCACATTTTTCTTCCCTAACTCCTCCTTCTCCAAAATCTGTTTACACAAGAAAGAGAAAATTCATGGTGCATGAAGAAGAGAAGGAAGAAAAAGATATACCCGCACCAATTCCGTTATCAGCTACTCCATTCATTCAAACTTCACCCAAACCATTCGTCCCACCTCCATCAACAATGATCAACCCATTGGCAGTAACTTTCCCACTGGAACTGCTTGCAGTTCAAGATGAAATGACTCAATTTTACACAGAGGATGATCCATCCAAAAGAACCTTCCCATCTCTTCATGGATTCGAAACTCCAAAGAATATTTATGAATATCTGAAGCTAAAGGGCAAACAAGCAGAAGATAAGGCAAAAGAAGAGTGTAAAGGGCTAGGAGACATTAAGTTATCAGCTCGCATGCAACATTGGCTTGGTGAAGTCAAGAAGTTGGAAGATTTTGCTAGAGACCTGAGTAAGAATATGTCAAATCTGTCACCAAATGCTGAGCTACAAAAGACATTAAGGAATGATTTCTTGAACACTATCATGGATACCAAGCCCTACGAAGCCTACAGGTCTGATTTCAAAGACTGGCCCCTTGAAGCTCTTAATGAGGAAGTTAATAGAATTGAAAAGATGAATAAAGATCCTCAAATGCAAAAATCTGCTCCCAACTGGAAACAATACAAAAAGGTTGAAGTGGATGAAGTGTTGACGTACAAGAGAATGAAGGCAGAACTTGTAGCAGCTAAGTTTGGGACTGCTAGACAAATTGGAAAATGGTCTAGGCAGTATATTGATCGAGTTTACAATAAGTTAGAAGAGCGAAGAAAGACAGATCCATCCCTTCCTAAAAAGCCAGTATACAAAGATGAAACCACTGTTAGACGTCGGCAGACCATTACATCTAAAAAGCTGTTCTCATCAGCAGATGTATCCATCGCTGCCTTAAACCAAAGAAAAAGACAACAACTGATGGATGAGGAAGATGAAAATAGGTATGCTGAGTACAGAAAAGAGTCTATCAGAAATCAGTTACGATATGGATTGGATGATGCTTCGTTGCAATTACAAGCTCAAGTTGCTCAAGCACTTCAGAAGTTGGCAAGCAGGCCTCAATCGCCAAACTCCTCTCAAATAAAACTTCTCCCAAGAAACCCATCAGATCCAAAAATAGTAAAGTGGAAGTCTGAGAAACAGACCCATGAATTGACTTTGATCAAGTCTGATGGTAGTGTTGAAAAGATATCAAGGGAGAATGCACTTGGTCTGAATCCAGTTGACCTCCAAGATCTTTTTAACCTTCAGCTTGATAGGGATGAAGATGATACTGATTCCTTGGATTTTAAGCTCCAATTCAAAGGGCAAATCCGGGAAATGTTGATGAGAGAATAAAGATCTGCTGATTTCTAAAGTCTGCTGATTCCTTCATTTAGTTTTGCTGAAAGTTGTTGAGGCAGGTGATTGTGTGTTTGTAGTTAACGTTTGTTGAACTTTAAGTTGTATTCAAATTCTATTAAGTACCTATGTCTATAAACAGTTTATATTGTCTTTTTAGGTAAACAGTTAAATTGTATGTAACTGATATATTAACTGATAATCTATGTTTATAGTTATCTTTTAGCTATAATAGATAACACGTTTTGGTACAATATCTATACACGTATCTATATGTTTTATTAATATGTGTTATGCATGGTTGTCTAAGAAACGACCCGTGTTTGCAGCTCTCATTTTTAATGAGAGTACTAAATTCTTTGTTAATAACATTATTCTCTTAACATCTGTTTACTAACCTTTGTAATTTCTGTTGACTGATCTTTTTAACATGGGTTGACTAACATCTGATACTTACTATCTATCCATCTGACAAGCTCTGTTGGAGATAATGGATAACAGTTTTTAGGAAAGTCTGTTGGAAAGCAACAGAGATTTTTAACAGTTAATAGACAACAGTGGTTTGCTACCAACATAATGGAATTGCTGTTGAATAAACCTATTGACCATTAGTTTATATCAATTTTGTAAGTCTGCACTAATTATTTTTTTACTCTCTGTCAATATGTGTTATGCATGGTTTTGTAAGAAACGACCCGTGTTTGCACACGGGTCTTACCGCTAGTCTACTATAATAAAAGAAACCAACTTTTGAACACGTGTCATTCATTGAAGGTATCCACAAATCTAATACTTATCTTATATTAACTAAATAAATAAATAATAAATTAATATTAAATCTTATCATACTTTAATAAAATATTATCCTCAAATTTAAATTGTTAATTTAATATATTTTTAAAACAAATACCTCTCTTTCCTACTTATCTTATATTAAATATATATAAATAATAAATTAATATTAAATGTTATCCTAATTTATTAAAAATATAACTTTTTTATTATTTGGTATACAAAATTATATTTATTCAACTCGTGTAAAACTCGGGGTTTTTAAAAATAATTTTTTTATTATTTACTATTCAAAGTTACATTTATATAACCCGTGTAATACACGAAGTTTTTAACGATATAACCTTTTTATCATTTACTATGTAAAATTAGATTTATTCAACACGTGTAATACACGGGGTTTTTTAAGGATAAAAGTTTTTTTTATTATTTGGTAGATTTTTCAACCCGACTATACATGAGTTTTTTAAAGATACGACGTTTTTAGTATTTAATATACAAAATTAGATTTATTTAATCTGTGTAATACACATGGTTTTTAAAGATAAAACTCTTTTTTAGATCTATTCAACACGTGTAATATACGGGGTTTTTAAGGATGTAATTTTTTATTATTTGATAGATTTATTCAACCCGATTATACACGGGTTTTATAAAGATACAACGTTTTTAGTATACAAAATGGCATTTATTTAATGTGTAATACACATGGTTTTTAAAGATATAACTTTTTCTATTATTTGATATATAAAATTACATTTATTTAACCCGTACAATATACGGGGTTCATAAAGATATAATTTTTTTATATTTAATATATAAAATTACATTTATTCAACCCGTGTAATACTTCTAACCTAGTATATATATATATATAACAATACACAATTATCACTAAATATTAATACCTAAATAGTATTTATATATATCTAGCAATAAATAAATAAATAAATAATTATCACTAAATATTAATACCTTAAAACATACGAAAGTCATAAAGAAAACATATGGTGATTGTATTCACTAGACTGTGTTTATTTAGTGTATTCAATCAAAACATTTTGCAAGTCAGCAAACAATAAATTAATCAACCCAAAATCATATATATATTGGAATTTGGGCCTTAAATAACCCACTTACCACTTGAGTTCAGATTATTTGTAAATTAAGTCGGTCAAATAATGTTATTAGTTTTTCTTTTGTTCTTTTTTTTTCAGTTTTAGACTCTCAAAGTACCAAAGTTAAAAAGTAAAAACCAATAAACATCGGGATATGTAAAACTAACCTGAGAAGTTGAAGTATTGACTAAGCACGTCCGTGGCAGTGATCAGATGTGACCAAGCGGCTTTTCACCAGAATTTTCTCCATACCCATGAGAAAGAAGAGGTTGCTCTCATTGATTTTGTGGAATCATTGATGTAAAAGAGGAGTCAACACAATGGTGGTTTACGGTAATGACTTTAGATAATAGGATTTTGGAGAGAGCACTTTCGTGCTAATAACGTGTTGTGAAACTATCCTAACAGCAAAGAAAGAAGAAGAAAATAATAGAGAGAAGAGATCTAATATTTCATTGATTGAGATATCTTTTACAAGAGATACAAAAGACTATATATAATTGAGGAACAAGCCTAATCTATTTTAGGTGTTGATAACCACATTAATAATAAATATATTCATAACAGAAATATAATTGTTCAAATTTTACGATTCAGTAGCTTGTTGTATAAACTTGTTTCGAACAAATTTTTAACTGTTCAACGCTGGAGTTGGAAATCAAGCGCGAACATGATTTGTGAGTGCATCATGCGTGATAGAACCTAGGAGTTTTTCACAAGATATCGTGGGAACAATTCAGTTAAAAATAACAATCATGTTATTGAGGGAAGCAAACCGCCATCAGACATCCGTTGTTGGTAGTTGAACCATAGAACTGCAGTTGTCTAACCGAAGTACCCTAGTGTTGTGAGATGTTTTCCATATTCCTAACATCTCAAAGAATATAATATCCGCTAGCAAGTTGACTACAACCAGATACTCAATCTCACTTGGAGATGAGTTTATGATTTTTAATCTTAGAAAACCTTCTTAATAAATGAAATCGGAAGCACTATGTTATAGTTGTGTATCGACTTAGTCTCCGATCCTAGAGAAATTATTGACGTATCAGATGATGCGAGTGTTCAAAATAGTAACATTGTTTGATTTATTCTCTAAAAGCCATATACGCAACCGTTAAAATAAATTTTAATACAAGAGTGCATATTATTGTTTTCACACAATCCTAACATAAAATTCAAACGTTTGAGGTTGGCCGAAACATATTCGACTCAATTATTGGTTGAACTTGCTAACGCTATTAGCAAAACAAATTGGGTTCATAGGTTGACCTGTGTAACATGTTAACTTTATAATTTAATCAAAAGGCGTTTATGAAACCGCTTGGGTCTTTTGAACATGATGCAAAAACTAGATAAAAAAATTAGAATGCATGTCCAGTTCAAACGGGCCGTGTTTAAGTAAACCCGCGAATACACCTATAGCGTTTGGATTCTATTTCTAATGAATTATGAATAAAAATAGAGCAACTCAACTTAAAAGTAGGAAGAGTTTTTCAATGGGATTTTGTTTAAAATAATATTTTTTTATATATCACCTGTATATTGATTCCAAGTATCATCATCATCTTCAATATCATCATCAGCCTTGATCGGACTCTCATCAGCTTTCATATCTTTAACTTGTTTTTCTAACCCACCCTCCTGTAATAACCATAATTATTATTATCAAACTCCACACAAAAATTTAAAAAAAAAATAATAATATAAATATTAATGAGCCATACATTGTTGTCATCAGCCTCCTGCACCCCATCTTCACCTGTTGAAGTACCAGGGTCATCGTTATCGTTCTCAGAATCTTCTCCCCGGGCTTGTTTTAGCCGCTCAAGTACATATTCAAAACGAGAAAGACCTGAATGATAGCAAAATAATATATTTAGGCAAATTGGATTATGTAATTTTTTGAAATTAGGATTGTATGTATGATGTGTAGATGTTACCTTTCACACGAGTGTTTAGAGCGCTTTCCATCCTTAATCGATGTTGTTTAAATTCTTTTTTAAACTTTGATTTTATCTGCTCGCGAGTCCGCCCCGGAAAACATTCTGCTATTATTGAGAAATCCGACCCAAATTGCTGAACAGCCTGCATTTTATAAAGAAGAAACTAACAAATGATTAACAACTTGACAGTTATAGCAATGAATTATACGTTTATTGATAGTGGTACTGTACCTCGTAGAATAATTCTGTATCTTGTTTTGTCCACTTCATTCTCGGGGTTATTTTCATGTGAGTTCGGTAATTGTAGTAATTAGTGTTTTGTGCAGACTTACTGCAGAACCGTAAGATTATTATTTGCAAACCCAATAGATAAAATACCTCAAAATAAACAGCTAAACTTCAGTACCTTTCATCGTTTGAATTGGTTCCCGCTAAAGATGCTTCCTTTTTCTGCAATAAGGAATAATTTCACACAAAAAAATCATAATATCGGATACAACCATTTTCAAAGTTGTGACATTTATACCCTTTGCTATGAACTTGCTTTAGAATATAAGAGTTTGGACTGTAAGGATAAAGAGAAAGATATAATGGGTAGGGGTGCTAAACGGGTCGTGTTAACGGATGGCGGGTTCAACCGACCCGAACCCGAAAATCGTGTCATACATATGAACACGAACACAACCCGTTTAACCTGATTTTTTTATTTATTATTTTTTCGCAAATTAATATATTAAAATTAGTATTTTACTTAAAAAACACAAATGTATATAATACAATTATATTTTATTTATAAAATCTTGTGTCAATCTCTTTTTAAGTTATAGTTATGGCATAAAATACATACCCAATTTAATTAATGACATAAAACATACTGTAAAAAATAAAATAATTAATGACATAAACGGGTTAAGCGTGTCAACCCACCAACCCAATTGGGTTGACACGAGCCCGACCCGTTTAGCTAAACGGGTTAGTGGGTTCAACCTGAAACTGACCTGAACCCGTTTAGACTAAACCCAAACCCATGAATTTTGTGTTAGATTCGTGTCGTGTTTTCAAGTCGTGTCAGAAATTCACTATGCAAGTTTTAAGGGGTATATATGAAATTGAGCCGAAGAATAAAAGCCACTGATAGATATGATATAGATAACATTCAATAGAATTAATTTTCCCCAAAAAGTAAATATTCCTTGATTAAAAATAATATGTACCTCGATCCGTTCCTTATGCTCTCTTAGCCTGATTAAATCCCGCAAGGGGAAATTATGCATATGCAACTCAAACTCGTCCTCGGGGATAGTAAGCAATTCCGGGTTTACTATAATAGAGAAATATAATATTATAAATAAATACAAATCATAGTCGTGTATCAAAAAAAACAGTTAGAACTAAGCTTACCTGGTCTTTTATTTCGTTTTGTGCTGTGTGAGAATTTCTTCTTGGGCACTTCAGTTAAATCACCCGATACCTCTTTGTTCTTTTTACGTTTTCTAACGGTTTTTTTATTCTCATCAAGAGGTTTCTTAGCCTTTGACTTTGACTTCGACTTACTTTCGTTTTCATCATCTATAGTTTCATTTTCTGGTACATAATCATCATTATTGGCATCAATACCCTCAATCTCGACTTCGTCTATAATTTGAAGTGCTTTACTTGTTAGCCGTCTTGATCTTTTTGAAGATCTGCGGGTTTGATTCACTGGATCCATTTGAGAAAGTTCGGTCAAACTAATTGATTCTTCATTCACATGGTAATCAGAGATTCTCTCTGGTGTAAATGAAGGAGCGGGCTCGTTTTCAACGAAGTCGGTTTGAGAAGGAATTGAACGAATATTTTCCCCGTGTTGAACGGGCCCTACACCCTGATCAGGGTTGTTAGCAATCTGTTCCAGTTTACGGGTTTGTGCCTTTGGTTTGGGCTTAAATTTGCTGACCCTTGGTCCTGTAATGAAAATTCAGAATAAAATAATAACTAATATTAGAAAGCAAAATGGGTAGGTCAGGTCGATTTAACAGGGTAAAACGGGTTTTCGTCAGATCGAATAGCTGTTTTAGAGAAATGAATATGCTTACAAGAATAATATCACTTCAATAACAACTTACCTTTTTTAAAATAGAATGATTTAGAAAAACTTAACGCATTAAAAATACCCTTTGGGTGACTTAGTGGCAATGCGGCAATACGCTCGCAATCTGATTTTGGAGCCTCCATAGCGTGAAAATAGCAGGATTATAAACATAGTTATCGATAGCGAATAGCGACAACGTACCTATATGCTATGTAGCGATAGCGATGAAATAGCGTCCGCTATTTCGTGTTTAGCGATAAGGTAGTTAAAAATTTAAGAAATAAAAAATAGCTATCTACATAACTTTTTTTATATATAACGTTAGTTTTATACCTTTTATGTATAAATTTATAAGTTTAAGGACCCAATGTAAGCTAGTGAAAATAGGGGGTTAAATGATGAAATACACAAACTAATTTTACACTTTTTATGTAAATTTTTACAAGTTTTAATTACTAAATGTAACCTAATGAAAGATAAAGGGGTTAAATGTTAAAATCCATAAACTTATTAAACCCTAGAAAGGCTCAAACGCAACAAAAACAAAAACGCAGCAGCCGCTCTTCTCTCCTTCTTCATAGTTTCCAGCAAGTTTCCGGCAGAAATTGCAGGTTTCCGGCCGGAGCAACAAAAAAAAACGCAGCCGCTCTTCTCTTCTTCTTCATAGTTTCCGGCAGAAATTGCAGGTTTCCGGCCGGAAGTCGTCGTCGGAATCCGCTATTTTCACGCTATTCAGCGCTATACACCATATAGCGACCATGTCTCGCCTCGCCTCGCCACGCTATTCGCGATAGCGGTCGCTATGGCCGCTATCGATAACTATGATTATAAGTTTTTTTTTTGTTTTAATATAAACTAGCATTGAGGACCCGTGCGTTGCAACGTGCCTGTAATTGTATACGTAATTTAGGTGAACCACATGGACCCTCCGTGTAATTAGTTCTAAAAAATAAGTTAGAAAACAAATATATACATACAAATAAATAACTCAAACCCTAAATAAAAGAAAAACTATCATATGAAATCAATCAATCAACCATACCCAGTAAATCCCACAAATAGCAAAGCTACTTATAGGGTCTGGGGAGGGTGGGATGTAGACAGACCTTTCCTCTATCCCTAGGGATAGAGAGGCTGCTACCAGAGAGACCCTCGGCTCCAAAACGAACAGCATACCAACACATCAAGTCAAAGAATATAGAAAAAAGAAGTCACCTATACCAAGAAAGTGATCAGAGTGACACAGTATAATGTAAATCATGTATAATGGCATACAACATCATTTGGGCATAAACACAAGAGGTCAATCACCGTTAAAGTCACTTAAATAATAAGAAAAACCTACGTCCCTAAAATACACCTAAGACCTTACTGCAATATCCTCTAGAAGTCCTTAACCCTAATCCTACGCCTCCACAAAGTCCTATCTTGGACCATGTCCTCAGACAGATGCAACTCTAGTAAATCATGCCTAATCTGCTCACCCCATGTCACTTTAGGTCTGCCTCTTCCTCTCCTCCCCTCCACAATAAAAGTTTCCACTACTCTAACTGGTGTCGTCGTTTGCCTCCGCTTCACATGCCAAACCATCTCAATCTCCCTTCCTTAATCTTATCTGATATACTAGCCACTCCTAATATTTCCCTAAAAACCTCATTTCTTATCCGATCTAACCTCGTGTGTCCACACATCCACCTCAGCATCCTCATGTCTGCTACCTCCATCTTGCGCGCTTGTGTCTTCTTGATAGCCCAACAGTCTATTCCATATAGCATAGCGGGCCTAACTGCTACCTTGTAAAATTTCCCTTTTAGTTTAGTTGGGAACCTCCTATCGCACAATACCCCACTGGCTGCTTTCCATCTACACCAGCCTGCATGTATGCGATGGGTTACATCACTATCTATGTCACCATCCCTTTGTACAAACGACCCCAAATACTTAAATTTAGTTGTCTGCGGGACCAATTGATCCTCAATGGTGATTTGGGTGTCATCGCCATCTGCTACACCATTGAAATCACAGTGTAGATAGTCAGTCTTAGATTGATTAATCCTTAGGCCCTTGCTCTCTAGAGCTACTCGCCACTCCTCTACCCTCGCATTCAGGCACTGTTTAGACTCTGCAATTAACACAATACCGTCTACAAAAAGCATGCACCACGGAACTGTCTCCTGAATCAACTTGGATTACTCATCCAAGACAATCGCAAAAAGAAAAGGGCTCAACGCAGACCCTCGGTGGAGTCCTACCTCCACAGGAAGGAAGTTTGTATCCCTTACAGGCGCGCGGACACTAGTTTCTGTTCTATCGTATGTATCCTTAATTGTGTCTATATACTTCCCAGGTAGCCCTCGACCCTCAAAACTATCCCAAATCAGTTGCCGTGGGACAGTGTCATATGCCTTTTCAAGGTCGATGAACACCATATGTAAATCTTCTTCTTCGCTCTATATTTTTCCATCAATCTCTTTAGAATATGTATCGCTTCTATAGTTGACCTCCCTCTCATGAATCCAAACTGGTTTACTGAAACTTGAGTTTCTCTTCTAATTCTAGTTTCAATTACCCAGAGCTTCATAGTGTGACTTAGCAAAGAAAATAGCGATAAAATATGCGTACTCTATGCTATAAAATATGTGTACTCTATGCTATTGTGTTTATACTATACTACATGGACCAATAAAATAGAAGCAAAAATTAGAAACCCAAAATAAAAGAAAACCTATCATATGTCAATAGATGATGGGTCAATGTTATGTATGGGATAAAGTTTTTTTAAGCCACATACCATTTGCACTATATGCTATTGTGCTTGTACAATGATAAATGAACTAGAGATGAGCAAATGGTACCCGGTACCGATACCGAACCGGTACCGAATTTACCGAACCAGGTACATTTTCGGTACCGACTTTTGACATTCTCGGTACTGGTTCGGTACCGGTCCGGTACCGGTTTTTACCCTCAAATACCGGTACCGAACCGTACCGTACCGGGTATATTCGGTATCGGTACCAGTACCTACTTTTGAGGATTTGCGGTTCCGGTACCGGTCGGTACCGAGCTCATCCCTAAAATGAACCAATAGAAAGAAAGTAAAAAAGGAATAGTAAATATGTGAAGGGAGTAGATTTTGATAATTGATACAGGGAAAATAGCGATAAAATAGGCCTATAAAATATCAGGATTATAGTTTTTTTATACATATACATATAAAAACAACGTGTTTTAATAAAACGTACATATATAAAATATTTCTAAAATTGTATTCTAGTGTATCGCTAACCATAATATAGCGCCCACTATTTCATTGCTATCGCTACGTAGCATATAAGTAGCCTGTCGCTATCATCCATTATTCGCTATTAACAAGTATGTTTGAAAGCTATTTTTCGTTTTCCATTTGACCCATCCAAGATAAAACAAAACCAGAATCTATGTTGCCAAAGACGCAAGGCGCAGGCGAGGCGCATCGGCCTCGCCCGGAGCCTAGGCGCAAGGCGCAAAAAAAGCGTTGGCTTTTTTAAGAAAAGCGCACATAGAGAAAAAATATATAAAAAATATGTTATGCTTTGAAAATAAATAAGATTCCACATATAAAACTAAAAAACTATTATATATGCCATTTAAGATCATGTAGCTAATAGTTAGTAGCAAAAGTTTAGGACTTATATGTTGTAAGTTTTGGGTGTGTGAATAAAAGTCTCAAAAGGTGGTAAATACTTGTCCCACATTGGTGTGGGAACAAAGTGAGTGGTTGTTTATAAGGTAAAGCCTTTACTACTCCATTGTAGCTTTATGACATGTTTTACATATACATATAAAAACAACGTGTTTTAATATGCCTATAAAATAGCAGGAATTTGGTTGAACTCGCGCATGCCCGCACGTCCTGCGGGAGTTTTTGCACGCACTCGGTTTCGGGGTTTTTTTTTTGTGCGTTGCCTTTTGTTTTCTGCTTCTACGCCTCAGCACCGTTTTTGCGCCTAGCCGCGCGCCTTTTTGCGCCTCAGCACCGTTTTTTTTTAAACCATTTTTGCGCCTAGGCTACCACCAGGCGCTATAGGTGCGCCTAGGCTCGCACTTTTTGCGCTTTTGACAACATAGACCGGAATCGACCCGTTCATAAGTAATGGGTCAAAATTCTTCTTCTACATGAGTGTAACAAACAAGTGGATTTACCTGACTGATCCAAAATGTTAGGTTCCCAAAAAATGGCGTCTTCGACTTCCTGAATCTCAAACAATTCCAAAAATTATGGGTTTGTAGCGAAGTTTATTGACATGGTGTATTTGAGTAAAAGTAAAAAAAAAGAACTCGTGTATTCACCTTTGATCCTGATGATAAATTTCCTATCTGAAAACCGTCGTTATCATTATAAATAGCACCTTTCTCCCCTGTTAATGGATCGAGCGCTTCAATACTTTTTAAGGTTGTGGAATCATCAATATTAGTAATCAATTCAGGTTCAGTGGGTCCCGCCGCTAGCTTCCCATCCACGGAAACATCAAGAGCTGGTGTCACTGAGCATGTTGAGAGCTTATATCAGTAAGATAAATTAGAAAATTAGAATGATAAGACAAACAAATAATATATGTGTTTGTTTCGCTATATTTAACAGAATGAGTGTTACACACGACACCCTTAACTGACCTGTTGCAGTTGAAGATTCAGGAAGAAAGTCATTAGGAGAATCCAATGTAATACCCGCTTTAGCGTTCTGTGTTCAACCCTAGAGAAAATTAGCCAAATGTTGTAATACAAAGCATACAGCTAACGTTAGATATTTAGATTTACGCACCTCTTCCGGTGACTTTTCAAAGGAAGACTGCAAACTATCCACGATATTTCCAATAATTTGATTGACGTCATCTCCAGTCTGTTCCGCTGTAGAAGCAGCAACCTCAACAAGCTGTGTTGAAGGGGGTGGTGTGGGCTTTGGTTCTGGCTGGGCATTAGTCTTGGGCTTGGGCTTAGGCTTGGGTTTGCCTTTGGGTTGAAACTTTATACCGCCTTTTGCTGCAACAAAAAAGTCGATAGTAACCACCATTAGACCGTCAAGAAGAGGTATCAAAACATATATAAAGAGGGAGACGGAAGAGAGATATAATGCATTTGTATACCAGTATTTGCAGCGTCACTAGAAATCAGACCATCGAAACTAATATCCATGATGAGTTGGTAAAAGAATACCTGTAATTTGACAAAATTATATATTACTAAACTCGTTTAACATGCCAACATCTATTTTTAGTTTGGGTGTGTGAGTGTGTTAGAAACAGTGATTCATCGAACTTTATTAAGGGGGTTAAATATCTATGTATAAATCCTAGTCAACAACTATGATGGAAATAAAAAAAAATAACAGGAAATGATGAGTTAACACACAAGTATCAACTAACAAGCCACAAGATATTGATGATTGCCACTATGAATCCATGGAAAAGTATGTATTGATGCATATAGAGAGTTCAAAAACGAACAAAAACAATTTGTAGTAGCAACTAGCAACTTGCTTACTAGTTCCTACTACTAATGCTTTCATTGGGGACTTTTATCAAACACTTGGTGATCAGAAAATAGACAAAAACAATTGCTTTCCAGCTACATCTCAACGTTGCAAGCCCATTCACAAAAAAGAAATATGCTGACGCCTATACAAATTCTACAGCAAAATTTTGCATAGGAATGGCAAAGAACTTACAAATAAACTACATATGAATGTACACGCAAAAAAATTGCCTCTCAAAGTCACAGAAATCGCATGGAAGCAGATCAAAGATTAGAGGTCTAGATGATACGAACAGAAATCAGCGTTGGCCTGGATGATAAGAGGAGCAATCGTTGAAAAAAAAGAACTTTCAAAACCAATCAAACTAAGTGACTGCTTGACCTGTATGACCAAATCTGTAAAAAAAACCTTCAAAACAAACCATCCATTTTGACTCGTACATGATATTCCCCAACCCAGTCTGACCCGTAGACTTTTACCAACCTCTGTCTAGTGCCCAAAATAGCCAATCAAGTTTATAAGTGACCCGAAACTAACTATTTGGGCAAAATTGCGAGGTCTAAAGAAAAGATTTGATGACATGTTTAAAACTTAACATAAAGATATCTTGTTGGATCCAGCTCAAAGAAGGTCTGCAAATGATTATATGACGGCTGAATCCGTCACATGTCATGGGAGCTATATAAAACTATTTGTCTTGAACATAAACGTTTTGTAACAAAGAGCGTGTCAAACAACCCAACCCGTTTTGTAGTTCAAACGCAATTGTCAACACAGAATCTCTTAAAATAGATCCTTATGATCATCTTTCTTGCTATATTCTAAGTGGCAATACCGTCTAACGAAAGAGATTTACTATTCAACAATCAAACAAATCAGATTGAAAAGATCCAATCTTTTATTGCTGTGTAGTAAGCCTGGCAACCAAGCGGGTTCATACAGGTTTCATTTTTTTTGTAAACGACAACCATTCATAAACAACTCTTTATTGATCCAACTAAAAATGCAAATATTCTAACTACAAAAAAATAACAAATTCCTGTACCAACATTCTAGCATCAATAAAAAAATCAGGTTATAAAAGTTTAAGTAAACAAGTAATCAATCAATCAATTAAAGTCAAATAAATAACGACTATTGACAAAAAACTTCAAGAAAGGGGCAAACCTTGCTCCTTAAAAATGAAGACTTGAAGGGTGTACGGAGGTTTTAGGGCGGAGTAGAGTCCAGAGAGAGGCGTAGCAACGGCGGTGAGGCGGTGGCAGGGGGGGGGGGGGGGGGGGACGACGTTCGCGCGGTGCAGTGAGATGGGGATGAGAATCAAACGCCGGTTTTTTGGAGACGTGGGGTTTTAGTTTTTTAAGATGTGGGCTTTTGGGGTTATGTGCTGGATTTATTCAACTTAATTAGGCTTTCTGTGGGCTTATCAGGTGTATAAAACGGTTCTTTTTTAAACAACCGGTTCGGATTATAAACCAAGCCGCATTGGTCAACTTTGGTCATAATCGGTTTGTGACAAAACCGGTTTGATTATTAACCGATAGTGGTTCAGGTTGAAACTGGTTGGGGTTGATTAAACCGGTTTTTTTGACATGTTTTTCAGATCGGGTCGGGTTGGAATCGGTTTGGGCAGGCCCAGGTGCCCAAACCAGTTTTTTTTTGTCCATCTATTGGGTTTGTTAAGTTGTTTATTTATTAGTTTATGAGTTAAAACCTTGTTAAACAATTTTTTGTTGTATAAGTTTTAGCTTAGGGTATCGTTTTTTTTTTTTTCAATAAAGGTCACTGGTCACAAATGTTTTCATGCGGTTACCGTACAAAATTCTACGACATCACCTGAATTTCGGTTGCATATAAACAACAATAAAAAAATTCAACGGCCTTACATAACCCTGTACCCCCCCCCCCCCCCCCCCCCCAGCCTGGTGGCCTAGCACTGAAGCAACATGAGTTATAATTTTGGACTAACTTTGGGCCAATTTGATTTCCAAAATTTTGATATTCAAAGATAAAACCAGCAAATAACTTCTTAGTATGGCTTGTGTCATGAGCTGAACTGAAAATAGAATTCTTCTTCTTGTATGTTAATAAGTTTTAGGGGTGTCCCCAAGGGGATAGCCCCTGGTGGTAAAGTGGTAACTCCCAACCAAATGGTGATGGGTTCAAATCCTGCAAAGGACAAGTGTAGTGTAATTTTAGTTGTTCACAAAAAAAAAAAGTTTTAGGGGTGTTTGGGATTGCATATTTCCAGAAGAAAATTAGGTTTTACTCGCCGCTTAGCAAGAAGTATTAGACGGAAAAAGCTGTAAGATTTCTAACCCAAGATTATTGGTGCAAAAGAGTGGACTGGTTAAAAGTTAAAACGACTTAAATATGTCAAAAATGAACCACAACTAGTCACCTATATCAATATAAAACTAATGCACCCAAAACATGTATACTTAGCAACCCAACTAAAACAAAGAACAACAAGAAAGAATTCAAATTTGCTAACCTTTAATGCTCGAGTGACTAGCCTCAAATGGGCGACTGGCTTCAAGCTACTCACTACTAAAAATCTGCAATTGAGGGCATAAATGATAAACCTAAAACTAAAAAAGAATGACATACATACAAATACTAAATTGATTACTATGGGAAAAAAAAAAAAAAAACAAAGATTAGGTTTCCATAAAACTAATAATAATAATAATAAAATATAAAATCTATTTACCTATGGATAGAATTAGATAAGAATTGAAGTACACAAGACTTCTAACCACAACTTTTTTTTTTTCTTTTTCTAGAAAAAGTCAATTTCTGAACAACCCACTCTCTATCTTAAATTTCAACCATTAAGAACAACCAAACAAGATGAACACGCCTTATGAGAAAATGCAATGGAACCTGCGATTTTGGAACCTTATTCGATTAAAACTCAACCTCTGTTCATGATATCAACTTTTTGGATTGGAAACCATTATCTATTTCTTAATTGGGTCAGTGGGTTGAATTTGCCAGCTTGGGCCTTGAGGGCCGCTTAATGGGCTTTCCAAAACATATATGTAGGGACCCAAGTTTTTTTCTATATAATTTTACACTAATGGTTGATCTTGAGACTTGAGTAGAGGAGTATAAAAAAATCAGTTTGGGCCCGCCAAACTTGTTTATAACCCGACCCACTTCACCAAAAAAAACCCTGTTTGGCAAAAGCGGTTTGGACCCTACCCAACCCGTCAGTTCGTAGTCTCGTTTACCAAAACCGCTAAATGTGTTATTTGCCAAATACTAGCACAAAATAAAACGTGAATTAAGTAGACTCATTGACCATAAAGTTAACCAACAAGAATCTTGTTCATGTTACTATTCAACAGTCTTAAGAAAAAAGTTACAAAGAAGAAGCAATGTTGCAAAATATACAACTTCAAACTATCAATTTCAGGTTTTGTCAATTTATAATTGTAAAATAGATACAAGAATGCTTACTTGAATTCTTTAAAAAAGAAGTAAGAATGAAGAGATGAGGATGTAAAGAGGATAAAGCAAGGGGAGACCACAAAGGCACAAAACTTCTTTTCGGGTACGGTTGCAACCAGAGGGTGATTATTGTCTTATATCAATAGTTCGTTTATAGTTTACAATATTATATAAACGGTCCTTACACTTTATCTGATCTGTATAGTATGTCCTTTAACGAACAAAAAAAAACTTAAGCTTATAGTCCTGCACCATCCAGTTTTCCATCATCATACCCAGATTATAAAAAAAGAAAAGCTTAATATTTCAGTGTCGTAATCTACTAATTGCTTCTTATTTGAGTTTAAAGTTGGATCAGAAAGAAATTGGATTCTTCTTATTTCAAATCCTATTATACTGATATTATCAATAGATGATCAGGGTCTTCTATTGAGTTTAAACTCATTTCTTCACGCTCCGCTTGCGGTGTGCACATATAATGTATATATGTGTGGGCCCTTGGGGGACAAAAGTGAAATTGCACTAATTTTAACGTTATTTTATTAATTTCGTGAAAATAACATTAAAAGCGGCGGACGTTTAATCATGCATCATGTGGTGGCATTGATAGCCGAAAGACAAAAGGGTATATGCACTAATCGGCCATGGTCCCGATTGTTGAATGTTTTGTGCCTTATGTCCAAGGCTTGATGTAAAACTATCACCGAGTCGGAGATCTCACTGGAATGAGTCTCTCTATTCTTATGATGTAGAGGTAAGGTTGTCTATATCCAGTGGCGGGGTTCCTTTTGGTAAATTCTCAATAATTTTTCCAAATCATATAAGGTTTTCACTAATTTTTCCATTTTTTACAAAACCAGGGGATTCCCGGGAACCCCCAAAACACCCCTGGATCCGCCCCTGTCTATATCTTAACCTCCTAAAACCCTACCTTAGTTTTGCTATTAGTAGAATTTACTGAGTATGATGATGATGATGATGTCTTTTATATTTATACCAAATTACAATAGATGCCCTTTATCTTTTGAAATTACAAAAATCATTCTTTACGTTTTAAAAACCTTGCATTGTTTGTTCTTTTCCCCTAATTTATTCAGTTAAATACAATCATGTTCATTGCATGTGAGGGTAAATTCGTCTTACACCAGTTGGACATATTATATTTGACATCACTCATGAAATGTAAAGTTACTCAAATTTATACCATCTCACGAAAACTTATTACATTTGACATGACTCGTTTCCAAACAACATTTACGTCAACATACACCAACTGAACACATCCATAAAAATAAACACGAAAATATATTATATTTGGCACGACTTATTTTTGAAACAAAATTAAATCAAAACATAAACCAACTTGAATTTATATTGGCACGTACATAAAAATAAACACGTAAAACTCAAGGGGGGTCATTTGTTTATTTTTTAAATCTTTTGTTTATTGAAATCATTCGCTTCATAAAACCTTATATTTTTAACATATATTTTTAATACATTTTTCTATAAACATCGTTTTTTAAATCTTTGAAAAAACCGTACGTTTGTTTAAAACTGTGCGTTTTTAAATTCCTTTGATTTTTAAATCGTTCATTTTTTTAAGTTTATTTTTGCTAACGGCTGTAAGTAAAGTATTAAATAAAAAGTTTAAAAAACGAACCATTTTAAAAAATAACAGTTTTAAAATACACGATTTAAAAACGAATTGTTTAAAAGAAGTTTAATAAACAAACGCTTTTAAAAAGAAATTGTTAAAAAAACGAACGACCTTAAGAAGGGTTTTAAAAAATACACGATTTAAAAAAATGAACTGTTTAAAAAAAGTTTAATAAACAAATGATTTCAAAAATGAACAGTAAAAAATGAATTGTTACAAAAAAATGAATGAATTTAAAAGAACGATTTTAAAAAACAAACAATTTAAAATTGAACGATCTTAAAAAAAGGTGGACAGTTTAAAAAAATGATTTTAAAAACAACAAAAATAAAAAACAAATTTGTATATTTAAAAAAACATTTATAAAAAAATATTAAAGAAAGTATGTATTTATTTGTATATTTAAGACATATTTTGTTAAACAATAAGCATGAAATAACGAAATAGAAAAAAATGAGTAATTGCACAAATAAAATTATTAAAAGAACTTTATAACTTTCATAAACAACCCATAAGGTGTTAAAAGACCATAATACCTTTACATTTAATTGGAAAAAAGTAAAAAAGTTAGTGGTCGGGGTCAAAACCGTTATAAAATGCAATCTCATGGTGGTCTGGTCTTATATGTTAAAAGATTCTTGTTTTGATTGAATGAGTTTAGGGATGGCAAAAAAGCCCAAGCCCGACGGGTATACCCAAAACCCGAAACATACGGGCCGGGTATACCCAAAGCTCAATGGGTATGGGCCGGGTACGGTCTTAAAAATAGAAAAAATTCTGGTATGGGTACGGGTATGTGATTTAGTGATACCCGCCCGATACCCGGCCCATTTACCCGAATAATACCCGAAAGTATCATATTATAGATTTCCATATATATAAACTTAGTACATGTACTTATTACCTCATCTATAGTCATATGTGAATATGTATTTGACAAGTGTTTAGTGAACATATAACTTATTTTGGTGTATGTATATTGGATATGAAAGCTATCACCCTTTATTATGTGGATGTTTTATGCAATTAGGTGGTCCTGATACAATTACTTAATTAATTAATCGTTTTAATTTAGTTTAGTATATGTGGTCTGAATATGATATGTAAGTTATTAATCATATTCTCGTTTGTTATTGTCATTAAAATAGTAAATTATATAAACATCAAGGTAAAAATTGCACATTTGTCCCAACGAGTATTTTTAAGAAATTAACGGGTATAACCGATACTCACGGGTATGCCCGATACCCGACGTGTAATTACCAGAAAAATACCCGACGGGTAACGGGCCGGGTATGGGACAAAGAATTACAACCGGGTACGGGCCTGGGATTACCAATACCCGGCCCAAGCCCGGCCCATTGCCATTTTTAAATGAGTTAAACTGATTAAACCATATGCACCAAAATATATAAGGAGGTCATCTTCGAAGAGATACTTATATTACGTTTTAGCATTTAAAATTCGAATGACATTGTATATTTTTTTATTGATAACGCCTGAAGAAAAAAAAAACTAACTATCAAATACTTTGATCTTAGACTGCGGGGTATGGGGCGGGAGTTTGGGCGTGGGTAGGGGGAAAACGCCCAAGCCACCACCCCGGGTGGGCATGGGTTTCGGCGTGGCCCTTGGGGCATGGGTTTCAAGCCGGGCGTCGGGCGGTCTGGCCAAGCTGACATGGCGGGCTCTAATTGGACAAACCAAAGAAGCCGTTGGGCTAGCTGTTGGGCTAGCCGTTGGCCAACGGCTATCTTAAAAAAAAAAAACTAATAAAATTTTATTTTTCCACTATAAAACCTCACAATTTCTTCCATTTTTTTACCACATTCATCTTCAATTCTCCATCTACAAAACGAAAAAATGCATCCTCATAACCGTCCTTTTGACCCGAACAACCCGTATGCATTCCAAGAAAATAATCCTAGCCCACCACCCAATCGTCCAATGCCTCGTCCATTTTTCATACACTCTTCTATGCCCCAAGAAGCGAGTTATGCATCGTATATTGGGAATCGTGTGTTTACTAACTTCCCACACACCGATGATTCGATACCTACCCCGTTTACACAAACGGCCATCAACCTTTCACCAACCTCCATCGACCTTTCACAAAACGAAACCGTCCCCGAAACTCAACCACCCAACGATGGTCCTTCCGCACCCCAACCCATAAAAAAGAGAAGCCATAAGAAAAAAACCGAGGCGGATAAAGCACTTGAAACCATCAAGCGAAAACAACTAAAATGGACCGTTCCTGAAGAACTTGCATTGGCGAGGGGTTGGTTTCAACAATCTCAACATTCAACTTTAGGTATTCTTAAACTTTGTTTTTATTAATGTTTTTTTTATATAACTTTGTAATATATTAAATTTTGTTTTTATAATATTACAAAGTTATATAAAAAAAACATTAATAAAAACAAAGTTTAAGAATACCTAAAGTTGAATGTTGAGATTGTTGAAACCAACCTCTCGCCAATGCAAGTTCTTCAGGAACGGTCCATTTTAGTTGTTTTCGCTTGATGGTTTCAAGTGCTTTATCTGCCTCGGTTTTTTTCTTATGGCTTCTCTTTTTTATGGGTTGGGGTGCGGAAGGACCATCGTTGGGTGGTTGAGTTTCGGGGACGGTTTCGTTTTTGTGAAAGGTCGATGGAGGTTGGTGAAAGGTTGATGGCCGTTTGTGTAAACGGGGTAGGTATCGAATCTGTAACGCCCCAAAAATCTGAATGTTAATATTTGTCGTGTGTTCTTATGTGACACGTCATGAAATAAATAACTAGGCTATTTAACCTAGTTAAAGGTATGGTCAAAAGTATTAAATGATGAAGGTAGTGTTAGTTATGTTTTAAAGGCAAACCCGAGGGGCTAAAGTGGAACAAATGAAAGTTCATTTGTCTAATTAAAAGGGCAACACACACACACACAAACACACGTACGTGTGTGTTCGTGAAGCTTCAGGAGCTCTCAAGAGCTCCAAACCCTAGCTCACTTAAATCACCAAATTGAAGGGTGAATCGAGGCCAAATTCAAGAAGAAACACGGATTAATGATCACCTTCGCGAGGGGATCACAAGGTATGTTGAATTTTTATGATTAATGAAGTTGAGAAATCTTGGTAATCATCACTAGTGGTGATTTATGCATGAATCATGAAGGTTATGGCCAAATTAGTGATGTATGCACGTTTAAGAACAAACCCTAAGCGATGACTCTGAGTAAATTGTTAGAATTTAGGTGGTTGGATGAATTACCACAATTAGTTAAGTGGGTTTATGTTTAATCCATGAAATGGTATGAACTTGATTAGAAATATGTGTAGTATGTGATGTGTATTTGTATATAGAGTGATTATGGTATGGAATTTGTATGATGTTTACTTGTGATGATAAATGAAAGTGATAATTAGGATAAACACATGAAAGACTTGTACATCATGCTTAGAAAGTAGTACGCACATCAAGTGTTTGATGAAATGTCTAAATGACAATAATATGTGAAATTGTATGCAATTAATGGGTGAACATGTATAGAATGTGGTAATAATGAAATTGATAGTAAACTAACATGAGGAATGCATTTTAGATATAGTTCATGAGAGGATTATGTTAGGTTGATGTTGAGTATGCTTTAAGCTTGTTTGAATTGATTAATGAAGGTCATACATGAGATATGAATTTGATATGATCATTCATACGTACAACCATATATGCTAACAAGAATGCGAATATAATGACATGTACGGATAGGAGTCATGTCAACACGGACATAAGCATGAAGGACAACGGGCCAAGGATAAACACGGAAGCTATGCTTGAACTCGAATGCACGAGGTAAGTGATTTCTGTAATCACTTCTTAGATTGTTAAGTAATATGGTGTTTTAATTAATGAAACATGATGTTTGAGGGTGGTTATGTGTTGAAGTCCTTCGTCGTAAGTGTTGGGGTTAAAGTTGACTAAAATGCCCTTGGTGGGTATTTTGGGCGAACGACCTGTAAAAGATGTTTAGAAATAAGATAAATGACCAAGTGAATAATTAGGATAAGTACGGAAGCGAAATGTATGTTTTTGAGAATCAAAGGCAATGAAATACAAAAATACCCTTAACGGGTCAAAGTAAGCTTTTGAGTAAAATGAGTTTAAAGAATGCAAGATATCCGAGAATTTAATCTTTTATAATAGGCGTCATTGATATTATTAGGTATATAAGAATTTATGGTCAAATAAACAAGTTAGATGGATAAATGCATGAACGGGACAGGATATGGAAAAAGGGTAACAAGCCGAAGGCTTAAAAGTCTGGAATTTTGTTAATCCGGATGTCGGGTCTTAACTCCATAAGATGGAGAATTAAATTACGGACGCGTAGGAAAAAGAATCGGGTAAAACGGACCAATAATGAAGAAGTTATGGCCGTTTCCGTGAAATCGGATCGCGCTGGAAATATGCAGCAACCAGCTGCAAACCTTCTGTCGTTTTGAGGGGGTCGCGTCACGCGACGGCCCGTCGCGTCGCGCGACGGGTGTAGTTTCTCCGAAAAGTTGTTTTCATGTCTTATTTGATGCCGGGAACTCGTTTAAAGGCGTTTTAAGTCACGTACGTCTAATTTAACTCATGTTTATGTGATCTTAAGGGTATGCACGTAGGTAAATAGATTCGTATGTATGTTTTACAAGGATGTGAATAAGTGCGTGAGTGTGTGTAGGTATGTGTATGGAGAATAGGCATGTGCGAGTTTGGTATACTGCAATCAGGTATGTATGTATGTATGTATGTATGTATGTATGTATGTATGTATGTATGTATGTATGTATGTATGTATGTGAATGTGTGATGTCATGACCGTACGTAACAATGTAGGTATGTGTGTATGTAGATACTTATAGAATGATTTAAGTGTATATATATGTAAGGATGCATGTAGGTTAGTACTTATGTGTGTACATATGTATGTCGGGTGATAATGTGTATGAAGTTTAAGTATGAACATAATTCTTTCGGTACGATTATGTGTTTATGTTGTTAAATTCGTGTACATGGGGTTATAAGTGTGACGCAGGAATAGCAAAGAAGACTCACCACGAATTATATGACAGGATGGAAAAGCTGGAATGTAAAGAATTAATGAAACGAGAAATAGATGTGAACAAACCTTGTATGTTTATAATGCGTACTAATGTTGTAAATTTTATGTGGTGAGCGCAGGTAATATCAGTCACGAGGATATCCAAGGATTGGAGATCGAGGATCGAGTCACAAGATAGATTGTACGGGAGTGTCGAGTACGTAATTGAGTGAAGTCAGTTTATGATTTCTTGCCGTGAATAAGTATAATAAATGTAATTATTGAGAAAAATTAACCCTAGAAATGAGATTAAGTGTGTCAAAGTGTTTGTAACTAAAGAAATTTTTATGGTACGAATTTTCCGCTGCGACTTTAGTCAAATACGAATTAGAGTGTTACAAGTTGGTATCAGAGCCCTGGTTTGAGGGAATCAAGTACGAGAAGGTAAGTACTTGGACAAAACTTGTGTGCTCTTGAGATAAGAAACCCGTACAATCTAAGACTCGATCAAGATCCAAAGGTAAAAGTTAATGAAATTATGTACTTATGTATACGTATAAAGAAACTGACGGTTTTGTATGTGCAAGGTAGGCATAAGTGTTTGAAGAGGACGATATGTGAATGCAGTTTAGGATGAATACTAAGCAGGCAAAGAGGTAATAAGCCAAAGTTGAATCCAGATACGTAAATTCGTTATGTGGGTATATGTAATAGTAAAATTCATTAAGAGAAGGAAAATGTTAAATGAAGGATAATGATAGTATAGTAATGAAGTACTGAAAGGGATACACGCGCCGAAACCTAAGTCTACGGACATAAGGTGACAATTTCATGAAGGCACGAAACTACTATGTGGATTGTGTACCTGGCCAGTACACGAGAAACGTATGACTTTCGTGAGATCATGATAATTGTTACAGGTATGTCCAGTAGAGTTGGGTAGCAGGCGGGCGTGTGGGTGAAATGGGAAGTAAGACTCTCGGGAAATTGAGAGTACGATGTAAGAATGAAAAACATGCCTGATAAGAATGAAGAATGTTGAATCTGTAATTAAGTACGGATCAACAAGGATATGAATAATATGTTTGAATCCGGGAGACGGATTCAGGGAATGAAAAGTATGAATGCAATGTTTGAATCCGTGAGACGGATTCAAGGATGAAAGGCATGGATGATATGTTTGAATCCGTGAGACGGATTCAAGGGATGAAAAGCATGAATGGAATGTTTGAATCCGTAAAACGGATTCAAGGAAATGAAATGTAGAAATGATATGTCTGAATCTGCGAAACAGATTCAACACATGTAAGGAATGAAAGATGTGAATGATATGACTGAAATCCGTTAGATGGATTCGATCATAGAAGGAAGAAAAGGTATAAATGGTATGTTTGGAACCGCTAGACGGATTCGAAACCTAGAAGTAATGAAAGGTATGAACGTTACGTTTGAATCCGCAAGACGGATTTAAAATAATAAAAAGGATGGAATTAGTCCACATAAGAACATGTTGATAGTTTGACCGAAACGAGTAATATGGGTAAATGTAAAGTAAATAAACAAAAGAATGATTGTAATAGGCATGCGAAACCTAAGTTGTGAAAGGAAAGAAAGGAGTTTTGAACCAGTTAGGTGTTAAATGTGTTAGTAATAGACCCTTAGAAGTCATAATAAATGACGGGCTAAGACCCGGACAATAAATTAAGTACGAGCAGAAATGATAAGTTTTGCTAACAATACCGAAATGATGTAATGAATGTTTATGCATGTAAGCATGAATGGAAAGAAGTACGGACGTGTGCCTCAGTACTTATACAATGATTAAGAAATGTCAGTTAAGCTTTGAAGAGTCAAATGAAGGTTGGCGAAATGATGAATAAAATGAAAGGATTGCATGTAAGAAATAGAATGTGTGGTACGTTGTAGTAGGTACGTAGGAAATGGTAGAAGGATTATAAGTGGGTAATTCCCTGGTACAATGAATGTTTAAATGAAATATGCTAACCGTCAAATTTTTTTTATGAAAATGTTAGAATAATTGATGTGATGGAACCAATCGTGTTGGTAAGAGAATGTGCACGAGCGGAAGCTCATTATAAGGATAAATGAAACCTGGTCTGTTATGGCTAGTAATCGAGAAGAAGATGTTCGATCGGGGTTACGGATCGTCGCTTAGTGAAATGAAAAAAAAAAAGTTAGTAAGATGTTTAACTTATGCTGGATAGATGTAAACTAGTATGACACACATGTATATATGTAAATCAAGAAATGTATGAAGTGAAAATAATAGTGATGTAAAATGGACAAAATGATTTAAAGGTAACGTAAAGGTATGTAGGGTACAAGTAGCTGTAGAAAACGTAGAAGGATGTTCACATTAAAGTTAAAGTACGTATATATGACTATGAAATGGTAGTTTTGTGTGGTAACAAAACAATAACTAAATGTTAAATAATATATGCATAGAATGAAATTTTAAGAGATAAGATGAATCTGGTAGATCCGTTATGAACAGATCATATGAATGGATGTATGATTACAGATTGAGGAAGTATGTCTATTGACCCGTTGTTGACATGTTAAGGAAATGAAAATGATATGCGAAAGTATGATAAGGAAAGTATGGAATGGTTATGAAGAAGTCGATTATATGAATAGTTTATGAATTGAGAATGTATAGCTACTCATTACTATGATGTATTAGTTAAAGTTAAACATATCTGAGTATATACAATTTCGATGCAAGATCGTATAGTTGATAAAAACATTATGAATGAGAAATAAACAAATGAGAATGTTAGTAATGGAATGTTGGAACGGTTGCAAGTAAGTAAGAAGGTATATGATGCAAATGATATACGAGTGTTAGAATGATGAATGAACAATTAGCTATGAAGGCTGTTAGGAATTAGCGTATTAGTGAAAGCGACACTAATAAGGACTCCGGAGCGGGTTCTTTAAGAAAGAAGATAGTCGTTGTGATGGGCTAGCCATAGAGAAGAATTAATTAGTGTTAAATAAGAAGTAAGAAAGGTTTCGGGGACGAAACCTCATTTAAGGGTGGTAGACTTGTAACACCCCAAAAATCTGAATGTTAATATTTGTCGTGTGTTCTTATGTGACACGTCATGAAATAAATAACTAGGCTATTTAAGCTAGTTAAAGGTATGGTCAAAAGTATTAAATGATGAAGGTAGTGTTAGTTATGTTTTAAAGGCAAACCCGAGGGGCTAAAGTGGAACAAATGAAAGTTCATTTGTCTAATTAAAAGGTCAACACACACACACACAAACACACGTACGTGTGTGTTCGTGAAGCTTCAGGAGCTCTCAAGAGCTCCAAACCCTAGCTCACTTAAATCACCAAATTGAAGGGTGAATCGAGGCCAAATTCAAGAAGAAACACGGATTAATGATCACCTTCGCGAGGGGATCACAAGGTATGTTGAATTTTTATGATTAATGAAGTTGAGAAATCTTGGTAATCATCACTAGTGGTGATTTATGCATGAATCATGAAGGTTATGGCCAAATTAGTGATGTATGCATGTTTAAGAACAAACCCTAAGCGATGACTCTGAGTAAATTGTTAGAATTTAGGTGGTTGGATGAATTACCACAATTAGTTAAGTGGGTTTATGTTTAATCCATGAAATGGTATGAACTTGATTAGAAATATGTGTAGTATGTGATGTGTGTTTGTATATAGAGTGATTATGGTATGGAATTTGTATGATGTTTACTTGTGATGATAAATGAAAGTGATAATTAGGATAAACACATGAAAGACTTGTACATCATGCTTAGAAAGTAGTACGCACATCAAGTGTTTGATGAAATGTCTAAATGACAATAATATGTGAAATTGTATGCAATTAATGGGTGATCATGTATAGAATGTGGTAATAATGAAATTGATAGTAAACTAACATGAGGAATGCATTTTAGATATAGTTCATGAGAGGATTATGTTAGGTTGATGTTGAGTATGCTTTAAGCTTGTTTGAATTGATTAATGAAGGTCATACATGAGATATGAATTTGATATGATCGTTCATACGTACAACCATATATGCTAACAAGAATGTGAATGTAATGACATGTACGGATAGGAGTATGTCAACACGGACATAAGCATGAAGGACAACGGGCCAAGGATAAACACGGAAGCTATGCTTGAACTCGAATGCACGAGGTAAGTGATTTCTGTAATCACTTCTTAGATTGTTAAGTAATATGGTGTTTTAATTAATGAAACATGATGTTTGAGGGTGGTTATGTGTTGAAGTCCTTCGTCGTAAGTGTTGGGGTTAAAGTTGACTAAAATGCCCTTGGTGGGTATTTTGGGCGAACGACCTGTAAAAGATGTTTAGAAATAAGATAAATGACCAAGTGAATAATTAGGATAAGTACGGAAGCGAAATGTATGTTTTTGAGAATCAAATGCAATGAAATACAAAAATACCCTTAACGGGTCAAAGTAAGCTTTTGAGTAAAATGAGTTTAAAGAATGCAAGATATCCGAGAATTTAATCTTTTATAATAGG
Source organism: Helianthus tuberosus (assembly GCA_030545235.1). Classification (NCBI taxonomy): domain Eukaryota; kingdom Viridiplantae; phylum Streptophyta; class Magnoliopsida; order Asterales; family Asteraceae; genus Helianthus; species Helianthus tuberosus. The sequence continues at coordinate 65,201,734 of CM060408.1, read as the reverse complement.
CGTCATTGATATTATTAGGTATATAAGAATTTATGGTCAAATAAACAAGTTAGATGGATAAATGCATGAACGGGACAGGATATGGAAAAAGGGTAACAAGCCGAAGGCTTAAAAGTCTGGAATTTTGTTAATCCGGATGTCGGGTCTTAACTCCATAAGATGGAGAATTAAATTACGGACGCGTAGGAAAAAGAATCGGGTAAAACGGACCAATAATGAAGAAGTTATGGCCGTTTCCGTGAAATCGGATCGCGCTGGAAATATGCAGCAACCAGCTGCAAACCTTCTGTCGTTTTGAGGGGGTCGCGTCACGCGACGGCCCGTCGCGTCGCGCGACGGGTGTAGTTTCTCCGAAAAGTTGTTTTCATGTCTTATTTGATGCCGGGAACTCGTTTAAAGGCGTTTTAAGTCACGTACGTCTAATTTAACTCATGTTTATGTGATCTTAAGGGTATGCACGTAGGTAAATAGATTCGTATGTATGTTTTACAAGGATGTGAATAAGTACGTGAGTGTGTGTAGGTATGTGTATGGAGAATAGGCATGTGCGAGTTTGGTATACTGCAATCAGGTATGTATGTATGTATGTATGTATGTATGTATGTATGTATGTATGTATGTATGTATGTATGTATGTATGTATGTATGTATGTGAATGTGTGATGTCATGACCGTACGTAACAATGTAGGTATGTGTGTATGTAGATACTTATAGAATGATTTAAGTGTATATATATGTAAGGATGCATGTAGGTTAGTACTTATGTGTGTACATATGTATGTCGGGTGATAATGTGTATGAAGTTTAAGTATGAACATAATTCTTTCGGTACGATTATGTGTTTATGTTGTTAAATTCGTGTACATGGGGTTATAAGTGTGATGCAGGAATAGCAAAGAAGACTCACCACGAATTATATGACAGGATGGAAAAGCTGGAATGTAAAGAATTAATGAAACGAGAAATAGATGTGAACAAACCTTGTATGTTTATAATGCGTACTAATGTTGTAAATTTTATGTGGTGAGCGCAGGTAATATCAGTCACGAGGATATCCAAGGATTGGAGATCGAGGATCGAGTCACAAGATAGATTGTACGGGAGTGTCGAGTACGTAATTGAGTGAAGTCAGTTTATGATTTCTTGCCGTGAATAAGTATAATAAATGTAATTATTGAGAAAAATTAACCCTATAAATGAGATTAAGTGTGTCAAAGTGTTTGTAACTAAAGAAATTTTTATGGTACGAATTTTCCGCTGCGACTTTAGTCAAATACGAATTAGAGTGTTATAAGTTGGTATCAGAGCCCTAGTTTGAGGGAATCAAGTACGAGAAGGTAAGTACTTGGACAAAACTTGTGTGCTCTTGAGATAAGAAACCCGTACAATCTAAGACTCGATCAAGATCCAAAGGTAAAAGTTAATGAAATTATGTACTTATGTATACGTATAAAGAAACTGACGGTTTTGTATGTGCAAGGTAGGCATAAGTGTTTGAAGAGGACGATATGTGAATGCAGTTTAGGATGAATACTAAGCAGGCAAAGAGGTAATAAGCCAAAGTTGAATCCAGGTACGTAAATTCGTTATGTGGGTATATGTAATAGTAAAATTCATTAAGAGAAGGAAAATGTTAAATGAAGGATAATGATAGTATAGTAATGAAGTACTGAAAGGGATACACGCGCCGAAACCTAAGTCTACGGACATAAGGTGACAATTTCATGAAGGCACGAAACTACTATGTGGATTGTGTACCTGGCCAGTACACGAGAAACGTATGACTTTCGTGAGATCATGATAATTGTTACAGGTATGTCCAGTAGAGTTGGGTAGCAGGCGGGCGTGTGGGTGAAATGGGAAGTAAGACTCTCGGGAAATTGAGAGTACGATGTAAGAATGAAAAACATGCCTGATAAGAATGAAGAATGTTGAATCTGTAATTAAGTACGGATCAACAAGGATATGAATAATATGTTTGAATCCGGGAGACGGATTCAGGGAATGAAAAGTATGAATGCAATGTTTGAATCCGTGAGACGGATTCAAGGATGAAAGGCATGGATGATATGTTTGAATCCGTGAGACGGATTCAAGGGATGAAAAGCATGAATGGAATGTTTGAATCCGTAAAACGGATTCAAGGAAATGAAATGTAGAAATGATATGTCTGAATCTGCGAAACAGATTCAACACATGTAAGGAATGAAAGATGTGAATGATATGATTGAAATCCGTTAGATGGATTCGATCATAGAAGGAAGAAAAGGTATAAATGGTATGTTTGGAACCGCTAGACGGATTCGAAACCTAGAAGTAATGAAAGGTATGAACGTTACGTTTGAATCCGCAAGACGGATTTAAAATAATAAAAAGGATGGAATTAGTCCACATAAGAACATGTTGATAGTTTGACCGAAACGAGTAATATGGGTAAATGTAAAGTAAATAAACAAAAGAATGATTGTAATAGGCATGCGAAACCTAAGTTGTGAAAGGAAAGAAAGGAGTTTTGAACCAGTTAGGTGTTAAATGTGTTAGTAATAGACCCTTAGAAGTCATAATAAATGACGGGCTAAGACCCGGACAATAAATTAAGTACGAGCAGAAATGATAAGTTTTGCTAACAATACCGAAATGATGTAATGAATGTTTATGCATGTAAGCATGAATGGAAAGAAGTACGGACGTGTGCCTCAGTACTTATACAATGATTAAGAAATGTCAGTTAAGCTTTGAAGAGTCAAATGAAGGTTGGCGAAATGATGAATAAAATGAAAGGATTGCATGTAAGAAATAGAATGTGTGGTACGTTGTAGTAGGTACGTAGGAAATGGTAGAAGGATTATAAGTGGGTAATTCCCTGGTACAATGAATGTTTAAATGAAATATGCTAACCGTCAAATTTTTTTTATGAAAATGTTAGAATAATTGATGTGATGGAACCAATCGTGTTGGTAAGAGAATGTGCACGAGCGGAAGCTCATTATAAGGATAAATGAAACCTGGTCTGTTATGGCTAGTAATCGAGAAGAAGATGTTCGATCGGGGTTACGGATCGTCGCTTAGTGAAATGAAAAAAAAAAGTTAGTAAGATGTTTAACTTATGCTGGATAGATGTAAACTAGTATGACACACATGTATATATGTAAATCAAGAAATGTATGAAGTGAAAATAATAGTGATGTAAAATGGACAAAATGATTTAAAGGTAACGTAAAGGTATGTAGGGTACAAGTAGCTGTAGAAAACGTAGAAGGATGTTCACATTAAAGTTAAAGTACGTATATATGACTATGAAATGGTAGTTTTGTGTGGTAACAAAACAATAACTAAATGTTAAATAATATATGCATAGAATGAAATTTTAAGAGATAAGATGAATCTGGTAGATCCGTTATGAACAGATCATATGAATGGATGTATGATTACAGATTGAGGAAGTATGTCTATTGACCCGTTGTTGACATGTTAAGGAAATGAAAATGATATGCGAAAGTATGATAAGGAAAGTATGGAATGGTTATGAAGAAGTCGATTATATGAATAGTTTATGAATTGAGAATGTATAGCTACTCATTACTATGATGTATTAGTTAAAGTTAAACATATCTGAGTATATACAATTTCGATGCAAGATCGTATAGTTGATAAAAACATTATGAATGAGAAATAAACAAATGAGAATGTTAGTAATGGAATGTTGGAACGGTTGCAAGTAAGTAAGAAGGTATATGATGCATATGATATACGAGTGTTAGAATGATGAATGAGCAATTAGCAATGAAGGCTGTTAGGAATTAGCGTATTAGTGAAAGCGACACTAATAAGGACTCCGGAGCGGGTTCTTTAAGAAAGAAGATAGTCGTTGTGATGGGCTAGCCATAGAGAAGAATTAATTAGTGTTAAATAAGAAGTAAGAAAGGTTTCGGGGACGAAACCTCATTTAACGGTGGTAGACTTGTAACGCCCCAAAAATCTGAATGTTAATATTTGTCGTGTGTTCTTATGTGACACGTCATGAAATAAATAACTAGGCTATTTAACCTAGTTAAAGGTATGGTCAAAAGTATTAAATGATGAAGGTAGTGTTAGTTATGTTTTAAAGGCAAACCCGAGGGGCTAAAGTGGAACAAATGAAAGTTCATTTGTCTAATTAAAAGGTCAACACACACACACACAAACACACGTACGTGTGTGTTCGTGAAGCTTCGGGAGCTCTCAAGAGCTCCAAACCCTAGCTCACTTAAATCACCAAATTGAAGGGTGAATCGAGGCCAAATTCAAGAAGAAACACGGATTAATGATCACCTTCGCGAGGGGATCACAAGGTATGTTGAATTTTTATGATTAATGAAGTTGAGAAATCTTGGTAATCATCACTAGTGGTGATTTATGCATGAATCATGAAGGTTATGGCCAAATTAGTGATGTATGCACGTTTAAGAACAAACCCTAAGCGATGACTCTGAGTAAATTGTTAGAATTTAGGTGGTTGGATGAATTACCACAATTAGTTAAGTGGGTTTATGTTTAATCCATGAAATGGTATGAACTTGATTAGAAATATGTGTAGTATGTGATGTGTATTTGTATATAGAGTGATTATGGTATGGAATTTGTATGATGTTTACTTGTGATGATAAATGAAAGTGATAATTAGGATAAACACATGAAAGACTTGTACATCATGCTTAGAAAGTAGTACGCACATCAAGTGTTTGATGAAATGTCTAAATGACAATAATATGTGAAATTGTATGCAATTAATGGGTGAACATGTATAGAATGTGGTAATAATGAAATTGATAGTAAACTAACATGAGGAATGCATTTTAGATATAGTTCATGAGAGGATTATGTTAGGTTGATGTTGAGTATGCTTTAAGCTTGTTTGAATTGATTAATGAAGGTCATACATGAGATATGAATTTGATATGATCATTCATACGTACAACCATATATGCTAACAAGAATGCGAATGTAATGACATGTACGGATAGGAGTCATGTCAACACGGACATAAGCATGAAGGACAACGGGCCAAGGATAAACACGGAAGCTATGCTTGAACTCGAATGCACGAGGTAAGTGATTTCTGTAATCACTTCTTAGATTGTTAAGTAATATGGTGTTTTAATTAATGAAACATGATGTTTGAGGGTGGTTATGTGTTGAAGTCCTTCGTCGTAAGTGTTGGGGTTAAAGTTGACTAAAATGCCCTTGGTGGGTATTTTGGACGAACGACCTGTAAAAGATGTTTAGAAATAAGATAAATGACCAAGTGAATAATTAGGATAAGTACGGAAGCGAAATGTATGTTTTTGAGAATCAAATGCAATGAAATACAAAAATACCCTTAACGGGTCAAAGTAAGCTTTTGAGTAAAATGAGTTTAAAGAATGCAAGATATCCGAGAATTTAATCTTTTATAATAGGCGTCATTGATATTATTAGGTATATAAGAATTTATGGTCAAATAAACAAGTTAGATGGATAAATGCATGAACGGGACAGGATATGGAAAAAGGGTAACAAGCCGAAGGCTTAAAAGTCTGGAATTTTGTTAATCCGGATGTCGGGTCTTAACTCCATAAGATGGAGAATTAAATTACGGACGCGTAGGAAAAAGAATCGGGTAAAACGGACCAATAATGAAGAAGTTATGGCCGTTTCCGTGAAATCAGATCGCGCTGGAAATATGCAGCAACCAGCTGCAAACCTTCTGTCGTTTTGAGGGGGTCGCGTCACGCGACGGCCCGTCGCGTCGCGCGACGGGTGTAGTTTCTCCGAAAAGTTGTTTTCATGTCTTATTTGATGCCGGGAACTCGTTTAAAGGCGTTTTAAGTCACGTACGTCTAATTTAACTCATGTTTATGTGATCTTAAGGATATGCACGTAGGTAAATAGATTCGTATGTATGTTTTACAAGGATGTGAATAAGTACGTGAGTGTTTGTAGGTATGTGTATGGAGAATAGGCATGTGCGAGTTTGGTATACTGCAATCAGGTATGTATGTATGTATGTATGTATGTGAATGTGTGATGTCATGACCGTACGTAACAATGTAGGTATGTGTGTATGTAGATACTTATAGAATGATTTAAGTGTATATATATGTAAGGATGCATGTAGGTTAGTACTTATGTGTGTACATATGTATGTCGGGTGATAATGTGTATGAAGTTTAAGTATGAACATAATTCTTTCGGTACGATTATGTGTTTATGTTGTTAAATTCGTGTACATGGGGTTATAAGTGTGATGCAGGAATAGCAAAGAAGACTCACCACGAATTATATGACAGGATGGAAAAGCTGGAATGTAAAGAATTAATGAAACGAGAAATAGATGTGAACAAACCTTGTATGTTTATAATGCGTACTAATGTTGTAAATTTTATGTGGTGAGCGCAGGTAATATCAGTCACGAGGATATCCAAGGATTGGAGATCGAGGATCGAGTCACAAGATAGATTGTACGGGAGTGTCGAGTACGTAATTGAGTGAAGTCAGTTTATGATTTCTTGCCGTGAATAAGTATAATAAATGTAATTATTGAGAAAAATTAACCCTAGAAATGAGATTAAGTGTGTCAAAGTGTTTGTAACTAAAGAAATTTTTATGGTACGAATTTTCCGCTGCGACTTTAGTCAAATACGAATTAGAGTGTTACAGAATCATCGGTGTGTGGGAAGTTAGTAAACACACGATTCCCAATATACGATGCATAACTCGCTTCTTGGGGCATAGAAGAGTGTATGAAAAATGGACGAGGCATTGGACGATTGGGTGGTGGGCTAGGATTATTTTCTTGGAATGCATACGGGTTGTTCGGGTCAAAAGGACGGTTATGAGGATGCATTTTTTCGTTTTGTAGATGGAGAATTGAAGATGAATGTGGTAAAAAAATGGAAGAAATTGTGAGGTTTTATAGTGGAAAAATAAAATTTTATTAGTTTTTTTTTTTTAAGATAGCCGTTGGCCAACGGCTAGCCCAACAGCTAGCCCAACGGCTTCTTTGGTTTGTCCAATTAGAGCCCGCCATGTCAGCTTGGCCAGACCGCCCCACGCCCGGCTTGAAACCTATGCCCCAAGGGCCACGCCGAAACCCATGCCCACCCGGGGTGGTGGCTTGGGCGTTTTCCCCCTACCCACGCCCAAACTCCCGCCCCATACCCCGCAGTCTTATTGTTACTGTTATAATTATGTCAGTGATACGTCATGGATTCAAGGCCACACAAAGCATTTTTTTTCTATATTATTGTTAAATTTAATTTAATTTGGATAGTTGTTCCATGATTTCTACATATATTTTATTGAATTTAGTTTACTATTTCTTTTTACGAAACTCTATCTAAATAGTTGCGAGTAACCTAAATTCCTCAACCTACTTATTTACCTGTCTTAATATGAAAAAATTACACCGTTGGTTCATGTGGTTTCTGTCAAATTTAAATATTTGATACTTTTTTTTTTTTTTTTTGCAAAATCAAGTATTAACGTTCTAATTTGTCACAATATTGAATACTAAGGCCAAACATTGTCACAATGTTCAGTACCAAGGTCAAACTTTGTTAACTTTTTTGTTAACTTTTACTAAAATGACTAAAATGTCATTTAATAATTAAAGTTTTTAGTCATTTTGTAAAACTTAGAAACTGTAGGGACTATATGGTAAATGACCAAACTTGTTAAATCAAACAAAAAGAAAACCCGCCTTTCAGGGGCTCTTCTCCGGCAAAGTCGTCGGTTCCGGCAGTATCGGATCCGTAAAATTTGCTCGTTTAACTTGTTTTTTTTTCGTTAATGTTTATCACTATCATAATTAAAACTATCAACTTGTTTGTTTCACGTATAAACTGCAAATTATGCTTATCCGCTAACCCGTTTTACTCCAAAATTCTCATCATCCTCTAAATCTGTTATAACTTTAATTCGAGTTTAAATAAATGCCTCTTAACCCGATGCGACCTTATTCCCACACGATTTCACAACCAATTTCACATTTACAACTGCTATTTGTTCGCTATATCATACAGAACCAAAGCTCTATATTTATTTCAACTTCCAAAACTGTTATATTCCTAGATCAGATATTTGCTTTAGTTATTTTTATAAATCTTAACTTGGTTTATTATTTAATATTCCTAGATCGGATATTTGTTTTAGTTATTTTATAAATCTTAACTTGGTTTATTAATTATATTAACTTAAAAAGTTTATTTTACTAGTATATTATTTATAAACTTTGAGTTTATAAATAATAAACTTCAAATCCATTTAATTTTATAAAAAAATATAAATAAAAAAGAAGACATTACTTTAAATTATTTTAGTCAAATATACTACATTAAAAGATAGCCCCTCTAGTTATCAAATAGCATTTTAGTCAATTCAGCAAAACTTAACAAAAAAGTTAACAAGGTTTATGTCACGGCCCCCGACCCAGTTGCCCGGTTCGGAAGCCGCGGGACAGAAACCCGTGGTATTTGTCTTTATTTGGCAGCGGAAATTTTAACAGGATCGTTTAAACTGAAAACACCAAATTATTTTATTTCAAGTTTTGGGACAAAATCCGTGACTTACAATAAAGGAATTTCACTGGGAAATCCCCTGATTACAAAAACATGTATATTTATTTACTGGCGAGTCATTCAATTTTACAAAAAAAGACACCTTGCTATAATTTACAGCATTAAGAGTTTTACATTTGCTCATATCTTATAATTAGCTGGTCCAGTTGTCACTCGACCGGATCTATGACTGTGGTCATATCACTATTGGGTCCTGTCACCCAATAGTGACGTATATCATGATTTAGGCGCACCCACCTATATCTGATACTAAAGCAGTAATGTGCACAATACCCCACTTACTGCCAGTAATTAAAGATTTGCAAAGACTTAATCACTGTAAAATATAACTGAAAATATTTTGAGATTCCATGAAACAGTTTGATAAAAAGAGAATGACTCACATTGCAAGTTTAAATGGACAGAGTCTGCCTACTGATTAAGCCTGGTAACCTAGTTAAATAATGCAAACGAAACTAGGTTAGTAACTTAATACAACATTTACGATAATTTAACGAAATCAAAACCCTCACGACGAATGACAAAGTATAGCCCGAATTCAGGCAGCACTTAAACATCCATCGGATCGGTTTCAATCGATCGGACATTTTATCGTAGCAGTGATCGAGTCATTACCCTGTTATCGTAGCAGCGTTTCACTACTTGGACGTGAGATTAGAGCAGTTTATGGTCGTTTTTAAAAGAAAATTTCGAACACAGAAGACTGTCCATGCAACATTCTATTTATAGCTGAGTTTTGAGTTCCTCGCGGCCCGCGTAAACCTGAAGGGGAGTCCTTCGCGGCCCGCGAGGGCCACCCTAGCTACGGCTAGGGCTGCCGTGTCACACCCTAGGCCTGCCACGTGTGCGACACGTGGCCCTAAAGCTTATCCGGAGATTCACCAAGCTGTCGCGCCCCACGAAGAATTCTCTTAACTTCTTCGCGGCCCGTGACCAAGTAATAAAATTTGATTTTCTTGATTTTTCATAAATTTAGGGGTTTTAGGGGTTCGGTTTTCTACTTACGGGGCGTTTTACGACATTTTCGTGCAGGTCCTTACAGTTTAGCTATAGTACTCAACATTGTGACAAGGTTTGGCCTTAGTACTCAACATTGTGACAAATTAGAATGTTAATACTTGATTTTGCAACAAAAAAAACGATTAGTACCCGACATTGAAATTTGACAGAAACCATAAGGACCAACGGTGTAATTTTTTCATTTCTTATTTTATATAAATTTTGTAAGTGTTGTGTATATAAAGTGATTGACCCATTTCTTATGCTATATAAATTTTGTAAATGTTGTATATATAAAGTGATTGATCTATGCAAAAATTGAGCTTATTACATAAAAAGGAACTTTATACATGAGTTTAAAGTGATGAGAAAAATACTCATAAGTTTAAAGTGTACTCATAAGTTTAAAGTGACAACAGAGTCCGAAAATATATACGTCGAGTTAACATATATTTGTGAACGAAAAAAATGATACCGATAAAAAATAAAAATCATGGACCCCCTTGTCCTTGATAAGATCCTCACAACCAGATAAAAAGTGTCCAAAATGGATTTAAGATGGATTAGACATCGATTATCATGTAGTTTGTCTAAAATAATACACTTGTGAGAAATTTGGTGGGAACTTGTTTGGCATAGGACGTTGAAAGAACCTCATTAGGATGTATATAAGTGGAAGTATGTTTTTCTTGAATATTACTCCTTCCTTAGTGAAGAAACGTAAACCAGTCACAAGATATCCGACGATGAATATGGATGTCAACGAGCAGAGCTATGATCTGTAAAACAAAACATCGTTAGGACTCGTTACAATAATGGGGTTATTCTTGTAACCACCCTCCAACGTGAGAAAAGTCTCGGTTTGTATGAGTAAAGTAAGAGAGAAAGAGTTGAGAGTGAATGAATGTACCTTTAGATCATGTTCTTTATTTATACTATTTGGTGCTCTTAGAGTTTTCTTTTTGTAGGAATCTTAGTTTTATTGGGATCTGTTTCGTATATAAAAGATCATGCAAATCCTCGTAACTTTGTGGAAATTGTATAGATTTTGTCTTATCTACAATTTGGAATATTCTAGACTAATAACATATAATATTATCATAAAGTAGGTTTGACCGATCCAAATTGGCCAAAGCGGGTCATACCTCGCCACTTAGCAATAAGGAAGAGGTGAGGAGCCAAAAGGGTGCTAGCCACCTTTTTATTTTTTATGGTTTCTTTTTGAAAAAGCGAGAACTTGCTACCGATGGGTGCCTTGGTGAGTTCCTGTTAATGGCTTGTTGATCAGTCTTGTTTTAGGCATAAAGGAAAACATGAATAACATACCTGATTGCAAGAGACGGGCCAGCAGAGAATCTAGATGGAGACGTAGCAATAAGGTTTGACATGATTGTCAGCTTGATCTGGTTCCTCCTTAGGGTGCAATCTAATGATGGTGATGAGAAAAACCGATAAAGGGTAATCGGTTATGGAGAGGAGGCGATTTGATGTTATGAGTAATTAGGTTATCTTGAAGTCTAACCTTTTAATCTCTACATTAGTCTCCTTATATATGCACTCAAGAGGAAACCCTAATTAGTTAATAAGGGTAATAAGGCCCATCAACAATTACCAACTAATTATTTAATAGGTTGTTATATATTTTGATCTATATAATGTAAATGATTTAATGGCTACTAGATTAAATATTAAATCATAATATATTTAATCCTACATTCTCCCACTTAGCCGAGTAATCATTTACTATGAGTATTAGATAAGCCTGATTAGGAGTTGAAGGGGTAAGGTCCCAAAAACCTCATAATAAGTACTTGGGACCTGAAGAAACACTAGATAAATGGTCGGAACCGAGATATCTAGGGGGTTTGAATCCGCATAAAAAGGTTGGTTTCCTCTCGTTCAATTCAGGTGCAACAGATCTACTTCTTCGATGACTCTGCAAAAAAGATCACCGTTAGCCTCGCCAAGGGGAGAAGAGGGTTCTCTCCTTGACCCGACTCCGGTGTGAGAATAAGTATTGGTAATGAAGAAGAAGATGTATTTGAGAAGTGTTTGTAACTTGAGTTCATACCTGGGTTGCTTCTCATATTTATAGCCGGGAGTCGTTTAGGCGGGAAAACCCGTTAGTGAAAAGTTGACGGAAGATGCTAACCCCGTAAGCGGTTATGTTTCCTTCCGTCAAGCTCCTTGATCCGACGTGATAGCACACGGATCGTGGTTTAGATCAAAGGCTGGGGATTAGCCACGTGTAAAGTGATTAAATGGAGATTACTCTCCAATTACATGCTTTCGTTGTGAACTCAGGGATGACTGAGATAGTGACACGTGTCCAGACGGTTATAACTGTCTTAGTGGTGCACGATTGTATTCCTTCTAGAAGATTACTGCTGTAATCTGGTGTGGCACCTTATCGTGTGGAGACCACTGAATAAATAAATCCCAAGTCTGGGTAAACAATATCCAAGTCTGGATATTGGGCGAAAATGTCTAACGTGGGATTTTTACCCTTTGCTTTGTGGGAGGAGGCGCAAGGACTTGTGATTTCCCTTTGGTGCGCAAGTGCTGACTGTTGATTGCTCTCTAAGTCTTCCTTTTGTAAGACCAGTGCGCGGTCGCGCAAGGTAAGGAGAACTTTAAAGATGAGGTCGTGGTATGGTCCTAAGCCCTTATTATGGGATTTTTGGGACCTTACCCCTTCAGGACCATACCACAACCTTATCTTTTAGCCCTCTTTTGACCTTGCGCGGCCGCGCACCGGTCCTACAGAGAAGGCTTAGGAGAAAAATAGCAGACAACACCTGCGCGCCAAAAGGAAGTTAATAAACTCTTACGCCTTCCTTCATAGCAAACAAAGGATAAGAATCCTAGGTTAAATACTTCCGCTTAAATAATACCCAGACTTGGATATTATTTACTCAACTGATGCCACACGATAAGGAATCGCACCAGATTATGGCAGTAATATTCTAGAAGACTCAATCGTGCACCACCAGACGGTTATAACCGTCTGGGACACGTGTCATCATCTCAGGCCTCCCTAAAACCACGATGATGGCATGGAATTAGAGGAAAACCTCCACTTGCCCACTTTCCACGTGGCAATCCCCCAGCCGTGGATCAGAATAGCGATCCATGTGCATTCACGTCAGATCAAGAAGATTAACGGAAGAAAAGGTAACCGCTTACGGGGTTAGGATCTTTCGTTAAGATTTCATCAACAAGTTTTCCCGCCCAAACTCCCGGTTATAAATAAGAGAGTAATTCAGGTATGAATCTCAAGACACACACTTCATCAATACTTCTTCTTCTTCATAAACACATACTTATTCTCACACTGGAGTCGGGTCACGGAGAAAACCTCCATTTTCCCCGTGACGAGGCTAACGGTGTTCTGTTTTGCAGTATTCACCGGAGAGGAAGAATTATCCCATCAAATCAAACGAGAGAGAACTACCCCCCTTTTATGCAGAACCAAACCCCTGGATAAACCGATTCCGATCCTTTTATCCAGTGTTTCTTCATTGGCGCCCACCGATTTCTCTGTTTTATCAGTTCTATCTCGTTTCGATTTGTTTTCCCTCATTCTCTGTTTTCACATGGCAGAGAATTCATCACTTCACCCATCAGGTCCTCGATCTGAATTCACGGGTTCTGCAACCCAAGAAACCCAGATCGGCGGAATCATGGGAATCAACAAAAACAACGGTCATTCAGTAAAAAAGGACTCTTCAAAACAACTCCTAGAAAGAGCTCCAGGATACTGGTTCGACAGATTCCAGGTTGCTATAAACCAAATTTTCACACAAATTAACAGATCTGAGTCGTTAAACATCAGATCTGGTACTATGGAAGAAAGTAAGGGTACAATTAACACTGTAGTATTGGACCCACAGACACCTGGTCAGTGGGACATCCAATCTAACAGCCGTACTGAGATAATCCAAAAATCAGAAGGTACCAACGGTCAGACAGCCGAACCAAAACAAGTACACATGGTACAAGGAGGTCCTTCAAAAAGGCCAAATAAACGAAACTACAATCAGCATTGGAGGGAACAGCAAGTTATGTTTCCTGTTGTCCCTGGAGGCCCTCAGGAAGAGCGACCAGTAATTATTACTGGCATCTTCGGCCACTACAGAACGGACTATATGTTTATAGATCCAGGAAGCTCGATGGATATCATATACGAGCAGTGCTTCAAACAACTTGATCCAGAGGACAAAGCACGTCTAGAGCCAGTTGATTTCCCTCTCACCGGATTTTGCAATGAAGCTGTATTTCCATTAGGGCAAATTGCATTCCCTGTGACTCTATCTGATGGCGAGCATTCGCGCACAGTCATAGTAAATTTCATGGTCATGCCAGCAACATCGCGCCACGATGTCTTGCTCGGAAGAAGGTCACAAAGAGAATTCAGCATGATCACTTCTATTCCACATGCTGTATGCGGGTTTCCAACAGAAACTGGAGTCGCAATTTTATACTCAAGCAAGGAGGTCATGTACGTTGACGACGAGCCACTAGCAAAAGTGGCAAAGCCCTCAGCATCAAATGAGCCGGAGAAATGGGTCCTGAACGAAGAATATCCAGAACAGACCATCTTGCTAGGGCACGCCATTTCGCCAACAGTACGAATACAATTGAAGGAATTACTATCCAACAATAAGGACATATTTGCATGGTGTCTAGCAGACATGACCGGCGTCCCGCGAGATATAGCGCAACATTATCTGAACTTCCAGCCCTCTGCACAACCTGTCGCGCAGGGAAGATGCAGCCTCAGCGCCGAAAAAGCAGAAGTCATGAATGAACAAGTAACAGAGTTACTTAACGCCGGAATCTTGCACGAAGTCCAGTACCACACCTGGGTCGCCAACCCAGCGATGGTTCAAAAAGCACAGTGGCGGATGGCGAATGTGCGTAGACTTCAAAGACTTAAATAAAGCCTGCCCAAAAGATTGCTATGCGCTTCCTGAGATAGACAAAAAAGTTGACTCTCTGGCATCGTTTCATTGGAAGTGCTTCCTTGACTGTTATAAGGGCTACCACCAGGTCCAAATGAAAGAGGAAGATGAGGACAAAACTGCCTTCCGCACGGACAAGGGCATCTTTTGCTACACAAAAATGCCCTTTGGTCTCCGTAATGCAGGAGCTACTTACCAGCGCTTAATGGATACAGTCTTCGGGGAAGACATTGGCAAAACAGTCGAAATATACATGGATGACCTTGTCATCATGAGCCATGAGGAGGAAACAATGCTTGCAAATATCCAGCGCACGTTCGATTCTTTGCGCAGCGTAAACTTAAAGCTCAACCCAACGAAGTGCTCATTCGGGATGGAAGAAGGAAAATTTCTGGGTTTCATAGTGACAAGAGACGGTTTTAAAGTAAACCCAGAGAAAGTGCAAGCTATCCAGATGATGCCGTCACCTGCAACAATAAAAGAGATGCAAAGACTCGTAGGGTGATTAGTAGCCTTAAACAGATTCTTGGCAAATCATGCTGCAAAATCTTACCCGTTCATTAGCACACTGCGTAACTGCACCAAGAAAACTCACTTCCAGTGGACACCGGAAGCAGAAGTAGCCTTCAAGCAAATGAAAGAATGTTTAATTCAATTGCCAACGCTAACAGCTCCGCGAGAAAAAGAGCCACTCATCTTGTATTTATCCGTTGCGGAAGTAGCGGTTGGTGCAGTGTTAATGGTGGAACGAGAAAACATTCAGACTCCAATTTACTATATAAGCAAAATGCTCACTGGCCCGGAGACACGCTACTCAATGATAGAGAAACTGGTGCTCGCTCTGGTTCATGCATCATGGCGCTTACGTCGATATTTCTTTGGTCATGTCATCACAGTCCTCACTAATTACAACTTAGGGCAAATTCTATCCAAACCCGATGTGGCGGGAAGATTACCTAAATGGGCTATTGAGCTGGGAGGATACAATATCCTATACAGACCGCAACCAACAATTAAAGGTCAAGTTTTAGCAGATTTCACTACAGAAGTCCCCATAGACAAAATCCAAGAATGTGAAGCAATCCAGAACCCTGTTCCCGTTTTCGACGATAGGGTCTGGACTCTGCACACAGATGGAGCTTCTAACGACGATGGAGCAGGGGCGGGACTCCGATTGGTCAGCCCAGATGATCATGAACTTACATACGCGATACTCCTGGACTTCCGAAGCACGAACAATGAAGCAGAATACGAAGCCTTTCTAGCAGGCCTTCGTTTAGCACTAAAGATGGGAGCAAGAAACCTTGAAGCTAATGTTGATTCAAAACAGGTGGCCGAGCAAGTCAATGGGCATTACGATGCAAATGGTGAAGCTATGGCGTTATATCTGGAACAAGCGCGGATGTTAATCAGCCAATTCTAAACGTTCAAAGTCAATCACATAAACAGAAGCGAGAACAAGCACGCAGATGCACAGAGCAAATTGGCTGCCACCAGCTTCAGACACCTAGCAAAAGAGGTGCGCATCGAGGTATTGTCCAATCCTTCTGTTCCTCTCAAACAAGTAAGCGTTATAGAGATCGGCAACCCATCCTGGAGTCCCCGATTAACTTGTACCTACAACATGGAAAACTTCCGGATGGAAAGGCAGAAGCTAGAAAAATGCAGAACAAGGCAATAAATTATGAGATGGCAGATGGGATCCTGTACAGAAAGTCATTCATGGGACCGCTCCTGTGTTGTGTTGACAAAACAGACGCACAATACTTAGTCAGGGAAATCCATGAAGGCTTATGTGGGATACACGCCGGGCCACGCATGGTAGTGGCAAAAATAATGAGCGCAAGCTACTATTGGCCGGGAATGCACGTAGACTCGGTAGAGTTATTGCGGAAATGCGCAGCTTGCCAGCGCCACGCACCAAAAACCCTCCGCCCAAAAAATCCGCTCGTTCCAGTCACGTCCGCCTGGCCCTTCCAGCAATGGGGCATTGACCTCGTTGGCCCATTCCCTGACGCGCCAGGCGCAGTAAAATTCATTATCGTAGCAGTCGACTATTTCACAAAATGGGTCGAAGCCAAGGCATTAGCTTCAACCACAGCAATGGTAATCCGCAAATTTATATGGGAACATATTATTTGCAGATTCGGACTACCATTGCGCATCATTTCTCACAACGGCACCAACTTCGCCTCGGAAGATATTCAGAAGTGGTTCAAAGAAATGAAGATCGAGCACAATTTTGCCTCTGTGGCGCACCCACAAGCAAACGGCCAAGTTGAGAGTGTCAACAAACAGATTGTCGATGGCATAAAAGCGCGACTCGGGACAGCGCGCAGAGGATGGGTTGATGAACTCCCCAGCATCTTATGGTCCCATCGTACCATGCCAAAGACTAGCACGGGGGAAACCCCATTCAGTCTTGTCTATGGATCAGAGGCGGTAATCCCAGCCGAAATTGGCCTTCCATCGCCGCGCATGCTCGCCATGGAAAAGCAAAACAACGAGCAAGAACGAAGAATGGATTTAGACCTTCTTGAGGAAAGGCGTGAGAACGCCGCCATCACAGAGGCAAGGTACAAATCCAAACTTGAAAAATACTACAACCCGCGCGTACGCGTATGTACGTTCGTTCCGGGAGACTTCGTCTTGCGCGACAATGGAGCTTCTAATGCCGAAAAACCAGGCAAACTAGTGCCAAAATGGGAAGAACCATACATTATCAATGAGGTCCTAGGCAAAGGGGCATAACCCTAAAAAGAATCGACGGAACACCCGTCCCCCGCACCTGGAACGCGCAGCAGCTGCGAAGGTGTTATATATAGCCACGCTATTCAGCCAAAGCAGATCTATACAGGCAATGTATTTTTCTATTTTCACTTTGTATTATTGGCCCTGCGCCCTATTAACACAAAAGTTATCCTTACACATGTTATTGTTTGTTACAAATTGCATATAATTCCTTTGGTTTACGCGAAAACAATATGGTAAACATTGTACACCTCATGAACAGTCTAAACAAGCACAACCCTCAGGCGCATTTTAGACATACGTTCACACATGAGCACAATATCATTCTCATTCGCTCCACCTACTCAAAGCAATTAAACATATGCAACATATTGTAATCCAAACATAAAAAGGTAAAACTCCAAGGTATACATGCACGACAGTGCATCAAAAATATATATCATTAGTGCAACAAAAGCACTCTAAACAAGCCATTTACAAAGAACACAACAGTGTTTCTTCAAAAGAGGAAAGAAAAAGTACTAGTTACACAGTACACAAACTAGGAAAGCTGATCCAACACCCCATATGGAGTATGAAGAACCTCACCATACTCAGACAAGGGACGGGGATCAACAATCCAGGGGTTGACACCCTCCCCACCGTCTTCAGTACCACCTGCCGGAACTTCATCCGGAATAACAACACGGCGACGTCGTTGGTAAACAATCGACGAACTCCCCCTCCGGTCAACCGAAAAGGACTGGGCCACCAGATGTGCCGAAAACCGGGTAACCCCACCATTATTGTCGTCAGCAAGACGAAGACGAATCCGGTCTTCTGAAACGTCCCGACGGTTTGCATCTTCATCCCTAGCAGCAGGATCAGGCAACGATTGGGAAAGCAGCAGCAAACCATCAGCAGCATCAAGCACTTTCAACACCTTAGAAAGTCGTCTCCATCGAATCAGTCTCCTGTTATCCATTTTTCCAAAATTAGAGAGAAAATATCACCCAAAGTGAATATATAGACCAAAGAAGTAAAGCAGTAACATCGAGATAAGAAATGTGATGATTAAGTGTCAAATCAACTGCCGTCTCAACGGCGCTGCCACTGCAAGTATCACATCTCATTTAAAACCCTCTGACAGGGCCCACACGCGTTCCCAGGAACTACAGTTAAGCCAGAAGATGAAGAGTCAGCACGAAGTATAAGAAATGATGTCAGCTATCGTCAGCTCATAATTACATAAACCCTTCGCCCAAGATTGCAACAGTTCAGAATAAAAAAAAAGAAGGTATAAATATCTTTCCTCATGAACTGTTCATCCTACCCAAACTCAAAATTTTCAGATTCACTAAAATAAACAAAGAAAATCTTCTCATAAGAAGATTCTTCATTTTCGCGCCTAAAAAACCCCGCAAGTATCCCTCTCATAGTCCAGTGCTCCACTTATTTGCATAAGATAAACACTAGACTGGGGGGACTTGAAGGGGTAAGGTCCCAAAAACCTCATAATAAGTACTTGGGACCATACCACAACCTTATCTTTTAGCCCTCTTTTGACCATGCGCGGCCGCGCACCGGACTTACAGAGAAGGCTTAGGAGAAAAATAGCAGACAACACCTGCGAGCCAAAAGGAAGTTAATAAACTCTTGCGCCTTCCTTCATAGCAAACAAAGGATAAGAATCCTAGGTTAAATACTTTCGCTTAAACAATACCCAGACTTGGATATTATTTACTCAACTGATGCCACACGATAAGGAGTCGCACCAAATTATGGCAGTAATATTCTAGAAGACTCAATCGTGCACCACTAGACGGTTATAACCGTCTGGGACACGTGTCATCATTTCAGGCCTCCCTAAAACCACGATGATGGCATGGAATTAGAGGAAAACCTCCACTTGCCCACTTTCCACGTGGCAATCCCCCAGCCGTGGATCAGAATAGCGATCCATGTGCATTCACGTCAGATCAAGAAGATTAACGGAAGAAAAGGTATCCGCTTACGGGGTTAGGATCTTCCGTTAACATTTCATCAACAAGTTTTCCCGCCCAAACTCCCGGTTATAAATAAGAGAGTAATTCAGGTATGAATCTCATGCTACACACACTTCATCAATACTTCTTCTTCTTCTTCATAAACACATACTTATTCTCACACCGGAGTCGGGTCACGGAGAAAACCTCCATTTTCCCTGTGACGAGGCTAACGGTGTTCTGTTTTGCAGTGTTCACCGGAGAGGAAGAATTGTCCCATCATCTCAAACGAGAGAGAACTACCCCCCTTTTATGCAGAACCTAACCCCTGGATAAACCAATTCCGATCCTTTTATCCAGTGTTTCTTAAAACAAATACACGTGTGATTTAGTTTACGATGATTTTTCAATGCCGAGAACCTCGATCAGAGAGTAAAAAAGGCGTAAGGTTCACAATGGTGTAAAATTAAAATGGGATATATCAGGCTAGGATTCGAGTTACAGGAACAAGGGCTAAACCAACCACTCAAGAATGGAATCGTTGAGAGAAAACACTTGACAACCTCCTAGAAGCAGGTTTTCTTACCATCAGACCTTTCTCCATCAATTAGGAATCTGATGCCGTCACTAAACACATTCCTTAAATTGTAGCCAATTGTTGAGGGTTTTTTTTTTGGTGTCTAATCCGCATATATATCACCATTGCCCTTGATTTTCTTGACTGTATATCTCCTTTGTGTTTAGTGATGGCATCAGATTTCTAATTGATGGAGAAAGGTCTGGTGGCAAGAAAAGCTGCTTCTAGGACGTTGTCAAGTGTTTTTGCTCGACGATTCCATTCTTGGGTGGTTGGTTTGGCCCTTGTTCCTTTAACTCGAATCCTAGCCAGGTGTATCCCATTTTAATTTTACACCATTGTGAACCTTACGCCTTTTTTACTCTCTGATCGAGGTTCTTGGCATTGAAAAATCTTCGTAAACTAAATCACACGTGTATATGTTGACATTTAAGAGATATACAGTCAAGAAAATCAAGGGTAATGGTGATATATATGCGGATTAGACACAAAAAAAAACACTCAACAAATGGCTACAATTTAAGGAATGTGTTTAGTGATGGCATCAGATTCCTAATTGATGGACAAAGGTCTGGTGGCAAGAAAAGCTGCTTCTATGTGGTTGTCAAGTGTTTTCGCTCAACGATTCCATTCTTGGGTGGTTGGTTTGGCCCTTGTTCCTGTAACTCGAATCCTAGCCCGGTATATCCCATTTTAATTTTACACCATTGTTAACCTTACGCCATTTTTACTCTCTGATCGAGGTTCCCGGCATTGAAAAGTCTTCGTAAACTAAATCACACGTGTATATGTTGACATTTAAGAGATATACAGTCAAGAAAATCAAGGGTAATGGTGATATATATGCGGATTAGACACAAAAAAAAAAAACACTCAACAAATGGCTACAATTTAAGGAATGTGCTTAGTGACGGCATCAGATTCCTAATTGATGGAGAAAGGTCTGGTGGCAAGAAAAGCTGCTTCTAGGAGGTTGTAAAGTGTTTTTGCTCGACGATTCCATACTTGGGTGGTTGGTTTGGCCCTAGTTCCTGTAACTCGAATCCTAGCCCGGTATATCCCATTTTAATTTTACACCACTGTGAACCTTACGCCTTTTTTTACTCTCTGATCGATATTCTCGGCATTGAAAAATCTTCGTAAACTAAATCAAACGTGTATATGTTGACATTTAAGAGATATACAGTCAAGAAAATCAAGGGCAATGGTGATATATATGCGGATTAGACACCAAAAAAAAAAAAACACTCAACAAATGGCTACAATTTAAGGAATGTGTTTAGTGACGGCATCAGATTCCTAATTGATGGATAAAGGTCTGGTGGTAAGAAAAGCTGCTTCTAAGAGGTTGTCAAGTGTTTTCGCTCGACGATTCCATTCTTGGGTGGTTGGTTTGGCCCTTGTTCCTGTAACTCGAATCCTAGCCCGGTATATCCCATTTTAATTTTACACCATTGTTAACCTTACGCCTTTTTTACTCTCCGATCGAGGTTCTCGGCATTGAAATATCTTCGTAAACTAAATCACACGTGTATATGTTGACATTTAAGAGATATACAGTCAAGAAAATCAAGGGCAATGGTGATATATATGCGGATTAAACACCAAAAAAAAAAACACTCAACAAATGGCTACAATTTAAGGAATGTGTTTAGTGACGGCATCAGATTCCTATTTGATGGAGAAAGGTCTGGTGGTAAGAAAAGCTGCTTCTAGTAAGTTGTCAAGTGTTTTCCCTCGACGATTCCATTCGTGGGTGGTTGGTTTGGCCCTTGTTCCGGTAAATCGAATCCTAGCCAGGTATATCCCATTTTAATTTTACACCATTGTGAACCTTGCGCCTTTTTTACTCTCTGATCGAGGTTCTCGGTATTGAAAAATCTTTGTAAACTAAATCACACGTGTACATGTTGACATTTAAGAGGTATACAGTCAAGAAAATCAAGGGCTATGGTGATATATATGCAGATTAGACACAAAAAAAAAAACACTCAACAAATGGCTACAATTTACGTAATGTGTTTAGTGACGGCATCGGATTCCTAATTGATGGAGAAAGGTCTGGTGGCAAGAAAAGCTGCTTCTAGGAGGTTGTCAAGTGTTTTCGCTCGACGATTCCATTCTTGGGTGGTTGGTTTGGCCCTTGTTCCCGTAACTTGAATCCTAGCCCGGGATATCCATTTTAATTTTACACCATTGTGAACCTTACGCCTTTTTTTACTCTCTGATCGAGGTTCTCGGCATTGAAAAATCTTCGTAAACTAAATCAAACGTGTATATGTTGACATTTACGAGATATACAGTCAAGAAAATCAAGGGCAATGGTGATATATATGCGGATTAGACACAAAAAAAAAAACACTCAACAAATGGCTATAATTTAAGGAATGTGTTTAGTGACGGCATCAGATTCCTAATTCATGGAGAAAGGTCTGGTGGCAAGAAAAGCTGCTTCTCGGAGGTTGTCAAGTGTTTTCGCTCGACGATTCCATTCTTGGGTGGTTGGTTTGGCCCTTGTTCCTGTAACTCGAATCCTAGCCCGGTATATCCCATTTTAATTTTACACCATTGTTAACCTTACGCCTTTTTTACTCTCTGTTCGAGGTTCTCGGCATTGAAAAATCTTCATAAACTAAATCACACGTGTATTTGTTGATATTTAAGAGATATACAGTCAAGAAAATCAAGTGCAATGGTGATATATATGCGGATTAGACACAAAAAAAAAAAAAAAAACACTCAACAAATGACTACAATTTAAGGAATGTGTTTAGTGACGGCATCAGATTCCTAATTGATGGAGAAAGGTCTGGTGGTAAGAAAAGCTTCTTCTAGGAGGTTGTCAAGTGTTTTCCCTCGACGATTCCTTTCTTGGGTGGTTGGTTTGGCCCTTGTTCCTGTAAATCGAATCCTAGCCAGGTATATCCCATTTTAATTTTACACCATTGTGAACCTTGCGCCTTTTTTACTCTCTGATCGAGGTTCTCGTGTAACACCTCGAAAATTTATGTCCAATAATGTATCGACACGTGTCATGAGCTCTAAACGTGTAAAAGATCACCTATGAAGGACTAAAGCTGACAAATAAAGAAAGTATGTGAATATAAGTGTTCAAAGTATCAACAATGGATAAATATACCTTACAATAACCCTACACGATGCTTATATTCTTAAACGGATGAATCATGGATCATACGAAGCTAATTGTGAGAGAAAGTGGGAAATTACAAACTACAGGGGTTAAATGTGTCAACATGTTTAAAGTATACCTCTGAGTGACCTTTTAGCGAACCCGAAGCTTTGTAACGATAAATTATACTCACTAGAATATGTGGTAAAAATTTCACCAAGTTTCGTTATCGTATGAGAAAGTTATGACAATATTCGTATACGAGGGGTTAAAAGCATCAACGTTGAATTCTAGGGCCTTACGGGTGATCACAAAGTTAACCAAGGACTTACCAATGTTTAAATATGTCATGTAGCCCTTAAAAGTAAGGTTAGAGGGTCAAAAATGCAAGAACAAGACTTAAAACCACGTTAGAAATGACCAGGGGCTGAAATGTAATTAAGTGAAACTTGTTTGGTTGGTTCTGGGAGGCCAGGCGGCCCGCGTAAGATGTCCCTATGGGCTTACGTGGCCCGTGTGAGAGTGCCAGCGACAGAATTCTCATGGCAGCTGCCAGTTCAGGTCTGTAACCGACTTAAAAGGCTTGTTTTCTTATACCAGGGACTCCTCCAATGGTTTAACATGCAATAGGGGCACTTGTACTGATCTCATAACACTTGTAGACCTCCTTGGCATGATCCTAAGTGATCAAAATGCATATATAAGGACACCCATGTTGCAACTCTTATGCACATTCATTTGCAAACTTTCACAAGTGTAATTCTGGAGCTCTCTGATCAGCAACCAAAGTTTCTTAGGCTTCCTAGTCGTGCTTAGGACCCTTGTAAGTGTCCTTAACTCCCTTTAATTCAGTTTAGCTTAGTTAATTAGCTTAAAGTCAAACTGTCGTAATTAGAGTTTGACTTCGTGATTATTTAAAATTTGTCCAGTCAAATCTCGAATTGAAAGTACCTATGAGTTGGTAATTATGTGGGTAATAAACCCTTAAAAGGGCACCCTCTGATTCCCACTCTAACTAGGTCAATTGTCGTGTCAAAGTTAATCTTAAAAAGTCAACATAAAACTTATTTTCAAATTAATGCATAATTAGCAATGTAGGACCCATGCAACCTGTTTTATCATTAATATAACTTGGTAATTAATGTAAGAACATGTCTAAACATGTTCAACCCGACAATTTTCAGTCTAAGCTTGGTTCGGAACCGAAAGTCGCATAATTTGACTTTTGCTTTGACTTTCAGTTCTGACCCAATGTAGCATGTTTTAGAAATGCCTTAGAGCTTTATTTGGACCAGGTTTCATGTTAGTATAACCCTCTGTGATTATACAACTTGGTTCAATAGTTATCCGATTCATATGCATGTTTCCGTTAAATGCTTAAATGTTGACTATTATGCCCATATGACCTTAAAACGTGATTTTTGAAAATGTAAAAGTATAGAAACCTTAGTTACTGATTATTAGACTCGTCCCTAAAATTTGACATCAATTGGAGGTCTAGATTAGGAGTTATGCTCATTAGCGTAAATAAAAAGCTTTTTAATAATTAAACGGCGTAATTAGCGTATAGGCTATCTAAACCCGATTTTTAATACCAAAATTTTTACCTACTGATGTAAAATAATATTTTGAGATTTTTGAAGATTTTTAATTATTTTTAGGCTGAGCATAACATAGAGTTCTAAGCCTGATTCGGTAATTGTCGGTTTTGCCCTTTTGGGCTATAAAATGAGTTTTACAAATTATTTTGATACCAAACCTTTTTCTACTGATCTAATATGATAAATAAAATATTTTGAGCCTTCTGGAATAATAAAAATGTCAGCTTTCCTTTAAAAACCCGGAATTAGCCCAAAATCGCCTTTTTAAGCGTTTTTAACGCATAGTATGTATTAAAACTATTTTAAACATATAAGGGTTGATACCTACTGATATTTTAAGTAAATTATTATATTTTAACAGTAAACAAAAGTTTTAAACTCAGATTTCCAGTTTTGACCTTTTTAGCCTATGTGAAATTACCAAAATGCCCCTAAGGTGCATAGTTTAGTTATAAAAGATAAATTTCACATATTTACAATACCCTACTATTATAACTTATAAAAATAAGTACTTTTATTGATTATGGCAGAACTGTAACTCAGATTATTATTAAATCTCTTTTATAACCTTTTAAATGACCAAAATACCCCTACGGGGCATAATTTGGGTTTAAATCCCTTTCGGGCATAATAGAAGATATCTTACTGATGTCACAACATATTTAAGGCATATTAACTTAGGAAACCTGTATATGAGTCTTATGGTTGCCCGTTACGCCTCTTTCGCGTTCGGTTCGGTTTATGTAACTAGTTTGCATAAATTGACCGAAACGGGTCAAACCTTATCATTTTTGTCTCAAAATCCAGAATGTGTTTAGTTTACCCATATTATACAAGTCTCCAAACTTGTCGGGTCTAAATCACATTCTATTCCGGTCTTCGCTTAATAGTGCGTTTGAACCGTATCTTCCTTTAAAACTAACCGGTCTAAGTTTAGGCTTAATTAAAGACCCGTTAGGAATCTAATAGGTTATTAAAAACCTTTGTTCCAGAATAGGAGACCCGGTAAAAGCTACGTGCACTCGCTATTTGTGATTAATACTTGCAAAGGTAAATACTTTTAACTTATTTTCCCTATACGGGCTTGGGGTACGGTATATAAAATACCGCTTAGTCGGGCATTGAATTTTTAATTGTATGAAGATTAATTTATTGAAATGTCCCGTTTAAATTGTTTTGTTTGATTAAAGCCTTTGGGGGGTTAATGACCATGTCCCGGATATCCTTGGCATCATTTTACGAAATGGCCACGACCTAAGCACGGGGTGTAGGCGTACACCCGACAGTGCATAAATAAATAATAAGGTATAACCGCCGGTTTCGGGAATAACCCGCCGCAGGACTATATCATGTGGTGTGTCAATTAGTCTTTAACCAAACGTCAATCCGGGCTACTGAACGTATAACGAACATGTAATTTTTTTTACAAGTTTATATATAAATAATTATCCCAAGTTATAAAATGTTTTGTGCCTTGTGCATTTAAATCAATTTTTCTAAACCTTTTTCAAAATGAGTCAGTTAATTGTATTTACCAGTGTAAACTGACGTATTTTCCCAAAAAAGGTTAAGGGCAGGTACAAAGCGTAATAGGCTGGCCTCTCCTTAGCATCGTTAAGAGTCTCGCAAGCTTGGATGCATTTAAGTTTGATGAACTACGTTTCTTTTTCTTTTGATTATCCTGTGGATATGTTTAAACTATATTGTGATACTTAATATTACAATTTTATTCGGTTGAAATAAATCTATCTTTTGCTTCCGCTATGCATTTAAAATTGTGTTGTTTGACTATGATGATATCAACTACGTCACGATACTCCCCACCGGGCCCACCAATAATATGTGGAAATATCGGGGTGTGACATCTCGGCATTGAAAAATCTTCGTAAACAAAATCACACGTGTATATGTTGACATTTAAGAGGTATACAGTCAAGAAAATCAAGGGCAATGGTGATATATATGCGGATTAGACAAAAAAAAACACTCAACAAATGGCTACAATTTAAGGAATGTGTTTAGTGACGGCATCAGATTCCTAATTGAGGGAGAAAGGTCTGGTGGCAAGAAAAGCTGCTTCTAGGAGGTTGTCAAGTGTTTTCGCTCGACGATTCCATTCTTGGGTGGTTGGTTTGGCCCTTGTTCCTGTAACTCGAATCCTAGCCCGGTATATCTCATTTTAATTTTACACCATTGTGAACCTTACGCCTTTTTACTCTCTGATCGAGGTTCTCGGTATTGAAAAATCTCCGTAAACTAAATCACACGTGTATATGTTGACATTTAAGAGATATACAGTCAAGAAAATCAAGGGCAATGGTGATATATATGTGGATTAGACACAAAAAAAAACACTCAACAAATGGCTACAATTTAAAGAATATGTTTAATGACGGCAACAGATTTCTAATTGATGGAGAAATGTCTGGTGGCAAGAAAAGCTGCTTCTAGGAGGTTGTCAAGTGTTTTCGCTCGATGATTCCATTCTTGGGTGGTTGGTTTGGCCCTTGTTCCTGTAACTCGAATCCTAGCCAGGAATATCCCATTTTAATTTTACACCATTGTGAACCTTACGCCTTTTTTACTCTCTGGTCGAGGTTCTCGGCATTGAAAAATCTTCGTAAACTAAATCAGACGTGTATATGTTGACATCTAAGAGATATACAGTCAAGAAAATCAAGAGCAATAGTGATATAAAAGCGGATTAGACAAAAAAAACACTCAACAAATGGCTACAATTTAAGGAATGTGTTTAGTGACGGTATCAGATTTCTAATTGATGGGGAAAGGCCTGGTGGCAAGAAAAGCTGCTTCTAGGAGGTTGTCAAGTGTTTTCGCTCGACGATTCCATTCTTGGGTGGTTGGTTTGGCACTGGTTCCTGTAAATCGAATCCTAGGCCGGTATATCCCATTTTAATTTTACACCATAGTAAACCATATGCCTTTTTTACTCTCTTATCGAGGTTCTTGGCATTGAAAAATCTTCGTAAACTAAATCAAAGGTGTATTTGTTGACATTTAAGAGATATACAGTCAAGAAAATCAAGGGCAATGGTGATATATATGCGGATAAGACGCCAAAAAAAAAACACTCAACAAATGGCTACAATTTAAGGAATGTGTTTAGTGACGGCATCAGATTCCTAATTGATGGAGAAAGGTCTGGTGGTAAGAAAAGCTGCTTCTAGGAGGTTGTCAAGTGTTTTCGCTCGACGATCCATTTTTGGGTTGTTGGTTTTGCCCTTGTTCCTGTAACTCGAATCCAAGCCCGGTATATCCCATTTTAATTTTACACCATTGTGAACCTTACGCCTTTTTTACTCTCTGATCGAGGTTCTCGGCATTGAAAAATCTTCGTAAACTAAATCACACGTGTATATGTTGACATTTAAGAAATATACAGTCAAAAAAATCAAGGGCAATGGTGATATTTATGCGGATTAGACACAAAAAAACACTCAACAAATGGCTACAATTTAAGGAATGTGTTTAGTGACGGCATAAGATTCCTAATTGATGGAGAAAGGTCTGGTGGCAAGAAAAGCTGCTTCTAGGAGGTTGTCAAGTGTTTTTGCTCGACGATTCCATTCTTGGGTGGTTGGTTTGGCCCTTGTTCCTGTAACTCGAATCCTAGCCCGGTATATCCCAATTTAATTTTAGACAATTGTGAACCTTACGCCTTTTTTTACTCTCCGATCGAGGTTCTCGGCATTGAAAAATCCTCGTAAACTAAATCACACGTGTATATGTTGACATTTAAGAGATATACAGTCAAGAAAATCAAGGATAATGGTGATATATATGCGGATTAGACACCAAAAAAAACACTCAACAAATGGATACAATTTAAGGAATGCGTTTAGTGACGGCAACAGATTCCTAATTGATGGATAAAGGTCTGGTGATAAGAAAAGCTGCTTCTAGGAGGTTGTCAATTGTTTTCGCTCGACGATTCCATTCTTGGGTGGTTGGTTTGGCCCTTGTTCTTGTAACTCGAATCCTAGCCCGGTATATCCCATTTTAATTTTACACCATTGTTAACCTTACGCCTTTTTTACTCTCTGATTGAGGTTCTCGGCATTGAAAAATCTTCGTAAACTAAATCACACGTGTATATGTTGACATTTAAGAGATATACAGTCAAGAAAATCAAAGGCAATGGTGATATATATGCAGATTAGACACCAAAAAAAAAAAACACTCAACAAATGGCTACAATTTAAGGAATGTGTTTAGTGACGGCATCAGATTCCTAATTGATGGAGAAAGGTCTGGTGGTAAGAAAAGTTGCTTCTAAGAGGTTGTCAAGTGTTTTCCCTCGACGATTCCATTCTTGGGTGGTTGGTTTGGCCCTTGTTCCTGTAAATCGAATCCTAGCCAGGTATATCCCATTTTAATTTTACACCATTGTGAACCTTGCGCCTTTTTTACTCTCTGATCGAGGTTCTCGGCATTGATAAATCTTCGTAAACTAAATCACACGTGTATATGTTGACATTTAAGAGATATACAGTCAAGAAAATCAAGGGCAATGGCGATATATATGCGGATTAAACACAAAAAAAACACTCAACAAATGGCTACAATTTAAGGACTGTGTTTAGGGACGGCATCAGATTCCTAATTGATGGAGAAAGGTCTGGTGGCAAGAAAAGCTGCTTCTAGGAGGTTGTCAAGTGTTTTCGCTCAACGATTCCATTCTTGGGTGGCTGGTTTGGCCCTTGTTTCTGTAACTCAAATCCTAGACCGGTATATCGCATTTTAATTTTACACCATTGTGAACCTTACGCCTTTTTTACTCTCTGATCGAGGTTCTCGCCATTGAAAAATCTTCGTAAACTAAATCACAAGTGTATATGTTGACATTTAAGAGATATACAGTCAAGAAAATCAAGGGCAATGGTGATATATATGCGGATTAGACACCAAAAAAAAAACACTCAACAAATGGCTACAATTTAAGGAATGTGTTTAGTAACGGCAACAGATTTCTAATTGATGGAGAAAGGTCTGGTGGCAAGAAAAGCTGCTTCTAGGAGGTTGTTAAGTGTTTTCACTCGACGATTCCATTCGTGGGTGGTTGGTTTGGCCCTTGTTCCTGTAACTCGAATCCTTGCCAGGTATATTCCATTTTAATTTTACACCATTGTGAACCTTACGCCTTTTATACTCTCTGATCGAGGTTCTCGGCATTGAAAAATCTTCGTAAACTAAATCACACGTGTATATGTTGACATTTAAGAGATATACAATCAAGAAAATCAAGGGCAATAGTGATATATATGCGGATTAGACACCAAAAAAAAAAAAAAACACTCAACAAATGGCTACAATTTAAGGAATGTGTTTAGTGACAGTATCAGATTTCAAATTGATGGGGAAAGGTCTGGTGGTAAGAAAAGCTGCTTCTAGGAGGTTGTCAAGTGTTTTCGCTCGACGATTCCATTCTTGGGTAGTTGGTTTGGCACTTGTTCCTGTAACTTGAATCCTAGCCCGGTATATCCCATTTTAATTTTACACCATTGTGAACCTTATGCCTTTTTTACTCTCTTATCGAGGTTCTTGGCATTGAAAAATCTTCGTAAACTAAATCAAACGTGTATTTGTTGACATTTAAGAGATACACAGTCAAGAAAATCAAGGGCAATGGTGATATATATGCGGATTAGACACCAAAAAAAACACTCAACAAATGGCTACAATTTAAGGAATGTGTTTAGTAATAGCATCAGATTCCTAACTAATGGAGAAAGGTCTGGTGGTAAGAAAAGCTGCTTCTAGGAGGTTGTCGAGTCTTTTCGCTCGACGATCCATTCTTGGGTGGTTGGTTTGGCCCTGGTTCCTGTAACACGAATCCTAGCCCGGTATATCCCATTTTAATTTTACACCATTGTGAACGATACGCCTTTTTTACTCTCTGATCGAGGTTCTCGGCATCGAAAAATCTTCGTAAACTAAATCACACGTGTATATGTTGACTTTTAAGAGATATACAGTCAAGAAAATCAAGGGCAATGGTGATATATATGCGGATTAGACACCAAAAAAAAAAAACACTCAACAAATGGCTACAATTTTAGGAATGTGTTTAGTGACGACATCAGATTTCTAATTGATGGAGAAAGGTCTGTGTAGGTCCCTATCCCGTATGGATCGTAACAAAACTGACAATCTACCAAGGGTGCGGAATCCCCTTGATAAACCAAATAAACAGAAACAAGAACACGAACCGATTTACCAACTGATCTTCTATGATTATCCAACGAAAACGTTTACAATCACTCAAGATCTTCACGAACTCACAGCCAATAATCTGTGTATTTGAACTCTCTCTCAATTGCCTAAAAGTCTCCAAAAGTCTAACCCTAAAACTCTAGGTAAAGGTTGTTTATATACACACAACCATACAATTCGAACTGGGCCAAGCCCATACGAATTCTGTTTACAATTCGGGCTAAACTAGATAGACTTTAACTTGAAACAAACTTGGACTAGATTGGGCTTCAACAAACTCGAATTCTATTCAGTCTTCATAAGTCTTCGCGGCCCAAACTCGTTTCATATCCAAAGACCAATCCAATGCTGTTGTCACATAAAATGCACCAACAAACTCCCCCTTGACAATAGCTTGCAAAGGAAACTTTAGTCTTCAGAATATCACAGTCTTTGGTCTTTGGATAGCGTCAGCTTCAACATGAATTCTGTCAGCAACAGACTCCCCCTAAGCTGATGTATCCAATCACCAAATCTTCCAAGTTGTGATTCAGCAATCCAAGTAAGTCTTCACAGCATCCACTCTGCATTGTAGAAGGAGGATTCTACCAAGCAGCAACAAACTCATCATCTCTTCAAATCAACTTCTCATCAACAAACTGCTTCAATCTGTATACTATAAAACAAACATCTCGAGAAACCATAAGAATTTTTCAACATAGTTAAAGAATTATTATTATTCAAGAGATAGTTAAACTGTATCAGATTAAGCATTTTCAATTTAAGCACCAACACGCAACAATTTTTAATCAAACACCTTATAACCTGCATCATTTCAAAATTTTGAACCCACTTACTAACACCGTCTCCCCCTATCGGTAACAACTCCTCCACGAATAACAGTTTTCCGTACATTAAGAATTTTAAACAGAAAAAAACACTATTTTTGTATTTTTGTATTTTTCTGAAAGCAAATAAATACGAAAAGCAATAAACACTCTGTTTTTGTGAGAATCACAGGTAAGAAGATCATATCAGCACAATCAAACTGTTTCACACTATTAGATAATTCTTTATTTAATTTTTCGTGAAAAGCAGTCCAAGATGATTACCAGTATGTTTGTCCACTTAAACAAATGCATGAACATTTCAAGTACCATTACCGTATGATACGTTAAGGTAATTTTAATTTCTGAGATATTAGCGTGTCCCACTTCAGGATATACCCCCGCGATCAAGGTATGCACAAAGATTCATCGTAGTAGGTGAGTATACTGAATTCATCCGTTTTGTTTTTCAACGATAGATAATTGGTGAACAGGTCAGTACTTCCGTACAGCAGAGAGACCAAAATATCTTATCGAGGGCTAAGACAGATACCATTTATGGTACGATTTGTGCATTTTGCACTTATTTTGAATGACTCTCTATGAGAGCTTCTTCATTTTCAGGGTTTTGGCATTTTTAGCTCTTTTAAGATATCCTGGGTGTGTCTAGGTCAGCATATATCTGGATGCAGCAGAAGGACACCCCTGATATCCCCAGATGAAATAACAGTATAAAGACCCAAAACTTCAGATTTTGGCAATCTATCAACGCAAGATTTAAGGTCATTAAACCATACACCACTGATGTGTTCCCCACTCATACTCAGTGCATTTAGGTTTATATCACTTTGGTAAGTTGACTATTTCATGCTTTTTGCCTACTGGTATATCATATGATGAAGCTACTATCACACTTAAGCATTTTGATTCAGTTCGAGTGTGACAGTCTAACGTGCTGATGTACTATCATTTCTTCTTTTTCACACAGTGATAACTCATTTTTGATTTTCTATTTTTTTTTATGTTTTTGATTTTTCAATGTTTTTGTATTTTTTATTTTTAAGAAAAGCAGTAAACTATTTACAAAAATTCTTATGAAAAACCAGTTATTCAGGATTCCTCATCCCGTTGAGTTCGACTAAGTGTTCAAAGCGAGCTCGATCAAAAGCTTTTGTGTAAAGATCAGCAAGGTTATCTTCTGTGTCGACTCGATGTAATTCAATTAGTCGTTTTTCAGCACAATCCCGTATAAAGTGATGACGTATGTCAATATGTTTAGTTCTACTGTGCTTTACGGGATTGTTTGTGATTGATATGGTGGCATTATTATCTATCATAATAGGAGTACGAGTGAAATCCAAACCGTAATCGCGCATCTGCTGTTGAATCCAGAGAACCTGAGAGCAACAGCTACCCGCAGCAATATATTCAGCTTCACACGTAGATGTAGACACACAGGATTGCTTCTTGCATTGCCAAGACACGATCCTGCCTCCTAAGAACTGACAACCACCTGTTGTAGACTTCCTGTTTGATTTGCATCCTCCAAAGTCTGAATCAGTGTAAGCAACAAACCTCAAATCACTATCAGCTGGATACCACAACCCAAGTTTAGGTTTCCCCTTCAAGTAACGAAGAATACGCTTCACTGCTTTCATGTGTGACTCTTTCGGATTCGCCTGATATCTGGCACACAAGCATACGGCAAACATGATGTCAGGTCTTGAAGCAGTCAAGTACATTAGAGAACCAATCATCGCCCTGTATTGAGTAGGATCAACATCTTCAGTACTTTCATGATCTGGGCCGAGATTGTGATTTTCGCAAATGGGTGTGTTGAAAGTAGAGCAATCATTCATTTTGAACCGATCCAAAATGTCATACACATACTTCGTTTGATGAATAAACATCCCATCCTCCTTCTGTTCAACTTGTAATCCCAGAAAGTAAGACAGCTCACCCATAGCGCTCATTTCAAACTTACTCTTCATCACCTGCTCAAACTCCTTACACATGTGCTCATCTGATGACCCAAAGATGATGTCATCCACGTATACCTGTACCAGCAGAAAATCTTCCTTCTTTCTCTTGATGAACAGTGTACTGTCAATCTGACCTCTCTCAAAACCATTCTTGATCAGATGTGTAGACAGTGTCTCGTACCACGCCCTAGGAGCTTGATGTAACCCATATAAAGCCTTATCAAGTTTGTAAACTCGATCTGGATAGTCTGGATCAACGAACCCATCTGGTTGTGAGACATACACCACTTCTTGGACTTTCCCGTAAAGAAATGCACTCTTCACGTCTAGTTGGAAAACTTTAAAGCCCTTGAATGAAGCGAAAGCTAGAAACAAACGAATTGCCTCCAACCTTGCCACTGGTGCAAACACCTCATTGTAATCAATCCCTTCTTGCTGATTGAACCCTTTGACCACCAACCTAGCCTTGTTGCGCGTGACAATACCTCTATCATCCTTCTTGCACTTAAACACCCACTTAGTGCCAATCTCTCTTTCACCTTTAGGAAGGTCCACTAACTCCCAAACCTTCAACTTCGCAAACTGGGCCAATTCCTCTTGCATTGCTTCAACCCATGAATTATCTTTAAGAGCCATGTGAATGTTCTTCGGCTCCTCTTGGGAA
This sequence comes from Helianthus tuberosus, assembly GCA_030545235.1. Lineage (NCBI taxonomy): Eukaryota > Viridiplantae > Streptophyta > Magnoliopsida > Asterales > Asteraceae > Helianthus > Helianthus tuberosus. The sequence goes on along the minus strand of CM060408.1, from coordinate 65,167,464 downwards.
ATAAAGCAACTATACAAGCATTCATTCACTATCCCAGTCTTCTCAATCGAAACAAATAACCCAGAATTCGCTGCTATGCTTCTTCTCGTCTGAACACCTGCAGTAGGATCTCCAAGTATCATGTCAACTGGATGATCTCTATTTGCTCGTGTAGAAGCAACCGCATCGACTTCAAGATTATCACCCAGGTTTGATCCAACCTCCCCCTGAATATTCTGATTTGCAAACGGATTTACAAACTCCTCCCCCTGAATAGGTTCAGAGTCACTATCGCTTGAATCAGGATTAGTAGCACCATGGGAAGTTTCCGGAGCATCTGACATATCAACATTCGATCTAGGCATAAACTCGCCTTCATCGTCTTCACATACCACTGTTTGAATCAGCTGAGAATCATCTGCATCAGAAACCTCAGGAATATTAAATGACTTAAACACACTTTCATAATCATATAATATAGCAGGACCACTCGTTGATTGTTGAGGTTTGTAGGAAGTAATTTCCACATTAAAAACAACCTCAATTTTACCAGTTTTGAGATTAAAAACCCTTTTATTCGGTGTGCCAGGCACGTAACCCAGAAAGTAGCCTTCGTCAGCCACCTCACCGAATTTTTGTTTATCTTTGTTTCGCACAATGGTGCAGGGTAATCCAAATGGTTCAAAGCCTGTTAAGTTTGGTTTTTCGTTAAACATCAACTCATGACAAGTTTTGTTAAAACGTTTAACAGTTAAAACTTTGTTTAGGACATAGCAAGCTGTATTCACAGCTTCTCCCCAGAAAAGAACTGGTAGCTTTGAATCTGAAAGCATCGTCCTAGCGGCTTCAATCAACGTCCTGTTTTTCCTCTCAGCGACTCCATTTTGTTGAGGTGTATAAGGAGCAGAATATTGATGTTCAATTCCTTTTCGAAGACAGTAGAGATCCAGAATCTGATTCTTGAACTCCGTGCCATTATCACTCCTTATCCTCTTGATCCTTGCATCATGGACGTTTTCCAATTTTGTAAAAAGATCTATCAGCAACTCTGCTGTCTCATCTTTTGAACCTAAAAAGAAAACCCATGAATAACGTGAATAATCATCAGTGACAACAAGACAATAGTACTTTCCACCTATGCTCCTCACATTCACTGGACCGAATAAATCCATGTGAAGTAATTCATAAGGGGCATTAATGGAATTTACTGTTTTAGACTTATGAGGTTTCTTGTGTTGCTTTCCCTTTTGACATGGAAGACATTTATCTTCCACTTGAAACCTCAGCAATGGAAACCCTTTCACTAGCTCATTTTTTATGATATAATTCATTTTGCGATAGTGAATGTGGGCCATGCGTCTGTGCCACAACATAGATTCAGCTTCAGATGCTTTTGACAGTAAACACGCCACCGCAGCAGTTGGATCCTTGGCACCCATGTCCATGACATAAGTATCATTTTTCCTCGGTGCACGCATCACTATCCAATCGTCCAGAATAACCAAACCCGGTTTCAACACCAATGCTTCAGTCTTGGTAAAATGGACCGAGTGACCCTTGTCGCAGACTTGAGACACGCTCATCAGATTGTGCTTAAGCTGCTCAACATAGTTCACTTTGTCCAAAGTGATCTTCCCATTCGTCACTTTTCCTCGTCCAGTTATCCTACCACCTTTAGCACCAGCAAAATTTACATGTCCACCATCATATTCTTCAAATTCAGAAAACAACCTCGCATCCCCCGTCATGTGCCTGGAGCAGCCACTATCAACATACCATAAGTTGATAATCCTCCTTAGCAGCTCCTGCACACACCAACCAAAAGATTAGTTAGATTGGGGGACCCAAGCCTTAATGGTCTTGGGTCTTCCAGATTCATCAACTACAGGAACATCCATCCAGTATCCATCACCCCTAGCTGGAGTCTTGGATCTTGGACCTGTTGATGGAAATGGGGCATGATTTCCATAAGGTCTCTGGTCCTGAGGGTACCTATTTGTGTTTGGACTATGTGACCTTTGAAAATTTTGATTTTGATTCCAAGAACCTTGATTGTAATTTCTAAAGCCATTGTTATAAAAAGTTCGACCACCATAATTTTGGTATCGATTTTGATATTGACCTTGACTTCTGAAATTATTTGAATTTTGATTTTTCATTCTTGGTGAGTTACTTCTAGGTCTTTCATACCTGCCTGATGTAGATTCAGGCTGAAATCTTGGTTGATTTCTTTGAAAACGAGGAACTTGTGGAGTTCCTTTTTCAGCCTTATCTACACCACCAGCAACACCCGGTTGTTGCTTTGGAGCAGATTTCTTTGGATAATTTGAGACTTTCTCCTCATTATCACCTTGCTTCTCAGGTGATTTCCCTCTTTGTTTCTCACTAACTTGTGCTTCAACCTTTTTGTTAGGACAGCAGCTAGCTACATGTCCCTTTGTGTGACATTTGAAGCACGATTTCTTTTTCGAAGACTTCTTATCTGAAGCCTTTGAACTAGATTCGGGTTTTTCTGATGATGCCTTAGAAGGATTTGGTTCAGTTTGCTTAGTTTCAAGATTTTCTATGTTTTTGTTTTTAGCAAACTCTACATTTGATTCATTTTCAATAACAGCTGTTTCATTTTTCATGTCACTTCCTTGAACAAAATTAACCCTTTTAACAAAAGTTGAATTTTTATTCTTAGGATTTGAATTTTTCTGTTTTAAAACAGGTTTGCTGTTATTCTCCTTCTTAGCATCATTATTTTCAGACACATCACCTTGACTAGATGTGAAACTACTTGGTGATGTTGACAGAAAGTCTGTGAACTCATTTTCATCAGGTAAGAAAGAATAGTCATGACTAAGAGGAGGTGGGACTTCATTGAAGCCCTTGAATCCCACACTTGTCTTGTCATTACTCTTCTTTAACCCACCCATCATGTGTTTCATAACAAAAGTAGAATCCCTGAATTGACCTAATTTCTTTTCAAGTTCAACAATTTTGAGTTGTGCATCTGACAACTCTTTGCATTTGTCAGAAATTTCTTTTGTTTTCTCAGCCATCATGTCATGAGCTAAGTCTATGACTTGAAGTTTTTCGTTTAGTTTGCTGGTTAAAACTTCAATTTCAGCCTCATAGCCTTTTATCTTTTTCAAATATGATGACTCATTTCTTTTAGCAAAGAAATTTGATTCTTTTACGTTAGATATTTCGCTCACCAGACTTTTGTTTTGAGTTGACAACCTGTCAACTTCACCCTGTAATTCACGACACTTTAAACAAACAGAAGTAGCAGAGTTACTTACCTCTCCTGTCGATTTGTCTGAGTTAGCCATAAGAGCAGCAAGTTGAGCTTCCATTCTTTTGATGATCTCATCTTTAGCTTCGTCTTCCCTTTCATGCTCAGACTTTGGCTTTTCTTTTTCAGCATCAGTTGTCTGATCAGCCTTCTTTTCCTCAGCTTCATTTTCCTTCTTAACCTCAGCATCCACGTTAGCTTCAGCATCATCAACGGGGACAATCTCAGCCATGAATGCTTGAGTGACATTTTCATCATTTTCCAAATGAATACTCCAGTCATATGAACCTTCTCGAGCAGTAGAGATCAATGCCCTTGAGTTAGAGTTGTTGGAAGCATTCCTGTTGTTTGAATTCTGACTCGACGTCTCTTGCTTTTGTTTTTGACATTCTCTAGCGAAATGTCCATAACTTTGACAGTTAAAGCACCTGACTTTGGTCTTGTCAAAACCAACAGTTTTTCCTACAAACTTCCTTCCAGTTCTGTTCATGAACCTCTTCACACGTCTGGTAATCATGGCCATTTGCCATTGCAAATCCATATCTTCAAGATCATCAGGGTCAATCTGATCGTAATCTTCATCTAAAACGGCAGGATCAGATATCTTCCCCTGAATGTAATTTTCATAAGACGCAACAAACGAAGCAAGTAGAGCAAGATGTTCTTCAGCAGACTTCACACTCATTGGCATCGACTTTGAACTACTACTTTGCTTAGTAGTTGATGTTCTGTTAGCTCCAGTTGATCCTCCCGATGCAGCCACAAAACACACATCACCATCCTCATTCACTATGACCTGCTCATTTTCACGCGAGAGAAAAGCAGTGGCAGAGTCGCTAGAAGCATCGTGAGATGAAGAAGATGTAAGCCCATTGTAAATCCCTGGATCTTGAACCTGATCATATCCAGTGTCTTTCTTCTTCATACTGAGCTCATAAGCTCTTAGCTTTCCAACTACTTCTTCCAGCTCTTTTGTTTCATAATCCGCTTCTCCCTTTATCATGAGAGTGTAGATATCCCATTTAGTAGGAAGAGCATCCAGCAGCTTGTCATTTTTCTCTATGTCAGTATAGCAATCTATATCATAATTGTCCAATTCCGACATCAGATGGTAATATCGAGTGATGACGTCCTCAAGTGACTCATTTTTCATAAACTTGAAGACAGCAAACTGCTTTTTCAGTAGATCAACTTTGTTCTTCTTTACATCAGGATTTCCCTCATATCTCTTCTCTAGTGCATCCCACATTTCCTTTGAAGTAGTGTACTTCTTAAAGGTATGCTTGATGCCATCAGGTAAAGACATTTTAATGGCAGCCAAGGCTCTCTTTTCAGCCTCATACATTTTCTTTTGTTCGGCATCCATATCAACATAAGCAGTTATACGTTGTCTTCCCTCAAACTCATGAGTTGGGTTCACATACCCATCGTCTATGCATATCCACATCCGAGTGTCCTGGTACTCAACAAAGGATTGAAACCTATCCTTCCATGTCAAGTAGTTCTCCACCTTCATCATCTTAGGTGGTTTGTTCGTTGTGCCTACCTCATGTTCCATCCTTAAGAGTTCGTTTAATTTAGACATGTTCGACATTTTAAGTTAATCAGACTGTTAAAACCGTACAATTTTAGTCCGAAACCTGTTTTTACCAAATTATACCGTTAGATTCGTCTCGAGATTACGATTCCAATGATATATAATGTCTAAAACCGTTTTCGGGATTTTCCAAAGTCTTTTTTTTTTTTTGTCCTAAAATTCCAAGGAGTCCAACGGTGCAAACGGTTTGTCCAGATGAGTTACGGATAATTCTCTAAACACGAAACGGTTAAATTTTTTCTACGATTGCCTAGAAAAATTCCACCACTTCCAGTCGAGACCACACACTCCAGTCGAGACCACTGTTTCGAGTCGAAATCACGGTTGCGAGTCGAATCAGCACAAGTCGAAACCACGGTTGCGAGTCAAATCAGCACAAGTCGAAACCACGGTTGCGAGTCAAATCAGCACAAGTCGAAACCACGGTTGAGAGTCAACCAGCACAAGTCGAAACCACGGTTGCGAGTCAACCAGCACAAGTCGAAATCACGGTTGCGAGTCAACCAGCACAAGTCGAAATCACTGTTGCGAGTCAACCAGCACAAGTCGAGATTACGGTTGCGAGTCAACCAGCACAAGTCGAGACCTCTGGTTGCGAGTGAACAGTACCAGTCGAGATCACTTGTTACGAGTCGAGACCTGCAACCTTGAGTCGAGACCATCTATTTTTCAACCAAAATCCCACAAAATCAGCACCTTTTACACCACCGAATCTTCTTATCGAAATCCTTCCAAACTAAACTCCTAAAAATCAGCAAACAACTTCACAATAACTCCAAAACAGATCAAAATTGTGAAAATTTTGACTGTTCTTCGATGTTCTTCACTGTTCTTCACACCGAATTCGAAAATCTTCAAACGAACAAAATCCTTGAGTCTGTAAAATCAGTTTTGAACCGTATAAAAGAGCAAACGCTCTGATACCAATTGTAGGTCCCTATCCCGTATGGATCGTAACAAAACTGACAATCTACCAAGGGTGCGGAATCCCCTTGATAAACCAAATAAACAGAAACAAGAACACGAACCGATTTACCAACTGATCTTCTATGATTATCCAACGAAAACGTTTACAATCACTCAAGATCTTCACGAACTCACAGCCAATAATCTGTGTATTCGAACTCTCTCTCAATTGCCTAAAAGTCTCCAAAAGTCTAACCCTAAAACTCTAGGTAAAGGTTGTTTATATACACATAACCATACAATTCGAACTGGGCCAAGCCCATACGAATTCTGTTTACAATTCGGGCTAAACTAGATAGACTTTAACTTGAAACAAACTTGGACTAGATTGGGCTTCAACAAACTCGAATTCTATTCAGTCTTCATAAGTCTTCGCGGCCCAAACTCGTTTCATATCCAAAGACCAATCCAATGCTGTTGTCACATAAAATGCACCAACAGTCTGGTGGCAAGAAAAGCAGCTTCTAGGAGGTTGTCAAGTGTTTTCGCTCGACGATTCCATTCTTTGGTGGTTGGTTTTATCCCTTCTTCCTGTAACTCAAATCCTAGCCCGGTATATCCCATTTTAATTTTACACCATTGTGAACCTTACGCCTTTTTTACTCTCTGATCGAGGTTCTCGGCATTGAAAAATATTCGTAAACTAAATCACACGTGTATATGTTGACATTTAAGAGATATATACAGTCAACAAAATCAAGGGCAATGGTGATATATATGCGGATTAGACACAAAAAAACACTCAACAAATGGCTACAATTTAAGGAATGTGTTTAGTGACGGCATCAGATTCCTAATTGATGGAGAAAGGTCTGGTGGCAAGAAAAGCTGCTTCTAGGAGGTTGTCAAGTGTCTTCGCTCGACGATTCCATTCTTGGGTGGTTGATTTGCCCCTTGTTCCTGTAACTCGAATCCTAGCCCGGTATATCCCATTTAAATTTTACTCCATTGTGAACCTTACGCCTTTTTTACTCTCTTATCGAGGTTCTCGGCATTGAAAAATCTTCGTAACTAAATCACACGTGTATTTGTTGACATTTAAGAGATATACAGTCAAGAAAATCAAGGGAATTGTGATATATATGCGGATTAGACACCAAAAACAAAACACTCAACAAATGGCTACAATTTAAGGAATGTGTTTAGTGATGGCATCAGATTCCTAATTGATGGAGAAACGTCTGGTGGCAAGAAAAGCTGCTTCTAGGAGGTTGTCAAGTGTTTTCGCTCGACGATTCAATTCTTGGGTGGTTGGTTTGGCCCTTGTTCCTGTAACTCGAATCCTAGCCCGGTATATCCCATTTTAATTTTACACCATTGTGAACCTTACGCCTTTTTTACTCTCTGATCGAGGTTCTCGGCATTGAAAAATCTTCATAAACTAAATCACACGTGTATATGTTGACATTTAAGAGATACACAGTTAAGAAAATCAAGGGCAATGGTGATATATATGCGGATTAGACACCAAAAAAAAACACTCAACAAATGGCTACAATTTAAGGAATGTGTTTAGTGACGACATTAGATTCCTAATTGATGGAGAAAGGTCTGGTGGTAAGAAAAGCTGCTTCTAGGAGGTTGTCAAGTGTTTTCGCTCGACGATTCCATTCTTGGGTGGTTGGTTTGGCCATTGTTCCTGTAACTCGAATCCTAGCCCGGTATATCCCATTTTAATTTTACACCATTGTGAACCTTACACCTTTTTTACTCTCTGATCGAGGTTCTTGGCATTGAAAAATCTTCGTAAACTAAATCACACGTGTATATGTTGACATTTAAGAGATATACAGTCAAGAAAATCAAGGGCAATGGTGATATATATGCAGCTTAGACACAAAAAAAAAACACTCAATAAATGGATACAATTTAAGGAATGTGTTTAGTGACCGCATCAGATTCCTAATTGATAGAGAAAGGCCTGGTGGCAAAAAAAGCTGCTTCTAGGAGGTTGTCAAGTGTTTTCGCTCGACAATTCCATTCTTGGGTGGTTGGTTTGGCCCTTGTTCCTGTAACTCGAATCCTAGCCCAGTATATCCCATTTTAATTTTACACCATTGTGAACCTTACGCCTTTTTTACTCTCTGATCGAGGTTCTCGGCATTGAAAAATCTTCGTAAACTAAATCACACGTGTATATGTTGACATTTAAGAGATATACAGTTAAAAAAATCAAGGGCAATGGTGATATATATGCATATTAGATACCAAAAAAAAACACTCAACAAATGGCTACAATTTAAGGAATGTGTTTAGTGACGGCATCAGATTCCTAATTGATAGACAAAGGTCTGGTGGCAAGAAAAGCTGCTTCTAGGAGGTTGTTAAGTGTTTTTGCTCGACGATTCCATTCTTGAGTGGTTGGTTTGGCCCTTGTTCCTGTAACTCGAATCCTAGTCCGGTATATCCCATTTTAATTTTACACCATTTTGAACCTTACGTCTTTTTTACTCTCTGATCGAGGTTCTCGGCATTGAAAAATATTCGTAAACTAAATCACAAGTGTATATGTTGACATTTAAGATATATACAGTCAAGAAAATCAAGGGCAATGGTGATATATATGCGGATTAGACACAAAAAAAAAACATTCAATAAATGGCTACAATTTAAGGAATGTGTATAGTGACGGCATCAGCTTCCTAATTGATGGAAAAAGACCTGGTGGCAAGAAAAGCTGCTTCTAGGAGGTTGTCAAGTGTTTTCGCTCGAAGATTCCATTCTTGGGTGGTTAGTTTGGCCATTGTTCCTGTAACTCGAATCCTAGCCCGGTATATCCCATTTTAATTTTACACCATTGTGAACCTTACGCCTTTTTTACTCTCTGATCGAGGTTCTCGGCATTGAAAAATCTTCAAAAACTAAATCACACGTGTATATGTTGACATTTAAGAGATATACAGTCAAGAAAATCATGGGCAATAGTGATATATAAGCGGATTAGACACCAAAAAAAAGAACACTCAACAAATGGCTACAATTTAAGGAATGTGTTTAGTGACGGCATCAGATTCCTAGTTGATGGAGAAAGGTCCGGTGGCAAGAAAAGCTGCTTCTAGGAGGTTGTCAAGTGTTTTCGCTCGACGATTCCATTCTTGGGCGGTTGGTCTGGACCTTGTTCCTGTAACTCGAATCCTAGCCCGGTGTATCCCATTTTAATTTTATTCCATTGTGAACGTTACGCCTTATTTACTCTCTGATCGAGGTTCTCGGCATTGAAAATCTTCGTAAACTAAATCACACGTGTATATGTTGACATTTAATAGATATACAGTCAAGAAAATGAAGGGCAATGGTGATATATATGCGGATTAGAGACAAAAAAAAAACACTCAACAAATGGCTACAATTTAAGGAATGTGTTTAGTGACGGCATCGGATTCCTAATTGATGGAGAAAGGTCTGGTGGCAAGAAAAGCTGCTTCTAGGAGGTTGTCAAGTGTTTTCGCTCGACGATTCCATTCTTGGGTGGTTTGTTTGGCCCTTGTTCCTGTAACTCGAATCCTAGCCTGGTATATCCCATTTTAATTTTACATCATTGTGAACCTTACGCCTTTTTTACCCTCTGATCGAGGTTCTCGGAATTGAAAACTCTTTGTAAACTAAATCACACGTGTATATGTTGACATTTAAGTGATATACAGTCAAAAAAATCAAGGGCAATGGTGATATATGATGGGATTTTAACATGTTCATCAAAGTAATTTCAGCAAATGAAATAAAAACGCAGCGGAAAATAAGTTTAAAACATGTTATTTTTATAAGATATAAACCCATTTATATGAAAAATCCCAAAACCCGGATCCATATATGAGATGTATACTATCAAACACAACCATAGGATGTTTAGAAAACTACCTTCTTGAAGTGCAAGGATTATGAAACGGATGATGCTTCTTGAAATGGTTGTCTTCAAGAGTAGAAGACCTCAAGCTTGTATACCCCAAGCTTCCAACAAACACCACAAGTTTAGCTAGGATTTAACACTTGAAGATCAAAAATTGAACACTTGAAAAAACACCCTTATGGCCGAAATTTTGAGAGCAAAATTCAGCTCATCTACTTCATTTTTGGTCATGTATTTTATTTAAAATACTAGAGAGAATATCACCAAAAACAAGACCCAATTAAAAACTCTTACACATGCAAAATTGCATGTCATAGCATTGGACCAACATGGGTCTTGGGAAGACCACCAAAGTGGACGGCCCTAAGGGGTTTTTTAAAAAAAAATTCCAATTTTTTTTATAACAAATAAAGTCTTGTTTAATTTTATAACTTTTATAAAATTATAACACTATGTTTGCAAGACTTTATATAATCTTTTATAATGTTATTTAACCTATTAAATAACAAAATAAAATATTCTCTCAAAATAAATTATCCACATAATTTATTGGTTTCTCAAGTGTAATTATTTAGAAAACCAATTTCTAAATATTGTAAGTGTTAATATTTATTTGTTTGATCATATCACAAATAAATAATATAAGTGTTTGTCTAGCTTGTTATTGGGTATGACTCGACTTGGATCATAACGTACTAGCCACATCAATTTATTATGTGTCTTGGGCATACAGAGTCCAACAATCTCCCACTTGCACAAGATACATAGAAGATTGATGCAAGCAGTAAATGACGCCTAACTACGGTTTACTACCCCCAATACGTATGACTATATTTGCCATTCAATAACATCATCCCTTTCAAGTCCCTTACTTGAACATGATTTAGGTGAATCTATCATTTATCCTTTCGTTACAGATGTCATGTTAAATCCAGAGACATAGAGTGATCACTCTCAGTTGATTTAACTTTATCAGGCCTTAGACATCTTACTCTCAACGAATAAGAGGAACAAATCCCATCTTGACTACATACGTCTCTCACAATCACCTTGTACTACACCTGAGCTCAGCCTTATGTACTGTCATATTACTGACAGCGAAGAAATAAGTCAAGGGATAATATTTGGTGAATATCAAGACCCAATATGTATTTCAGGTCAGAGGATACTATGATATTCGCCTTAACTCAAAATTTACTTATGATCGATCACAAATGATTCCATGCAGTAATATTTGAGAGCGAGTCAGTCCAATATTTGTATCCCACAAATATCTATGAACTTTGGCAGCAACACTTTGCTCTATATTCATATCTAATGAATATCCACCAATCCAAGTTCATAATAGTCTTACATTCATATTTGTTCCCACAATTATGATCGACTATGGACATTTAGAATAATTAACTTATTCACGGATTTAAACATGCTAATATGAAACATAACTCAAAATACCATAAAAGAGTTAAATTAATAATCGTTTCAATATCCAAATACAAAATTAGATCAAATCCAATCACTAGAATATCGAAGTCCTAAGGAACATGTATGACCCTCATGTTTTCCCCTGTCAAGGAGCTTCGTGAGTGGATCCGCAATGTTTTGATCTGTGTGAACTTGGCGGATACATATCTTTCCCTTTTCAACTTCATCCCTTATGTAGTTGAATCTCCGCTCGATATGTCTAGTCTTTTGGTGCGCACGAGGTTCCTTGATTTGAGCAATCGCACCCTCGTTATCACAAAAGATCTCTAGGGGGTCTTGAATGGTAGGGACCACCCCTAGGTCGGCTATAAATTTCTTCAGCCATGCAGCTTCCTGGGCTGCCAATGAAGCGGCGATGTATTCTGATTCTGTAGTGGACAATGCTACCACGTCTTGTTTTGAGCTCTTCCAAGAGACTGCTCCACCATTTAAAATGAAGACATACCCCGATTGCGATCGAGAATCATTTCGATCGGTTTGGAAACTCGCGTCCGTGTAACCCTTTACAACGAGTTCCTCCTCACCAGATCCATATATTAAGAACATATCCTTAGTCCTCCTAAGATATTTCAATATACTTTTAACAGCCATCCAATGACTGTTACCTGGATTCTGCTGGTATCTACTCGTCATGCTCAAGGCGCATGAAATGTCCGGTCTGGTGCATATCATTGCATACATGATGGATCCTATAGCTGACGCATATGGGATTCTTTTCATTTTCTCTTGCTCATCCTTTGAGCTTGGACATTGAGATGTGTTCAATATTGTCCCCTTTTGAATAGGTACAAAACCTCTCTTAGAGTTCTCCATTTGGAACCTATTCAAGACTTTGTCAATGTATGCACTTTGGTTTAAACCTATCAAGCGCCTTGATCTATCCCTATAGACCTTTATTCCCAAAATGTAGGCGACTTCACCAAGATCCTTAATGGAAAAACAACTTCCAAGCCAAGCTTTTACACCTTCCATGGTTGGAATGTCATTCCCAAATAGTAGAATGTCATCGACATACAGTACTAAGAAAGTGATGATGCTCCCACTAGCTTTCTTATACACACAAGCTTCATCACCATTCTTGATGAATCCAAAATTCTTAATTTCTTCATCAAAACGGTGATTCCAACTTCTAGATGCTTGTTTCAATCCATAGATTGATTTCTTTAACTTGCATACTTTGTCAGGATGTTTTGGATCGACAAAACCTTCTGGCTGAACCATATAGACATCTTCATCAAGATATCCATTAAGAAAAGCCGTTTTGACATCCAATTGCCAGATCTCATAGTCATAATATGCAGCTATGGCAAATAATATCCTGATTGACTTTAGCATCGCCACAGGCGAGAAGGTCTCATCATAATCAATCCCTTGAGTTTGAGTGAAACCTTTTGCTACAAGTCTTGCTTTGTAAGTATCCAAGTTACCATGCATATCCGTTTTCTTCTTGAAAACCCACTTACTTCCAACTACTTTGGAGTTAAGTGGTTGCACAACCAATTCCCAAACTTGGTTGTCATACATGGATTGCATCTCTATGTTCATGGCTTCAAGCCATTTGTCACAATCGGATTTTGACATTGCATCATGGTATGTGGTTGGTTCATCTGAATCTACCACGTAGCATCCATCCATGAAAAATCCATATCTTTCAGGTGGATTACTAATTCTACCAGATCTGCGAACATTTTGTGTGTTCTGATCAACCTCTTGATCGTTTTCAACAACCTCTTGTTGAGTGCTAGTATCAACCAAACGTGTATCGTCTTGTGGTTCTTGATCCTCCTCAAGTTCCACTGTTCTACTACTAGTTCCTTCCATAAGGAATTTAGCTTCTAAGAACTTACCCTTTCGAGCAACAAATACCTTTTGCTCGGTTGGATCGTAGAAATAATATCCTATATCATCTTTAGGATATCCTACAAAGATACACTTAGTAGATCGGACTTCCAATTTATTTGGAGTGTATTGCTTAACATAAGCTTCACAACCCCAAACCCTTAAGAATGATAATGATGGAGGGTTTCCATGCCATATTTCAAAAGGTGTCCTTTCTACTTTCTTGGTTGGGGCCATATTTAGTATACGGACTGCGGAGAGCAAAGCGTAACCCCAAAATGATAGAGGTAATGTGCTTCTAGCCATCATAGATCGAACCATATCTAATAGAGTTCGATTTCTTCTTTCGGACACACCATTGTGTTGTGGTGTTCCAGGTGGAGTAAGTTGTGAAATGATTCCACAACTTCTAAGATGATCTTGAAAAGCACCACTTAGGTATTCACCTCCTCTATCGGTACGAAGGACTTTAATTGTTTTCTTGAGTTGATTTTCTACTTCACTTTTGAAGTCTCTGAACATTTCAAATGCTTCATCCTTGTGTCTTAGTAAGTACACATATCCATAACGACTATAGTCGTCGGTAAAGGTAATGAAGTATCTTTCACCATTCCTAGTCATCGGCTTAAAAGGACCACATACATCTGAATGTATGATGCCTAGTAAGTCTTTTGCCCTTTCAAAAGTTCCACTAAAGGGTGTCTTGGTCATTTTGCCTTGTAAACAAGATTCGCATACATCAAATGAATTATCTTCATTTGTATTCAGAAGACCATTTTTCTGAAGTGTATGCATGCGATTCTTGCTTATATGTCCAAGGCGACAATGCCAAAGATAGGAATCACTCAAATCCATTTTGAGTTTCTTGTTGGTTACTTGGTACATTGAGCTATCATATGATGCGTTATCATGATCTAATTCATAAATACCATTCAAAGACATAGCTTTAAAATAAAACACATCATTCTTAGAAACATAAATATCATAGTTAACAAATTCGAAATTGAAACCAGATTGTTTTAAAAGGGAAACAGAAATTATGTTCCTAGTTAAACTAGGAGCATATAAAACATTCTTCAAAATCACTTCCAAACCACTTGGAAGCTTTAAAACGTAGTCTCCTTGAGCTTCGACTTCAACTTTTGCTCCGTTGCCCATAAAGAGACTACTGTCTCCCTTCTTGTAATGTCTACTTCTTCTGAACCCCTGCAACGAATTGCAAATATGAGTTCCACATCCGGTATCTAGTACCCATGTGTTAGAAGAAATAACATTAAGCTCAACATGTATCATAAAGATAGTACCTGAGGTTTGCCCTGCATCCCTCTTGTTTTTCAACTCCTTGAGATAGGTTGGACAATTTCTCTTCCAATGTCCTATCTCACCACATTCAAAACATGGGTCATTTGTAGCAACCTTTTGCTTCTTGTCCTTCGGTTTGGTGGGTTCTGCTTTAGCTTTTCCCTTCCCTTTTCCTTTGACGTGTCCCTTTCTTTTAGCATAGGTTGCTTTAGAGTCGGGGTGGGGCCTTTTCTTGTTGCCTCCTTCATTGATCGCTAGGACGGGTAAAGCCTTTTTGCCCATACTTGCTTTGGCCGTCTTGAGCATTGCATGAAGTTCACCAATGCTCTTGTCCCATCCATTCATGTTGTAATTCATTACAAAACTCTCAAATTTCTTTGTTAAAGAGTTGAGGATCAAATCCGTAGCCAACTCTTTAGAGACGGGACAATTTAGCCGTTCGAGGCGATCAATGTGGCTTTTCATCTTAAGAACATAAGATGATACCGATTGGGTTTCCTCCATTCGACATGCATGAAGCGCCCGAACAGTTTCGAAGCGTTCTACCCTTGCTTGTTGTAGGAACATTTCCTTTAACTGGGTAATCATGTCGTATGCCCCGTGGTGTTCAAAATCCTTTTGAATTTCGGGAATCATAGTTCCCAACATGAGGCATGAGGCTTGCATGGAGTCCTCGGTATACTTAACCCAATCGTTGTAGGCTTCCACATCTTCCACGTTAGGTTCATCGGGAATAGGATCGTCCAACACATAGGATATTTTCTCTTGCTTGAGAACGATTCTCAAGTTTCGAAACCAATCCATGAAGTTGTTATGGTTGAGACGATCCTTTTCAAGGATGGTTCTTAGTGACAGGTTTCGGACGGTTTGGTTAATCGGGTTTGCATTGTTAGCGGCCATCTACAAAATTTAACAAGTTCAGTTTTAGTATTTTCGATATTATTATATTTTAATCATTAATACCCTTTTGTGTCTTAAAGACAATTAATAATTAAAATTTAGAATCCAACGTTACATTTAAATATTGGTTAGGTGACCTTTATCCCTCTATTTAAATTAACAAGGTAGTCAACGTTTGACAATTGCAACTCTTTGCAACTTCTAGCCATATGGGATCGGTTAAACATCTTTATGTTTAGTTGGCATGTTTAATCCCATCAACACCTTTGTTCCCCATGCTTTGGTGACCCTAAGTTCATGGTTTCCAAATCAAGTCGTCCAACTTACACACACGTGTGAGTTTATTCACATAAGTGGTTAGGTGACCTTTATCCCACAAACATGGTAAACCCACCTCGAACATACAAGTTCCCTCAAATGTGGTTAGGTGACCTTTATCCCACAATAAGAGTTCCCAAGTGTTTCGAGTGTTGTATAAAAGGATGGTGTTTGACTTGTTTTATAAAAGGGATTTTGAGTTTTCAAAATTCTAGTTTAGAAAACATTATGTACCATATATTTGCATGCATTCAAATCAATGGTACTTTGGTGAAAACAAATTTTCATGGTTCTTTTTAATAAAACCCATTTTATTATAAAATCATTAATTTTTAATAAAACCTTTATTAATCATTTTAATGATTTTGTCAAGAACCAATTTTACGCTTGTTGTTGATTATTAGTTTGTTAAGTCATGCATATCTACATATCATCTAAACAACAAAATAAACAACCACACAAGCATAACAATAGGTGCATAACCATAGCCAACTATTTTGACAACACTTGTTAGCCGAAACAAGTGTGTCAAAAGGTCCTTCCTAAAGGGTGAAAAATGACACAAGTAATGTGTCGATGAACTCCCACTTGATCCCGCATCCAAATGCTTCAAGTTTCCTTCTTGTGTTGTGATTTCTCCACCTTCTTTGAGCTTCCAAAAGTCTCTTATTTTCAGCTCCAAACTCCTTTGGACTTCAAAAAAATGTGTTTTGGTTATCGGGTTAAAATCCCGTTGAGAACTATGAAGTTCTTTGGACCGAATATTATGGTCCAAACCAAAACCGCATTTTTGTGTGCATCTTCTTTTACAAAATATATCCTAATACATTTTTTTTTCTAGTAAAATAAAATGCACCTAATCTATTTATTTTACATACCAAATGAAATAAATAAATTACATATCTTCTAATGGAAGAACAAAATAATTATTACAACCCATTGAAATAATAAATCACAACACAATCATTCAACACAAGGTCATGGCTAGGTCATATGCACCAAAATATATATCCAAATATATATATATATATATATATATATATATATATTAATTTCAAGAAGCATAAAAAAATGGTTCCCTTTTATAAACATTTTCGGCTATTATCAAAAAAACCGAAAAGTTAAGTTTTGTCCAAACAAACAAATCATCCATATGAAATAAATTTTTCAAGATTCTCTTATGCATGTAAGAAAAAAATCTTGAAAAACAAAGGGTTAACCATGTTAAAATTTTCGGCCATAGGGTTTTCTTCAAACCCGAAACCCGAAATTTTTAATCTATTGAAGTATGCACTCATATAAGCGGCTCTAGATGCCATTGATGGGATTTTAACATGTTCATCAAAGTAATTTCATCAAATGAAATAAAAACGCAGCGGAAAATAAGTTTAAAACATGTTATTTTTATAAGATATAAACCCATTTATATGAAAAATCCCAAAACCCGGATCCATATATGAGATGTATACTATCAAACACAACCATAGGATGTTTAGAAAACTACCTTCTTGAAGTGCAAGGATTATGAAACGGAGGATGCTTCTTGAAATGGTTGTCTTCAAGAGTAGAAGACCTCAAGCTTGTATACCCCAAGCTTCCAACAAACACCACAAGTTTAGCTAGGATTTAACACTTGAAGATCAAAAATTGAACACTTGAAAAAACACCCTTATGGCCGAAATTTTGAGAGCAAAATTCAGCTCATCTACTTCATTTTTGGTCATGTATTTTATTTAAAATACTAGAGAGAATATCACCAAAAACAAGACCCAATCAAAAACTCTTACACATGCAAAATTGCATGTTATAGCATTGGATCAACATGGGTCTTGGGAAGACCACCAAAGTGGACGGCCCTAAGGGGTTTTTTTAAAAAAAATTCCAATTTTTTTTATAACAAATAAAGTCTTGTTTAATTTTATAACTTTTATAAAATTATAACACTATGTTTGCAAGACTTTATATAATCTTTTATAATGTTATTTAACCTATTAAATAACATAATAAAATATTCTCTCAAAATAAATTATCCACATAATTTATTGGTTTCTCAAGTGTAATTATTTAGAAAACCAATTTCTAAATATTGTAAGTGTTAATATTTATTTGTTTGATCATATCACAAATAAATAATATAAGTGTTTGTCTAGCTTGTTATTGGGTATGACTCGACTTGGATCATAACGTACTAGCCACATCAATTTATTATGTGTCTTGGGCATACAGAGTCCAACAATATATATGCGGAGTAGACACAAAAAAAAAAAAAAACACTCAACAAATGGCTACAATTTAAGGAATGTGTTTAGTGACGGCATCAGATTCCTAATTGATGGAGAAAGGTCTGGTGGCAAGAAAAGCTGCTTCTAGGAGGTTGTCAAGTGTTTTCCCTCGATGATTCCATTCTTGGGTGGTTGGTTTGGCCCTTGTTCCTGTAACTTGAATCCTAGCCCGGTATATCCCATTTTAATTTTACACCATTGTGAACCTTACGCCTTTTTTACTCTCTGATCGAGGTTCTCAGCATTGAAAAATCTTCGTAAACTAAATCACACGTGTATATGTTGACATTTAAGAGATATACAGTTAAGAAAATCAAGGGCAATGGTGATATATATGCGGATTAGACACAAAAAAAAACACTCAACAAATGGCTACAATTTAAGGAATGTGTTTAGTGACGGCATCAGATTCCTAATTGATGGAGAAAGGTCTGGTGGCAAGAAAAGCTGCTTCTAGGAGGTTGTCAAGTGTTTTCGCTCGACGATTCCATTCTTGGGTGGTTGGTTTGGCCCTTTTTCCTATAACTCGAATCCTAGCCCGGGATATCCCATTTTAATTTTACACCATTGTGAACCTTACGCCTTTTTACTCTCTGATCGAGGTTCTCGGCATTGAAAAATCTTTGTAAACTAAATCACACGTGTATATGTTGACATTTAAGAGATATACAGTCAAGAAAATCAAGGGCAATGGTGATATATATGCGGATTAGACACAAAAAAAAAACACTCAACAAATGGCTACAATTTAAGGAATGTGTTTAGTGACGGCATCAGATTCCTAATTGATGGAGAAAGGTCTGGTGGCAAGAAAAGCTGCTTCTAGGCGGTTGTCAAGTGTTTTCGCTTGACGATTCCATTCTTGGGCGGTTGGTTTGGCCGGTATATCCCATTTTAATTTTACACCATTGTGAACCTTACGCCTTTTTTACTCTCTGATCGAGGTTCTCGGCATTGAAAAATCTTCGTAAACTAAATCACACGTGTATATGTTGACATTTAAGAGATATACAGTCAAGAAAATCAAGGGCAATGGTCATATATATGCGAATTAGATAGAAAAAAAAACTCTCAACAAATGGCTACAATTTAAGGAATGTGTTTAGTGACGGCATCAGATTCCTAATTGATGGAGAAAGGTCTGGTGGCAAGAAAACCTGCTTCTAGGAGGTTGTTAAGTGTTTTCGCTCGACGATTACATTATTGCGTGGTTGGTTTGGCCCTTGTTCCTGTAATTCGAATCCTAGTCCGGTATATCACATTTTAATTTTACACCATTGTGAACCTTACGCCTTTTTTACTCTCTGATCGAGGTTCTCGGCATTGAAAAATCTTCGTAAACTAAATCACACGTGTATATTTTGACATTTAAGAGATACAAAGTCAAGAAAATCGAGGGCAATGGTGATATATATGCGGATTAGACACAAAAAAAACACTCAACAAATGGCTACAATTTAAGGAATGTGTTAGTGATGGCATCAGATTCCTAATTGATGGAGAAAGGTCTGGTGGCAAGAAAAGTTGCTTCTAGGAGGTTGTCAAGTGTTTTCGCTTGACGATTCCATTCTTGAGTGGTTGGTTTGACCCTTGTTCCTGTAACTCGAATCCTAGCCCGCTATATCCCATTTTAATTTTACACCATTGAGAACCTTAAAGCCTTTTTTACTCTCTGATCGAGGTTCTCGGCATTGAAAAATCTTCGTAAACTAAATCGGACGTGTATATGTTGACATTTAAGAGATATACAATTAAGAAAATCAAGGGAAATGGTGATATATATGCGGATTAGACACAAAAAAAAAACACTCAACAAATGGTTACAATTTAAGGAATGTGTTTAGTGACGGCATCAGATTCCTAATTGATGGAGAAAGGTCTGGTGGTAAGAAAAGCTGCTTCTAGGAGGTTGTCAAATGTTTTCGCTCGACGATTCCATTCTTGGGTGGTTGGTTTGGCCCTTGTTCCTGTAACTCGAATCATAGCCCGGTATATCCCATTTTAATTTTACACCATTGTGAACCTTACGCCTTTTTTACTCTCTGATCGAGGTTCTCGGCATTGAATAATCTTCGTAAACTAAATCACACGTTTATATGTTGACACTTAAGAGATATACAGTCAATAAAATCAAGGGCAATGGTGATATATATGCGGATTAGACACAAAAAAAAAATCACTCAACAAATGGCTACAATTTAAGGAATGTGTTTAGTGACGACATCAGATTCCTAATTGATGGAGAAAGGTCTGGTGGCTAGAAAAGCTGCTTATTGGAGGTTGTCAAGTGTTTTTGCTCGACGATTCCATTCTTGGGTGGTTGGTTTGGCCATTGTTCATGTAACTCGAATACTAGCCCAGTATATCCCATTTTAACTTTACACCATTGTGAACCTTACGCCTTTTTTACTCTCTGATCGAGGTTCTCGGCATTGAAAAATCTTCGTAAACTAAATCACACGTGTATATGTTGACATTTAAGAGATATACAGTCAAGAAAATCAAGGGCAATGGTGATATATATGCGGATTTGACACCAAAAAATAAAACACTCAACAAATGGCTACAATTTAAGGAATGTGTTTAGTGACGGCATCATATTCCTAATTCATGGAGAAAGGTCTTGTGGCAAGAAAAGCTGCTTCTCGGAGGTTGTCAAGTGTTTTCGCTCGACGATTCCATTCTTGGGTGGTTGGTTTGGCCCTTGTTCCTGTAACTCGAATCCTAGCCCGGTATATCCTAATTTAATTTTACACCATTGTGAACCTTACGCCTTTTTTACTCTCTGATCGAGGTTCTCGGCATTGAAAAATCTTTGTAAACTAAATCACACGTGTATATGTTGACATTTAAGATATATATAGCCAAGAAAATCACGAGCAATGGTGATATATTTGCGGATTAGACACCAAAAAAAAACACACTCAACAAATGGCTACAATTTAAGGAATGTGTTTAGTGACGACTTCAGATTCCTAATTCATGGAGAAAAGTCTGGTGGCAAGAAAAGCTGCTTCTTGGAGGTTGTCAAGTGTTTTCGCTCGACGATTCCATTCTTGGGTGGTTGGTTTGGCCCTTGTTCCTGTAACTCGAATCCTAGCCCGGTATATCCCATTTTAATTTTACACCATTGTGAACCTTACGCCTTTTTTACTCTCTGATCGAGGTTCTCGGCATTGAAAAATCTTCGTAAACTAAATCACGCGTGTATATGTTGACATTTAAGAGATATACAGTCAAGAAAATCAAGGGCAATGGTGATATATTTGCGGATTAGACAACAAAAAAAAAAACACACTCAACAAATGGCTACAATTTAAGGAATGTGTTTAGTGACGGCATCAGATTCCTAATTCATGGAGAAAGGTCTGGTGGCAAGAAAAGCTGCTTTTAGGAGGTTGTCAAGTGTTTTCGCTCGACGATTCCATTCTTGGGTGGTTGGTTTGGCCCTTGTTCCTGTAACTCGAATCCTAGCCCGGTATATCCCATTTTAATTTTACACCATTGTGAACCTTACGCCTTTTTTACTCTCTGATCGAGGTTCTCGGCATTGAAAAATCTTCGTAAACTAAATCACACGTATATATGTTGACATTTAAGAGATATACAGTCAAGAAAATCAAGGGCAATGGTGATATATATGCGGATTTGACAGCAAAAAATAAAACACTCAACAAATGGCTACAATTTAAGGAATGTGTTTAGTGACGACATTAGATTCCTAATTCATGGAGAAAAGTCTGGTGGCAAGAAAAGCTGCTTCTTGGAGGTTGTCAAGTGTTTTTGCTCGACGATTCCATTCTTGGGTGGTTGGTTTGGCCCTTGTTCCTTTAACTCGAATCCTAGCCCGGTATATCCCATTTTAATTTTACACCATTGTGAACCGTACGCCTTTTTTACTCTCTGATCGAGGTTCACGGCATTGAAAAAGCTTCGTAAACTAAATCACGCGTGTATATGTTGACATTTAAGAGATATACAGTCAAGAAAATCAAGGGCAATGGTGATATATTTGCGGATTAGACATTAAAAAAAAAAAAACACACTCAACAAATGGCTACAATTTAAGGAATGTGTTTAGTGACGGCATCAGATTCCTAATTCATGGAGAAAGGTCTGGTGGCAAGAAAAGCTGCTTCTAGGAGGTTGTCAAGTGTTTTTGCTCGATGATTCCATTCTTGGGTGGTTGGTTTGGCCCTTGTTCCTGTAACTCGAATCCTAGCCCGGTATATCCCATTTTAATTTTACACCATTGTGAACCTTACGCGTTTTTTACTCTCTGATCGAGGTTCTCGGCATTGAAAAATCTTCGTAAACTAAATCACACGTGTATATGTTGACATTTAAGAGGTATACAGTCAAGAAAATCACGGGCAATGGTGATATATTTGCGGATTAGACACCAAAAAAAAAACACACTCAACAAATAGCTACAATTTAAGGAATGTGTTTAGTGACGACATCAGATTCCTAATTCATGGAGAAAGGTCTGGAGGCAAGAAAAGCTGCTTCTAGGAGGTTGTCAAGTGTTTTCGCTCGACGATTCCATTCTTGGGTGGTTGGTTTGGCCCTTGTTCCTGTCACTCGAATCCTAGCCTGATATATCCCATTTTAATTTTACACCATTGTGAACCTTACGCCTTTTTTACTCTCTGATCGAGGTTCTAGGCATTGAAAAATCTTCGTAAACTAAATCACACATGTATATGTTGACATTTATGAGATATACAGTCAGGAAAATCAAGGGCAATGGTGATATATATGCGGATTAGACACCAAAAAAAACACACTCAACAAATGGCTACAATTTAAGGAATGTGTTTAGTGACGGTATCAGATTCCTAATTGATGGAGAAAGGTCTGGTGGCAAGAAAAGCTGCTTCTAGGAGGTTGTCAAGTGTTTTCGCTCGACGATTCCATTCTTGTGTGGTTGGTTTGGCCCTTGTTACTGTAACTCGAATCCTAGCCCGGTATATCCCATTTTAATTTTACACCATTGTGAACCTTACTCCTTTTTCACTCTCTGATCGAGGTTCTCGGCATTGAAAAATCTTCGTAAACTAAATCACACGTGTATATGTTGACATTTAAGAGATATACAGTCAAGAAAATCAAGGGCAATGGTGATATATATATACGGATTAGGCACCAAAAAAAACACTCAACAAATGGCTACAATTTAAGGAATGTGTTTAGTTACGGCATCAGATTCCTAATTGATGGAGAAAGGTCAGGTGGCAAGAAAAGCTGCTTCTAGGAGGTTGTCAAGTGTGTGACAACTGTCACTTTTCCGTACATTCCGTACACTAATTGAATAGTAATATTTGCTTTAATAACTGTGCATGATCTAGTTTACAAGACAAATGAATTTCTGATTACTGTTAATATACATACAATGGCATTTCATGTTGCAAGACTTTTATCATTACTACATGCAACACAATATAGTTCTAATAATGCACAGAACAGAATTGGCACCATTATCAGACAAACTAAAGCCCTGACGGGAGTTCAGTACATAGACAGACAATGTTTTGAGACCCAGTAGTAGCCAGAAACCAAGTTCTATACTAGTATAGTGTGTAGGGAAGTAAGGACCACAAAACTGCTTTCTTAGGTGATAGATAAAGTGCCGGAAAGTGCCTAAAACTCACCCAAAGTGTAGAATTCTGCATAATTCAACAAAAATCAGCTTTTTAACAAGCTAGTTTCATGTAAAAATATGACTAAATGGTCCTGAATGCTTTCCTAAGTGTCGGGAATTAAAAGTGTCACAAAGGGGTACATAAAGAACACTAATCGGAATAGTTTAACACTTTAACGAACCGGTATCTAACCGAACAACCGGACATTACCCGAAACACCAAAATTATACTAGAAGCATTGTTTAAATGTTTCTGAGATAGTTATGATCCCCGAACACCCTAACACACTATATAACACACCATATGCATGGACACTAACTAATGCACTTAACTTCCAACTAAATTCTCTAACTTATCATTAAAACCAAACTAATACCCCCCCCCCATATTTACGGTCACTTGTGACCCCACCTCCCAAAATCTTACAAGATTTCACTAAATCTTCCATGATCTTGCTTGGATTCTCTAAGATTGCTAGAAGATCATGTATGTACTATATGAAACACACGACACAATGGATAATAACATCAAATGGATTATAAGAAGACATGAGCTCATAATCGCCACACTTCACCTCTCTCCTTCCTCTCTCCCTCTCTTCGGCCGTGAGCAAGCACCACCCCCACCATCACTTTCAACTCAATCCCCTCCATTCCAAGTGCATTCCAAGGTGTAAGAAGGTCATTAAAGAAGCTTGGTGGTCTTGGATCTTGAAGGACCTTCATCATTTGCTTTTATCCAACACTTTTGTGATCTACAACTTCAAGTGTTCTTCCCTAGCCTTGTGCTAGTAGTAAGGCCCTCATGATCTCTTGATACTTCTTATTATGATGGTTAAAGATGTTGTATATTGATAAACTTGATGAACACTAAAAGACATATTCATGAATCTCTAACATAAGCTTATAAACATATGAATACTTGATGATTTGTGTTTATTTGCTTCTTGTTGATTGATTATTAGTGTTAATGATGTTAGACACCATATGGAACCAACTAGATTGTGATTAAACACATGATCTAGTAAGTTAATGTGATGATCTTGTGAAAGACCAAGATCATCATGCCTTATGTTTACATGAACTTGAATAATAAAAGTTGTTTTCATATGATGATGATTTAAACAAAATACAAGTCTTGTGAGTGAATGATTTCTAAAAATAGTTTTTTCCAAAGAAACCAAGTTAAATAACAAGATTTGTATAAACATTGTTTTAATGAAAACCAATCATGTTTCTAGTGTTGAAACAAGTATACAAGAAAAATTCAAAAGAATGATTTTTGGAAAAATCATCTAACAAGTTGTAAACTCTCAAATCTTTCAAGAATGAGATTTTAAAGGAATACACACACTTTAAAGGGTAACTAAGTCTACTAAACATACTACTAAGTTACTACAAGTTTTTATGAAAACGCAAGTTCATGATCATTATGTAGATAGTTTTGTTTTAGCACTTGGTAAGTGTAGATTGATTGTTGATTGTTTATGATGATTTTTGAAAAGAAAATGATATGCTTTAATAGCATGGTCACCTCCATTTTTAGGGGAAAACTATGGCAAAATTTTCTAAAAATACAAACACTTCGAAAAATATTTTCTAAACAAGTATTTACAAGTGTGTTTTAACCATGGTTTTCAATATAAACCTTGCCATAGAATTTATTACAAAAATACAAGTATTGAGGTTGGTTTTTATAAATAAAAATGGATAAATATGTATTTAGAATATATATTTACATTAAAGACACATTGTGTGTGATTATTTGTATACTTTGTGTAGTAGTTATATTATTTTAGGGTTAAAATGATATAACTTGACAAAATACCAAAAACTTACAATCCAAAATATTACCAAAAATCAAGGAATAAATATATAAGTTACACACTTAATATTGTGAAACCGAACACAAGAACGTAACTTACAAATATTTCAGAAAATACCGCTATAAATACATTTTTGGTAAATCCTATTTTGGATACGAAAGAAATGAAAATATGGTTTTTGTAAATATTACCAAAGTATATCATATTTTCGACAAGGAGAAAATATATTATTTTTGGAAGTTAAAATACATTTTCTTGGAATATTTAGAAGATTTATGATTTGTGGGAAAAATATATATTTTCTGGACAATACATGTATGAGATACCCCCATCCTTGGGAAGGAAATACGAAAATAAATACTTGAGAAGTATTGCTACGAAAATATTGTTTAACAATTATTCCAAAATTGAATATAATTTAAAGTTAAAATAATTATTATTTTAACAAATAATTATAACTTTGGATAATGTTAAAGACATAAAAGAAACGTAACTCAAAACATGAATACTAAGGCAAGGCACGGCCCGCTCGTCTAATAGACCCTAGCACATTGTAGGTAGTCGTGTTTGCTGAGGAGATTTGAGTTACGAGTATCGAAGACGCAAAACAGTGAGTTCATGCTCCCCCTTTTCTCTTAACTGTTTTTGGTTTTATAACTCTCGGGGGTGGAATACATGTTACAAATGCTTAAACGGTATGAAATGCCTAGGAAATATTAGATCATGTGAGCATAGACTTAATATTGAAATGCCATTAATTCTTAATTAGGGACGAAGGTTAGATCTAACGGGTACGGCCGAGCCCCACTCATGGTCCTCATGTGATCACTTGAGTGCTTTGGTGTCCCAGTCGAGGGAAATCGACATAGTCAATGGAAATTGACATAGTCAAGGTAAATTGACATAGTCGAAGGGAAAAGTCGACATTGTCGAGGAAATCGACATATTCGAGGGAAAATCGACAAGGGTATAAGCCTACTCATTTCGAGTGCTCCCTATCTCCTCACATGCCTTAATGTCCTTGTAAAACATTTATTTGAAATGTTCATACACGCTTTTCATACCTGTTTACAAAGGAGTCTCTCAAAGGTTTACAAGTTTACCAGTACTCACACAAAACGCATGAACTCACTCAACTTTTGTTGATGTTTTCCAAAATTACATGTATTTCAGGTGACAGGTTGGATCTTGGACGCGGGTGTTGTTTCTAGAAGTAGACTTCAAGTTTAGATGTCATCCACTTTTGTTGGTTTATAACCTAGTCGAAGGTTGTGTTTTAAAACTTAAATAACCGGTGTTTGTAATACTGAAATTTCATGAATGGATGAACATCGTTTTGATCATGTAGTTGTTTATTATGATTGAATGCAATGATATTAAACCAGCCACACATCATACGCTTCCGCAAAAGTCAGGGTGTGACACGTCATGTTGATTAAGGGATCATGAGAAGAAACCTTGATCTAGATACAGTAATTGCGCACCGCAAATTTGACGTCATTACCCGTAAGAAAACGCTGCACGACCTTTACGGATCACAAGGGTTGCAGCACACCGTTGATCGTAAGAACTTAAATATTAACGAAGATGGACTGAGCTGCTGAACGATGCAGACTGTATGGACATGTTACGTGCTTGGGTGATAAACTTTGATGAAAAGTTGGAACACTCACTTGCCCTTAGTGGAGTTTTCCTACAACAGTATTTATCACACCGCTGTTTAAATCGCTTCGTGTGAAGCTTTAGATGGAACATAATAAGTCGATCCCCGTTGTGTTAAACGGAGACCGGAGATAAACAATCTACTGGCCCGAGTTGGTTCAGGAAAGATTAGAGGCAAGATCGTTCAGATATGTGATCATATCAAGACAGCCCACGGAATACAGAAAGATTGCGCCGATGAGTGGCAGAAATCGTAGGAATTTGAGAGAAGAAGTATGGCTTTAATGGGAGCCTCGCCTTGAGAAGGCGTGATGCGATTTGGAAAACGTGGAAGGTTGGACCCCGGCATATTAGACCTTTCGAGATACTGGTAGGGATCGGGACCATTGCTCACAAGCTGAAACCTCCAGAAAAGATCAGTAGTGATCGCGACACATTCTGTCTAGTCTTTAGAGGAGTCTTACTCAAGGAACAGTCGTTGTTCCCATAAACAAGATTCACGTCAACGAAAAAATCCAATTTACTATAGAACCTGTTAAGGATGCGGACTAAGAGTCCACAAAACATGGAGAAGACATTGTTGATTTACTTGAGTACGTTAGAATTCATATCATGACCCAGAGTTACATGGGAACATGAAGACAAATTTTAAACCTAAGTTACCACATTTGATTCACAACTCCCCTGCGACCAATGGCATCGCTTGAATTTCGGGACAAAATTCTTTTAACGGGGGGAGTCTGTGACAACTGTCACTTTTCCGTACATTCCGTACACTAATTGAACAGTAATCTGTGCTTTAATAACTGTGCATGATCTAGTTTACAAGACAAATGAATTTCTGATTACTGTTATATACATACAATGGCATTTCATGTTGCAAGACTTTTATCATTACTACATGCAACACAATATAGTTCTAATAATGCACATAACAGAATTGGCACCATTATCAGACAAACTAAAAGCACTGACGGGAGTTCAGTACATAGACAGACAATGTTTTGAGACCCAGTAGGAGCCAGAAACCAAGTTCTATACTAGTATAGTGTGTAGGGAAGTAAGGACCATAAAACTGCTTTTCTAGGTGATAGATAAAGTGCCGGAAAGTGCCTAAAACTCACCTAAAGTGCAGAATTCTGCATAATTCAGCAAAAATCAGCTTTTTAACAAGCTAGTTTCATGTAAAAATATGACTAAATGGTCCTGAATGCTTTCCTAAGTGTCGGGAATTAAAAGTGTCACAAAGGGGTACATAAAGAACACTAAACGAAATAGTTTGACACTTTAACGAACCGGTATCTAACCGAACAACCGGACATCACCCGAAACATCAAAATTATACTAGAAGCATTGTTTTAATGTTTCTGAGCTAGTTATTATCCCCGAACACCCTAACACACTATATAAAACATCATATGCATGGACACTAACTAATGCACTTAACTTCCAACTAAATTCTCTAACTTATCATTAAAACCAAACTAATAGCCCCCCTTATATTTACGGTCACTTGTGACCCCACCTCCCAAAATCTTTCAAGATTTCACTAAATCTTCCATGATCTTGCTTGGATTATCTAAGATTGCTAGAAGATCATGTATATACTATATGAAACACAAGACACAAATGGATAATAACATCAAATGGATTATAAGAAGACATGAGCTCATAATCACCACACTTCACCTCTCTCCTTCCTCTCTCCCTCTCTTCGGCCGTGAGCAAGCACCACCCCCACCATCACTTTCAACTCAATCCCCTCCATTCCAAGTGCATTCTAAGGTGTAAGAAGGTCATTAAAGAAGCTTGGTGGTCTTGGATCTTGAAGGACCTTCATCATTTGCTTTTATCCAATACTTTTGTCATCTACAACTTTAAGTGTTCTTCCCTAGCCTTGTGCTAGTAGTAAGGCCCTCATGATCTCTTGATACTTCTTATTATGATGGTTAAAAGATGTTGTATATTGATAAACTTGATGAACACTAAAAGTTATATTAATGAATCTCTAACATAAGCTTATAAACATATGAATACTTGATGATTTGTGTTTATTTGCTTCTTGTTGATTAATTATTAGTGTTAATGATGTTAGACACCATATGGAACCTACTAGATTGTGATTAAACACATGATCTAGTAAGTTAATGTGATGATCTTGTGAAAACAAAGATCATCATGCCTTATGTTTACATGAACTTGAATAATAAAAGTTGTTTTCATATGATGATGATTTAAACAAAATACAAGTCTTGTGAGTGAATGATTTCTAAAAATAGTTTTCCAAAGATACCAAGTTAAAACATAATTTGTATAAACATTGTTTCAATGAAAACCAATCATGTTTCTAGTGTTGAAACAAGTATAAGAACACTTTGTTTACAAGAAAAATTCAAAAGAATGATTTTTGGAAAAATCATCTAACAAGTTTTAAACACTCAAATCTTTCAAGAATGAGATTTTTAAAGGAATAAACACACTTTAAAGGGTAACTAAGTCTACTAAACATACTACTAAGTTACTACAAGTTTTTATGAAAACGCAAGTTCATGATCATTATGCAGATAGTTTTGTTTTAGCACTTGGTAAGTGTAGATTGATTGTTGATTGTTTATGATGATTTTTGAAAAGAAAATGATATGCTTTAATAGCATGGACACCTCCATTTTTAGGGGAAAACTATGGCAAAATTTTCTAAAAATACAAACACTTCGAAAAATATTTTCTAAACAAGTATTTACAATTGTGTTTTAACCATGGTTTTCAATATAAACCTTGCCATTGAATTTATTACAAAAATACAAGTATTGGGGGTTGTTTTTATAAATAAAAATGGATAAATATGTATTTAGGATATATATTTACATTAAAGACACATTGTGCGTGATTATTTATATACTTTGTGTAGTAGTTATATTATTTTAGGGTTAAAATGATATAATTTGACAAAATACCAAGAACTTACAATCCAAAATATTACCAAAAATCAAGGAATAAATATATAAGTTACACACTTAATATTGTGAAACCGAACGCAAGAACGTAACTTACAAATATTCCAGAAAATACCGCTATAAATACATTTTTGGTAAATGCTATTTTGGATACGAAAGAAATGAAAATATGGTTTTTGTAAATATTACCAAAGTATATCATATTTTCGACAAAGAGAAAATATATTATTTTTGGAAGTTAAAATACATTTTCTTGGAATATTTAGAAGATATATGATTTGTGGGAAAAATATATATTTTCTGGACAATACATGTATGAGATACCCCCATCCTTGGGAAGGAAATACGAAAATAAATACTTGAGAAGTATTGTTACAAAAATATTGTTTAACAAATATTCCAAAATTGAATATAATTTAAAGTTAAAATAATTATTATTTTAACAAGTAATTATAACTTTGGATAATGTTAAAGACATAAAAGAAACGTAACTCAAAACATGAATACTAAGGCAAGACACAACCCGCTCCTCTAATAGACCCTAGCACATTGTAGGTAGTCGTGTTTGCTGAGGAGATTTGAGTTACGAGTATCGAAGACGCAAAACAGTGAGTTCATGCTCCCCCTTTTCTCTTAACTGTTATTGGTTTTATAAGTCTCGGGGGTGGAATACATGTTACAAATGCTTAAACGGTATGAAATGCCTAGGAAATATTAGATCATGTGAGCATAGACTTAATATTGAAATGCCATTAATTTTTAATTAGGGACGAAGGTTAGATCTAACGGGTACGGCCGAGCCCCACTCATGGTCCTCATGTGATCACTTGAGTGCTTCGGTGTCCCAGTCGAGGGAAATCGCCATAGTCAAGGGAAATTGACATAGTCAAGGTAAATTTACATAGTCGAAGGGAAAATTCGACATAGTCGAGGAAATCGACATAGTCGAGGGAAAATCGACAAGGGTATAAGCCTACTCATTTCGAGTGCTCCCTATGTCCTCGCATGCCTTAATGTCCTTGTAAAACATTTATTTGATATGTTCATACACGCTTTTCATACCTGTTTACAAAGGAGTCTCTCAAAGGTTTACAAGTTTACCAGCACTCACACAAAACGCATGAACTCGCTCAACTTTTGTTGATGTTTTCCAAAATTACATGTATTTCAGGTGACAGGTTGGATCTTGGACACGGGTGTTGTTTCTAGAAGTAGACTTCAAGTTTAGATGTCATCCACTTTTTGTTGGTTTATAACCTAGTCGAATGTTTTATTTTAAAACTTAAATAACCGGTGTTTGTAATACTCAAATTTCATGAATGGATGAACATCGTTTTGATCATGTAGTTGTTTATTATGATTGAATGCAATGATATTAAACCAGTCACACATCATACGCTTCTGCAAAAGTCAGGGTGTGACAAAGTGTTTACGCTCGACGATTCCATTCTTGGGTAGTTGGTTTGGCCCTTGTTCCCGTAACTCGAATCCTAGCCAGGTGTATCCCATTTCAATTTTACACCATTGTGAACCTTACGCCTTTTTTACTCTCTGATCGAGGTTCTCAGCATTGAAAAATCTTCGTAAACTAATCACACGTGTATATGTTGACATTTAAGAGATATACAGTCAAGAAAATCAAGGGCAATGGTGATATATATGCGGATTAGACACAAAAAAGAAAAAACAGTCAACAAATGGCTACAATTTAAGTAATATGTTTAGTGACGACATCAGATTCCTAATTGATGGAGAAAGGTCTGGTGGCAAGAAAAGCTGCTTCTAGGAGGTTGTCAAGTGTTTTCGCTCGACGATTCCATTCTTGGGTGGTTGGTTTGGCCCTTGTTCCTGTAACTCGAATCCTAGCCCGGTATATCCCATTTTAATTTTACACCATTGTGAACCTTACGCCTTTTATACTCTCTGATCGAGGTTCTCGGCATTGAAAAATCTTCGTAAACTAAATCACACGTGTATATGCTGACATTTAAGAGATATACAGTCAAGAAAATCAAGGGCAATGGTGATATATATGCGGATTAGACACCAAAAAAAACACTCAACAAATGGCTACAATTTAAGGAATGTGTTTAGTGACGGCATTAGATTCCTAATTGATAGAGAAAGGTCTGGTGGCAAGAAAAGCTGCTTCTAGGAGGTTGTCAATTGTTTTCGCTCGACGATTCCATTCTTGGGTGGTTGGTTTGGCCCTTGTTCCTGTAACTCGAATCCTAGCGCGGTGTATCCCATTTTAATTTCACACCATTGTGAACCTTACACCATTTTTACTCTCTGATCGAGGTTCTCGGCATTGAAAAATCTTCGTAAACTAAATCACACGTGTATATGTTGACATTTAAGAGATATACAGTCAAGAAAATCAAGGGCAATGGTGATATATATGTGGATTCGACAAAAAAAAAAAACACCCAACAAATGGCTACAATTTAAGGAATGTGTTTAGTGACGGCATCAGATTCCTAATTGATGGAGAAAGGTCCGGTGGCAAGAAATGCTGCTTCTAGGAGGTTGTCAAGTGTTTTCGCTTGACGATTCCATTCTTGGGTGGTTGGTTTGGCCCTTGTTCCTGTAACTCGAATCCTAGCCCGGTATATCCCATTTTAATTTTACACCATTGTGAACCTTACGCCTTTTTTACTCTCTGATCGAGGTTCTCGGCATTTAAAAATCTTCGTAAACTAAATCACACGTGTATATATTGACATTTAAGAGATATACAGTCAAGAAAATCAAGGGTAATGGTGATTTAAGGGGTAAGGTCCCAAAAACCTCATAATAAGTACTTGGGACCATACCACAACCTTATCCTTTAGCCCTCTTTTGACCTTGCGCGGCCGCGCACCGGTCCTACAGAGAAGGCTTAGGAGAAAAATAGCAGAGAACTCCTGCGCGCCAAAAGAAAGTTAATAAACTCTTGCGCCTTCCTTCATAGCAAACAAAGGATAAGAATCCTAGGTTAAATACTTCCGCTTAAATAATACCCAGACTTGGATATTATTTACTCAACTGATGCTACACGATAAGGAGTCGCAGCAGATTATGGCAGTAATATTCTAGAAGACTCAATCGTGCACCACCAGACGGTTATAACCGTCTGGGACACGTGTCATCATCTCAGGCCTCCCTAAAACCACGATGATGGCATGGAATTAGAGGAAAATCTCCACTTGCCCACTTTCCACGTGGCAATCCCCCAGCCGTGGATCAGAATAGCGATCCATGTGCAATCACGTCAGATCAACAAGATTAACGGAAGAAAAGGTAACCGCTTACGGGGTTAGGATCTTCCGTTAACATTTCATCAACAAGTTTTCCCGCCCAAACTCCCGGTTATAAATAAGAGAGTAATTCAGGTATGAATCTCAAGTTACACACACTTCATCAATACTTCTTCTTCTTCTTCATAAACACATACTTATTCTCACACCGGAGTCGGGTCACGGAGAAAACCTCCATTTTTCCCGTGACGAGGCTAACGGTGTTCTGTTTTGCAGTGTTCACCGGAGAGGAAGAATTGTCCCATCAAATCAAACGAGAGAGAACTACCCCCCTTTTATGCTGAACCTAACCTCTGGATAAACCGATTCCGATCCTTTTGTCCAGTGTTTCTTCATTGGCGCCCACCGATTTCTCTGTTTTATCAGTTCTATCTCGTTTCGATTTGTTTTCCCTCATTCTCTGTTTTCACATGACAGAGAATTCATCACTTCACCCATTAGGTCCTTGATCTGAATTCACGGGTTCTGCAACCCAAGAAACCCAGATCGATGGAATCATGGGAATCAACAAAAACAACAGTCATTCAGTAGAAAAGGACTCTTCAAAACAACTCCTAGAAAGAGCTCCAGGATACTGGTTCGACAGATTCCAGGTTGCTATAAACCAAATTTTCACACAAATTAACAGATCTGAGTCGTTAAACATCAGATCTGGTACTATGGAAGAAATCAATGGTACAATTGACACTGTAGTATTGGACCCACAGACACCTAGTCAGTGGGACATCCAATCTAACAGCCGTACTGAGATAATCCAAAAATCAGAAGGTACCAACGGTCAGATAGCCGAACCAAAACAAGTACACATGGTACAAGGAGGTTCTTCAAAAAGGCCAAATAAACGAAACTACAATCAGCATTGGAGGGAACAGCAAGTTGTGTTTCCTGTTGTCCCTGGAGGCCCTCAGGAAGAACGACCAGTAATTATTACTGGCATCTTCGGCCACTACAGAACGGACTATATGTTTATAGATCCAGGAAGCTCGATGGATATCATATACGAGCAGTGCTTCAAACAACTTGATCCAGAGGACAAAGCACGTCTAGAGCCGGTTGATTTCCCTCTCACCAGATTTTGCAATGAAGCTGTATTTCCATTAGGGCAAATTGCATTCCCTGTGACTCTATCTGATGGCGAGCATTTGCGCACAGTCACAGTAAATTTCATGGTCATGCCAACAACATCGCACCATGATGT
The DNA here is from genome assembly GCA_030545235.1 of Helianthus tuberosus. NCBI lineage: Eukaryota > Viridiplantae > Streptophyta > Magnoliopsida > Asterales > Asteraceae > Helianthus > Helianthus tuberosus. The sequence continues at coordinate 65,133,083 of CM060408.1, read as the reverse complement.
CTTGCTCGGAAGAAGGCCACAAAGAGAATTCAGCTTGATCACTTCTATTCCACATGCTGCATGCGGGTTTCCAACAGAAATCGGAGTCGCAATTTTATACTCAAGCAAGGCGGTCATGTACGTTGACGACGAGCCACCAGCAAAAGTGGAAAAGCCCTCAGCATCAAATGAGCCGGAGAAATGGGTCCTGAACGAAGAATATCCAGAACAGACCATCTTGCTAGGGCACGCCATTTCGCCAACAGTACGAATACAATTGAAGGAATTACTATCCAACAATAAGGACATATTTTCCTGGTGTCCAGCAGACATGACCGGCGTCCCGCGAGATATAGCGCAACATTGTCTGAACATTCGGCCCTCTGCACAACCTGTCGCGCAGGGAAGACGCAGCCTCAGCGCTGAAAAAGCAGAAGCAATGAATGAACAAGTAACAGAGTTACTTAACGCCGGAATCTTGCGCGAAGTCCAGTACCACACCTAAGTCGCCAACCCAGTGATGGTTCAAAAACACAGTGGCGGATGGCGGATGGCGAATGTGCGTAGACTTCAAAGACTTAAATAAAGCCTGCCCGAAAGATTGCTATGCGCTTCCTGAGATAGACAAAAAAGTTAACTCTCTGGCATCGTTTCGTTGGAAGTGCTTCCTTGACTGTTATAAGGGCTACCACCAGGTCCAAATGAAAGAGGAAGACGAGGACAAAACTGCCTTCCGCACGGACAAGGGCATCTTTTGCTACACAAAAATACCCTTTGGTCTCCGTAATGCAGGAGCTACTTACCAGCGCTTAATGGATACAGTCTTCGGGGAAGACATTGGCAAAACAGTCGAAGTATACATGGATGACCTTGTCATCATGAGCCATGAGGAGGAAACAATGCTTCCAAATATCTAGCGCACGTTCGATTCTTTGCGCAGCATAAACTTAAAGCTCAACCCAACGAAGTGCTCCTTCGGGATGGAAGAAGGAAAATTTCTGGGTTTCATAGTGACAAGAGACGGTTTTAAAGTAAACCCAGAGAAAGTGCAAGCTATCCAGATGATGCCGTCACCTGCAACAATAAAAGAGATGCAAAGACTCGCAGGGCGATTAGCAGCCTTGAACAGATTCTTGGAAAATCATGCTGCAAAATCTTACCCGTTCATTAGCACACTGCGTAACTGCACCAAGAAAACTCACTTCCAGTGGACACCGGAAGCGGAAGTAGCCTTCAAGCAAATGAAATAATGTTTAATTCAATTGCCAACGCTAACAGCTCCGCGAGAAAAAGAGCCACTCATCTTGTATTTATCCGCTGCGGAAGTAGCGGTCGGTGCAGTGTTAATGGTGGAACGAGAAAAAATTCAGACTCCAATTTACTATATAAGCAAAATGCTCACTGGCCCGGAGACACGCTACTCAATGACAGAGAAACTGGTGCTCGCTCTGGTTCATGCATCACGGCGCTTACGTTGATATTTCTCTGGTCATGTCATCACAGTCCTCACTAATTACCACTTAGGGCAAATTCTATCCAAACCAGATGTGGCGGGAAGATTAGCTAAATGGGCTATTGAGCTGGGAGGATACAATATCCTATATAGACCGCGGCCAGTAATTAAAGGTCAAGGTTTAGCAGATTTCACTACAGAATTCCCCATAGACAAAATCCAAGAATGTGAAGCAATCCAGAACCCTGTTCCCGCTTTCGACGATAGGGTCTGGACTCTGCACACAGATGGAGCTTCTAATGATGATGGAGCAGGGGCGGGACTCCGATTGGTCAGCCCAGATGATCATGAACTTACATACGCGATACTGCTGGACTTCCAAAGCACGAACAACGAAGCAGAATACGAAGCCTTTCTAGCAGGCCTTCGTTTAGCACTAAAGATGGGAGCAAGAAACCTCGAAGCTAACGTTGATTCAAAATTGGTGGCCGAGCAAGTCAATGGGCATTATGATGCAAAGGGTGAAGCTATGGTGTTATATCTGGAGCAAGCGCGGATGTTAATCAGCCAATTCCAAACGTTCAAAGTCAATCACATAAACAGAAGCGAGAACAAGCACACAGATGCACTGAGCAAATTGGCTGCCACCAGCTTCAGACACCTAGCAAAAGAGGTGCGCATCGAGGTATTGTCCAATCCTTCTGTTCCTCTCAAACAAGTAAGCGTCATAGAGATCGGCAACCTATCCTGGATGTCCCCGATTATCTTGTACCTACAAAATGGAAAACTTCCGGATGGAAAGGCAGAAGCTAGAAAAATCCAGAACAAGGCAATAAATTATGAGATGGCAGATGGGATCCTGTACCGAAAGTCATTCATGGGACCGCTCCTGCGCTGTGTTGACAAAAAAGACGCACAATACTTAGTTAGGGAAATCCATGAAGGCTTATGTGGGATACAAGCCGGGCCGCACGTGGTAGTGGCAAAAATAATGAGCACAGGCTACTATTGGCCGGGAATGCACGTAGACACGGTAGAGTTATTGCGGAAATGCGCAGCTTGCTAGCGCCACACACCAAAAACCCTCCGCCCAAAAAATCCGCTTGTTCCAGTCACGTCCGCCTGGCCCTTCCAGCAATGTGATATTGACCTCGTTGGCCCATTCCCTGATGCGCCAGGCGCAGTAAAATTCATTATCGTAGCAGTCGACTATTTCACAAAATGGGTCGAAGCCAAGGCATTAGCTTCAACCACATCAATGGTAATCCGCAAATTTATATGGGAACATATTATTTGCTGATTCGGACTACCATTGCGCATCATTTCCAACAACGGCACCAACTTCGCCTCGGAAGATCTTCAGAAGTGGTTCAAAGAAATGAAGATCGAGCACAATTTTGCCTCTGTGGCGCACCCACAAGCAAACGGCCAAGTTGAGAGCGTCAACAAACAGATTGTCGATGGCATAAAAGCGCGACTCGGGACAGCGCGCAGAGGATGGGTTGATGAACTCCCCAGCGTCTTATGGGCCCATCGTACCATGCCAAAGACTAGCACGGGGGAAACCCCATTCAGGCTTGTCTATGGATCAGAGGCGGTAATCCCAGCCGAAATTGGCCTTCCATCGCCGCGCATGCTCGCCATGGAAAAGCAAAACAACGAGCAAGAATGAAGAATGGATTTAGACCTTCTTGAGGAAAGGCGTGAGAACGCCGCCATCACAGAGGCAAGGTACAAATCCAAACTTGAAAAATACTACAACGCGCGCGTACGCGTATGTACGTTCGTTCCGGGAGACTTCGTCTTGTGCGACAATGAAGCTTCTAATGCCGAAAAACCAGGCAAACTAGTGCCAAAATGGGAAGGACCATACATTATCAATGAGGTCCTAGGCAAAGGGGCATACACCCTAAAAAGAATCGACGGAACACCCGTCCCCCGCACCTGGAACGCGCAGCAGCTGCGCAGGTGTTATATATAGCCACGCTATTCAGCCAAAGCAGATCTATACATGCAATGTATTTTTCTATTTTCACTTTGTATTATTGGCCCTGCGCCCTATTAACGCAAAAGTTATCCTTACACATGTTATTGTTTGTTACAAATTGCATATAATTCCTTTGGTTTACGCGAAAACCATATGGCAAACATTGTACACCTCATGAACATTCTAAACAAGCACAACCCTCAGGCGCATTTTAGACATACGTTCACACATGAGCACAATACCATTCTCATTCGCTCCACCTACTTAAAGCAATTAAATATATGCAACATATTGTAATCCAAACATACAAAGGTAAAACACCAAGGTATACATGCATGACAGTGCATCAAAAATATATATCATTAGTGCAACAAAAACACTCTAAACAAGCCATTTATAAAGAATACAACAGTGTTTCTTCAAAAGAGGAAAGAAAAAGTACTAGTTACAAAGTACACAAACTAGGAAAGCTGATCCAACACCCCATATGGAGTATGAAGAACCTTACCATACTCAGACAAGGGATGGGGATCAACAATCCAGGGGTTGACACCCTCCCCACCGTCTTCAGTACCACCTACCGGAACTTAATTCGGAATAACAACACGGCGACGTCGTTGGTAAACAATCGACGAACTCCCCCTCCGGTCAACCGAAAAGGACTGGGTCACCAGATGTGCCGACAACCGGGAAACCCCACCATTATTGTCATCAGCAAGACGAAGACGAATCCGATCTTCTGAAACGTCCCGACGGTTTGCATCTTCATCCCTAGCAGCAGGATCAGGCAACGATTGGGAAAGCAGCAGCAAACCACCAGCAGCATCAAGCACTTTCAACACCTTAGAAAGTCGTCTCCATCGAATCAGTCTCCTGTTATCCATTTTTCCAAAATTAGAGAGAAAATATCACCCAAAGTGAATATATAGACCAAAGAAGTAAAGCGATAACATCGAGATAAGAAATGTGATGATTAAGTGTCAAATCAACTGCCGTCTCAACGACACTGCCACTGTAAGTATCACATCTCATTTAAAACCCTCTGACAGGGCCCACACGTGTTCCCAGGAACTACAGTTAAGCCAGAAGATGAAGAGTCAACACGAAGTATAAGAAATGACGTCAGCTATCGTCAGCTCATAATTACATAAACCTTTCGCCCAAGATTGCAACAGTTCAGAATTAAAAAAAAGGTATAAATATCTTTCCTCACAAACTCTTCATCCTACCCAAAGTCAAAAATTTTCAGATTCACTAAAATAAACAAAGAAAATCTTCTCATAAGAAGATTCTTCATTTTCGCGCCTAAAAAACCCCGCAAGTATCCCTCTCATAGTCTAGTGCTCCACTTATTTGCATAAGAGCAACACTAGACTGGGGGGGGGGGGACTTGAAGGGGTAAGGTCCCAAAAACCTCATAATAAGTACTTGGGACCATACCACAACCTTATCTTTTAGCCCTCTTTTGACCTTGCGCGGCTGCGCGCCAAAAGAAAGTTAATAAACTCTTGCGCGTTCCTTCATAGCAAACAAAGGATAAGAATCCTAGGTTAAATACTTCCGCTTAAATAATACCCAGACTTGGATATTATTTACTCAACTGATGCTACACGATAAGGAGTCACAGCAGATTATGGCAGTAATATTCTAGAAGACTCAATCGTGCACCACCAGACGGTTATAACCGTCTAGGACACGTGTCATCATCTCAGGCCTCCCTAAAACCACGATGATGGCATGGAATTAGAAGAAAACCTCCACTTGCCCACTTTCCACGTGGCAATCCCCCAGCCGTGGATCAGAATAGCGATCCATGTGCAATCACGTCAGATCAAGAAGATTAACGGAAGAAAAGGTAACCGCTTACGGGGTTAGGATCTTCCGTTAACATTTCATCAACAAGTTTTCCCGCCCAAAATCCCGGTTATAAATAAGAGAGTAATTCGGGTATGAATCTCAAGTTACACACACTTCATCTATACTTCTTCTTCTTCTTCTTCTTCTTCTTATTCTTCTTCATAAACACATACTTATTCTCACACCAGAGTCGTGTCACAGAAAAAACCTCCATTTTCCCCGTGATTAGGCTAACGGTGTTCTGTTTTGCAGTGTTCACCGGAGAGGAAGAATTATCCCATCAAATCAAACAAGAGAGAACTACCCCCCTTTTATGCAGAACCTAACCCCTGGATAAACCGATTCCGATCCTTTTATCCAGTGTTTCTTCAGTGATACATATGCGGATTAGACACAAAAAAAAACACTCAACAAATGGCTACATTTTAAGGAATGTGTTTAGTGACGACATCAGATTCCTAATTGATGGAGAAAGGTCTGGTGGCAAGAAAAGCTGCTTCTAGGAGGTTGTCAAGTGTTTTCGCTCGACGATTCCATTCTAGGGTGGTTGGTTTGGCCCTTGTTCATGTAACTCGAATCCTAGCCCGGTATATCCGATTTTAATTTTACACCATTGTGAACCTTACACCTTTTTTACTCTCTGATCGAGGTTCTCGGCATTGAAAAATCTTTGTAAACTAAATCACACGTGTATATGTTGACATTTAAGAGATATACAGTTAAGAAAACCAAGGGCAATGGTGATATATATGCGGATTAGACACAAAAAAAAACACTCAACAAATGGCTACAATTTAGGGAATGTGTTTAGTGACGGCATCAGATTCCTAATTGATGGAGAAAGGTCTGGTGGCAAGAAAAGCTGCTTCTAGGAGGTTGTCAAGTGTTTTCGCTCGACGATTCCATTCTTGGGTGGTTGGTTTGGCCCTTGTTCATGTAACTCGAATCCTAGCCCGGTATATCCCATTTTAATTTTACACCATTGTTAACCTTACGCCTTTTTTACTCTCTGATCGAGGTTCTCGGCATTGAAAAATCTTCGTAAACTAAATCACATGTGTATATGTTGACATTTAAGAGATATACAGTCAAGAAAATCAAGGGCAATGGTAATATATATGCGGATTAGACACCAAAAAAAACACTCAACAAATGGCTACAATTTAAGGAATGTGTTTAGTGACAGCATCAGATTCCTAATTGATGGAGAAAGGTCTGGTGGCAAGAAAAGCTGCTTCTAGGAGGTTGTCAAGTGTTTTCGCTCGACGATTCCATTCTTGGGTGGTTGGTTTGGCCCTTGTTCCTGTAACTCGAATCCTAGCCCAATATATCCCATTTTAATTTTACACCATTGTGAACCTTACGCCTTTTTTACTCTCTGGTCGAGGTTCTCGGCATTGAAAAATCATTGTAAACTAAATCACACGTGTATATGTTGACATTTATGAGATCTACAGTTAAGAAAATCAAGGGCAATGGTGATATATATGCGGATTAGACACAAAAAAAAAAACACTCAACAAATGGCAACAATTTAAGGAATGTGTTTAGTGACGGCATTAGATTCCTAATTGAAGGAGAAAGGTCTGGTGGCAAGAAAAGCTGCTTCTAGGAGGTTGTCAAGTATTTTCGCTCGACGATTCCATTCTTGGGTGGTTGGTTTATCCCTTGTTCCTGTAACTCGAATCCTAGCCCGGTATATCCCATTTTAATTTTACACCATTGTGAACCTTACGCCTTTTTTACTCTCTGAGCGAGGTTCTCGGCATTGAAAAATCTTCGTAAACTAAATCACACGTGTATATGTTGACATATAAGATATATACACTCAAGAAAATCAAGGGTAATGGTGATATATATGCGGATTAGACACAAAAAAAAAACACTCAACAAATGGCTACAATTTAAGGAATGTGTTTAGTGACGGTATCAGATTCCTAATTGATGGAGAAAGGTCTGGTGGCAAGAAAAACTGCTTCTAGAAGGCTGTCAAGTGTTTTTGCTCGACGATTCCATTCTTGGGTGGTTGGTTTGGCCCTTGTTCCTGTAACTCGAATCCTAGCCCGGTATTTCCCATTTTAATTTTACACGATTGTGAACCTTACGCCTTTTTTACTCTCTGATCGAGGTTCTCGGTATTGAAAAATCTTCGTAAACTAAATCACACGTGTATATGTTGACATTTAAGATATATACACTCAAGAAAATCAAGGGCAATGGTGATATATATGCGGATTAGACACCAAAAAAAACACTCAACAAATGGCTACAATTTAAGGAATGTGTTTAGTGACGGCATCGGATTCCTAATTGATGGAGAAAGGTCTGGTGGCAAGAAAAGCTGCTTCTAGGAGGTTGTCAAGTGTTTTCGCTCGACGATTCCATTCTTGGGTGGTTGGTTTGGCCCTTTTTCCTGTAACTCGAATCCTGGCCCGGTATATCCCATTTTAATTTTACACCATTGTGAACCTTACGCGTTTTTTACTCTCTGATCGAGGTTCTCGGCATTGAAAAATCTTCGTAAACTAAATCACACGTGTATATGTTGACGTTTAAGAGATATACAGTCTAGAAAATCAAGGGTAATGGTGATATATATGCGGATTAGACACCAAAAAATAAACACTCAACAAATGGCTACAATTTATGGAATGTGTTTAGTGACGGCATCAGATTCCTAATTGATGAAGAAAGGTCTGGTGCCAAGAAAAGCTGCTTCTAGGAGGTTGTCAAGTGTTTTCGCTCGACGATTCCATTCTTGGGTGGTTGGTTTGGCCCTTGTTCCTGTAACTCGAATCCTAGCCTGGCATATCCCATTTTAATTTTACACCATTGTGAACCTTAAGCCCTTTTTACTCTCTGATCGAGGTTCTCGGCATTTAAAAATCTTCGTAAACTAAATCACACGTGTATATGTTGACATTTAAAAGATATATAGTCAAGAAAATCAAGGGCTATGGTGATATATATGCGGATTAGACACAAAAAAAAAACACTCAACAAATGGCTACAATTTAAGGAATGTGTTTAGTGACGGCATCAGATTCCTAATTGATGGAGAAAGGTCTGGTGGCAAGAAAAGCTGCTTCTAGGAGGTTGTCAAGTGTTTTCGCTCGACGATTCCATTCTTGGGTGGTTGGTTTGGCCCTTGTTCATGTAACTCGAATCCTAGCCCGGTATATCCCATTTTGATTTTACACCATTGTTAACCTTACGCCTTTTTTACTCTCTGATCGAGGTTCTCGGCATTGAAAAATCTTCGTAAACTAAATCACATGTGTGTATGTTGACATTTAAGAGATATACAGTCAAGAAAATCAAGGGCAATGGTAATATATATGCGGATTAGACACCAAAAAAAACACTCAACAAATGGCTACAATTTAAGGAATGTGTTTAGTGACAGCATCAGATTCCTAATTGATGGAGAAAGGTCTGGTGGCAAGAAAAGGTGCTTCTAGGAGGTTGTCAAGTGTTTTCGCTCGACGATTCCATTCTTGGGTGGTTGGTTTGGCCCTTGTTCCTGTAACTCGAATCCTAGCCCAATATATCCCATTTTAATTTTACACCATTGTGAACCTTACGCCTTTTTTACTCTCTGGTCGAGGTTCTCGGCATTGAAAAATCATTGTAAACTAAATCACACGTGTATATGTTGACATTTATGAGATCTACAGTTAAGAAAATCAAGGGCAATGGTGATATATATGCGGATTAGACACAAAAAAAAACACTCAACAAATGGCAACAATTTAAGGAATGTGTTTAGTGACAGCATTAGATTCCTAATTGAAGGAGAAAGGTCTGGTGGCAAGAAAAGCTGCTTCTAGGAGGTTGTCAAGTATTTTCGCTCGACGATTCCATTCTTGGGTGGTTGGTTTATCCCTTGTTCCTGTAACTCGAATCCTAGCCCGGTATATCCCATTTTAATTTTACACCATTGTGAACCTTACGCCTTTTTTACTCTCTGATCGAGGTTCTCGGCATTGAAAAATCTTCGTAAACTAAATCACACGTGTATATGTTGACATATAAGATATATACACTCAAGAAAATCAAGGGCAATGGTGATATATATGCGGATTAGACACCAAAAAAAACACTCAACAAATGGCTACAATTTAAGGAATGTGTTTAGTGACGGCATCGGATTCCTAATTGATGGAGAAAGGTCTGGTGGCAAGAAAAGCTGCTTCTTGGAGGTTGTCAAGTGTTTTCGCTCGACGATTCCATTCTTGGGTGGTTGGTTTGGCCCTTTTTCCTGTAACTCGAATCCTGGCCCGGTAAATCCCATTTTAATTTTACACCATTGTGAACCTTACGCGTTTTTTACTCTCTGATCGAGGTTCTCGGCATTGAAAAATCTTCGTAAACTAAATCACACGTGTATATGTTGACGTTTAAGAGATATACAGTCTTGAAAATCAAGGGCAATGGTGATATATATGCGGATTAGACACCAAAAAAAACACTCAACAAATGGCTACAATTTAAGGAATGTGTTTAGTGACGGCATCAGATTCCTAATTGATGGAGAAAGGTCTGGTGGCAAGAAAAGTTGCTTCTAGGAGGTTGTCAAGTGTTTTCGCTCGACGATTCTATTCTTGGTTGGTTGGTTTGGCCCTTGGTCCTGTAACTCGAATCCTAGCCCGGTATATCGCATTTTAATTTTACACCATTGTGAACCTTGCGCCTTTTTTACTCTCTGATCGAGGTACTCGGCATTTTAAAATCTTCGTAAACTAAATCACACGTGTGTATGTTGACATTTAAGAGATATACAGTCAAGAAAATCAAGGTAAATGGTGATATATATACGGATTAGACACAAAAAAAAAACACTCAACAAATGGCTACAATTTAAGGAATGTGTTTAGTGACGGCATCAATTTCCTAATTGATGGAGAAAGGTCTGGCGGCAAGAAAAGCTGCTTCTAAGAGGTTGTCAAGTGTTTTCGCTCGACGATTCCATTCTTGGGTGGTTGGTTTGGCCCTTGTTCCTGTAACTCGAATCCTAGCCCGGTATATCCCATTTTAATTTTACACCATTGTGAACCTTACGCCTTTTTTACTCTCTGATCGAGGTTCTCGGCATTGAAAAATCTTCGTAAACTAAATCACACGTGTATATATTGACATTTAAGAGATATACAGTCAAGAAAATCAAGGGCAATTGTGATATATCTGCGGATTAGACACAAAAAAAAAACACTCAACAAATGGCTACAATTTAAGGAATGTGATTAGTGACCGCGTCAGATTCCTTATTGATGGAGAAAGGTCTGGTGGCAAGAAAAGCTGCTTCTAGGAGGTTGTCAAGTGTTTTCGCTCGATGATTCCATTTTTGGGTGGTTGGTTTGGCCCTTGTTCCTGTAACTCGAATCCTAGCCCGGTATATTCCATTTTAATTTTACACCATTGTGAACCTTACGCATTTTTTACTCTCTGATCGAGGTCTCGGCATTGAAAAATCTTCGAAAAACTAAATCACACGTGTATATGTTGACATTTAAGGGATATACAGTTAAGAAAATCAAGGGCAATGGTGATATATATGCGGATTAGACACAAAAAAAAAACACTCAACAAATGGCTACAATTTAAGGAATGTGTTTAGTGACGGCATCAGATTCCTAATTGATGGAGAAAGATCCGGTGGCAAGAAAAGCTGCTTCTAGGAGGTTGTCAAGTGTTTTCGCTTGACGATTCCGTTCTTGGGTGGTTGGTTTGGCCCTTGTTCCTGTAACTCGAATCCTAGCCCGGTATATCCCATTTTAATTTTACACCATTGTGAATCTTAATCCCTTTTTACTCTCTGATCAAGGTTCTCGGCATTTAAAAATCTTCGTAAACTAAATCACACGTTTATATGTTGACATTTAAGAGATATACAGTCAAGAAAATCAAGGGCAATGGTGATATATATGCGGATTAGACACAAAAAAAAAAAAAAAACACTCAACAAATGGCAACAATTTAAAGAATGTCTTTAGTGACGGCATCAGATTCCTAATTGATGGAGAAAGGTCTGGTGGCAGGAAAAGCTGCTTCTAGGAGGTTGTCAAGTGTTTTCGCTCGACGATTCCATTCTTGGGTGGTTGGTTTGGCCCTTGTTCCTCTAACTCGAATCCTAGTCCAGCGTATCCCATTTTAATTTTACACCATTGTGAACATTAAGCCCTTTTACTCTCTGATCGAGGTTCTCGGCATTTAAAAATCTTCGTAAACTAAATCACATGTGTATATGTTGACATTTAAGAGATATACATTCAAGAAAATCAAGGGCAATGGTATTATATATGCGGATTAGACACAAAAAAAAAACACTCAACAAATGGCTACAATTTAAGGAATGTGTTTAGTGACGGCATCAGATTCCTAATTGATGGAGAAAGGTCTGGTGGCAAAAAAGCTGCTTCTAGGAGGTTGTCAAGTGTTTTCCCTTGACGATTCCATTCTTGGGTGGTTGGTTTGGGCCTTGTTCTTGTAAATCGAATCATAGCCCGATATATCCCATTTTAATTTTACACCATTGTGAACCTTACGCCTTTTTTACTCTTTGATCGAGGTTCTCGGCATTGAAAAATCTTCGTAAACTAAATCACATGTGTATATGTTGACATTTAAGAGATAAACAGTCAAGAAAATAAAGGGCAATGGTGATATATATGCGGATTAGACACAAAAAAAAAAAAAACACTCAACAAATGGCTACAATTTAAGGAATGTGTTTAGTGACGGCATCAGATTCCTAATTGATGCAGAAATGTCTGGTGGCAAGAAAAGCTGCTTCTAGGAGGTTGTTAATTGTTTTCGCTCGACGATTCCATTCTTGGGTGGTTGGTTTGGCCCTTGTTCCTGTAACTCGAATCCTAGCCCGGCATATCCCATTTTAATTTTACACCATTGTGAACCTTAAGCCCTTTTTACTCTCTGATCGAGGTTCTCGGCATTTAATTATCTTCGTAAACTAAATCCCACGTGTATATGTTGACATTTAAGAGATATACAGTCAAGAAAATCAAGGGCAATGGTGATATATATGCGGATTAGACACAAAAAAAAAAAAAACACTCAACAAATGGCAACAATTTAAAGAATGTCTTTAGTGACGGCATCAGATTCCTAATTGATGGAGAAAGGTCTGGTGGCAGGAAAAGCTGCTTCTAGGAGGTTGTCAAGTGTTTTCGCTCGACGATTCCATTCTTGGGTGGTTGGTTTGGCCCTTGTTCCTCTAACTCGAATCCTAGTCCAGCGTATCCCATTTTAATTTTACACCATTGTGAACATTAAGCCCTTTTACTCTCTGATCGAGGTTCTCGGCATTTAAAAATCTTCGTAAACTAAATCACATGTGTATATGTTGACATTTAAGAGATATACATTCAAGAAAATCAAGGGCAATGGTATTATATATGCGGATTAGACACAAAAAAAAAACACTCAACAAATGGCTACAATTTAAGGAATGTGTTTAGTGACGGCATCAGATTCCTAATTGATGGAGAAAGGTCTGGTGGCAAAAAAGCTGCTTCTAGGAGGTTGTCAAGTGTTTTCCCTTGACGATTCCATTCTTGGGTGGTTGGTTTGGGCCTTGTTCTTGTAAATCGAATCATAGCCCGATATATCCCATTTTAATTTTACACCATTGTGAACCTTACGCCTTTTTTACTCTTTGATCGAGGTTCTCGGCATTGAAAAATCTTCGTAAACTAAATCACATGTGTATATGTTGACATTTAAGAGATAAACAGTCAAGAAAATAAAGGGCAATGGTGATATATATATGCGGATTAGACACAAAAAAAAAAAACACTCAACAAATGGCTACAATTTAAGGAATGTGTTTAGTGACGGCATCAGATTCCTAATTGATGCAGAAATGTCTGGTGGCAAGAAAAGCTGCTTCTAGGAGGTTGTTAATTGTTTTCGCTCGACGATTCCATTCTTGGGTGGTTGGTTTGGCCCTTGTTCCTGTAACTCGAATCCTAGCCCGGCATATCCCATTTTAATTTTACACCATTGTGAACCTTAAGCCCTTTTTACTCTCTGATCGAGGTTCTCGGCATTTAATTATCTTCGTAAACTAAATCCCACGTGTATATGTTGACATTTAAGAGATATACAGTCAAGGAAATCAAGCGCAATGGTGATATATATGCGGATTAGAAAAAAAAAACACTCAACAAATGGCTTCAATTTAAGGAATGTGTTTAGTGACGGCATCAGATTCCTAATTGATGGAGAAAGGTCTGGTGGCAAGAAAAGCTGCTTCTAGGAGGTTGTCAAGTATTTTCGCTCGATGATTCCATTCTTGGGTGGTTGGTTTGGCCCTTGTTCCTGTAACTCGAATCCTAGCCCGATATATCCCATTTTAATTTTACACCATTGTTAACCTTACGCCTTTTTTACTCTCTGATCGAGGTTCTCGGCATTGAAAAATCTTCGTAAACTAAATCACACGTATATATGTTGACATTTAAGAGATAAACAGTGAAGAATATAAAGGGCAATGGTGATATATATGCGGATTAGACACCAAAAAAAACACTCAATAAATGGCAACAATTTAAGAAATGTGTTTAGTGACGGCATCAGATTCCTAATTGATGGAGAAAGGTCTGGTGTTAAGAAAAGCTGCTTCTAGGAGGTTGTCAAGTGTTTTCGCTCGACGATTCCATTCTTGGGTGGTTGGCTTGGCCCTTGGTCTTGTAACTCGAATCCTAGCCCGGTATATCCCATTTTAATTTTACACCATTGTGAACCTTACGCCTTTTTTACTCTCTGATCGAGGTTCTCGGCATTATAAAATCTTCGTAAACTAAATCACACGTGTATATGTTGACATTTAAGAGATATACAGTCAAGAAAATCAAGGGAAATGGTGATATATATGCGGATTAGACACAAAAAAAAAACACTCAACAAATGGTTACAATTTAAGGAATGTGTTTAGTGACGGCATCAGTTTCGAAATTGATGGAGAGAGGTCTGGTGGCAAGAAAAGCTGCTTCTAAGAGGTTGTCAAGTGTTTTCGCTTGACGATTCCATTCTTGGGTGGTTGGTTTGGCCCTTGTTCCTGTAATTCGAATCCTAGCCCGGTATATCCCATTTGAATTTTACACCATTGTGAACCTTACGCCTTTTTTACTCTCTGATCGAGGTTCTCGGCATTGAAAAATCCTCGTAAACTAAATAACACGTGTATATGTTGACATTTAAGAGATATACAGTCAAGAAAATCGAGGGAAATTGTGATATATCTGCGGATTAGACACACAAAAAAAAAAAAAAACTCAACAAATGGCTACAATTTAAGGAATGTGATTAGTGACCACGTCAGATTCCTAATTGATGGAGAAAGGTCTGGTGGCAAGAAAAGCTACTTCTGGGAGGTTGTCAAGTGTTTTCGCTCGACGATTCCATTCTTGGGTGGTTGGTTTGGCCCATGTTCCTATAACTCGAATCCTAGCCCGGTATATCCCATTTTAATTTTACACCATTGGGAACCTTACGCCTTTTTTACTCTCTGATCGAGGTTCTCGACATTGAAAAATCTTCGTAAACTAAATCACACGTGTATATGTTGACGTTTAAGAGATATACAGTCTAGAAAATCAAGGGCAATGGTGATATATATGCGGATTAGACACCAAGAAATAAACACTTAACAAATGGCTACAATTTAAGGAATGTGTTTAGTGACGGCTTCAGATTCCTAATTGATGGAGAAAGGTCTGGTGCCAAGAAAAGCTGCTTCAAGGAAGTTGTCAAGTGTTTTCGCTCAACGATTCCATTCTTGGGTGGTTGGTTTGGCCCTTGTTCCTGTAACTCGAATCCTAGCCCGACATATCCCATTTTAATTTTACACCATTGTGAACCTTAAGCCCTTTTTACTCTCTGATCGAGGTTCTCGGCATTTAAATATCTTCGTAAACTAAATCACACGTGTATATGTTGACATTTAGAGATATACAGTCAAGGAAATCAAGGGCAATGGTGATATATATATGCGGATTAGACACACAAAAAAAACACTCAACAAATGGCAACAATTTAAGGAATGAGTTTAGTGACGGCATCAGATTCCTAATTGATGGAGAAAGGTCTGGTGGCAAGAAAAGCTGCTTCTAGGAGGTTGTCAAGTGTTTTCGCTCGACGATTCCATTCTTGGGTGGTTGGTTTGGCCCTTGTTCCTGTAACTCGAATCCTAGCCCGGTATATCCCATTTTAATTTTACACCATTGTGAACCTTACGCGTTTTTTACTCTCTGATCGAGGTTCTCGGCATTGAAAAATCCTCGTAAACTAAATCACACGTGTATATGTTGACATTTAAGAGATATACAGTCAAGAAAATCAAGGGAAATTGTGATATATCTGCGGATTAGACACAAAAAAAAACACTCAACAAATGGCTACAATTTAAGGAATGTGATTAGTGACCGCGTCAGATTCCTAATTGATGGAGAAAGGTCTGGTGGCAAGAAAAGCTACTTCTGGGAGGTTGTCAAGTGTTTTCGCTCGACGATTCCATTCTTGGGTGGTTGGTTTGGCCCATGTTCCTATAACTCGAATCCTAGCCCGGTATATCCCATTTTAATTTTACACCATTGGGAACCTTACGCCTTTTTTACTCTCTGATCGAGGTTCTCGACATTGAAAAATCTTCGTAAACTAAATCACACGTGTATATGTTGATGTTTAAGAGATATACAGTCTAGAAAATCAAGGGCAATGGTGATATATATGCGGATTAGACACCAAGAAATAAACACTCAACAAATGGCTATAATTTAAGGAATGTGTTTAGTGACGGCATCAGATTCCTAATTGATGGAGAAAGGTCTGGTGCCAAGAAAAGCTGCTTCAAGGAGGTTGTCAAGTGTTTTCGCTCAATGATTCCATTCTTGGGTGGTTGGTTTGGCCCTTGTTCCTGTAACTCGAATCCTAGCCCGACATATCCCATTTTAATTTTACACCATTGTGAACCTTAAGCCCTTTTTACTCTCTGATCGAGGTTCTCGGCATTTAAATATCCTCGTAAACTAAATCACACGTGTATATGTTGACATTTAGAGATATACAGTCAAGGAAATCAAGGGCAATGGTGATATATATGCGGATTAGACACAAAAAAAAAACACTCAACAAATGGCAACAATTTAAGGAATGAGTTTAGTGATGGCATCAGATTCCTAATTGATGGAGAAAGGTCTGGTGGCAAGAAAAGCTGCTTCTAGGAGGTTGTCAAGTGTTTTCGCTCGACGATTCCATTCTAGGGTGGTTGGTTTGGCCCTTGTTCCTGTAACTCGAATCCTAGCCCGGTATATCCCATTTTAATTTTACACCATTGTGAACCTTACGCCTTTTTTACTCTCTGATCGAGGTTCTCGGCATTGAAAAATCCTCGTAAACTAAATCACACGTGTATATGTTGACATTTAAGAGATATATATACAGTCAAGAAAATCAAGGCAAATTGTGATATATCTGCGGATTAGACACAAAAAAAAAACACTCAACAAATGGCTACAATTTAAGGAATGTGATTAGTGACCGCGTCAGATTCCTAATTGATGGAGAAAGGTCTGGTGGCAAGAAAAGCTACTTCTGGGAGGTTGTCAAGTGTTTTCGCTCGACGATTCCATTCTTGGGTGGTTGGTTTGGCCCATGTTCCTGTAACTCGAATACAAGCCCGGTATATCCCATTTTAATTTTACACCATCGGAAACCTTACGCCTTTTTTACTCTCTGATCGAGGTTCTCGACATTGAAAAATCTTCGTAAACTAAATCACACGTGTATATGTTGACGTTTAAGAGATATACAGTCTAGAAAATCAAGGGCAATGGTGATATATATGCGGATTAGACACCAAGAAATAAACACTCAACATATGGCTACAATTTAAGGAATGTGTTTAGTGACGGCATCAGATTCCTAATTGATGGAGAAAGGTCTGGTGCCAAGAAAAGCTGCTTCAAGGAGGTTGTCAAGTGTTTTCGCTCGACGATTTTATTCTTGGGTGGTTGGTTTGGCCCTTGTTCCTGTAACTCGAATCCTAGCCCGGCATATCACATTTTAATTTTACACCATTGTGAACCTTAAGCCCTTTTTACTCTCTGATCGAGGTTCTCGGCATTTAAATATCTTCGTAAACTAAATCACACGTGTATATGTTGACATTTAGAGATATACATTCAAGGAAATCAAGGGCAATGGTGATAGATATGCGGATTAGACACAAAAAAAAAACACTCAACAAATGGCAACAATTTAAGGAATGTGTTTAGTGATGGCATCAGATTCCTAATTGATGGAGAAAGGTCTGGTGGCAAGAAAAGCTGCTTCTAGGAGGTTGTCAAGTGTTTTCACTTGACGATTCCATTCTTGGGTGGTTGGTTTGGCCCATGTTCCTGTAACTCGAATCCTAGCCCGGTATATCCCATTTTAATTTAACACCATTGTGAACCTTACGCCTTTTTTACTCTCTGATCGAGGTTCTCGGCATTGAAAAATCCTCGTAAACTAAATCACACGTGTATATGTTGACATTTAAGAGATATACAGTCAAGAAAATCAAGGGAAATTGTGATATATCTGCGGATTAGACACAAAAAAAAACACTCAACAAATGGCTACAATTTAAGGAATGTGATTAGTGACCGCGTCAGATTCCTAATTGATGGAGAAAGGTCTGGTGGCAAGAAAAGCTACTTCTGGGAGGTTGTCAAGTGTTTTCGCTCGACGATTCCATTCTTGGGTGGTTGGTTTGGCCCATGTTCCTATAACTCGAATCCTAGCCCGGTATATCCCACTTTAATTTTACACCATTGGGAACCTTACGCCTTTTTTACTCTCTGATCGAGGTTCTCGGCATTGAAAAATCCTCGTAAACTAAATCACACGTGTATATGTTGACATTTAAGAGATATACAGTCAAGAAAATCAAGGGAAATTGTGATATATCTGCGGATTAGACACCAAAAAAAAAAACACTCAACAAATGGCTACAATTTAAGGAATGTGATTAGTGACCGCGTCAGATTCCTAATTGATGGAGAAAGGTCTGGTGGCAAGAAAAGCTACTTCTGGGAGGTTGTCAAGTGTTTTTGCTCGACGATTCCATTCTTGGGTGGTTGGTTTGGCCCTTGTTCCTGTAACTCGAATCCTAGCCCGGTATATCTCATTTTAATTTTACACCATTGTGAACCTTACGCCTTTTTTACTCTCTGATCGAGGTTCTCAGCATTGAAAAATCCTCGTAAACTAAATCACACGTGTATATGTTGACATTTAAGAGATATACAGTCAAGAAAATCAAGGGAAATTGTGATATATCTGCGGATTAGACACAAAAAAAAAAAAAAAACACTCAACAAATGGCTACAATTTAAGGAATGTGATTAGTGACCGCGTCAGATTCCTAATTGATGGAGAAAGGTCTGGTGGCAAGAAAAGCTACTTCTGGGAGGTTGTCAAGTGTTTTCGCTCGACGATTCCATTCTTGGGTGGTTGGTTTGGCCCATGTTCCTATAACTCGAATCCTAGCCCGGTATATCCCATTTTAATTTTACACCATTGGGAAACTTACGCCTTTTTTACTCTCTGATCGAGGTTCTCGACAATGAAAAATCTTCGTAAACTAAATCACACGTGTATATGTTGACGTTTAAGAGATATACAGTCTAGAAAATCAAGGGCAATGGTGATATATATGCGGATTAGACACCAAGAAATAAACACTCAACAAATGGCTACAATTTAAGGAATGTGTTTAGTGACGGCATCAGATTCCTAATTGATGGAGAAAGGTCTGGTGCCAAGAAAAGCTGCTTCAAGGAGGTTGTCAAGTGTTTTCGCTCAATGATTCCATTCTTGGGTGGTTGGTTTGGCCCTTGTTCCTGTAACTCGAATCCTAGCCCGACATATCCCATTTTAATTTTACACCATTGTGAACCTTAAGCCCTTTTTACTCTCTGATCGAGGTTCTCGGCATTTAAATATCTTCGTAAACTAAATCACACGTGTATATGTTGACATTTAGAGATATACAGTCAAGGAAATCAAGGGCAATGGTGATATATATGCGGATTAGACACAAAAAAAAAACACTCAACAAATGGCAACAATTTAAGGAATGAGTTTAGTGAAGGCATCAGATTCCTAATTGATGGAGAAAGGTCTGGTGGCAAGAAAAGCTGCTTCTAGGAGGTTGTCAAGTGTTTTCGCTCGACGATTCCATTCTTGGGTGGTTGGTTTGGCCCTTGTTCCTGTAACTCGAATCCTAGCCCGGTATATCCCATTTTAATTTTACACCATTGTGAACCTTACGCCTTTTTTGCTCTCTGATCGAGGTTCTCGGCATTGAAAAATCCTCGTAAACTAAATCACACGTGTATATGTTGACATTTAAGAGATATGCAGTCAAGAAAATCAAGGGAAATTGTGATATATCTGCGGATTAGACACAAAAAAAAAAACACTCAACAAATGGCTACAATTTAAGGAATGTGATTAGTGACCGCGTCAGATTCCTAATTGATGGAGAAAGGTCTGGTGGCAAGAAAAGCTACTTCTGGGAGGTTGTCAAGTGTTTTCGCTCGACGATTCCATTCTTGGGTGGTTGGTTTGGCCCATGTTCCTGTAACTCGAATACAAGCCCGGTATATCCCATTTTAATTTTACACCATCGGAAACCTTACGCCTTTTTTACTCTCTGATCGAGGTTCTCGACATTGAAAAATCTTCGTAAACTAAATCACACGTGTATATGTTGACGTTTAAGAGATATACAGTCTAGAAAATCAAGGGCAATGGTGATATATATGCGGATTAGACACCAAGAAATAAACACTCAACATATGGCTACAATTTAAGGAATGTGTTTAGTGACGGCATCAGATTCCTAATTGATGGAGAAAGGTCTGGTGCCAAGAAAAGCTGCTTCAAGGAGGTTGTCAAGTGTTTTCGCTCAACGATTTTATTCTTGGGTGGTTGGTTTGGCCCTTGTTCCTGTAACTCGAATCCTAGCCCGGCATATCACATTTTAATTTTACACCATTGTGAACCTTAAGCCCTTTTTACTCTCTGATCGAGGTTCTCGGCATTTAAATATCTTCGTAAACTAAATCACACGTGTATATGTTGACATTTAGAGATATACATTCAAGGAAATCAAGGGCAATGGTGATAGATATGCGGATTAGACACAAAAAAAACACTCAACAAATGGCTACAATTTAAGGAATGTGTTTAGTGACGGCATCAAATTCCTAATTGATGGAGAAAGGTCTGGTGGCAAGAAAAGCTACTTCTAGGAGGTTGTCAAGTGTTTTCGCTCGACGATTCCGTTATTGGGTGGTTGGTTTGGCCCTTGTTCCTGTAACTCAAATCCTAGCTCGGTATATCACATTTTAATTTTACACCATTGTGATCCTTAAGCCCTTTTTACTCTTTGATCCAGGTTCTCGGCAATTAAAAATCTTCGTAAACTAAATCACACGTGTATATGTTAACATTTAAGAGATATACAGTCAAGAAAATCAAGGGCAATGGTGATATATATGCGGATTAGACACAAAAAAAAAACACTCAACAAATGGCAACAATTTAAGGAATGTGTTTAGTGATGGCATCAGATTCCTAATTGATGAAGAAAGGTCTGGTGCAAGAAAAGCTGCTTCTAGGAGGTTGTCAAGTGTTTTCGCTCGACGATTCCATTCTTGGGTGGTTGGTTTGGCCCTTGTTCCTGTAACTCGAATCCTAGCCCGGTATATCCCATTTTAATTTTACACCATTGTGAACCTTACGCCTTTTTTAGTCTCCGATCGAGGTTCTCGGCATTGAAAAATCTTTGTAAACTAAATCACACGTGTATATGTTGACATTTAAGAGATATACAATCAAGAATATCAAGGGCAATGGTGATATATATGCGGATTAGACAAAAAAAAAAAAGAAAACACTCATCAAATGGCTACAATTTAAGGAATGTGTTTAGTGGCGGCATCAGATTCCTAATTGATGGAGAAAGGTCTGGTGCAAGAAAAGCTGCTTCTAGGAGGTTGTCAAGTGTTTTCGCTCGACGATTCCATTCTTGGGTGGTTGGTTTGGCCCTTGTTCCTGTAACTCGAATCCTAGCCCGTTATATCCCATTTTAATTTTACACCATTGTGAACCTTACGCCTTTTTACTCTCTGATCGAGGTTCTCGACATTGAAAAATCTTCGTAAACTAAATCACACGTGTATATGTTGACATTTAAGAGATACAGTCAAGAAAATCAAGGGCAATGGTGATATATATGCGGTTTAGACACCAAAAAAAACACTCAACAAATGGCTACAATTTAAGGAATGTGTTTAGTGACAGCATCAGATTCCTAATTGATGGAGAATGGTCTGGTGGCAAGAAAAGCTGCTTCTAGGAGGTTATCAAGTATTTTCGCTCGACGATTCCATTCTTGGGTGGTTGGTTTGGCCCTTTTTCCTGTAACTCAAATGCTAGCCCGGTATATCCCATTTTAATTTTACACCATTGTGAACCTTACGCCTTTTTTACTCTCTGATCGAGGTTCTCGGCATTGAAAAATCTTTATAAACTAAATCACACGTGTATATGTGACATTTAAGAGATATACAGTCAAGAAAATCAAGGGCAATGGTGATATATATGCAGAATAGACACAAAAAAAAAAAAAAAACACTCAACAAATGGCTAAAATTTAAGGAATGTGTTTATTGACGGCATCAGTTTCCTAATTGATGGAGAAAGGTCTGGTGGCAAGAAAAGCTGCGTCTAGGAGGTTGTCAAGTGTTTTCGCTCGAAGATTCCATTCTTGGGTGGTTGGTTTGGCCCTTGTTCCTGTAACTCGAATCCTAGCTCGGTATATCCCATTTTAATTTTACACCATTGTGAACCCTTCGCCTTTTTTACTCTCTGATCGAGGTTCTCGGCATTGAAAAATCTTCGGAAACTAAATCACACGTGTATATGTTGACATTTAAGAGATATACAGTCATGAAAATCAAGGGCAATGGTGATATATATGCGGATTAGACAAAAAAACACTCAACAAATGGCTACAATTTAAGGAATGTGTTTAGTGACGACATCAGATTCATAACTGATGGAGAAAGGTCTGGTGGCAAGAAAAACTGCTTTTAGGAGGTTGTCAAGTGTTTTCGCTCGACGATTCCATTCTTGGGTGGTTGGTTTGGCCCTTGTTCCTGTAACTCGAATCCTAGCCAGGTATATCCCATTTTAATTTTACACCATTGTGAACCTTACGCCTTTTTTGCTCTCTGATCGAGGTTCTCGGCATTGAAAAATCTTCGTAAATTAAATCACACGTGTATATGTTGACATTTAAGAGATATACAGTCAAGAAAATCAAGGGAAATTGTGATATATCTGCGGATTAGACACAAAAAAAACACTCAACAAATGGCTACAATTTAAGGAATGTGTTTTGTAACGGCATCAGATTCCTTATTGATGGAGAAAGGTCTGGTGGCAAGAAAAGCTGCTTCTAGGAGGTTGTCAAGTGTTTTCGCTCGACGATTCCATTCTTTGGTGGTTGGTTTGGCCCTTATTCCTGTAACTCGAATCCAAGCTCGGTGTATCCCATTTTAATTTTACACTATTGTGAACCTTACGCCTATTTTACTCTCTAATCGAGGTTCTCGGCATTGAAAAATCTTCGTAAACTAAATCACACGTGTATATGTTGACATTTAAGAGATTTACAGTCAAGAAAATCAAGGGCAATGGTGATATATATGCAGATTAGACACCAAAAAAACACTCAACAAATGGTTACAATTTAAGGAATGTGTTTAGTGACGGCATCAGATTCATAATTGATGGAGAAAGGTCTGGTGGCAAGAAAAGCTGCTTCTACGAGGTTGTCAAGTG
This sequence comes from Helianthus tuberosus, assembly GCA_030545235.1. NCBI lineage: Eukaryota > Viridiplantae > Streptophyta > Magnoliopsida > Asterales > Asteraceae > Helianthus > Helianthus tuberosus. Next base: position 65,109,885 of record CM060408.1, on the reverse strand, counting down.
TTTTCGCTCGACGATTCCATTCTTGGGTGGTTGGTTTGGCCCTTCTTCCTGTAACTCGAATCCTAGCCCGGTATATCCCATTTTAATTTTACACCATTGTTAACCTTCGCCTTTTTTACTCTCTGGTCGAGGTTCTCAGCATTGAAAAATCTTCATAAACTAAATCACACGTGTATATGTTGACATTTAAGAGATATACGGTCAAAAAAATCAAGGGCAATGGTGATATATAAGCGGATTAGACACAAAAAAACACTCAACAAATGGCTACAATTTAAGGAATGTGTTTAGTGATGGCATCAGATTCCCAATTGATGGAGAAAGGTCCGGTGGTAAGAAAAGCTGCTTCTAGGAGGTTGTCAGGTGTTTTCGCTCGACGATTCCATTCTTGGGCGGTTGGTTTGGCCCTTGTTCCAGTAAATCGAATCCTATCTAGGAATATCCCATTTTAAGTTTACACCATTGTGAACCTTACGCCTTTTTTACTCTCTGATCGAGGTTCTCGGCATTGAAAAATCATCGTAAAGTAAATCACACATGTATACGTTGACATTTAAGAGATATACAGTCAAGAAAATCAAGGGCAGTGGTGATATATATGCGGATTAGACACAAAAAAAAAAAACTCAATAAATGGCTACAATTTAAGGAATGTGTTTAGTGACGGCATCGGATTCCAAATTGATGGAGAAAGGTCTGGTGGCAAGAAAAGCTGCTTCTAGGAGGTTGTCAAGTGTTTTCGCTCGACGATTCCATTCTTGGGTGGTTGGTTTGGCCCTTGTTCCTGTAACTCGAATCCTAGCCCGGTATATCCCATTTAAATTTTACACCATTGTGAACTTTACGCCTTTTTTACTCTCTGGTCGAGGTTCTCGGCATTGAAAAATCTTCGTAAACTAAATCACACGTGTACATGTTGACATTTAAGAGATATACAGTCAAGAAAATCAAGTGAAATGGTGATATATATACGGATTAGACACCAAAAAAAAAAAAAAAACACTCAACAAACGGCTACAATTTAAGGAATGTGTTTGGTGACGGCATTAGATTCCTAATTGATGGAGAAAGGTCTGGTGGCAAGAAAAGCTGCTTCTAGGAGGTTGTCAAGTGTTTTCGCTCGGCGATTCCATTCTTGGGTGGTTGGTTTGGCCCTTGTTCCTGTAACTCGAATCCTAGCCCGGTATATCCCATTTTAATTTTACACCATTGTTATCCTTACGCCTTTTTTTCTCTCTGATCGAGGTTCTCGGCATTGAAAAATCTTCGTAAACTAAATCACACATATATATGTTGACATTTAAGAGATATACAGTCAAGAAAATCAAGGGCAATGGTGATATATATGTGGATTAGACACCAAAAAAAACACTCAACAAATGGCTACAATTTAAGGAATGTGTTTAGTGATGGCATCAGATTCCTAATTGATGGAGAAAGGTCTGGTGGCAAGAAAAGCTGCTTCTAGGAGGTTGTCAAGTGTTTCCGCTTGACGATTCCATTCTTGGGTGGTTGGTTTGGCCCTTGTTCCTGTAACTTGAGTCCTAGCCCGGTATATCCCATTTTTATTTTACAGCATTGTGAACCTTACGCCTTTTTTACTCTCTAGTCGAGGTTCTCGGCACTGAAAAATCTTTGTAAACTAAATCAGACGTGTATATGTTGACATTTAAGAGATATACAGTTAACAAAATCAAGGGCAATGGTGATATATATGCGGATTAGACTCAAAAAAAATAAAAATACTCAACAAATGGCAACAATTTAAGGAATGTGTTTAGTGACGGCATCAGATTCCTAATTGATGGAGAAAGGTCGGGTGGCAAGAAAAGTTGCTTCTAGGAGGTTGTCAAGTGTTTTCGCTTGACGATTCCATTCTTGGGTGGTTGGTTTGGCCCTTGTTCCTCTAACTCGAATCCTAGCCCGGTATATCCCATTTTAATTTTACACCATTGTGAACCTTACGCCTTTATTACTCTCTGATCGAGGTTCTCGGCATTGAAAAATCTTCGTAAACCAAATCACACGTGTATATGTTGACATTTAGGAGATATACAGTCAAGAAAATCAAGGGCAATGGTGATATATATGCGGATTAGACACCAAAAAAACACTCAACAAATGGATACAATTTAAGGAATGTGTTTAGTGACGGCATCAGATTCCTAATTGATGGAAAAAGGTCTGGTGGCAAGAAAAGCTGCTTCTAGGAGGTTGTCAAGTGTTTTCGCTCGACGATTCCATTCTTGGGTGGTTGGTTTGGCCCTTGTTCCTGTAACTCGAATCCTAGCCCGGTATATCCCATTTAAATTTTACACCATCGTGAACTTTACGCCTTTTTTACTCTCTGGTCGAGGTTCTCGGCATTGAAAAATCTTCGTAAACTAAATCACACGTGTACATGTTGACATTTAAGAGATATACAGTCAAGAAAATCAAGTGAAATGGTGATATATATGCGGATTAGACACCAAAAAAAAAAACACTCAACAAACGGCTACAATTTAAGGAATGTGTTTAGTGACGGCATCAGATTCCTAATTGATGGAGAAAGGTCTGGTGGCAAGAAAAGCTGCTTCTAGGAGGTTGTCAAGTGTTTTCGCTTGGCGATTCCATTCTTGGGTGGTTGGTTTGGCCCTTGTTCCTGTAACTCGAATCCTAGCCCGGTATATCCCATTTTAATTTTACACCATTGTTAACCTTACGCCTTTTTTACTCTCTGATCGAGGTTCTCGGCATTGAAAAATCTTCGTAAACTAAATCACACATATATATGTTGACATTTAAGAGATATACAGTCAAGAAAATCAAGGGCAATGGTGATATATATGTGGATTAGACACCAAAAAAAACACTCAACAAATGGCTACAATTTAAGGAATTTGTTTAGTGACGGCATCAGATTCCTAATTGATGGAGAAAGGTCTGGTGGCAAGAAAAGCTGCTTCTAGGAGGTTGTCAAGTGTTTTCGCTCGACGATTCCATTCTTGGGTGGTTGGTTTGGCCCTTGTTCCTGTAACTTGAGTCCTAGCCCGGTATATCCCATTTTAATTTTACACCATTGTGAACCTTACGCCTTTATTACTCTCTGATCGAGGTTCTCGGCATTGAAAAATCTTCGTAAACCAAATCACACGTGTATATGTTGACATTTAGGAGATATACAGTCAAGAAAATCAAGGGCAATGGTGATATATATGCGGATTAGACACCAAAAAAAACACTCAACAAATGGATACAATTTAAGGAATGTGTTTAGTGACGGCATCAGATTCCTAATTTATGGAAAAAGGTCTGGTGGCAAGAAAAGCTGCTTCTAGGAGGTTGTCAAGTGTTTTCGCTCGACAATTTCATTCTTGGGTGGTTGGTGTGGCCCTTGTTCCTGTAACTCGAATCCTAGCCAGGTATATCCCATTTTAATTTTACACCTTTGTGAACCTTACGCCTTTTTTACTCTCTGATTGAGGTTCTCGGCATTGAAAAATCTTCGTAAACTAAATCACACGTGTATATGTTGACATTTAAGAGGTATACAGTCAAGAAAATAAAAAAAAACACTCAACAAATGGCTACAATTTAAGGAATTTGTTTAGTGACGTCATCAGATTCCTAATTGATGGAGAAAGGTCTGGTGGCAAGAAAAGCTGCTTCTAGGAGGTTGTCAAGTGTTTTCGCTCGACGATTCCATTCTTGGGTGGTTGGTTTGGCCCTTGTTCCTCTATTTCGAATCCTAGCCCGGTATATCCCATTTTAATTTTATACCATTATTAACCTTACACCTTTTTTACTCTCTGATCGAGGTTCTCTGCATTGAAAAATCTTCGTATACTAAATCACACGTGTATATGTTGACATTTTAGAGATATACAGTAAAGAAAATCAAGGGCAATAATGATACATATGCGGATTAGACACAAAAAAAAAAACTCAACAAATGGCTACAATTTAAGGAATGTGTTTAGTGACAGCATCAGATTCCTAATTGATGGAGAAAGGACTGGTGGCAAGAAACGCTGCTTCTAGGAGGTTGTCAAGTGTTTTCGCTCGATGATTCCATTCTTGGGTGGTTGGTTTGGCCCTTGTTCCTGTAACTCGAATCCTAGCCCGGTATATCCCATTTTAATTTTACACCATTGTTCACCTTACGCCTTTTTTACTCTCTGATTGAGGTTCTCGGCATTGAAAAATATTCGTAAACTAAATCACAGGTGTATATGTTGACATTTAAGAGATATACAGTCAATAAAATCAAGGGCAATGGTGATATATATGCGGATTAGACACCAAAAAAAAAAAACACTCAACAAATTGCTACAATTTAAGGAATGTGTTTAGTGACGGCATCAGATTCCTAATTGATGGAGAAAGGTCTGGTGGTAAGAAAAGCTGCTTCTAGGAGGTTGTCAAGTGTTTTCGCTCGACGATTCCATTCTTGGGTGGTTGGTTTGGCCCTTGTTCCTGTTACTCGAATCCTAGCCCGGTATATCCCATTTTAATTTTACACCATTGTGAACCTTACGCCTTTTTTACTCTCTGATCGAGTTTCTCGTCATTGAAAAATCTTCGTAAACTAAATCACGCGTGTATATGTTGACATTTAAGAGATATACAGTCAAGAAAATCAAGGGCATTGGTGATATATATGCGGATAAGACACACAAAAAAAAAAACACTCAACAAATGGCTACAATTTAAGGAATGTGTTTAGTGACGGCATCAGATTCCTAATTGATGGAGAAATGTCTGGTGGCAAGAAAAGCTGCTTCTATGAGGTTGTCAAGTGATTTCGCTCGACGATTCCATTCTTTGGTGGTTGGTTTGGCCCTTGTTCCTGTAACTCGAATCCTAGCCCGGTATATCCCATTTTAATTTTACACCATTGTGAACCTTACGCCATTTTTACTCCCTGATCGAGGTTCTCGGCATTGAAAAATCTTCGTAAACTAAATCATACGTGTATATGTTGACATTTAAGAGATATATAGTCAAGAGAATCAAGGGCAACGGTGATATATACGCGGATTAGACACCAAAAAAAAAAAAAAAACTCAAAAAACGGCTACAATTTCAGGAATGTGTTTAGTGACGTCATCAGATTCCTAATTGATCGAGAAAGGTCTGGTGGTGGCAAGAAAAGCTGCATCTAGGAGGTTGTCAAATGTTTTCGCTCGACGATTCCATTCTTGGGTGGTTGGTTTGGCCCTTGTTCCTGTAACTCGAATCCTAGCCTGTTATATATCATTTTAATTTTACAGCATTGTGAACCTTACGCCATTTTTACTCTCTGATCGAGGTTCTCGGCATTGAAAAATATTCGTAAACTAAATCTCACGTGCATATGTTGACATTTAAGAGATATACAGTCAAGAAAATCACTCAACAAATAGCTACAATTTAAGGAATGTGTTTAGTGACGGCATCAGATTCCTATTTGATGGAGAAAGGTCTGGTGGCAAGAAAAGCTACTTCTAGGAGGTTGTCAAGTGTTTTCGCTCGACTATTCCATTCTTGGGTGGTTGGTTTGGCCCTTGTTCCTGTAACTCGAATCCTAGCCCGATATATCCCTTTTTAATTTTACACCATTGTGATCCGTACGCCTTTTTTACTCTCTGATCGAGGTTCTCGGCATTGAAAAATCTTCGTAAACTAAATCACACGTGTATATGTTGACATTTAGGAGATATACAGTCAAGAAAATCAAGGGCAATGGTGGTATATATGCGGATAAGACACAAAAAAAAACATTCAACAAATGGCTACAATTTAAGGAATGTGTTTAGTGACGGCATCAGATTCCTAATTGATGGAGAAAGGTCTGGTGGCAAGAAAAGCTGCTTCTAGGAGGTTGTCTAGTGTTTTCGCTCGACGATTCCATTCTTGGGTGGTTGGTTTGGCCCTGGTTCCTGTAACTCGAATCCTAGCCCGGTATATCCCATTTTAATTTTACACCATTGTGAACCGTACGCCTTTTTTACTATCTGATCGATGTTCTCGGCATTGAAAAATCTTCATAAACTAAATCACACGTGTATATGTTGACATTTATGAGATATACAGTCAAGAAAAAAAAAACACTCAACAAATGGCTACAATTTAAGGAATGTGTTTAGTGACGGCATCAGATTCCTAATTGATGGAGATAGGTCTGGTGGAAAGAAAAGCTGCTTATAGGAGGTTGTCAAGTGTTTTCGCTCGATGATTCCATTCTTGGGTGGTTGGTTTGGCCATTGTTACTGTATCTCGAATCCTAGCCCGGTATATCTAATTTTACACCATTATTAACCTTACACCTTTTTTACTCTCTGATCGAGGTTCTCAGCATTGAAAAATCTTCCTATACTAAATCACACGTGTATATGTTGACATTTAAGAGATATACAGTCAAGAAAATCAAGGGAAATGGTGATATATATGCGGATTAGACACAAAAAAAAACACCCAACAAATGGCTACAATTTAAGGAATGTGTTTAGTGACGGCATCAGATTCCTAATTGATGGAGAATGGTCTGGTGGCAAGAAAAGCTGCTTCTAGGAGGTTGTCTAGTGTTTTCGCTCGACGATTCTATTCTTGGGTGGTAGGTTTGGCCCTTGTTCCTGTAACTCGAATCCTAGCCCGGTATATCCCATTTTAATTTTACACCATTGTGAACTGTAAGGCTTTTTTACTATCTGATCGATGTTCTCGGTATTAAAAAATCTTCGTCAACTAAATCACACGTGTATATGTTGACATTTAAGAGATATACAGTCAAGAAAATCAAGGGCAATAGTGATATATATGCGGATTAGACACAAAAAAAACACTCAACAAATGGCTACAATTTAAGGAATGTGTTTAGTGACAGCATCAGATTCCTAATTGATGGAGAAAGGACTGGTGGCAAGAAAAGCTGCTTCTAGGAGGTTGTCAAGTGTTTTCGCTCGACGATTCCATTCTTGGGTGGTTGGTTTGGCCTTGTTCCTGTAACTCGAATCCTAATCCGGTATATCCCATTTTAATTTTACACCATTGTTAACCTTACGCCTTTTTTACTCTCTGATTGAGGTACTCGGCATTGAAAAATCTTCGTAAACTAAATCACACGTGTATATGTTGACATTTAAGAGATATACAGTCAAGAAAATCAAGGGTAATGGTGATATATATGCGGATTAGACCCCAAAATAAAACACTCAACAAATGGATACAATTTAAGGAATGTGTTTAGTGACGGCATCAGATTCCTAATTGACGGAGAAAGGTCTGGTGGTAAGAAAAGCTGCTTCTAGGAGGTTGTCAAGTGTTTTCGCTCGACGATTTCATTCTTGGGTGGTTGGTTTGGCCCTTGTTCCTGTAACTCGAATCCTAGCCCAGTATATCCCATTTTAATTTTACACCATTGTGAACCTTACGCCTTTTTTACTCTCTGATCGCGTTTCTTGGCATTGAAAAATCTTCGTAAACTAAATTACGCGTGTATATGTTGACATTTAAGAGATATACAGTCAAGAAAATAAAAAAAAAAACACTCAACAAATGGCTACAATTTAAGGAATGTGTTTAGTGACGGCATCAGATTGCTAATTGATGGAGAAAGGTCTGGTGGCAAGAAAAGCTGCTTATAGGAAGTTGTAAAGTGTTTTCTCTCGATGATTCCATTCTTGGGTGGTTGGTTTGGCCCCTGTTCCTGTATCACGAATCCTAGCCCGGTATATCCCATTTTAATTTTACACCATTATTAACCTTACACCTTTTTTACTCTCTGATCGAGGTTCTCAGCATTGAAAAATCTTCGTAAACTAAATCACACGTGTATATGTTGACATTTAAGAGATATACAGTCAAGAAAATCAAGGGAAATGGTGATATATATATGCGGAATAGACACAAAAAAAAACACCCAACAAATGGCTACAATTTAAGGAATGTGTTTAGTGACGGCATCAGATTCCTAATTGATGGAGAATGGTCTGGTGGCAAGAAAAGCTGCTTCTAGGAGGTTGTCTAGTGTTTTCGCTCGACGATTCCATTCTTGGGTGGTAGGTTTGGCCCTTGTTCCTGTAACTCGAATCCTAGCCCGGTATATCCCATTTTAATTTTACACCATTGTGAACTGTACGCCTTTTTTACTATCTGATCGATGTTCTCGGTATTAAAAAATCTTCGTAAACTAAATCACACGTGTATATGTTGACATTTAAGAGATATACAGTCAAGAAAACCAAGGGCAATAGTGATATATATGCGGATTAGACACAAAAAAAACACTCAACAAATGGCTACAATTTAAGGAATGTGTTTAGTGACAGCATCAGATTCCTAATTGATGGAGAAAGGACTGGTGGCAAGAAAAGCTGCCTCTAAGAGGTTGTCAAGTGTTTTCGCTCGACGATTCCATTCTTGGGTGGTTGGTTTGGCCTTGTTCCTGTAACTCGAATCCTAGCCCGGTATATCCCATTTTAATTTTACACCATTGTTAACCTTACGCCTTTTTTACTCTCTGATTGAGGTACTCGGCATTGAAAAATCTTCGTAAACTAAATCACACGTGTATATGTTGACATTTAAGAGATATACAGTCAAGAAAATCAAGGGCAATGGTGATATATATGCGGATTAGACACCAAAATAAAACACTCAACAAATGGATACAATTTAAGGAATGTGTTTAGTGACGGCATCAGATTCCTAATTGATGGAGAAAGGTCTGGTGGTAAGAAAAGCTGCTTCTAGGAGGTTGTCAAGTGTTTTCGCTCGACGATTTCATTCTTGGGTGGTTGGTTTGGCCCTTGTTCCTGTAACTCGAATCCTAGCCCAGTATATCCCATTTTAATTTTACACCATTGTGAACCTTACGCCTTTTTTACTCTCTGATCGAGTTTCTTGGCATTGAAAAATCTTCGTAAACTAAATCACGCGTGTATATGTTGACATTTAAGAGATATACAGTCAAGAAAAAAAAAACACTCAACAAATGGCTACAATTTAAGGAATGTGTTTAGTGACGGCATCAGATTGCTAATTGATGGAGAAAGGTCTGGTGGCAAGAAAAGCTGCTTATAGGAAGTTGTAAAGTGTTTTCTCTCGATGATTCCATTCTTGGGTGGTTGGTTTGGCCCTTGTTCCTGTATCTCGAATCCTAGCCCGGTATATCCCATTTTAATTTTACACCATTATTAACCTTACACCTTTTTTACTCTCTGATCGAGGTTCTCAGCATTGAAAAATCTTCGTATACTAAATAACACGTGTATATGTTGACATTTAAGAGATATACAGTAAAGAAAATCAAGGGCAATAGTGATATATATGCGGATTAGACACAAAAAAAAATACTCAACAAATGGCTACAATTTAAGGAATGTGTTTAGTGACAGCATCAGATTCCTAATTGATGGAGAAAGGACTGGTGGGAAGAAAAGCTGCTTTTCGGTTTTCTAAGTCCCCATCATCAGTCAGCACCCTAAGGAGGAACCAGATCACGATGACAAGCATGTCGAACTCCATTACTGGATTCTCCAACGCACTGTCTGCTGTAACAGGTATGTTTTAATGTTTTCATTCATGAATAAACAGAACTGATCCAACATGTGGTATCAGAGCATATGTTGATTAGTCAGTTCTGTTTTGTATCCGTAAATCTGGAATAAAGCAGGAAAACAGGATTTGAAAACCATAATAAAATTCGGTTTTATCATCCGAGATATCATCTCGGATCTGTTCAATTCATCTCGGATCATATATATTGATTCGTTATAACTGTTCCGAAATCATCAGTTTGAGAAACATGTTTAAATGTGTAATTATTTCCAGATTTCGGATATAAGTTCAAGGTTATTTTAATTAGGGTTCATCATGTTCTTAGTTAAAAATTCGAAATTTCCTTTATGTTTTGGAATGTGTTTTGAATTGTGGAATGTTTTCCTAATTTTGATCTTATTTTATCTAATAAGTTTTTTCTAAATCTGTTAATAAGATAAACAAATTATGATTTTCGAAATTTTATGATAAAATTAGATCAATGTTATAATAGGAAACTCTATCTCAATTCTTAATTTTCGAATTTTCAGTTGTTATAACAATAAACAGCAACTGGATCGCACAAGATCAGATCACATAAGAGATGATCTGATCGCATAAGATAATCGCACAAGATCAGATCACATAAGAGATGATCTGATCGCACAAGACAGTCGCACAAGATTTGTACAACTAATTAAGCATTTGTACAAGTTAAGACTGCATAATCGCACAAGATTTGTGGATCGCACAAGACTTGTGGATCGCACAAGACTTGTGGATCGCACAAGACTTGTGGATTGCACAAGGCATTACTGATCGCACAAGTTTTGGGCATTACTGATCGCACAAGTTTTGGGCCTTACTGATCGCACAAGTTTTTGGGCCTTACTGATCGCACAAGTTTTTGGGCTTTACTGATCGCACAAAACTTGGGCATTACTGATCGCACAAGACTCGAAACCTCATTACTGATCGCGCTAACGGGTGGTTTGCTATTAAATAATTGGTTTTGTAATTACTTAGTTAATTAATCAGAATCAGATAATGTTTTACAAAACCGAAATAGCTTAACTTGAATGAGTTTTGATGTATCATTTCTGGCCAAAGCTGACTTGATACATCTACTTATCATTCAAGTATTACGAAAGCTATGTTAAGTATGCATCATAAACATGAATGTCTTAATATCTGGCCAAAGCTGATTTAATTCCTTCATAGATGGCATACTTAACGAGTGCATAACTAAAGTGATTGTCTCAATTTCTGGCCAAAGCTGATTTGTTACAACCACTTTGCACATATGCTTAAATGATTACACTTCTGGCCAAAGCTGATTTGTCTTCGTTTAAGTAGAATTTTAACTAAGTCTATTATTTTGATCTTAGTAATAGACAATATCACAGCTTCATAATGTAAAATGGTCATTATTTATGCCTGCCTTAGTTTAACGTGCCCTTAGATCACATTAGGACTTCTTCCTTAGTATCATAACTTGCTCATCTTATTTCCACTATCAGCACCAAATCAGGGGATTCCACCTTTGACTGGTGATAACTTTGCTGCATGGAAGGATGCTCTCATGCTTACGCTTGGATTGCTGGACTTCGATTATGCTCTAAGAGAGAATAAGCCAGCGGACCTTACTGCTACAAGTACTACTGCTGAATAGATAGTTCATGAAAAATAGACTAGGTGTAATCGCATGTCTCTCATGTTTATGAAGCAGTCCATCAGCAATGCAATCAGGGGAGCTATTGATGATTCTGAAGATGCTAAAACCTACTTGGAACATGTGAAGGCGCAGTTCAAAGGGACGTCTAAAGCACACGCTAGTACCCTTATCCTCAAGCTGGTGACAACTAAGTATGATGGGAGGAGTGGCATTCGCGAGCACATCATGATGATGAATGACATGGCCAATAAGCTGAAGGGGCTGGAAATGGAAATCAGTGATGGTTTTCTCGTTCATTTCCTCATTACTTTGCTTCCTTCGTCCTTTGAAGCGTTCAAGATCAATTACAACACTCAGAAGGACAAATGGACGATGAGTGAGCTGGTCGCCATGTGCGTACAGGAGGAAGAGCGTATGAGGATGGATCGCCATACTGATGTTGCAAATTTCACCACCTCCAATTCTAATAAAAGGAAGAACAATTATTAGAGGAAGGATGCTTCAAAAATCCAAAGGCCTAATCCTAATCCTAATACAAATGCACCTTCCAGCTCTAAGAACTTCTTAGGCAGTATCCGCTGCAAGTTCTGTAAAAAGACAGGACACATGCAGAAGGAATGCCCTGATTTTAAGGAGTGGCTGGCTAAGAAAGGTAACGATTATTTTATGATACTTGAGTCCTATAATTTAAGTGTTCCTGCTAATTCTAGGTGGTTTGATTCTGGTTCTATGGTTCATGTTACCAATTCAACTCAGGGATTCCTTTCAATCCGGAAGCTGGAAAGAAACCAAAGAACGCTTAAGGTTGGGGATGATCGAGAATTAGAAGTGAAGGCTATTGGAACATTACAATTAGTTATGAAAACTGGTTTATGTATTGAACTTTATGATACCTTATATGTTCCTGAGGTAACTCGGAACCTTGTATCAGGACCAAAGTTAGACATGGACGGTTTTATTGTTTCCCATGGTCATCGCAAACTCTCTATCCTTTATGATTCTGTTCTTTATGGTACTGGTATTCTGGATGGTGGTCTCTATAGATTAGAACTAGAAGATAACTTTTCCAAATCTTTGTTGTCATATAACATTAATGAATCACTCACAAAGATGGAAGAGAAACGAGACTTAGAAACTTCGTCCATGTTGTGGCATCAACGTTTAGGCCACATCTCAAGAGAACGATTAAATCGTCTCATAAAGGATGAAGTCTTACCTCCTCTCGATTTCTCTGATTTTGGAACATGTGTCAAATGTCTTAAAGGTAAAATGACATTAGCGAATAAGAAAGGTGCCACTAGGAGCTCTAATTTATTAGAACTCATTCACACTGACATTAGTGGTCCCTACCAAATCGCTGGCATATCAGGATATACTTCATTTATCACTTTTATTGATGATTATTCTCGTTACATGTACTTGTATCTTGTTAAGGAGAAGTCTGAATCTCTTACAACTTTTAAAGATTATAAGGCTGAAGTTGAAAAGCAATTAGATCGTCAGATTAAAGTTGTGAGATCAGATAGAGGCGGTGAATATTATGGAAGACATACTGATGTGGGACAAGCTCCTGGTCCATTTTATGAGTTTTGTAAGGGCCAGGGGATTATGAACCAATACACCATGCCTGGTACACCTCAGCAGAACGGTGTGGCTGAAAGAAGAAACCGTACCCTTATGAACATGGTGCGCAGTATGTTAGCCAACACTAATTTACCATTATTTCTCTGGACTGAAGCGTTAAAAGCAGCTGTTCATATACTCAATAGAGTTCCTTCTAAGTCTGTCCCTAAAACTCCTTATGAACTTTGGACAGGAAGGAAACCGAGTCTTAAATATATGAAAGTATGGGGCTGCATTGCTGAAGCAAAACTTTACAATCCTTTCCTAAGGAAACTTGACCCTAAAACAGTTACCTGTTTCTTTATTGGGTATCCTAAGAATTCAAAGGGTTATCGTTTCTATTGTCCTTCCCATGTCACCCGTATTGTTGAAACCAAGCGTGCTGCGTTCCTAGAGGATTTCAAGGTCAATGGGAGTAGTACCAACCCTTACAAAGAATTGCAAGAAGTACAAGATGAGGGGGGGAGAGACTCGTCGCTTACCATTACTCCGATTACTCCTCTTGTACCCAATGCAACTACTGCACCTGAAACCATTACTCCGATTACTCCTCTTGTACCCAATGCAACTACTGCACCTGAAGCTACTGCACCAACTCCAATTTCACCTCTACAATCAGAACCCATTATACCTCATGACGAAGGCACATCAAACGCTCAAAACCAAGAAAACGCTGAACCCGATAATCCACTCAGGAGGTCATCTAGGCAAAGAAGGCCTACTAATTGGGATGATTATGTTACCTACCTGACTGAAATGGATCCCGGAAAGCTCAATGATCCTATCTCTTACAATGAAGCCATAAGCAGTGATCAGTCTTCTGAATGGAATAAAGCAATGATTGAAGAGCTTGAATCCATGAAGAAAAATGACGTTTGGGATTTGGTAGAATTACCCAACGGTGTGAAACCCGTAGGATGTAAATGGGTGTTCAAAACAAAACTGGATCCGAATGGGAACGTTGAACGCTACAAAGGGAGATTGGTTGCAAAGGGCTACACTCAGAAAGAGGGAATTGATTATCAAGAGACGTTTTCACCTGTCTCTCGTAAAGATTCATTAAGGATCGTCATGGCCTTAGTAGCTCATTTTGATTTGGAGTTACATCAGATGGACGTTAAAACTGCTTTCCTTAACGGAGATTTGGACGAAGATGTTTACTTGAAACAACCTGAAGGCTTTAAACCTGAAGGTCAGGAGCATCTAGTCTGTAAGTTGAAGAAATCCATTTACGGGTTAAAACAAGCATCACGTCAAAGGTACCTCAAGTTTGATGAAGTCATGAAGAAACAAGGTTTTATGAAGAATCAAGTGGATCAATGCACCTACCTCAAGATGAGTGGGAGCAATTTTACTATACTTGTCCTTTATGTAGATGATATTCTATTGGCAAGTAATAGTTTAGATATGTTGCATGAGTCGAAGCGGTTACTCTCGCATAACTTCAACATGAAGGATCTCGGAGATGCTTCTTACGTCATTGGCATCGAAATTCACCGAGATAGACACAAAGGGATCTTAGGATTGTCCCAAAAGGCTTACATAGATCGTGTCCTTACACGTTACAACATGCAACAGTGCAAACCCTCCGTCGCTCTAGTAGTTAAGGGAGATGTTTTCGGTTCATTCCAGTGTCCGAAAAACAGAGGTTGAGAAGGAGCAAATGAGCTAGATACCTTACGCGTCAGTAGCCGGGAGCTTGATGTATGCTCAAGTCTGTACTCGCCCAGATATCGCTTATATTGCTGGAATGCTAGGCCGTTATCAGACTAATCCTGGCCTAGATCACTGGAAAGCAGCTAAGAAGGTACTTCGATATCTGCAAGGGACGAAAGTCTATAAACTGACTTATAGAAGAAGTGATCATTTAGAAGTGGTGGGCTATTCTGATTCTGACATTGCAAAGTGCAAAGATGATAAGAAATCCACTTCGGGCTATATCTTTATGTTAGCAGGCGGCCCTATCTCATGGAAGAGTCATAAACAACAGTTGACCACAACTTCCACAATGATGGCAGAGTACATTGCTGTTTATAACGCAATCTGTCATGGAATGTTGCTTAGAAATCTGATCACTGGACTCAAAATCGTTAATTCCATTTCTAGACCATTGAAGCTTTATTGTGATAATTCAGCTGCCGTTAGTTTCTCGAACAGGAACAGTTCGACTGGAGCTGGTTTATATCTCGATAGAAAATATCTGTTCGTACGAGAACGAGTTGAGGAAAATAATCTTTGTATCGAGTGTATTAGTACTAAAGATATGCTTGTGGATCCGATGACTAAAGGTCTCCCTCCTAAGGTTTATGAAGAACATGTTCGGAATATGGGATTTAGTAAAGACCTTATTTGAGCATATTGTACTAGCTTATGTTTTATGTTAATGAAATTTCCTCAGTTTGATTTTGTATGTCTCTTAGAATATGTTCAACCGGTATAATGGCATATAGACAAATAAAGTTACAAATCAAACAAAGGGCTTATGCGTATTTTGATCATAATGATTAGGTTTTAAATTAAGGCTATAGTATGATTAATGGGGGTCCTGAGTCGCATAATGATTCAACGGCTGTATTTCTCTGCTATAGTACTTGTTTAAGGCTAAAATGAGTGTTAACTCCTGATCATGCTTATCTAATACTCATAGTAAATGATTACTCGGCTAAGTGGGAGAATGTAAGATTAAAAATATTATGTATTAATATTTAATCTATAGCCATTATAATCATTTACATAATATAGATCAAAATATATAATAACCTATTAAATAATTAGTTGGTAATTGTTGATGGACCATATTACCCTTATTAACTAATTAGGTTTCCTCCTGGGTTCTTGGCATTTTTACACCATTGTGAACCTTACGCCATTTTTACTCTCGGATCGAGGTTCTTGGCATTGAAAAATCTTCGTAAACTAAATCACACGTGTATATGTTGACATTTAAGAGATATACAATCAAGAAAATCAAGGGCAATGGTGACATATATGCGGATAAGACACAAAAAAAAACACTCAACAAATGGCTACAATTTAAGGAATGTGTTTAGTGATGGCATCAGATTCCTAATTGATGGAGAAAGGTCTGGTGGCAAAAAAAGCTGCTTCTAGGAGGTTGTCAAGTGTTTTTGCTCGACGATTCCATTCTTGGGTGGTTGGTTTGTCCCTTGTTCCTGTAACTCGAATCCTAACTAGGTATATCCCATTTTAATTTTACACCATTGTGAACCTTACGCCTTTTTTACTCTCTGATCGAGGTTCTCGGCATTGAAAAATCTTTGTAAACTAAATCTCACGTGTATATGTTGATATTTAAGAGATATACAGTCAAGAAAATCAACGGCAATGGTGATATATATGCGGATTAAACACAAAAAAAAAAACACTCAACAAATGTCTACAATTTAAGGAATGTGTTTAGTGACGGCATCAAATTCCAAATTGATGGAGAAAGGTCTGGTGGTGACAAGAAAAGCTGCATCTAGGAGGTTGTCAAGCGTTTTCGCTCGACGATTCCATTCTTGGGTGGTTGGTTTGGCCCTTGTTCCCGTAACTCGAATCCTAGCCCAGTATATCCCATTTTAATTTTACACCATTATGAACCTTACGCCTTTTTTACTCTCTGATCGAGGTTCTCGGCATTGAAAAATCTTTGTAAACTAAATCACACGTGTATCTGTTGACATTTAAGAGATATACAGTCAAGAAAATCAAGGGCAATGGTGATATATATGCGGATTAGACACCAAAAAAAAACACTCAACAAAAGGCTACAATTTAAGGAATGTGTTTAGAGACGGCATCAGATTCCTAATTGATGGAGAAAGGTCTGGTGGCAAGAAAAGCTGCTTCTAGGAGGTTGTCTAGTGTTTTCGCTCGACGATTCCATTCTTGGGTGGTTGGTTTGGCCCTTGTTCCTGTAACTCGAATCCTAGCCCGGTATATCCCATTTTAATTTTACACCACGGTGAACCGTACGCCTTTTTTACTATCTGATCGATGTTCTCGGCATTGAAAAATCTTCGTAAACTAATCACACGTGTATATATTGACATTTAAGAGATATACAGTCAAGAGAATCAAGGGCAATGGTGATATATACGCGGATTAGACACAAAAAAAAAACTCAACAAATGGCTACAATTTAAGGAATGTGTTTAGTGACGGCATCTGATTCCAAATTGATGGAGAAAGGTCTGGTGGCAAGAAAAGCTGCTTCTAGGAGGTTGTCAGTGTTTCGCTCGACGATTCCATTCTTAGGTGGTTGGTTTGGCCCTTGTTCCTGTAACTCGAATCCTAGCTAGGTATATCCCATTTTAATTTTACCCCATTGTGAACCTTACGCCTTTTTTACTCTCTGATCGAGGTTCTCGGCATTGAAAAATCTTTGTAAACTAAATCACACGTGTATATGTTGACATTTAAGAGATATACAGTCAAGAAAATCAAGGGAAATGGTGATATATATGCGGATTAGACACAAAAAAAAACCTTCAACAATTGGCTACAATTTAAGGAATGTGTTTAGTGACGGCATCAGATTCGTAATTGATGGAGAAAGGTCTGGTGGCAAGAAAAGCTGCTTCTAGGAGGTTGTCAAGTGTTTTCGCTCGACGATTCCATTCTTGGGTGGTTGGTTTGGCCCTTGTTCCTGTAACTCGAATCCTAGCCCGGTATATCCCATTTGAATTTTACACCATTGTGAACCTTACGCCATTTTTACTCTCGGATCGAGGTTCTTGGCATTGAAAAATCTTCGTAAACTAAATCACACGTGTATATGTTGACATTTAAGAGATATACAGTCAAGAAAATCAAGGGTAATGGTGATATATATGCGGATTAAACACAAAAAAAACACTCAACAAATGGCTACAATTTAAGGAATGTGTTTAGTGACGGCATCAGATTCCTAATTGATGGAGAAAGGTCTGGTGGCAAGAAAAGCTGCTTCTAGGAGGTTGTCTAGTCTTTTCGCTCGACGATTCAATTCTTGGGTGGTTGGTTTGGCCCTTGTTCCTGTAACTCGAATCCTAGCCCGGTATATCCCATTTTAATTTTACACCATTGTGAACCGTACGCCTTTTTTACTCTCTGATCGATGTTCTCGGCATTGAAAAATCTTCGTAAACTAATCACACGTGTATATATTGACATTTAAGAGATATACAGTCAAGAGAATCAAGGGCAATGGTGATATATACGCGGATTAGACACCAAAAAAAAAAAATTCAACAAATGGCTAAAATTTAAGGAATGTGTTTAGTGACTTCATCAGATTCCTAATTGATGGAGAAAGGTCTGGTGGTGACAAGAAAAGCTGCATCTAGGAGGTTGTCAAGCGTTTTCGCTCGACGATTCCATTCTTGGGTGGTTGGTTTGGCCCTTGTTCCTGTACCTCGAATCCTAGCCCAGTATATCCCATTTTAATTTTACATCATTATGAACCTTACGCCTTTTTTACTCTCTGATCGAGGTTCTCGGCATTGAAAAATCTTCATAAACTAAATCACACGTGTATATGTTGACATTTAAGAGATATACAGTCAAGAAAATCAAGGGCAATGGTGATATATATGCGGATTAGACACCAAAAAAAACACTCAACAAATGGCTACAATTTAAGGAATGTGTTTAGTGACGGCATCAGATTCCTAATTGATGGAGAAAGGTCTGGTGGCAAGAAAAGCTGCTTCTAGGAGGTTGTCTAGTCTTTTCGCTCGACGATTCCATTCTTGGGTGGTTGGTTTGGCCCTTGTTCCTGTAACTCGAATCCTAGCCCGGTATATCCCATTTTAATTTTACACCATTGTGAACCGTACGCCTTTTTTACTCTCTGATCGATGTTCTCGGCATTGAAAAATCTTCGTAAACTAATCACACGTGTATATATTGACATTTAAGAGATATACAGTCAAGAGAATCAAGGGCAATGGTGATATATACGCGGATTAGACACCAAAAAAAAAAAATTCAACAAATGACTAAAATTTAAGGAATGTGTTTAGTGACTTCATCAGATTCCTAATTGATGGAGAAAGGTCTGGTGGTGACAAGAAAAGCTGCATCTAGGAGGTTGTCAAGCGTTTTCGCTCGACGATTCCATTCTTGGGTGGTTGGTTTGGCCCTTGTTCCTGTACCTCGAATCCTAGCCCAGTATATCCCATTTTAATTTTACAGCATTATGAACCTTACGCCTTTTTTACTCTCTGATCGAGGTTCTCGGCATTGAAAAATCTTCATAAACTAAATCACACGTGTATATGTTGACATTTAAGAGATATACAGTCAAGAAAATCAAGGGCAATAGTGATATATATGCGGATTAGACACCAAAAAAAACACTCAACAAATGGCTACAATTTAAGGAATGTGTTTAGTGACGGCATCAGATTCCTAATTGAGGGAGAAAGGTCTGGTGGCAAGAAAAGCTGCTTCTAGGAGGTTGTCAGGTGTATTCGCTCGACGATTCCATTCTTGGGTGGTTGGTTTGGCCCTTATTCCTGTAACTCGAATCCTAGCCCGTTATATCTCATTTTAATTTTACAGCATTGTGAACCTTACGCCTTTTTTACTCTCTGATCGAGGTTCTCGGCATTGAAAAATCTTCGTAAACTAAATCACACGTGTATATGTTGACATTTAAGAGATATACAGTCAAGAAAATCAAGGGCAATGGTGATATATATGCGGATTAGACAGAAAAAAAACACTCAACAAATGGCTACAATTTAAGGAATGTGTTTAGTGGCGGCATCAGATTCCTAATTGATGGAGAAAGGTCTGGTGTCAAGAAAAGCTGCTTCTAGGAGGTTGTCAAGTGTTTTCGCTTGACGATTCCATTCTTGGGTGGTTGGTTTGGACCTTGTTCCTGTAACTCGAATCCTAGCCAGGTATATCCCATTTTAATTTTACACCATTGTGAACCTTACGCCATTTTTACTCTCTGATCGGGGTTCTCGGCATTGAAAAATCTTCATAAACTAAATCACACGTGTATATGTTTACATTTAAGAGATATACAGTCAAGAAAATCAAGGGCAATGGTGATATATATGCGGATTAGACACAAAAAAACACACTCAACAAATGGCTACAATTTAAGGAATGTGTTTAGTGACGGCATCAGATTCCTAATTGATGGAGAAAGGTCTGGTGGCAAGAAAAGCTGCTTCTAGGAGGTTGTCTAGTGTTTTCGCTCGACAATTCCATTCTTGGGTGGTTGGTTTGGCCCTTGTTCCTGTAACTCGAATCCTAGCCCAGTATATCCCATTTTAATTTTACACCACTGTGAAGCGTACGCCTTTTTTACTATCTGATCGATGTTCTCGGCATTGAAAAATCTTCGTAAACTAATCACACGTGTATATATTGATATTTAAGAGATATACAGTCAAGAGAATCAAGGGCAATGGTGATATATACGCGGATTAGACACCAAAAAAAAACTCAACAAATGGCTTCAATTTAAGGAATGTGTTTAGTGACGGCATCAGATTCCAAATTGATGGAGAAAGGTCTGGTGGCAAGAAAAGCTGCTTCTAGGAGGTTGTCAAGTGTTTCGCTCGACGATTCCATTCTTGGGTTGTTGGTTTGGCCCTTGTTTCTGTAACTCGAATCCTAGCTAGGTATATCCCATTTTAATTTTACCCCATTGTGAACCTTACGCCTTTTTTGCTCTCTGATCGAGGTTCTCGGCATTGAAAAATCTTTGTAAACTAAATCACACGTGTATATGTTGACATTTAAGAGATATACAGTCAAGAAAATCAAGGGAAATGGTGATATATATGCGGATTAGACACAAAAAAAAAACACTCAACAATTGGCTACAATTTAAGGAATGTGTTTAGTGATGGCATCAGATTCCTAATTGATGGAGAAAGGTCTGGTGGCAAGAAAAGCTGCTTCTAGGAGGTTGTCAAGTGTTTTTGCTCAACGATTCCATTCTTGGGTGGTTGGTTTGGCTCTTGTTCCTGTAACTCGAATCCTAGCCCGATATATCCCATTTGAATTTTACACCATTGTGAACCATACACCATTTTTACTCTCGGATCGAGGTTCTTGGCATTGAAATATCTTCGTAAACTAAATCACACGTGTATATGTTGACATTTAAGAGATATACAGTCAAGAAAATCAAGAGCAATGGTGATATATATGCGGATTAAACACAAAAAAACACTCAACAAATTGCTACAATTTAAGGAGTGTGTTTAGTGACGGCATCAGATTCCTAATTGATGGAGAAAGGTCTGGTGGCAAGAAAAGCTGCTTCTAGGGGCTTGTCTAGTCTTTTTGCTCGACGATTCCATTCTTGGGTGGTTGGTTTGGCCCTTGTTCCTGTAACTCGAATCCTAGCCCGATATATCCCATTTTAATTTTACACCATTGTGAACCGTACGCCTTTTTTACTCTCTGATCGATGTTCTCGGCATTGAAAAATCTTCTTAAACTAATCACACGTGTATATATTGACATTTAAGAGATATACAGTCAAGAGAATCAAGGGCAATGGTGATATATACGCGGATTAGACACCAAAAAAAAAATTCAACAAATGGCTAAAATTTAAGGAATGTGTTTAGTGACTTCATCAGATTCCTAATCGATGGAGAAAGGTCTGGTGGTGACAAGAAAAGCTGCATCTAGGAGGTTGTCAAGCGTTTTCGCTCGACGATTCCATTCTTGGGTGGTTGGTTTGGCCCTTGTTCCTGTACCTCGAATCCTAGCCCAGTATATCCCATTTTAATTTTACAGCATTATGAACCTTACGCCTTTTTTACTCTCTGATCGAGGTTCTCGGCATTGAAAAATCTTCTTAAACTAAATCACACGTGTATATGTTGACATTTAAGAGATATACAGTTAAGAAAATCAAGGGCAATGGTGATATATATGCGGATTAGACACCAAAAAAAACACTCATCAAATGGCTACAGTTTAAGGAATGTGTTTAGTGACGGCATCAGATTCCTAATTGAGGGAGAAAGGTCTGGTGGCAAGAAAAGCTGCTTCTAGGAGGTTGTCAAGTGTATTCGCTCGACGATTCCATTATTGGGTGGTTGGTTTGGCCCTTATTCCTGTAACTCGAATCCTAGCCCGTTATATCTCATTTTAATTTTACAGCATTGTGAACCTTACGCCTTTTTTACTCTCTGATCGAGGTTCTCGGCATTGAAAAATATTCGTAAACTAAATCACACGTGTATATGTTGACATTTAAGAGATATACAGTCAAGAAAATCAAGGGCAATGGTGATATACATGCGGATTAGACACAAAAAAAAAACACTCAACAAATGGCTACAATTTAAGGAATGTGTTTAGTGGCGGCATCAGATTCCTAATTGATGGAGAAAGGTCTGGTGGCAAGAAAAGCTGCTTCTAGGAGGTTGTCAAGTGTTTTCGTTCGACGATTCCATTCTTGGGTGGTTGGTTTGGCCCTTGTTCCTGTAACTCGAATCCTAGCCCGGTATATCCCATTTTAATTTTACACCATTGTGAACCTTACGCCTTTTTTACTCTCTGATCGAGGTTCTCGGCATTGAAAAATCTTCGTAAACTAAATCACACGTGTATATGTTGACATTTAAGAGATATACAGTCAAGAAAATCAAGGGCAATGGTGATATATATGCAGATTAGACACCAAAAAAAAACACACTCAACAAATGGCTACTATTTAAGGAATGTGTTTAGTGACAGCATCAGATTCCTAATTAATGGAAAAAGGTCTGGTGGCAAGAAGAGCTGCTTCTAGGAGGTTGTCAAGTGTTTTCGCTCGACGATTCCATTCTTGGGTGGTTGGTTTGGCCCTTGTTCCTGTAACTCGAATCCTTACCCGGTATATACCATTTTAATTTTACACCATTGTGAACCTTACGCCTTTTTTACTCTCTGATCAAGGTTCCCGGCATTGAAAAATCTTCGTAAACTAAATCACACATGTATATGTTGACATTTAAGAGATATACAGTCAAGAAAATCAAGGGCAATGGTGATATATACTCGGATTAGATACAAAAAAAAAAAAAAAAAAAAAAAAACACTCAACAAATGGCTACAATTTAAGGAATGTGTTTAGTGACGGCATCAGATTCCTAATTGAAGGAGAAATGTCTGGTGGTGGCAAGAAAAGCTGCTTCTAGGAGGTTGTCAAGTGTTATCGCTCGACGATTTCATTCTTGGGTGGTTGGTTTGGCCCTTTTTCATGTAACTCGAATCCTAGCCCGGTATATCCCATTTTAATTTTACACCATTATTAACCTTACACCTTTTTACTCTCTGATCGAGGTTCTCGGCATTAAAAAATCTTCGTATACTAAATCACACGTGTATATGTTGACATTTAAGAGATATACAGTCAAGAAAATCAAGGGCAATGGTGATATATATGCGGATTAGACACCAAAAAAAAAACACTCAACAAATGTGTTAGTGCATCCGTCTGTCGTCTTCGTCTTGTATCGAGTCTTGTATAGAATAGGTTAGATCAGGGCATGAAAAACGAGTTAATGTTGTTAGGAGCTGATTCCGCTTGAAATGGCATTAGGCCATGTTCAAGCGAAATCTCATTGATGTTGATTCCGCTCCAATGTTCAAGCTGATTCCGCTCAAGATATTGCAATGTTATTCCGCTTGAAATGCATGTGGCATGTTCAAGCGGAATCTGAAGCCCTATATATAGGGGTTCTGAGCGAAATCAGCATAACAATCCTTCCGGTTTGCAACGAAGTGCTGCCGAAGTGTCGAGTCATTGTAAACGTCATTCTATCAATACAATTCGACAGTTTAAAGTGTATATTTGCTGAATTGACCTCGGTTTGTTTGTTTCCGCCATTCAAACTGAGATAAACTCTTCTGAACGACTCATTTGGGTCCGAATACGATCCTACAAGTGGTATCAGAGCTCAGGAATAAGAGTTCTATACAATTCAGCTACGAATTCTGTTTCTACACTATTCTTTTTCAAAAAGTTAAAATTTTCACGGTTAAAATCGGCTCAAATTCACACAGTGCACTCGGAATTGAAGTTTAACAGAACCTTGAAAGTTTCAGCATTAAATTCGAACTAAAACTGTGAAATTTAGTGGTTCCGCTTGAAAACATTCGAGAGAAACATGACGTCACAGTGATTCCGCTTGAGATTTGGTTCTGATTCCGCTCCAAATCGACATTCCGCTTGAAATCTCTTCTTGTTCCGCTTGAAAATAGAGATCTCGCTTGAAAAGTATTGGGTTGATTTCGCTTGAAGTTTCAGTTTTAATTCCGCTTGAAATTTGTTTTTGATTCCACTCGAACTTGATATCCCGCTTGAACTGTGTTATCTGATTTCGCTTGAATCAGAGTTTGAACTTCAGATTGTTGATTTCGCTTGAGCAGTTTTTGTTTGAAGATGGTTATTTCGCTTGAACAATCAGTTTGTGAGATTTTGAAATTGTAAAATGGACGAAGATTTTTACAACGCATTCGCTACCCCTGTTACCCCGATCAGTATTGCACAGAACACGATGTTGGAAAACGAAATGGGAACAATGCAAAAACCGCCCAAGCTAATGAATATCGAGGAGTATAAGGGTTGGGAAGGTCGTTTTGAAAACTGGGTACAAGCAAACTATCTTGATGCTTGGGAATGTGTTGAGACGAAGTATGTAAGACCAAGGAATGACGATGAAGAGGAGATTGCTATCAAGGATATGAGTGCGGATGACAAAAAGAAATACAAAAATGAGAAAATGATGCTAAGTCTTCTACAACAAGCTGTGAAAGAAGACATCATGGTTTTATTGCAACATAACAGAAGTTCTTATTCAATTTGGAAAGCATTAAGATCAAAGTTTGTTGGTAGTCAGGAGATGGTCAAGAACAAAAAATCACTTTTAAAGAAAGAATTTGATTTGTTTCGTGGGTTGAAAAATGAAGGCACAAAGCAGATTATTGAAAGATACTGCAATCTTTTAGCCAACATGAGAAGGTTAAGCATCGAAAAAGATAATGAAGAATTGATTGAAAAACTTGCTGATGCATTACCACACGAAACTTGGGGCACATATCTGATGATGCTCAGAAACAAGAAAGGATTTAATACACTAACTTTGAGTAAATTCATTGAGAAGTTGGAAGCTCAAGAAATGGAGCAACGGAAAATTGTTCGAATGAAAGACTTCGATGGTGAACAAGACATTGGGCTTTATTACAAGACAGGGTTGAATGAGAAAACCACAAATTTTTCTCCAAAAGTGGAAACAACATTCAATGCCAAGAATTCATCTAGAAGTTCTTCAACAGGATCAAGCAGCAAAACAAGTTTCTCATCATTTGCATCATTTGATCCAAACATTTCAGCAACAAAGAATGGAAGAAAACTTCAGTGCAACATAGTATTAAATCTTGAGAATGATCAAGATTATTCAGAGGAAGTTGCTAAGAATCACATGTCTTTGTTAGGAATGATGTTGGAATCTTATAGTAGTTTTGTTGCAGGAAAGATCGGGAATCCAATGCTTACTAAAGAGGATTATGATCAAATAGATGCTGAGGAGATGGAATTAATGGACATCAAATGGTGTTTGGCCAGTGTGTTGAGGAGAGCTGAGAAATTCAAACAGATCGCAGGAAGAAATGATCTACATGAGGCTAACATTTCTACTTTAGGTTTTGATAAATCTAAAGTCACTTGTTTTCGTTGCAGGGAGAAAGGACACTTCAAGAGGGAGTGCACCAACCACGAAGCAAGTGGAGCTCAAAATCCTTTCAACAACAACAATGATTACTACCGAAAGGCCATCTACCATCAAGTTGCTCAACAACCACCTCAACAACATCAACATCAAGCACAAACCGCACATGGAAGGAATGTGATTGAATATTCTTCAAAGAGAGCTTGTGTGGTTAATCAAGATGAACAGAAACCATCAACTGGATTCAACTGGGATAAATATATTTCGGCTGATGGTAAAGCTTTGGTAATAGATCAAGATGATGAGAAATTACCCGAAGGTTTTAGCTAGGAAAATTTCACATGGGATGATTATATTCCTGATCAAGCTATAGCTCACACAGCTTTTGTTGCACGAGTTGAAGAAGATAGTGATGATGATGGTGCTGAATACTATGCAAAAAGAATGGCACAACACTTGAAGATGATGGCAGAAAGTGACAGTGAAGATGAGATAGCAAAGAAGAAAAAGAAGGTAAAAACACCGGTCAGCAGTGATGAGGAGGATGTTCCGGTGATTAGAAGGAAAGTGAAAGAAGTTCCAAAGTTTGAGATTGATGAAGAAGTCATTGCAAAGAAGAGTCCAGTGATTTGTGAAAATTGTGAAGTTGTAAAGAAACAAAACAGTTCTTTGATTCACAATATGAACAGATTGAAGGAATCTTATGATGTGCTAAACAAAGCCATGAACATGTATAATGATACAAGTGAAGAGCAGGCTACAGCAATGAAGACACTTCAGGGAGCGTTCATGATTAAGCAGAAAGTTGTGAACAACTACATCGAGAAGTGTGCTGCTCTTGAACAGAAATTGGAGTTACAAAGAATAGAAACGGAAAGAGTAAATCGTTTGTTGAAAAGTTACTCATGTACTTCTTATGTCATTGACAGGATTTATCCAACTGTTGAAGGCATGAAGGCATTTGAAGAGGATGAAGTAACTGAAGAAAAAGATGCTGGAAAAGTTGATGAAGGAAAGACTCCAGAAAAGAAAAACAAGAAGAAGAGTGATACAAAGAAAAAGACTAACAAGAAGGATTCTGGTAAGAAACAAGGTGTCAGTTACAACAAGTGTCCACCTCCGCTGGAAAATGGATATTTGGCTAGAAATCCAAATTCTGAAAGAGTCCAAAAGGCTACAAACTTACAATGGGAGTCAGAGTCCTCAGTCAATTTGCCAGAAAACATAGATGTCGTTTTTACATCGTCTGACACTGATCAACAATCTCAATTGATGAAGATAGTGGTGGATCATGTGTTAGATAATGATGAAACTGAAGAGTCAAAGTCGGAGTCGATGTCGGAGTCAAAGTCTGAGTCCAGCATTCCGGGTCAAAATGAAAAACAGGGCAAAATAGTTTACGACAAAGAATTCCTGTTATCAAAATCTAATTTGAATGATGAAACATTTAAAGTGGCATATACTTTGAATGATTCAGTCAAATTATATTCTGATGAGGAATTTCCAATAAGAAGTGTTCGTCTTGACATGATCAAAAAGGTTTTCAAAATGACAGAAATTAATATTTCTGAAATAAAAGATTTAAATCTTACTAGAGAACCTAAAAAATACACTTCAAGAGTTAAGCAAAGAGAAAACAAGAAAAAAGGTTATGGTTCTGGTTTTCAAAAGAAACCTAACCATGGCAATTTCAAAAAGAAAGGTCTTGGATTTACTCCAATAGAAAAACAGAAAAATGAAAAATATGTTCGTGATTTTAAAGCAAAGATGACATTTGTTCCAGGTACTTCATCAGAAGAAGAAGAAAAGAAAGCATTTTGGAGACAGTCAAACAGAGAGTTCCTTGCAAAGAAGCAAGAAGAAATGAAGAATGCTAATCAGAGAAAGAAAACTCGAACCTGTTTCAAATGTGGTAGAATTGGACATCTTGCGGTGAACTGTTCGCAAGCAATTCAAACCAAACAGGGAGTTTCTAAACTCAATGAGAAAGTGGTTGAGTTTGAACCACCAATTGACCGAACCAAATTATTCAAAAACTCAAAATTTGAAATTGGTGAATGTTCAAACAAGTTTTACAACAAACGAGCTAAATCTGACAACTAGAAATGGGTTGTTAAGAAGTCTGCTGATAGTTCTAGCGATGATTCTGATAGGTCAAAATCAGAGGAGCTATCTTCTGGCGATGAATCTAATTCCACAAAATCAGATGAG
Source organism: Helianthus tuberosus (assembly GCA_030545235.1). Lineage (NCBI taxonomy): Eukaryota > Viridiplantae > Streptophyta > Magnoliopsida > Asterales > Asteraceae > Helianthus > Helianthus tuberosus. The sequence goes on along the minus strand of CM060408.1, from coordinate 65,082,192 downwards.
CCACAAGTTGTTTCAAAAGGTGAAGTTTCAGTTACGACTGTGGATGATGAGAATTTTCCACCACTTCGGGCTGAAAATTTTAAAAAGAAAATTGGTAAAGTTGAGATATCAAACCAATTTTATGATGATAAAAAGGTTTTTGATGTTGAAAAGGCCTTTAACCCCACTGTAAAACATATTTTTGGGAAAATTATTGATCGAAAAGTCAAAGGGGTTAAAGAGTTCTATGAGAAGAAGAGGAAATGTAAGAAACCGAGTGATGATGACTCGGTAACACCCAAGGCTGGTCAGGCTTGGGTGGATATTTTCTTTGAATAGAAAAAATCTGACTTGCCGGAGTTCCCAGGTTGGTAAGAGTGGAACATGAATCGGCATCCTTCTTTGTATTTGATTGTGTTTTACGTACAAGTGGTACAAGAGGTTGGTTCTTAGAACGCGATTAATCAAGGTCATTAATTTGAACTTGATGTAATCTTCATATATTGGTTTTAAGATGATATGATGAACCACATCCCCGAACCTACAAGTGGTAAAATCAACAAAACTTATTTTCCAAAAAAACCATTTGATTAAAACAAACTTAAGTGTTTTGAGATCACAATGGGAAAATAGTTTGTTGTGAGGGGGAGTTCTGATTGTTTATGCAAAGTGAATGGCGAATTGAGGTGATTCGATATCAGTTGTCAAGTTTCTTGTACAGTTTGTTGTTCAAATTTCTTAATATGTTTGCATTTTAGGGGGAGTAGAAAATTTTTCAGAAAATCCAAAAACATTAGAAAATTTGAAAAATACAAAAACATGATAAAATAAAAAATGAGTTTTGTTGTGAAAAAGAGGAAATGATAGTACATCAGTGGGCGATCACAACATGCTAAAGAAATGGAAAGTTAATAATGTGATAAACAATCTCACTGCGGATATGCCAGTAGGTTTTTACTCATTTAGTAGATTGTGACAAGATATAAACCTAAAATTCAAACTTGCTTAATTCGTGGGTAACAACTTCTTGGATATATGGGTAACCCCCGAAATCTTGTTTGAAAGGTCCCTCTTTCTGAGATGCTAGGTCTTTATACTTAGTGATATCTGGGGTATTATCCCGGGACTTCTGCTGAATGGAAATTCTGACCTAGTCCCCGCATAATACTTTTTGTAAATGCTTGAAATACAGTGCCACCCTCAGCAAATTGATGAAAGAATAAAATTGATAGTCATTGCTGTTGTAAAAAAGATCTTCTAAAGGGGACACACCAAAAATCGAACTGTCATCTCTCTGCTGAACGGAAGTTCTAACCTGAGCTCTCACGGTTTCGCACCTAACCCCTTACAGATATCATCTAGGTATACTCACCTGTAAGACTGAATATTGGGATCTGGATACGGGAGTATATTCAAGTAGTGGGACACGTGATTAAGTTTAAATATCTAAGACATTAATATCGTATCTCAGATCAGTTGAAGTTTGTGTGAAAATTTAAGTGGACCAGTATACTGACAATCTAGGTGAATTGTTTAGAACTTAAAATGAAATGAAGCTTAACAGTGTTGGTGATTTGTCTCAAAAACTGATATGATCCTCTTACACAAACTCACAAAAATAGTGTCTGTAAATATTTCTTTACTGCATTTCATATTATTCAAAAATCCAAAAAGATTTTAGTGTGTTTTAGCATAAATTTTGAAACATACAAAAAGATTTTCGACAACTGGTGTTGAAGAGCTAATTTTCAAAATTCCAAGTGCTAAACTTGACGAACTGCTTTGGGAGTGTTGTGTGTGAAAGATTTTTAAGTCTTGTTACAAGTGGTCATCAGAAGTTTTGAATTTGATACACCTGCAAGTGGTTCATCAGAGGCTTTTTGGTAGATCAGTTTGTGATGTAATCTACTAGTGGTGTTTGAGTGAATTAAAGGTGTATATCAGAAATCTTATGTTTGAGGTAGAGATTGTGCAGATAACCTGAGCTGGAGGAGAGCCAGGTCACGATCTTGGAATGGATTATGAATCTGTGAAGGCCAGACTGTGATCCCAGCTGATTGAGAGGGGGAGTCTGAATGACAAAGAGCCAGTTCTGATGAATGGAGAAGATGTCAACATACGAGGGAAGATTGAAAGAGAAGAGAAGATAGAGATTGAGGATGCTTACAGTGTCAAATACTTCAAAGAAAAGCCCAGAGGCTGATAAAGACTAAAGATGCAAAGACTCGACACTGAAGACTCCGTCAACATTCGAGGGGGAGTTTGTTGGTGCATTCGTCTGTCGTCTTCGTCTTGTATCGAGTCTTGTATAGAATAGGTTAGATCAGGGCATGAAAAACGATTTAATGTTGTTAGGAGCTGATTCCGCTTGAAATGGCATTAGGCCATGTTCAAGCAAAATCTCATTGATGTTGATTCCGCTCCAATGTTCAAGCTGATTCCGCTCGAGATATTGCAATGTTATTCCGCTTGAAATGCATGTGGCATGTTCAAGCGGAATCTGAAGCCCTATATATAGGGGTTCTGAGCGAAATCAGCATAACAATCCTTCCGGTTTCCAACGAAGTGCTGCCGAAGTGTCGAGTCGTTGTAAAAGTCATTCAATCAATATATTCGACAGTTTAAAGTGTAATACTTGCTGAATTGAACTCAGTTTCTTAGTTTCCACCTCTGAAACTGAGATAAACTCTTCTGAACGACTCATTTGGGTCCGAATACGATCCTACAAAATGGCTACAATTTAAGGAATGTGTTTAGTGACGGCATCAGATTCCTAATTGATGGAGAAAGGTCTGGTGGCAAGAAAAGCTGCTTCTAGGATGTTGTCAAGTGTTTTCGCTCGACGATTCCATTATTGGGTGGCTGGTTTGGCCCTTGTTCCTGTAACTCGAATCCTAGCCCGGTATATCCTATTTCAATTTTACACCATTGTGAACCTTACGCCTTTTTTACTCTCTGATCGAGGTTCTCGGCATTGAAAAATCTTCGTAAACTAAATCACAAGTGTATATGTTGACATTTAAGAGATATACAGTCAAGAAAATCAAGGGCAGTGGTGATATATATGAGGATTAGTCACCAAAAAAAAAAACACTCAACAAATGGCTACAATTTAAGGAATGTTTTTATTGACAGCATCAGATTCCTAATTGAGGGAGAAAGGTCTGGTGGCCAGAAAAGCTGCTTCTAGGAGGTTGTCAAGTGTATTCGCTAGACGATTCCATTCTTGGGTGGTTGGTTTGGCCCTTGTTCCTGTAACTCGAATCCTAGCCCGTTATATCTCATTTTAATTTTACAGCATTGTGAACCTTACGCCTTTTTTACTCTATGATCGAGGTTCTCAGCATTGAAAAATCTTCGTAAACTAAATCACACGTGTATATGTTGACATTTAAGAGATATACAGCCAAGAAAATCAAGGGCAATGGTGATATATATGCGGATTAGAAACCCAAAAAAAAAAAACACTCAACAAATGGCTACAATTTAAGGAATGTGTTTAGTGGTGGCATCAGATTCCTAATTGATGGAGAAAGGTCTGGTGGCAAGAAAAGCTACTTCTAGGAGGTTGTCAAGTGTTTTCGCTCGACGATTCCATTCTTGGGTGGTTGGTTTGGACCTTGTTCCTGTAACTCGAATCCTAGCCAGGTATATCCCATTTTAATTTTACACCATTGTGAACCTTACGCCTTTTTTACTCTCTGATCGGGGTTCTCGGCATTGAAAAATCTTCGTAAACTAAATCACACGTGTATATGTTGACATTTAAGAGATATACAGTCCCGAAAATCAAGGGCAATGGTGATATATATGCGGATTAGGCACCAAAAAAAAACACACTCAACAAATGGCTACAATTTAAGGAATGTGTTTAGTGACAGCATCAGATTCCTAATTGATGGAGAAAGGTCTGGTGGCAAGAAAAGCTGCTTCTAAGATGTTGTCAAGTGTTTTCGCTCAACGATTCCATTCTTGGGTGGTTGGTTTGGCCCTTGTTCCTGTAACTCGAATCCTAGCCCGGTATATCCCATTTTAATTTTACATCATTGTGAACCTTACGCCTTTTTTACTCTGTGAACGAGGTTCTCGGCATTGAAAAATCTTCGTAAACTAAATCACGTATGTATATGTTGACATTTAAGAGATATACAGTCAAGAAAATCAAGGGCAATGGTGATATATATGCAGATTAGACACCAAAAAAAACACACTCAACAAATGGCTACAATTTAAGGAATGTGTTAATGACGGCATCAGATTCCTAATTGATGGAGAAAGGTCTGGTGGCAAGAAACGCTGCTTGTAGGAGGCTGTCAAGTGTTTTTGCTCGACGATTCCATTCTTGGGTGGTTGGTTTGGCCCTTGTTCCTATAACTTGAATCCTAACCCGGTATATACCATTTTAATTTTACACGATTGTGAACCTTACGCCTTTTTTACTCTCTGATCGAGGTTCTCGGCATTGAAAAATCGTCGTAAACTAAATCACACGTGTATATGTTGACATTTAAGAGATATACAATCAAGAAAATCAAGGGCAATGGTGATATATATGCGGATTAGACACCAAAAAAAAACACTCAACAAATGGCTACAATTTAAGGAATGTGTTTAGTGACGGCATCAGATTCCTTTTTGATGGAGAAAGGTCTGGTGGTAAGAAAAGCTGCTTCTAGGAGGTTGTCAAGTGTTTTCGCTAGTCGATTCCATTCTTGGGTGGTTGGTTTGGCCCTTTTTCCTGTAACTCGAATCCTAGCTCGGTATATCCCATTTTAATTTTACACGATTGTGAACCTTAAGCCTTTTTTACTCTCTGATCGAGGTTCTCGGCATTGAAAAACCTTCGTAAACTAAATCACATGTGTATATGTTGACATTTAAGAGATATAGAGTTAAGAAAAATCAAGGGCACTGGTGATATATATGCGGATTTGACACCAAAAAAAAAACACTCAACAAATGGCTACAATTTAAGGAATGTGTTTAGTGACGGCATCAGATTCCTAATTGATGGAGAAAGGTCTGGTGGTAAGAAAAGCTGCTTCTAGGAGGTTGTCAAGTGTTTTCGGTCGACGATTCCATTCTTGGGTGGATGGTTTGGCCCTTGTTCCTGTAACTCGAATCCGATCCCGGTATATCCCATTTTAATTTTACACCATTGTGAACCTTACGCCTTTTTTACTCTCTGATCGAGGTTCTCGGCATTGAAAAATCTTCGTAAACTAAATCACACATGTATATGTTGACATTTAAGATATATACAGTCAACGAAATCAAGGGCAATGGTGATATATATGCGGATTAGACACAAAAAAAAACACACTCAACAAATGGCTACAATTTAAGGAATGTGTTTAGTGACAGCATCAGATTCCTAATTGATGGAGAAAGGTCTGGTGGCAAGAAAATCTGCTTCGAGGAGGTTGTCAAGTGTTTTCGCTCGACGATTCCATTCTTGGGTGGTTGGTTTGGCCCTTGTTCCTGTAACTCGAATCCTAGCCCGGTGTATCCCATTTTAATTTTACACCATTGTGAACCTTACGCCTTTTTTACTCTCTGATCGAGCTTCTCGGCATTGAAAAATTTTCGTAAACTAAATCACACGTGTATATGTTGTCATTTAAGAGATATATAGTCAAGAAAATCAAGGGCAATGGTCATAGATATGCGGATTAGACACAAAAAAAAAAAAAAAAAACACTCAACAAATGGCTACAATTTAAGGAATGTGTTTAGTGACAGCATCAGATTCCTAATTGATGGAGAAAGGTCTGGTGGCAAGAAAAGCTGCTTCTAAGAGGTTGTCAAGTGTTTTCGCTCAACGATTCCATTCTTGGGTGGTTGGTTTGGCCCTTGTTCCTGTAACTCGAATGCTAGCCCGGTATATCCCATTTTAATTTTACATCATTGTGAACCTTACGCCTTTTTTACTCTGTGAACGAGGTTCTCGGCATTGAAAAATCTTCGTAAACTAAATCACGTATGTATATGTTGACATTTAAGAGATATACAGTCAAGAAAATCAAGGGCAATGGTGATATATATGCAGATTAGACACAAAACAAAAAACACACTCAACAAATGGCTACAATTTAAGGAATGTGTTAATGACGGCATCAGATTCCTAATTGATGGAGAAAGGTCTGGTGGCAAGAAACGCTGCTTCTAAGAGGCTGTCAAGTGTTTTTGCTCGACGATTCCATTCTTGGGTGGTTGGTTTGGCCCTTGTTCCTATAACTTGAATCCTAACCCGGTATATACCATTTTAATTTTACACGATTGTGAACCTTACGCCTTTTTTACTCTCTGATCGAGGTTCTCGGCGTTGAAAAATCGTCGTAAACTAAATCACACGTGTATATGTTGACATTTAAGAGATATACAATCAAGAAAATCAAGGGCAATGGTGATATATATGCGGATTAGACACCAAAAAAAAACACTCAACAAATGGCTACAATTTAAGGAATGTGTTTAGTGACGGCATCAGATTCCTTATTGATGGAGAAAGGTCTGGTGGTAAGAAAAGCTGCTTCTAGGAGGTTGTCAAGTGTTTTCGCTCGACGATTCCATTCTTGGGTGGTTGGTTTGCCCCTTTTTCCTGTAACTCGAATCCTAGCTCGGTATATCCCATTTTAATTTTACACGATTGTGAACCTTACGCCTTTTTTACTCTCTGATCGAGGTTCTCGGCATTGAAAAACCTTCGTAAACTAAATCACATGTGTATATGTTGACATTTAAGAGATATAGAGTTAAGAAAAATCAAGGGCACTGGTGATATATATGCGGATTAGACACCAGAAAAAAAAAACACTCAACAAATGGCTACAATTTAAGGAATGTGTTTAGTGACGGCATCAGATTCCTTATTGATGGAGAAAGGTCTGGTGGTAAGAAAAGCTGCTTCTAGGAGGTTGTCAAGTGTTTTCGGTCGACGATTACATTCTTGGGTGGATGGTTTGGCCCTTGTTCCTGTAACTCGAATCCGATCCCGGTATATCCCATTTTAATTTTACACCATTGTGAACCTTACGCCTTTTTTACTCTCTGATCGAGGTTCTCGGCATTGAAAAATCTTGGAAAACTAAATCACACGTGTATATGTTGACATTTAAGAGATATACAGTCAACGAAATCAAGGGCAATGGTGATATATATGCGGATTAGACACAAAAAAAAACACACTCAACAAATGACTACAATTTAAGGAATGTGTTTAGTGACAGCATCAGATTCCTAATTGATGGAGAAAGGTCTGGTGGCAAGAAAATCTGCTTCTAGGAGGTTGTCAAGTGTTTTCGCTCGACGATTCCATTCTTGGGTGGTTGGTTTGGCCCTTGTTCCTGTAACTCGAATCCTAGCCCGGTGTATCCCATTTTAATTTTACACCATTGTGAACCTTACGCCTTTTTTACTCTCTGATCGAGGTTCTCGGCATTGAAAAATTTTCGTAAACTAAATCACACGTGTATATGTTGTCATTTAAGAGATATATAGTCAAGAAAATCAAGGGCAATGGTCATAGATATGCGGATTAGACACAAAAAAAAAAAAACACTCAACAAATGGCTACAATTTAAGGAATGTGTTTAGTGACGGCATCAGATTCCTAATTGATGGAAAAAGGTCTGGTGGCAAGAAAAGCTGCTTCTAGGAGGTTGTCAATTGTTTTCGCTCGACGATCCTATTCTTGGGTTGTTGGTTTGGCCCTTGTTCCTGTAACTCGAATCCTAGCCCGGTATATCCCATTTTAATTTTACACCATTGTGAACCTTACGCCTTTTTTACTCTCTGATCGAGGTTCTCAAGATTGAAAAATCTTCGTAAACTAAATCACACGTGTATATGTTGACATTTAAGAGATATAAAGTCAAGAAAATCAAGCGCAATGGTGATATATATGCGGATTAGACACAAAAAAAACACTCAACAAATGGCTACAATTTAAGGAATGTGTTTAGTGACGGCATCAGATTATTAATTGATGGAGAAAGGTCTGGTGGCAAGAAAAGCTGCTTCTAGGAGGTTGTCAAGTGTTTTCGCTCGATGATTCCATTCTTAGGTGGTTGGTTTGGCCCTTGTTCCTGTTACTCGAATCCTAGCCCGGTATATCCCATTTTAATTTTACACCATTGTGAACCTTACGACTTTTTTACTCTCTGATCGAGGTTCTTGGCATTGAAAAATCTTTGTAAACTAAATCACACGTGTATATGTTGACATTTAAGGGATATACAGTCAAGAAAATCAAGGGCAATGGTGATATATATGCGGATTAGACACCAAAAAAAAAAAACACTTAACAAATGGCTACAATTTAAGGAATGTGTTTAGTGACGGTATCAGATTCCTAATTGATGGAAAAAGGTCTGGTGGAAAGAAAAGCTGCTTCTAGGAGGTTGTTAAGTGTTTTCGCTTGACGATGCCGTTCTCGGGTGGTTGGTTTGGCCCTTGTTCCTGTAACTCGAATCCTAGCCCGGTATATCCCATTCTAATTTAACACCATTGTGAACCTTACGCCTTTTTAACTCTCTCCTCGAGGTTCTCGTCATTGAAAAATCTTCGTAAACTAAATCACAAGTGTATATGTTGACATTTAAGAGTTATACAGTCAAGAAAATCAATGGCAATGGTGATATATATGTGGATTAGACACCAAAAGAAACACTCAACAAATGGCTCCAATTTAAGGAACGTGTTTAGTGACGGCATCAGATTCCTAATTGATGGAGAAAGGTCTGGTGGCAAGAAAAGATGCTTCTAGGAGGTTGTCAAGTGTTTTCGATCAACGATTCCATTCTTGGGTGGTTGGTTTGTCCCTTGTTCCTGTAACTCGAATCTTAGCCCGATATATCCCATTTTAATTTTACACCATTGTGAACCTTACACCTTTTTTACTCTCTGCTCGAGGTTCTCGGCTTTGAAAAATCTTCGTAAACTAAATCACACGTGTATATGTTGACATTTAAGAGATATACAGTCAAGAAAATCAAGGGCAATGGTGATATATATGCGGATTAGACACCAAAAAAAAAACACTCAACAAATGGCTACGATTTAAGGATGTGTTTATTGACGGCATCAGATTCCTAATTGATGGAGAAAGGTCTGGTGGCAAGAAAAGCTGCTTCTAGGAGGTTGTCAAGTGTTTTCGCTCGACGATTCCATTCTTGCGTGGTTGGTTTGGCCGTTGTTCCTGTAACTCGAATCCTAGCCCGGTATATCCAATTTTAATTTTACACCATTGTGAACCTTACGCCTTTTTTACTCTCTGATCGAGGTTCTCGGCATTGAAAAATCTTCGTAAACTAAATCACACGTGTATATGTTGACATTTAGGAGATATACAGTCAAGAAATCAAGGACAATGGTGATATATATGCGGATTGGACACCCAAAAAAACACTCAACAAATGGCTACAATTTAAGGATTGTGTTTAGTGATGGCATCAGATTCCTAATTGATGGAGAAAGGTCTGGTGGTAAGAAAAGCAGCTTCTAGGAGGTTGTCAAGTGTTTTCGCTCGACGATTCTATTCTTGGGTGGTTGGTTTGGTCCTTGTTCTTGTAACTCGAATCCTAGCCCGGTATATCCCATTTTAATTTTACACCATTGTGAACCTTACGCCTTTTTTACTCTCTGATTGAGGTTCTCGTCATTGAAAAATCTTCGTAAACAAAATCACACGTGTATATGTTGACATTTAAGAGATATACAGTCAAGAAAATCAGGGGCAATGGTGATATATATGTGGATTAGACACACTCAACAAATGGCTACAATTAAAGGAATGTGTTTAGTGACGGCATCAGATTCCTAATTGATGGAGAAAGGTCTGGTGGCAAGAAGAGCTGCTTCTAGGAGGTTGTCAAGTGTTTTCGCTCGACGATTCCATTCTTGGGTGGTTGGTTTGGCCCTTGTTCCTGTAACTCAAATCTTAGCCCGGTATATCCCAATTTTAATTTTACACCATTATGAACCTTACACCTTTTTTACTCTCTGCTCGAGGTTCTCGGCATTGAAAAATCATCGTAAACTAAATCACACGTGTATATGTTGACATTTAAGAGATATACAGTCAAGAAAATCAAGGCAATGGTGATATATATGCGGATTAGACACCAAAAAAAAAACTCAACAAATGGCTACAATTTAAGGATGTGTTTAGTGACGGCATCAGATTCCTAATTGATGGAGAAAGGTCTTGTGGCAAGAAAAGCTGCTTCTAGGAGGTTGTCAAGTGTTTTCGCTCGACGATTCCATTCTTGCGTGGTTGGTTTGGCCCTTGTTCCTGTAACTCGAATCCTAGCCCGGTATATCCCATTTTAATTTTACACCATTGTGAACCTTACGCCTTTTTTACTCTCTGATCGAGGTTCTCGGCATTGAAAAATCTTCGTAAACTAAATCACACATGTATATGTTGACATTTAAGATATATACAGTCAAGAAATCGAGGACAATGGTGATATATATGCGGATTAGACACCCAAAAAAACACTCAACAAATGGCTACAATTTATGGATTGTGTTTAGTGATGGCATCAGATTCCTAATTGATGGAGAAAGGTCTGGTGGTAAGATAAGCTGCTTCTAGGAGGTTGTCAAGTGTTTTCGCTCGACGATTCTATTCTTGGGTGGTTGGTTTGGCCCTTGTTCTTGTAACTCGAATCCTATCCCGGTATATCCCATTTTAATTTTACACCATTGTGAACCTTACGCCTTTTTTACTCTCTGATCGAGGTTCTCGTCATTAAAAAATCTTCGTAAACAAAATCACACGTGTATATGTTGACATTTAAGAGATATACAGTCAAGAAAATCAAGGGCAATGGTGATATATATGCGGATTAGACAAACTCAACAAATGGCTACAATTAAAGGAATGTGTTTAGTGACGGCATCAGATTCCTGATTGATGGAGAAAGGTCTGGTGGCAAGAAGAGCTGCTTCTAGGAGGTTGTCAAGTGTTTTCGCTCGACGATTCCATTCTTGGGTGGTTGGTTTGGCCCTTGTTCCTGTAACTCGAATCTTAGCCCTGTATATCCCAATTTTAATTTTACACCATTGTGAACCTTACGCCTTTTTTACTCTCTGATCGAAGTTTTCGGCATTGAAAAATCTTCGTAAACTAAATCACACGTGTATATGTTTACATTTAAGAGATATACAGTCAAGAAAATCAAGGGCAATGGTGATATATATGTGGATTAGACACAAAAAAAAACACTTAACAAATGGCTACAATTTAAGGAATGTGTTTAGTGACGGCATCAGATTCCTAATTGATGGAGAAAGGTCTGTTGGTAAGAAAAGCTGCTTCTAGGAGGTTGTCAAGTGTTTTCGCTCGATGATTCCATTCTTGGGTGGTTGGTTTGGCCCTCGTTCTTGTAACTCGAATCCTAGCCCGGTATATCCCATTTTAATTTTACACCATTGTGAACCTTACGCCTTTTTTACTCTCTGGTCGAGGTTCTCGGCATTTAAAAATCATCCTAAACAAAATCACACATGTATATGTTGACATTTAAGAGATATACAGTCAATAAAATCTAGGGCAATGGTGATATATAAGCGGATTAGACACCAAAAAAAACACTCAACTAATGGCTACAATTTAAGGAATGTGTTTAGTGACGGCATCAGATTCCTAATTGATGGAGAAAGGTTTGGTGGCAAGAAAAGCAGCTTCTAGGAGGTTGTCAAGTGTTTTCGCTCGATGATTCCGTTCTTGGGTGGTTGGTTTGGCCCTTGTTCCTGTAACTCGAATCCTAGCCCGGTGTATCCCATTTTAATTTTACACCATAGTGAACCTTACGCCTTTTTTACTCTCTGATCGAGGTTCTCGGCTTTTAAAAATCTTCGTAAACTAAATCACACGTGTATATGTTGACATTTAAGAGATATTCAGTTAAGAAAATCAAGGGCAATGGTGATATATATGCGGATTAGACACCAAAAAAACACTTAACAAATGGCTACAATTTAAGGAATGTGTTTAGTGGCGGCATCAGATTCCTAATTGATGGAGAATGGTCTGGTGGCAAGAAAAGCTGCTTCTAGGAGGTTGTCAAGTGTTTTCACTCGATGATTCCATTATTGGGAGGTTGGTTTGGCCCTTGTTCCTGTAACTCGAATCCTAGCCCGGTATATCCCTTTTTAATTTAACACCAATGTGAACCTTACGCCTTTCTTACTCACGGATCGAGGTTCTCGGCATTGAAAAATCTTCGTAAACTAAATAATACGTGTATATGTTGACACTTAAGAGATATACAATCAATAAAATCAAGGGCAATGGTGATATATAAGCGGATTAGACACAAAAAAAACACTCAACAAATGGCTACAATTTAAGGAATGTGTTTAGTGACGGCATCTGATTCCTAATTGATGGAGAAAGGTCTGTTGGTAAGAAAAACTGCTTCTAGGAGGTTGTCAAGTGTTTTCGCTCGATGATTCCATTCTTTGGTGGTTGGTTTGGCCCTTGTTCTTGTAACTCGAATCCTAGCCCGGTATATCCCATTTTAATTTTACACCATTGTGAACCTTACGCCTTTTTTACTCTCTGATCGAGGTTCTCGGCATTGAAAAATTTCGTAAACTAAATCACAAGTGTATATGTTCACATATAAGAGATATCCAGTCAAGACAATCAAGGGCAATGGTGATATATATGAGGATTAGACACAAAAAAAAACACCCAAAAAATGGCTACAATTTAAGGAATGTGTTTAGTGACGGCATCAGATTCCTAATTGATGGAGAAAGGTCTGGTGGCAAGAAAAGCTACTTCTAGGAGGTTGCCAAGTGTTTTCGCTCGACGATTCCATTCTTGGGTGGTTGGTTTGGCCCTTGTTCTTTTAACTAGAATCCTAGCCCGGTATATCCCATTTTAATTTTACACCATTGTGAACCTTACACCTTTTTTACTCTCTGATCGTGGTTCTCGGCATTGAAAAATCTTCGTAAACTAAATAACACGTGTATATGTTGACATTTAAGATATATACAGTCAAGAAAATCAAGGGCAATGGTGATATATATGCGCATTAGACACCATAAAAAAACACACTCAACAAATGGCTACAATTTAAGGAATATGTTTAGTGGCATCAGATTCCTAATTGATGGAGAAAGGTCTGGTGGCAAGAAAAGTTGCTTCTTGGAGGTTGTTAAGTGTTTTCGCTCGACGATTCCATTCTTGGGTGGTTGGTTTGGCCCTTGTTCCTTTAACTCGAACCCTAGCCCGGTATATCCCACTTTAATTTTACACCATTGTGAACCTTACACCTTTTTTACTCTCTGATCGTGGTTCTCGGCATTGAAAAATCTTCGTAAACTAAATCACACGTGTATATGTTGACATTTAAGAGATATACAGTGAAGAAAATCAAGGGCAATGGTGATATATATGGGGATTAGACACCAAAAAAAAAAACACACTCAACAAATGGCTACAATTTAAGGAATGTGTTTAGTGACGGCATCAGATTTGTAATTGATGGAGAAAGGTCTGGTGGCAAGAAAAGCTGCTTCTAGGAGGTTGTCAAGTGTTTTCGCTCGACGATTCCATTCTTGGGTGGTTGGTTTGGCCCATGTTCCTGTAACTCGAATTCTAGCCCAGTATATCCCATTTTAATTTTACACCATTGTGAACCTTACGCCTTTTTTACTCTCTGATCGGTGTTCTCGGCATTGAAAAATCTTCGTAAATTAAATCACACGTGTATATGTTGACATTTAAGAGATATACAGTCAAGAAAATCAAGGGCAATGGTGATATATATGCGGATTAGACACCAAAAAAAACACACAACAAATGGCTACAATTTAAGGAATGTGTTTAGTGACGGCATCAGATTCCTAATTAATGGAGAAAGGTCCGGTGGCAAGAAAAGCTGCTTCTAGGAGGTTGTCAAGTGTTTTCGCTCAACGATTCCATTCTTGGGTGGTTGGTTTGGCCTTTGTTCCTATAACTAGAATCCTAGCCCGGTATATCCCATTTTACTTTTACACCATTGTGAACCTTACGCCTTTTTTACCATCTGATCGAGGTTCTCGGCATTGAAAAATCTTCGTAAACTAAATCACACGTGTATATGTTGACATTTAAGAGATATACAGTCAAGAAAATCTAGGGCAATGGTGATATATATGTGGATTAGACAACAAAAAAAAACACTCAACAAATTGCTACAATTTAAGGAATGTGTTTAGTGACGGCATCAGATTCCTAATTGATGGAGAAAGGTCTGGTGGTGGCAAGAAAAGCTGCTTCTAGGAGGTTGTCAAGTGTTTTCGCTCGACAATTCAATTCTTGGGTGGTTGGTTAGGCCCTTGTTCCTGTAACTCGAATCCTAGCCCAGTATATCCCATTTTAATTTTACACCATTGTGAACTTTACGACTTTTTTACTCTCTGATCGAGGTTCTCGGCATTGAAAAATCTTCGTAAACTAAATCACACGTGTATATGTTGACATTTAAGTGATATACAGTCAAGAAAATCAAAGGCAATGGTGATATATATGCGGATTAGAGACCAAAAAAATAAACACTCAACAAATGGCTACAATTTAAGGAATGTGTTTAGTGACGGCATCAGATTCCTAATTAATGGAGAATGGTCTGGTGGCAAGAAAAGCTGCTTCTAGGAGGTTGTCTAGTGTTTTTGCTCGACCATTCCATTCTTGGGTGGTTGGTTTGGCCCTTGTTCCTGTAACTCGAATCCTAGCCCGGTATATCCCATTTTAATTTTACACCATTGTGAACCTTACGCCTTTTCTACTCCCTGATCGAGGTTCTCAGCATTGAAAAATCTTCGTAAACTAAATCACACGTGTATATGTTGACATTTAAGAGATATACAGTCAAGAAAATCAAGGGCAATGGTGATATATATATGGATTAGACACCAAAAAAAAAACTATCAACAAATGGCTACAATTTAAGGAATGTGTTTAGTGACGGCATCTGATTCTTAATTGATGGAGAAAAGTCTGGTGGCAAGAAAAGCTGCTTCTAGGAGGTTGTCAAGTGTTTTCGCTCGACGATTCCATTCTTGGTTGGTTGGTTTGGACCTTGTTCCTGTAACTCGATTCCTAGCCCGGTATATCCCATTTTAATTTTACACCATTGTGAACCTTACGCCTATTTTACTCTCTCATCGAGGTTCTCGGCATTGAAAAATCTTCGTAAACTAAATCACACGTGTATATGTTGACATTTAATAGATATACAGTCAAGAAAATCAAGGGCAATGGTGATATATATGTGGACTAGACACAAAAAAAAAAAAAAACACTCAACAAATGGCTACAATTTAAGGAATGTGTTTAGTGACGGTATCAGATTCCTAATTGATGGAGAAAGGTCTGGTGGTGGAAAGAAAAGCTGCTTCTAGGAGGTTGTCAAGTGTTTTCACTCGACGATTCCATTCTTGGGTGGTTGGTTTGGGCCTTGTTCCTGTATCTCGAATCCTAGCCCGGTATATCCCATTTTCATTTTACGCCATTGTGAATCTTACGCCTTTTTTACTCTCTGATCGAGGTTCTCGGCATTGAAAAATCTTCGTAAATTAAATCACATCTGTATATCTTGACATTTAAGAGATATACAGTCAAGAAAATCGAGGGCAATGGTGATATATATATGCGGATTAGACACAAAAAAAAAACACTCAACAAATGGCTACAATTTAATGAGTGTGTTTAGTGACGGCATCAGATTCCTAATTGATGGAAAATGGTCTGGTGGCAAGAAAAGCTGCTTCTACAAGGTTGTCAAGTGTTTTTGCTCGACGATTCCATTCTTCGGTGGCTGGTTTGGCCCTTGTTCCTGTAACTCAAATCCTAGCCCGGCATATCCCATTTTAATTTTACACCATTGGGAACCTTACGCCTTTTTTACTCTCTAATCGAGGTTCTCGGCATTGAAAAATCTTCGTAAACTAAATCACACGTGTATATGTTGACATTTAAGAGATATACAGTCAAGAAAATCAAGGGCAATGGTGATATATATGCGGATTAGACACCAAAAAAAACACTCAACAAATGGCTACAATTTAAAGAATGTGTTTAGTGACGACATCAGATTCCTAATTGATGGAGAAAGGTCTGGTGGCAAGAAAAGCTGCTTCTAGGAGGTTGTCAAGTGTTTTCGCTCGGTGATTCCATTCTTGGGTGGTTGGTTTGGCCCTTGTTCCTGTAACTCGAATCCTAGCCCGGTATATCACATTTTAATTTTACACCATTGTGAACCTTACGCCTTTTTTACTCTCTGGTCGAGGTTCTCGGCATTGAAAAATCTTCGTAAACTAAATCACACGTGTATATGTTGACATTTAAGAGATATACAGTCAAGAAAATCAAGGGCAATGGTGATATATATGAGGATTAGACACAAAAAAAAACACACTCAACAAATGGCTATAATTTAAGGAATGTGTTTAGTGACGGCATTAGATTCCTAATTGATGGAGAAAGGTCTGGTGGCAAGAAAAGCTGCTTCTAGGAGGTTGTCAAGTGCTTTTGCTCGACCATTCCATTCTTGGGTGGTTGGTTTGGCCCTTGTTGCTGTAACTCGAATCCTAGCCCGGTATATCCCATTTTAATTTTACACCATTGTGAACCTTACGCCTTTTCTACTCTCTGATCGAGGTTCTCAGCATTGAAAAATCTTCGTAAACTAAATCACACGTGTATATGTTGACATTTAAGAGATATACAGTCAAGAAAATCAAGGGCAATGGTGATATATATATGGATTAGACACAAAAAAAAACTATCAACAAATGGCTACAATTTAAGGAATGTGTTTAGTGACGGCATCAGATTCTTAATTTATGGAGAAAGGTCTGGTGGCAAGAAAAGCTGCTTCTAGGAGGTTGTCAAGTGTTTTCGCTCGACGATTCCATTCTTGGTTGGTTGGTTTGGACCTTGTTCCTGTAACTCGATTCCTAGCCCGGTATATCCCATTTTAATTTTACACCATTGTGAACCTTACGCCTATTTTACTCTCTCATCGAGGTTCTCGGCATTGAAAAATCTTCGTAAACTAAATCACACGTGTATATGTTGAGATTTAATAGATATACAGTCAAGAAAATCAAGGGCAATGGTGATATATATGTGGACTAGACACCAAAAAAAAACACTCAACAAATGGCTACAATTTAAGGAATGTGTTTAGTGACGGTATCAGATTCCTAATTGATGGAGAAAGGTCTGGTGGTGGAAAGAAAAGCTGCTTCTAGGAGGTTGTCAAGTGTTTTCACTCGACGATTCCATTCTTGGGTGGTTAGTTTGGGCCTTGTTCCTGTAACTCGAATCCTAGCCCGGTATATCCCATTTTAATTTTACGCCATTGTGAATCTTACGCCTTTTTTACTCTCTGATCGAGGTTCTCGGCATTGTAAAATCTTCGTAAATTAAATCACACCTGTATATCTTGACATTTAAGAGATATACAGTCAAGAAAATCGAGGGCAATGGTGATATATATATGCGGATTAGACACACAAAAAAAACACTCAACAAATGACTACAATTTAATGAGTGTGTTTAGTGACGGCATCAGATTCCTAATTGATGGAGAAAGGTCTGGTGGCAAGAAAAGCTGCTTCTAGGAGGTTGTCAAGTGTTTTCGCTCGACGATTCCATTCTTGGGTGGTTGGTTTAGCCCTTGTTCCTGTAACTCGAATCCTAGCTTTGTATATCCCATTTTAATTTTACCCCATTGTGAACCTTACGCCTTTTTTACTCTCTGATCGGGGTTCTCGGCATTGAAAAATCTTCATAAACTATATCACACGTGTATATGTTGACATTTAAGAGATATACAGTCAAGAAAATCAAGGCAATGGTGATGTATATGCGGATTAGACACCAAAAAAAACACTCAACAAATGGCTACAATTTAAGGAATGTGTTTAGTGACGGCATCAGATTCCTAATTGGTGGAGAAAGGTTTGGAGGCAAGAAAAGATGCTTCTAGGAGGTTGTCAAGTGTTTTCGCTCGACGATTCCATTCTTGGGTGGTTGGTTTGGCCCTTGTTCCAGTAACTCGAATCCTAGCCCGATATATCCCGTTTTAATTTTACTCCATTGTGAACCTTACGACTTTTTTACTCTCTGCTCGAGGTTCTCGGCATTGAAAATATCTTCGTAAACTAAATGACACGTGTATAAGTTGACATTTAAGATATATACAATAAAGAAAATCAAGGGCAATGGTGATATATATGCGGATTAGACACCCAAAAAAAAAAACACTCAACAAATGGCTACAATTTAAGGAATGTGTTTAGTCACGGCATCAGATTCCTAATTGATGGAGAAAGGTCTGGTGGCAAGAAAACCTGCTTCTAGGAGGTTGTCAAGTGTTTTCGCTCGACGATTCCATTCTTGGGTGGTTGGTTTGGCCCTTGTTTCTGTAACTCGAATCCTAGCCTGGTATATCCCATTTTCATTTTACCCCATTGTGAACCTTACGCCTTTTTTACTCTCTGATCGAGGTTCTCGGCGTTGAAAAATCTTCATAAAGTAAATCACACGTGTATATGTTGACATTTAAGAGATATACAGTCAAGAAAATCAAGGGCAATGATGATATATATACGGATTAGAGACCAAAAAACCACTCAACAAATGGCTACAATTTCAGGAATGCGTTTAGTGACGGCATCAGATTTCTAATTGATGGAGAAAGGTCTGGTGGCAAGAAAAGCTGCTTCTAGGAGGTTGTCAAGTGTTTTTACTCGACGATTCCATTCTTGGGTGGTTGGTTGGCCCTTGTTCCAGTAACTCGAATCCTAGCTCGGTATATCCCATTTTAATTTTACTCCATTGTGAACCTTACGCTTTTTTTACTCTCTGCTCAAGGTTCTCGGCATTGAAAAATCTTCGTAAACTAAATCACACGTGTATATGTTGACATTTAAGAGATATACAATCAAGAAAATCAAGGGCAATGGTGATATATATGCGGATTAGACACCAAAAAAAACACTCAACAAATGGCTACAATTTAAGGAGTGTGTTTAGTCACGGCATCAGATTCCTAATTGATGGAGAAAGGTCTGGTGGCAAGAAAAGTTGCTTCTAGGAGGTTGTTAAGTGTTTTCGCTCGACGAGTCCATTCTTGGGTGGTTGGTTTGGCCCTTGTTTCTGTAACTCGAATCCTAGCCCGGTATATCCCATTTTAATTTTATCCCATTGTGAACCTTACGCCTTTTTTACTCTCTGATCGAGGTTCTCGGCATTGAAAAATCTTCGTAAACTAAATCACACGTGTATATGTTGACATTTAAGAGATATACAGTCAAGAAAATCAAGGGCAATGGTGATATATATGCGGATTAAACACCAAAAAAAACACTCAACAAATGGCTACAATTTAAGGAATGTGTTTTGTGGCGGCATCAAATTCCTAATTGATGGAGAAAGGTCTGGTGGCAAGAAAAGTTGCTTTTAGGTGGTTGTCAAGTTTTTTCGCTCGACGATTCCATTCTTGGGTGGTTGGTTTGGCCCTTGTTCCTGTAACTCGAATCCTAGCCCGATATATCCCATTTTAATTTTACAACATTGTGAACCTTATGCCTTTTTTACTCTCTGATCGAGGTTCTCGGCATTGAAAAATCTTCGTAAACTAAATCACACGTGTATATGTTGACATTTAAGAGATATACAGTCAAGAAAATCAAGGGCAATGGTGATATATATACGGATTAGAGACCAAAAAAACACTCAACAAATGGCTACAATTTAAGGAATGCGTTTAGTGACGGCATCAGATTTCTAATTGATGGAGAAAGGTCAGGTGGCAAGAAAAGCTGCTTCTAGGAGGTTGTCAAGTGTTTTCGCGCGACGATTCCATTCTTGGGTGGTTGGTTGGCCCTTGTTCCAGTAACTCGAATCCTAGCTCGGTATATTCCATTTTAATTTTACTCCATTATGAACCTTACGCCTTTTTTACTCTCTGCTCAAGGTTCTCGGCATTGAAAAATCTTCGTAAACTAAATTACACGTGTATATGTTGATATTTAAGAGATATACAATCAAGAAAATCAAGGGCAATGGTGATATATATGCGATTTAGACACAAAAAAAAACCACTCAACAAATGGCTACAATTTAAGGAATGTGTTTAGTGACGGCATCAGATTCCTAATTGATTGAGAAAGGTCTGGTGGCAAGAAAAGCTGCTTCTAGGAGGTTGTCAAGTGTTTTCGCTCGACGATTCCATTCTTGGGTGGTTGGTTTGGCCCTTGTTCCTGTAACTCGAATCCTAACCTGGCATATCCCATTTTAATTTTACCCCATTGTGAACCTTACGCCTTTTTTACTCTCTGATCGAGGTTCTCGGCATTGAAAAATCTTCTTAAACTAAATCACACGTATATATGTTGAAATTTCAGAGATATACAGTCAAAAAAATCAAGGGCAATGGTGATATATATGCGGATTAGACACCAAAAAAAAAACACTCAACAAATGGCTACAATTTAAGGAATGTGTTTAGTCACGGCATCAGATTCCTAATTGATGGAGAAAGGTCTGGTGGCAAGAAAAGCTGCTTCTAGGAGGTTGTCAAGCGTTTTCGCTCGACGATTCCATTCTTGGGTGGTTGGTTTGGCCCTTGTTCCAGTAACTCGAATCCTAGCCCGGTATATCCCATTTTAATTTTACTCCATTGTGAACCTTACGCCTTTTTTAGTCTCTACTCGAGGTTCTCGACATTGAAAAATCTTCTTAAACTAAATCACACGTGTATATGTTGACATTTAAGAGATATACAATCAAGAAAATCAAGGGCAATGGTGATATATATGCGGATTAGACACCAAAAAAAAAAACAATCAAAATGGCTACAATTTAAGTAATGTGTTTAGTGACGGGATCAGATTCCTAATTGATGGAGAAAGGACTGGTGGTAAGAAAAGCTGCTTCTAGGAGGTTGTCAAGTGTTTTCGCTAAACGATTCCATTCTTGGGTGGTTGGTTTGGCCCATGTTCCTGTAACTCGAATCCTAGCCCGGTATATCCCATTTTAATTTTACACCATTGTGAACCTTACGCCTTTTTTACTCTCTGATCGAGGTTCTCGGCATTGAAAAATCTTCTTAAACTAAATCACACGTGTATATGTTGATATTTAAGAGATATACAATCAAGAAAATCAAGGGCAATGGTGATATATATGCGGATTAGACACCAAAAAAAAAACAATCAAAATGGCTACAATTTAAGAAATGTGTTTAGTGACGGGATCAGATTCCTAATTGATGGAGAAAGGACTGGTGGTAAGAAAAGCTGCTTCTAGGAGGTTGTCAAGTGTTTTCGCTAGACGATTCCATTCTTGGGTGGTTGGTTTGGCCCATGTTCCTGTAACTCGAATCCTAGCCCGGTATATCCCATTTTAATTTTACACCATTGTGAACCTTACGCCTTTTTTACTCTCTGATCGAGGTTCTCGGCATTGAAAAATCTTCTTAAACTAAATCACACGTATATATGTTGAAATTTCAGAGATATACAGTCAAAAAAATCAAGGGCAATGGTGATATATATGCGGATTAGACACCAAAAAAATTCACTCAACAAATGGCTACAAATTTAGGAATGTGTTTAGTGACGGCATCAGATTCCTAATTGATGGAGAAAGGTCTGGTGGCAAGAAAAGCTGCTTCTAGGAGGTTGTCAAGTGTTTTTGCTCGACGATTCAATTCTTGGGTGGCTGGTTTGGCCCTTGTTCCAGTAACTCAAATCCTAGCCCGGTATATCCCATTTTAATTTTACTCCATTGTGAACCTTACGCCTTTTTTACTCTCTGCTCGAAGTTCTCGGCATTGAAAAATCTTCGTAAACTAAATCACACGTGTATATGTTGACATCTAAGAGATATACAATCAAGAAAATCAAGGGCAATGGTGATATATATGCGGATTAGACACAAAACAAAAACACTCAACAAATGGCTACAATTTAAGGAATGTGTTTAGTGACGGCATCAGATTCCTAATTGATGGAGAGAGGTCTGGTGGCAAGAAAAGCTGCTTCTAGGAGGTTGTCAAGTGTTTTCGCTCGACGAGTCCATTCTTGGGTGGTTGGTTTGGCCCTTGTTCCTGTAACTCGAATCCTAGCCCGGTATATCCCATTTTAATTTTACCCCATTGTGAACCTTACGCCTTTTTAACTCTCTGATCGAGGTTCTCGGCATTGAAAAATCTTCGTAAACAAAATCACACGTGTATATGTTGACATTTAAGAGATATACAGTCAAGAAAATCAAGGGCAATGGTGATATATATGCGGATTAGACACAAAAAAAAAAAAAAAAAACACTCAACAAATGGCTACAGTATAAGGAATGTGTTTAGTGACGGCATCAGATTCCTAATTGATGGAGAAAGGTCTGGTGGCAAGAAAAGCTGCTTCTAGGAGGTTGTCAAGTGTTTTCGCTCGACGATTCTATTCTTGGGTGGTTGGTTTAGCCCTTGTTCCTGTAACTCGAATCCTAGCTTGGTATATCCCATTTTAATTTTACCCCATTGTGAACCTTACGCCTTTTTTACTCTCTGATCGGGGTTCTCGGCATTGAAAAATCTTCGTAAACTAAATCACACGTGTATATATTGACATTTAAGAGATATACAGTCAAGAAAATCAAGGCAATGTTGATATATATGCGGATTAGACACCTAAAAAAACACTCAACAAATGGCTACAATTTAAGGAATGTGTTTAGTGACGGCATCAGATTCCTAATTGATGGAGAAAGGTTTGGAGGCAAGAAAAGCTGCTTCTAGGAGGTTGTCAAGTGTTTTCCCTCGACGATTCCATTCTTGGGTGGTTGGTTTGGCCCTTGTTCCAGAAACTCGAATCCTAGCCCGATATATCCCATTTCAATTTTACTCCATTGTGAACCTTACGACTTTTTTACTCTCTGCTCGAGGTTCTCGGCATTTAAAATATCTTCGTAAACTAAATGACACGTGTATATGTTGACATTTAAGATATATACAATAAAGAAAATCAAGGGCAATGGTGATATATATGCGGATTAGACACCCAAAAAAAAACACTTAACAAATGGCTACAATTTAAGGAATGTGTTTAGTCACGGCATCAGATTCCTAATTGATGGAGAAAGGTCTGGTGGCAAGAAAACCTGCTTCTAGGAGGTTGTCAAGTGTTTTCGCTCGACGATTCCATTCTTGGGTGGTTGGTTTGGCCCTTGTTTCTGTAACTCGAATCCTAGCCTGGTATATCCCATTTTAATTTTACCCCATTGTGAACCTTACGCCTTTTTTACTCTCTGATCGAGGTTCTCGGCGTTGAAAAATCTTCGTAAATTAAATCACACGTGTATATGTTGACATTTAAGAGATATACAGTCAAGAAAATCAAGGGCAATGGTGATATATATACGGATTAGAGAACAAAAAAACACTCAACAAATGGCTACAATTTAAGGAATGCTTTTAGTGACGGCATCAGATTTCTAATTGATGGAGAAAGGTCTGGTGGCAAGAAAAGCTGCTTCTAGGAGGTTGTCAAGTGTTTTTGCTCGACGATTCCATTCTTGGGTGGTTGGTTGGCCGTTGTTCCAGTAACTCGAATCCTAGCTCGGTATATCCCATTTTAATTTTACTCCATTGTGAACCTTACGCTTTTTTTACTCTCTGCTGAAGGTTCTCGAATTTGAAAAATCTTCGTAAACTAAATCACACGTGTATATGTTGACATTTAAGAGATATACAATCAAGAAAATCAAGGGCAATGGTGATATATATGCGGATTAGACACCAAAAAAAAAAACACTCAACAAATGGCTACAATTTAAGGAATGTGTTTAGTCACGGCATCAGATTCCTAATTGATGGAGAAAGGTCTGGTGGCAAGAATAGCTGCTTCTAGGAGGTTGTCAAGTGTTTTCGCTCGACGATTCCATTCTTGGGTGGTTGGTTTGGCCCTTGTTCCTGTAACTCGAATCCTAACCTGGCATATCCCATTTTAATTTTACCCCATTGTGAACCTTACGCCTTTTTACTCTATGATCGTGGTTCTCGGCATTGAAAAATCTTCATAAACTAAATCACAGGTGTATATGTTGTCATTTAAGAGATATACAGTCAAGAAAATCAAGGGCAATGGTGATATATATATGCGGATTAAACACCAAAAAAAACACTCAACAAATGGCTACAATTTAAGGAATGTGTTTAGTGACGGCATCAGATTCCTAATTGATGGAGAAAGGTCTGGTGGCAAGAAAAGCTGCTTCTAGGAGGTTGTCAAGCGTTTTCGCTCGACGATTCCATTCTTGGGTGGTTGGTTTGGCCCTTGTTCCAGTAACTCGAATCCTAGCCCGGTATATCCCATTTTAATTTTACTCCATTGTGAACCTTACGCCTTTTTTAGTCTCTACTCGAGGTTCTCGACATTGAAAAATCTTCTTAAACTAAATCACACGTGTATATGTTGACATTTAAGAGATATACAATCAAGAAAATCAAGGGCAATGGTGATATATATGCGGATTAGACACCAAAAAAAAAAAAACAATCAAAAGGGCTACAATTTAAGTAATGTGTTTAGTGACGGGATCAGATTCCTAATTGATGGAAAAGGGACTGGTGGTAAGAAAAGCTGCTTCTAGGAGGTTGTCAAGTGTTTTGGCTAGACGATTCCATTCTTGGGTGGTTGGTTTGGCCCATGTTCCTGTAACTCGAATCCTAGCCCGGTATATCCCATTTTAATTTTACACCATTGTGAACCTTACGCCTTTTTTACTCTCTGATCGAGGTTCTCGGCATTGAAAAATCTTCTTAAACTAAATCACACGTATATATGTTGAAATTTCAGAGATATACAGTCAAAAAAATCAAGGGCAATGGTGATATATATGCGGATTTGACACCAAAAAAATTCACTCAACAAATGGCTACAAATTAAGGAATGTGTTTAGTGACGGCATCAGATTCCTAATTGATGGAGAAAGGTCTGGTGGCAAGAAAAGCTGCTTCTAGGAGGTTGTCAAGTGTTTTTGCTCGACGATTCAATTCTTGGGTGGCTGGTTTGGCCCTTGTTCCAGTAACTCAAATCCTAGCCCGGTATATCCCATTTTAATTTTACTCCATTGTGAACCTTACGCCTTTTTTACTCTCTGCTCGAAGTTCTCGGCATTGAAAAATCTTCGTAAACTAAATCACACGTGTATATGTTGACATCTAAGAGATATACAATCAAGAAAATCAAGGGCAATGGTGATATATATGCGGATTAGACACAAAACAAAAACACTCAACAAATGGCTACAATTTAAGGAATGTGTTTAGTGACGACATCAGATTCCTAATTGATGGAGAGAGGTCTGGTGGCAAGAAAAGCTGCTTCTAGGAGGTTGTCAAGTGTTTTCGCTCGACGAGTCCATTCTTGGGTGGTTGGTTTGGCCCTTGTTCCTGTAACTCGAATCCTAGCCCGGTATATCCCATTTTAATTTTACCCCATTGTGAACCTTACGCCTTTTTAACTCTCTGATCGAGGTTCTCGGCATTGAAAAATCTTCGTAAACAAAATCACACGTGTATATGTTGACATTTAAGAGATATACAGTCAAGAAAATCAAGGGCAATGGTGATATATATGCGGATAAGACACCAAAAAACACTCAACAAATGGCTACAATTTAAGGAATGTGTTTAGTGACGGCATCAGATTCCTAATTGATGGAGAAAGGTCTGGTGGCAAGAAAAGCTGCTTCTAGGAGGTTGTCAAGTGTTTTCGCTCGACTATTCCATTCTTGGGTCGTTGGTTTGGCCCTTGTTCCAGTAACTCTAATCCAAGCCCGATATATCCCATTTATTTTTACTCCGTTGTGAACCTTACGCCTATTTTACTCTCTGCTCGAGGTTCTCGGCATTGAAAAATCTTCGTAAACTAAATTACACGTGTATATGTTAACATTAAAGAGATATACAATCAAGAAAATCAAGGGCAATGGTGATATATATGCGGATTAGACACCAAAAAAACACTCAACAAATGGCTACAATTTAAGGAATGTGTTTAGTGACGGCATCAGATTCCTAATTGATGGAGAAAGGTCTGGTGGCAAGAAATGCTGCTTCTAGGAGGTTGTCAAGTGTTTTCGCTCGAAGATTCAATTTTTGGTGGTTGGTTTGGCCCTTGTTCCTGTAACTCGAATCCTAGCCCGGTATATCCCATTTTAATTTTACCTCATTGTGAACCTTACGCCTTTTTTACTCTCTGATCGAGGTCCTCGGCATTGAAAAATCTTCATAAACTAAATCACACATGTATATGTTGACATTTAAGAGATATACAATCAAGAAAATCAAGGGCAATGGTGATATATATGCGGATTAGACACAAAAAAAACACTCAACAAATGGCTACAATTTAAGGAATGTGTTTAGTGGCGGCATCAAATTCCTAATTGATGGAGAAAGGTCTGGTGGCAAGAAAAGCTGCTTCTAGAAGGTTGTCAAGTGTTTTTGCTCGACGATTCCATTTTTGAGTGGTTGGTTTGGCCCTTGTTCCAGTAACTCGAATCCTAGCCCAGTATATCCCATTTTAATTTTACACCATTGTGAACCTTACGCCTTTTTTACTCTCTGATCGAGGTTCTCGGCATTGAAAAATCTTCGTAAACTAAATCACACGTGTATATGTTGACATTTAAGAGATATACAGTCAAGAAAATCAAGGGCAATGGTGATATATATGCGGATTAGACACAAAAAAAAAAAAAAAAACTCAACAAATGGCTACAATTTAAGGAATGTGTTTAGTGACGGCATCATATTTCTAATTGATGGAAAAAGGTCAGGTGGCAAGAAAAGCTGCTTTTAGAAGGTTGTCAAGTGTTTACGCTCGACGATTCCATTCTTGGGTGTTTGGTTTGGCCCATGTTCCTATAACTCGAATCCTAGCCCCGGTATATCCCATTTTAATTTGTGACAACCCGAACTTTCAAGGTCAGTATCTCTTAGTTACGTGATCCTGTTTCTTCTCATGTCTCGTTCATACTTCTTGCGATGGTAAAATTAGTAAACAAGTGTGACTAGAATGTGATTGTTGAATGCATAACATGATAGGATATGTTTAATTGAGTTTGACTGTTTAATTACACGAAGTCGTTAAGGCGTTTTATGTGTGGAACAACTAATCTAAAGAACTAACTTAGTTGGGCCAACCCGTTAGTCTCAACTCATTAATTCGGCCCAACCCCCCTTTACGATTATGAAACCGGCCCAATCCCTTTTCCTACTCTCCTTATATTACGTAAAAGTGGAGGGGTGTTTTAGTTTATAACTTGAACCAAACCCTAATTGGTAAAACATACATACGGCAGTGGGCACACCCCCCCTCTCTTCGAGACTCTACCCAGCTTAACTTGGGATCTCGGTTAGTATTCTCACCGTTGTTCTTGTTTAATCTCTACATGTGTACAAGTTGTTATTTATCCAAAGTGTTTCTTGATAATGATGAAATTGCTAACATGTGATGAATATGAAAGTCTAGTAATATTTGTCAGATCCACTAAAGCGGGTAGGTCCAATAAGCTTTAGAATTTACATAGTTGTTGTTAAGCCTACACGTGATGGTCTGATGACCATGTGAAATGTACTAATTGATGAGAAGAAATTATGATTATAAATATTGGGATGTTGCATGAAAGTTAGGGAAACTGTTTGAGAATGATGATTGGAACTTGTGATTGGTGGGTGCCATGTGCTTACTGGAATAATCGAGACAATTGATATTGTTTAATTTAGATTTGTAACATGAGGAAACTGTTTGTATGAAATCGATTATATTATGTTATGATTGTTCGTGTTATGCCTATCATGATTGATCTGATGATCTGAACGGTCTGATTGCTATATTACTGCACATGTCTGGGATATATATATATATATATAAATACAAGTCTAAAGGTTGAGTTGATCGATTGTTGGTGGAAACCATCGAAACTGTTAGAGTTGATTAGGGTTCCGTGATATGTAACTGAATTCTGATGACGATGATGTGACTGACGAAAACACCACTCAGATGAAAACACCTTCTCAACGAAATCACCTAAGGGTTTTCGGCCAATTGGATTTCGGCCCCAAAGGGGTTTTCGCCATTTATTCGATTTCGTCACTATGTGCACTGTTAATTACTAATTCTATTATTTATATGATTCAGTTAAGTTATTTACTTAATTAACTTTGTTGGTTCAGTAAACTTAGTTAATTCTTTAACTCAGTTAGTTGTTAACACTGTTAAGTTTGATAATGCTATTAAACACGTCAACTACGTTAAGTATGTTATCCAAGTTATGTTGACTATACTATGCATGCATATTATGTTGAGTGGGATAACTCGGTCAAGCATGTTAAACCTGTTAATTGATTTAACTGCTTACGTGATACATGATGTTATCTGCCAAGCACTTTGTGACATAGATTACATGTGAATCTCTACGAATTCGAAACTGATTGTGTATACGTGCATACTATAGGATTTGACTGATTTCTTTTGAGCACTTAACTTAGCATACCGAGTAAACCAAGGTGAGTTCACACTCTTACCAAGGCATGGGATTCCCGGGGTTGGGAATGGGTTTGGATGATTACTTGTACACACATTGATACTGGAATTTACGTACCACTGACCTCGGGAGAGGCAGGTTACTTGTAGATACTGCTAGACTAGTGATACAAATACTACTCTTCGCACACACGTCTGGAATGGCCGCGATACTAACACTAATACTTAACTTCGCACACATGCCTGGAATGGCCGCGATACGAATACTAAACTTCGCACACATGCCTGGAGTGGCCGCGATACGAATACTAAACTTCGCACACATGCCTGGAGGGCCGCGATACAAATATACCTAGTCTAGAAAACATGGGAAACCCCCACTAATCTTCGCCAACATGCCTAGAGGGCCGCGATGCAAATACATACGAAACATGGTTCACTAAATGAACATACGGTTTACAATACGATTACTATAACTGAACAACCAACTGTGAACTCGCTCAACTAGTTGTTGACTCTCTGTTACATGCCTTGCAGGACCTTAGGTACCCATGGAGCTTGCACGGGAGGCGTAGTCGTTGTGGGCACGGATTGTGGAAACTTTTATGACATTACAAACTTATTACTTATGTTGGGTTTACATTTATGCTTCCGCTAAACATAGAAACTATACTTTTGATTTGAACACCTTTCATATTGCTTGGTTGGATTACATTTACTATTACATTGTTCAATATGATTGGTGGCTTGATCCTGGTCAGTCACGCCTCCAAGCGGTGATACTCCGCGTGTGGATTTTGGGGGTGTGACAGATTGGTTTCAGAGCCATTGGTTATAGTGAACTTGGTTTTAATAAGGGGAAAACGTTTTTATTAAAACCAGACTATAACCTGTACAGTGCTCAACGATCCACAACGACGCCTCACTCCACGTGCAAGACTCAACATTCTAGGTAATATGGTATATGTTTTATTGCCTACTTGCTAGAATTACATAGAACTTTGCTCATGGTATGCTTAGATACACATAACCCCTATTGCTTGAGAATACTTGTGTGCTCACTTTCTTCTGTCATCGCACTTTCGCGAACCTTTCTCACTCATACTCCCTTCGATGTGAAGCTCATGAGTGGCGCGTTAACCTAACTCAAGCCCAGTTGGCGGCTTCGATCACTGAACAAGTTACTGCAGCACTCGCAGCTGCCCAGGCAGGAGGTGTAACCTGCCATCACCACTTACTCTAGGATCTTTAGATCCTACTTTCGTAAGCCGACACTTGTGCTTACTTTTGTTTACTCTTACGCACACGACAAGTCAACACGCTCAGCCACCTGTTTGCACCTTCAAGACTTTCATGGACTGTCGTCCTACTACTTTCAGTGGCACGGAAGGAGCAGTTGGACTCCTCCATTGGTTTGAAAAGCTCGAGTCTGTTTTTGAGATGTATGAATGCCCTGAGGCTCGTAGGGTGAAGTACGCCACTGGTACTCTCGAAGGCACTGCGCTAACTTGGTGGAACGCGCAAGTTCAGATGCGGGGGCTGGCGGCTGCTAATGCCACCCCACGGAATGATTTTAAGGAACTGATCAAACGTTAATACTGTAGTCGTGATGACATCCACAAGCTGGAAGTGGAGTTCTTTAACCTAAAGATGACGGGGTCAGAGATAGAGGCGTATACGAAGCGATCTAACGAACTGGAAATTTTGTGTCCAACTATGGTGGATCCTCCCATCAAGCGCATTGAGCTGTACCTCAAAGGCTTAGTACCAGAGATTCAAAGTCATGTGACTCCTGCCAACCTTGCTACTATCCAGGATGTTACTCGTCTTGCTCATCGTCTCACAGACCAGGCAGTGGAACGGGACAGGTTGCCTAAACGTATTGGTGCTGCTGCTGCTGCTACTACTACTACTACCATCTTCGGTTCAATCCCAGGCACAGCAGCGAAAGACAGATAATTACCAGAGCCCCAGTCAGCAGTCTTCTGGTAGTCAAAGGCAGGGTGGATATCGAGGAAATCACCCAAAGTGCAATAGATGCAACAGACACCACAGTGGTCACATAGTCTAGGGTTGTAACCTCGTCTTAGCTGGTCAGACTTTCTCTATCGATCTCATTCCTATAGTTTTGGGTAGTTTCGACATCGTCATTGGGATGAATTGGTTATCCCAACAGCAAGCAGAGATCCTATGCAAAGAGAAGATTGTTCGCATTCCCCGTACTGGAAAAGAACCTCTCGAAGTTCAAGGCGACAAGAGTGGTGTCGTGAGTGGCATCATCTCCTTCTTGAAGGCACAGAGGTGTTTGCGAAAGGGCCACACAGCTATATTAGTATTCGTTACAGATACATCGACGAAAGAGAAGAAGTTAGAGGATATTGCAGTTGCACGAGACTTTCCTCAAGTGTTTCCTGAAGAGTTACCTGGGCTACCGCCTCATCGCCAGGTCGAATTTCAGATCGAGCTAGCTCCAGGAGCAGCACCCATATCCCGAGCACCGTATCGCTTAGCTCCAACCGAACTGGAAGAACTGTCTAAGCAATTGCAAGAACTCTTGGAAAAGGGTTTCATTCGTCCTAGCTCTTCGCCCTGGGGAGCTCCAGTATTGTTTGTGAAGAAGAAGGACGGTAACTTCCGCATGTGCATAGATTACCGCGAACTGAACAAGGTGACTGTGAAGAATCGCTATCCTCTTCCACGCATCGATGACTTATTCGACCAGTTGCAAGGGTCAAGCTATTACTCGAAGATTGATCTGAGATCAGGTTACCATCAACTGAGAGTCCGGGATGAGGACGTCTCCAAAACAGCATTCAGAACTCGCTACGGCCATTACGAGTTTTTGGTCATGCTATTCGGGTTAACGAACGCACCTGCGGTTTTCATGGATCTTATGAACAGGGTGTGCAAACCTTATCTTGACAAGTTCGTTATTGTTTTCATCGACGACATCCTGATCTATTCGAAGAGTCAGGAGGAACACGAGCAGCATTTACGACTCATTTTAGAACTCCTACGAACGGAACGACTGTACGCCAAGTTTTCAAAATGCGACTTCTGGCTTCGTGAAGTCCACTTTCTAGGCCACGTGGTGAACAAGGATGGGATTCATGTCGATCCACCGAAGGTAGATTCGATCAAGAACTGGCCTGCACCTCGCACACCAACCGAAATACGCCAATTCTTGGGTTTGGCGGGTTATTACAGACGGTTCATCAAAGACTTCTCAAAGATTGCACAGCCGCTTACATTACTGACACAGAAAGGTGTTGCTTACCGTTGGGGTAATACACAGGAAACAACATTTCAGCACTTAAAGGATAGACTTTCTAGCGCACCTATCCTCTCATTGCCTGAAGGCATGGACGATTTTGTAGTCTACTGCGACGCATCCATCCAAGGTCTTGGATGTGTGTTGATGCAACGGGATAAAGTCATTGCTTATGCTTCGCGCCAACTTAAGATTCACGAACGGAATTACACTACACATGATTTAGAGCTGGGAGCTGTTGTTTTTGCGCTCAAGATATGGCGACACTACCTGTACGGTACCAAGTGCACCATCTACACCGATCACAGGAGTCTCGAGCATATCTTCAAGCAGAAGGAATTAAACATGCGTCAGCGTCGATGGGTCGAACTACTGAACGATTACGAATGTGCTATAAAGTACCATCCGGGAAAAGCCAATGTGGTGGCCGACGCCCTCAGTCGAAAGGATACTACACCTAGGCGTGTACGAGCGTTGCAACTCACTATTCAGTCTAGTCTTCCTTCTCAGATACGAGATGCTCAGGTAGAAGCATTGAAATCGGAAAACGTCAGGGCTGAAGCTCTACGCGGTTCAAGGCAACGGTTAGAACAAAAGGCAGACGGCGCCTACTATGTAACAAGACGCATTTGGGTCCCACTTTATGGTAATTTACGCGAGCTTGTAAATGGATGAAGCTCATAAGTCTTGCTACTCAGTACATCCTGGTTCGGATAAGATGTACCACGACTTGAGAACTACATATTGGTGGCCTAGCATGAGAGCTCACATAGCAACTTACGTTAGCAAGTGTTTGACTTGTGCAAGAGTCAAAGCGGAATATCAGAAACCTTCAGGCCCACTCCAACAACCTGAGATACCATAATGGAAATGGGAGCAAATTTCCATGGATTTTGTTACTGGCCTGCCTAGATCTCAACGTGGGAATGACACTATTTGGGTGATCGTGGATCGACTCACTAAGTCTGCACACTTCCTGGCTATTAAGGAAACAGACAAGTTCTCTACCTTAGCAGACATCTACTTAAAAGAAGTGGTTTCAAGGCACGGGGTGCCAACCTCTATCATCTCTGATCGTGACGCACGTTTTACTTCAGAACTGTGGCAAGCAATGCACAAATCTTTTGGCTCTCGTTTAGACATGAGCACAGCTTATCACCCTCAGACGGATGGGCAATCTGAGCGCACTATTCAAACTTTAGAAGACATGCTTCGTGCATGTGTAATCGATTTCGGAAACGGCTGGAAAAAAAAACATCTGCTACTTGTGGAATTTTCGTACAATAACAGCTACCACACCAGCATTAAAGCTGCTCCGTTTGAGGCATTGTACGGGCGTAAATGCCGGTCACCTCTTTGTTGGGCAGAGGTGGGAGATAGTCAGATCACCGGTCCAGAACTTTTGGTAGACACGACAGAACGAATTGCTCAAATACGACAACGAATGGCGGCAGCTCGTGACCGTCAGAAAGCATACGCCGATAAAGACAGGAAACCACTCGAGTTCCAGGTTGGGGATCGAGTGCTACTCAAAGTTTCACCCTGGAAGGGTGTGGTTCGTTTTGGCAAACGAGGCAAACTTAATCCGCGATATGTCGGACCATTCGAAATCATTGAGAAAATAGGCAAAGTGGCCTACAGACTGAATTTACCAGCTGAACTCAGTGCAGTTCACAACGTCTTTCACGTGTCAAATCTGAAGAAATGTCTGTCAGATGAGACCCTCATAGTTCCTTTGAAGGAGCTTACTATCGATGAACAGTTGCGATTCATCGAGGAACCAGTTGAAATCACGGACCGGGATGTTAAGGTCCTCAAGCACACTAGAATACCTCTTGTTCGAGTTCGTTGGAACTCCCGTCGTGGCCCAGAGTTTACCTGGGAACGAGAAGATCAAATGAAACTCAAGTATCCCCAGTTGTTCGGAAACAGTGCAACCACTACTGAGGCTGAAGCTACTACAGAATTTCAGGACGAAATTCCAAAGCAACGGGGGGATGATGTGACACCCTAGGAAAACCAGTAAACCATGCGAACTTAACTAGCTTCCTCAGTAACCGCGTGCTAAATTTCGGGACGAAATTTCTTTCAAGTTGGGGATAATGTGACAACCCGAACTTTCAAGGTCAGTGTCTCTTAGTTACATGATCCTGTTTCTTCTCATGTCTCGTTCATACTTCTTGCGATGGTAAAATTAGTAAACAAGTGTGACTAGAATGTGATTGTTGAATGCATAACATGATAGGATATGTTTAATTGAGTTTGATTGTTTAATTACACGAAGTCGTTAAGGCGTTTTATTTGTGGAACAACTAATCTAAAGAACTAACTTAGTTGGGCCAACCCGTTAGTCTCAACTCATTAATTCGGCCCAACCCCCCTTTACGATTATGAAACCGGCCCAATCCCTTTTCCTACTCTCCTTATATTACGTAAAAGTGGAGGGGTGTTTTAGTTTATAACTTGAACCAAACCCTAATTGGTAAAACATACATACGGCAGTGGACACACCCCCCTCTCTTCGAGACTCTACCCAGCTTAACTTGGGATCTCGGTTAGTATTCTCACCGTTGTTCTTGTTTAATCTCTACATGTGTACAAGTTGTTATTTATCCAAAGTGTTTCTTGATAATGATGAAATTGCTAACATGTGATGAATATGAAAGTCTAGTAATATTTGTCAGATCCACTAAAGAGGGTAGGTCCAATAAGCTTTAGAATTTACATAGTTGTTGTTAAGCCTACACGTGATGGTCTGATGACCATGTGAAATGTACTAATTGATGAGAAGAAATTATGATTATAAATATTGGGATGTTGCATGAAAGTTAGGGAAACTGTTTGAGAATGATGATTGGAACTTGTGATTGGTGGGTGCATGTGCTTACCGGAATAATCGAGACAATTGATATTGTTTAATTTAGATTTGTAACATGAGGAAACTGTTTGTATGAAATCGATTATATTATGTTATGATTGTTCGTGTTATGCCTATCATGATTGATCTGATGATCTGAACGGTCTGATTGCTATATTACTGCACATGTCTGGGATATATATATATATATATATATAAATACACGTCTAAAGGTTGAGTTGATCGATTGTTGGTGGAAACCATCAAAACTGTTAGAGTTGATTAGGGTTCCGTGATATGTAACTGAATTCTGATGACGATGATGTGACTGACGAAAACACCACTCAGATGAAAACACCTTCTCAACGAAATCACCTAAGGGTTTTCGGCCAATTGGATTTCGGCCCCAAAGGGGTTTTCACCATTTATTCGATTTCGTCACTATGTGCACTGTTAATTACTAATTCTATTATTTATATGATTCAGTTAAGTTATTTACTTAATTAACTTTGTTGGTTCAGTAAACTTAGTTAATTCTTTAACTCAGTTAGTTGTTGACACTGTTAAGTTTGATAATGCTATTAAACACGTCAACTACGTTAAGTATGTTATCCAAGTTATGTTGACTATACCATGCATGCATATTATGTTGAGTGGGATAACTCGGTCAAGCATGTTAAACCTGTTAATTGATTTAACTGCTTACGTGATACATGATGTTATCTGCCAAGCACTTTGTGACATAGATTACATGTGAATCTCTACGAATTTGAAACTGATTGTGTATACGTGCATACTATAGGATTTGACTGATTTCTTTTGAGCACTTAACTTAGCATACCGAACAAACCAAGGTGAGTTCACACTCTTACCAAGGCATGGGATTTCCGGGGTTGGGAATGGGTTTGGATGATTACTTGTACACACATTGATACTGGAATTTACGTACCACTGACCTCGGGAGAGGCAGGTTACTTGTAGATACTGCTAGACTAGTGATACAAATACTACTCTTCGCACACACGTCTGGAATGGCCGCGATACTAACACTAATACTTAACTTCGCACACATGCCTGGAATGGCCGCGATACGAATACTAAACTTTGCACACATGCCTGGAGTGGCCGCGATACGAATACTAAACTTCGCACACATGCCTGGAGGGCCGCGATACAAATATACCTAGTCTAGAAAACATGGGAAACCCCCACTAATCTTCGCCAACATGCCTAGAGGGCCGCGATGCAAATACATACGAAACATGGTTCACTAAATGAACATACGGTTTACAATACGATTACTATAACTGAGCAACCAACTGTGAACTCGCTCAACTAGTTGTTGACTCTCTGTTACATGCCTTGCAGGACCTTAGGTACCCATGGAGCTTGCACGGGAGGCGCAGTCGTTGTGGGCACGGATTGTGGAAACTTTTATGACATTACAAACTTATTACTTATGTTGGGTTTACATTTATGCTTCCGCTAAACATAGAAACTATACTTTTGATTTGAACACCTTTCATATTGCTTGGTTGGATTACATTTACTATTACATTGTTCAATATGATTGGTGGCTTGATCCTGGTCAGTCACGCCTCCAAGCGGTGATACTCCGCGTGTGGATTTTGGGGGTGTGACATAATTTTACACCATTGTGAACCTTACACCTTTTTTACTCTTTGATCGAGGTTCTCGGCATTGAAAATTCCTCGTAAACTAATTTACACGTGTATATGTTGACATTTAAGAGTTATACAGTCAAGAAAATCAAGTGCAATGGTGATATATATGCGGATTAGACACCAAAAAAAAATCACTCAACAAATGGCTACAATTTAAGGAATGTGTTTAGTGACGGCATCCGATTCCTAATTGATGGAGAAAGGTCTGGTAGCAAGAAAAGCTGCTTCTAGGAGGTTGTCAAGTGTTTTCGCTCGACGATTCCAATCTTGGGTGGTTGGTTTGGCCCTTGTTCATGTAACTCGAATCCTACCCCGGTATATCCCATTTTAATTTAACACCATAGTGAACCTTACGCCTTTTTTACTCTCTGATCGAGGTTCTCGGCATTGAAAGATCTTCGTAAACTAAATCACACATGTATATGTTGACATTTAAGAGATATATAGTCAAGAAAATCAAGGGAAATGGTGATATATATGCGGATTAGACACCAAAAAAAAAACACTCAACAAATGGCTACAATTTAAGGAATGTGTTTAGTGACGGCATCAGATTCCTAATTGATGGAGAAAGGTCTGGTGGCAAGAAAAGCTGCCTCTAGGAGGTTGTCAAGTGTTTTCGCTCGACGAGTCCATTCTTGGTGGTTGGTTTGGCCCTTGTTCCTGTAACTCGAATCCTAGCCCGGTATATCCCATTTTAATTTTACCCCATTGTGAACCTTACGCCTTTTTTACCCTCTGATCGAGGTTCTCGGCATTGAAAAATCTTCGTAAACAAAATCACACGTGTATATGCTGACATTTAAGAGGTATACAGTCAAGAAAATCAAGGGCAATGGTGATATATATGCGGATTAGACACCAAAAAACACTCAACAAATGGCTACAATTTAAGGAATGTGTTTAGTGACGGCATCAGATTCCTAATTGATGGAGAAAGGTCTGGTGGCAAGAAAAGCTACTTCTAGGAGGTTGTCAAGTGTTTTCGCTCAACGATTCCATTCTTGGGTGGTTGGTTTGGCCCTTGTTCCAGTAACTATAATCCTAGCCCGATATATCCCATTTTAATTTTACTCCATTGTGAACGATACGCCTTTTTTACTCTCTGCTCGAGGTTCTCGGCATTGAAAAATCTTCGTAAACTAAATCACACGTGTATATGTTGACATTAAAGAGATATACAATCAAGAAAATCAAGGGCAATGGTGATATATATGCGGATTAGACACCAAAAAAAACACTCAACAAATGGCTACAATTTAAAGAATGTGTTTAGTGACGGCATCAGATTCCTAATTGATGGAGATAGGTCTGGTGGCAAGAAATGCTGCTTCTAGGAGGTTGTCAAGTGTTTTCGCTCGACGATTCCATTCTTGGTGGTTGGTTTGGCCCTTGTTCCTGTAACTCGAATCCTAGCCCGGTATATCCCATTTTAATTTTACCTCATTGTGAACCTTACTCCTTTTTTACTCTCTGATCGAGGTTCTCGGCATTGAAAAATCTTCGTAAACTAAATCACACGTGTATATGTTGACATTTAAGAGATATACAGTCAAGAAAATCAAGGGCAATGGTGATATATATGCGGATTAGACAAAAAAAAAAAAACACTCAACAAATGGCTACAATTTAAGGAATGTGTTTAGTGGCGGCATCAAATTCCTAATTGATGGAGAAAGGTCTGGTGGCAAGAAAAGCTGCTTCTAGTAGGTTGTCAAGTGTTTTCGCTCGATGATTCCATTCTTGAGTGGTTGGTTTGGCCCTTGTTCCAGTAACTTGAATCCTAGCCCGGTATATCCCATTTTAATTTTACACCATTGTGAACCTTACGCCTTTTTTACTCTTTGATCGAGGTTCTCGGCATTGAAAAATCCTCGTAAACTGATTCACACGTGTATATGTTGACATTTAAGAGTTATACAGTCAAGAAAATCAAGTGCAATGGTGATATATATGCGGTTAGACACCAAAAAAAAAACACCCAACAAATGGCTACAATTTAAGGAATGTGTTTAGTGACGGCATCAGATTCCTAATTGATGGAGAAATGTCTGGTAGCAAGAAAAGCTGCTTCTAGGAGGTTGTCAAGTGTTTTCGCTCGACGATTCCAATCTTGGGTGGTTGGTTTGGCCCTTGTTCATGTAACTCGAATCCTAGCCCGCTATATCCCATTTTAATTTTACACCATTGTGAACCTTACGCCTTTTTTACTCTCTGATATAGGTTCTCGGCATTGAAAAATTTTCGTAAACTAAATCACACATGTATATGTTGACATTTAAGAGATATACAGTCAAGAAAATCAAGGGCAATAGTGATATATATGTGGATTAGACACCAAAAAAAACACTCAACAAATGGCAACAATTTAAGGAATGTGTTTAGTGACGGCATCAGATTCCTAATTGATGGAGAAAGGTCTGGTGGCAATAAAAGCGGCTTCTAGGAGGTTGTCAAGTGTTTTCGCTCGACGATTTTATTCTTGGGTGGTTGGTTTGGCCCTTGTTCCAGTAACTCGAATCTTAGCCCGGTATATCCCATTTTAATTTTACCCCATTGTGAACCTTGCGCCTTCTTTACTCTCTGATCGACGTTCTAGGCACTGAAAAATCTTCGTAAACTAAATCACACATGCATATCTTGACATTTAAGAGATATACAGTCAAGAAAATCAAGGGCAATAGTGATATATATGTGGATTAGACACAAAAAAAAAACACTCAACAAATGGCTACAATTTAAGGAATGTGTTTAGTGACGGCATCAGATTCCTAATTGATGGTGAAAGGTCTG
The DNA here is from genome assembly GCA_030545235.1 of Helianthus tuberosus. Lineage (NCBI taxonomy): Eukaryota > Viridiplantae > Streptophyta > Magnoliopsida > Asterales > Asteraceae > Helianthus > Helianthus tuberosus. Next base: position 65,043,038 of record CM060408.1, on the reverse strand, counting down.
GTGGCAATAAAAGCAGCTTCTAGGAGGTTGTCAACTGTTTTCGCTCGACGATTCCATTCTTGGGTGGTTGGTTTGGCCCTTGTTCCTGTAACTCGAATCCTATCCCGGTATATATAATTTTAATTTTACACCATTGTGAACGTTACGCCTTTTTTACTCTCTGATCGACGTTCTCGGCATTGAAAAATCTTCGTAAACAAAATCACACGTGTATATGTTGACATTTAAGAGATATACAGTCAAGAAAATCAAGGGCAATGGTGATAGATATGCGGATTAGACACAAAAAAAACACTCAACAAATGGCTACAATTTAAGGAATGTGTTTAGTGACGGCATCAGATTCCTAACTGATGGAGAAAAGTCTGGTGGTGGCAAGAAAAGCTGCTTCTAGGAGGTTGTCAAGTGTTTTCGCTCGACGATTCCATTCTTGGGTGGTTGGTTTGGCCCTTGTTCCTGTAACTCGAATCCTAGCCCGGTATATCTCATTTTAATTTTACACCATTGTGAACCTTACGCCTTTTTTACTCTCTGATCGAGGTTCTCGGCATTGAAAAATCTTCGTAAACTAAATCATACATGTATATGTTGACATTTAAGAGATATACGGTCAAGAAAATCAAGGGCAAAGGTGATATATATGCGGATTAGACACCAAAAAAAACACTCAACAAATGGCTACAATTTAAGGAATGTGTTTAGTGAAGGCATCGGATTCCTAATTGATGGAGACATGTCTGGTGGTAAGAAAAGCTGCTTCTAGGAGGTTGTCAAGTGTTTTCGCTCGACGATTCCATTCTTGGGTGGTTGGTTTGGCCCTTGTTCCTGTAACTCGAATCCTAGCCAGGTATATCCCATTTTAATTTTACACCATTGTGATCCTTACGCCTTTTTTACTCTCTGATCGAGGTTCTCGGCATTGAAAAATCTTCGTAAACTAAATCACACGTGCATATGTTGACATTTAAGAGATACACAGTCAAGAAAATCAAGGGCAATGGTGATATATCTGCGGATTAGACACCAAAAAAAAACATTCAACAAATAGCTACAATTTAAGGAATGTGTTTAGTGACAGCATCAGATTCCTAATTGATGGAGAAAGGTCTGGGGGTAAGAAAAGCTGCTTCTAGGATGTTGTCAAGTGTTTTCACTCGACGATTCCATTCTTGGGTGGTTGGTTTGGCCCTTGTTCCTGTAACTCGAATCTTAGCCCGATATATCCCATTTTAATTTAACACCAATGTGAACCTTACGCCTTTTTTACTCTCTGATCGAGGTTCTCGGCATTGAAAAATCTTCGTAAACTAAATCACACGTGTATATGTTGACATTTAAGAGATATACACTCAAGAAAATCAAGGGCAATGGTGATATATATGTGGATTAGACACCAAAAAAAAACACTCAACAAATGACTACAATTTAAGGAATGTGTTTAGTGACGGCATCAGATACCTAATTGATGGAGAAAGGTCTGGTGGTAAGAAAAGCTGCTTCTAGGAGGTTGTCAAGTGTTTTCGCTTGACGATTCCATTCTTGGTAGTTGGTTTGGCCCTTGTTCCTGTAACGCAAATCCTAGCCCGGTATATCCCATTTTAATGTTACACCATTTTCAACCTTACGCCTTTTTTACTCTCTGATCGAGGTTCTCGGTTTGAAAAATCTTCATAAACTAAATCACACGTGTATATGTTGACATTTAAGAGATATACAGTCAAGAAAATCAAGGGCAATGTTGATATATATGCGGATTAGATACCAAAAAAAAAACACTCAACAAATGGCTACAATTTAAGGAATGTGTTTAGTGATGGAATCAGATTCCAAATTGATGGAGAAAGGTCTGGTGGTGGCAAGAAAAGCTGCTTCTAGGAGGTTGTCAAGTATATTTGCTCGACGATTCCATTCTTGGGTGGTTGGTTTGATCCTTGTTCCTGTAACTCAAATCCTAGCCCGGTATATCCCATTTTAATTTTACACCATTGTGAACCTTACGCATTTTTTACTCTCTGATCGAGCTTCCCGGCATTGAAAAGTCTTCGTAAACTAAATAACACATGTATATGTTTTCATTTAAGAGATATACAGTCAATTAAATCAAGGGTAATGGTGATATATATGCGGATTAGACACAAAAAAAAAAAAAAAAAACTTAACAAATGGCTACAATTTAAGGAATGTGTTTAGTGACGGCATCAGATTCCTAATTGATGGAGAAACGTCTGGTGGTGGCAAGAAAAGCTGCTTCTAGGAGGTTGTCAAGTGTTTTCGCTAGACGATTCCATTCTTGGGTGTTTGGTTTGACCCTTGTTCCTGTAACTCGAATCCTAGCCTGTTATATCCCATTTTAATTTTACACCATTGTGAACCTTACGCCTTTTTTACTCTCTGATCGAGGTTCTCGGCATTGAAAAATCTTCGTAAACTAAATCACGCATGTATATGTTGACATTTAAGAGATATATAGTCAAGAAAATCAAGGGCAATGGTGATATATATGCGGATTAGACACCAAAAAAAAAAAACACTCAACAAATGGCTACAATTTAAGGAATGTGTTTAGTGACAGCATCAGATTCCTAATTGATGGAGAAAGGTCTGGTGGTAAGAAAAGCTGCTTCTAGGATGTTGTCAAGTGTTTTTACTCGACGATTCCATTCCTGAGTGGTTGGTTTGGCCCTTGTTCCTGTAACTCGAATCTTAGCCCGATATATCCCATTTTAATTTTACACCAATGTGAACCTTACGCCTTTTTTACTCTCTAATCGAGGTTCTCGGCATAAAAATCTTCGTAAACTAAATCACAGGTGTATATGTTGACATTTAAGAGATATACACTCAAGAAAATCAACGGCAATGGTGATATATATGTGGATTAGACATAAAAAAAAACCCTCAACAAATGACTACAATTTAAGGAATGTGTTTAGTGACGACATCAGATTCCTAATTGATGGAGAAATGTCTAGTGGCAAGAAAAGCTGCTTCTAGGAGGTTGTCAAGTGTTTTCGCTCGACGATTCCATTCTTGGGTGGTTGGTTTGGCCCTTGTTCCTGTAACTCAAATCCTAGCCCGGTGTATCCCATTTTAATTTTACACCATTTTGAGCCTTACGCCTTTTTTACTCTCTGATCGAGGTTCTCGGCTTTGAAAAATCTTCGTAAACTAAATCACACGTGTATATGTTGACATTTAAGAGTTATACAGTCAAGAAAATCAAGGGCAATGTTGATATATATGCGGATTAGATACCAAAAAAAACACTCAACAAATGGCTACAATTTAAGGAATGTGTTTAGTGATGGCATCAGATTCCTAATTGATGGAGAAAGGTCTGGTGGTGGCAAGAAAAGCTGCTTCTAGGAGGTTGTCAAGTATATTTGCTCGACGATTCCATTCTTGTGTGGTTGGTTTGATCCTTGTTCCTGTAACTCGAATCCTAGCCTGGTATATCCCATTTTAATTTTACACCATTTTGAACCTTACGCATTTTTTACTCTCTGATCGAGGTTCCCGGCATTGAAAAGTCTCCGTAAACTAAATAACACATGTATATGTTGAACTTTAAGAGATATACAGTCAATTAAATCAAGGGTAATGGTGATATATATGCGGATTAGACACAAAAAAAAACTCAACAAATGGCTACAATTTAAGGAATGTGTTTAGTGACGGCATCAGATTCCTAATTGATGGAGAAAGTTCTGGTGGTGGCAAGAAAAGCTGCTTCTAGGAGGTTGTCAAGTGTTTTCGCTCGATGATTCCATTTTTGGGTGTTTGGTTTGGCCCTTGTTTCTGTAACTCGAATCCTAGCCTGTTATATCCCATTTTAATTTTACACCATTGTGAACCTTACGCCTTTTTTACTCTCTGATCGAGGTTCTCGGCATTGAAAAATCTTCGTAAACTAAATCACACATGTATATGTTGACATTTAAGAGATATATCGTCAAGAAAATCAAGGGCAATGGTTATATATATGCGGATTAGACACCAAAAAAAACACTCAACAAATGGCTACAATTTAAGGAATGTGTTTAGTGACGGCATCAGATTCCTAATTGATGGAGAAATGTCTGGTGGTAAGAAAAGCTGCTTCTAGGAGGTTGTCAAGTGTTTTCACTCGACGATTCCATTCTTGGGTGGTTGATTTGGCCCTTGTTCCTGTAACTCGAATCCTAGCCCGTTATATCCAATTTTAATTTTACACCATTGTGAACCTTACGCCTTTTTTACTCTCTGATCGGGGTTCTCGGCATTGAAAAATCTTCGTAAACTAAATCACACGTGTATATGTTGACATTTAAGAGATATACAGTCAAGAAAATCAAGGGCAATGGTGATATATATGCGGATTAGACACCAAAAAAAACATTCAACAAATGACTACAATTTAAGGAATGTGTTTAATGACAGCATCAGATTCCTAATTGATGGAGAAAGGTCTGGTGGTAAGAAAAGCTGCTTCTAGGATGTTGTCAAGTGTTTTCACTCGACGATTCCATTCCTGAGTGGTTGGTTTGGCCCTTGTTCCTGTAACTCGAATCTTAGCCCGATATATCCCATTTTAATTTTACACCAATGTGAACCTTACGCCTTTTTTACTCTCTGATCGAAGTTCTCGGCAATGAAAAATCTTCGTAAACTAAATCACACGTGTATATGTTGACATTTAAGAGATATACAATCAAGAAAATCCAGGGCAATGGTGATATATATGTGGATTAGACACAAAAAAAAAACACTCAACAAATGACTACAATTTAAGGAATGTGTTTAGTGACGGCATCAGATTCCTAATTGATGGAGAAATGTCTAGTGGCAAGAAAAGCTGCTTCTAGGAGGTTGTCAAGTGTTTTCGCTCGACGATTCCATTCTTGGGTGGTTGGTTTGATCCTTGTTCGTGTAACACGAATCCTAGCCCGGTATATCCCATTTTAATTTTATCTTTACTTCTCGCACAACCTTATTTATTTTAACAGAATTCCCATCTGTCGTTTCGACTGTAAAAATCTGCCTAAGGTTGGTTAAAGGTAAGTTAAGAGCTTGGCAGAATGAAGTATTTATAAAACTTTGGATTGCACCAGAGTCAAATAATACTTTTTCATAAACGTCGTGAACTAGGAACGTACCAGCTGTTACGTCAGTAATTAGTTTTGCTTCCTGAGTAGTCAACTGGAAGGCTCTTATGTTCTTCTAGGTAGCTCCTTCTGCAGGTTTGGCTTTGTTATCGGCTGGTTTGACCAGTTTTGGGCAGTCTGGCCTGAAGTGTCCAGCTTCTCCACAGTTGTAGCAGACTGTTGCTTTCTTCTTCCTGCAGTCTTCTTCTTGATGCCCCGGGATTTTGCAGAAATTTCAATATAGTTTGCATCTTCCAAAATGCTTCCTTTTGCAGGCATTGCAAAATGGAACAGTGGAATATTGCCCGGTTCCCTTTCTCTTGAAATTACTACGATTACCCATACGGAATCCCTGGGTAATCTTTTGGGCTACTTCCTTCTTCCGGTTTTCTTCTCTTGTGCGTACCAGTCCGTCTGTTAGGGTATTAGCTAATTCTACCGCATCGTCAATAGTGCGGGGTCTTGTTCCTGTAACTCAAATCCTAGCCCGGTATATCCCATTTTAATTTTACACCATTTTGAACCTTACGCCTTTTTTACTCTCTGGTCGAGGTTCTCGGCTTTGAAAAATCTTCGTAAACTAAATCACACGTGTATATGTTGACATTTAAGAGATATACAGTCAAGAAAATCAAGGGCAATGTTGATATATATGCGGATTAGATACCAAAAAAAACACTCAACAAATGGCTACAATTTAAGGAATGTGTTTAGTGATGGCATCAGATTCCTAATTGATGGAGAAAGGTCTGGTGGTGGCAAGAAAAGCTGCTTCTACGAGGTTGTCAAGTATTTTTGCTCGACGATTCCATTCTTGGGTGGTTGGTTTGATCCTTGTTCGTGTAACACGAATCCTAGCCCGGTATATCCCATTTTAATTTTACACCATTGTGAACCTTACGCATTTTTTACTCTCTGATCGAGGTTCCCGGCATTGAAAAGTCTTCGTAAACTAAATAACACATGTATATGTTGACATTTAAGAGATATACAGTCAATTAAATCAAGGGTAATGGTGATATATATGCGGATTAGACACACAAAAAAAAAACCTCAACAAATGGCTACAATTTAAGGAATGTGTTTAGTGACGGCATCAGATTCCTAATTGATGGAGAAAGGTCTGGTGGTGGCAAGAAAAGCTGCTTCTAGGAGGTTGTCAAGTGTTTTCGCTCGACGATTCCATTCTTGGGTGGTTGGTTTGATCCTTGTTCGTGTAACACGAATCCTAGCCCGGTATATCCCATTTTAATTTTATCTTTACTTCTCGCACAACCTTATTTATTTTAACAGAATTCCCATCTGTCGTTTCGACTGTAAAAATCTGCCTAAGGTTGGTTAAAGGTAAGTTAAGAGCTTGGCAGAATGAAGTATTTATAAAACTTTGGCTTGCACCAGAGTCAAATAATACTTTTTCATAAACGTCGTGAACTAGGAACGTACCAGCTATTACGTCAGTAATTAGTTTTGCTTCCTGAGTAGTCAACTGGAAGGCTCTTATGTTCTTCTAGGTAGCTCCTTCTGCAGGTTTGGCTTTGTTATCGGCTGGTTTGACCAGTTTTGGGCAGTCTGGCCTGAAGTGTCCAGCTTCTCCACAGTTGTAGCAGACTGTTGCTTTCTTCTTCCTGCATTCTTCTTCTTGATGCCCCGGGATTTTGCAGAAATTTCAATATAGTTTGCATCTTCCAAAATGCTTCCTTTTGCAGGCATTGCAAAATGGAACACTGGAATATTGCCCGGTTCCCTTTCTCTTGAAATTACTACGATTACCCATACGGAATCCCTGGGTAATCTTTTGGGCTACTTCCTTCTTTCGGTTTTCTTCTCTTGTGCGTACCAGTCCGTCTGTTAGGGTATTAGCTAATTCTACCGCATCGTCAATAGTGTGGGGTCTTGTTCCTGTAACTCAAATCCTAGCCCGGTATATCCCATTTTAATTTTACACCATTTTGAACCTTACGCCTTTTTTACTCTCTGGTCGAGGTTCTCGGCTTTGAAAAATCTTCGTAAACTAAATCACACGTGTATATGTTGACATTTAAGAGATATACAGTCAAGAAAATCAAGGGCAATGTTGATATATATGCGGATTAGATACCAAAAAAAAACACTCAACAAATGGCTACAATTTAAGGAATGTGTTTAGTGATGGCATCAGATTCCTAATTGATGGAGAAAGGTCTGGTGGTGGCAAGAAAAGCTGCTTCTAGGAGGTTGTCAAGTATTTTTGCTCGACGATTCCATTCTTGGGTGGTTGGTTTGATCCTTGTTCGTGTAACACGAATCCTAGCCCGGTATATCCCATTTTAATTTTACACCATTGTGAACCTTACGCATTTTTTACTCTCTGATCGAGGTTCCCGGCATTGAAAAGTCTTCGTAAACTAAATAACACATGTATATGTTGACATTTAAGAGATATACAGTCAATTAAATCAAGGGTAATGGTGATATATATGCGGATTAGACACAAAAAAAAAAACCTCAACAAATGGCTACAATTTAAGGAATGTGTTTAGTGACGGCATCAGATTCCTAATTGATGGAGAAAGGTCTGGTGGTGGCAAGAAAAGCTGCTTCTAGGAGGTTGTCAAGTGTTTTCGCTCGACGATTCCATTCTTGGGTGGTTGGTTTGATCCTTGTTCGTGTAACACGAATCCTAGCCCGGTATATCCCATTTTAATTTTATCTTTACTTCTCGCACAACCTTATTTATTTTAACAGAATTCCAATCTGTCGTTTCGACTGTAAAAATCTGCCTAAGGTTGGTTAAAGGTAAGTTAAGAGCTTGGCAGAATGAAGTATTTATAAAACTTTGGCTTGCACCAGAGTCAAATAATACTTTTTCATAAACGTCGTGAACTAGGAACGTACCAGCTATTACGTCAGTAATTAGTTTTGCTTCCTGAGTAGTCAACTGGAAGGCTCTTATGTTCTTCTAGGTAGCTCCTTCTGTAGGTTTGGCTTTGTTATCGGCTGGTTTGACCAGTTTTGGGCAGTCTGGCCTGAAGTGTCCAGCTTCTCCACAGTTGTAGCAGACTGTTGCTTTCTTCTTCCTGCAGTCTTCTTCTTGATGCCCCGGGATTTTGCAGAAATTTCAATATAGTTTGCATCTTCCAAAATGCTTCCTTTTGCAGGCATTGCAAAATGGAACAGTGGAATATTGCCCGGTTCCCTTTCTCTTGAAATTACTACGATTACCCATACGGAATCCCTGGGTAATCTTTTGGGCTACTTCCTTCTTCCGGTTTTCTTCTCTTGTGCGTACCAGTCCGTCTGTTAGGGTATTAGCTAATTCTACCGCATCGTCAATAGTGCGGGGTCTTGTTCCTGTAACTCAAATCCTAGCCCGGTATATCCCATTTTAATTTTACACCATTTTGAACCTTACGCCTTTTTTACTCTCTGGTCGAGGTTCTCGGCTTTGAAAAATCTTCGTAAACTAAATCACACGTGTATATGTTGACATTTAAGAGATATACAGTCAAGAAAATCAAGGGCAATGTTGATATATATGCGGATTAGATACCAAAAAAAACACTCAACAAATGGCTACAATTTAAGGAATGTGTTTAGTGATGGCATCAGATTCCTAATTGATGGAGAAAGGTCTGGTGGTGGCAAGAAAAGCTGCTTCTACGAGGTTGTCAAGTATTTTTGCTCGACGATTCCATTCTTGGGTGGTTGGTTTGATCCTTGTTCGTGTAACACGAATCCTAGCCCGGTATATCCCATTTTAATTTTACACCATTGTGAACCTTACGCATTTTTTACTCTCTGATCGAGGTTCCCGGCATTGAAAAGTCTTCGTAAACTAAATAACACATGTATATGTTGACATTTAAGAGATATACAGTCAATTAAATCAAGGGTAATGGTGATATATATGCGGATTAGACACAAAAAAAAAACCTCAACAAATGGCTACAATTTAAGGAATGTGTTTAGTGACGGCATCAGATTCGTAATTGATGGAGAAAGGTCTGGTGGTGGCAAGAAAAGCTGCTTCTAGGAGGTTGTCAAGTGTTTTCGCTCGACGATTCCATTCTTGGGTGGTTGGTTTGATCCTTGTTAGTGTAACACGAATCCTAGCCCGGTATATCCCATTTTAATTTTATCTTTACTTCTCGCACAACCTTATTTATTTTAACAGAATTCCCATCTGTCGTTTCGACTGTAAAAATCTGCCTAAGGTTGGTTAAAGGTAAGTTAAAAGCTTGGCAGAATGAAGTATTTATAAAACTTTGGCTTGCACCAGAGTCAAATAATACTTTTTCATAAACGTCGTGAACTAGGAACGTACCAGCAATTACGTCAGTAATTAGTTTTGCTTCCTGAGTAGTCAACTGGAAGGCTCTTATGTTCTTCTAGGTAGCTCCTTCTGTAGGTTTGGCTTTGTTATCGGCTGGTTTGACCAGTTTTGGGCAGTCTGGCCTGAAGTGTCCAGCTTCTCCACAGTTGTAGCAGACTGTTGCTTTCTTCTTCCTGCAGTCTTCTTCTTGATGCCCCGGGATTTTGCAGAAATTTCAATATAGTTTGCATCTTCCAAAATGCTTCCTTTTGCAGGCATTGCAAAATGGAACAGTGGAATATTGCCCGGTTCCCTTTCTCTTGAAATTACTACGATTACCCATACGGAATCCCTGGGTAATCTTTTGGGCTACTTCCTTCTTCCGGTTTTCTTCTCTTGTGCGTACCAGTCCGTCTGTTAGGGTATTAGCTAATTCTACCGCATCGTCAATAGTGCGGGGTCTTGTTCCTGTAACTCAAATCCTAGCCCGGTATATCCCATTTTAATTTTACACCATTTTGAACCTTACGCCTTTTTTACTCTCTGGTCGAGGTTCTCGGCTTTGAAAAATCTTCGTAAACTAAATCACACGTGTATATGTTGACATTTAAGAGATATACAGTCAAGAAAATCAAGGGCAATGTTGATATATATGCGGATTAGATACCAAAAAAAACACTCAACAAATGGCTACAATTTAAGGAATGTGTTTAGTGATGGCATCAGATTCCTAATTGATGGAGAAAGGTCTGGTGGTGGCAAGAAAAGCTGCTTCTACGAGGTTGTCAAGTATTTTTGCTCGACGATTCCATTCTTGGGTGGTTGGTTTGATCCTTGTTCGTGTAACACGAATCCTAGCCCGGTATATCCCATTTTAATTTTACACCATTGTGAACCTTACGCATTTTTTACTCTCTGATCGAGGTTCCCGGCATTGAAAAGTCTTCGTAAACTAAATAACACATGTATATGTTGACATTTAAGAGATATACAGTCAATTAAATCAAGGGTAATGGTGATATATATGCGGATTAGACACAAAAAAAAAAAACCTCAACAAATGGCTACAATTTAAGGAATGTGTTTAGTGACGGCATCAGATTCCTAATTGATGGAGAAAGGTCTGGTGGTGGCAAGAAAAGCTGCTTCTAGGAGGTTGTCAAGTGTTTTCGCTCGACGATTCCATTCTTGGGTGGTTGGTTTGGCCCTTGTTCCTGTAACTCGAATCCTAGCCCGGTATATCCCATTTTAATTTTACGCCATTGTGAACCTTACGCCTTTTTTACTCTCTGATCGAGGTTCTTGGCATTGAAAAATCTTTGTAAACTGAATCACACGTGTATATGTTGACATTTAAGAGATATACAGTTAAGAAAATCAAGGGCAATGGTGATATATATGCGGATTAGACACAAAAAAAAAACAGTCAACAAATGGTTACAATTTACGGAATGTGTTTAGTGATGACATCAGATTCCTAATTGATCGAGAAAGGTTTGGTGGCAAGAAAAGCTGCTTCTTGGAGGTTGTCAAGTGTTTTCGATCAACGATTCCATTCTTGGGTGGTTGGTTTGGCCCTTGTTCCTATAACTCGAATCCTAGCCCGGTATATCCCATTTTAATTTTACACCATTGTGAACCTTACGCCTTTTTTACTCTCTGATGGAGGTTCTCGGCATTGAAAAATCTTTATAAACTAAATCACACGTGTATATGTTGACATTTAAGAGATATACAGTCAAGAAAATCAAGGGCAATGGTGATATATATGCGGATTAGACCCCAAAAAAAATATTCAACAAATGGCTACAATTTAAGGAATGTGTTTAGTGACGACATCAGATTCCTAATTGATGGAGAAAGGTCTGGTGGTGGTAAGAAAAGCTGCTTCTAGGAGGTTGTCAAGTGTTTTCACTCGACGATTCCATTCTTGGGTGGTTGGTTTGGCCCTGGTTCCTGTAACTCGAATCCTTGCCCGGTATATCCCATTTTAATTTTACACCATTGTGAACCTTACGCCTTTTTTACTCTCTGATCTAGGTTCTCGGCATTGAAAAATCTTCGTAAACTAAATCACACGTGTATATGTTGACATTTAAGAGATATACTGTCAAGAAAATCAAGGGTAATGGTGATATATATGAGAATTAGACCCAAAAAAAAAAAACACTCAACAAATGGCTACAATTTAAGGAATGTGATTAGTGACGGCATCAGATTCCTAATTGATGGAGAAAGGTCTGGTGGTGGCAATAAACGCTGCTTCTAGGAGGTTGTCAAGTGTTTTCGCTCGACGATTCCATTCTTGGGTGGTTGGTTTGGCCCTTGTTCCTGTAACTCGAATCATAGCCCGTTATATCCCATTTTAATTTTATACCATTGTTAACCTTACGCCTTTTTTACTCTTTGATCGAGTTTATCGGCATTGAAAAATCTTCATAAACTAAATCACACGTGTATATGTTGACATTTAAGAGATATACAGTCAAGAAAATCAAGGGCAATGGTGATATATATGCAGATTAGACACCAAAAAAAAAACACTTAGCAAATGGCTACAATTTAAGGAATGTGTTCAGGTGTCTGCAGAAAAGACAAAGTTGTAGAGGCTTCTATTCCCGACACGGAGTCGTGCCCAGCTCAACATGTGGCCGTGGTCAACGCTAAGATTCGCAGAATCCAAGCAAATCTTGATAGTACAGATATGCTTCTGCACACGGGGCCGTGCCCAGCGGACACAGGGGCGTGGTAAGCTAATGCAGACAAACTGCAATTAATGAAGAAAGAGAAGAAGGGTGGACACGGGGCCGTGTCCAGGCTTCTGTGCAGGCTATAAATAGGGGTGCTTGGTTCACTTCAAAAGCATCCCTTGGCACACCACCTCTCTTACACTTCACCCACCACCCACCACCATCACAACACCATCATCCACCACCATCATCCATTGTCCATCATAGAGTGTGTAAGTCGTCTCGGGATCCAAGATTGATCGTAAGAGTTCTTGACAATCAAAGGCCATGTTTGCCTAAGTCTCTTACATCACTTGGTGAAGACAAGTGTCTAGTGTAATACTTTTTATTTTTAATCTTTTCGCACTTTTTACTTGGTTATGTATTAATGACTTTAATAACTAGTTTCTTATGTTGAAGGTGATTCTTCCTTATCGTTTGTCCGCGGTGTCTTGGCATTATTTTACTGTCTATATAAAATAAAAGATTTTCACCATTCATATCTCCACGGTCTATATGGAGATATGTTGGCTACCTGGTCGGGGGTTAAGGTAACGGCTTGGTAAGAGTCTTGCCTTGTTCAGTGTATAGATCCTGCAAGGACATGGGTCAAATTTAGTAGGACCTCCTTCAATACCCACCGGTATTGGATGGCGGGGGTCCAAACTCTTTGATCCCCTCATATGTAAGCTACTATTAATACTTTAACCCGGCTACTTAGGACTCTATCCCTGCTGACTCAGACTACTTAGCCGAGGGTAACGTCACCTTCAAAAGAGGGGCCTACCACATTATGCATTAATAACTTAATTAATTATCTTTCAATAATCCAACTCTTTAGGATTGTATCCTTGCTGACTCAAACTACTGGGTTGAGGGTAACGTCACCTCCAAAAGAGGGGCCTACTACAATAACTAAGATAATCTCTTAAAAAGTGCAAAAGTGCGGAAATAATCAAAGATTACACTAAACACGAGTCGGATCCAAGTGATTCATCTTGTCTATCTGTTTTTATTTTTATTTTATTTTTCAGCATTTTAGTTAGTTTTTATTTTTCTAGATTAAAACCTTTTTCTAACTTTTGATTTGATTAGACGTTGAGGATAAACCGGTACTAAAAGATATTGTGTCCTTGGACGACCTCGGTATCTTGCCAACACTATACTACGCTCACGATGGGTGCACTTGCCCATATGTGTGTTTGGTGTTAGTAAAATATCGTGTTTTATAAATTTAAAACTTGGAAAACGTGTAAAAAGGGGTTAAAATATACTTAAACTTATATACACACTCGCACACATCAAGTTTTTGGCGCCGTTGTCGGGGACACAAGGATTTTAAGAAAGCTTAAAATCGACGGCCTAATCAGTTTTTCAAAAAAAAAAAAATTAAAAGCGCGCACATTTTTCTGCATTTTAGTTTAGTTTTGCATTTACAGTAACTTGAACACGGGCCGTGCTCATTGAACACGGGACCGTGCTGCACATTTTTCGTAAAAAACACCCAGATACAGAGCCTGAACACGGGGTCGTGCTCACTGAACACGCCCCCGTGCTCAACGAAACCAGTAACTTTAATTCAAACGCCCAGATACAGATTCTGTACACGGGGCCGTGTCCACTGAACACGGGGTCGTGTCCAGCCTATGTTTCTGTTTCAATTTTTGTTTTCTGGTCTCGAGACATTGTTGTGGTCTGCTGAGTGATTCTTATGGATCAATACTCAGGAGGTTACAACTACACCTATGAGGAGGATGATTATAGGGAATATTATTGCACCAATTGCAGTAACACTCACTCGGTTCAATATTGTAACTTATTTCAACCATCCACTTCATACACCTACTATGAGGAGCCCAGGTACGAGCCATCAACTTCATACACATCATATGAAGACCAAACGTATGAACCTTCTCCCTCATACTCATATTTTGATGAACCAAGGTATGAGCCTTCATACTCATACTTTGAGGAACCAAGATATGAGCCACCACCTTCGTATACTTATTATGAGGAACCATGGCGTGAACAACCCACCTCATATGAGTATTATGAAGAACAAAATTACGACCCTTATCCATCATATACTTACAATGAAGGACAATGGTGTGAACCATCTACTTCATATGGGTATTATGAGGAACAAAGGATCGAACAACCGGATTCAAGCTTTGAAAATCCCGATCCTTACTCTATCACCGAAGTGACCGATAGGATATTAGAACACCTTAAAACTATCGAACGCTACATAAAAGAATCTCGCGCAAGGGAAGAGGAGTCCCGCACAAGAGAAGAATTAACTTGTAATAAAGAAGAGATAGTTGAAGAGGTAAAAATGGAAGAACAAATAAGTGAAAAACCGACACATGAGTTAAACAACGAAAAAGGTGAGTCCGTTAACGTTAAAATTCAAGAAGAGTCTAATTTTGAAGAAATTAATCTCTTGTCACCTTCTTTTGAAAACCATTGTTTAGTACCCACTCATGCTAAATTTTTAAAAGAGTTAAACATTAACACTAAAATTGACGAAACGGTAAGCATTAAGTTAACAAATGATCAAACCTCGCTAACAAAGAAGATCCATTTGAAATTAACATTACACCGGTTCCATGTTTTTTTCAAAATTCCTTTATTAGTAATATTACAATTGATAAAGATCTTTGAGTTAATATAATGCCAAACTACATTTTCGAAAAATTAAGTATTGGTGATTTTTCTCCACTTCAAATACCCATTTTTTTATCTAATCGGAAAGTAATAAAATCAATAGGGGTAGTTGAGGATGTCTTGGTTCAAACAAATCAAATGGTAATCCCAACCGACTTTGTCATCCTTGATGACGCTCCTCTAGTGTTGGGACGACCTTTTGTGAAAACACACAAAGCTTTGATTAATCGGAAGAAAAACAACTTACCCATTCAATTAGAGGCCTTCAAAAGGTGTGTCGATCTTGAACGATCAATGAAATATCCAATCGGCAATGACGACCCCCTAATTGAAGATGAGCCAGAACCACCCGATAAGGAGGGTCTAGCCAAGGACCCTTATAAACGTGGCGCACCACGGAGGCATTCCGCGGAACTATACTTAGTTTTAGATTAGTTTAACTTTTATGTTTTC
This sequence comes from Helianthus tuberosus, assembly GCA_030545235.1. Classification (NCBI taxonomy): domain Eukaryota; kingdom Viridiplantae; phylum Streptophyta; class Magnoliopsida; order Asterales; family Asteraceae; genus Helianthus; species Helianthus tuberosus. The sequence continues at coordinate 65,027,775 of CM060408.1, read as the reverse complement.
TAGTTTAGTTTTAATTTTCAAGAATAAAGCACACTCGAAATGGTGGATGTTACTAAGGGAAACTTGAACCCACACCCCATGCACAAAAAACAGAGCCTCTCGACAATTTTTCTTCATTACAGCAAGTTCAGCACGGCGCAGTGCTCACCCAACACGCCACGTGCCCGAGGTTCTGCAGAAAATGCCCAGTTCAGGTAACTGGACACGGGGCCGTGCTCACTGAACACGCCCCCGTGCCCAGCCTTCTGTTTAAATTTGAGACTGGTAGTCTGACCACGGGGTCGTGCTCAGCTCAACACACTCCGTGTTCAGCTACCCAGTGACATAAAATCTTGTTTTTAACCCACTTTTACACATTTTAATCAACCAAAAAACTTATTTTTGGGACACATTGAGGACAATGTGTAATTTAAGTGTGGGGGGGATGCTAAAACCTTGAATTTTGCAAATCCTAATAACAAGCCTTACACAAAACTCTATTGGAACCGCTAATCACCCAAATTTTTCAAAAATTTTCATTTTTTTTATTTGTCTTGGTTTAATTCGGGAATAACAAGTTCTAAAAAGTTATATTTTTATAAATTTACAACCGATAGCGTCGTGATAAAAAGAACCAAATAAGAAGATTATGAAAAGGCATGACAAATCTAATTAAAATTTGATTATATATACTTGATCACATTATAAACCCATTCCCACAAAAAGTGAGTTTTGAGCCTTTATTGAGCATACAAATATATATCTTTAAACTAAATGCTCATTTTTCGTTTCTTGTGTGAATAGCCGCTTGGTTCTTACAACTCTAGAACTTGCAACGACGATACATTCCCGGTCCTTACCAACTTAAACCCAAGTAGAGGCATTAGGACTAACCCTTTTTATTTTCTACACCATTATTTTTCTTTTTTTTTTCTACCACCAACCCAAAATCCCCCTAGTTAACCCCTTTGAGCCTAAACCTTTTCATTTCATAACCCAACACAAACACCCTTTCACCCACCAAAACCTTTTTATTTTTAACCCTTTTGTTTTAGTAACAAGCTCGGTTTTTCTTATGACTTTCAAAAAAAAAAAAAAAAATGAAAAAATGACGATGATGAAGCAAAAGAGAAATAAATAAACAAGTTTATCAAAAATAACTTTGTTTGAATAATGGCTTCATCAAAATAAAAACTTCAAAAAATAAAAAAGTCTTACGAAAACCGACGCTTTTTACGCCTTTCGCCCTTTTACTAACCACTAACCCAACCACCTACCTTTAACCCAAGTCTAACCCTTCACCCAAAAGTCCTCTTGATATTTACAAAGGTGTATAGTTAAAAAGGAGGAGAATTGATTGCTTGGCAAACTTATGGTAGGAGTAAGTTCCATGCCGCTCTCGAGTGATCTACTAAAATACATCTTCGGCCGAGTGTTGAGTGATCTCCCGTGAGGTATGTGAACTTGTATATAAATGAATTTTTAAAAAGGCATGTTATGCCCAAATAAGTAATTTTTCTTATGAAACGTTCTAAATAAATCATAACGAATAGGATTGTAAATAATATAAAAATAAAACCAAATAAAGATCTTGGATTCCCGACACTCAAGACAAGCCCAAAACTTCTCTTCTACCCATTCCATTTGGGTGTGTAAGCCACAAAATAAAGAGTTTTGCTTGAGGACAAGCAAAGATTCAAGTGTGGGAGTATTTGATGTGTGTAAAATGCAACATATAAATTACATCAAATGAGGCATAAAACTAACCCTTTTTTTGTACTAATATTGGAAAAAGTGTGCTTTTGTCTTCCTTTTGTATTTTCAGGGTTAAAAGAGCTTAAATGAACAAAAGAAGCAAAAATACAGCTAAATCTAACAATAATACAAGAAAAGGGAAGAAACATGGCATGCCCGACCCCTCGACAGCATATCCCAAAGCAAAAAAAAACAAGAAGAAAGCTGAGCATGGGGCTGTGCCCAGCCAAGCATGGGGCTGTGCCCAACTCAACACGGGGCGTGCCCAGCGGACACAGGGGCGTGGTCAACTAATGCAGACAAACTGCAATTAATGAAGAAAGAGAAGAAGGGTGGACACGGGGCCATGTCCAGCGGACACGGGGCCGTGTCCAGCGGACACGGGGCCGTGTCCAGGCTTCTGTGCAGGCTATAAATAGGGGTGCTTGGTTCACTTCAAAAGCATCCCTTAGCACACCACCTCTCTCACACTTCACCCACCATCACAACACCATCATCCACCACCATCATCCATTGTCCATCATAGAGTGTGTGAGTCGTCTCGGGATCCAAGATTGATCGCAAGAGTTCTTGACAATCAAAGGCCATGTTTGCCTAAGTATCTTACATCACTTGGTGAAGACAAGTGTCTAGTGTAATACTTTTTTATTTTTAATCTTTTCGCACTTTTTACTTGTTTATGTATTAATGACTTTAATAACTAGTTTCTTATGTTGAAGGTGATTCTTCCTTATCGTTTGTCCGTGGTGTCTTGGCATTATTTTACTTTCTATATAAAATAAAAGATTTTCACCATTCATATCTCCACGGTCTATATGGAGATATGTTGGCTACCTGGTCGGGGGTTAAGGGAACAGTTTGGTAAGAGTCTTGCCTTGTTCAGTGTATAGATCCTGCAAGGACCTGGGTCAAATTTAGTAGGACCTCCTTCAATACCCACCGGTATTGGATGGTGGGGGTCCAAACTCTTTGATCCCCTCATATGTAAGCTACTATTAATACTTTAACCCGGCTACTTAGGACTGTATCCCTGCTGACTCAGACTACTTAGCCGAGGGTAACGTCACCTTCAAGAGAGGGGCCTACCACATTATGCATTAATAACTTAATTAATTCTCTTTCAATAATCCGACCCTTTAGGATTGTATCCTTGCTGGCTCAAACTACTGGGTTGAGGGTAACGTCACCTCCAAAAGAGGGGCCTACTACAATAACTAAGATAATCTCTTAAAAAGTGCAAAAGTGCGGAAATAATCAAAGGTTACACTAAACACGAGTCGGATCCAAGTGATTCATCTTGTCTATCTGTTTTTATTTTTATTTTATTTTTCAGCATTTTAGTTAGTTTTTATTTTTCTAGATTAAAACCTTTTTCTGACTTTTGATTTGATTAGACGTTGAGGATAAACCGGTACTAAAATCTCTTGTGTCCTTGGAAGACCTCGGTATCTTGCCAACACTATACTACGCTCACGATGGGTGCACTTGCCCATATGTGTGTTTGGTGTTAGTAAAATATCGTGTTTTATAAATTTAAAACTTGGCTAACGTGTAAAAAGGGGTTAAAATATACTTAAACTTATGTACACACTCGCACACATCAAGCTCCTAGAAGCAGCTTTTCTTGCCACCAGACCTTTCTCCATCAATTAAGAATCTGATGCCGTCACTAAACACATTCCTTAAATTGTAGCCATTTTTTGAGTATTATTTTTGGTGTCTAATCCGCATATATATCCCCATTGCCCTTGATTTTCTTGACTGTATATCTCTTAAATATCAACATATATACGTGTGATTTAGTTTACGAAGATTTTTCAATGCCGAGAACCTCGATCAGAGAGTAAAAAAGGCGTAAGGATCACAATGGTGTAAAATTAAAATGGGATATACCGGGCTAGGATTCGAGTTACAGGAACAAGGGCCAAACCAACCACCCAAGAATGGAATCGTCGAGCGAAAACACTTGAAAACCTCCTAGAAGCAGCTTTTCTTGCCACCAGACCTTTCTCCATCAATTAGGAATATGATGCCGTCACTAAACACATTACTAAAATTGTAGCCATTTGTTGAGTGTTTTTTTTTGTCTAATCCGCATATATATCACAATTGCCCTTGATTTTCTTGATTGTATATCTCTTAAATGTCAACATATACACGTGTGATTTAATTTACGAAGATTTTTCAATGCTGAGAACCTCGATCAGAGAGTAACAAAGGCGTAAGGTTCACAATGGTGTAAAATTAAAATGGGATATACCGGGCTAGTATTCGAGTTACAGGAACAAGGGCCAAACCAACCACCCAAGAATGGAATCGTCGAGCGAAAACACTTGACAACCTCCTAGAAACAACTTTTCTTGCCACCAAACCTTTCTCCATCAATTAGGAATCTGATGATGTCACTAAACATATTCCTTAAATTGTAGCCATTTGTTGAGTGTTTTTTTTTTTGGTGTCTAATCCGCATATATATCACCATTGCCCTTGATTTTCTTGACTGTATTTCTCTTAAATGTCAACATATACACGTGTGATTTAGTTTACGAAGATTTTTCAATGCCGAGAACCTCGATCAGAGAGTAAGAAAGGCGTAAGGTTCACAATGGTGTAAAATTAAAATTGGATATACCTGGCTAGGATTCGAGTTACAGGAACAAGGGCCAAACCAACCACCCAAGAATGGAATCGTCGAGCGAAAACCCTTGACAACCTCCTAGAAGCAGCTTTTCTTGCCACCAGACCTTTCTCCATCAATTATGAATCTTATGCCGTCACTAAACACATACCTTAAATTGTAGGCATTTGTTGAGTGTTTTTTTTGGTGTCTAATCCGCATATATATCACCATTTCCCTTGATTTTCTTAACTGTATATCTCTTAAATGTCAACATATACACGTGTGATTTACTTTACGCAGATTTTTTAATGCCGAGAACCTCGATCAGAGAGTAAAAAGGTGTAAGTTTCACAATGGTGTAAAATTAAAATGGGTTATATACCGGGTTAGGATTCGAGTTACAGGAACAAGGGCCAAACCAATCACCCAAGAATGGAATCGTCGAGCGAAAACACTTGACAACCTCCTAGAAGCAGCTTTTCTTGCCACCAGACCTTTCTCCATCAATTAGGAATCTGATGACGTCACTAAACACATTCCTTAAATTGTAGCCATTTGTTGAGTGTTTTGTTTTTGGTGTCTAATCTGCATATATATCACCATTTCCCTTGATTTTCTTGACTGTATATCTCTTAAATGTCAACATATACACGTGTGATTTAGTTTACGAAGATTTTTCAATGCCGAGAACCTCGATCTGAGAGTAAAAAAGGCGTAAGGTTCACAATGGTGTAAAATTAAAATGGATATACCGGGCTAGGATTCGAGTTACAGGAACAAGGGCCAAACCAACCACCCAAGAATGGAATCGTCGAGCGAAAACCCTTGACAACCTCCTAGAAGCAGCTTTTCTTGCCACCAGACCTTTCTCCATCAATTAGGAATTTAATGACGTCACTAAACACATTCCTTAAATTGTAGCCATTTGTTGAGTGTTTTTTTTGGTGTCTAATCCTCATATATATCACCATTGCCCTTGATTTTCTTGACTGTATATCTCTTAAATGTCAACATATACACGTGTGATTTAGTTTACGAAGATTTTTCAATGCCGAGAACCTCGATCAGAGAGTAAAAAAGAAGTAAGGTTCACAATGGTGTAAAATTAAAATGGGATATACCTGGCTAGGATTTGAGTTATAGGAACAAGGGCCAAACCAACCACCCAAGAATGGAATCGTCGAGCGAAAACACTTGACAACCTCCTAGAAGCAGCTTTTCTTGCCACCAGAACTTTCTCCATCAATTAGGAATCTGATGCCGTCACTAAACACATTCCTTAAATTGTAGCCATTTGTTGAGTGTTTTTTTTGGTGTCTAATCCGCATATATATCACCATTGCCCTTGATTTTCTTGACTGTATATCTCTTAAATGTCAACATATACACGTGTGATTTAGTTTACGAAGATTTTTCAATGCCGAGAACCCCGATCAGAGAGTAAAAAAGGCTTAAGGTTCACAATGGTGTGAAATTAAAATGGGATATACCTGGCTAGCATTCGAGTTACAGGAACAAGGGCCAAACCAACCACCCAAGAATGGAATCGTCTAGTGAAAACACTTGACAACCTCCTAGAAGCAGCTTTTCTTGCCACCAGACCTTTCTCCATCGATTAGGAATCTGATGATGTCACTAAACACATTCCTTAAATTGTAGCCATTTGTTGAGTGTTTTTTTTTGGTGTCTAATCCGCATATATATCACCATTTCCCTTGATTTTCTTGACTGTATATCTCTTAAATGTCAACATATACACGTGTGATTTAGTTTACGAAGATTTTTCAATGCCGAGAACCTCGATCAGAGAGTTAAAAAGGCGTAAGGTTCACAATGGTGTAAATTTAAAATGGGATATACCTGGCTAGCACTCGAGTTACAATAATAAGGGCCAAACCAACCACCCAAGAATGGAATCGTCGAGCGAAAACCCTTGACAACCTCCTATTAGCAGCTTTTCTTGCCACCAGACCTTTCTCCATCAATTAGGAATCTGATGCCGTCACTAAACACATTCCTTAAATTGTAGCCATTTGTTGAGTGTTTTTTTTGTTGTCTAATCCGCATATATATCACCATTGCCCTTGATTTTCTTGAATGTATATCTCCTAAATGTCAACATATACACGTGTGATTTAGTTTACGAAGATTTTTCAATGCCGAGAACATCGATCAGAGAGTACAAAAGGCGTAAGGTTCACAATGGTGTAAAATTAAAATGGGTTATATACCGGGTTAGGATTCGAGTTATAGGAACAAGGGCCAAACCAACCACCCAAGAATGGAATCGTCTAGAGAAAACACTTGACAACCTCTTAGAAGCAGCTTTTCTTGCCTCCAGACCTTTCTCCATCAATTAGGAATCTGATGCCGTCACTAAACACATTCCTTAAATTGTAGCCATTTGTTGAGTGTTTTTTTTTGGTGTCTAATCCGCATATATATCACCATTGCCCTTGATTTTATTGACTGTATATCTCTTAAATGTCAACATATACACGTGTGATTTAGTTTACGAAGATTTTTTAATGCCGAGAACCCCGATCAGAGAGTAAAAAAGGCGTAAGGTTCACAATGGTGTAAAATTAAAATCAGATAAACCTGGCCAGCATTCGAGTTACAGGAACAAAGGCTAAACCAACCACCCTAGAATGAAATCGTCTAGCGAAAACACTTGACAACCTCCTAGAAGCAGCTTTTGTTGCCACCAGACCTTTCTCCATCAATTAGGAATCTTATGCCGTCCCTAAACACATTCCTTAAATTGTAGCCATTTGTTGAGTGTTTTTTTAGGTGTCTAATCCGCATATATATCACCATTGCCCTTGATTTTCTTGACTGTATATCTCTTAAATGTCAACATATACACGTGTGATTTAGTTTACGAAGATTTTTCAATGCCGAGAACCCCGATCGGAGAGTAAAAAAGGCGTAAGGTTCACAATGGTGTAAAATTAAAATGGGATATACCTGGCTAGCATTCGAGTTACAGGAACAAAGGCTAAACCAACCACCCTAGAATGAAATCGTCTAGCGAAAACACTTGACAACCTCCTAGAAGCAGCTTTTCTTGCCACCTTACCTTTCTCCATCAATTAGGAATCTGATGATGTCACTAAACACATTCCTTAAATTGTATCCAATTGTTGAGTGTTTTTTTTTTTTGGTGTCTAATCCGCATATATATCACCATTGCCCTTAATTTTCCTGACTGTTATCTCTTAAATGTCAACATATACACGTGTGATTTAGTTTACGATGATTTTTCAATGCCGAGAACCTCGATCAGAGAGTAAAAAAGACGTAAGGTTCACAATGGTGTAAAATTAAAATGGGATATACCTGGCTAGCATTTGAGTTACAGGAACAAGGGCCAAACCAACCACCCAAGAATGGAATCGTCGAGCGAAAACCCTTGACAACCTCCTAGAAGCAGCTTTTCTTGCCACCAGACGTTTCTCCATCAATTATGAATCTTATGCCATCACTAAACACATTCTTTAAATTGTAGGCATTTGTTGAGTGTTTTTTTTTTGTGTCTAATCCGCATATATATCACCATTTCCCTTGATTTTTTTGACTATATATCTCTTAAATGTCAACATATACACGTGTGATTTAGTTTACGAAGATTTTTCAATGCCGAGAACCCCGATCAGAGAGTAAAAAAGGCGTAAGGTTCACAATGGTGTAAAATTAAAATGGGATATACCTGGCTAGCATTCGAGTTACAGGAACAAGAGCCAAACCAACCACCCAAGAATGGAATCGTCTAGCGAAAACACTTGACAACCTCCTAGAAGTAGCTTTTCTTGCCACCAGACCTTTCTCCATCAATTAGGAATCTGATGCCGTCACTTAACACATTCCTTAAATTTTAGCCATTTGTTGAATGTTTGGTTTTTGGTGTCTAATCTGCATTTATATAACCATTTCCCTTGATTTTCTTGACTGTATATCTCTTAAATGTTAACATATACACGTGTGATTTAGTTTACGAAGATTTTTCATTGCCGAGAACCTCGATCAGAGAGTAAAAAAGGAGTAAGGTTCACAATGGTGTAAAATTAAAATGGATATACCGGGCTAGCATTCGAGTTATAGGAGCAAGGGCCAAACCAACCACCCAAGAATGGAATCGTCGAGCGAAAACACGTGACAACCTCCTAGAAGCAACTTTTCTTGCCACCAGACCTTTCTCCATCAATTAGGAATCTAATGACGTCACTAAACACACTCCTTAAATTGTAGCCATTTGTTGAGTGTTTTTTTTGGTGTCTAATCCGTATATATATCACCATTGCCCTTGATTTTCTTGACTGTATATCTCTTAAATGTCAACATATACACGTGTGATTTAGTTTACGAAGATTTTTCAATGCCGAGAACCTCGATCGGAGAGTAAAAAAGGCGTAAGGTTCACAATGGTGTAAAATTAAAATGGGATATACCTGGCTAGGATTCGAGTTACAGGAACAAGGGCTAAACCAACCACCCAAGAATGGAATCGTCGAGCGAAAACACTTGATAACCTCCTAGAAGCAGCTTTTCTTGACACCAGACCTTTCTCCATCAATTAGGAATCTGATGCCGTCACTAAACACATTCCTTAAATTGTAGCGATTTGTTGAGTGTTTTTTTTGTGTCTAATCCGCATATATATCACCATTTCCCTGGATTTTCTTGACTGTATATCTCTTAAATGTCAACATATACACGTGTGATTTAGTTGACGAAGATTTTTCAATGCCGAGAACATCGATCAGAGAGTACAAAAGGCGTAAGGTTCACAATGGTGTAAAATTAAAATGGGATATACCGGGCTAGGATTCGAGTTATATGAACAAGGGCCAAAGAAACCACCCAAGAATGGAATCGTCGAGTGAAAACACTTGACAACCTCCTAGAAGCAGCTTTTCTTGCCACCAGACCTTCCTCCAACAATTATGAATCTGATGCCGTCACTAAACACATTCCTTAAATTGTAGCCATTTGTTGAGTGTTTTTTTTGTTTCTAATCCGCATATATATCACCATTGCCCTTGATTTTCTCGACTGTATATCTCTTAAATGTCAACATACACATGTGTGATTTAGTTTACGAAGATTTTTCAATGCCGAGAACCCCGATCAGAGAGTAAAAAAGGTGTAACGTTCCCAATGGTGTAAAATTAAAATGGGATATACCTGGCTAGCATTCGAGTTACAGGAACAAGGGCCAAACCAACCACCCAAGAATGAAATCGTCTAGCGAAAACACTTGACAACCTCCTAGAAGCAGCTTTTCTTGCCACCAGACCTTTCTCCATCAATTAGGAATCTTATGCTGTCACTAAACACATTCCTTTAATTGTAGCCATTTGTTGAGTGTTTTTTTTGGTGTCTAATCCGCATATAAATCACCATTGCCCTTGATTTTCTTGACTGTATATCTCTTAAATGTCAACATATACACGTGTGATTTAGTTTACGAAGATTTTTCAATGCCGAGAACCTCGATCAGAGAGTAAAAAAGGCGTAATGTTCACAATGGTGTAAAATTAAAATGGGATATAACTGGCTAGGATTCGAGTTACAGGAACAAGGGCTAAACCAACCACCCAAGAATAGAATCGTCGAGCGAAAACACTTGACAACCTCCTAGAAGCAGCTTTTCTTGCCACCAGACCTTTCTCCATCAATTAGGAATCTGATGCCGTCACTAAACACATTCCTTAAATTGTAGCCATTTGTTGAGTGTTTTTTTTTTGGTGTCTAATCCGCATATATATCACCACTGCCCTTGATTTTCTTGACTGTATATCTCTTAATTGTCAACATATACACGTGTGATTTAGTTTACGAAGATTTTTCAATGCCGAGAACATCGATCAGAGAGTACAAAAGGCGTAAGGTTCACAATGGTGTAAAATTAAAATGGGATATACCGGGCTAGGATTCGAGTTATAGGAACAAGGGCCAAAGCAACCACCCAAGAATGGAATCGTCGAGCGAAAACACTTGACAACCTCCTAGAAGCAGCTTTTCTTGCCACCAAACCTTTCTCCAACAATTATGAATCTGATGCCGTCACTAAACACATTCATTAAATTGTAGCCATTTGCTGAGTGTTTTTTTTTGTGTCTAATCCGCATATATATCACCATTGCCCTTGATTTTCTTGACAGTATATCTCTTAAATGTCAACGTATACACGTGTGATTTAGTTTATGAAGATTTTTCAATGCCGAGAACCCCGATCAGAGAGTAAAAAAGGCGTAAGGTTCACAATGGTGTAAAATGAAAATGGGATATTCCTGGATAGCATTCGAGTTACAGGAACAAGGGCTAAACCAACCACCCAAGAATGGAATCGTCGAGCGAAAACACTTGACTACCTCCTAGAAGCAGCTTTTCTTGCCACCAGACCTTTCTCCATCAATTAGGAATCTGATGCCGTCACTAAACACATTCCTTAAATTGTTGCCATTTGTTAAGTGTTTTTTTTTTTGTGTCTAATCCGCATATATATCACCATTGCCCTTGATTTTCTTGACTGTATATCTCTTAAATGTCAACATATACACGTGTGATTTAGTTAACGAAGATTTTTCAATGCCAAGAACCTCGATCAGAGAATAAAAAAGGAGTAAGGTTCACAATGGTGTAAAATTAAAATGGGATATACCAGGCTAGGATTCGAGTTACAGGAATTAGGGCCAAACCAACCACCCAAGAATGGATTCATTGAGCGAAAACACTTTACAACCTCCTAGAAGCAGCTTTTCTTGCCACCAGACCTTTCTCCATCAATTCGGAATCTGATGCCGTCACTAAACACATTCCTTAAATTGCAGCCATTTGTTGAGTGTCTCTTTTTTGGTGTCTGGTCCGCATATATATCACAATTTCCCTTGATTTTATTGACTGTATATCTCTTAAATGTCAACATCTACACGTGATATTTAGTTTACGAAGATTTTTCAGGGCCAAGAACCTCGATCAGAGAGTAAAAAAGGCGTAAGGTTCACAATGGTGTAAAATTAAAATGGGATATACCGGGCTAGGATTCGAGTTACAGGAACAAGGGCCAAACCAACCATCCAAGAATGGAACCGTCGAGCGAAAACACTTGACAACCTCCTAGAAGCAGCTTTTCTTGCCACCAGAACTTTCTCCATCAATTAGGAATCTGATGCCATCTCTTAACACATTCCTTAAATTGTAGCCATTTGTTGAATGTTTTGTTTTTGGTGTCTAATCTGCATTTATATCACCATTTCCCTTGTTTTTCTTGACTGTATATCTCTTAAATGTTAACATATACACGTGTGATTTAGTTTACGATGATTTTTCAATGCCGAGAACCTCGATCAGTGAGTAAAAAAGGCGTAAGGTTCACATTGGTGTAAAATTAAAATGGATATACCGGGCTAGCATTCGAGTTACAGGAACAAGGGCCAAACCAACCACCCAAGAATGGAATCGTCGAGCGAAAACACTTGACAACCTCCTAGAAGCAGCTTTTCTTGCCACCAGACCTTTCTCCATCAATTAGGAATCTGATGTCGTCACTAAACACATTCCTTAAATTGTAGCCATTTGTTGAGTGTTTTTTTTGGTGTCTAATCCGCATATATATCACCATTGCCCTTGATTTTCTTGACTGTATATCTCTTAAATGTCAACATATACACGTGTGATTTAGTTTACGAAGATTTTTCAATGCCGAGAACCTCGATCAGAGAGTAAAAAAGGCGTAAGGTTCACAATGGTGTAAAATTAAAATTGGATATACCTGGCTAGGATTCGAGTTACAGGAACAAGGGCCAAACCAACCACCCAAGAATGGAATCGTCGAGCGAAAACCCTTGACAACCTCCTAGAACCAGCTTTTCTTGCCACCAGACCTTTCTCCATCAATTATGAATCTTATGCCGTCACTAAACACATACCTTAAATTGTAGGCATTTGTTGAGTGTTTTTTTTGGTGTCTAATCCGCATATATATCACCATTTCCCTTGATTTTCTTAACTGTATATCTCTTAAATGTCAACATATACACGTGTGATTTACTTTACGCAGATTTTTTAATGCCGAGAACCTCGATCAGAGAGTAAAAAGGTGTAAGTTTCACAATGGTGTAAAATTAAAATGGGTTATATACCGGGTTAGGATTCGAGTTACAGGAACAAGGGCCAAACCAACCACCCAAGAATGGAATCGTCGAGCGAAAACACTTGACAACCTCCAAGAAGCAGCTTTTCTTGCCACCAGACCTTTCTCCATCAATTAGGAATCTGATGCCGTTACTAAACACATTCCTTAAATTGTAGCCATTTGTTGAGTGTTTTGTTTTTGGCGTCTAATCTGCATATATATCACCATTTCCCTTGATTTTCTTGACTGTATATCTCTTAAATGTCAACATATACACGTGTGATTTAGTTTACGAAGATTTTTCAATGCCGAGAACCTCGATCTGAGAGTAAAAAAGGCGTAAGGTTCACAATGGTGTAAAATTAAAATGGATATACCGGGCTAGGATTCGAGTTACAGGAACAAGGGCCAAACCAACCACCCAAGAATGGAATCGTCGAGCGAAAACACTTGACAACCTCCTAGAAGCAGCTTTTCTTGCCACCAGACCTTTCTCCATCAATTAGGAATTTAATGACGTCACTAAACACATTCCTTAAATTGTAGCCATTTGTTGAGTGTTTTTCTTGGTGTCTAATCCGCATATATATCACCATTGCCCTTGATTTTCTTGACTGTATATCTCTTAAATGTCAACTTATACACGTGTGATTTAGTTTACGAAGATTTTTCAATGCCGAGAACCTCGATCAGAGAGTAAAAAAGGCGTAAGGTTCACAATGGTGTAAAATTAAAATTGGATATACCTGGCTAGGATTCGAGTTACAGGAACAAGGGCCAAACCAACCACCCAAGAATGGAATCGTCGAGCGAAAACCCTTGACAACCTCCTAGAAGCAGCTTTTCTTGCCACCAGACCTTTCTCCATCAATTATGAATCTTATGCCGTCACTAAACACATACCTTAAATTGTAGGCATTTGTTGAGTGTTTTTTTTGGTGTCTAATCCGCATATATATCACCATTTCCCTTGATTTTCTTAACTGTATATCTCTTAAATGTCAACATATACACATGTGATTTACTTTACGCAGATTTTTTAATGCCGAGAACCTCGATCAGAGAGTAAAAAGGTGTAAGTTTCACAATGGTGTAAAATTAAAATGGGTTATATACCGGGTTAGGATTCGAGTTACAGGAACAAGGGCCAAACCAACCACCCAAGAATGGAATCGTCGAGCGAAAACCCTTGACAACCTCCTAGAAGCAGCTTTTCTTGCCACCAGACCTTTCTCCATCAATTATGAATCTTATGCCGTCACTAAACACATACCTTAAATTGTAGGCATTTGTTGAGTGTTTTTTTTGGTGTCTAATCCGCATATATATCACCATTGCCCTTGATTTTCTTGACTGTATATCTCTTAAATGTCAACATATACACGTCTGATTTAGTTTACGAAGATTTTTCAATGCCGAGAACCTCGATCAGAGAGTAAAAAAGGAGTAAGGTTCACAATGGTGTAAAATTAAAATGGGATATACCTGGCTAGGATTTGAGTTATAGGAACAAGGGCTAAACCAACCACCCAAGAATGGAATCGTCGAGCGAAAACACTTGACAACCTCCTAGAAGCAGCTTTTCTTGCCACCAGACCTTTCTCCATCAATTAGGAATCTGATGCAGTCACTAAACACATTCCTTAAATTGTAGCCATTTGTTGAGTGTTTTTTTTTGGTCTCTAATCCGCATATATATCACCATTGCCCTTGATTTTCTTGACTGTATATCTCTTAAATGTCAACATATACACGTGTGATTTAGTTTACGAAGATTTTTCAATGCCGAGAACATCGATCAGAGAGTACAAAAGGCATAAGGTTCACAATGGTGTAAAATTAAAATGGGATATACCGGGCTAGGATTCGAGTTAAAGGAACAAGGGCCAAACCAACCACCCAAGAATGGAATCGTCGAGCGAAAACACTTGACAACCTCCTAGAAGCAGCTTTTCTTGCTACCAGAACTTTCTCCATCAATTAGGAATCTGATGCCGTCACTAAACACATTTCTTAAATTGTAGCCATTTGTTGAGTGTTTTTTTTGGTGTCTAATCCGCATATATATCACCATTGCCCTTGATTTTCTTGACTGTATATCTCTTAAATGTCAACATATACACGTGTGATTTAGTTTACGAAGATTTTTCAATGCCGAGAACCTCGATCAGAGAGTAAAAAAGGCGTAAGGTTCACAATGGTGTAAAATTAAAATGGGATATACCTGGCTAGGATTCGAGTTATAGGAACAAGGGCTAAACCAACCACCCAAGAATGGAATCGTCGAGCGAAAACACTTGACAACCTCCTAGAAGCAGCTTTTCTTGCCACCAGACCTTTCTCCATCAATTCGGAATCTGATGCAGTCACTAAACACATTCCTTAAATTGTAGCCATTTGTGGAGTGTTTTTTTTGGTCTCTAATCCGCATATATATCACCATTGCCCTTGATTTTCTTGACTGTATATCTCTTAAATGTCAACATATACACGTGTGATTTAGTTTACGAAGATTTTTCAATGCCGAGAACATCGATCAGAGAGTACAAAAGGCGTAAGGTTCACAATGGTGTAAAATTAAAATGGGATATACCGGGCTAGGATTCGAGTTAAAGGAACAAGGGCCAAACCAACCACCCAAGAATGGAATCGTCGAGCGAAAACACTTGACAACCTCCTAGAAGCAGCTTTTCTTGCCACCAGAACTTTCTCCATCAATTAGGAATCTGATGCCATCTCTTAACACATTCCTTAAATTGTAGCCATTTGTTGAGTGTTTTTTTTGGTGTCTAATCCGAATATATATCACCATTGCCCTTGATTTTCTTGACTGTATATCTCTTAAATGTCAACATATACAAGTGTGATTTAGTTTACGAAGATTTTTCAATGCCGAGAACCCCGATCAGAGAGTAAAAAAGGCTTAAGGTTCACAATGGTGTGAAATTAAAATGGGATATACCTGGCTAGCATTCGAGTTATAGGAACAAGGGCCAAACCAACCACCCAAGAATGGAATCGTCTAGTGAAAACACTTGACAACCTCCTAGAAGCAGCTTTTCTTGCCACCAGACATTTCTCCATCGATTAGGAATCTGATGATGTCACTAAACACATTCCTTAAATTGTAGCCATTTGTTGAGTGTTTTTTTTGGTGTCTAATCCGCATATATATCACCATTTCCCTTGATTTTCTTGACTGTATATCTCTTAAATGTCAACATATACACGTGTGATTTAGTTTACGAAGATTTTTCAATGCCGAGAACCTCGATCAGAGAGTAAAAAAGGCGTAAGGTTCACAATGGTGTAAATTTAAAATGGGATATACCTGGCTAGCACTCGAGTTACAATAATAAGGGCCAAACCAACCACCCAAGAATGGAATCGTCGAGCGAAAACCCTTGACAACCTCCTATTAGCAGCTTTTCTTGCCACCAGACCTTTCTCCATCAATTATGAATCTTATGCCATCACTAAACACATTCCTTACAATTGGAAGCATTTGTGCAGTGTTTTTTTTTTGGTGTCTAATCCGCATATATATCACCATTTCCCTTGATTTTCTTGACTGTATATCTCTTAAATGTCAACATATACACGTGTGATTTACTTTACGAAGATTTTTTAATGCCGAGAACCTCGATTAGAGAGTAAAAAAGGTGTAAGTTTCACAATGGTGTAAAATTAAAATGGGATATACCGGGCTTGGATTCGAGTTACAGGAACAAGGGCCAAACCAACCACCCAAGAATGGAATCGTCGAGCGAAAACACTTGACAACCTCTTAGAAGCAGCTTTTCTGGCCACCAAACCTTTCTCCATCAAATAGGAATTTGATGCCGTCACTAAACACATTCCTTAAATTGTAGCCATTTGTTGAATGTTTTGTTTTTGGTGTCTAATCTGCCTATATATCACCATTTCCCTTGATTTTCTTGACTGTGTATTTCTTAAATGTTAACATATACACTTGTGATTTAGTTTACAAGGATTTTTCATGCCGAGAACCTCGATCAGAGAGTAAAAAAGGCGTAAGGTTCACAATGGTGTAAAATTAAAATGGATATACCGGGCTAGGATTCGAGTTACAGGAACAAGGGCCAAACCAACCACCCAAGAATGGAATCGTCGAGTGAAAACACTTGACAACCTCCTAGAAGCAGCTTTTCTTGCCACCAGACCTTTCTCCATCAATTAGGAATCTAATGACGTCACTAAACACAATCCTTAAATTGTAGCCATTTGTTGAGTATTTTTTTTGGTGTCTAATCCGCATATATATCACCATTGCCCTTGATTTTCTTGACTATATATCTCTAAAATGTCAACATATACACGTGTGATTTAGTTTACGAAGATTTTTCAATGCCGATAACCTCGATTAGAGAGTAAAAAAGGCGTAAGGTTCACAATGGTGTAAAATTAAAATGGTATATACCTGGCTAGGATTCGAGTTACAGGAACAAGGGCTAAACCAACCACACAAGAATGGAATCGTCGAGCGAAAACACTTGACAACCTCCTAGAAGCAGCTTTTCTTGCCACCAGACCTTTCTCCATCAATTAGGAATCTGATGCCGTCACTAAACACATTCCTTAAATTGTAGCCATTTGTTGAGTGTTTTTTTTGTTGTCTAATCCGCATATATATCACCATTGCCCTTGATTTTCTTGACTGTATATCTCCTAAATGTCAACATATACACGTGTGATTTAGTTTACGAAGATTTTTCAATGCCGAGAACATCGATCAGAGAGTACAAAAGGCGTAAGGTTCACAATGGTGTAAAATTAAAATGGGATATACCGAGCTAGGATTCGAGTTATAGGAACAAGGGCCAAACCAACCACCCAAGAATGGAATCGTCTAGCGAAAACACTTGACAACCTCCTAGAAGCAGCTTTTCTTGCCACCAGACCTTTCTCCATCAATTAGGAATCTGATGCCGTCACTAAACACATTCCTTAAATTGTAGCCATTTGTTGAGTGTTTTTTTTGGTGTCTAATCCGCATATATATCACCATTGCCCTTGATTTTATTGACTATATATCTCTTAAATGTCAACATATACACGTGTGATTTAGTTTACGAAGATTTTTTAATGCCGAGAACCCCGATCAGAGAGTAAAAAAGGCGTATGGTTCACAATGGTGTAAAATTAAAATCGGATATACCTGGCCAGCATTCGAGTTACAGGAACAAAGGCCAAACCAACCACCCTAGAATGAAATCGTCTAGCGAAAACACTTGACAACCTCCTAGAAGCAGCTTTTCTTGCCACCAGACCTTTCTCCATCAATTAGGAATCTTATGCCGTCACTAAACACATTCCTTAAATTGTAGCCATTTGTTGAGTGTTTTTTTTAGGTGTCTAATCCGCATATATATCACCATTGCCCTTGATTTTCTTGACTGTATATCTCTTAAATGTCAACATATACACGTGTGATTTAGTTTACGAAGATTTTTCAATGCCGAGAACCCCGATCAGAGAGTAAAAAAGGCGTAAGGTTCACAATGGTGTAAAATTAAAATGGGATATACCTGGCTAGCATTCGAGTTACAGGAACAAAGGCTAAACCAACCACCCTAGAATGAAATCGTCTAGCGAAAACACTTGACAACCTCCTAGAAGCAGATTTTCTTGCCACCTTACCTTTCTCCATCAATTAGGAATCTGATGATGTCACTAAACACATTCCTTAAATTGTATCCATTTGTTGAGTGTTTTTTTTTTTTGGTGTCTAATCCGCATATATATCACCATTGCCCTTAATTTTCCTGACTGTTATCTCTTAAATGTCAACATATACACGTGTGATTTAGTTTACGATGATTTTTCAATGCCGAGAACCTCGATCTGAGAGTAAAAAAGGCGTAAGGTTCACAATGGTGTAAAATTAAAATGGGATATACCTGGCTAGCATTTGAGTTACAGGAACAAGGGCCAAACCAACCACCCAAGAATGGAATCGTCGAGCGAAAACCCTTGACAACCTCCTAGAAGCAGCTTTTCTTGCCACCAGACCTTTCTCCATCAATTATGAATCTTATGCCATCACTAAACACATTCTTTAAATTGTAGGCATTTGTTGAGTGTTTTTTTTTTTGTGTCTAATCCGCATATATATCACCATTTCCCTTGATTTTCTTGACTATATATCTCTTAAATGTCAACATATACACGTGTGATTTAGTTTACGAAGATTTTTCAATGCCGAGAACCCCGATCAGAGAGTAAAAAAGGCGTAAGGTTCACAATGGTGTAAAATTAAAATGGGATATACCTGGCTAGCATTCGAGTTACAGGAACAAGGGCCAAACCAACCACCCAAGAATGGAATCGTCTAGCGAAAACACTTGACAACCTCCTAGAAGTAGCTTTTCTTGCCACCAGACCTTTCTCCATCAATTAGGAATCTGATGCCGTCACTTAACACATTCCTTAAATTGTAGCCATTTGTTGAATGTTTGGTTTTTGGTGTCTAATCTGCATTTATATAACCATTTCCCTTGATTTTCTTGACTGTATATCTCTTAAATGTTAAGATATACACGTGTGATTTAGTTTACGAAGATTTTTCCTTGCCGAGAACCTCGATCAGAGAGTAAAAAAGGAGTAAGGTTCACAATGGTGTAAAATTAAAATGGATATACCGGGCTAGCATTCGAGTTACAGGAACAAGGGCCAAACCAACCACCCAAGAATGGAATCGTCGAGCGAAAACACTTGTCAACCTCCTAGAAGCAACTTTTCTTGCCACCAGACATTTCTCCATCAATTAGGAATCTAATGACGTCACTAAACACACTCCTTAAATTGTAGCCATTTGTTGAGTGTTTTTTTTGGTGTCTAATCCGTATATATATCACCATTGCCCTTGATTTTCTTGACTGTATATCTCTTAAATGTCAACATATACACGTGTGATTTAGTTTACGAAGATTTTTCAATACCGAGAACCTCGATCGGAGAGTAAAAAAGGTGTAAGGTTCACAATGGTGTAAAATTAAAATGGGATATACCTGGCTAGGATTCGAGTTACAGGAACAAGGGCTAAACCAACCACCCAAGAATGGAATCGTCGAGCGAAAACACTTGATAACCTCCTAGAAGCAGCTTTTCTTGACACCAGACCTTTCTACATCAATTAGGAATCTGATGCCGTCACTAAACACATTCCTTAAATTGTAGCGATTTGTTGAGTGTTTTTTTTTTGTGTCTAATCCGCATATATATCACCATTGCCCTTGATTTTCTTGACTGTATATCTCTTAAATGTCAACATATACACGTGTGATTTAGTTTACGAAGATTTTTTAATGCCGAGAACATCGATCAGAGAGTACAAAAGGCGTATGCTTCACAATGGTGTAAAATTAAAATGGGATATACTGGGCTAGGATTCGAGTTATATGAACAAGGGCCAAAGAAACCACCCAAGAATGGAATCGTCGAGTGAAAACACTTGACAACCTCCTAGAAGCAGCTTTTCTTGCCACCAGACCTTTCTCCAACAATTATGAATCGGATGCCGCCACTAAACACATTCCTTAAATTGTAGCCATTTGTTGAGTGTTTTTTTTTTGTGTCTAATCCGCATATATATCACCATTGCCCGATCAGAGAGTAAAAAAGGTGTAAGGTTCCCAATGGTGTAAAATTAAAATGGGATATACCTGGCTAGCATTCGAGTTACAGGAACAAGGGCCAAACCAACCACCCAAGAATGAAATCGTCTAGCGAAAACACTTGACAACCTCCTAGAAGCAGCTTTTCTTGCCACCAGATCTTTCTCCATCAATTAGGAATCTTATGCTGTCAGTAAACACATTCCGTTAATTGTAGCCATTTGTTGAGTGTTTTTTTTGGTGTCTAATCCGCATATAAATCACCATTGCCCTTGATTTTCTTGACTGTATATCTCTTAAATGTCAACATATACACGTGTGATTTAGTTTACGAAGATTTTTCAATGCCGAGAACCTCGATCAGAGAGTAAAAAAGGCGTAATGTTCACAATGGTGTAAAATTAAAATGGGATATAACTGGCTAGGATTCGAGTTACAGGAACAAGGGCTAAACCAACCACCCAAGAATAGAATCGTCGAGCGAAAACACTTGACAACCTCCTAGAAGAAGCTTTTCTTGCCACCAGACCTTTCTCCATCAATTAGGAATCTGATGCCGTCACTAAACACATTCCTTAAATTGTAGCCATTTGTTGAGTGTTTTTTTTTGGTGTCTAATCCGCATATATATCACCACTGCCCTTGATTTTCTTGACTGTATATCTCTTAATTGTCAACATATACACGTGTGATTTAGTTTACGAAGATTTTTCAATGCCGAGAACATCGATCAGAGAGTACAAAAGGCGTAAGGTTCACAATGGTGTAAAATTAAAATGGGATATACCGGGCTAGGATTCGAGTTATAGGAACAAGGGCCAAAGCAACCACCCAAGAATGGAATCGTCGAGCGAAAACACTTGACAACCTCCTAGAAGCAGCTTTTCTTGCCACCAAACCTTTCTCCAACAATTATGAATCTGATGCCGTCACTAAACACATTCCTTAAATTGTAGCCATTTGTTGAGTGTTTTTTTTGTGTCTAATCCGCATATATATCACCATTGCCCTTGATTTTCTTGACAGTATATCTCTTAAATGTCAACATATACACGTGTGATTTAGTTTACAAAGATTTTTCAATGTCGAGAACCCCGATCAGAGTGTAAAAAAGGCGTAAGGTTCACAATGGTGTAAAATGAAAATGGGATATTCCTGGATAGCATTCGAGTTACAGGAACAAGGGCTAAACCAACCACCCAAGAATGGAATCGTCTAGCGAAAACACTTGACAACCTCCTAGAAGCAGCTTTTCTTGCCACCAGACCTTTCTCCATCAATTAGGAATCTGATGCCGTCACAAAACACATTCCTTAAATTGTTGCCATTTGTTAAAAAAGGAGTAAGGTTAACAATGGTGTAAAATTAAAGTGGGATATACAGGGCTAGGATTCGAGTTACAGGAACAAGGGCCAAACCAACCACCCAAGAATGTAATCGTCGAGCGAAAAAACTTGACAACCTCCTAGAAGCAGCTTTTCTTACCATCAGACCTTTCTCCATCAGTTAGGAATCTGATGCCGTCACTAAACAAATTCCTTAAATTGTAGCCATTTGTTGAGTGGTCTCTAATCCTCATATATATCACCATTGCCCTTGATTTTCTTGACTGTATATCTCTTAAATGTCAACATATACACGTGTGATTTAGTTTACAAAGATTTTTCAATGCCGAGAACCTCGATCAGAGAGTAAAAAAGGCGTAAGGTTCACAATGATGTAAAATAAAAATGGGATATACCAGGCTAGGATTCGAGTTACAGGAATTAGGGCCAAACCAACCACCCAAGAATGGAATCATCGAGCGAAAACACTTGACAACCTCCTAGAAGCAGCTTTTCTTGCCACCAGACCTTTCTCCATCAATTCGGAATCTGATGCCGTCACTAAACACATTCCTTAAATTGCAGCCATTTGTTGAGTGTCTCTTTTTTGGTGTCTGGTCCGCATATATATCACAATTTCCCTTGATTTTATTGACTGTATATATCTCTTAAATGTCAACATATACACGTGTGATTTAGTTTACGATGATTTTTCAATGCCGAGAACCTCGATCAGTGAGTAAAAAAGGCGTAAGGTTCACATTGGTGTAAAATTAAAATGGATATACCGGGCTAGCATTCGAGTTACAGGAACAAGGGCCAAACCAACCATCCAAGAATGGAACCGTCGAGCGAAAACACTTGACAACCTCCTAGAAGCAGCTTTTCTTGCCACCAGACCTTTCTCCATCAATTAGTAATCTATTAACATCACTAAACACATTCCTTAAATTGTAGCCATTTGTTGAGTGTTTCTTTTGGTGTCTAATCCGCATATATATCACCATTGCCCTTGATTTTCTTGACTGTATATCTCTTAAATGTCAACATATACACGTGTGATTTAGTTTACGAAGATTTTTCAATGCCGAGAACCTCGATCAGAGAGTAAAAAAGGCGTAAGGTTCACAATGGTGTAAAATTAAAATGGGATATACCTGGCTAGGATTCGAGTTACAGGAACAAGGGCTAAACCAACCACCAAAGAATGGAATCGTCGAGCGAAAACACTTGACAACCTCCTAGAAGCAGCTTTTCTTGCCACCAGACCTTTCTCCATCAATTAGGAATCTAATGCCGTTACTAAACACATTCCTTAAATTGTAGCCATTTGTTGAGTGTTTTTTTTTGGTGTCTAATCCGCATATATATCACCATTGCCCTTGATTTTATTGACTGTATATCTTTTAAATGTCAACATATACACGTGTGATTTAGTTCACGAAGATTTTTCAATGTCGAGAACCCCGATCAGAGAGTAAAAAAGGCGTAAGGTTCACAATGGTGTAAAATTAAAATGGGATATACCTGGCTAGCATTCGAGTTACAGGAACAAGGGCCAAACCAACCACCCAAGAATGGAATCGTCTAGCGAAAACACTTGACAACCTCCTAGAAGCAGCTTTTCTTGCCACCAGACCTTTCTCCATCAATTAGGAATCTTATGCCGTCACTAAACACATTCCTTAAATCGTAGCCATTTGTTGAGTGTTTTTTTTTTGTGTCTAATCCGCATATATATCACCATTGCCCTTGATTTTCTTGACTGTATATCTCTTAAATGTCAATATATACACCTGTGATTTAGTTTACGAAGATTTTTCAATGCCGAGAACCCCGTTCAGAGAGTAAAAAAGGCATATGGTTCATAATGGTGTAAAATTAAAATGGGATATACCTGGCTAGGATTCGAGTTACAAGAACAAGGGCCAAACCAACCACCCAAGAATGGAATCGTCTAGCGAAAACACTTGACAACCTCCTAGAAGCAGCTTTTCTTGCCACCAGACCTTTCTCCATCAATTAGGAATCTTATGCCGTCACTAAACACATTCTTTAAATTGTAGCCATTTGTTGAGTGTTTTTTTTCGTGTCTAATCCGCATATATATCACCATTGCCCTTGATTTTCTTGACAGTATATCTCTTAAATGTCAACATATACACGTGTGATTTAGTTTAGGAAGATTTTTCAATGCCGAAAACCTCGATCTGAGATTAAAAAAGGCGTAAGGTTCACAATGGTGTAAAACTAAAATGGGATATACCGGGCTAGGATTCGAGTTACAGGAACAACGGCCAAACCAACCACCCAGGAATGGAATCGTCGAGCGAAAACACTTGATAACCTCCTAGAAGCAGCTTTTCTTGCCACCAGACCTTTCTCCATCAATTAGGAATCTGATGCCGTGACTAAACACATTCCTTAAATTGCAGCCATTTGTTGAGTGTCTCTTTTTTGGTGTCTAATCCGGATATATATCACAATTGCCCTTGATTTTCTTGACTGTATATCTCTTAAATGTCAACATATACAGGTGATATTTAGTTTACGAAGATTTTTCAGGGCCAAGAACCTCAATCAGAGAGTAAAAAAGGCGTAAGGTTCACAATGGTGTAAAATTAAAATGGGATATACCGAGCTAGGATTCGAGTTACAGGAACAAGGGTCCAAACCAACCACCCAAGAATGGAATCGTCTAGCGAAAACACTTGACAACCTCCTAGAAGCAGCTTTTCTTGCCACCAGACCTTTCTCCATCAATTAGGAATCTTATGCCGTCACTAAACACATTCCTTAAATTGTAGCCATTTGTTGAGTGTTTTTTTTGGTGTCTAATCCTTATATATATCACCATTGCCCTTGATTTTCTTGACTGTATATCTCTTAAATCTCAACATATACACGTGTGATTTAGTTTACGAAGATTTTTCAATGCCGAGAACCTCGATCTGAGAGTAAAAAAGGCGTAAGGTTCACAATGGTGTAAAACTAAAATGGGATATACCGGGCAAGGATTCGAGTTACAGGAACAAGGGCCAAACCAACAACCCAAGAATAGAATCGTTGAGCGAAAACACTTGACAGCCTCCTAGAAGCAGCTTTTCTTGCCACCAGACCTTTCTCTATCAATTAGTAATCTGATGCCGTCACTAAACACATTCCTTAAATTGTAGCCATTTGTTGAGTGTTTTTTTTGTGTCTAATCCGCGTATATATCAGGAATGCCCTTGATTTTCTTGAATGTATATCTCTTAAATGTCAACATATACACGTGTGATTTAGTTTACGAAGATTTTTCAATGCCGAGAACCCCGATCAGAGAGTAAAAAAGGCGTAAGGTTCACAATGGTGTAAAATGAAAATGGGATATTCCTGGCTAGCATTCGAGTTACAGGAACAAGAGCTAAACCAACCACCCAAGAATGGAATCGTCGAGCGAAAACACTTGACAACCTCCTTGAAGCAGCTTTTCTTGCCACCAGACCTTTCTCCATCAATTAGGAATCTGATGTCGTCACTAAACACATTCCTTAAATTGTTGCCATTTGTTAAGTGTTTTTTTTGTGTCTAATCCGCATATATATCACCATTGCCCTTGATTTTCTTGACTGTATATCTCTTAAAGGTCAACATATACACGTGTGATTTAGTTAACGAAGATTTTTCAATGCCAAGAACCTCGATCAGAGAATAAAAAAGGAGTAAGGTTAACAATGGTGTAAAATTAAAGTGGGATATACCGGGCTAGGATTCGAGTTACAGGAACAAGGGCCAAACCAACCACCCAAGAATGGAATCGTCGAGCGAAAAAACTTGACAACCTCCTAGAAGCAGCTTTTCTTACCTCCAGACCTTTCTCCATCTGTTAGGAATCTGATGCCGTCACCAAACAAATTCCTTAAATTGTAGCCATTTGTTGAGTGGTTTTTTTTTGGTGTCTAATCCGCATATATATCACCATTGCCCTTAATTTTCTTGACTGTATATCTCTTAAATGTCAACATATACACGTGTGATTTAGTTTACGAAGATTTTTCAATGCCGAGAACCTCGATCAGAGAGTAAAAAAGGCGTAAAGTTCACAATGGTGTAAAATTAAAATGGGATATACCAGGCTAGGATTCGAGTTACAGGAATTAGGGCCAAACCAACCACCCAAGAATGGAATCATCGAGCGAAAACACTTGACAACCTCCTAGAAGCAGCTTTTCTTGCCACCAGACCTTTCTCCATCAATTCGGAATCTGATGCCGTCACTAAACACATTCCTTAAATTGCAGCCATTTGTTGAGTGTCTCTTTTTTGGTGTCTGATCCGCATATATATCACAATTTCCCTTGATTTTATTGACTATATATCTCTTAAATGTCAACATATACACGTGATATTTAGTTTACGAAGATTTTTCAGGGCCGAGAACCTCGATCAGAGAGTAAAAAAGGCGTAAGGTTCACAATGGTGTAAATTTAAAATGGGATATACCGGGCTAGGATTCGAGTTACAGGAACAAGGGCCAAACCAACCATCCAAGAATGGAACCGTCGAGCGAAAACACTTGACAACCTCCTAGAAGCAGCTTTTCTTGCCACCAGAACTTTCTCCATCAATTAGGAATCTGATGCCGTCACTTAACACATTCCTTAAATTGTAGCCATTTGTTGAATGTTTTGTTTTTGGTGTCTAATCTGCATTTATATCACCATTTCCCTTGTTTTTCTTGACTGTATATCTCTTAAATGTTAACATATACACGTGTGATTTAGTTTACGATGATTTTTCAATGCCGAGAACCTCGATTAGAGAGTAAAAAAGGCGTAAAGTTCACAATGGTGTAAAATTAAAATGGATATACCGGGCTAGCATTCGAGTTACAGGAACAAGGGCCAAACCAACCACCCAAGAATGGAATCGTCGAGCGAAAACACTTGACAACCTCCTAGAAGCAGCTTTTCTTGCCACCAGACCTTTCTCCATCAATTAGGAATCTAATGACATCACTAAACACATTCCTTAAATTGTAGCCATTTGTTGAGTGTTTTTTTGGTGTCTAATCCGCATATATATCACCATTGCCCTTGATTTTCTTGACTGTATATCTCTTAAATGTCAACATATACACGTGTGATTTAGTTTACGAAGATTTTTCAATGCCGAGAACCTCGATCAGAGAGTAAAAAAGGCATAAGGTTCACAATGGTGTAAAATTAAAATGGGATATACCTGGCTAGGATTCGAGTTACAGGAACAAGGGCTAAACCAACCACCCAAGAATGGAATCGTCGAGCGAAAACACTTGACAACCTCCTAGAAGCAGCTTTTCTTGCCACCAGACCTTTCTCCATCAATTAGGAATCTAATGCCGTCACTAAACACATTCCTTAAATTGTAGCCATTTGTTGAGTGTTTTTTTTGGTGTCTAATCCGCATATATATCACCATTGCCCTTGATTTTATTGACTGTATATCTTTTAAATGTCAACATATACACGTGTGATTTAGTTTACGAAGATTTTTCAATGCCGAGAACCCCGACCAGAGAGTAAAAAAGGCGTAAGGTTCACAATGGTGTAAAACTAAAATGGGATGTACCGGGCTAGGATTCGAGTTACAGGAACAAGTGCCAAACGAACCACCCAAGAATGAAATAGTCTAGCGAAAACACTTGACAACCTCCTAGAAGCAGCTTTTCTTGCCACCAAACCTTTTTCCATCAATTAGGAATCTGATGCCGTCACTAAACACATTCCTTAAATTGTAGCCATTTGTTGAGTGTTTTTTTTTGGTGTCTAATCCGCATATATATCACCATTGCCCTTGATTTTCCTTACTGTATATCTCTTAAATGTCAATATATACACCTGTGATTTAGTTTACGAAGATTTTTCAATGCCGAGAACCTCGTTCAGAGAGTAAAAAAGGCATATGGTTCATAATGGTGTAAAATTAAAATGGGATATACCTGGCTAGGATTCGAGTTACAAGAACAAGGGCCAAACCAACCACCCAAGAATGGAATCGTCTAGCGAAAACACTTGACAACCTCCTAGAAGCAGCTTTTCTTGCCACCAGACCTTTCTCCATCAATTAGGAATCTTATGCCGTCACTAAACACATTCCTTAAATTGTAGCCATTTGTTGAGTGTTTTTTTTTGTGTCTAATCCGCATATATATCACCATTGCCCTTGATTTTCTTAAATGTATATCTCTTAAATGTCAACATATACACGTGTGATTTTGTTAACGAAGATTTTTCAATGCCGAGAACCTCGATCAGAGAATAAAAAAGGAGTAAGGTTAACAATGGTGTAAAATTAAAGTGGGATATACAGGGCTAGGATTCGAGTTATAGGAACAAGGGCCAAACCAACCACCCAAGAATGGAATCATCGAGCGAAAACACTTGACAACCTCCTAGAAGCAGCTTTTCTTGCCACCAGACCTTTCTCCATCAATTCGGAATCTGATGCCGTCACTAAACACATTCCTTAAATTGCAGCCATTTGTTAAGTGTCTCTTTTTTGGTGTCTGATCCGCATATATATCACAATTTCCCTTGATTTTATTGACTGTATATCTCTTAAATGTCAACATATACACGTGATATTTAGTTTACGAAGTTTTTTCAGGGCCGAGAACCTCGATCAGAGAGTAAAAAAGGTGTAAGGTTCACAATGGTGGAAAATTAAAATGGGATATACCGGGCTAGGATTTGAGTTACAGGAACAAGGGTCCAAACCAACCACCCAAGAATGGAATTGTCGAGCGAAAACACTTGACAACCTCCTAGAAGCAGCTTTTCTTAACTGTAGCCATTTGTTGAGTGTTTTTTTTTGTCTAATCCGAATATATATCACCATTGCCCTTGATTTTCTTGACTGTATATCTCTTAAATGTCAACATACACACGTGTGATTTAGTTTATGAAGATTTTTCAATGCCGAGAACCTCGATCAGAGAGTAAAAAAGGCGTAAGGTTCACAATGGAGTAAAATTAAAATGGGATATACCAGGCTAGGATTCGAGTTACAGGAACAACGGCCAAACCCACCACCAAAGAATGGAATCGTCGAGTGAAAACACTTGACAACCTCCTAGAAGCAGCTTTTCTTGCCACCAGACCTTTCTCCATCAATTAGGAATCTGATGCCGTCACTAAACACATTCCTTAAATTGTAGCCATTTGTTGAGTGTTTTTTTTGGTGTCTAATCCGCATATATATCACCATTGCCCTTGCTTTTCTTGACTGTATATCTCTTAAATGTCAACATATACACGTGTGATTTAGTTTACGAGGATTTTTCAATGCCGAGAACCTCGATCAGAGAGTAAAAAAGGTGTAAGGTTCACAATGGTGTAAAATTAAAATGGGATATACCGGGCTAGGATTCGAGTTACAGGAACAAGGGCCAAACCAACCACCCAAGAATGGAATCGTCGAGTGAAAACACTTGACTACCTCCAAGAAGCAGCTTTTGTTGCCACCACCAGACCTTTCTCCATCAATTAGGAATCTGATGCCGTCACTAAACACCTTCCTTAAATTGTAGCCATTTGTTGAGTGTTATTTTTTTGGTGTCTAATCCGCATATATATCACCATTGCCCTTGATTTTCTTGACTGTATATCTCTTAAAGGTCAACATATACACGTGTGATTTAGTTTACGAAGATTTTTTAATGCCAAGAACCTCGATCAGAGAGTAAAAAAGGCGTAAGGTTCATAATGGTCTAAAATTAAAATGAGATATACCGGGCTAGGATTCGAGTTACAGGAACAAGGGCCAAACCAACCACCCAAGAATGGAATCATCGAACGAAAACACTTGACAACCACCTAGATGCAGCTTTTCTTGCCACCACCAGACCTTTCTCCATCAATTAGGAATCTGATGCCGTTACTAAACACATTCCTTAAATTGTAGCCATTTGTTAAGTGTTTTTTTTGGTGTCTAATCCGCATATATATCACCATTGCCCTTGATTTTCTTGACTGTATATCTCTTAAATGTCAACAAATACACGTGTGATTTAGTTTACGAAGATTTTTCAATGCCTAGAACCTCGATCAGAGAGTAAAAAAGGCGTAAGGTTCACAATGGTGTAAAATTAAAATGGGATATACCGGGCTAGGATTCGAGTTACAGGAACAAGGGCCAAACCAACCATCCAAGAATGGAATCGTCGAACGAAAACATTTGACAACCTCCTTGAAGCAGCTTTTCTTACCACTACCCCTTTCTCCATCAATTAGGAATCTGATGCCATCACTAAACAAATTCCTTAAATTGTAGCCATTTGTTAAGTGTTTTTTTTTGGTGTCTAATCCGCAAATATATCACCATTCCCCTTGATTTTCTTGACTGTATATCTCATAAATGTCAACATATACACGTGTGTTTTAGTTTACGAAGATTTTTCAATGCCGAGAACCTCGATCAGAGAGTAAAAAAGGCGTAAGGTTAACATTGGTGTAAAACTTAAATGGGATATACCGGGTTAGGATTCGAGTTACAGGAATAAGGGCCAAACCAACCACGCAAGAATGGAATCGTCGAGCGAAAACACTTTATAACCTCCTAGAAGCAGTTTTTCTTGACACCAGACCTTTCTCCATGAATTAGGAATCTGATGCCGTCACTAAACACATTCTTTAAATTGTAGCCATTTGTTGAGTGTTATTTTTTTTGGTGTCTAATCCGCATATATATCACCATTGCCCTTGATTTTCTTGACTGTATATCTCTTAAATGTCAACATATACACGTGTGATTTAGTTTACGAAGATTTTTTAATGCCGAGAACCTCGATCAGAGAGTAAAAAAGGTGTAAGGTTCACAATGGTGTAAAATTAAAATGAGATATACCGGGCTAGGATTCGAATTACAGGAACAAGGGCCAAACCAACCACCCAAGAATGGAATCGTCGAACGAAAACACTTGACAACCTGCTAGAAGCAGCTTTTCTTGCCACCACCAGACCTTTCTCCATCAATTTGGAATCTGATGCCGTTACTAAACACATTCTTTAAATTGTAGCCATTTGTTAAGTGTTTTTTTTGGTGTCTAATCCGCATATATATCACCATTGCCCTTGATTTCTTTGACTGTATATCTCTTAAATGTGAACAAATACACGTGTGATTTAGTTTACGAAGATTTTTCAATGCCGAGAACCTCGATCAGAGAGTAAAAAAGGTGTAAGGTTCACAATGGTGTAAAATTAAAATGGGATATACCGGGCTAGGATTCGAGTTACAGGAACAAGGGCCAAACCAACCATCCAAGAATGGAATCGTCGAACGAAAACACTTGACAACCTCCTTGAAGCAGCTTTTCTTACCACCAAACCTTTCTCCATCAATTAGGAATCTGATGCCGTCACTAAACACATTCCTTAAATTGTAGCCATTTGTTAAGTGTTTTTTTTTGTGTCTAATCCGCATATATATCACCATTCCTCTTCATTTTCTTGACTGTATATCTCATAAATGTCAACATATACACGTGTGTTTTAGTTTACGAAGATTTTTCAATGCCGAGAACCTCGATCAGAGAGTAAAAAAGGCGTAAGGTTAACAATGGTGTAAAATTTAAATGGGATATACCGGGTTAGGATTCGAGTTACAGGAATAAGGGCCAAACCAACCACGCAAGAATGGAATCGTCGAGCGAAAACACTTTATAACCTCCTAGAAGCAGTTTTTCTTGACACCAGACCTTTCTCCATCAATTAGGAATCTGATGCCGTCACTAAACACATTCTTTAAATTGTAGCCATTTGTTGAGTGTTATTTTTTTGGTGTCTAATCCGCATATATATCACCATTGCCCTTGATATTCTTGACTGTATATCTCTTAAATGTCAACATATACACGTGTGATTTAGTTTACGAAGATTTTTTAATGCCGAGAACCTCGATCAGAGAGTAAAAAAGGTGTAAGGTTCACAATGGTGTAAGATTAAAATGGAATATACCGGGCTAGGATTCGAGTTACACGAACAAGGGCCAAACCAACCACCCAAGAATGGAATCATCGAGCGAAAACACTTGACAACCTCCTAGAAGCAGTTTTTCTTGCCACCACCAGACCTTTCTCCATCAATTAGGAATCTGATGTCGTCACTAAACACATTCCTTAAATTGTAGTCATTTGTTGAGTGTTTTTTTTTTGGAGTCTAATCCGCATATATATCACCATTGCCCTTGATTTTCTTGACTGTATATCTCTTAAATGTCAACATATACACGTGTGATATAGTTTACGAAGATTTTTCATTGCCGAGAACCTCGACCAGAGAGTAAAACAGGCGTATGGTTCACAATGTTGTAAATATAAAATGGGATATACCGGGCTAGGATTCGAGTTACAGGAACAAGGGCCAAACCAACCACCAAAGAATAGAATCGTCGAGCGAAAACACTTGACAACCTCCTAGAAGCAGCTTTTCTTGCAACAAGAACTTTCTCCATCAATTAGGAATCTGATGCCATCACTAAACACATTCCTTAAATTGTTGCCATTTGTTGAGTGTTTTTTTTGTGTCTAATCCGCATATATATCACCATTGCCCTTGATTTTCTTGACTATATATCTCTTAAATGTCAACATATTCACGTGTGATTTAGTTTACGTAGATTTTTCAATGCCGAGAACCTCGATCAGAGAGTAAAAAAGGCGTAAGGTTCACAATGGTGTAAAATTAAAATAGGATATACCGGGCTAGGATTCGAGTTACAGGAACAAGTGCCAAACCAGCCCTCCAAGAATGGAATCGTCGAGCGAAAACACTTGACAACCTCCTAGAAGCAGCTTTTCTTGCCACCAGACCTTTCTCCATCAATTAGGAATCTGATGCCGTCACTAAACACATTCCTTAAATTGTTGCCATTTGTTGAGTGTTTTTTTTTGTGTCTAATCCGCATATATATCACCATTGCCCTTGATTTTCTTGACTGTATATCTCTTAAATATCAACATATACACGTGTGATTTAGTTGACGAAGATTTTTCAATGCCGAGAACCTCGATCAGAGAGTAAAAAAGGCGTAAGGTTCACAATGGTGTAAAATTAAAATGGGATATACCGGGCTAGGATTCGAGTTATAGGAACAAGGGCCAAACCAACCACCCAAGAATGGAATCGTCGAGAGAAAACACTTGACAACCTCCTAGAAGCAGCTTTTCTTGCCACCAGATCTTTCTCCATCAATTAGGAATCTGATGCCATCACTAAACACATTCCTTAAATTGTAGCCATTTGTTGAGTGTTTTTTTTTTGGAGTCTAATCCGCATATATATCACCATTGCCCTTGATTTTCTGGGCTGTATATCTCTTAAATGTCAACATATACACGTGTGATTTAGTTTACGAAGATTTTTCAATGCCGAGAAACTCGATCAGAGAGTAAAAAAGGCGTAAGGTTCACAATGGTGTAAAATTAAAATGGGATATACCGGGCTAGGATTCGAGTTATAGGAACAAGGGCCAAACCAACCACCCAAGAATGGAATCGTCGAGTGAAAACACTTGAAAACCTCCTAGAAGCAGCTTTTCTTGCCACCAGACCTTTCTCCATCAATTAGGAATATGATGCCGTCACTAAACACATTCCGTAAATTGTAGCCGTTTGTTGAGTGTTTTTTTTTTGGAGTCTAATCCGCGTATATATCACCATTGCCCTTGATTTTCTTGACTGTATATCTCTTAAATGTCCACATATACACGTGTGATTTAGTTTACGAAGATTTTTCAATGCCGAGAACCTCGATCAGAGAGTAAAAAAGGCGTAAGGTTCACAATGGTGTAAAATTAAAATGGGATATACCGGGCTAGGATTCGAGTTACAGGAACAAGGGCCAAACCAACCCCCCAAGAATGGAATCGTCGAGCGAAAACACTTGAGAACCTCCTAGAAGCCGCTTTTCTTGCCACCAGACCTTTCTCCATCAATTAGGAATCTGATGCCGTCACTAAACACAATTCTTAAATTGTAGCCATTTGTTTTTTTTTTTTTTTTTGGTGTCTAATCCGCATATATATCACCATTGCCCTTGATTTTCTTGACTGTATATCTCTTAAATATCAACATATACACATGTGATTTATTTTATAAAGATTTTTGAATGCCAAGAACCACGATCAGAGAGTAAAAAAGGCGTAAGGTTCACAATGGTGTAAAATTAAAATGGGATATACCTGGCTAGGATTCGAGTTACAGGATCAAGGGCCAAACCAACCACCCAAGAATGGAATCGTCGAGCGAAAACACTTGACAACCTCCTAGAAGCAGCTTTTCTTGCCACCAGACCTTTCTCCATCAATTAGGAATCTGATGTCGTCACTAAACACATTCCTTAAATTGTAGCCATTTGTTGAGTGTTTTTTTTGGAGTCTAATCCGCATATATATCACCATTGCCCTTGATTTTTTTGACTGTATATCTCTTAAATGTCAACATATACACGTGGGATTTAGTTTACGAAGATTTTTCAATGCCGAGAAACTCGATCAGAGAGTAAAAAAGGCGTAAGGTTCACAATGGCGTAAAATTAAAATGGGATATACCGGGCTAGGATTCGAGGTACAGGAACAAGGGCCAAACCAACCCCCAAGAATGGAATCGTCGAGCGAAAACACTTGACAACCTTCTAGAAGCAGCTTTTCTTGCCACCAGACCTTTCTCCATCAATTAGGAATCTGATGCCGTCACTAAACACATTCCTTAAATTGTAGCCATTTGTTGAGTGTTTTTTTTGGAGTCTAATCCGCATATATATCACCATTGCCCTTGATTTTCTTGACTGTATATCTCTTAAATGTCAATATATACACGTGTGATTTAGTTTATGAAGATTTTTCAAAGCCGAGAACCTCGATCAGAGAGTAAAAAAGGTGTAAGGTTCATAATGGTGTAAAATTAAAATGGGATATACCGGGCTAGGATTCGAGTTATAGGAACAAGGGCCAAACCAACCACCCAAGAATGGAATCGTCAAGCGAAAACACTTGACAACCTCCTAGAAGCAGCTTTTCTTGCCACCAGACCTTTCTCCATCAATTAGGAACCTGATGCCGTCACTAAACACATTCCTTAAATTGTAGCCATTTGTTGAGTTTTTTTTTGGTGTCTAATCCGCATATATATCACCATTGCCCTTGATTTTCTTGACTGTATATCTCTTAAATGTCAACATGTACACGTGGGATTTAGTTTACGAAGATTTTTCAATGCCGAGAACCTCGATCAGAGAGTAAAATAGGCGTAAGGTTCACAATGGTGTAAAGTTAAAATGGGATATACCTGGCTAGGATTCGAGTTATAGGAACAAGGTCCAAACCAACCACCGAAGAATGGAATCGTCGAGCGAAAACAGTTGATAACCTCCTTGAAGCAGCTTTTCTTGCCACTAGACCTTTCTCCATCAATTTGGAATCTGATACCGTCACTAAACACATTCCTTAAATTGTAGCCATTTGTTGTGTTTTTTTTTGGTGTGTAATTCGCATATATATCACCATTGCCCTTGATTTTCTTGACTGTGTATCTCTTAAATGTCAACATATACACGTGTGATTTAGTTTACGAAGATTTTTCAATGCCGAGAACCTCGATCAGAGAGTAAAAAAGGCGTAAGGTTCACAATGGTGTAAAATTAAAATGGGATATAACGGGCTAGGATTCGAGTTATAGGAACAAGGCCAAACCAACCACCCAAGAATGGAATTATCGAGCGAAAACACTTGACAACCTCCTAGAAGCAGCTTTTCTTGCCACCAGACCTTTTTCCATCAATTAGGAATCTGATGCCGTCACTAAACACATTCCTTAAATTGTAGCCATTTGTTGACAGTTTTTTTTGGAGTATAATCCGCATATATATCACCATTGCCCTTGATTTTCTTGACTGTATATCTCTTAAATGTCAACATATACACGTGTGATTTAGTTTACGAAGATTTTTCAATGCTGAGAACCTCGATCAGAGAGTAAAAAAGGCGTAAGGTTCACAATGGTGTAAAATTAAAATGGGATATACCGGGCTAGGATTCGAGTTATAGGAACAAGGGCCAAACCAACCACCCAAGAATGGAATCGTCTAACGAAAACACTTGACAACCTCCTAGAAGAGCTTTTCTTGCCACCAGACCTTTCTCCATCAATTAGGAATCTGATGCCGTCACTAAACACATTCCTTAAATTGTAGCCATTTGTTGAGTGTTTTTTTTGGAGTCTAATCCGCATATATATCACCATTGCCCTTGATTTTCTTGACTGTATATCTCTTAAATGTCCACATATACACGTGTGATTTAGTTTACGAAGATTTTTCAATGCCGAGAACCTCGATCAGAGAGTAAAAAAGTCGTAAGGTTCACAATGGCGTAAAATTAAAATGGGATATACCGAGCTAGGAGTCGAGTTACAGGAACAAGGGCTAAACCAACCCCCCAAGAATGGAATCGTCGAGCGAAAACACTTGACAACCTCCTAGAAGCAGCTTTTCTTGCCACCAGACCTTTCTCCATCAATTAGGAATCTGATGCCGTCACTAAACACATTCCTTAAATTGTAGCAGTTTGTTGAGTGTTTTTTTGGTGTCTAATCCGCATATATATCAACATTGCCATTGATTTTCTTAACTGTATATCTCTTAAATATCAACATATACACCTGTGATTTAGTTTATAAAGATTTTTGAATACCGAGAACCTCGATCAGAGAGTTAAAAAGGCGTAAGGTTCACAATGGTGTAAAATTAAAATGGGATATACCTGGCTAGGATTCGAGTTATAGGAACAAGGGCCAAGCCAACCACCAAAGAATGGAATCGTCGAGCGAAAACACTTGACAACCTCCTAGAAGCAGCTTTTCTTGCCACCAGACCTTTCTCCATCAATTAGGAATCTGATGCCGTCATGAAACACATTCCTTAAATTGTAGCCATCTGGTGAGTCTTTTTTTTTTGTGTCTAATCCGCATATATATCACCATTGCCCTTGATTTTCTTGACTGTATATCTCTTAAATGTCAACATATACACATGGGATTTAGTTTACGACGATTTTTCAATGCCGAGAACCTCGATCAGAGAGTAAAAAAGGCGTAAGGTTCACAATGGTGTAAAGTTAAAATGGGATATACCTGGCTAGGATTCGAGTTATAGGAACAAGGGCCAAACCAACCACCGAAGAATGGAATCGTCGAGCGAAAACAGTTGACAACCTCCTAGAAGCAGCTTTTCTTGCCACCAGACCTTTCTCCATCAATTTCGAATCTGATGCCGTCCCTAAACACATTCCTTAAATTGTAGCCATTTGTTGAGTGTTTTTTTTGTGCCTAATTCGCATATATAACACCATTGCCCTTGATTTTCTTGACTGTATATCTCTTAAATGTCAATATATACACGTGTGATTTAGTTTACGAAGATTTTTCAATGCCGAGAACCTCGATCAGAGAGTAAAAAAGGTGTAAGGTTCACAATGGTGTAAAATTAAAATGGGATATACCGGGCTAGGATTCGAGTTATAGGAACAAGGGCCAAACCAACCACCCAAGAATGGAATCGTCGAGCGAAAACACTTGACAACCTCCTAGAAGCAGCTTTTCTTGCCACCAGACCTTTCTCCATCAATTAGGAATCTGATGCCGTCACTAAACACATTCCTTAAATTGTAGCCATTTGTTGAGTGTTTTTTTTTTGTGTCCAATCCGCATATATATCACCATTGCCCTTGATTTCTTGACTGTATATCTCTTAAATGTCCACATATACACGTGTGATTTAGTTTACGAAGATTTTTCAATGCCGAGAACCTCGATCAGAGAGTAAAAAAGGCGTAAGGTTCACAATGGTGTAAAATTAAAATGGGATATACCGGGCTAGGATTCGAGTTAAAGGAACAAGGGCCAAACCAACCACCCAAGAATGGAATCGTCGAGCGAAAACACTTGACAACCTCCTAGAAGCAGCTTTTCTTGCCACCAGACCTTTATCCATCAATTAGGAATATGATGCCGTCACTAAACACATTCCTTAAATTGTAGCCATTTGTTGAGTCTTTTTGTTTGGTGTCTAATCCGCATATATATCACCATTGCCCATGATTTTCTTGACTGTATATCTCTTAAATGTCAACATATACACGTGGGATTTAGTTTACGAAGATTTTTCTATGCCGAGAACCTCGATCAGAGAGTAAAAAAGGCGTAAGGTTCACAATGGTGTAAAGTTAAAATGGGATATACCTAGCTAGGATTCGAGTTATAGGAACAAGGGCCAAACCAACCACCGAAGAATGGAATCGTCGAGCGAAAACAATTGATAACCTCCTAGAAGCAGCTTTTCTTGCCACTAGACCTTTCTCCATCAATTTGGAATCTGATGCCGTCACTAAACACATTCCTTAAATTGTAGCCATTTGTTGAGTGTTTTTTTTTGGTGTCTAATTCGCATATATATCACCATTGCCCTTGATTTTCTTGACTGTATATCTCTTAAATGTCAACATATACACGTGTGGTTTAGTTTACGAAGATTTTTCAATGCCGAGAACCTCGATCAGAGAGTATAAAAGGCGTAAGGTTCACAATGGTGTAAAATTAAAATGGGATACACCGGGCTAGGATTCGAGTTATAGGAACAAGGGACAAACCAACCACCCAAGAATGGAATAGTCGAGCGAAAACACTTGACAACCTCCTAGAAGCAGCTTTTCTTGCCACCAGACCTTTCTCCATCAATTAGGAATCTGATGCCGTCACTAAACACATTCCTTAAATTGTAGCCATTTGTTGAGTGTTTTTTTTTTGGAGTCTAATCCGCATATATATCACCATTGCCCTTGATTTTCTTGACTGTATATCTCTTAAATGTCAACATATACACGTGTGATTTAGTTTACGAAGATTTTTCAATGCCGAGAACCTCGATCAGAGAGTAAAAAAGGCACAAGGTTCACAATGTGTAAAATTAAAATGGGATATACGGGGCTAGAATTCGAGTTATAGGAACAAGGGCCAAACCAACCAACCAAGAATGGAATCGTCGAGCGAAAACACTTGACAACCTCCTAGAAGCAGCTTTTCTTGCCACCAGATCTTTCTCCATCAATTAGGAATCTGATGCCGTCACTAAACACATTCCTTAAATTGTAGCCATTTGTTGAGTGTTTTTTTTGGAGACTAATCCGTATATATATCACCATTGCCCTTGATTTTCTTGACTGTATATCTCTTAAATGTCCACATATACACGTGTGATTTAGTTTATGAAGATTTTTCAATGCCGAGAACCTCGATCAGAGAGTAAAAAAGGCGTAAGGTTCACATTGGTGTAAAATTAAAATGGGATATACCGGGCTAGGATTCGAGTTACAGGAACAAGGGCCAAACCAACCCCCCCAAGAATGGAATCGTCAAGCGAAAACACTTGACAACCTCCTAGAAGCAGCTTTTGTTGCCACCAGACCTTTCTCCATCAATTAGGAATCTGATGCCGTCACTAAACACATTCCTTAAATTGTAGCCATTTGTTGAGTGTTTTTTTTGGAGTCTAATCCGCATATATATCACCATTGCCCTTGATTTTCTTGACTGTATATCTCTTAAATGTCAACATATACACGTGTGATTTAGTTTACGAAGATTTTTCAATGCCGAGAACCTCGATCAGAGAGTAAAAAAGGCATAAGGTTCACAATGTGTAAAATTAAAATGGGATATACGGGGCTAGAATTCGAGTTATAGGAACAAGGGCCAAGCCAACCAACCAAGAATGGAATCGTCGAGCGAAAACACTTGACAACCTCCTAGAAGCAGCTTTTCTTGCCACCAGACCTTTCTCCATCAATTAGGAATCTGATGCCGTCACTAAACACATTCCTTAAATTGTAGCCATTTGTTGAGTGTTTTTTTTGGAGACTAATCCGCATATATATCACCATTGCCCTTGATTTTCTTGACTGTATATCTCTTAAATGTCCACATATACACGTGTGATTTAGTTTACGAAGATTTTTCAATGCCGAGAACCTCGATCAGAGAGTAAAAAAGGCGTAAGGTTCACAATGGTGTAAAATTAAAATGGGATATACCGGGCTAGGATTCGAGTTATAGGAACAAGGGCCAAACCAGCCACCCAAGAATGGAATCGTCGAGCGATAACACTTGACAACCACCTAGAAGTAGGTTTTCTTGCCACCAGACCTTCTCCATCAATTAGGAATCTGATGCCGTCACTAAACACATTCCTTAAATTGTAGCCATTTGTTGAGTGTTTTTTTTGGAGTCTAATCCGCATTTATATCACCGTTGCCCTTGATTTTCTTGACTGTATATCTCTTAAATGTCCACATATACACGTGTGATTTAGTTTACGAAGATTTTTCAATGCCGAGAACCTCGATCAGAGAGTAAAAAAGGCGTAAGGTTCACATTGGTGTAAAATTAAAATGGGATATACCGGGCTAGGATTCGAGTTACAGGAACAAGGGCCAAACCAACCCCCCAAGAATGGAATCGTCGAGCGAAAACACTTGACAACCTCCTAGAAGCAGCTTTTCTTGCCACCAGACCTTTCTCCATCAATTAGGAATCTGATGCCGTCACTAAACACATTCCTTAAATTGTAGCCATTTGTTGAGTCTTTTTGTTTGGTGTCTAATCCGCATATATACACCATTGCCCTTGATTTTCTTGACTGTATATCTCTTAAATGTCAACATATACACGTGGGATTTAGTTTACGAAGATTTTTCAATGCCGAGAACCTCGATCAGAGAGTAAAAAAGGCGTAAGGTTCACAATGGTGTAAAATTAAAATGGGATATACCGGGCTAGGATTCGAGTTATATGAACAAGGGCCAAACCAACTACCCAAGAATGGAATTGTCGAGCGAAAACACTTGACAACCTCCTAGAAGCAGCTTTTCTTGCCACCAGACCTTTCTCCATCAATTAGGAATCTGATGCCGTCACTAAACACATTCCTTAAATTGTAGCCATTTGTTGAGTGTTTTTTTTGGAGTCTAATCCGCATATATATCACCATTGCCCTTGATTTTCTTGACTGTATATCTCTTAAATGTCAACATATACACGTGTGATTTAGTTTACGAAGATTTTTCAATGCCGAGAACCTCGATCAGAGAGTAAAAAAGGCGTAAGGTTCACAATGGTGTAAAATTAAAATGGGATATACCGGGCTAGGATTCGAGTTAAAGGAACAAGGGCCAAACCAGCCACCCAAGAATGGAATCGTCGAGCGAAAACACTTGACAACCACCTAGAAGGAGCTTTTGTTGCCACCAGACCTTCTCCATCAATTAGGAATCTGATGCCGTCACTAAACACATTCCTTAAATTGTAGACATTTGTTGAGTGTTTTTTTTTTAGTCTAATCCGCATATATATCACCATTGCCCTTGATTTTCTTGACAGTATATCTCTTAAATGTCCACATATACACGTGTGATTTAGTTTACGAAGATTTTTCAATGCCGAGAACCTCGATCAGAGAGTAAAAAAGGCGTAAGGTTCACAATGGCGTAAAATTAAAATTGGATATACCGGGCTAGGATTCGAGTTACAGGAACAAGGGCCAAACCAACCCCCCAAGAGTGGAATCGTCGAGCGAAAACACTTGACAACCTCCTAGAAGCAGCTTTTCTTGCCACCAGACCTTTCTCCATCAATTAGGAATCTGATGCCGTCACTAAACACATTCCTTAAATTGTAGCCATTTGTTGAGTGTTTTTTTGGAGTCTAATCCGCATATATATCACCATTGCCCTTGATTTTCTTGACTGTATATCTCTTAAATGTCAACATATACACGTGTGATTTAGTTTACGAAGATTTTTCAATGCCGAGAACCTCGATCAGAGAGTAAAAAAGGCATAAGGTTCACAATGTGTAAAATTAAAATGGGATATACGGGGCTAGAATTCGAGTTATAGGAACAAGGGCCAAACCAAACAACCAAGAATGGAATCGTCGAGCGAAAACACTTGACAACCTCCTAGAAGCAGCTTTTCTTGCCACCAGACCTTTCTCCATCAATTAGGAATCTGATGCCGTCACTAAACACATTCCTTAAATTGTAGCCATTTGTTGAGTGTTTTTTTTGGAGTCTAATCCGCATATATATCACCGTTGCCCTTGATTTTCTTGACTGTATATCTCTTAAATGTCCACATATACACGTGTGATTTAGTTTACGAAGATTTTTCAATGCCGAGAACCTCGATCAGAGAGTAAAAAAGGCGTAAGGTTCACATTGGTGTAAAATTAAAATGGGATATACCGGGCTAGGATTCGAGTTACAGGAACAAGGGCCAAACCAACCCCCCAAGAATGGAATCGTCGAGCGAAAACACTTGACAACCTCCTAGAAGCAGCTTTTCTTGCCACCAGACCTTTCTCCATCAATTAGGAATCTGATGCCGTCACTAAACACATTCCTTAAATTGTAGCCATTTGCTGAGTCTTTTTGTTTGGTGTCTAATCCGCATATATATCACCATTGCCCTTGATTTTCTTGACTGTATATCTCTTAAATGTCAACATATACACGTGGGATTTAGTTTACGAAGATTTTTCAATGCCGAGAACCTCGATTAGAGAGTAAAAAAGGCGTAAGGTTCACAATGGTGTAAAGTTAAAATGGGATATACCTGGCTAGGATTCGAGTTATAGGAAGAAGGGCCAAACCAACCACCGAAGAATGGAATCGTCGAGCGAAAACAGTTGATAACCTCCTAGAAGCAGCCTTTCTTGCCACTAGACCTTTCTCCATCAATTTGGAATCTGATGCCGTCACTAAACACATTCCTTAAATTGTAGCCATTTGTTGAGTGTTTTTTTTGGTGTCTAATTCGCATATATATCACCATTGCCCTTGACTTTCTTGACTGTATATCTCTTAAATGTCAACATATACACGTGTGATTTAGTTTACGAAGATTTTTCAATGCTGAGAACCTCGATCAGAGAGTAAAAAAGGCGTAAGGTTCACAATGGTGTAAAATTAAAATGGGATATACCGGGCTAGGATTCGAGTTATAGGAACAAGGGCCAAACCAACCACCCAAGAATGGAATTGTCGAGCGAAAACACTTGACAACCTCCTAGAAGCAGCTTTTCTTGCCACCAGACCTTTCTCCATCAATTAGGAATCTGATGCCGTCACTAAACACATTCCTTAAATTGTAGCCATTTGTTGAGTGTTTTTTTTGGAGTCTAATCCGCATATATATCACCATTGCCCTTGATTTTCTTGACTGTATATCTCTTAAATGTCAACATATACACGTGTGATTTAGTTTACGAAGATTTTTCAATGCCGAGAACCTCGATCAGAGAGTAAAAAAGGCGTAAGGTTCACAATGGTGTAAAATTAAAATGGGATATACCGGGCTAGGATTCGAGTTATAGGAACAAGGGCCAAACCAACCACCCAAGAATGGAATCGTCGAGCGA
Source organism: Helianthus tuberosus (assembly GCA_030545235.1). Lineage (NCBI taxonomy): Eukaryota > Viridiplantae > Streptophyta > Magnoliopsida > Asterales > Asteraceae > Helianthus > Helianthus tuberosus. The sequence continues at coordinate 64,984,829 of CM060408.1, read as the reverse complement.
AAACACTTGACAACCACCTAGAAGCAGCTTTTCTTGCCACCAGACCTTCTCCATCAATTAGGAATCTGATGCCGTCACTAAACACATTCCTTAAATTGTAGCCATTTGTTGAGTTTTTTTTTTAGTCTAATCCGCATATATATCACCATTGCCCTTGATTTTCTTGACAGTATATCTCTTAAATGTCCACATATACACGTGTGATTTAGTTTACGAAGATTTTTCAATGCCGAGAACCTCGATCAGAGAGTAAAAAAGGCGTAAGGTTCACAATGGCGTAAAATTAAAATGGGATATACCGGGCTAGGATTCGAGTTACAGGAACAAGGGCCAAACCAACCCCCCAAGAATGGAATCGTCGAGCGAAAACACTTGACAACCTCCTAGAAGCAGCTTTTCTTGCCACCAGACCTTTCTCCATCAATTAGGAATCTGATGCCGTCACTAAACACATTCCTTAAATTGTAGCCATTTGTTGAGTGTTTTTTTTGGTGTCTAATCCGCATATATATCACCATTGCCCTTGATTTTCTTGACTGTATATCTCTTAAATATCAACATATACACCTGTGATTTAGTTTATAAAGATTTTTGAATGCCGAGAACCTCGATCAGAGAGTAAAAAAGGCGTAAGGTTCACAATGGTGTAAAATTAAAATGGGATATACCTGGCTAGGATTCGAGTTATAGGAACAAGGGCCAAACCAACCACCAAAGAATGGAATCGTCGAGCGAAAACACTTGACAACCTCCTAGAAGCAGCTTTTCTTGCCACCAGACCTTTCTCCATCAATTAGGAATCTGATGTCGTCACTAAACACATTCCTTAAATTGTAGCCATTTGTTGAGCCTTTTTTTTGTGTCTAATCCGCATATATATCACCATTGCCCTTGATTTTCTTGACTGTATATCTCTTAAATGTCAACATATACACGTGGGATTTAGTTTACGACGATTTTTCAATGCCGAGAACCTCGATCAGAGAGTAAAAAAGGCGTAAGGTTCACAATGGTGTAAAGTTAAAATGGGATATACCTGGCTAGGATTCGAGTTATAGGAACAAGGTCCAAACCAACCACCGAAGAATGGAATCGTCGAGCGAAAACAGTTGACAACCTCCTAGAAGCAGTTTTTCTTGCCACCAGACCTTTCTCCATCAATTTGGAATCTGATGCCGTCCCTAAACACATTCCTTAAATTGTAGCCATTTGTTGAGTGTTTTTTTTTTGGTGTCTAATTCGCATATATATCACCATTGCCCTTGATTTTCGTGATTGCATATCTCTTAAATGTCAATATATACACGTGTGATTTAGTTTATAAAGATTTTTAAATGCCGAGAACCTCGATCAGAGTGTAAAAAAGGCGTAAGGTTCACAATGGTGTAAAATTAAAATGGGATATACCTGGCTAGGATTCGAGTTACAGGAACAAGGGCCTAACCAACCACCCAAGAATGGAATCGTCGAGCGAAAACACTTGACAGCCTCCTAGAAGCAGCTTTTCTTGCCACCAGACCTTTCTCCATCAATTAGGAATCTGATGCCGTCACTAAACACATTCCTTAAATTGTAGCCATTTGTTGAGTGTTTTTTTTTGGTGTCTAATTCGCATATATATCACCATTGCCCTTGATTTTCTTGACTGTATATCTCTTAAATGTCAACATATACACGTGTGATTTAGTTTACGAAGATTTTTCAATGCCGAGAACCTCGATCAGAGAGTAAAAAAGGCGTAAGGTTCAAAATGGTGTAAAATTAAAATGGGATATACCGGGCTAGGATTCGAGTTACAGGAACAAGGGCCAAACCAACCACCCAAGAATGGAATTGTCGAGCGGAAACACTTAACAACCACCTAGAAGCAGCTTTTCTTGCCACCAGACCTTTCTCCATCAATTAGGAATCTGATGCCGTCACTAAACAAATTCCTTAAATTGTAGCCATTTGTTGAGTGTTTTTTTTGGAGTCTAATCCGCATATATATCACCATTGCCCTTGATTTTCTTGACTGTATATCTCTTAAATGTCAACATATACACGTGTGATTTAGTTTACAAAGATTTTTCAATGCCGAGAACCTCGATCAGAGAGTAAAAAAGGCGTAAGGTTCACGATGGTGTAAAATTAAAATGGGATATACCGGGCTAGGATTCGAGTTATAGGAACAAGGGCCAAACCAACCACCCAAGAATGGAATCGTCGAGCGAAAACACTTGACAACCTCCTAGAAGCAGCTTTTCTTGCCACCAGACCTTTCTCCATCAATTAGGAATCTGATGCCGTCACTAAACGCATTCCTTAAATTGTAGCCATTTGTTGAGTGTTTTTTTTGGAGTCTAATCCGCATATATATCACCATTGCCCTTGATTTTCTTGACTGTATATCTCTTAAATGTCCACATATACACGTGTGATTTAGTTTACGAAGATTTTTCAATGCCGAGAACCTCGATCAGAGAGTAAAAAAGGCGTAAGGTTCACAATGGTGTAAAATTAAAATGGGATATACCGGGCTAGGATTCGAGTTACAGGAACAAGGGCCAAACCAACTCTCCAAGAATGGAATCGTCGAGCGAAAACACTTGACAACCTCCTAGAAGCAGCTTTTCTTGCCACCGGACCTTTCTCCATCAATTAGGAATCTGATGCCGTCACTAAACACATTTCTTAAATTGTAGCCATTTGTTGAGTGTTTTTTTTGGTGTCTAATCCGCATATATATCACCATTGCCCTTGATTTTCTTGACTGTATATCTCTTAAATATCAACATATACACATGTGATTTAGTTGATAAAGATTTTTGAATGCCAAGAATCTGGATCAGAGTGTAAAAAAGGCGTAAGGTTCACAAAGGTGTAAAATTAAAATGGGATATACCTGGCGAGGATTTGAGTTACAGGAACAAGAGCCAAACCAACCACCCAAGAATGGAATCGTCGAGCGAAAACACTTGACAACCTCCTAGAAGCTGCTTTTCTTTCCACCAGACCTTTCTCCATCAATTAGGAATCTGATGACGTCACTAAACACATTCCTTAAATTGTAGCCATTTGTTAAGTCTTTTTGTTTGGTGTCTAATCCGCATATATATCACCATTGCCCTTGATTTTCTTGACTTTATATCTCTTAAATGTCAACATATACACGTGGGATTTAGTTTACAAAGATTTTTCAATGCCGAGAACCTCGATCAGAGAGTAAAAAAGGCGTAAGGTTCACAATGGTGTAAAATTAAAATGGGATATACCTGGCTAGGATTCGACTTATAGGAACAAGGGCCAAACCAACCACCGAAGAATGGAATCGTCGAGCGAAAACACTTGACAACCTCCTAGAAGCAGCTTTTCTTGCCACCAGACCTTTCTCCATCAATTAGGAATCTGATGCCGTCACTAAACACATTCCTTAAATTGTAGCCATCTGTTGAGTGTTTTTTTTGGTGTCTAATCCGCATATATATCACCATTGCCCTTGATTTTCTTGACTGTATATCTCTTAAATGTCAACATATACACGTGTGATTTAGTTTACAAAGATTTTTCAATGCCGAGAACCTCGATCAGAGAGTAAAAAAGGCGTAAGGTTCACGATGGTGTAAAATTAAAATGGGATATACCGGGCTAGGATTCGAGTTATAGGAACAAGGGCCAAACCAACCACCCAAGAATGGAATCGTCGAGCGAAAACACTTGACAACCTCCTAGAAGCAGCTTTTCTTGCCACCAGACCTTTCTCCATCAATTAGGAATCTGATGCCGTCACTAAACGCATTCCTTAAATTGTAGCCATTTGTTGAGTGTTTTTTTTGGAGTCTAATCCGCATATATATCACCATTGCCCTTGATTTTCTTGACTGTATATCTCTTAAATGTCCACATATACACGTGTGATTTAGTTTACGAAGATTTTTCAATGCCGAGAACCTCGATCAGAGAGTAAAAAAGGCGTAAGGTTCACAATGGTGTAAAATTAAAATGGGATATACCGGGCTAGGATTCGAGTTACAGGAACAAGGGCCAAACCAACTCTCCAAGAATGGAATCGTCGAGCGAAAACACTTGACAACCTCCTAGAAGCAGCTTTTCTTGCCACCGGACCTTTCTCCATCAATTAGGAATCTGATGCCGTCACTAAACACATTTCTTAAATTGTAGCCATTTGTTGAGTGTTTTTTTCGGTGTCTAATCCGCATATATATCACCATTGCCCTTGATTTTCTTGACTGTATATCTCTTAAATATCAACATATACACATGTGATTTAGTTGATAAAGATTTTTGAATGCCAAGAATCTGGATCAGAGTGTAAAAAAGGCGTAAGGTTCACAAAGGTGTAAAATTAAAATGGGATATACCTGGCGAGGATTTGAGTTACAGGAACAAGAGCCAAACCAACCACCCAAGAATGGAATCGTCGAGCGAAAACACTTGACAACCTCCTAGAAGCTGCTTTTCTTTCCACCAGACCTTTCTCCATCAATTAGGAATCTGATGACGTCACTAAACACATTCCTTAAATTGTAGCCATTTGTTAAGTCTTTTTGTTTGGTGTCTAATCCGCATATATATCACCATTGCCCTTGATTTTCTTGACTTTATATCTCTTAAATGTCAACATATACACGTGGGATTTAGTTTACGAAGATTTTTCAATGCCGAGAACCTCGATCAGAGAGTAAAAAAGGCGTAAGGTTCACAATGGTGTAAAATTAAAATGGGATATACCTGGCTAGGATTCGACTTATAGGAACAAGGGCCAAACCAACCACCGAAGAATGGAATCGTCGAGCGAAAACAGTTGATAACCTCCTAGAAGCAGCTTTTCTTGCCACTAGACCTTTCTCCATCAATTTGGAATCTGATGCCGTCACTAAACACATTCCTTAAATTGTAGCCATTTGTTGAGTGTTTTTTTTTTGTGTCTAATTCGCATATATATCACCATTGCCCTTGATTTTCTTGACTGTATATCTCTTAAATGTCAACATATACACGTGTGATTTAGTTTACGAAGATTTTTCAATGCCGAGAACCTCAATCAGAGAGTAAAAAAGGCGTAAGGTTCACAATGATGTAAAATTAAAATGGGATATACCGGGCTAGGATTTGAGTTATAGGAACAAGGGCCAAACCAACCACCCAAGAATGGAATTGTTGAGCGAAAACACTTGACAACCTCCTAGAAGCAGCTTTTCTTGCCACCAGACCTTTCTCTATCAATTAGGAATCTGATGCCGTCACTAAACACATTCCTTAAATTGTAGCCCTTTGTTGAGTGTTTTTTTGGAGTCTAATCCGCATATATATCACCATTGCTCTTGATTTTCTTGACTGTATATCTCTTAAATGTCCACATATACACGTGTGATTTAGTTTACGAAGATTTTTCAATGCCGAGAACCTCGATCAGAGAGTAAAAAAGGCGTAAGGTTCACAATGGCGTAAAATTAAAATGGGATATACCGGGCTAGGATTCGAGTTACAGGAACAAGGGCCAAACCAACACCCCAAGAATGGAATCGTCGAGCGAAAACACTTGACAACCTCCTAGAACAGCTTTTCTTGCCACCAGACCTTTCTCCATCAATTAGGAATCTGATGCCGTCACTAAACACATTCCTTAAATTGTAGCCATTTGTTGAGTGTTTTTTTTTTGGTGTCTAATCCGCATATATATCACCATTACCCTTGATTTTCTTGACTGTATATCTCTTAAATGTCAACATATACACGTGGGATTTAGTTTACGACGATTTTTCAATGCCGAGAACCTCGATCAGAGAGTAAAAAAGGCGTAAGGTTCACAATGGTGTAAAATTAGAATGGGATATACCTGGCTAGGATTCGAGTTATAGGAACAAGGGCCAAACCAACCACCAAAGAATGGAATCGTCGAGCAAAAACACTTGACAACCTCCTAGAAGCAGCTTTTCTTGCCACCAGACCTTTCTCCATCAATTAGGAATCTGATGCCGTCACTAAACACATTCCTTAAATTGTAGCCATTTGTTGAGTCTTTTTTTTTGTGTCTAATCCGCATATATATCACCATTGCCCTTGATTTTCTTGACTGTATATCTCTTAAATGTCAACATATACACGTGGGATTTAGTTTATGACGATTTTTCAATGCCGAGAACCTCGATCAGAGAGTAAAAAAGGCGTAAGGTTCACAATGGTGTAAAGTTAAAATGGGATATACCTGGCTAGGATTCGAGTTATAGGAACAAGGGCCAAACCAACCACAGAAGAATGGAATCGTCGAGCGAAAACAGTTGACAACCTCCTAGAAGCAGTTTTTCTTGCCACCAGACCTTTCTCCATCAATTTGGTATCTGATGCCGTCCCTAAACACATTCCTTAAATTGTAGCCATTTGTTGAGTGTTTTTTTTTTTTTTGGTGTCTAATTCGCATATATATCACCATTGCCCTTGATTTTCTTGACTGTATATCTCTTAAATGTCAATATATACACGTGTGTTTTAGTTTACAAAGATTTTTCAATGCCGAGAACCTCGATCAGAGAGTAAAAAAGGTGTAAGGTTCACAATGGTGTAAAATTAAAATGGGATATATCGGGCTAGGATTCGAGTTATAGGAACAAGGGCCAAACCAACCACCCAAGAATGGAATCGTCGAGCGAAAACACTTGACAACCTCCTAGAAGCAGCTTTTCTTGCCACCAGACCTTTCTCCATCAATTAGGAATCTGATGCCGTCACTAAACACATTCCTTAAATTGTAGCCATTTGTTGAGTGTTTTTTTTGGTGTCTAATCCGCATATATATCACCATTGCCCTTGATTTTCTTGACTGTATATCTCTTAAATATCAACATATACACCTGTGATTTAGTTTATAAAGATTTTTGAATGCCGATTACCTCGATCAGATAGTAAAAAAGGCGTAAGGTTCACACTGGTGTAAAATTAAAATGGGATATACCTGGCTAGGATTCGAGTTATAGGAACAAGGGCCAAACCAACCACCAAAGAATGGAATCGTCGAGCGAAAACACTTGACAATCTCCTAGAAGCAGCTTTTCTTGCCACCAGAACTTTCTCCATCAATTAGGAATCTGATGCCGTCACTAAACACATTCCTTAATTGTAGCCATTTGTTGAGCCTTTTTTTTGTGTCTAATCCGCATATATATCACCATTGCCCTTGATTTTCTTGACTGTATATCTCTTAAATGTCAACATATACTCGTGGGATTTAGTTTACGACGATTTTTCAATGCCGAGAACCTCGATCAGAGAGTAAAAAAGGCGTAAGGTTCACAATGGTGTAATGTTAAAATGGAATATACCTGGCTAGGATTCGAGTTATAGGAACAAGGGCCAAACCAACCACCGAAGAATGGAATCGTCGAGCGAAAACAGTTGACAACCTCCTAGAAGCTGCTTTTCTTGCCACCAGACCTTTCTCCATCAATTTGGAATCTGATGCCGTCCCTAAACACATTCCTTAAATTGTAGCCATTTGTTTAGTGTTTTTTGTGGTGTCTAATTCGCATATATATCACCATTGCCCTTGATTTTCTTGACTGTATATCTCTTAAATGTCAATATATACACGTGTGATTTAGTTTACGAAGATTTTTCAATGTCGAGAACCTCGATCAGAGAGTAAAAAAGGTGTAAGGTTCACAATGGAGTAAAATTAAAATGGGATATACCGGGCTAGGATTCGAGTTATAGGAACAAGGGCCAAACCAACCACCCAAGAATGGAATCGTCGAGCGAAAACACTTGACAACCTCCTAGAAGCAGCTTTTCTTGCCACCAGACCTTTCTCCATCAATTAGGAATCTGATGCCGTCACTAAACACATTCCTTAATTGTAGCCATTTGTTGAGCCTTTTTTTTTTGTGTCTAATCCGCATATATATCACCATTGCCCTTGATTTTCTTGACTGTATATCTCTTAAATGTCAACATATACTCGTGGGATTTAGTTTACGACGATTTTTCAATGCCGAGAACCTCGATCAGAGAGTAAAAAAGGCGTAAGGTTCACAATGGTGTAATGTTAAAATGGAATATACCTGGCTAGGATTCGAGTTATAGGAACAAGGGCCAAACCAACCACCGAAGAATGGAATCGTCGAGCGAAAACAGTTGACAACCTCCTAGAAGCTGCTTTTCTTGCCACCAGACCTTTCTCCATCAATTTGGAATCTGATGCCGTCCCTAAACACATTCCTTAAATTTTAGCCATTTGTTTAGTGTTTTTTGTGGTGTCTAATTCGCATATATATCACCATTGCCCTTGATTTTCTTGACTGTATATCTGTTAAATGTCAATATATACACGTGTGATTTAGTTTACGAAGATTTTTCAATGTCGAGAACCTCGATCAGAGAGTAAAAAAGGTGTAATGTTCACGATGGTGTAAAATTAAAATGGGATATACCGGGCTAGGATTCGAGTTATAGGAACAAGGGCCAAACCAACCACCCAAGAATGGAATCGTCGAGCGAAAACATTTGACAACCTCCTAGAAGCAGCTTTTCTTGCCAACAGACCTTTCTCCATCAATTAGGAATCTGATGCCGTCAGTAAACACATTCCTTAAATTGTAGCCATTTGTTGAGTGTTTTTTTTGGAGTCTAATCCACATATATATCACCATTGCCCTTGATTTTCTTGACTCTATATCTCTTAAATGTCCACATATACACGTGTGATTTAGTTTACGAAGATTTTTCAATGCCGAGAACCTCGATCAGAGAGTAAAAAAGGCGTAAGGTTCACAATGGTGTAAAATTAAAATGGGATATACCTGGCTAGGATTCAAGTTACAGGAACAAGGGCCAAACCAACCACCCAAGAATGGAATCGTCGAGCGAAAACACTTGACAACCTCCTAGAAGCAGCTTTTCTTGCCACCAGACCTTTCTCCATCAATTAGGAATGTGATGCCGTCACTAAACACATTCCTTAAATTGTAGCCATTTGTTGAGTCTTTTTTTTTGTGTCTAATCCGCATATATATCACCATTGCCCTTGATTTTCTTGACTGTATATCTCTTAAATGTCAACATATACACGTGGGATTTAGTTTACGAAGATTTTCAATGCCGAGAACCTCGATCAGAGAGTAAAAAAGGCGTAAGGTTCACAATGGTGTAAAGTTAAAATGGGATATACCTGGCTAGGATTCGAGTTATAGGAACAAGGGCCAAACCAACCACAGAAGAATGGTATCGTCGAGCGAAAACAGTTGATAACCTCCTGGAAGCAGCTTTTCTTGCCACTATACCTTTCTCCATCAATTTGGAATCTGATGCCGTCACTAAACACATTCCTTAAATTGTAACCATTTGTTGAGTGTTTTTTTTTTGGTGTCTAATTCGCATATATATCACCATTGCCCTTGATTTTCTTGACTGTATATCTCTTAAATGTCAACATATACACGTGTGATTTAGTTTACGAAGATTTTTCAATGCCGAGAACCTCGATCAGAGAGTAAAAAAGGCGTAAGGTTCACAATGGTGTAAAATTAAAATGGGATATACCGGGCCAGGATTCGAGTTATAGGAACAAGGGCCAAACCAACCACCCAAGAATGGAATTGTCGAGCGAAAACACTTGACAACCTCCTAGAAGCAGCTTTTCTTGCCACCAGACCTTTCTCCATCAATTAGGAATCTGATGCCGTCACTAAACACATTCCTTAAATTGTAGCCATTTGTTGAGTGTTTTTTTTGGAGTCTAATCCGCATATATATCACCATTGCCCTTGATTTTCTTGACTGTATATCTCTTAAATGTCAACATATACACGTGTGATTTAGTTTACGAAGATTTTTCAATGCCGAGAACCTCGATCAGAGAGTAAAAAAGGCGTAAGGTTCACAATGGTGTAAAATTAAAATGGGATATACCGGGCTAGGATTCGAGTTATAGGAACAAGGGCCAAACCAACCACCCAAGAATGGAATCGTCGAGCAGAAACACTTGACAACCTCCTAGAAGCAGCTTTTCTTGCCACCAGACCTTTCTCCATCAATTAGGAATCTGATGCCGTCACTAAACACATTCCTTATATTGTAGCCAATTGTTGAGTGTTTTTTTTGGAGTCTAATCCGCATATATATCACCATTGCCCTAGATTTTCTTGACTGTATATCTCTTAAATGTCCACATATACACGTGTGATTTAGTTTACAAAGATTTTTCAATGCCGAGAACCTCGATCAGAGAGTAAAAAGGGCGTAAGGTTCACAATGGCGTAAAATTAAAATGGGATATACCGGGCTAGGATTCGAGTTACAGGAACAAGGGCCAAACCAAACCCCCAAGAATGGAATCGTCGAGCGAAAACACTTGACAACCTCCTAGAAGCAGCTTTTCTTGCCACCAGACCTTTCTCCATCAATTAGGAATCTGATGTCGTCACTAAACACATTCCTTAAATTGTAGCCATTTGTTGAGTGTTTTTTTTTTTGGTGTCTAATCCGCATATATATCACAATTGCCCTTGATTTTCTTGACTGTACATCTCTTAAATATCAACATATACACCAGTGATTTAGTTTATAAAGATTTTTGAATGCCGAGAACCTCGATCAGAGAGTAAAAAAGGCGTAAGGTTCACAATGGTGTAAAATTAAAATGGGATATACCTGGCTAGGATTCGAGTTATAGGAACAAGGGCCAAACCAACCACCCAAGAATGGAATCGTCGAGCGAAAACACTTGACAACCTCCTAGAAGCATCTTTTCTTGCCACCAGACCTTTCTCCATCAATTAGGAATCTGATGCCGTCACTAAACACATTCCTTAAATTGTAGACATTTGTTGAGTCTTTTTTTTTGTGTCTAATCCGCATATATATCACCATTGCCCTTGATTTTCTAGACTGTATATCTCTTAAATGTCAACATATACACGTGGGATTTAGTTTACGACGATTTTTCAATGCCGAGAACCTCGATCAGAGAGTAAAAAAGGCGTAAGGTTCACAATGGTGTAAAGTTAAAATGGGATATACCTGGCTAGGATTCGAGTTAGAGGAACAAGGGCCAAACCAACCACCGAAGAATGGAATCGTCGAGCGAAAACAGTTGACAACCTCCTAGAAGCAGCTTTTCTTGCCACCAGACCTTTCTCCATCAATTTGGAATCTGATGCCGTTCTTAAACACATTCCTTAAATTGTAGCCATTTGTTGAGTGTTTTTTTTTTGTGTCTAATTCGCATATATATCACCATTGCCCTTGATTTTCTTGACTGTATATCTCTTAAATGTCAATATATACACGTGTGATTTAGTTTACGAAGATTTTTCAATGCCGAGAACCTCGATCAGAGAGTAAAAAAGGCGTAAGGTTCACAATGGTGTAAAATTAAAATGGGATATACCGGGCTAGGATTCGAGTTACAGGAACAAGGGCCAAACCAACTACCGAAGAATGGAATCGTCGAGCGAAAACACTTGACAACCTCCTAGACGCAACTTTTCTAGCCACCAGACCTTTCTCCATCAATTAGGAATCTGATGCCGTCACTAAACACATTCCTTAAATTGTAGCCATTTGTTGATTTTTTTTGTGTCTAATCCGCATATAAAACACCATTGCCCTTGATTTTCTTGACTGTATATTTCTTAAATGTCAACATATACACGTGTGATTTAGTTTACAAAGATTTTTCAATGCCGAGAACCTCGATTAGAGAGTAAAAAAGTGTTGGATCGTCGAGTGACCCTAACGAGTCAATATGAAGAGTTCAACATCAAAAACAAAGGCGGAATCAGTGAATTTGACGTAACACAGCTTGTTTTCCTCTAATTATCTTCTTATTGATTGATCCTGAGCTTTTACAGATTCAATTGACAAACGAACAGCACCTCGGCTTAAAAACTATGACCTAATTCCGTTTCAAATGAGCACAACACATCAGGTATTTATAGGCCAGTGATTCCGCTTGAAGCTGTCTCAAACGGAATTACGTTTCAAACGGAATTACCTAATTCCGTGCGGAATTAGTTAATTTCGCTTGAGACTTCTAATTCCGTTTGTAATATCATTCAACACATTTCAAGCGGAATTACCTTAAATCTTGTTTTCTCGATTTCCGTGCCCTAATCTATACATGACTCGATACAAGACAAAGTTAACAGACATCTAATGCACCAACAGACTCCCCCTTGGATGTTGACGTAGTCTTCAGGATCGAGTCTTCAGTCTTGATCGGTCTTGACTGTCTTTCCAAATTGATTTGACATTTGTAAAAGCCTCCTTCAATCTTTATCTTCAAACTTTAATCTTCAATCTCCCCTTTTGAATGTTGATCCAGAATTCTGACTCCCCCTTTCGCAGACTCCCCCTCTCGATAAGCTAGGATTTGAATTCTGATTCAAACTTTGACATTTTCTTCCCCATGGGGATCTTGACTCCTGTTTCCTGCATAATCTCTACCTAAATATAAGATATATGACAATAACAGTTTCAATCCAGACTTACCCTTTTACCTTATTTGTTAGATTTTGTCAGAATTTTGAAATCCACTTAAGTATCCAGGTCCAAATTAATGACCCTGTGCACTTAATTTATCTACCAAGTCCAACTTAATGACCTTGGTTGACTTGAGATAAATCACACTGACTTTTGTTCAAACATTTTTCAAACATTTTTCTGAAAAAATTACAAGCTTCAAGTTAATGAACTTGTTTTGACTTTCCATTTTCTCAATTATCATGTTAAGCTCTCAACTCATCATCCAGCTTAGAATCTTTCTGCATCTGCTCCAACCTTCTGAATTTGAAGATCAACTCTCCACTTTGGTTTGTCGGAAAATAAAGCAGAAATGAAAAATCTTTTTGGATTTTTAATAAAGTTTCTAAACTAGAAATGAATTACAGAAATAAAATGCAATAAAAGTAAACTATTTACAAACATATTTTTGGTGAGCGTGTTAGGAAATTATATCAGCTATTCGACAAGTCACAAGTACCGTTAAGCTTTAATTTCATACTCAGAATTAAACAATTCACTTAGATTGTCGATATACTGGTCCAATTAAATTCTCACACAATTTTCAATCTGTCCAGGATACGGATTAGGTGAATTAAGAACTTAAACTCATTCATGTGTCCCACCTCTTGAATATACTCCCGTATCCAGATCCCAATACTCAGTCTTACAGGTGAGTATACCACAGATGATATCTGTAAGGGGTTAAATTGCGAGACCGTGAGAGCTCAGGTCAAAACTTCCGTTCAGCAGAGAGATGACGGTTCGACTTTAGTGGGTCCCCTTTAGAGGATCTTTTTTACAACAGCAATGATTAGCATTTTTCATGTTTTATCATTTTTGTGCTGAGGGCGGTGCTATATTTCAAGCAAGCGTAAAGTATTATACACGGACTAGGCCATTGTTTTCGCAAAATCAGAAGTCCCGGGATAATACCCCAGATATCACTGAGTATAAAGACCTAGTATCTCAGAAAGAGGGATCCTTCAAACAAGATTTCAGGGGTTACCTATATATCCAAGTAGTGTTCCCCATGAAATAAGCAAGTAAGGATTTTAGATTTATATCCCGAACAAACCTACTAAATGTGCAAAAACCTATCGGCACATCATCAGCGAGACTGTTTAACTCTTTTTAGACTTTACATATCTTTAGCGTACCGTAACTGTCAAGCCAATGTACTATCATTTTCCCTTTTTACACAAGCTCTTTTCTGGTTTTCTATTGTTTTTGTATTTTGAAAATATCTCATGTTTTTGGATTTTTGAAATTTTTTACTGTTTTTGTATTTTCTGAAAATATTACCCTATACTCCCCCTAAATACCAAAATAAGTAAAAAATCGACAAACCATTGCAGATTGCTTCTCAACATCATCTACAATGTCTCCTTCATCAACGCCAAGAATCTCCTCCGACACCGATAAAAGCTTCATACCGTTCAATTTTAGCAAATGTTGAAAAAGAGTTTTGTCAAACGCTTTGGTATGTAAATCAGCTTTTTGTTTGTCAGTGTGGATTTTCTCAATTCGTATCAACTTCTTCTCGAAACAATCTCGGATGAAGTGATGACGAATTTCAATGTGTTTCGTTTTAGCGTGATGAACAAGATTTTTAGTAATGTTTATCGCTGCCTCATTATCAACAAAGATAGGGGTGTTTAGAAATTGCAAACCGTAGTCGCGCATCTGTTGCTGGATCCACAAGATCTGAGAGCAGCAACTGCTAGGAGGTACATACTTAGCTTCACATGTGGACAAAGCTACAGAGGTCTGCTTCTTGCATTGCCAGGTGACCAATCGTGATCCGAAAAACTGGCACCCCGCTGTTGTTGATTTAGCGTTAACTTTGCAGCTTCCGAAGTCAGAATCGGAATACCCTTCGAGCGTGAAATCACCTTCTCTTGGATACCACAACCCCAATGATGGAATTCCTTTCAGGTAGCGTAATATCCGTTTCACAATCACCATATGCGAAGCTCTCGGGTTAGACTGAAATCTTGCTGCGAGGCAGGTTGGATACATAATATCGGGCCTTGAAGCTGTCAAGTACATCAGCGATCCGATCATGGAATGATATAACGTTCATCTACCTTCTCTCCGGTGAGATCAGGGTTTATCCCATGATTCGTTGCTAATGGGGTGGAAGCTGGAGTAGAATCTGACATCCCAAATTTCTCCAAGATATCATGAACATACTTCGTTTGATGTATGAAAATTCCCTTAGGCAGTTGATCAACCTGAAGTCCCAAGAAGAATTTCATCTCACCCATCGATGACATTTCGAATTTCTGCTTCATAACTCTTTCAAAATCTTTGCACAGATTCTCGTTTGTAGACCCAAATATGATGTCGTCCACGTATATTTGAACAATCAGAAGATGTCCTTCGACTTCTTTGGTGAAAAGAGTGGCATCCACTTTTCCCCGGATGAAGCTGTGGGGTAGCAGGTGTTGAGACAAAGTCTCGTACCAAGCTCTCGGGGCCTGGTGTAAACCATACAGCGCTTTATCCAGCAAATAAACCTTGTCTTTGTGGATTGGATCGGTGAAGCCCGGTGGCTGTCCGACATATACCTCCTCTTTTACCTTCCCATAGAGAAACGCCGATTTAACATCTAGCTGATAAACTTTAAAATTTTTCCAAGATGCAAATGCTAGGAAGATTCTGATCGCTTCAAGTCTAGCAACCGGAGCATACACTTCAGTGAAATCTATACCCTCCTGCTGATTGAAACCCTGGACTACGAGTCGAGCTTTGTTACGAATAATCACCCCTCGATCGTCTCTCTTACACTTGAACACCCACTTGGTGTTTATCTTCCTTTGACCATCAGGCAAGTCTACTAACTTCCACACACCCAACTTCTCAAACTGACTCAGCTCCTCTTGCATCGCAT
The DNA here is from genome assembly GCA_030545235.1 of Helianthus tuberosus. Classification (NCBI taxonomy): domain Eukaryota; kingdom Viridiplantae; phylum Streptophyta; class Magnoliopsida; order Asterales; family Asteraceae; genus Helianthus; species Helianthus tuberosus. The sequence continues at coordinate 64,969,438 of CM060408.1, read as the reverse complement.
TGACCCAAGAATCTTTAGTTAGCACCTCCTTATATGTTCGCGGTTCGATCTGTGAAATAAAAAACTCAGTGAAAACTCAGTTTGTAAAGGAGCTACTGTAGAATAAAAACAAGTAAGGCCTTGGTCAATTTGACGTCTAGTGCGAACGCCTGATTGTAATTCTCCAATGATCAACTCTTCTGGATGGTACGAAAGAGTTCTCGGCATCACCTCGCCTGGAACATCTACCACGCCTTCCAAATTTGTTACATTCTGATTTGCACCTTGTTCACTGACTGGAATAGTTTGACTGGAAATCTGAATTTGCTCCCCCTCAGAATCTGAATTACCACGATCAAATACTAGTCTGTTCTCAGATTCTTGATTATCATTCTCTGCAGTCTGATTATCATGACCAACTTCATTTTGTTGAATATCATCATGTTCTCCAGCATTACTTGGACCTGCTTCATCATCGTTGGAAGCTTTTTGACGTCTAGAATACTTAGCTAGGAACCTTTCCTGCGATGACTCATACTCTCTCAGAATATCCAACTCATCAAAGAAATCTTCTTCTTCTTCTTCTTCTTCCATGTCAAACGAATCCCACAAAGTATCATAGTGAAAACGCCATGAATCGCCGGGATTTTGCGGTGGCATAGTATAGCCTTGACATTCAACATTTTGTGCTTCAATAATCCGCTTTAAGCTCGGAACAAAGACTCGTTTCATTGGACTTGAGTATCCCACAAATATTCCTTCAATGCTCTTTGCACCAAATTTTCCAAAAGGCTCTAGAACTGTACAGGGAGATCCAAACGGTTCTAAATACTTCAGGTTCGATTTGCGGTTATTGATCAGCTTGAAACATGTCTTGTTGAATTTCTTCACTGTAAGAACCCGGTTGAGCGTATAGCATGCAGCTGACACTGCTTCTGCCCAGAAATTAACAGGTAGTTTGGAATCAGCAAGCATTGTCCTAGCCGTTTCGATTAGCGTCCTGTTCTTTCTTTCAGCTACTCCATTCTGATGCGGAGTGTAAGGCGCGCTAAATTCATGCAATATACCTCTTTCATCACAATATTCTTCCATTTTGACATTCTTGAACTCAGTACCATTGTCAGTACGTAATCTTCTGATGCGAGTTTGGTACAAGTTTTCTATCTTCTTGAAAAGCGTCTTCAAACGATCAAACGTCTCATCTTTTTACTTCAAAGATAATACCCATGAAAATCTTGAATAATCGTCTGTGACTACAAGACAATAGAGATCCCCAGTTATGCTTTTGACGTTCACTGGACCAAACAGATCCATATGGAGTCTCTCTAAAGGTTTCAAAATTGAGTTTTCTTTCTTCCCAGGGTGAGATTTCTTCTTTTGCTTGCCTTTGACACAGCTAATGCACTCCCCCTCAAGATGAAAACCTTTCACATCAACACCAATTACTAAGTCATTATGCACCAGGTGATTCATTTTTCGCAAGTGAATATGACCCATTTTTCGATGCCATAACTGTGATTCTTTTTCTGTTGCTCTTGACATAAAACAATGAGCCTGACCCGTGGTAGTAGTTGCTACACTCATGTCCAACACGTACAGATCATTGACTCTGGGCGCTCTCATGATAACCCACTCTTCGGGAACAACAAATCCTGGTATCAAGATCAAACATTCTTTGTCTGTAAAGTGCGTAGTATACATACGATCACAAATCTGAGAGATGCTCAGAAGATTGTTTTCAAGCTCGGCGATGTAGTTTACTCTTTCAAACGTGACAATTCCATTAGATCGAGTTCCTTCACCAACTATTCGACCACCTTGATTTCCTGCAAATCCCACGTAACCTCCATTAAACCCACGAACATCGTACAGTAGGGTTTTCTTCCCCGTCATGTGCCGAGAAGCTCCACTATCCATAATCCATCGTGAAACGGATCTTGGAAGCTCCTGCATATTTCAAAAAACGCTTAGTTAGAAGTTGATGCCACCCAAGCCTCTTTGGACTCAGGTAACTTGACATTAAGGTGAGTTTTTGCAATGTAAAGTGGCGGAAAATTCTTATCGTTCATCTTTAAGCTCTCCTTAGACCCAATCTCAACCTTTTTGTATAAAAAGAAATCATTTTGAGATGGTTGATCAGATGATTGGTCTTTCTTTAGTACATTCTTCTTTTCAGAAGTAGTAGCCTCTTTTGATTCAAGTTTCTCATAGTAATCCAAAGGTACATTCATCTTTACCGGTGTGGTAGAAGACGATTGTTTTTCTGACTCTGAAACCTTTGGTTTTGGAGAACTTGACTTCTTGTCAACAACTTTTGGCTTCCATGCTTGTTGAGGCGAAGCAACCCGTTTGTAAAATTTGTCATTTTTAGTTACCACATTCTTTACAGGTTCAGTTTTGATCTTGGTGTTATCATTTTTCAAAACCTTTTGCTCAACAACCATTGGAGCTTTTCCTTTCACATCAACTTTCCTTTTCTGAATCTCAACAACTTCAGTCTTAGGCTTCAAGTTGGTACACTTCCGTGCAATATGTCCAACTTGATTACATTTGAAGCATGTTCGGGTGTCAACAACCCGACTTGTGCCTTCAGACTGATGCTGTGAGGCCTTCTTCTCAAAGAACTCTTTGTTTGATTTTGAAAAGATTTTAGATTCTTCATCAGAAAGTGAACTCGAACTTGAACTTTTTACAAACACCTTTTTCTCAGGAAACCTTCTGTTTTGAACATTCTTTTTCTGATAATTCTTACCACCCTGATATCCACCCGACCATTTGTTTTGATTGTTGTTATAAAAACGCGGTGGAACAACTGGTTTCTTGTAGTAAGCTTTATCTTTTTCAAAATTCAATTGTCTTTTCGCATTTTTCAAACCTTCAATTTCAGACACATCAATCTCAATCAACTTGAACACATTTCTCAATTTTCCAACATTTACATTCTCCAATGGAAAATCACGATCCGAATACAACTTATCTGATCCTGCCACCTTGTACATCACAAGATGTGGTTCTTCACTTAAGTTGTTTTTGGATTTTGATTTTGGAATGTATTTATCCAAAAAGCATTCATCATCCTCAGTAGTGTCACTTTCAGACTTTAAAACATTTTCAGCCATACTTTTAACAATTTCAGACTGGACACTATCTTCATTAGATAATGTGGTAAATGTGACATCAATCGTGTCTGGAAGATTAACATCATTTTCTTTTTCATCATTTACCAACCTGGATTTCTTCTTTGAGAAATTGTTTAACACTGGTGGTGGAACGTGGTGAAAACCGACCCCAATTCCATCAAAGTATACATCTTCGCCTGCTTTGTTTTTCCCGATGGGTTTAGGAACAATGTGTTGTAAAACAAAGCTTGCAGATTTGTAACTGTTCAGTTTCAACTGGATGCGTTCATTTTCAATTTTAGCTTCTTGAAACTGAAGCTTCAACTTAGCAATTTCATCCAGTTGCTGATTGATTAACTCTTCTTTCACTCTAAGAACACCGGTCAGTTGAAGATTTTCTTTGTCTGTCTTACCATTTCTTTCATCAGAATCTTTAACCGTTCGTTTTAGCTTCTCAAAATTTTCTGAGATTTGACGATTTTCAAGAATCAATTTTTCATTTTCTTTTCTAATTCTTTCTACGTCATTTTTATCGTTTTCGATTTTCTCAGTTAATTCTTTTAATTTGTCGTTTGAAGCTTTTAACAGTTTATCACGGTTTAAGATCTGATCTTCAACACTTCTGACTCTACCAGTCACTTCTTCAACCTTCTTACCACTGATGTAAGCAACTGTACTACAAACTTTGCACTCTTTCATGCATTTTTTGTAGTCGTTCTCCGATTTAGCTTTCTTACCTGACTCATGTGTATCATTTGAACTGACCTTGTTTTTGGACTCAGTTCCAGAACCAGAAACTACCTCTAGTTCTTTTGCAGCTAGAACTTTGTCAGCCATCTTCTTCAAATTTTCAGCATTGAATTCTTGTGACGTATCAATAATTCCGTCATCAATCTTCTTTGGCAGCAGTCCTTTTTCTGTCTCTTTCTCATCAGTTTCTCCTCCTCCCCACTATTCTCTCTATCTGGCTTCTTCTTCATCAGCAAGTTGTTGGGTGAGAACTTCAACATCAATAGTATCTGGATCCACAGCTATGTTTCCATTAGGATCGAGATAACATTCTCTATCAGGATCCCATCTTTTCGCCTGTTTAGCTTCTTTGTATGTACGATAGATTTTGCTTTGTACGATAGATTTTGCTTTTCATGAATTGAGTTGTTGCTTTCCTGTTGACGTACTTCACTTCTTCAGATCTGGTATCTTTAAAAGGAACAATCTTTGCTGCTGTAAAGGCATATCCAACCGTATCTTCCTCAGGCAAAACATCACTCCAATCATAACCTTCATCATCATGAAAAACTGCAAGTGCCCTGGATTTTTCTCTGGGTGCCTCCTCTATCTGCTTCATCCTGGGAGATTCTGCTTTATTTTGATGATAAATTGTTCTTTTGTAATAATCTTCTCGAAAAGGATTTGCAGTATCATCAGTGTAAGCATTTCTGCACTCACGCTTAAAATGACCTTTCTGTTTACATTTAAAGCACGTGACTTTTGACTTGTCAAAGCCTAACTTGGTAGAAGGTCCACCAATAGACTGTCTTCCAGTAATCTCCATGAATCGCTACGCTCTTCTCACTGCACTCGCCATACAACACCTTATATCGATCAACTCCATCTCCTCAGGATCGCTCTGATCGTAGTCTTCCTTTGTTAGGTTGGTGTTACCTATCTTTCCTGCAATGAGACTTTCGTACGATTCTAACACAGACGCTAAAAACACCATCTGTTGTTTGGCAGATTCTTCACTAAAATTCTGACCATTCTTCAGATCCACAACAATGTTGCATTGAAACAGATTCTTTGGTGCAGATTGATTTGAAGTATTTGACGATGAACCACCATGATAGCCACTGCTAGGAGTTTCTTGATTCATTGTGTTTGAACTTTCTGCTGAAAAAGCTGTCTTCAGAGATGCAGTCTTTGGGTTCATACTACCTCTGTAATACAGCTCCACATTCTGCTGATAAGATGTGTTATTGACTTTATTGGATTTTTTGATCTCCAATTCATGGCTTTCCAGTATTTCGATAAGCAGATCAACCTTCAAATCAGCTGGCTTTATCGTATTCTTCAGCATAATTGCAAAATACTGCCAGTCTTGCTCATTCGGTAGTGAATCAAACAGTTTGTCTACCAGCTCTTCTTGAGTGTAAATGATGTCATGTCTTGCAAGTTCCATCTTCAGATGCCCGAATCTTTCAATCATCTTGGAAACAGACTCGTTCTTTAAACAACCAAACAAATCAAACTCTTTACGTAACAGCTTCTTTTTGTTCTTAACTATTTCAGCACTACCAATACATTTTATTTTTAATTTTTCCCAAAGGTCTTTTGAATCTTTGTACTCGATCAGTGAGATAATGTAATCTCTGACAGATTGGTGAAGCAGAGCAATGCACTTTTGTTCAGCAACATATCGTTCTATTTGATTTTCTTCTAAGTTTTCATAATATGTTCTCCCCAAATCAAAACCATTTTTCAAACTTTTCCAACTGGGATATGCAAACGCTTAAAGCCATTCTTCAAATCTTGTAGCCCACCTGTTGTAATCTTCAATCGCCATCAATTTGGGCGGCTTATTGTATGTTCCATATGCACTGTCTACGGTCAATGCATCAGAAAGACTTTTCTTTGCACTCGGTGTTGGTGTAGTTTCATTTGTGTTTTTGATGTGTCGTCTCCCGAACCACCGGTAAATGCAAACACATCACAGAAAGGATTCATGAAATCAACCATCTTTCAAGTACCTGAAACAATCAACAAACACTTAGAAAATTTTTTGAAATTTTGAAAATTGGTTTCAAACGGAATCAGTTCGAACGAAATTAACTTTTCAAACGAGATAACCTTTCAAACGAGATTACCAGTTCACGCGAAATACCTATTCAAACGGAATTAGGTATTTCAAGCGGAATTAAACCAATTCAAGCGGAATTAGCTACTTTGAAGCGGAATCAGTAATTTCGTTTGAACGTTTCAAACGAAATTAGATCTCGTTTGAAATATACTACACTTTTCAAGCGAAATTAGACCCAATATGTAATTCCGTTTGGAATTACAATGATACTTTCAAACGGAATTAAGATGATGTCAGCATGTTCGAACAGTTTTTCAAGCGGAATTATCAGTTTTTATCAAAATTTGTTTGAATTAAGGTCCAAATCTTTCACAGATTATTTAAAACTATGTTTCGCTTGATATATGTGAGTTTTAAGCCATTTTGACCGTTAAATTTCGTTCAAATCAGAAAAGAAAGAGTAGAAGTGTGACAATCCGATAAAATCAAGCTGAATTGGTATGAACTTCTCGTCTTGAGCTCTGTTGGATCGTCGAGTGACCCTAACGAGTCAATATGAAGAGTTCAACATCAAAAAACAAAGGCGGAATTAGTGAATTTGACGTAACACAGCTTGTTTTCCTCTAATTATCTTCTTATTGATTGATCATGAGCTTTTACAGATTCAAATGACAAACGAACAGCACCTCGGCTCAAAAACTATGACCTAATTCCGTTTCAAATGAGCACAACACATCAGGTATTTATAGGCCAGTGATTCCGCTTGAAGATGTCTCAAACGGAATTACGTTTCAAACGGAATTAACTAATTCCGTGAGGAATTAGTTAATTTCGCTTGAGACTCCTAATTCCGTTTGAAATATCATTCAACGCATTTCAAGCGGAATTACCTTAAATCCTGTTTTCTCGATTTCCGTGCCCTAATCTATACATGACTCGATACAAGCCAAAGTTAACAGACATCTAATGCACCAACAAAAAGGTGTATGGTTCACAATGGTGTAAAATTAAAATGGGATATACCGGGCTAGGATTCGAGTTACAAGAACAAGGGCCAAACCAACCACCCAAGAATGGAATCGTCAAGCGAAAACACTTGACAACCTCCTAGAAGCAGCTTTTCTTGCCACCAGACCTTTCTCCGTCAATTAGGAATCTGATGCCGTCACTAAACACATTCCTTAAATTGTAGCCATTTGTTGAGTGTTTTTTTTTTGGTGTCTAATCCGCATATATATCACCATTGCCCTTGATTTTCTTGATAGTATGTCTCTTAAATGTCAACATATACACGAGTGATTTAGTTTACGAATATTTTTCAATGTCGAGAACCTCGATCAGAGAGTAAAAAAGGCGTAAGGTTCACAATGGTGTAAAATTAAAATGGGATATACCGGGCTAGGATTCGAGTTACAGGAACAAGGACCAAACCAACCACCCAAGAATGGAATCGTCGAGCGAAAACACTTGACTTCCTTCAAGAAGCAGCTTTTCTTGCCACCAGACCTTTCTCCATCAATTCGGAATCTGATGCCGTCACTAAACACATTCCTTAAATTGTAGCCATTTGTTGAGTGTTTTTTTATTGTGTCTAATCCGCATATATATCACCATTGCCCTTGATTTTCTTGACTGTATATCTCTTAAATATCAACATATACACGTGTGATTTAGTTTACGAAGATTTTTCAATGCCAAGAACCTCAATCAGAGAGTAAAAAAGGCGTAAGGTTCACAATGGTGTAAAACATAATTGGGATATACCGGGCTAGGATTCGAGTTACAGGAACAAGGGTCGAACCAACCACCCAAGAATGGAATCGTCGAGCGAAAACACTTTACAACCTCCTCGAAACTGCTTTTCTTGCCACCAGACCTTTCTCCATCAATTAGGAATCTGATGCCGTCACTACACACATTCCTTAAATTGTAGCCATTTATTGAGTGTTTTTTTTATGTCTAATGCGCATATATATCACCATTGCCCTTGATTTTCTTGACAGTATATCTCTTAAATGTCAACATATACACGTGTGATTTAGTTTACGAAGATTTTTCAATGCCGAGAACCACGATCAGAGAGTAAAAAAGGCGTAAGGTTCACAATGGTGTAAAATTAAAATGGGATATACCGGGCTAGGATTCGAGTTATAGGACCAAGGGACAAACCAACCACCCAAGAATGGAATCGTCAAGCGAAAACACTTGACAACCTCCAAGAAACAGCTTTTCTTGCCACCGGACCTTTCTCCATCAATTAGGAATCTGATGCCGTCACTAAACACATTCCTTAAATTGTAGCCATTAGTTGAGTGTTTATTTTTTTGGTGTCTAATCCTCATATATATGACCATTGCCCTTGATTTTCTTGACTGTATATCTCTTAAGTGTCAACATATACACGTGTGATTTAGTTTACAAAGATTTTTCAATGCCGAGAACCTCGATCAGAGAGTAAAAAAGGCGTAAGGTTCACAATGGTGTAAAATTAAAATGGGATATACCGGGCTAGGATTCGAGTTACAGGAACAAGGGCTAAACCAACAACCCAAGAACGGAATTGTCGAGCGAAAACACTTGACAACCTCCTATAAGCAGCTTTTCTTGCACTAGACTTTTCTCCATCAATTTGGAATCTGATGCCGTCACTAAACACATTCCTTAAATTGTAGCCATTTGTAGAATGTTTTTTTTGGTGTCTAATCCACAAATATATCACCATTGCCCTTGATTTTCTTGATTGTATATCTCTTAAATGTCAACATATACACGTGTGATTTAGTTTACGAAGGTTTTCCAATGTCGAGAACCTCGATCAGAGAGTAAAAAAGGCGTAAGGTTCACAATGGTGTAAATTAAAATGGGATATACCGGGCTAGGATTCGAGTTACAGGAACAAGGGCCAAACCAACCGCCCAAGAATGGAATCATCGAGCGATAACACTTGACAGCCTCCTAGAAGCAGCTTTTCTTGCCACCACCAGACCTTTCACCATCAATTAGGAATCTGATGTCGTTACTAAACACATTCCTTAAATTGTAGCCTGTTGTTGAGTGTTTTTTTTTTGGTGTCTAATCCGCATATATATCACCATTACCCTTGATTTTCTTGACTGTATATCTCTTAAATGTCAACATATACATGTGTGATTTAGTTTACGAAGATTTTTCAATGTCGAGAACCTCGATCAGAGAGTAAAAAAGGCGTAAGGTTCACAATGGTGTAAAATTAAAGTGGGATATACCGGGCTAGGATTCGAGTTACAGGAACATGGGCCAAACCAACCACCCAAGAATGGAATCATCGAGCGAAAACACTTGACAACCTCCTAGACGCAGCTTTTCTTGCCACCAGACCTATCTCCATCAATTAGGAATCTAATGCCGTCACTAAAAACATTCCTTAAATTCTAGCCATTTTTTGAGTTTTTTTTTTGGGTGTCTAATCCGCATATATATCACCATTTCCCTTGAGTTTCTCTACTGTATATCTCTTAAATGTCAACATATACAAGTGTGATTTAGTTTACGAAGATTTTTCAATGCCGAGAACCTCGATCAGAGAGTAAAAAAGACGTATGGTTCACAATGGTGTAAAATTAAAATGAGATATACCGGGCTAGGATTCGAGTTACAGGAACAATGGCTAAACCAACAATCCAAGAATGGAATCGTCGAGCGAAAACACTTGAAAACCTCCTATAAGCTGATTTTCTTGCCACTAGACCTTTCTCCATCAATTAGGAATCTGATGCCATCACTAAACACATTCCTTAAATTGTAGCCATTTGTAGAGTGTTTTTTTTGGTGTCTAATCCGCAAATATATCACCATTGCCCTTGATTTTCTTGATTGTATATCTCTTAAATGTCAACATATACACGTGTGATTTAGTTTACGAAGGTTTTTCAATGCCGAGAACCTCGATCAGAGAGTAAAAAAGGCGTAAGGTTCACAATGGTGTAAATTAAAATGGGATATACCGGGCTAGGATTCGAGTTACAGGAACAAGGGCCAAACCAACCGCCCAAGAATGGAATCGTCGAGGGATAACACTTGACAACCTCCTAGAAGTAGCTTTTCTTGCCAACACCAGACCTTTCAACATCAATTAGGAATCTGATGTCGTCACTAAACACATTCCTTAAATTGTAGCCTTTTGTTGAGTGTTTTTTTTTTTTGTGTCTAATCCGCATATATATCACCATTACCCTTGATTTTCTTGACTGTATATCTCTTAAATGTCAACATATACATGTGTGATTTAGTTTACGAAGATTTTTCAATGCCGAGAACCCCGATCAGAGAGTAAAAAAGGCGTAAGGTTCACAATGGTGTAAAATTAAAGTGGGATATACCGGGCTAGGATTCGAGTTACAGGAACAAGGGCTAAACCAACAACCCAAGAATGGAATCATCGAGCGAAAACACTTGACAACCTCCTATAAGCAGCTTTTCTTGCCACTAGACCTTTCTCCATCAATTAGGAATCTGATGCCGTCACTAAACACATTCCTTAAATTGTAGCCATTTGTAGAGTGTTTTTTTTGGTGTCTAATCCGCAAATATATCACCATTGCCCTTGATTTATTTGATTGTATATCTGTTAAATGTCAACATATACACGTGTGATTTAGTTTACGAAGGTTTTTCAATGCCGAGAACCTCGATCAGAGAGTAAAAAAGGCGTAAGGTTCACAATGGTGTAAATTAAAATGGGATATACCGGGCTAGGATTCGAGTTACAGGAACAAGGGCCAAACCAACCGCCCAAGAATGGAATCGTCGAGCGATAACACTTGACAACCTCCTAGAAGCAGCTTTTCTTGCCACCACCAGACCTTTCACCATCAATTAGGAATCTGATGTCGTCACTAAACACATTCCTTAAATTGTAGCCTTTTGTTTAGTGTTTTTTTTTATGTCTAATCCGCATATATATCACCATTACCCTTGATTTTCTTTACTGTATATCTCTTAAATGTCAACATATACATGTGTGATTTAGTTTACGAAGATTTTTCAATGCCGAGAACCTCGATCAGAGAGTAAAAAAGGCGTAAGGTTCACAATGGTGTAAAATTAAAGTGGGATATACCGGGCTAGGATTCGAGTTACAGGAACAAGGGCCAAACCAACCACCCAAGAATGGAATCATCGAGCGAAAACACTTGACAACCTCCTAGACGCAGCTTTTCTTGCCACCAGACCTTTCTCCATCAATTAGGAATCTAATGTCGTCACTAAAAACATTCCTTAAATTCTAGACATTTGTTGAGTTTTTTTTGGGTGTCTAATCCGCATATATATCACCATTTCCCTTGAGTTTCTCTACTGTATATCTCTTAAATGTCAACATATACACGTGTGATTTAGTTTATGAAGATTTTTCAAAGCCGAGAACCTCGATCAGAGAGTAAAAAAGACATAAGGTTCACAATGGTGTAAAATTAATATGAGATATACCGGGCTAGGATTCGAGTTACAGGAACAAGGGCCAAACCAACCACTCAATAATGGAATCGTCGAGCGAAAACACTTGACAACTTCCTAAAAGCAGCTTTTCTTGCCACCAGAACTTTCTCCATCAATCAGGAATCTGATGCCGTCACTAAACACATTCCTTAAATTGTAGCCATTTGTTGTGTGTGTTTTTTTTTTGGTGTCTAATCCGCATATATATCACCATTGCCCTTGATTTTCTTGACTGTATATCTCTTAAATGTCAACATATACACGTGTGATTTAGTTTACGAAGATTTTTCAATGCCGAGAACCTCGATCAGAGAGTAAAAAAGGCGTAAGGTTCACGATGGTGTAAAATTAAAATGGGATATACCGGGCTAGGATTCGAGTTACAGGAACAAGGGCCAAACCAACCACCCAAGAATGGAATCATCGAGCGAAAACACTTGACAACCTCCTAGACACAGCTTTTCTTGCCACCAGACCTTTCTCCATCAATTAGGAATCTAATGCCGTCACTAAAAACATTCCTTAAATTGTAGCCATTTGTTGAGTTTTTTTTGGGTGTCTAATCCGCATATATATCACCATTTCCCTTGATGTTCTCTACTGTATATCTCTTAAATGTCAACATATACACGTGTGATTTCGTTTACGAAGATTTTTCAATGCCGAGAACCTCGATCAGAGAGTAAAAAAGACGTAAGGTTCACAATGGTGTAAATTTAAAATGAGATATACCGGGCTAGGATTCGAGTTACAGGAACAAGGGCTAAACCAACAACCCAAGAATGGAATCGTCGAGCGACAACACTTGACAACCTCCTATAAGCAGCTTTTCTTGCCACTAGACCTTTCTCCATCAATTAGGAATCTGATGCCGTCACTAAACACATTCCTTAAATTGTAGCCATTTGTAGAGTGTTTTTTTTTTGTGTCTAATCCGCAAATATATCACCATTGCCCTTGATTTATTTGATTGTATATCTCTTAAATGTCAACATATACATGTGTGATTTAGTTTACGATGGTTTTTCAATGCCGAGAACCACGATCAGAGAGTAAAAAAGGCGTAAGGTTCACAATGGTGTAAATTAAAATGGGATATACCGGGCTAGGATTCGAGTTACAGGAACAAGGGCCAAACCAACTGCCCAAGAATGGAATCGTCGAGCGATAACACTTGACAACCTCCTAGAAGCAGCTTTTCTTGCCACCACCAGACCTTTCACCATCAATAAGGAATCTGATGTCGTCACTAAACACATTCCTTAAATTGTAGCCTTTTCTTGAGTGTTTTTTTTTGTGTCTAATCCGCATATATACCACCATTACCCTTGATTTTCTTGACTGTATATCTCTTAAATGTCAGCATATACATGTGTGATTTAGTTTACGAAGATTTTTCGATGCCGAGAACCTCGACCAGAGAGTAAAAAAGGCGTAAGGTTCACAATGGTGTAAAATTAAAGTGGGATATACCGGGCTAGGATTCGAGTTACAGGAACAAGGGCCAAACCAACCACCCAAGAATGGAATCATCGAGCGAAAACACTTGACAACCTCCTAGACGCAGCTTTTCTTGCCACCAGACCTTTCTCCATCAATTAGGAATCTAATGCCGTCACTAAAAACATTCCTTAAATTCTAGCCATTTGTTGAGTTTTTTTTGGGTGTCTAATCCGCATATATATCACCATTTCCCTTGAGTTTCTCTACTATATATCTCTTAAATGTCAACATATACACGTGTGATTTAGTTTACGAAGATTTTTCAATGCCGAGAACCTCGATCAGAGAGTAAAAAAGACGTAAGGTTCACAATGGTGTAAAATTAAAATGAGATATACCGGGCTAGGATTCGAGTTACAGGAACAAGGGCCAAACCAACCACTCAAGAATGGAATCGTCGAGCGAAAACACTTGACAACCTCCTAGAAGCAGCTTTTCTTGCCACCAGAACTTTCTCCATCAATTAGGAATCTAATGCCGTCACTAAACACATTCCTTAAATTGTAGCCTTTTGTTGTGTGTGTTTTTTTTTGGTGTCTAATCCGCATATATATCACCATTTCCCTTGATTTTCTTGACTGTATATCTCTTAAATGTCAACATATACACGTGTGATTTAGTTTACGAAGATTTTTCAATGCCGAGAACCTCGATCAGAGAGTAAAAAAGGCATAAGGTTCACAATGGTGTAAAATTAAAATGGGATATACCAGGCTAGGATTCGAGTTACAGGAACAAGGGCCAAACCAACCACCCAAGAATGGAATCATCGAGCGAAAACACTTGACAACCTCCTAGACACACCTTTTCTTGCCACCAGACCTTTCTCCATCAATTAGGAATCTAATGTCGTCACTAAAAACATTCCTTAAATTGTAGCCATTTGTTGAGTTTTTTTTGGGTGTCTAATCCGCATATATATCACCATTTCCCTTGATGTTCTCTACTGTATATCTCTTAAATGTCAACATATACACGTGTGATTTAGTTTACGAAGATTTTTCAATGCCGAGAACCTCGATCAGAGAGTAAAAAAGACGTAAGGTTCAAAATGGTGTAAAATTAAAATGGGATATACCGGGCTAGGATTCGAGTTACAGGAACAATGGCCAAACCAACCACTCAAGAATGGAATCGTCGAGTGAAAACACTTGACAACCTCCTAGAAGAAGCTTTTCTTGCCACCAGACCTTTCTCCATCAATTAGGAATCTGATGCCGTCACTAAACACATTCCTTAAATTGTAGCCATTTGTTGAGTGTTTTTTTTTATGTCTAATCCGCATATATATCACCATTGCCCTTGATTTTCTTGGCTGTATATCTCTTAAATGTCAACATATACACGTGTGATTTAGTTTACGAAGATTTTTCAATGCCGAGAACCTCAATCAGAGAATAAAAAAGGCGTAAGGTTCACATTGGTGTAAAATTAAAATGGGATATACCGGGCGAGGATTCGAGTTACAGGAACAAGGGCCAAATCAACCACCCAAGAATGGAATCGTCGAGCGAAAACACTTGATAACCTCCTAGAAGAAGCTTTTCTTACCACCACCAGACCTTTTTCCATCAATTAGGAATCTGATGCCGTCACTAAACACATTCCTAAAATTGTAGCCACTGGTTAAGTGTTTTTTTTTTGTGTCTAATCAGCATATATATCACCATTGCCCTTGATTTTCTTGACTGTATATCTCTTAAATGTCAACATATACACGTGTGATTTAGTTTACGAAGATTTTTCAATGCCGAGAACCTCGATCAGAGAGTAAAAAAGGCGTAAGGTTCACAGTGGTGTAAAATCAAAATGAGATATACCGGGCTAGGATTCGAGTTACAGGAACAAGGGCCAAACAAACCACCCAAGAATGGAATCATCGAGCGAAAACACTTGACAACCCCCTAGAAGCAGATTTTCTTGCCACCAGACCTTTCTCCATCAATTAGGAATTTGATGCCGTCACTAAACACATTCCTTAAATTGTGGCCATTTGTTGAGTGTTTTTTTTTGTGTCTAATCCGCATATATATCACCATTGCCCTTGATTTTCTTGACTATATATCTCTTAAATGTCAACATATACACGTGTGATTTAGTTTACGAAGATTTTTCAATGCCGAGAACCTCGATCAGAGAGTAAAAAAGGCGTAAGGTTCACAATGGTGTAAAATTAAAATGGGATATACCGGGCTAGGATTCGAGTTACAGGAACAAGGGACAAACCAACCACCCAAGAATGGAATCATCGAGCGAAAACACTTGACAACCTCCTAGACGCAGCTTTTCTTGCTACCAGACATTTCTCCATCAAATAGGAATCTAATGCTGTCACTTAAAACATTCCTTAAATTGTAGCCATTTGTTGAGTTTTTTTTTGTGTCTAATCCGCATATATATCACCATTTCCCTTGATTTTCTCTACTGTATATCTCTTAAATGTCAACATATACACGTGCGATTTAGTTTACGAAGATTTTTCAATGCCGAGAACCTCGATCAGAGAGTAAAAAAGACGTAAGGTTCACAATGGTGTAAAATTAAAATGGGATATACCGGGCTAGGATTCGAGTTACAGGAACAAGGGCCAAACCAACCACTCAAGAATGGAATCGTCGAGCGAAAACACTTGACAACCTCCTAGAAGCAGCTTTTCTAGCCACCAGACCTTTCTCCATCAATTTAAGAATCTGATGCCATCACTAAACACATTCCTTAAATTGTAGCCATTTGTTGTGTGTGTTTTTTTTTGGTGTCTAATCCGCATATATATCACCATTGCCCTTGATTTTCTTGACTGTATATCTCTTAAATGTCAACATATACACGTGTGATTTAGTTTACGAAGATTTTTCAATGCCGAGAACCTCAATCAGAGAGTAAAAAAGGCGTAAGGTTCACAATGGTGTAAAATTAAAATGGGATATACCGGGCTAGGATTCGAGTTACAGGAACAAGGGCCAAACCAACCACCCAAGAATTGAATCGTCGAGCGAAAACACTTGACAACCTCCTCGAAACAGCTTTTCTTGCCACCAGACCTTTCTCCATCAATTAGGAATCTGATGCCGTCACTAAACACATTCCTTAAATTGTAGCCTTTTGTTGAGTGTTTTTTTTTATGTCTAATCCGCATATATATCACCATTGCCCTTGATTTTCTTGACTGTATATCTCTTAAATGTCAAAATATACACGTGTGATTTAGTTTACGAAGATTTTTCAATGCCGAGAACCTCGATCAAAGAGTAAAATAGGCGTAAGGTTCACAATGGTGTAAAATTAAAATGGGATATACCAGGCTAGGATTCGAGTTACAGGAACAAGGGCCAAACCAACACCCAAGAATGGAATCGTCGAGCGAAAACACTTGACAACCTCCTAGAAGCAACTTTTCTTGCCACCAGACCTTTCTCCATCAATTAGGAATCTGATGCCGTCACTAAACAAATTCCTTAAATTGTAGCCATTTGTTGAGTGTTTTTTTTGGTGTCTAATCCGCATATATATCACCATTGCCCTTGATTTTCTTGATTGTATATCTGTTAAATGTCAACATATACCCGTGTGATTTAGTTTACGAAGATTTTTCAATGCCGAGAACCCTGATCAGAGAGTAAAAAAGGCGTAAGGTTCACAATGGTGTAAAATTAAAATGGGATATACCGGGCTAGGATTCGAGTTACAGGATCTAGGGCCAAACCAACCACCCAAGAATGGAATCGTCGAGCGAAAACACTTGACAACCTCCTAGAAGCAGCTTTTCTTGCCACCACCAGACCTTTCACCATCAATTAGGAATCTGATGGCGTCACTAAACACATTTCTTAAATTGTAGCCGTTTGTTGAGTGTTTTTTTTTTGGTGTTTAATCCGCATATATATCACTATTGCCCTTGATTTTCTTGACTGTATATCTCTTAAATGTCAACATATACACGTGTGATTTAGTTTATGAAGATTTTTCATTGCCGAGAAGCTCGATCAGAGAGTAAAAAAGGCGTAAGGTTCATAATGGTGTAAAATTAAAATGGGATATACCGGGCTAGGATTCGAGTTACACGAACAAGGGCCAAACCAACCACCCAAGAATGAAATCGTCGAGCGAAAACACTTGACAACCTCCTAGACGCAGCTATTCTTGCCACCAGACCTTTCTCCATCAATTAGGAATCTGATGCCGTCACTAAACACATTCCTTAAATTGTAGCCATTTGTTGAGTTTTTTTTTTTTTGTCTAATCCGCATATATATCACCGTTGCCCTTGATTTTCTTGACTGTATATCTCTTAAATGTCAACATATACACGTGTGATTTAGTTTACGAAGAGTTTTCAATGCCGAGAACCTCGATCAGAGAGTAAAAAAGGCGTAAGGTTCACACTGGTGTAAAATTAAAATGAGATATACCGGGCTAGGATTCGAGTTACTGGAACAAGGGCCAAACCAACCACCAAAGAATGGAATCGTCGAGCGAAAACACTTGACAACCTCCTAGTAGCAGCTTTTCTTGCCACCAGACCTTTCTCCATCAATTAGGAATCTGATGCCGTCACTAAACACATTCCTTAAATTATAGCCATTAGTTGAGTTTTTTTTTTTTTTTTTTTTTTTTGTGTCTAATCCGCATATATATCACCATTGCCCTTGATTTTCTTGACTGTATATCTCTTAAATGTCAACAGATGCACTTGTGATTTAGTTTATGAAGATTTTTCAATGCCGAGAACCTAAATCAGAGAGTAAAAAAGGCGTAAGGTTCACAATGGTGTAAAATTAAAATGGGATATACCGGGCTAGGATTCAAGTTACAAGAACAAGGGCCAAACCAACTACCCAAGAATGGAATCGTCAAGCGAAAACCCTTGACAACCTCCTAGAAGCAGCTTTTCTGCCCACCAGAGCTTTCTCCATCAATTAGTAATCTGATGCCGTCACTAAACACATTCCTTAAATTGTAGCCATTTGTTGAGTGTTTTTTTTATGTCTAATCCGCACATATATCACCATTGCCCTTGATTTTCTTGACTGTATATCTCTTAAATGTCAACATATACACGTGTGATTTAGTTTACGAAGATTTTTCAATGCCAAGAATCTCGATCAGAGAGTAAAAAAGGCGTAAGGTTCACAATGGTGTAAAATTAAAATGGTATATACCGGGCTAGGATTCGAGTTACAGGAACAAGGGCCAAACCAACCACTCAAGAATGGAATCGTCGAGCGAAAACACTTGACAACCTCCTAGAAGCAGCTTTTCTTGCCACCAGACCTTTCTACATCAATTTAAGAATCTGATGCCGTCACTAAACACATTTCTTAAATTGTAGCCATTTGTTGTGTGTGTTTTTTTTTGTGTCTAATCCGCATATATATCACCATTTCCTTTGATTTTCTTGACTGTATATCTCTTAAATGTCAACATATACACGTGTGATTTAGTTTACGAAGATTTTTCAATGCCGAGAACCTCAATTAGAGAGTAAAAAAGGCGTAAGGTTCACAATGGTGTAAAATTAAAATGGGATATACCGGGCTAGGATTCGAGTTACAGGAACAAGGGCCAAACCAACCACCCAAGAATTGAATCGTCGAGCGAAAACACTTGACAACCTCCTCGAAACAGCTTTTCCTGCCACCAGACCTTTCTCCATCAATTAGGAATCTGATGCCGTCACTAAACACATTCCTTAAATTGTAGCCTTTTGTTGAGTGTTTTTTTATGTCTAATCCGCATATATATCACCATTACCCTTGATTTTCTTGACTGTATATCTCTTAAATGTCAACATATACACGTGTGATTTAGTTTACGAAGATTTTTCAATGCCGAGAACCTCGATCAAAGAGTAAAATAGGCGTAAGGTTCACAATGGTGTAAAATTAAAATGGGATATACCGGGCTAGGAATCGAGTTACAGGAACAAGGGCCAAACCAACCACCTAAGAATGGAATCGTCGTGCGAAAACACTTGACAACCTCCTAGAAGCAGCTTTTCTTACCACCACCAGACCTTTTTCCATCAATTAGGAATCTGATGCCGTCACTAAACACATTCCTTAAATTGTAGCCATTTGTTAAGGGTTTTTTTTTGGTGTCTAATCCGCATATATATCACCATTGCCCTTGATTTTCTTGACTATATATCTCTTAAATGTCAACATATACACGTGTGATTTAGTTTACGAAGATTTTTCAATGCCGAGAACCTCGATCAGAGAGTAAAAAAGGCGTAAGGTTCACAGTGGTGTAAAATTAAAATGAGATATACCGGGCTAGGATTCGAGTTACAGGAACAAGGGCCAAACAAACCACCCAAGTATGGAATCGTCGAGCGAAAACACTTGACAACCTCCTAGAAGCAGCTTTTCTTGCCACCAGACCTTTCTCCATCAATTAGGAATCTGATGCCGTCACTAAACACATTCCTTAAATTGTAGCCATTTGTTGAGTGTTTTTTTTTTGTGTCTAATCCGCATATATATCACCATTGCCCTTGATTTTCTTGACTGTGTATCTCTTAAATGTCAACATATACACGTGTGATTAAGTTTACAAAGATTTTTCAATGCCGAGAACCTCAATCAAAGAGTAAAATAGGCGTAAGGTTCACAATGGTGTAAAATTAAAATGGGATATACCAGGCTAGGATTCGAGTTACAGGAACAAGGGGCAAACCAACCACCCAAGAATGGAATCGTCGAGCGAAAACACTTGACAACCTCCTAGAAGCAGCTTTTCTAGCCACCAGACCATTCTCCATCAATTAGGAATCTGATGCCGTCACTAAACACATTCCTTAAATTGTAGCCATTTGTTGAGTGTTTTTTTTGGTGTCTAATCCGCATATATATCACCATTGCACTTGATTTTCTTGATTATATATCTGTTAAATGTAAACATATACCCGTGTGATTTAGTTTACGAAGATTTTTCAATGCCGAGAATCCTGATCAGAGAGTAAAAAAGGCGTAAGGTTCACAATGGTGTAAAATTAAAATGGGATATACCGGGCTAGGATTCGAGTTACAGGATCTAGGGCCAAACCAACCACCCAAGAATGGAATCGTCGAGCGAAAACACTTGACAACCTCCTAGAAGCAGCTTTTCTTGCCACCACCAGACCTTTCACCATCAATTAGGAATCTGATGGCGTCACTAAACACATTTCTTAAATTGTAGCCGTTTGTTGAGTGTTTTTTTTTGGTGTTTAATCCGCATATATATCACTATTGCCCTTGATTTTCTTGACTGTATATCTCTTAAATGTCAACATATACACGTGTGATTTAGTTTACGAAGATTTTTCAATGCCGAGAAGCTCGATCAGAGAGTAAAAAATTCGTAAGGTTCATAATGGTGTAAAATTAAAATGGGATATACCGGGCTAGGATTCTAGTTACAGGAACAAGGGCCAAACCAACCACCCAAGAATGAAATCGTCGAGCGAAAACACTTGACAACCTCCTAGACACAGCTATTCTTGCCACCAGACCTTTCTCCATCAATTAGGAATCTGATGCCGTCACTAAACACATTCCTTAAATTGTAGCCATTTGTTGAGCTTTTTTTTTTTTTTTGTCTAATCCGCATATATATCACCATTGCCCTTGATTTTCTTGACTGTATATCTCTTAAATGTCAACATATACACGTGTGATTTAGTTTACGAAGATTTTTCAATGCCGAGAACCTCGATCAGAGAGTAAAAAAGGCGTAAGGTTCACACTGGTGTAAAATTAAAATGAGATATACCGGGCTAGGATTCGAGTTACTGGAACAAGGGCCAAACCAACCACCAAAGAATGGAATCGTCGAGCGAAAACACTTGACAACCTCCTAGTAGCAGCTTTTCTTGCCACCAGACCTTTCTCCATCAATTAGGAATCTGATGCCGTCACTAAACACATTCCTTAAATTATAGCCATTAGTTGAGTTTTTTTTTTTGTGTCTAATCCGTATATATATCACCATTGACCTTGATTTTCTTAACTGTATATCTCTTAAATGTCAACATATGCACTTGTGATTTAGTTTATGAAGATTTTTCAATGCCGAGAACCTCGATCAGAGAGTAAAAATCGCGTAAGGTTCACAATGGTGTAAAATTAAAATGGGATATACCGGGCTAGGATTCAACTTACAGGAACAAGGGCCAAACCAACTACCCAAGAATGGAATCGTCAAGCGAAAACACTTGACAACCTCCTAGAAGCAGCTTTTCTGCCCACCAGAGCTTTCTCCATCAATTAGTAATCTGATGCCGTCACTAAACACATTCCTTAAATTGTAGCCATTTGTTGAGTGTTTTTTTTTTATGTCTAATCCGCATATATATCACCATTGCCCTTGATTTTCTTGACTGTATATCTCTTAAATGTCAACATATACACATGTGATTTAGTTTACGAAGATTTTTCGATGCCGAGAACCTCGATCAGAGAGTAAAAAAGGCGTAAGGTTCACAATGGTGTAAAATTAAAATGGTATATACCGGCTAGGATTCGAGTTACAGGAACATGGGCCAAACCAACCACCCAAGAATGGAATCGTCGAGCGAAAACACTTGACAACCTCCTAGAAGCAGCTTTTCTTTCCACCAGACCTTTCTCCATCAATTAGAAATCTGATGTCATCACTAAACAATTTCCATAAATTGTAGCCACTTGTTGAGTGTTTTTTTCGGTGTCTAATCCGCATATATATCACCATTGCCCTTGATTTTTTTGACTGTATGTCTCTTAAATGTCAACATATACACGTGTGATTTAGTTTACGAAGATATTTCAATGCCGAGAACCTCGATCAGAGAGTAAAAAAGGTGTAAGGTTCACAATGGTGTAAAATTAAAATGGGATATACCGGGCTAGGAATCGAGTTACTGGAACAAGCGCCAAACCAACCACCCAAGAATGGAATCGTCGAGCGAAAACACTTGAAAACCTCATAGACGCAGCTATTCTTGCCACCAGACCTTTCTCCATCAATTAGGAATCTGATGCCGTTACTAAACACATTCCTTAAATTGTAGCCATTTGTTGAGTTTTTTTTTTGTGTCTAATCCGCATATATATCACCATTGCCCTTGATTTTCTTGACTGTATATCTCCTAAATGTCAACATATACACTTGTGATTTAGTTTATGAAGATTTTTCAATGCCGAGAACCTCGATCAGAGAGTAAAAAAAGCGTAAGGTTCACAATGGTGTAAAATTAAAATGGGATATACCGGGATAGGATTCGAGTTACAGGAACAAGGGCCAAACCAACCACCCAAGAATGGAATCGTCGAGCGAAAACACTTGATAACCTCCTACAAGCAGCTTTTCTTGCCACCACCAGACCTTTCACCATCAATTAGGAATCTGATGGCGTCACTAAACACATTTCTTAAATTGTAGCCGTTTGTTGAGTGTTTTTTTTTTGTGTTTAATCCACATATATATCACTATTGCCCTTGATTTTCTTGACTGTATATCTCTTAAATGTCAACATGTACACGTGTGATTTAGTTTACAAAGACTTTTCAATGCCGAGAAGCTCGATCAGAGAGTAAAAAAGGCGTAAGGTTCACAATGGTGTAAAATTAAAATGGGATATACCGGGCTAGGATTCGAGTTACAGGAACAAGGGCCAAACCAACCACCCAAGAATGAAATAGTCGAGCGAAAACACTTGACAACCTCCTAGACGCAGCTATTCTTGCCACCAGACCTTTCTCCATCAATTAGGAATCTGATGCCGTCACTAAACACATTCCTTAAATTGTAGCCATTTGTTGAGTTTTTTTTGTGTGTCTAATCCGTATATATATCACCATTGCCTTTGATTTTCTTGACTGTATATCTCTTAAATGTCAACATATACACGTGTGATTTAGTTTACGAAGATTTTTCAATGCCGAGAACCTCGATCAGAGAGTAAAAAAGGCGTTAGGTTCACACTGGTGTAAAATTAAAATGGGATATACCGGGCTAGGATTCGAGTTACTGGAACAAGGGCCAAACCAACCACCAAAGAATGGAATCGTCGAGCGAAAACACTTGACAACCTCTTTGAAGCAGCTTTTCTTGCCACCAGACCTTTCTCCATCAATTAGGAATCTGATGCCGTCACTAAACACATTCTTTAAATTGTAGCCATTTGTTGAGTGTTTTTTTTTGTCTAATCCGCATATATATCACCATTGCCCTTGATTTTCTTGACTGTATATCTCTTAAATGTCAACATATACACTTGTGATTTTGTTTATGAAGATTTTTCAATGCCGAGAACCTCGATCAGAGAGTAAAAAAAGCGTAAGATTCACAATGGTGTAAAATTAAAATGGGATATACCGGGCTAGGATTCAAGTTACAGGAACAAGGGCCAAACCAACTACCCAAGAATGGAATCGTCAAGCGAAAACAATTGACAACCTCCTAGAAGCAGCTTTTCTTGCCACCAGAGCTTTCTCCATCAATTAGGAATCTGATGCCGTCACTAAACACATTTCTTAAATTGTAGCCATTTGTTGAGTGTTTTTTTTATGTCTAATCCGCATATATATCACCATTGCCCTTGATTTTATTGACTGTATATCTCTTAAATGTCAACATATACACGTGTGATTTAGTTTACGAAGATTTTTCAATGCCAAGAACCTCGATCAGAGAGTAAAAAAGGCGTAAGGTTCACAATGGTGTAAAATTAAAATGGTATATACCGGGCTAGGATTCGAGTTACAGGAACATGGGCCAAACCAACCACCCAAGAATGGAATCGTCGAGCGAAAACACTTGACAACCTCCTAGAAGCAGCTTTTCTTGCCACCAGACCTTTCTCCATCAATTAGAAATCTGATGTCATCACTAAACAATTTCCTTAAATTGTAGCCATTTGTTGAGTGGTTTTTTCGGTGTCTAATCCGCATATATATCACCATTGCCCTTGATTTTTTTGACTGTATGTCTCTTAAATGTCAACATATACACGTGTGATTTAGTTTACAAAGATATTTCAATGCCGAGAACCTCGATCAGAGAGTAAAAAAGGTGTAAGGTTCACAATGGTGAAAAATTAAAATGGGATATACCGGGCTAGGAATCGAGTTACAGGAACAAGCGCCAAACCAACCACCCAAGAATGGAATCGTCGAGCGAAAACACTTGACAACCTCCTAGATGCAGCTATTCTTGCCACCAGACCTTTCTCCATCAATTAGGAATCTGATGCCGTCACTAAACACATTCCTTAAATTGTAGCCATTTTTTGAGTTTTTTTTTGGTGTCTAATCCGCATATATATCACCATTGCCCTTGATTTTCTTGACTGTATATCTCTTAAATGTCAACATATACACTTGTGATTTAGTTTATGAAGATTCTTCAATGCCGAGAACCTCGATCAGAGAGTAAAAAAACGTAAGGTTCACAATGGTGTAAAATTAAAATGGGATATACCGGGCTAGGATTCGAGTTACAGGAACAAGGGCCAAACCAACCACCCAAGAATGGAATCGTCGAGCGAAAACACTTGATAACCTCCTAGAAGCAGCTTTTCTTGCCACCACCAGACCTTTCACCACCAATTAGGAATCTGATGGCGTCACTAAACACATTTCTTAAATTGTATCCGTTTGTTGAGTGTTTTTTTTGGTGTTTAATCCGCATATATATCACTATTGCCCTTGATTTTCTTGACTGTATATCTCTTAAATGTCAACATATACACGTGTGATTTAGTTTACGAAGATTTTTCAATGCCGAGAAGCTCGATCAGAGAGTAAAAAAGGCGTAAGGTTCACAATGGTGTAAAATTAAAATGGGATATACCGGGCTAGGATTCGAGTTACAGGAACAAGGGCCAAACCAACCACCCAAGAATGAAATCGTCGAGCGAAAACACTTAACAACCTCCTAGATGCAACTATTCTTGCCACCAGACCTTTCTCCATCAATTAGGAATCTGATGCCGTCACTAAACACATTCCGTAAATTGTAGCCATTTGTTGAGTTTTTTTTTGTGTCTAATCCGCATATATATCACCATTGCCCTTGATTTTCTTGACTGTATATCTCTTAAATGTCAACATATACACGTGTGATTTAGTTTACGAAGATTTTTCAATGTCGAGAACCTCGATCAGAGAGTAAAAAAGGCGTTAGATTCACACTGGTGTAAAATTAAAATGGGATATACCGGGCTAGAATTCGAGTTACTGGAACAAGGGCCAAACCAACCACCAAAGAATGGAATCGTCGAGCGAAAACACTTGACAACCTCCTAGAAGCAGATTTTCTTGCCACCAGACCTTTCTCCATCAATTAGGAATCTGATGCCGTCACTAAACACATTCCTTAAATTGTAGCCATTTGTTGAGTGTTTTTTTTTTGTCTAATCCGCATATATATCACCATTGCCCTTGATTTTCTTGACTGTATATCTCTTAAATGTCAACATATACACTTGTGATTTAGTTTATGAAGATTTTTCAATGCCGAGAACCTTGATCAGAGAGTAAAAAAAGCGTAAGATTCACAATGGTGTAAAATTAAAATGGGATATACCGGGCTAGGATTCAAGTTACAGGAACAAGGGCCAAACCAACTACCTAAGAATGGAATCATCAAACGAAAACACTTGACAACCTCCTAGAAGCAGCTTTTCTTGCCACCAGAGCTTTCTCCATCAATTAGGAATCTGATGCTGTCACTAAACACATTCCTTAAATTGTAGCCATTTGTTGAGTGTTTTTTTATGTCTAATCCGCATATATATCACCATTGCCCTTGATTTTCTTGATTGTATATCTCTTAAATGTCAACATATACACGTGTGATTTAGTTTACGAAGATTTTTCAATGCCGAGAACCTCGATCAGAGAGTAAAAAAGGCGTAAGGTTCACAATGGTGTAAAATTAAAATGGTATATACCGGGCTAGGATTCGAGTTACAGGAACATGGGCCAAACCAACCACCCAAGAATGGAATCGTCGAGCGAAAACACTTGACAACCTCCTAGAAGCAGCTTTTCTTGCCACCAGACCTTTCTCCATCAATTAGGAATCTGATGCCGTCACTAAACACATTCCTTAAATTGTAGCCATTTGTTGAGTTTTTTTTGGTGTCTAATCCGCATATATATCACCATTGCCCTTGATTTTCTTGACTGTATATCTCTTAAATGTCAACATATACACTTGTGATTTAGTTTATGAAGATTTTTCAATGCCGAGAACCTCGATCAGAGAGTAAAAAAAACGTAAGGTTCACAATGGTGTAAAATTAAAATGGGATATACCGGGCTAGGATTCGAGTTACAGGAACAAGGGCCAAACCAACCACCCAAGAATGGAATCGTCGAGCGAAAACACTTGATAACCTCCTAGAAGCAGCTTTTCTTGCCACCACCAGACCTTTCACCACCAATTAGGAATCTGATGGCGTCACTAAACACATTTCTTAAATTGTAGTCGTTTGTTGAGTGTTTTTTTTGGTGTTTAATCCGCATATATATCACTATTGCCCTTGATTTTCTTGACTGTATATCTCTTAAATGTCAACATTTACACGTGTGATTTAGTTTACGAAGATTTTTCAATGCCGAGAAGCTCGATCAGAGAGTAAAAAAGGCGTAAGGTTCACAATGGTGTAAAATTAAAATGGGATATACCGGGCTAGGATTCGAGTTACAGGAACAAGGGCCAAACCAACCACCCAAGAATGAAATCGTCGAGCGAAAACACTTAACAACCTCCTAGATGCAACTATTCTTGCCACCAGACCTTTCTCCATAAATTAGGAATCTGATGCCGTCACTAAACACATTCCGTAAATTGTAGCCATTTGTTGAGTTTTTTTTTGTGTCTAATCCGCATATATATCACCATTGCCCTTGATTTTCTTGACTGTATATCTCTTAAATGTCAACATATACACGTGTGATTTAGTTTACGAAGATTTTTCAATGTCGAGAACCTCGATCAGAGAGTAAAAAAGGCGTTAGATTCACACTGGTGTAAAATTAAAATGGGATATACCGGGCTAGAATTCGAGTTACTGGAACAAGGGCCAAACCAACCACCAAAGAATGGAATCGTCGAGCGAAAAAACTTGACAACCTCCTAGAAGCAGCTTTTCTTGCCACCAGACCTTTCTCCATCAATTAGGAATCTGATGCCGTCACCAAACACATTCCTTAAATTGTAGCCATTTGTTGAGTGTTTTTTTTTTGTCTAATCCGCATATATATCACCATTGCCCTTGATTTTCTTGACTGTATATCTCTTAAATGTCAACATATACACTTGTGATTTAGTTTATGAAGATTTTTCAATGCCGAGAACCTTGATCAGAGAGTAAAAAAAGCGTAAGATTCACAATGGTGTAAAATTAAAATGGGATATACCGGGCTAGGATTCAAGTTACAGGAACAAGGGCCAAACCAACTACCCAAGAATGGAATCGTCAAACGAAAACACTTGACAACCTCCTAGAAGCAGCTTTTCTTGCCACCAGAGCTTTCTCCATCAATTAGGAATCTGATGCCCTCACTAAACACATTCCTTAAATTGTAGCCATTTGTTGAGTGTTTTTTTATGTCTAATCCGCATATATATCACCATTGCCCTTGATTTTCTTGATTGTATATCTCTTAAATGTCAACATATACACGTGTGATTTAGTTTACGAAGATTTTTCAATGCCGAGAACCTCGATCAGAGAGTAAAAAAGGCGTAAGGTTCACAATGGTGTAAAATTAAAATGGTATATACCGGGCTAGGATTCGAGTTACAGGAACATGGGCCAAACCAACCACCCAAGAATGGAATCGTCGAGCGAAAACACTTGACAACCTCCTAGAAGCAGCTTTTCTTGCCACCAGACCTTTCTCCATCAATTAGGAATCTGATGCCGTCACTAAACACATTCCTTAAATTGTAGCCATTTGTTGAGTTTTTTTTTGGTGTCTAATCCGCATATATATCACCATTGCCCTTGATTTTCTTGACTGTATATCTCTTAAATGTCAACATATACACGTGTGATTTAGTTAACGAAGATTTTTCAATGCCGAGAAGCTCGATCAGAGAGTAAAAAAGGCGTAAGGTTCACAATGGTGTAAAATTAAAATGGGATATACCGGGTTAGGATTCGAGTTACAGGAACAAGGGACAAACCAACCACCCAAGAATGAAATCGTCGAGCGAAAACACTTAACAACCTCCTAGATGCAGCTATTCTTGCCACCAGACCTTTCTCCATCAATTAGGAATCTGATGCCGTCACTAAACACATTCCTTAAATTGTAGCCATTTGTTGAGCTTTTTTTTGTGTCTAATCCGCATATATATCACCATTGCCCTTGATTTTCTTGACTGTATATCTCTTAAATGTCAACATATACACGTGTGATTTAGTTTACGAAGATTTTTCAATTCCGAGAACCTCGATCAGAGAGTAAAAAAGGCGTTACGTTCACACTTGTGTAAAATTAAAATGGGATATACCGGGCTAGGATTCGAGTTACTGGAACAAGGGCGAAACCAACCACCAAAGAATGGAATCATCAAGCGAAAACACTTGACAACCTCCTAGAAGCAGCTTTTCTTGCCACCAGACCTTTCTCCATCAATTAGGAATCTGATGCCGTCACCAAACACATTCCTTAAATTGTAGCCATTTGTTGAGTGTTTTTTTTTTGTCTAATCCGCATATATATCACCATTGCCCTTGATTTTCTTGACTGTATATCTCTTAAATGTCAACATATACACTTGTGATTTAGTTTATGAAGATTTTTCAATGACGAGAACCTCGATCAGAGAGTAAAAAAAGCGTAAGATTCACAATGGTGTAAAATTAAAATGGGATATACCGGGCTAGGATTCAAGTTACAGTAACAAGGGCCAAACCAACTACCCAAGAATGGAATCGTCAAGCGAAAACACTTGACAACCTCCTAGAAGCAGCTTTTCTTGCCACCAGAGCTTTCTCCATCAATTAGGATTCTGATGCCGTCACTAAACACATTCCTTAAATTGTAGCCATTTGTTGAGTGTTTTTTTTATGTCTAATCCGCATATATATCACCATTGCCCTTGATTTTCTTGATTGTATATCTCTTACATGTCAACACATACACGTGTGATTTAGTTTACGAAGATTTTTCAATGCCGAGAACCTCGATCAGAGAGTAAAAAAGGCGTAAGGTTCACAATGGTGTAAAATTAAAATGGTATATACCGGGCTAGGATTCGAGTTACAGGAACATGGGCCAAACCAACCACCCAAGAATGGAATCGTCGAGCGAAAACACTTGACAACCTCCTAGAAGCAGCTTTTCTTACCACCAGACCTTTCTCCATCAATTAGAAATCTGATGTCATCACTAAACAATTTCCATAAATTGTAGCCATTTGTTGAGTGTTTTTTTCGGTGTCTAATCCTTATATATATCACCATAGCCGTTGATTTTTTTGACTGTATGTCTCTTAAATGTCAACATATACACGTGTGATTTAGTTTACGAAGATATTTCAATGCCGAGAACCTCGATCAGAGAGTAAAAAAGGTGTAAGGTTCACAATGGTGTAAAATTAAAATGGGATATACCGGGCTAGGATTCGAGTTACAGGAACAAGCGCCAAACCTACCACCCAAGAATGGAATCGTCGAGCGAAAACACTTGAAAACCTCCTAGACGCAGCTATTCTTGCCACCAGACCTTTCTCCATCAATTAGGAATCTGATGCCGTCACTAAACACATTCCTTAAATTGTAGCCATTTGTTGGGTTTTTTTTGGTGTCTAATCCGCATATATATCACCATTGCCCTTGATTTTCTTGACTGTATATCTCTTAAATGTGAACATATAAACGTGTGATTTAGTTTACGAAGATTTTTCAATGCCGAGAACCTCAATCAGAGAGTAAAAAAGGCGTAATGTTCACAATGGTGTAAAATTAAAATGGGATATACCGGGCTAGGATTCGAGTTACAGGAACAAGGGCCAAACCAACCACCCAAGAATGGAATCGTCGAGCGAAAACACTTGACAACCTCCTAGACGCAGCTATTCTTGCCACCAGACCTTTCTCCATCAATTAGGAATCTGATGCCGTCACTAAACACATTCCTTAAATTTTAGCCATTTGTTGAGTTTTTTTTTTTGGTGTCTAATCCGCATATATATCACCATTTCCCTTGACTTTCTTGACTGAATATCTGTTAAATGTCAACATATACACATGTGATTTAGTTTATGAAGATTTTTCAATGCCGAGAACCTCGATCAGAGAGTAAAAAAGGCGTAAGGTTCACAATGGTGTAAAATTAAAATGGTATATACCGGGCTAGGATTCGAGTTACAGGACCATGCGCCAAACCAACCACCCAAGAATGGAATCGTCGAGCGAAAACACTTGACAACCTCCTAGAAGCAGCTTTTCTTGCCACCAGACCTTTCTCCATCAATTAGAAATCTGATGTCATCACTAAACAATTTCCTTAAATTGTAGCCATTTGTTGAGTGTTTTTTTCGGTGTCTAATCCGCATATATATCACCATTGCCCTTGATTTTTTTGACTGTATATCTCTTAAATGTCAACATATACACGTGTGATTTAGTTTACGAAGATATTTCAATGCCGAGAACCTCGATCAGAGAGTAAAAAAGGTGTAAGGTTCACAATGGTGTAAAATTAAAATGGGATATACCGGGCTAGGATTCGAGTTACAGGAACAAGCGCCAAACCAACCACCCAAGAATGGAATCGTCGAGCGAAAACACTTGAAAACCTCCTAGACGCAGCTATTCTTGCCACCAGACCTTTCTCCATCAATTAGGAATCTGATGCCGTCACTAAACACATTCCTTAAATTGTAGCCATTTGTTGAGTTTTTTTTGGTGTCTAATCCGCATATATATCACCATTGCCCTTGATTTTCTTGACTGTATATCTCTTAAATGTCAACATATACACGTGTGATTTAGTTTACGAAGATATATCAATGCCGAGAACCTCGATCAGAGAGTAAAAAAGGCGTAAGGTTCACAATGGTGTAAAATTAAAATGGGATATACCGAGCTAGGATTCGAGTTACAGGAACAAGGGCTAAACCAACCACCCAAGAATTGAATCGTCGAGCGAAAACCCTTGACAACCTCCTAGACGCGGCTATTCTTGCCACCAGACCTTTCTCCATCAATTAGGAATCTGATGCCGTCACTAAACACATTCCTTAAATTGTAGCCATTTGTTGAGCTTTTTTTTTTTTTTGTCTAATCCGCATATATATCACCATTGCCCTTGATTTTCTTGACTGTATATCTCTTAAATGTGAACATATAAACGTGTGATTTAGTTTACGAAGATTTTTCAATGCCGAGAACCTCAATCAGAGAGTAAAAAAGGCGTAATGTTCACAATGGTGTAAAATTAAAATGGGATATACCGGGCTAGGATTCGAGTTACAGGAACAAGGGCCAAACCAACCACCCAAGAATGGAATCGTCGAGCGAAAACACTTGACAACCTCCTAGACGCAGCTATTCTTGCCACCAGACCTTTCTCCATCAATTAGGAATCTGATGCCGTCACTAAACACATTCCTTAAATTTTAGCCATTTGTTGAGTTTTTTTTTTTGGTGTCTAATCCGCATATATATCACCATTTCCCTTGACTTTCTTGACTGAATATCTGTTAAATGTCAACATATACACATGTGATTTAGTTTATGAAGATTTTTCAATGCCGAGAACCTCGATCAGAGAGTAAAAAAGGCGTAAGGTTCACAATGGTGTAAAATTAAAATGGTATATACCGGGCTAGGATTCGAGTTACAGGACCATGCGCCAAACCAACCACCCAAGAATGGAATCGTCGAGCGAAAACACTTGACAACCTCCTAGAAGCAGCTTTTCTTGCCACCAGACCTTTCTCCATCAATTAGAAATCTGATGTCATCACTAAACAATTTCCTTAAATTGTAGCCATTTGTTGAGTGTTTTTTTCGGTGTCTAATCCGCATATATATCACCATTGCCCTTGATTTTTTTGACTGTATATCTCTTAAATGTCAACATATACACGTGTGATTTAGTTTACGAAGATATTTCAATGCCGAGAACCTCGATCAGAGAGTAAAAAAGGTGTAAGGTTCACAATGGTGTAAAATTAAAATGGGATATACCGGGCTAGGATTCGAGTTACAGGAACAAGCGCCAAACCAACCACCCAAGAATGGAATCGTCGAGCGAAAACACTTGAAAACCTCCTAGACGCAGCTATTCTTGCCACCAGACCTTTCTCCATCAATTAGGAATCTGATGCCGTCACTAAACACATTCCTTAAATTGTAGCCATTTGTTGAGTTTTTTTTGGTGTCTAATCCGCATATATATCACCATTGCCCTTGATTTTCTTGACTGTATATCTCTTAAATGTCAACATATACACGTGTGATTTAGTTTACGAAGATATATCAATGCCGAGAACCTCGATCAGAGAGTAAAAAAGGCGTAAGGTTCACAATGGTGTAAAATTAAAATGGGATATACCGAGCTAGGATTCGAGTTACAGGAACAAGGGCTAAACCAACCACCCAAGAATTGAATCGTCGAGCGAAAACCCTTGACAACCTCCTAGACGCGGCTATTCTTGCCACCAGACCTTTCTCCATCAATTAGGAATCTGATGCCGTCACTAAACACATTCCTTAAATTTTAGCCATTTGTTGAGTTTTTTTTGCTGTCTAATCCGCATATATATCACCATTGCCCTTGATTTTCTTGACTGAATATCTCTTAAATGTCAACATATACACGTGTGATTTAGTTTACGAAGATTTTTCAATGTCGAGAACCTCGATCAGAGAGTAAAAAAGGCGTAAGGTTCACAATGGTGTAAAATTAAAATGGGATATACCGGGATAGGATTCGAGTTACAGGAACAAGGGCCACACCAACCACCCAAGAATGGAATCGTCGAGCGAAAACACTTGACAACCTCCTAGAAGCAGCTTTTCTTGCCACCAGACCTTTCTCCATCAATTAGGAATCTGATGCCATCACTAAACACATTCCTTAAATTGTAGCCATTTGTTGAGTGTTTTTTTTGGTGTCTAATCCGCATATATATCACCATTGTCCTTGATTGTATATCTCTTAAATGTCAACATATACACGTGTGATTTAGTTTACGAAGATTTTTCAATGCCGAGAACCACGATAAGAGAGTAAAAAAGGCGTAAGGTTCACAATGGTGTAAAATTAAAATGGGATATACCGGGCTAGGATTCGAGTTACAGGAACAAGGGCCAAACCAACCACCCAAGAATGGAATCGTCGAGCGAAAACACTTGACAACCTCCTAGAAGCAGCTATTCTTGCCACCAGACCTTTCACCATCAATTAGGAATCTGATGCCGTCACTTAACACATTTCTTAAATTGTAGCCGTTTGTTGAGTGTTTTTTTTGGTGCTTAATCCGCATATATATCACTATTGCCCTTGATTTTCTTGACTGTATATCTCTTAAATGTCAGCATATACACGTGTGATTTAGTTTACGAAGATTTTTCAATGCCGAGAAGCTCGATCAGAGAGTAAAAAAGGCGTAAGGTTCACAATGGTGTAAAATTAAAATGGGATATACCGGGCTAGGATTCGAGTTACAGGAACAAGGGCCAAACCAACCACCCAAGAATGAAATCGTCGAGCAAAAACACTTGACAACCTCCTAGACGCAGCTATTCTTGCCACCAGACCTTTCTCCATCAATAAGGAATCTGATGCCGTCACTAAACACATTCCTTAAATTGTAGCCATTTGTTGAGTTTTTTTTTTTTTTTTTTTGTGTCTAATCCGCATATATATCACCATTGCCCTTGATTTTCTTGACTGTATATCTCTTAAATGTCAACATATACACGTGTGATTTAGTTTACGAAGATTTTCCAATGCCGAGAACCTCGATCATAGAGTAAAAAAGGCGTAAGGTTCACACTGGTGTAAAATTAAAATGGGATATACCGGGCTAGGATTCGAGTTACAGGAACAAGGGCCAAACCAACCACCCAAGAACGAAATCGTCGAGCGAAAACACTTGACAACCTCCTAGACGCAGCTATTCTTGCCACCAGACCTTTCTCCATCAATTAGGTATCTGATTCCGTCACTAAACAGATTCCTTAAATTGTAGCCATTTGTTGAGTGTTTTTTTCGGTGTCTAATCCGCATATATATCACCATTGCCCTTGATTTTTTTGACTTTATGTCTCTTAAATGTCAACATATACACGTGTGAATTAGTTTACGAAGATATTTCAATGCCGAGAACCTCGATCAGAGAGTAAAATAGGTGTATGGTTCACAATGGAGTAAAATTAAAATGGATATACCGGGCTAGGATTCGAGTTACAGGAACAAGCGCCAAACCAACCACCCAAGAATGGAATCATCGAGCGATAACACTTGAAAACCTCCTAGAAGCAGCTATTCTTGCCACCAGACCTTTCTCCATCAATTAGGAATCTGATGCCGTCACTAAACACATTCCTTAAATTGTAGCCATTTGTTGAGTTTTTTTTTTTGGTGTCTAATCCGCATATATATCACCATTGCCCTTGATTTTCTTGACTGTATATCTCTTAAATGTCAACATATACACCTGTGATTTAGTTTACGAAGATTTTTCAATGCCGAGAACCTCGATCAGAGAGTAAAAAAGGCGTAAGGTTCACAATGGTGTAAAATTAAAATGGTATATACCGGGCTAGGATTCGAGTTACAGGAACATGGGCCAAACCAACCACCCAAGAATGGAATCGTCGAGCGAAAACACTTGACAACCTCCTAGAAGCAGCTTTTCTGGCCACCAGACCTTTCTCCATCAATTAGAAATCTGATGTCATCACTAAACAATTTCCTTAAATTGTAGCCATTTGTTGAGTGTTTTTTTCGGTGTCTAATCCGCATATATATCACCATTGCCCTTGATTTTTTTGACTGTATGTCTCTTAAATGTCAACATATACACGTGTGATTTAGTTTACGAAGATTTTTCAATGCCGAGAACCTCAATCAGAGAGTAAAAAAGGCATAAGGTTCACAATGGTGTAAAATTAAAATGGGATATACCAGGCTAGGATTCGAGTTACAGGAACAAGCGCCAAACCAACCACCCAAGAATGGAATCGTCGAGCGAAAACACTTGAAAACCTCTTAGACGCAGCTATTCTTGCCACCAGACCTTTCTCCATCAATTAGGAATCTCATGCCGTCACTAAACACATTCCTTAAATTGTAGTCATTTGTTGAGTTTTTTTTTGGTGTCTAATCCGCATATATATCACCATTGCCCTTGATTTTCTTGACTGTATATCTCTTAAATGTCAATATATACACGTGTGATTTAGTTTACAAAGATTTTTCAATGCCGAGAACCTCGATCAGAGAGTAAAAAAGGCGTAAGGTTCACAATGGTGTAAAATTAAAATGGGACATACCGGGCTAGGATTCGAGTTACAGGAACAAGGGCCAAACCAACCACCCAAGAATGGAATCGTCGAGCGAAAACACTTGACAACCTCCTAGACGCAGCTATTCTTGCCACCAGACCTTTCTCCATCAATTAGGAATCTGATGCCGTCACTAAACACATTCCTTAAATTGTAGCCATTTGTTGAGTTTTTTTTTGGTGTCTAATCCGGATATATATCACCATTGCCCTAGATTTTCTTGACTGTATATCTCTTAAATGTCAACATATACATGTGTGATTTAGTTTACGAAGATTTTTCAATGCTGAGAAACTCGATCAGAGAGTAAAAAAGGCGTAAGGTTCACAATGGTGTAAAATTAAAATGGGATATACCGGGCTAGGATTCGAGTTACAGGAACATGGGCCAAACAAACCACCCAAGAATGGAATCGTCGAGCGAAAACACTTGACAACCTCCTAGAAGCAGCTTTTCTGGCCACCAGACCTTTCTCCATCAATTAGGAATCTGATGCCGTCACTAAACACATTCCTTAAATTGTAGCCATTTGTTGAGTGTTTTTTTTTGTCAAATCCGCATATATATCACCATTGCCCTTAATTTTCTTGACTGTATATCTCTTAAATGTCAACATATACACTTGTGATCTAGTTTATGAAGATTTTTCAATGCCGAGAACCTCGATCAGAGAGTAAAAAAGGCGTAAGGTTCACAATGGTGTAAAATTAAAATGGGATATACCGGGCTAGGATTCGAGTTACAGGAACAAGGGCCAAACCAACCACCCAAGAATGGAATCGTCGAGCGAAATCACTTGACAACCTCCAAGAAGCAGCTTTTCTTTCCACCTCCAGACCTTTCACCATCAATTAGGAATCTGATGCCGTCACTAAACACATTTCTTAAATTGTAGCCGTTTGTTGAGTGTTTTTTTTGGTGCTTAATCCGCATATATATCACTATTGCCCTTGATTTTCTTGACTGTATATCTCTTAAATGTCAACATATACACGTGTGATTTAGTTTACGAAGATATTTCAATGCCGAGAACCTCGATCAGAGAGTAAAAAAGGTGTAAGGTTCACAATGGTGTAAAATTAAAATGGGATATAACGGGCTAGGATTCGAGTTACAGGAACAAGCGCCAAACCAACCACCCAAGAATGGAATCGTCGAGCGAAAACACTTGAAAACCTCCTAGACGCAACTATTCTTGCCACCCGACCTTTCTCCATCAATTAGGAATCTGATGCGGTCACTAAACACATTCCTTAAATTGTAGCCATTTGTTGAGTTTTTTTTGGTGTCTAATCCGCATATATATCACCATTGACCTTGATTTTCTTGACTGAATATCTCTTAAATGTCAACATATACACGTGTGATTTAGTTTACGAAGATTTTTCAATGCCGAGAAGCTCGATCAGAGAGTAAAAAAGGCGTAAGGTTCAAAATGGTGTAAAATTAAAATGGGATATAACGGGCTAGGATTCGAGTTACAGGAACAAGCGCCAAACCAACCACCCAAGAATGGAATCGTCGAGTGAAAACACTTGAAAACGTCCTAGACGCAGCTATTCTTGCCACCAGACCTTTCTCCATCAATTAGGAATCTGATGCCGTCACTAAACACATTTCTTAAATTGTAGCATTTGTTGAGTTTTTTTTTGGTGTCTAATCCGCATATATATCACCATTGCCCTTGATTTTCTTGACTGTATATCTCTTAAATGTCAACATATACACGTGTGATTTAGTTTACGAAGATTTTTCAATGCCGAGAACCTCGATCAGAGAGTAAAAAAGGCGTAAGGTTCACAATGGTGTAAAATTAAAATGGGATATACCGGGCTAAGATTCGAGTTACTGGAACAAGGGCCAAACCAACCACCCAAGAATGGAATCGTCGAGCGAAAACACTTGACAACCTTCTAGACGCAGCTATTCTTGCCACCAGACCTTTCTCCATCAATTAGGAATCGGATGCCGTCACTAAACACATTCCTTAAATTGTAGCCATTTGTTGAGTTTTTTTTGGTGTTTAATCCGCATATATATCACCATTGACCTTGATTTTCTTGACTGAATATCTCTTAAATGTCAACATATACACGTGTGATTTAGTTTACGAAGATTTTTCAATGCCGAGAAGCTCGATCAGATAGTAAAAAAGGCGTAAGGTTCAAAATGGTGTAATATTAAAATTGGATATACCGGGCTAGGATTCGAGTTACAGGAACACGCGCCAAACCAACCACCCAAGAATGGAATCGTCGAGTGAAAACACTTGAAAACCTCCTAGACGCAGCTATTCTTGCCACCAGACCTTTCTCCATCAATTAGGAATCTGATGCCGTCACTAAACACATTCCTTAAATTGTAGCATTTGTTGAGTTTTTTTTTGGTGTCTAATCCTCATATATATCACCATTGCCCTTGATTTTCTTGACTGTATATCTCTTAAATATCAACATATACACGTGTGATTTAGTTTACGAAGATTTTTCAATGCCGAGAACCTCGATCAGAGAGTAAAAAAGGCGTAAGGTTCACAATGGTGTAAAATTAAAATGGGATATACCGGGCTAAGATTCGAGTTACTGGAACAAGGGCCAAACCAACCACCCAAGAATGGAATCGTCGAGCGAAAACACTTGACAACCTTCTAGACGCAGCTATTCTTGCCACCAGACCTTTCTCCATCAATTAGGAATCTGATGCCGTCACTAAACACATTCCTTAAATTGTAGCATTTGTTGAGTTTTTTTTTGGTGTCTAATCCTCATATATATCACCATTGCCCTTAATTTTCTTGACTGTATATCTCTTAAATATCAACATATACACGTGTGATTTAGTTTACGAAGATTTTTCAATGCCGAGAACCTCGATCAGAGAGTAAAAAAGGCGTAAGGTTCACAATGGTGTAAAATTAAAATGGGATATACCGGGCTAAGATTCGAGTTACTGGAACAAGGGCCAAACCAACCACCCAAGAATGGAATCGTCGAGCGAAAACACTTGACAACCTTCTAGACGCAGCTATTCTTGCCACCAGACCTTTCTCCATCAATTAGGATTCTGATGCCGTCACTAAACACATTCCTTAAATTGTAGCCATTTGTTGAGTTTTTTTTGGTGTCTAATCCGCATATATATCACCATTGCCCTTGATTTTCTTGTCAGTATATCTCTTAAATGTCAACATATACACGTGTGATTTAGTTTACGAAGATTTTTCAATGTCGAGAACCTCGATCAGAGAGTAAAAAAGGCGTAAGGTTCACAATGGTGTAAAATTAAAATGGGATATACCGGGCTAGGATTCGAGTTACAGGAACAAGGGTCAAACCAACCACCCAAGAATGAAATCATCGAGCGAAAACACTTGACAACCTCCTAGACGCAGCTATTCTTGCCACCAGACATTTCTCCATCAATTAGGAATCTGATGCCATCACTAAACACATTCCTTAAATTGTAGCCATTTGTTGAGTTTTTTTTTTGTGTCTAATCCGCATATATATCACCATTGCCCTTGACTTTCTTGACTGAATATCTGTTAAATGTCAACATATACACATGTGATTTAGTTTACGAAGATTTTTCAATGCCGAGAACCTCGATCAGAGAGTAAAAAAGGCGTAAGGTTCACAATGGTGTAAAATTAAAATGGTATATACCGGGCTAGGATTCGAGTTACAGGACCATGCGCCAAACCAACCACCCAAGAATGGAATCGTCGAGCGAAAACACTTGACAACCTCCTAGAAGCAGCTTTTCTTGCCACCAGACCTTTCTCCATCAATTAGAAATCTGATGCCATCACTAAACAATTTCCTTAAATTGTAGCCATTTGTTGAGTGTTTTTTTCGGTGTCTAATCCGCATATATATCACCATTGCCCTTGATTTTTTTGACTGTATATCTCTTAAATGTCAACATATACACGTGTGATTTAGTTTACGAAGATATTTCAATGCCGAGAACCTCGATCAGAGAGTAAAAAAGGTGTAAGGTTCACAATGGTGTAAAATTAAAATGGATATACCGGGCTAGGATTCGAGTTACAGGAACAAGCGCCAAACCAACCACCCAAGAATGGAATCGTCGAGCGAAAACACTTGAAAACCTCCTAGACGCAGCTATTCTTGCCACCAGACCTTTCTCCATCAATTAGGAATCTGATGCCGTCACTAAACACATTCCTTAAATTGTAGCCATTTGTTGAGTTTTTTTTGGTGTCTAATCCGCATATATATCACCATTGCCCTTGATTTTCTTGACTGTATATCTCTTAAATGTCAACATATACACGTGTGATTTAGTTTACGAAGATATATCAATGCCGAGAACCTCGATCAGAGAGTAAAAAAGGCGTAAGGTTCACAATGGTGTAAAATTAAAATGGGATATACCGAGCTAGGATTCGAGTTACTGGAACAAGGGCTAAACCAACCACCCAAGAATTGAATCGTCGAGCGAAAACCCTTGACAACCTCCTAGACGCGGCTATTCTTGCCACCAGACCTTTCTCCATCAATTAGGAATCTGATGCCGTCACTAAACACATTCCTTAAATTTTAGCCATTTGTTGAGTTTTTTTTGGTGTCTAATCCGCATATATATCACCATTGCCCTTGATTTTCTTGACTGAATATCTCTTAAATGTCAACATATACACGTGTGATTTAGTTTACGAAGATTTTTCAATGTCGAGAACCTCGATCAGAGAGTAAAAAAGGCGTAAGGTTCACAATGGTGTAAAATTAAAATGGGATATACCGGGCTAGGATTCGAGTTACAGGAACAAGGGCCACACCAACCACCCAAGAATGGAATCGTCGAGCGAAAACACTTGACAACCTCCTAGAAGCAGCTTTTCTTGCCACCAGACCTTTCTCCATCAATTAGGAATCTGATGCCATCACTAAACACATTCCTTAAATTGTAGCCATTTGTTGAGTGTTTTTTTTGGTGTCTAATCCGCATATATATCACCATTGTCCTTGATTGTATATCTCTTAAATGTCAACATATACACGTGTGATTTAGTTTACGAAGATTTTTCAATGCCGAGAACCACGATAAGAGAGTAAAAAAGGCGTAAGGTTCACAATGGTGTAAAATTAAAATGGGATATACCGGGCTAGGATTCGAGTTACAGGAACAAGGGCCAAACCAACCACCCAAGAATGGAATCGTCGAGCGAAAACACTTGACAACCTCCTAGAAGCAGCTATTCTTGCCACCAGACCTTTCACCATCAATTAGGAATCTGATGCCGTCACTTAACACATTTCTTAAATTGTAAACGTTTGTTGAGTGTTTTTTTTTGTGCTTAATCCGCATATATATCACTATTGCCCTTGATTTTCTTGACTGTATATCTCTTAAATGTCAGCATATACACGTGTGATTTAGTTTACGAAGATTTTTCAATGCCGAGAAGCTCGATCAGAGAGTAAAAAAGGCGTAAGGTTCACAATGGTGTAAAATTAAAATGGGATATACCGGGCTAGGATTCGAGTTACAGGAACAAGGGCCAAACCAACCACCCAAGAATGAAATCGTCGAGCAAAAACACTTGACAACCTCCTAGACGCAGCTATTCTTGCCACCAGACCTTTCTCCATCAATAAGGAATCTGATGCCGTCACTAAACACATTCCTTAAATTGTAGCCATTTGTTGAGTTTTTTTTTTTTTTTTTTTGTGTGTCTAATCCGCATATATATCCCCATTGCCCTTGATTTTCTTGACTGTATATCTCTTAAATGTCAACATATACACGTGTGATTTAGTTTACGAAGATTTTCCAATGCCGAGAACCTCGATCATAGAGTAAAAAAGGCGTAAGGTTCACACTGGTGTAAAATTAAAATGGGATATACCGGGCTAGGATTCGAGTTACAGGAACAAGGGCCAAACCAACCACCCAAGAACGAAATCGTCGAGCGAAAACACTTGACAACCTCCTAGACGCAGCTATTCTTGCCACCAGACCTTTCTCCATCAATTAGGTATCTGATTCCGTCACTAAACAGATTCCTTAAATTGTAGCCATTTGTTGAGTGTTTTTTTCGGTGTCTAATCCGCATATATATCACCATTGCCGTTGATTTTTTTGACTTTATGTCTCTTAAATGTCAACATATACACGTGTGAATTAGTTTACGAAGATATTTCAATGCCGAGAACCTCGATCAGAGAGTAAAATAGGTGTATGGTTCACAATGGAGTAAAATTAAAATGGATATACCGGGCTAGGATTCGAGTTACAGGAACAAGCGCCAAACCAACCACCCAAGAATGGAATCATCGAGCGATAACACTTGAAAACCTCCTAGAAGCAGCTATTCTTGCCACCAGACCTTTCTCCATCAATTAGGAATCTGATGCCGTCACTAAACACATTCCTTAAATTGTAGCCATTTGTTGAGTTTTTTTTTTTGGTGTCTAATCCGCATATATATCACCATTGCCCTTGATTTTCTTGACTGTATATCTCTTAAATGTCAACATATACACCTGTGATTTAGTTTACGAAGATTTTTCAATGCCGAGAACCTCGATCAGAGAGTAAAAAAGGCGTAAGGTTCACAATGGTGTAAAATTAAAATGGTATATACCGGGCTAGGATTCGAGTTACAGGAACATGGGCCAAACCAACCACCCAAGAATGGAATCGTCGAGCGAAAACACTTGACAACCTCCTAGAAGCAGCTTTTCTGGCCACCAGACCTTTCTCCATCAATTAGAAATCTGATGTCATCACTAAACAATTTCCTTAAATTGTAGCCATTTGTTGAGTGTTTTTTTCGGTGTCTAATCCGCATATATATCACCATTGCCCTTGATTTTTTTGACTGTATGTCTCTTAAATGTCAACATATACACGTGTGATTTAGTTTACGAAGATATTTCAATGTCGAGAACCTCGATCAGAGAGTAAAAATGGTGTAAGGTTCACAATGGTGTAAAATTAAAATGGGATATACCGGGCTAGGATTCGAGTTACAGTTACAAGCGCCAAACCAACCACCCAAGAATGGAATCGTCGAGCGAAAACACTTGAAAACCTCTTAGATGCAGCTATTCTTGCCACCAGACCTTTCTCCATCAATTAGGAATCTCATGCCGTCACTAAACACATTCCTTAAATTGTAGCCATTTGTTGAGTTTTTTTTTGGTGTCTAATCCGCATATATATCACCATTGCCCTTGATTTTCTTGACTGTATATCTCTTAAATGTCAATATATACACGTGTGATTTAGTTTACAAAGATTTTTCAATGTCGAGAACCTCGATCAGAGAGTAAAAAAGGCGTAAGGTTCACAATGGTGTAAAATTAAAATGGGACATACCGGGCTAGGATTCGAGTTACAGGAACAAGGGCCAAACCAACCACCCAAGAATGGAATCGTCGAGCGAAAACACTTGACAACCTCCTAGACGCAGCTATTCTTGCCACCAGACCTTTCTCCATCAATTAGGAATCTGATGCCGTCACTAAACACATTCCTTAAATTGTAGCCATTTGTTGAGTTTTTTTTTGGTGTCTAATCCGGATATATATCACCATTGCCCTTGATTTTCTTGACTGTATATCTCTTAAATGTCAACATATACATGTGTGATTTAGTTTACGAAGATTTTTCAATGCTGAGAAACTCGATCAGAGAGTAAAAAAGGCGTAAGGTTCACAATGGTGTAAAATTAAAATGGGATATACCGGGCTAGGATTCAAGTTACAGGAACATGGGCCAAACAAACCACCCAAGAATGGAATCGTCGAGCGAAAACACTTGACAACCTCCTAGAAGCAGCTTTTCTGGCCACCAGACCTTTCTCCATCAATTAGGAATCTGATGCCGTCACTAAACACATTCCTTAAATTGTAGCCATTTGTTGAGTGTTTTTTTTTTGTCAAATCCGCATATATATCACCATTGCCCTTAATTTTCTTGACTGTATATCTCTTAAATGTCAACATATACACTTGTGATCTAGTTTATGAAGATTTTTCAATGCCGAGAACCTCGATCAGAGAGTAAAAAAGGCGTAAGGTTCACAATGGTGTAAAATTAAAATGGGATATACCGGGCTAGGATTCGAGTTACAGGAACAAGGGCCAAACCAACCACCCAAGAATGGAATCGTCGAGCGAAATCACTTGACAACCTCCAAGAAGCAGCTTTTCTTTCCACCTCCAGACCTTTCACCATCAATTAGGAATCTGATGCCGTCACTAAACACATTTCTTAAATTGTAGCCGTTTGTTGAGTGTTTTTTTTGGTGCTTCATCCGCATATATATCACTATTGCCCTTGATTTTCTTGACTGTATATCTCTTAAATGTCAACATATACACGTGTGATTTAGTTTACGAAGATATTTCAATGCCGAGAACCTCGATCAGAGAGTAAAAAAGGTGTAAGGTTCACAATGGTGTAAAATTAAAATGGGATATACCGGGCTAGGATTCGAGTTACAGGAACAAGCGCCAAACCAACCACCCAAGAATGGAATCGTCGAGCGAAAACACTTGAAAACCTCCTAGACGCAACTATTCTTGCCACCCGACCTTTCTCCATCAATTAGGAATCTGATGCGGTCACTAAACACATTCCTTAAATTGTAGCCATTTGTTGAGTTTTTTTTGGTGTCTAATCCGCATATATATCACCATTGACCTTGATTTTCTTGACTGAATATCTCTTAAATGTCAACATATACACGTGTGATTTAGTTTACGAAGATTTTTCAATGCCGAGAAGCTCGATCAGAGAGTAAAAAAGGCGTAAGGTTCAAAATGGTGTAAAATTAAAATGGGATATAACGGGCTAGGATTCGAGTTACAGGAACAAGCGCCAAACCAACCACCCAAGAATGGAATCGTCGAGTGAAAACACTTGAAAACGTCCTAGACGCAGCTATTCTTGCCACCAGACCTTTCTCCATCAATTAGGAATCTGATGCCGTCACTAAACACATTTCTTAAATTGTAGCATTTGTTGAGTTTTTTTTTGGTGTCTAATCCGCATATATATCACCATTGCCCTTGATTTTCTTGACTGTATATCTCTTAAATGTCAACATATACACGTGTGATTTAGTTTACGAAGATTTTTCAATGCCGAGAACCTCGATCAGAGAGTAAAAAAGGCGTAAGGTTCACAATGGTGTAAAATTAAAATGGGATATACCGGGCTAAGATTCGAGTTACTGGAACAAGGGCCAAACCAACCACCCAAGAATGGAATCGTCGAGCGAAAACACTTGACAACCTTCTAGACGCAGCTATTCTTGCCACCAGACCTTTCTCCATCAATTAGGAATCGGATGCCGTCACTAAACACATTCCTTAAATTGTAGCCATTTGTTGAGTTTTTTTTGGTGTCTAATCCGCATATATATCACCATTGACCTTGATTTTCTTGACTGAATATCTCTTAAATGTCAACATATACACGTGTGATTTAGTTTACGAAGATTTTTCAATGCCGAGAAGCTCGATCAGATAGTAAAAAAGGCGTAAGGTTCAAAATGGTGTAAAATTAAAATTGGATATACCGGGCTAGGATTCGAGTTACAGGAACACGCGCCAAACCAACCACCCAAGAATG
The DNA here is from genome assembly GCA_030545235.1 of Helianthus tuberosus. Classification (NCBI taxonomy): domain Eukaryota; kingdom Viridiplantae; phylum Streptophyta; class Magnoliopsida; order Asterales; family Asteraceae; genus Helianthus; species Helianthus tuberosus. The sequence goes on along the minus strand of CM060408.1, from coordinate 64,924,446 downwards.
GAATCGTCGAGTGAAAACACTTGAAAACCTCCTAGACGCAGCTATTCTTGCCACCAGACCTTTCTCCATCAATTAGGAATCTGATGCCGTCACTAAACACATTCATTAAATTGTAGCATTTGTTGAGTTTTTTTTTGGTGTCTAATCCTCATATATATCACCATTGCCCTTGATTTTCTTGACTGTATATCTCTTAAATATCAACATATACACGTGTGATTTAGTTTACGAAGATTTTTCAATGCCGAGAACCTCGATCAGAGAGTAAAAAAGGCGTAAGGTTAACAATGGTGTAAAATTAAAATGGGATATACCGGGCTAAGATTCGAGTTACTGGAACAAGGGCCAAACCAACCACCCAAGAATGGAAGCGTCGAGCGAAAACACTTGACAACCTTCTAGACGCAGCTATTCTTGCCACCAGACCTTTCTCCATCAATTAGGAATCTGATGCCGTCACTAAACACATTCCTTAAATTGTAGCCATTTGTTGAGTTTTTTTTGGTGTCTAATCCGCATATATATCACCATTGCCCTTGATTTTCTTGTCAGTATATCTCTTAAATGTCAACATATACACGTGTGATTTAGTTTACGAAGATTTTTCAATGTCGAGAACCTCGATCAGAGAGTAAAAAAGGCGTAAGGTTCACAATGGTGTAAAATTAAAATGGGATATACCGGGCTAGGATTCGAGTTACAGGAACAAGGGTCAAACCAACCACCCAAGAATGAAATCATCGAGCGAAAACACTTGACAACCTCCTAGACGCAGCTATTCTTGCCACCAGACATTTCTCCATCAATTAGGAATCTGATGCCATCACTAAACACATTCCTTAAATTGTAGCCATTTGTTGAGTTTTTTTTTTGTGTCTAATCCGCATATATATCACCATTGCCCTTGATTTTCTTGACTGTATATCTCTTAAATGTCAACATATACACCTGTGATTTAGTTTACAAAGATTTTCCAATGCCGAGAACCTCGATCATAGAGTAAAAAAGGCGTAAGGTTCACACTGGTGTAAAATTAAAATGGGATATACCGGGCGAGGATTCGAGTTACAGGAACAAGGGCCAAACCAACCACCCAAGAATGAAATCGTCGAGCGAAAACACTTGACAACCTCCTAGACGCAGCAATTCTTGCCACCAGACCTTTCTCCATCAATTAGGAATCTGATTTCGTCACTAAACAGATTCCTTAAATTGTAGCCATTGGTTGAGTGTTTTTTTCGGTGTCTAATCCGCATATATATCACCATTGCCCTTGATTTTTTTGACTTTATGTCTCTTAAATGTCAACATATACACGTGTGATTTAGTTTACGAAGATATTTCAATGCCGAGAACCTCGATCAGAGAGTAAAAAAGGTGTAAGGTTCACAATGGTGTAAAATTAAAATGGGATATACCGGGCTAGGATTCGAGTTACAGGAACAAGCGCCAAACCAACCACCCAAGAATGGAATCGTCGAGCGAAAACACTTGAAAACCTCCTAAACGCAACTATTCTTGCCACCAGACCTTTCTCCATCAATTAGGAATCTGATGCCGTCACTAAACACATTCCTTAAATTGTAGCCATTTGTTGAGTTTTTTTTGGTGTCTAATCCGCATATATATCACCATTGACCTTGATTTTCTTGACTGAATATCTCTTAAATGTCAACATATACACGTGTGATTTAGTTTACGAAGATTTTTCAATGCCGAGAAGCTCGATCAGAGAGTAAAAAAGGCGTAAGGTTGAAAATGGTGTAAAATTAAAATGGGATATACCGGGCTAGAATTCGAGTTACAGGAACAAGCGCCAAACCAACCACCCAAGAATGGAATCGTCGAGTGAAAACACTTGAAAACCTCCTAGACGCAGCTATTCTTGCCACCAGACCTTTCTCCATCAATTAGGAATTTGATGCCGTCACTAAACACATTTCTTAAATTGTAGCATTTGTTGAGTTTTTTTTTGGTGTCTAATCCGCATATATATCACCATTGCCCTTGATTTTCTTGACTGCATATCTCTTAAATGTCAACATATACACGTGTGATTTAGTTTACGAAGATTTTTCAATGCCGAGAACCTCGATCAGAGAGTAAAAAAGGCGTAAGGTTCACAATGGTGTAAAATTAAAATGGGATATACCGGGCTAAGATTCGAGTTACTGGAACAAGGGCCAAACCAACCACCCAAGAATGGAATCGTCGAGCGAAAACACTTGACAACCTTCTAGACGCAGCTATTCTTGCCACCAGACCTTTCTCCATCAATTAGGAATCGGATGCCGTCACTAAACACATTCCTTAAATTGTAGCCATTTGTTGAGTTTTTTTTTGGTGTCTAATCCGCATATATATCACCATTGACCTTGATTTTCTTGACTGAATATCTCTTAAATGTCAACATATACACGTGTGATTTAGTTTACGAAGATTTTTCAATGCCGAGAAGCTCGATCAGATAGTAAAAAAGGCGTAAGGTTCAAAATGGTGTAAAATTAAAATTGGATATACCGGGCTAGGATTCGAGTTACAGGAACAAGCGCCAAACCAACCACCCAAGAATGGAATCGTCGAGTGAAAACACTTGAAAACCTCCTAGACGCAGCTATTCTTGCCACCAGACCTTTCTTCATCAATTAGGAATCTGATGCCGTCACTAAACACATTCCTTAAATTGTAGCATTTGTTGAGTTTTTTTTTGGTGTCTAATCCTCATATATATCACCATTGCCCTTGATTTTCTTGACTGTATATCTCTTAAATATCAACATATACACGTGTGATTTAGTTTACGAAGATTTTTCAATGCCGAGAACCTCGATCAGAGAGTAAAAAAGGCGTAAGGTTCACAATGGTGTAAAATTAAAATGGGATATACCGGGCTAAGATTCGAGTTACTGGAACAAGGGCCAAACCAACCACCCAAGAATGGAATCGTCGAGCGAAAACACTTGACAACCTTCTAGACGCTGCTATTCTTCCCACCAGACCTTTCTCCATCAATTAGGAATCTGATGCCGTCACTAAACACATTCCTTAAATTGTAGCCATTTGTTGAGTTTTTTTTGGTGTCTAATCCGCATATATATCACCATTGCCCTTGATTTTCTTGTCAGTATATCTCTTAAATGTCAACATATACACGTGTGATTTAGTTTACGATGATTTTTCAATGTCGAGAACCTCGATCAGAGAGTAAAAAAGGCGTAAGGTTCACAATGGTGTAAAATTAAAATGGGATATACCGGGCTAGGATTCGAGTTACAGGAACAAGGGCCAAACCAACCACCCAAGAATGGAATCGTCAAGCGAAAACACTTGACAACCTCCTAGAAGCAGCTTTTCTTGCCACCAGACCTTTCTCCATCAATTAGGAATCTGATGCCATCACTAAACACATTCCTTAAATTGTAGCCATTTGTTGAGTGTTTTTTTTGGTGTCTAATCCGCATATATATCACCATTGCCCTTGATTTTCTTGATTGTATATCTCTTAAATGTCAACATATACACGTGTGATTTAGTTTACGAAGATTTTTCAATGCCGAGAAACTCGATCAGAGAGTAAAAAAGGCGTAAGTTTCACAATGGTGTAAAATTAAAATGGGATATACCGGGCTAGGATTCGAGTTACAGGAACAAGGGCCAAACCAACCACCCAAGAATGGAATCGTCGAGCAAAAACACTTGACAACCTCCTAGAAGCAGCTTTTCTTGCCACCACCAGACCTTTCAACATCAATTAGGAATCTGATGCCGTCACTAAACACATTTCTTAAATTGTAGCCATTTATTGAGTGTTTTTTTGGTGCTTAATCCGCATATATATCACTATTGCCCTTGATTTTCTTGACTGTATATCTCTTAAATGTCAACATATACACGTGTGATTTAGTTTACGAAGATTTTTCAATGCCGAGAAGCTCGATCAGAGAATAAAAAAGGCGTAAGGTTTACAATGATGTTAAATTAAAATGGGATATACCGGGCTAGGATTCGAGTTACAGGAACAAGGGCCAAACCAACCATCCAAGAATGAAATCGTCGAGCGAAAACACTTGACAACCTCCTAGACGCAGCTATTCTTGCCACCAGACCTTTCTCCATCAATTAGGAATCTGATGCCGTCACTAAACACATTCCTTAAATTGTAGCCATTTGTTGAGTTTTTTTTTGTGTGTCTAATCCGCCTATATATCACCATTGCCCTTGATTTTTTTGACTGTATATCTCTTAAATGTCAACATATACACGTGTGATTTAGTTTACGAAGATTTTTCAATGCCGAGAACCTCGATCATAGAGTAAAAAGGCGTAAGGTTCACACTGGTGTAAAATTAAAATGGGATATACCGGGCTAGGATTCGAGTTACAGGAACAAGGGCCAAACCAACCACCAAAGAATGGAATCGTCGAGTGAAAACACTTGACAACCTCCTAGAAGCAGCTTTTCTTGCCACCAGACCTTTCTCCATCAATTAGGAATCTGATGTCGTCACTAAACACATTCCTTAAATTGTAGCCCTTTGTTGAGTGTTTTTTTTTTTTTGTGTCTAATCCGCATATATATCACCATTGCCCTTGATTTTCTAGACTGTATATCTCTTAAATGTCAACATATACACTTGTGATTTAGTTTATGAAGAATTTTTCAATGCCGAGAACATCGATCAAAGAGTAAAAAAAGCGTAAGGTTCACAATGGTGTAAAATTAAAATGGGATATACCGGGCTAGGATTCAAGTTACAGGAACAAGGGCCAAACCAACTACCCAAGAATGGAATCGTCAAGCGAAAACACTTGACATCCTCCTAGAAGCAGCTTTTCTTGCCACCAGAGCTTTCTCCATCAATTAGGAATCTGATGCCGTCACTAAACACATTCCTTAAATTGTAGCCATTTGTTGAGTGTTTTTTTTTATGTCTAATCCGCATATATATCACCATTGCCCTTGATTTTCTTGACTGTATATCTCTTAAATGTCAACATATACACGTGTGATTTAGTTTACGAAGATTTTTAAATTCCGGGAACCTCGATCAGAGAGTAAAAAAGGCGTAAGGTTCACAATGGTGTAAAATTAAAATGGTATATACCGGGCTAGGATTCGAGTTACAGGAACATGGGCCAAACCAACCACCCAAGAATGGAATCGTCGAGCGAAAACACTTGACAACCTTCTAGACGCTGCTATTCTTCCCACCAGACCTTTCTCCATCAATTAGGAATCTGATGCCGTCACTAAACACATTCCTTAAATTGTAGCCATTTGTTGAGTTTTTTTTGGTGTCTAATCCGCATATATATCACCATTGCCCTTGATTTTCTTGTCAGTATATCTCTTAAATGTCAACATATACACGTGTGATTTAGTTTACGATGATTTTTCAATGTCGAGAACCTCGATCAGAGAGTAAAAAAGGTGTAAGGTTCACAATGGTGTAAAATTAAAATGGGATATACCGGGCTAGGATTCGAGTTACAGGAACAAGGGCCAAACCAACCACCCAAGAATGGAATCGTCAAGCGAAAACACTTGAAAACCTCCTAGACGCAGCTATTCTTGCCACCAGACCTTTCTCCATCAATTAGGAATCTGATGCCGTCACTAAACACATTCCTTAAATTGTAGCCATTTGTTGAGTGTTTTTTTTGGTGTCTAATCCGCATATATATCACCATTGCCCTTGATTTTCTTGATTGTATATCTCTTAAATGTCAACATATACACGTGTGATTTAGTTTACGAAGATTTTTCAATGCCGAGAAACTCGATCAGAGAGTAAAAAAGGCGTAAGTTTCACAATGGTGTAAAATTAAAATGGGATATACCGGGCTAGGATTCGAGTTACAGGAACAAGGGCCAAACCAACCACCCAAGAATGGAATCGTCGAGCAAAAACACTTGACAACCTCCTAGAAGCAGCTTTTCTTGCCACCACCAGACCTTTCAACATCAATTAGGAATCTGATGCCGTCACTAAACACATTTCTTAAATTGTAGCCATTTATTGAGTGTTTTTTTGGTGCTTAATCCGCATATATATCACTATTGCCCTTGATTTTCTTGACTGTATATCTCTTAAATGTCAACATATACACGTGTGATTTAGTTTACGAAGATTTTTCAATGCCGAGAAGCTCGATCAGAGAATAAAAAAGGCGTAAGGTTTACAATGATGTTAAATTAAAATGGGATATACCGGGCTAGGATTCGAGTTACAGGAACAAGGGCCAAACCAACCATCCAAGAATGAAATCGTCGAGCGAAAACACTTGACAACCTCCTAGACGCAGCTATTCTTGCCACCAGACCTTTCTCCATCAATTAGGAATCTGATGCCGTCACTAAACACATTCCTTAAATTGTAGCCATTTGTTGAGTTTTTTTTTGTGTGTCTAATCCGCCTATATATCACCATTGCCCTTGATTTTTTTGACTGTATATCTCTTAAATGTCAACATATACACGTGTGATTTAGTTTACGAAGATTTTTCAATGCCGAGAACCTCGATCATAGAGTAAAAAGGCGTAAGGTTCACACTGGTGTAAAATTAAAATGGGATATACCGGGCTAGGATTCGAGTTACAGGAACAAGGGCCAAACCAACCACCAAAGAATGGAATCGTCGAGTGAAAACACTTGACAACCTCCTAGAAGCAGCTTTTCTTGCCACCAGACCTTTCTCCATCAATTAGGAATCTGATGTCGTCACTAAACACATTCCTTAAATTGTAGCCCTTTGTTGAGTGTTTTTTTTTTGTGTCTAATCCGCATATATATCACCATTGCCCTTGATTTTCTAGACTGTATATCTCTTAAATGTCAACATATACACTTGTGATTTAGTTTATGAAGAATTTTTCAATGCCGAGAACATCGATCAAAGAGTAAAAAAAGCGTAAGGTTCACAATGGTGTAAAATTAAAATGGGATATACCGGGCTAGGATTCAAGTTACAGGAACAAGGGCCAAACCAACTACCCAAGAATGGAATCGTCAAGCGAAAACACTTGACATCCTCCTAGAAGCAGCTTTTCTTGCCACCAGAGCTTTCTCCATCAATTAGGAATCTGATGCCGTCACTAAACACATTCCTTAAATTGTAGCCATTTGTTGAGTGTTTTTTTTTATGTCTAATCCGCATATATATCACCATTGCCCTTGATTTTCTTGACTGTATATCTCTTAAATGTCAACATATACACGTGTGATTTAGTTTACGAAGATTTTTAAATTCCGGGAACCTCGATCAGAGAGTAAAAAAGGCGTAAGGTTCACAATGGTGTAAAATTAAAATGGTATATACCGGGCTAGGATTCGAGTTACAGGAACATGGGCCAAACCAACCACCCAAGAATGGAATCGTCGAGCGAAAACACTTGACAACCTCCTAGAAGCAGCTTTTCTTGCCACCAGACCTTTCTCCATCAATTAGAAATCTGATGTCATCACTAAACAATTTCCTTAAATTGTAGCCATTTGTTGAGTGTTTTTTTCGGTGTCTAATCCGCATATATATCACCATTGCCCTTGATTTTTTTGACTGTATGTCTCTTAAATGTCAACATATACACGTGTGATTTAGTTTACGAAGATATTTCAATGCCGAGAACCTCGATTAGAGAGTAAAAACGGTGTAAGGTTCACAATGGTGTAAAATTAAAATGGGTTATACCGGGCTAGGATTCGAGTTACAGGAACAAGCGCCAAACCAACCACCCAACAATGGAATCGTCGAGCGAAAACACTTGAAAACCTCCTAGACGCAGCTATTCTTGCCACCAGACCTTTCTCCATCAATTAGGAATCTGATGCCGTCACTAAACACATTCCTTAAATTGTAGCCATTTGTTGAGTTTTTTTTGGTGTCTAATCCGCATATATATCACCATAGCCCTTGATTTTCTTGACTGTATATCTCTTAAATGTCAACATATACACGTCTGATTTAGTTTACGAAGACTTTTCAATGCCGAGAACCTCGATCAGAGAGTAAAAAAGGCGTAAGGTTCACAATGGTGTAAAATTAAAATGGGATATACCGGGCTAGGATTCGAGTTACACGAACAAGGGCCAAACCAACCACCCAAGAATGGAATCGTCGAGCGAAAACACTTGACAACCTCCTAGACGCAGCTATTCTTGCCACCAGACCTTTCTCCATCAATTAGGAATCTGATGCCGTCACTAAACACATTCCTTAAATTGTAGCCATTTGTTGAGTTTTTTTTTTATGTCTAATCCGCATATATATCACCATTGCCCTTGATTTTCTTGACTGTATATCTCTTAAATGTCAACATATACACGTGTGATTTAGTTTACGAAGATTTTTCAATGCCGAGAACCTCAATCAGAGAGTAAAAAAGGCGTAAGGTTCACAATGGTGTAAAATTAAAATGGGATATACCGGGCTAGGATTCGAGTTACAGGAACAAGGGCCAAACCAACCACCCAAGAATGGAACCGTCGAGCGAAAACACTTGATAACCTCCTAGAAGCAGCTTTTCTTGCCACCAGACCTTTCTCCATCAATTAGGAATCTGATGCCGTCACTAAACACATTCCTTAAATTGTAGCCATTTGTTGAGTGTTTTTTTTGTGTCTAATCCGCATATATATCACCATTGCCCTTGATTTTCTTGACTGTATATCTCTTAAATGTCAACATATACACGTGTGATTTAGTTTACGAAGATTTTTCAATGCCGAGAACCTCGATTAGAGTGTAAAAAAGGCGTAAGGTTCACAATGGTGTAAAATTAAAATGGGATATACCGGGCTAGGATTCGAGTTACACGAACAAGGGCCAAACCAACCACCCAAGAATGGAATCGTCGAGCGAAAACACTTGACAACCTCCTAGACGCAGCTATTCTTGCCACCAGACCTTTCTCCATCAATTAGGAATCTGATGCCGTCACTAAACACATTCCTTCAATTGTAGTCATTTCTTGAGTGTTTTTTTTTGTGTCTAATCCGCATATATATCACCATTGCCCTTGATTTTCTTGACTGTATATCTCTTAAATGTCAACATATACACCTGTGATTTAGTTTACAAAGACTTTTCAATGCTGAGAACCTCGATCAGAGAGTAAAAAAGGCGTAAGGTTCACAATGGTGTAAAATTAAAATGGGATATACCGGCCTAGGATTCGAGTTACAGGAACAAGGGCCAAACCAACCACCCAAGAATGGAATCGTCGAGCAAAAACACTTGACAACCTCCTAGAAGCAGCTTTTCTTACCACCACCAGACCTTTCTCCATCAATTAGGAATCTGATGCCGTCACCAAACACATTCCTTAAATTGTAGCCATTTGTTGAGTGTTTTCTTTTGTGTCTAATCCGCATATATATCACCATTGCCCTTGATTTTCTTGACTGTATATCTCTTAAATGTCAACATATACACGTGTGATTTAGTTTACGAAGATTTTTCAATGCCGAGAACCTCGATCAGAGAGTAAAAAAGGCGTAAGGTTCACAATGGTGTAAAATTAAAACGGGATATACCGGGCTAGGATTCGAGTGACAGGAACAAGGCCCAAACCAACCACCCAAGAATGGAATCGTCGAGCGAAAACAATTGACAACTTCCTAGAAGCAGCTTTTCGTGCCACCAGACCTTTCTTCATCAATTAGGAATCTGATGCCGTCACTAAACACATTCCTTAAGTTGTAGCCATTTGTTGAGTGTTTTTTTTGGTGTCTAATCTGCATATATATAACCATTTCCCTTGATTTTCTTGACTGTATATCTCTTAAATGTCAACATATACACGTATGATTTAGTTTACAAAGATTTTTCAATGCCGAGAACCTCGATCAGAGAGTAAAAATGGCGTAAGGTTCACAATGGTGTAAAATTAAAATGGGATATACCGGGCTAGGATTCGAGTTACAGGAACAAGCACCAAACCAACCACCCAAGAATGGAATCGCCGAGCGAAAACACTTGACAACCTCCTAGACGCAGCTATTCTTGCCACCGGACCTTTCTCCATCAATTAGGAACCTGATGCCGTCACTAAACACATTCCTTAAATTGTAGCCATTTGTTGAGTTTTTTTTTTTGGTGCCTAATCCGCATATATATCACCATTGCCCTTGATTTTCTTGACTGTATATCTCTTAAATGTCAACATATACACGTGTGATTTAGCTTACGAAGATTTTTCAATGCCGAGAACCTCGATCAGAGAGTAAAAAAGGCGTAAGGTTCACAATGGTGTAAAATTAAAATGGGATATACCGGGCTAGGATTCGAGTTACAGGAACAAGGGCTAAACCAACCACCCAAGAATGGAATCGTCGAGCGAAAACACTTGACAACCTCCTAGAAGCAGCTTTTCTTGCCACCAGACCTTTCTCCATCAATTAGGAATCTGATGCCGTCACTAAACACATTCCTTAAATTGTAGCCATTTGTTGAGTGTTTTTTTTGTGTCCAATCCGCATATATATCACCATTGCCCTTGATTTTCTTGACGGTATATCTCTTAAATGTCAATATATACACGTGTGATTTAGTTTACGAAGATTTTTCAATGCCGAGAACCTCAATCAGAGAGTAAACAATGCGTAAGGTTCACAATGGTGTAAAATTAAAAAGGGATATACCGGGCTAGGATTCGAGTTGCAGGAACAAGGGTCAAATCAACCACCCAAAAATGGAATCGTCGAGCGAAAACACTTGACAACCTCCTAGACGCAGCTTTTCTTGCCACCAGACCTTTCCCCATCAATTAGGAATCTGATGCCGTCACTAAACACATTCCTTCAATTGTAGCCATTTCTTGAGTGTTTTTTTTGGTGTCTAATCCGCATATATATATCACCATTGCCCTTGATTTTCTTGACTGTATATCTCTTAAATGTCAACATATACACGTGTGATTTAATTTACGAAGATTATTCAATGCCGAGAACCTCGATCAGAGAGTAAAAAAGGCGTAAGGTTCACAATGGTGTAAAATTAAAACGGGATATACCGGGCTAGGATTCGAGTTACAGGAACAAGGGCCAAACCAACCGCCCAAGAATGGAATCGTCGAGCGATAACACTTGACAACCTCCTACAAGCAGCTTTTCTTGCCACCACCAGACCTTTCACCTTCAATTAGGAATCTGATGTCGTCACTAAACACATTCCTTAAATTGTACCCATTTGTTGAGTGTTTTTTTTTGTGTCTAATCCGCATATATATCACCATTGCCCTTGATTTTCTTGACTGTATATCTCTTAAATGTCAACATATACACGTGTGATTTTGTTTACGAAGATTTTTCAATGCCGAGAACCTCGATCAGAGAGTAAAAAAGGCATAAGGTTCACCATGGTGTAAAATTAAAATGTGATATACCGGGCTAGCATTCGAGTTACAGGAAATAGGACCAAACCAACCACCCAAGAATGGAATCGTCTAGCGAAAACACTTGACAACCTCCTAGAAGCAGCTTTTCTTACCACCAGACCTTTCTCCATCAATTAGGAATCTTATGCCGTCACTAAACACATTCCTTAAATTGTAGCCTTTTGTTGAGTGTTTTTTTTTTGGTGTCTAATCCGCATATATATCACCATTGCCCTTGATTTTCTTGACTCTATATCTCTTAAATGTCAACATATACACGTGTGATTTAGTTTACGAAGATTTTTCAATGCCGAGAACCTCGATCAGAGAGTAAAAAAGGCGTAAGGTTCACAATGGTGTAAAATTAAAATGGGATATACCGGGCTAAGATTCGAGTTACAGGAACAAGGGCGAAACCAACCACCAAAGAATGGAATCGTCGAGCGAAAACACTTGACAACCTCCTAGAAGCAGCTTTTCTTGCCACCAGACCTTTCTCCATCAATTAGGAATCTAATGCCGTCACTAAACACATTCCTTAAATTGTAGCCATTTGTTGAGTGTTTTTTTTTTGTGTCTAATCCGCATATATTTCACCATTGCCCTTGATTTTCTTGACTGTATATCTCTTAAATGTCAATATATACACGTGTGATTTAGTTTACGAAGATTTTTCAATGCCGAGACCTCGATCATAGAGTAAAAAAGGCGTAAGGTTAACAATGGTGTAAAATTAAAATGGGATATACCGGGCTAGGATTCGAGTTACAGGAACAAGGGCCAAACCAACCACCCAAGAATGGAATCGTCGAGCGAAAACACTTGACAACCTCCTAGACGCAGCTTTTCTTACCACCACCAGACCTTTCTCCGTCATTTAGGAATCTGATGCCGTCACCAAACACATTTCTTAAATTGTAGCCATTTGTTGAGTGTTTTTTTTGTGTCTAATCCGCATATATATCACCATTGCCCTTGATTTTATTGACTGTATATCTCTTAAATGTCAACATATACACGTGTGATTTAGTTTACGAAGATTTTTCAATGCCGAGAACCTCGATCAGGGAGTAAAAAATGCGTAAGGTTCACAATGGTGTAAAGTTAAAACGGCATACACCGGGCTAGGATTCGAGTTACAGGAACAAGGGCCAAACCAACCACCCAAGAATGGAATCGTCGAGCGAAAACACTTGACAACCTCCTAGAATCAGCTTTTCTTGCCACCAGACCTTTCTCCATCAATTAGGAATCTAATGCCGTCACTAAACACATTCCTTAAATTGTAGCCATTTGTTGAGTGTTTTTTTTTGTGTCTAATCCGCATATATATCAACATTGCCCTTGATTTTCTTAAATGTATATCTCTTAAATGTCAACATATACACGTCTGATTTAGTTTACGAAGATTTTTCAATGCCGAGAACCACGATCAGAGAGTAAAAAAGGCGTAAGGTTCACAATGGTGTAAAATTAAAACGGGATATACCGGGCTAGGATTCGAGTTACAGGAACAAGGGCCAAACCAACCGCCCAAGAATGGAATCGTCGAGCGATAACACTTGACAACCTCCTACAAAGGAATCTGATGTCGTCACTAAACACATTCCTTAAATTGTAGCCTTCTGTTGAGTGTTTTTTTTGTGTCTAATCCGCATATATATCACCATTGCCCTTGATTTTCTTGACTGTATATCTCTTAAATGTCAACATATACACGTGTGATTTAGTTTACGAAGATTTTTCAATGCCGAGAACCTTGATCAGAGAGTAAAAAACGCGTAAGGTTCACCATGGGGTAAAATTAAAATGGCATATACCGGGCTAGCATTGGAGTTACAGGAACAAGGGCCAAACCAACCACCCAAGAATGAAATCGTCTAGCGAAAACACTTGACAACCTCCTAGAAGCAGCTTTTCTTGCCACCAGACCTTTCTCCATCAATTAGGAATCTTATGCCATCACTAAACACATTCCTTAAATTGTAGCCTTTTGTTGAGTGTTTTTTTTTTGGTATCTAATCCGCATATATATCACCATTGCCCTTGATTTTCTTGACTGTATATCTCTTAAATGTCAACATATACACGTGTGATTTAGTTTACGAAGATTTTTCAATGCCGAGAACCTCGATCAGAGAGTAAAAAAGGCGTAAGGTTCACAATGGTGTAAATTTAAAATGGGATATAACAGGCTAGGATTCGAGTTACAGGAACAAGGGCGAAACCAACCACCAAAGAATGGAATCGTCAAGCGAAAACACTTGACAACCTCCTAGAAGCAGCTTTTCTTGCCACCAGACCTTTCTCCATCAATTAGGAATCTAATGCCGTCTCCAAACACATTCCTTAAATTGTAGCCATTTGTTGAGTGTTTTTTTTTTGTGTTTAATCAGCATATATATCACCATTGCCCTTGATTTTCTTGACTGTATATCTCTTAAATGTCAACATATACACGTGTGATTTAGTTTACGAAGATTTTTCAATGCCGAGAACCTCGATCAGAGAGTAAAAAAGGCGTAAGGTTAACAATGGTGTAAAATTAAAATGGGATATACCGGGCTAGGATTCGAGTTACAGGAACAAGGGCCAAACCAACCACCCAAGAATGGAATCGTCGAGCGAAAACACTTGACAACCTCCTAGACGCAGCTTTTCTTACCACCACCAGACCTTTCTCCGTCATTTAGGAATCTGATGCCGTCACCAAACACATTTCTTAAATTGTAGCCATTTGTTGAGTGTTTTTTTGTGTCTAATCCGCATATATATCACCATTGCCCTTGATTTTATTGACTGTATATCTCTTAAATGTCAACATATACACGTGTGATTTAGTTTACGAAGATTTTTCAATGCCGAGAACCTCGATCAGAGAGTAAAAAAGGCGTAAGGTTCACAATGGTGTAAAGTTAAAACGGCATACACCGGGCTAGGATTCGAGTTACAGGAACAAGGGCCAAACCAACCTCCCAAGAATGGAATCGTCGAGCGAAAACACTTGACAACCTCCTAGAAGTAGCTTTTCTTGCCACCAGACCTTTCTCCATCAATTAGGAATCTAATGCCGTCAGTAAACACATTCCTTAAATTGTAGCCATTTGTTGAGTGTTTTTTTTTTGTGTCTAATCCGCATATATATCACCATTGCCCTTGATTTTCTTAACTGTATATCTCTTAAATGTCAACATATACACGTGTGATTTAGTTTACGAAGATTTTTCAATGCCGAGAACCTCGATCAGAGAGTAAAAAAGGTGTAAGGTTAACAATGGTGTAAAATTAAAATGGGATATACCGGGCTAGGATTCGAGTTACAGGAAGAAGGGCCAAACCAACCACCCCAGAATGGAATCATCGAGCGAAAACATTTGACAACCTCCAAGAAGCAGCTTTTCTTACCACCACCAGACGTTTCTCGATTATTTAGGAATCTAATGGCGTCACCAAACAGATTTCTTAAATTGTAGCCATTTTTTAAAGGTTTTTTTTTGTGTCTAATCCGTGCCCTTGATTTTATTGACTGTATATCTCTTAAATGTAAACATATACACGTGTGATTTAGTTTACGAAGATTTTTCAATGCCGAGAACCTCGATCAGAGAGTAAAAAAGGCGTAAGGTTCAGAATGGTGTAAAGTTAAAACGAGATACACCGGGCTAGGATTCGAGTTACAGGAACAAGGACCAAACCAACCACCCAAGAATGGAATCGTCGAGCGAAAACACTTGACAACCTCCCAGAAGCAGCTTTTCTTGCCACCAGACCTTTCTCCATCAATTAGGAATCTGATGTCGTCACTAAACACATTCCTTAAGTTGCAGCCATTTGTTGAGCGTTTTTTTTGGTGTCTAATCCGCATATATATCACCATTTCCCTTGATTTTCTTGACTGTATATCTCTTAAATGTCAACATATACACGTGTGATTTAGTTTACAAAGATTTTTCAATGCCGAGAACCTCGATCAGAGAGTAAAAAAGGCGTAAGGTTCACAATGGTGTAAAATTAAAATGGGATATACCGGGTTAGGATTCGAGTTACAGGAACAAGGGCCAAACCAACCACCCAAGAATGAAATCGTCGAACGAAAACACTTGACAACCTCCTAGACGCAGCTTTTCTTGCCACCAGACCTTTCTCCATCAATTAGGAATCTGATACCGTCACTAAACACATTCCTAAAATTGTAGCCATTTGTTGAGTGTTTTTTTAGTGTCTAATCCGCATATATATCACCATTGCTCTTGATTTTCTTGACTGTATATCTCTTAAATGTCAACATATACACGTGTGATTTAGTTTACGAAGATTTTTCAATGCCGGGAACCTCGATCAGAGAGTAAAAAAGGCGTAAGGTTCACAATGGTGTAAAATTAAAATGGGATATACCGGGCTAGGATTCGAGTTACAGGAATAAGGGACAAACCAACCACCAAAGAATGTTATCGTCGAGCGAAAACACTTGACAACCTCCTAGAAGCAGCTTTTCTTGCCACCAGACCTTTCTCCATCAATTAGGAATCTAATGCCGTCACTAAACACATTCCTTAAATTGTAGCCATTTGTTGAGTGTTTTTTTTTTGTGTCTAATCCGCATATATATCACCACTGCCCTTGATTTTCTTGACTTTATATCTCTTAAATGTCAACATATACACGTGTGATTTAGTTTACGAAGATTTTTCAATGCCGAGAACCTCGATCAGAGAGTAAAAAAGGCGTAAGGTTAACAATGGTGTAAAATTAAAATGGGATATACCGGGCTAGGATTCGAGTTACAGGAACAAGGGCCAAACCAACCACCTAAGAATGGAATCGTCGAGCGAAAACACTTGACAACCTCCAAGAAGCAGCTTTTCTTACCACCACCAGACCTTTCTCCCTCATTTAGGAATCTGATGCCGTCACCAAACACATTTCTTAAATTGTAGCCATTTGTTGAGTGTTTTTTTTTTTGTGTCTAATCCGCATATATATCACGATTGCCCTTGATTTTATTGACTGTATATCTCTTAAATGTCAACATATACACGTGTGATTTAGTTTACGAAGATTTTTCAATGCCGAGAACCTCGATCAGAGAGTAAAAAAGGCGTAAGGTTCACAATGGTGTAAAGTTAAAACGGGATACACCGGGCTAGGTTTTGAGTAACTCGAACAAGGGCCAAACCAACCACCCAAGAATGGAATCGTCGAGCGAAAACACTTGACAACCTCCTAGAAGCAGCTTTTCTTGCCACCAGACCTTTCTCCATCAATTAGGAATCTGATGCCGTCACTAAACACATTCCTTAAGTTGTAGCCATTTGTTGAGCGTTTTTTTTTGGTGTCTAATCCGCATATATATCACCATTTCCCTTGATTTTCTTGACTGTATATCTCTTAAATGTCAACATATACACGTGTGATTTAGTTTACGAAGATTTTTCAATGCCGAGAACCTCGATCAGAGAGTAAAAAAGGAGTAAGGTTCACAATGGTACAAAATTAAAATGGGATATACCGGGCTTGGATTCGAGTTACAGGAACAATGGCCAAACCAACCAACCAAGAATGGAATCGTCAAGCGAAAACACTTGACAACCTCCTAAAAGCAGCTTTTCTTGCCACCAGACCTTTCTCCATCAATTATGAATCTGATGCCGTCACTAAACACATTCCTTAAATTGTAGCCATTTGTTGAGTGTTTTTTTGGTGTCTAATCCGCATATATATCACCATTGCCCTTGATTTTCTTGACTGTATATCTCTTAAATGTCAACATATACAAGCGTGATTTAGTTTACGGAGATTTTTCAATGCCGAGAACCTCGATCAGAGAGTAAAAAAGGCGTAAGGTTCACAATGGTGTAAAGTTAAAACGGGATACACCGGGCTAGGATTCGAGTTACAGGAACAAGAGCCAAACCAACTACCCAAGAATTGAATCGTGGAGCGAAAACACTTGACAACCTCCTAGAAGCAGCTTTTCTTGCCACCAGACCTTTCTCCATCAATAAGGAATCTGATGCCGTCACTAAACACATTCCTTAAGTTGTAGCCATTTGTTGAGCCTTTTTTTTTGTGTCTAATCCGCATATATATCACCATTTCCCTTGATTTTCTTGACAGTATATCTCTTAAATGTCAACATATACACATGTGATTTAGTTTACGAAGATTTTTCAATGCCGAGAACCTCGATCAGAGAGTAAAATAGGCGTAAGGTTCACAATGGTGCAAAATTAAAATGGGATATACCGGGCTTGGATTCGAGTTACAGGAACAAGGGCCAAACCAACCACCCAAGAATGGAATCGTCAAGCGAAAACACTTGACAACCTCCTAGAAGCAGCTTTTCTTGCCACCAGACCTTTCTCCATCAATTAGGAATCTGATGCCGTCACTAAACACATTCCTTAAATTGTAGCCATTTGTTGATTGTTTTTTTTTTGGTGTCTAATCCGCATATATATCACCATTGCCCTTGATTTTCTTGACTGTATATCTCTTAAATGTCAACATATACACGTGTGATTTAGTTTACGAAGTTTTGTCAATGCCGAGAACCTCGATCTGAGAGTAAAAAAGGCGTAAGGTTCACAATGGTGTAAAATTAAAATGGGATATACCGGGCTAGGATTCGAGTTACAGGAACAAGGGCCAAACCAACCACCCAAGAATGGCGTCGAGCGAAAACAATTGACAACCTCCTAGAAGCAGCTTTTCTTGCCACCAGACCTTTCTCCATTAATTAGGAATCTGATGCTGTTACTAAACACATTCTGTTGGTGCATATTTGTGACAACAGCTTAGATTTGGTCTTTGGATATCTTGTAATTAGTAAAACGATAAACAGTTAGCGGGTTTAGCTTTGTAATAGTTAATTAAGAGTGATTGGGCCAAACCAAACCCACATAGGGGGATGGTAGGCGAAATGGGCCTAGCCCATGACCTAGCCCATGTGCAAAGCTTTGTCCTATATAAACAAAGCTTAGCATTAGGGTTAAGGTTAATGATCTAATCACTCTTGGAGAGAATTCGTGAAAGACAAAGGCTTGGACGAATTAGGATCTTGATTGATTGTAATCGTTAGAAGATAATCAATAAAGATCGGGTTTAAAGTGATTTCGGTGTTCTACTCATTTTCTGTGAAATCTAATCTAGAGGATTCCGCACTCTAGGTTGGATAGACGATTCTGTTACGATCCATATGGCTCACGGGACCTACAATTGGTATTAGAGCGTTACGCTCTCGATTGGCTTGGTTCAGAATCGTTTCTGCAGAAAATCGGTTTTTTGGACGTGTTTGACGGCTGTTTTAGGGTTCCTGCTGCTGTTTTCGGACAAACTGCAAGGATTTCGGACCAGAAACAAGCATTTCGGATACTCAGGCTTGCATTTCGGATCAAATACCAGCATTACGGACCAGATCTGCTGCATTTTGGATTGATTTCGGACATGAAATCAGTCATTACGGATAAACAGCATCAATTCCGGACAAGAAACAAGCATTACGGATCAGTTTGAGTTGATTTCGGACCAGGTAGACTTGATTCCGGATCAGTCAAAGGGATTACGGATCCATTCCGGATCTCCTAACTTGCATTTCGGATCAATTGACTTGATTTCGGAATAGAACAAGCATTCCGGACTCGATTTCGGATCAAATTATCTCATTACGGATCAGATTAGTCCATTTCGGACCAGTTTGACTTCATTTCGGACTGGAGTAGTGCATTTCGGACAAAAGGGTGTTCATTTCGGATAAACATAACCATTTTGGACCATTACGGATAACCATTAACCATTTCGGACCTTTTCTAACCATTTCGGAAAGGGTGGAATTTTTCTTGGCTCGCGTAAGAAAAATTTCATTGTTTCGTGTTTAGAAAATTATCCGTAACTCGTTACAGGAAACCGTTCGCACCGTTGGAATCATTGGATTTTTAGGGTAAAAAAAAAAAGACTCTGGAAAATCACGAAAAAGGTTTTCGACATTATATATCATTGGAATCGTAATCTCGAGACGAATCTAACGGTATAACTTGGTAAAAACAGATTTCGAACTAAAATTGTACGGTTTTACCAGTCTGCTTTAGTTAAAATGTCGAACATGTCTAAGTTGAACGAAATCTTAAGGATGGAACTTGAGGTAGGCACAACGAACAAACCACCTAAGATGATGAAGGTGGAGAACTACTTGACATGGAAGGATAGGTTTCAATCCTTTGTTGAGTACCAGGACACTCGTATGTGGATATGTATAGATGATGGGTGTGTGAACCCAACTCATGAGTTTGAGGGAAGACAACGTATAACTGCTTATGTTGATATGGATGCCGAACAAAAGAAAATGTTTGAGGCTGAAAAGAGAGCCTTGGCTGCCATTAAAATGTCTCTACCTGATGGCATCAAACATACCTTTAAGAAGTACACTACTTCAAAGGAAATGTGGGATGCACTAGAGAAGAGATATGAGGGAAATCCTGATGTAAAGAAGAACAAAGTTGATCTATTGAAGAAGCAGTTTGCTGTGTTCAAGTACATGAAAAATGAGTCACTTGAGGACGTCATCACTCGATACTACCATCTGATGTCAGAATTGGACAACTATGATATAGATTGCTATACTGACATAGAGAAAAACGACAAGCTGCTTGATGCCCTACCTGCTAAATGGGACATTTACACCCTCATGATAAAGGGAGAAGCTGATTATGAAACAAAAGAGCTGGAAGAAGTAGTTGGAAAGCTAAGAGCTTATGAGCTCAACATGAAGAAGAAGGACACTGGATATGATCAGGTTCAAGATCCAGGGATTTAGAATGGGCTTACATCTTCTTCATCTTATGATGCTTCTAGCGACTCTGCTACTGCATTTCTCTCGTGTGATAATGAGCAGGTCACAGTAAATGAGGATGGTGATGTGTGTTTTGTAGCTGCTTCAGGAGGATCAACAGGAGTTAAGAGATCATCAGCTGTTAAGCAAAGTAGTAGTGCAAAGTCGATGCCTATGAGTGTTAAGTCAGCTGAAGAACATCTTGCTCTACTTGCTTCGTTTGTTGCTTCTTATGAAAACTACATTCAGGGGAAGATATCTGATCCTGCCGTTTTAGATGAAGATTACGATCAGATTGACCCTGATGATCTTGAAGATATGGATTTGCAATGGCAAATGGCCATGATTACCAGACGTGTGAAGAGGTTCATGAACAGAACTGGAAGGAAGTTTGTGGGGAAAACTGTTGGTTTTGACAAGACCAAAGTAAGGTGCTTTAACTGTCAAAGTTATGGACATTTCGCTAGAGAATGTCAAAAACAAAAGCAAGAGACGTCGAGTCAGAATTCAAACAACAGGAATGCTTCCAACAACTCTAACTCAAGGGCATTGATCTCTACTGCTCGAGAAGGTTCATATGACTGGAGTGTTCATTTGGAAAATGATGAGAATGTCACTCAAGCATTCATGGCAGAGATTGTACCCGTTGATGATGCTGAGGCTAACGTGAATGCTGAAGTTAAAAAGAAAAGTGAAGCTGAGGTAGATAAGACTGATCAGACAACTGATGCTGAAAAAGAAAAGCCAAAGTCTGAGCATGAAAGGGAAGATGAAGCTAAAGATGAGATCATCAAAAGAATGGAAGCTCAACTTGCTGCTCTTATGGCTAACTCAGACAAATCGACAAAAGAGGTAAGTAACTCTGCTACTTCTGTTTGTTTAAAGTGTCGTGAATTACAGGGTGAAGTTGACAGGTTGTCAACTCAAAACAAAAGTCTGGTGAGCGAAATATCTAACGTAAAAGAATCAAATTTCTTTGCAAAAAGAAACGAGTCATCATATTTGAAAAAGATAAAAGGCTATGAGGCTGAAATTGAAGTTTTAACCAGCAAACTAAACGAAAAACTTCAAGTCATAGACTTAGCTCATGACATGATGGCTGAGAAAACAAAAGAGATTTCTGAAAAATGCAAAGAGTTGTCAGATGCACAACTCAAAATTGTTGAACTTGAAAAGAAATTAGGTCAATTCAGGGATTCTACTTTTGTTATGAAACACATGATGGGTGGGTTAAAGAAGAGTAATGACAAGACCAGTGTGGGATTCAAGGGCTTCAATGAAGTCCCACCTCCTCTTAGTCATGACTATTCTTTCTTACCTGATGAAGATGAGTTCACAGACTTTCTGTCAACATCACCAAGTAGTTTCACATCTAGTCAAGGTGATGTGTCTGAAGATAATGATGCTAAGAAGGAAAATAACAGCAAACCTGTTTTGAAAAAGAAAAACTCAAATCCTACGAATAAAAATCCAACTTTTGTTAAAAAGGTTAATTTTGTTCAAGGAAGTGACATGAAAAACGAAACAGCTGTTATTGAAAACGAATCAAATTTAAAGTTTGCAAAAAATAAGAACATAGAAAATCTTGAAACTAAGCAAACTGAACCAAATCCTTCTAAGGCATCATCATCAACACCAGAATCTTGTTCAAAGGCTTCAGCTGAGAAGTCTTCGAAAAAGAGATCGTGCTTCAAATGTCACACAAAGGGACATGTGGCTAGCTGCTGTCCTAACAAAAAGGTTGAAGCACAAGTTAGTGAGAAACAAAGAGGGAAATCACCTGAGAAGCAAGGTGTTAATGAGGAGAAAGTCTCAAATTCTCCAAAGAAATCTGCTCCAAAGCAACAATCGGGTGTTGCTGGTGGTGTAGATAAGGCTGAAAAAGGAACTCCACAAGTTCCTCGTTTTCAACGAAATCAACCAAGATTTCAGCCTGAATCTACATCAGGCAGATATGAAAGACCTAGAAGTAACTCACCAAGAATGAAAAATCAAAATTCAAATAATTTCAGAAGTCAAGGTCAATATCAAAATCGATACCAAAATAATGGTGGTCGAACTTTTTATAACAATGGCTTTAGAAATTACAATCAAGGTTCTTGGAATCAAAATCAAAATTTTCAAAGGTCACATAGTCCAAACACAAATAGGTACCCTCAGGACCAGAGACCTTATGGAAATCATGCCCCATTTCCATCAACAGGCCCAAGATCCAAGACTCCAGCTAGGAGTGATGGATACTGGATGGATGTTCCTGTAGTTGATGAATCTGGAAGACCCAAGACCATTAAGGCTTGGGTCCCCCAATCTAACTAATCTTTTGGTTGGTGTGTGCAGGAGCTGCTAAGGAGTATTATCAACTTATGGTATGTTGATAGTGGCTGCTCTAGGCACATGTCGGGGGATGCGAGGTTGTTTTCTGAATTTGAAGAATATGATGGTGGACATGTTAATTTTGCTGGAGCTAAAGGTGGTAGGATTACTGGACGAGGAAAAGTGACGAATGGGAAGATCACATTGGACAAAGTGAACTATGTTGAGCAGCTTAAACACAATCTGATGAGCGTGTCTCAAGTCTGCGACAAGGGTCACTCGGTCCATTTTACCAAAACTGAGGCATTGGTGTTGAAACTGGGTTTGGTCATTCCGGACGATTGGATAGTAATGCGTGCACCAAGGAAAAATGATACTTATGTCATGGACATGGGTGCCAAGGATCCAACTGCAGCGGTGGCGTGTTTACTGTCAAAAGCATCTGAAGCTGAATCTATGTTGTGGCATAGACGCATGGCCCACATTCACTACCGCAAAATGAATTATATCATAAAGAATGAGCTAGTGAAAGGGGTTCCATTGCTGTGGTTTCAAGTGGAAGATAAATGTCTTCCATGTCAAAAGGGAAAACAACACAAGAAACCTCATAAGTCTAAGACAGTAAATTCCATTAATGCCCCTTATGAATTACTTCACATGGATTTATTCGGTCCAGTGAACGTGAGGAGCATAGGTGGAAAGTACTACTGTCTGGTTGTCACTGATGATTACTCACGTTATTCATGGGTTTTCTTTTTAGGTACAAAAGATGAGACAGCGGAGATGCTGATAGATCTTTTTACGAAATTGAAAAACGTCCATGATGCAAGGATCAAGAGGATAAGGAGTGATAATGGCACGGAGTTCAAGAATTGGATTCTGGATCTCTACTGTCTTCGAAAGGGAATTGAACATCAATATTCTGCTCCTTATACTCCTCAACAGAATGGAGTCGCTGAGAGGAATAACAGGACGTTGATTGAAGCCGCTAGGACGATGCTTTCAGATTCAAAGCTACCAGTTCTTTTCTGGGGAGAAGCTGTGAATACAGCTTGCTACGTTCTAAACAAAGTTTTGACCGTTAAACGTTTTAACAAAACTTGTCATGAGTTGATGTTTAACGAGAAACCAAACTTAACAGGCTTTGAACCATTTGGATTACCCTGCACCATTGTGCGAAACAGAGATAAACAAAAATTCGGTAAGGTGGCTGACGAAGGCTACTTTCTAGGTTACATGCCTGGCACACCGAATAAAAGGGTTTTTAATCTCAAAACTGGTAAAATTAAGGTTGTTTTTAATGTGGAAATTACTTCCTACAAACCTCAACAATCAACGAGTGGTCCTGCTATATTATATGATTATGAAAGTGTGTTTAAATCATTTAATATTCCTGAGGTTTCTGATGCAGATGATTCTCAGCTGATTCAAACAGTGATTGGTGAAGACGATGAAGGCGAGTTTCTGCCTAGATCGAATGTTGATGTGACAGATGCTCCGGAATCTTCCCATGGTGCTACTAATCCTGATTCAAGCGATAGTGACTCTGAACCTATTCAGGGGGAGGAGTTTGTTAATCCGTTTGCAAATCAGAATATTCAGGGGGAGGTTGGATCAAACCTGGGTGATAATCTAGAAGTAGATGCGGTTGCTACTACACGAGCAAATAGAGATCATCCGGTTGATATGATACTGGGAGATCCTACTGCAGGTGTTCAGACGAGAAGAAGCATAGCAGCGAATTCAGGCTTATTTGTTTCGATTGAGAAGACAGGGATAGTGAATGAATGCTTGTATAGTTGCTTTATTTCCCAAGAGGAGCCGAAGAACATTCATATGGCTCTTAAAGACAATTCATGGGTTGAAGCTATGCAAGAAGAATTGGCCCAGTTTGCGAAGTTGAAGGTTTGGGAGTTAGTGGACCTTCCTAAAGGTGAGAGAGAGATTGGCACTAAATGGGTATTTAGGTGCAAGAAGGATGAAAGAGGGATTGTAACGCGCAACAAGGCTCGGTTGGTTGTCAAAGGTTTTAATCAGCAAGAAGGGATAGATTACAATGAAGTGTTTGCACCAGTGGCAAGGTTGGAGGCAATTCGATTGTTTTTGGCTTTTGCTTCATTCAAGGGCTTTAAAGTTTTTCAACTAGACGTGAAGAGTGCATTTCTTTACGGGAAAGTCCAAGAAGTGGTGTATGTCTCACAACCAGATGGGTTCGTTGATCCAGACTATCCAGATCGAGTGTACAAACTTGATAAGGCTTTGTATGGGTTACATCAAGCTCCCAGGGTGTGGTACGAGACACTGTCTACACATCTGCTCAAGAATGGTTTTGAAAGAGGTCAGATTGACAGTACACTGTTTATAAAGAGGAAGAAGGAAGATTTTCTGCTGGTACAGGTATACGTGGATGACATCATCTTTGGGTCATCTGATGTAAACATGTGTAAAGAGTTTGAACAGGTGATGAAGAGCAAGTTTGAAATGAGCGCTATGGGTGAGCTGTCTTACTTTCTGGGATTACAGGTTGAACAGAAGGAGGATGGGATGTTTATTCATCGAACGAAGTATGTGTATGACATTTTGGATCGGTTCAAAATGAATGATTGCTCTACTTTCAACACACCCATTTGCGAAAATCACAATCTCGGCCCAGATCATGAAAGCACTGAAGATGTTGATCCTACTCAATACAGGGCGATGATTGGTTCTCTAATGTACTTGACTGCTTCTAGACCTGACATAATGTTTGCCGTATGCTTGTGTGCCAGATATCAGGCGAATCCAAAAGAGTCACACATGAAAGCAGTGAAGCGTATTCTTCGTTACTTGAAGGGGAAACCTAAACTTGGGTTGTGGTATCCAGCTGATAGTGATTTGAGGTTCGTTGCTTACACTGATTCAGACTTTGGAGGATGCAAATCAAATAGAAAGTCTACAACAGGTGGTTGTCAGTTCTTAGGAGGCAGGATCGTGTCTTGGCAATGCAAGAAGCAATCCTGTGTGTCTACATCTACGTGTGAAGCTGAATATATTGTTGCGGGTAGCTGTTGCTCTCAGGTTCTCTGGATTCAACAGCAGATGCACGATTACGGTTTGGATTTCACTCGTACTCCTATTATGATAGATAATAATGCCACTATATCAATCACAAACAATCCCGTAAAGCACAGTAGAACTAAACATATTGACATACGTCATCACTTTATACGGGATTGTGCTGAAAAACGACTCATTGAATTGCACCGAGTCGACACCGAAGATAACCTTGCTGATCTTTACACAAAAGCTTTTGATCGAGCTCGATTTGAACACTTAGTCGAACTCAACGGGATGAGAAATCCTGAATAACTGGTTTTTCATAAGTATTTTGTAAATAGTTTACTGCTTTCTTAAAAATCAAAAACATAAAAAAAATAGAAAATCAAAAATGAGTTTTCATTGTGTGAAAAAGAAGAAATGATAGTACATCAGCAAGTTAGACTGTCACACTCGAACTGAATCAAAATGCTTAAGTGTGATAGTAGCTTCATCATATGATATACCAGTAGGCAAAAGCATGAAATAATAAACTTACCAATGTGATATAAACCTAAATGCACTGAGTATGAGTGGGGAACACATCAGTGGTGTATGGTTTAATGACCTTAAATCTTGCGTTGATAGATTGCCAAAATCTGAAGTTTTGGGTCTTTATACTGTTATTTCATCTGGGGATATCAGGGGTGTCCTTCTGCTGCATCCAGATATATGCTGACCTAGACACACCCAGGATATCTTAAAAGAGCTAAAAATGCCAAAACCCTGAAAATGAAGAAGCTCTCATAGAGAGTCATTCAAAATAAGTGCTAAATGCACAAATCGTACCAAAAATGGTATTTGTCTTAGCCCTCGTTAGATATTTTGGTCTCTTTGCTGTACGGAAGTACTGACCTGATCACCAATTATCTAAACATTGAAATACAAAACAGATGAATTCAGTATACTCACCTACTACGATGAATCTTTGTGCATACCTTGATCGTGGGGGTATATCCTGAAGTGGGACACACTAATTTATCAGATATAAAATTACCTTAACGTATCATACGGTAATGGTACTTGAAATGTTCATGCATTTTGTTTAGGTGGACAAACATACTGGTAATCGTCTTGAACTGCTTTTCACGAAAAATTAAGAATTATCTAATAGTGTGAAACAGGTTGATTGTGCTGATATGATCTTCTTACCGGTGATTCTCACAAAAATAGAGTGTTTATTGCTTTTCGTATTTATTTGCTTTCAGAAAATACAAAAATACAAAAATAGTGTCTTTTTCTGTTAAAAATTCTTAATGTACGGGAAACTGTTATTCTTGGAGGAATTGTTACCGATAGGGGGAGACAGTGTTAGTCAGTGGGTTCAAAATTTTGAAATGATGCAGGTTATGGGGTATTTGTTTAAAATTTGTGCGTGTTGGTGTTGAGTTGGAACGTGCTTAATCTGTTATACAGTTTAACTAATCTCTTGAATAATAATAATTTGTTTAACTTACGTTGAAAAATTCTTATGGTTTCTCGAGATGTTTGTTTTATAGTATACAGATTGAAGGAGTGTGTTGCTGAATAGTTGCTGTGTTGCTGAGAAGTTGCTGTGAAGATGAGAGTTTGATTGGATGCATGGTAGACCCTCCTTTCTACATTACAGACAAAGTTGAAGAGTGCTATACAAAAGCTGACCTGGAGTTTACTCAAACGCTAAAGTTTTGAAGATTTGGTGATTGGATGCATCAGCTTAGGGGGAGTCTGTTGCTGACAGAAGCTGTTAAAGCTGAAGCTATCCAAAGACCAAAAGAGTGTGAGATCCTGAAGACTGAAGTTACCTTTGCGAGCTATTGTCAAGGGGGAGTTTGTTGGTGCATATTTGTGACAACAGCTTAGATTTGGTCTTTGGATATCTTGTAATTAGTAAAACGATAAACAGTTAGCGGGTTTAGCTTTGTAATAGTTAATTAAGAGTGATTGGGCCAAACCAAACCCACATAGGGGGATGGTAGGCGAAATGGGCCTAGCCCATGACCTAGCCCATGTGCAAAGCTTTGTCCTATATAAACAAAGCTTAGCATTAGGGTTAAGGTTAATGATCTAATCACTCTTGGAGAGAATTCGTGAAAGACAAAGGCTTGGACGAATTAGGATCTTGATTGATTGTAATCGTTAGAAGATAATCAATAAAGATCGGGTTTAAAGTGATTTCGGTGTTCTACTCATTTTCTGTGAAATCTAATCTAGAGGATTCCGCACTCTAGGTTGGATAGACGATTCTGTTACGATCCATACGGCTCACGGGACCTACACATTCCTTAAGTTGTAGCCATTTGTTGAGTGTTTTTTTTTGTGTCTAATCCGCATATATATCACAATTTCCCTTGATTTTCTTGACTGTATATCTCATAAATGTCAACATATACACGTGTGATTTAGTTTACGAAGATTGTTCAATGCCGAGAACCTCGATCAGAGAGTTAAAAAGGCGTAAGGTTCACAATGGTGTAAAATTAAAATGGGATATACCGGGCTAGGATTCGAGTTACAGGAACAAGGGCCAAACAACCACCCAAGAATGGAATCGTCGAGCGAAAACACTTGACAACCTCCTAGAAGCAGTTTTTCTTACCACCACCAGACCTTTCTCCATCAGTTAGGAATCTGATGCCGTCACTAAACACATTCCTTAAGTTGTAGCCATTTGTTGAGCCTTTTTTTAGTGTCTAATCCGCATATATATCACCATTTCCCTTGATTTTCTTGACTGTATATCTCTTAAATGTCAACATATACATGTGTGATTTAGTTTACGAAGATTTTTCAATGCCGAGAACCTCGATCAGAGAGTAAAAAAGGCGTAAGGTTCACAATGGTGCAAAATTAAAATGGGATATACCGGGTTTGGATTCGAGTTACAGGAACAAGGGCCAAACCAACCACCCAAGAATGGAATCGTCAAGCGAAAATACTTGACAACCTCCAAGAAGCAGCTTTTCTTGCCACCAGACCTTTCACCATCAAGTAGGAATCTGATGCCGTCACTAAACACATTCCTTAAATTGTAGCCATTTGTTGAGTGTTTTTTTTTTGGTGTCTAATCCGCATATATATCACCATTGCTCTTGATTTTCTTGACTGTATATCTCTTAAATGTCAACATATACACGTGTGATTTAGTTTACGAAGTTTTTTCAATGCCGAGAACCTCGATCAGAGAGTAAAAAAGGCGTAAGGTTCACAATGGTGTAAAATTCAAATGGGATATACCGGGCTAGGATTCGAGTTACAGGAACAAGGGCCAAACCAACCACCCAAGAATGGAATCGTCGAGCGAAAACAATTGACAACCTCCTAGAAGCAGCTTTTCTTACCACCAGACCTTTCTCCATCAATTAGGAATCTGATGTCGTCCCTAATCACATTCCTTAAATTGTAGCCATCTGTTGAGTGTTTTTTTTTGGTGTCTAATCCGCATATATATCACCATTGCACTTGATTTTCTTGACTGTATATCTCTTAAATGTCAACATATACACGTGTGATTTAGTTTACGAAGATTTTTCAATGCCGAGAACCTCGATTAGAGAGTAAAAAAGCCGTAAGGTTCACAATGGTGTAAACTTAAAATGGGATATACCGGGCTAGGATTCGAGTTACAGGAACAAGGGCCAAATCAACCACCCAAGAATGGAATCGTCGAGCGAAAACACTTGACAACCTCCTAGACACAGCTTTTCTTGCCACCAGACCTTTCTCCATCAATTAGGAATCTGATGCCATCACTAAACACATTCCTTAAATTGTAGCCATTTGTTGAGTTTTTTTTTTTGGTGTCTAATCCGCATATATATCACCATTGCCCTTGATTTTCTTGACTGTATATCTCTTAAATGTCAACATATACACGTGTGATTTAGTTTACGAAGATTTTTCAATGCCGAGAACCTCGATCAGAGAGTAAAAAAGGCGTAAGGTTAACAATTGTGTAAAATTAAAATGGGATATACCGGGCTAGGATTCGAGTTACAGGAACAAGGGCCAAAACAACCACCCAAGAATGGAATCGTCGAACGAAAACATTTGACAACCTCCCAGAAGCAGCTTTTCTGGCCACCAGACCTTTCTCCATCAATTAGGAATCTGATGCCGTCACTAAACACATTCCTTAAATTATAGCCATTTGTTAAGTGTTTTTTTTTTGTGTCTAATCCGCATATATATCACCATTGTTCTTCATTTTCTTGACTGTATATCTCTTAAATGTCAACATATACACGTGTGATTTAGTTTACGAAGATTTTTCAATGCCGAGAACCTCGATCAGAGAGTAAAAAAGGCATAAGGTTCACAATGGTGTAAAATTAAAACGGGATATACCGGGCTAGGATTCGAGTTACAGGAACAAGGCCAAACCAACCACCCAAGAATGGAATTGTCGAGCGAAAACACTTGACAACCTCTTAGAAGCAGTTTTTCTTGCCACCAGACCTCTCTCCATCAATTTGGAATCTGATGCCGTCACTAAACACATTCCTTAAGTTGTAGCCATTTGTTAAGTGTTTTTTTGGTGTCTAAGCCGCATATATATCACCATTTCCCTTGATTTTCTTGACTGTATATCTCTTAAATGTCAACATATACACGTGTGATTTAGTTTACGAAGATTTTTCAATGCCGAGAACCTCGATCAGAGAGTAAAAAAGGCGTAAGGTTCACAATGGTGTAAAATTAAAATGGGATATACCGGGCTAGGATTCGAGTTACAGGAACAAGGGCCAAACCAACCACCCAAGAATGGAATCGTCGAGCGAGAACACTTGACAACCTCCTAGAAGCAGCTTTTCTTGCCACCAGACCTTTCTCCATCAATTAGGAATCTGATGTCATCACTAAACACATTCCTTAAATTGTAGCCATTTGTTGAGTTTGTTTTTTTTGTGTCTAATCCGCATATATATCACCATTGCCTTTGATTTTCTTGACTGTATATCTCTTAAATGTCAACATATACACGTGTGATTTAGTTTATGAAGTTTTTTCAATGCCGAGAACTTCGATCAGAGAGTAAAAAAGGCGTAAGGTTCACAACGGTGTAAAATTAAAATGGGATATACCGGGCTAGGATTTGAGTTACAGGAACAAGGGCCAAACCAACCACCCAAGAATGGAATCATCAAGCGAAAACACTTGACAACCTCCCAGAAGCAGCTTTTCTAACCACTAGACCTTTCTCCATCAATTAGGAATCTGATGCCGTCAATAAGCACATTCCTTAAATTGTAGCCATTTGTTGAGTGTTTTTTTTGTAGTCTAATCCGCATATATATCACCATTGCCCTTGATTTTCTTAACTGTATATCTCATAAATGTCAACATATACACATGTGATTTAGTTTACGAAGATTTTTCAATGCCGAGAACCTCGATCAGAGAGTAAAAAAGGCGAAAGGTTAACAACGGTGTAAAATTAAAATGGGATATACCGGGCTAGGATTCGAGTTACAGGAACAAGGGCCAAACCAACCACCCAAGAATGGAATCGTCGAGCGAAAACACTTGACAAACTCCTAGAAGCAGCTTTTCTTGCCACCAGACCTTTCTCCAACAATTAGGAATCTGATGTCGTCACTAAACACATTCCTTAAATTGTAGCCATTTGTTAAGTATTTTTTTTAGTGTCTAATCCGCATATATATCACCATTGCCCTTGATTTTCTTGACTGTATATCTCTTAACTGTCAACGTATACACGTGTGATTTAGTTTACGAAGAGTTTTTCAATGCCGAGAACCTCGATCAGAGAGTAAAAAAGGCGTAAGGTTCACAATGCTGTAAAATTAAAAAGGGATATACCGGGCTAGGATTCGAGTTACAGGAACAAGGGCTAAACCAACCACCGTAGAATGGAATCGTCGAGCGAAAACACTTGACAACCTCCTAGAAGCAGCTTTTCTTGCCACCAGACCCTTCTCCATCAATTAGGAATCTGATGCCGTCACCAAACACATTCCTTAAATTGTAGCCATTTGTTGAGTGTTTTTTTTGGTGTCTAATCCGCATATATATCACCATTGCCCATGATTTTCATGACTGTATATCTCTTAATTGTCAACATATACACGTGTGATTTAGTTTACGAAGATTTTTCAATGCCAAGAACCTCGATCAGAGAGTAAAAAAGGCGTATGTTTCACAATGGTGTAAAATTATAATGGGATACACCGGGCTTGGATTCGAGTTACAGGAACAAGGGCCAAACCAACCACCCAAGAATGGAATCGTCGAGTGAAAACACTTGACAACCTCCAAGAAGCAGCTTTTCTTGCCACCAGACCTTTCTCCTTCAATTAGGAATCTGATGGCGTCACTAAACACATTCCTTAAACTGTAGCCATTTGTTGAGTGTTTTTTTTTTGTGTCTAATCCGCATATATATCACCATTGCCCTAGATTTTCTTGACTGTATATCTCTTAAATGTCAACATATACACGTGTGATTTAGTTTACGAAGATTTTTCAATGCCGAGAACCTCGATCAGAGAGTAAAAAAGGCGTAAGGTTAACAATGGTGTCAAATTAAAATGAGATATACCTGGCTAGGATTCGGGTTACAGGAACAAGGGCCAAACCAACTACCCTATAATGGAATCGTCGAGTGAAAACACTTGACAACCTCCTAGAAGCAGCTTTTCTTGCCACCAGACCTTTCTCCATCAATTAGGAATCTGATGCCGTCACTAAACACATTCCTTAAATTGTAGCCATTTGTTGAGTGTTTTTTTTTTTTTTTTTTTTTGTGTCTAATCCGCATATATATCTCCATTGCCCTTGTTTTCTTGATTGTATATCTCTTAAATGTCAACATATACACGTGTGATTTAGTTTACGAAGATTTTTCAATGCCGAGAACCTCGATCAGAGAGTAAAAAAGGCGTAAGGTTAACAATGGTGTAAAATTAAAATGGGATATACCGGGCTAGAATTCAAGTTAAAGGAACACGGGCCAAACCAACCACCCATGAATGGAATCGTCGAGCGAAAACCCTTGACAACCTCCTAGAAGCAGCTTTTATTTTCACCAGACCTTTCTCCATCAACTAGGAATCTGATGCCGTCACTTACCACCTTCCATAAATTGTAGCCATTTGTTGAGTGTGTGTGTTTTTTTTTGGAGTCTAATCCGCATATATATCACCATTGCCCATGATTTTCATGACTGTATATCTCTTAAATCTCAACATATACACGTGTGATTTAGTTTACAAAGGTTTTCAATGCCGAGAACCTCGATCAGAGAGTAAAAAAGGCGTAAGGTTTACATTGGTGTAAAATTAAAATGGGATATACCGGGCTAGGATTCGAGTTACAGGAACAAGGGCCAAACCAACCACCCAAGAATGGAATCGTCGAGCGAAAACACTTGACAACCACCTAGAAGCAGTTTTTCTTGCCACCAGACCTTTCTCCATCAGTTAGGAATCTGATGCCGTCACTAAACACATTCCTTAAATTGTAGCCTTTTGTTGAGTGTTTTTTTTTTTGGTTTCTAATCCGCCTATATATCACCATTGCCCATGATTTTCACGACTGTATATCTCTTAAATGTCAACATATACACGTGTGATTTAGTTTACGAAGATTTTTCAATGCCGAGAACCTCGATCAGAGAGTAAAAAAGGCGTAAGGTTCACAATGGTGTAAAATTAAAATGGGATATACCGGGCTAGGATTCGAGTTACTGGAACAAGGGCCAAACCAACCACCCAAGAATGGAATCGTTGAGTGAAAACACTTGACAACCTCCTAGAAGCAGCTTTTCTTGCCACCAGACCTTTCTCCATCACTTAGGAATCTGATGCCGTCACTAAACACATTCCTTAAATTGTAGCAATTTGTTGAGTGTTTTTTTTTGGTGTCTAATCCGCATACATATCACAATTGCCCTTGATTTTTTTGACTGTATATCTCTTAAATGTCAACATATACACGTGTGATTTAGTTTACGAAGATTTTTCAATGCCGATAACCTCGATCAGAGAGTAAAAAAGGCGTAAGTTTCAAAATGGTGTAAAATTAAAATGTGATATACTGGGCTAGGATTCGAGTTACAGGAACAAGGGCCAAACCAACCACCCAAGAATGGAATCGTCGAGCGAAAACACTTGACAACTTCCTAGAAGCAACTTTTCTTGCCAGACCTTTCTTCAGCAATTAGGAATCTGATGCCGTCACTAAACACATTCCTTAAATTGTAGCCATTTGTTGAGTGTTTTTTTTGGTGACTAATCCGCATATATATCACCATTGCCCTTGATTTTCTTGACTGTATATCTTGTAAATGTCAACATATACACGTGTGATTTAGTTTACGAAGATTTTTCAATTCCGAGAACCTCGATCAGAGAGTAAAATAGGCGTAAGGTTCACAATGGTGTAAAATTAAAATGGGATATATACCTGGCTACGATTCGAGTTACAGGAAGAAGGGCCAAACCAACCACCCAAAAATGGAATCGTCGAGCGAAAACACTTGACAACCTCCTAGAAGCAGCTTTCCTTGCCACCAGACCTTTCTCCATCAATTAGGAATCTGATGCCGTCACTAAACACATTCCTTAAATTGTAGCCATTTTTTGAGAGTTTTTTTTGGTGTCTAATCAGCATATATATCACCATTGCCATTGATTTTCTTGGCTGTATATCTCTTAAATGTCAACACATACACGTGTGATTTAGTTTACAAAGATTTTTCAATGCCGAGAACCTCGATCAGAGAGTAAAAAAGGCGTAAGGTTCACAATGGTGTAAAATTAAAATGAGATATAATGGGCTAGGATTCGAGTTACAGGAACAAGGGCCAAACCAACCACCCAAGAATGGAATGGTCGAGCGAAAACACTTGACAACTTCCTAGAAGCAGCTTTTCTTGCCACCAGACCTTTCTCCATCAATGAGGAATCTGATGCCGTCACTAAACACATTCCTTAAAATGTAGCCATTTGTTGAGTGTGTTTTTTTTGTGACTAATCCGCATATATATCACCATTGCCCATGATTTTCATGACTGTATATCTTTTAAATGTCAACATATACACGTGTGATTTAGTTTACGAAGATTTTTCAATGCCGAGAACCTCGATCAGAGAGTAAAAATGGCGTAGGGTTCACAATGGTGTAAAATTAAAATGGGAAATATCGGGCTAGGATTCGAGTTACAGGAACAAGGGCCAAACCAACCACATAAGAATGGAATCGTCGAGCGAAAACACTTGACAACCTCCTAGAAGTAGTTTTTCTTGCCACTAGAACTTTCTCCATCAATTAGGAATCTGATGCTGTCACTAAACACATTCCTTAAATTGTAACCATTTGTTGAGTGTTTTTTTATTGTTTCTAATCCGCATATATATCACCATTGCCCATGATTTTCTTGACTGTATATCTCTTAAATGTCAACATATACACGTGTGATTTAGTTTACAAAGATTTTTCAATGCCGAAAACCTCGATCAGAGAGTAAAAAAGGCGTAAGGTTCACAATGGTGTAAAATTAAAATGGGATATACCGGGCTAGGATTCGAGTTACAGGAACAAGGGCCAAACCAACCACCCAAGAATGGAATCGTCGAGTGAAAACACTTGACAACCTCCTAGAAGCTGCTTTTCTTGCCACCAGACGTTTCTCCATCAATTAGGAATCTGATGCCGTCACTAAACACCCTCCTTAAACTGTAGCTATTTGATGAGTGTTTATTTTTTGGTGTCTAATCCGCATACATATCACCATTGCCCTTGTTTTTCTTGACTGTATATATCTTAAATGTCAACATATACACGTGTAATTTAGTTTACGAAGATTTTTCAATGCCGAGAACCTCGATCAGAGAGTAAAAAAGGCGTAAGGTTCACAATGGTGTAAAATTAAAATGGGATATACCGGGCTAGGATTCGAGTTACAGGAACAAGGGCCAAACCAACCACACAAGAAAGGAATCGTCGAGCGAAAATACTTGACAACCTCCTAGAAGCAACTTTTTATTGCCACACATTTCTCCATCAATTAGGAATCTGATGCCGTCACTAAACATATTCCTTAAATTGTAGCCATTTGTTGAGTGTTTTTTTTTGTGACTAATCCGCATATATATCACCATTGCCCTTGATTTTCTTGACTGTATATCTCTTAACTATCAAGATATACACGTGTGATTTAGTTTACGAAGATTTTTAAATGCCGAGAACCTCGATCAGAGAGTAAAAAAGGCGTAAGGTTCACAATGGTGTCAAATTAAAATGGGATATACCTGGCTAGGATTTGAGTTACAAGAACAAGGGCCAAACCAACTACCCAAGAATTGAATCGTCGAGCGAAAACACTTGACAACATCCTAGAAGCAGCTTTTCTTGCCACCAGACCTTTCTCCATCAATTAGGAATATGATGCCGTCACTAAACACATTCCTTAAATTGTAGCCATTTGTTGAGTGTTTTTTTTTTGGTGTCTAATCCGCATATATATCACCATTGCCCTTGTTTTCTTGACTGCATATCTCTTAAATGTTAACATATACACGTGTGATTTAGTTTACGAAGATTTTTCAACGCCGAGAACCTCGATCAGAGAGTAAAAAAGGTGTAAGGTTAACAATGGTGTAAAATTAAAATGGGATATACCGGGCTAGAATTCGAGTTACAGGAACAAGGGCCAAACCAACCACCCAAGAATGGAATCGTCGAGCGAAAACACTTGACAACCTCCTAGAAGCAGCTTTTATTGCCACCAGACCTTTCTCCATCAATTAGGAATCTGATGCCGTCACTGACCACATTCCTTAAATTGTAGCCATTTGTTGAGTGTGTTTTTTTTTGGAGTCTAATCCGCATATATATCACCATTGCCCATGATTTTCAGGACTGTATATCTCTTAAATGTCAACATATACACGTGTGATTTAGTTTACGAAGATTTTTCAATGCCCAGAACCTCGATCACAGAGTAAAAAAGGCGTAAGGTTCACAATGGTGTAAAATTAAAATGGGATATACCGGGCTAGGATTCGAGTTACAGGAACAAGGGCCAAACTAACCACACAAGAATGGAATCGTCGAGCGAAAACACTTGACAACCTCCTAGAAGCAGTTTTGCTTGCCACTAGACCTTTCTCCATCAATTAGGAATCTGATGCCGTCACTAAACACATTCCTTAAATTGTAGCCATTTGTTGAGTGTTTTTTTATTGTTTCTAATCCGCATATATATCACCATTGCTCATGATTTTGATGACTGTATATCTCTTAAATGTCTATATATACACGTGTGATTTAGTTTACGAAGATTTTTCAATGACGAAAACCTCGATCAGAGAGTAAAAAAGGCGTAAGGTTCACAATGGTGTGAAATTAAAATGGGGTATACCGGGCTAGGATTCGAGTTACAGGAACAAGGGCAAAACCAACCACCCAAGAATGGAATCGTCGAGTGAAAACACTTGACAACGTCCTAGAATCAGCTTTTCTTGCCACCAGACCTTTCTCCATCAATTAGGAATCTGATGCCGTCACTAAACACATTCCTTAAATTTTAGCCATTTGTTGAGTGTTTTTTTTTGTGTCTATTCCGCATACATATCACCATTGCCCTTGATTTTCTTGACTGTATATCTCTTAAATGTCAACATATACACGTGTGATTTTGTTTACGAAGATTTTTCAATGCCGAGAACCTCGATCAGAGAGTAAAAAAGGCGTAAGTTTCAAAATGGTGTAAAATTAAAATGGGATATACCAGGCTAGGATTCGAGTTACAGGAACAAGGGCCAAACCAACCACCCAAGAATGGAATCGTCGAGCGAAAACACTTGACAACCTCCTAGAAGCAACTTTTCTTGCCAGACCTTTCTCCATCTATTAGGAATCTGATGCCGTTACTAAACACATTCATTAAATTGTAGCCATTTGTTGATTGTTTTTTTTTGTGACTAATCCGCATATATATCACCATTGCCCTTGATTTTCTTGACTGTATATCTCTTAAATGTCAACATTTACACGTGTGATTTAGTTTACGAAGATTTTTCAATGTCGAGAACCTCGATCAGAGAGTAAAAAAGGCGTAAGGTTCACAATGGTGTAAAATTAAAATGGGATATAACTGGCTAGGATTCGAGTTACAGGAACAAGGGCCAAACCAACCACCCAAGAATGGAATCGTCGAGCGAAAATACATGACAACCTCCTAGAAGCAGCTTTTCTTGCCACCAGATCTTTCTCCATCAATTAGGAATCTGATGTCGTCACTAAACACATTCCATAAATTGTAGCCATTTGTTGAGTGTTTTTTTCGGTGTCTAATCCGCATATATATCACCATTGACCTTGATTTTCTTGACTGTATATCTCTTAAATGTC
This sequence comes from Helianthus tuberosus, assembly GCA_030545235.1. NCBI lineage: Eukaryota > Viridiplantae > Streptophyta > Magnoliopsida > Asterales > Asteraceae > Helianthus > Helianthus tuberosus. The sequence goes on along the minus strand of CM060408.1, from coordinate 64,886,500 downwards.
AACACATACATGTGTGATTTAGTTTATGAAGATTTTTCAATGCCGAGAACCTCGATCAGATAGTAAAAAAGGCGTAAGGTTCACAATGGTGTAAAATTAAAATGGGATATTCCAGGCTACAATTCAAGTTACAGGAACAAGGGCTTAACCAAGCACCCAAGAATGGAATCGTCGAGCGAAAACACTTGACAACCTCCTTGAAGCAGCTTTTCTTGCCACCAGACCTTTCTCCATCAATTAGAAATCTGATGCCGTAACTAAACACATTCCTTAAATTGTAGCCATTTGTTGAGTGTTTTTTTTTGTGTCTAATCCGCATATATATCACCATTGCCCTTGATTTTCTTGACTGTATATGTCTTAAATGTCAACATATACATGTGTGATTTGTTTACGAAGATTTTTCAATGCCGAGAACCTCGATCAGAGAGTAAAAAAGGCGTAAGGTTAACAGTGGTGTAAAATTAAAATGGGATATACCGGGCTAGGTGACGGGTGGTCCGTAGGACAACCCTTAAGTTCCTTAAAAAGATTAAAATCCCATGCTTTACACGTTTGATTGTTTGAACTTGGTAACTACTAGTTGTTTGGACGTGCAGGTGCAAATGGAGCATAAAAGGGAAAGAATTTGGAGCATCAATAAAAAATAAATTTTGGAATTGAAGAATTAAGAGCATAGCATGATAGAGGACGAAAGTACGAGAACGTAGGCGAAAACGGTGAAGAAAACGGAGTTGATACGAAAAAGTTATGCTGAAAACAAGTTTTCAGCATTGCCTGCCGTAAGACAGAAGAAAAGGACCGTATGACTTGGCTTCTCGCCGTAAGCTACGGCCCTATGGCGTAGCTTACGGTGCCAACTGGTGTTTTCTTGTAACTTCCACATTAAATGCTGTTTTCAAGATGTTTTATGGTCCCTAATCATGTGTTTTCGGTTACTACTCACTTGGGGACGAATTTTGGCTAACTTTTGGAGACTAGAGCTTGAAGAACACTATCTTAATCTTTAGTTTTGTTGCTTTGATCTTGATGAACAATAATACTCTTGTGATGATGTTGTTTCAAGCCATGAGTGGCTAAGTACTCTGTGATCATCCTAGATTGAAGGTTTGCTTGAGACATTTCATGTTTGATTTCCTAATTTCTAGAATAACAATCTTTATCTTTATGGTTTGTTTGTTATGGTGTGTGATTGTTTGTTAGTAAATTGTTAATTCTTATGTCAAACTAATTAGAAACCATACGTTCTTGGTTCCGTTGGCAATCGAGATATCATGGGTATAGTTAGGCTTGGGTAAGGGTTGATTGATCATCGGGTAACAACCTCACGTTCTAGGAATCTGAGTACTTAGTTCCCTTTCATCACTGCAAGTAGTCACACATGAGCTATGTCTATGTAGTTCTTTCTAGCGGAATGATAACATGAATGTCAATTGAAACCGGAAATCTAGGATGGTCATTTGTCTCTCATTTGTTTACAATCAAAACTTTTCTCTTGCAATTTAATTAGTTAATTTTAGTTTTAAAACCAATCAAATTAAATCAACTCTTGAACTTTATTTTATTTGCAACTAGAGTAATTTTAGTCAAGTTAGATAGTCTTTTAAATAACACATATTCCACAAACTCCCTGTGTTCGATACCCACTTACCGCTAACTATTTAGTTGTATTTGGATTAAATTTGATTGTGACCACGACATCACGTCAAATTTTGGCGCCGTTGCCGGGGAGTAGTGCACAACGTGTGTTATTTTTTATCCTTTTTAGTCTGTTATTTTTCTGGTTTACGCTAGGTGTGTTAGTGTGCAGGTACTTACAGGTGCATGCGTACTAGAAGCTCTCACAAGCTTTCACCATTGGCATTTGATCTGGAAATTGAGCGAACATTAAGGGGAAACAGAATTTTGCTAAGAGAGAACAAGTTAAGTGGTTCACCAACAACACCAACTACACCGATTACACCACTTCGATACATGGATCCACCACCACCACCACCCACCACGGGTGAACTTGTACCACCTTTTATACCAACATCCACTCAACCGTCACCAAATACCACCATCCCAAACACTACCACCGAACCTACTTTACTTCATAATGTTACACCAACCAATACCACACAACCCATTACCACTCAAGAAGAACCAACCATTACTTTTAACCCTTCTACTACAATTCCACCTCTCACCCATTTCTTTCCAGGTGCGGGTCAGTCATATTTAAACTACACAATAGCACCTAACTCAACCATTGTCCATGCTACTTCTACTTTCAGACCATCGAACCGTCACCAATACCACCATCCCAAACACTACCACCGAACCTACTTTACTTCATAATGTTACACCAACCAATACCACACAACCCATTACCACTCAAGAAGAACCAACCATTACTTTTAACCCTTCTACTACAATTCCACCTCTCACCCATTTCTTTCCAGGTGCGGGTCAGTCATATTTAAACTACACAATAGCACCTAACTCAACCATTGTCCATGCTACTTCTACTTTCAGACCATCGAACCAGTCAGGTTTTCAATACTCGACTCTTCCATTTGGGCAATCTTCGGGTATAGGGGGAGATGGATATGAAGAAGGATATGAGGATTTTGAGGGTTATGATGAGGACGGTTATGCTTATGGGGGTGATGGTGATCAAGGGGAGTTTGCTTATGTGCATGGCCAATCTCAAGGAATGGCAAGTGTTGGTGGAATGCCACAACAACAACAACTTATACCACAACACATTAGGCCAAGGCCACAAGGGCCACCAATGCAACGCCCTATACCATTGCAACAAGTTTGACCACAACATGCACAATTCCAAAGGCCAATTCAACACCCACCGATGCCACAACAACAATTTCAACAACCATTCGCACCACAAGGGCATATACCAAGACCAATGGGTCCTGTTCGTCCAAGGGGTCGGTTTGGTGTACCAAGAAGGCATCTTAGAGAACATGCGAGGGGTATTGAAGCACATTTTAGGTCGGTAATTACTCACAACCCTTCACCGGTAGTTATCCCTCACAACAATGAAGGAAGAACTTTTGAAGTAAGGACTAATTCCTTACAAAGTTTGCCGAAATATAAGGGGCTAGCAACAGAGGAGCCTTATTTCCATTTGGAGGCCTATGACTCAATTTGCAATACTCTTGGGAGTCAAGTTTTTCGGCCGATGATGTCAAGTTAGTCTTGTTTCAATTTTCATTGGAGGATAAGGCAAAGAAGTGGTTCTATACTTTGCCTTCGGCATCTATTTATACTTGGGCAGAAATGCAACAAATATTTTTGGATGAATTTTATACCGCTCAAAAGACCAATGATGCTAGGAAGGGGTTGAGGAGTTTTCAACAACAACAAGGTGAGATGTTCCATGAGGCCTTTGAGCGTTTCAACATGATGATTAAGAATTGTCCTCACCATGGGATTGAACTTTGGGAATTGATGAACGCTTTTCATGAGGGGTTGAGTGCCGAAGACGCTCGTGACTTAATGTCTATTACCGGTGGCACTTTTGGTACGAACTATGAGCAAGACGATTGGGAGTCTTTGGAGCAAATGGCAATTACGTCAAAGAGGAAAGCTCAAGCATCAAGGAGAGCACGACCGGCCGTTACCCGAACTCAAGTGCATGCGGTTGACGATGGTAATGTTCAAACCTCTAATCAAATTTATGATGTTTGTGCTATTTGCAATGAAATAGGTCATGCGGCTGAAAATTGCCAAGGAATGGTGGAAGGGTAATATGAAGAAGTTCATGCAGTACAAGGTCAAGGAGGGGGTGGTAGAAATTACAACAATATGAATTCTAATACTTACCACCCCGGTTTGAGAAACCACCCAAACTTTCGGTATGGGAACCCTTTAAATCAAGCTAACCCGAATTTCCAAGGAAACCAAGGATTTCAAAGGCAATATCAAACGGGTCAAAGCTCTTCGAGTGGAAACGAAGTAATGGAGATGTTGAAGGCGATGCAAGTTGAAATGCAACGAATGAATCAACGTGATGAGGTTCGGATGCAAAAGGACGAGGCCCGTGATAAAGCGATTCAAACTTTGACCACCCAAATGGGTCAACTTACAAGTGAAGTGGCGATATTGAAGAAAGCAAAAGGCCAGCTACCAAGTGACACGGTGATAAATCACAAAAACATTAAAAGTGTTAATATCAATGTGGTAAGCACCGTTCCTAATAGTGAATTCAATGAAACATTTTTAACATCTTCTTGTCAAGTGAGTGCAGGTATAGGAAGGGATGCCAAGTTTGAAACGGACAAAGAGCATGGAGCACCACTTGTGCCGATCCGAGTGGGAAAATTAAAAATTCCCCATGCATTATTGGATTATGGGGCGAGTATGAATGTGCTACCAGGCGATCTATACTATATGTGCGACTTTGGTCCGCTTGAAGATATAGACACCATGGTGAGCTTGGCGGATGAAAGTTGGAGGCGTTGATGTGTGCAAAATGCAACATATAAATTACATCAATTGTGGCATAAAACTAACCCTTTTTTAGTACTAATGTTGGAAAAAGTGTGCTTTTGTCTTCCTTTTGTATTTTCAGGATTAAATGAGCTCAAATTAACAAAAGAAGCAAAAAGACATCAAAATCTAACATAAATACAAGAAAAGGAACAAGACGTGACATGCCCGACCCCACGACAGCATCTTCCCAAGCAAAACAAGAGGATAGAAGACTGAACACGTCCCGTGCTCAGCCAGCACGGGGGCGTTCCCAAGTGTCAGCAGAAAAGACAAAGTAGTAGAAGCTTCTATTGCCCACCACGGGGCCGTGCTCAGCAGACACGGGGCCGTGGTCAACTATAAGATTCGCACAATCTAGGCAAATCTTCATAGTACAAAGATTCTTCTGCACACGGGGTCGTGCTCAGCGGACACGGGGATGTGGTCAACTAATAAGACAAGCTGCATTAAATGAAGAAAGAGAAGGATGTGGACACGGGGCCGTGCCCGAGCTTCTGTTCAGCCTATAAATAGGAGTGCTTGGCTCAAGCTCAAACCATCCCTTGGCACACCACCTCTCTCACACTTCACCCACCACCCACCACCACCATAACACCATCATCCACCACCATCATCCATTGTCCATCATAGAGTGTGTGAGTCGTCTCGGGATCCAAGATTGATCGTAAGAGTTCTTGACAATCAAGGCCATGTTTGCCTAAGTCTCTTACATCACTTGGTGAAGACAAGTGTCTAGTGTAATACTTTTTATTTCTAATCTTTTCGCACTTTTTACTTGGTTTTGTATTAATGACTTTAATAACTAGTTTCTTATGTTGAAGGTGATTCTTCCTTATCGTTTGTCCCTGGTGTCTTGGCATTATTTTACTGTCTATATAAAATAAAAGATTTTCACCATTCATATCTCCACGGTCTATATGGAGGTATGTTGGCTACCTGGTCGGGGGTTAAGGGAACAGTTTGGTAAGAGTCTTGCCATTGTTCAGCGTTTAAAGGTCCTGCAATGGACCTGGGTCAAATTTAGTAGGACCTCCTTCAATACTTAACGGTATTGGATGGCGGGGGTCCAAACTCTTTGATCCCCTCATAAGTTAACTACTATTAATACTATAACCCGGCTATTTAGGACTGTATCCCTGCTGACTCAGACTACTTAGTCGAGGGTAACGTCACCTCCAAAAGAGGGGCCTACCATAATTTGCATTAATAACTTAATTCATTATCTTTCAATAATCCGACCGTTTAGGATTGTATCCTTGCTGACTCAAACTTCTGGGTTGAGGGTAACGTCACCTTCAAAAGAGGGGCCTACTACAATAACTAAGATAATCTCTTAAATAAGTGCAAAAGTGCGGAAATAATCAAAGGTTACACTATACACGAGTCGGAACCAAGTGATTCATCTTGTCTATCTGTTTTTCTTTTTATTTTTATTTTCAGCATTTTTAATTAGTTTTTATTTTTCTTAGCTTAAAACATTTTTCTAAACTTTTATTTTGATTAGACGTTGAGGATAAACCGGTACTAAAAGCTCTTGTGTCCTTGGACGACCTCGGTATCTTGCCAACACTATACTACGCTCACGATGGGTGCACTTGCCCATATGTGTGTTTAGTGTTAGTAAATATCGTGTTTTATAAATTTAAAACTTGGCTAAAAAGTGTTAAAGGGCTTAAAATATACACCTAAATATATATAACACTTCACACGCATCAGGCGTCCACGGGGAATGGTTAGGAATGTTAAGATTCAGTTGGGAGAGTTTGAATACCTGGTGGATTTTCTAGTTCTAGACTATGCTTTTACCAAAATGGCAGCACAACAAAGGGTAATTTTAGGTAGACCGTTTCTATACACAGCAAATGCTCAAATTAATTATAGAGACGGGATTATTACCATGACCGAAAAGAAGCGTAAGTTGTCCTTTGATGTTCAAACTAGAGTGATTAGTAATGAGTCCATTGAGGGGAAGGGTGGTGAGTCTAGTGATTGTATGAAAAATGTGTTTCAAAGAATGAGAAAAAAGCACCCACTGGACCGTGAAGAAAAACATATGGGTTCAAGCAGGAGTGTACTTGATTACCCATCGAGTCGAAACGGGACGGATGCATTCTACGCAATGGCACGATGTAGTGATGGAAGTGGCTGGAACCGATTCTTTGAGCCACCATAAATGGGGGTGGCTTGGTCTGGCTGAAGACCTGAAAACTTAGCGCTGCTCGGGAGGCAACCCGGGGTTTTACACTGATCTTGCTATTTCATTATTTTTCTATGTTTCAGGGCCATGGCAACATTCAAGTGTGGGGAGGATGTACGGATATTTGTGTGAAGGTGGTGATAGAAAGTCGAATTATCTACAACATCTGTTTTGTCAAACTTCACCAGGTCATGTACTCTTTCCTTAGTCTTGATTTGTTCTTTAGCTTTGAAATATTGGTAGTTAGTTTGTTTGCTTTTGTTTAAAAAATAAAAAAAAATACAAAAAGAAATTTGGGGTTTGAGAGTATAAGCAAATGTTGGTGTTTTTGTTGAAAGCGATATTCCCTTCAAAACCATACATTGGGACAATGTATCCCAAGTGTGGGGATGAGGGGAAAATTTTGAGAATTTTTGAAAAATTTGTGAAACCAAACGAAAAGTTGTTGGAATTTGAACACTTGACATTGTTCCGCATGACACACCGACACCCCTTTCTAGTCATTTCATGGTGAGTTTTTGAGCCACATATGATTATTAAAGATGCTTTCCTTGTTTTGAGTGGCGGTGTGTGTATTGTGTTAATAGAACTTGTGTACGAATTCTTGTTGAAGCCTAGGATTAGCATGCTTGTGAAAATGATAGGGGACTTTTAGGTAGCCTCGTCTAGATGTGTGAGAGTGTGGGAATTGGGGGTTGGACCTCATACGTTACATATATGAGCTTGGTATTGTGAGGGGTGGGGGTTTGGTCTTTAGAAAGCCATGTTTGAGCCTTATACCATTCGGTTGTGACCCAAACCTACTTCTTACAAAAACTTTACCTATTGAGATGACCTGGTTTAGGAATTTAGTTTGTGATTGTTGATGTTCTTGTATATATTTTTGAGTTCTATGCTTAAAAAAAAACAAAAAAAAAAATAAGAAAGAAAAAAAAAAGAGGAAAAAATATGAGAAAAATACAAAAAGAAGGATTTAGTTGCAATAGTAGTTGAAAATGTTGATGAAGTTGTGTATATAGTTGATGTTTGCTTTGTTTAGTAGTAGAAATAAAAACCGGGTCGAATCAATGAGCTACTTTCACATTCCCACTATTTCCTACCTTTACACATAGCCCCATTACAACCCGAATGTCCTTTTAATTCATAAGCATGCTAAATATTTGATAGGAGGAGATTTGATTTGTATATAAGCTTATTGTCGCACAATCACACACGTGCATTGAGTGTTTTAGCATAATGTGTTAATATTTCTTGTCACCGAGAGTTGTTGTGAGGGGTGTGTCTTGTGGTGTAATAAAAAGTTAGTAAAAGGACGATACATTTTAGCTTGATTTGCATGTTGATCGCTTGTGGTTTTGAAATGGTTTTTGAATAGGTTGCTTGGGACAAGCAACGAGTAAGTGTGGGGATGTGACGGGTGGTCCGTAGGACAACCCTTAAGTGACTTAAAGAGATTCAAATCCCATGCTTTACACGTTTGATTGTTTGAACTTGGTAACTACTAGTTGTTTGGACGTGCAGGTGCAAATGGAGCATAAAAGGGAAAGAATTTGGAGCATCAATAAAAAATCAATTTTGGAATTGAAGAATTAAGAGGATAGCATGATAGAGGACGAAATTACGAGAACGTAGGCGAAAACGGTGAAGAAAACGGAGTTGAAACGAAAAAGTTATGCTGAAAACAAGTTTTCAGCATTGCCTGCCGTAAGACAGAAGACAAGGACCGTATGACTTGGCTGCTCGCCGTAAGCTACGGCCCTATGGCGTAGCTTACGGCGCCGACTGGTGTTTACTTGTAACTTCCACATTAAATGCTGTTTTCAAGATGTTTTATGGTCCCCAATCATGTGTTTTCGGTTACTACTCACTTGGGGATGAATTTTGGCTAACTTTTGGAGACTAGAGCTTGAAGAACACTATCTTAATCTTTAGTTTTGTTGCTTTGATCTTGATGAACAATAATACTCTTGTGATGATGTTGTTTCAAGCCATGAGTGGCTAAGTACTCTGTGATCATCCTGGATTGAAGGTTTGCTTGAGACATTTCATGTTTGATTTCCTAATTTCTAGAATAACAATCTTTATCTTTATGGTTTGTTTGTTATGGTGTGTGATTGTTTGTTAGTAAATTGTTAATTCTTATGTCAAACTAATTAGAAACCATACGTTCTTGGTGCCGTTGGCAATTGAGATATCATGGGTATAGTTAGGCTTGGGTAAGGGTTGATTGATCATCGGGTAACAACCTCACGTTCTAGGAATCTGAGTACTTAGTTCCCTTTCATCACTGCAAGTAGTCACACATGAGCTATATCTATGTAGTTCTTTCTAGTGGAATGATAACATGAATGTCAATTGAAACCGGAAATCTTGGATGGTCATTTGCCTCTCATTTGTTTACAATCAAAACTTTTCTCTTTCAATTTAATTAGTTAATTTTAGTTTTAAAACCAATCCAATCAAATCAACTCTTGAACTTTATTTTATTTGCAACTAGAGTAATTTTAGTCAAGTTAGATAGTCTTTTAAATAACACATATTCCACAAACTCCCTGTGTTCGATACCCACTTACCGCTAACTATTTAGTTGTATTTGGATTAAATTTGATTGTGACCACGACATCACGTCACTAGGATTCGAGTTACAGGAACAAGGGCCAAACCAACCACCCAAGAATTGAATCGGTGAGCGAAAACACTTGACAACCTCCTAGAAGCAACTTTTCTTGCCACCAGACCTTTCTCCATCAATTAGGAATCTGATGCCGTCACTAAACACATTCCTTAAATTGTAGTCATTTGTTGAGTGTTTTTTTTTTGTGTCTAATCCGCATATATATCACCATTGCCCTTGATTTTCTTAACTGTATATCTCTTAAATGTCAACATATACACGCGTAATTTAGTTTACGAAGATTTTTCAATGCCGAGAACCTCTATCCGAGAATAAAAAAGGCGTTAGGTTCACAATGGTGTAAAATTAAAATGAGATATACCGGGCTAGGATTTGAGTTACAGGAACAAGGGCCAAACCAACCACCTAAGAATGGAATCATCGAGCGAAAACACTTGACAACCTCGTCAAAGCAGCTTTTCTTGCCACCAGACATTTCTCAATCAATTAGGAATCTGATGCCGTCACTAAACACATTCCTTAAATTGTAGTCATTTGTTGAACGTTTTTTTTTGGTGTCTAATCCGCATATATATCACCATTGCACTTGATTTTCTTAATTGTATATGTCTTAAATGTCAACATATACACGTGTGATTTAGTTTACGAAGATTTTTCAATGTCGAGAACCTCTATCAGAGAGTAAAAAAGGCGTTATGTTCACAATGGTGTAAAATTAAAATGAGATATACCGGGATAGGATTCGAGTTACAGGAACAAGGGCCAAACCAACCACCCAAGAATTGGATCGTCGAGCGAAAACACTTGAGAACCTCCTAGAAGCAGCTTTTCTTGCCACCAGACCTTTCTCCATCAATTAGGAATCTGATGCCGTCACTAAACACATTCCTTAAATTGTAGCCACTTGTTGAGTGTTTTTTTTTTGGTGTCTAATCCGCATATATATCACCATTGCCCTTGATTTTCTTGACTGTATATCTCTTAAATGTCAACAAATACACGTGTGATTTAGTTTACGAAGATTTTTCAATGCCGAGAACCTCGATCAGAGAGTAAAAATGGCGTAAGGTTCACAATGGTGTAAAATTAAAATGGGATATATCGGGCTAGGATTCGAGTTACAGGAACAAGGGCCAAACCAACCACCCAAGAATGGAATCGTCGAGCGAAAACACTTGACAACCTCCTAGAAGCAGCTTTTCTTACCACCAGACCTTTCTCCATCAATTAGGAATCTGATGCCGTCACTAAACACATTCCATAAATTGTAGCCATTTGTTGAGTGTTTTTTATTTGGTGTCTAACTGTAGGACCGGTTTTGACTCCGAAACGATTGCAAAACGAACGTGAGACGTGCGTTAACTGTACACGAACGTGACCTAACACACAAGACGTAATATAAACGTGATTCTATTAGAAATCTAACAAGAACAAGCACCTTGAATCACTTTCTCTCTCTAGATTCTCTCTCTAGATCTAGAACTCTCTAAACTTCAAATGAGAAAAAGTTCTAATTCTAACACTAAAGGGTCTATTTATAGGCACAAGGTTATAAGGGATTTCCCCTTATTTACAAGATTGCCACCTTGCCCTTTTAACTACCTATTACATCATAAAGTCTAGAATTCTTCTATTTCTGCTATGATTCTGATTGACGGAGGCGATAGACATAAATTCACTAACAGACTCCCCCTTGGATATTGCCGCAGTCAATCTCGTAGCGTCTTGTCTTTCTCTCTCTCTTTGAATCTTCTCGAACAGAATCCCGGTGGATCTGTCTTCAGCTTCAGCTTCTCCTTTCTGTAGACTCTTTTCTTAATCAGGCCCCCCCTTTCATCAAGCTTCCGTGCTTTTGGGATCGACACCTTGCTTTCGACGCTTCCTCTTGCGTTAATCTCGTCTTCAGACTCCCCCTTAGACTCGGCTGTCGGGATCGTAGTCTGGTACAACATCTGCAATTCTCTGACATTTATAAGTAAAACATTTTAACAATGAAAATAACTTCGAATTTCTAGAAATTGTAATCTGGCTCTATTAAACTTTCTAAATTTCACTCCCCCTGTCAACAAACTTCATAGATTTGGCAGTATTTAAGAATCCAACATCGAAAACTGACTCTTTATAACAGATTTTAACAATCTAAGAATCCAACTCCCTCACAGTTAATCATCCAAGTCCAAATTAATGACCTTGGAGATATCACAAACTGTTTTTGATTTTTGATTTTAAAAACTTCAAGTTTCAAATTAATGAACTTGTTTAATTTTTCAGAAACACAATCAGCATACTCAGATTTTGAAACTCAGCACTCAGACATCGGTTGTCGAAAATAAAGTGAAATCAAAATCTTTTTGTATTTTTCTGAAACATAAAGCAGTAAAGCAATATTTACAAACAATATTTACAGACAATATTTTTGTTTGAGTTCGCGTTAGAAGATCATATCAGTTTATGACAAATTACTAGTACCGTTGAGCTTTTAAACACTTTAAGTTCTAAACGATTCACTTAGATTGTCAGTATACTGGTCCACTTAAATTTTCACACAAAGTTCAATTGATTCGAGATACGAGATTAGTGTTTTAAGAACTTAAACTTATTCGTGTGTCCCACCTCAGAATATACTCCCGTATCCAGATCCCAATATTCAGTCTTACAGGTGAGTATACCTAGATGATATCTGTAAAGGGTTAAATGCGAGGGCCATGAGAGCTTAGGCTATTGCTTCCGCAAAATCAGAGAGATGATGGCTTCGACTTTAGGTGTGTTCCCTTTAGAGAATCTTTTCTTCAACAGCACATGATTAGCATTTTTCAATGTTTCATCATTTTTTATGCTGAGGGTGGTGCTATATTTCAAGCAAGCGAAAAGTATTATACGGGGACTAGGACATTGCTTCCGCAAAATCAGAAGTCCCAGGATAATACCCCAGATATCACTAAGCATAAAGACCTAGTATCTCAGAAAGAGGGGTCTTTCAAACAAGATTTCGGGGGTTACCCATATATCTGAGAGATGTTCCCCACGAGATAAGTAAGTATGATATTTAGGTTTATATCTCGAAAACAATCTACTATGCGTGTAAAAACCTACTGGCATATCATCAGTGAGACCGTTTATCACATTTTAACTTTCTATTTCTTTAGCGTACTGTGATTGTCTACTGATGTACTATCATTTCCTCTTTTTACACAAAACTCATTTTTGAATTTTATCATGTTTTTGGCTTTTCAAATTTTCAAATGTTTTTGGATTTTCTGACATTTTCTTACTCCCCCTAAAATGCAAAACCATTTAAAGAAAATATGACAAATCGATACTGATAGCTTTGACTCGCCATCCATTTTCTGCTTCTCATGCACTGATTTTGCAGAAAATATAATATACCCCCATGATTTACAACCCATTGATCTTCGACAGTTTGAAAACCGTTTATCAATCTTGTGAAAGTAATCATGTTTGTTCAGCCGTGAGGGTTTCAGCGTATTCAAGTAACATATTTTTGTATTTTCAAAATTTTTACATAACTAAAAACATATTTTTGGTTTTTCAAATTTTTTAATTTTTAGGGTTTTAGAAATATTGTTTATTTATGTACAGAAATCAAACAAACTCCCTGTTTCAACCAAACTAGGGTTCAGCAGCCTCCTCTTCCCGTTGTGTCAGGCTGCTCCGAATTCCATTTTCACAATCTTCAGTTTTCTTGAGCACCTGCACATTCAACTAATTCAATCACTTGAACAAGTTAGCCCATGTCTTTTTGACCTCAGGCATTGCAACACAATATGCATCATTCAATTTCGGAAAATCTTTGTCATTCTGAACAAAAACTTTTTCAATTTTGAATTCAACTTTCTCATCTTTTACCGAAGTGACTTGTTTCTTAACATTCCATGTTTGACCTTTTGGAGTACCTCTTTTGTAAAAATGTGACTCTTTTTGAACATTTTGGCTTTGAACAACAACTTTTGGTTTCCAAAACTAGTTTGTTTTTGTCATATCAACAGATGTTTGCCAACTTTGCGTTGTTCTGAATCTGGGTGTGTGAGAATTCCAGGTCTGTCTTGAATCGAACCTATGCGGGTTTGATTTCCAAGTTTGATTCGAAGCAAACTTTTTTATGTTGTATCTCCAAGTTTGTTTTGAATCAAATCTGGTCGACCTTTGTTTCACATCCTCATATTTTTGTTTCTCAGCATCATCAGACTTCTTTTTGTCATCATCAACAGGTTTTAGATTTGGACACTTGCGAGCAAGATGTCCAGTTTGATCACATTTGAAACATGTTCTCTTGGACACATCCTTGACCTGTGGTTGTTGCCTTTTCTTTTGAGCACATAACTCTTCATTAGACTGTCGTATAACTTGGAGTTCTTTCTCTTCTTCTAAACTTATTCCTTGAACAAAATTCAATTTTGTCTGAAAATTTGGAGTTTCATTTTTATTCCAACTTTGTTTCCTTTTATAACCCAACCCAGCCTTCATGTTTTTCTTCTTGAAACCAGGTTTGTTATAAAAAGTTTTGTGACCTTTACCAGCAAACTTTGGAATCTCAGATTTTTCAATTTCAACCATTTTGAAAACTTTATCAATCTTTTCTGAAATCACATTCTGAATCGGGAATACAATATCTAAGAATAATTTATCCGATCCAATCATGGTATAAACCAATCCTTTGGAATCTTCATTCAAATTTTTCTCGGATTTTGAGTTTTTCAGATATCCATCATGAAAATTACCTTCATTTTCATCCTGTGATTCAGATTTACCTGTATCAACTGACTCTTCTTTCAACACACTTTCAACGACCTTACCTACCACCTCTGAATCACTAGAATCATCAGATTTGGAATAGGTTACGTCAATGTTATCTGGCAATTGATCTACCAAGTCGAAAGCTTTTTCGACCTTTTCATCATCATAAAATGCAAACTTTTCCGGTGGTGGAACTTGATGAAACTCTGAGCCAATACCTTTCTTGTTTTGCTCAGAATCTTTTCCATCCAGTTTTATGTTGAAAATTCTTTCAAGCACATATGACGACACGTGATAACTTTTTAACTTGTTGTCATCCTGTTCTAAATCAGCAATCTGACGCTTTAGCTTAGCAACATCCTCAATATAGGAATTAACAACACCTTATTTTATTTCATACATTCGCTTAAGCTCTTTAGTTGTTTCAGAATAATAATTCATTCGTGATTGAGCAAATTTCATTTCATCCTTCACTTTTTCATATGATTCTTTTGTAATGTGATATGCCAATTTTATTGAATCATATTCTTTCTTCATTTCTTGACAAACAATTTCTTTTTGATCACATTCTTCTGTCTTTTTCAAAACATTTTCTTTTAAAATTTCATTTTCTTTTTCTAACTTTTTTACATTTTTCCAAAAAAATTTCATCATTATCTTTCAAAATTTTTTTCTTTTTCTAACATTTCTTTATATTTATTTTTGAAAGCTTCTTCAATTTTATTAAATTCAAGATTTTTTATTTTGAATTGCTCATCTTTTTCAGTACAAGCACTGCATGGTTCCATGCATTTCTTGCACTGCTCAACAGTTTCCAAATTTTTAGAGTCAGAAATTACCTCAGTGATTGGCACCTCGGTGTTCTTTGCTGCATCTGTCTGATCAGCATCTTTTTGTTTTCCAGCATCATCACCAACCTCACCAGCAACTAAATTCTCATTCTTCACTTCTTCTTCTGCTTTCTTCACATCTTCTCCAACCTGTTGTTCTTCAGTAACAGCTTCTTTCAAAACTTCTACATTTACCACAACGTCTTCTTTCACTTCTTCAACAATCTTCACATCTTCCTCTACAACTTTCTTCAACTCTTCAACAATATTCTCAACATTCTTCTTCATTCTCTCTTCATCCCTCTTCCTCAAGCTTGAAGTCATGACATCTCTTATGATTTTTCTAAGCTTTCTTTCATATGAGTTATCTTTCAAAGCATTTGAATAATATTCTCCAACTCGAGGAATCACTAGAAGAACATCCTCATGAATTATGTCCTTCTTGGGAACAACCGGTTCACCATAATGGTTGACATAACACTCTTGCTTCTTATCCCATCTATTGTAGCTGACAGCCTCTTCATATTCTTCTTGCATTTCATTCATTCTGTTCCAAGACATTCTTATTTCTCTGTCTGTTTTCTCACTCAGAATTTCTTCTCTGGTTTTCTCTTTGACCTCAGCAACAACATTTTCTTCTTTGTTTTCCTCTTTTATTTCTGCAACAAAAACATAATGGTTGTTCTTTGATATAGATTTGCCATGAGCTGTTTTTCGAATATCAACACGATCTTCTTCTGGAAGAATCTGACTCCAGTCATATCCTTCATCATCATGGATCACAGCACAAGCTCTTGACTTATCTCTGGGTTTGTCTTCAATCAATTTTGGCTCTTCTTTGCTTCGGTGGTAGATTGCCTTTCGGTAATAATCGTCATTGAACGGATGTTCATTTCCACCAACCGTAGAATTATTGCACTCTCTCTTGAAATGACCTTTTTGCTTACATTTGAAGCAGGTCACTTTGGACTTATCAAATCCAAGTTTTGTTGATGCACCACCAAGAGATTGTTTCCCAGTAATCTCCATGTATCTCTGAGCTCTGCGGATGCAACTAGCTAAACACCAGCGGATGTCAATGAGTTCCATTTCTTCCGGATCAATCTGGTCGTAGTCTGCTTTGGTTAACTCTGAGTTTCCAATTTTGCCAGCTACAAGACCTTCATACGATTCCAGAACAGATGCAAGGAAGCTCATTTGCTGCTTAGCTGCATTGATGCTCATTGTCGGAGAATTCTTCAACTTAAGAGCAATGTTGCACAGTATTTCCTCTGATTCTTCAGAATTAGCTTTTGATGAATATGAATGATAACCCGAATCGTAACTTGATGAGCTTTTCTGTGGCTCTTTTGTCCTCTCACCACTGAATGATGTCTTTGGTGATTCTGCAACTTTCACCGAAGGTAGATTACCTTTGTAATAGAGACTGACATTCTGTTGATGCGAAGAACTGCTCATCTTGTTCTGCTTTTGCAACTCTAGCTCATGACTTTCTATCTTTTCAATCAAGACATCAAGAGAAATTGTATCATACAAAGCATCATTTTTCAAAATGAAAACAAACGTTTGCCACTGATCAGCTCGTGGTAACGCTTCTATTATCTTATCAATGATTTCTTCTCTAGTTTTAACAATCCCAAACCTATCAAGTTCGTTTTTTAAATGACCAAATCTCTCTATCATTTGCCTAACTGATTCATCTTTCAAACTGTCAAACAAATCAAATTCTTTCTTTAATAAAGCAATTTTGTTTTTCTTGATTTGTTGACCCCCCTCAGCTTTTACCCTTAAAGCTTCCCAAACCGATTTTGATGTTCCATCATGTTGCAATAAAGCAAACATGTCATTCCTGATAGAAGTTTGAATCAAAGCAATCATTCTCTTTTCTGCTAAGAATTCTGCTTTATCATCTTTAGGTAATTTCTTGAGTGGAATCTCTTCTCCTTTATCATCAGTCGGCCTTTTATACCCAAACTCCAAATAGAACCAGCTTTCATGAGCATACGCTTTTGCCCAATTGATGAATCGATCTTTCCCCCAAGTATAGTCTTCAATACTTTCAAGAGTTGGTGGTTTTGAATGTGTACCGTAAAAGTTATCATGTTTGATGTTCTCATTAATCACTTTCGTAATGGTTTTTGGTGTGACAGTTGAGATTTCTGAAGACTCGGATGTGAGCTCGTTGTAGAACGTGTTGTAGAATTCTTCAGCCATGATGTGAATTTGAATTTCCTTGAATAAAAAACAATCAAACAAACACAATCAGTTTAAACAATATCAAACAACTTGACACAAACTGACACTCGAACTGGTGAATATTCTGTACGGTCTGAGTTTGATGTGAACTGAGATATAAGTTGTCAAAACGTACGAACTGCTATGACCCGGATCAAAATCAACCGACCTGACCCACTACTTCCAAAATGAGTACAATTCCAAACGACCTGGTTCAAAGTTCAAGCGGACTGGACCTTTGAATGATCAAACCATGAGACTTGGACCTTTGACTGATCA
This sequence comes from Helianthus tuberosus, assembly GCA_030545235.1. Taxonomy (NCBI): domain Eukaryota; kingdom Viridiplantae; phylum Streptophyta; class Magnoliopsida; order Asterales; family Asteraceae; genus Helianthus; species Helianthus tuberosus. The sequence goes on along the minus strand of CM060408.1, from coordinate 64,869,072 downwards.
ATCCAGGTGAATTGGTTTTTCGATCGAGTCACACTACACAAATTCTTTGGACAATCGCTTTAGCTAGTTGACTTTTTGACTACAACAGTGAACTATAAACTCACTTTGAAACTATCATATCCATTAAATGTCACATGCAATGCTCACACAAAACAACACAATCCGACAATACTGTTATTTATCACATGCACCGATGCACACACAACAATCAATTAATGTTCAATCACAAACACATGCAAACTTTAAGTGGTGTCCGACAAAGTCTGTTATGATATAAATTGTGATTGGACCAAACAATTAAGAACAATTAGGCCGAGAATTCAATTTACTCTGATTGGACCGATGTTAGAAATTAAAATTGTCACACAATTCAAAGACTTTTTAACGTAACTGTGATTGGGCCGAAGATGTATAGTGGATAGATTGTTTCACATGGACCTAGATTCTTTTAATGCAAACAATAGTGACTGACAAACACTATTAAGATATTGATTTTAATTGGGCCTCAAATCCACTTATCCGACAACCTTTTAATACTACACATGCTTTCACATATAATGGCAGACAATTGGTTTTATTATCAATTTATAATTGGGCCGATGAATATTGATCAGATTAAAACAAGTATATCACGTGAACTACTGAACCACTTTCAAATGGAAATAGACACTTCACATTCAAATGGAATTACGATCTGTTCAAGCGAAATAATGACTTTCACGCGGAATACCTAATTCAAACGAAATCAGATTGATTTTCAAACGGAATTACCTTTTTCAAACGGAATTAAGATGTTTTCAAACGGAATTAGATGTTTTCAAACGGAATTAAGATGTTTTCAAACGGAATTAAGTGTTTTCAAGCGGAATTAGATGTTTTCAAACGGAATTAGGTTGTTTCAAGCGAATTCGGACCTAAAAACTCAGATTTCTCCTAAACGGCTTTGAATTAGGATTTGAAACTTTGTAGGGTTATAGATCAGGTGTTTTCGCACAACATATTAAAAATCATGAATTTTGGACCGTAAAAACCTGTTCAATTTGACGATTTTCAGTGAAAAACGAGAAAAAGATGAAGAAATAGATGAAATCCGGATCTGAAATCGATGAAATCCTGTGCGAAATCATGTGGTAGATCAGTGTAATCGAGCTCCTGCTCTGATACCACTTGTAGGACCGGTTTTGACTCTGAAACGATTGCAAAACGAACGTGAGACATGCGGAAACCGTACACGAACGTGACCTAACACACAAGACGTAATATAAACGTGATTCTATTAGAAATTTAACAACAACAAGCACCTTGAATCTCTTTCTCTCTCTAGATTCTCTCTCTAGATCTAGAACTCTCAAAACTTCAAATGAGCAAAAGTTCTAATTCTAACACTAAAGGATCTATTTATAGGCACAAGGTTATAAGGGATTTCCCCTTATTTACAAGATTGCCACCTTGTCCTTTTAACTACATATTACATCATAAAGTCTAGAATTCTTCTATTTCTGCTACGGTTCTGATTGACGGAGGCGATAGACATAAATGCACTAACACTAATCTGCATAAATATCACCATTGCCCTTGATTTTCTTGACTGTATATCTCTTAAATGTCAACATATACACGTGTGATTTAGTTTACCAAGATTTTTCAATACCGAGAACCTCGATCAGAGAGGAAAAAAGGCGTAAGGTTCACAATGGTGTAAAATTAAAATAGGATATATCGGGCTAGGATTCGAGTTACAGGAACAAGGGCCAAACCAACCACCCAAGAATGGAATCGTCGAGAGAAAACACTTAACAACCTCCTAGAAGCAGCTTTTCTTGCCACCAGACCTTTCCCCATCTATTAGGAATCTGATGCCGTCACTAAACACATTCCTTAAATTGTAGCCATTTGTTGAGTGTTTTTTTTGTGTCTAATCCGCATATATATCACCATTGCCCTTGATTTTCTTGACTGTATATCTCTTAAATGTCAACATATACACGTGTGATTTAGTTTACGAAGATTTTTCAATGCCGAGAACCTCGATCAGGGAGTAAAAAAGGCGTAAGGTTCACAATGGTGTAAAATTAAAATGAGATATACCGGGATAGGATTCGAGTTACAGGAAGAAGGGCCAAACAAACCACCCAAGAATGGAATCGTCGAGCGAAAACACTTTACAACCACCTAGAAGCAGCTTTTCTCGCCACCACCAGACCTTTCTCCATCAATTAGGAATCTGATGCCGTCACTAAACACATTCCTTAAATTGTAGCCATTTGTTGAGTGTTTTTTTTTTGTGTCTAATCCGCATATATATCACCATTGCCCTTAATTTTCTTAACTGTATATCTCTTAAATGTCAAAATATACACGTATGATTTAGTTTACGAAGATTTTTCAATGACGAGAACCTCGATCAGAGAGCAAAAAAGGCGTAAGGTTCACAATGGTGTAAAATTAAAATGGGATATACCGGGCTATGATTCGAGTTACAGGAACAAGGGCCAAACCAACCACCCAAGAATGGAATCGTCATACGAAAAGACTTGACAACCTCCTAGAAGAAGCTTTTCTTACCACCAGACCTTTCTCCATCAATTAGGAATATGATGCCGTTACTAAACACATTCCTTAACTTGTAGCCATTGGTTGAGTGTTTTTTTTTGGTGTCTAATCCGCATATATATCACCATCGCCCTTGATTTTCTTGACTGTATATCTCTTAAATGTCAACATATACACGTGTGATTTAGTTTACGAAGATTTTTCAATGCCAAGAACCTCGATCAGAGAGTAAAAAAGGCGTAAGGTTCACAATTGTGTAAAATTAAAATGGGATATACCGGGCTAGGATTCGAGTTACAGGAACAAGGGCAAAACCAACCTCCCAAGAATGGAATCGTCGAGCGAAAACACTTGACAACCTCCTAGAAGCAGCTTTTCTTGCCACCAGACCTTTCTCCATCAATTAGAAATCTGATGCCGTCACTAAACACATTCCTTAAATTGTAGCCATTTGTTGAGAGTTTTTTTTTTTTGTGTCTAATCCGCATATATATCACCATTGCCCTTGATTTTCTTGACTTTATATATCTTAAATGTCAACATATACACGTGTGATTTAGTTTATGAAGATTTTTCAATGCCGAGAACCTCGATCAGAGAGTAAAAAAGACGTAAGGTTCACAATGGTGTAAAATTAAAATGGGATATACCTGGCTAGGATTCGAGTTACAGGAATAAGGACCAAACCAACCACCCAAGAATGGAATCGTCGAGCGAAAACACTTGACAACCTCCTAGAAGCAGCTTTTCTTGCCACGAGACCTTTCTCCATCAATTAGGAATCTGATGCCGTCACTAAACACATTCCTTAAATTGTAGCCATTTGTTGAGTGTTTTTTTTTTTGTGTCTAATCCGCATATATATCACCACTGCCCTTGATTTTCTTGACTGTATATATCTTAAATGTCAACATATACACGTGTGATTTATTTTACGAAGATTTTTCAATGCCGAGAATCTCGATTAGAGAGTAAAAAATGCGTAAGGTTCACAATGGTGTAAAAGTAAAATGGGATATACCGGGCTAGGATTCGAGTTACAGGAACAAGGGCCAAACCAACCAGCCAAGAATGGAATTGTCGAGCGAAAACACTTGACAACCTCCTAGAAGCAGGTTTTCTTGCGACCAGACTGTCACGGCCCCCGGCCCGGTTTGACCCGGTTCAGGAGCCGCGGGACAGAAAATCTCGTGGTATTTATTTAATTGAGTTAACAGCGGAAGATTTTAGCAGGATCTTTCTTAAAAACTGAAATCGCCTGATTATTTTATTTCATAATTCTGGATAAAACCCTGATAGTTTACAATAAGGTGATTTCACTGGGAAATCTTTGTTTTTACAAAACATGTCTCTTTATTTATATTGAGCCACTTCCTTAAGCTTGTAGTGCTTCGCGGCACTTTTCCTGGATCACAACAGATCACCTGAAACATGTTTGAAAAAGGTTTTGTCAGCGGGGAAATACTGGTGAATCATTCTTTTTACTAAAAACGTCGTGTTGTTATAATTTTACAGTATTAAGAACGATTACAATGTTTATACATATCAACCATCTACCCACGGTATTTATCAATCGACCACCTATTGGCTATCTCGTTGTCCAATGGTGTTTGTGATTATGGTCATATCACCCCTTGGCTAACCCGTTGTTGTACAATGGTGACGGTTATCAAGTATTGTATACAAAACCCCACATACCGGCTGTAAATTGGAGATTACAAAGACTTAATCTCTGTAATTATAACTTTGAAAGTAAACATGATTTTGAAATCAAATTTGATAACCTACTGATTAGCCTGATAACCTAATTTAAATAACAATGCACACGAACTAGGTTAGTAACTAATACAGCATTTACGATAAATCACGAGATTAAACCCTCACAACGAATGACAAAGTGCGATACTTAAACATCCATCGAATTTACGACAAATGACAAAGCATAACCCTAATGTGGGCAGCACTTAAATATCCATTGGATTGTTTCAATCGATCGGACATTGAATCGTAGCAGCGATCGAGTTATTACCCTGTTATCGTAGCAGAGGTTCGGGATTATAACTACTTTTGAATGAAGCAGTGTATAAGTGGGTGTACGTAACGAATTTTATCATCGAAACATGCAAACTGATCAAGTCCCAAGCCCCTGTATTTATACCCTCTTTTGGTACCTCCCGCGTGTCGCGACAAGATCCCCGGGATCTGTCGCGTGTCGCGAGGGAACCCAACGTAGGGTAGGCTTGCCTTGTCACTAGTTTAGGCCTGCTGAGTCGATGAAATTCGAATTTACATGTTTTAGAACTATTTTCGAAGGATAAATATGTTTTAGGGGATACCCCCCTTGAGTTTTAGGGGCCTTGATCCTAGTTCCGTTTGTTCTGAAATTTTTAGGGTTTTTGCAGAATCACTTGGAGGTTTTAATTAGGGTTTCCTATTGGAAAAAATATAATAATAAATAGGACTTTTGATGAGAGTTGTTACATCCTCCCCACCTTAATAAAAATCTCGTCCTCGAGATTTACTGGAATAATTGAGGATATTTCCGTTTCATTTCTGATTCTAGCTCCCAAGTATATTCAAGTCCTCTCTTTGAATTCCATTTAACTTTGACCAACACTATTCGTTTGTGCTTGAGAAACTTGATCTTTCAGTCTTCTATTTGAAGTGGTTGTTCTATGAATTTTAACTTATCATTTACCTCTATGTCTTGAAGAGGTATTACCAGGGATTCGTCTGATAGACATTTCTTGAGATTGGATACATGAAATACATCATGTACTCCAGCTAATTCTTCTGGTAGTTGTAAGCGGTAGGCAACTGGTCCTATACGTTGAATTATTGGAAATGGTCCTACGTATCGTGGATTTAGCTTTCCTTTCTTACCAAACCGAACTACTCCTTTCCAAGGAGAAACTTTCAAAAGTACCTTATCTCCGACTTGAAATTCCAGTGGCTTGCGTCGATTATCAGTATAACTCTTTTGACGATCTCGAGCAGTCTTTAGTCTTCCCTTGATTTGAGTAATCTTGTCGGTGGTCTCTTGCACGATTTCAGGACCTGATAATTTATTTTCTCCTATTTCTGCTCAACAAACCAGAGTTCTGCATTTGCGTCCATACAGTGCTTCGAATGGGGCAGCTTCGATACTTGCATGATAACTATTATTATAGGAGAATTCAATTAAGGGTAGGTAGTCATCCCAGTTTCCACCAAAATCTATCACACATGCCCGGAGCATGTCTTCCAGGGTTTGTATTGTCCTTTCACTTTGCCCGTCTGTTTGAGGATGATATGCCGTACTTAAATTTAGTCGTGTTCCCATTGCTTTCTGGAAACTTGTCCAGAAATGGGAAGTGAAACGACTATCTCTATCCGATACAATGGAGAGTGGAACTCCATGTAAGGATACTACTTCGTCTACGTATAATTTTGCCAACCTTTCCATGCTAAAGGTTTCCTTCATGGGTAGAAAGTGAGCTGATTTGGTTAATCGATCCACAATTACCCAAATAGCATCATTACCCTTTCTGGTTTTGGGTAACTTAGTAACAAAGTCCATTGTTATTAGTTCCCATTTCCATACCGGCATTTCTAATTGTTGGAGTAATCCTAAAGGTTTCTGGTGTTCTGCCTTAACTTGTGAACAAGTTAAACACTTAGAAACATATCTGGCTATGTCCTTTTTCATTCCTATCCACCAGAAATTATTTCTTAAATCTTGGTACATCTTATTGTTACTAGGATGCATGGTATACCTAGATTTATGGGCTTCCTCTAAAATCTTTTTTCTTAATTCTCCCTATTTAGGTACCCAAATTCGTTTCTTATGGAATCTCCAAATTCCATCTGCTCCTTGCTCTAATTCTTTTATCCGTCCTTTCATTCCTTCAGCAATATCCTGGATTGCTGTTTTCTGAACATCCTTTATTTGTTCCATTAAATCTAACTGTAGATTTAATCTAAGAACACGAACTCGCTTTTGCTTTTCATGATACTTACGACTTAAGGCATCTGCAACTACATTTGCCTTTCCTTCGTGATACTGAATATCACAGTCATAGTCGCTTAGTATTTCCATCCATCTCCTTTGTCTCATGTTTAATTCTTTTTGCCCAAATATGTACCTTAAACTTTTATGATCTGTATAGACAGTAAACTTACTTCCATACAGATAATGTCTACAAATTTTAAGGGCAAAAATTATGGCTCCTAACTCTAAGTCATGAGTCGTATAGTTTTCCTCGTGCTTTTTCAATTGCCTTGATGCATACGCAATTATCTTTTTGCGTTGCATTAAAACACATCCTAATCCTAACTTTGAAGCATCACAATATACTTCAAAATCTTCTGTTCCTTCTGGTAAAGCTAGAATTCGGGTGTTTGTTAACTTTTGCTTTAAAACCTTAAAGGCTTCTTCTTGCCTAGGTCCCCATTCAAACTTAACTGCTTTACAGGTTAGCTTAGTTAATGGTACAGCTATCTTGGAAAAATCCTTAATAAACCGTCTATAATATCCGGCTAATCCTATAAAACTTCTAATTTCCAATGCTGATTGCGGAACCTTCCATTTGGTAATTGCTTCTATTTTAGAAGGATCGACGTGAATGCCTTCGTGATTCACCATGTGTCCTAAAAATTGCACTTCTTGTAGCCAAAATTCGCACTTCAAGAATTTGGCGTACAGCTTCTTCTTTCTTAACAAAGTTAAGAGTGCATGCAGATGCTCACAATGCTCCTCCTGGCTTTTGGAATAAATAAGTATATCGTCGATGAAAACAATTACAAATTTATCCAAATACGGTTTACAAATCCGATTCATCATGTCCATAAATGCTGCAGGTGCATTCGTTAATCCGAAGGGCATGACTGTAAACTCGTAATGACCATACCTAGTTCTGAAAGCAGTTTTAGGTATGTCTTCTTCTTGTACCTTCAATTGATGATATCTTGAGCGTAAGTCTATCTTAGAAAAATATCTAGCTCCTTGAAGTTGATCGAAAAGATCATCAATCCTAGGTAATGGGTATCGATTCTTAATTGTAACCTTATTCAATTCTCTATAATCAATACACATTCTCATTGACCCATCTTTCTTTTTCACAAACAACACTGGTGCTCCCCAAGGGGATGAACTAGGTTGTATGAATCCTTTACTTAACAATTCATCTAATTGCTTTTTCATTTCTAATATTTTAGTAGGTGCTAACCGATAAGGTGCCTTAGCTATCGGTGTAGTTCCAGGAATTAGATGAATTCTAAATTGAACTTCCCTATTGGGTGGTAATCCTGGTAGTTCGTCTGGGAATACATCTGAGTATTCTGAAACTACCGGAATTTCTTTAATTTCTTTACCTTTTGGTGCTAATGATTACTAAAATCATATACACTAAATCTTGCTTTCGTTCATAACTAGCAACTTTCATTACTGAAATGAACTTCATGGGTTTACGTGGCTTATCTCCTGTAATCACGATCACTTCTCCGGTGGGTGCCCGAATCTCTATAGAGTTATTATCACAAAGGATTCGAGCATGGTTGGCTACTAACCAATCCATTCCTAACAAAACATCGAACCCAGCTAAATTCATTGGTAATAGGTTTGCATGAAATTTATGACCTGAAAGTTCTATATTTTCTTTTTGCAAAACCTTATCTATGTTAATAGAATTCCCATCTGCTGTTTCGACTGTAAAAATCTGCCTAAGGTTGGTTAAGGGTAAGTTAAGAGCTTGGCAGAATGAAGTATTTATAAAACTTTGGTTTGCACCAGAGTCAAATAATACTTTTGCGTAAACGTTGTGAACTAGGAACGTACCAGCTATCACATCTGGAATGAGTTCTGCCTCCTGAGTAGTTAATTGGAATGCTCGAACATTCTTCTTGGTAGCTCCGTCGGTCGGTTTGGCTTTATTGTCTGCTGGTTTAACCAATTTAGGGCATTCTGGTTTAAAATGTCTTGCTTCTCCACAGTTATAACAGACCCTTGTTTTCTTTCTGCAGTCTTCTTCACGATGTCCTACAACTTTGCAAAAGTTGCAGGTTACATTGCATTTTCCAAAATGTTTCTTTCTGCAATTCCTGCAGAATGGCGGAGTTGAGGATTGTCCCGTTCCTCTTTTCTTGAAGTTGTTATTATTACCCACACGAAATCCTTGGGTAATTTTCTGAGCCAGTTCCTTTTTCCTATTTTCATCTCTTGTGCGTACCAGCTCGTCAGTTAGGGTGTTAGCTAATTCTACCGCATCGTCAATAGTGCGAGGTCTCGCAGCTTTAACGATATTACGGATTTCGCCAATCAATCCCCAAATATAGCGAGAAATAAGTACCGGTTCTGGCGAAGCCAGTGTTGGTACTACTCTAGCATATTCAAAGAATGTCGAAGTATACCCTCGACAGTCTACTCCCATCGTCCGATGATTCAGGAACTTATTTGCCATTTGTTCCTTTTCGTATTCGGGACAGAATTTTCTTTCTATCAGACTTTTAAATTCTTCCCAATTCATAGCATAGGCCACACTTCTTCCTTTGGCTTGAAGTACTGTGTTCCACCATTCTAGTGCCCCTTCTTTAAAAAGATGCGACGCGTACATGACCTTGTCCTCTTTGGCACATTTACTTATCGCAATTACTGCCTCGATTTTCTCTAACCAACGCAGTGCAGCAGTCGCCCCTTCGTTACCTGCAAACTCAGCTGGTTTGCAGGCAAGAAATTCTTTGTAAGTGCAACCAGGCTTTGCAGCTATCATTTTCTTAGGGAGTGGGGCCTGCCGTGGATCATTATCGTGATTAGTATGGATGCCGCCTCCGTTTACACTATTACTGAAGTTATCTTCTTGGGTACGTTTACTAGGAATGATTTGTTGAGGTTCAACAGGTTTCTGAGCAGCAGTAACTATTGCTGGAATAGCATTGGCTATCCCCTGAGCAATGATATTCTCGATATCTTGCCTATTCAAAAAGTGATCTTCATTGTTATGCTCAGATTGATTAATCTCGTTAACTGGTTCATTATTAGTGTTTTCCATCTGATAATTAATATATATAATTTATTAGTATAGAGTAAATAGCAATTATACACAAAACAATCATACAAATTTCACAACATACATATATATATCCAAAATTATCGATTCCTCGATTTCCCTTTTTATATATATCATATTATGCATCCGTACACACTGTTATGTTACAAAGTTTTATTTTTATTTTATAGGATTATATTTTTATTATTTATTATTATTATTATTATTATTATTATACAATCACAGTTACGTTCTCACCCCATCCCTTCTGCTGATATTTCAGAAATGACACTCCCTCTCGTCGTACTTCCAGGAGATTTGCTCTCCCACCTCCCGAATCCTATTCCCTGCACCTATCAGCTCCTCGCCAAAATGGCGGAGTTCAGCTAAATTTTCATTGCTCATTGGTGGGTTTGGTATAGGTTCTGGGTCGAACTGAGGGAAAAAGGTATAAGGGTTATTGAGAAGGTTTTGAAATTGCCAATCGTTGGTCCACCACTCGTCCATTTGTCCTAAAGGTTGAGTATGGATTAAAGGTTCTGGGATGGCTGGTTCTAAATTTATTGGAAGTTGAGTTTCGGCAGGATAAGGGTAAAGGTTGGTATTGATAGGTCTAATGATATCACAGCTTGCCAATATGCGATCCAACTCCTCTTGTAATGGAAACTCCTCGATTTGTTTAGAACTTTCCCCAATTTCCATTTCTACTTGCCTGGAATCTTCTCCGATCGCAATTCCTTTTCCTTTATCGATGGGATTCTCTATTTTGGGAACCTTTCTAGTTGCTGGTTTCCTCCTGCGTACACGCCTCCAACCTACGAATCTTCTCCTTTTCTTAGGCTTTGGTTTCTCTAGAGGTGGAGCGTAGAATTCCATAGGTTCTTCCACATCGGGTATGTAACCAGTAAAATCTTTGGAAACTTCCACTTTCACAGGATAGAGATTGAGATTCTGAAGGGCTTCAGATAACTCATTCATGCTGTTTAGCATATATGCAAAATGCACAATAATGCTAAGTTAAAATTTTATAACAAAATTTCACAGATAACCATTCAAGTATTATTGCATATCGTGTGACTAATTTAATACAAAGGACAACTGCCAATTAAAACATACTAGGGTTTACTATAAACTTATTTATTTACTGGGTAAATTTTCTGGCTTGTAGGTGATATGGGTGCTAGAACTGAGTCAAAGTATTTAAATGTTAGCATTTACTGCTACAGTGGCTAACGTATAGAGATCTGCCCATTTTTCATCTAACTTGTCTTCCCATGGTGGGTTACTGCCTAGTTCCTGGGTTTCCTGATTAACTCTCATTTCTTTTGGTTGTGATTTCTTTATTTTCTCCTGACTTTTTCTAATAATCAAACTTCTTTTATTAGGAGAAAGTGGTTCCTCATATTGTGTCTTTCGAACAAATATTCTTTCCTCAGTATCTGTTGGGTATTTTGAGGATAAAGTTCCTTTTTCTTTTGGTGAAGTATCTAATTTATGGTAGATATCCGAAAGTCTTTGCTTACCCATACTGTAAACAAATATTCAAACAATAACACGTAATCACAAAAATGGCAATCAGTAAAATTAAGTATTTTCTAAATACTTAATTGGCTTAAATCAGTGGCTCTGATACCACCTTTTTCTGTCACGGCCCCCGGCCCGGTTTGACCCGGTTCAGGAGCCGCGGGACAGAAAATCCCGTGGTATTTATTTAATTGAGTTTACAGCGGAAGATTTTAGCAGGATCTTTCTTAAAAACTGAAATTGCCCGATTATTTTATTTCATAATTCTGGATAAAACCCCGATAGTTTACAATAAGGTGATTTCACTGGGAAATCTTTATTTTTACAAAACATGTCTCTTTATTTATATTGAGCCACTTCCTTAAGCTTGTAGTGCTTCGCGGCACTTTTCCTGGATCACAACAGATCACCTGAAACATGTTTGAAAAAGGTTTTGTCAGCGGGGAAATACTAGTGAATCATTATTTTTACTAAAAACGTCGTGTTGTTATAATTTTACAGTATTAAGAGCGATTACAATGTTTATACATATCAACCATCTACCCACGGTATTTATCACTCGACCACCTATTGGCTATCTCGTTGTCCAATGGTGTATGTGATTATAGTCATATCACCCCTTGGCTAACCCGTTGTCCAATGTTGACGGTTATCAAGTATTGTATACAAAACCCCACATACCAGCTGTAAATTGGAGATTACAAAGACTTAATCTCTGTAAATATAACTTTGAAAGTAAACATGATTTTGAAATCAAATTTGATAAAAAGAGAATGACTCACATTGCAGATTTATACGGGCAGAGTTTAGCCTACTGATTAGCCTGATAACCTAATTTAAATAATAATGCACACGAATTAGGTTAGTAACTAATACAACATTTACGATAACTCACGAGATTAAACCCTCACAAAGAATGACAACGTGCGATACTTAAACATCCATCGAATTTACGACAAATGACAAAGCGTAACTGATGCGTGTGAAGTGTTATATATATTTAGGTGTATATTTTAAGCCCTTTAACACTTTTTAGGCAAGTTTTCAATTTATAAAACACGATATTTACTAACACTAAACACACATATGGGCAAGTGCACCCATCGTGAGCGTAGTATAGTGTTGGCAAGATACCGAGGTCGTCCAAGGACACAAGAGCTTTTAGTACCGGTTTATCCTCAACGTCTAATCAAAATAAAAGTTTAGAAAAATGTTTTAAGCTAAGAAAAATAAAAACTAATTAAAAATGCTGAAAATAAAAATAAAAAAGAAAAACAGATAGACAAGATGAATCACTTGGTTCCGACTCGTGTATAGTGTAACCTTTGATTATTTCCGCACTTTTGCACTTATTTAAGAGATTATCTTAGTTATTGTAGTAGGCCCCTCTTTTGAAGGTGACGTTACCCTCAACCAAGTAGTTTGAGTCAGCAAGGATACAATCCTAAAGGGTCAGATTATTGAAAGATAATGAATTAAGTTATTAATGCAAATTATGGTAGGCCCCTCTTTTGGAGGTGACGTTACCCTCGACTAAGTAGTCTGAGTCAGCAGGGATACAGTCCTAAATAGCCGGGTTATAGTATTAATAGTAGTTAACTTATGAGGGGATCAAAGAGTTTGGACCCCCGCCATCCAATACCGTTAAGTATTAAAGGAGGTCCTACTAAATTTGACACAGGTCCATTGCAGGACCTCTAAACGCTGAACAATGGCAAGACTCTTACCAAACCGTTCCCTTAACCCCCGACCAGGTAGCCAACATACCTCCATATAGACCGTGGAGATATAAATGGTGAAAATCTTTTATTTTATATAGACAGTAAAATAATGCCAAGACACCACGGATAAACGATAAGGAAGAATCACCTTCAACATAAGAAACTAGTTATTAAAGTCATTAATACAAAACCAAGTAAAAAGTGCGAAAAGATTAGAAATAAAAAGTATTACACTAGACACTTGTCTTCACCAAGTGATGTAAGAGACTTAGGCAAACATGGCCTTGATTGTCAAGAACTCTTACGATCAATCTTGGATCCCGAGACGACTAACACACTCTATGATGTACAATGGATGATGGTGGTGGATGATGGTGTTATGGTGGTGGTGGGTGAAGTGTGAGAGATGTGGTGTGCCAAGGGATGGTTGAGCTTGAGCCAAGCACTCCTATTTATAGGCTGAACAGAAGCTCGGGCACGGCCCCGTGTCTAGTGGGCATGGCCCCGTGTCCACATCCTTCTCTTTCTTCATTTAATGCAGCTTGTCTTATTAGTTGACCACGCCCCCGTGTCCACTGAGCACGACCCCGTGTGCAGAAGAATCTTTGTACTATGAAGATTTGCCTAGATTGTGCGAATCTTATAGTTGACCACGGCCCCGTGTCCGCTGAGCACGGCCCCGTGGTGGGCAATAGAAGCTTCTACTACTTTGTCTTTTCTGCTGACACTTGGGCACGCCCCCGTGCTGGCTGAGCACGGGGCGTGTTCAGTCTTCTATCCTCTTGTTTTGCTTGGGAAGATGCTGTCGTGGGGTCGGGCATGTCACGTCTTGTTCCTTTTCTTGTATTTATGTTAGATTTTGATGTCTTTTTGCTTCTTTTGTTAATTTGAGCTCATTTAATCCTGAAAATACAAAAGGAAGACAAAAGCACACTTTTTCCAACATTAGTACTAAAAAAGGGTTAGTTTTATGCCACAATTGATGTAATTTATATGTTGCATTTTGCACACATCAAATACCCCCACACTTGAATCTTTGCTTGTCCTCAAGCAAAACTCTTTAATATGTGGCTATTACACTCCCAAATGGAATGGGTAAAGAAGAAGGTTTTTGGGCTTGTCATAGAGTGTCGGGATTTCCAAGATTCTTTATTTAGTTTTATTTTTATTTATTTACAATCCTATTCGTCATGATTTATTTTAAACTTTTCATAAGATAAATTACTTATTAGGGCATAACATGCCTCTTTAAAATTCTATTTATATACAAGTTCACATTCCTCACGGGGATCACTCAACACTCGGCCGAAAATGTATTTTTGTGGATCACTCGAGAGCGGCATGGAACTTACTCCTACCATAGGCTTGCCAAGCAATCAATCCTCCTCCTTTTTAACTTATATACCTTTGTAAATATCAAGAGGACTTTGTGGGTGAAGGGTTAGGCCTGGGTTAAAGGTAGGTGGTTGGGTTAGTGGTTAGTAGAAAAAGGGCGAAAAGCGTAACAAGCGTCGGTTTTCGTAAGACTTTTTATTTTTGTAACTTTTATTTTGATGAAGCTATTATTCAAACAAAGTTATTTTTGATGAACTTGTTTGTTTATTTTCTTTTGCTTCATCATCAACACACATATAAAATGTATTTTTTTTTTGAAAAGTCATACGAAAAACCGAGCTAGTTACTAAAACAAAGGGTTGAAAATGAAAAAGGTTTTGGTGGGTAAAAAGGGTGTTTGGTTTGGGTTATGAAATGAAAAGGTTTAGGCTCAAAGGGGCTAACTAGGGGGATTTTGGGTAGGTGGTAAAAAAAAGAAAAATAATGGTGTAGAAATAAAAAGGGTTAGTCCTAATGCCTCTGTCATTTACTTACTCGGGTTTAAGTTGGTAAGGACTGGGAATGTATCGTCATGGCAAGTTCTAGAGTCGTAAGAACCAAGCGGCTATTCACACAAGAAACGAAAAATGAGCATTTAGTTTAATGATATGTAATTGTATGCTCAATAAAGGCTCAAAACTCACTTTTGTGGGAATGGTTTTTTATGTGGTCAAGTACATATAATGAAATTTTAACTAAGCTTGTCATGCCTTTTCATAATTTTCTTATGTTGGTTCTTTTTATCACGACGCTATCGGTTGTAAATTCGTAAAAATATAACCTTTTTAGAACTTGAAATTCCCGAGTTAAACCTAGACAAGTGAAAAAAATGAAAAATTTTTGAAAAAATTTGGGGTGATTAGCGGTTCCAATAGAGTTTTGTGTAAGGCTTGTATTTAGGACTTGCAAGATTCAAGGTTTTAGCATCCCCCCCCCCCACACTTAAATTCCACATTGTCCTCAATGTGTCCCAAAAATAAATTTTTAGGTTGATTGAATGTGTAAAAGGTGTGAAAAAGCAAAAATTTTGTGTTACTGGGCGCTGAACACGGCCCCGTGTAAAAGTGCCAGTAACAAAATTAAATCAAGAGAAACAGAAGCCTGGACACGGGGGCGTGTTGGGTGAACACGGCCCGTGTCCAGTTACCTGAACTGGGTCTTTTTTGCAGACTGTGCAGCACGGGGCCGTGTTGGGCGGACACGACCCGTGCCGAACTTACTGTAAACGAAGAAAATCGTCGGACGACTCTGTTTTCCTGCATGGGGTGCTGGTTCAAGTTTCCCTTGTATCCTTTGCCATCTCAAGTGTGTTTTATTCCTGAAAATTGAAACTAACTAGAAAACATGAAAATTAATCTAAACTAAACTAAGGATAGTTCCGCGGAATGCCTCCGTGGTGCGCCACGTTTATAAGGGTCCTTGGCTAGACCCAAAGCCTGGTCATATGTTACTGAAGTGGGATGTATTGCATCCCATGTTACACCGTCGGAGAGCGTCATCCAAGCTTGAGTCTATGACCTTCATGTAGTTGACCGGGTCTCCGTCCTCTACTCTCTTTCCACATTCAAACTTCACTTCCTTGTCCCCAAACTTCAATGTTAACGTTCCGTCATTCATGTCCACCACTGCTTGGGCGGTGGCTAGAAATGGCCTCCCAAGGATGAGAGGGACATCGGTATCTTCCTCCATGTCTAGGATGACAAAGTCGGTTGGGAACACGAAGTTGTCAACCTTGACCAATTGATTTTCAGCGACACCCTGTGGAAATTTGACGGATCTGTCGGCGAGTTGTATGCTCATCTTTGTAGGGCTTGTTGTTCCTAGGCCGAGTCGTTTGAACATTGATGTGGGCATGAGGTTAATGCTAGCCCCAAGATCGGCTAATGCATTACAAACGGGGGATTCCCCGATCGAGCAAGGAATCGTGAAACTTCCGGGATCAATTTTCGTTTGTGGGAGTTTGTTGAGTACTAGGGCGGAGCATTCTTCGCCTAAGTTAACTAATTGCAATGATTCAATTTTCCTTTTGTGAGTGAGGAAATCCCTCATGAATTTTGTATATTTAGGCATTTGGGTTAGGACCTCAATAAAAGGAATATTAACATGCAACTGTTTTAGTAAATTTTCGAACTTTGCGAATTGCTCATCGGTCTTTTGACGATTTAACCGACTGGGGTATGGAACTGGAGGAGTCTTGGTGGGCTCTTGATTTGGTGGAGAAGCCTTTCCTGGTTGAGGTGTGGGTGAAGTCGTGCTTTGGCTGAGTTGACTTCCTTCAACCGGTGGTAATGGGCCATCCTCGGGACCCACGGTTCGGTTTCTCAATGTGATGAGGTGTACTTGCGCCTTTGGGTTGGTTTCGGTATTACTCGGTAACGCGCCTTGTGGTCTCTCGGAGAAATTTTGAGCTATTTGATTTAATTGTTTTTCAATGTTTTGAATGCTAGCTTGTTGATTTCTAAAATTCGATTCCAATTGTTGAAATCGATCCGAGTTTTTCTTTTCGGTGTCGGAGATGAGGCGAGATACAGTATCTTCAAGCCTTTCTCTTTCACCTTGTTGTTGAGAAAAATTTTGTGGTTGTTGAAAGTTAGTTCGTTGGTTTTGTTGGTTACTACTATTGCCGGGATCTCTCCAACCAAGGTTTGGCTGGTTACGCCATCCTTGGTTGTAGGTACCCGTTGGAGGACCCGACGGCCTAGGTCTGTTATCAATGTAGTTTACCGTTTCTGTTTGTTCATCTAATTCTTTCATACAACTCCAATTTTCATGTGGCCCACCACACCCTTCACAAGCCATAACCGAGGCCGTTTTTATCATTTCTAGCTTTTTGATTTTCGAAGAGAGGGCCTCGATTTGGGCTTGTAAAGAGGTGCTTTCATCAACCTTATGGGCGCCCGGGGCAATAGATTTATTACCTCAGGGAGTGTGCCATTGAAAATTGGTTTGAGCAATTTCCTCAATTTGATTATATATTTCATTTGGGCGACGATTACCTAAAAGTCCCCCGGAGCTAGAATCAAGTGTTTGTCTTGTGTGTGGCAACAACCCATTGTAGAAAGTGGATACTTGCTGCCATACCGCAAGACCGTGATGAGGACACTTTCTTAGTAGCTCCTTGAACCTTTCCCAAGTTTCATATAAGGATTCCCCATCTTCTTGTGAATATGTATTAATTTCAGTCATTAATTTAGCCGTTTTAGCAGGAGGGAAATACTTATATAGAAACTTTTGGGCTAGTTCATCCCAGGTGTTTACCGAGCCAACTGGGAGGGTGTTAAGCCAAGCCTTAGCTCGGTCTTTTAGTGAAAATGGAAACATCCGAAGGCGAATGGCGTCGTTTGATGCTCCATTGATTCGAAAGGTATCACATATTTCCAAGAAATTAGTAATATGTAGATGGGGATCCTCGTCCGCAAGCCCATGGAAGGTTGCGGAGTTTTGAAGCATTTGTATCAAATGCGGCCGAATTTCGAAGTTGTTGGCTTCGACATTCGGTGCATTGATAGCGGCACCTAGATTACCTACGGTGGGTCGTAGGTAATCCATGAGGGTACGTTGGTCCGCCATTGGAAGTGGGTCCCCCGAAACTTTCTCTTGATTTTTAGCTTTAAGTCTTTTTCTGAGAAAGCGTTCGGGTTCTTCTAGAGGTTCTTTTATGTCTCTACTAGAAGTGGAGCTCATGCACTACGTAGGAAGTTTAAATGTGGCGCCAAGGTTCCAAGTCCTGCGATAAAAACAGAAAAGAATGTTGGTCAGAAGGTTCACCACGGCCCCGTGCTCAGCGAACACGGCCCGTGGTCAAGTTTACAGTAATTGTTCTCCGGATCCCTGTTACTGGGAGTTGGACACGGCCCCGTGTTGCACCGACACGGCCCCGTGCTCAACCCTCTGTAACTCGGAAAATAAAAACTGTCAGTGATAGTGCTGGGCACGGACCGTGTCCGACCAGGCACGGCCCGTGCTGAGCTCTGCAGAAACAGAAAAACTAAGAAAAAATCCTAAAAAATGAAAAATAAGAAAAAACGATTAGGTCGTTGATTCATAACTTTCTTAAAATCCTTGTGTCCCCGGCAACGGCGCCAAAAACTTGATGCGTGTGAAGTGTTATATATATTTAGGTGTATATTTAAGCCCTTTAACACTTTTTAGCCAAGTTTTAAATTTATAAAACACGATATTTACTAACACTAAACACACATATGGGCAAGTGCACCCATCGTGAGCGTAGTATAGTGTCGGCAAGATACCGAGGTCGTCCAAGGACACAAGAGCTTTTAGTACCGGTTTATCCTCAACGTCTAATCAAAATAAAAGTTTAGAAAAATGTTTTAAGCTAAGAAAAATAAAAACTAATTAAAAATGCTGAAAATAAAAATAAAAAAGAAAAACAGATAGACAAGATGAATCACTTGGTTCCGACTCGTGTATAGTGTAACCTTTGATTATTTCCGCACTTTTGCACTTATTTAAGATATTATCTTAGTTATTGTAGTAGGCCCCTCTTTTGAAGGTGACGTTACCGTCAACCCAGTAGTTTGAGTCAGCAAGGATACAATCCTAAAGGGTCGGATTATTGAAAGATAATTAATGCAAATTATGGTAGGCCCCTCTTTTGGAGGTGACGTTACCCTCGACTAAGTAGTCTGAGTCAGCAGGGATACAGTCCTAAATAGCCGGGTTATAGTATTAATAGTAGTTAACTTATGAGGGGATCAAAGAGTTTGGACCCCCGCCATCCAATACCATTAAGTATTGAAGGAGGTCCTACTAAATTTGACCCAGGTCCATTGCAGGACCTCTAAACGCTGAACAATGGCAAGACTCTTACCAAACCATTCCCTTAACCCCCGACCAGGTAGCCAACATACCTCCATATAGACCGTGGAGATATGAATGGTGAAAATCTTTTATTTTATATAGACAGTAAAATAATGCCAAGACACCACGGACAAACGATAAGGAAGAATCACCTTCAACATAAGA
This sequence comes from Helianthus tuberosus, assembly GCA_030545235.1. Taxonomy (NCBI): domain Eukaryota; kingdom Viridiplantae; phylum Streptophyta; class Magnoliopsida; order Asterales; family Asteraceae; genus Helianthus; species Helianthus tuberosus. Next base: position 64,849,892 of record CM060408.1, on the reverse strand, counting down.
AAGTAGTTAATAAAGTGATTAATACAAAACCAAGTAAAAAGTGCGAAAAGATTAGAAATAAAAAGTATTACACTAGACACTTGTCTTCACCAAGTGATGTAAGAGACTTAGGCAAACATGGCCTTGATTGTCAAGAACTCTTACGATCAATCTTGGATCCCGAGATGACTCACACACTCTATGATGGACAATGGATGATGGTGGTGGATGATGGTGTTATGGTGGTGGTGGGTGGTGGGTGAAGTGTGAGAGAGGTGGTGTGCCAAGGGATGGTTTGAGCTTGAGCCCAGCACTCCTATTTATAGGCTGAACAGAAGCTCGGGCACGGCCCTGTGTCCAGTGGGCATGGCCCCGTGTCCACATCCTTCTCTTTCTTCATTTAATGCAGCTTGTCTTATTAGTTGACCACGCCCCCGTGTCCGCTGAGCACGACCCCGTGTGCAGAAGAATCTTTGTACTATGAAGATTTGCCTAGATTGTGCGAATCTTATAGTTGACCATGGCCCCATGTCTGCTGAGCACGGCCCCGTGGTGGGCAATAGAAGCTTCTACTACTTTGTCTTTTCTGCTGACACTTGGGCACGCCCCCGTGCTGGCTGAGCACGGGGCGTGTTCAGTCTTCTGTCCTCTTGTTTTGCTTGGGAAGATGCTGTCGTGAGGTCGGGCATGTCACGTCTTGTTCCTTTTCTTGTATTTATGTTAGATTTTGATGTCTTTTTGCTTCTTTTGTTAATTTGAGCTCATTTAAGCCTGAAAATACAAAAGGAAGACAAAAGCACACTTTTTCCAACATTAGTACTAAAAAAGGGTTAGTTTTATGCCACAATTGATGTAATTTATATGTTGCATTTTTCACACATCAATAACCCTAATGTGGGCAGCACTTAAACATCCATTGGGTAGTTTCAATCGATCGGACATTGAATCGTAGCAGCGATCGAGTTATTACCCTGTTATCGTAGCAGAGGTTCGGGATTATAACTACTTTTGAACGAAGCAGTGTATAAGTGGGTGTACGTAACGAATTTTATCGTCGAAACATGCAAACTGATCAAGTCCCAAGCCCTTGTATTTATACCCTCTTTTGGTTCCTCCCGCGTGTCGCGACAGGATCCCCGGGATCTGTCGCGTGTCGCGGGGTAACCCAAAGTAGGGTAGGCTTGCCTTGTCACTAGTTTAGGCCTGCTGAGTCGATGAAATTCGAATTTACGTGTTTTAGAACTGTTTTTGAAGAATAAATATGTTTTAGGGGATACCCCCTTGAGTTTTAGGGCCCCTGATCCTAGTTCCGTTTGTTCTGAAATTTTTAGGGTTTATGCAGAATCACTTGGGGGTTTTAATTAGGGTTTCTTATTTGACAAAATATAATAATAAATAGGACTTTTGATGAGAGTTGTTACACAGACCTTTCTCCATCAATTAGCAATCTGATGCCGTCACTAAACACATTCCTTAAATTGTAGCCATTTGTTGAGTGTTTTTTTGGTGTCTAATCCGCATATATATCACCATTGCCCTTGATTTTCTTGACTGTATATCTCTTAAATGTCAACAAATACACATGTGATTTAGTTTACGAAGATTTTTCAATGCCGAGAACCTCGATCAGAGAGTAAAAAAGGCGTAAGGTTCACAATGGTGTAAAATTAAAATGGGATATACCTGGCTAGGATTCGAGTTACAGGAACAAGGGCCAAACGAACCACCCAAGAAGGGTATCGTCGAGCGAAAACACTTGACAACCTCCTAGAAGCAGCTTTTCTTGCCAACAGACCATTCTCCATCAATTAAGAATCTGATGCCTTCACTAAACACATTCCTTAAATTGTAGCCATTTGTTGAGTGATTTTTTTTGGTGTCTAATCCGCATATATATCACCATTGCCCTTGATTTTCTTGTCTCTATATATCTTAAATGTCAACATATACACGTGTGATTTAGTTTACGAAGATTTTTCAATGCCGAGAATCTCGATCAGAGAGTAAAAAAGGCGTAAGGTTCACAATGGTGTAAAATTAAAATGGGATATACCGGTCTAAGATCCAAGTTACAGGAATAAGGGCCAAACCAACCACCCAAGAATGGAAACGTCGAGCGAAAACACTTGACAACCTCCTAGAAGCAGCTTTTCTTGGCAGCAGACCTTTCTCCATCAATTTGGAATCTGATGCCCTCACTAAACACATTCCTTAAATTGTAGCCATTTGTTGAGTGATTTTTTTTTGGTGTCTAATCCGCATATATATCACCATTTCCCTTGATTTTCTTGATTGTATATCTCTTAAATGTCAACGTATACACGTGTGATTTAGTTTACGAAGATTTTTGAATGCCAAGAAGCTCGATCAGAGAGTAAAAAAGGCGTAAGGTTCACAATGGTGTAAAATTAAAATGGGATATACCGGGCTAGGATTCGAGTTATAGGAACAAGGGCCAAACCAACCAGGCAAGAATGGAATCGTTGAGCGAAAACACTTGACAACCTCCTAGAAGCAGCTTTTCTTGCCACCTGACCTTTCTCCATCAATTAGCAATCTGATGCCGTCACTAAACACAATCCTTAAATTGTAGCCATTTGTTGAGTGTTTTTTTTTGGTGTCCAATCCACATATATATCACCATTGCCCTTGATTTTCTTGACTGTATATCTCTTAAATGTCAACATATACACGTGTGATTTAGTTTACAAAGATTTTTCAATGCCGAGAACCTCGATAAGAGAGTAAAAACGGTGTAACATTCACAATGGTGTAAAATTAAAATGGGATATGCCTGGCTAGGATTCGAGTTACAGGAACAAGGGCCAAACCAACCACCCAAGAATGGTATCGTCGAGCGAAAACACTTGACAACCTCCTAGAAGCAGCTTTTCTTGCCACCAGACCTTTCTCCATCAATTAGGAATCTGATGCCGTCTCTAAACACATTCCTTAAATTGTAGCCATTTGTTGAGTGATTTTTTTTGGTTTCTAATCCGCATATATATCACCATTGCCCTTGACTTTCTTGACTGTATATCTCTTAAACGTCAACATATACACGTGTGATTTAGTTTACGAAGTTTTTTCAATGCCGAGAACCTCGATCAGAGAATAAAAAAGGCGTACGGTTCACAATGGTGTAAAATTAAAATGGGATATACCGGTCTAGGATTCGAGTTACACGAACAAGGGCCAAACCAACTACCCAAGAATGGAATCGTCAAGCGAAAACACTTGACAACCTCCTAGAAGCAGCTTTTCTTGCCACCAGACCTTTCTCCATCAATTAGGAATCTGATGCCGTCACTAAACACATTCCTTAAATTGTAGCCATTTGTTTAGTGTTTTTTTTTTTGGTGTCTAATCTGCATATATATCACCATTGCCCTTGACTTTCTTGTCTGTATATCTCTTAAATGTCAACATATACACGTGTGATTTAGTTTACGAAGATTTTTCAATGCCGAGAACCTCGATCAGAGAAAAAAAAAGGCGTAAGTTTCACAATGGTGTAAAATTAAAATGGGATATACCGGGCTAGGATTCGAGTTACAGGAACAAGGGCCAAACCAACCACCCAAGAAAGGAATCGTCGAGCGAAAACACTTGACAACCTCCTAGAAGCAGCTTTTCTTGCCACCAGACCTTTGTCCATCAATTAGGAATCTGATGCCGTCACTAAACACATTCCATAAATTGTAGCCATTTGTTGAGTGTTTTTTTTTTTTGGTGTCTAATCTGCATATATATCACCATTGCCCTTGACTTTCATGACTGTATATCTCTTAAATGTCAACATATACACGTGTGATTTAGTTTACGAAGTTTTTTCAATGCCGAGAACCTCGATCAGAGAGTAAAAAAGGCGTAAGGTTCACAATGGAGTAAAATTAAAATGGGATATACCGGGCTAGGATTCGAGTTACAGGAACAAGGGCCAAACCAACCACCCAAGAATGGAATCGTTGAGCGAAAACGCTTGACAACCTCCTAGAAGCAGCTTTTCTTGCCACCTGACCTTTCTCCATCAATTAGGAATCTGATGCCGTCACTAAACACATTCCTTAAATTGTAGCCATTTGTTGAGTGTTTTTTTGGTGTCTAATCTGCATATATATCACCATTGCCCTTGATTTTCTTGACTATATATCTCTTAAATGTCAACATATACACGTGTGATTTAGTTTACGAAGATTTTTCAATGCCGAGAACCTCGTTCAGAGAGTAAAAAAGGCGTAAGGTTCACAATGGTGTAAAATTAAAATGGGATATACTTGGCTAGGATTCGAGTTACAGGAACAACGGCCAAACCAACCTCCCAAGAATGGAATCGTCGAGCGAAAACACTTGACAACCTCCTAGAAGCAGTTTTTCTTACCACCAGACCTTTCTCCGTCAATTAGGAATCTGATGCCGTCACTAAACACATTCCTTAAATTGTAGCCATTTGTTGAGAGTTTTTTTTTTGTGTCTAATCCGCATATATATCACCATTGCCCTTGATTTTCTTGACTGTATATATCTTAAATGTCAACATATACACGTATGATTTAGTTTATGAAGATTTTTCAATGCCGAGAACCTCGATCAGAGAGTAAAAAAGACGTAAGGTTCACAATGGTGTAAAATTAAAATGGGATATACCTGGCTAGGATTCGAGTTACAGGAACAAGGGCCAAACCAACCACCCAAGAATGGAATCGTCGAGCGAAAAGACTTAACAACCTCCTAGAAGCAGCTTTTCTTGCCACGAGACCTTTCTCAATCAATTAGGAATCTGATGCCGTCACTAAACACATTCCTTAAATTGTAGCCATTTGTTGAGTGTTTTTTTTTTGTGTCTAATCCGCATGTATATCACCATTGCCCTTGATTTTCTTGACTGTATATCTCTTAAATGTCAACATATACACGTGTGATTTAGTTTATGAAGATTTTTCAATGCCGAGAATCTCGATCAGAGAGTAAAAAAGGCGTAAGGTTCACAATGGTGTAAAATTAAAATGGGATATACCGGTCTAAGATTCAAGTTACAGGAATAAGGGCCAAACCAACCACCCAAGAATGGAAACGTCGAGCGAAAACACTTGACAACCTCCTTGAAGCAGCATTTCTTGGCACCAGACCTTTCTCCATCAATTTGGAATCTGATGCCCTCACTAAACACATTCCTTAAATTGTAGCCATTTGTTGAGTGATTTTTTTTTGGTGTCTAATCCGCATATATATCACCATTTCCCTTGATTTTCTTGAATGTATATATCTTAAATGTCAACGTATACACGTGTGATTCAGTTTACGAAGATTTTTGAATGCCAAGAAGCTCGATCAGAGAGTAAAAAAGGCGTAAGGTTCACAATGGTGTAAAATTAAAATGGGATATACCGGGCTAGGATTCGAGTTACAGGAACAAGGGCTAAACCAACCAGGCAAGAATGGAATCGTTGAGCGAAAACACTTAACAACCTCCTAGAAGCAGCTTTTCTTGCCACCTGACCTTTCTCCATCAATTAACAATCTGATGCCGTCACTAAACACAATCCTTAAATTGTAGCCATTTGTTGAGTGTTTTTTTTTTGGTGTCTAATCCACATATATATCACCATTGCCCTTGATTTTCTTTTCTGTATATCTCTTAAATGTCAACATATACACGTGTGATTTAGTTTACAAAGATTTTTCAATGCCTAGAACCTCGATAAGAGAGTAAAAAAGGTGTAACCTTCACAATGGTGTAAAATTAAAATGGGATATGCCTGGCTAGGATTCGAGTTACAGGAACAAGGGCCAAACCAACCACCCAAGAATGGTATCGTCGAGCGAAAACACTTGACAACCTCCTAGAAGCAGCTTTTCTTGCCACCAGACCTTTCTCCATCAATTAGGAATCTGATGCCGTCTCTAAACACATTCCTTAAATTGTAGCCATTTGTTGAGTGATTTTTTTTGGTTTCTAATCCGCATATATATCACCATTGCCCTTGACTTTCTTGACTGTATATCTCTTAAACGTCAACATATACACGTGTGATTTAGTTTACAAAGTTTTTTCAATGCCGAGAACCTCGATCAGAGAATAAAAAAGGCGTACTGTTCACAATGGTGTAAAATTAAAATGGGATATACCGGTCTAGGATTCGAGTTACAGGAACAAGGGCCAAACCAACTACCCAAGAATGGAATCGTCAAGCGAAAACACTTGACAACCTCCTAGAAGCAGCTTTTCTTGCCACCAGACCTTTCTCCATCAATTAGGAATCTGATGTCGTCACTAAACACATTCCTTTAATTGTAGCCATTTGTTTAGTGTTTTTTTTTTTTGGTGTCTAATCTGCATATATATCACCATTGCCCTTGACTTTCTTGTCTGTATATCTCTTAAATGTCAACATGTACACGTGTGATTTAGTTTACGAAGATTTTTCAATGCCGAGAACCTCGATCAGAGAATAAAAAAGGCGTAAGTTTCACAATGGTGTAAAATTAAAATGGGATATACCGGGCTAGGATCCGAGTTACAGGAACAAGGGCCAAACCAACCACCCAAGAAAGGAATCGTCGAGCGAAAACACTTGACAACCTCCTAGAAGCAGCTTTTCTTGCCACCAGACCTTTCTCCATCAATTAGGAATCTGATGCCGTCACTAAACACATTCCATAAATTGTAGCCATTTGTTGAGTGTTTTTTTTTTTGTGTCTAATCTGCATATATATCACCATTGCCCTTGACTTTCATGACTGTATATCTCTTAAATGTCAACATATACACGTATGATTTAGTTTACGAAGTTTTTTCAATGCCGAGAACCTCGATCAGAGAGTAAAAAAGGCGTAAGGTTCACAATGGAGTAAAATTAAAATGGGATATACCGGGCTAGGATTCGAGTTACAGGAATAAGGGCCAAACCAACCACCCAAGAATGGAATCGTTGAGCGAAAACGCTTGACAACCTCCTAGAAGCAGCTTTTCTTGCCACCTGACCTTTCTCCATCAATTAGGAATCTGATGCCGTCACTAAACACATTCCTTAAATTGTAGCCATTTGTTGAGTGTTTTTTTGGTGTCTAATCCGCATATATATCACCATTGCCCTTGATTTTCTTGACTATATATCTCTTAAATGTCAACATATACACGTGTGATTTAGTTTACGAAGATTTTTCAATGCCGAGAACCTCGATCAGAGAGTAAAAAAGGCGTAAGGTTCACAATGGTGTAAAATTAAAATGGGATATACCTGGCTAGGATTCGAGTTACAGGAACAACGGCCAAACCAACCTCCCAAGAATGGAATCGTCGAGCGAAAACACTTGACAACCTCCTAGAAGCAGTTTTTCTTACCACCAGACCTTTCTCCATCAATTAGGAATCTGATGCCGTCACTAAACACATTCCTTAAATTGTAGCCATTTGTTGAGAGTTTTTTTTTGTGTCTAATCCGCATATATATCACCATTGCCCTTGATTTTCTTGACTGTATATATCTTAAATGTCAACATATACACGTGTGATTTAGTTTATGAAGATTTTTCAATGCCGAGAACCTCGATCAGAGAGTAAAAAAGACGTAAGGTTCACAATGGTGTAAAATTAAAATGGGATATACCTGGCTAGGATTCGAGTTACAGGAACAAGGGCCAAACCAACCACCCAAGAATGGAATCGTCGAGCGAAAAGACTTGACAACCTCCTAGAAGCAGCTTTTCTTGCCACGAGACCTTTCTCAATCAATTAGGAATCTGATGCCGTCACTAAACACATTCCTTAAATTGTAGCCATTTGTTGAGTGTTTTTTTTTGTGTCTAATCCGCATATATATCACCATTGCCCTTGATTTTCTTGACTGTATATCTCTTAAATGTCAACATCTACATGTGTGATTTAGTTTACGAAGATTTTTCAATGCCGAGAACCTCGATCAGAGAGTAAAAAAGGCGTAAGGTTCACAATGGTGTAAAATTAAAATGGGATATAACGGGCTAGGATTCGAGTTACAGGAACAAGGGCCAAACCAACCAGCCAAGAATGGAATCGTCGAGCGAAAACACTTGACAACCTCCTAGAAGCAGCTTTTCTTGCCACCAGACATTTCTCCATCAATTAGCAATCTGATGCCGTCACTAAACACATTCCTTAAATTGTAGCCGTTTGTTGAGTGTTTTTTTTTTTTGTGTCTAATCTGCATATATATCACCATTGCCCTTGATTTTCTTGACTGTATATCTCTTAAATGTCAATAGATACACATGTGATTTAGTTTACGAAGATTTTTCAATGCCGAGAACCTCGATCAGAGAGTAAAAAAGGTGTAAGGTTCACAATGGTGTAAAATTAAAATGGGATATACCGAGCTAGGATTCGAGTTACAGGAACAAGGGTGTGACAACTCGAGTTTCCAAGATTCCATTTTCACGTTAATTGTACGTCAACTGTTTAGTTGTATACTTACACGACTTGTTTGCCTTGTAATTGTACACGTTGGACTATATGTTGAGATGTATGTTTGATATTTTATCTATTTAATGTGATTAAAGTGTTTGGTTACATGAACTTGTAAACTGTTTGAGATTAGGAACTATACCCGACGAAACAATTAGTGTTTCGCCACACCTCATTCAACGAAACACAATTGACGAAACATGGAGTTTCGTCATAACCCACACGACGAAACAGGGAGTTTCGTCGGCCCACTGTTACGCCGAAGCCCATTAAGGACCCATTACGTTTATACGGGTATTTGTTGCGTGAAACTGTTACACTCGACATTGATCAGGCCAATTAGAAACCCTAGAGCTCTCCCTCCCTACTGACGGCGATCTTGTGTTCTCGAAGCCCTTTTAGACCGATCAAGTTAGTATTTCTGTTTTACCACGGTTAGTGTCTAACCCTTGCATGACTAATTGATTGTTATCATTGCTAACTGTTAATCGAAAACATGATTCATCGATGTTATGTAATGCTTGATCTTATGTTTGGATTCCCTTTGGATTGTTGATGATGATTATCATGTTGCATAGACTAAAACCTTGTAAAGCTTATATGTTGTCGTTGACTGTTAGGTTAAAGGATGCTAGCATAGCGTCTGGTCATGCTGATTAGATCATAAACATATGATGATTTCTGATAACAAAGAACTAGTAGACCTAAGTGAATCTCGATTATATGTAATGATTGTGTGGATCGAAGGAATGTTAGCAAACTGTTATGTATAAGACACGGACTACATGTATTATGTTCAATGATTTCTGTGTTGTATGATGACTGCATAATCGATGATAGTATGTAACGGCTGAGAATGATTGTTAGGGTTTCTGGGTAATCATCAGTTACACGGCGTAACTGACCTAATGGACGAAACGCCAAGGTCGACGAAACGGGTGAGTTTCGCCGAGGGTAATCACGAAAAAACGGGTGAGTTTCGCCCAGGGTAATCACGACGAAACGTGTGGGTTTCGCCGAAGTGGTTCACGACGAAACAAGTAGGTTTCGTCAAGTTGTAAATCAATCACAGTAACTCGGTTAATTCTGTTAGTAGTTAACTAGGTTAGTGAAGATTATGTTAACTGATAAGGATAGTACAAGTAACTGTTAACTGTAAAGCATGGTTGCATGAGCTTGTATAACTGATAAATGCTATGCGTTAGCGTTAGTTGTTACCTGCATGTACGTGATGATCTTTACTGTTAGTCGAACTTTGTGAATGTCAACTGATTGTGTATACGTGCATACCATAGGCCTTGATTGATTAATTAGAACCAAGTAATTAATCAAACCGAGCAAACCAAGGTGAGTTCACACTTCTAAGGCATGGGATTCCCGGTGGGTTGGGAATGGGATTGAATAACTATGACAGAACTTGTACATATACCACTACTAGACTACTTACCACCGTCCTCGGATTGGGAAGGACGCCAGCGCTAAACCTACGTACTCGCTACGTACCACCGTCCTCGGATTGGGAAGGACGCCATCGCTAAATCTACGTACTCGCTACGTACCACTGTCCTCGAATTGGGAAGGGCACTTACGTAAAACCTACGTAATCTCATACTTATCACTGTCCTCGGATTGGGAAGGACACCTATAGATACAACTAGTCTAGTAATATACAACATGGGAAGCCCCCACTAAATATCGTAAAGGTTTGGGAAACAAGGATACTGGGTAACACATGATTCTAAAATAAACTTACGATATCTGAAACGAACTCAATAACTGAACAATCAGCTGTGAACTCGCTCAACTTTGTTGTTGACTCGTTGTTACATGCCTTGCAGGTCGATAGGTACTCATGGAGCTTACACAGGGAGGCGCGGTCGTTGTGGGACATGGACAGTGGGTGCCATGTTAAAAACATTATAACATTTCGAACTTAATACTTATGTTGGGTTTTCACATTTATGCTTCTGTTAAACACTTAACTATGTTTTGTTTTGAACACTTTTCGTATTGTTGGATTGAAATTTATTTATTACTTACAATGTTCAATATGATTGGTGGCTTAATCCTGGTCAGTCACGCCTCCAGGCGGTGATACTCCGCGTGTGGATTTTGGGGGTGTGACAGATTGGTATCAGAGCCATTGGTTATAGTGAACTTGGTTTTAAAAAGGGAAAACTTTTGGATAAAACCAGACTATAACCAGAACAGTGCTCAACGATCCACAACGACGCTTCACTCCACGTGCAAGACTCGACATTATAGGTGATGTGATTCATGTTTATATTACCTACTTGTTAGTTACATAGAACATTGCTCATGGTATACATAGATAACGTAGTAACTACTGCTTAAAAACTCTGTGTGTTCACTCTCTTCTGTCATTCCACACTTGCGTATTGATACGATGCACTTCTCACTCGTGTTCTCTGTATTGTGAAGATCATGAGTGGATGAATCAACCTCACACAAGCCCAGTTAACGGCTTTGATCAACGAACAAGTTGCTGCGGTACTTGCAGCCGCTCAAGCAGGAGGTATACCCTGCAGTCGCAACTCACTCTAGGATCTTTAGATCCTACCCTCATAAACCAACTCTGGTGTTTAACTTTGTCCTGTTCTTATATACACAACAGGTCAGAATGCTCAGCCACCTGTATGCTCATTCAAGACGTTCATGGACTGTCGTCCTAGTACTTTCAGTGGCACTGAACGAGCCGTAGGACTCCTCCACTGGTTCGAGAAGCTCGAATCGGTCTTCGAAATGTGTGAATGCCCTGAGGCTCGTAGGGTGAAGTATGCCACTAGTACTCTCGAAGGCATTGCGTTGACTTGGTGGAACGCGCAAGTTCAAATGTTAGGGCTGGCAGCTGCAAACGCCACCCCATGGAACGACTTCAAGGAACTGATCAAGCGAGAATACTGTAATCGTGATGACATCCACAAGCTGGAAGTGGAGTTCTTTAACCTGAAGATGACGGGGTCAGAGATAGAGGCGTATACGAAGCGATCCAATGAACTGGCAGTGTTATGTCCAACTATGGTGGAACCTCCCATCAAGCGTATCGAGCTATACCTCAAAGGCTTAGTACCAGAGATTCAAAGCCATGTGACCTCTGCTAACCTTGCTACCATCCAGGATGTTACTCGTCTTGCTCATCGTCTCACAGACCAGGCAGTGGAACAGAACAAGCTGCCTAAGCGTATCGATGCTACTACCACTACTACTACTTCTGCTATTCCCAGTGATAACAAGCGAAAATGGGATGGAGCCTCTAGCAAGGGTTCGACTACAGTTCAGCCCCAGGCACAGCTGCGAAAGATCGATGACTACCAGAGTCCTGGTCAGCAATCTTCTGGTAGTCAAGGGCAGGGTGGATATCGAGGAAACCACCCAAAGTGCAACAAATGCAACAGACACCACAGTGGTCAGTGCAACAAGGGACATTGTCAGAGGTGTCTCAAGATGGGTCATGAAGCCAAGGATTGCAGGAGCTCACAGCCTGCAAATCAGAATCGTCAGCAGCAACAGCAAGCACCGCAGAATCAGCAACAGCAACAGGGCAATAGGGGATGTTTTCAGTGTGGCACTGAAGGTCACTTCAAGAGACACTGCCCATAGTTAAATCAGAATCAGAATCAGAACCACAACCAAGGAAACGGGAACAATAATGGGGGCAACAATGGGGGAAACAATGATGGCAACGGTACCAGGGGTCGAGCGTTCGTGCTAGGTCAGGGTGACGCAAGGAATGATCCTAACGTAGTGATGGGTAAGTTCCTTCTCGACGACTTTTATGTTACTGTTTTATTTGATTCGGGTGCCGATACCAGTTATGTGTCTCTAAAAGTTAGTCAAATGCTCAAGCGCACACCAACACTTATGAACACCAAGCACATAGTAGAGTTAGCAAATGGGAAAAGCCTAGAGGCCACGCATATAATTAAGGGTTGTAATCTAGTTTTAGCGGGTCAGACCTTCTCCATCAATCTTATTCCTATAGTTCTGGGTAGTTTCGACATCGTCATTGGGATGGATTGGTTATCCCAACAACAAGTAGAGATCCTATGCAAAGAGAAGATTGTTCGTATTCCCCGTTCTGGTAAAGAACCTCTCGAAATTCAAGGCGACAAGAGTGGTGCTGTGGTGGGCATCATCTCCTTTCTTAAGGCCCAGAAGTGTTTGCGAAAGGGCCATACCGCTATTTTAGCACTTGTTACTGATGCATAAACGAAAGAGAAGAGAATAAAGGATATTCCAGTAGTACGTGATTTTCCTCAAGTGTTCCCTGAAGATTTACCTGGGCTACCGCCTCATCGCCAGGTCGAATTCCAAATCAAGCTAGCTCCTGGAGCAGCGCCCATAGCTCGAGCACCTTATCGCTTAGCTCCAACCGAACTGGAAGAACTGTCCAAACAATTGCAAGAACTCTTGGATAAGGGTTTCATTCGTCCTAGCTCTTCGCCCTGGGGAGCTCCAGTGTTGTTTGTGAAGAAGAAAGATGGTACCTTCCGTATGTGCATAGATTACCGCGAACTCAACAAGGTGACCGTGAAGAATCGTTATCCTATTCCACGCGTTGATGACTTATTCGACCAGTTGCAAGGGTCGAGCTTCTATTCAAAGATTGATCTGAGGTCATGTTACCATCAACTGAGAGTCCGGGACGAGGACATCTCCAAAACAGCATTCAGAACTCGCTACGGCCACTACGAGTTTCTGGTCATGCCATTCGGGTTAACAAACGCACCTGCGGTTTTCATGGATCTTATGAACCGAGTGTGCAAACCATACCTGGATAAGTTCGTTATCGTATTTATTGATGACATTCTGATCTACTCTAAGTGTCAGGAAGAGCACGAGCAACATTTGCGACTTATCTTGGAACTTCTTCGAACAGAGCAACTTTATGCTAAGTTTTCCAAATGCGACTTCTGGCTTCGGGAAGTCCATTTCTTAGCCCACGTAGTAAATGGGAATGGGATTCACATTGATCCATCAAAAGTCGACTCGATCAAGAACTGGCCTGCATCGCGTACACCAACAGAAATCCGCCAATTCTTGGGTTTGGCGGGCTACTACAGAAGGTTCATCAAAGATTTCTCGAAGATTGCGCAGCCGCTTACTCTACTGACTCAGAAGGGTGTCACCTATCGTTGGGGTGATGCTCAAGAATCAGCGTTCCAACATTTGAAGAGTAGACTTTGTAGCGCACCTATTCTCTCATTGCCTGAGGGCACAGACGATTTTGTGGTTTATTGCGACGCGTCCATCCAGGGACTTGGTTGTGTGTTGATGCAACGTGACAAGGTCATAGCCTATGCAACACGTCAACTTAAAGTTCATGAAAGAAATTACACCACACACGACTTGGAGCTGGGAGCTGTTGTTTTCGCACTTAAGATATGGAGACCTTACCTGTAGAGTACCAAGTGCACCATTTACACCAATCACAGGAGTCTCGAGCATATCTTCAAGCAAAAGGAGTTGAACATGCGACAGCATCGATGGGTCGAGCTTTTAAACGATTACGAATGCGTGATCAAGTACCATCTGGGCAAGGCCAATGTGGTGGCCGATGCCCTCAGTCGAAAAGATACTACACCTAAATGCGTGCGTGCGTTACAACTCACCATTCAATCGAGTCTTCCTTCCCAGATACGAGATGTTCAGGTAGAAGCATTGAAACCAGAAAACGTCAGGGCTGAAGCCCTACGCGGCTCAAGGCAGCGGTTAGAACAAAAGGAAGACGGTGCCTACTACGTAACAGGACGCATCTGGGTCCCACTCTATGGCAATTTACGAGAACTTGTAATAGATGAAGCACATAAGTCTCGTTACTCGGTACATCATGGTTCGGATAAGATGTACCACGATCTCAGAACTACGTATTGGTGGCCTAGAATGAAAGCTCTCATAGCAACTTACGTTGGCAAATGTTTGACTTGTGCGAGAGTCAAGACTGAATATCAGAAACCATCAGGCCTACTCCAACAACCAGAAATACCACAATGGAAATGGGAGCAAATTTCCATGGATTTCGTTACTGGCCTGCCTAGATCTCAACGTGGGAATGATACTATTTGGGTGATCGTGGATCGACTCACAAAGTCTGCACACTTTTTGGCTATCAAGGAAACGGATAAGTTCTCCACCTTAGCAGATGTTTACCTTAAGGAAGTTGTATCGAGGCACGGGGTGCCAACCTCTATTATTTCCGATCGTGATGCACGTTTCACTTCAGAACTGTGGCAAGCGATGCGCAAATCTTTTGGCTCTCGATTAGACATGAGCACAGCTTATCACCCATAAACGGATGGGCAGTCTGAACGCACCATCCAAACTCTAGAAGACATGCTTCGTGCATGTGTAATCGATTTCGGCAACGGCTGGGAAAAACACCTCCCTTTGGTGGAGTTTTCGTATAACAACAGTTACCACACTAGCATCCAAGCCGCTCCGTTTGAGGCACTGTATGGGCGTAAGTGCCGATCACCTCTTTGTTGGGCAAAAGTTGGCGACAGCCAACTCACTGGCCCAGAACTCGTAGTCGATGCTACAGAAAGGATTGCCCAGATACGACGACGCATGGCGGCGGCTCGTGACCGTCAGAAAAGCTACGTAGATAAGCGTAGGAAACCTCTAGAATTTCAGGTTGGGGACCGGGTTCTACTTAAAGTCTCACCCTGGAAGGGTGTGGTTCGCTTTGGAAAAAGGGGTAAACTCAATCCGCGTTACGTCGGACCGTTCGAAATCATAGAGAAAATAGATAAAGTGGCCTACAAACTGAACCTACCAGCAGAACTCAGTGGAGTTCACAACGTTTTTCACGTGTCAAATCTGAAGAAGTGTTTGTCAGATGAGACCCTCATAGTTCTTTTGAAGGAGCTCACTATCGACGATCAGTTGTGATTCGTCGAGGAACCAGTTGAAATCACAGACCGAGACGTGAAGGTTCTCAAGCGCACCAGAATACCTCTTGTTCGAGTTCGTTGGAACTCCCGTCGTGGCCCAGAGTTCACCTGGGAACGAGAAGACCAAATGAAACTCAAGTATCCCCAGTTGTTCGAGAACAATGCAACTACTACTGAGGCTGAAGCTACTGCGGAATTTCGGGACGAAATTCCAAATCAACGTGGGGATGATGTGACACCCCAGGAAAACCAGTAAACCACACAACTTAGCTAGCTTCCTCAGTAACTGCATGCTAAATTTCGGGACGAAATTTCTTTCAAGTTGGGGATAATGTGACAACTCGAGTTTCCAAGATTCCATTTTCACGTTAATTGTACGTCAACTGTTTAGTTGTTTACTTACACAACTTGTTTGCCTTGTAATTGTACACGTTGGACTATATGTTGAGATGTCTGTTTGATATGTTATCTATTTAATGTGATTAAAGTGTTTGGTTACATGAACTTGTAAACTATTTGACATTAGGAACTATACCCGACGAAACAATTAGTGTTTCGCCACACCTCATTCGACGAAACACATTCGACGAAACATGGAGTTTCGTCATAACCCACACGACGAAACAGGGAGTTTCGCCGGCCCACTGTTACGCCGAAGCCCATTAAGGGCCCAGTACGTTTATACGTGTATTTGTTGCGTGAAACTGTTACACTCGACATTGATCAGGCCAATTAGAAACCCTAGAGCTCTCCCTCCCTACTGACGGCGATCTTGTGTTCTCGAAGCCCTTTTAGACCGATCAAGTTAGTATTTCCATTTTACCACGGTTAGTGTCTAACCCTTGCATGACTAATTGATTGTTATCATTGCTAACTGTTAATCGAAAACATGATTTATAGATGTTATGTAATGCTTGATCTTATGTTTGAATTCCATTAGGATTGTTGATGATGATTATCATGTTGCGTAGACTAAAACCTTGCAAAGCTTATATGTTGCCGTTGACTGTTAGGTTAAAGGATGCTAGCATAGCGTCTGGTCATGCTGATTAGATCATAAACATATGATGATTTCTGATATCAAAGAACTAGTAGACCTAAGTGAATCTCGATTATATGTAATGATTGTGTGGATCGAAGGAATGTTAGCAAACTGTTATGTATAAGACACGGACTACATGTATTATGTTCAATGATTTCTGTGTTGTATGATGACTGCATAATCGATGATAGTATGTAACGGCTGAGAATGATTGTTAGGGTTTCTGGGTAATCATCAGTTACACGGCGTAACTGACCTAATGGACGAAACGCCAAGGTCGACGAAACGGGTGAGTTTCGCCGAGGGTAATCACGACGAAACGGGTGGGTTTCGCCGAAGGGGTTCACGACGAAACAAGTATGTTTCGTCAAGTTGTAAATCAAGCACAGTAACTCGGTTAATTTTGTTAGTAGTTAACTAGGTTAGAGAAGATTATGTTAACTGATAAGGATAGTACAAGTAACTGTTAATTGTAAAGCATGGTTGCATGAGCTTGTATAACTGATAAATGCTATGCGTTAGCGTTAGTTGTTACCTGCATGTACGTGATGATCTTGACTGTTAGTCGAACTTTGTGAATGTCAACTGATTGTGTATACGTGCATACCATAGGCCTTGACTGATTAATTGGAACCAAGTAATTAATCAAACCGAGCAAACCAATGTGAGTTCACACTTCTAAGGCATGGGATTCCCGGTGGTTTGGGAATGGGATTGAATAACTACGACAGAACTTGTACATATACCACTACTAGACTACTTACCACCATCCTCGGATTGGGAAGGAGGCCAGCCCTAAACCTACGTACTCGCTACGTACCACCGTCCTCGGATTGGGAAGGACGCCAGCGCTAAATCTACGTACTCGCTATGTACCACTGTCCTCGGATTGGGAAGGGCACTTACGTAAAACCTACGTAATCTCATACTTATCACTGTCCTCGGATTGGGAAGGACACCTATAGATACAACTAGTCTAGTAATATACAACATGGGAAGCCCCCACTAAATATCATAAAGGTTTGGGAAACAAGGATACTGGGTAACACATGATTCTGAAACAAACTTACGATTTCTGAAACGAACTCAATAACTGAACAATCAGCTGTGAACTCGCTTAACTTTGTTCTTGACTCGTTGTTACATGCCTTGCAGGTCGATAGGTACTCATGGAGCTTGCACAGGGAGGCGCGGTCGTTGTGGGACATGGACAGTGGGTGCCATGTTAAAAACATTATAACATTTCGAACTTAATACTTATGTTGGGTTTTCACATTTACGCTTCCGCTAAACACTTAACTATGTTTTGTTTTGAACACTTTTCGTATTGTTGGATTGAATTTTATTTATTACTTACAATGTTCAATATGATTGGTGGCTTAATTCTGGTCAGTCACGCCTCCAGGCGGTGATACTCCGCGTGTGGATATTGGGGGTGTGACAAAGGGCCAAACCAACCAGCCAAGATTGGAATCGTCGAGCGAAAACACTTGACAACCTCCTAGAAGCAGCTTTTCTTGCCACCAGACCTTTCTCCATCAATTAGGAATCTGATGCCATCACTAAACACATTCCTTAAATTGTAGCCATTTGTTGAGTGTTTTTTTTTTGTGTCTAATCCGCATATATATCACCATTGCCCTTGATTTTCTTGACTGTATATCTCTTAAATGTCTACATATACACGTGTCACATGTGATTTAGTTTACGAAGATTTTTCAATGCCGAGAACCTCGATCTGAGAGTAAAAAAGGCGTAAGGTTCACAATGGTGTAAAATTAAAATGAGATATATCGGGCTAGGATTCGAGTTACAGGAACAAGGGCCAAACCAACCACCCAATAATGGAATCATCGAGCGAAAACACTTGACAACCTCCTAGAAGCAGTTTTTCTTGCCACCAGACCTTTCTCCATCAATTAGGAATCTGATGCCGTCACTAAACACATTCCTTAAATTGTAGCCATTTGTTGAGTTTTTTTTTTTTTTTTTTTTTTTTTTTTGTGTCTAATCCTCATATATATCACCATTGCCCATGATTTTCTTGACTTTATATCTCTTAAATGTCAACAAATACATGTGTGATTTTGTTTACGAATATTTTTTAATGCCGAGAACCTCGATAAGAGAGTAAAAAAGGCGTAAGGTTCACAATGGTGTAAAATTAAAATGGGATATACCTGGCTAGGATTCGAGTTACAGGAACAAGGGCCAAACCAACCACCTAAGAATGGTGTCATCGAGCGAAAACACTTGACAACCTCCTAGAAGCAGCTTTTCTTGCCACCAGACCTTTCTCCATCAATTAGGAATCTGATGACCTCACTAAACACATTCCTTAAATTGTAGCCATTTGTTGAGTGATTTTTTTTGTGTCTAATTCGCATATATATCACCATTGCCCTTGATTTTCTTGACTGTATATCTCTTAAATGTCAACATATACACGTGTGATTTAGTTTACGAAGATTTTTCAATGCCGAGAATCTCGATCAGAGAAAAAAAAAAGCATAAGGTTCACAATGGTGTAAAATTAAAATGGGATATACCGGGCTAGGATTCGAGTTACAGGAACAAGGGCCAAACCAACCACCCAAGAATGGAATCGTCGAGCGAAAACACTTGACAACCTCCTAGAATCAGCTTTTCTTGCCACCAGACCTTTCTCCATCAATTAGGAATCTGATGCCGTCACCAAACACATTCCTTAAATTGTAGCCATTTGTTGAGTGTTTTTTTTTTGTGTCTAATCCGCATATATATCACCATTGCCCTTGATTTTCTTGACTGTATATCTCTTAAATGTCAACATATACACGTGTGATTTAGTTTACGAAGATTTTTCAATGCCTAGAACCTCGATCAGAGAGTAAAAAAAGCGTAAGGTTCACAATGGAGTAAAATTAAAATGGGATATACCGGGCTAGGATTCGAGTTACAGGAACAAGGGCCAAACCAACCACCCAAGAATGGAATCGTCGAGCGAAAACACTTGACAACCTCCTAGAAGCAGCTTTTCTTGCCACCTGACCTTTCTCCATCAATTTGGAATCTGATGTCGTCACTAAACACATTCCTTAAATTGTAGCCATTTGTTGAGTGTTTTTTTTGGTGTCTATTCCGCATATATATCACCATTGCCCTTGATTTTCTTGACTGTATATCTCTTAAATGACAACATATACATGTGTGATTTAGTTTACGAAGATTTTTCTATGCCAAGAACCTCGATCAGAGAGTAAAAAAGGCGTAAGGTTCACAATGGTGTAAAATTAAAATGGGATATACCGGGCTAGGATTCAAGTTACAGGAACAAGGGCCAAACCAACCTCCCAAGAATGGAATCGTCGAGCGAAAACACTTGACAACCTCCTAGAAGCAGCTTTTCTTGCCACCAGACCTTTCTCCATCAATTAGAAATCTGATGCCGTCACTAAACACATTCCTTAAATTGTAGCCATTTGTTGAGAGTTTTTTTTGGTGTTTAATCCGCATATATATCACCATTGCCCTTGATTTTCTTGACTGTATATATCTTAAATGTCAACATGTACACGTGTGATTTAGTTTACGAAGATTTTTCAATGCCGAGAACCTCGATCAGAGAGTAAAAAAGACGTAAGGTTCACAATGGTGTAAAATTAAAATGGGATATACCTGGCTAGGATTCGAGTTACAAGAAAAAGGGCCAAACCAACCACCCAAGAATGGAATCGTCGAGCGAAAACACTTGACAACCTCCTAGAAGCAGCTTTTCTTTCCACGAGACCTTTCTCCATCAATTAGGAATCTGATACCGTCACTAAACACATTCCTTAAATTGTAGCCATTTGTTGAGTGTTTTTTTTGGTGTCTAACCCGCATATATATCACCATTGACCTTGAGTTTCTTGACTGTATATCTCTTAAATGTCAACATATACACGTGTGATTTAGTTTACGAAGATTTTTCAATGCCGAGAACCTCGATCAGAGAGTAAAAAATGCGTAAGGTTCACAATGGTGTAAAATTAAAATTGGATATACCGGGCTAGGATTCGAGTTACAGGAACAAGGGCCAAACCAACCAGCCAAGAATGGAATCGTGGAGTGAAAACACTTGACAACCTCCTAGAAGCAGCTTTTCTTGCCCCAGACCTTTCTCCATCAATTCGCAATCTGATGCCGTCACTAAACACATTCCTTAAATTGTAGCCATTTTGTTGAGTGTTTTTTTTTTGGTGTTTAATCCGAATATATATCACCATTGCCCTTGGTTTTCTTGACTGTATATCTCTTAAATGTCAACATATACACATGTGATTTAATTTACGAAGATTTTTCAATGCCAAGAACCTCGATCAGAGAGTAAAAAAGGCGTAAGGTTCACAATGGTGTAAAATTAAAATGGGATATACCTGGCTAGGATTCGACTTACAGGAACAAGGGCCAAACCAACCACCCAAGAATGGTATCGTCGAGCGAAAACACTTGACAACCTCCTAGAAGCAGCTTTTCTTGCCACCAGACCTTTCTCCATCAATTAGGAATCTGATTCCGTCACTAAACACATTCCTTAAATTGTAGCCATTTGTTGAGTGATTTTTTTTTTTGTGTCTAATCCGCATATATATCACCATTGCCCTTGATTTTCTTGACTGTATATCTCTTAAATGTTAACATATACTCGTATGATTTAGTTTACGAAGATTTTCCAATGCCGAGAATCTCGATCAGAGTGTAAAAAAGGCGTAAGGTTCACAATGGTGAAAAACTAAAATGGGATATACCGGTCTAGGATTCAAGTTATAGGAATAAGGGCCAAACCAACCACCCAAGAATGGAAACGTCATGCGAAAACACTTGACAACCTCTTAGAAGCAGCTTTTCTTGCCACCAGACCTTTCTCCATCAATTAGGAATCTGATGCCCTCACTAAACACATTCCTTAAATTGTAGCCATTTGTTGAGTGATCTTTTTTTGTGTCTAATCCGCATGTATATCACCATTGCCCTTGATTTTCTTGACTGTATATCTCTTAAATGTCAACATATACACGTGTGATTTAGTTTACGAAGATTTTTCAATGCCAAGAACCTCGATCAGAGAGTAAAAAAGGCGTACGGTTTACAATGGTGTAAAATTAAAATGGGATACACCGGGCTAGGATTCGAGTTACAGGAACAAGGGCCAAACCAACCAGCCAAGAATGGAATCGTCGAGCGAAAACACTTGACAACCTCCTAGAAGCAGCTTTTCTTGCCACCAGACCTTCCTCCATCAATTAGCAATCTGATGCCGTCACTAAACACATTCCTTAAATTGTAGCCATTTGTTGAGTGTTTTTTTTTTGTGTATAATCCGCATATATATCACCATTGCCCTTGATTTTCTTGACTGTATATCTCTTAAATGTCAACATATACACATGTGATTTAGTTTACGAAGATTTTTCAATGCCGAGAACCTCGATCAGAGAGTAAAAAAGGCGTAACGTTCACAATGGTGCAAAATAAAAATAGGATATACCGGGCTATGATTCGAGTTACAGGAACAAGGGCCAGACCAACCACCCAAGAATGGAATCGTCGAGCGAAAACACTTGACAACCTCCTAGAAGCAGCTTTTCTTGCCACCAGACCTTTCTCCATCAATTAGGAATCTGATGCCGTCACTAAACACATTCCTTAAATTGTAGACATTTGTTGAGTGTTTTTTTTGGTGTCTAATCTGCATACATATCACCATTGCCCTTGATTTTCTTGACTGTATATCTCTTAAATGTCAACATATACACGTGTGATTTAGTTTATGAAGATATTTCAATGCTGAGAACCTCGATCAGAGAGTAAAAAAGACGTAAGGTTCACAATGGTGTAAAATTAAAATGGGATATACCTGGCTAGGATTCGAGTTACAGTAACAAGGGCCAAACCAACCACCCAAGAATGGAATCATCGAGCGAAAACACTTGACAACCTCCTAGAAGCAGCTTTTCTTGCCACGAGACCTTTCTCCATCAATTTGGAATCTGATGCCGTCACTAAACACATTCCTTAAATTGTAGCCATTTGTTGAGTGTTTTTTTTTTGTGTCTAATCCGCATATATATCACCATTGCCCTTGATTTTCCTGATTGTATATCTCTTAAATGTCAACATATACAAGTATGATTTAGTTTACGAAGAATTTTCAATGCCGAGAATCTCGATCAGAGAGTAAAAAAGGCGTAAGGTTCACAATGGTGTAAAACTAAAATGGGATATACCGGTCTAGGATTCAAGTTATAGGAATAAGGGCCAAACCAACCACCCAAGAATGGAAACGTCGAGCGAAAACACTTGACAACCTCCTAGAAGCAGCTTTTCTTGCCACCAGACCTTTCTCCATCAATTAGGAATCTGATGCCCTCACTAAACACATTCCTTAAATTGTAGCTATTTGTTGAGTGATTTTTTTTTTGGTGTCTAATCCGCATATATATCACCATTGCCCTTGATTTTTTTCACTGTATATCTCTTAAATGTCAACATATACACGTTTGATTTAGTTTACGAAGATTTTTCAATGCCAAGAACCTCGATCAGAGAGTAAAAAGGCGTAAGGTTCACAATGGTGTAAAATTAAAATGAGATATACCGGGCTAGGATTCGAGTTACAGGAACAAGGGACAAACCAACCAGCCAAGAATGGAATCGTCGAGCGAAAACACTTGACAACCTCCTAGAAGCATCTTTTCTTGCTACCAGACCTTCCTCCATCAATTAGCAATCTGATGCCGTCACTAAACACATTCCTTAAATTGTAGCCATTTGTTGAGTGTTTTTTTTTTGGTGTCTAATCCGTATATATATCACCATTGCCCTTGATTTTCTTGACTGTATATCTCTTAAATGTCAACATATAAACGTGTGATTTAGTTTACGAAGATTTTTCAATGCCGAGAACCTCGATCAGAGTGTAAAAAAGGCGTAAGGTTCACAATGGTGCAAAATTAAAATGGGATATACCGGGCTAGGATTCGAGTTACAGGAACAAGGGCCAAACAAACCACTCAAGAATGGAATCGTCGAGCGAAAACACTTGACAACCTCCAAGAAGCAGCTTTTCTTGCTACCAGACCTTTCTACATCAATTAGGAATCTGATGCCGTCACTAAACACATTCCTTAAATTGTAGACATTTGTTGAGTGTTTTTTTTTTTTTTTGGTGTCTAATCTGCATACATATCACCATTGCCCTTGATTTTCTTGACTGTATATCTCTTAAATGTCAACATATAAACGTGTGATTTAGTTTACGAAGATTTTTCAATGCCGAGAACTTCGATCAGAGTGTAAAAAAGGCGTAAGGTTCACAATGCTGTAAAATTAAAATGAGATATAACGGGCTAGGATTCGAGTTACAGGAATAAGGGCCAAACCAACCACCCAAGAATGGAATCGTCGAGCGAATACACCTGACAACCTCCTAGAAGCAGCGTTTTTTGCCACCAGACCTTTCTCCATCAATTTGGAATCTGATGCCGTCACTAAACACATTCCTTAAATTGTAGCCATTTGTTGAGTTTTTTTTTTTTTTGTGTCTAATCCGCATATATATCACCATTGCCCTTGATTTTGTTGACTGTATATATCTCTTAAATGTCAACATATACACGTGTGATTTAGTTTACGAAAATTTTTCAATGCCGAGAACCTCGGTCAGAGAGTAAAAAAGGCGTAAGGTTTACAATGGTGTAAAATTAAAATGGGATATACCTGGCTAGGATTCGAGTTACAGGAACAAGGGCCAAACTAACCACCCAAGAATGGATTCGTCGAGAGAAAACACTTGACAACCTCCTAGAAGCAGCTTTTCTTACCCATAGACCTTTCTCCATCAATTAGGAATCTGAGTCCTTCACTGAACACATTCCTTAAATTGTATCCATTTGTTGAGTGTTTTTTTTTTTTTTGGTGTCTAATCCGCATATATATCACTATTGCCCTTGATTTTCTTGACTGTATATCTCTTAAATGTCAACATATACACATGTGATTTAGTTTACGAAGATTTTTCAATGTCAAGAACCTCGATCAGAGAGTAAAAAATTCGTAAGGTTCACAATGGTGTAAAATTAAAATGGGATATACCTGGCTAGGATTCTAGTTACAGGAACAAGGGCCAAACCAACCACCTAAGAATGGTATCGTCGAGCGAAAACACTTGACAACCTCCTAGAAGCAGCTTTTCTTGCCACCAGACCTTTCTCCATCAATTAGGAATCTGATGCCTTCACTAAACACATTCCTTAAATTGTAGCCATTTGTTGAGTGATTTTTTTTTGGTGTCTAATCCGCATATATATCACCATTGCCCTTGATTTTCTTGACTGTATATCTCTTAAATGTTAACATATACACATGTGATTTAGTTTACGAAGATTTTTCAATGCCGAGAACCTCGATCAGAGAGAAAAAAAGGCGTAAGGTTCACAATGGTGCAAAATTAAAATGGGATATACCGGGCTAGGATTCGAGTTACAGGAACAAGGGCCAAACAAACCACTCAAGAATGGAATCGTCGAGCGAAAACACTTGACAACCTCCAAGAAGCAGCTTTTCTTGCTACCAGACCTTTCTACATCAATTAGGAATCTGATGCCGTCACTAAACACATTCCTTAAATTGTAGACATTTGTTGAGTGTTTTTTTTTTTTTGGTGTCTAATCTGCATACATATCACCATTGCCCTTGATTTTCTTGACTGTATATCTCTTAAATGTCAACATATAAACGTGTGATTTAGTTTACGAAGATTTTTCAATGCCGAGAACCTCGATCAGAGTGTAAAAAAGGCGTAAGGTTCACAATGCTGTAAAATTAAAATGAGATATAACGGGCTAGGATTCGAGTTACAGGAATAAGGGCCAAACCAACCACCCAAGAATGGAATCGTCGAGCGAATACACCTGACAACCTCCTAGAAGCAGCGTTTTTTGCCACCAGACCTTTCTCCATCAATTTGGAATCTGATGCCGTCACTAAACACATTCCTTAAATTGTAGCCATTTGTTGAGTTTTTTTTTTTGTGTCTAATCCGCATATATATCACCATTGCCCTTGATTTTGTTGACTGTATATATCTCTTAAATGTCAACATATACACGTGTGATTTAGTTTACGAAAATTTTTCAATGCCGAGAACCTCGGTCAGAGAGTAAAAAAGGCGTAAGGTTTACAATGGTGTAAAATTAAAATGGGATATACCTGGCTAGGATTCGAGTTACAGGAACAAGGGCCAAACTAACCACCCAAGAATGGATTCGTCGAGAGAAAACACTTGACAACCTCCTAGAAGCAGCTTTTCTTACCCATAGACCTTTCTCCATCAATTAGGAATCTGAGTCCTTCACTGAACACATTCCTTAAATTGTATCCATTTGTTGAGTGTTTTTTTTTTTTGGTGTCTAATCCGCATATATATCACCATTGCCCTTGATTTTCTTGACTGTATATCTCTTAAATGTCAACATATACACATGTGATTTAGTTTACGAAGATTTTTCAATGTCAAGAACCTCGATCAGAGAGTAAAAAATTCGTAAGGTTCACAATGGTGTAAAATTAAAATGGGATATACCTGGCTAGGATTCTAGTTACAGGAACAAGGGCCAAACCAACCACCTAAGAATGGTATCGTCGAGCGAAAACACTTGACAACCTCCTAGAAGCAGCTTTTCTTGCCACCAGACCTTTCTCCATCAATTAGGAATCTGATGCCTTCACTAAACACATTCCTTAAATTGTAGCCATTTGTTGAGTGATTTTTTTTTGGTGTCTAATCCGCATATATATCACCATTGCCCTTGATTTTCTTGACTGTATATCTCTTAAATGTTAACATATACACATGTGATTTAGTTTACGAAGATTTTTCAATGCCGAGAACCTCGATCAGAGAGTAAAAAGGGCGTAAGATTCACAAAGGTGTAAAATTAAAATGGGATATACCTTACTAGGATTCAAGTTACAGGAACAAGGGCCAAACCAACCACCCAAGAATGGTATCGTCGAGCGAAAACACTTGACAACCTCCTAGAAGCAGCTTTTCTTGCCACCAGACCTTTCTCCATCAATTAGGAATTTGATGCCCTCACTAAACACATTCCTTAAATTGTAGCCATTTGTTGAGTGATTTTTTTTGGTGTCTAATCCGCATATGTATGACCATTGCTCTTGATTCTCTTGACTGTATATCTCTTAAATGTCAACATATACACGTGTGATTTAGTTTACGAAGATTTTTCAATGCCAAGAACCTCGATCAGAGAGTGAAAAAGGCGTAAGGTTTACAATGGTGTAAAATTAAAATGGGATATACCTGGCTAGGATTCGAGTTACAGGAACATAGGCCAAACTAACCACCCAAGAATGAAATCGTCGAGCGAAAACACTTGACAACCTCCTAGAAACAGGTTTTCTTACCCACAGACCTTTCTCCATCAATTAGGAATCTGAGTCCGTCACTAAACACATTACTTAAATAGTATCCATTTGTTGAGTGTTTTTTTTGGTGTCTAATCCGCATATATATCACCATTGCCCTTGATTTTCTTGACTGTATATCTCTTAAATGTCAACATGTACACATGTGATTTAGTTTACTAAGATTTTTCAATGCCAAGAACCTCGATCAGAGAGTAAAAAAGGCTTAAGGTTCACAATGGTGTAAAATAAAAATGGGATATACCTGGCTAGGATTCGAGTTACAAGAACAAGGGCCAAACCAACCACCCAAGAATGGTATCGTCGAGCGAAAACACTTGACAACCTCCTAGAAGCAGCTTTTCTTGCCACCAGACCTTTCTCCATCAATTAGAATCTGACGCCGTCACTAAACACATTCCTTAAATTGTAGCCATTTGTTGAGTGATTTTTTTTTGGTGTCTAATCCGCATATATATCACCATTGCCCTTGATTTTCTTGACTGTATATCTCTTAAATGTCTACATATACACGTGTGATTTAGTTTACGAAGATTTTTCAATGCCGAGAACCTGGATCAGAGAGTAAAAAAGGCGTAAGGTTCACAATGGTGTAAAATTAAAATGGGATATATCTGGCTAGGATTAGAGTTACAGGAACAAAGGCCAAACCAACTACCCAAGAATGGTATCGTCGAGCGAAAACACTTGACAACCTCCTAGAAGCAGCTTTTCTTGCCACCAGACCATTCTCCATCAATTAGGAATCTGATGCCATCACTAAACACATTCCTTAAATTGTAGCCATTTGTTGAGTGATTTTTTTTGCTGTCTAATCCGCATATATATCACTATTGCCCTTGATTTTCTTGACTGTACATCTCTTAAATGTCAACATATACACGTATGATTTAGTTTACGAAGATTTTTCAATGCCGAGAACCTCGATCAGAGAGTAAAAAAGGCGTAAGGTTCACAATGGTGTAAAATTAAAATGGGATATACAGGGCTAGGATTCGAGTTACAGGAACAAGGGCCAAACCAACCACCCAAGAATGGAATCGTCGAGCGAAAACACTTGACAACCTCCTAGAGGCAGCTTTTCTTGCCACCAGATCTTTCTCCCTCAATTAGAAATCTGATGCCGTCACTAAACACATTCCTTAAATTGTAGCCATTTGTTGAGTGTTTTTTTTTGTGTCTAATCTGCATATATATCACCATTGCCCTTGATTTTTTTAACTGTATATCTCTTAAATGTCAACATATACACGTGTGATTTAGTTTACGAAGATTTTTCAATGTCGAGAACCTCGATCAGAGAGTAAAAAAGGCGTAAGGTTCACAATGGTGTAAAATTAAACTGGGATATACCTGGCTAGGATTCGAGTTACAGGAACAATGGCCAAACCAACCACCCAAGAATGGAATCGTCATGTAAAAACACTTGACAACCTCCTAGAAGCAGCTTTTCTTCCCACCCGACCTTTCTCCATCAATTAGGAATCTGATGCCGTCACTAAACACATTCCTTAAATTGTAGCCATTTGTTAAGTGTTTTGTTTTTGTGTCTAATCCGCATATATATCACAATTTCCCTTGATTTTCTTGACTGTATATCTCTTAAACGTCAACATATACACGTGTGATTTAGTTTACGAAGATTTTTCAATGCCGAGAACCTCGATTAGAGAGTAAAAAAGACGTAAGGTTCACAATGGTGTAAAATTAAAATGGGATACACATGGCTAGGATTCGAGTTACAGGAACAAGGGCCAAACCAACCACCCAAGAATGGAATTGTCGAGAGAAAACACTTGACAACCTCCTAGAAGCAGCATTTCTTACCACCAGACCTTTCTCCATCAATTAGGAATCTGATGCCGTCACAAAACACATTCCTTAAATTGTAGCCATTTGTTGAGTGTTTTTTTTGGTGTCTAATCCGCATATATATCACCATTGCCCTTGATTTTCTTGATTGTATATCCCTTAAGTGTCAACATATACATGTGTGATTTATTTTACGAAGATTTTTCAATGCCGAGAACCTCGATCAGAGAGTAAAAAAGGCGTAAGGTTCACAATGGTGTAAAATTAAAATCGGATATACCGGGCTAGGATTCGAGTTACAGGAACATGGGCCAAACCAACCACCCAAGAATGGAATCGTCGAGTAAAAGCACTTGACAACCTCCTAGAAGCAACTTTTCTTCCGACCAGACCTGTAACGCCCCAAAATCTGAATGTTAATAATTGTCGTATGTTCTTATGTGACACATCATGAAATAAATAACTAGGCTATTTAACCTAGTTAAGGGTATGGTCAAAAGTATTAAATAATGAAGGTAGTGTCAGTTATGTTTTAAAGGCAAAACCCGAGGGGCTAAAGTGGAACTAACGAAAAGTTGGGTTATTAAAAGAAAAAGAACACACACACACACACTTTCGTGTGTGTTCTGGATAGATCGATCAGGGGCTCTCAAGAGCCCCAAAACCCTAGTTCTTCAAAAGCTTCAATTTGAAGGATGAATCAAGGCCCAAATCCATAACCGAGCGTGGATTAATGATCACCAACACGAGAGGATCATAAGGTATGTTTTAAATCTAAGATTGGTGATCATGGGTGAAGTGGGTTATGTTCTAATCCGTGAGTTAATATGAAATTGATCATGTACAAGGGTTAGAATCCTCGTATAGAACATGGGTTATGTATGGTTTGCGTTAATTTGATGATTAGAGGTGAAACCCGTTAGTTAGGGTGAAGGTGATGACTAGAATCACCTCATATGTTCAAGTCTTGTTGAATGATTGATGTATTATGTGGGTATGATGAATTATTGTTAGATGAAAGTATAGGAATATGATGATGTTATGTTTAATGTTCATTTGGAATGATATATGATGATTAGTAGAAGGATTTGATGAGTTATGTATGAGTTTAGAAGATTCGTGCATGAATTAGTTGTACGATATGCTTAAAAGGTGGTACGCACATCAAGTGTATGATGAAATGTATATAGTGTCGTCCGTATAATCGAATATGATGTTACGTGTATATGATGATAAGTCGATGGTTAAATATGGAATATAGTTGACTTTCAAAAGTCAACTAAGCATAAGAAACATGAATTGACACGTGGTCGTAAAGGCAGGATAATAGGAATTCGTATGGTACATGTTATGTCAATATGCGTTGTTTGTGATTATATGATGAGTTACATGAGTTTAAACGGATATGAATATAATCACATGAGTTATGTATGTTAGAAATGACTAATGAAAGTTAAGGGTGAAATATGCGATTGATATGATTGTTAACATGTACGAATGCATATGCTAATAGGAGCGTGATCTTGATGAAAAGAGCGTATAGGAATCATGTCAAGACGGACGCAAGCATGAAAGGAAAGCGGGTCAAGAAAAGACGAGGAATCGGATACGAGCACGGACGCATAAGGTAAGTGATTTCCGTAATCACTTCTTAGTACAAGTAAGTAATAAAGTGTTGGAATGAATTAAACATGAGGTTTGAGGTCAAATATGTGTTAAAGTCTTTCGTCGTAAGTGATGGGTTTAAGGTTGACCAAAATGCCCTTGATGGGTATCTTGGGGCAAACGATCTTAACAAGTAGTTTAGGAACAAGTTATTTGATGAGTATAATGTTTTGAACAAGTATGGAAGCGAAGAGTATGGTCTTGGTATGTCATAAACCAATTAATGCGCAAATACCCATAATGGGTCAAATAATTAGAATGTGATGATAAGTCGATAGGGCGTAAGATAAGAATTTCATTAATCCAGATGTGGGATTTTAAGTTTATATGATAGAATGTGAATTTACAAGCATGTAGGAAGAAACGGGAGGTTAAACGGGTAAACGGTTCGAAAGTTATGCGCGTTTTAGTGCGTTCGGACGTCGAAACGGATCTGCAGAAAAAAATGCATTTTAGAGAGGCCGTCGCCGACGGGCAAGGAGGCCGTCGCCGACGGGCACGGGAAAGTCAGTTTTTCTCAGACGCCTTATTTGCCTGTCTACGGGGTTTTGGCCGACGGGAAAAACTACGGGCCGTCGCCGACGGGCCCTAGGGCCGTCGCCGACGACCTCCCCAAGTCCAAAAACATGAAATTTGTTATTTAAGTTGATTTATGTATCGTAGGCTTTGGTTTGTTATCCGTGGACTACGGCGGGCTTCCTAAACATGATTTTGATCAATCCTTAGATGTTTATGGGCTATAAATCAAAGTCTAAGTCCCATGTAATTCACGTATGGGTAAGTAAGAAGTATGTAAGATCTTGTACGCATGTAGATGTGTATGTATGTATGTATAAAGATATGTACGAGTGTATGCATGTATGTAAAGATGTAGGAAATGTATGTACGCATGTAGATGTGTATGTATGTATGTATAAAGATATGTACGAGTGTATGCATGTATGTAAAGATGTAGGAAAGGTATGTACGCATGTAGATGTGTATGTATGTATGTATAAAGATATGTACGAGTGTATGCATGTATGTAAAGATGTAGGAAAGGTATGTACGTAGGTAGATGTGTATGTACGTATGTGTAAAGATATGTACAAGTGTATGCATGTATGTAAAGATGTAGGAAAGGTATTTACACGCGCAGATGTGTATGTATGTATGTATGTATGTATGTATAAAGTTATGTATGAGTGTATACATGTATGTAAAGATGTAGGAAAGGTATGTACGTATGTAGTTGTGTATATAGGTATGTATAAAGTCATGTATGAGTGTATGCACGTATGTAAAGTTGTAGGGAAGGTATGTACGTATGTAGATGTGTATGTATGTATGTATGTATGTATGTATGTATGTATGTAAGTACATATGTATGCATGAATTAGACACGTTGAGTGTTAACGTTATTAATGGTGTACCTTGAGAATGAAAAGTAATGCAGGTACGTTATTGAAGCCTCACCAGGAAATGGATACGCAGATGAAAGGCTTAAAGTTGAAAAATGACGAAATGTGAAGTGTACGTGAATGAATCTTGTTTATATAATGTGTACTAATGTATGAATGAATGTGGTGAGTGCAGGTTCTACGGATCACGGGTGATTATCACAAGGAATAGAGAATCGAAGACCGAGTCACAAGATAGATTGTACGGGAATAAATGAGTATGTACTATTAGTAAACAGGTCTTATGCTTTATTTTTGTGAAAGATACATATTAAAACGAACCTTCAAGTAAGTCAAGACGTATGTAATGAAAGAAATTTTATGGCACGAATTTCCGCTGCGACTTTTTGTCAAATACGAATTAGGGTCTTACAAGACCTTTCTCCATAAATTAGGAATCCGATGCCGTCACTAAAACACATTCCTTAAATTGTAGCCATTTGTTAGGTATTTTTTTTGGTGTCTAATCCGCATATATATATCACAATTGCCCTTGATTTTCTTGACTGTATATCTCTTAAACGTCAACATATACACGTGTGATTTAGTTTACGAAGATTTTTCAATGCCGAGAACCTCGATCAGAGAGTAAAAAAGGCGTAAGGTTCACAATGGAGTAAAATTAAAATGGGATACACATGGCTAGGATTCGAGTTACAGGAACAAGGGCCAAACCAACCACCCAAGAATGGAATCGTCGAGCGAAAACACTTGACAACCTCCAAGAAGCAGCTTTTCTTGCCACCAGACCTTTCTCCATCAATTAGGAATCTGATGCCGTCACTAAAAACACATTCCTTAAATTGGAGCCAATTGGTGAGTGTTTTTCATATGGTGTCTAATCCGCATATATATCCCCATTGCCCTTGATTTTCTTGACTGTATATCTCTTAAATGTCAGCATATACATGTGTGATTTAGTTTACGAAGATTTTTCAATGCCGAGAACCTCGATCAGAGAGTAAAAAAGGCGTAAGGTTCACAATGGTGTATAATTAAAATGGGATACACCTGGCTAGGATTCGAGTTACTGGAACAAGGGCCAAACCAACCACCCAAGAATGAAATCGTCGAGCGAAAACACTTGACAACCTTCTAGAAGCAGCTTTTCTTGCCACCAGACCTTTCTCCATCAATTAGGAATCTGATGCCGTCACTAAACACATTCCTTAAATTGTAGCCATTTGTTGAGTGTTTTTTTTGGTGTCTAATCCGCATATATAACACCATTGCCCTTGATTTTCTTGACTGTATATCTCTTAAATGTAAACATATACACGTGTCATTTAGTTTACGAAGATTTTTCAATGCCGAGAACCTCGATCAGAGAGTAAAAATGGCGTAAGGTTCACAATTGTGTAAAATTAAATTGGGATATACCGGACTAGGATTCGAGTTACAGGAACAAGGGCCAAACCAACCACCTAAGAATGGAATCGTCGAGCAAAAATACTTGACAACCTCCTAGAAGCAGCTTTTCTTGCCACCAGACCTTTCCCCATCAATTAAGAATCTGATGCCGTCACTAAACACATTCCTTAAATTGTAGC
The DNA here is from genome assembly GCA_030545235.1 of Helianthus tuberosus. Taxonomy (NCBI): domain Eukaryota; kingdom Viridiplantae; phylum Streptophyta; class Magnoliopsida; order Asterales; family Asteraceae; genus Helianthus; species Helianthus tuberosus. The sequence goes on along the minus strand of CM060408.1, from coordinate 64,816,578 downwards.
CATTTGTTGAGTGTTTTTTTGGTGTCTAATCCGCATATACATCCCCATTGCCCATGATTTTTATGACTGTATATCTCTTAAATGCCAACATATACATGTGTGATTTAGTTTACGAAGATTTTTCAATGCCGAGAACCTCGATCAGAGAGTAAAAAAGGCGTAAGGTTCACAATGGTGTATAATTAAAATGGGATATACCGGGCTAGGATTCGAGTTACAGGAACAAGGGCCAAACCAACCACCCAAGAATGGAATCGTCGAGCGAAAACACTTGATAACCTCCTAGAAACAGCTTTTCTTGCCACCAGACCTTTCTCCATCAATTAGGAATCTGATGCCGTCACTAAACACGTTCCTTAAATTGTAGCCATTTGTTGAGTGTTTTTTTTGTGTCTAATCCGCATATATATCGCCATTACCCTTGATTTTCTTGACTGTATATCTCTTAAATGTCAACATATACACGTGTGATTTAGTTTACGAAGATATTTCAATGCCAAGAACCTCGATCAGAGAGTAAAAAAGGCGTAAGGTTCACAATGGTGTAAAATTAAAATGGGATATACCGGGCTAGGATTCGAGTTACAGGAACAAGGGCCAAACCAAACAACCAAGAATGGAATCGTCGAGCGAAAACACTTGACAACCTCCTAGAAACATATTTTCTTGCCACCAGACCTTTCTCCATCAATTAGGGATCTGATGTCGTCACTAAACACATTCCTTAAATTGTAGCCATTTGTTGAGTGATTTTTTGGTGTCTAATCCGCATATATATCACCATTGCCCTTGATTTTCTTGATTGTATATCCCTTAAGTGTCAACATATACATGTGGGATTTATTTTACGAAGAATTTTCAATGCCGAGAACCTCGATCAGAGATTAAAAAAGGCGTAAGGTTCACAATGGTGTAAAATTAAAATGGGATATACCGGGCTAGGATTCGAGTTACAGTAACAAGTGCCAAACCAACCACCCAAGAATGGAATCATCGAGCGAAAACACTTGACAACCTCCTAGAAGCAGCTTTTCTTCCCACCAGACCTTTCTCCATCAATTAGGAATCTGATGCCGTCACTAAACACATTCCTTAAATTGGAGCCAATTGGTGAGTGTTTTTCTTTTGGTGTCTAATCCGCATATATATCCCCATTGCCCTTGATTTTCTTGACTGTATATCTCTTAAATGTCAACATATACATGTGTGATTTAGTTTACGAAGATTTTTCAATGCCGAAAACCTCAATCAGAGAGTAAAAAAGGCGTAAGGTTCACAATGGTGTATAATTAAAATGGGATATACCTGGCTAGGATTCGAGTTACAGGAACAAGGGCCAAACCAACCACCCAAGAATGGAATCGTCGAGCGAAAACACTTGACAACCTTCTAGAAGCAGCTTTTCTTGCCACCAGACCTTTCTCCATCAATTAGGAATCTGATGCCGTCACTAAACACATTCCTTAAATTGTAGCCATTTGTTGAGTGTTTTTTTTGGTGTCTAATCCGCATATATAACACCATTACCCTTGATTTTCTTGACTGTATATCTCTTAAATTTAAACATATACACGTGTGATTTAGTTTACGAAGATTTTTCAATGCCGAGAACCTCGATCAGAGAGTAAAAATGGCGTAAGGTTCACAATTGTGTAAAATTAAAATGGGATATACCGGACTAGGATTCGAGTTACAGGAACAAGGGCCAAACCAACCACCTAAGAATGGAATCGTCGAGCGAAAATACTTGACAACCTCCTAGAAGCAGCTTTTCTTGCCACCAGACCGTTCTCCATCAATTAAGAATCTGATGCCGTCACTAAACACATTCCTTAAATTGTAGCCATTTGTTGAGTGTTTTTTTTGGTGTCTAATCCGCATATATATCCCCATTGCCCTTGATTTTTATGACTGTATATCTCTTAAATGCCAACATATACATGTGTGATTTAGTTTACGAAGATTTTTCAATGCCGAGAACCTCGATCAGAGAGTAAAAAAGGCGTAAGGTTCACAATGGCGTATAATTAAAATGGGATATACCGGGCTAGGATTCGAGTTACAGGAACAAGGGCCAAACCAACCACCCAAGAATGGAATCGTCGAGCGAAAACACTTGATAACCTCCTAGAAGCAGCTTTTCTTGCCACCAGACCTTTCTCCATCAATTAGGAATCTGATGCCGTCACTAAACACATTCCTTAAATTGTAGCCATTTGTTGAGTGTTTTTTTTTTTGTGTCTAATCCGCATATATATCACCATTACCCTTGATTTTCTAGACTGTATATCTCTTAAATGTCAACATATACACGTGTGATTTAGTTTACGATGATATTTCAATGCCAAGAACCTCGATCAGAGAGTAAAAAAGGCGTAAGGTTCACAATGGTGTAAAGTTAAAATGGGATATACCGGGCTAGGATTCGAGTTACAGGAACAAGGGCCAAACCAAACACCCAAGAATGGAATCGTCGAGCGAAAACACTTGACAACCTCCTAGAAACAGATTTTCTTGCCACCAGACCTTTCTCCATCAATTAGGGATCTGATGTCGTCACTACACACATTCCTTAAATTGTAGCCATTTGTTGAGTGTTTTTTTTGGTGTCTAATCCGCATATATATCACCATTGCCCTTGATTTTCTTGATTGTATATCCCTTAAGTGTCAACATATACATGTGGGATTTATTTTACGAAGATTTTTCAATGCCGAGAACCTCAATCAGAGATTAAAAAAGGCGTAAGGTTCACAATGGTGTAAAATTAAAATGGGATATACCGGGCTAGGATTCGAGTTACCGGAAAAAGTGCCAAACCAACCACCCAAGATTGGAATCGTCGAGCGAAAACACTTGACAACCTCCTAGAAGCAGCTTTTCTTCCCACCAGACCTTTCTCCATCAATTAGGAATCTGATGCCGTCACTAAACACATTCCTTAAATTGTAGCCATTTGTTGAGTGTTTTTTTTTGGTGTCTAATCCGCATATATATCACCATTGCCCTAGATTTTTCTTGACTGTATATCTCTTAAATGTCAACATATACACATGTGATTTAGTTTACGAAGATTTTTCTGTGCCGAGAACCTCGAGCAGAGAGTAAAAAAGGCGTAAGGTTCACAATGGTGTAAAATTAAAATGGGATATACTGGGCTAGGATTCGAGTTACAGGAACAAGGGCAAAACCAACCACCCAAGAATGGAAACGTCGAGCGAAAACACTTGACAACCTCCTAGTAGCAGCTTTTCTTGCCACCAGACCTTTCTCCATCAATTAGGAATCTGATGCCTTCACTAAACACATTCCTTAAATTGTAGCCATTTGTTGAGTTATTTTTTTTTGGTGTCTAATCCGCATATATATCACCATTGCCCTTGATTTTCTTGACTGTATATCTCTTAAATGTCAACATATACACGTGTGATTTAGTTTACGAAGATTTTTCAATGACAAGAACCTCGATCAGAAAGTAAAAAAGGCGTAAGGTTCACAATGGTGTAAAATTAAAATCGGATATACCGGGCTAGGATTCGAGTTACAGGAACAAGGGCCAAACCAACCACCCAAGAATGGAATCGTCGAGTAAAAACACTTGACAACCTCCTAGAAGCAGCTTTTCTTCCGACCAGACCTTTCTCCATAAATTAGGAATCCTATGCCGTCACTAAACAAATTCCTTAAATTGTAGCCATTTGTTAGGTATTTTTTTGGTGTCTAATCTGCATATATATATCACAATTGCCCTTGATTTTCTTGACTGTATATCTCTTAAACGTCAACATATACACGTGTGATTTAGTTTTCGATCAGAGAGTAAAAAAGGCCTAAGGTTCACAATGGTGTAAAATTAAAATGGGATACACATGGCTAGGATTCGAGTTACAGGAACAAGGGCCAAACCAACCACCCAAGAATGGAATCTTTGAGCGAAAAAACTTGACAACCTCCAAGAAGCAGCTTTTCTTGCCACCAGACCTTTCTCCATCAATTAGGAATCTGATGCCGTCACTAAATACATTCCTTAAATTGGAGCCAATTGGTGAGTGTTTTTTTTTTTTGTGTTTAATCCGCATATATATCCCCATTGCCCTTGATTTTCTTGACTGTATATCTCTTAAATGTCAACATATACATGTGTGATTTAGTTTACGAAGATTTTTCAATGCCGAGAACCTCGATCAGAGAGTAAAAAAGGTGTAAGCTTCACAATGGTGTAAAATTAAAATGGGATATACCGGACTAGGATTCGAGTTAAAGGAACAAGGGCCAAACCAACCACCTAAGAATGGAATCGTCGAGCGAAAATACTTGACAACCTCCTAGAAGCAGCTTTTCTTGCCACCAGACCTTTCCCCATCAATTAGGAATCTGATGCCGTCACTAAACACATTCCTTAAATTGTAGCCATTTGTTGAGTGTTTTTTTTTGGTGTCTAATCCGCATATATATCACCATTGCACTTGATTTTCTTGACGGATGTTAATATAGACACGTGTGATTTAGTTTACGAAGATTTTTCAATGCCGAGAACCTCGATCAGAGAGTAAAAAAGGCGTAAGGTTCACAATTGTGTAAAATTAAAATGGGATATACCGGACTAGGATTCGAGTTAAAGGAACAAGGGCCAAACCAACCACCTAAGAATGGAATCGTCGAGCGAAAATACTTGACAACCTCCTAGAAGCAACTTTTCTTGCCACCAGACCTTTCCCCATCAATTAGGAATCTGATGCCGTCACTAAACACATTCCTTAAATTGTAGCCATTTGTTGAGTGTTTTTTTTTGTGTCTAATCCGCATATATATCACCATTGCACTTGATTTTCTTGACGGTATATCTCTTAAATGTTAATATAGACATGTGTGATTTAGTTTACGAAGATTTTTCAATGCCGAGAACCTCGATCAGAGAGTAAAAAAGGCGTAAGGTTCACAATGGTGTAAAATTAAAATGGGATATACCGGGCTAGGGTTCGAGTTACAGGAACAAGGGCCAAACCAACCACCTAAGAATGGAATCGTCGAGCGAAAACACTTGACAACCATCTAGAAGCAGCTTTTCTTCCGACCAGACCTTTCTCCATAAATTAGGAATCGGATGCCGTCACTAAACACATTCCTTAAATTGTAGCCATTTGTTAGGTATTTTTTTTTGGTGTCTAATCCGCATATATATATCACAATTGCCCTTGATTTTCTTGACTGTATATCTCTTAAATGTCAACATATACACGAGTGATTTAGTTTAAGAAGATTTTTCAATGCCGAGAACCTCGATCAGAGAGTAAAAAAGGCGTAATGTTCACAATGGTGTAAAATTAAAATGGGATATACCTGGCTAGCATTCGAGTTACAGGAATAAGGGACAAACTAACCACCCAAGAATGGAATCGTCGAGCGAAAACACTTGACAACCTCCAAGAAGCAGCTTTTCTTGCCACCAGACCTTTCTCCATCAATTAGGAATCTGATGCCGTCACTAAACACATTCCTTAAATTGGAGCCAATTGGTGAGTGTTTTTTTTTTTTTTTGGTGTCTAATCCGCATATATATCTCCATTGCCCTTGATTTTCTTGACTGTATCTCTTAAATGTCAACATATACATGTGTGATTTAGTTTACGAAGATTTTTCAATGCAGAGAACCTCGATCAGAGAGTAAAAAAGGCGTAAGTTTCACAATGGTGTATAATTAAAATGGGATATACCTGGCTAGGATTCGAGTTACAAGAACAAGGGCCAAACCAACCACCCAAGAATGGAATCGTCGAGCGAAAACACTTGACAACCTCCTAGAAGCAGCTTTTCTTGCCACCAGACATTTCTCCATCAATTAGGAATCTGATGCCGTCACTAAACACATTCCTTAAATTGTAGCCATTTGTTGAGTGGTTTTTTTTTTTGGTGTCTAATCCGCATATATATCACCATTGCCCTTGATTTTCTTGACTGTATATCTCTTAAATGTCAACATATACACGTGTGATTTAGTTTACGAAGATTTTTCAATGCCAAAAACCTCGATCACAGAGTAAAAAAGGCGTAAGGTTCACAATGGTGTAAATTAAAATGGGACATACCGATCTAGGATTCGAGTTACAGGAACAAGAGCCAAACCAACCACCCAAGAATGTAATCATCGAGCGAAAACACTTGACATCCTCCTAGAAGAAGCTTTTCTTGCCACCGGACCTTTCTCCATCAATTAGGAATCTGATGCCGTCACTAAACACATTCCTTAAATTGTAGCCATTTGTTGAGTGTTTTTTTTTTTTTTTTGGTGTCTAATCCTCATATATATCACCATTGCCCTTGATTTTCTTGACTGTATATCTCTCAAATGTCAACATATACACGTGTGATTTAGTTTACGAAGATTTTTGAATGCCGAGAACCTCGATCAGAGAGTAAAAAAGTCATAAGGTTCACAATGGTGTAAAATTAAAATGGGATATATCGGGCTAGGATTCGAGTTACAGGAACAAGGGCCAAACCAACCACCCAAGAATGTAATCGTCGAGCGAAAACACTTGACAACCTCCTAGAAGCAGCTTTTCTTGCCACCAGACCTTTCTCCATCAATTAGGAATCTGATGCCGTCGCTAAACACATTCCTTAAATTGTAGCCAATTGTTGAGTGTTTTTTTGGTGTCTAATCCGCATGTATATATCACCATTGCCCTTGATTTTCTTAACTGTATATCTCTTAAATATCAACATATACACGTGAGATTTAGCTTACGAATATTTTTCAATGCCGAGATCCTCGATCAGAGAGTAAAAAAGGCGTAAGGTTCACAATGGTGTAAAATTAAAACGAGATATACCGGGCTAGGATTCGAGTTACAGGAACAAGGGCCAAACCAACCACCCAAGAATGGAATCGTCGAGGGAAAACACTTGACAACCTCCTAGAAGCAGCTTTTCTTGCCACCAGACATTTCTCCATCATTTAGGAATCTGATGCCTTCACTAAACACATTCCTTAAATTGTATCTATTTGTTGAGTGTTTTTTTTGGTGTCTAATCCGCATATATATCACCATTGCCCTTGATTTTCTTGACTGTATATCTCTTAAATGTCAACATATACAAGTGTGATTTAGTTTACGAAGATTTTTCAATGCCGAGAACCTCAATCCGAGAGTAAAAAAGGCGTAAGGTTCACAATGGTGTGAAATTAAAATGGGATATACCGGGCTAGGATTCGAGTTACAGGAACAAGGGCCAAAACCAACCACCCAAGAATGGAATCGTCGAGCGAAAACACTTGACAACCTCCAAGAAGCAGCTTTTCTTGCCACCAGACCTTTCTCCATCAATTAGGAATATGATGCCGTCACTAAACACTTTCCTTAAATTGGAGCCAATTGGTGAGTGTTTTTTTTTTTGGTGTCTAATCCGCATATATATCTCCATTGCCCTTGATTTTCTTGACTGTATCTCTTAAATGTCAACATATACATGTGTGATTTAGTTTACGAAGATTTTTCAATGCAGAGAACCTCGATCAGAGAGTAAAAAAAACGTAAGGTTCACAATGGTGTATAATTAAAATGGGATATACCTGGCTAGGATTCGAGTTACAGGAACAAGGGCCAAACCAACCACCCAAGAATGGAATCGTCGAGCGAAAACACTTGACAACCTCCTAGAAGCAGCTTTTCTTGCCACCAGACCTTTCTCCATCAATTAGGAATCTGATGCCGTCACTAAACACATTCCTTAAATTGTAGCCATTTGTTGAGTGTTTTTTTTTTTTTTTTGGTGTCTAATCCGCATATATATCACCATTGCCCTTGATTTTCTTGCCTGTATATCTCTTAAATGTCAACATATACACGTGTGATTTAGTTTACGAAGATTTTTCTGTGCCGAGAACCTCGAGCAGAGAGTAAAAAAGGCGTAAGGTTCACAATGGTGTAAAATTAAAATGGGATATACCGGGCTAGGATTCGAGTTACAGGAACAAGGGCAAAACCAACCACCCAAGAATGGAAACGTCGAGCTAAAACACTTGACAACCTCCTAGTAGCAGCTTTTCCTGCCACCAGACCTTTCTACATCAATTAGGAATCTGATGCCTTCACTAAACACATTCCTTAAATTGTAGCCATTTGTTGAGTGATTTTTTTTTTTTTGGTGTCTAATCCGCATATATATCACCATTGCCCTTGATTTTCTTGACTGTATATCTCTTAAATGTCAACATATACACGTGTGATTTTGTTTACGAAGATTTTTCAATGCGAGAACCTCGATCAGAGATTAAAAAAGGCGTAAGGTTCACAATGGTGTAAAATTAAAATGGGATATACCGGGCTAGGATTCGAATTACAGGAACAAGGGCCAAACCAACAACCCAAGAATGGAATCGTCGAGAGAAAACACTTGACAACCTCCTAGAAGCAGCTTTTCTTGCCACCAGACCTTTCTCCATCAATTAGGAATCTGATGCCGTCACTAAACATATTCCTTAAATTGTAGCCATTTGTCTAGTGTTTATTTTGGTGTCTAATCAGCATATATATCACCATTGCCCTTGATTTTCTTTACTGTATATCTCTTAAATGTCAACGTATACACGTGTGATTTAGTTTACGAAGATTTTTCAATGCCGAGAACCTCGATCAGAGAGTAAAAAAGGCGTAAGGTTCACAATGGTGTAAAATTAAAATGGGATATACAGGACTAGGATTCGAGTTACAGGAACAAGGGCCAAACCAACCACCCAAGAATGGAATCGTCTAGCGAAAACACTTGACAACCTCCTAGAAGCAGCTTTTCTTACCACCAGACCTTTCTCCATCAATTAGGAATCTGATGTCGTCACTAAACACAGTCCTTAAATTGTAGCCATTTGTTGAGTGTTTTTTTTTAGTCTAATCCGCATATATATCAACATTGCCCTTGATTTTCTTGACTGTATATATCTCTTAAATGTCAACATATACACGTGTGATTTGGTTTACGAAGATTTTTCAATGCCGAGAACCTCGATCAGAGAGTAAAAAAGGCGTAAGGTTCACAATGGTGTAAAATTAAAATGGGATATACCTTACTAGGATTCAAGTTACAGGAACAAGGGCCAAACCAACCACCTAAGAATGGAATCGTCGAGCGAAAACACTTGACAACCTCCTAGAAACAGCTTTTCTTGCCACCAGACCTTTCTCCATCAATTAGGAATCTGATTCCGTCACTAAACACATTCCTTAAATTGTAGCCATTTGTTGAGTGGTTTTTTTTGTGTCTAATCCGCATATATATCAACATTGCCCTGGATTTTCTTGACTATATATATCTCTTAAATGTCAACATATACACGTGTGATTTGGTTTACGAAGATTTTTCAATGCCGAGAACCTCGATCAGAGAGTAAAAAAGGAGTAAGGTTCACAATGGTGTAAAATTAAAATGGGATATACCGGGCTAGGATTCGAGTTACAGGAACAAGGGCCAAACCAACCACCTAAGAATGGATTCGTCGAGCGAAAACACTTGACAACCTCCTAGAAACAGCTTTTCTTGCCACCAGACCTTTCTCCATCAATTAGGAATCTGATTCCGTCACTAAACACATTCCTTAAATTGTAGCCATTTGTTGAGTGGTTTTTTTTTGTGTCTAATCCGCATATATATCACCATTTCCCTTGATTTTCTTGACTGTATATCTCTTAAATGTCAACATATACACGTGTGATTTAGTTTAGGAAGATTTTTCAATGCCGAGAACCTCAATCAGAGAGTAAAAAGGCGTAAGGTTCTCAATGGTGTAAAATTAAAACGGGATATACAGGGCTAGGATTCGAGTTACAGGAACAAGGGTCAAACCAACCACCCAAGAATGGAATCATCGAGCGAAAACACTTGACAACCTCCTAGAAGCAGCTTTTCTTACCACCAGACCTTTCTACATCAATTAGGAATCTGATGCCGTCACTAAACACATTCCTTAAATTGTAGCCATTTGTTGAGTGTTTTTATTTTTTTTTGGTGTCTAATCCGCATATATAGCACCATTGCCCTTGATTTTCTTGACTGTATATCTCTTAAATGTCAACATATACACGTGTGATTTAGTATACGAAGATTTTTCAATGCCGGGAACCTCGATCAGAGAGTAAAAAAGACGTAAGGTTCACAATGGTGTAAAATTAAAATGGGATATACCGCGCTAGGATTCGAGTTACAGGAACAAGGGCCAAACCAACCACCCAAGAATGGAATCGTCGTGCGAAAACACTTGACAACCTCCTAGAACCAGCTTTTCTTGCCACCACGAGACCTTTCTCCATCAATTAGGAATCTGATGTCGTCACTAAACACATTCCTTAAATTGTAGTCATTTGTTGAGTGTTTTTTTTTTGTCTAATCCGCATATATATCACCATTGCCCTTGATTTTCTTGACTATATATCTCTTAAATGTCAACATATACATGTGTGATTTAGTTTATGAATATTTTTCAATGCCGAGAACCTCAATCAGAGAGTAAAAAGGCGTAAGGTTCACAACGGTGTAAAATTAAAATGGGATATACAGGGCTAGGATTCGAGCTACAAGAACAAGGGCCAAACCAAAAACCCAAGAATGGAATCGTCTAGTGAAAACACTTGACAACCTCCTAGAAGCAGCTTTTCTTGCCACCACCAGACCTTTCTCCATCAATTAGGAATCTGATTCCGTCACTAAATACATTCCTTAAATTGTAGCCATTTGTTGAGTGTTTTTTTAGGTGTCTAATCCGCATATATATCACCATTGCCCTTGATTTTCTGGACTGTATATCTCTTAAATGTCAACATGTACACGTGTGATTTAGTTTACGAAGATTTTTCAATGCCGAGAACCTCGATCAGAGAGTAAAAAAAGCGTAAGGTTCACAATGGCGTAAAATTAAAATGGGATATACCGGGCTAGGATTCGAGTTACAGGAACAAGGGCCAAACCAACCACCTAAGAATGGAATCGTCGAGCGAAAACACTAGACGACCTCCTAGAAGCAGCTTTTCTTGCCACCAGACCTTTCTCCATAAATTAGGAATATGATGCCGTCACTAAACACATTCCTTAACTTGTAGCCATTTGTTAAGTGTTTTTTTTGGTGTCTAATCCGCATATATATCACCATTTCCCTTGATTTTCTTGACTATATATCTCTTAAATGTCAACATATACACGTGTGATTTAGTTTACGTAGATTTTTCAATGCCGAGAACCTCGATCAGAGAGTAAAAAAGGCGTAAGGTTCACATTGGTGTAAAATTAAAATGGGATATACCGGGCTAGGATTCGAGTTACAAGTACAAGGGCCAAACCAACCACCCAAGAATGGAATCGTCGAGCGAAAACACTTGACAACCTCCTAGAAGCAGCTTTTCTTGCCCCCAGACTGTTCTCCATCAATTAGGAATCTGATGCCGTCAATAAACACATTCCTTAAATTGTAGCCATTTGTTGAGTTTTTTTTTGTGTCTAATCCGCATATATATCACCATTGCCCTTGATTTTCCTGACTGTATATCTCCTAAATGTCAACGTATACACGTGTGATTTAGTTTACGAAGATTTTTCAATGCTGAGAACCTCGATCAGAGAGTAAAAAAGGCGTAAGGTTCACAATTGTGTAAAATTAAAATGGGATATACCGGACTAGGATTCGAGTTACAGGAACAAGGGCCAAACCAACCACCCAAGAATGGAATCATCGAGCGAAAAGACTTGACAACCTTCTAGAAGCAGCTTTTCTTGCCACCAGACCTTTCTCCATCAATTAGGAATCTGATGCCGTCACTAAACACATTTTTTAACTTCTAGCCATTTGTTGAGCCTTTTTTTTTTTGGTGTCTAATCCGCATATATATCTCCATTACCCTTGATTTTCTTGACTGTATATCTCTTAAATGTCAACATATACACGTGTGATTTAGTTTACGAAGATTTTTCAATGCCGAGAACCTCGATCAGAGAGTAAAAAAGGCGTAAGGTTCACAATGGTGTAAAATTAAAATGGGATACACTGGGCTAGGATTCGAGTTATAGGAACAAGGGCCAAACCAACCACCCTAGAATGGAATCGTCGAGCGAAAACACTTGACAACCTCCTAGAAGCAGCTTTTCTTGCTACCAGACCTTTCTCCATCAATTAGAAATCTGATGCCGTCACGAAACACATTCCTTAAATTGTAGCCATTTGTTGCGTGTTTTTTTTGGTGTCTAATCCGTATATATATCACCATTGCGCTTAATTTTCTTAACTGTATATCTCTTAAATGTCAACATATACACGTGTGATTTAGTTTACGAATATTTTTCAATGCCGAGAACCTCGATCAGAGAGTAAAAAAGGCGTAAGGTTCACAATGGTGTGAAATTAAAATGGGATATACCGGGCTAGGATTCGAGTTACAGGAACAACGGCCAAACCAACCACCCAAGAATGGAATCGTCGAGCGAAAACACTTGACAACCTTCTAGAAGCAGCTTTTTTTGCCACCACCAGACCTTTCTCCATCAATTAGGAATCTCATGCCGTCACTAAACACATTCCTTAAATTTTAGCCATTTGTTGAGTGTTTTTTTTTGGTGTCTAATCCGCATATATATCACCATTTCCCTTGATTTTCTTGACTGTATATCTCTTAAATGTCAACATATACATGTGTGATTTAGTTTACGTAGATTTTTCAATGCCGAGAACCTCGATCAGAGAGTAAAAAAGGCGTACGGTTCACATTGGTGTAAAATTAAAATGGGATATACCGGACTAGGATTCGAGTTTCAAGAACAAGGGCCAAACCAACCACCCAAGAATAGAATCGTCGAGCGAAAACACTTGACAACCTCCTAGAAACAGCTTTTCATGCCACCAGACCTTTCTACATCATTTAGGAATCTGATGCCGTCACTAAACACATTCCTTAAATTGTAGCCATTTGTTGAGTTTTTTTTTTTTGTGTCTAATCCGCATATATATCACCATTGCCCTTAATTTTCTTAACTGTATATCTCTTAAATGTCAACATATACACGTGTGATTTAGTTTACGAAGATTTTTCAATGCCGAGAACCTCTATCAGAGAGTAAAAAAAGCGTAAGGTTCACAATGGCGTAAAATTAAAATGGGATATACCGGGCTAGGATTCGAGTTACAGGAACAAGGGCCAAACCGACCACCTAAGAATGGAATCGTCGAGCGAAAACACTAGACGACCTCCTAGAAGCAGCTTTTCTTGCCACCAGACCTTTCTCCATAAATTAGGAATATGATGCCGTCACTAAACACATTCCTTAACTTGTAGCCATTTGTTAAGTGTTTTTTTTGGTGTCTAATCCGCATATATATCACCATTGCCCTTGATTTTCTTGACTATATATCTCTTAAATGTCAACATATACACGTGTGATTTAGTTTACGTAGATTTTTCAATGCCGAGAACTTCGATCAGAGAGTAAAAAAGGCGTAAGGTTCACATTGGTGTAAAATTAAAATGGGATATACCGGGCTAGGATTCGAGTTACAAGTACAAGGGCCAAACCAACCACCCAAGAATGGAATCGTCGAGCGAAAACACTTGACAACCTCCTAGAAGCAGCTTTTCTTGCCCCCAGACTGTTCTCTATCAATTAGGAATCTGATGCCGTCAATAAACACATTCCTTAAATTGTAGCCATTTGTTGAGTTTTTTTTTTGTGTCTAATCCGCATATATATCACCATTGCCCTTGATTTTCCTGACTGTATATCTCCTAAATGTCAACGTATACACGTGTGATTTAGTTTACGAAGATTTTTCAATGCCGAGAACCTCGATCAGAGAGTAAAAAAGGCGTAAGGTTCACAATTGTGTAAAATTAAAATGGGATATACCGGACTAGGATTCGAGTTACAGGAACAAGGGCCAAACCAACCACCCAAGAATGGAATCATCGAGCGAAAAGACTTGACAACCTTCTAGAAGCAGCTTTTCTTGCCACCAGACCTTTCTCCATCAATTAGGAATCTGATGCCGTCACTAAACACATTTTTTAACTTCTAGCCATTTGTTGAGCCTTTTTTTTTTTTTGGTGTCTAATCCGCATATATATCTCCATTACCCTTGATTTTCTTGACTGTATATCTCTTAAATGTCAACATATACACGTGTGATTTAGTTTACGAAGATTTTTCAATGCCGAGAACCTCGATCAGAGAGTAAAAAAGGCGTAAGGTTCACAATGGTGTAAAATTAAAATGGGATACACTGGGCTAGGATTCGAGTTATAGGAACAAGGGCCAAACCAACCACCCTAGAATGGAATCGTCGAGCGAAAACACTTGACAACCTCCTAGAAGCAGCTTTTCTTGCTACCAGACCTTTCTCCATCAATTAGAAATCTGATGCCGTCACGAAACACATTCCTTAAATTGTAGCCATTTGTTGCGTGTTTTTTTTGGTGTCTAATCCGTATATATATCACCATTGCCCTTAATTTTCTTAACTGTATATCTCTTAAATGTCAACATATACACGTGTGATTTAGTTTACGAATATTTTTCAATGCCGAGAACCTCGATCAGAGAGTAAAAAAGGCGTAAGGTTCACAATGGTGTAAAATTAAAATAGGATATACCGGGCTAGGATTCGAGTTACAGGAACAAGGGCCAAACCAACCACCCAAGAATGGAATCGTCGAGCGAAAACACTTGACAACCTTCTAGAAGCAGCTTTTTTTGCCACCACCAGACCTTTCTCCATCAATTAGGAATCTCATGCCGTCACTAAACACATTCCTTAAATTTTAGCCATTTGTTGAGTGTTTTTTTTTGGTGTCTAATCCGCATATATATCACCATTTCCCTTGATTTTCTTGACTGTATATCTCTTAAATGTCAACATATACATGTGTGATTTAGTTTACGTAGATTTTTCAATGCCGAGAACCTCGATCAGAGAGTAAAAAAGGCGTACGGTTCACATTGGTGTAAAATTAAAATGGGATATACCGGGCTAGGATTCGAGTTTCAAGAACAAGGGCCAAACCAACCACCCAAGAATAGAATCGTCGAGCGAAAACACTTGACAACCTCCTAGAAACAGCTTTTCATGCCACCAGACCTTTCTACATCAATTAGGAATCTGATGCCGTCACTAAACACATTCCTTAAATTGTAGCCATTTGTTGAGTTTTTTTTTTTTTTTTTTTTTTTTTTGTGTCTAATCCGCATATATATCACCATTGCCCTTAATTTTCTTAACTGTATATCTCTTAAATGTCAACATATACACGTGTGATTTAGTTTACGAAGATTTTTCAATGCCGAGAACCTCGATCAGAGAGTAAAAAAGGCGTAAGGTTCACAATGGTGTAAAATTAAAATCGGATATACCGGGCTAGGATTCGAGTTACAGGAACAAGGGCCAAACCAACCACCCAAGAATGGAATCGTCAAGCGAAAACACTTGACAACCTCCTAGAAGCAGCTTTTCTTGCCACCAGACCTTTCTCCATCAATTAGGAATCTGATGCCGTCACTAAACACATTCCTTAAATTGTAGCCATTTGTTGAGTTTTTTTTTTTTTTTTTGTGTCTAATCCGCATATATATCACCATTGCCCTTAATTTTCTTAACTGTATATCTCTTAAATGTCAACATATACACGTGTGATTTAGTTTACGAAGATTTTTCAATGCCGAGAACCTCGATCAGAGAGTAAAAAAGGCGTAAGGTTCACAATGGTGTAAAATTAAAATGGGATATACCGGGCTAGGATTCGAGTTACATGAACAAGGGCCAAACCAACCACCCAAGAATGGAATCGTCTAGCGAAAACACTTGACAACCTCCTAGAAGCAGCTTTTCTTGCCACCACCAAACCTTTCTCCATCAATTAGGAATCTGACGCCGTCACTAAACACATTCCTTAAATTGTAGCCATTTGTTGAGTGCTTTTTTTTGGTGTCTAATCCGCATATATATAACCATTGCCCTTGATTTTCTTGACTGTATATCTCTTAAATGTCAACATATACACCTGTGATTTAGTTTACAAAGATTTTTCAATGCCGAGAACCTCGATCAGAGAGTAAAAAAGGCGTAAGGTTCACAATGGTGTAAAATTAAAATGGGATATAACGGGCTAGTATTCGAGTTACAGGAACAAGGGCCAAACCAACCACCCAAGAATGGAATCGTCGAGCAAAAACACTTCACAACCTCCTAGAAGCAGCTTTTCTTGCCACCAGACCTTTCTCCATCAATTAGGAATCTGATGCCGTAACTAAACACATTCCTTAAATTGAAGCCATTTGTTGAGTGTGTTTTTTTTTTGGTGTCTAATCCGCATATATATCACCATTGCCCTTGATTTTCTTGACTGTATATCTCTTAAATGTCAACATATACACGTGTGATTTAGTTTACGAATATTTATCAATGCCGAGAACCTCTATCAGAGAGTAAAAAAGGCGTAAGGTTCACAATGGTGTAAAATTAAAATCGGATATACCGGGCTAATATTCGAGTTACAGGAACAAGGGCCAAACCAACCACCCAAGAATGGAATCGTCAAGCGAAAACACTTGACAACCTCCTAGAAGCAGCTTTTCTTGCCACCAGACCTTTCTCCATTAATTTGGAATCTGATGTCGTCACTAAACACATTCCTTAAATTGTAGCCATTTGTTGAGTTTTTTTTTTTTTTTTTTTGGTGTCTAATCCACATATATATCACCATTGCCCTTGATTTTCTTGACTGTATATCTCTTAAATGTCAACATATACACGTGTGATTTAGCTTACGAAGATTTTTCAATGCCGAGAACCTCGATCAGAGAGTAAAAAAGGCGTAAGGTTCACAATGGTGTAAATTTAAAATGGGATATACCGGGCTAGGATTCGAGTTACAGGAACAAGGGCCAAACCAACCACCCAAGAATGGAATCGTCTAGCGAAAACACCTGACAACCTCCTAGAAACAGCTTTTCTTGCCACCACCAAATCTTTCTCCATCAATTAGGAATCTGACGCCGTCACTAAACACATTCATTAAATTGTAGCCATTTGTTGAGTGCTTTTTTTTTGGTGTCTAATCCGCATATATAACCGTTGCCCTTGATTTTCTTGACTGTATATCTCTTAAATGTCAACATATACACGTGTGATTTAGTTTACGAAGATTTTTCAATGCCGAGAACCTCGATCAGAGAGTAAAAAAGGTGCAAGGTTTACAATGGTGTAAAATTAAAATGGGATATACCGGGCTAGGATTTGAGTTACAGGAACAAGGGCCAAACCAACCACCCAAGAATGGAATCGTCGAGCGAAAACACTTGACAACCTCCTAGAAGCAGCTTTTCTTGCCACCAGACCTTTCTCCATCAATTAGGAATCTGATGCCGTCACTAAACACATTCCTTAAATTGTAGCCATTTGTTGAGTGTGTTTTTTTTTGGTGTCTAATCCGCATATATATCACCATTTCCCTTGATTTTCTTGACTGTATATCTCTTAAATGTCAACATAAACACATGTGATTTAGTTTACGAAGATTTTTCAATGCCGAGAACCTCGATCAGAGAGTAAAAAAGGCGTAAGGTTCACAATGGTGTAAAATTAAAATGGGATATACCGGGCTAGGATTCGAGTTACAGGAACAAGGGCCAAACCAACCACCCAAGAATGGAATCGTCGAGCGAAAACACTTGACAACCTCCTAGAAGCAGCTTTTTTTGCCACCACCAGACCTTTCTCCATCAATTAGGAATCTCATGCCGTCACTAAACACATTCCTTAAATTTTAGCCATTTGTTGAGTGTTTTTTTTTTGTGTCTAATCCGCATATATATCACCATTGCCCTTGATTTTCTTGACTGTATATCTCTTAAATGTCATCATATACACGTGTGATTTAGTTTACGAAGATTTTTCAATGCCGAGAACCTCGATCAGAGAGTAAAAAATGCGTAAGGTTCACAATGGTGTAAAATTAAAAAGGGATATACCGGGCTAGGATTCGAGTTACAGGAACAAGGGCCAAACCAACCACCCAAGAATGGAATCGCCGAGCGAAAACACTTGACACCCTCCTAGAAGCAGCTTTTTTTGCCACCACCAGACATTTCTCCATCAATTAGGAATCTCATGCCGTCACTAAACACATTCCTTAAATTTTAGCCATTTGTTGAATGTTTTTTTTTTGGTGTCTAATCCGCATATATATCACCATTGCCCTTGATTTTCTTGACTGTATATCTCTTAAATGTCAACATATACACGTGTGATTTAGTTTACGTAGATTTTTCAATGTCGAGAACCTCGATCAGAGAGTAAAAAAGGCGTAAGGTTCACATTGGTGTAAAATTAAAAAGGGATATACCGGGCTAGGATTCGAGTTACAAGAACAAGGGCCAAACCAACCACCCAAGAATGGAATCGTCGAGCGAAAACACTTGACAACCTCCTAGAAGCAGCTTCTCATGCCACCAGACCTTTTTACATCAATTAGGAATCTGATGCCGTCACTAAACACATTCCTTAAATTGTAGCCATTTGTTGAGTTTTTTTTTTTGGTGTCTAATCCGAATATATATCACCATTTCCCTTGATTTTCTAGACTGTATATCTCTTAAATGTCAACATATACACGTGTGATTTAGTTTACGAAGATTTTTCAATGCCGAGAACCTCGATCAGAGAGTAAAAAAGGCGTAAGGTTCACAATGGTGTAAAATTAAAATGAGATATACCGGGCTAGGATTCAAGTTACAGGAACAAGGGCCAAACCAACCACCCAAGAATGGAATCGTCGAGCGAAAACACTTGACAACCTTCTAGAAGCAGCTTTTCTTGCCACCAGACCTTTCTCCATCAATTAGGAATCTGATGCCATCACTAAACACATTCTTTAACTTCTAGCCATTTGTTGAGTGTTTTTTTTTTTTTTGTCTAATCAGCATATATATCGCCATTACCCTTGATTTTCTTGACTGTATATCTCTTAAATGTCAACATATACACGTGTGATTTAGTTTACGAAGATTTTTCAATGCCGGGAACCTCTATCAGAGAGTAAAAAAGCGTAAGGTTCACAATGGTGTAAAATTAAAATCGGATATACCGGGCTAGGATTCGAGTTACCGGAACAAGGGCCAAAACAACCACCCAAGAATGGAATCGTCAAGCGAAAACACTTGACAACCTCCTAGAAGCAGCTTTTCTTGCCACCAGACCTTTCTCCATCAATTAGGAATCTGATGCCGTCACTAAACACATTCCTTAAATTGTAGCCGTTTGTTGAGTTTTTTTTTTTGGTGTCTAATCCGCATATATATCACCATTGCCCTTAATTTTCTTATCTGTATATCTCTTAAATGTCAACATATACACGTGTGATTTAGTTTACGAAGATTTTTCAATGCCGAGAACCTCGATCAGAGAGTAAAAAAGGCGTAAGGTTCACAATGGTGTAAAATTAAAATGGGATATACCGGGCTAGGATTCGAGTTACATGAACAAGGGCCAAACCAACCACCCAAGAATGGAATCGTCTAGCGAAAACACTTGACAACCTCCTAGAAGCAGCTTTTCTTGCCACCACCAAAACCTTTCTCCATCAATTAGGAATCTGACGCCGTCACTAAACACATTCCTTAAATTGTAGCCATTTGTTGAGTGCTTTTTTTTGGTGTCTAATCCGCATATATATCACCATTGCCCTTGATTTTCTTGACTGTATATCTCTTAAATGTCAACATAAACACGTGTGATTTAGTTTACGAAGATTTTTCAATGCCGAGAACCTCGATCAGAGAGTAAAAAAGGCGTAAGGTTCACAATGGTGTAAAATTAAAATGGGATATATCGGGCTAGGATTCGAGTTACAAGAACAAGGGCCAAACCAACCACCCAAGAATGGAATCGTCGAGCGAAAACACTTGACAACCTCCTAGAAGCAGCTTTTTTTGCCACCACCAGACCTTTCTCCATCAATTAGGAATCTCATGCCGTCACTAAACACATTCCTTAAATTTTAGCCATTTGTTGAGTGTTTTTTTTTTGGTGTCTAATCCGCATATATATCACCATTGCCCTTGATTTTCTTGACTGTATATCTCTTAAATGTCAACATATACACGTGTGATTTAGTTTACGAAGATTTTTCAATGCCGAGAACCTCGATCAGAGAGTAAAAAAGGTGTAAGGTTCACAATGGTGTAAAATTAAAAAGGGATATACCGGGCTAGGATTCGAGTTACAGGAACAAGGGCCAAACCAACCACCCAAGAATGGAATCGTCGAGCGAAAACACTTGACAACCTCCTAGAAGCAGCTTTTTTTGCCACCACCAGACCTTTCTCCATCAATTAGGAATCTCATGCCGTCACTAAACACATTCCTTAAATTTTAGCCATTTGTTGAATGTTTTTTTTTTGGTGTCTAATCCGCATATATATCACCATTGCCCTTGATTTTCTTGACTGTATATCTCTTAAATGTCAACATATACACGTGTGATTTAGTTTACGTAGATTTTTCAATGCCGAGAACCTCGATCAGAGAGTAAAAAAGGCGTAAGGTTCACATTGGTGTAAAATTAAAATGGGATATACCGGGCTAGGATTCGAGTTACAAGAACAAGGGCCAAACCAACCACCCAAGAATGGAATCGTCGAGCGAAAACACTTGACAACCTCCTAGAAGCAGCTTTTCATGCCACCAGACCTTTCTACATCAATTAGGAATCTGATGCCGTCACTAAACACATTCCTTAAATTGTAGCCATTTGTTGAGTTTTTTTTTTTTTTTTTTTTGGTGTCTAATGCGCTTATATATCACCGTTTCCCTTGATTTTCTAGACTGTATATCTCTTAAATGTCAACATATACACGTGTGATTTAGTTTACGAAGATTTTTCAATGCCGAGAACCTCGATCAGAGAGTAAAAAAGGCGTAAGGTTCACAATGGTGTAAAATTAAAATGAGATATACCGGGCTAGGATTCAAGTTACAAGAACAAGTGCCAAACCAACCACCCAAGAATGGAATCGTCGAGCGAAAACACTTGACAACCTTCTAGAAGCAGCTTTTCTTGCCACCAGACCTTTCTCCATCAATTAGGAATCTGATGCCGTCACTAAACACATTCTTTAACTTCTAGCCATTTGTTGAGTGTTTTTTTTTTGTGTCTAATCCGCATATATATCGCCATTACCCTTGATTTTCTTGACTGTATATCTCTTAAATGTCAACATATACACGTGTGATTTAGTTTACGAAGATTTTTCAATGCCGGGAACCTCTATCAGAGAGTAAAAAAGCGTAAGGTTCACAATGGTGTAAAATTAAAATCGGATATACCGGGCTAGGATTCGAGTTACCGGAACAAGGGCCAACCCAACCACCCAAGAATAGAATGGTCAAGCGAAAACACTTGACAACCTCCTAGAAGCAGCTTTTCTTGCCACCAGACCTTTCTCCATCAATTAGGAATCTGATGCCATCACTAAACACATTCCTTAAATTGTAGCCATTTGTTGATTTTTTTTTTTTGATGTCTAATCCGCATATATATCACCATTGCCCTTAATTTTCTTAACTGTATATCTCTTAAATGTCAACATATACACGTGTGATTTAGTTTACGAAGATTTTTCAATGCCGAGAACCTCGATCAGAGAGTAAAAAAGCCGTAAGGTTCACAATGGTGTAAAATTAAAATGGGATATACCGGGCTAGGATTCGAGTTACATGAACAAGGGCCAAACCAACCACCCAAGAATGGAATCGTCGAGCGAAAACACTTGACAACCTCCTAGAAGCAGCTTTTCTTGCCACCAGACCTTTCTCCATCAATTAGGAATCTGATGCCGTCACTAAACACATTCCTTAAATTGTAGCCATTTGTTGAGTGTGTTTTTTTTGGTGTCTAATCCGCATATATATAACCATTGCCCTTGATTTTCTTGACTGTATATCTCTTAAATGTCAACATAAACACGTGTGATTTAGTTTACGAAGATTTTTCAATGCCGAGAACTCGATCAGAGAATAAAAAAGGCGTAAGGTTCACAATGGTGTAAAATTAAAATCGGATATACCGGGCTAGGATTCGAGTTACAGGAACAAGGGCCAAACCAACCACCCAAGAATGGAATCGTCAAGCGAAAACACTTGACAACCTCCTAGAAGCAGTTTTTCTTGCCACCAGACCTTTCTCCATCAATTTGGAATCTGATGTCGTCACTAAACACATTCCTTAAATTGTAGCCATTTGTTGAGTTTTTTTTTTTTTTGGTGTCTAATCCGCATATATATCACCATTGCCCTTGATTTTCTTGACTGTATATCTCTTAAATGTCAACATATACTCGTGTGATTTAGTTTACGAAGATTTTTCAATGCCGAGAACCTCGATCAGAGAGTAAAAAAGGCGTAAGGTTCACAATGGTGTAAATTTAAAATGGGATATACCGGGCTAGGATTCGAGTTACAGGAACAAGGGCCAAACCAACCACCCAAGAATGGAATCGTCTAGCGAAAACACTTGACAACCTCCTAGAAGCAGCTTTTCTTGCCACCACCAAACCTTTCTCCATCAATTAGGAATCTGACGCCGTCAGTAAACACATTCCTTAAATTGTAGCCATTTGTTGAGTGCTTTTTTTTGGTGTCTAATCCGCATATATAAAACCATTGCCCTTGATTTTCTTGACTGTATATCTCTTAAATGTCAACATATCCACGTGTGATTTAGTTTACGAAGATTTTTCAATGCCGAGAACCTCGATCAGAGAGTAAAAAAGGCGCAAGGTTCACAATGGTGTAAAATTAAAATGGGATATACCGGGCTAGGATTTGAGTTACAGGAACAAGGGCCAAACCAACCACCCAAGAATGGAATCGTCGAGCGAAAACACTTGACAACCTCCTAGAAGCAGCTTTTCTTGCCACCAGACCTTTCGCCATCAATTAGGAATCTGATGCCGTCACTAAACACATTCCTTAAATTGTAGCCATTTGTTGAGTGTGTTTTTTTTGGTGTCTAATCCGCATATATATTACCATTACCCTTGATTTTCTTGACTGTATATCTCTTAAATGTCAACATAAACACGTGTGATTTAGTTTACGAAGATTTTTCAATGCCGAGAACCTCGATTAGAGAGTAAAAAAGGCGTAAGGTTCACAATGGTGTAAAATTAAAATGGGATATACCGGGCTAGGATTCGAGTTACAGGAACAAGGGCCAAACCAACCACCCAAGAATGGAATCGTCGAGCGAAAACACTTGACAACCTTCTAGAAGCAGCTTTTCTTGCCACCAGACCTTTCCCCATCAATTAGGAATCTGATGCCGTCACTAAACACATTCTTTAACTTCTAGCCATTTGTTGAGTGTTTTTTTTTTGGTGTCTAATCCGCATATATATCACCATTACCCTTGATTTTCTTGACTGTATATCTCTTAAATGTCAACATATACACGTGTGATTTAGTTTACGAAGATTTTTCAATGCCGAGAACCTCGATCAGAGAGTAAAAAAGGCGTAAGGTTCACAATGGTGTAAAATTAAAATGGGATATAACGGGCTAGTATTCGAGTTACAGGAACAAGGGCCAAACCAACCACCCAAGAATGGAATCGTCAAGCGAAAACACTTGACAACCCCCTAGAAGCAGCTTTTCTTGCCACCAGACCTTTCTCTATCAATTAGGAATCTGATGCCGTCACTAAACACATTCCTTAAATTGTAGCCATTTGTTGAGTGTGTTTTTTTTTTTTTGGTGTCTAATCCGCATATATATCACCATTGCCCTTGATTTTCTTGACTGTATATCTCTTAAATGTCAACATATACACGTGTGATTTAGTTTACGAAGATTTATCAATGCCGAGAACCTCGATCAGAGAGTAAAAAAGGCGCAAGGTTCACAATGGTGTAAAATTAAAATGGGATATACCGGGCTAGGATTTGAGTTACAGGAACAAGGGCCAAACCAACCACCCAAGAATGGAATCGTCAAGCGAAAACACTTGACAACCTCCTAGAAGCAGCTTTTCTTGCCACCAGACCTTTCTCCATCAATTAGGAATCTGATGCCGTCACTAAACACATTCCTTAAATTGTAGCCATTTGTTGAGTGTGTTTTTTTTGGTGTCTAATCCGCATATATATTACCATTGCCCTTGATTTTCTTGACTGTATATCTCTTAAATGTCAACATAAACAAGTGTGATTTAGTTTACGAAGATTTTTCATTGCCGAGAACCTCGATCAGAGAGTAAAAAAGGCGTAAGGTTCACAATGGTGAAAAATTAAAATCGGATATACCGGGCTAGGATTCGAGTTACAGGAACAAGGGCCAAACCAACCACCCAAGAATGGAATCGTCAAGCGAAAGCACTTGACAACCTCCTAGAAGCAGCTTTTCTTGCCAACAGACCTTTCTCCATCAATTTGGAATCTGATGTCGTCACTAAACACATTCCTTAAATTGTAGCCATTTGTTGAGTTTTTTTTTTTTTTGGTGTCTAATCCGCATATATATCACCATTGCCCTTGATTTTCTTGACTGTATATCTCTTAAATGTCAACATATACTCGTGTGATTTAGTTTACGAAGATTTTTCAATGCCGAGAACCTCGATCAGAGAGTAAAAAAGGCGTAAGGTTCACAATGGTGTAAATTTAAAATGGGATATACCGAGCTAGGATTCGAGTTACTGGAACAAGGGCCAAACCAACCACCCAAGAATGGAATCGTCTAGCGAAAACACTTGACAACCTCCTAGAAGCAGCTTTTCTTGCCACCACCAAACCTTTCTCCATAAATTAGGAATCTGACGCCGTCACTAAACACATTCCTTAAATTGTAGCCATTTGTTGAGTGCTTTTTTTTTTGGTGTCTAATCCGCATATATATAACCATTGCCCTTGATTTTCTTGACTGTATATCTCTTAAATGTCAACATATACACGTGTGATTTAGTTTACGAAGATTTTTCAATGCCGAGAACCTCGATCAGAGAGTAAAAATGGCGCAAGGTTCACAATGGTGTAAAATTAAAATGGGATATACCGGGCTAGGATTTGAGTTACAGGAACAAGGGCCAAACCAACCACCCAAGAATGGAATCGTCGAGTGAAAACACTTGACAACCTCCTAGAAGCAGCTTTTCTTGCCACCAGACCTTTCTCCATCAATTAGGAATCTGATGCCGTCACTAAACACATTCCTTAAATTGTAGCCATTTGTTGAGTGTGTTTTTTTTGGTGTCTAATCCGCATATATATTACCATTGCCCTTGATTTTCTTGACTGTATATCTCTTAAATGTCAACATAAACACGTGTGATTTAGTTTACGAAGATTTTTCAATGCCGAGAACCTCGATCAGAGAGTAAAAAAGGCGTAAGGTTCACAATGGTGTAAAATTAAAAAGGGATATACCGGGCTAGGATTCGAGTTACAGGAACAAGGGCCAAACCAACCACCCAAGAATGGAATCGTCGAGCGAAAACACTTGACAACCTTCTAGAAGCAGCTTTTCTTGCCACCAGACCTTTCCCCATCAATTAGGAATCTGATGCCGTCACTAAACACATTCTTTAACTTCTAGCCATTTGTTGAGTGTTTTTTTTTTTGGTGTCTAATCCGCATATATATCACCATTACCCTTGATTTTCTTGACTGTATATCTCTTAAATGTCAACATATACACGTGTGATTTAGTTTACGAAGATTTTTCAATGCCGAGAACCTCGATCAGAGAGTAAAAAAGGCGTAAGGTTCACAATGGTGTAAAATTAAAATGGGATATACTGTGCTAGGATTCGAGTTACAGTAACAAGGGCCAAACCAACCACCCTAGAATGGAATCGTCGAGCGAAAACACTTGACAACCTCCTAGAAGCAGCTTTTCTTGCTACCAGACCAATCTCCATCAATTAGGAATCTGATGCCGTCACGAAACACATTCCTTAAAATGTAGCCATTTGTAGCGTGTTTTTTTTTTGTGTCTAATCCGCATATATATCACCATTGCCCTTAATTTTCTTGACTGTATATCTCTTAAATGTCAACATATACACGTGTGATTTAGTTTACGAAGATTTTTCACTGCCGAGAACCCCGATCAGAGAGTAAAAAATGCGTAAGGTTCACAATGGTGTAAAATTAAAATGGGATATACCGGGCTAGGATTCGAGTTACAGGAACAAGGGCCAAACCAACCACCCAAGAATGGAATCGTCAAGCGAAAACACTTGACAACCTCCTAGAAGCAGCTTTTCTTGCCACCAGACCTTTCTCCATCAATTAGGAATCTGACGCCATCACTAAACACATTCCTTAAATTGTAGCCATTTGTTGAGTGCTTTTTTTTGGTGTCTAATCCGCATATATATCACCATTGCCCTTGATTTTCTTGACTGTATATCTCTTAAATGTCAACATATACACGTGTGATTTAGTTTACGAAGATTTTTCAATGCCGATAACCTCGATCAGAGAGTAAAAAAGGTGTAAGGTTCATAATGGTGGAAAATTAAAATGGGATATACCGGGCTAGGATTCGAGGTACAGGAACAAGGGCCAAACCAACCACCCAAGAATGGAATCGTCGAGCGAAAACACTTGACAACCTCCTAGAAGCAGCTTTTCTTGCCACCAGACCTTTCTCCATCAATTAGGAATCTGATGTCGTCACTAAACACATTCCTTAAATTGTAGCCATTTGTTGAGTGTTTTTTTTTTGTGTCTAATCCGCATATATATCACCATTGCTCATGATTTACTTGACTTTATATCTCTTAAATGTCAACATATACACGTGTGATTTAGTTTACGAAGATTTTTCAATGCCGAGAACCTCGATCAGAGAGTAAAAAAGGCATGAGGTTCACAATGGTGTAAAATTAAAATGGGATATAGTGGGCTAGGATTCGAGTTACAGGAACACGGGCCAAACCAACCACCCAAGAATGGAATCGTCGAGCGAAAACAATTGACAACCTCTTAGAAGCAGCTTTTCTTGCCACCAGACCTTTCTCCATCAATTAGGAATCTGACGCCGTCACTAAACACATTCCTTAAATTGTAGCCATTTGTTGAGTGCTTTTTTTGTGTCTAATCCGCATATATATCACCATTGCCCTTGATTTTCTTGACTGTATATCTCTTAAATGTCAACATATACACGTGTGATTTAGTTTACAAAGATTTTTCAATGCCGAGAACCTCGATCAGAGAGTAAAAAAGGCGTAAGGTTCACAATGGTGTAAAATTAAAATGGGATATACCGGGTTAGGATTCGAGTTACAGGAATAAGGGCCAAACCAACCACCCAAGAATGGAATCGTCGAGCGTAAACACTTGACAACCTCCTAGAAGCAGCTTTTCTTGCCACCACACCTTTCTCCATCAATTAGGAATCTGCCGCCGTCATTAAACACGTTCCTTAAATTGTAGCCATTTGTTGAGTGTTTTTCTTTGGTGTCTAATCCGCATATATATCACCATTTCCCTTGATTTTCTTGACTGTATATCTCTTAAATGTCAACATATACACGTGTGATTTAGTTTACGAAGATATTTCAATGACGAGAACCTCGATCAGAGAGTAAAAAAGGCGTAAGGTTCACAATGGTGTAAAATTAAAATGGGATATACCGGGCTAGGATTCGAGTTACAGGAACAAGGGCCAAACCAACCACCCAAGAATGGAATCGTCGAGCGAAAACACTTGAGAACCTCCTAGAAGCAGCTTTTCTTGCCACCAGACCTTTCTCCATCAATTAGGAATCTGATCCCGTCACTAAACACATTCCTTAAATTGTAGCCATTTTATGAGTGTTTTTTTTTTTTTTTTGTGTCTAATCCGCATATATATCACCATTGGCCTTGATTTTCTTGACTGTATATCTCCTAAATGTCAACATATACACGTGTGATTTAGTTTACGAAGATTTTTCAATGCCGAGAACCTCGAGTAGAGAGTAAAAAAGGCGTAAGGTTCACAATGGTGTAAAATTAAAATGGGATATACCGGGCTAGGATTCGAGTTACAGGAAGAAGGGCTAAACCAACCACCCAAGAATGGAATCGTCGAGTGAAAACACTTGACAACCTCCTAGAAGCAGCTTTTCTTGCCACCAGACCTTTCTCCATCAATTAGGAATATGACGCCGTCACTAAACACGTTCCTTAAATTGTAGCCATTTGTTGAGTGCTTTTTTTTTGTGTCTAATCCGCATATATATCACCATTGCCCTTGATTTTCTTGACAGTATATCTCTTAAATGTCAACATATACACGTGTGATTTAGTTTACGAAGATTTTTCAATGCCGAGAACCTCGATCAAAGAGTAAAAAAGGCGTAAGGTTCACAATGGTGTAAAATTAAAATGGAATATACCGGGCTAGGATTCGAGTTACAGGAACAAGGGCCAAACCAACCACCCAAGAATGGAATCGTCGAGCGAAAACACTTGAGAACCTCCTAGAAGCAGCTTTTCTTGCCACCAGACCTTTCTCCATCAATTAGGAATCTGATCCCGACACTAAACACATTCCTTAAATTGTAGCCATTTGTTGAGTGCTTTTTTTTTGGTGTCTAATCCGCATATATATCACCATTGCCCTTGATTTTCTTGACAGTATATCTCTTAAATGTCAACATATACACGTGTGATTTAGTTTACGAAGATTTTTCAATGCCGAGAACCTCGATCAGAGAGTAAAAAAGGCGTAAGGTTCACAATGGAGTAAAATTAAAATGGGATATACCGGGCTAGGATTCGAGGTACTGGAACAAGGGCCAAACCAACCACCCAAGAATGGAATCGTCGACCGAAAACACTTGACAACCTCCTAGAAGCAGCTTTTCTTGCCACCAGACCTTTATCCATCAATTAGGAATCTGATGTCGTCACTAAACACATTCCTTAAATTGTAGCTATTTGTTGAGTGTTTTTTTTTTGGTGTCTAATCCGCATATATATCACCATTGCCCTTGATTTTCTTGACTTTATATCTCTTAAATGTCAACATATACACGTGTGATTTAGTTTATGAAGATTTTTCAATGCCGAGAACCTCGATCAGAGAGTAAAAAAGGCATGAGGTTCACAATGGTGTAAAATTAAAATGGGATATACTGGGCTAGGATTCGAGTTACAGGAACAAGGGCCAAACCAACCACCCAAGAATGGAATCGTCGAGCGAAAACACTTGACAACCTCCTAGAAGCAGCTTTTCTTGCCACCAGACCTTTCTCCATCAATTAGGAATCTGACGCCGTCACTAAACACATTCCTTAAATTGTAGCCATTTGTTGAGTGCTTTTTTTTGGTGTCTAATCCGCATATATATCACCATTGCCCTTGATTTTCTTGACTGTATATCTCTTAAATGTCAACATATACACGTGTGATTTAGTTTACAAAGATTTTTCAATGCCGAGAACCTCGATCAGAGAGTAAAAAATGCGTAAGGTTCACAATGGTGTAAAATTAAAATGGGATATACCGGGTTAGGATTCGAGTTACAGGAATAAGGGCCAAACCAACCACCCAAGAATGAAATCGACGAGCTTAAACACTTGACAACCTCCTAGAAGCAGCTTTTCTTGCCACCAGACCTTTCTCCATCAATTAGGAATCTGACGCCGTCACTAAACACGTTCCTTAAATTGTAGCCATTTGTTGAGTGCTTTTTTTTGGTGTCTAATCCGCATATATATCACCATTTCCCTTGATTTTCTTGACTGTATATCTCTTAAATGTCAACATATAAACGTGTGATTTAGTTTACGAAGATTTTTCAATGCCGAGAACCTTGATCAGAGAGTAAAAAGGCGTAAGGTTCACAATGGTGTAAAATTAAAATGGGATATACCGGGCTAGAATTCGAGTTACAGGAACAAGGGCCAAACCAACCACCCAAGAATGGAATCGTCGAGCGAAAACACTTGAGAACCTCCTAGAAGCAGCTTTTCTTGCCACCAGACCTTTCTCCATCAATTAGGAATCTGATCCCGTCACTAAACACATTCCTTAAATTATAGCCATTTTATGAGTGTTTTTTTTGTGTCTAATCCGCATATATATCACCATTGCCCTTGATTTTCTTGACTGTATAACTCCTAAATGTCAACATATACACGTGTGATTTAGTTTACGAAGATTTTTCAATGCCGAGAACCTCGAGTAGAGAGTAAAAAAGGCGTAAGGTTCACAATGGTGTCCAATTAAAATGGGATATACCGGGCTAGGATTCGAGTTACAGGAACAAGGGCTAAACCAACCACCCAAGAATGGAATCGTCGAGCGAAAACACTTGACAACCTCCTAGAAGCAGCTTTTCTTGCCACCATACCTTTCTCCATCAATTAGGAATCTGATGCCGTCATTAAACACATTCCTTAAATTGTAGCCATTTGTTGAGTGTTTTTTTTTTTTTTTTTGTCTAATCCGCATATATATCACCATTGCCCATGATTTTCTTGACTGTATATCTCTTAAATGTCAACATATACACGTGTGATATAGTTTACAAAGATTTTTCAATGCCCAGAACCTTGATCAGAGAGTAAAAAAGGCGTAAGGTTCACAATGGTGTAAAATTAAAATGGGATATACCGGGCTAGGATTCGAGTTACAGGAACAAGGGCCAAACCAACCACCCAAGAATGGATTCGTTGAGCGAAAACACTTGACAACCTCCAAGAAGCAGCTTTTCTTGCCACCAGACCTTTCTCCATCAATTAGGAATCTGATGCCGTCACTAAACACACTCCTTAAATTGTAACCATTTGTTGAGTGTTTTTTTTTGTGTCGAATCCGCATATATAACATCATTGCCCTTGATTTTCTTGACAGTATATCTCTTAAATGACAACATATACACGTGTGATCCTAGCCAGGTATATCCCATTTTAATTTTACACCATTGTGATCCTTACGCCTTTTTTACTCTCTCATCGAGGTTCCGTCACTAAACACATTCCATAAATTGTAGCCACTTTTTGAGTGTTTTTTTTTTGTGTCTAATCCGCATATATATAACCATTCCCTTGATTTTCTTATCCGTATATCTCTTAAATGTCAACATATACACGTGTGATTTTGTTTACGAAGATTTTTCAATGCCAAGAAGCTCAATCAGAGAGTAAAAAAGGAGTAACGTTCACAATGGTGTAAAATTAAAATGGGATATACCGGGCTTGGATTCGAGTTACAGGAACAAGGGCCAAACCAACCACCCAATAATGGAATCGTCGAGCGAAAACACTTGACAAACACCTAGAAGCAGCTTTTCTTGCCACCAGACCTTTCTCCATCAATTAGGAATCTGATGCCGTCACTAAACACATTCCTTAAATTGTAGCCATTTGTTGAGTGCTTTTTTTTTGGTGTCTAATCCGCCTATATATCACCATTGCCCTTGATTTTCTTGACTTTATATCTCTTAAATGTCAACATATACACGTGTTATTTAGTTTACGAAGATTTTTCAATGCCGAGAACCTCGATCAGAGAGTAAAAAAGGCGTAAGGTTCACAATGGTGTAAAATTAAAATGGGATATACCGGGCTAGGATTCGAGGTACATGAACAAGGGCCAAACCAACCACCCAAGAATGGAATCGTCGAGCGAAAACACTTAACAACCTCCTAGAAGCAGCTTTTCCTGCCACCAGACCTTTCTCCATCAATTAGGAATCTGATGTCGTCACTAAACACATTCCTTAAATTGTAGCCATTTGTTAAGTGTTTTTTTTTGTGTCTAATCCGCATATATATCACCATTGCCCTTGATTTTCTTGACTTTATATCTCTTAAATGTCAACATATACACGTGTGATTTAGTTTACGAAGATTTTTCAATGCCGAGAACCTCGATCAGAGAGTAAAAAAGGCATGAGGTTCACAATGGTGTAAAATTAAAATGGGATATACTGGGCTAGGATTCGAGTTACGGGAACAAGGGCCAAACCAACCACCCAAGAATGTAATCGTCGAGCGAAAACACTTGACAACCTCCTAGAAGCAGCTTTTCTTGCCACCAGACCTTTCTCCATCAATTAGGAATCTGACGCCGTCACTAAACACATTCCTTAAATTGTAGCCATTTGTTGAGTGCTTTTTTTTGGTGTCTAATCCGCATATATATCACCATTGCCCTTGATTTTCTTGACTGTATATCTCTTAAATGTCAACATATACACGTGTGATTTAGTTTACAAAGATTTTTCAATGCTGAGAACCTCGATCAGAGAGTAAAAAAGGCGTAAGGTTCACAATGGTGTAAAATGAAAATGGGATATACCGGGTTAGGATTCGAGTTATAGGAATAAGGGCCAAACCAACCACCCAAGAATGGAATCGTCGAGCGTAAACACTTGACAACCTCCTAGAAGCAGCTTTTCTTGCCACCAGACCTTTCACCATCAATTAGGAATCTGACGCCGTCACTAAACACGTTCCTTAAATTGTAGCCATTTGTTGAGTGCTTTTTCTTGGTGTCTAATCCGCATATATATCACCATTTCCCTTGATTTTCTTGACCGTATATCTCTTAAATGTCAACATATACACGTGTGATTTAGTTTACGAAGATTTTTCAATGCCGAGAACCTCGATCAGAGAGTAAAAAAGGCGTAAGGTTCACAATGGTGTAAAATTAAAATGGGATATACCGGGCTAGGATTCGAGTTACAGGAACAAGGGCCAAACCAACCACCCAAGAATGGAATCGTCGAGCGAAAACACTTGAGAACCTCCTAGAAGCAGCTTTTCTTGCCACCAGACCTTTCTCCATCAATTAGGAATCTGATCCCGTCACTAAACACATTCCTTAAATTGTAGCCATTTTATGAGTGTTTTTTTTTTGTGTCTAATCCGCATATATATCACCATTGCCCTTGATTTTCTTGACTGTATATCTCCTAAATGTCAACATATACACGTGTGATTTAGTTTACAAAGATTTTTCAATGCCGAGAACCTCGAGTAGGGAGTAAAAAAGGCGTAAGGTTCACAATGGTGTAAAATTAAAATGGGATATACCGGGCTAGGATTCGAGTTACAGGAGCAAGGCCCAAACCAACGAGCGAAAACACTTGACAACCTCCTAGAACCAGCTTTTCTTGCCACTAGATGTTTCTCCATCAATTAGGAATCTGATGCCGTCACTAAACACATTCCTTAAATTGTAACCATTTGTTGAGTGTTTTTCTTTGGTGTCTAATCTGCATATATATCACCATTGCCCTTGATTTTCTTGACTGTATATCTCTTAAATGTCAACATATACACGTGTGATTTAGTTTACGAAGATTTTTCAATGCCGAGAACCTCGATCAGAGAGTAAACAAGGCTTAAGGTTCACAATGGTGTAAAATTAAAATGGGATATACCGGGCTAGGATTCGAGTTACAGGAACAAGGGCCAAACCAACAACCCAAGAATGGAATCGTCGAGCGAAAACACTTGACAACCTCCAAGAAGCAGCTTTTCTTACCACTAGACCTTTCTCCATCAATTAGGAATCTGATGCCGTCCAATTAGGAATCTGATGCCGTCACTAAACACATTCCTTAAATTGTAGCCATTTGTTGAGTGTTTTTTTTTTGTGTCTAATCCGCATATATATCACCATTGCCCTTGATTTTCTTGACTGTATATCTCTTAAATATTAACATATACACGTGTGATTTAGTTTACGAATATTTTTCAATTCCGAGAACCTCGAGCAGAGAGTCAAAAAGGTGTAGGTTTCACAATGGTGTAAAATTAAAATGGGATATACCCGGCTAGGATTCGAGTTACAGGAACAAGGGCCAAACCAACCACCCAAGAATGGAATCGTCGAGTGAAAACACTTGACAACCTCGTAGAAGCAGCTTTTCTTGCCACCAGACCTTTCTCCATCAATTAAGAATCTGATGCCATCACTAAACACATTCCTTAAATTGTAGCCATTTGTTGAGTGTTTTTTTTTTGGTGTCTAATCCGCATACATATCACCATTGCCCTTAATTTTCTTCACTGTATATCTCTTAAATGTCAACATATACACGTGTGATTTAGTTTATGAAGATTTTTCAATGCCGAGAACCTCGATCAGAGAGTAAAAAAGGCGTAAGGTTCACAATAGTGTAACATTAAAATTGGATATACCTGGCTAGGATTCGAGTTACAGGAACAAGGGCCAAACCAACCACCCAAGAATGGAATCGTCGAGCGAAAACACTTGACAACCTCCTAGAAGCAGCTTTTCTTGCCATCAGATCTTTCTCCATCAATTAGGAATCTGATGCCGTCACTAAACACATTCCTTAAATTGTAGTCATTTGTTGAGTGTTTTTTTTTGTGTCTAATCCGCATATATATCACCATTGCCCACGATTTTCTTGACTGTATATCTCTTAAATGTCAACATATACACGTGTGATTTAGTTAACGAAGATTTTTCAATGCCGAGAACCTCGAGCAGAGAGTAAAAAAGGCGTAAGGTTCACAATGGTGTAAAATTAAAATGGGATATACCGGGCTAGGATTCGAGTTACAGGAATAAGGGCCAAACCAACCACCCAAGAATGGAATCGTCGAGCGAAAACACTTAACAACCTCCTAGAAGCAGCTTTTCTTGCAACCAGACCTTTCTCCATCAATTAGGAATCTGATGCCGTCACTAAACACATTTCTTAAATTGTAGCCATTTGTTGAGTGTTTTTTTTGTGTCTAATCTGCATATATATCACCATTTCCCTTGATTTTCTTGACTGTATATCTCTTAAATGTCAACATATACACGTATGATTTAGTTTATGAAGATTTTTCAATGCCGAGAACCTCGATTAGCGAGTAAAAAAGGCGTAAGGTTCACAATGATGTATAATTAAAATGGGATATACCAGGCTAGGATTCGAGTTACAGGAACAAGGGCCAAAACCAACAACCCAAGAATGGAATCGTCGAGCGAAAACACTTGACAACCTCCTAGAAGCAGCTTTTCTTGCCACCAGACCTTTCTCCATCAATTAGGAACTTGATGCCACTAAACACATTCCTTAAATTGTAGCCATTTGTTGAGTGTTTTTTTTTTTGCTGTCTAATCCGCATATATATCACCATTGCCCTTGATTTTCTTGACTGTATATCTCTTAAATGTCAACATATATACGTGTGATTTAGTTTACGAAGATTTTTCAAAGCCGAGAACCTCGATCAGAGAGTAAAAAAAGGCGTACGGTTCACAATGGTCTAAAATTAAAATGGGATATACCTGGCTAGGATTCGAGTTACAGGAACAAGGGCCAAACCAACCACCCAAGAATGGAATCGTTGAGCGAAAACACCTGACAATCTCCTAGAAGCAGCTTTTCTTGCCACCAAACCTTTCTCCATCAATTAGGAATCTGATGCCGTCACTAAACACATTCCTTAAATTGTAACCATTTGTTGAGTGTTTTTTTTTTGTGTCTAATCCGCATATATATCACCATTGCCCTTGATTTTCTTGACTGTATATCTCTTAAATGTCAACATATACACGTGAGATTTAGTTTACGAAGATTTTTCAATGCCTAGAACCTCGATCAGAGAGTAAAAAAGGCGTAAGGTTCACAATGGTGTAAAATTAAAATGGGATATACCCGGCTAGGATTCGAGTTACAGGAACAAGGGCCATACCAACCACCCAAGAATGGAATCGTCGAGCGAAAACACTTGACAACCTCCTAGAAGCAGCTTTTCTTGCCACAAGATCTTTCTCCATCAATTAGGAATCTGATGCCGTCACAAAACACATTCCTTAAATTGTAGCCATTTGTTGAGTGTTTTTTTTTGTCTAATCCGCATATATATCACCATTGCCCTTGATTTTCTTGAGTGTATATATCTTAAATCTCAACATATACACGTGTGATTTAGTTTACGAAGATTTTTCAATGCCGAGAACCTCGAGCAGAGAGTAAAAAAGGCGTAAGGTTCACAATGGTGTAAAATTAAAATGGGATATACCGGGCTAGGATTCGAGTTACAGGAACAACGGCCAAACCAACCACCCAAGAATGGAATCGTCGAGCGAAAACACTTGATAACCTCCTAGAAGTAGCTTTTCTTGCCACCAGACCTTTCTCTATCAATTAGGAATCTGATGCCGTCACTAAACACATTCCTTAAATTGTAGCCATTTGTTGAGTTTTTTTTTTGTGTCTAATATTCATATATATCACCATTGCCCTTGATTTTCTTGACTGTATATCTCTTAAATGTCAACATATACACGTGTGATTTAGTTTACAAAGATTTTTCAATGCCGAGAACCTCGATCAGAGAGTAAAAAAGGCGTATGGTTCACAATGGTGTAAAATTAAAAGGGGATATACCGGGCTAGGATTCGAGTTACAGGAACAAGGGCCAAACCAATTACCCAAGAATGGAATCGTCGAGCGAAAACACTTGACAACTGTAACACCCTGAAAACGGGTTTGGTAATCAAACTCCGTTAATAGTAAAAGACGGGTAACGTACCGTTAGTAGTAAAAATCACCCGGTAAATATTTGGATTTAAATAAGAAATCCTAATATTAAATACAAACGGCTCAAAGTTTTAAGGAATTAAGTTTATAAGAGCCCGAGCCAACGGGACTTAAAATAAAACGGGTTTTTAACTCCCGGAACCCACTAAGTTAACTAGATAAAATTTACCTAGTTAGTAATGGGTAATCAAATTGTTGGGATTGAACCCTACCAGAGGAACAGATAATGTAAAGCCAAAACCAGGTCACTACAGAGGATTCACAATAAACAGTAGTTTACACTTTGCTCTCTCCTTGACAAGTGGTTATCTATTAGCTGATGAACCTTAAGTACTGCTCAAAAGAACAACTGATGATCCAAATGCTGATGTAATTCTAAAGACTGCTGAAGACAAACTCTGTTGCTCTATCTACTGCTGTCTCTTAAGTGCTGCTGAAGACACAAACACTGCTCATTCAAGGACTGATCACCTTTGAAGAAAGCACTGATGTTGTTGTTGAGCATCAGTGCTTAGGCTACAACAGTGGAACGTGAAGCAGTTGTTTCCTCATGTTTTGTATTTTATTTATTATCAGTTGTTAGACATCAGTAGTTTGTGTAAGGACAGTAGATACAGGTTGTTAGGCTGTTAGACGTCGCTTTCATGGTGACGTCAGCTGAGATACCCCAGTGGTTTGGTTTGCCTATAAATGTGACAGTGCCCTGTACTGTTACATTTGATTGACTGAGCGAGTTCTTCTCCTCTAGTCTAATCCTTTCATCTTGTGTGCAACCAACCTTGGGGCATCAGGCTGAGGGGGAGCTTAGTATGTAAGCATATCTGTAATCTTTTGCTTTGATTTGTAAATCATTCGACTCTATGAGAAGCAATCGTTTGTCATACTATGTTTTCCTTTGATTGTGTTTACAAAGTTTGTTATTCATTTCCGCTGCACTTTACACGTTTTCATATTTTTAATCGTTCAAATTATACAAACAAACACAATCATAAGAGCCTCCGATCCTAACAATTGGTATCAGAGCTTGGACAGTCAATTTCGATTTAACAGTCAAATTGACATAACAGTTCGGCTCGAAATCCATTGATACTAAGGTTGGTTGTATTTTGTTGAAAAACAGAGTATCAAGTAAATCATGTTCAAAATGGTTATTCAAAAACTCTGTAAATCAACCAAGATGACATATGACACACAAATTTCACACAACATGTAAATTCATGCACAAGACACTCATGGTTTCTAGATCTGAAAGCAATATCTGATTAAACCATGAGATTATTCTTATTTTCTAAATTGATTTAAACTGTTGATGTGTAATATGTGATGTTTTCATTAAATACTAAAGTACAAACCTCAGATTAACAAAACCTATGTTTATAAAAGCATTGTTGTTTTGTTAACACAAAAAGAGGGAAATTAAAACTTTAGTTATCCAGATCTTATGTGTTGAAAACAGGTTGAGTTCCTCAAAAGGACAAAATCAACTATGTTAAAATACATTAAGAAAATTCACAAAAACTCCGAAGTGTGTTTATCTCAAAACTTCTGAAGTCAGAAGAAAAGAGTATAAACATAAAACACTGAAGAGTCAAAGTGTAGGGTAATAATGGTCATTAAGCAACTATGTGCATTCACTTGTTCAGAGAAGGGTTTTTGATTCCAGTGAATGAATTACAAAAGGAATCATGTTTGCAATCAACTGACAAAGAAAATGGTACCATACAGTGGTCAAAATATGTTCAAAGTTTTCCTACCACTATTGTCAAAACCACTGACCATTTTCAAAAACTTGAGAATGATATGATTATGTGTTTTATTGAATTTACACCAAATCCTTTTGATGCTGTTCTTAGAAAATCCTTTAATCATTTTTTCTCAAAGGATTTTCTCGAATAATCAGGATATATCATTCATTTTTTCTGTAAGGATATATTTGGAACTTTTGCTTGTTTTTGTTGGCAATAGTTTCAGCTCCTGTCAGGATGTAATACCTTATTTTTGATGGTATTAGTGTCCTCATAAATGGGTCAAAAGGAAATGGTACATATGTCATGTTCATGTCATACTAAGGTTTGTGAAAGGATCGGGTTCGCGACCTAAACGAGTCATTTCAGAGGAATTCCATCAAATACAGGTGCGGAAAACAAGTATTTGACTTTAAAACAGCTGAATCTTCACTTTAACACTGATTTGTATTGATATGAACACAATTACAATCAGTTCTCACACCGGCAGCACCTCGGTATGGAATCTTTCAAAAAACAACTTCTTCTAATTTCGCTTGACACTAACCTCCTATATATAGACTTCAAGGTTTCGCTTGGGATGGACATCAGCATGTCTCAAGCGAAATCTGATGAAATGATTTCGCTTGAGATGCTTCAAGCGAAACCTTCAACTTAAACTATTGTTCAAGCGAAATCTCACTAATTCTATCACATTTTCTCGTTCTACGTGCCCTGATCTATTCTAACTAGTCTAAGACTCGATACAAGATGAAGTCGACAGATGTAGTGCACCAACAGTTTGCTCTTAAATTTTCATCAAAAATTGATTGCAAACTTTGCTTAAATTACTAGGGTACTCATGTTTTAATTGAACATGAAACGAAAATGAGTTGCCTTAGCAAAAAGTTTCCATCATCTGGGGTACTGAACCACTGTCTTTCAAAATTGACATGTGGCAAAACCTTGAATGAAAATCTTCAAAACTGTTGCTGAAACACCTGCTCTTCAGATCTGTACCATTTACCCTAACCATTGTTTTGTTTCAACATCTGATCTCTAAACACTGTCCACTGCTGAAAGTTAACCACTGATCCCTCATTTCCTTGAAAAACACTGATGCTCAAAATTAGTGTCTTATCCACTGATATGCTATCCACTGATAGTAAAAATCATCCACTGCCCATAATTTTTTACCGTTGTAACCACTGATGCTTGATACGTCAGTGGCTCTTAAAACAACTGTTCTCCATACTTCATCCGTCTCATCAGTGTTTGACACGTGGTTAGTTTTTAGCCCTCAGATCTTAATAACTGCTGCCACATCAGCGATCATTTTTAAATAAAACCCTGCCCTAAACCCCAAACAGGGTTTTACACTGTCGAATTGAATTCCAAAATTCTCTTCACATAGCAGTTTCCAACCTTTCTTCTCAAAACCTCCAAAATCATTCTCCGATTCTTCTTCATCAAAATGACGAAGTCAAAAGGAAAATCAAAATCAAAACCCACATCACCACCACCTTCAACTGAAGCCGCTCAAACGGCTGAAGAACCCATCGAAATACCATTCAAACAATCTCACAACTATCTGGGTTTACTCACAAAACCTACTGATAATCACACCTTTGACACCATCATTGAGTCATTATCTGCATCAAAGTACAAAACTTTGTTAACAGCAAATGCTCCCATCTATCTGCAAACCCAGAGAGAGTTTTGGAAAAAGGCGTCACTTGAAAAACAAGACGGAAAAGTCATAGCCATTAACTCCTTGATACAAGGTAAAGCAGTTCAAATAACCCCACAATCGATCTCCGAAGTCTTTAATCTCAATGATCAGAAAGGTAAACTCTCTTTTGAGAAAGCTGAGATGAAAACTGATTTCGTAAAAAGGGGATATGCAGAAGAATCAAAGGTAGATACCCTACAAAAGGGTTATTTTCCATCTGCACCCAGATTTTTATTTCACACACTTCTGATGTGTGCTTCGAATAAAACAACATCTTTCAACGAAATACCATTAAAAATTCAATGCCTGGGTTATGCTATTTTGAATAATCAGGACTACAACTACTCCCAGGAGATTTTCAATGACATGGTGAAAAACGTTGAAAGTAAAGCATTTTTACTTTTTCCAAGATTTTTGAGCTACTATGTTGAACAAAAATTTGAAAAGAAAAATTTTAATTTGCTAAAACAGGGTGTCCATTGTCAAATAAAAAGTTTAACAAAAGAAACATTTTCAAGGATGATGGCACCAATAAAAACCAAAGCAGAGGTACCTGAGCAGATTTTAGCGGTTACAACTGCTCCTCAGGTATCAGCTGATGAGCCCACTGCTCCAGGTGATCATAGCAGCACTCCCACTGCTTTGAAACCCACACCTGCCACCACTAAAAAGACCAAAAAGAAAACATCCAGAAAACCCACCAAACCCAAAACAAAGGCAACTCTGGAAGATGAGATCCCAGAGGAAATGCCTGTGATAACACAAAAGTCACCACAAACCACTGCTGCTACTTCCTCACAGCAGTTGGAAGAAAGATCTCAACCCATAACCGAAACTCCTCCTGCATCCTCACAAAAGGATCAGGTTGTAAGCACAGGGACACCACAATATGAAGCTCTGAATCCACTTGGATCCATCTTCCTCAGTCTTGATCCCAAGGACATGTCTCTTTCAACTCCCATCCCCTCACCAATCATAATGCCACAATCCATGCTACCTTTGTTGCATGCAGCTGCTATAGCTCAGACACAAACCAGTTCCTCTCTATCACCTATCACTGAGAGCATACATCAACTAGTGACTGGGTCTGATGCTACTACTCCTGCTATCCCAGCAACAGTTGAGGAGGTTACACTGCAGGAGTTACAAGTAACTCTTGTCAGTAGTTCAAGTGGAGCAGCAACTACAAATGTTGGATCAACAGGTCTACATTTGGACAGTTGTTTCATCAGTCAGACTCCCTTGAAGGCAATCTCTTCCATAGCACCTCTGAAAATCGCTAGTGAGGCTATTTTGTCCACTAGTAACATTAAAGATTTATCAAGTGCTGAAGAGAGAAGTCCCCAGTACCAAGAACAAGGGGCATCAATGGGTGACTTTTGGGACTCAGTTCTTAAGTCAAACATTGATATAACCACTGCTGGTGGGAATTCAGATGATCCTACTAAAGTAGGTGATGATTCAAAATATCAGGAATTGACGGACAGGGTTGACAAACTGGAAACCTCAGTTGCTGAAATAAAGGAGATGGTGCAAGAGATTTTAAAAGCTCAAAAAGCACAATCCACTGCTGCCCCACCACAATCTGCTGTTCCTGCTCAAGCACCTGCACAACAGGCATTTGCTGCAAATGAGCTATGGAATATTTTTCAACCCATGCTTGAAGCACAGCAACAAATGGCTGACAAAAAGCATGCCATTC
The DNA here is from genome assembly GCA_030545235.1 of Helianthus tuberosus. Classification (NCBI taxonomy): domain Eukaryota; kingdom Viridiplantae; phylum Streptophyta; class Magnoliopsida; order Asterales; family Asteraceae; genus Helianthus; species Helianthus tuberosus. The sequence goes on along the minus strand of CM060408.1, from coordinate 64,774,879 downwards.
AAGTACAAATGCTGTCCAACATGATGGAATCAAGGTTCAAGGATACTCAAGCAGATATCAAGGCTATTAAGGCCAGTATCCAAATTGCTACTGGCAAAGCTCCTTCAACTTTACTATTCTTTGATGACACCCTTGCAGATAATGCCAAAAAGGGGGAGATATTGAAGCAAATGAAGAAGAAGGGAATTGAACATGGCCTTCATGTTGAGCCTGAAAAAGAAAAAGAAAAAGAAAAAGAAAAGCAGGTCTCAAAACCTGTTAGCCAAACAGCTGATACACCAGTGGTTACAAAAACTTCTGTCAGTAGCCAAACAGCTGCCATTACATCAACACACACAACTCCAACACACACCACTCTATCACACACTATTACAACCACTGTTCCACCATCATCATTATCTACAATCACACAATCACCACTGCTTCCTGTTATAAAACAGAAGACAACAGATGTTACAACATCTGCTGTAATGACAGCAGCGGTTGAAGCACCAGTTGTGTCAACCACTGTCAGTCAACCACAATCCACTGCCATACAATCTACAACCCTCGATCAGAGAGTAAAAAAAGGCGTACGGTTCACAATGGTCTAAAATTAAAATGGGATATACCTGGCTAGGATTCGAGTTACAGGAACAAGGGCCAAACCAACCACCCAAGAATGGAATCGTTGAGCGAAAACACCTGACAATCTCCTAGAAGCAGCTTTTCTTGCCACCAAACCTTTCTCCATCAATTAGGAATCTGATGCCGTCACTAAACACATTCCTTAAATTGTAACCATTTGTTGAGTGTTTTTTTTTGTGTCTAATCCGCATATATATCACCATTGCCCTTGATTTTCTTGACTGTATATCTCTTAAATGTCAACATATACACGTGAGATTTAGTTTACGAAGATTTTTCAATGCCTAGAACCTCGATCAGAGAGTAAAAAAGGCGTATGGTTCACAATGGTGTAAAATTAAAATGGGATATACCCGGCTAGGATTCGAGTTACAGGAACAAGGGCCATACCAACCACCCAAGAATGGAATCGTCGAGCGAAAACACTTGACAACCTCCTAGAAGCAGCTTTTCTTGCCACAAGATCTTTCTCCATCAATTAGGAATATGATGCCGTCACAAAACACATTCCTTAAATTGTAGCCATTTGTTGAGTGTTTTTTTTTGTCTAATCCGCATATATATCACCATTGCCCTTGATTTTCTTGAGTGTATATCTCTTAAATCTCAACATATACACGTGTGATTTAGTTTACGAAGATTTTTCAATGCCGAGAACCTCGAGCAGAGAGTAAAAAAGGCGTAAGGTTCACAATGGTGTAAAATTAAAATGGGATATACCGGGCAAGGATTCGAGTTACAGGAACAATGGCCAAACCAACCACCCAAGAATGGAATCGTCGAGCGAAAACACTTGATAACCTCCTAGAAGTAGCTTTTCTTGCCACCAGACCTTTCTCTATCAATTAGGAATCTGATGCCGTCACTAAACACATTCCTTAAATTGTAGCCATTTGTTGAGTTTTTTTTTTGTGTCTAATATTCATATATATCACCATTGCCCTTGATTTTCTTGACTGTATATCTCTTAAATGTCAACATATACACGTGTGATTTAGTTTACAAAGATTTTTCAATGCCGAGAACCTCGATCAGAGAGTAAAAAAGGCGTATGGTTCACAATGGTGTAAAATTAAAAGGGGATATACCGGGCTAGGATTCGAGTTACAGGAACAAGGGCCAAACCAATTACCCAAGAATGGAATCGTCGAGCGAAAACACTTGACAACTGTAACACCCTGAAAACGGGTTTGGTAATCAAACTCCGTTAATAGTAAAAGACGGGTAACGTACCGTTAGTAGTAAAAATCACCCGGTAAATATTTGGATTTAAATAAGAAATCCTAATATTAAATACAAACGGCTCAAAGTTTTAAGGAATTAAGTTTATAAGAGCCCGAGCCAACGGGACTTAAAATAAAACGGGTTTTTAACTCCCGGAACCCACTAAGTTAACTAGATAAAATTTACCTAGTTAGTAATGGGTAATCAAATTGTTGGGATTGAACCCTACCAGAGGAACAGATAATGTAAAGCCAAAACCAGGTCACTACAGAGGATTCACAATAAACAGTAGTTTACACTTTGCTCTCTCCTTGACAAGTGGTTATCTATTAGCTGATGAACCTTAAGTACTGCTCAAAAGAACAACTGATGATCCAAACGCTGATGTAATTCTAAAGACTGCTGAAGACAAACTCTGTTGCTCTATCTACTGCTGTCTCTTAAGTGCTGCTGAAGACACAAACACTGCTCATTCAAGGACTGATCACCTTTGAAGAAAGCACTGATGTTGTTGTTGAGCATCAGTGCTTAGGCTACAACAGTGGAACGTGAAGCAGTTGTTTCCTCATGTTTTGTATTTTATTTATTATCAGTTGTTAGACATCAGTAGTTTGTGTAAGGACAGTAGATACAGGTTGTTAGGCTGTTAGACGTCGCTTTCATGGTGACGTCAGCTGAGATACCCCAGTGGTTTGGTTTGCCTATAAATGTGACAGTGCCCTGTACTGTTACATTTGATTGACTGAGCGAGTTCTTCTCCTCTAGTCTAATCCTTTCATCTTGTGTGCAACCAACCTTGGGGCATCAGGCTGAGGGGGAGCTTAGTATGTAAGCATATCTGTAATCTTTTGCTTTGATTTGTAAATCATTCGACTCTATGAGAAGCAATCGTTTGTCATACTATGTTTTCCTTTGATTGTGTTTACAAAGTTTGTTATTCATTTCCGCTGCACTTTACACGTTTTCATATTTTTAATCGTTCAAATTATACAAACAAACACAATCATAAGAGCCTCCGATCCTAACACAAATAATAAACTATGAGTAATAGTTTCATTATAAATCTCTAAACATGAGGGATTAATATGGACAAGTGGGAAACTTGTTTTATAAAAAAAAAAATACACACACACGCATGTGTGCGTGTTCTGGTCGACCAGGAGAAGCTCCATGGGAGCTCAAACCCTAACTTCAACAAATCAACAAAATTGAAGGTCAAATCTAGCCCGAATCGGATGCATGAACACGTATTAATGATCACCTAGTCGTGGGGATCACAAGGTATGTTGAAATTTATGATTTAGTGATACTTTGAGATTATGATCAACAATCATAATCGAAATTCTGGAATGAATATTGAATCTATGAGTGTTATTGTGATTATATCTTGGTTTAGAAACAAACCCTAGTAGAAAATTTGATGAATTGTTGTCAAAACTAGGGATTTGGTAATTACCCTATTATGTGCTAAGTGGGTTTTATGTTAATTTGATGAACACTCATATTAGAATGTAAGATTGATGAATATTGAGGTTATGATATAAGTTCTTGATGTAGTTCATGAACACTAGACTTAGAGGTTTGAATGTGTTGATGTAAATCTTGGTAAAGATAACTAGTTATGAACTAGTTAGTAAATAAGTAATATTATGCACATTAGGTGTTTGTTAAAATGCCCGAATGAATGTTGACATAATGAAATTATGAAAGAAATGCGTAATTAGCTAACTCGACTAACTACGTGTAATACGGAGTAATATGGGTTCTAAACGTGATGTTGATTGAACTTATTGTGCGTGTAATATGATTGAAGTTAGTTGACTATCGAAAGTCAAATAAACCAACATTGAAGTCGAATAATAGTTCCGACATAGAGTTCGTAAGATGGAATAGTCGTATGTGATAATGACTAAACTAACCGTCTTACGAATTATGATGATAGTTTGACGCTTGACAAGCTAGGTGGAGGCTTGGAAAGGAAGCGGATCAAACAAAGCAAATAAGAAGGAAAAGCGCACTTCGGATGCGAGGTAAGTAAAACTTACACCCACTTGTAGTATATATGTTTATTTTATAAGCGATGAATACAATAAAGGATTAGGTTCGAATCATGGGTTCCGACACGAAACGAAATGAGTCAGAACCAATAAAAATGTTTTAAACCATGAATAATGGTGAAAGAGGCAAAATGGTAAATTAGTCACGAATTGGTTAAGAATTAGTGAGCTTTTCGTAAAAGTTACCTTATAGCGTAACTAGTAATGGAAAAATGGGTAAAAATGGAAATATAGTCAAGTATCGACTAAAGTAAAATAAGTTCAAAGGACACCCGTAGCGTAAGCCGAATGGGTTAAAAATATAAGAAATTGACTTTAGAAAGAAAGGGATCTAGTGAGAAAATCCGAAATGGGTCGGATGTGTGATTGGTAATTAAAACCCATGTTTTGTTACATATGAAAATGTTGGGTTATGTAGGTCAAACGGGTCAAATGGTGGGAATAACGCCATTTGACAAAATCAACTAATGTGGTTGTCAAGTCATGTGTTTACAGGGGCGAATAGTAATTTGGGTAATTGCGTCGCCATAATAATATCGGTAATAAAAGCAAGGTGTCGAAACGGGTCACTAGGTTGACTCGAGTCAGGTACCTATAAATAAGATTGTGGTTAAACATATATTTTTGGGTCAAATTAGTAGCAAATGCCCTACGTCGTAAACGAGGGGCTAAAGTTGACTAAAATGCCCTTGATGGGTAAATCGGGCAAACGACCTTTAAAGGTTGTTAGAAATAAGTGTTTTGATAGATTAAATCCTTAAGATACGTACAAAAGGGATGTTATGGGACCTTAGTGCATAAAGACCCTTAACGGGTCAAAATATAAGTATTAGCGAAACGGGTTAAGAATGTGTAATAACCCGTGAATTGAACCTTGTACAATTGGAAATAATCATAAATATATGTTTACAAAAGAAACAACGGCCACAAACAAGTTTGTTAGATGAAACCGCGAACGGGTCAAAAAGTGTCGTAATCGAACTTCAAGCCGAGAGCTTGAAGTCTAAAATTTTGTGAAATTAGATGTTATACTTTAACTCCATATGATGGAGAATTAAATTACGGTCGCGTAGGAAAAAGAATCGCGTAAAACGGACATCTAGATTGAAAGTTATGAACTTTTTTTGTAAAAACTTGGATTGCTGGAAAATGCAGGTTTCAGATCTGAACTCGCTGGAAAATCGAACCTGTCGCGCCACGCGACATGTGACTAGAAACACGTCGCGACACGCGACGATACAACGCGGCCCGCGTAATCTAATGTTAAGTCTGTCGCGGCCCGCGACAGACTACAGAACTGGAAAACTTTCTTTTATTTCATGGTTTGTTGTTTAGAACTTGTTCAATCTAATAATTAAGCATCAAAACTAACATTTGGGTTGGTTTTGATCACAGATAAATACCAGGTGATCCCGGACGAAGATCAAGCTCTAGGAAGGACCGAACACAATCAAAGAAATAAGCTTCCGCACATTGTTATGTCAATATTTTAATCGACGAATTATATTACATTTTGTTGTGTTATTATAAAAAAAAGTAAAGGTTTAAAATTATCCGTATTTTCTACGGATACGATATAACGGTTACATGTTTATTTTCGTAAACTAAACGAAAACCGTTAAATAATACTAAGGGTGTTACAAGTTGGTATCAGAGCCTTGGTTTAAGAGATTCAAGTATGGTGGGAAAACTATGCTTGGACTTAAACCTTATGCTCTTAATAAAGATTGGTGTTCGGTTCGAGGCTTGATCGTAAATCCGGTAAGTACATGTATGTTAATAGTTTAGCATGCTAAAGTGTTGTAAACAACACATTGGGCTACCGTGTGATACACGTTACCCCAATTGAAATGATTGATATAGTTGACAAAAATACGTGCATTGACGCGTATAGTAGAAAAAGCCTTGTATTAGAATACGGGCAATTATTGAAGTAGATGTTACTGACTTTTGTGAATGTTTTAATTGAAGGATACACGCGTTTGAAGACGACGAGAGTCAAACGAATTGTGGATATGATGATGGAATGGTCCGAGATATGACAAGAAGAGCATGCTCATTAAGGATCTAAATCGCGTAATGGTCGCGAACAAGGCTAATGGCAAGAAAAGCCCGTTAGGGCAAGCATTTACCAGGTGCACGTTTAAATTATTGCATGAATATAAACATGCAACCAATACGTAGAAATTGATAGTTGCAGATTTAGATTGAAAACTTGGACAAACCTGAATAGAATACCTATCCAGGATATTGTTTCCAAGAGAAACAAATAGAGGCATTACTTACATAGGGTGTAATGTGAAAGTTATAAAAAGGTCATGTATACCAGGTGTTGATCGCTTACTCTGGCCAAGTAAGTAGTGAACACGTGGTACCATGAACTTCTTATGATGGACACATTTATGTCCGATGTAGTAAGGGTGGGGTGAATGGGACTAACTTAAATGGTACCCAAATGAATCAAATAAGTAAGACGTTTGATGGTAAACGTAAACGTAAGTCGGATGACGAAAGCGTATTACGTAAGAATAACGAGCCCGAGAGAAGGGACAAGGATTAAGTAAAAAGAAAATACAGACCGACCAATAGGAATGCTAAGGCATAGGGATAAAAGCTTGACTGTCACAAGTGATGAAATTCACATGGACAAGTCAAACGAATTGAATAAAGAATAAAGGACTTGATTGAATAAAAGCGATGGATCTCGCTAAGACGACCAAATAAATTAAAATAACGTCAAAAACCATATAAAAATGGTTACTTGAAAATGATTACGGTAAAGATACCCGATGAATGGGTAGGATTTGGAAAGAATGCGTAAACCAAGAGACGGGAACGCGAAACAGAAAGTCAAAAGACTCGGAATATGAGTCATGACTAAAAGACAATGAGAATTTGCAAACAGAAATGTTAATAACTACGCTCAACTATTTTAAAGTTGAACGGGTCGAATAAAGAACAGAGTTTGATGTTCACAAGTGATGAAATTTCACGCGAACAAGTCAAACGAGGTAAATAAAGTATAAAAACTTGGTAGTGCAAGTAAGCGCAAACCGAATAATGGAAGCGCGAAACATTAATGAACCTACGTGATGGCTCATAAAGGAATATATATAGGAAAAACGCAAACTAGCGAAACAAAAATGTTAAAAACATTAAAATAAGAGAACCCGGGTAATGGGACGTAAAGAAGTACAGGTAAGAACCGGGTAACGATAAGTGTAGGGCAAACTGACGTGTAATTGACGTTAGAAGTCAAGAAGTCGGAAAGATAATTCAAAAGAAAACAATGTAGCCTTAGACTACGGTCAAGGTCAAAAGAAATCCAAGAAGTAAAGGTGAATAATTCTAAAACATAAGAAGGGGTGCCTTAACGCCATATGCGTATATAAATGTATACACATTTGAATAAAGACCCGAATAAAAGATGATCTACGGGATCATCATAACCTACGGGATATTAATTAGAGCAAAGGTCTACGGGACCAAAATGACCCACGGGTCATGAATTGAAGCAAAAGGATCATAAAGGCCCCGCCTCAAAGAGGTGAAAGCCTAAGGAAATAGCCTACGAGGTTAAGTGAAGGAACCTACGGGCCAATAGTGTGAGGTAAGGGAACTTGTTACGATTCCCCGTATAAAAACTAAGATTTTAAAAGAACAAATTATGGACTGTCAATATCATGATTATGGACAATTGACAAAAGTTAAATAAAAGATCCTAAAACTAAAACTTTGATTTTAGTAAGAAATAACGTTGTTACAAATGTAAATTCTGATAGGAATTTGAATAGTAAGCATGAAAGGTTCAAGTTTTGACACTGATAGGCGCAAGACGATATATTCGAAAAGTGATATTTTCGAAAATGAAAGGTTGATACAAACTAAACATGATGTGACACGATCACGGTTAGGAAATGTAATGTGAAGTAAAATCACATTGTAACCAAGCGAGCGGTGAAAAGTAACGGGACTAATAAGTCTAGTTAGTAAGACCGGTTAAGGCCAGTAATTCAAATCAATAAAAAAATTGGTTTGCTTGTAAGCGGTGGATTCGGTATAACTGAACCGAATAAATAAATCTGAAAACAAAAAGAAATTATTGCTAAAAGTGAAATATTTCACTAAAGACCTTTAAACAGGTCAAGGTAACGGATTCACCAAGAGTTCGATAATATATAAAAGCGATGGAAATCGCTAAGTTAATTAAATTAGTAGAAATAACGGAATTACGTTATTTCAAGTTACATTATGTCGTATGAGGTACGTAGAGGTTCTGTAACCAAAAAGATATTACCATACTTTTTCTGGTAATACTAACAATTGGTTAAGGTATGAATAATGCTTAAGAGATTACTCAGATCAACGCATTGAGTTTAGAACTCAATGAACTATGTAAGCAAGGTTTCGAGGACGAAACCTCTTTAAGGGGGGTAGACTTGTAAAACCCTGAAAACGGGTTTGGTAATCAAACTCCGTTAATAGTAAAAGACGGGTAACGTACCGTTAGTAGTAAAAATCACCCGGTAAATATTTGGATTTAAATAAGAAATCCTAATATTAAATACAAACGACTCAAAGTTTTAAGGAATTAAGTTTATAAGAGCCCGAGTCAACGGGACTTAAAATAAAACGGGTTTTTAACTCCCGGAACCCACTAAGTTAACTAGATAAAATTTACCTAGTTAGTAATGGGTAATCAAATAATAAACTATGAGTTATAGTTTCATTATAAATCTCTAAACATGAGGGACTAATATGGACAAGTGGGAAACTTGTTTTATAAAAAAAAAATACACACACACGCATGTGTGCGTGTTCTGGTCGACCAGGAGAAGCTCCATGGGAGCTCAAACCCTAACTTCAACAAATCAACAAAATTGAAGGTCAAATCTAGCCCGAATCAGATGCATGAACACGTATTAATGATCACCTAGTCGTGGGGATCACAAGGTATGTTGAAATTTATGATTTAGTGATACTTTGAGATTATGATGAACAATCATAATCGAAATTCTGGAATGAATATTGAATCTATGAGTGTTATTGTGATTATATCTTGGTTTAGAAACAAACCCTAGTAGAAAATTTGATGAATTGTTGTCAAAACTAGGGATTTGGTAATTGCCCTATTATGTGCTAAGTGGGTTTTATGTTAATTTGATGAACACTCAGATTAGAATGTAAGATTGATGAATATTGAGGTTATGATATAAGTTCTTGATGTAGTTCATGAACACTAGACTTAGAGGTTTGAATGTGTTGATGTAAATCTTGGTAAAGATAACTAGTTATGAACTAGTTAGTAAATAAGTAATATTATGCACATTAGGTGTTTGTTAAAATGCCCGAATGAATGTTGACATAATGAAATTATGAAAGAAACGCGTAATTAGCTAACTCGACTAACTACGTGTAATACGGAGTAATATGGGTTCTAAACATGATGTTGATTGAACTTATTGTGCGTGTAATATGATTGAAGTTAGTTGACTATCAAAAGTCAAATAAACCAACATTGAAGTCGAATAATAGTTCCGACATAGAGTTCGTAAGATGGAATAGTCGTATGTGATAATGACTAAACTAACCGTCTTACGAATTATGATGATAGTTTGACGCTTAACAAGCTAGGTGGAGGCTTGGAAAGGAAGCAGATCAAACAAAGCAAATAAGAAGGAAAAGCGCACTTCGGATGCGAGGTAAGTAAAACTTACACCCACTTGTAGTATATATGTTTATTTTATAAGCGATGAATACAATAAAAGATTAGGTTTGAATCATGGGTTCCGACACGACACGAAACGAAATGAGTCGGAACCAATAAAAATGTTTTAAACCATGAATAATGGTGAAAGAGGCAAAATGGTAAATTAGTCACGAATTGGTTAAGAATTAGTGAGCTTTTCGTAAAAGTTACCTTATAGCGTAACTAGTAATGGAAAAATGGGTAAAAATGGAAATATAGTCAAGTATCGACTAAAGTAAAATAAGTTCAAAGGACACCCGTAGCGTAAGCCGAATGGGTTAAAAATATAAGAAATTGACTTTAGAAAGAAAGGGATCTAGTGAGAAAATCCGAAATGGGTCGGATGTGTGATTGGTAATTAAAACCCATGTTTTGTTACATATGAAAATGTTGGGTTATGTAGGTCAAACGGGTTAAATGGTGGGAATAACGCCATTTGACAAAATCAACTAATGTGGTTGTCAAGTCATGTGTTTACAGGGGCGAATAGTAATTTGGGTAATTGCGTCACCATAAGAATATCGGTAATAAAAGCAAGGTGTCAAAACGGGTCACTAGGTTGACTCGAGTCAGGTACGTATAAATAAGATTGTGGTTAAACATATATTTTTGGGTCAAATTAGTAGCAAATGCCCTACGTCGTAAACGAGGGGCTAAAGTTGACTAAAATGCCCTTGATGGGTAAATCGGGCAAACGACCTTTAAAGGTTGTTAGAAATTAGTGTTTTGATAGATTAAATCCTTAAGATACGTACAAAAGGGATGTTATGGGACCTTAGTGCATAAAGACCCTTAACGGGTCAAAATATAAGTATTAGCGAAACGGGTTAAGAATGTGTAATAACCCGTGAATTGAACCTTGTACAATAGGAAATAATCATAAATATATGTTTACAAAAGAAACAAGGGCCACAAACAAGTTTGTTAGATGAAACCGCGAACGGGTCAAAAAGTGTCGTAATCGAACTTCAAGCCGAGAGCTTGAAGTCTAAAATTTTGTGAAATTAGATGTTGTACTTTAACTCCATATGATGGAGAATTAAATTACGGTCGCGTAGGAAAAAGAATCGCGTAAAACGGACATCTAGATTGAAAGTTATGAACTTTTTTGTAAAAACTTGGATTGCTGGAAAATGCAGGTTTCAGATCTGAACTCGCTGGAAAATCGAACCTGTCGCGCCACGCGACATGTGACTAGAAACACGTCGCGACACGCGACGATACAACGCGGCCCGCGTAAGCTAATGTTAAGTCTGTCGCGGCCCGCGACAGACTACAGAACTGGAAAACTTTCTTTTATTTCATGGTTTGTTGTTTAGAACTTGTTTAATCTAATAATTAAGCATCAAAACTAACATTTGGGTTGGTTTTGATCACAGATAAATACTAGGTGATCCCGGACGAAGATCAAGCTCTAGGAAGGACCGAACACAATCAAAGAAATAAGCTTCCGCACATTGTTATGTCAATATTTTAATCGACGAGTTATATTACATTTTGTTGTATTATTATAAAAAAAAGTAAAGGTTTAAAATTATCCATATTTTCTACGGATACGATATAACGGTTACATGTTTATTTTCGTAAACTAAACGAAAACCGTTAAATAATACTAAGGGTGTTACAACAACCTCCTAGAACTAGCTTTTATTGCCACTAGACCATTCTCCATCAATTAGGAATCTGATGCCGTCACTAAACACATTCCTTAAATTGTAGCCATTTGTTGAGTGTTTTTTTTTTTGTGTCTAATCCGCATATATATCACCATTACCCTTGATTTTCTTGACTGTATATCTCTTAAACGTCAACATATACACGTGTGATTTAGTTTACGAAGATTTTTCAATTCCGAGAACCTCGATCGGAGAGGAAAAAAGGCGTAAGGTTCACAATGGTGTAAAATTAAAATGGGATATACCGGGCTAGGATTCGAGTTACCGGAACAAGGGCCAAACCAACCACCCAAGAATGGAATCGTCAAGCGAAAACACTTGACAACCTCCTAGAAGCAGCTTTTCTTGCCACCAGACCTTTCTCCATCAATTAGGAATCTGAAGCCGTCACTAAACACATTCCTTAAATTGTAGCCATTTGTTGAGTGTGTTTTTTTTTTTTTGTGTCTAATCCGCATATATATCACCATTGTTAGTGCATATGTCAGTTGACTTCGTCTTATATCTTGTATCGAGTCATGTAAGTAGAATAAGATAGGCCAGGACACGTTGTACGAGAGAAACGGGAAACAGCCTGAACTAGTCACCCCTCACGAAGTGGCTGATCAAGTTCATGCTTTCTGGCCAGTTCATGCGACCTGGCCAGCTCGTGGGGTCTGGCAGTTCGTGGGGTCTGGCAGTTCGTAGGGTCTGGCATTCCTATAAATAGGTGAGTCCATGTCTTCATTTGTAACTTTGTGATTCCAAAGACGAAGTGCTGCCGAAGTGTCGAACGATCAGTAAACACTATCAAATCAATATAATCGACAGTTAAAGTGATTCTTAGTGTTAATCAAGCTGCTATAACATTAATACGTCTGATTCCGCCTTTCGTATTGATCGAGAACTCTTCTGAACGACTCATTTGATCGAATCCCGATCCTACAAGTGGTATCAGAGCTCAGGAGGAAGAGTTCTTACCATTTCATCTTGTTTTCACGGATAAATCTGATTTCTACTCATTTCTACTCATTCTTCTACACATTCTTCTACACTTTTTCATCAAATTTACAGTGGAATCATGGTTAAAATGACCTGATTTCATGTTATAACTCGTAAAACACTGTTTTGAACAATCTGTGAGCTAATTTGACCGTAAAATCAACCTAAAACTTGATAAAAATTGACAAAATGATGAACTATAGGACTTAGAAACACTCAGATCGTTCGAAATATCTTCAGATCGTGTGAAAAATTAGTCAGGTCGCACGGTTTGAAGTCAGGTCACACGGTTTGAATTCCAGGTCGTACGGTTTGAGTCAGTCAGTTTGAAATTTTATCCAAGACGCACGAGTTGATCAGGTCGTTCGAAGTGTCACTTAATTACTTAGTCAACTTTGTCAGTCAACATTTCTCAGAATTCATTAATTACATACTTCAGTTGTCACGTGATGCACTAAAAAGGATAGATTCATATCAATCGGCCCAATCACATTTTAATAAAAAATCAATTTGTCTGATCTATATTTGTTCAATCCAATCATATGTTAAGAGATATCAGATTTCACGTGATAATATCAAGAATTTCATTTGTTTTAAACGAGATTTGTTATAATTGAAAATCAAATCACCTTATCTTTACTGATCTTGTCGGCCTTTATATTTGATTGCATGTGAATATATTAGATTTGTCGGCCATTGTTTTCAAATATCAATACAGTGCATGGGAACAGGTTGCGGGTGAAAAGTGATCCAGGTCGTGCGAGGTGATCCAGGTCGTGTGAAATTGACCCAGGTCATGTGAGATTAGTCCAGGTCGTGTGAGGTTGATCTCTAGGTCGTTTGGATTTTTATGAGGTCGTTTAAAAAGTATCCAGCTCATTTGGAGTGATTTCAGTTCGTATGGTTTGAGGATTTCCAGCTCGCGTGACATTCCAGACTGATTGAAATCGATAGTTTATGAAATTTTTCATACCGAAACATGGACAACGAATTTTACAACGCGTTTGCTACTGCTCCTGTCGCTCCAGTTACCGTTGCCGAAACTGTCGGTATCGAGAATGAAATGGGAACTTTCCAAAAACCTCCAAAGCTTATGTACATTGAGGACTTTAAAGGGTGGCAAGACCATTTTGAAAACTGGGTACAAGCAAACAAGTTTGATGCTTGGGTTTCTTTAGAGAAAGATTATACTTTACCGAAAGATGAACTTGGAAATGAAAAACAATTAAGTCAATTTTTACTGGATGAAAAATTAAAATACACAAGTGAAAAAATGATGATTAGCATTCTCCAACAAGTGGTAAAAGAAGATATTTTTGTTTTGCTTCAACATGAGGGAACTGCTAGATCAATTTGGAGAGCATTGATTAAAAAGTTTAAGGGTAGTGCCGATATGATCAAAAATAAACGAGCATTACTAAAGAAATCATTTGATATGTTTACAGTTTTTGAAGGTGAGACGACTAGGAAGATTATCGAGAAATATTGTCATCTAGTCATGGAGATGAAAAGATTGGACATCAAGAAAGAAGATGAAGAACGGGTTGATAAGCTAGCCGATGCGCTACCACAGAATGAATGGGGAACATATCTGTTGATTTTAAAGCATAACCGACAATTTGAAGATATGAATTTGAGTAGGTTTATCCAGAAATTGGAAGAACATGACCTATCAAATCGAAAAACTGCTACAATGAGAAGTCCGGGTGCTCAACAGGATGTTAGTGTATACTACAGAGAAAACAAGATTGAAACTACTCCGAGTCCGAAGATTCAAACTGCGTTCAGTGCTGAAAATTCTTCCGAAACAAATGCAAGTAATACAAATCAGATCAGTGGATATTCTTCATCTTATTCAAGTTTTGATCCAAATTTCTCAACACCGAGTTCTCAACAACAAAGTTCAACAAATTTTACCGGTCAAGTAGTGCAATGCAATGTTGCATTACATATTCAAAATGGTCAAAAATTTTCTCCAGATATTGCGAAGAAACACATGGCATCTCTTGTCACTGTGTTAGAGTCGTATGAAAGCTTTGTTGCTGGACGAATCGGAAATCCGATGCTTACTAAAGAGGATTACGATCAGATTGATTCTGAAGAACTTGAGTTGATGGACATCAAATGGTGTTTAGCTAACATTTTGAGAAGAGCAGAAAAGTTCAAATAGAACACCGGAAGAGATGATCTTCGTGAAGCTGCAACATCTCAGCTAGGTTTTGACAAATCGAAGGTTACTTGTTTTCGTTGCCGAGAAAAAGGACATTTTAAACGAGAGTGTACAAACAGAGAAGCAACCGGAAGACAAGATCCTTTCGGAAACAACGATTATCATAGAAAAGCAATTTATCATCAGGTTGCTCAACAACCATATCAACAACAATCTTCACACTCACATACTATTCCGATTGAAGAATCAAAGGGTAGAGCTTGTTTTGGTCTGGTAGACCAAGAAGATGAAAGGATTCCGAAAGAGTTCAATTGGGATGATTATGATCCTTCTAGACCTTCAGTTTCTAAAGCATTTGCTGCTCGAATCTTTGAAGATTCAACCTCGGAAGAAGAATCAATCAAATCTAAGAACAGTCCTAGAAGACAACCGATTTTTAAGTCTTCAGGAAGTGATGAAGACACTGATGATGAGGAAGAGTATATTAATAAAGCTAGAAAACAATTGGATACTTGTAGTTTTAATTTGTTTTTTGCAGATAAAATCGAGATATTGAAAGAGAAAAGAGCTGCTAGACTGAAGAGAGAAATGGAAGCAAGAAGGGTTGCTGAAGAAAAGACTGAAGTTAAGATAGAAGCTGATAAAGCAAAAGTTGAAGAAAAACCGACAGAGAAAATCGAGGTTGAAGAGAGTGAAGTGAAGATAGAAGTTGAGAAAGAACCGATTGTGATCGAAAAGGTGGTGGAGAAAATATTTGAAAAAATTGTTGAAGTTGCAAAATTGTTGAAGTTGAAAATATTGTAGAGGTTGAAAAACCTTGTGCTAAGTGTTTAGAACCCTGCAAAGATTGTGCCGAGAAAGATACAAAATATGTTGAATTAGAGAAGCTCAAAGAAAATCTGCTACACAATGTGAGAAGCATAAAGGAATCATATGATCTCCTAAGCAGCAAAGTGAACTTGTACAAAGGAGCTAGTGATGAGGATATCCAGATGAAGAATCTTCTGAAAGCAACAGTTCTTCAAAAGCAAACTGCAATCAACAAATACATTGAGATTATTGCTGGGCTGAAACAAGAATTGGCAGCGATGACGATTGAAACAGAAAGAGTGAATACTTTACTTCGAAGTTATCAAAGTTCAGAGTATGTTATTGATCGCATTTATCCTAGCGTTGCAGCTCATAAGTATGCAGAAGATGAAGAAAATTCTGGTAAGAAAACTGGTTTGAATTATAACAGAGTACCAAATCCAATGTGGGATGGCTATACCCCCCCCCCCCCCGACACTTTGAAAAGGTGGCTAAATCACTCAATCTGAATCTGAAATCCGAGTCTATCGATGGATTACCAGATGATATTGATGTCACCTTCACAGCATCTGACACTGATCATGAGTCCGAGTTAATTAAGAAAGTGGCCGATCAGGTGTTGGATAAAGATGAAGAGTCAGAGTCTAAATCTGAAAATTCAAGTTCATCAGACAGAAGTTCGAGTTCACCGGTCAAAAGGGTTTACAATAAAGATTTTCTGATATCACAAAATAATTTGAATGACGAAATATTCAAAGTAGCATATACTTTGAATGATTCCGACAAATTATATTCTGATGAAGAATTTCCAATAAGAGGTGTTAAAACTGAAATGATTAACAAGGTTTTCAAATTAACAGAAATTAATATTTCTGAAATAAAAGATGTAAATCTTACTGAAAAACCTAAAAATTACACTTCAAGAGTGCAACAAAGATTGAACAAGAAAAAGGGTTACAGTTCTGGTTCGGGTTATTGAAAGAAACCAAACCATAACAGTAATTTCAAAAAGAAAGGATTAGGCTTTATTCCATCCGAAAATCATAAAAATGAGAAAATTTATAAACCAAAAACTAAATTTGTTTCAGGAGCAAGTTCTGAAGAGGAGAAGGAGAAACCTTTCTGGAAACAGTCAAACAAGGAGTTTCTTGCCGAAAAGCAAAAGAATGTGTTGAAGGAATCTGAACAGAGAGTTGAAAGAAGAACCTGTTTCAGATGCCAAGAGGTTGGACATATTGCTTGGAATTGCCCAAAACAGGGAGTTTCTTCTAACTCTAAATTGAAAGAGAAATGTGTTGATAAAAAGGAACAACCAATAGAAAAATTTAAGGAGTTCAAAAATTCGACTTTCGAAGTTGGTGAAAGTTCGAAACATTTTTACAAAAGAAGAGCCGATTTAAACAAACATAAATTGGTTGTTAAGAAATCAGAGGTTGTTTCTGGCAATGAATCTGATTCGTCAAAGTCAGAGGAGCTATCTGTTGTGCTAAATGATGAGAATTCCGTTCCAACAATGGATGATGAAAATTTTCCACCATTGTCAAACGGAAACTTGAAATCAAAAATTGGTAAGATTGAGATTTCAGATCAATTATTTTCTTATAAGAAAGAATTTGATGCTGAAAAAGCATTTAATGGTAAAGTGCTACATATTTTTTGGTAAGATGGCAGATGGGAAGGTGAAGGGAGTAAAAGAATTTTATGAATCGAAAATTGTTAAACCAAATGATGATGGTTCACCCATGATTGATCAGGCATGGGTGAGATTCTTTAAAAAGTAAAATCCTGACTTACCGGAGCTCCCAAGTTGGTAATCGTGGAGCATGAATCGGCATCATTCTTGAAAAATGTTTTTTGTGAAAAACCAACAAGTGATAGTTTTTACAAGTGGTTGAAAGAACAAAGTGATGAATGAATCCCCATGATGTGTGAAATCAACAAAACTAATTTTCTGGAAAAACCATTTTGATTAAAACAAACTTAAGTGTTTTGAAATCATAATGGGAAAATAGTTTGTTGTCAGGGGGTGTTCTGATTGTTTGAGCTAAGAGAATGGAGAATTGAAGCAATTCACATCAGTTTGTCATTTTATTTGTACAGTTTATTGCTTTTACTTTCAAATTTTCCCGGAAAATCAAAAATTGAAACATATTTTTTTTATTTTAGGGGGAGTAAAAAATTTAGAAATTTTGAAAATTTGAAAAATCCAAAAACATGATAAAATCTAAAAACCCAAAACATCGAAAAATCAAAATGAGTTTTGTTGTGAAAAAGAGGAAATGATAGTACATCAGTAGACAATCACAGTACGCTAAAGAATTGGAAAGTTAAATATGTGATAAACGGTCTCACTGATGATATGCCAGTAGGTTTTTACATGCTTAGTAGATTTTTTTCGAGATATAAACCTAAATATCAAATACTTACTTATTTCGTGGGGAACATCTCTCGGGTATATAGGTAACCCCTGAAATCTTGTTTGAAGGGCTTTCTATTTCTGACATACTAGGTCTTTTTGCGTGATGATATCTGGGGTATTGTACCGGGACTTCTGATTTTGAGGGAGCAATAGCCTAGTCCTCGTATAATACTCTGCACTGCTTTAATCATAAAGCCCACCCTCAGCATAAAAAATGATGAAACATTGAAAAATTCTAATCATGTGCTATTGAAGAAAAGATCCCCAAACGGGACACACCTAAAAGTCGATCCATCATCTCTTTGTCTGAACGGAAGTTCTAACCTGAGCTCTCATGGTCTTGCATTACCATTTACAGATATCATTAGTGTACATTCACCTGTAAGACTGAATATAGGAGTCTGGATACGGGAGTATATTCTGAGGTGGGACACGCGAATAAGTTAAGTCCATTAAAACACTAATCTTGTATCTCGAAACAATTGAACTTTGTGTGAAAATTTAAGTGGATCAGTATACTGACAATCTAAGTGAATCGTTTAGATCTTAAAGTGTTTAAAGCTCAATGATACTAGTGATTTGTCATAAACTGATATGATCCTCTTACACAAACTCACAAAAAGATGTCTGTATATAGTTTATTTCCTAAAATCCAAAAAGATTTTCAGTGTGTTTTAGCATAAAATTTTGAAAAATAAAAAAGATTTTATTTCATCTTATTTTCGACAACTGATGTTGAAAAGCTGATTTTCAAAATTCCGAGTGCTAAACATGATGAACGACAGTGGGTTGGGAGAGTGTGTTTGAAATGAAAAAATGAAGTTAAAGTTTGAGATAATTTGAAAAATGTTTTAAGATAATCTTACAAGTGATGTTTTGAGGCTGATGTTACTGTTAGTTAATCAAGGTCATTAATTTGAACTTGATAGAACTATTGTTGATGTTGAATGATTTCTACAAGTGGTTTCTAAATTTGTTAAATTTTAACAATTGTGAAATTTACTTTTGGGTAGAGAATTGTGCAGGTTACCAGGTTCCTGATCCTATTGCTATGGAAAGCCAGGAGACGTTGCTGAACCTGTGAAAGCTTAAAGAATCAAGAGATCTGATCAAGAGAATTTGAAGAGTCAGGTTGAGATTCTAGGAGAGCAAGAGAGAGATTAATAAGGATGCTTACAGAGAAAGATACTTTGGAAAGAGCAAGAAGACCGATCAAGACTGAAGACTCAATACACTGAAGACTCGTCAACATCCAAGGGGGAGTTTGTTAGTGCATATGTCTGTTGACTTCGTCTTATGTCTTGTATCGAGTCATGTAAGTAGAATAAGATAGACCAGGACACGTTGTACGAGAGAAACGGGAAACAGACCTGAACCAGCTCGTGGGGTCTGGCAGTTCGTAGGGTCTTGCATTCCTATAAATAGGAGAGTCCATGTCTTCATTTGTAACTTTGTGATTCCGGAGACGAAGTGCTGCCGAAGTGTCGAACGATCTGTAAACACTATCAAATCAATACAATCAACAGTTAAAGTGATTCTTAGTGTTAATCAAGCTGCTATAACATCAATACGTCTGATTCCGCCTTTCATATTGATCGAGAACTCTTCTGAACGACTCATTTGATCGAATCCTGATCCTACAACCATTGCCCTTGATTTTCTTGACTGTATATCTCTTAAATGTCAACATATACACGTGTGATTTAGTTTACGAAGATTTTTCAATGTCGAGAACCTCGAGTAGAGAGTAAAAAATGCGTAAGGTTCACAATGGTGAAAAATTAAAATGGGATATACCGGGCTAGGATTCGAGTTACAGGAACAAGGGCCAAACCAACTACCCAAGAATGGAATCGTCGAGCGAAAACACTTGACAACCTCCTAGAAGCAGCTTTTCTTGCCACCAGACCTTTCTCCATCAATTAGGAATCTCATGCCGTCACTAAACACATTCCTTAAATTGTAGCCGTTTGTTGAGTGTTGTTTTTTTGGTGTCTAATCCGCATATATATCATCATTACCCTTGATTTTCTTGACTGTGTATCTCTTAAATGTTAACATATAAACGTGTGATTTAGTTTACGAAGATTTTTCAATGCCGAGAACCTCGATCAGAGAGTAAAAAAGGCGTAAGGTTCACAATGGGGTAAAATTAAAATGGGATATACCGGGCTAGGATTCGAGTTACAGGAACAAGGGCCAAACCAACCACCCAAGAATGGAATCGTCGAGCAAAAACACTTGACAACCTCCTAGAAGCAGCTTTTATTGCCACCATACCTTTCTCCATCAATTAGGAATCTGATGCCGTCACTAAACACATTCCTTAAATTGTAGCCATTTGTTGAGTGTTTTTTTCGGTGTCTAATCCGCAGATATATCACAATTGCCCTTGATTTTCTTGACTGTATATCTCTTAAATGCAAACATATACACGTGTGATTTAGTTTATGAAGATTTTTCAATGCCGAGAACCACGATCAGAGAGTAAAAAAGGCGTAAGGTTCACAATGGTGTAAAATTAAAATGGGATATACCGGGCTAGGATTCGAGTTACAGGAACAAGGGCCAAACAAACCACCCAAGAATGGAATCATCGAACGAAAACACTTGACAACCTCCTAGAAGCAGCTTTTATTGCCACCATACCTTTCTCCATCAATTAGGAATATGATGCCGTCACTAAACACATTCCTTAAATTGTAGCCATTTGTTGAGAGTTTTTTTTTGGTGTCTAATCCGCATATATATCACCATTGCCTATGATTTTCTTGACTGTATATCTCTTAAATGTCAACATATAAACGTGTGATTTAGTTTACGAATATTTTTCAATGCCGAGAACCTCGATCAGAGAGTAAAAAAGGCGTAAGGTTCACAATGGTGTAAAATTAAAATGGGATATACCGGGCTAGGATTCGAGTTACAGGAACAAGGGCCAAACCAACCACCCAAGAATGGAATCGTCGAGCGAAAACACTTGACAACCTCCTAGAAGCAGTTTTTCTTGCCACTAGACCTTTCTCCATCAATTAGGAATCTGATGCCGTCACTAAACATATTCCTTAAATTGTAGCCATTTGTTGAGTGTTTTTTTTTTTTTGGTGTGTAATCTGCATATATATCACCATTGCCCTTGATTTTCTTGACTATATATCTCTTAAATGTCAACATATACACGTGTGATTTAGTTTACGAAGATTTTTCAATGCCGAGAACCTCGATCAGAAGGTAAAAAGGGCGTAAGGTTCTCAATGGTGTAAAATTAAAATGGGATATACCTGGCTAGGATTTGAGTTACAGGAACAAGGGCCAAACCAACCACCCCAAAATGGAATCGTCGAGCGAAAACACTTGACAACCTCCTAGAAGCAGCTTTTCTTGCCACCAGACCTTTCTCCATCAATTAGGAATCTGATGCCATCACTAAACACATTCCATAAATTGTAGCCATTTGTTGAGTGTTCTTTTTTTTGGTGTCTAATCCGCATCTATATCACCATTGCCCTTGATTTTCTTGACTGTATATCTCTTAAATGTCAACATATACACGTATGATTTAGTTTACGGAGATTTTTCAATGCCGAGAACCTCGGTCAGAGAGTAAAAAAGGCGTAAGGTTCACAATGGTGTAAAATTAAAATGGGATATACCGGGCTTGGATTCTAGTTAGTAGAACAAGGGCCAAACCAACCACCTAAGAATGGAATCGTCAAGCAAAAACACTTGACAACTTCCTAGAAGCAGCTTTTCTTGCCACCAGACCTTTCTCCATCAATTCGGAATCTGATGCCGTCACTAAACACATTCCTTAAATTATAGCCATTTGTTGAGTGTTTTTTTTTTGTGTCTAATCCGCATATATATCACCATTGCCCTTGATTTTCTTGACTATATATCTATTAAATGTCAAAATATACACGTGTAATTTAGTTTACGAAGATTTTTCAATGCCGAGAACCTCGATCAGAGAGTAAAAAAGGCGTAAGGTTCTCAATGGTGTAAAATTAAAATGGGATATACCTGGCTCGGATTCGAGTTACTGGAACAAGGGCCAAACCAACCACCCAAGAATGGAATCGTCGAGCGAAAACACTTGACAACCTTCTAGAAGCAGCTTTTCTTGCCACCAGACCTTTCTCCATCAATTAGGAATATGTTGCCGTCACTAAACACATTCCTTAAATTGTAGCCATTTGTTGAGTGTCTTTTTTTTTTGGTGTCTAATCCTCATCTATATCACCATCGCCCTTGATTTTCTTGACTGTATATCTCTAAAATGTCAACATATACACGTATGATTTAGTTTACGGAGATTTTTCAATGCCGAGAACCTCGATCAGAGAGTAAAAAAGGCGTAAGGTTCACAATGGTGTAAAATTAAAATGGGATATACCGGGCTAGGATTCGAGTTACAGGAACAAGGGCCAAACTAACCACCTAAGAATGGAATCGTCAAGCAAAAACACTTGACAACTTCCTAGAAGCAGCTTTTCTTGCCACCAGACCTTTCTCCATCAATTCGGAATCTGATGCCGTCACTAAACACATTCCTTAAATTATAGCCATTTGTTGAGTGTTTTTTTTTTTTGTGTCTAATCCGCATATATATCACCATTGCCCTTGATTTTCTTGACTATATATCTATTAAATGTCAAAATATACACGTGTAATTTAGTTTACGAAGATTTTTCAATGCCGAGAACCTCGATCAGAGAGTAAAAAAGGCGTAAGGTTCACAATGGTGTAAAATTAAAATGGATTATACCTGGCTAGGATTCGAGTTACTGGAACAAGGGCCAAACCAACCACCCAAGAATGGAATCGTCGAGCGAAAACACTTGACAACCTTCTAGAAGCAGCTTTTCTTGCCACCAGACCTTTCTCCATCAATTAGGAATATGTTGCCGTCACTAAACACATTCCTTGAATTGTAGCCATTTGTTGAGTGTCTTTTTTTTTTTGGTGTCTAATCCTCATCTATATCACCATCGCCCTTGATTTTCTTGACTGTATATCACTAAAATGTCAACATACACACGTATGATTTAGTTTACGGAGATTTTTCAATGCCGAGAACCTCGATCAGAGAGTAAAAAAGGCGTAAGTTTCACAATGGTGTAAAATTAAAATGGGATATACCGGGCTAGGATTCGAGTTACAGGAACAAGGGCCAAACCAACCACACAAGAATGGAATCCTCGAGCGAAAACACTTGACAACCTTCTAGAAGCAGTTTTTCTTGCCACCAGACCTTTCTCCATCAATTAGGAATCTGATGCCGTCACTAAACATATTCCTTAAATTGTAGCCATTTGTTGAGTGTTTTTTTTTTTTTTTGTGTTTAATTCGCATATATATCACCATTTCCCTTAATTTTCTTAATTGTAAATCTCTTAAATGTCAAAATAAACACGTGTGATTTAGTTTACAAAGATTTTTCAATGCCGAGAACCTCGATCAGAGAGTAAAAAATGCGTATGGTTCACAATGGTGTAAAATTAAAAAGGGATAAACCTGGCTAGGATTCGAGTTACAGGAACAAGGGCCAAACCAACCACCCAAGAATGTAATCGTCGAGCGAAAACACTTGACAACCTCCTAGAAGCAGCTTTTCTTGCCACCAGACCTTTCTCCATCAATTAGGAATCTAATGCCGTCACTAAACACATTCCTTAAATTGTAGCCATTTGTTGAGTGTTTTTTTTTTTTGGTGTCTAATCCGCATATATATCACCATTGCCCTTGATTTTCTTGACTGTATATCTTTTAAATGTCAACATATACACGTATGATTTAATTTACATAGATTTTTCAATGCCGAGAACCTCGATCACAGAGTAAAAAAGGCGTAAGGTTCACAATGGTGTAAAATAAAAATGGAATATACCGGCTTGGATTCAAGTTAGAAGAACAAGGGCCAAACCAACCACCCAAGAATGGAATCGTCAAGCGAAAACACTTGACAACCTCCTAGAAGCAGCTTTTCTTACCACCAGACGTTTCTCCATCAATTAGGAATCTGATGCCGTCACTAAACACATTCCTTAAATTGTAGCCATTTGTTGAGTGTTTTTTTTTTTTTTTTTTGTGTCTAATCCGCATATATATCACCATTGCCCATGATTTTCTTGACTGTGTATCTCTTAAATGTCAACATATACACGTGTGATTTATTATACGAAGATTTTTCAATGCCGAGCCCTCGAGCAGAGATTAAAAAAGGCGTAAGGTTCACAATGGTGTAAAATTAAAATGGGATATATCTGGCTAGGATTCGAGTTACAGGAACAAGGGCCAAACCAGCCACCCTAGAATGGAATCATTGAGCGAAAACACTTGACAACCTCCTAGAAGCAGATTTTCTTGCCACCAGACATTTCTCCATCAATTAGGAATCTGATGTCGTCACTAAACACATTCCTTAAATTATAGCCATTTGTTGAGTGTTTTTTTTTTTTTGGTGTCTAATCCGTATATATATCACCATTGCCCATGATTTTCTTGACTGTATCTCTCTTAAATTTCAACATAAACACGTGTGATTTAGTTTACGAAGATTTTTTAATGCCGAGAACCTCGATCAGAGAGTAAAAAAGGCGTAAGGTTCACAATGGTGTAAAATTAAAATGGGATATACCGGGTTAGGAATCGAGTTACAGGAACAAGGGCCAAACCAACCACCCAAGAATGGAATCATCGAGCGAAAACACTTGACAACCTCCTAGAAGTAGCTTTTCTTGCCACCAGACCTTTCTCCATCAATTAGGAATCTGACGCCGTCACTAAACACCTTTCTTAAATTGTAGCCATTTGTTGAGTGTTATTTGTTTTGGTGTCTAATCCACATATATATCACCATTGCCCTTGATTTTCCTGACTGTATATCTCTTAAATGTCAACATATACACGTGTGATTTAGTTTACGAAGATTTTTCAATGCCGAGAACCTCGATCAGAAGGTAAAAAAGGCGTAAGGTTCACAATGGTGTAAAATTAAAATGGGATATACCTGGCTAGGATTTGAGTTACAGGAACAAGGGCCAAACCAACCACCCAAGAATGGAATCGTCGAGCGAAAACACTTGACAACCTCCTAGAAGCAGCTTTTCTTGCCACCAGACCTTTCTCCAGCAATTAGGAATCTGTTGTCGTCACTAAACACATTCCTTAAATTGTAGCCATTTGTTGAGTGTTTTTTTTTGGTGTCTAATCCGCATCTATATCACCATTGCCCTTGATTTTCTTGACTGTATATCTCTAAAATGTCAACATATACACGTATGATTTAGTTTACGGAGATTTTTCAATGCCGAGAACCTCGATCACAGAGTAAAAAAGGCGTAAGGTTCACAATGGTGTAAAATTAAAATGGGATATACCAGGCTAGGATTCGAGTTAGAAGAACGAGGGCCAAACCAACCACCCAAGAATGGAATCGTCAAGCGAAAACACTTGACAACCTCCTAGAAGCAGCTTTTCTTGCCACCAGACCTTTCTCCATCAATTAGGAATCTGATGCCGTCATTAAACACATTCCTTAAATTGTTGCCATTTGTTGAGTGTTTTTTTTTTGGTGTCCAATCCGCATATATATCACCGTTGCCCTTAATTTTCTTGACTGTATATCTCTTAAATGTCAAAATAAACACGTGTGATTTAGTTTACGAAGATTTTTCAATGCCGAGAACCTCGATCAGAGAGTAAAAAATACGTAAGGTACACAATGGTGTAAAATTAAAATGGGATATACCTGGCTAGGATTCGAGTTACAGGAACAAGGGCCAAACCAACCACCCAAGAATGGAATCGTCGAGCGAAAACACTTGACAACCTCCTAGAAGCAGTTTTTCTTGCCACCAGACCTTTCTCCAACAATTAGGAATCTAATACCGTCACTAAACACATTCCTTAAATTTTAGCCATT
Source organism: Helianthus tuberosus (assembly GCA_030545235.1). Classification (NCBI taxonomy): domain Eukaryota; kingdom Viridiplantae; phylum Streptophyta; class Magnoliopsida; order Asterales; family Asteraceae; genus Helianthus; species Helianthus tuberosus. Next base: position 64,749,239 of record CM060408.1, on the reverse strand, counting down.
TGGTGAGTGTTTTTTTTTTTTTTTTGTCTAATCCGCATATATATCACCATTGCCCTTGATTTTCTTGACTGTATATCTTTTAAATGTCTACATATACACGTATGATTTAGTTAACGGAGATTTTTCAATGCCGAGAACCTCGATCAGAGAGTAAAAAAGGCGTAAGGTTCACAAAGGTGTAAAATAAAAATGGAATATACCGGCTTGGATTCAAGTTAGAAGAACAAGGGCCAAACCAACCACCCAAGAATGGAATCGTCAAGCGAAAACACTTGACAACTTCCTAGAAGCAGCTTTTCTTACCACCAGACGTTTCTCCATCAATTAGGAATCTGATGCCGTCACCAAACACATTCCTTAAATTGTAGCCATTTGTTGAGCGTTTTTTTTTTTTTGTGTCTAATCCGCATATATATCACCATTGCCCATGATTTTCTTGACTGTATATCTCTTAAATGTCAACATATACACGTGTGATTTAGTTTACGAAGATTTTTCAATGCCGAGAACCTCGAGCAGAGATTAAAAAAGGCGTAAGGTTCACAATGGTATAAAATTAAAATGGGATATATCTGGCAAGGATTCGAGTTACAGGAACAAGGGCCAAACCAACCACCATAGAATACATTCATTGAGAGAAAACAATTGACAACCTCCAAGAAGCAGCTTTTCTTGCCACCAGACCTTTCTCCATCAATTAGGAATCTGATGCCGTCACTAAACACCTTCCTTAAATTGTAGCCATTTGTTGAGTGTTATTTTTTTTGGTGTCTAATCCACATATATATCACCATTGCTCTTGATTTTCTTGACTGTATATCTCTTAAATGTCAACATATACACGTGTGATTTAGCTTACGAAGATTTTTCAACACCGAGAACCTCGATCAGAGAGTAAAAAAGGCGTAAGGTTCGCAATGGTGTAAAATTAAAATGGGATATACCGGGCTAGGATTCGAGTTATACCAACAAGGGCCAAACCAACCACCCAAGAATGGAATCGTCGAGCGAAAACACTTGACAACCTCCTAGAAGCAGCTTTTATTGCCACCATACCTTTATCCATCAATTAGGAATCTAATGCCGTCACTAAACACATTTCTTAAATTGTAGCCATTTGTTGAGTGTTTTTTTTGTATCTAATCCGCATATATATCACAATTGCCCTTGATTTTCTTGACTGTATATCTCTTAAATGACAACATATAAACGTGTGATTTAGTTTACGAAGATTTTTCAATGCCGAGAACCTCGATCAGAGAGGAAAAAAGGCGTAAGGTTCACAATGGTGTAAAATTAAAATGGGATATACCGGGCTAGTATTCGAGTTACAGGAACAAGGGCCAAACCGACCACCCAAGAATGGAATCGTCGAGCGAAAACACTTGACAACCTCCTAGAAGCAGCTTTTCTTACCACCAGACCTTTCTCCGTCAATTAGGAATCTGATGCCGTCACAAAACACATTCCTTAAATTGTAGCCATTTGTTGAGTGTTTTTTTGTGTCTAATCTACATATATATCGCCATTGCCCTTGATTTTCTTGACTGTATATCTCTTAAATGTCAACATATACACGTCTGATTTAGTTTACGAAGATTTTTCAATGCCGAGAACCTCGATCAGAGAGTAAAAAAGGGGTAAGGTTCACAATGGTGTAAAATTAAAATGGGATATATCTGGCTAGGATTCGAGTTACAGGAACAAGGGCCAAACCAACCACCCAAGAATGGAATCGTCGAGGGAAAACACTTGACAACCTCTTAGAAGCAGCTTTTCTTGCCACCAGACCTTTCTCCATCAATTAGGAATCTGTTGCCGTCACTAAACACATTCCTTAAATTGTAGCCATTTGTTGAGTGTTTTTTTTTTGTGTCAAACTGCATATATATCACCATTGCCCTTGATTTTCTTGACTGTATATCTATTAAATGTCAACATATACACGTGTGATTTAGTTTACGAAGATTTTTCAATGCCGAGAACCTCGATCAGAGAGTAAAAAAGGCGTAAGGTTCACAATGGTGTAAAATTAAAATGGGATATACCTGGCTAGGTTTCGAGTTACAGGAACAAGGGCCAAACCAACCACCCAAGAATGGAATCGTCGAGCGAAAACACTTGACAATCTCCTAGAAGCAGCTTTTCTTGCCACCAGACCTTTCTCCATCAATTAGGAATCTGATGTCGTCACTAAACACATTCCTTAAATTCTAGCCATTTTTAGAGTGTTTTTTTTTTTTGTGTCTAATCCGCATCTATGTCACCATTGCCCTTGATTTTCTTGACTGTATATCTCTTAAATGTCAACATATACACGAGTGATTTAGTTTACGGAGATTTTTCAATGCCGAGAACCTCGATCAGAGAGTAAAAAAGGCGTAAGGTTCACAATGGTGTAAAATTAAAATGGGATATACGGGGCTAGGATTCGAGTTAGAAGAACAAGGGCCAAACCAACCATCCAATAGTGGAATCGTCAAGCGAAAATACTTGACAACCTCCTAGAAGCAGCTTTTCTTGCCACCAGACCTTTCTCCATCAAATAGGAATCTGATGCCGTCACTAAACACATTCCTTAAATTGTAGCCATTTGTTGAGTGTTTTTTTTTTGTGTCTAATCCGCATATATATCATCATTGCCCTTGATTTTCTTGACTGTATATCTCTTAAATGTCAACATTTACACATGTGATTTAGTTTACGAAGATTTTTCAATGCCGAGAACCTTGAGCAGAGATTAAAAAAGGCGTAAGGTTCACAATGGTGTAAAATTAAAATGGGATATACCGCGCTAGGATTCGAGTTACTGGAACAAGGGCCAAACCAACCACCCAAGAATGGAATCGTTGAGCGAAAACACTTGACAACCTCCTAGAAGTAGCTTTTCTTGCCACCAGACCTTTCTCCATCAATTAGGAATCTAATGCCGTCAGTAAACACATTCCTTAAATTGTAGCCATTTGTTGAGTGTTTTTTTTTTTTTGTCTAATCCGCATATATATCACCCTTGCCCTTGATTTTCTTAACTGTATATCTCTTAAATGTCAACATATACACGTGTGATTTAGTTTACGAAGATTTTTCAATGCCGAGAACCTCGATCAGAGAGTAAAAAAGGCGTAAGGTTCACAATGGTGTAAAATTAAAATGGGATATACCGGGTTAGGATTCGAGTTACTGGAACAAGGGCCAAACCAACCACCCAAGAATGGAATCGTCGAGCGAAAACACTTGACAACCTACTAGAAGCAGCTTTTCTTGCCACCAGACCTTTCTCCATCAATTAGGAATCTGATGCCGTCACTAAACACATTCCTTAAATTGTTGCCATTTGTTGAGTGTTGTTTTTTTGGTGTCTAATCCGCATCTATATCACCATTGCCCTTGTTTTTCTTGACTGTATATCTCTTAAATGTCAACATATACACGTGTGATTTAGCTTACGAAGATTTTTCAATGCCGAGAACCTCGATCAGAGAGTAAAAAAGGTGTAAGGTTCACAATGGTGTAAAATTAAAATGGGATATACCGGGCTAGGATTCGAGTTACAGGAACAAGGGCCAAACCACCACCCAAGAATGGAATCGTCGAGCGAAAACACTTGACAACCTCCTAGAAGCAGCTTTTCTTGCCACCAGACCTTTCTCCATCAATTACGAATCTGATGCCGTCACTAAACATATTCCTTAAATTGTAGCCATTTTGTTGAGTGTTTTTTTTTTGTGTGTAATCCGCATATATATCACCATTTCCCTTGATTTTCTTGACTGTATATCTCTTTAATGTCAACATTGAAGGGGTAAGGTCCCAAAAACTTCATAATAAGTACTTAGGACCATACCACAACATTATCTTTTAGCGCTCATTTGACCTTCCGCGGCCGTGCACCGGTCCTACAGAGAAGGCTTAGGAGAAAAATAGCAGACAACACCTGCGCGCCAAAAGGAAGTTAATAAACTCTTGCGCATTCCTTCATAGCAAACAAAGGATAAGAATCCTAGGTTAAATACTTCCGCTTAAATAATACCCAGACTTGGATATTATTTACTCAACTGATGCCACACGATAAGGAGTCGCACCAGATTATGGCAGTAATATTCTAGAAAACTCAATCGTGCACCACCAGACGGTTATAACCGTCTGGGACACGTGTCATCATCTCAGGCCTCCCTAAAACCACGATGATGGCATGGAATTAGAGGAAAACCTCCACTTGCCCACTTTCCACTTGGCAATCCCCCAGCCGTGGATCAGAATAGCGATCCATGTGCATTCACGCCAGATCAAGAAGATTAACGGAAGAAAAGGTAACCGCTTACGGGGTTAGGATCTTCCGTTAACATTTCATCAACAAGTTTTCCCGCCCAAACTCCGGGTTATAAATAAGAGAGTAATTCAGGTATGAATCTCAAGTTACACACACTTCATCAATACTTCTTCTTCTTCATAAACACATACTTATTCTCACACAGGAGTCGGGTCATGGAGAAAACCTCCATTTTCCCCGTGACGAGGCTAACGGTGTTCTGTTTTGCAGTGTTCACCGGAGAGGAAGAATTGTTCCATCAAATCAAACGAGAGAGAACTACCCCCTTTTATGCAGAACCTAACCCCTGGATAAACCGATTCCGATCCTTTTATCCAGTGTTTCTTCATTGGCGCCCACCGATTTCTTTGTTTTATCAGTTCTATCTCGTTTCAATTTGTTTTCCCTCATTCTCTGTTTCCACATGGCAAAGAATTCATCACTTCACCCATCAGGTCCTCGATCTGAATTCACGGGTTCTGCAACCCAAGAAACCCAGATCGACAGAATCATGGGAATCAACAAAAACAACGGTCATTCAGTAGAAAGGGACTCTTCAAAACAACTCCTAGAAAGAGCTCCAGGATACTGGTTCGACAGATTCCAGGTTGCTATAAACCAAATTTTCACACAAATTAACAGATCTGAGTCGTTAAACATCAGATCTGGTACTATGGAAGAAAGCAAGGGTACAATTGACATTGTAGTATTGGACCCACAGACACCTAGTCAGTGGGACATCCAATCTAACAGCCGTACTGAGATAATCCAAAAATCAGAAGGTACCAACGGTCAGACAGCCGAACCAAAACAAATACACATGGTACAAGGAGGTCCTTCAAAAAGGCCAAATAAACGAAACTACAATCAGCATTGGAGGGAACAGCAAGTTGTGTTTCCTGTTGTCCCTGGAGGCCTTCAGGAAGAACGACCGGTAATTATTACTGGCATCTTCGGCCACTACAGAACGGACTACATGTTTATAGATCCAGGAAGCTCGATGGATATCATATACGAGCAGTGCTTCAAACAACTTGATCCAGAGGACAAAGCACGTCTAGAGCCGGTTGATTTCCCTCTCACCGGATTTTGCAATGAAGCTGTATTTCCATTAGGGCAAATTGCATTCCCTGTGACTCTATCTGATGGCGAGCATTCGTGCACAGTCACAGTAAATTTCATGGTCATGCCAGCAACATCGCGCCACGATGTCTTGCTCGGAAGAAGGTCACAAAGAGAATTAAGCATGATCACTTCTATTCCTCATGCTGCATGCGGGTTTCCAACAGAAACTGGAGTCGCAATTTTATACTCAAGCAAGGAGGTCATGTACGTTGACGACGAGCCACCAGCAAAAGTGGCAAAGCCCTCAGCATCAAATGAGCCAGAGAAATGGGTCCTGTACGAAGAATATCCAGAAAATACCATCTTGCTAGGGCATGCCATTTCGCCAACAGTGCGAATACAATTGAAGGAATTACTATCCAACAATAAGGACATATTTTCCTGGTGTCCAGCAGACATGACCGGCGTCCCGCGAGATATAGCGCAACATTGTCTGAACATCCGGCCCTTTGCACAACCTGTCGCGCAGGGAAGATGCAGCCTCAGCGCCGAAAAAGCAGAAGCCATGAATGAACAAGTAACAGAGTTACTTAACGCCGGAATCTTGCGCGAAGTCTAGTACCACACCTGGGTCGCCAATCCAGTGATGGTTCAAAAACACAGTGGTGGATGGCGAATGTGCATAGACTTCAAAGACTTAAATAAAGCCTCCCCGAAAGATTGCTATACGCTTCCTGTGATAGACAAAAAAGTTGACTCTCTGGCATCGTTTCGTTGGAAGTGCTTCCTTGACTGTTATAAGGGCTACCACCAGGTCCAAATGAAAGAGGAAGACGAGGACAAAACTGCCTTCCACACGGACAAGGGCATCTTTTGCTACACAAAAATGCCCTTTGGTCTCCGTAATGCAGGAGCTACTTACCAGCGCTTAATGGATACAGTCTTCGGGGAAGACATTGGCAAAACAGTCGAAGTATACATGGATGACCTTGCCATCATGAGCCATGAGGAGGAAACAATGCTTGCAAATATCCAGCGCACGTTCGATTCTTTGCGCAGCATAAACTTAAAGCTCAACCCAACGAAGTGCTCCTTCGGGATGGAAGAAGGAAAATTTCTGGGTTTCATAGTGACAAGAGACGGTTTTAAAGTAAACCCAGAGAAAGTGCAAGCTATCCAGATGATGCCGTCACCTGCAACGATAAAAGAGATGCAAAGACTCGCAGGGCGATTAGCAGCCTTGAACAGATTCTTGGCAAAATCATGCTGCAAAATCTTACCCGTTCATTAGCACACTGCGTAACTGCACCAAGAAAACTCACTTCCAGTGGACACCGGAAGCGGAAGTAGCCTTCAAGCAAATGAAAGAATGCTTAATTCAATTGCCAACGCTAACAGCTCTGCGAGAAAAAGAGCCACTCATCTTGTATTTATCCGCTGCGGAAGTAGCGGTCGGTGCAGTGTTAATGGTGCAACGAGAAAAATTCAGACTCCAATTTACTATATAAGCAAAATGCTCACTGGCCCGGAGACAAGCTACTCAATGATAGAGAAACTGGTGCTCACTCTGGTTCATGCATCACGGCGCTTACGTCGATATTTCTCCGGTCATGTCATCACAGTCCTCACTAATTACCACTTAGGGCAAATTCTATCCAAACCCGATGTGGCGGGAAGATTAGCTAAATGGGCTATTGAGCTTCGAGGATACAATATCCTATATAGACCGCGGCCAGTAATTAAAGGTCAAGTTTTAGCAGATTTCACTACAGAAGTCCCCATAGACAAAATCCAAGAATGTGAAGCAATCCTGAACCCTGTTCCCATTTTTGACGATAGGGTCTGGACTCTGCACACAGATGGAGCTTCTAACGACGATGGAGCAGGGGCGGGACTCCGATTGGTCAGTCCAGATGATCATGAACTTACATACGCGATACGCCTGGACTTCCAAAGCACGAACAACGAAGCAGAATACGAAGCCTTTCTAGCAGGCCTTCGTTTAGCACTAAAGATGGGAGCAAGAAACCTCGAAGCTAACGTTGATTCAAAACTGGTTGCCGAGCAAGTCAATGGGCATTACGATTCAAAGGGTGAAGCTATGGCATTATATCTGGAACAAGCGCGGATGTTAATCAGCCATTTCCAAACGTTCAAAGTCAATCACATAAACAGAAGCGAGAACAAGCACGCAGATGCACTGAGCAAATTGGCTGCCACTAGCTTCAGACACCTAGCAAAAGAGGTGCGCATCGAGGTATTGTCCAATCCTTCTGTTCCTCTCAAACAAGTAAGCGTCATAGAGATCGACAACCATCCTGGATGTCCCCGATTATCTTGTACCTACAACATGGAAAACTTCCGGATGGAAAGGCAAAAGCTAGAAAAATCCTGAACAAGGCAATAAATTATGAGATGGCAGATGGGATCTTGTACCGAAAGTCATTCATGGGACCGCTCTTACGTTGTGTTGACAAAACAGACGCATAATACTTAGTCAGGGAAATCCATGAAGGCTTATGTGGGATACACGTCGGGCCGCGCATGGTAGTGGCAAAAATAATGAGCACAGGCTACTATTGGCCGGGAATGCACGTAGACGCGGTAGAGTTATTATGGAAATGCGCAGCTTGCCAGCGCCACGCACCAAAAACCCTCCGCCCAAAAAATCTGCTCGTTCCAGTCATGTCCGCCTGGCCCTTCCAGCAATGGGGCATTGACCTCGTTGGCTCATTCCCTGACGCGCCAGGCGCAGTAAAATTCATTATCGTAGCAGTCGACTATTTCACAAAATGGGTCGAAGCCAAGGCATTAGCTTCAACCACAGCAATGGTAATCCGAAATTTATATGGGAACATATTATTTGCAGATTCGGACTACCATTGCGCATCATTTCCGACAACGGCACCAACTTCGCCTCGGAAGATCTTCAGAAGTGGTTCAAAGAAATGAAGATCGAGCATAATTTTGCCTCTGTAGCGCACCCACAAGCAAACGGCCAAGTTGAGAGTGTCAACAAACAGATTGTCGATGGCATAAAAGCGCGACTCGGGACAGCGCACAGAGGATGGGTTGATGAACTCCCCAGCATCTTATGGGCCCATCGTACCATGCCAAATCTAGCACGGGGGAAACTCCATTCAGTCTTGTCTATGGATCAGAGGCGGTAATCCCAGCCAAAATTGGTCGTGCATCGCCGCGCATGCTCGCCATGGAAAAGAAAAACAACGAGCAAGAACGAAGAATGGATTTAGACCTTCTTGAGGAAAGGCGTGAAGAACGCCGCCATCGCAGAGGCAAGGTACAAATCCAAACTTGAAAAAATACTACAACGCGCGCGTACGCGTATGTACGTTCGTTCCGGGAGACTTCGTCTTGCGTGACAATGAAGCTTCTAATGCCGAAAAACCAGGAAAACTAGCGCCAAAATGGGAAGGACCATACATTATCAATGAGGTTCTAGGCAAAGGGGCATACACCCTAAAAAGAATTGACGGAACACCCGTCCCCCGCACCTGGAACGTGCAGCAGCTGCGCAGGTGTTATATATAGCCACGCTATTCAGCCAAAGCAGATCTATACAGGCAATGTATTTTTCTATTTTCACTTTGTATTATTGGCCTTCTGCCCTATTAACGTAAAAGTTATCCTTACACGTGTTATTGTTTGTTACAAATTGCATATAATTCATTTGGTTTACGCGAAAACAATATGGTAAACATTGTACACCTCATGAACAGTCTAAGCAAGCATAACCCTCAGGCGCATTTTAGACATACGTTCACACATGAGCACAATACCATTCTCATTCGCTCCACCTACTCAAAGCAATTAAACATACGCAACATATTGTAATCCAAACATAAAAAGGTAAAACACCAAGGTATACATGCACGACAGTGCATCAAAAGTATATATCATTAGTGCAACAAAAGCACTCTAAACAAGCCATTTACAAAGAACACAGCAGTGTTTCTTCAAAAGAGGAAAGAAAAAGTACTAGTTACAAAGTACACAAACTAGGAAAGCTGATCCAACACCCCATATGGAGTATGAAGAACCTCACCATACTCAGACAAGGGACGAGGATCAACAATCCAGGGGTTGACACCCTCCCCACCGTCTTCAGCACCACCTGCCGGAACTTCATCCAGAATAACAACACGGCGACGTCGTTGGTAAACAATCGACGAACTCCTGTTGGTGCATAGATGTCTGTTAACTTCGTCTTGATAGAGTCTTGTATTAGATTGATTAGATCAGGGCACGTAGTACGAGAAATATGTTAAAATAGGTTTGGAAGTAATTTCGCACGAAATTACAATTGGTAATTCCGCACCAAATTACATGGTAATTTCGCATGGAATGTCTAATTTCGCTTGAATGTAATTTCGCTTGAATAGTTCCGTGCGAAATTACACAGCCTATATATACTAGGTGTGCCAAGTCATTTGTAACTTTTCCGATTCAGAGCCGAGGTGCTGCCAGTTTGTCAAACGATCTGTAAAAGCTTTGTAATCATTAATAAGAAGATAATTAAGGAGAATCAACCTGTTACACGTCTATTTCTCTGATTCCGCCTTTGAAATAGATCATAAACTCTTCTGATTAACTCGTTAGGGTGACACTACGATCCAACAAGTGGTATCAGAGCTCAGGAAAAAGAGTTTATACCAATTCAGCTTGTTTTCATCACTTCTACTCCTTTTCAAAATTAAACGAGATTTTACGGTTAAAATGGCTTAATTCTCACACATTACACGCGAAACACCGTTTTATTGAATCCTTGAGAGAATTGGACCAAAATTCGAACAAAATCTAGATCAATTTGACAAAATGGTGGCCGACATACTGATGTCATCATAATTTCGCATGAAATAGCTTCTTAATTTCGCACGAAATTACAGTTTGTTATTAATTTCGTTTGAAATTACTGATTAATTTCGTACGAAATTAGTTTTCGTTTGAGGATTTCATACGAAATTACTATTTCGTTTCAAAGAGGATATTTTCGTTTGAATCCAAGCTAATTTCGCACGAAATCATATTTCGTTTGGTCAGTTCGAACGAAATCACTATTTCATTTGAAAACTCTGATTTCATTTGAGTTGGTATTTCGTGTGAAAGCTTATTTCGTTTGAAGGCTGTTATTTCGTTTGAGTTCAAATTTTGTTTGAACTGGTTTCGTTTGAAAGCTATTTTCAGCTCGTTTGAAAGTTGTTATTTTGTGTGAAAGTGTCAATTCACGTCAAATCAGATTGTTTTAAAATTTGGTCAAGATGTTTGATGAAAAGGAAAATGTTAAACTTGAAAGATTAAATAATTGGTATTGTGGATATTGGGATAGTAGTTATAATGATGTGAAAAAGGAAGGTTGGATTGAAAGATTTGAATGTTTCTTATGTAAGAAAAATGAAACAGTTAATGAGTTGGAAAAACGGTTTGAAAGATTAATTGACAATTAAAAAATCATAAGATAAGAATGTCAAATGATGAACAGATATCAAAATTTGCAGATGCGTTACCTGCAGAGTGGAATGATTTTTTGATTAAACTGAAAAAGGATTCAAAATTTTCAAAGTTGTATCCAAAAGATTTTATCAGTGAGGTAAGAACATTCAAGTATGAAAATGATAAGAAAAAGAAGGAGTTGATGAATGAAATAGAAAAGAACTTAGAGAATATAAGTTTGGAGGTGATGTTTGAAATAAGAAAAAGAGTCAATATGTGTCTTGTAGCAAAAAATGTTATGAAATACGATATTAAGAGGGGTTGTTATATAGATGAAAATTTGAATCATCTTGATATTGTTAAAATTTTTCTTGCAGGAACATACAAGACGGAGACAGAGGGAATGTCAAAGAAAGAAGAATCTGAGAAAGTTGAAACTTCAAAATGCGAAGTTGTGTGCTTAAAATGTGATAAATCTGAAGCAGACAAGGACAAAATCTTGAAAGATGTGGAGAGTTTGACATTGGAAAACAAGAATTTAAAAGAAAACGAAAAAGAAATTCAAAATAAAATAACAATTTTAGAAAATGAAAAATTGAAAATTGAAAAAGATTTTGAGAATCAAATAAAAGTTTTAGAAAATGAAAAATATATTTTTGGTAAAAATAATATTGAAAAACAAAAGGAAATAAATTTTCATCTTGAGAAAATCATTCAACTTGAAAAAGTAGTTGAATGTGATAAAAATAAAATTCATGTTTTAAAAAAGAAATTGAACGATTTTGTGACTTCGTCATCAATACCAGATCTTGTATGTCCAAAACCGATCAATGCAATTCCAATAAGTGACAATGTCACAAATTATGACAAAGTCATAATTGAAGATTGTGATGAGAAAACTGATGATGAAAATGAGAAAAGAAAAATATTTTTGGAATTAAAAGAAAAATTTAAAGATACTGTTTTACATTCTACTGAAATGGGTGAATGCTCAAAGCAAAAACTTGTTAAGAAGAATGTAGAACAAAAACAAAATGTTATAAATTCAAAAAATTTTCAAAACAAAAATAAAAGATCATCGGTTCAATCATCCAATCAAAAATCACAAAAAATTGAAAATCAAAACTCACAAAAGTTGGTAATAAGTGGTGCAGGTTTGACCACAATGCTCAAAAGTCAAATCAAGGATACAAGAGGAGACATGACTACCACAAAGCAAATCAATGTTTTAATCTGAGTGTTTGGTATGAAAGTGGTGAATGGTATGATAACAGAGTGTGCTACAAATGTGGTTTTCAAGGACACATTGCTGTTAACTGCCAGAGTCAGAGTTTTGAGACAAGAAGATGTTATGAATGTCAAAACAAAGGTCACTTTGCAAGAGATTGCCCAATGAGATCAAAGAGAAGATCAAGGGTTGAATCTCAGAAATTGGTGAAGAACTAAGTCAAAAATGCTGAAAAGCCCAAAGAACAGAAAGTGAAAGAACAGAAAGTGAAACTTTCACAAGGGAAGAAAGACAGACTAAGAAAGAAAAGAAAGAAAGCGAGGGAGTATCTCGAAAAGATTTTGTCCTCGGGTACAACTGGTAAATCAGATAGAAGTGCTGATAAATCGTCTTACTCAACAAAACATGATAAGTCAAGTAAAACGAATTCATCAGATACAAATCTGAGGACAAAAGAGAAGATAAAGAAAGAAAAATTGACTCATCAAACTGATAACAAATCAAAGAAAGTTAATTTTTCAAATTAAGTCCTTATAAAAAATTTGAAGTATAAAGAGGACTGTGAAATGTTTGTCACGTCACAGGTTGACGAATTTGGAAAGCCTAATTTTTGTAAGAATTCGGTTCAAATAAAGAATGGCGATGAATTTGTTTCTGCAAAAACAAAAGAGCCATCTTCTGGCAATGATTTTGTTTCTTCAGAAACAAGCGAGCCATGTGTTGGCGATGAATCTGACTCGTCAAAGTCAGAAGAGCCACATCCGGGCAATGAATCTGATTTATCAAAGTCAGATGAGCCATTTGTTGAGGTAAAAAGTGAGAATTATGTTCTAGCAATGGATGATGCAAATTGTTCACCATGGTTAAATGGAAACTCAAAAGCACCCAAGGACCGTCAGGCTTGGGTGGATCTCTTCAAATAAAAACCTGACTTGCCGGAGCTTCCAGGTTGGTAAGTGTGGAGCAGGATCGGCATCAATCTTGACAAGGTTTAATCAAGGACATTAATTTGTACTTGATTTAACTTTCATATAAAGATGATTTAATTCTGAAAATGTCAAATATAAGTCTTTACAAGTGATTGAAGAAGAACAATGTGATGAAAAGAACCCCAAGTTTGTGAAAAGACAAACAAAACTAATTTTCCGGAAAAACCATTTTGATTAAAACAAACTTGAGTGTTTTGAAATCATAATGGGAATATAGTTTGTTGTCAGGGGGAGTTCTGATTGTTTATACCACTGTAGATGATGTTGAGAAGCAATCTGCAATGGTTTGTCGATTTTTTACTTGTTTTGGTATTTAGGGGGAGTATAGGGTAATATTTTCAGAAAATACAAAAACAATAAAAAATTCAAAAATTTCAAAAACATGAGATATTTTCAAAATTCAAAAACAATAGAAAACCTGAAAGAGTTTGTGTAAAAGGGGAAAATGATAGTACATTGGCTTGACAGTTACAGTATGCTAAAGATATGTAAAGTTTAAAAGTTTTAAACAGTCTCGCTGATGATATGCCGATAGGTTTTTACACATTTAGTAGGTTTGATCGGGATATAAATCTAAATCTTTACTTGCTTATTTCGTGGGGAACACTACTTGGATATATAGGTAACCCCTGAAATTTCGTTTGAAAGATCCCTCTTTCTGAGATACTAGGTCTTTATACTCAGTGATATATGGGGTATTATCCCGGGACTTCTGATTTTGCGGAAGCAATGGCCTAGTCCCCGTATAATACTTTCTGCATCTTGAAATAAAAGCTTGCCCTCAGCATAAAAAATGATGAAACATTGAAAAATGCTAATCATGTGCTGTTGTAAAAAAAGATCCTCTAAAGGGGACACAACTAAAGTCGAAGCCGTCATCTCTCTGATTTAGCGGAAGCAATAGCCTGAGCTCTCACGGCCCTCGCATTTAACCCCTTACAGATATCATCTGTGGTATACTCACCTGTAAGACTGAATATTGGGATCTGGATACGGGAGTATATTCAAGAGGTGGGACACATGAATGAGTTTAAGTTCTTAATACACCTAATTCGTATCCTGGACAGATTGAAATCTGTGTGAGAATTTAAGTGGATCAGTATATCGACAATCTAAACGAATTGTTTAATTCTGGGTATGAAATCAAAGCTTAACGGTACTTGTGACTTGTCGACTAGCTGATATGATTCCCTAACACGCTCACCAAAAATATGTTTGTAAATAGTTTACATTTACTGCATTTCATTCTGTTTAGCTTTCTAGTTTAGAAACTTTACTCAAAATCCAAAAAGATTTTACATTTCTGCTTTATTTTTCCGACAAACCAAAGTGGAAAGCTGATCTTCATATTCGCAGTTTGAAGAAGATGCAGGAAGTTTCTGAACTGGACAGAAGAGTTGTGAGCTTATCTTGTTAAACCTGGAAAATGAAAAATCAAAACAAGTTCATTAAGTTGAAACTTGTAATTTTCAGTAAAATGTTTTGAAAAATGTTGAACAAAAGTCAGTTTTGTTTCGTCTTGAATCAACCAAGGTCATTAAGTTGAACTTGGTAGATAAATTGAATACTCAGGGACATTAACTTGGACCTGAATACTTAAGTGGATTTCAAGAAACTGATAAAAACATAAAATGTTGTTAAAAGATCAATAGATTGTAATGTTATATTATTGAGAAGCAGGAAACAAGATCCCCATGGCAAAGAAAGTGTAAAGATTGAACCAGAATTCGAGCTCCAGCATATTGAAAGGGGGAGTCTACATTCTGGATCAACATTCAAAGGGGAGTTTTGAAGATAAAGATTGAAGGATGCTTACATTGTTAGACAAATTGGACAGAGAAGAAGATAGATCAAGACTGAAGATTTGATGCTAAAGACTTCGTCAACATCCAAGGGGGGGTCTGTTGGTGCATAGATGTCTGTTAACTTCGTCTTTATAGAGTCTTGTATTAGATTGATTAGATCAGGGCACGTAGTACGAGAAATATGTTAATATAGGTTTGGAGGTAATTTCGCACGAAATTACAATTGGTAATTCCGCACGAAATTACATGGTAATTTCGCATGGAATGACTAATTTCGCTTGAATGTAATTTCGCTTGAATAGTTCCGTGCGAAATTACACATCCTATATATACTAGGTGTGCCAAGTCATTTGTAACTTTTCCGATTCAGAGCCGAGGTGCTGCCAGTTTGTCAAACGATCTATAAAAGCTTTGGAATCATTAATAAGAAGATAATTAAGGAGAATCAAGCTGTTACACGTCTATTTCTCTGATTCCGCCTTTGAAATAGATCATAAACTCTTCTGATTGACTCGTTAGGGTCACACTACGATCCAACAACTCCCCCTCCGGTCAACCGAAAAGGACTGGGTCACCAGATGTGCCGACAACCGGGTAACCCCACCATTATTGTCGTCAGCAAGACGAAGACGAATCCGGTCTTCTGAAACGTCCCGACGGTTTGCATCTTCATCCCTAGCAGCAGGATCAGGCAACGATTGGGAAAGCAGCAGCATCAAGCACTTTCAACACCTTAGAAAGTCGTCTGCATCGAATCAGTCTCCTGTTATCCATTTTTCCAAAATTAGAGAGAAAATATCACCCAAAGTGAATATATAGACTAAAGAAGTAAAGCGGTAACATCGAGATAAGAAATGTGATGATTAAGTGTCAAATCAACTGCCGTCTCAACGGCGCTGCCACTACAAGTATCACATCTCATTTAAAACCCTCTGACAGGTCCCACACGTGTTCCCAGGAACTACAGTTAAGCCAGAAGATGAAGAGTCAGCACGAAGTATAAGAAATGACGTCAGCTATCGTCAGCTCATAATTACATAAACCCTTCGCCCAAGATTGCAACAGTTCAGAATAAAAAAAAAGGTATAAATATCTTTCCTCACAAACTGTTCATCCTACCCAAAGTCAAAAATTTTCAGAT
Source organism: Helianthus tuberosus (assembly GCA_030545235.1). Lineage (NCBI taxonomy): Eukaryota > Viridiplantae > Streptophyta > Magnoliopsida > Asterales > Asteraceae > Helianthus > Helianthus tuberosus. Next base: position 64,733,251 of record CM060408.1, on the reverse strand, counting down.
TCACTAAAATAAACAAAGAAAATCTTCTCATAAGAAGATTCTTCATTTTCGCGCCTAAAAAACCCCGCAAGTATCCCTCTCATAGTCCAGTGCTCCACTTATTTGCATAAGAGCAACACTAGACTGGGGGGACTTGAAGGGGTAAGGTCCCAAAAACCTCATAATAAGTACTTGGGACCATACCACAACCTTATCTTTTAGCCCTCTTTTGACCTTGCGCGGCTGCACACCGGTCCTACAGAGAAGGCTTAGGAGAAAAATAGCAGACAACACCTGCGCGCCAAAAGGAAGTTAATAAGCTCTTACGCCTTCCTTCATAGCAAACAAAGGATAAGAATCCTAGGTTAAATACTTCCGCTTAAATAATACTCAGACTTGGATATTATTTACTCAACTGATGCCACACGATAAGCAGTCGCACCAGATTATGGCAGTAATATTCTAGAAGACTCAATCGTGCACCACCAGACGGTTATAACCGTCTGGGACACGTGTCAGCATCTCAGGCCTCCCTAAAACCACGATGATGGCATGGAATTAGAGGAAAACCTCTACTTGCCCACTTTCCACGTGGCAATCCCCCAGCCGTGGATCAGAATAGCGATCCATGTGCATTCACGTCAGATCAAGAAGATTAACGGAAGAAAAGGTAACCGCTTACGGGGTTAGGATCTTCCGTTAACATTTCATCAACAAGTTTTCCCGCCCAAACTCCCAGTTATAAATAAGAGAGTAATTCAGGTATGAATCTCAAGACACACACTTCATCAATACTTCTTCATAAACACATACTTATTCTCACACCGGAGTCGGGTCACGGAGAAAACCTCCATTTTCCCTGTGACGAGGCTAACGGTGTTCTGTTTTGCAGTGTTCACCGGAGAGGAAGAATTGTCCCATCAAATCAAACGAGAGAGAACTACCCCCCTTTTATGCAGAACCTAACCCCTGGATAAACCGATTCCGATCCTTTTATCCAGTGTTTCTTCAGGAGTTAACACTCATTTTAGCCTTAAACCAAGAACTATAGCAGAGAAATATAGCCGTTGAATCATCATGCGACTCAGGACCCCCATTAGTCATACTATAGCTTTAATTTAAAACCTAATCATCATGTGAATCATCATGCGACTCAGGACCCCCATATGTCAGCCAATTGTTAGGGAAATTGTAGTGTTCATCTAATGTAGCTCAAAACCATTATAAGCTACTAGAACAGTGAAGATCCTCAAAGAAATCTTCTGTAATATAGGTAAGAAAGACTCTTTGATAATTTATCTCTTCCCGAGTATGACCTTTGACAATCAATCATGTTTCTTCGTGTCTTAACGCTTATATTAGGATTTAGTTTAGTTATAAACACTCTTAGGTAACTCAATCAAATCCTAAACGTTATTCGAACACATAAAATCAGTTTTACTTGAAAACAGTTTTATTCCATTTAGAAGATTGATTGACGCTAATGGCTTAATTAAAAGAGATAGGATCAGTAAACTTTTCCAAAATCCATTTCAACTTCAGTTAGGGAGGTTATGTAATCATCAAAGTTAGTAGGTTTTTAAACCTAGATGACCTCCTGAGTTGATTATAGGGTTTTAAAAGTTTCAGTTTTATGGATTAGCTCTTGGTTAGGTTGCTATTGTTTTCAGGATTCTAAGTTTGTAAGAGTTGGTGCAGTATGGTGTACAAGAGGTGTAATCGGAGTTAAATTCGGAGTGAAATTTAATGACACTCTTCCCCCCGCCTCTTGTATTCCTTGCAAGTCATGATAAGGACTTTGACTGCTCCCACTGACCTTAGAAATCTTTAGGAACTCAGCATGCTTAGGGTCAATATTTAACGACCAACAGATTCTAATAGAGAAAACAAATTAATGACGTTAGTCATTGTAGTTTCTCATGTTGAGGACTATGTTAGTTTAGGTAAGAAATCTAAGTGTGCCCACAATTAAGCAACAATGAAACTTTTGTAAGTGTAACATTATATTTTAAGGAGACAAGCTTTGATAGAACAGTGTCAAGATGGAGCAGTGTCTTGTACAAGAGGTGTTAATTGAGGTAATGTGAAATTTTCACTCCCCACCTCTTGCAACTTATTGCAAGTTATTATTATGACACTTAATGCTCCCACTGATCTGTGATATCTCAAAATGCTACAAGAGAAGTTTCAATGAGGTACATGACGTGGGAACCTATCATATATATGTTAGACTTTATTGGATTTCCTCAATGTCCAGATATCATAAGAAACTTACGGACACATTTAATAGAAATCTTATTAAGTATATATATGCATAGATTTCTTTTAGGACCGTGGGTCATATGCGGCAAAATTTAGATACAAATAGATAGTCATTAAATGATAAATGAATTATGTCTGAATATTCCATTTGGAATAAGTTCCACGAATGTTATTGAATAACTTATGATGGACCCATATTTATTCCTTAAGCCAAGTCATATTTTAAGGCTTTTAACATCATGATTTAAAATCACTTAGAATGAAATTATATAAAAATCATCCTCATTGACCATGTCATAATGGATGAAATTTATAAGTCTCATTTTCCTTTTGTCAAATTCTCATTTGCATGATAACAAAAGTTGTGAAAGTATAAGGTATCATCTAGTTTCATCTTATTAATGTTTCTATCCAGATATTGAGAACAAATAATATGGGAGTTTAAGGTAAGTGTGACTTTATGTTGACCATGCAAACCTCACAACCTTCATAACATAGCTTAATTATGATACGATATTCTGATTAATCTTCAGAATATGTAAGGTAACGAAAGGCATTGTTAGAAGACTGCTTATTATGGTTCTTATAGCCTTAACATTTTATTCTGTCACTAACTCTCATTTTAGTTATTTGTTGAGTTATGGTAAGGAAACGTTTAAAACTAGAATCAACTAATCATGTGTTAATTGGAATATTAAAATTAGCAGACTTAAATATCATTAGTAAGTGACTACCTAATTAACTTATCCAACTGTACTTTTGAATAATGGATAGTCTCGTTGCTTATGCCTAGTCTAATGGCATAATTATGCAGTGAGATTCTCACTTGAAGAACCATAGAGTTGTAATTTTGTACTTGTACTTTGTCTATGGACCTTAGAACTATCCTCTTTTGATGTTTCAGTGGTTGTAAGGTGAATAACATCTTATTTTCCAGTTTCAAACATTTATTTCTATGTACATATGTTGCTTATCAACACACTCATTTTCCTTTGGTACTTTTGAGTGTTATAGTTGATTTATAAGGTATCAAATTGTACAAGTGAAAATCTTAGTATGTAATGTAGTGGGAAAATGTACTTATTTCCATGCGTAAGCCCTTAACTTTATGGGTCATGGTATTGTACATTATAATGTGTTCACATATACCACTTAACTTTTATAGTTTAGAATTTTAAATGAAGGCATGCATCTTGGGAGTTCTTTTAATTATTCCACAGATAATAGATTAGTCTTAGGAAAGACTTAATCTGGAATAACTTTAGTGATAACAATTATGTTAGAGAGTTCTTGATTATCATAAGAGACATCATGTTCGATTTATCATATTCATCATGCTCTAATTTTCTTATGTAGTATCTTTATCAGAAGAGAGCAATAGGATTATCGTGTCTTAAGAGATAATCAAGTATTTAATTTAAGAGCTAATCTTATAGAAACTTTAAATAAAGCAAAACATTTTAGGTTTAAGAGTTAGAGTGGATGAGATATTGATTTATAGAAGAAAATCACAGTGAGTAAAATTATGGGTACTAAAATTAAGGCAGACAAAATGATCATAAGATTAATGAAGGATCATTAATGTGAGGATCATTATATGAAGAAGTTGTCATATGTCTATTACTAACATCAAAATAATAGACTTAGTTAAAATTCTACTTAAATAAAGACAAATCAGCTTTGGCCAGAAATGTAATCATTTAAGCATGTGTGCAAAGTAATCCTCACAAATCAGCTTTGGCCAGAGATGAGACAATCACTTTAGTTATGCACTTGTTAAGAATGCTATACATGAATGAATTAAATCAGCTTTGGCCAGAAATTAAGACATTCACATTTGTAATGCATACTCAACATGGCTTTCGTAATACTTGAACGATAAATAGATGTATTAAATCAGCTTTGGCAAGAAATGATACATCAGAAGCTCATTCAAGTTAAGCCATTTTGGTTTTGTAAAACTGTGACAACTGTCAAATTTGCATGCATCCGTACAACTAATTAACTATGATTAGTGCCTAATGACTATGTTGATTTACAATTTATGACTTGAATTGCTTTCTGATTTCTGCATCATACTTACATGTGCATCACATATTGCATACTGTCACATCATTTATCACATACAAACTTTAGTGACATAAACGATGCACAAAGCACAGTTAGCACAGTTATCGGATAACTCAGAAAATGCTGACGATGTTCGGTACATAGACAGACAGTATTTGGAGACCCAGTATAGGCCAGAGACGAGGCACTACACTAGTATGGTGTGTAGGGAAGTAAGGACCATAAAGCTGCGTCACTAGGTGATAGTTTAAGTGCCGGAAAGTACCTAAAACCCACATAAAGTGCAGAATTCTGCATATTTCAGCAAAATTCAGCATTTTAACAAGTTTGTTACATGCAAAAATATGACTAAATGGTCCTGAATTCTTTCCTAAGTGTCGGGAATTAAAAGCGTCACAAAAGGGTACTTAAAAATCACTAAACGGAATAGTTTAACACTTTAATGAACCGGTATCTAACCGAACAACCGAACACTACCCGAAACACCAAAATTATACTAGAAGCATTGTTTTAATGTTTCTGAGCTAGTTATGATCCCCGAACACCCTAACACACTATATAATGCATCCTACACTTAAACACTAAACTTTACACTTAACCTCCAACTAAATTACCTAACTTATCTTTAAAACTTACACTTACCCCCCCCCCCCCCACATCCATATGGACGGTTGAAAGGGTGGCCCCCACCTCCAAGAATCTTACAAGATATCTCTTGATCTTGCTTAGATTCATTTAGATTGAGTTTGATCTTGTATGTACTATTGAAAACATAATACCCTATGGATATAAGCATAAGATAGTTATAAGTAAACAAGAGAAGATCAAGACCACACCAACACCACTCACCTTCTTCCTCTCTCTCTCCCTCCATGCTCTCGGCCCAAACAAGCACCCACACCACCACCATTTTCATCCAACTTCAATCCATTCTAAGGTGCTACAAAGGTGTAAGAAGCTAAGTTAGGAAGCTTGGAGCTTTTGGAAGTTGAAGGACCTTCACCGTTTGCTTTTATCCACTTCACTTATCCTCTTGATCATCCCTAGCCTTGAGCTAGTAGTAAGATCTTCTACTCTTCATTTTACATCTATATTGAGTGGTTAAAAGATGTTACTTGATGAATACTTGAAGAACACTAAAGAACATAATCATGAAACATGAACATAAGCTTGTCATATGATGAACTCTTGATGAAACAATGTTGTTTGGTGTATGTATGATACTTGCTTGTTGTTTTCTTGAGATTATGATGTTGATCATCATAAGAAGCTTGCTAGATTGTGATTGAACACATGATCTAGCAAGTGAGAGGATGATTATGTGACAAATAAGATGATCATCCTCATATATAGGCATGAACTTTAAGAATAAAGTGATTTCTTGAAAAATAATAAACAAAGTGAGTTGATGAACTTATAGATCTAAGATTTATGAATGGTTTTTCTAAAAGAACCAAGTTCAAAATATGATTTTTAGGAAATCTTGGTTCATACTTAAGCATACACTATTTTTGGTGATAAAACAAGTGTAGAAACACTAGAGAAACAAGAAGATTTCATAAAGAAACGTTTTTGTAAAATATGTTTTCAAGTTGTAAACATCCAAATATTTCAAGAATGAGATTTTTAAGGAGGTAAACACACTTTAAAGGGGTAACTAAACCTACTTAAAACACTACTAAGTTACTACAAGCTTTTGTGAAGGATCAAGTTTATGTAGTTATGTAAATTGTATAGTTTTGGCACTTGGTAGTGTAAGTTGTCTAGGGTAATTGTTGATTGATTGTGATGATTTTTGAAAAGAAAATGATATGCTTTGATGGCATGGACACCTCCATTTTTAGGGGAAACTATGGCAAAATTTCCTAAAAATACAAACACTTAGAAAAATAGTTTCTAAACAAATATTTACAAGTGAGTTTTAACTATGGTTTTCAATATAAACTTTGCCATAGATTTTGTTACAAAACTACAAGTATTGGAGGTTGGTTTTTATAAATAAAAATGGCTAACTATAAATATATATATATATAGAAGACACATGTGTGAATGTTTGTATATTTTGTGAACTAGTTATATTATTTAAGGTTAAAATAATATAACTTGACAAATACCAAGAAATTTACAATCCAAGATAATACCAAAAATCACAAAGGGATAAATATATAAGTTACACACATCATATTGTGGAACCAAGCGATAGAACGTAACTTACAAAATATTCCGGAAAATACCGTTATAAATATATTTTTGGTAACTATCATTTTGGATACGAAGGAAATGAGAATATGATTTTTGTTATTATTACAAAGTATATCATATTTTCAAAGAGAAAATATATTATTTTTGGAGGTAAAAATATATTTTCCTAGAGTATTTAGAAGATATATGATTTTTAGGAAAAATATATATTTTCTAGAAATACAGTATTTTTGGACAAAATAAGTTTATATATATTTTCTAAGTAAGAGTTGGAAATATATTGTTTTGGAAATATATTGGATATTTATTAAGAAAATACGTACACACCGGAATACGACGCCAACACATGGCAAGATATACCAATACAAGAATACGGATATACATGTATGAGATACCCCCATCCTTGGGAAGGAAATATTTGAGAAATATTATTACGGAAATGCTATTTAAACAATTATTCCAAAATTAGACATAATTTAAAGTTAAAATAATCATTATTTTAACAATTAATTACAACTTGGAATAATCTCAGAAACGTAACTCAAAAACGTAAATACTAAGACAAGGCACGACCCGTTCGTCTAATAGACATTAGAACCTTGCAGGTAGTCGTGTTTGCTGACGAGATTTGAGTTACGAGTACCGAAGACGCAAAACTGTGAGTTCATACCCCCCCCCCCTTTCTTTTACTGTTTTCAGTTTTATACTTCGGGGGTGAAATACATGTTACAATTATTACAAACGTTTTATACATGGTATGGTTAGCTAAGGAGGGTTACTTCTAGATCATGTGAGTGGTGGGTACAACACTTAAGGCCATTAATCCTCGTCGTAGGACCGAGGGACATGAGTGATAGATCTATTCGGGTGTAGCAAGCCCCACCCCTGAGTCCGCTGAGTGGACCATGAGGTGACTATGTCTTACTGGCGAAATCTGCTAGGTTTGAAGTCTTCCTGCATCACTTCACACATACCATTGGCTTTGCAACCCAGTGGTGATCTCTTTTTCCTTATTGCTACATACCAGGGACTTACATACATACTTACAACGTTTTCAAAGGTTTATACATACACACAAACGAACACATGAACTCGCTCAACTTTTGTTGGTGTTTTTCAAACTACATGTATTTCAAGGAATTTGTAAGTGGATCTGGCGGGCGTTGGAAATTTTTTATGCTGCGTTAAGAATAAAGATGTCATCCATGGTCTTTGAGTTTGGTTAGTGTGTCTTATTCCTGGATGAGACACGTCTTCCAAACCCTGGTGTTATTCAATATCTTTTGAGGAGTCCTTAATGAACTCATAAACAATTTGTACGGTTTGTAAAATTTGAATTTGAAGTCTACGTTTCAAAACCATGTTGATATGTTTTAAACTTATTTAATGGATGACAAATCTATGGTTTTATCATATAGTTGATGTTATGATTGAATGAAATGATATTAAGAAAGTCACACCATAATCACGCTTTCGCAAAAGTCAGGGTGTGACAGCTTGGTATCAGAGCTTCGATCGTAGCGAACTAGGACTCTTTCTCGAGTCTAGACTACGATCATTAGGGCTCTCATGAAAATGTTTTTACAAACATGTTTTCATTGCATACACGAAACGCCCAGATCCAGGGAACAAACATTTTTACAAACAAAAGACACAAATCACATTTCAAAGAATTTGTTTATAGTTAGTCTGAGAGACTAGCTGGGGCAGTCTGAGAGACTGGGGAGGTCAGTCTGAGAGACTGGGGAGTTAGTCTGAGAGACTAGCTGGGGCAGTCTGAGAGACTGGTTAGGTCAGTCTGAGAGACTAGGGAGTTAGTCTGAGAGACTGGGTAGTTAGTCTGAGAGACTAGTTGGGACAGTTTGGGAAACTGGGAGTTTAGTCTGAGAGACTGGGTAATTCAGTTTGGGAAACTGGGAGTTTAGTCTGAGAGACTGGGTAATTCAGTTTGGGAAACTGGGAGTTTAGTCTGAGATACTAGGGAGTTCCGTCTGAGAGACTGGGTGTTTCAGTCTGAGAGACTGGGTGTTTCAGTCTAAGAGACTGGGTGTTTCAGTCTGAGAGACTGGGTGTTTTATCTGGGAGACTGGGTGTTTAGTCTGGGAGACTGGGTGTTTAGTCTGGGAGACTAGGTGGGCTAATCTGGGGGACTAGGAAGGATAGAAAGTTTCATGGAGAATAATGTGAATACATGATTACATGATGAGTTGTCCTTGTTTGCAATATACTAAGTGATAGTGATTGCTATGAATATACATGCTATGATTATTATGTACCAGCACACATGACACCTCCCTCAGAAAGTGAGATAACAGACATTGATAACCCTACGGCCACCGCCACAGATAATGAGATTGCATCTGCGCCGGATATATTTACGTCAGACACTGAGAAGTGATCCTGATATGCTGACCAAGGATGAGGACGACTCCCAAATAGTCCGCGCTACCAGATTTTGGTGATGCTTTACCCTTGCTGATGGTTTCTCTGACAAGAACCCTTCTGTCACTCTTGTTTCAGTCCATGACCACTTCATCACTGGTCATCCCGATGATGAGCACACCATGGCTCCGATCCTCGATGATGCGCCTCCTATGGACATTCCTTCCGAAGGTTGGCTACTCGACAAAAAGTTGATTATGACGTTGACATGTCTATTGATGGTCCTCCTGCTGACGCCCATGATGATAGAAAGATTAGACGAGAACGTTATTACTAATTTCACTTCTTGAGACCCCTGTTATCAAGCTATTCTCTGAATCTAGTATACACTCGATTTCAGACTCCTTTGAGTCTGTGACATCTGTAGCCTTACAGACGGCCGGAGACGTCACTATGACTGCTGCACTATCACCTGCTCGAGATCCCACACCCGACCTAGAGCCTGCTCCCGAGCTAGCTTCTGCTCCGTTTGGGTCAGCCTAATGACGCGCCTAATGAACTTGAGCCAATTTCTGATCCTGGCCATGTTTCTTTTGGTTTACCAGACATTGCACCCCTTATACCTGATCCAGTACCGCACCTGATGATCTTCTCTTTTGTTAAGACAATTGTTCTTGCACCTGCACCCGCTGATGTTGCTCCTTTTCCCCTATAAAGACCGACAACCTCTGCACCGACGTGTCTATCGCTTTCTTTCAGGGCATACCCGCACCCCGGAAAGGTACTCCTGGTCAGCACCCGTATGACGATCCTTTAGCTACAGTAGCATTTTCCCCAACCTCACAGGCCGCACCATGTGCTCCTTTCAATACTTCACCGATGGACGAGCCATTCCGATGGTCCCTACCATGCACTATGCTGATTTCAGACCCCCGCCACCCCTCACATTATGGAGGCTATACACAGAATGAGTTGCTCCTGGCACATCGGCTACAGTATGAGATTATAAGTCGCAGAATGTTGGAGCTTGAGCTGACACCACGTCCTCCACCCTGTCTATTGCCAGTATAATTTGATCCTCCACATTTATCAAAGATTTCTTTTGCGTTCTCACCTGCTGCTATTACACCTTTCCCAGGTTTTTGAGGTTCGTTTCTTTACTGTCGAGCAGCAGATCAGTTAACTACTTCGATGTATATACAAGCTCGAGGGGGAGTTCACGCATGTTAGCAGTCTACTTTTCTTTCCTCCTCCACCTCAGTCACCAGTATAGTTGGTTTCTGGATTATGCGGATTGCATTACATTTGGGTAAAGACACTAATGATAAGCCGGGATTATGGAGACTTTTGAAGACCACTTCTGACTACGTAATTTTGATACACTGATATATTTGTTAGACAAGGGTAGGGTGACCCTGTGTCCCTTTTGATGTGATACATTTTGTAAGACAATACAATTGTGGTCGGAGAGTAATGAGAGCCCAATCATCATTAAACATGTGACAATACTTTGTGGCCAATAACCAATGAAACCTCAGTCGCTATGTCTTTGTTAAGCACGTTATTGATCTATATGTGTGTGCTATAATTATAATGCTACGTGCTTGCTTGCTATGCCCTCATTAAACGTAATTCCCAAATTACTTGGTTATGCTATGATTATGCTATTGCTGAATTGGTTGATATGATAATCTATTATGTGTATGTACATATGACCTCTAAAACAACTATATGCACTCCCTGAGCAAATAAGACCTGACCTAACCGATCTTCTTCTTAGAAGATGTCGATACAAGAGAACGTCGATACCAACAACCCTCTGCCAACGACAGCGGCAGAACTACAAGAGCGCATCTCACAGTCCATTGCACAGCACGAGGCCCTTCGCTCCGAACGTTGCGGAGGTACCTCAGGAAATAACCCACCCAACGGCTGCACCTACAAGCATTTCTTGAACCACAAACCTCGAGAATTTAACGGCACTGGGGGTGCCTTAGCTTTTGTGCATTGGGTTGAGAAGACAGATTATGTTTTGGGATCAAGTAAATGCGCCCCAGAACATCAGGTCACGTACATAGCTGGACTATTTCTAGATGGGGCTCTGTCATGGAGGAACCTTCAGATTCAGACGATGGGCGAGACTGCTGCGCATGCTTTGACGTGGGACGAACTGAAATAACTGATGCGTAAAAGATATTGCTCTAGGGCAGAAGTCCAGAAGTTGGAGACTGAACTGTGGAACTTGAAAATGGAAGGTCCAAAGATAACCAAGTATGTGCAGAGATTTGACGATTTATCACAAGTTGCTTCGCGTCTGGTGGAACCAGAATCTAGGAAGATCGAACGCTTCATCGAAGGATTGGCACCTCAGATTCTAAGCCTGGTGACAACATCCAAGCCTCTGACAATCACGGAAGCTATCGACACAAGCGTGGCGCTCTTCCACTTCGGAAGAGAAAGAGGAAACTCCTGTAGAGTCATCTGGAGATAACAAGAGAAAGCTCGCAAATTTCAAGAAGGTTACTCGGGCGAGTAACAAGAAGAAGGCCAAAAAGGGAAAAGACTACATGGGTATCCTACCTAAGTGCGAAAATTGTCTACGTTATCATGTCGGGCGATGTAAATATGGAAAATGTGATAACTATGGCAAGAGGGGGCATCCTAAGGAAACTTGTAGGCAAGATACTGAACGTAGTAATGGAGGCCAAGATGGTAGCGAGAATCACGGAGGAAACAACGACAATGATAATTATCAAGGCAGAATGAGTGACAAACAGAAACGTGCTCAAGGTTGTTTTAATTGTGGAATCAAAAAGCATTTCAGAAAATATTGCCCTAAAAACAATTAGGCACAAGGATGAAAGCTCAACACCAGAGCTAGGGAGTCACGCCAGGAATTCAAGCGTGGATATCGGTACGTCCCATATTAGTCGACATTATGCATCTGTGCTGCTAGATACTGTTGCAAATTTTGGCTTTGCATCTTTAGAGTTTGAGAGTATACTTGGTTTAGTAGCAAGCAAGTTAGATAACCCATACGCGATAGAACTAACTAATGGAAAGTTAGTGGAAGTCAACAAAGTAATTGGAATCGGCAAGATAGAACCCGGAGAGCGTGAGATAATGCTTGATCTACTGCCAGTTGAGTTGGGAAGCTTCGACATTGTATTTGGGATGGATTAGTTGTCGAGCGATCGAGCGGAGATTGATATCCGCATCCCGATGGCAAACGAAGAAACGATCGTGACTCATGAAGCAGGATACGCCCCTACAAATTACTAATTGCTTGAAGGCACGAAAGTTGTTACGTAAAGGATGCGTTGTTTTCTTGGCTCATGTCGGGGACAAGGGAGCCGAAGAACCAAAAGTCGAAGATATACCTGTGATAAGGAAATATCCTGAAGTCTTCTTCGAAGACTTGCCAGAATTATCTCCTCAATGACAAGTCGAATTTCGCATCGATTTTCTTCCAGGCACCGCGCCTGCAGTCAATGCACCTTAGCGACTTACACCTTCGGAGATGCAAGGCTTGTCAGTGTAACCTCAGTAGTTAATAGAGAAGGAAGATAACAGACCAAGTTTCCCATTTTGGGTAACCCCAGTTCTGCTCGTCAAGAAGAAGGACGATGATTTTCAAATGAGCATCAACTACCAGGAGCCGAACGAGCTAACCAACAAGAGTCGATAACTCTTGCTGAGGATCAACGAATTTCTTACTTAACTAACTGTGAGGATCCAACTACTATTACACGACTGATCGATGATCAAGTGTCATTAGCTGTGAATTCAGGAAGAAAGTATACCGGGGAAATTGTGGGACAATAACTTATTTTAAACGTAGACAAAAATGGTGTTTCCTACACGATGCACAGAACAATTTTACACCGAATACGAAACTCTGAGAATCTAGGAAACATGTACTTAGGGTCTTTGGGAACCCAGGACCAAACTCGTAAAGGTTGCTTAGGAACCACATCTGTTAACTCAAGCAAACACCATTATCCTGACATATATGCCATTTCAGTTAACCAAACAGAAAGTACTTAAATTTCTTTTGTTGAAATCTTCACTTTTGCTTCTAGCGAGTAGATGTTTGCATCTCCACTCCCCTTAATGATAGTTGCATCGCGTTAATTTTCTTCGCTGAGAGCGAACACACATTTGCTTTTATACTTAGTCATTTCTTCATACTCATTGTTTCATTACTTGAAAACTCATATGTTACGCATGCACCATTTGCTACGCTTGCGGTTTCATTTCAAATGCTTCATTGAAGTTCAAATATTATGTTGCTAAATCTAATTACTGATTTATGATTCGAATGACCTACATTATTGTAATTGTTGGCTCTTTTGCTATCAAGTCAACACACTTTCTTGAAACTTCTCTCAAGTTACATTCATGGTTTATTTTGGTAACCATGATGAGATTCCCCCTTGTTGATACATACGTTTATTGTCGGGCTACGCTGAAACCAGGTTCAATTGCTTGAACTTATCCATTTCGGATGTTAGTTTTGAGACGCTATATGATGTATTAAGAGCATCATATTCAAATACTCTTGCAAAGGTTCTTTTGTTTCGAGTCATAGTGGACTTGATTGGTCTACGACTCCACTAAATCGTTTGTTGATCTCGATACCTTACAGTGATACTTTCACAGAATTGAAGCTTGCGCTAATTTGGTTACACACCTCATACACGGATTTAATTGTCCATTTAATTGTTCTAAATCCATTTTGTTTATCACAATTAAAGTGGTCTCAACACAATTGTGTGTTAAGACAATGGTACCTAGATTCATTTCATATCACGGTGTACCTCCTAACGATTCTTCCATTACAAATTGAACACCTTGCAGTGTTTATTGTTTTCCATCTTCAATCAGAAACAGTAGTTCTTTGATGTTCCACATTCGATCAAAAACCCCCCTGACGCGGTTTAAATTAAATTTTCAGAATTGTTTCAATACACTTTCATTTGTTTACAAACACGGTGAACTTGTTCGGTCACTGCTATTATTGAAATATGTCAATTACGACACCTTGTGGTGTCAATATAAACTTGTAGCTTGAGCTAATCATGGTCAATCGTTTCGCACAAAACTACATATACTTTTGTTTGACTAGTCATTTAAACATTCCTGATGCACTACGAATCAAGACAATGATACACCAGATTCGCTTGTATTTCATTCGGTGTATTTTCGAAATTTAAGAATGTCAACACACTAATCCCTACCATTTATTTATTCGAAAGTTGACAGATCATTTTCATATTCAAGTTGTTGATTTTGAGTTCATATAGCGGATGCTATGGTTTGTGAAAACTCGTTTGCATATTGTGACCGATTGTTTGAGAATCCTATTAGTCAAAACTCCTCTTTTGTGGAACCCCTGTTAACTGGATTACACTAGACTATACGTCAATACGTCTTGTATCTTTGACAGCAAATCCTGAAACACATACTTTTTAACTGCTGGGTTCCGATTATAGTAAGATATCCTTGGACTCGCCTGATTTGAATAAGATTTGATTCGGTTTTGGGTTACCTACCTCCGTATTATTCATACACATACACGCACAATGTAACCCTAAGGAGTTAAGGTAGTACAAATTTCGAGGATGAAATTTTCTTAACAGGGGGAGAATGTGACAACTATCAAATTTGCATGCATCCGTACAACTAATTAACTATGATTAGTGCCTAATGACTGTGCTGATTTACAATTTATGACTTGAATTGCTTTCTGATTTCTGCATCATACTTACATGTGCATCACATATTGCATACTGTCACATCATTTATCATATACAAACTTTAGTGACATAAACGATGCACAAAGCACAGTTAGCAGATAACTCAGAAAATGCTGACGATGTTCGGTACATAGACAGACAGTATTTTGAGACCCAGTATGGGCCAGAGACAAGGCACTACACTAGTATGGTGTGTAGGGAAATAAGGACCATAAAACTGCGTCACTAGGTGATAGTTTAAGTGCCAGAAAGTGCCTAAAACCCACATAAAGTGCAGAATTCTGCATATTTCAGCAAAATTCAGCATTTTAACAAGTTTGTTACATGCAAAAATATGACTAAATGGTCCTGAATGATTTCCTAAGTGTCGGGAATTAAAAGCGTCACAAAAGGGTACTTAAAAATTACTAAACGGAATAGTTTGACACTTTAACGAACCGGTATCTAACCGAACAACCGGACACTACCCGAAACACCAAATTATACTAGAAGCATTGTTTTAATGTTTCTGAGCTAGTTGTGATCCCCGAACATCGTAACACACTATATAATGCATCCTACACTTAAACACTAAACTTTACACTTAACCTCCAACTAAATTACCTAACCTATCTTTAAAACTTACACTTACCCCCCCCCCCCATCCATATGGACGGTTAAAAGGGTGGCCCCCACCTCCAAGAATCTTACAAGATATCTCTTGATCTTGCTTAGATTCATTTAGATTGAGTTTGATCTTGTATGTACTATTGAAAACATAATACCCTATGGATATAAGCATAAGATGGTTATAAGTAAACAAGAGAAGATCAAGACCACACAAACACCACTCACCTTCTTCCTCTCTCTCTCCCTCCATGCTCTCGACCCAAACAAGCACCCACACCACCACCATTTTCATCCAACTTCAATCCATTCTAAGGTGCTACAAAGGTGTAAGAAGCTAAGTTAGGAAGCTTGGAGCTTTCAGGAAGTTGAAGGACCTTCACCGTTTGCTTTTATCCACTTCACTTATCCTCTTGATCATCCCTAGCCTTGAGCTAGTAGTAAGATCTTCTACTCTTCATTTTTATGCGTGTTGAGTGTTATAGGTTTTTAATGTATATTTTAAGCCCTTTACACTTTTTAGCCAAGTTTTAAATTTATAAAACACGATATTTACTAACACTAAACACACATATGGGCAAGTGCACCCATCGTGAGCGTAGTATAGTGTTGGTAAGATACCGAGGTCGTCCAAGGACACAAGCGCTTTTAGTACCGGTTTATCCTCAACGTCTAATCAAATCAAAAGTTAGAAAAAAGGTTTTTTTTAAACTAGAAAAATAAAACTAACTAAAATGCTGAAAAATAAAATAAAATAAAAACAGATAGACAAGATGAATCACTTGGATCCGACTCGTGTGTAGTGTAACCTTTGATTATTTCCGCACTTTTGCACTTTTTAAGAGATTATCTTAGTTATTGTAGTAGGCCCCTCTTTTGAAGGTGACGTTACCCTCAACCCAGTAGTTTGAGTCAACAAGGATACAATCCTAAAGGGTTGGATTATTGAAAGATAATTAATTAAGTTATTAATGCATAATGTGGTAGGCCCCTCTTTTGAAGGTGACGTTACCCTCGGCTAAGTAGTCTGAGTCAGCAGGGATACAGTCCTAAGTAGCCGGGTTTAAGTATTAATAGTAGCTTACATATGAGGGGATCAAAGAGTTTGGACCCCCGCCATCCAATACTAGTGGGTATTGAAGGAGGTCCTACTAAATTTGACCCAGGTCCTTGCAGAATCTATACACTGAACAAGGCAAGACTCTTACCAAACTGTTCCCTTAACCCCCGACCAGGTAGCCAACATATCTCCATATAGACCGTGGAGATATGAATGGTGAAAATCTTTTATTTTATATAGACAGTAAAATAATGCCAAGACACCACGGACAAACGATGAGGAAGAATCACCTTCAACATAAGAAACTAGTTATTAAAGTCATTAATACATAACCAAATAAAAAGTGCGAAAAGATTAAAAATAAAAAAAGTATTACACTAGACACTTGTCTTCACCAAGTGATGTAAGAGACTTAGGCAAACATGGCCTTTGATTGTCAAGAACTCTTACGATCAATCTTGGATCCCGAGACGACTCACACACTCTATGATGGATGATGGTGGTGGAGTGTGGGTGAAGTGTGAGAGAGGTGGTGTGCCAAGGGATGGTTTGAAAATGATCCAAGCACCCCTATTTATAGCCTGCACAGAAGCCTGGACACGGCCCCGCCCCCGTGTCCGCTGGGCACGGCCCCGTGTGCAGAAGCGTATCTGTACTATAAAGATTTGCTTGGATTCTGCGAATCTTAGCGTTGACCACGGCCCCGTGTTGAGCTGGGCACGCCCCCGTGTCGGGAATAGAAGCTTCTACAACTTTGTCTTTTCTGCAGACACCTGAACACGCCCCGTGTCCGCTGGGCATGGGGCTGTGTCCGCTGGGCACGCCCCGTGTTGAGCTGGGCACAGCCCCATGCTCAGCTTTCTTCTTGTTTTTTGCTTTGGGAGATGCTGTCGAGGGGTCGGGCATGCCACGTTTCTTCCCTTTTCTTATATTATTGTTAGATTTAGCTGCATTTTTGCTTCTTTTGTTCATTTAAGCTCTTTTAATCCTGAAAATACAAAAGGAAGACAAAAACACACTTTTTCCAACATTAGTACTAAAAAAGGGTTAGTTTTATGCCACATTTGATGTAATTTATATGTTGCATTTTGCGCAAATCAATTTTACATCTATATTGAGTGGTTAAAAGATGTTACTTGATGAATACTTGGAGAACACTAAAGAACATAATCATAAAACATGAACATAAGCTTGTCATATGATGAACTCTTGATGAAACAATGTTGTTTGGTGTATGTATGATACTTGCTTGTTGTTTTCTTGAGATTATGATGTTGATCATCATAAGAAGCTTGCTAGATTGTGATTGAACACATGATCTAGCAAGTGAGAGGATGATTATGTGACAAACAAGATGATTATCCTCATATATAGGCATGAACTTGAAGAATAAAGTGATTTCTTGAAAAATAATAAACAAAGTGAGTTGATGAACTTATAGATCTAAGATTTATGAATCGTTTTCTAAAAGAACCAAGTTCAAAATATGATTTTTAGGAAATCTTGGTTCATACTTAAACATACACTATTTTTGGTGATAAAACAAGTGTAGAAACACTAGAGAAACAAGAAGATTTCATAAAGAAACGTCTTTGTAAAATATGTTTACAAGTTGTAAACATCCAAATCTTTCAAGAATGAGATTTTTGAGGTAAACACACTTTAAAGGGGTAACTAAACCTACTTAAAACAACCGACAACCCAAGTTATCTTCCATGGGTTTCTAATGATGCCCATATTCGTATGCTTCTTATTTCTACTGTTTCTGAGGATTCGTTTCAGCACATCCAGGGCAAAACGTCACGTGAAGTTTGGCTATCCTTAGAACGGGCATATGCCCCTGTCACATCTTCCCATGAATTCACCCTTAAAAATCAGTTACTTCGGATCACCATGAAGGGTGATGAAAAACCCGCTGACTATCTCAGCCGAGCACAGGAGTATGCAACCGCCCTGGCTAATATAGGCGAACCAATGAAAGATAAAGACCTTGTTATGCTCACTCTTGCAGGACTTCGAGAGGAATATAATGGCCTTAAAAGTAACCTTCTCGCTCGTTCTCCTCCGGTTAACTTTAACGAGCTTCACGGACTGTTGAGTGATCATGATTACATGATCACAAGACTCTTGGCCTCGAACCCGCAGGTTCCACAGGCTCTTTTAGCCACGTCTGCACCAGGCCAGCAGCCTTTTATGGCTGCTGTACCACCCTCATCACAGTTGGGTTATCAACAGCCCAATGTGGACTCGATTCAACAGCAGCTTAATAATCTTCAGTTAATGACATCTCAGTTAGGTTATCAACTTAGTCCTGCAGCCTCTCCCCAACCACAGGCTTACTTTGCCCCTCGGTCATCCAACAACAGCCGAGGTAATCGTGGTGCGCGTGGTTCATCTCGTGGCAATTCTCGGGCAGCTTCAAATTCTCGCAATCAAAGCGTCTTCCAACAGGGATTATATTCCATCCGTCTTCCTCAACTCAAGACCTTACCCAAAGTTGCATTCACTGCTGTCAAAGCGTCTTCCAACACTTGGCATCAACGACTGGGACATCCACATGCTCAAGTTTTTCATTCTATTATTTCAAATTGTTCTTTACCTGTTTCGGACAAGTTTTCCAACAATTTATGTTCTTCATGTCAATTAGGCAAATCTTCTAAATTATCATTGTCAGACTCTACGTTTTGGAGTAAAAATGTTTTGGATCTTGTTTATTGCGATGTTTGGGGTCCTTCCCCTACGCCTTCTTATGACGGTTATCGTTTTTTTTTTTTGTTATGTGTTGATCATCATACGCGGTACATGTGGTTTTATCCTTTAGTTCATAAGTTTGATGTTTACACAGTGCTAACAAATTTCATCAAGATGGCTGAACGCCAATTTAACACAAAGTTGAAGTCCATTCAATCCGATTGGGGGGGAGAATTTCGCCCGCTTACTTCTTTTTGCCAAAATCTTGGTATCATTCATCGACGCTCATGCCCACACACAAGTGAACAAAACGGCTTCGTTGAGCGTCGTCATCGTCATGTTGTGGAAACTGGTCTTACCCTCCTGGCCCAGTCCAATCTTCCTCAACGCTTCTGGCACTTTGCATTTGAAACAGTTGTTTACTTAATTAATCGTTTACCTTCTCGTGTCTCCTCCAACAAATCTCCCTTTGAACACATATTTAAACGCAAACCTGATTACTCGTTCCTTCGTGTCTTTGGATGTCAATGTTTTCCCTATCTTCGTCCTTACAATTGACACAAAATTGATTTTCGATCTACCCCGTGTGTCTTCCTTGGATATAGCCCTGTTCACCATGGTTACCGCTGCTTTGACCCATCCACCGAAAGAACATACATTGCTCGCCATGTTCGTTTCAACGAGCATGTTTTTCCATACCATAAACCTACACCTACCCCAACCCCACTACCCTCCAACTCCCCGTATGTATCTATTTTCCCTCAACCTCCACCTGGTTTCTCAACCGAGCCTACTCAAACACCACCCAACCCCCTCAACCAACCCAACCATCTACACCACCGCCATCCGATCCACCATCACCAAACCCCACCATCCCAACCGAGCCTACTCAAACGACATCCCAACCTCCTCAACCAACCCAACCATCTACACCATCGCCATCCGATCCACCATCACCAAACCCCATCATCCCACCTCCGGCACCCAGGACTCGTCCTCCTAATCTTCGTCCTAATCCCAAACAACCTGCCCGTTATGATCCCGCTGCTTACACTGCCACTACCCACCCTGCTATACCCACTACACCCACATCCTTTACCGTTGCTAACAAGTCTTTAGAATGGCGCCATGCTATGGCCGGCGAATTGGCTGCGCTACATAGGAATGGGACGTGGACACTAGTGCCTCCTGTACCCAATACTAACGTTGTTGATTGTAAGTGGGTTTACAGGTTAAAAACGGATCAGGATGGCAATCTTACCAGGTACAAGGCCCGTCTTGTCGCAAAGGGCTTTCATCAACAGCATGGTGTTGATTATAACGAGACCTTCAGCCCAGTTATCAAACCTGCTACTATTTGAACTGTCTTATCTTTAGCAGTCACAAACAAATGGTCTTTGAGACAACTGGATATTCAAACCGCTTTCTTACATGGTGATCTTAAGGAAACAGTTTACATGCGCCAACCCCCTGGTTTTGTTGACCTTACCAGGCCTGATCATGTGTGTTTATTGAACAAATCTTTGTATGGGCTCAAACAAGCCCCCCGTGCATGGTTTACTAAGCTATCTACTGCTCTTCGTCAACTGGGCTTTTATGGGTCCAAAACTGACGCGTCACTATTTATTCTCAACTCATCGGGCACGCTTATTTATCTGCTTGTGTATGTTGATGACATTATAATCACTGGTAATAATCTGGGCGCTATCACTAGCATTGTTGAGCGTCTTAACTCTCTCTTTGCTCTTACGGATATGGGTCAACTACATTATTTTTTGGGAATTGAGGTTATCCATCACCGTTCGGATCTGGTCCTTTCTCAACGGACATATGTGCTTGACATTCTTCAGCGTGCTGGTCTTGCAAATTGTAAACCCGTTTCCTCTCCTATGGCTACTTCTCAAGTGTTGTTACCTGATGATAGTCCTCTGCTTGATGATCCTTCCCGATACAGACAGACTGTCGGGGCTCTTCAATATGCCACTTTGTCTCATCCCGATATTGCCTTTGCCATTAACAAAGTTTGTCAGTTTATGCATGCTCCTACCGAGAATCATTGGGCTGCTGTGAAACGAATTTTACGTTATCTAAAAGGCACGGTCAACTATGGTTTATTGTTTCGTCACAACACGGGTTATCAGCTGCAAGCTTTCTCTGACGCTAATTGGACTTCTACTCTTACTGCTTTTTCGGATTCTGATTGGGCTGGTTGCCCAGTCGATCGTCGATCGACGGGGGGATATGCTATCTACTTGGGATCCAATCTCATCTCTTGGTCTGCAAAAAAACAACGAACTGTCTCTCGATCTTCAACAGAATCCGAATACAAGGCAATAGCTGATACTGTTGCGGAACTGATTTGGTTAAAGTCTCTCCTTCGTGAACTCGGTTTGGATAGCAAGGCACCCACACTCTGGTGTGACAATCTTGGTGCAACCTACCTTTCTGCCAATCCGTTTTTTCATGCCCGTACGAAGCACGTTGAAGTTGATTATCATTTTGTTTGTGAACAAGTTACTCAAGGAGAACTAGATATCAAATTCATCTCAACTGATGACCAAATCACTGATATCTTTACGAAGCCCTTGTCCTCACAAAGACTTGAGTTTCTACGATCCAAGTTGCAGGTCGTTCCCCGCCCTCAACTTGCAGGGGAATGTTAGACTATGTTCTTATTATTTGTAGGTCCCTCGGAGGTTGAGGTTAAACCTTATCCTTGTTATGTTTAACACACTAGCAAGTGCGGAATCCAAGCTAGAATGCAAACCGGCAGTTTATATGAGAACACAAGCTACAAAGAGAAAGGTAGACACACAAGATATCAAAGTTTTCTCTTGTATTTCAGTGGACACGGTTACAGCCCTTGACCAAACTGAAAATACGCTCTCTACAAGACTAAGCTCACTCACACAATGAAGTGAACACATTACAACAGTATATATATCCAACACAGGTCGTCTGGTCGAAGGATCAATTAGACTGATCGAAAGATCATCTATCGAGATAAAACCTATCGAAGGATCCACATATACCTCGAAGGATTGACATCCTTCGAGGTCCATCTATATCCATCGAAGGTTATCCTTCGAGCTCATCGAAGGATATAAACAATCCTTCGATGACTCATCCTTCGACCCACACAACTTACAAACTTTTTCTAACTGTTTGACCAAGTCAAACCAGGAGGATGGTTGACTGGTCAAACTTACATTAAGCACACATAATAACACATCTAAGACGTAACAAGACTAACAAAAGACATCGTTTTATATCATAACAAAATACAGACAAAGTACAGACACAAATGCACCAACAAACTCCCCCTTGGCTGTAGCTTTGTCTCGATCTTCGTGTCTTCAAGTCTCTGACGTCCTTTCAACCGTTAAGTGATGCGTAGACCATGCACTTCCCGCATTCACAAGTAGGTTGAAGCAATAACGGGCCATCTTCTGAAACTTCATTGCTTGTTCACGATCTCTAACCAAGTAGTTGATCTCGTGATCTTTAAGAACAATAATATCCGACCTGGACATGTTAGTAATCCACATTGGATCTATCATTCGAAAGTTCTCCTGACTGTCTCGGAATAAGATCACCGCTTCTCCAGTATCTGCATCATAAACCCAGCAACGAAAGTTTCCCAGAAAATCTGTCTTCATTTTCAACAGTGGTATCTTCTTCATCAACTTTGGAGGATCATAAACCAATCGATAACGAGCAGTATTTGTCTCTGGATCTAGCGTGAACCTGATTGGCTCGTATCGAGGAAACTGCGGCTTGTATAGAGGGTCCTTCCAACCTTTTCTTCGTTCCAATCTAATCTTCTTCGCAAACAAATCCACCATCTTGTCTTTGACTCGATTAATAACCTCCAGCTGAGCCAAAACCGCAACATCATAATAAGGAAGTGAAAGAATGCTGAGAAGAGACCTGAAGTACTGAAGGCCGCATTCTCGCTTCACAACCATGCAATGAAGCTCCTTGATGAACATCCAGCTGATAATACGACCCCTAGCCTGATTCCTTTCCAGAATCATGTAGTTGGCCTGATCCAACGGAGGGAGCGGAGGAGGATTCCTAGCTAGGAAATCCGCTCGCCATTCGTTCACGGTCTTCTCACGGTTTTCTTGAACTGAAGGAGAATCTGAAGAAAGATTAGAAGATTCTGCTATCTTTGCTTCCACAAAATCATCATCAAGCGAATTAAGCTCCACATTATCTTGACTAACGTAAACGGGACGTTCCGGATCCGAACCGATGAAGATTTCTTCAATCGTAGAGAAATCGGTTTCGTCCGGAACTAACGGAGTAGCATCGATCGTGGTCAAATCAACTTCATCCATTGCTGTCAGAGCTAACACACATTCATCAGACATCTCTGTAACGTGTTCTCCCTCTTCTAATAGTTCACCCGTGACTGGATGATACTGTTGGACAATTGAGGATTCAGGGAGATCGGTGAATGCTTCCGGCTCAAGACTAATATGTTCAAATCCTGCCGAAGCTTCCAACGTTTCAGTCTGCTCAGACGAACCAGTAGCTGTTGGAGGAGCAGAAGGAGCATCTTGAGATGTACCAGACCCACCTGCATCACCAGATGCAGTTGCACCGGAACCTGTGGCAGCTGGTTGATCAGGATTTGCTGCATCATCATCCTTATCATCGCCACGCTTTGAAGGAAGGATGCCCAATGCTTTGCACCTTTCATTCCAAAGTGTAACAACTTTGTGATCAAATCTCTTGAAGTTTGCTTGAACAGGCTTGAAGGCTTCCATTAATCTATCATCACGATTCTTATAGCGATCCGACAGCTCTTCATGCTTCTGTTTTAACGTTTTTGCCTCACGTTCTAGCACAGTACTATGCCCCTTCATTATCTCAACCTCTCTGTCACGAGCCTTGTTAGCTTCTTTCAGTCTTTCTATCTCTTGAGCTTGTTCTCTTATCTTGACATTCTGAGCACTAACAAGTGAGACCAGCTTGTTGTGAGCCTCAGCATCCTGTGTTCTCTGTACACGGTATTCTTCAATCTTTCTTGTATTCCGACCGACTAAGGTACCCAGTTCACTGACTTGTTCAATCAAGAAGTGAATTTTCTCAGCATCAGACAACCCAGATAATGTTTCTGCTAGAGTCGGCCGTGAGGGCTCAGGTCCTGAGAAACCAGTCTGGCCAGAAGTACCTGTTGGACCAGGAATAATAAGAGGAGGACGTGGATGTGTACCTGAGACAGGGGTTGCAGGCGGCTGTTGATCAACAGGCGCCGTGCGTGCCCCAGAAGACGTCTGTGGCGATGAAACCAGCTCCAGCATCTCTGATGTAGTTAACTGATCACTGACAGGAGGCAGCTGATGCTCCGGAGGCGTCGAATGCTGGATCGGATCAGGTGTAGTGACGTCACCAGCCGTTTCACCTGTTGGCCTTGATCCGCCCCTTGACTTCTTTGAAGTACGAGTACCTTCTCTTCTTGCTTGCCTCTTCTTTCTGACTAATCCAGGAGCAGCAGGAATATAATCATCATCTTTATCAGATTCTGCGACATTAACCGGTTTCTCAATACGTTCAAAACCACGAAAATTCCCTCGCTGATCATAAGCCTTACGCATCCCTGGAGGAGGAGGATTATCATCCTCAAAAGACGAATCATCATTACCAGCACCTCCTTCAGATCAGAAGACGAACTGCTTTCATCTGCCAACCTCCTTGGCTCGTCCACCTTACTTTTACCTTTGTCAGCCGCATCATCGCCTGATCGACTTGCAAGACCAACAACATTACCACGGACATCTGATTCGATGAATACACCTTGAACTTCTTCTGCAGCAACATTCACATCAACTTCAACATGTGCTGCTACACTGGAACTGCCAGCAGACTTCTTGCTCGATGCTTTAATTCCGTGCTTAGCCCCGAGTTTTGTGTTTGCCAACTCGATTAACCTGGGCTCTTCGTCATCCGAATCACTTCCATCTCGACGCCACTTGTGGTTTTGTGGAGCCACGTAGGCCAGATCATCAAGGTGACCAATAAGTTTTCTGACTGGATCGGATTCCTTATACTTGGACATAGACTTGAAGATCAGCAATGTACGCTCGTTCATCGGATTGACTGGAAGAACATCTGCTTCAACCTTGGGAAGATTCGGAATCTGATCATCTATCATCATTTGCAAGAATCTTGGATATAACCAAAACTTGGTTGACGTCCGTTGATTTGTTGACGGAAGTGGCCTGCGGGCATTCTCTTTCAGATTATCAAAGATGTAACGAGATATATTGAACGGCTTGTTCAGAATTAAAGCCATAAGCAATCCCGTCAACTCAATAGGTGACAAATCGTATCCAGACCGTTTGTTGCTCAGACAATGAATAAGAATATGCAACAAAAACTTGTATCGTAACGGCATGAACCCTTTGCTAATCTGATTTGCTAGCACATTATCACTGTAACGTAGCCTCATCAATAAACCACGCTGACACTGTAAATCAATAGATATCGGATCTTCTGGTTGATCTCCCAATTGCAAACGTGCTCTGATGGTGTTCTCGGTTATCACCACGGGTTTCTCAGTGACGAGTCCTCTAACCACTTCTTGGTTATTCACTGTCTCAACCACAGCAGAATTCCAGAATTCCTTGATCTGAGACTGGTAAGCGGTGTGTTGTGTAGTAATGGCATAGTTGATTCGTGACCGGTGAAGATACTGCATTATCCCATTGAATTCCAGACTAACTTTGTCTTCCGGTTGCAGATACGCGGCCATGTTGTGTCGTGGCTCCGACATAGATTCAACTTCCGACTTTTCTTTCTTGGTTGGTTTTGCCCGTTCTTTCTTTTCTTTCGGTGCCATTTCTGTTCATGAAAACACGGACACGTAATGAGAAACAATCAACAGTCAACAAGAATTCCACACTTAGAAAAACTTTCAATTTCTTAAAAAAAAATTCTAAGTGTTGAATCCTCGAAGGATGCCATTTAGCCATCGAAGGATTGACACATGGCTCGAAGGATGACAGACTGTTCGAAAGATGTTACTTTCCTCGAAGGATGAAATTCCTTATCGAAGGATCATCTTTCGAAGAATCAAGAATTTGAAAGATATCTTGATCATTAGAAAGGTCTGATCAATCGAAGGATGAATCCTTCGAGAAACTTAACATCTTTCGAGTCTCAATTCGAAAGATATTTTGCAACACATCTTTCGAGGTTGAGAAAATCAACATCCTTCGTGTTGATTTCCGGCGACACTGTTCATCGGAATATTTTCCGGTGGCAGTTTTAACTGTTTTAAGTGTGGTGTTGATTTTAAGTGGTTTCAAAACATTTAGGAACATCAAACATCAAACCATTTAAAACATTACTAACAAGACACTTAAAACAGACATAACAATATCAAACCCAACCCCGGACACAAAACCTACACATGAACCGATTAGTCAAAGAACACACAAATCCCTTTCAAACCATTTAAAAATTCAAGACAAGGATTCTGAAACAAAGAACATCCGTCAAAATACAACATTATAAACAACAAAACCTGCAACTAACATATTCACATTACAAAACAAAACACATGATTAGATGAAATGTTTATGTTGTTGTTTGAAACGTGTATTAGGATTATCCTACCGAGATTGTAGATGAAATCCTGATACACTAACTTTTTGATTCAATTTTGGCAGAGTTTCGGTAGGAATAGAGGTTTTTGAAATAGTGAAGACTGAACAGTTATGTTGAAATGAAGAAGAAGACCCCCTTTTTATACCCTGACCTCGAAATATGAACCGCCTCGAAGGATGATATCCTTTCGAAAGATGAAGAAGGTGCTCGAAAGATGAGATATTTGGTCGAAGGATCCAGATCTGGATCGAAAGATACCAGATATTTGTGGAACCCTCAACAAACTCGAAAGATGATCTTCGAAGGATATCTTTCGACCTGATTCATCCTTCGAAAAGTCTGATCAGCTCGAAGGATCCAGTTGAGTCAAATCTTTCGTTGACCAAGTCATCTTTCGAGCATCAAGATAGACTTTCATTGACCATCTGATCTTTCGAGAGCCATTGCTTCCTCGAAGGATCAGATTTTCACCAACACTTTGGATTTTTGGGAATTTTCAATTTAAGCCCTTCAAATTCTTAAAAGCTTTCAGAAATGACCGTTTTGAAAAATTGTCCGTTATGAAGTTCTGCAAAGGTCAGTTTTATGAAGTATTTCGGCTTGCCAGATATCTGATCGAGTACCAACATCGGTTAATCAAAAATAAGATTAAATTGAAAATCTTTTTGGATTTTGATAAAATAACAGACAACAATAAAAGACAACAATTTTAGAATCCTTTGAATGTTATCAAACGACATCACCGCTAATGTCGTGCTGATATGCACCAAACGACAAAAAAACTGTTTAAAAGACAATAAAGGTTAAGCACTAAAGTTTAGCAATAAATAAATATGTACAAACACAACAATATTTTTGCGAGTTTCTGGCGAAGAGAATCATATCAGTTTGCGGTCTTTTGTCAAAACACATTTCCTTTTAATATTCTTTTACAGAAGTGGATAAGTATTCTACCACAATTACCGATATTGTTATCCACTTAAACTCAGCGATCAAGTGTAATCATAATGCATTGAGATACATTAAGGTATGATTTATACTTACCGACCGGTGTTCATCCACTCACGACACATTCCCGTATCAAGGTATGCACGAGAGTTCATCTTACTGGGGAGTATACCATTTATCATCCGTTTTTAACGTATATAAAATGTGAACAAGTCACTTATTTGATTTGAAAACAAGCCCTTTGTGATAGAATCACTTATTGATGAGGAACTTGATTTTCATATGCATGAGGGCACAGGAGCAAGTCCGTGAACAGGTCAGTACTTTCGTACAGCAGAGAGACGAACTTGACTCCCGGATAAATGTGATGTTTTATCACTTATTTGTTTGGACATGTGATTGTTTATCACTTATTGAGGTCGAATGCAGTATGTACACGTATGTATGGTATCATGGAAGATATAGACTTGCGTCCCCGTTATTTTTCGGTAAAAGATACAACCATGATACCCAGATGATAAACAGCATAAACCCCGAATATCTCAGAACCTCGGCAATCTATCAAACGAAATTTCGGTACCAAGACCATATGCCAATGAGTGGTTCCCACGCGGTTTTCAGTTCATTATGTTTATATCTCCTGCATACTTTAAAATGATCGTGAGTCTACCGGTACATCATTAGTAGAGCTACTTATCTTTTTCTTTTCTTTTGATTTCTAGAAACATGTTTCGACCGACCTCTGATGTAATATCATTTTCTCTTATATTACCAAGAAACTCATTTTTGTTTTTCTATTGTTTTTGTGTTTTTCTGAATTTTCTCCCCCTTAAATGCAGAAAGTAAATAAAGTAAAGACATATTTTTGTATTTTTGCGGTTTTTCAATGTTTTTGTATTTTCTTTGAAACTTTCTCCCCCTAAAATTCAAAAATAAAGTAAAGTAAAAACATAAAAACAATTTTTTTTTTTTTTTTTTTTTGCAAAAATATTTACAAAAACGATTTTCCGATGTCGGTTACTCTTGCTTCACCTTTATGCCGTTTACCAAAAGTAAATAATCGAATCTTGATTTATCAAATGCTTTGGTAAAAAGGTCGGCACGTTGGTGATCGGTATGAATGTGAACCACATCGATAAGTCTCTTTTCAAAGCAATCAAGTATGAAGTGATATTTAATATCGATGTGCTTCGTTTTTTAGTGCTGTACAGGATTTCTAGTGATCTGTAAAGCAGCTTCATTATCAACATAAATAGGAGTAGTTAGAAATTCAAAACCGTAGTCCCGCATCTGTTGTTGGATCCATAGAACCTGGGAGCAGCAACTAGACGCAGCAATGTATTCCGCTTCACATGTAGACGTAGCCACACATGTCTGCTTCTTGCACTGCCAAGTGACTAGGCGATTGCCTAAGAACTGACATCCTGCTGTAGTTGATTTTCCATCTTTCTTGCAGCCGCCGAAATCAGAATCACTGTAAGCCTTGAGATCGAAGTTATCATCCTTAGGGTACCATAACCCGGTGTCAGGGCAACCCTTCAGATAACGAAAAATCCTTTTGACAGCAGCATAGTGAGAGACCTTCGGATTCGCTTGGTATCTAGCGAGAAGGCATGTTGGATACATAATGTCGGGTCTTGATGCGGTGAGATACATTAAAGATCCAATCATAGCACGATAAAGTGAAGAGTCCACAGCTTCCCCTTTTTCATCCGGAGTAATCCCGTGATTCTGCGGAAGAGGAGTAGAAATTGGCTTCGAATCAGACATCTGGAACCGGCTCAAGATGTCTCCGACGTACTTGGTTTGATGGATAAAAATTCCAGATTCGGACTGATTAACTTGCAAACCCAAGAAGAACGTCATTTCACCCATCGCACTCATCTCGAATCGATCTTGCATCACCTTCTCAAATTCCTTGCATAAATTATCATCGGTAGAACCAAAGATAATGTCATCGACGTATACCTGTACCAACAGAAGATCTTCACCTTTTTCTTTGATGAAGAGGGTACAATCGATCAAACCCCGTCTAAACCCGTTGTTCAGCAGGTAGGTAGACAGTGTCTCATACCAGGCTCGAGGTGCTTGATGAAGACCATATAACGCTTTGTTAAGTAGTAAAACTCTGTCAGGATGTAATGGATCTTCAAAACCCGGTGGTTGCTCGACATATACTTCCTCTTCGACTACTCCGTGAAGAAATGCACTTTTAACATCCATCTGGTACACCTTGAATTTCTTGAAGGATGCGTAGGCTAGAAAGATTCTAATAGCCTCCAGACGTGCAACAGGTGCATACACTTCATTGTAGTCAATACCTTCTATCTGACTGAAGCCTTGAACAACTAACCTTGCTTTGTTTCGGACAACAATCCCACGGTCGTCCTTCTTGCACTTAAACACCCAACGAGTTCCGATCTTCTTGTAGTTGTCGGGCCTATCAACCAATTTCCATACGCCCAACTTCTCGAACTGCTGAAGTTCTTCTTGCATGGCTTCCACCCAGGAATCATCTTTCAATGCCTCCTTCCAAGATCTAGGCTCTTCTTGGCTAACATAGCAGGCGAAAGACCAATCGTTTTGTTGTCCCGATTCTCGTATCTCAGCATACAAGCCAGCATTTTCGTTATTTCTGATTTGATTTCTTGTCCTTACACCACTGAGAACATCACCTATAATATTCTGCTGAGGATGAATGTTATGAATTCGGGTTTCAGGAACTAGAGGAATTTCAACATTGGTCCTCAAGTTATTGATATTTAAATTCCCGATATCATTCTGAAGCTGTTGAGTTGTAGAAGATGATGCATTTTCTTCTTGGACAATTGGCGCAGACACTGGATCCGTTGCTTCTGAAGTACCTTGAACCGGACCCCGTGCTTCACCATCATTTGCATCAACATACTCCTCATCTTCCGATGACAAATTATAGTCGACAGCATCATTAAACACCTCATTTGAAGCGAGATTGTTGACAGAAGAAGATGCTTGTGAGTCAACAACGATTGGGCGAGCTAACTGAGAGCCAGTCGCATTCTCGCTTTCAGACAACATTTGAGCAATTGCATTGTCATCATCAAATGTCGGCAGATTGAATGAGTCGAAAAGACCATCATAATCGAACATCCATGGATCTCCAGAAGGCTTCGGTGGATTAGAATATCTTTGAACTCTTACTTCACCCCACTCTTCAATCTTCTTGGTAGTTAGGTTCCATACTCGCAGATTAGGAGTAGCATACCCAAGGAAGTAACCCTCGATAGCTTTGGCACCAAACTTCCCGTCAGGTTCAATCATGGTACATGGTGCACCAAAAGGTTCTAGATATTCCAAGTCAGGAGTCTTCTTGTGTAGGAGTTCGAAGCACGTTTTGCCATGTCTTTTCACTGTGAGAACCCTGTTTAACGTGTAGCAAGCCGAGGCAACAGCTTCAGTCCAGAATCGAACTGGAAGCTGAGACTCAACCAACATGGTTCTTGCAGTCTCAATTAAGGTTCTGTTCTTTCTTTCAGCGACTCCGTTTTGTTGTGGCGTGTACCGAGAGCTGTATTCATGAAGGATTCCTTTTGCAGTGCAAAATTCATCCATAACCCTGTTTTTGAACTCGGTTCCGTTGTCGCTTCGAATTCGCCTCACCTTTAGATTATAAAGATTTTCCAACAAGGTGATCAAATTCTTTAGAATTTCTGGAGTCTCGCTCTTGTGGACCATGAAATCAACCCATGAAAATCTTGAATAGTCATCAGTGACTACCAAGCAGAAAACTTCCCCGTGCACACTCTTGTGTTTGACTGGGCCGAACAGATCCATATGCAGACGTTCGAGTGGCATGTTTACAGTGTTAACCTTCTTCAATGGATGTGATTTCTTGATCTGCTTCCCTTTCTGACACGGCACACAGACATCTTGAAGTTGAAAATTCTTCACATTGACACCTCTCACCAGATTGTTTTTGACAAGGTGATTCATTTTTCTGAGGTGAATATGACCCATCCGTCTGTGCCAAGAGATCGTCTCCTTTTCAGTGGCTTTTGAAATAAAGCAAGTAACTTGTTTGGACTTGGTTATTGCTTGGCTCATATCGAGGACATACAAATCATTAACTCTTGGTGCTGATAAGAGAATCCATTCTTCGGGAATCTTGAATCCTGGCTTCAGCACATAACAACCGGCATCATCAAAATGCACGGTGAACTTCTTGTCGCAGATCTGAGAAACACTCAGGAGATTGTGATCCAACTGTTGCACATAATTTATTTTGTCGAAACTCACAACTCCATTTGAGATCATTCCCTCGCCGGTGATATACCCTCCTTTGTCTCCAGCAAACGCAACATATCCTCCTCTTATACTTCGCACATCAAAAAGAAGACGATAGTCGCCCGTCATGTGCCTGGAAGCCCCACTATCAACAATCCAATGACTATTAATAGTTCCTCCTGGAGCCGCCTGCACACGCAATTAACTTATCAGTTTGAGAGGGGGACCCAAGCCTTTGTGGACTTGGGTCGTCCTTGATCATCAAGGAAAGTGATCTCAATCACTTGATGATTAGGAAAAAGAACCTGTGGTGCTCCCCCTGATTGAATTACCTGCTTTTTCTTCCAAGCTGTTTGTCCTTTACCAGTATTTGAATTTATTGTTTTAGCATTTACTGGTTTTACAGTTTCAGATTTTGCTTGTACAGGTTTTTCTTCTTTGACCTCTGATTTTAAGGCCTTTTCAATTACCTTTTGATTCTTTTGTTTTAACTTCTTTTCCCTTTCTTTCAAGACACGTGGGTCTTGTTTTAGGGAAACTGATCGTTTTCGGTAATCGATTTCTTGGGGAGCACTCATTTTTTACTTCAGCTTTTGCACTTGTGGACAATATCTTACAATATGCCCAACTGTTCCACATTCAAAACATGTTCTCCGCTCTACAAACTTCGGAGAAACTCGTTGATGACCAGACGGAGAACCAGACCATGAACTTTGTGATCTAGATGTGCTTGGACCTAAATCACATCCGTTGGTGTGTTGGGTGTAATTATTCTGATCATTTCGTTTTAAAATTCTAACTTGTTTTATAAAATCAATGTTAGATTTATCCTGAAATGTTTCAAGTTTGTCTGAACCCGTGGATCCAACAAAGTTCATTTTCGGTTCTCGTTTCTTAATAGGAGCTCTTTTGTTTTGCACCTTTTGTTGTTGAACCTTAGGTTGCTCAACCTTTGATTGTTGAATTTTAGGTTGTGCAGCCTTAGGTTGAGTAGCCTTAGACTGTTCAACCTTAGGTTGTTGAACCTTTGGTTGTTCAGTCTTAGGCTGCTGAGCTTTAGGTGCTTGAACATTCTTGTTCTGAGGCTTCTTTCCCTGTACCTTACCCTTTCCGGAGTTGACTTGTTGTTTTCGCTCAATTGGTAGTTCTTGGTTTCCGTATTGTTTTCTAATTTGTTCACACGGAATTGGATCACATTGAGTGACGGTAACTTTGCCACTTTTGTTCCCCAAAAACTTATCAGTACATCCTTCAAAAATTTGCTCAATTAAATCTTGATTTACATTTTTAATTGGAAAATCTTTGTTAGAGTAGATTTTGTCATCTCCTTTGAGCGTGTACAACAAGTTATTCCCTTCACGGCTAGATACAAGGGATTCCATTGCTATTGACATTTCAGTCTTACTCGGTTTCACTGGTGGATCACACAGGATGTGATTCTCGATTGGAATATCTGTTGTAACCGAGTTAGACTGTTGTTTCACAATTTCTTCAGATTCATCATCCGAAGAATCATCATCCTCAACAATAAGAGGACTCTGTTCCTTAAAACACGATGAATTTGTCACATTCTCAGATTCAGATTCTGATTGACCCGAGGATGATGTACCAGTTGTGAACCCGAGGCCTGCTGCAAAGTCATCTAGACCGAGTGGCACAGTAGGTTCAAAACGGGGCATATCCTCGTCATCAGGCAATTTGGAGTAATTGTGATTCATTGGGGGAGGACATGATTTGAATCCAATACATTGTGCATCCCCCTTTTTCTTTTGAACGTCAATGATGTGATCCAATACATAGCGGGAATTGGAATAGCTTTCCAGTTTCTGCTTAATTGTCTCACATTCACATCGAGCTGTTGCCAACTCTACCATTTGCTTTTCAATTGTGTCAATAAGATTATTGTTAGCATGTTGTTTTCGCAAAACAGCCTTTTGTAATTCTGAAACATCATGTCTTAATGACGCAATTGTTGCTTTAAATTCCTTTTCATTTCTGGTTAAAAACAAGTTAGCTTCAGTTGCTTTAGAAAGATCTACAATCAATTCTTGATTGTGTTTGTATGTGATTTCAAACTGACTTTCCTTTTCAGCATATTTAACATTTAAACTATCACAATTTTCACAACTAACTACAGTGGGTTCATCGACACATACCTGACTTGATGAACTGTCGACATTAGCCATAAAGGCTGAATAGAGAGAAGACGAAGAGTAAGCAGCTTGATCCACCAAAATAGATCTTCTTTCAGTTCCTGCTGCAGCTTCTTCCAAAAGCTCATCAATATCTGCATCGACTGACGCACTTGATGTCTCATCCACATGATCATTGCCTGAGGTGGAGGATTCTTCATCTGAGCTTCCATTATAACCAGAACTGTCTTCATCTTCTGAAGATTCACCAGCAGACACGGGTTCTACTACTTTCTCAATCACTTTAGCATAACATGCTGTTCCACCATTTCCTCCTTCTCCAAGCTGAAGGTTCCAATTGCAGATTTCATCAGCTTGAACAACCAATCCTCTGTGGGGATTAGTGTTTGTGGATCCAGATGCATTTCCTCCAACGGGAACTATTGATCTGTCAGAATTGTTGTTCGGTTGCTGTTGTGGCTGTCCTTGATTCCTGAAGGGATTCTGATTTCCTTGCTTAGGTGGCTTCTGACACTCCCGCTTGAAATGACCCTTTTCACCACAATTGAAGCAAGTGACAGCATTCTTATCAAAACCATACTTGGTGTTGTTGTTGCTATTCAAGTTGGTTCTTCCCGTCCTTTCCATAAATTCCTTAGCTCTTCTAATTGCACTAGCAAGAGCCCATTTGATATCCATCATTTCAAACTCTTCTCTATCCACTTGCTGATAATCTTCATTGGTTAGATTGATATTCCCAATCTGACCTGCGACCAATCCACAATAAGCACTAACCAAGGTATTCAACATCTCCATATGCTCCTTGGCTATTTCGACACTGACTTTGGAAAAGTTGGAAGTGTCCAATCTGACTGTGTTCGGATTGGAAGTGGCTTGAAAGTTTGAAGAACTTCCATAAAACCCTTGCTGTTGTGGTTGTTGCTGCTGAGCTCTGCTTGGGTCTAAGAAAGGCGGTGGTGTGAATTGCGGAGCCGGTTGCACATCCTGTTGTAGAGAAGAAGAATCTGGTCTTGAATACATCGTGTATGCTGAAGGATCAAACTGATTTGTTGTGGAAGGCCCGGTGTTTGAGATGAAGGCTGTTTGAAGCTTCGCATGTTGAGAGACTAGTTTTTCTCCACTGATACCTCCTGCAATCCCATAGTACATCTCTGGATTTTGAGGAGTTAGTGTTCTTTTTGCCTTAAGCTTTTCTTCTACATCCTTGTTCTCCAATTTTTGAATTAGCTCATAAACGGTGATTGCGTCTAGAACACCATTTTCTTTGAGAATTTCAAGATAACTGCTCCACTTTGCTGGTAAGCTATCAGAGAATCTCTTCACCATTTCTTGTGGAGTGGCAGTGACTCTAAAAGCAAACATCTCGCTCAACAAGTGATGGAACCTTGTAGATAACTCTGCCAAAGTCTCATTCTCCATACACGTGAATCCTTCAAACTCTTTCTTCAGTAATTCTTGCTTGATCTTTCTAGATTGAGCATTTCCTTCACATCGTAACGTGAGCATATCCCACAAGCTTTTAGTAGTCGTGCAGTAAACAAACTGATGGTAAATGTCTCTGTGAAGAGCTTGTGTGAGAATCATGAATGCTTTCTTTTCTAACTCAAATTTCTTCTTATCATCTTCAGACATAGTGCTGTAAGTTTCTGGATTAGATCCTGCAACTTCCAAATCATTGTCAAATGCAGTGAAGAAGCACATCCATAGATCTTGACCTTGCCCCTGAACATAAGTTCTCAGCCTTTCCTTCCACCATCCCCAATCATTGATGTGATTTAGCTTTGGTGGTTTTGTGCTTGTACCAGTTTCACTGTCGTTCTGCATCATTGCTTGAATGCTGCTGCTTTGATTTGTGACCAATGCCCATTGATTTGCAGTTATCATTGCAGCTTGAGGTGGGGCAATTGCCTGCATCCATGCAGTTTTGTTGAAATCTGACCCAGATTGCGTAGCTGATGATTGCGTAGCTGATGATTGTGGAGTCAAAGATGTTTGAGTCCACGCGGTTGGATCCCACTGACCGTTTGTTCCCATTTAGTAAAGAAAATTAATATATTAAGTGAAAATTGATTTAAAAATTGAAAAACAAGTTTTCCCTTTTTAATTTTCACAAACTATGTTAATATCTCGAATGATAACAACCAGCCGAAAGATCCTTGATCGAAAGACCTGAAAAACACAAACTTGTTAAACTTAAACAGACTAGGATCGAAGGAACAGAACTTGTTCGAAAGATCAACAGTGTTCGAAAGATCACTGTTGAGTTTCGAACAATGATTTCGAAAGACTCTCCAATCGAAGGATCCTTGTCTTTCGAATAAGACCTGTAGATCGACAGATATATCCTTCGAAAAGATTCCTTGGATCGAAGGATAAGTCACAGACTTCGAAGGATGTTCGAAGGATGATTATCTATCGAACCTCCCTTAATCGAAAGATGAGCTTTCGACTTCGAAGGATATCCTTCGATCTGCACTGACACAGTTGACAAAAGTTGACAGGTTGGTGAAAAGGTGATTGGTTGGTAGAAAGCTTTCGGCAGAAGGTATGTTCAGACCATACTTTCTGCCAACCCAGATTTGACCAATAAAATATTGCCCAAAAAGAAGGTTCTTATCCAGAAACCGGTCACCGGAGTAAGCCGGAATTTTGGCCGGAAATGACCAAACCTTTTAAAAACAAGTTTTTAAGTTACCCAACCCGTCCTTTAACACACCCGGATAGTTTAGAACACGTTTTTATGTCAAGAAATGCAAGAAAAACACTAAAAACGGGTGCTAAACCATGTGAGTTTTTATCCAAACACTCCAAAGTCTTGTATAAACTCGGTTTTTAACAAGGAAAAGAGCCACGGCTCTGATACCACTTGTAGGTCCCTCGGAGGTTGAGGTTAAACCTTATCCTTGTTATGTTTAACACACTAGCAAGTGCGGAATCCAAGCTAGAATGCAAACCGGCAGTTTATATGAGAACACAAGCTACAAAGAGAAAGGTAGACACACAAGATATCAAAGTTTTCTCTTGTATTTCAGTGGACACGGTTACAGCCCTTGACCAAACTGAAAATACGCTCTCTACAAGACTAAGCTCACTCACACAATGAAGTGAACACATTACAACAGTATATATATCCAACACAGGTCGTCTGGTCGAAGGATCAATTAGACTGATCGAAAGATCATCTATCGAGATAAAACCTATCGAAGGATCCACATATACCTCGAAGGATTGACATCCTTCGAGGTCCATCTATATCCATCGAAGGTTATCCTTCGAGCTCATCGAAGGATATAAACAATCCTTCGATGACTCATCCTTCGACCCACACAACTTACAAACTTTTTCTAACTGTTTGACCAAGTCAAACCAGGAGGATGGTTGACTGGTCAAACTTACATTAAGCACACATAATAACACATCTAAGACGTAACAAGACTAACAAAAGACATCGTTTTATATCATAACAAAATACAGACAAAGTACAGACACAAATGCACCAACATTATTTAGACAAACTTATTATTGTAGAGGGTATCTAATTGTAATTAGCAACTCTATATATAGGGCTTTGTATTCTCAATATTTTAGACATAATAAAAGATATCCTTTTCACGTAGTTTGATTAAAATCACAGGAAGAGGTGGGTAAATCTAAATATCGAATGCTAGCTGTATGCTTCGTATTACCACATTTGGCTAATATTCTCTAGGGTTGAACACAGAACACTGAATCAGTTGTTGCACTGGGTTCATCTAATGACTTTCTTCCCAGATCTACAATAACAACAGGTCAGTTAAGGGCGTCCTGAGTAACACTCATTCTGTTAAATATAGCGAAACAAACACACACACACATATATATGATTTATTTTTCTCGTCAGTGTATATAAATTTTTAATTTATCTTACTAATATAAGCTTTCACCATGCTCAGAGACACCAGCTATTGATTAGGCCTGTAAACGAACCATACGTTCATGAACTTGGTCGGCGGGAAGTCTGTTCATGAACACAGTTTTTTGTTCGTTTAACTAAAGGAACGGACATGAACACAGGTTTTGTTCGTTCATTAATGTTCGTGAATGTCCGTTTATGTTTGTTCGTTTATTTATATTTGTTTATGTTCGTTTGTTTCAGTTTAAATACATAAGTAGTTATATTTATATAAAATATTAAACATAAAAGGAACTTTCTAACTACTTATATAAGTATAACTAATTGGTAATTGGGCTTTTTAGTAATAAAAATGGCTTTTCCAATGGAATTTATCGTAATTAATCACTAATTTATATAAAAAAATTACTTTATGTTCGTTTATGTTTAGTCAATTATGTTCATTTATGTTTTTTCAATTATGTTCATTTGTGATGTTTATTGTTTGTTAACTTATGTTCGTTTAAGTTTTGCTCGTTTATGTTCGTTTACGTTCATTTTAGTTTGTTTAGGTTTTAAACGAACGAACATAAACAAACACGAACATGCCCCTTTTCTTAATAAACAAACATGAACAAAAATATGTGTTTGGTTAAAGTTAAATGAACGAACATGAACATGCCTCTGTTCGTGTTCGTTCGGTTTATTTACAGGCCTACTGTTGATGTTTCCATGGATGGGAAACTAGCAGGGGGACCCACTGAACCTGAATCGATCAGTAATATCAATGCTTTCACAAACTTAGAAAGTATTGAAGCGCTCGATACGTTAACAGGAGAGGAAGGTGCTATTTATAATGATAACGATGGTTTTCAGATTGGAAATTCATCATCAGGATCAAAGGTGAATTCATGAGTTTTTTTTTACTATTACTTAAATACACCATGTCGATAAACTTTGCTACAAACCCATAATTTTCGGAATTGTTTGAAATTCAGGAAGTAGAAGACTCCATTTTTTGGGAACCTAACAATTTGTCTCAGTCAATAACTGGCTCAGGTAAATCTACTTGTTACATTCATGTAGAAGGAGAATTTTGATCCATTACTTATGAACGGGTCGATTCTGGTTTTGTTTTATCTTCGATGGCTCAAACGTAAAATGAAAAGTAGCTTTCAAACATAGTTGCTAATAGTGAATAGCGAATGATAGCGACAAGCTATGGTTGTAAAAGTCGCTAGGCGCTCCCTAGTCGGTCAACCGGGGAGTTGAGAGTAGTCGACCTAGGCGGAGAGTACACGGGGAGTACTCGGAGATGCCAAATTATAAAGAAATTAGTTTTCAGAAATTAAATATATGTCAAATAACATAAATTTACTATATTTATAAGAAAATACGTGAAATTGATATTCGTTCTTTAAAATGATAGGCATAGAAATTATGTTTTATTTTATTTTAACTCAAACTCGGCCTGAGTTGGCCAATGTTGACCGCATTTGATCGATTCCTAGTAATTAGTCGGAGTTGAATAAAGTCGCCTCGGCAGCCTACCTTGTAGCGACTACTCGGGGAGTACTCGGCCTTGGAGACCTTGTTTTACAACCATCCTCTACCTATACGCTACGTAACGATAGCGATGAAATAATGGGTGCTATATTATGTTTTGCGATACACTAGAAGAAAATTTTAGAAATATTTTTATATGTCTATTTTATCAAAATACGCTGTTTTTCTATGTATATTTACTAGAAAAAAAATAGAATCTCGCTAATTTTTAGGTATATTTTATCGCACATATTAAAACAAAAAAACCTATAATCCCGTTATTCACGCTATTAACAGCAGTGCTTTCAAATGAAACATGTTAAATGGGTCTAAAGTCACCCAAAGGGTATTTTTAAATCATAAAGTTTTTCTAAATCATTTTATTAAAAAAGGTAAGTTATTATTGAAGTGAGATTATTCTTGTAAACATATTCGACTCACTAAATTTTAATAAACTATTTAAATTTCTAGAACCAGAAATGCTCTGGGTCAACTTGATATGTCTCATTTCTATATTAGAGTAATTCGATTTGACGATAACCTGTTTTGACCTGTTAAACCCACCTGAGTGCTTTCTAATATTAGTTATATTATTATGATAATTTTCAATTTAGGACGAAGGGTTAGCAAATTCAAGCCCAAGCCCAAGGCACAAAACCGTAAACAGCAACAGATTTCTAACAACCCTGATCCGGACGTAGGGCCTGTTCAACATGGGGAAAATATTCATTCAGTTCCTTCTCAAACCGACTTCATTGAAAACGAGCCTGCTCCTTCATTTCAAACAGAGACAATCTCTGATTACCATGTGAATGAAGATTCAATTAGTTTGACCGAACTTTCTCAAATGCGTTCAGTGAACGAAACTGGCAGATCTTCAAAAAGATCAAGACGGCTAGCAAGTAAAGCACTTCAAACTATAGATGAAGCCGAGAATGAGGGTATTGACGACTTTGTACCGGAAAATGAATCTTTAGTTGATAGAATTGAAAGTAAGTCAAAGTCAAAGGCTAAGAAACCTCTTGATGAGAGCAAAAAACCCGTTAGAAAGCGTAAAAAGGACAAAGAGGTATCAGGTGAGTTAACTGAAGTACCCAAGAAGAAATTCTCACACAGCACAAAACGAAATAAACGACCAGGTAAGTTTAGTTCTAAATGTTTTTGTTTTCTTTTTGATTTACAATTAATTCATCATCATCTTCATACTTAGTAAATCCCACCAATAGCAAAGCTAAGGTAGGGTCTCAGGAGGGTAAGATGTAGACAGCCATACCTCTACCCCGTAGGAATAGAGAGGTTGCTTCCAGTGAGACCCCTGGCTCGATGATTTACAATTAATTATGCTTTGTATTTAATTATGCCGCGCTATTATAGTAAACCCGGAATTGCTTAGTATCCCCGAGGAGGAGTTTGAGTTGCATATGCATAATTTCCCCTTGAGGGATTTAATCAGGCTAAGAGAGCATAAGGAACGGATCGAGGTACATATTATATTTCATTTTTTTATAATGCAAGTTCATAGTGAAGGGGATAAATGTCACATCTTTGAAAGTGGATGTATCTGATATTATGATTTTTTGTGTATGAAATTATCCTTTATTGCAGAAAAAGGAAGCATCTTTATCGGGAGCCAATGCAACAGATGAAAGGTACCGAAGTTTAGCATGATATCATTTTGAGATATCTTATGATTCTTATCTGTCGGGTTCACAAATAATAATCTTACGGTTCTGCAGTGAATCTGCACAAAATGCTACCTACTACAATTACCGAACTCACATGAAAATAACCCCGAGAATGAAATGGACAAAACAAGATACAGAACTATTCTACGAGGTAATGATAACACTATCAATAAACGTATAATTCATTGCTATAATTGCCAAGTTGTCGAGCATTTGTTAGTTTCTTTTTATAAAATGCAGGCTATTCAGCAATTTGGGTTGGATTTCTCAATAATAACAGAATGTTTTCCGGGGCGGACTCACAAGCAGATAATATCAAAGTATAAAAAAGAAGATAAACAACATCGATTAAGGATTGAAAGCGCTCCAAACACTCGTGCGAAGGGTAACATCTACACATCACACAATGCTAATTTCAAAAATTTGAACTGGAAAAAGGAAATGAAGAGCATCATTTTTTTTCTACTTTATATATTCCAATTTGCCTAAACATTTTATTTTGCTATTATTCAGGTCTTTCTCTTTTCGAATATGTACTTGAGCGGCTCAAACAAGCCCGGGCAGAAGATTCTGAGAACAATAACGATGACCCAACAGGTGAAGAAGATGAGGTGCAGGAGGCTGCTGACAACAATGTATGGCTCATTAATATATATTATTATATTTTTTAAAATTATGTGTGTGGAGTTTAATAATAATAATTCTTGTTATTGCAGGAGGAAGGTGAGTTACAAAAAGACATTAAAGAAGATATGGAAGCTGATGAGAGTCTGATCAAGGCTGATGATATTGAAGATGAGGATACTTGGAATCAATATACAGGTGAAATATAAAATACATATTATTTAACAAAATCCCATTGAAAACTCTTCCTACTTTTAGTTTGACCTTTGAGTTAAAGTTGCTCCATTTTTATTCTTAATTCGTTAGAAATAGAATCCAAAGTAACGCCATAGGTGTATTCATGGGTTAACTTAAACACGGCCTGTTTGAACAGGAAAGGTATTCTATCTTATTTTTATCTAGTTTTTGCATTATGTTCAAAACTAGAATCCTCATTTCTCTTTTAAGTTATATTTTTTGTCATAAAAGACCCAAGTGGTTTCATAAACGCCTTTTGATTAAGTTATAAAATTAACATGTTATACATGTCAACCTATGAACTCGACTTGCTTTGCTAATAGCGTTGGCAAGTTCAACCTAATATTGACTTGGTTATGTTTTGGCCAACCAAACTTTTGAATTTCTTGTTAGGATTGTGTGAAAACAATAATATGCACTCTTGTATTAAAATTCATTTTAAAGGTTGCATGTGACTTTTAGACAATAAATCAATGTTACTATTTTGAACACTCATCATCTGATGTGTCAATAATTTCTCTAGGGTCATCCGAGAGACTAAGTCGATGCACAACTACCCCACAGTGCTACCAACTTCATTTAACTAGATTGTTGCCATAGGTTGCGCATTGCGGCGGCGACGCCTTAGTTGTTTATAGCTAGCGGTGCTTTCTGTGATGCGTTAACCATATGAAAACGTGTGTTTCGACGTATCCGATCTAATTTAGTGTAACCTGTATAAGCACTTAGGTTACAATGTACGATGATGACATTAACGGGTGGTGCCCACACACGACATTACGTGTTTTTTACTTTGTTACACAAGTTACGTTCGTAAAAGTAATTTTAGGCATTAACTTGGTTGGGCATAGAGAAAAAAATAATAATGTGTCGCACGTTGCGGTGTAAAGTCGTAAAAATAATTTAAACAAAGAAGTGTCAAAGTTATTAAGTAGAAAATTGGAGGTTCAAAGCTTTTGATTACTAAAAGTTAGAAATGAATATGTAACTTATTTAAAGAAGAGGGGATGTAGTTGTGAAAGTTTAGGGGTGTTTTGGTTCTATTGTGAAAGTTTGTGGGTGTTTTGGTCCTATGTTGAAAGCTTGAGGGTGTATATGTTGAAAGTTTAGAAAAATGTGTAAGGTTTTCTAAAGATTAAAAATCATAAACTCGTCTCCAAGTGAGATTGAGTATCCGTTGTAGTCAACTTGCTAGAAATATGCAAAACATCATAGTATTTGAGAAAAACCAAAGAGAAATAGAGATAAACTGAATTCTATTATTCATTCTATTCAACATTACAATATATAGATAAACATAACTATAAACCCTAAAGCCCATAAGTAATGGGTTGGGCTTAAAATGTCTGGTTTATAACACTCCCCCTCAGACATTTAGAATTATACACAGTTTAACAACATACTTCAGGATGATGTTAAATAGGTACTTCAAGATGAATAAATAAACTGATACTACTGGATCAGCTATGTTGCCTCATTAAAAACCTTACTAAGAAAATCCAGTGGGGCAAAACTTAGTTAAGGGAAAAAGAGTACATCGTGTATAATTCTCCCCCTGAATTTAACAAACATCTTTCAATCTACGAAGACCGATCTTGTGTGATAGCTGCTCGAAACTGCTTCTAGGTGAAGATTTCGTGAACAGGTCAGCTAGATTTTCACTTGACTTAATCTGGCGAACATCAATTTCCCATTCTTTTTGCAAGTCATATGTTGAGAAGAACTTTGGTGAGATGTGCTTTGTTCGATCACCTTTGATGTAACATTCTCTGATCTGAGCTATGCAAGCAGCATTGTCTTCATAAATAATCGTCGGCTTCTTCTTGATCTGTTCTAATCCGCATGCTTCTTGTATGTGATTAATCATTGATCTCAACCACACACATTCTTGACCAGCATCATATAGTGCTATTAATTTGGCATGATTTGATGATGTTGCTGTAAGTGTTTGCTTAGTTGACTTCCAAGAAATTGTTGTGCCACCATATGAGAATACATAACCTGTCTGAGATTTTGCTTTGTGAGGATCTGAAAGATATCCGGCATCAGTATACCCAACAAGGTGGGACTTTTGATCTTTCTGATAGAAAAGACCTAAGTCTTGTGTCCCGTAAATATACAGGAATATATGTTTTACACCATTTCAGTGTCTACGTGTTGGGTTCGAACTATATCTCGCTAGTACATGAACTGCAAATGCAATGTCAGGTCTTGTGTTATTTGCGAGATACATAAGGGCACCGATCGCGCTTAAGTACGGTACTTCTGGACCAAGTACTTCTTCGCCTTCTTCTTGAGGGCGATAAGGATCCTTGTGTGGATCTAGCGGTCGGACTACCATAGGTACGCTAAACGGATGTGCTTTATCCATATTGAAACGTACTAACATCTTCTGGATGTAGTTTGATTGATGGACAAATGTGCCATTGCACAGATACTCAAATTGTAGTCCGATGCATACTTTTGTCATACCAAGATCTTTCATCTCAAATTCCTTCTTTAACAACTGAGCAGCTTTCTAATATCTTCAGGAGATCCGATGATGTTGATATCGTCAACATAGACTGCTATTATAGTGAAATTTGAGAGTGATCGTTTTATAAAGACACATGGACTGATTACATCAGACTTGTATCCTTCCTTTTTGAGATATTCACTAAGTCGATTGTACCACATATGACCAGATTGTTTGAGACCATATAAAGATCTCAGGAGCTTTATAGAACACATATCTCGAGGTGTTGATTTTAATGCTTCAGGCAATTTTAATCATTTAGGGATTTTCATGTAGATGTCATTTTCAAGTGTCCCGTATAAGTATGCGGTGACGACATCCATTAGTCTCACGTGAAGTCCTTCAAAGATGTGAGGCCGATTAGGAACCTAAGGGTTATCGCATCCACTACAGGGGAATACGTTTCCTCATAATCAACTCCTGGGATTTGGCCTTGTGC
This sequence comes from Helianthus tuberosus, assembly GCA_030545235.1. Classification (NCBI taxonomy): domain Eukaryota; kingdom Viridiplantae; phylum Streptophyta; class Magnoliopsida; order Asterales; family Asteraceae; genus Helianthus; species Helianthus tuberosus. The sequence goes on along the minus strand of CM060408.1, from coordinate 64,688,340 downwards.
TACAACTCGAGCCTTATATCGTACAATCTCATTCTTTTCATTTCTCTTTATTGCAAACACCCATTTATAACCTACTGGTTTGACGTCTATGGGTGTTCGGACTACAGGTCCAAAAACATGTCGCTTTTCGAGCGAATTCAATTCGGCGTTTATGGCTTCTTGCCATCTTGGCCAATCATTTCTGTGCATGCACTCTTCTAAAGTTTTTGGTACGTAATCATTTTCATTGATTACATCCGTTGCTATAGCATATGCGAATATATCACCAACACGTGTTTTATTCCAGTTCCACATTGTACTATCTTGTACATAATTAATAGAGATCTCATTTTCGTTCGATACCGGTGTTTCTTCTAAAACTTCATTTTCCTCTGGATTCATAGTTGTCTCTTCTGGGACATTTACCTCTACCGGGGTTTCACTTATAATCTTTTGTGAGTTTTCACCAACTGCGTTACTTTGCTCTTTCCGTTTCCGTGGGTTTTTGTCTTTGGAACCGATTGGCCTCCCACGCTTTCATTGTATAGTAATCTCTTCTGGGATTACTTCAATTCGAGCAGGTGCATTTGATGCTGGTACATGTGACTTTGTCACTTTATTCGTGTATGTGAATGCATTTGGTAATTCATTCGCTACTCTTTGCAAATGTATAATCTTTTGGACTTCATATTCACATTGACCACTTCGGGGGTCGAGATTTGATAGCGATGATGCATTCTACGTTATTTCTTGTGTTACCAGTCTTTCTTTGTCCTTGTCTCCCCCTAAGACTGGGAACATCGTTTCATCAAAATGACAGTCAGCATACCGTGCTGTAAATATGTCTCCCGTCATTGGTTCTAAGTATCTAATAATGGACGGGGAGTTAAAACAAATATAGATACCCATTCTTCTTTGGGGTCCCATTGTAGTACGTTGTGGTGGCGGTATTGGTACGTATACCGCACAACCAAAAATTCTAAGGTGGGACAAACTTAGTTCTCGTCCGGAGACCAGTTGCAATGGGGAGTATTCATGATCAGCAGTTGGTCTCAATCTAATCAGTGCAGCGGCATGCAAAATAGCATGACCACATGCAGAAGATGGTAATTTACATCCCATTAAAAGTGGTCTAGCGATTATTTGTAATCGTTTAATCAGAGATTCAGCTAAACCGTTTTGTGTGTGAACATGAGGTACTGAATGTTCAACATTGATCCCAGTTGACATACAATAGTCATTAAAAGCTTGAGATGTGAACTCTCCCGCATTATCCATCCGGATGTTTTTAATTTGATTATCCAGAAAATTGGCTCTCAATTGTATGATTTGAGCTAGAAGTCGGGCAAATGCTACATTTCGAGTAGCTAAAAGACTCACATGTGACCACCTTGAGGATGCGTCAATTAAGACCAAGAAATAGCGGAATGGTCCACACGGAGGGTGAATAGGCCCACAAATATCCCCTTGGATTCTTTCTAAAAATGATGGGGTTTCATGTGTCAATTTAGTTTGTGAGGGCCGAGTTATAAGTTTGCCCAGAGAGCATGCTGCACATGATAAGTCTTGTGGTAGCAAAACTTTTAAGTTTTTAAGAGGGTGCCCGGTTGCACTCTTGATTATTCGTCTCATCATTATGCTACCAGGGTGACCTATACGGTCATGCCATATATTGAATGTGTCTTTATCTAATAGCTTTTGGTTACTCACCATGTAGGATTGATATTAGTACAATATAATACAGATGATAAAGCTTCTAATTGTTCACCACTGGTTTCTTGGCCATTCTTGTTTGAAGTAATTTGATGATATTCAATATTATTTTCAGATATTGTTTTTAGGTGGTAACCATTTTTTCGAATATCTTTAAAGCTAAGTAAATTTCTCCTGGATTTACTAGAAAATAATGCATTATCAATAGTTAATTGGGTACCCGAAGATAATGTTATGTGTACTCTACCGGAGCCTTCGATAAGGTTACTGACACCAGATATAGTACCAATCGGTGTCTCTGCCGGAGACAACTCACAGAAAAATCTCATATCTTTGAGAATAGTATGAGTACTACCGCTATCTACCAGACATTCATCACCAATAATAGCTCTACTGGAGCTAGCATACATATTTCTGCAGGAAATAAAAATAAATAAAAGTTAATGCAAATAAGTAAAATGAAACATTGCAATAGTTTCAAACCAAAACCAAATACAAAGGTCACAATGTGAAAAGTAAAAACATAAAAAAGGTACATTAAATATGGTTAAACATCAAGAACATTTTCAATGAAATCACATGCATCTAAATGAACGTCTGGTATCGTGGCTGGAGGGAGATTAGTTTCAACATTCTTTCCTTTTTCTTTCATCATGAGTTGATATGCCTCAACGAGGTGTTTAGGGGTGCGACATGTGCGGGACCAATGATTTGACATCCCACATTTATAACAAATGTTGCTTTGAGTCCCGCTATTTTTCCCTTTTGAAGGTCGCCCTGTATTATGTCGACTCGATTCACCACCGCTATTTTTGGTGTTCTGGGACTCTCGATGCCATGTGTATCCCCGTCCTCTACCACGACCACGACCTCTGCTGGGGCCGCGGCCTCTACCTCTACCTCGTCCGCTTTGAGAATTGGCCACATTCGCTTCAGGGAATGGTCTTGAACCGGCGGGTCGGGATTGATGATTTTGTAGTAGGAGCTTGTTGTTTTGCTCCGCAACCAGAAGACATGATATCAGTTCAGAATATTTAGTAAATTGACGTTCCCTATATTGCTGCGACAGGAGCATATTTGAGGCATGGAACGTTGAGAAAGTTTTTTCAAGCATGTCTTCATCGGTTATTTTTTCACCACATAATTTTAACTCAGAGGTAATGCGGAACATGGCAGAATTATACTCATTGACAGTCTTAAAATCCTGTAGTCGTAAATGAAGCCATTCATAGCGGGCTTTGGGGAGTAAGACCAACTTCTAGTGATCAAAACGTTCTTTGATATTTGTCCATAGTTCAAGAGGATCCTCAACACTTAGATATTCCCGCTTTAGATCTTCGTGAAGATGATGGCGGAGGAATATCATAGCTTTCGCTTTATCTTGAGGTGAGGTCTGATTATCAACATTAATTGTCTCCCCCAAATTATTTGCCGTCAAATGGATTTTAGCATCAAGAGTCCACGGGAGGTAGTTGTTACCCGAGATGTCAAGTGCGGTGAATTCAAGCTTTGATAAGTTCGACATTTTATCTACAAAGGAAAGAATCATGGATTTAAAAACGAGCTGCAATATAAAATATATATTATAGGAGAACTTCAGGTTCTCTATAGGTAGAACTGCAAGTTCTATACTTTACGCCGTTTTAATAATAGAGTAGGAATTTAGAAACTCTTATATGATTTCGTATTGTAAATATAAATTGTGTTTTGATAATTTAATTAAATATTTAAATATAATAAAATATATGAAACTTTGTGAAATCGAAATTATTAAAATATATTAAAGCGTTTTGCTTTGGGATGTGATTTCCAACTTTGCATGTACGTCACTTTAAATATAATTTGATTAGATATGTGAATATATTAAATTATATTAAACTTGTGTCAACAGTTGTATTCCATTTCATTTCATCATATTAAATTTATGTAATATTATATGTTATATAATCATCAACACAATATATTAGAGTATTACAGTTGTAGGTCATTCAATGTTTGCAATTAAGAAAGAGAAAAGAAATGATGTTTTAACCGTTCAAGTTCCATTCTTATCGCCTTCAAGAGAGAGAAGGTTACACCAGCCGCCGGCGACGGTTAAGCAAAAAAAAAACTGATCCGGCGATTCCATTTTATGCTTTATCGCCCTCCAAAAAAAACTGGCATCTCCGGTGACGGTTAAGCAACCGGAGATCGGAGGAACCGCAACCGCCGGTAAACCGTTTCGAACCACGCCGCCGGTAAACACGTTCAGAACCACGCCGCCGGTAAACCGTTCACTTGCGCACTGTCGTCTTTGATTTTATTTTAACGGTTGGCGGTTGAGGACAATCGCCGGAGAAAAGTTTTCAGGTCAGTTATTTTTATTTATTTTTTTAGAGTCTTATCGCTCGTTTAATTGTGATTTTTTTTTCAGTTTGTTGTTCTTGCCGGCTGTTTGATAAGGAGAAATATTTAATGGATTTTGTGATTGTTGTTTTTGTAAGTACAGAATGAAAAACCCTATGTTGATTTCTAAAATTCCCAGAGAAAAATCCTAATTTAGGCATTCTAAAAGTGGATACAAATATCAACTGGCATCGTTACTGTGTGGACAAATTAGGCAACGCAAAAGAAAATATATATATATATATATGTACTAAAAAAATCACTTGGAAAAAATTGAAATTTTGCGTATCCACGTTTTGTATATATGCAGATGTTCCAAAAACTTGAAATTGGTGTATCTACTTTTTGAGATGCAGATGTATACGTGGTACTATATCAAGGAGGATAACATATAATCAAACATATATGAGAGATTGTGATGATGTGTACCATGATTTTGAGGACTGAAGATTTATTCAAGATGTATTATGGTCTGCGGATTGTGGCACTGCTACCCGTTGCAAGTTACAGCAACGATTTGATATGATGGCCGGTAAATCTCAGCGGAGAGTCTCGTGCTGATAACGTGAGAAAATCCAAAGAGAAATAGAGATAAACTGAATTCTATTCTTCATTCTATTCAACATTACAATATATAGATAAACATAACTATAAACCCTAAAGCCCATAAGTAATGGGTTGGGCCTAAAATGTCTGGTTTATAAGAATATTCACAATAAGGCATTTTTAGCCTTTCTCATTTTTCCACCTCATTCATTTTTACCTATTGTGGACTTCATTTTTTGGGTTCATTTTTCCTATCTATATTTCCTCACAAACATGAAAAAATGAAGAAAATGTGGGGTATGTGGCAGATGGTGCGGCCGGGAGCAGTGTTGCAAAAAATCGGACCTAGTCGGTCAAATATGAGGTCAAAATCGGATCATAATGGGCCAAAATCGAACCAAATCAGTAAAAAAGGAACGAGTTTTTACCTTGATTCGAACCAAAATCGGATCTGAACTCGTCTCCAATGTGCAAAATCGACCCACATTGAAGAACTAATCGATTAGATGAAGCGAAATTGGGCATAGAGTTTGTGTTCTTTTGTTGTCTGATGAAAACGATGGAGATGGGGGTGGGAGGCGGCGTATAATGAACATGGGTGGGGATTAGGTTATATTAAGTTTAGGTATTTTAACATTTAACCCCCTCTATCTTTCACTAGTTTACATTTGGTTCCTAAACTTGTAAATTTATTAATAGAAAGTACAAAGTTATATATATATATATGTATATATATATATATATATATATATATTTGTAAAATTATACTTAAAAAGGTCCAATCCGATTAATCCCTATTAATCCTGATTAATCCCTAGATGGTACCTCACCACCCGACTAGCGCCTAGCGATCTCTACAACACTGTCCGGGAGCGGGTTTTTAATGTAAAAGGTGATGGTGATGTGTTAGCGTATTCGGGTTTCCTTATTGGGTGGGTTTTTTTGATGTTTTTAAACAATGAATGTTTTTTCTGATGTGACAGCTGACTATGCAAAATTTTAGGTGTTTTTAATATACCTTATTGTGGATGGTCTTACAACACTAGGCTACTTCAGTTAGACAACTACTAACTCTATGGTTTGAATAATGAATACCATATACTGATGTTTAATGGCAGTTAGTGATCGTCTCGCTTCCCCCAATAGCGTGGTTCTAATTTTTAACTGAATTGTTTCCATGATATCCTTCTCATGAAAAGCTCCTAGGTTCTATCTCAATGGAGCTTCATGCAGTCACAAATCATGTTCGCATGAAAAGCTCCTGGGTTCTATCTCAATGGAGCTCCATGCAGTCACAAATCATGTTAGCGTATGATTTTAAACTCCAGCGGTGAAGGGGTATGGTCCCAGATCTCGCGCCAGCATGGCCGCGAGTGACCATTACCCTTATCAAAAAACCCCCCACCAGCAAGAACTTATCTGTGTCCGTGCGGGCACGCGCGAACACAACAGTCGAATCCAATCGGTCAAGCGATAGGAAGAAGACTTACCTTGTGTATGAAAATGGGTGTACGTATAGCGATGCGGCCTAGCACCGCATCCCATGATCATTTGGCTGGACAACAGCAACAGTCACCACAAGTGGCGATGCGGCCTGGCACCGCATCCCGCAGTCTTCGCCAGAGTGAGAACGCGGAAACAACAGCAGTTACCGCAGGCAGCGATGCGGCGCGGCACCGCATCCTGCCCACGAGGCAAGTGGGACTGACACCTCAGAGCAAGTGGCACCAATGACAGTCGCCTGTCAGCCCTCACGTAAGCAACATACTGACACTGCAGTAGGACGTGGCTTCACCTCCACAACCGACAAGCCTGACACACCTGCATAAGGGCGGCATGTCGTCAGTCTGTCCGCTCAACCACCTCCTTCACTCCTCGGCTATAAATACCCATCCCAAACCAGGTTTGAGGTATCTCCTCACAACTCTCTCACTACTACAACTATCACACACTTTGCTTCTCAAGCAAATTATTGATTCTCACGCCGCAGAGTGGTAACAAGGAGCACCCCCCACCTCTTCCTCCTTGTTACGAGTCACGGTGTGTTTTCCTTGTGCAGGAGACAGCCCAGCTGACGGTCCAGCCACCGATCCTCGGAAAGAAGGGATTAACCCTACTTGACGAGACTAGTGAATTAACCCCTCTTGGTTAACCACTGTTTCATCATTGGCGCCCACCGCTACTCTTAGCACTTTTTCCACATCTCTTCCTTTCTTGAGATCATGTCTGATCGTCCAAACAATGCTACCGGGGAAAGTCTAAACCCGCAAACCCAGGGCCTGCGGGGACTGCTCCCCCAGCCCAAAATGCTGGCCACATAGGCTGATGAGTGTCGAATCCAGCAAATAAATTTATAATTGTGAACTTACTACGTTACACACTAATATGGATAGTATGAATGGAAGTAAGGTTCGTGTCCACAGGGAATGCAGATTAACAGTTTTATGGCCAAGGACGATTTAGAACGAGTATTCGTAACAGGAAGGGGGGTTTGATTAATTAACTAAAAATAATATAAGTATAAACTAATTAACAGTAATATAAATAATTGAACAATATGAATAATTGACGATTGATTAAGAAATAAGGCGATAAATGTAGGAAATTAGATCTAGTAAAATAGTTTCAACACATAGGATGTTCCTTACTTTGACTCGACTTATGATCATTAATAATTATGGTGCAATGATTCTTTTTATTAAAAAGGTTTGTATCAATACTAAACGTCACGCCGTTCGGACGTTCCCTCCATCTATGTCTAACCAATCACAGTTCGTTGGTTAGAGCCAACTCGCTACTTTAAGCTCACGCCGTTCGGATCTTAATGTGGTAGTTGCATGTGATGAAAGTATTAATTATGTTTTAATATTCACGCTGTTCGGAATACTAAAACACATTGTATAATTTCTTTAACGAAGTTGAATTCATAGACAAACACAAAACCGTTAATTGTTCCTCTGGTATCAAGATTAAAATTATAGACACATTTTATCTTGAAGAACGTCATTAGCATATTAATAAATTGATCAAGTTTGTTAACAAACTAATTTGAATCATGACAAAGTTTCAGATTTAAAGTTCGAGAAATTATACAAACAAAATTATTCAACAATAAAATCACATAATTATTTCACGATAATTCGAATCAAAGGTACAAAACAGAGCCTAAGCGTTGAAACTAATGTTTAATTACCCTAACATAATAATTATCATAACAAACATAATGAAAGTAAACTTACAAAGTTGAGCCATATGACTCGTACATCGTTCAGGAAATATTTCGGAACTCCGGGGAGTGTTAGAACATCCCCAAAACTCTTAAGACATCCCTAAGGATTTATTAAGTGAAAAGATGCAAAGAACTAAGAAAGGAAAATGAAGAAATGGTACATTTTGTGATGAAGATTTCAAGGCCTATTTATAGTTGAAGTTTGCCATCAAATGTTGAAATTAACAACCATCCATTCTTGACTTTTTTTTGAAGAACCGTCCATATTTAAATATTTGAACAACCTCCCATATTTGAAAATGACATCCATATTTAAATATTTGAACAACCTCCCATATTTGAAAATGGCATGTTACACTTTTGATCCTTGGAGTTTTGATACTTTAGCATTTGGAAGACGAAAACACTTATCGGACCTTGTTGCTTCATTCCCGGTTTAATTCTGAATTCTGAATTGTGCCTGTTTTGTCGTCATTTTTCATATGTTTGGACCAATTCGTCGTTCGAACCTACAAATCCATGTTAAGAATAATTAAGTATCAAACCAAATGGATTTGTTATAAAAATTGTATTAAGTTGAGGATAATTTATATAAATAATGTGTATAATTTTGCACATATCAAATATCCCCACACTTAAACATTTGCTTGTCCTCAAGCAATGCTTTCAACTGTAAAAACTGACATTTGGGCGGTCATCTAAAATGGACAAATTTGTAACAAACATGAAGATTAATGTACATACATGATTTAAATTTAGCTAATAATGATAGAGATGAGAAAATAAATGAGATTTATTTGTTTCAAAATGGATTTTTATCACCAATTACTCACTTACTTGCATCTCTGATTTGCTTACACTCGGCTTACTTGTATAAACTAGTAAAAGATGTACTAGTATTTTTCTAGTGATCGCTCAAAAACCGGGCCATAAAGTAACATTATCATAAGCTTGTAAAGGAATCTCATCTCTACCAATTAACATGTAAAAATCATATAAATCAAGAGGACTTTATTATAGGGTTGTAATGGGGCTAGGGTTTAAGGGTAGGAATATATGGGAATGTACTGGCTAAAGTGTTGTAATCCGGTCTAGCAAATTATCCTAACAATTCTTACACTAAATTGAAATAAACGTTTTTTTTTAACAAACCAAGTGACTCTTTTAAGGTCAGATCGTCAAGACCAGTTTTCTCCAAGATGTGAATTAAGTCTTCCTCAATCCTATAGTGAACATTACTTCCAACTCTAATAGATCGTTCGTCATTGAGCCTAATAGCCCCCACCCTCATTAGAAGCGTGTACTCATACTGGGATTCAGTTTGACCTCTTTTACACCTTCCTGTATGAGACCAATTTCCACAACCCATGCATTTTTCATATCGTTTTGCTCTTCTTTTCATAGCACTTTTGGATGTCCCACAAAATGGTGGCTTTTGTTCTTGTTGGCGCCATTTTTTTCTCACCTCATTGCTTAGTATAAAATTTTTTCCTTAAGTTCTGTAGGCAATCTTGGTTTCGCGAATCGTAAACAACAAAGTAAATTGAAATCGAAGGAATGCATTTCCAGTTCTTTAGGGTCTGCCGGTAAAAGACCATAACTAAATTCTCATGAAAGGAAAATTAACCTAAACCGGATTTTACACGTGGGTTGTAAATAGGTTAAAAAGGCTTGTAGGGCTAAACAGTGTTGGTTAAAACAAATGAAGTGGAAAAAGGCTCAACTTGGTTTACTAATGGATAACATTTAGGTTTGGAATTTAAACAGAAAGGTTAAACAATTAGGTGTATCCTATTGCCTCTATCATTTTTATATAATTTTACAATTTATGATTTTGACGAGTATATCCATGACAAGTTCTGAAATGTGTACTATTATGCGGCACACTGATAAACAAATGAAGTCTTAAGCATAATATGATGAATGCTCGAGAAAGGCTCAAAACTCACTAAGATTTTGGGTGTGTATTTTAGATGCAAATTTATGAATAATTGGTAAAAATTTCCATTTATGACAAACACTTGGTGATTTTCTCATTTGTAAGATTATTAGATAAAAATAAGTCATATATGTACAAAAATCATAACACGATTACACAAATTTGTCTTAATTCTTTTTCAAAAAAATTGACCTTGTTTTTACGTTGAAATCATGTTTTTCTGTTCCCTATTTCCCTATCCCCACACTTAAAATACACATTGTCCTCAATGTGTGAGAATAAAGGTAATATCGAGTTGAAAGGAATTGAAAAACTCCCCTGATTGGACTGTTGAGAATTCGTAGGGTTTTGGGTAGTTGAGATTGTTGCAATTTTCTCTTGCTGGTCGAGTGTTTTCCAAGGCATTCAATTACAGGCCTTAGCTAAAAATCAACTCCGTATGTATAACCTGTACCAATCAGTGTCTAGAAAACCAAATTAGCAAGAGTTACGGGTTGTAAACCTCAAGCTTAGAAGTCTACAACCCGTAAGTATATACGACCGTTGTATAACGGTCACATACAACGGTTATATAGCCGTTGTAAAACGGCTATATTTCACCCCTATAAATAATCAATCAACAATCTCATTTTATTCACAACACAACACTCTTCCTTCTTACTCTCTTCAAGGTTTCTGAAAATAATATTAAGGAAGATGCATCCAGTTCTTCTGGTGTTTGCTGGTATGATGCTCGTGATATTACCCTACATAATTTTTAATCTTCCACCAGAAGAAATTGGTCAATTTTTATTCGTGTACAGTTTCATTGCTTTACCATTGTATTTTATTTGTATTGTTATGAGTGTATGATTTGTCGTGTTTGTTGTACTCATTTCAGAAATAAAATTTTAATGTTTTGCAAAGTGTACCGTGTTGTGAATAAAACCATTTGGTCCATTACCTTCCTCAGACTTCCCCACACATAAAATACACATTGTCTTCAATGTGGATGGAAACAACAAATGACAGAAACAAAATAGAAACAATCAATAACAAAACATGGAACAAACTCGCCTGGTGGTAACGCGTAGTCCGTAAAAGTTTAGTTCCATGCTAGCAGCACCTTATAGCATTTCATTCGCGGTCTGCTAGACATTTAAAGCACTAGGTTTTGCAAAAGGATAGCAGCTTCAGAATCACCCGAATGGAGATTGAGTACGGGTGGTACAATCCAAATCTGCACAATCAAAACCAAACAAAAACCTGAGCATAATAATAATAATAAAAAAAATAAAAAATAAAAACACAAAACGAACACTACAAACTCTAAGGAAAACTTCCCCACACTTAAAATAAAACTACGGGTTGCCTCCCGTACAGCGCCTTTCTTTAATGTCTTTGGCTAGACCTGGACATGCTCTTGTTAGTTTGCATATGTTGGGTTCTCCAATTCTATCTCATCGTGGTTAGTCTTTTGGAATCCTTCATAGAATAATTTTAAGCGATGTCCATTCACCTTGAACGTTTTTCCTGTTTTCTCACTTGTAATTTCTATTGCACCATGAGGAAAAATGTTAGTAACAATAAATGGTCCTACCCACCTGGACTTCAGTTTCCCTGGATATAGCTTGAGTTTTGATGAAAACAACAAAACTTTTTGCCCCACATTGAACATTTTTCGGGTTACTGCCTTGTCATGAAATGCTTTGGTTCTTTCTTTGTAAATTTGGGAGTTCTCATAAGCATCATTACGAATTTCTTCTAATTCTTGAAGTTGCAACTTACGATAAACTCCTACTTCGTCCATCTCCATGTTGAATTGTTTGACAGCCCAAAAGGCTTTGTGCTCTAATTCGACAGGAAGATGGCAAGCTTTTCCAAAAATAAGGCCGTAAGGTGACATACCTATTGGTGTTTTATAAGCTGTGCGGTATGCCCATAACGCATCGTTCAAACGTAAGCTCCAATCTTTCCGATTTGGACTCACTGTTTTCTCCAGAATGGATTTGATTTCTCTGTTTGATATCTCGGCCTGGCCATTTGTTTGTGGATGGTATGCTGTAGAAACATGATGTGCAACTCCGTATTTCTTGAAAAGTGCTTCAATTGTTTTGTTGCAAAAATGTGTTCCTCTATCACTGATAAATGCTTTTGGCATTCCGAACCTGCTAAAGATACTGGATTTGATAAAATCTGAAACAACTTTAGCATCATTAGTTTTTGTGGCTTTTGCCTCTACCCATTTAGAGACATAGTCTACTGCCAAAAGTATATAAGTGTTACCGAACGAAGATGGGAATGGACCCATGAAGTCAATGCCCCACACGTCAAAGATTTCACACACCAGGATGGGTGTGAGTGGCATTTGATTTCTTGGTCCTAAGTTTCCAGTTTTTTGGCATCTATCGCATGTTTTACAAAACATATATGAATCAAAGAATATAGTAGGCCAATAAAAACCAGATTCGAGTACCTTTTGTGCTGTACGTTTTGGACCAAAATGTCCCCCACAAGCTTGTGAGTGGCAAAAGTCTAAAATAGAAGGTACCTCACTTCTGTCGACACATCTTCTTATTACCTGATCAGCACCATATTTCCACAGGTATGGATCATCCCAGACGTAATGCCTTGACTCTCTTTTGATTTTCTCTCTTTGAGCACGAGACAAATCAGAGGGAAAAGTTTCCGTGATCAGATAATTTACAATGTCAGCGTACCATGGTGTTTCTGTTTGTGCAGCAAACAGATTTTCATCAGGGAACAAATCGTGCAACGGTGTAGGGTCATCGTTGTTAACAATTTTGCTTAAATGATCTGCTACTAAGTTGTGTTTTCCACTTTTATCTCGAATTTCTAAATCAAACTCTTGAAGTAGCAGTACCCATCGTATTAACCTTGGTTTTGCATCTTTCTTTGTCATGAGGTATTTCAATGCTGCATGATCAGAAAAAACAATTACTTTAGTACCGAGCAAATATTGTCTGAATTTTTCTAAAGCAAAAACAATAGCTAAAAGCTCCTTTTCTGTGGTAGAGTAGTTGCCCGATCTTCGAGGCGTAGTAAACTACATATGGTACTTTTTCTTTTCTTTGCCCAAGCACTGCCCCTACTGCATAGTTGCTAGCATCACACATAATTTCGAATGGGAGATTCCAATCAGGTGGTTGGATTATGGGTGATGTCACCAACATTTCCTTCAACTTGTCGAAAGCTTCTTTGCACGCTGTTGAGAAATTGAACTCTACATCTTTTTGTAGAAGTTCACAAAGAGGTTTGCTGATCTTGGAAAAATCCTTGATGAATCTTCTGTAAAAACCTGCATGTCCAAGAAAAGAGCGTACCTCGCGTACACTTTTAGGGTAAGGTAAAGTTTTGATTATATCTATTTTTGCTTTGTCTACCTCTAACCCTTTTTCTGAAACAATATGTCCAAGAATGAGACCCTTATCTACCATAAAATGACATTTTTCAAAGTTTAAAACAAGATTGGTCTCAATGCATCTTTCCAAAAAAAATTTCAGATTGTTTAAACATTCATTAAAAGAGTTTCCATAAACTGTAAAGTCATCCATAAAAACTTCAATGATTTCTTCAACGTATTCTGAAAAAATACTTACCATACATCTTTGAAAGGTTGTTGGAGCATTGCAAAGACCAAATGGCATACGTCGGTATGCAAATGTGCCAAAGGGGCATGTAAACGTCATTTTTCTTGGTCTTCAGGTGCAACGGATATTTGGTGAAAACCAGAATAACCGTCCAAGCAACAGTAATGAGTTTTACCTGCTAACCTTTCCAACATCTGATCAATATAAGGCAGTGGGTAGTGATCTTTCCGTGTGGCAGCATTTAACTTTCTGTAATCGATACACATTCTCCATCCATTCTGAACACGAGTGGGAATCATCTCGCCTTGCTCGTTCTTGGTAACAGTGATACCAGTTTTCTTGGGTACAACCTGCACTGGACTTACCCATTTGCTGTCAGAAATTGGATAAATCATACCTGCGTTCAGGAGTTTCAGAATTTCTTTCTTTACAACTTCCATCATGGGTGGATTCAATCTTCGTTGTGCTTCACGTGTGGGCTTGTAGTCATCTTCCATGAGGATCTTGTGCATGCAGAGAGATGGACTCAAGCCTTTGATGCCGGCTATGGTCCAACCAATCGCTTCTTTGTAAAGCTTGAGCAGGTTGACCAGTTCTTCTTCTTGTTTCATTGTCAGTTTGTTGGAAATGATCACTGGCAATTTCTCATTGTCTCCAAGGTATGCATACTTGAGATGTTCAGGAAGATTCTTCAACTCTAGATCAGGTGGTTGCACAATGGATGGTAGAAGTTTTTCTTCTGTAACCAGTAGTTTCATCTTGGGTGGTTCATACCTAACTTGTGTATCCATGAATGATACCAGCTCAGTCAACTCTTCTTCAAGTTTGAATCTTTCATCGAGTTCTTTTGTTGACTCTTTATCAAGGTTTTTCCTTAAGATAAGTGCCAGAACGTCATGGTTAGATAATTCAAAATAATCATTTGTTAAGGGATCGATTACATCTAACCAATTTATGGATGAAACGTCACTTGGATACCGCATCGCATCATAAATGTTGAAATTTATGATCTCGCCATCAAATTCCATAGACAGGGTGCCATTGGAAACATCAATTTTTGTTTTTGCTGTCTTCAAGAATGGTCTCCCTAATAGAATGGAACTTGAGTCTGAGTTATCACCGTCCCCCATGTCTAGTACGTAAAAATCGGTAGGAAATACCAATTCATTCACTTGTACTAACACGTCTTCCAAAACACCTTTTGGATGGACCATGGACTTGTCTGCCAGTTGAATGATAACCCCTGTTCTTTTCAATGGCCCTACGTGAAGGGTTTTGAAAATAGAATACGGTAGGACATTTATAGAAGTTCCAAGATCAAGCATAGCTCGTGGTATGCTTATGTTTCCCATTTTGCAAGGAATAGTGAAAACACCGGGATCCTTATATTTTGGTGGAAGTCTCTTTTGTAAGACTGCGGAGACATTCTCGTTGACTTTGATGGTTTCGTCCCCTCTTAATTTCTTCTTGGAAGTGCACAGTTCCTTCAAGAACTTAGCGTATCGATGGACTTGCTTGATGGCTGTGAGGAGAGGAATGTTTAATTCCACCTTTTTGAACGCCTCCATGATTTCATGATCTTCTCTTTCTTTCTTCGTGCTTAGAAATCTTGATGGAAATGGAGGAGGAGTAGTGAACTTCGGTATTGCTTCAGTTGGTTTGGAAGTGTCTTTTTCTTCAGATTTTTTCTGAACGATGACTTCTTGCTCTTGTTCTTTCATTTCTGGGCCATCGTACTTCTTTCCACTTCTCAGGGTAATAGCACAAGCGTTGTGCTTGGGATTTACTTCTGTTTGTGCGGGTAGTTTGCCTTGAGATTCAAGCTTGCTCACTGAGTTGGCCAGCTGAGCCACCTGCTGCTCCAGATTCTTGATGCTGGCCTTTGTTTCTTGCTGGAATGTTTGAGTGCTGGTAGCCAAATTCTTCACGATATCCTCCAAAGACATTCCAGAGTTGCTTGGTTGTTGTGCTAATGGTTATTGACGATGTTGGAAATTTTGTTGATTTGGAAACGGTGGTCGTGGTTGATATTGAGGTGGTCTTTGTTAGTATCCAAAGTTAGGAGGGTGTCCCCAGTTTTGATTTACTCGTGGTTGGTCGTACTGTCTTGTGTTTTGTCCCGGGTATCCGCCGATTGCTTTTACTTCTTCAGTGTCTTCTTGCAGCATTGGG
This sequence comes from Helianthus tuberosus, assembly GCA_030545235.1. Taxonomy (NCBI): domain Eukaryota; kingdom Viridiplantae; phylum Streptophyta; class Magnoliopsida; order Asterales; family Asteraceae; genus Helianthus; species Helianthus tuberosus. Next base: position 64,672,787 of record CM060408.1, on the reverse strand, counting down.
CACATATCAGTGGGATGTCCTGTTTGTAGGCATATTCCACAAGCTCGAAGGGTTGCTTCTGTTCCTTTGTCTTTCGTAAGCATCATGACTGCCTTTGTTAACTCAGCGAGTTGAGTCTCAATGTGAGGGGTGCTCACTTCTTTCACTGCACGTGATATATCTGTATACCATTCTTCTTCGTGTGCCGAGTGTTTGGTGTCTTCTGCTATTGAAGTGATTAGGGATCTGATTTGAGTTGGAGTCTTGTCGATTAGAGATCCTCCACTAGAGGCATTCAGCAAACGTCTCTCCATTGGTGATAATCCTTCACAGAAGTATTGAAGTAATTGATGCTCTGAGATACCATGTTGAGGGCATCTGGCGCACAGCTTCGTGAACCTTTCCCAGTAAGCATGTAGAGGTTCTCTTTTCGCTTGTTTGATTCCTATGATTTCTCTACGAAGGATTGACGCTTTTACTTCAGGAAAGTATTTGTCAAGGAATAACCTTGCAAGATCATTCCAGGTTGTCACTGACCCTGGGGGTAAGTAGTACAACCATTCTTTGGCTGAATCTTGCAAAGAGAAAGGGAATGCCCTAAGTTTGATTTGATCTTCTGAGACATTGTGTGGTTTCATTCCAGAACAAAAAACGTGGAATTCTTTGAGAAATTTGTGTGGATCTTCATTTTCTAGGCCTCGAAAAGTTGGTAACAAATGGATAAGGCCTGATTTTAGTTCAAAATTCTCCATATCAGGGAAATTGATACAAAGGGGTTATTGGGTTACATCATGGGTCGCCCATTGTCGAAAGGTTTGTTCTCCCTGATTAGCTAACGCCATTGGTTCTGAGTCTTGTGTTGATGTTGATTTTTGTGAGTTTGGTGTTGTGGGAGTTGATGATGATTCGGAGTCACTTGACAGTGGGATGTTTTCCCAAATGTTAATGACTGGCGATTGACTAGAACTTGCTAACTTCTTTCGTTGTTTCGCTTGTTTCCTTAATCTCTTTGCAGTTTTTTCGATTTCCGGATCAATATCAAGTGGTTTACCAGTTCTTAAGGATCTTGGCATAAAAAGTTAAATTTTTGCCGCAATTCCCCGGCAACGGCGCCAATTTGATGAGTGTCAAATCCAGCAAATAAATTTATAATTGTGAACTTACTACGTTACACACTAATATGGATAGTATGAATGGAAGTAAGGTTCGTGTCCACAGGGAATGCAGATTAACAATTTTATGGCCAAGGACGATTTAGAACGAGTATTCGTAACAGGAAGGGGGGGTTTGATTAAGTAACTAAAAATAATATAAGTATAAACTAATTAACAGTAATATAAATAATTGAACAATATGAATAATTGACGATTGATTAAGAAATAAGGCGATAAATGTAGGAAATTAGATCTAGTAAAATAGTTTCAACACATAGGATGTTCCTTACTTTGACTCGACTTATGATCATTAATAATTATGGTGCAATGATTCTTTTTATTAAAAAGGTTTGTATCAATACTAAACGTCACGCCGTTCGGACGTTCCCTCCATCTATGTCTAACCAATCGCAGTTCGTTGGTTAGAGCCAACTCGCTACTTTAAGCTCACGCCGTTCGGATCTTAATGTGCGAGTTGCATGTGATGAAAGTATTAATTATGATTTAATATTCATGCTGTTCGGAATACTAAAACACATTGTATAATTTCTTTAACGAAGTTGAATTCATAGACAAACACAAAACCGTTAATTGTTCCTCTGGTGTCAAGATTAAAATTATAGACACATTTTATCTTGAAGAACGTCATTAGCATATTAATAAATTGATCAAGTTTATTAACAAACTAATTTGAATCATGACAAAGTTTCAGATTTAAAGTTCGAGAAATTATACAAACAAAATTATTCAACAATAAAATCACATAATTATTTCACGATAATTCGAATCAAAGGTACAAAACAGAGCCTAAGCGTTGAAACTAATGTTTAATTACCCTAACATAATAATCATCATAACAAACATAATGAAAGTAAACTTACAAAGTTGAGCCATATGACTCGTACGTCGTTCAGGAAATATTTCGGAACTCCGAGGAGTGTTAGAACATCCTCAAAACTCTTAAGACATCCCTAAGGATTTATTAAGTGAAAAGATGCAAAGAACTAAGAAAGGAAAATGAAGAAATGGTACATTTTGTGATGAAGATTTCAAGGCCTATTTATAGTTGAAGTTTGCCATCAAATGTTGAAATTAACAACCATCCATTCTTGACTTTTTTTTTGAAGAATCATCCATATTTAAATATTTGAACAACCTCCCATATTTGAAAATGACATCCATATTTAAATATTTGAACAACCTCCCATATTTGAAAATGGCATGTTACACTTTTGATCCTTGGAGTTTTGATACTTTAGCATTTGGAAGACGAAAACACTTATCGGACCTTGTTGCTTCATTCCCGGTTTAATTCTGAATTCTGAATTGTGCCTGTTTTGTCGTCATTTTTCATATGTTTGGACCAATTCGTCCTTCGAACCTACAAATCCATGTTAAGAATAATTAAGTATCAAACCAAATGGATTTGTTATAAAAATTTTATTAAGTTGAGGATAATTGATATAAATAATGTGTATAATTTTGCACACATCATAGGCACATCCGCAGCAGGGGGCACTCCCCCCGCATCCGCACCAGATTTTTCACAGTATGCTACTGTAATACCTCCAGGCATGGACCTTCATACCTGGTATTTCCAACAACAAACTATGCTGGCCGCAACATACAATAAAGCTTGCGCTGAAGCGCAAATTCCTGGCGGTCCCACCCCCGCACCACATACACCTGCGGGTCGTATCTTGCAATACGACGGCAGGGTCCCCACACACCCAGCCTCTCGTAGTAGGCACGAAGACCGCGGTTCCTCTTACTGCGATGTCCGCACAATCGATGAGGACGATTCCTCATACGGGTCCCGCCGCAGGGGCCCTGTACATAGCCGCCTAGGCCCTCATGGCGAAACTAGGCGGCAGTCTATAGCCCACCGCGGCTCCGGCATCCACAGCCGCCTGGGACCACAATCCCACAACGAAGGGTATGGTCGTACCGACCCTGACGATTATACATATTGCGGGGAATCCCACACAACTAACAGCCGACCAGGAGGGCACAATTACGTTCCTCCCACGGAACACCGCACTACGTACCTCCGCGCTGCTAAGCGCAACCAAACCCAGGCCTACAGGCCAAAATCCGTGGCCCAAAACTCCAAATTTGTGCCGGAGATTGCCCACGTCGATGTCACAACGACTAAATTCCCACTAACAATTGGGAAGTACAATGGTTCGTCCGATCCGGATGACCACATGAACATTTTTACCGGTGCGGGGTGCAATGGCAAGTGGGACGAATCCACTTGGTGTCATTTTTTCCCCCAGACCCTCATTGGTCTGGCGAGGGCTTGGTTCGATTCTTTGCCAGTGGGATCACTTGCCTCATTTGAAGATCGTCAAGCAAGATTCCTTGCACATTTCAGCTAGCAGCGACGTCACAAACGAGATTCCATGGACGTCATGAACATCTGGCACGGAGACAACGAAACTCTGGAGTCGTTCGTCGTCCGCTACAATAAAGAATGCCTCGAGATCGGCGGAGTTGCAGATCAAATGGCACGCAACCATTTCATTCGGGCCGTCAAGGACGATGATATGGTTATGACCATCTCAGGCAAGGAGGGCTTGCCAGAAAGGTGGGACGACGTCATGGCCGCGGTCAAGACGTACACCCAAACCCAGCGGTCCCTCAAACCGCACACGGTCAAGGCACAGCCCCAAGCGGAAGGCCAATCCTCCCGCCAAGACTCCAAGCGCAATAACAAGCGCAACCGGGACACATGGAATCGTGGCAACGATTCCAAACCATACGTCCCACGGAGTCACCAGCCCGACGCAAGGGAAACAATCAATGCCCAACGCGATAACCGGGCATCCAAGAAGGAATCTCGGGACCGTAACTGGACCGAGATCAATCAGTTGCCAAGTGACGTCCTCCTCACAGACGCACAATTTTTGCGACCAGCCCAACCTATGAAGTCCAAAAAGAACCAGGATCTCACACTTTACTGTGAGTATCACAAGGAATCGGGCCACACAACCAACAACTGCATTAGTCTCCGACTGGAGATTGAGCGAGCCCTAAAAGAGGGGAAATTGCAACATCTGTTGCCAGCCGCGCAAAAGCAAACCAAGCGCATCACCCCCACAATGAGGGCACCTCCACGGGTAAAAGGACCATGTATGTGGCCTCAACCCACATGATCAATGGAGGACGTGGAAAGCCACGCAAGGCGGCAAGACGACCAGACAATGACTGGAAAGACGAACAAGTCGTCTTCCCAAAGGTCCGAGGCGGTCTGCGCGACAGGCGCGCCATCGTCATTACAGGCTACCTAGCTCATTACTGTACGGAGCGGTTGTTCATCGACCGGGCAGTACTTCCGACATTATATATGAGCAGTGCTTCAACCAATTTGATCAGGAAGAAAAGGATCGGTTGCAACCGGTAGATTAGCCCTTGGCCGGATTCGCAGGGGAAACCGTATTCCCCCTGGGCCAAATCACTTTCCCCGTGTGCCTCACCAACGGAAAGCACACGCGGATAGAGGAGGTAAACTTCATGGTTTTACCCCACACCTCCAAATACGACGTACTTCTCAGGAGAGAGTCCCAAGGCGACTTCAACATGATTACATCCGTCCCCCACTCTGCCATCGGTTTCCCAACCGAGACGGGGGTCGCGATAATCTATGCCCGCAGAGAGATTATGTCCATGGACGAGCTACGTCCGACAAAGACGGCAAGGCTCACCCCCAACACCCAACCGGAGAAATGGGTTCTTTACGCAAGACACCCAGAACAAACGGTCATGTTGGGTCATGCTTTGTCCAACAACATCAGGGCGCACCTGAAGCAACTCCTCTTCAGTAATCAAGATATTTTCGCATGGACACCCGCAGACATGATAGGGGTGCCACGCGAAGTCGCACAACATTTCTTGAATACCTTGCCAAGTATCAAGCCGGTGATCCAAGGCCAGCGCCACCTTGGATCCGCAAAGAACGAGGCGATGCACTAGCAGGTCAAATAACTGCTCTCCGCAGCTATCCTACGGGAAGTCAAATACCAGACTTGGTTATCCAACCCAGTCATGGTAGAAAAACCAGCTGGGGGCTGGCGCATGTGCGTCGATTATACGGATCTCAACAAAGCCTGCCACAAAGATTGTTACGCACTTCCCGAGATCGACGAGAAAGTCGACAACCTCGCCCCGTTTCTATGGAAGTGCTTCCTTGATTGTTACAAAGGCTATCACCAAGTACAAATGGCAATCGAGGACGAAGATAAACGGCATTCCGCACACCTACCGAGAATTACTGTTACACAAAAATGCCGTTTGGGTTGCGCAACGCGGGGGCAACCTATCAAAAGTTGATAAACGACACTTTTGGTGATCAAATCAGCAAAAGTGGCGAGATTTACATGGATGACCTGGTCGTCATGAGCATGGACGAGGATACCATGCTCACCGATATTGAAAGAACATTCCAGACTCTGCGTAGCGTTAACATGAAGCTCAATCCAGGGAAATGGTCGTTTGGAATGGAAGAAGGCAAATTCCTTGGATTCATCGTAACTAAAGATGGATTCAAGGTAAAACCGGAAAAAGTTCAAGCGATCGAGCGCATGCCATCGCCTTCCACAATGAAGGAAATGCAACGACTAGCCGGCCGGCTAGCTGCACTCAAAAGATTTTTAGCCAATCGCGCAGCTAAATCTTACCCTTTCATCAAAACTCTACGGAACTGCTTTAAAAAGGAACAGTTCCAGTGGAACACAAGGCTGAAAATGCTTTTCGGGAAATGAAAGAGTGTCTGATTCAACTCCCAACTCTAACCGCACCACGTAAGAAAGAACCACTTATCTTGTACCTATCTGCCGCGGAAAACGTTGTAGGCACGGTACTCATCGTGGAACGTGAGGGAGTTCAAACACCCATCTACTATATCAGCAAAATGCTCAACGACCCAGAGACAAGGTACTCCATCATGGAAAAATTGGTACTCGCACTGGTGCACGCATCAAGACGGTTACGACGCTACTTTGCAAATCACGTCATCACCGTATTAACCAATTACAGGATCGGACCGATCCTCTCCAAGCCCGAAATCTCTGGGAGATTAGCAAAATGGGCCATTGAACTGGGCGCGCACACATTGATCTATAAACCGCGCCCCGCGATCAAAGGCCAGGTTCTAGCTGATTTTGTCGCCGAGGTACCGGCGAATCGCATCCAAGAATGCGAAGAAGAACAAAACCCTACACCACCACCATCCTCAACATTTAGTTGGGCACTATATACCGATGGTGCATCCAACGAGGATGGTGCGGGTGCAGGTCTATGACTAGTCAGCCCCGATGGCCAAGAGCTCACCTATGCAATCCGCCTCGATTTCAAAAGCATAAATAACGAGGCGGAATATGAGGCTCTACTGGCAGGGCTGCGTCTGGCATTCAAACTCGGTGTCCAACACCTGGAGGCACACGTCGACTCACTACTAGTTGCAGGACAAGTGCGAGGCGACTATGCCGCAAAAGGGGACATCATGATCCTCTATCTCGAACAAGCCCTGCAACTGAAATCAAAGTTCACTTCCTTCAATATCCGCCATATCAACAGGAGTGAAAACAAACCTGCGGATGCACTTTCGAAACTTGCATCCACCAGCTTTCAACACCTGGCAAAGGAGATACGCACAGTACCCCTCCGCCAAGTCAACGTCATCCAGTACGGTACAACGTCCTGGATGACACCAATCATTGCATACTTGCAATCAGGTGTTACTCCTGAAAGTAAAGCAGAAACACGCAAGTTGCAATACAAAGCGTGCCATTATCAAATGGGAGACGGTATTTTATACCGCAAATCATACCTGGGGCCACTCCTACGATGCGTCGACCCCCAAGATGCCACGTATCTAATCAAAGAGATACACGACGGAATATGTGGCATACACGCGGGCCCACGCATGGTGGTGGCCAAAATCATGAATGCCGGGTACTACTGGCCTGGCATGCACCTGGACGCGGTTAAGGTCTTGCGCAAGTGTTTCAATTGTCAGCGGTATGCCCCCAAAACCTTGCGCTCTAAGAACAACCTGATCCCCGTCACTACCGCATGGCCATTTCAAAAATGGGCAATCGATGTCGTGGGACCATTTCCAGACACACCAGGTGCGGTGAAATTCATCATAGTGGCGGTTGACTATTTCACAAAATGGGTAGAGGCAAAACCGCTCGCCTCGACCACCGCTATGATAACAAGGAAATTCGTTTGGGAACATATCATCTGCCGTTTCGGTCTACCAATGTGCATAGTAACCGATAACGGCACCAACTTCGCGGCCGAAGATTTCCAAAAATGGTTAAAAGAACTAAACATTGAACACATATTCTCTTCAGTGGCGCATCCGCAAGGGAACGGCCAAGTAGAGAGTAACAATAAAAGTTTAGGCGAAGGCATCAAGGCACGATTAGGAACAGCCAGACGTGGCTGGGTCGATGAACTCCCTAGTATCCTATGGGCTCATAGAACTAGCCCAAAGACAAGTCACGGTGAGACACCCTTCCGCCTGGTCTATGGCTCTGAGGCGGTGATCCCCTCTGAAATAGGTCTCCCTTCATCTCGAATGTTGGCTGTCGACAAAATTGACAACAATGATGAGAGCAGGTTTGACTTGGACCTCCTAGAGGAAAGGCGTGAAAACGCAGCAATCAACGAGGCCAAGTACAAAACCAAACTGGAAAAGTACTACAATACGCGTGTTCGCATTGGTACCTTCATCCCAGGAGACTACGTCCTTCGTGACAACAAGGCGTCTAACGCAGAACGCCCAAGGAAACTTGCCCCTAAGTGGGAAGGACCTTACCTCATCCAAGAGGTCCTGGGTAAAAGCGCATATAAACTACAAACATTAGAAGGCGAACCTATCGCACGCAAATGGAATGCACAGCAACTTCGACGCTGTTACATGTAAGCCATGTTTTTACACTTTCCATGTAACCTATCGGGCCGCAGGCCATTTGCAAATAAATAAATGAACAATTCACTACAATATTGTTTATTTTATTCCTATTACAAATGCGTGTTCCACTTTGCGGTATCTGCAAAAACAGATTGGCAAAATTTTCATTCGCGATACCCACACAAAGTGGTAACCACACACAAATATTGTAATAGGCTAGCAAAGGCAAAACGTCAATGTCTATCCGGCTGGATACGCATATACGGTTTTTACAAAACCTACACAATTCCTAAACCCTAACGGGATAAAAACAGGAATTGACTAATACTCACACGACAAAGGTGTAGAGTATACTCAACTGCGCTTTACAGCCAACAGAGTTATCCACATACGCGCTCACACAAAGACAAAGTAAATATTCTTTACTTACACACTTTGAGCCGCACATACTTGCATATCACCTAGATATGCAAAAGGCAACTTCAGACTTAATGTTATTCACGAAAACATTAACTCACATAAGTTCAAGAATGCAAGTAATAAAACAGACTTGCACAAATTGAACGAAAAGATTAACGTTGTATTCCAAAAAATTTCTACACCTACGCGGTGCACAAGAAATTTACATAAGTTTTTCTACCATTTACATCAAAGAGGAAATCAAAAGGAAGGGCACGCAGGCCAACCTAGTCTTCTTTTGTACCAGTGGTACCCGCATCACCCTTTGCGCCACCAGCGGTCTCTTCCTCCTTTTCAAGATCAGCATACAGCAACCGCAGGCGGTCCACATAATCTTCCGCCTCCAAGCATTTATCAATGTCCTCAATGGCAGAAATGGACAGGTTGTTGTACGCATCAATGGCTGCAGCATACCGCGCTTCAGTATCTACGCCATGGAACCCAGACCTTTCGTCAGTAAATGTGCTTTGGTACAAGGGGTTCATATAACTAATGCATCGATTGTAACCAGCCTTGAATCCTGCCTGCTGCCCACGCTCCTTGAGCTCATTTACAGCAGCTGCGTTCTCAGGCGCATCAAGAATAGTTCCAACAATCTGCAAAACACAAGTAGCAAGGGTAAACGAAGGCAAACCTAAAGATAGCAAAGGCACCGGATACTTACATGCCCGATACCATGATTACGCATCCAATCACGGTCTGCCTTCAACTGATCCAAGGAAGAAGTCAGGCTATCTCTAGCCTCAGTAGCCTCCCTTGCCCGTGCTTCAGCCTCAGCTGCGCGGGCAGTGACCTCCTCAATAATGGTCACCCGGTTCTGCACTTCAACCTATCAACAACAAAGAAAACACAAGTATAGAAAGATAATCAATCATACTTGTGAAATAAAGACACAAATTCAAGTGTAAACGCAACCCATACCTTGAGATCCTCAACAACCTTGTTCAAATGGTTGCGGTCAGCATTCGACTCTTTAAAAGCCTTGGCAGCGCGGGCCTCCGCCACCTTGGCCTCCTTGGTAACCGCCTCAGTTGCGGCCTTCTCCTTCATCAAAGCAGCATTCGCTGCTTTGAGATTATTGACCTCCTGATGAACACGGTAAAGTTTTTCATTTTCTCGAGCACAAGCTTCCCTCCAACCCTTGCACTCATCAGAAAGCAACTTAGCAAGAGTACGCACTTGTTTAAGGCCAGCTGTTGCGGCCCAAGCCTCAGTCTGCTTATACTGCTCAAAAGCAGCTTTCTCCCTTTCAAGCTGCTCCGCAACATCCCGAGCAGCCTTAGCCATCGACTCGACCTCAGCCCGCAGGCGAGCAGTTTCCTCCTCCTTGCGACCCAGAACCCTGTAGTCTTCCATAATGGCATTCGCCATTATGGAACTCCCAACAAGCATGGATGAGAGTTGGTTTATCCGGTGCTTACGGGGCAAACCACGGGCCCGAAGAACCTCGAACTGGGTGCCCAAACCACTTAAGATATCCCTACAAGCGGAGGGATCATTCGATATATCATCCCCTTGCATAACGCTCCCAGGAGGACGATGGTAGTTTACACCCCGGTCTTCCGTATAAGTACGGTAATAGAACTCCAATTCAGACTCACCAGGCTGAATGGATGGTTCTTCAAAACCCGTACTCGCGGAGGCGGACCCTTCTCGGCAGCAGGATATTTTTGCTTTTCAGCATCCGGAAACTTCAGATTTTCAATATCCCGCGGGGGGGATCAAATTATCAGAAGAATCCACTGTATCAAAGATTTGATCCACGGTCTTCTTCCCAACATCCTTCGCTTGCACAGAGGGCTCAGTAACCACTTCGATAGAAGGGCTTCTGGTAAACTCTTTGTTAACCCCCGCATCCGCAGCCGCGTCATGCGCGGGGGAAGTGGGAGCGTCAAACAAGGAAAAACTTCCCTCTTGCGGTTCTACAACAAAGGAAAAACAACTATAAGTTACAAGCTTATAATAACAAACACATGTCAAGTTATGATCCACTTACCAGCCACAACCGCAGGTTTTGGCTGCGAGACAGCAGTTGTCCGAGTCGTCCTCAACCTCGGACGTTTTCCCTCACCAGCACCATCGGCTTTTTCCTCTACCTTCCTCTTCTTCTTCTTCTTCTTCTTCTCATCAGCAGGTTTGGAACCCGCAGAGGATCCACCTGCAGCCGCACCACCACCTGGAACACCCAAACCCTCAAGGGTGTCAGACACTACCACGTAATCGGTGTATCTGCGGAAACGAGTACGAGAGATACCTGCCGCGTGCGGCACCAAAGGAGGAACAACAGCAGGCTCATGCTTTTTCTTCTGGCGAAACCGCACAGCTTTCTCCACCTGCTTTTTGGGAACACCCTTCGCTTCAGTGTCTCCCAATGCCCCAAGATCACCTGCGTTTAAATCATCAAACAAACAAATTAGCAGGGCCATCTTCTTTACAAAACAAGTAAAGGGAAAATATGAATTATACCTTTGCCTTGCGGCAACTCAACTGCCAGTGCGGCCTCCGCAGGCACCCGGAAGTTGTTGCGAATGGTGAAGTTAAAACTTTCTTCACCATCCGCACACGCAAGCACCTCAACCTTGCCCTTGAAGTCCGGATCAAATATTCTCCACAGGGCAGTATCCTCTGATAGTACACTTACAAATCAGTAACACAGATAAGGAAGTAAGAAAACCGCACAAGCAGTAAAGTACTTACCACCACTTTTCTCCCGCACAACGGGCCTTGCTTTCCTACTCATCTTGGTCAGCATCATCCTCAACACCCACAACTGGTTATTGCTCAGTTTCTTCCACTCAATGGTCCGCAGCATCGGGAACCAGTCCACCGTCTCAGCCCTGGGGATAGCAATAGTCTCCGCTATGATCATCTCGGTCACATTCCGAAAGGTTAACTTGGCAGTGATCGCGGCAGCCTTGATGTAGAAGAAATTTGTCTTCCACTTTGTAATACCCTTGGGAGGGGTCATCAACTTGGGACTACCGTCCCGTTGACAGAAGGAGAAGAACCCCAGGGACACCATCATTTGATAGAACCATCAGAAATCCCCGACAGTGGGCTCTATACCGAGAACATGAAAGGTATATTCAAAATTCCGAATCCGGATCATCCCAAACGGACTCAGTTGAGAGATATGGAGTTTGTACCACTCCAAAACATCAGCGACAAAGACAGTTAGCGGTAACCGGAGGTTACAGTCACTGAAAAAATCTGCCCACATGGTGACGTAACCGGCCGGAGCATCAGCACCGGTATCATCCTCCTGTGGATAAATAGCCACATATTCTTGAGGAATCTGAACTTCGGTCATCAGATGATCGAAGGAGGCTTTTGGCCATTTCAACACCGGCAAGCCACTACCCGGTGCACCGCCTTCCTCCTCCTCCGCCGCCGGCGGCGACGAAGGGTTAGGATTTTCACCCTCAGCAGTATGGGGATTCGATGGTTCAGCCATCAGAATGTAGAAGAAAGCAAATGTAGAATGAGTTCGAAAAACTCAGAAACCTCATCGGAAAATCAAACAAATGATCGGAGAAGACGAAGGAAGCTCTCTTTCTCTCACTGGAATTTTTTGAAATTTTGAAGAAGTGAGGGGAACCACAAACGGTTTCCCCTTTTATAGTCCTCGCAATAAATGCAGAACAGAAACCGAAACGTCATGGGTAAAAAGAACAAACCATGCGGTGACACGTGTACAGCGACGGTTCCGCTAACGGTTACCACGCGCAAGTAGCCGCCCACGCGCCTGACAAAAGAGACTTTTACACTCCTGCTATAGTGCCGTGATTACCTCGGGCAGTGCAACCGTCCTTTCGTTTTAGCACATGTCAGGCAAATCTCACCAACTTCCACCAACTCGCATGTGCGATCTACAACGTTTGCAAAAAGCTACAAATGAAGATAACTCTCATGTACGCGGCATGCGGTTTTTTATGGTTTCTCAAACCATAACCTAGACCGCATGTCGTTTTTTACATCCCCTTAAAAAATAGAAAAAATATGTTTACACTATGTAAAGGGGATAAATCAATATCCCCATATACCCACGAGCACACGTGGAATATGCGGAGATGACACACACGAGCCCGTACATGTGTGTCAGATACTCAGAACCAACGTTGTTCTTTGGACTGCAAAAACCGCTTCTCAGGAACAACAAAACCGCATCACCTTGAAGTTCTTCAAGCTTCAAATCCCTCGTGTCCGGTTCACAACCACAGAGGGCACGCAAACAGCTTCTCCTTAGGTAAAAGGATAAGTATGATGCGCAACCACACATCAGCAACCCTAACACCTGATCCTTCAAGAGCCACATCAAAGAGAATCTCTCTTTTAAAGCGAGTCTTTTGTGACAAACCGCAGACACTCACGAGTAGCTGCGGCGGAGCGCAACTCCGCGAACGGTAGCTACGGAAGAGCCACAACTAAGCCACCACGCGGTTGAACAAAGCTACTTCCAGGAAAACTGCTTTCCAACTAAGCGTGAAGGAAAGTGGCTACAGAACGAATGCGGACGAGTTTCACCCAGATTCCCAAGTATCTAAGGTGATCTCCTTGAGCAATAAGCCATGCAACAGTGGTAACAAGTCTGCTTATGACTCTGTTTGCCCACCTATGAGCCGCATAGAATAAACAATGGTGGGCATAACCATTCCCATGACCATGTTTATTTGGCCATTATCCAGATTCACATTGTTGGACCAAACACGGCCAACAATGACGCAACTACCCCACATTGTTCGACCAAACACGACCAACAATGCAAAGGAACGAGGTAACCGCAAAGGGATGTGCGGTTACTTGAGAGCTAAACTGGAAGAACATGAACACCCCACAAAAGTAGAGATCATCGTTGCATGTCCAGTTGCTGAACATAGAGCTTGAGCAAAGCACTTACAGCATTGCATCAGCTACCGCAGAGGTTACAACTAGAGTTGCGGTCACGGACATCTCCCGTCACCATCTCAAAGGTTGGTTCGAACCCTGTTGACATCTTCAGGCACGATCTCAGAGGTTAGGTCGACACACCAACAGGTGGCATCCAACCCTGATGACATCAGAAAAAGGTAGACCATACTACTGGATCAAAATCCTCGGCTGAGAATTCCGCATCAGACGGAACTTGCTCACCGGTACGGAAGAGACGTCACACGACTCTACCAGATCCCCAGCTTGATTTACTAGAACCAGGAGCCATCAGCATGGCCTAGAATCTTCTCCAAACTCCAAACTACCTTCTAGACACCATAGTCCAGTACTCCTCCCACATGCAACTTGCATGAGGAAGCAACACTAGACTGGGGGGACTTGAAGGGGTATGGTCCCAGATCTCGCGCCAGCATGGCCGCGAGTGACCATTACCCTTATCAAAAAACCCCCACCAGCAAGAACTTATCTGTGTCCGTGCGGGCACGCGTGAACACAACAGTCGAATCCAATCGGTCAAGTGATAGAAATAAGACTTACCTTGTGTATGAAAATGGGTGTACGCATAGTGATGCGGCCTAGCACCGCATCCTATGATCATTTGGCTGGACAACAGCAACAGTCACCACAAGTGGCGATGCGGCCTGGCACCGCATCCCCCAGTCTTTGCCAGAGTGAGAACGCGGAAACAACAGCAGTTACCACAGACAGCGATGCGGTGCGGCACCGCATCCTGCCCACGAGGCAAGTGGGACTGACACCTCAGAGCAAGTGGCACCAATGACAGTCGCCTATCAGCCCTCACGTAAGCAACAGACTGACACTGCAGTAGGACGTGGCTTCACCTCCACAACCGACAAGCCTGACACACCTGCATAAGGGCGACATGTTGTCAGTCTGTCCGCTCAACCACCTCCTTCACTCCTCGGCTATAAATACCCATCCCAAACCAGGTTTGAGGTATCTCCTCACAACTCTCTCACTACTACTACTATCACATACTTTGCTTCTCAAGCAAATTACTGATTCTCACACCGGAGAGTGGTAACAAGGAGCACCCCCCACCTCTTCCTCCTTGTTACGAGTCACGGTGTGTTTTCCTTGTGCAGGAGATAGCCCAGCTGATGGTCCAGCCACCGATCCTCGGAAAGAAGGGATTAACCCTACTTGACGAGACCAGTGAATTAACCCCTCTTGGTTAACCACTGTTTCATCAAGCGGGCCATGGCCCCGCCCCTATGTTAAACCCATATCATCCAGAACTTTATATTAAAAAGTCTAAAATGAGGTGAACTTAAATTTTTACCGACTACTAGCACGATGTAACCCTTATATGTACTATTTACCAAAAACCCGCAAAACATATATGTAAATTAAGTAGACACGGTGACCATAACATTAGCCTACAAAATCTTGTTCGCGTATTTATCAAACAACTCATACGCACTCCTATCTTGTTCGCGCATCTGTCAAACAACTCATACGCACTCCTATCATGAATTGAGAACGTACAAACAGGTTGCTCATATTATTATTCTACTTTTGTGCTATACAATCAACACTAATCAAGAAGAAATTTAGGGGGCGTTTGGTTCGCTGAATGATTTGGAATTGGAAATGGAATTTGTATAGGAATTAGAATTTGAAGGAATTGGATTTGGAATTTAAACATTCCAATTGGAATTGGAAATTGTTGGAATGGGAATCTCAATTCCATTTTTGTTGTGTATGGTTGTCAAATGAATTAGAATCCATCACCCCAACACCCACAACCACCAGTTCGGGTCGAAAGGGAATGGGTCGAAACGGTTTGCGTCGAAACGGTTCGCATCAAAATGGTACGGGTCGAAACGTACTCGAAATGGTACGGGTCGAAACGGTTTGGGGTGAAACGGTTCACGTCGAAACTAGTATGGGTCTAAACGGTACGGGTTGAAATGGTGCGGGATTTGGAATTTAAACATTCCAATTGGAAATTGTTGGAATGGGAATCTCAATTCCATTTTTGTTGTGTTTGGTTGTCAAATGAATTGGAATCCATCACCCCGGCACCCACAACCACCAGTTCGGGTCGAAACGGTATGGGTCGAAACGGTTCGCATCAAAATGGTACGGGTCGAAACGTACTCGAAATGGTACGGGTCGAAACGGTTCGCGTCGAAACCAGTATGGGTCGAAATGGTACGGGTTGAAATGGTGCGGGTTGAAAGGGTGAGTGATGCGCGTGTGGTGTGATATATATTTAAGTATATTTTAACCCCTTTTTACACGTTAGCCAAGTTTTAAATTTATAAAACACGATATTTTACTAACACCAAACACACATATGGGCAAGTGCACCCATCGTGAGCGTAGTATAGTGTTAGCAAGATACCGAGGTCGTCCAAGAACACAAGAGCTTTTAGTACCGGTTTATCCTCAACGTCTAATCAAATCAAAAGTTAGAAAAATGTTTTTAAACTAGAAAAATAAAAACTAACTAAAATGCTGAAAAATAAAATAAAAATAAAAACAGATAGACAAGATGAATCACTTGGGTCCGACTCGTGTTTAGTGTAACCTTTGATTATTTCCGCACTTTTGCACTTTTTAAGAGATTATCTTAGTTATTGTAGTAGGCCCCTCTTTTGAAGGTGACGTTACCCTCAACCCAGTAGTTTGAGTCAGCAAGGATACAATCCTAAAGGGTCGGATTATTGAAAGATAATTAATTAAGTTATTAATGCATATTATGGTAAGCCCCTCTTTTGACGGTGACGTTACCCTCGGCTAAGTAGTCTGAGTCAGCAGGGATACAGTCCTAAGTAGCCGGGCTAAAGTGTTAATAGTAGCTTACATATGAGGGGATCAAAGAGTTTGGACCCCCGCCATCCAATACCGGTGGGTATTGAAGGAGGTCCTACTAAATTTGACCCAGGTCTTTGCAGGATCTATACACTGAACAAGGCAAGACTCTTACCAAACCGTTCCCTTAACCCCCGATCAGGCAGCCAACATATCTCCATATAGACCATGGAGATATGAATGGTGAAAATCTTTTATTTTATATAGACAGTAAAATAATGCCAAGACACCACGGACAAACGATAAGGAAGAATCACCTTCAACATAAGAAACTAGTTATTAAAGTCATTAATACATAACCAAATAAAAAGTGCGAAAAGATTAAAAATAAAAAGTATTACACTAGACACTTGTCTTCACCAAGTGATGTAAGAGACTTAGGCAAACATGGCATTTGATTGTCAAGAACTCTTACGATCAATCTTGGATCCCGAGACGACTTACACACTCTACGATGGACGATGGATGATGGTGGTGGATGATGGTGTTGTGATGGTGGTGGGTGAAGTGTGAGAGAGGTGGTGTGCCAAGGGATGGTTTGAAAATGAGCCAAGTACCCCTATTTATAGGCTGAACAGAGACTCGGGCACGGCGCCGTGTCCACCTTCCTTCTCTTTCTTCATTAATTGCAGTTTGTCTGCATTAGTTGATCATGCCCCCGTGTCCGCTGGGCACGCCCCCTTGTGCAGAAGCGTATCTGTACTATCAAGATTTCCCCAGATTCTGCGAATCTTAGAGTTGACCACGGCCCCGTGTCCGCTGGGCACGCCCCCGTGGTGGGTGATAGAAGCTTCTACAGCTTTGTCTTTTCTGCAATCACTTGGGCACGCCCCCGTGCTCATTGAGCACGGGGCGTGTTCAGCCTTCTGTTCTCTTGTTTTGCTTGGGAAGATGCTGTTGGGGAGGCCGGGCATGCCACGTTTGTTCCTTTTCTTGTATTTATGTTAGATTTAGCTGCCTTTTTGCTTCTTTTGTTCATTTGAGCTCATTTAATCCTGAAAATACAAATGGAAGACAAAAACACACTTTTTCCAACATTAGTACTAAAAAATGGTTAGTTTTATGCCACAATATATGTTGCATTTTGCACACATCAAATACCCCCACACTTGAATCTTTGTTTGTCCTCAAGCAAAACTCTTTATAATGTGGCTTTTCACTCCCAAATGGAATGGGTAGAAGAGAAGACTTTTGGGCTTGTCATAGAGTGTCGGGATTTTCAAGATTCTTTATTAAGTTTTATTTTTATTTATTTACAATCCTATTCGTCATGATTTATTGAAAACATTCCATAAGATAAATTACTTATTAGGGCATAACATGCCTTTTTAAAATTCCACTTACATACAAGTTCACATACCTCACGGGGATCACTCAACACTCGGCCGAAGATGTATTTTAGTGGATCACTTGAGAGCGGCATGGAACTTACTCCTACCATAAGCTTGCCAAGCAATCAATCCTCCTCCTTTTTAACTATATACCTTTGTAAATATCAAGAGGACTTTTGGGTGAAGGGTTAGGCTTGGGTTAAAGGTAGGTGGTTGGGTTAGTGGTTAGTAAAAGGGCGAAAGGCGTAAAAAGCGTCGGTTTTCGTAAGACTTTTTATTTTTGAAATTTTTATTTTGATGAAGCCATTATTCAAACAAAGTTATTTTTGATAAACTTGTTTGTTTATTTCTCTTTTGCTTCATCATCATCATTTTTTTTTTGAAAGTCATAAGAAAAACCGAGCTTGTTACTAAAACAAAAGGGTTAAAAATAAAAAGGTTTTGGTGGGTGAAAGGGTGTTTGTTTTGGGTTATGAAATGAAAAGGTTTAGGCTTAAAGGGGTTAACTAGGGGGATTTTGGGTAGGTGGTAAAAAAAGAAAAATAACGGTGTAGAAATAAAAAGGGTTAGTCCTAATGCCTCCGTCATTTACTTACTCGGGTTTAAGTTGGTAAGGACCGGGAATGTATTGTCGTGGCAAGTTCTAGAGTCGTAAGAACCATGCGGCTATTCACACAAGAAACGAAAAATGAGCATTTAGTTTAAAGATATGTATTTGTATGCTCAATAAAGGCTCAAAACTCACTTTTTGTGGGAATGGGTTTTTATGTGATCAAGTATATATAATCAAATTTTAACTAGGTTTGTCATGCCGTTTCATAATTTTATTATGTTGGTTCTTTTTATCACGAAGCTATCGGTTGTAAATTTGTAAAAATATAACCTTTTTAGAACTTGAAATTCCCAAATTAAACCTAGACAAGTAAAAAAAATGAAAATTTTTGAAAAAAATTTGGGGTGATTAGCGGTTCCAATAGAGTTTTGTGTAAGGCTTGTATTTAGGACTTGCAAGATTCAAGGTTTTAGCATCCCCCCGCTACTTAAATTACACATTGTTCTCAATGTGTCCCAAAAATAAGTTTTTATGTTGATTGAATGTGTAACAAGGTGTGATAAAGCAAAATTTAAGTTACTGGGCGTCTGGACACGGCCCCGTGTAGAATGGACATGACCCCGTGGTCAGAGTACCAGTAACAATTACTTACAGAAGATGGACACGGGGGCGTGTTGGCAGGACACGACCCCGTGTCTGGCAAAGGTCTGCAGAATTAAACAAACAGCAGGTCTGGGGAAGTGGGCACGGGGGCGTGTCGGCTGGACACGACCCCGTGTAGACAATCTGCAAAGGTGAAAAACAGGTTTCTGGCTCCGGTTTTCCTGTCCCGGCTTTAGTAGCACTAATGTTTAGTGCTCTAAGCCTCGTATGTACCTGTTTTATCAATAAACACTACACCAAACCATAACAAGCATCCTAAATTACCATAGTTCAAACATCCAAATCACAAAGTTAAAAAGAAAAGAAAATGCAGAAAATAAAACGAGTTAAAGGAAGTAAATTGTTCAACACACGGCACGCAGGCCGGAAATTATTCAAAAGAAATGGGGGGGGTTAACCTGTGGGATCACCAACCAGCCGCTCCTGCCTTTACTCCTCCCGCCTAGTCCATGTCCTCGTCCTCATCGTCAACACCTCCTCCTCCGTGCCCCGCCATGTACTCCTGGATATTCCCAATGTCATCCTGAATGTCGGATATGTTTCTCTCAATTGCTCCGACCCGGGTGTACGTGTTGCTCGCCATGTTATAGGTGTTCCTGGTGCACATGAGGTTTTCCTGCAATAAGTCATGTAAGCTTTGAAAATTAGGAAAACCGCCTCCTTGTGAGGAGGATTGGCCCGGATCACCGTAGGGCTGGTACTGGTAATGAGGAGGTTGTTGAAACTGTGGAGCGTGAAGGCGAGTGCCTCTTGCGGGTTCCATGCATGCCCCTGGACTCTTTGGAAGCTAACCGACCCGTCTTCGGCTTCATAAATCAGGTTCATGGAGTGGCAGATGTGTATGTCCACTCTTCTCGACCATGGGCTCTTTTGGAAAGATCTGGGCATGTTCACAAAATGCTTGAAGAGACGGTATATCCACCCGATAGGGGTTGGTGGAGTAGCAAGCCGGTTCCAATGCATGTTGCGGAGCAGGAGGTACGGAACATCGTGGTGTTTGCGGTTATGAATGCAATGAAGGACCACCAGATCTCTCAACCCAACAACGTCACTACTGTCATGCCTTTGACTAAGAGAGTAAGTGAGGACCCTATGGATGTAACGGTAAAGCGGGTCCCTTAGCTTAGTGCTCTTAGTGTTGCTCGGGTTGTAGTGCCCTTCTCCTATTTGAGCCCAAGCGGCTTGGCGCTCGTTTTCATCCAACTCTCGCACCCCTCCGGTGTTCTTTTCATTACCCGCATCTTCCTCTGCATGCAACCCAACTATCGACCCAAACTGTGCCATCGAAATCGAGTACTTAGTCCCACCACATCGGAACTCTACCCCATCATTATCAAATGGGTCGCCTCTTGAATTGAACACGAAGGTGCTATAAAACTCCAGATTGTACTCGTGGACTGAGCGAAGTCGAGTGGTTAGGGCAGCTCTTAGTGGGCCGGTAACGAGGTTGTTAAACCAGTCAAGTTGGTTCACCATTGCCAAAAGATCCATGCACACTTGTCTTGGGTAATCCTCCGGTCTGGTTCGAAGCACATCATATCTTGCTTTAGCGTCCTGCTCAGTTACATTGAACCTTGTGAATTTCTTTGACATCTGAAAGAATACACCAAAAGTTAGCACGAAACAGTGAAATTTTTGGAGAAAACTGAAAACAGTTAGCTAGACACGGCCCCGTGTTCAGCGGACACGACCCCGTGTCCAGGCGTCTGTTACTCAAAAACTTCATTTTTCGACCCGGACCCGAAAACTTGAAAATTTTTGTTACAGTAGGTGCGGTTTTCCCCGAAAATGAAACCCCAAGTGCCGTTTTTCCCAAAACAAACCGTTTACTCCTTCAATTTTATCTTTTTCGGTTTAAAAACAAGGGTTTGGGGTTTTTGTGAGAAATCGGGCGAATCTATGAACAATACAAGTGGTTTTACTTCCTATAACACTAATCTAAACTAATGCTAACAGATTTATGCAAAAATTTGAGGTTCGATCCGGATAAAGTTCAAGAACCCTAGATTTTTCCCCAAGTTTTTGATGTTTTAACTACATGCAAATGCCTAATCTAACTACTAATGATGATAGAATCATACCTTGATGTTGTTAGAAGTAGAGGAGACGTCGGAATTCTGCGGAAAAATCGCCTGAACCAGAGAGTTTTTGGGGAAACGGGGCGTGTGGAATGAAGAAACTGTTTGAGAAAAGGGGTTTTATCCCGACAGTTGCGCGGACACGGCCTCGTGCCGAGCAAAGTAAATTTTTTTAAGTGCTCGTGTGAATGCCCCTTGTTTCCCAAAAACTTGGTTAGAAGACTTACAGATTTAGATGTCAACCCATTCGTTCGTAACTTACCAGGTATGATGTTGATGCTTTCATTCTTCGATCGTTTGAAGCGAGATTTCTTCCTCTTCATCCTCAATGAATCCTTGATAGAGCTTCAGCCATTGGCCATTGACTTTGAATGGAATTCTATTCCGAGATTTAATTTCTACTGCACCGTGTGGGAAAATATGGGTGATGGAAAAAGGTCCTGACCACCTAGACTTTAATTTACCAGGAAACAATCGAAGTCGTGAATTAAACAATAGAACTTGATCTCCTACTCGAAATTCATTAGGTTTAACGTGTTTGTCATGCAAGTTTTTCACTCTTTCCTTATAAATTTCAGAGTTTGAGTATGCATAATTCCTTAATTCGTCTAATTCATTTAATTGACAAAATCGATTTTTACCGGCAAATTCTAAATCTAAGTTTACATTTTTAATTGCCCAGTAGGCTTTGTGTGCTATTTCTACCGGCAAATGACAGCTTTTTCCATAGACGATCTTATATGGGGTTGTATCTATTGTTGTTTTATAAGCAGTTCGAAAAGCCCATAAAGCATCATCTAATTTATCGGCCCATTCCTTTTTATTTAACCCTACGGTTTTTTTCAAGTATTCGTTTTAAACCTCTATTAGTCACTTCGGCTTGCCCGTTTGTTTGAGGATGATATGTTGTTGAGACCCGGTGATAGACCCCATATCTTATTAAGATTTTTTCAAGTTGATGGTTACAAAAATGGGTACCTCTATCACTTATTAATGCTTTAGGTGTACCAAAACGAGAGAATAGTTTTTTTAGAAATCTTACCACGACTCTTCCATCATTTGTTGGAAGTGCCTCGGCCTCGGCCCATTTAGACAAGTAATCTACTGCCACAAGTATATATTTGTTTCCTTTCGACGGTGGGAAAGGTCCCATAAAGTCGAGTCCCCACACATCAAAAAATTCACAAACAAGAATGCCATTTTGTGGCATTTCGTTTTTGGAAGAAATATTACCTGTTCTTTGGCAAGCATCACATGTCTTGACAAGACTTTGGGCGTCTTTGTAAATGGTTGGCCAATAAAACCCTGAATCAAATACCTTTCGTGCGGTACTAGCGGCACCATGGTGTCCTCCGTATGGACCTTCATGACAATGGCGGAGAATTTTTCGTTCTTCGCGACCATGTACGCACCGTCGGATGAGTTGGTCGGCACACATTTTAAAAAGATAAGGATCTTCCCAAAAATAGTGTTTTACATCAGCAAAGAATTTCTTTCTTTGATGATGTGGCCAACCTTTCATGACTATACCGCTAGCTAGGTAGTTAGCATAGTCGGCGTACCATGGCTCTTCTCTGTATTCCACCATTTCTAGTGACTCCGTTGGAAATTTTTCGTTGATTTGCTCGTCCCTAGTTGCCTCCAAAGCTGGGTCTTCTAAGCATGAAAGATGATCTGCTGCAGTATTTTCTGCTCCTCTTTTGTCTTTGATTTCAATATCAAATTCTTGGAGGAGTAGAATCCACCGAATCAAACGTGGTTTAGCATCCTGCTTCTTGAAGAGATATCGAATGGCTGCATGATATGTATAGACTATTGTTTTAGAAAGAACAAGATAAGAACGAAATTTATCAAAAGCAAATACCACAGCTAGTAATTCTTTTTCAGTTGTTGTGTAATTTTCTTGTGCATCGTTAAGTGTTTTACTAGCATAATAGATTGGGTGAAAAAGCTTCTCTTTTCTTTGTCCCAAGACAGCTCCAAGTGCAAAGTCACTTGCATCACACATAATTTTGAAATGAAATTTCCAATCAGGCGCTATCATGATAGGTGCATTGACTAGCATTTCCATTAGGGCTAGAAATGCTTGATTGCAATCCTTGTCAAAGATGAAAGGGGCATCTTTTTCAAGTAATTTTGTTAGAGGCCTTGAGATTTTAGAAAAGTCTTTGATAAACCGCCTACAAAATCCGGCATGCCCTAGGAAACTTCTGGTAGCTCTAACGGGGGATGGGGGTGGTAATCGAGAATGTCTATTTTGGCTCGATCAACCTCCATTCCTTCGCTTGAGATTTTATGATCGAGTACTATTCCCTCCGTTACCATGAAATGGCATTTTTCCCAGTTAAGGGCGAGGTTAGTTTCCTCACATCAGGAGAGCATTCGTTCAAGGTTATCGAGGCATTGGTCGTATGAATCCCCAAAGATAGAAAAGTCGTCCATGAAGACTTCCATTGTCTTTTCTATCATGTCATGGAAGATGGCTACCATGCAACGTTGGAAGGTTGCGGGGGCATTACATAGACCAAATGGCATGCGTCGATAAGCAAAAGTTCCATAGGGACATGTGAAAGTTGTCTTTTCTTGGTCTTCGGGTGCTATCGGGATTTGAAAGTAACCTGAAAAACCATCCAAGAAATAGTAAAATTTATGACCGGATAATCTTTCTAACATTTGATCTATGAAGGGCAAAGGAAAGTGATCTTTCCTTGTTGCTTCATTTAACCGTCTATAATCTATACATACCCTCCATCCTCTGACGGTTCTCTTTGGTATTAATTCATTCTTTTCGTTAGTTATTACCTTCATACCTCCTTTCTTTGGAACTACTTGGACGGGACTTACCCAAGGACTATCGGAGATAGGATAAATAAGTCAGGCGTCAAGTAATTTGATGACTTCACTTTTTACCACTTCTTGAACATTTGGATTTACTCGACGTTGTGGTTGTATTACCGATTTGTAGTCATCGTTCATTAAAATTTTGTGTGTGCACATGGAAGTACTTATTCCTTTAATGTCTACAAGCTTCCAAGCGATCGCATTTTTGTGTTTTTTCAAAAGATTAATTAATTTTTCTTTTTCTAAACTCTTAATTTAGACGAAATAATTACAGGTGATTTACCATCTTTGTCTAGAAAAGCATATTCCAAACCTTTTGGAAGTTCTTTGAGCTCAAGAGGTGGGTCTTTAGAAGACTCCTTATTGGGTTGCTCATTTTGATCAATAACTTTAAAATTTTGTTCTATGGCGACCTCTTCTTCAACAAAGTGGTCAATCTTTTCACTTGTATCGGGTGGCTCATCTTCATCTTCAATTAGGGGGTCATTATTGCCGAAAGGATATTTCATTGATCGCTCAAGATCGACACTCTTTTTAAATGCCCCTAATTGAATAGATAGATTGTTGTACTTCCGGTTTTTCAAGGCTTCGTGGGTTTTTACAAAGGGTCGTCCCAACACTAGAGGAACGTCATCAAGGATGACAAAGTCGGTTGGGATTACCATTTGATTTGTTTGAACCAAGACATCCTCAACTACACCGATTGATTTTATTACTTTCCGATTGGATAAAAAATGGGTATTTGAAGTGGAGAAAAATCACTAGTACTTAATTTTTTAAAAATGTAGTTGGGCATTATGTTAACACAAAGATCTTTATCGATTGTGACATTACTAATAAACGAATTTTGAAAAAAAAAACATGGAACAAGTGTAATGTTGATTTCAAATGGGTCTTCTTTTATTAGCGAAGTTTGATCATTAGTTAACTTAACGCTTACCGTTTCGTCAATTTTAGTGTTAGTGTTTAACTCTTTTAAAAACTTAGCATGAGTAGGTACTAAACAATGATTTTCAAAAGAAGGTGACAAGAGATTAATTTCTTCAAAATTAGACTCTGTTTGAATTTTAACATTAACGGACTCACCTTTTTCGTTGTTTAACTCATGTGTCGGTTTTTCACTTATTTGTTCTTCCATTTTTACATTTTCAACTATCTCTTCCTTATTACAAGTTAATTCTTCTCTTGCGCGGGACTCCTCTTCCCTTGCTCGAGATTCTTTTATGTAGCGCTCGATAGTTTTAAGGTGTTCTAATATCATATCGGTCACTTTGGTGATAGAATAAGGATCGGGATTTTCAAAGCTTGAATCCGGTTGTTCGATCCTTTATTCTTCATAATACTCATAGGAAGTAGATGGTTCACACCGTTGTCCTTCATTATAAGTATATGATGGATAAGGGTCGTAATTTTGTTCTTCATAATACTCATATGAGGTGGGTTGTTCACGCCATGGTTCCTCATAATAAGCATATGAAGGTGGTGGCTCGTATCTTGGTTCCTCAAAGTACGAGTATGAAGGCTCATACCTTGGTTCATCAAAATATGAGTATGAGGGAGGAGGTTCATACCTTTGGTCTTCATAGGATGTGTATGAAGTTGATGGCTCGTACCTGGCCTCCTCATAGTAGGTGTATGAAGTGGATGGTTGAAATAAGTTACAATATTGAACCGAGTGCGGGTCACCACAATTAGTGCAATAATTTTCCCTATAATCATCCTCCTCATAGGTGTAGTTGTAACCTCCTGAGTATTGATCCATAAGAATCACTCAGCAGACCACAACAGAGTCTCGAGACCAGAAAACAAAAATAAAGACGGAAACAGAGGCTGGACACGGCCCCGTGTTCAGTGGACACGGCCCCATGTTCAGGGTCTGTATCTGGGTGTTTTAATTAAAGTTACTGGTTTCGTTGAGCACGGGGGCGTGTTCAGTGAGCACGGCCCCGTGTTCAGGCTTTGTATCTGGGTGTTTTATGAAAAATATGCAGCACGGCCCCGTGTTCAATGAGCACAGCCCGTGTTCAGGTTACTGTAAATGCAAAACTAAACTAAAATGCAGAAAAATGTGCACGCGTTTTGAAAAGATTTAAAAAAAACAGATTAGGCCGTCGATTTTAAGCTTTCTTAAAATCCTTGTGTCCCCGGCAACGGCGCCAAAAAACTTGATGCGCATGTGGTGTGATATATATTTAAGTATATTTTAACCCCTTTTTACACGTTAGCCAAGTTTTAAATTTATAAAACACGATATTTTACTAACACCAAACACACATATGGGCAAGTGCACCCATCGTGAGCGTAGTATAGTGTTGGCAAGATACCGAGGTCGTCCAAGGACACAAGAGCTTTTAGTACCGGTTTATCCTCAACGTCTAATCAAATCAAAAGTTAGAAAAAAAATTTTAAACTATAAAAATAAAAACTAACTAAAATGCTGAAAAATAAAATAAAAATAAAAACAGATAGACAAGATGAATCACTTGGATCCGACTCGTGTTTAGTGTAACCTTTGATTATTTCCGCACTTTTGCACTTTTTAAGAGATTATCTTAGTTATTGTAGTAGGTCCCTCTTTTGAAGGTGACGTTACCCTCAACCCAGTAGTTTGAGTCAGCAATGATACAATCCCAAAGGGTCGGATTATTGAAAGATAATTAATTAAGTTATTAATGCAAATTATGGTAGGCCCCTCTTTTGAATGTGACGTTACCATCGGCTAAGTAGTCTGAGTCAGCAGGGATACAGTCCTAATGTAACAACCGTCTAATTTCTATTCGAATTTAATAAAATATATACATGATTTATATGAATAGTACTTTACTTCAACATAAGTACAAAATTGAAGTTTTTAAAGTAATCACATACTAGTTAACTACTAACTAGTTAGAACTTTCAAAACATGATTAGTAAATCGTTTACATCATAACATTGTCTAAACAGAGTTAATTTACGCGGAAGCTTCAAAAGTTCGTGTTCGGTTCTTCAAAAACTTGCTTGACCGCCATCCGTATTCTTTCAATACCTAGAAACTGAAATGTTTACATAAAAACTAGTATTAGAGTTCTTAGAAATATTGCATAATCGAAACTACGATCAAAACGGATTCGATTAACTATAATATGCAAAAATTTACAAATATTTCTTGGCTCTACCGTAACTTACGGTATCTACCGCAGTGGCGGAACTAGAAGAAAAATTTAGGGGTATCCTAATATTTTTTTAACCTAGGGTAGTCCATAAGTATTCGAGGACCTTGTGCGGCTAGTAAAAAATGGGCCCTTAAAATTTTCTTTTACATAGAGTCATCCCTAAGAATTCGAGATCCCTTAGGAGCCCTGTGCGGCTAGTAAGTATATATAATTACTAGGTTACCGACCTTGTGTTACACGGGTTGAATAAAAAAATATTAAACAATTAATAATAAGATTTAGAAATTATAATATGATATTTTGAGATCAGATATAAGTGAAATTACGTATTAGTTTGTTGTGAATCAAAACAATTTAATCATAAGATCCAAATATAATTAATTACCTACAACATGTTTTGGTTATATTTTTTTATTAAAAGGTGTAACACACGTGAGAACGTTATTAAATGTTTTTTTAACAAAACTTTACACGTTATATTAAAGTTTCATAGATAATATTTAGTTTGTAGAAAAAAATTCAACAACAAAACGAACAGAAAACTTATTAATATAGTAAATCTAATATTTAAAAAAATAATAAATGAACAAAGTAACAAAAAAAAAGTTAAAACAAATAAGTAATTTGATTTTTTTTAGACATGTCTTTTTGAAAGATTAAAAGTTTAGATATTAATTCAAGTTTGAATGCATGTAAGTTCTGACTTTTGCACCTTTTTTGCTTTTTCATTCATGTTCCCGAGATTCTCCTATATATTAATATTAAAATAAAATCTTGGTGATCATATAACTTCATCTTCTTCAATTTGGCTGCTACAAGTTTTCGTTCACCGGAAAATTTTGTTTCCGTCAACAGCAAAATTTAATATCACCTTATCTTCACCTACACTCAGGGGTATCCTAACATATGCTGAGGGGTATCCCAGATAAAAAAAACGGTGACTAAGAAAAAAATTACACTTCGTCAAAAAGTTGAGGGGTATCCCGTGCAACCCCTCTCCTAGAGATAGATCCGCCCCTGATCTACCGTAAGTTACGGTAGTCACTTGATGATTCTGGTCTACCGTAAATCAATAGTAATCCACCGTAAAGCTTTTGATCTCTACCGTAACTTACGGTAGTCCCTGCAAGTTTATGTTTTGGCTGATTTGATTATAAAACCCAAACCAAACTCTCGGATTTCTCATTCTTACAAACCAACATGTTAAATTCTCGTATTCTAATATGTCGTTTATCAACAATAACAAAAGACCAATTTACTATATCACGAAGCATTCGCCACGCATTAATCGATTATTCGACCCATTTGGCTCATCTACGGAATCCTCCATTATGATGACTACCAACAAGTTGTAACCAATCCTGGTCTTATTAATCAATATAGCGAACATTATCGCTTTAAATTAAGACAACCTTTATTCCACAATTCACTATACTTATGCAATTATCAAAGTTTACCTAATGTAACGAATCAAGTTACATACCTTCAAAGTACGCCCTTCAAACGCAAGTCGCCACCGGCTTGTCCACTCGATGTTCCGGTGTCCTTTCCTATAGAGTTCAATCACATGATGTTTAGAACTCTTTTTAATTCATATATCGCACAATTTGCCAAAACATCAAAATTATGCGTTTTAACTTAAAATTTTAGGTTTAAATCTTCTTTGAGGCATTTATACAAACACCTTAAGGGCAGAATTTTAATTAATTCATTAACAAGCTCATAACTTGCCATATAACCTGAATTTTCATCAATCAAACTATCTAACACAAATATTTGCCTTTACAATTCTGTAATAACTTTACATATGTCAAATTACACTAGAACAACCCCAAATTTCCTAGTGTTTATCAAGTTCTACATAACCCACTAGTCACCTACAATGGTGACCATGGATTTCACTAGAATTTAGCATAATTTCAACATATACTTGTCTAGGGTTTACTCCTAGACATTTTAATGTTCCTAATTCATCTACAATTCATACATGCATCATTATATTTCAAGTTCTCTAAATTCATGAGAATTTCAAGTAGAGAATTTTTGTCAAATTTTACATACCTTATGATCTCCTTGCAATGGGGATCATTAATCTATGCTCGATTTTCGTTTTGGACTTGGTTTGATCCTTCAATTTGTGAGATTATTGAATGTTAGGGTTTTGAGAGTGGGGGTCGCCCTTCTCCTGCCTGTAATCGAACCAGACCCTCAAATGGGGTGTTTGGTTTTAATTTTATTAAACTTAATAATATAAGTTTCAATTTTAACAACATAGGCCCCTCCACTTTTATTTAGTTTATATCTTTGGCACTTTTAAATTCATTCATGTTTTAAAACGAGGTAACTAGCTAACTGGGTTATTTGTTCCTAGTTAGCTCATTCCCGTCTATTTCATACTTATATAATGCTAATAATATGCCTTTTTAAATTTCGGGGTGTTACAAGTCCACCCCCCTTAAAAAGGGTTTCGTCCCCGAAACCATAATACATACCAAATAACGTAGGGTAGAGCCGTTGCATTTCCTCTTCGGACTCCCAGGTGGTATCCGAACCTTTCCTATGTTCCTATCTAACCTTCACTTGGTTTATTTCCTTGTCCCTTAAAGTCTTCACCTTGCGATCTAAAATCGAAATCGGCTTCACCGAGTAATTAAGACTATTATCCACCTCGATGTCCTCGTAGTGGATATAAGCAGTTTCGTCGGCCAGACATTTTCGGGGGTGTGACACGTGGAATGTGCTATGTATCCCACTCAACTCCTCGGGCAGTTCGAGATGGTATGCTACCTTACCAACCCGTTCTAATATTCTGAATGGCCCAATAAACCTTGGGCTCAACTTTCCTCTTTTTTCTGAATCGAATTAATCCCTTCCACGGCGATACTTTCAACATTACCTTATTGCCCACTTGAAATTCAATCGGCCTCCTTCGTTTATCCGCATACGACTTTTGTCGATCCTGTGCCACTTTTAAGTGAGTTCGGACCAAGTCGATCTTCTCATTCGTAGCTCGGATTATATTAGTATGTGCTAGTTCACGTGGACCCACTTCTCCCCAACACACCGGGGTTCGGCACTTCCTACCATATAACATTTCGTACGGGGCCATTCCTATGCTCGCGTGATAGCTATTGTTATATGAAAATTCGGACAAGGGTAGATAGACATCCCAACTACCTCCGAAGTCGATAATGCAAAGATATTTATTTTGAATAGGTTCTACCATCTTGGCCTCGTCTGGAATGACATATAGGCTAGGCCGTACCTTTAAGATTCTTTTTAATATGTATACTGGCAGGATAGGAAAGATATTTATTTTATTCAGGATTTTCATCATAAATCCTAATTTACAAGTTAATAATAGCACAAATGGCCTAGTCGCGTAGACAAGTTTAATTTATAAGCCCAGATTTTATGGAATCGAGGCATTTAGGTTTGAATCAAAGTTCATTACCTTTTATTGACAGGGAGTTGTAGGCTACGACTGTCTTTAGTCTTATATGACAATGGATATGACTCGTAAGTATTATATCCCCAATTATAATTTAATAATAGCTCAACAGCCTAGTCACATGGACAGATTTAATTTATAAACCAGGATTTTATAGAATCGAGGTATTAAGGCTTG
Source organism: Helianthus tuberosus (assembly GCA_030545235.1). Lineage (NCBI taxonomy): Eukaryota > Viridiplantae > Streptophyta > Magnoliopsida > Asterales > Asteraceae > Helianthus > Helianthus tuberosus. The sequence continues at coordinate 64,642,257 of CM060408.1, read as the reverse complement.
AATCAAAGTTCATTGCTCTTTTTAACAGGGGGTTGTAGACCACTACTGTCTTTAGTCTCAAAGGACGTTAATTATAGCCCGTAGGCACTTCATCCTTAAGGGATGATTATATAAATAAGGGAAATTGGAGTAATTTTATTTAAGGATGACTCATGCGATTTTATCGAACCACGTCTGCCAGGAATGTTAACATGTTACAGATGTTGACAAGGGTTTGAATCTCTTGAATAGGTTCTACCATCTTGGCCTTGTCTGCAGTGACATTTAGGCTAGGTTTTACCTTTAAGATTCTTTTTAATATTTAACGCAGAAAAATCCTAAATTGAGGTGTTAACAAGGATCTGAATCTAATTGAGGAACTACCATCTTGGCCCTGTCTCAAAATAACACGTGGCTAGGTCTTGTCCTTTTTAGATTTTGCCATTTTATTATAATGGTAGATCATATAAAAGGGATGTTATTTTCCATTTATTTCATATTTCATGTTTAGAATGAAAACTTAAATTTAATCAATCCACTATATAAAAATAAAAGTACAGAGTTGCCCTAAGCGGGACTTGAAAGGAATAATGTGTCCGCGAAGGGACTGAAAGATAAATATGTCCTTATAAGGACTGTTAAGGAAACGATCTTTAGCAAAAGGAGTTTCTTCTTCATATTGTTTCTGAATGTTTTCTCCTTGGTTGCACGTTTATCCTAATCGCAGTACAAGGCTCCGCATTCCTCGGCTTCGGATGGGGAGGATTTCCATTACGGCTCCTTTGCTTGGCGATATATTAAAAGTATATAAAATGAAAGCAATAGTTCTCCGAATAGAGACGAGAGCATTCCTATGTTAAGTCTAGACTCAGAAGGTCAAGGAATGTGCTACTGTGTCATTGAGATTAAACACAAAAGGATAGTGTTTAATTCACTCAATGTTGGCTCTGATACCAACCTGTCACACCCCGATATTTCCACGTATTACCTGTGGGCCCGGTGGGGAGTATCGTGACGTAGTTGATATCATCATAGTCAAACAACACAATATATAAATGCACAGCGGAAGCAAAAGATAAATATATTACGATCCGAATATAAAGTAATATCAAGTATTACAACGGAAAGTAAAGGATCCACAGGCGGATCAAATAAAAGGAAAAACTGTTCAACAGACTTTGACATCTAGAGCTTGCGAGACTTGAGTAATGATGCCTGGAGTAGCCAGCCTATTTCGTCTAGTACCAGCACTTAGCCTTTTTGGAAAATACGTCAGTTTACACTGGTAAATACAACTTAACTGACTCATTTTGAAAAGAGTTTGAAAATTGATTTGAATGCACTTCGGCAAAATATCTTTATAACTTGGGACAATTATTCGTATATAATCTTGTATACAGTTTTACTTATTTGTCGTCCATCAGGGCCGGTTTGTAGGGCCGGTCTAGATTAACTGACACGCCACAGGTATAATGCCCACAAGGATTATTTCCTCTCAGTGGATTACAAGTTTTTACATAATGTATCTGTCAGGTGTACGCCTACACCCCGTGCTTAGGTCGTGGCCATTTTATAATACAATGATGTCAAGGATATCCGGGACATGGTCATTAAACCCCAAAGGCCATACACCAAATAATACATATTAAACAGGTTATGTAAATACATCAATCACAATCCGATTTAAATGATTACATACACCCGACCAAGCGGTACTTTTATAGTGCCGTATCCCACGCCCGTATAGGGAAAATAAGTTAAGAGTATTTACCTGACCTAAATATAAATTCAATCCCAGCCGTATATCAATTCAGCAAGTACAGATAGCTTTTACTGGGCTCCTAATCTGGAACGAAGGTTTTTAATAACCTATTAGAATCCTAACGGGTCTTTAATTAAGCCTTGACTTAGACCGGTTAGTTTTCAAAAGGAAGACACGGATCAAACGCATGATAAAGCGAAGACCGGTTTAGAATGTGGTTTTTGACCCGACAAGCTTGTATGCTTGTTTAATATGGGTAACTTGAACACATTCTGGATTTTGAGACAAAAAGATATGGTTTGACCCATTTCGGCTAATACATGCAAACTAGTCACATAAGCCGATCCGAACACGACAAGTGCGTAACGAGTAACCAAAAGAGTCATATACAGGTTTCCTAAGTTAATATGCCTTTAATATGTTGTGATATCAGTAGGATATCTTCCATTATGCCCAAAACGACTTTAATCTCTATTTAAGCCCCGTAGGGGTATTTTGGTCATTTTAAATGTTATAAAAGAGATTAAATATGATTCTGAGGTTCGGGTCCGAATACATCAGTAAAATAACTTATTTTAACAGGTTACATCAGTTGATGATAAGTCTTATGTGACAAAATGGTTTTAAACCCAAACTATGCGTTTAATACGCGTAAAAAGTCATTTTAAGCGATTTCCAGGTTATACCGGAAATCTGAGTTTTTCTGATCAGATTATAAAGTTGAAAATACTCCATTTTTTTATATAAAATCAGTAGCAATTGGATTGGTGTCAAAATATTATATAAAACTCATTTTATACACAAAAAGGGTATAATCGGTATTTACCGAATCAAGGCCATAACCTTCGGTTATGGGCAGGTAAAAAATAATTAAAAATCTCAAAATATTATATTACATCAGTGAGTAAAAGGTTTGGTGTAAAAAATTGGGTTTAGATAGGCTTTATGCTAATTGCGCTGTTTAATTACTAAAAGGCGTTATAATTACGCTAATGAGCATAACTCCTAATCTAGACTTCCAACTGATGTGAAATTTTAGGGACAACTTTATAAATCAGTAATAAGGATTATTTTCCTTTCACATTTCCAAAATTCTCGTTTTATGGTCAAAAGGGCATATTGGTCAACATTAGGTAATTAACGGAAACGAGTAAACGAATGGGGCAATCAACGAACCAAGCACAGAGGGTTATACCAACATGTAACCTGGTCCTAAGGAAGCCCTAAGGCATTTCTAAACCTATCTAATTCGGGCCAGAACTAAAGTCAAAGCAAAAGTCAAAGTTTTGCGACTTTCGGTTCCGAACCGGGTCTAAACAGAAAATTGTCGGATCAAACAAGCTTAGATCAGTTCTTATACTTATTACCAAGTTATATGAGTGATAAAATAGGTTACATGCCTTCTACATTGCTAATTACATGTTAATTTGCAAATTAAGCTTCTGTTGACTTTTTCTAAACAACTTCGACCCGACATTTGATCTAGTTAGAGTGGGAATCTGAGGGTGCCCTTTTAAGGGTTTATTGCCCACATAATTACCAACTTATAACTACCTTCAATTTGACTAATCACTGGACCATTAGTGATTAATCGATAAGTCAAACCTTAATTACGACGGTTTGACTTTTAAGCTAATAACTAAGTAAAACTCAATTAAGGAAGATCAAGGATGCTTACCAAGGTCTAATGCACGACCAGGAATGCTTAGAGAATGGCCTTGAGCTCCAGAAATGATCAAATGTTGAGTTGGAAATGAATGATCAAAATGTGCAAACATTGGGGCTTTTTATAGTGTTCTTGATCCATTAAGATCATGACAAATCATGCTATACATGATCCCTGACGATTAACAAGTGTCCCTAAGACCTAAGAAATAGTTTAGGCGGCTCTTGAAAGTGTTAAAGGGCAATACAAGTCGCTTACATGGGCTGAAGAGGCAACAGACTATTTTCTGCATCTGGGCATGGCTTACGGACCATAAGGGTCCAGCCTTACGGTCCGTAAGGACCTGGTCAGCAAAACAGAACTTTCAAAAATGACACATTTGGCCCCTGATCCTTCCAAATTTGATTTTAAGGTGCTTTCTTGCACTTGTAACCCCCAAACTTGACTTTTAAGGACTCCAAGTCATAAACCAACTTTGTTAGGTCCCCGGTTATTCATACGATCACCGAAAAGTCTTGAATTTCGACGTTGACGCTTTTAACCCCTCGTATACGAATTTTATCATAACTTTCTCATACGATAACGAAACTTGGTGAAATTTTTATCACTTATTCTAGTGAGTATAATTAATCATTACAAAGCTTCGGGTTCGCTAAAAGGTCACTCAGAGGTATACTTTAAACATGTTGACACATTTAACCCCTGTAGTTTGAAATTCCTCACTTTCCTTCACAATTAGATTCGTATGATCCATGATTTATCCGTTTAAGGGTATAAACATCGTGTAGGGTTATTGTAAAGTATATTTTATCCATTTTTGACTTTTTGAACCCTTATATTCACATACTTTCCTTGTTTGTCAACTTTAGTCCCTCTAGAGTATTCTTTCACACGTTCAAAGCTTGTGATACGTGTCAACACATTATAGGACGTGAATTTTCGAGGTGTTACATCCTCACCCCCTTAAAAGAAATCTCGACCTCAAGATTTGCTAAAATTATGGAAGTACTTTTTGTCGTATAATGGACTTGACTTCTATAGTATATCTGGAACTTTTCCAAGCTCTCAAAGTGACCCCTATATTAGGTACATGTATCCTTTTGGGGCTTTTTAACATGTTGATCCTCAATCGATACAGGATGCTCATCACATCATAAATCTCCATATCCTTAAGTGATAATGCTTCTCAACTTATTGGTGAAACACATCCTTAAATCATTAGTGTGTTAATGCCTTGCGAGCTCCGCCAGGCTCCTTAAATAAGTCTTAGCTTATAAGCTATTTGATCTTGATACATTCGATTTCCTTCGAATGATTCCATATATTCAGAGCTTAACTAGCCTAATAATTTAACAAATTGGGCACACCCTTCCTGGGTGATTTCTTTTGTTGAACCTTATTCTTTAACAAGAACTTAGGAGGGTTGCTACTTTCATTAATTCTTGATTTTCTGCCGAATACTGGCAACTTACAGATGATTAGGGATTTGTATGATCTTATTCGTTGTTTCCAATGCAACGTTCAGATCCTGATAAGTGGACTTCCCAAAGTCTCGTCCATTCAACGGATGTTTTGATATTTCATCTATACAAGGTCTCCAAAGGAGCCACCTTGATACTTATATAACAACTATTATAGAAAAGCTTATCTTAAGGTGAGATGGTTATTCCAACCATTGCTCAAAACTAATCTTAAGGAGTAGTTAATCCTTGCAGTTAGTCGAACAAATCAACGATCCTGGGCAGCTAATGGCGATTCTTAATCGTTGCCTAATTAGGGTTGCGGTAAACAATGCCTAAGCAAAATGAACCGTCTTTCATAATTAACTATACCGAATTCTCAGGATATTGAGTTAGACTATATGAACCCTCTATTTTAAAAACTTAGTTAATCAGGGTTTCGATTCTCCCAATGATGGTACTAGCCGTCTTGGAGATTTCATAATAATACATCCTTAAATGGGATATAAACCTTAACTCTACCTGCCTCTCAGGGGTAAACAGGGTAATCTTAGGAGAAGATAATCAAGGTACAAGGAGGTTACAGAGATTTTTACAAATCTCAGGCTCCAATTCTTCCACCAATGCTTGTGTCAATTAAGTGACACATTTACGTTACGAGTCCACGAACTCCTTAATCGGGAACATTTACTTGGACAATTCCATTCTGGATATCTTCTTTGAATACCATTAGTTGACTTTAGTACCATATGACCTCTCGGAATATCTTTGTGGTCACATGCATTAAACCTCCATACTGATCAGGCATGGAAGCAATCTATGGAACTTATTAAGATACACCAATCCTCATATGGCGCTTTTATCATACCATCTGGTATTCGGAATCGATAGAGATTAAAGAGATATCAACTATATATGCTGACGCACTTCCTCTTAGAGAGAGGACATTTCGAAAACTCTACATCTGAAGGTTTCTGATAGGAACAAAAGAAATGGTTCTTACGATTTCGTCTGTAAATTTTACCTTACACTTATTATATGGGGTTCTTACGGGAAAATTTCTAAAAGTTTGCTAAGCTTAAGATCTTATGAGAGACTTAGCAGCACCTGAACCCAAACGTATCTCCTAGCAGTCAAATCACAATATGGGATTTATCTGTTGTCATTATTAACGTGAATTGCCTCTAATCATACATCAGGAGGGTTATGCGCCTCCATTCTTAATCCTTTCAAACTTAGCTGCAAAATCTATGACAATTTAGGGCAGTCTCAGCTTTGACTGGTCGTTTCTTAATCTATATAACGTGAGTAGCTGAGGTAGATCCATAATGGATTTATAATGAGTAGGTTTTGAAACCTTAGTGTGCCCTCTTATTGCCAATGCTAACCACTAATAATTATTTGCTTTAAGCTTAGATTTTTGGGTAAACTGAATAGGGTACTATCTCAGCCAATGAATTAAAATTTGCGACATACTGTCGACAGTCTAGAACTTTTATGGCGAGAGTCAGAAAATTCTTATTTCATCTTTTTCCATTTTGTGATGTGGATAATAGGTTTTTCTAATAAGGTCCTTAAAAACTTGGACCATCCCATATTGCATAAGGGGATCTTTCTTGTGGACTTCAATAATGTCCTCACTAATTAAGAGTATTGTTATCGAATGGCTGTGATGTATACCTTACCATGTCCTTTCCAGCATAACCACTGATACACCTAATGGTTTCTACTACATCCAACAATTTCCTGAAATCGATGGCCCTTTTTTTACTATTGAAGTCTCTTGACTTCTAAGAGACGAAGTACTTTTAAGTACATCCTAAGAGGAAAGGGGCTTCTTGCCACATATGATTTTGTTTGGGTTATTCTTCGCATTTGAAGTATGAATATAGCTCTTCTTATGAGCAGCGACATGTGTTTTAAAGCGAACATCATTCGGCTTCTTAAGCCTTTTCATGACTTTTCTCATAGCCTTTCTAACAGCTGCGTTAATCACAGTTCTAGAGATTTACTCCATTAACATTTGGGGTTCACATTGGATTCATTATTAACATTTGTCGCATCTCTAGCATCGCGACTGTTGTTTGTTTCTTCTGAGTTTTCCATACTCAAAGCTTTGGTATCAAATACCAAATTTAGCAAGTGCTTAGGCACTCCATATTTAGTATTTCCTGGAACGGTCAACGGCTTTGTTTACGGTTGTATCTATCATAGCCTGTAACTCGGTGCCCGTTACGTTCAGTCTTGAATTATCATTCTGATCAACTGGATAATTGTGAGCTTCAGAGGAGTCAGTCATGGTGAAGCTTTGAAGGCTACTAACCAAGTAGTAATAATTTGTTTAATTATATAGTGAATTGTCGAATTTGATGATTAATTAGCCATGGTGTAAATAAACCATATAGGCCAATAGATAGTATTTAATTTATTTGATTATGTTTTGCCTAGGTTTTTAAATAAACCATCTTTGGCGTTCAAACGGAATATATCCTTCATATTTATCAGATAGGGGACATAAGTCACGACTGTCAATGTCGTACTGGCATTTTATATATAGCACAAGGGCTTGTTCCAAAGGACTTTTTAATGGCATAGATGCCTTGTCACTAGGGGAAAAAAAAATTTTAAACATAATCAATGATCCTTTGGGTCGGATAAATTTCATAGTTCATTGCCTTTTGGTAGGAAGTTATGAAAGAAAACTATCTTTGTCATAATTACATCTTTGCCCGTAGGCATACATCTTAAATGGATGTTTTGATGTATACATCATGTTCGACGTTTATTAGCCATGATTCCTATTGATCATTTAGGCTAAACAAGGGGTTTGGAAAATTCCTAATATAAAGATGACAAGTGTGATTTTATCGCATCACTGTTGCCAGGAGTGTTAACATATTTACAATGTTACAAGGATTTGAATCCTTTGAATAGGTTCTACCATCTTGGCCTCGTCTGGAATGACATATAGGCTAGCCGTACCTTTAAGATTCTTTTTAATATGTATACTGGCAGGAAAGGAAAGATATTTATTTTATTCAGGATTTTCATCATAAATCCTAATTTACAAGTTAATAATAGCACAAATGGCCTAGTCGCGTAGACAAGTTTAATTTATAAGCCCAGATTTTATGGAATCGAGGCATTTAGGTTTGAATCAAAGTTCATTACCTTTTATTGACAGGGAGTTGTAGGCTACGACTGTCTTTAGTCTTATATGACAATGGATATGACTCGTAAGTATTATATCCCTAATTATAATTTAATAATAGCTCAACAGCCTAGTCACATGGACAGATTTAATTTATAAACCAGGATTTTATAGAATCGAGGTATTAAGGCTTGAATCAAAGTTCATTGCTCTTTTTAACAGGGGGTTGTAGACCACTACTGTCTTTAGTCTCAAAGGACGTTAATTATAGCCCGTAGGTACTTCATCCTTAAGGGATGATTATATAAATAAGGGAAATTGGAGTAATCTTATTTAAGGATGACTCATGCGATTTTATCGAACCACGTCTGCCAGGAATGTTAACATGTTACAGATGTTGACAAGGGTTTGAATCTCTTGAATAGGTTCTACCATCTTGGCCTTGTCTGCAGTGACATTTAGGCTAGGTTTAACCTTTAAGATTCTTTTTAATATTTAACGCAGAAAAATCCTAAATTGAGGTGTTAACAAGGATCTGAATCTAATTGAGGAACTACCATCTTGGCCCTGTCTCAAAATAACACGTGACTAGGTCTTGTCCTTTTTAGATTTTGCCATTTTATTATAATGGTAGATCATATAAAAGGGATGTTATTTTCCATTTATTTCATATTTCATGTTTAGAATGAAAACTTAAATTTAATCAATCCACTATATAAAAATAAAAGTACAGAGTTGCCCTAAGCGGGACTTGAAAGGAATAATGTGTCCGCGAAGGGACTGAAAGATAAATATGTCCTTATAAGGACTGTTAAGGAAACGATCTTTAGCAAAAGGAGTTTCTTCTTCATATTGTTTCTGAATGTTTTCTCCTTGGTTGCACGTTTATCCTAATCGCAGTACAAGGCTCCGCATTCCTCGGCTTCGGATGGGGAGGATTTCCATTACGGCTCCTTTGCTTGGCGATATATTAAAAGTATATAAAATGAAAGCAATAGTTCTCCGAATAGAGACGAGAGCATTCCTATGTTAAGTCTAGACTCAGAAGGTCAAGGAATGTGCTACTGTGTCATTGAGATTAAACACAAAAGGATAGTGTTTAATTCACTCAATGTTGGCTCTGATACCAACCTGTCACACCCCGATATTTCCACGTATTACCTGTGGGCCCGGTGGGGAGTATCGTGACGTAGTTGATATCATCATAGTCAAACAACACAATATATAAATGCACAGCGGAAGCAAAAGATAAATATATTACGATCCGAATATAAAGTAATATCAAGTATTACAACGGAAAGTAAAGGATCCACAGGCGGATCAAATAAAAGGAAAAACTGTTCAACAGACTTTGACATCTAGAGCTTGCGAGACTTGAGTAATGATGCCTGGAGTAGCCAGCCTATTTCGTCTAGTACCTGCACTTAGCCTTTTTGGAAAATACGTCAGTTTACACTGGTAAATACAACTTAACTGACTCATTTTGAAAAGAGTTTGAAAATTGATTTGAATGCACTTCGGCAAAATATCTTTATAACTTGGGACAATTATTTGTATATAATCTTGTATACAGTTTTACTTATTTGTCGTCCATTAGGGCCGGTTTGTAGGGCCGGTCTAGATTAACTGACACGCCACAGGTATAATGCCCACAAGGATTATTTCCTCTCAGTGGATTACCAGTTTTTACATAATGCATTTGTCAGGTGTACGCCAACACCCCGTGCTTAGGTCGTGGCCATTTTATAATACAATGATGTCAAGGATATCCGGGACATGGTCATTAACCCCCAAAGGCCATACACCAAATAATACATATTAAACAGGTTATGTAAATACATCAATCACAATCCGATTTAAATGATTACATACACCCGACCAAGCGGTACTTTTATAGTGCCGTATCCCACGCCCGTATAGGGAAAATAAGTTAAGAGTATTTACCTGAGCTAAATATAAATTCAATCCCAGCCGTATATCAATTCAGCAAGTACAGATAGCTTTTACTGGGCTCCTAATCTGGAACGAAGGTTTTTAATAACCTATTAGAATCCTAACGGGTCTTTAATTAAGCCTTGACTTAGACCGGTTAGTTTTCAAAAGGAAGACACAGATCAAACGCATGATAAAGTGAAGACCGGTTTAGAATGTGGTTTTTGACCCGACAAGCTTGTATGCTTGTTTAATATGGGTAACTTGAACACATTCTGGATTTTGAGACAAAAAGATATGGTTTGACCCGTTTCGGCTAATATATGGAAACTAGTCACATAGGTCGATCCGAACGCGACAAGTGCGTAACGAGTAACCAAAAGAGTCATATACAGGTTTCCTAAGTTAATATGCCTTTAATATGTTGTGATATCAGTAGGATATCTTCCATTATGCCCAAAACGAGTTTAATCTCTATTTAAGCCCCGTAGGGGTATTTTGGTCATTTTAAATGTTATAAAAGAGATTAAATATGATTCTGAGGTTCGGGTCCGAATACATCAGTAAAATAAATTATTTTAACAGGTTACATCAGTTGATGATAAGTCTTATGTGACAAAATGGTTTTAAACCCAAACTATGCGTTTAATACGCGTAAAAAGTCATTTTAAGCGATTTCCGGGTTATACCGGAAATCTGAGTTTTTCTGATCAGGTTATAAAGTTCAAAATACTCAATTTTTTTATATAAAATCAGTATCAATTGGATTGGTGTCAAAATATTATATAAAACTCATTTTATACACAAAAAGGGTATAATCGGTATTTACCGAATCAAGGCCATAACCTTCGGTTATGGGCAGATAAAAAATAATTAAAAATATTTAAAAATCTCAATATATTATATTACATCAGTGGGTAAAAGGTTTGGTGTCAAAAATTGGGTTTAGATAGGCTTTATGCTAATTGCGCCGTTTAATTACTAAAAGGCGTTATAATTACGCTAATGAGCATAACTCCTAATCTAGACCTCCAACTGATGTGAAATTTTAGGGACAACTTTATAAATCAGTAATAAGGATTATTGTCCTTTCACATTTCCAAAATTCTCGTTTTATGGTCAAAAGGGCATATTGGTCAACATTAGGCAATTAACGGAAACGCGTAAACGAATGGGGCAATCAACGAACCAAGCACAGAGGGTTATACCAACATGTAACCTGGTCCTAAGGAAGCCCTAAGGCATTTCTAAACCTATCTAATTCGGGTCAGAACTGAAGTCAAAGCAAAAGTCAAAGTTTTGCGACTTTCGGTTCCGAACCGGGTCTAAACAGAAAATTGTCGGATCAAACAAGCTTAGATCGGTTCTTATACTTATTACCAAGTTATATGAGTGATAAAATAGGTTACATGCCTTCTACATTGCTAATTACATGTTAATTTGCAAATTAAGCTTCTGTTGACTTTTTCTAAACAACTTTGACCCGACATTTGATCTAGTTAGAGTGGGAATCTGAGGGTGCCCTTTTAAGGGTTTATTGCCCACATAATTACCAACTTATAACTACCTTCAATTTGACTAATCACTGGACCATTAGTGATTAATCGATAAGTCAAACCTTAATTACGACGGTTTGACTTTTAAGCTAATAACTAAGTAAAACTCAATTAAGGAAGATCAAGGATGCTTACCAAGGTCTAATGCACGACCAGGAATGTTTAGAGAATGGCCTTGAGCTCCAGAAATGATCAGATGTTGAGTTGGAAATGAATGATCAAAATGTGCAAACATTGGGGCTTTTTATAGTGTTCTTGATCCATTAAGATCATGACAAATCATGCTATACATGATCCCTTATGATTAACAAGTGTCCCTAAGGCCTAAGAAATAGTTTAGGCGGCTCTTGGAAGTGTTAAAGGGCAATACAAGTCGCTTACATGGGCTGAACAGGCAACAGACGATTTTCTGCATCTGGGCATGGCTTACGGACCGTAAGGGTCCAGCCTTACGGTCCCTAAGGACCTGGTCAGCAAAACAGAACTTTCAAAAATGACACATTTGGCCCCTGATCCTTCCAAACTTGATTTTAAGGTGCTTTCTTGCACTTTTAACCCCCAAACTTGACTTTTAAGGACTCCAAGTCATAAACCAACTTTGTTAGGTCCCCGGTTATTCATACGATCACCGAAAAGTCTTGAATTTCGACGTTGACGCTTTTAACCCCTCGTATACGAATTTTATCATAACTTTCTCATACGATAACGAAACTTGGTGAAATTTTTATCACTTATTCTAGTGAGTATAATTAATCATTACAAAGCTTCGGGTTCGCTAAAAGGTCACTCAGAGGTATACTTTAAACATGTTGACACATTTAACCCCTGTAGTTTGAAATTCCTCACTTTCCTTCACAATTAGCTTCGTATGATCCATGATTTATCCGTTTAAGGGTATAAACATCGTGTAGGGTTATTGTAAAGTATATTTTATCCATTGTTGACTTTTTGAACCCTTATATTCACATACTTTCCTTGTTTGTCAACTTTAGTCCCTCTAGAGTATTCTTTCACACGTTCAAAGCTTGTGACACGTGTCAACACATTATAGGACGTGAATTTTCGAGGTGTTACACATATCCTCCAACGTCTGTATTGTTCTTTCGCTTTGCCCATCCGTTTGTGGATGGTAGGCAGTGCTAATGAACAGTTTAGTTCCCATTTGTTCTTGGAATTCACGCCAAAAATTTGAGGTAAACCGAGTATCTCGGTCAGACACAATGGATATCGGTACTCCATGATGTGCCACGATTTCATTGGTGTATACCTCTGACATTTTCTCGGTTGTATAAGTCTCACGAATCGGAATGAAGTGAGCACTTTTCGTCAATCTATCCACGACTACCCATGTAGCATCAAACCCGCGGTTGGTTTTGGGCAATTTAGTCAGCAAGTCCATTGTGATTTGTTCCTATTTCCAAACTGGGATATCCAATGGTTGCAGTTTACCATATGGTTTCTGGTGTTCCGCCTTGACTTGTAAGCAAGTCAAGCACTTCTCCACATATTTCACCACATCCCTCTTCATTCCGGGCCACCAATAATTTTGTTTCAGGTCATGGTACATCTTGGTCACACCCGGATGAATAGAATATCGGGATTTATGAGCTTCATCAAGTTGAAGCATCTTCACCCCACAAGTATTTGGAACCCATATTCTTCTGGATCGAGTCTTCAACCCGTTATTTCCATCCGACTAATCTTTTAACTGACCGATTATTCTTTCCTTCTTCCAGTTCTCCCCTTTCACTGCTTCTACTTGCGCTTCTCGGATACGTTCAAGTATACCCGAGGTCACCACAAGCTGCATCGATTTTACTCGTATTGGGACATAGTCTGCTTTTCTGCTCAGAGCATCCGCCACCACATTTGCTTTTCCAGGATGGTAGTGTATTTCACAGTCGAAGTCCTTCACCGTTTCTAACCATCGCCTCTGTCGCATGTTTAACTCCTTCTGATCGAAGAAGTATTTTAGGCTCTTGTGATCGGTGAATATGGTGCACTTTACCCCATATAAATAGTGCCTCCATATTTTTAACGCAAACACCACCGCAACTAATTTGAGATCATGCGTTGGATATTTCTTTTCATGTATTTTCAATTTCCTCGATGCACAAGCTATGACTTTGCCTCGTTGCATCAAAACGCATCCGAGCCCCGATAATGAGACATCCGAGTAAACCACTAAGTCTTCGACTCCGTCCGGCAATGTTAATACCGGATCTTGAGTTAGCTTTTCTTTTAACGTTTGAAACACCCTTTCTTGTTCAACACCCCAAGTGAACTTCTCCTCCTTCCGGGTTAACTTGGTTAATGGCGACGCAATCTTGGAGAAATCTTGAATGAATCTCCAATAGTATCCCGCAAGCCCTAAGAAGCTTCTAATTTCCGAAGGGTTCTTCGGGGAATTCCATTTCGACACTGCCTCAATTTTTGACGGATCTACCAACACTCCATCGGCACTTGTGATGTGGCCGAGAAATTGCACCTCTCGTAACCAAAAGGCGCACTTAGAAAATTTCGCATACAACCTTTCTCGTCTAAGTGTCTCTAACACCTCTTGTAAGTGATGTGCATGCTCAGCTTCACTTTTCGAATACACCAAAATATCATCGATGAACACGATGACCGATTTATCTAGCATTGGCTAGCAAACCCGGTTCATGAGATCCATGAAAGTCGCGGGTGCATTTGTCAATCCAAATGACATCACGAGGAACTCGTAATTTTCGTATCGCGTGCAGAAAGCCGTCTTCGGCACATCTTCCTCTTTGACCTTTAGTTGGTGATACCACGATCTAAGGTCAATTTTTGAAAACCAATTCGCACCTTGTAATAGGTCGAATAGATCATCTATCCTATGAAGCGGATATCGATTCTTTACCGTGAGTTTGTTTAACTCCCGGTAATCGATACACATGCGCATGCTTCCATCTTTCTTTTTCACGAACAGTATCGGTGCGCCCCAAGGAGACACACTCGGCCTTATGAATCCTTTGTCAAGCAGGTCTTGAATCTGGGACATTAACTCTTGTAATTCTGATGGCGTGAGTCGGTACGATGCTCTAGCTATGGGTTTTGCGCCCGGAATCAATTCGATTCCAAACTATATTTCCCGTTCGGGCGGTATCCCCGGCAAATCCTCCGGAAACACGTCTTCATAATCCTTTACTACCGGTACATCTTCAATCTTAAGTGATTCTTTCTCGGGCTCATTTGCGAATATCATAAATGCCTTGCATCCTTGCTTCATAAGCTTGTGAGCTTTCAACATTGAGCATATTATGGGGTTACCTCCTTTTTCGCCATAGATAGTAACGTGTTTCCCGCTCAGAGATGTTAGCTTTATCTCCTTACGAAAACACACGACCTTTGCGTGGTGCTGAGATAGCCAATCCATCCCAACGACTACTTGAAATTCCCCCCATTGACATTGGGATTAGGTCTATCAGGTATTCTTCATCATCGATGCTTAGTTTGCAGCCTCGACAAATATCACAAATTATAAAACTTTTGTTGTCCCCTATTTCAACTTCTAAGGGCACAGATAATTTTGTCAATACAAATGAAGGATGTCGAATAAATCCATGCGAAATGAATGATTTATTCGCACCCGTATCAAACAATACAGGTGCAAGAATTGAGTTAATTGTGAATATACCTGAGACCACATCGGGTTCTATCTTTGCTTCGGCCGCGGTAAGTTGGAAGGACCTAGCCTTCGCCTTAGGGGCTTCTGCTGGAGATTCTTTATCGTCTCTCCTTCCAACTAAGTCTGGGCATTCGGACTTTTTGTGGCCGGGCTGATAACATTTATAGCAAACCGAGATTTTACGCGGTAAGTTGGTGTGCCCCGTTTTACTACATATGGGGCACGGTTTGTCTTTGAACCGACACTCTCCCTTGTGCCCTTTTCCACACACCTTACAACTTGGCGACCCGCCTTTAGCATCAACCTTCTTTCCCGATTCCCCAGTTCGAGCTTTCTTTGTAGGGCTTGGATTCACATCATGTGCCCTTCGCTCGCCCCTTTCAACTTGCTTCTTCAACTCGATTTCACGTTCTCGAGCAACATTTATAATCTCGGTAAGGGTCTCGTATTTTGAAGGAGTCATAAACTCCTTATACTTGGCGCTCAACATGTTGTAGTAGTATATCTTCTGTTCTTCATTCGTCACCAATTCACTACAAAACTTCATCTTATCCATAAACGTCGCCGTAATCTTGTCTATGGTCTCGCCCTTGTGCCTAAGTTGCATGAACTCTTCCTTGATTCTATTAATGACCGCCTTAGGACTGTGATGTTTAAGAAACGGCGTCTTAAACTCCTCCCATGTCATGGCCCTCGCCACTTCGGCCCCTATTTCATTCTTTTTATTGTCCCACCAATCTTTGGCTTGACCTCTCAACTGACCCGTTCCGTAAGCAACAAAGTCACTTTCATCACAATGGGTCCTTTCAAATACTCCTTCAACATCGCTCAACCATCTTTGGCATATTATCGGGTCAACCTCCCCGTTGTAGATTGGCGGTTTACACGCCATAAAATCTTTGTACGAGCATCCCTTACGTTCTCCCGATTTATCTTTTATAAGGTTGACACTATCTTCCAACCTTTTGACTCGTTCTTCGACAAGCGACAACACCGTGTTTTGAATTTTGTCTATAAACCCGGATAGACTACCTTCAATTGCCTTCCCCACTTCTTCGGCAATTATCTCCTTCATTTGTTCGGTGCTTGTCGGCACTGGATCATTATCGTTTCCTTTCTTCGACATCTTGAAACTGAAATGTTTACATTAAACATTAAACATTTCATTTATAACATGGCCTTATTTGCTTTGGTTTAGCCAAGTGCGTGACTTGCTTTTACCATTCACATTTGGTGCATTTTCCGGGTTTGAGTGTGTTAACACACCCTTCCCATGCACATTAATTCGCATCTCATTTCATACATAAGATATAATCTACTAAAATAATAAATTAAT
The DNA here is from genome assembly GCA_030545235.1 of Helianthus tuberosus. Taxonomy (NCBI): domain Eukaryota; kingdom Viridiplantae; phylum Streptophyta; class Magnoliopsida; order Asterales; family Asteraceae; genus Helianthus; species Helianthus tuberosus. The sequence continues at coordinate 64,625,763 of CM060408.1, read as the reverse complement.
TCTTACCGGACGATCGATCAAGCTTGAACCGAACACTTTGTTTACAACCTTAAGCTCTGATTACCAACTTGTAACAATCGTCTAATTTCTATTCGAATTTAATAAAATATATACATGATTTTATATAAATAGTACTTTACTTCAACATAAGTACAAAATTGAAGTTTTTAAAGTAATCACATACTAGTTAACTATTAACTAGTTAGAACATTCAAAACATGATTAGTAAATCGTTTACATCATAACATTGTCTAAACAGAGTTAATTTACGCGGAAGCTTCAAAAGTTCGTGTTCGGTTCTTCAAAAACTTGCTTGACCGCCATCCGTATTCTTTCAATACCTAGAAACTGAAATGTTTACATAAAAACTAGTATTAGAGTTCTTAGAAATATTACATAATCGAAACTACGATCAAAACGGATTCGATTAGCTATAATATGCAAAAATTTACAAATATTTCCGGGCTCTACCGTAACTTACGGTATCTACCGTAAGTTACGGTAGTCACTTGATGATTCTGGTCTACCGTAAATCAGTAGTAATCCACCGTAAAGCTTTTGATCTCTACCGTAAGTTACGGTGGATACCGTAACTTACGGTGGATACCGTAACTTACGGTAGTCCCTGCAAGTTTATGTTTTGGCTGATTTGATTATAAAACCCAAATCAAACTCTCGGATTTCTCATTCTTACAAACCAACATGTTAAATTCTCGTATTCTAATATGTCGTTTATCAACAATAACAAAAGACCAATTTACTATATCACGAAGCATTCGCCACGCATTAATCGTTTATTCGACCCATTTGGCTCATCTACGGAATCCTCCATTATGATGACTACCAACAAGTTGTAACCAATCCTGGTCTTATTAATCAATATAGCGAACATTATCGCTTTAAATTAAGACAACCTTTATTCCACAATTCACTATACTTATGCAATTATCAAAGTTTACCTAATGTAATGAATCAAGTTACATACCTTCAAAGTACGCCCTTCAAATGCAAGTCGCCACCGGCTTGTCCACTCGATGTTCCGGTGTCCTTTCCTATAGAGTTCAATCACATGATGTTTAGAACTCTTTTTAATTCATATATCGCACAATTTGCCAAAACATCAAAATTATGTGTTTTAACTTAAAATTTCAGGTTTAAAATCTTCTCTGAGGCATTTATACAAACACCTTAAGGGCAGAATTTTAATTAATTCTTTGAGGCATTTAAACTTTATTTTCTTTGGTGTTTCGTTTAGGCTTTGGATCACCTATGCGTATACGGGAGTATCGACCTGGTGGTTAAAGTCAAAACAACTTCAACTTGTTTTATTTTTCTTATTTTGTTTAAACATTGGACTTTCTCTGCGTATACGGAAGTATCGACCTGATTGTTAATGTTTAAACATTCTGCTTTGTTTTTCACACAAATCACAGTTGATAAAAGTTTAAAGGCATTACTTGAGTCAGTGTATTACATGATGAGGGGATATGCTGAGATCGTGGGGTCCATAAGAACTTAGTGCAAAATTAATATACCTTAACGTATCGGTAAGCATCTCGAAATTTTTTAGATTGAGCTTAAGAGGACAAACATATCGTCAATCTACGTGAATCGTTTAGAACTTAATATGAAATCAAGCTTAACGGTGTTAGTGATTTGTCTCATAAACTGATATGATCCTCTTACACAAGCTCACAAAAATATTGTCTGTAAATATTTCTTTACTGCATTTTATTCTATTTCAAAAACCCAAAAAGATTTTAGTGTGTTTTAACATAAATTTTGAAAAATACAAAAAGATTTTCGACAACTGATGTTGAAGAGCTGATTTTCAAAATTCCAAGTGCTGAACATGATGAACTGGTTTGGGAGTGTGTGTTTTAACAGAAGAAATTTATTTTGAGAAAGAATGTTTGATTAGTTAATCAAGATCATTAATTTGAACTTGATGTAACTATTTCTAGTAAGTTTTTCTTATTGATTTAAGTAAAAACTTATGTTTTGATGAGAAAATGTGTGAAGGAAATGAGCTAATCAGAGATATAGCCAGGAATTGATCTCAAGGTAATAGCTAATTCCAGACAGCGATCCCATCATGATGAGAGGGGGAGTCTGATGAGGTTAGAGCCAAAGAGAAGATCCTGGTATATGCCAAGAAAGAAAAGAGACTGATAAAGACTGAAGATGCGAAGACTCGACACTTAAGACTCGTCAACATCTGGGGGGGAGTTTGTTGGTGCATACATCTGTCGACTTCGTCTTATATCGAGTCTGGGTTGCGTTGCGGATCTTATCGAGCATGATATCATTATATTGAATGATGACATCATCAAAGTGACATCATCTAATGACATCATCATTGCAATATGGACACATGAAGACATATTAGAAGTATCCGTTTGAAAGTCAACTAGCATGACCGTTTGAATATGTTGTAACCGTTTGAAAGTGGTAACCGTTTGAAGGATGCCATGACACCTTCAAACGGTCAGGGTCTTCCCTATAAATACCCTTCAAACTTTCATCATTTGTAACTTTCTGATTTCCGACGGCGAAGCCCTGTCGAAGTGTCTCTGTACTGTAATTTGTTCAAGATCAATATACAAGACATTTAATAGTGAATCCAAGCTAAACGAAGACCGAATCAATGAATTCCGCCTCTGATTCTGTCTGAGCACTCTTCTGATCGACTCGTTAGGTCGTTTCACGATCCTACAACAAGCTCATAACTTGCCATATAACCCGAATTTTCATCAATCAAACTATCTAACACAAATATTTGCCTTTACAATTCTGTAATAACTTTACATATGTCAAATTACACTAGAACAACCCCAAATTTCCTAGTGTTTATCAAGTTCTACATAACCCACTAGTCACCTACAATGGTGACCATGGATTTCACTAGAATTTAGCATAATTTCAACATGTACTTGTCTAGGGTTTACTCCTAGACATTTTAATGTTCCTAATTCATCTACAATTCATACATGCATCATCAGTTTTCAAGTTCTCTAAATTCATGAGAATTTCAAGTAGAGAATTTTTGTCAAATTTTACATACCTTATGATCTCCTTGCAATGGGGATCATTAATCTATGCTCGATTTTCGTTTTGGACTTGGTTTGATCCTTCAATTTGTGAGATTATTGAATGTTAGGGTTTTGAGAGTGGGGGTCGCCCTTCTCCTGCCTGTGATCGAACCAGACCCTCAAATGGGGTGTTTGGTTTTTATTTTATTAAACTTAATAATATAAGTTTCAATTTTAACAACATAGGCCCCTCCACTTTTATTTAGTTTATATCTTTGGCACTTTTAAATTCATTCATGTTTTAAAACGAGGTAACTAGCTAACTGGGTTATTTGTTCCTAGTTAGCTCATTCCCGTCTATTTCATACTTATATAATGCTAATAATAAGCCTTTTTAAATTTCGGGGTGTTACACCTAAGTAGCCGGGTTAAAGTATTAATAGTAGCTTACATATGAGGGGATCAAAGAGTTTGGACCCCCGCCATCCAATACCGGTGGGTATTGAAGGAGGTCCTACTAAATTTGACCCAGGTCCTTGCAGGATCTATACACTGAACAAGGCAAGACTCTTACCAAACCGTTCCCTTAACCCCCGACCAGGTAGCCAACATATCTCCATATAGACCGTGGAGATATGAATGGTGAAAATCTTTTATTTTATATAGACAGTAAAATAATGCCAAGACACCACGGACAAACGATAAGGAAGAATCACCTTCAACATAAGAAACTAGTTATTAAAGTCATTAATACATAACCAAATAAAAAGTGCGAAAAGATTAAAAATAAAAAGTATTACACTAGACACTTGTCTTCACCGAGTGATGTAAGAGACTTAGGCAAACATGGCATTTGATTGTCAAGAACTCTTACAATCAATCTTGGATCCCGAGTCGACTCACACACTCTACGATGGACGATGGATGATGGTGTTGTGATGGTGGTGGGTGGTGGGTGAAGTGTGAGAGATGTGGTGTGCCAAGGGATGGTTTGCAAATGAGCCAAGCACCCCTATTTATAGGCTGAACAGAGACTCGGGCACGGCCCCGTGTCCACATTCCTTCTCTTTCTTCATTAATTGCAGTTTGTCTGCATTAGTTGACCACGCCCCCGTGTGCAGAAGCGTATCTGTACTATCAAGATTTCCCCAGATTCTGCGATTCTTAGAGTTGACCACGGCCCCGTGTCCGCTGGGCACGCCCCCGTGGTGGGTGATAGAAGCTTCTACAGCTTTGTCTTTTCTGCAATCACTTGGGCACGCCCCCGTGCTCATTGAGCACGGGGCGTGTTCAGCCTTCTGTTCTCTTGTTTTGGTTGGGAAGATGCTGTTGGGGAGGCCGGGCATGCCACGTTTGTTCTTTTTCTTGTATTTATGTTAGATTTAGCTGCCTTTTTGCTTCTTTTGTTCATTTGAGCTCATTTAATCCTGAAAATAGAAAAGGAAGACAAAAACACACTTTTTCCAACATTAGTACTAAAAAAGGGTTAGTTTTATGCCACAATTGATGTAATTTATATGTTGCATTTTGCACACATCAGTGAGGATCGAAACGGTCGAAGATTCCATTGAATTTACTTTAATTCCTTCACATATAGGAAGGATTTTGAATTCCTTTAGCTAAAGGAGTTTGAAGTAATTCATGCCTAATTCCAATTCCAATTTCAATTCCATTGTCAACCAAACACATGAATATTAGAATTGGGATTCCAATTCCATCATATTTTGTGAACCAAATATCTTAACAGATGGAATTCAAATTCCAATTTACTTAAATTTCATTGAATTCCTGCGAACCAAACACCCCCTTACAGAGTATAAGCATTATGCAAAATACACATCTAGAGTTTTGCAAATTTATTATTGTAAAAGAGATATAAGAATGCTTACTTGAATTACAAAACATCTTTTCGGGTTTGGTTGCAAATACTTCTTTTATAGTTTACTGAGTTACAAAAACGGTCCCTACCCTTTATCTAATATGTCCTTTAATGGAAAAAAAAACTTAATTTTATAGTCCTGCACCATTCAGATTTGAAAAAAATAGCAAGTTTCATATTCTTTACAAAAAGATGCTAAAAAGCAAATTTCAAAGCCTAACTAATTCTCTTATTGTGTTTAGAGTTGAATCAGAAATTGAATTCTTCTTATTTCAGATTGATACTGTTATTAGATGATTGGAGTCATCTATTATTTTATTTTCTTTATTATATGATGTTTTCATGTAGCTGTGGGCGAAGCTTGAGATTTCCGGCCGTGGGGGTGGAAGTCACCGGACCTAAAAATTTCTATAAAACCGGGGGGTCGAAAACGTATATACCCAAAAGTTTCTATACGAAAACTACCTACTCTCCACTACTGAGCGAAAAGTTCGAGGGGCCGGCCGCTCCCTCCTGCCCCTTAAAAGCTTCGCCCATGGTTGCTCATATGGGTCAGTTCAGTTAGACTATGAGGTGTGGAGGAGGGCAGCCCTCAAAGGATGATCCGCCACGTAGGCGTCCACGTAAGCGGGTGTGGGGATGAGCCTAAAGGGATGGACTGTGGTGATGGGCCTCAATATGTGTGTGTGTGTGTAAAGAAGAAAGAGGAGGCCCGGCTTTGGCGTCGGAAGGGAGACGGAGAGGACGGGGACGCCCCTAGGAGGCGGTGTGCTGGCACGGCGCTGCAGCCTGACAGCCCACCCATATGTATTTTAAGGTTAAACCCATGAGGAGTAAGCATAGGGAGTTACCCATTATCTCTATATACACACATGGTCACATGTAATAGGTTGCTTAAGATACACAAAAATATACAAACCTTCAAAAATAAGAGATGAAGTATACGGGTCTTCAAGATGATCGCCAAAGTAATATAACAACACTGCCATGAAGGTGAAAATAGATTTTCGGATTTTCTGGATTCGGTTTGGATGATTAATCAGAACTAGTTTTCTGCTGAATGAAAAATCAACCAGTTTACATATAGTTTAACAAAAGTGTGACCATTGATCAATGATCTAACACATCCCCCCCACACACCACCACATAAGATGAACATGCTTATAATAACAATACAGGTCGACTGAATTAAGCCTCCTCGCTATCTTCAGCTTGATTCACTCTTATAATGTAAACCTAAATCAAAATGCAGAATGTTTCATTAAATTTCAAGAATGAAGTTGAACGAAAAAGAGGACAGCCGTCAAAATGATCAAGAATATAACCTTAAAAACCGTCGGTTTGATAAGTTGGAAAACGAGTGCATCACCGTCAGCTAGTTTATGATCTTCCGCAAACCCTTTCCATCCGCCGCTAAGTCCGGTTTTCCTAGGAAGGTACTTTGCTTTCCATTCCGCCTCATCTTCGTCAACCAACGTCATTATTTCATCGCGTTTAGGTAGATAGCTCTTGCAGAACCGGTGAGGAAGACCCTGAAGATTTAGCATGTTCAAGATTCCTTATTAGTTATTAGCATAGTATCTTATGATCACAATAAGATGGTTATCATGACCCATTCAATATAAATGGGTTAATTTAGTTATCTACCTATGGGTTCATCAGAGTCAACTCAAATTATATAACGGGTCAATCTGGGTTAATTTAAATTATAGCCGCCTGCAAACTAACCAAAAGTTTGTGAAGCGTGAAGCGTTCGGTGGGAAGCGTTCGTTTACTAAACAAACGAACACGAACAAGAAATTTCGTTCGTTTAGTTACACGAACGAACATGAACATAGGCCGTGTTCTTTCATTTATGTTCAATAGTTCATTAGTGTTTTTAGTTTTTATATCTTATTTAGATACTTCAAAATACCAACAAATAAACATATTTAATAAGTGTCAGTGTATTATATATTCTGTTTATAAACGTTTGTATGTTTCCATTTGTGTTCATGAACATTAGTTTGTGTTCATTTGTGCTCATCAACGTTCGTTTTCGCCCGTTGCCTATAATTAACAAACGAACACGAACATAAAATCTCATTCGGTAAGTGTTCATGAACACATATTTTTTTCACAAATGACTCATTTAAACCGGAGCCCAGTTTGATCAAAACACTTTTAGTGTTATACTTTTTTGAAAACAGCGCATTTTGACCCGAACCCATTTGGTCAGAACCCAGTTTGGCCAAACCCGTTTTGACCCATTACCCAACCCGCCCGTTTTGACAGGCTTAGAACATAACATCATATGAATATTGGTATAATCCCTATTGATCTCACCAGCCAAAATCCACCCGAAACATGGGATTGAAGCATCGGCTTTACAAAGCTTGGGAAGTCAGATTGTAAAGTGGAGTGTAGTTCATCAGCTCTCCCTGTAGCATACTCTCGGTCCTCATCAGAGGCGTATACTCGATTTGATAAATCCCGTACCTTTGGGCCATAACTGATGAATATCATCATGAACAAACATCATAATTACAAGTTATTTAGTTATTATTATTATTATTAAAATAATAACAGGTCAAGAAAGTTTTACCTCCTACGGATTCCCAAAGTTTCAATAGGAACCTATCATAGCATTTCAAGAAATATCACTCAAGGATTGAGGTTTATGAATGGAGGAAACTATAAAGGGCAAAAGTATGATATTATGAAACAAGATTAATCCAACATGTAAATTTATTATCGCTGCATCTAGGGGTGTTCATAAACCGTTGAAACCAATCAAACCATCTAACATGAAGCAATCAGCTGGCTTGAGAATTATATGGTTCAATTTTGGCGGATTACGTTTAAACCTTGGTTTAAAAAAGCGGGAAGCCCACAAAAGCGACAAGGACTAAAACCGAGGCGCAAAACGCAAAAGCGGTGAGCTTTTCGTACGCAAGGCGCAAAGTGATTATACAAATTATTTTATATATCCCATAAGTTTTTAGCATCCCCTACCTATGATTTAGCTATAATTAAGCTTTATATATGTTTTAAAATGAAAAAAAAACATAAATGTACAGCATAAAAAGCCTGTTGTACAACATTTAGGTGCACAGAAACAACCCATGTACAAAAGGCGCGCGCCTCACCAGCTTCCAGGTCAAATTTTATCCTAAAAAGTGCGCCTCACCTGCGCCTTTTGTACACTGTGAGCCTTATGTCACACAAGGCGTTTTGGTTTGCGCCTTAGGTCGCCTCGAGGCTAGGCGCGCTTTTTTAAACCAAGGTATAAACAGGTCGACCGACAGATTGGAACTTGTACCAACCGTATAGACCAAACATGCCGGTTTAACCGTTTTTGTTTATAAGTTTTCCATTTTTAGAATATCCCCTTATGTATATCAGTATATGTATCATATCATAAACCACCTTTATTATATTAGATTTTGAATACAAACCAACAATTTTGAAAAGAAAAAAAAAAGTATGTATTTGTGTTATATCATAAATCATCTTAATTATTTTTAAAATTTTGAATAAAAACTAACAATTTTGCAAAAAGATTAATAGTAAAGGTTCAAACTTCAAACAGCCAAACTGCTAAAATCAGCCAGTCTGGCTAGCCCCGAAACTATAGTTAGCCGTTCGCTCCAATTTTTTTGTCAAAACGAGCAGAACCGGACCATGAACACCCCTAACTAAAACATATGTAAACATTTAATCTTAGCTTCCCAATATCATTTTCATTACCTTTTTCAACTATTTGACATCATACAATAACCTATAAACATACATTTTACTAGATCTTAATGCAAATAAACATGATCAAGTTGCAAACATTTATTTAATTTGATTACCCATAAATAATAAACCTTGAATCAAAGAAAATAACCCAACTAGATTTTAAACAGAGAGTCAATGAGAAATTAGTACTTCTTTGTAATTAGCAGGTGGCTTATCCGCTACCCGATTCGACCGCCTCACCGCAGACAGGTCCACCGGCTTCCGAGGCGTCCGGTTCACCTTCTTCATCTGCAAATACCAACCACACAAATACCCTAATAATTAATCTTTATAAAAACTTGTTACTATATCTTAAAAGATACTCAATCGGCCGTATATTGGAACAGAAACTTGTTCTTGATACGTACAGGAGAGGGTTTAGGGGTTGAAATGATTCGAAGAGATTGAGCCAAAACAGTGAGCTTGAGTTCTTCCATTCGTTTTTTGTTTTCTTCCAATCTTTTCTGTCGAGAATCTTCATAGTTTAGGTTCTTCCGGGCCACCATTTTTTTGTGAAGTTGAAGGTGGATGAACAAGGAGAGAATGCTGAGTGTAAAGTGTTGGGGTTGGGCGCCGGAGTGAAGATTTGAATTTTCAAAATGGTATCTTGATATTCGAGCAAATGCCCATCAAGAAAAACCTAAAAAATTTGGTAATTATTAATTGCCTCATTCTTATCTAAAATATTTTTTTTTTATATTTGTAGTATATAGTGTTTTATATAAATTTGAATATACACTTTAAAAATAATGGGTATTAATCCATGTTTTAGGTTTTAGTATAAGACTAGCATTCACATCCAAGGCATCATATTGTGAGTGTGGGGTTTTTAAAATGTAAAGAGTATAAAAAGTGGTTGTGAGTGGAGGAGAGAGAAAATATTACTTTTCATCTGTATATTTGGGGGGACACTGTTCACCCACTATAATTTTTTAATATATATTGAAAGTGGTTGTAAGTGAAGGAGAGAGAAAAATGTAATATATATTGAAAAGGAGAGAGAAAGTATTTGTTTTTAGTGGAAATATATTGATATAGGAGTTGTTTTTTAGTGGAATGTATGTATATTTTTAGTGGATTGGATGTGAATGTTGTTTCACTTTCTATCCATGAAAACTGTCACATAGACGCTACATTATTTTCACACAGTTTTCACGCTTATGGACATGGTTTCACTTTTCAGTCCAAGCTCCGCGACAATTAAAAACACATAGTTTTCACGCACATAGACATGGTTCAACTTTTTACATCCAAACCCAATTAAAAACACAGTTTTCACGCACATGGACATGGTTCCACTTTTCACATCCAAGCTCCACAACAATTAAAAAGATTGCCTCCGAGCTCAACAACAATTCAAAAAAAATTGCCTCACCCATTCGTTAGCTTCCACGGCCAAGGTTAAAGATGTGTTTCCTTGGCTTGTTGGCATGGTTTCGCCGCATCAAAATGTTGCCAAATCAAACAACGATGTGGATTGCACTCAGTGGACATCCTAAGTTTTATCATATATTGAGGCGTAATTTAATCTATATTGTTGAAAATAGATCTTTCATATAGTTAATCTTCTTATAATGTGATGACTTTATAACTTTCGAAAAAAACAATCATTCAGATCTCTTTCTAATAATTAGTAACCGGTTGAGTCATGTGTCACAATTTTACGAGTCCAAAATTCTTTTTTTCCGTTACTCTTCTTTAACCATTCATATAATATTCCTTGAGACCTTGACTTAACATTTTTACAAGGTTAATTAAAAATAATAATTGTAATAGAACATAATATATTAAATGATTAGTTAGTTAATTAAACTATTTATGGGATGATTATATGTAATTGTAATTATATCTTATCTCAAAATATTATTTTATCATTCCTAAATCTTGATTACTAAATATTTAATATTTTTTTTAATTCAATCAATATAATATACATTGTTGGGATAACAATAACTTAGTACTTGTGAAACATAATAATCTCTTGATTTGATAATAATTAAAATTAATAACTTGTCATGAAATTGTTAATTGAGAATGATAGTATATTACATACATGTCTCTGTGATATGAGGCTTGAGTGGGGCCTGGAGGGATCAACACAAGTGTGGCCACTACATGGGATGAGTATGTGTGTGAAATTAATTTTTTTGGCTACTAAAAATATTAAATATACCATGTGTTATGAGAGCCCATGCCCATAACACATGGTCTTACGAACATTCTTACATTTTGTAAATGTATTTTTTTATTACCAGATTATATATTATTTAATGTTTTAAAATACAAATCAATAGCACACAGGGAGTAAGGAGTTAGCATTTCAGGTAACTTTAACCCGTGTCTTAATACAAAAAGATACTTAAATAGTACTATCACGATGCACAAGGTTGTGTGTTATACCTAATCCTGATCCATGATCTTTGAATGTCATCTCAAGGCATTCAACGTATGTTATACTCATTCTTCACCTTTTTACCTTAAAAAAATCAATAATGCGGGGAGAGAGAGAGATTGAGGGGAGCCGGGGAGGGATGGAGACCACACTCACTCCGGAAACTAATGAATCAGGGGAGGCGGCGAGGTGTTTCTCAAACCCCCCACCCAAAAAAAAATAAATAAATAAACTAAAAAACTAGCAGGAACATAATTAAAAAAAAAAAAAAAACAGTCAAGAGATTCATGAGATGAAACAGATATAAAAGGGAAAGATCTCGGTTCAAATGCTAATATGTAATTGATCTAGTTCCTAACAACCCAAATGTATCTAACCCTATTAACCATATCATAATACAAGGCCAAAATTGAGTCAGTTCCTACAGATATATGCCTGTAAAAGCTACCATACTTTCATATCCATGCTTTAGTTTTACTTTTTTTTTCAAAAAACAAAAGAATTCCTATTGCAACCCCCAAAATTTCTAACTGAATGTAGCTTTGTGTTTAGTTTGCAACAGCAGGACAATATATCCTTTGGGCCGCTGACCCACAGTTGATTCCGTTTTCATAGCACAAATCTGGTGCACCGCAGCCACGCTGGTCATGTTGCGACTCATCGCTGCTAGACCCTGCAAGCAGATGACATTAGTAGGCATGATGCATAAAAGATTAAGATGAGATGTACACTAAACCCACCTATTCCTCATATTGTGGGTCCCACCATCAATTTAGGAGGTATGTTCACATTTTCTTCGATCATACAAGCAAGACCCACAAAATTAGAATGTTACAGACACCGTATGGGCGTATTAATCACTGATAGTTGCAACGGGTCAGGCTGGGTCAGGTCGACGTAACCTTTTTTCCATTGTTTAATAAATTAAAGTTTATAATTAAATTAATGAACTATGAATGATCATAAAAGCTACCATGTTTTCTAGTAAGATAGATTTATGAAGTTGAATATATAATGCACTTTTCCCTTTCTACCTGAATTTTTATTTAGCCCATTTGATAAGAAACATAACCCAAATCAATCAGTAAACGGATAGTTGAACGTCAAAATGTATTAATTACCTTCAACAACATTAGAACTGAACGCGTTGCTAGTATCATCACATCGGTCACCATCTTCATTGGTATCCATTTGGGCGAAACGCCAAGTTGGTGGTCCCATTACACGCTTCTTTGGGTATCTCTTCGCCCTCTTACCTTTTACCTTTACTTTTACTTTTTCATGCTTCGGTTTTTCTAAAATAAGATTATCATCAGAAGTTAGTTGCAAAATCAAGAAGGGAATACCGAAAGTGTTTAACTGTTGATATAGTTAGTTACCAGAGGTTAAAGCCCGCTTTCTTTTAACGCGAGGATGCATTTCCATTAGACAAACAGCGGCTTCTACAGCTTCTATTCCATACCTTCTTACTATATGCACCTACAAAACACCGATTGTGAATATTTAATATCACATAATCACAATCAAATCACACATATATCCAAACACCCCCCATAATTACCTGTAGCTTGCAGCTTCCAACTAGATGAAAGAACAGAATATCACCCGGTAGTAACTTTTGAGCAAATGAAAATCCCTTCCAACCGCCACTTAAGCCATGCCTCGCCTTCAAATACTTTGTCTTAAACTCTGTTCCAGACTCATCCACCAGAGTAACCGTTGTATCATGTTCTGGCAAGTGCATAATACAAAATTTGCTTGGAAGAAACTGTGTCCATAAAAACTCAATAAGTCGAATAAACATACGCGATTGGGATAATATTAACGGGTAGAATAAAAAATAGCTAAAAAGGAAACGGCGTTCAATTAAGTCGAACGAATGGAAAGTGTTGATACATACAACCTGTTTAATAAAAAAAAACTAGCAAGAAATTCGTTAATCATACATTTTTTTCTTCACAAAAACGTGTTTAGAGTCAACACGACCCGTTTCAGCCCGTACACGATAACCCATTTTGACCAGTTACCCAACTTACCATTTTACCACATCTAGTGTCTCTCGTGGTAGCAACTTTTGACCTCTTCATTTATACAATAGGCTATTTGGGTCATATTATATCTTCAAAAGGTCAAACAAGTAAAATAAAAAAATAAAATAAAAAGTAGCTTAAAAAGAAACGGGTCAAACTGGATCAAAAGGGTGGAAAGTGTCAATGCATACAACCTCTTTAATCAATTTTTGTCAAAAAATTCGAGAATTATAATTAACCTTTTTTCACAAAAACATGTTTAGGGTCAATCCAACATGTTTTCAATCCGTACAGGATAACCAATTTTCACTAGTTACCCAACCGACCCGTTTTACCACCTCTAGTATCTATAGAGGTAGCAATTTTTGACCCATTCACCTATGCAATACGCGATTTGGGTAATCTTATATCTTTAACAGGTCAAACGGGTATAATAAAAAGTAGCTAAAATTGAAACGGGTCAAAATGGATTGAACCTCTTTAATCGCATTTTTTCCAATGAATTCGTTAACCATACAGACTAAAATTTTTCTTGACAAAAACATGATTAGGGCCAACTCGTAAAAGATAACCCATTTTGACCCGTTACCCAACTGGCTCGTTTTACGACGTCTAGTATCTATGGTGTAAGTAGTGAGTCCATGCTTACCAGCCAAAAACTATAGGCAACGTTAGACGGTAGCATACACTTGGCAAAGGTAGGTAACGCGGTACCTAAACGTTCCAACAACATTCCTGCCCTCTCCAAACACATATATTGATCTTCGGCATTATTGTAAATATCACACACACGTGTTCTTTTCCCTCTCCTATATTAAATTACTCAAGTCATTAAGAATTCTAGAGAAAGTAAGTAGTCTTATAAGACCATCCGTAGTGGTATAATTTTGGGCGTTTTTTTCCCCAAACACGCCCAACCATGCCCCACCCCCACGGGAGTTTTCTAGCGTTTTTTTTTTCAAAAAAAAAAACCCCGCTTTTTAAACCACGCCAAACATCCAATTGTTTGGCCAATCACATGCATTCTTTCCTATGCTTGCCCAATACCATTTTTTGGATTTTTTTTATTTAATTGTTTAAGACCACTTTTTAATATAATGCCCACATCCCCGCTACATCCATTTTAGAAAAACGCCCAATAATGTCACTTGCTGACTGGCGAAAAACGCACAAGGGGTAGCGAATTTATTCACCCAAACCACTACACATGGTCTAAGTATTATGTCGTCACTAACCCTGAAGTCTTCTGTGGCTGCTTATCTGACATAATAATAATCTGTTCAAAACAATCAAATTAGGGTTTCAGTTAAACCCACTGTTGCAAACATAGTTAACATCCAAACAGTAGCTATTAAAGTAAAACACACATTAAAATTTTATACAGAAAAAAGAGAAGAGAGGTAATTGGTCACCTGTTTATGCTGGGGTTTAGGTTCCCATGGATGTTTATGAGTCTTTTTCCTCGTTTTGTCTAAAGAAATGGTTTGGTTCATGTGTAAGTCGAAAAAGAAACCTTAAAGAAGCAGAAGAAGAATTGAAGGTTAACGCAGCAGAGTGATTGTTTGTTTGGTTGGGATATTTGTTGTTAAGGAGAAAGACAAAAGCCAGGTAAGATTGAGCAGGATCCAGGAGACAAGCAGCCACCAAGTGCCCAAGTGGGGTTATCCATTAATGCATCAATCCAGGAGATTTAGGATTCTTTCGACTAGGGTTAAGTTAGGGTGAGAGGGGCACTCCCTAGGGGAGTCCACTCTCTTACGCACCTCCAATCAGATAGTGTCACGTCAACTCCTCTCTTAAACTCCCCTAACACCCCATTTTGATGGCGGCACTCCCCTCCTTAGGGGAATTGGGTTTTTTTTTTTTTTTTTAATTTGTTGTAAAATTATACATGTTTATAAATTAAAAAAATATTAATAAAAATAAAAATTAAATAAAAGACATTTCATTAAATTAAAAAAAAACAACCTAGAAAAATAAAAATTACATTCAAACTAGAAAAATAAAAATTACATTCAAACTAGAAAATAAAAATTACATTCAAACTAGAAAATAATAATTTTAGAAATCGCACGGCCACCCGTACTTGTTAGCGATGTCGCGTTTTCGGGCGAGGATGAACGACAACATATTTGGCGGAGCATCGTCGTGTGGCTTGATGAATGTTTCCATATCTCGATCATAATTGTAGTTTTTCATCGTCTCGCGTTGTTCCGATATGAGCTCGAGAGCCTGCGCCTCTCTTTTCTTCCTCAATTCAATCGCCTCCAATTCAATCGTGTGCTTCCTTTCTTTCATGGCGGTGTACTCTTTGAATTGTTCCCTCAACTCGGCCGAGCTTCCCTCGGACGATGTCGCTTGACGCTTGTCTCGTCGTTGTGCTCTTTGTGGCGAGGGGTCTTCGTTCATATCGGGTATGGAAGGGTCCACCTCAACGGGCTTTCTTTTATTTCCCGAACCTTCCCCTTCCTCACCCAACAATGGGACTTGGGCCCATTTGTCGTGTTTTCGAAGGACCTCCCACGCCTCGACATGTTGAAAACCGTTCGGAAATCTCTCTTTAAATTCTGTTAAAGCGACTTTCATCACGTCGAGATCCTTGACTCCGCTTCCTCGTGTGCGATCCTACATATTATAAAATAATAAGTGTTAAAAAAATATGAACTTAGTAAAGAAAATTAAAAAAATATACAATGTTAAAAAATATAACTTTTACCGCTTATTGGTATAGGCCGTTGAAAAAGTTTATTTTCGTGTGCATCGGGCCCCATTTAGACCGTACTTGATGCACGGTCCGGTTACTTCCACCGACGGTGGCGTTAAAATGATTTAAAATCTTACGCCAAAAACTATCGCGGTTTTGTTGATTGCCCTTCTTTTTGTTGGTAGAGCAATGTACCCACGCCTTCACCAACGCCTCTTCTTGGACCTTTGTCCATTTTTCGCTCGGCATTTTTCCCTTTTTATCCCGAGCGTCATCTTCTTCGTTGCCCGCGTCTTCATCCACATTATATTCATCGTCCTCGTCGCCCAAATTTTGAGTTTCGGGCACTACCTCATCGTCCTCGTCGTCCCAAATAGGTAGAGGACGTTCAACATTTTCTTGGACCAATGGAACTTGTGGGGAACGAAAACCATATGGGTCGAAGGCGGGGGATTGAGGAGGAGCATCCATTGATAACAAATTTTGAAAACCATAGCCGAAATTGGGTTGAAGGTTGGTTGCTTGAGTGTTGTAAAAGGAGGGGTGTGAAGGTTGTTGGAAAAAAAACGGGGGTTGTGGAGTATATCCGAAAGGGGGTTGTGATTGTGCACTTGCACCGCTCGAACCACCACGAGACGGTTGCTTGCCCCGTCCCTTAGTTTTTTTCTTGGCTTCGCGGGGTTGGTTCTCCATTGCTCGGTTTGAAGTGGGTGTGGTTTGAGAGTATAAAAAATTAGTGAAGTGGGTGTGGTTTGAGAGTATAAAAAATGTGTGAAATTGTTGTGGTTTGGAGAGTATAAAAAATGAGTGAATGGTGTGGTTATTTATATATGTTTTAAAAAATAAGTGATTTTTTTTTTAAATCCGACCGTTGCCAACTCCAACTCGACCGTTCCTCAACATTCGTGCCATTCAACGCGGTGCCTCCACACCGAATCCACTCCCCGATTCGGGTCCCCGCACCGATGGCGGCGGTGTTCCCGATCGGTGGATGTGGTCACCGAATTGGTCCCCGCTGTACGCCCCGGACACCCTTATGAAAACTCAAGCTTCAGTTTCGATTCAACTTTTGTTTTCAAACCTCGAGCAAGTTTTGTTCGGTTTCGACTCGTTTATTATTTGTTAATTAAATTATATTGGAGTTAATTGCCAAAATCGTCCCTGAGGTTTGAACACGTTTGCCATTTTCGTCCAAAATGACACTTTTGTACCAAATTGCCCCTAACATTTGTAACTTTTTGCCATTTTCATCCAAACCACTAACTTAGTTTATTTTTTCTGTTAAGTTGAAGATATTTGGATGAAACTGGAAAATATAAAACCACAGAGATGATTTTGGCAATTTACTCAAACCCTTTTTAATTTCTTTTACTTAATTATTTTTGTTACATATATAATAAAAAAGAATATACGTGGAGTTTTTAGAAAAAAAATTAATAGTTTTGTCACATATTTTTTATAAATTTTCATCCAAATCACTAACTCAATTTATTTTTTCTGTTAAGGTGAATGATGTTTTAAATTTTATAAATGAAGACAGAAATTAATTTACAGCTTCTTTATATAAATCAGTTTTATAAGGAGAAAAAGTCATTGGTGTGCAACACATAACAATCGATTACAACTTTTAGTATTTATCAGTTGTAGAGATAGAAAAAATTGTAAAACGTTACATATTTTTTAAATGTGTTGAGCACCTAGGAAATATGTTGGTAGAAATAAAATACTTATTTAATTAAGATTATGATGGTAACTAACTAATACTTATTCTGAGTGGTTTGAGTAAAGAAACTTTTGGTTCATAGCATTATAATTACAATTTGGTGGATAATTTTAAGATTTGTTAATGATATGTTGTTTGATAGGGGGGCACTGTCTTCTATTTTTCCTTAGGAGCGAATTTAAAAGAGTAGAAGATAAATTACAAACTTGGTACATATGATAAGATTTTTTATTTGACCTTTTTCAATAAGGTCACCAACATTTTAGTTTTATAAAATTTAGATGTTTAAGTAGATTTTATTTTTATAAAACTGATCTATATAAAAAATTAGAAATTAATTTTTGTCTTAGTTTATAAACATCCTTCGCCTTAATAGAAAAATTAACTTAGTTAGTGGTTGGATGAAAATTTATAAAAATTATGTGACAAAGCTATTATTTTTTTCAAAAATTGCATGTATATTCTTTTTAAGTATATATGTAACAAAATTAATTAAATAAAAGAAATATAAAAGAGTTTGAGTAAATTGCCAAAATCATCCCTGTGGTTTTATATTTGCCAGTTTCATCCAAATACCCTCAACTTAACAAGAAAAATAAACTAAGTTAGTGGTTTGGATGAAAATGGCAAAAAGTTACAAACGTTGGGGGCAATTTGGTACAAAAGTGTCATTTTGGACGAAAATGGCAAACCTGCCCAAACCTTAAGGACGATTTTGGCAATTAACTCATTATATTGATTATAAATAATTTATATATATAATATATCATTTAGTTATTTTTTTGTAATTTTGTAAATAGTAATTATTATATTATCTAAATATATATTTAGTATATTAATTAAAAGGTATATATATCGTTGGCTCGTGAGTCGATTCGAGCTTGATAAGCGAAGCTTGGGCTCGTTTACCAAACGAGCTTGCTTTTAGGCTTGGGCTCGAGCTTAAGCTCAGCCCGTTTTGAGCTTTTCTCAAGTCAAGCTCGAGTAGCTCGAGAATAGCTCAGCTCGTTTATACCCTTAGTTTCGACACACCATTTCAGAATCAATACTACAATGTCTTGAAAACTAACATGGGTTACCTTATGTTTGAATATTACATAATATACTTAAATTCTTGGACATGTTTGAAATATTTTTAACAAGTCCAAGGATTTAAGCAGGGCTGTGATCGAGGGTTGGCTTGACTTGATTATTTTTTCAAGCTGAAAAATCAAGCTCGAGCTTGACTCGTAAATACTTCGAGCCAACTCAAGCCCAATCGAGCCAGCTAGTTAATTTTTATCTTTTATTTTTTACAATATTGATAAACCGATAAAATTAACACACATTGCTAAAAAAAAATAGATACACACACATGCATACAGGCCAATGAGTCGAGCCCTTAGCCAAGCCACGAGCCGAGCACCCGTGGCTCGAGCTAAGCTCAATTACAAAATGAGTTGGCTTGAAAACAAAATGATTTTTTTTTAACAAGGCTCGAGCCGCCAGCTTTTTGAATACCCCTATTGAAAATATACATGACTTAATATTAAATCTTTTGATACGGGCATGTTTTTTTAATCATATA
Source organism: Helianthus tuberosus (assembly GCA_030545235.1). Taxonomy (NCBI): domain Eukaryota; kingdom Viridiplantae; phylum Streptophyta; class Magnoliopsida; order Asterales; family Asteraceae; genus Helianthus; species Helianthus tuberosus. Next base: position 64,606,674 of record CM060408.1, on the reverse strand, counting down.
GCATAATATACATTTTTCTTTTAAGCTTTGTGTTTTAAGTTATGAAAAAATTACATTACATTCACGTCAATAAAAAGTTTTGTAGATAGCTCCACCAAGTGCGTCTGTTGTGGATTAGAACACTCGAACCTACGGATGAGCACGGTATCTGTTCGGTACCAAAAGTATCGATATCGAAAAACGGGAAAAGTGGTACTAATACCGGTACCGAATACACCGATTCGCTGAAAAACGGAGAAAGTGGGTACCGGTACCGTATATACCCGGTACGGTTCGGTACCGGTACCAAATGCTCATCCCTACTCGAATCTCTACATAGGAGGCGAAGCCAAAAACCTCCATGGTTCTTTGCCGATTTCTCTATCCTCATCTATATAAAAGGTCTTCTTCTATCACAAACAATCTATGGCGAGGGAGTAATGCCTTCTTTCTTCTGGATTTCTCTTTTACATGTCCACAGTTCCTCCGTCCATGTCGTCGTCCATGGATCTACATACCATCCGTTGTGGGTGCTCTAATAGTTGTGCTATTAAATGGCGTTTGAAAAAAAATCATATGTTCATTTTAAATAAGTTTAGGGATACATACTAAAACTCTGACTTGGAAGTTTTGGTAAAAAATATGCTAGCTATAGTATTAACTACTTAAGCTCCCTTCGTTGCGCGGAAAGGGGGGGGGGGGTAAAACCGCTTAAAACAAAAACAATAATTTTTAGCACCAAGTAACTCACGTGATGTAAAAAGTATACGAAAACGAATTTATGCCAACACGTATTAGAAAGTTGAGGTAAAAAAACTCGAGGGACCAAATGTGACTACAAAACACCATTCTAAGTGGCAACCAAATGGGAAAAAAAAAAACACGAGGGACAAAATGTGACCACCAAACATCGTGCTAAATAGCAATCGAAGGAAGTCCAAATCCAACAAAGTTATAAAATCCCTAAAGTTTACTATGAAAAAAACCACAAAAGACAAAACAATGTTACTATTCGACGAAGACGAATTTATGCCGGCATGTATTAGAAAGTTGAGGAGGTAAAAAAACTCGAGGGACCAAATGTGACTGCCAAACACCATGCAAAGTGGCAACTAGATGGATAAAAAAACACGAGGGACAAAACGTGACCACCAAATACCGTGCTAAGTAGCAATCGAAGGAAGTCCAAATCCAATAAAGTTATAAAAAACCAAAGTTTTGTTACAAAAATGAAAAAAAAAACCCTAAAGTTTACTATGCAAAAAAAAAAAAACCCGAAAAAGACAAAAGACTGTTACTATTCCTCACCATGTTTGAAATTAATATATAAAATATATAACTAGTAAAATTACACAAGCTACGTTACGGGGTTTGGATTGATTTCTATTTTGATTCAGTATAGCAGCCGAAAGAAATATGCTCAAAAGAATATCTACACATGTTTTACATCCGTTGAAAACGAAAACGTAGACGCTATCTTTAATATAACTTTAATAAGAATTTTTGTCCAAAAGTAAACCAACTGGAATTTATATTGACACGTGTATAAAAAAAACACGTAACAAAATATTGTTTTTTAAGTTAAAGAATGGTATGTCGCGTTGCGGCAATGTTGAAACGTAAAGTGACTTGAATTTATACCGTCTATTGAAAATATATTATATTTGACTCGAGTCGTTTCCGAACAAAATTTACGTTAAAACGTAGGCCAGTTGAAAACGTACATAAAAATAAGCACAGAAATGTATTATATTTGAATCGACTCATTTATGAGAAAAATATATAATTTACGTCAAAACGTAGAATAACTGAAAACGTACACAATAATAAGCATAAAAATATATTTATTTGATCCAACTTATTTTCGGGAAAAATTACGTCTGAACGTAAATCAACTTGAATTTATACCGACACGTACATAAATATAAACACGTAAAATCGATCACAAAGTCTTTAGAAAGTTAAGGGTTGTAAATGTTAATGCTAAAAATTGAAGGTAAAAGTATAAAAAACACAAAAAAGACAAATAAAGAAAAAGACAAAAAATGTGAAAAACACTGTTTACAAAAGTACCTAATTGTATTAGGCTCCCCTTGTTCTCACACCCCCTATATCTTATTTTCACATCCCCTAGTGTATACGGGCCGTATACAAATATACGACCCGTATAGAATGTTTTTGAATAGGAAAATGCGCAGAGAATGTTTTTTTTTTATTTTACTATATACGGCCCGTATATAGTTATACGAGCCGTATACATGTTTATACGATTTGTAAAACGTATACGGCTCAATGGATTTATTTTGGGAGGTTTTTGATGTTACCAAATGTATACGGGCCGTATAACTGTATACGGGCCGTATATAAGGATGTTTTTTCAAGTATCACGTTTTTTCCGGTAAAAACACCGTCATTCTAGGGTTTCTAAACTCTTCATCACCTTTAACAACGTTGATCGGAACACGCCGCTTAAATCGGTGCACAAGTAGAGTAACGTTACCGATCAGTCCGTTGATCGAGTAACTAGAAAAAGAACCCGACACAAACAAGTTCTCCACAGTTTTTTTATTCAGATCTCTATTCGGTCATCTTTCCAAACTACAACACACGATAACTTTAAACTTTATAGTGTGTGATTTGACCAGGAAATGATTGGAGGTGATTGCTACTTTTAATAAGTTGTCATAGTTGTCAAATTCGATTTCAACAAATCTTTTCCTTTTCCTTCAATTTCTAGAACATTCTCCGTAACATGAAGACGTGTCGGCTTCTTCTACTAGTGGTATTTTAATGAAGTATTGAAGATTGAATGTGCAAACCGCAACCGTTTTTTACTACGGAAACGGTGGCTATGCGAAATACAAACCGCAACCGTTTTTTTTACTACGAAAACGGTGGCTATGCGAAATACAAACCGCAATCTTTTTTGACTATGGGAAACACAAGTTTTCTTTTTGAGCTTGATGGATGTCCGTTATCTCAGTTGAGGCGTGCATTGTTTAAATCTGAATATAACTAGATATTACGTGTAACTTCATTAAACCAAGAACAAAGCCTATTTCGAAACACATGTGTTCGTATCAGCGTTGTTTATCACCCTGTGTGAGCATTGGAAACCCGACAAACAGTCTTGACAACTGTGACAGCTTATCTATCTGTGTGTGTCACATCCATCCTGTTATAGCAATCGATATGATTAATTTTACCGATTTTTTTTCTAATTAGCGTTGTTAACTACCAAAAGAATGCATACACAAATAGTTCTAGTGGACGAAGCAAAGAGACTGTTGTGTATCTGAATCAGGTTCTCAAACAAACACTACTAAAGATGAGTTGGTGATAAATACCGGAGCTGTTATCTCGGTTGTTTAGTACTTTCATGATAATAAAACAAGCAGGCATTGATTTTGCCAAGATTGAAGGAAAGAATCTGGCCATAAGCGTTGTGAATTCTCAGCGTTATTCGAATGTAAGTGGATCGAGTGATACGCTTATCTATTCTGGTCAAGTTGGGCATGGTTTGTTCGGGAGTAAATCACCACCCAAAGATCAACAACTTGTGAGTGGGAATATGGCTATGAAGAATAGTATGGATAAGAAATCACCGGTTCGGGTGATAAGGAAAGTTGCCTCGTTGAAATCGAAGAAAAGAGTAACTAGCAGAAGACGTGTCGGGTTCTTCTGCTAGTTATTCGGAATGTTTCGAATCATCACAGAAGACGTGTCAGGTTCTGTTAGTTATTTGGAATGTTTCGAATCATAACAGAAGACGGATGCGGTTTGCATATTCAATCTTCATTGCTTCATTAAAATTACAACACATGATAAAATTCTTGGAAAATTGCATCAACTCTCCTATATCAACATACTCTTCTCAAGACGCTTAGTTGTTATGAATGACAACTTGAGGGGTCTAGTTAACTTTCAGATTCAGGAAGCAGATGATTTGTCAAAAAACATGGTCAACGTAATAAAATGTGAGCTTTTACACCAACCATATCGAGATACTTTGTGTTAGTTGCTTCTCTTGTTAAGTTTCTGAACCAACCGAAATCCACAAATTCCAACAGTTTCTTCATAGATTTCGTCCGGTTTCAAAGCCGGTTGAGGATTACGAGTGTTCTACACGCGTTCAAAGCCGGTTGATGATTACAAGGATCGTTCTAATAGATTAAAGAGAATAAACCATTTTTACCCATAGTATATGGGCCGTATAATATTATACGGCCCATATACAATCATCGTATACATTGTATACGACCGGTTAATTGTTTTTCACATGCTGTATACGGCCGTATAATAGTATACGGCCCGTATTTAAAGGGTAAAAAATGATCTGGTAAATTTTTTTCACATGGTGTATACGGGCCGTATAATAGTATACGGCCCGGCCCGTATTCTTAGGGTAAAAAATTGTTTATTCTCTTTAATCTATTAGAACGATCCAAAAAACGAAGAACAAAGTTAAATGTGATCAAACTTGGACATCAGACGTAAATCCTTGAAGCAAAACAAGGATCAGGTTCTCAGTTATTTCAGTCAAAATGTGATCAAACTTGGACATCAGACGTAAATCATGATTCAGATCTCTATTCGGTCATCTTTCCAAACTACAACACACGATAAGTTTACACTTTATATAGTGTGTGATTTGACCGGTTGTATTCAGTTATTTCTGTTGATCCACAAATTCCAACAAATCTTTCACTCCAGTACTTGAAACTTGAGCGCAGTACTTGAAACTTGAGCGCATGAATCAATTCAAAACCCTCACCCTCCCCTGTCTCTCACTCTCTCTTTCTCAAAATCAACCAGAAAACCAAAGGAAAAAGGGCAGATAATGGCTGATGGTTCTTCGTTGAGGAAACCAAACGTAGACGGAGATGATAGGCCTGGTAACCGGAAGAGAAAAAACCCCAGCGACGACGTCGACGATTATTCTGAAGCCGACGAGAGCGACGATTGCGAGATCAGGAAGCTCAACTTGAACGGACGATATGTATCTTCTATCATGCGACGGACCCAATTCTTGCTCAACTCTTCTATCATGAACGGATTATTGGCCATTATTCGACCGAGTAATCAATTGTATTTTTTAGTTGCTTCTCTTGTTAAGTTTCTGAACCAACCGAAATCCACAAATTCCAACAAATCTTTGTGAAGTTATTCGGAATGTGTATGTGCTTGTGTTGTAGTTAAACAGACTCTTTCACTCAAAGTTAATATTCACTGTGTATCAGCAACCATTTTTTCTTTTCCTTCAATTTCGAGAACATTCTCCCTGTGTATGTGCTTGTGTTGTAGAAACCGGTGATGAATTTGTATACACAACTGAACCCGTTCATTATTGTTCTGGAATTGGAGAACCGTTGTGTATTTGCTTACTCTGGAATTGGAGAACCGTTGTTTATCTGAATCAGGTTCTCAAACAAACACTACTAAAGATGAGTTGATATTGAACCAACATTTCCTTCAAACATTCTAAACCCTACTTGGAAACCGGTGTATGTGCTTGTGCTGTAGAAACCGGTGGTGAATTTGCGTACACAACTGAAGGTTCAGTGCACGAAAAGTTTCTTACGAAATGTACGTGACAAAACAAGGATGTTGGGAATTAAACGCATGAACGTGACAAAACAAGGATCATTCTAATAGATTAAAGAGAATAAACCAAGTACAAAATCATCTGATTTCTGAATCTGAATGTTAACTTTGACTCATAAAACCTGGAATCCCAACTCTTCTCTAAAAGAGCCTATATTAGAAACCATCCTATGTCTTTTACCAACCGAAGAGGCAGCAAGGACAAGTATTCTCTCTAGGGAATGGAGGTACAAGTGGATGATTACTGGGAAGATTACAGTTGTTTTGAGTTTTGTCAGATAATACTTCATTTGTCGAGAAACCATGCTTGATTTATGTAAAGATCTCTACACAAACTCTTCTACATCTTTTAACCAATTGTCCATCACTTAAGACCTTGAAATATTTGTTTACGTTAATTTTCAATAATGTTGGAAGGATTGTAGTTATAGAACCCGACAAACCAACAAAATCCGAATAGTTCAAACATTCTAAACCCTAACTGTGTATGTGCTTGTGCTGTAGAAACTGGTGATGAATTTGTGTATCTAAATCAGGTTCTCTGCCTTAGATCGGTCATTCCTTGTGATACATGAACGTTGTATTCTTGTCTTTCAGAAGAGTTGGAAACAAACCAACAAAATCCTGATAGTCTTCTATGATGATTCGAAACATTCACGAACCACAATGGACTCAGACTCATACTACTCACCCTCCCCTGAGGAAAAGTTTTCCCAACGACTCAAGATAAAGTAGTTGGTTTGTGTTCATATCAGCATTGTTTATCACCCTATGTGAGCATTGGAAGCCCGACCACTAGCAGAAGAACCCGACACGTCTTCTATGATGATTTGAAACATTCACGAACAACAATGGACTCAGACTCATTGTTACGAATTTGGTTTCTTTGGTACAGGCTGATGAAACCGAAGACTCAGACTCGTTACAACTCTCATCAAATGCCTCACCCTTCCTTTTATTCTGTAAATATTAAATAAAGAATAACACCATGCCCGTAATCCCGCGTTGATAGCTTCCGTTTTATTACAGTCATACGACACGTTTTTTTGTTCTTCAATCTTTGTTACTTGTTAATGTTTTATTTTTTTCTACTTTTAGAAAGGTTTGAGCACCTCACGACTGTAAAATGTCTCGTGTGATTGACACCTCAAATCCCTTAAATACTTTGAGAAAAATCTAATTTTCGAAGAATACGGGCCATATAAAAGTATACGACCCGTATACATGTTCGTATACATTGTATACGACTAGGCAAATTATTTACACATGGTGTATACGGGCCGTATACTGTTATACGGCCCTTGTATTATAGTTAATTAATATTGTTGAGGGGGTAAAAAAACTTTATGGGCCAAATGTGACTATCAAACACTGTGCTAAGTGGCAACCAAATGGGAAAAAAAACACGAGTGACATAATGTGAGCATCAAACACCGTGCTAAGTAGCAATCGAAGGAAGTCCAAATCCAACAAAGTTTTGTTATAAAAATGAAAAAAACCCTAAAGTTTACTATGTAAAAAAAAATAAAAAAATAAAAACCACAAAAGACAAAACAAATGTTAATATTCCTTACCATGTATAAAATTAATTTATACTAGTTATAAAAACCGTCGCCGCGTTGCGGCGAACTTATTTTGTTATTTAGTCTGTGTTTATATGTGTTTGAAATCACTACGAGCGCGTTGCACACGGAATCACTGAGAAGAATAAAAAGAAAATGTAGAAAAAAACACTAAAAAATAACGAAAGAAAATCAACTAAAAAGTTGTATGGTAATGATGTTGTTCGTTAGAAACCCGTACTCAGAGATGGGCAAATAGTAATGGGTACCGATACCTAATTTCCTGAACCGAAAGATCCTAAGTACCAGTTCGGTACTGACGTTTGGCATTCCTTGTACCGATCATATACCGATACCGTAACCGGTATTTTCGGTACCAATACCGATTCGGTATCAGTTGGCACCGAGCTCATCCCTACCCCTGAAACTAAAAAAAAACGTTGTACGATATCGTTGTTGTTCGTACGGTACCGGTGATCAGGGATGAGCAAATGATACTGAGTAGTAGTACCAAATTTCTCGAACTAAAAGATTATCAAACTCAATCCGGTACCGACTTTTGGCGTTTTATGTACCAGACTGGTGCTGTTTTTTACCTTCATGTACCGATAACGAACTGGTATTTTCGATACAAGTACCGGTTAACATCAAGCTTATCAAACTTAAAAAGTAAAGAAGATAACAATTATTATTATGTTAAAATAATAAAACTATAAAAAACTGTATATAATATTTATTATATTATAATTTACTGTTCATTTCATTCCTTTATTAATATATAGGAGATTAACATATATTGAGAATATTATTATATTTATTAAAACTTGAGTATCACGTGTGTGTTTTTTTTATATATTTATAGATTATAGATATAGATGTGCATTTACATCGCTATATATTTTTCTTTCTCATTTAGATAAGTGTATTATTGTTTTTTACGATAATAAATTTAATTATTGTAAAGAAAAGAATAAACGCCGTGATTTTGGATTGCTTTCATATTTAGTGGTCCTACTCCTAGCAAAATGCTTTTTACTCTCACTTTTTTTTTTCACGCGTCTTTTGTAAAAATTACTCGATTTATTATTTATTTATTCTTACTTAAGTTATATAAGTTTGTGATATATACCGTTTCAAGAATTCAACAAGTAAAAAAGAAACGAAATCAAATAATAAGAATACATGGTAGTAACTTGTGTTATTAATTATGTCATGAGAAAATGGGTAAAACATAAACCCTAATTATGTAGATTCAATCATAAACAATAAATCAGAGATCAGGATAATAATGAAACTTACTTGTAGGAATCGAGACTTTAGAAAGAAAATGATAATGCCATTGATTGCTTCTGCTTCGACTGTCGTTAGGATTTCACAGATTGACGACAATCTTTGAATGAAAATTTATAGTGTTCTTTCTCTGTAAGTACGGCGTGTATTTAGAGTGACATCAAGGGGAAACCCTAAATACTATATATGGGTATAACCATCAGATAGCCCATATATCTTATGGGCCCACTTAAGTCATTGACTGTAAAATATATGGTTTGAGTCCACATTTAAATGGGCTTTGTCTATTATTTTCCCACTTAACCAAATAACCATTTATGATGAGTAATTCATTAAGTTTGGCCAAATTAAACACTCATCAACTTTCGCATAAAAACTATAGTAGATAATTACAATCGTTCGAGTTATTGGTGTAATGCTTTGCGTTTTTGTACCTTCCTTAATTAGAATGATGTAATCATATTTCTTTTTTTGGAAACTTGTATTCGTATCATGTTCGTATTCATTTCCAACTTTGTAATCCGAGGCTTTGATCGTAATGGAATTCATACGTTATACATACTTGTTATACATGCAATCAATTGTTTAAATACATAACTACATGAAAACCGACACTTGATATACGTGCAGATACTCAAATGTACATTCGCGATACTCGAATTATACTTACATACGTTTTCTATGCTTAAAAACATGCTAATTATGAAAGTTAGTGCATAAAATGATAACATAACGAAAGTTCAGGGGCCAAAGTGTGAAAAACCAAAGTTATGGCCCAAGGTAGCGCCGCGCTACACGACGCCCCTTTCCCTTCCTAGTCGCGTGACGCCACGGGCCTGAATCTGCAATGAGTTGCTTCTTGAATGCAGATTTGCCAACTTCTTCCTTTTCTTCTCCTCCCCAATCACCATTCAACCTCCTTTAACACCAAACCCTACCCCCTCTCTATATAAACAAGCCGCTATCTCACCATTTTCACTTTCCAAACTCATCTACACTCTCAAAACACTCTCACATTACTCAAATTTCAAGTCCTTGGCAGATTACAAGCAAGTTCTAAAGTGAGTTCAAACTCATTTTTCTACACCTTTTCTTCATCTTTACTTCACTACAAAGTTTGGAACACCTCTAGGAGTGTATCCACAAGTTTACCATGGTAAACTAAGATGGAACATCACCATTTTGAGGTCCAAACTTTCTGGTTTGGAAGTTATGTTACAAACTTTTATGAAAAGTTAAACTTTCTTACATGAATCTTGTGCCCACTTGTTCCTAAACCCATCTATGGTTGTGGGACTTGTTTTAGGTTGATTCTTATGAGTTTATAGGTGCAAACACCCTCTAAACTTTCTGTTTTGATAGGGTTTAGACAACCCATAAGTGATGAAACCATCCAAGTTTACCATAGTTCATATGGCAAGACTTGTGTTTTGGTAAAGGTGTGAACCTTGGAAGCCTTGGCTATCCTAAACTTGTTCCACCACCTCACTTGGTGTTTTTATTCGTATTCACTAAGTAGTTTCCTAGTCCTAAAGTAAGTTAACCCCGCCTCGTCTCCAACATTTGCCATGTTGGGTATGACACGCCCGGGTTGTTATTATTTGGCTACTTAGTATGATAGTAGATTAGTTGTACTTTACTTTCATTCATGACCAACCGGGTTTACCAACTAAGTTGGTAAACTTTGTGCTTTGGTAAATCATACAATGAGGTTCAATGGATGTTTATCATCCTACCTCCATGCTTGACTTCTATGACATTCATGATGGACTTATTATAGGATATACTATATGATTTATAAATATACACATAACCAAGTTCTTGATGTTAACCGGATTATGGTTACACGTCACGAATATAGGTTCTATTATCTATGTTTTAAACCTCTCGTTACGATTCTAATAGGCGAGTTTCGACCCATTAAATCACATAAAAATAATAGTATAAAAAAATGAGTGTTTAAGACTAGATAATTATTTTTCGTATACATATTTTTATATACTTAGAATTTCGAATTCGAACTCTCCACAAACCCGAATACTCAAACGCCTTTGTTTCCCCCATGTAGGGTAACTTCGGTGTTCCCATCTCAACAACTCATCAACTATCGGTTTAATTGAAAAGCTTACAAAATCGTGAGTATACATGACTCCCTTTTTTACTTTTTACATTTTTGGGTGAAATACGTTTATGCTATTGTACACACGCAAAACACATACTTTATGCTTAAATAACAAACAAAAAAATCCAACATACATGCTTAATATGTTATACTTGAACTCTTATATGCTAAACTATTCTTTGTCACACCCTGACTTTTGCGGAAGCGTGATTATGGTGTGACTTTCTTAATACCATTGCATTCAATCATACCAACACTATATGATTAAAACCATAGATGTTCATCCATAAATTTAGTTTAAAAACATGACAACATTGTCTTAAAACATAAAGATTCAAATACGAGTACAACCATGTAACTTGTTTAAAAGTTCACAACGACTCGACCAATGGCATTAAATAAAACCAGGACTTGGAAGACATGTCTCGTCCAGGAATAAGACACACTATCCAACCCTAAGACCATGGATGACATCTCTTATTCTTACGCAACTTGAACATCCAACGCCCGCCAGATCCACTACTAATTTCCTAAAATACATGTATTTTGAAAACATCAACAGAAGTTGAGCGAGTTCATGTGTGTGATTGTGAATAAACCTTTGAAACATTTGAAAGTATTTTTGTGAAAATGAACAGATCAATTAATGTGTAGCTAATACATTAACATAGGTGAACCGGTGTAGGAAGGCTCAATCCTTTGCATATTTCGCACCGGGCCTCCCGGCTGGAACGACATAGTCACCACATGAGCCAACTCGCGGACTCATGGGTGGGGCTCGCAACACCCAAATAGATCTATCACTCATGCCCCTCGGTCCTTCTAAAGGATTAATGCTCTCAAGCTAACGCCTACCCTTTCACATGATCTAGCAGTTCATTTCATTTATAAACCATTTATAAACGTATTCATTTGTAACATGTACTTCACCCTCGAAGTTCTAAAACGAAAACAGTTAAAAGAAAAGGGGGACATGAACTCACAGTCTTGCGTCTTCAGCAATCGTAACTCTAGCTTCTTTGGTGAACACGACTACCTACAACGTACTAATGTCTATTAGATGAACGGGCCGTGCCTTGACTTAGTATTAATGTTCTTGAGTTACGTTTCTTTTGTGTCTTCGATATTATTCCCAGTTACATAATTATTTGTTAAAATAATTAATATTTTAACTTAAATTATATTTATAAATTTTGGAATAACTGTTGAACAATATTATTGTAATAATACTTCCCAATTATTTATACTTGTATTTCCTTCCCAATGATGGGGGTATCTTATACATGTTTATTTTGCCATGTTTTGGAGTCGTATTCCGGTGTGTGTTTATACGTACAAGGATACGTATTTTTATTGTATTTATTAAGTATTCTTTATACTTAATTCCGTATTCTCTTATAAAATCCAAAAATAATATATTTTCTAAAATTTCAAGAAAATGTATATTTTTCATATTTGTCAAAAATATGATGTATTCTTGTAGTAATTGTAAAAATCATATTTTTGCTTCTCTGGTGTCCAAAACCTTATTTACCAAAATACTCTTTGGTGAATAAATCTTCCGGAATATTTTGTAAATTACATTTCATAGTTCGGTTCTCCAATATTTTTGTGTAAACTTGTATATTTATTCTTTGGAATTTTGGTAATATTTTGGATGGCAATTTCTTGGTATTTTCTGAGTTATAATATTTCAAGTCCTAAAATAATATAACTAATACACAATATATACAAATAATCACACACATGGTGTCATCTAAATATATATTTCCTAAATACATATTTAGTCACTTTTATTTATAAAAACTAACCTCCAATATTTGTATTTTTTTAACAAAAATTATGGCAAAGTTTATGTAGGAAATCCATGGTTTAAAATACACTTGTAAATATTTGTTTAAAAATATTTTTCTAAGTGTTTATATTTTTAGAAAATTTTGCCATAGTTTCCCCTAAAAATGGAGGTTTCCATGCGTTCAAGCATATCATTTTCTTTTGTAAAAATCATCACAATCAATTTACAATCATCAACAAACAACCTTTACTTACCAATCTTGCAAAAATCATGCATATTCTACTACTTCATGAACTTGAATATTTGTAAAAATTTGTAGTAACTTACTAGTATTCTTAGTAAGTCTTGTTATCCTTTAAAATGTGTTTACTTCTTTAAAAACTTCATTTTTAAAGAAGTTGGATGTTTACAACTTCAAAACATATTTTCTAAAAATATTTCTTTTTGAAATCTTCTTGTTACACAAGTGTTTCTACACTTGTTTAACTATTAAAACAAGACTTGTTTATGCAAGAACCAAGTTTTAATGAAATTTATATTTTAAACTTGGTTTCTTTAGAGATCATTCTCAAATCTCTAGATCTACATGTTTAACAACTCACTTTGTTCATTACTTTTCAAGAAAACAAAGTGTTCTTTCAAGTTCATGATCTTCATGTGGATGATCTATCATCCTACAACAATTTCTTTTCTTACATCTTGCTAGATTATGTTTTTAATCATGATCTAGTAAGATCTTATGATGATCAACATCATTTCTATAAACAATCAAAGATCAACATGTATAACAACTTATATTCATCAAGATATCTTCATCTAGCAAGCTTATGTTCATGTTTCATTCTTATGATCTTTAGTGTTCTTTAAGTTTTTGATCATGATTCATCATTAACCACTTAAAATAGATGTGAAATAGATAGATCAAGGTTCTTACCACTAGCACAAGGCTAGGGATGATTCAAGTGTAGAAATGAAGAGGATAAAAGAGAATAAGAGAGGTCCTTCAAGATCCACAAGCTCCAAGCTCCTTTGTATGACCTCTAGCTTCCTTGTATATGCTTGGAATGTATGTAGAAGATTGAATGATGATGGATATGTGTGGGTGAGGGTTCGGCCGAGAACAAGAGCAAGAGAGGGAGAGAGTTGTGTGTTTTTGAGTGTGTGCACAAATGAGCTCTCATAACCTTCCATGTTCTTTTATAATCCATTTTCTCAAACTAACCATTGTGTAATATGCTAATTATGGGGGAACAAGATCTAATTTTATAATGAAATAAAATCTATTTGGTGGGGCCATGTATGGGCCATGAGATGGGGGGGGGGGGGTGTCTTAGCATAGGTTCTAACCATTTAGTTATAATCTAGTTGAAACTCAAGTGTTAGTTACATGATTTGGTTAGTAGATATTTTTAGGAGGTGTTATGATGTTCGGGGATCATAACTAGCTTAGTAATGTTAATACAGTGCTTCTAGTGAAATTTTGATGTTTCGGGTAGTGTCCGGTTGTTCGGTTAGATACTGGTTCGTTAAAGTGCTAAATTATATAGTTTAGTGTTCTTTATGTACCTTTTTGTGACACTTTTAATTCCCGACACTTAGGAAAGCATACAGGATCATTTAAGCATATTTCTGCATGAGTTTAGATTGTTTAAATGCTGATTTATGCTGAATTTTACTGAATTCAGCACTTTGGGTGAGTTTTAGGCACTTTCCGGCACTTAAACCATCACTTAAAAAGGCAGTTTTGGTATCCTTACTTTCCTATACACCATACTAGTGTAGTACTTAGTTTCTGACCTATACTGGGTCTCAAAACACTGTCTGTCTATGTGCTGAGTTCTGTCAGCATTTTCCTGATTTATCCGTTCACTGTGCTAACTGTACTTAATACATTCTCTATGCCAATATGTTTGCATGCAGTAATGAAATGACATTATGCAATAAGTGATGCACAAGTAAATATAATGCAGTAATCAGAAAAACAGTTAATTCCAAATTCAGCACAATCATTAAGCACTAATCTAATTAATTGTACGGATACCTGGATTTTTGACAGTTGTCACATTCTTATGCTTTACACTTGTCATTAACTTCGTACAAGCCTCCCTTAACATGTATACCGCTATAGGATTAACGCACCACCCGTATTCTTGAGTTCATGTTAAATAAACAAAACGGTCTATTCATTACTATGATTAGATTACGCTAGCGAGAATCTTTGGGTTGACATGTATGGTTGCATGCTAGTATTATATGATAGTTTTAAGTTAACAATTATGCCACGTGGATTCGTTTAAACTTTTATACTTATGCTAGTAATCAAACTTGTATACTCTCTAATACTTTTGTGTTGAACTATACTTTAATACGTGTTATAGTAATTTGATGACGATGATGATGAACGAAATCTAGTAGGATGAACTAGAAACCCATTTTAATTTTAGTACTAATGTTGTATTTTGTTTCTTTGATTATGTTGTTGTATTTGTTTCAAAAAGATGTACTTGAATTTAGCAATGAAATGAAATTTTGATTTTATTAAATATTGTCACAAATAGTGTTATGAAGTCTCTTGCAATCTCGTTTTCGTCTCACTCCAATGTTTCCGCCATCGGTTGGGGTGTGACAGTTGGCAACTCGAGACCTACAATAGCCATTAAAACTCTCAACATAAACACTTAAAACTTAGAGCCAAAATACATTACATATTAATTTGGGTGCGGATCTAGTTCACCCTAACCAATTTCTTCAAATCATCAAGGCTACTTTCCTGCAACATGTATTAAAATAATTTGTCAACGCATAATGGTCAATGAGCATACAAGTTCGCTTTACGTAGCATATCATAAAAGGCTCAAATCCAACATGGCAAAAATGTATTCTAAGTTGAAGCTAGCATGCATAACTATAGGTCAAACCATTGTGTCCACTGAATATTGTGCGTACCCTCGTCACCGAAATGAACGAGACCATAAAAATTGATTGAATACTTAACTAATACCTAATAAACAGGTGGTGTGCTACTCTTATAGCGCTATAATTGTTAAGGTGGGCTAGCTAAGTAAATGACAAATCGAGTGCATGAATATTTTCTAGCATGAATAACCTAAGCATAACAAATAGCATGTTTGGTGGATTGGGTGATTGAATATGATTGGTTATGTGCATTGTGAATTTTGATAGATTACACGTGTTACTCCCAAAAGTGCGTTAAAGCGTAAAAAGGGTCAAGTATACTCACGGTTTGCTAAAGCTTCCAAACGTGAGTTGATATGAATGAGAGGTTGGAACACCAAAGTTACTCTACAATGAGAAACGAAGGTCTGTGAGTTAATGGAGTTCGATTATGACTTAGATTCGGAATTTAAGAATTATAACAAGAAAAGTTTGATATTGTATAAAATACATCTTGTCTAGACACTCATTCAGACACTAGGTTTTTGTGTGTTTTTATGGGTACCAAATCACCCATTAGAATCTGAAGTGAGGAATCAACAACTAGGATGGTGAATACCATAACTCATAACTTTCAACCATGAATTGATTGAAGTTAGGGTTCAGTTTTATAAGTATATTACATATATATGTTAGTTTAACTAGTCATGTAGGGAGGTATGATGATTTCCATCCATTTAACCTCATTATATGGATTCACCAAAGCACAAAATCACCAACTTAGTGGATGATTTCGGTTGGTCATTAATATGAAAAAAAATGAATGTGTCTAATTCGCCTAAACAACCAAGTGACGTGACTAGACGAGTGTATCCCAAGCATGGCAAATGTTTGGAGACTTGGTGTAGTCTTGTTCACTTTGTTCTTGGAAGTTGTTTGGGTGACTTAGATTGTAAAAACTAACTAACAAGTGAGGTGGTGGAATCATAGTTGGAGAACTAAGGTTTCCATTGTTCACACCTAACCAAAACATAAGTCTTTCAACATTGAGGATTGAAGACTTGGTTGGTTTCAACTGTAACGCCCCGCGACCCTAAACTTCTAACTTTTGGCAACTCTAGTCCCTATACTATTTGAGACTTAACTATTTTAGACTATGTGAGATATTTGTGAAACTTGTGAAACTCGACTCTTGATGCTTGATACTTATTAAACGCTATGAATCTTGATTCTTGTGAAACTTGATATTAGATACTTGATTCTTGACTCTTGATACTTATTGAACGAGACTCTTGATACTTATGGAACGAGAAACTTTGAGACTTTGTTAAATGAGAAACTTGAAACTTGACACTTACTAGCTAGCTTATGTAGACTTAGAACATGGAAACTTTTGTGTTAGCTATACAATCTTATCATATGATGATATCATACAATAATACGCAACACAACACTTAATCTAGCTCGCGAATCGAATCGAAATAAAAAATCTAGCGAACAAGGATTGGCTGTCCGGATGGACATCCGATCGGATGGCCATCCAATTGGATGGCCATTCGATCGAACAGTCATCCGATCCAGGCCATCCCATCACCTTATCCTCTTTGTCACCTATAAATACTGCTGTCACATCACTATTCACTGATGTGACAGCCTCCTCCGACCCAGACACACTCTCTCATTCTAAGGCACTTTTCCTTCGATTTTAGACGATTCTTGTAAGTTTTCTCCATAATTCTTGTACAACTTTCATCTTTACACACTTTCTCACTAGATTCTTCATCAAAATCACACTTTTTCACCATGAAATCACCCGATTTGGGCTGCTTGAGGATGACATCATCAGGGTTGTTTGTACAATCGGCTATGTGATGTCATCCCGTCAAGATTTAGTCCAGATCTAAGAGATTTCTACATGTTTTATCACGAATCTTTACAAAATCTAGACATTTTAAGTTGATTTACATGCTTTCCTCACTTTTCACTCAAAAACCGATAGGATCTAGACTCATTCAGGTTCTCTACTCGTTCCCTAGTTGAGAACCGGTCTAAAACCAAGCTCCCACCAGAGAGATGACCTCATTTCGGGTTGAACATGGAAATTTCATTAAGAACACTTAGTCCGATCGGACGGGGTGGTTCTCATCTGATCAACTAAGTTAGACTTGATGTGGTCATTGTTGTTTGACACGATATCGCGCCGCCTCCGTTAAACTCATGCTTAGAAATTTTACGAAGTTTTGAAAGGAACTAGATCACAACAGTCGAATGGTCATCCGATCGGACGATCATCTGATCGAATGACCATCCGACCGAACGACCTATTCTCTGTAGCCTTCAACACTTAAACTATTTTGAATCAGAACTTCAAACTATCAACTTTCACTCGAACAGTCATCCGATCGAATGGTCATCCGTCCGGATGACCATCCGATCGAATGACTTGAATTTATACTACAACGAAAACTTCAAAAGTTTGGAAACATTTTTGAAACACACTACTGATCGAACGACCGTCCGATCAGATGAGTCCCATCTGTGTCGAATTATCATCCGACCGGATAACCATCCGATCAGGAGACCTGTTAGACACTTCCATTCGACACTTGCACGATTCGACACTCTGTTCGACACTCATACTGTTAAACTATAATCAGGCTAACCCCGACGCTCCCTTCGATCCAAATAGTCGGTGTTGATACTTAGCACCCACTGTGAGTATACTCGATCCCTTTTTGTTTTGAACACTTTTGGGATGCAACATGTATTCTATAAACTTGACACTTGAAACTATTTGAAACATACTCTATCCGCTGTGAACATGAAACTTGAAACTTGTGATTCTTGAGACTTTTATTGTCACACCCCAACCGATGGCGGAATCATCGTGGCGCGGCACTGAGCGAAACAGATTGTCCAGAAGTTTTCATAACAACTATAATTACCAATTATTTAAAACAACATGTCCCATACCATGTCATAAAAGATATCATAATTATTACAGACAAGATCTAGTCAAATTGTTCTGTTCCGAAAACTCAGATTTCAAAGTACAGACAATTGTTTATTGGTTTCTAGACCTTTCCTAGCCTCGATTTCACAGCAAGCTAAGCATATACGCATCCTAAGCACCTGTCACATACGTTAAAGTAAAAGTCAATACACATAGTGTAAAGGTGAGCATACAAGTTTAATAGATATAATAGAGTTCGAAATCGTTACGCATAACCAGCACGTACACAATGTATAATGAGGCATGTTAGTTATCGACATGAACCTATCGATACCAATGACTGCGGGTTGACTGCCCAAGGCAGTTCGTAATACACACTCACCACTGTGAGCCATGTAACAAATTGTCCTTAACAACCCCTGAGTAAACAGGTGTTGAGTCCAAACAAGTAGTACTATCGTTGCTAAGGCAGATAGACAGCATTCCATGTGTAAACATAACAAACAAGCATTCATTAAGTCTCGTATAACATGCGGTAATCGGTTAGCGTTTAAAGTATTGCGTAGTGTGTTCGATTGTGATTTAGAATAAGTAACGTATGTAACACCCAAAAGTGCGTAAAGCAAAAAGGGATCGAGTATACTCACAACGATTGGTGGATTGAAGGGAGCACTCGAGAATAAAGTTAGCCTGAACAAATTGATAGTATAACGATAAGCGACGCGTAAAACGAAGCAAGTGTCAGTGGGTCGAATAGCAGTCCGATCAGATGCCAATCCGATCGGCTAGCCGGTCGATCGGGTGATAATCCGCTCGGATGGTCATCCGATCGGGTAACCTTTCAAGTGGATTGTTACTTCGTTTGGGAAAGATGTGTTTGTGTATGTTGGCTTGTCTTTTGAAGTTTTCGTTGTAGTATTTTGAAAACAGAGAAGTATCTCTACCTTTCAGGTCGGTCGATCGGACGGTAGTCCGATCGGACAACAATCCGATTGGCGAGTCTTCTCAAATTGAGAACAAATTCACAGCAGGATGGTCACTCGATCGGATGACAATCCGATCAGGTGGAAACCCTTGCGCATTGAACATGTTGGAAATTGTTTAAGTATTGAAGTTTCAAAACATCACATGGTCGGATGGTCGGTCGATCGGGTAGCAACCCGATCGGACGGCAATCCGTTCGGTGTTCCAAAACTCTTGAAGTTTGAAATAAAAGTTAAGTGATGGGCCAAGGTGCAAGCCGAATGGGTGGCAACCCGATCGGTTGACAATCCGATCGGTCAGTAGTCCGATCGGGCGACACTCCAACCTGGTCGGCCTGATCGTCTTCTTCCTTGGTCATTTTGATAGTTTGTCGTTTTATTGAGATGTTTCGATAACGTATTATACAACAAAAACCTTATCACGACTTAGTAACCTGATCGGACAGGAATCACCCAAATCCGACCAGTTAACTGTTCGAGACGGTGTTCCATGTTTAACCTGAAATCGGTAATCTCGTGGATAGAATCCAGATCTTGAACCAATCATAACCACAAGAATGAGTAGAAGATCAGGATAAGCTCCGATTCTATCGGTTTTGAGTGCATTGAGTGTAAAAGGGTTGAAATAAAGTTGGAAAACCATCTTTCAATCCTTTTCACCTTGATTATGTTTAGATCTATGAAAGATCTTTGTTTATTTATGTGGAAATCGTTTAGATCTAAGTTGTTCTTGAACGATTGAAGCCAAATCATGAGGTTCATAAGAACAACATGATGACATCATCCTAGAACACCTCAAATCTAGTGATTTAATGGTTAAAAGTTAAGATTCAAAAGATAGAAAGGTGTAGGAGTGCGTGTAGATCAAGAAAGTACAAGATGTAGGTGGAAAACTTACAAGAATCATGAGAAATCTGAAGAAAAGTGGGCAAGAACGCTGGTCGGAAGAGAGGTGCCGAAAATGGTAAGTTTGTGATGTTGACAGAGGGTATTTATAGGCTTACCATAAAAGGAAATGGGGAGAGGAGGGCTGGTCGATCGGGTGGTAACCCGATCGGGTGACTGCTCGATCGAGTGGCACCTCGATTGGGTGGCAGCTCGATCGGGTGGCAGCTCAATCGGGTGGCAGCTCGATCGGCTGGCCACTCGATTGGAGGGCTCGACGCGATGAGTTTTGTTGTTTCGATTGCGATTGCGAGCGTTGCGATGCGATAGAGTTTCCTAGTCAAATTACTTTTAATCCCAACTACTATATCAACATACAATCATCCTTATTTCATATTCGTTTAGCGTTTGCGATTCGATTGCGATTGAGTTTCGATTGCGTTTCGATTAATCACCACACATAAACATAAATAAACATGCACAAGTAACACGTAAGGCACACACACAGAAGACAATATCCAGAACGCGTAATTCAAGTTGCGAGTGCGATTGCGATAGCGATAAATCGATAAAACATGCGATAAATATCGAATAAACCTCGATTGTTAATAAGTACTCCACATAATACAACTAACGTAAAGCATAAAATAGACTAACTACAAGTCAAAGAAGTCAAAACAGGAATTGAGCAAGGAGTGACAGATCGCAATTAGCAATCTTGTCTCCCTTTGACTTCAATCTTGACTTTGACTTTGACTTTGACTTTCGAAACACGGGGTGTTACAGCTTCCCCTAGTTGAGGGAATTTCGTCCCGAAATTAGGCTGAAGCCGTAACAAACAACTGCGGGTACTTCGCCTTCATGTCGCTTTCGAGTTCCCAAGTGAACTCTGCGCCTCGTTTACCTTCCCATCGGACCTTCACGATAGGAATGCGCGAGCGTCTGAGCAGCTTGGTTTCGCGATCCATGATTTCGACAGGCTTCTCCACAAAGTGTAGTGTTTCGTTTATTTGGAGATCATCAAGAGGTACAATTAAATCATGCTCAGCCAGGCACTTTCGGAGGTTTGAAACATGGAAAGTCGGGTGGACGTTATTAAGTTCCTCCGGTAGTTTGAGTCTGTAGGCGACTTTTCCGATCCTTTCCAGAATCTTAAAAGGTCCAACATATCGAGGCGCTAGTTTCCCTTTCTTGCCGAATCTGACCACACCCTTCCAAGGTGATACCTTTAGGAGTACGTAGTCGCCAACGTCAAATTCAAGGGGCTTACGTCGTCTATCGGCGTAACTTTTCTGTCGACTCCGAGCTTTCAGCAGATTGTCTCGAATTTGGAGGACTTTGTCAGTCGTTTCTTGCAATAGCTCAGGACCGATTAATTGCGAGTGCCCGATCTCGTGCCATACAATAGGCGATCGACATTTTCTTCCGTATAAAGCCTCAAACGGTGCCATTTGAATGCTGGAATGATAACTGTTATTATACGAGAATTCGACTAACGGCAGGTAAGCGTCCCAATTACCACCGAAATCTACGACACACGAACGGAGCATGTTTTCAAGAGTACGTATCGTTCTCTCAGTCTGACCGTCGGTTTGAGGGTGGAATGCGGTACTTAGATTAAGCGTACTACCGAGATCCGCTTGAAAAGTTTCCCACAGTCACGAGGTAAACCAAGCATCACGGTCAGAGATGATGTCGCGAGGCGTCCCATGGCGACATTCGGGCTAATCGTTCTACCTTGTAGTCTTCCCGTATTGGCAAAAAGTGAGCAGATTTGGTCAAACGGTCAACAACAACCCAAATGCTGTCGTGACTTGATGGCGTGCGCGGGAGTTTAGTTATGAAGTCCATAGCTATACTCTCCCACTTCCACATAGGGATCGGGGGTTGTTCGAGTAAGCCAGAGGGTCTTTGGTGTTCAGCCTTGACTTTCGAGCAAGTTAGGCACTTCCCAACATAGAGAACGATATCCCTCTTCATGCCCGGCCACCAGTACTTGTAGCGAAGGTCCTGGTACATTTTATCGGCACCGGGATGAATAGAATACTGGGATTTGTGGGCTTCGTCCATCAATATCTGTCGTAAATTGGTCCGCTTAGGGATCCAAATTCGGTCCAGAAAGTGGAATATCCCATTCTACTTATTCACAAGCTGGGCTCCATCGTGATAGATTCTTTCCTTCTTCAGAGTGCGCTCATTAAAACAGGCATGCTGGGCTTCACGGATGAGGGTTTCGAGATCGTATTGGTCTTGGATATCACGAATGCTGAGTAGATAGCTCCGTCTGCTGAGAGCGTCGGCAACGACGTTTGCTTTGCCTGGGTGATAACGGATCTCACAGTCGTAATCGTTGAGAAGTTCTACCCATCGGCGTTGACGCATATTAAGTTCCTTCTGGTCAAAGATATGTTGTAGGCTCCTATGATCGGTGAAGATCGTACACTTGGTACCATACAAGTAGTATCGCCAAAACTTTAACGCAAAAACAACTGCGCCTAGCTCGTGATCATGGGTTGTATAGTTCTTCTCATGGATTTTGAGCTGACGATTTGCGTAAGCAATGACCTTGTCCCGTTGCATGAGGACACAACCAAGACCGAGGTTTGAGGCATCACAATAGACAATAAAGTCGTCGCTTCCGTCGGGTAAAGTGAGAACGGGAGCATTGCAAAACATGTGCTTAAGGGTTTGAAAAGCAGACTCTTGTTCAGTTCCCCAAACAAAAGACTTGTCTTTATGCGTGAGAGCGGTAAGCGGCACGACGATTTTTGAGAATCCTTCGATAAATCATCGATAATAGCCCTCTAATCCGAGAAAAGAACGGACTTCAGGCGGGTTCTTAGGTGTAATCCAACTCTTAACTGCTTCAATCTTCGCCGGATCGACGTGAATACCTTGACTATTGACAATGTGACCGAGGAATTGAACCTCCTCCAGCCAAAATTCACACTTGGAGAACTTGGCATAGAGTCGATTTCCTTGGAGTAGCTCGAGAACCAAACGTAGATGTTGCGCGTGTTCGGCTTTCGACTTGGAATAGATCAAGACATCATCTATGAACACGATGACGAAGCGGTCGAGATAAGGTTTACAAACGCGATTCATCAGATCCATGAAAACCACAGGTGCATTGGTTAAACCAAAAGGCATAACAACGAACTCATAGTGGCCGTATCGGGTGCGAAAAGCGGTTTTGGGTATATCTTCCTCTTGGAGAAACATGTAGCACCTTGTAGCTGATCAAACAAATCGTTGATGCGAGGTAGGGGGTGGCAATTCTTGATTGTTAACTTATTTAACTCCCGGTAGTCGATGCACATCCTGAACGACCCATCCTTCTTTTTGACGAAGAGGACTGGTGCGCCCCATGGAGAGGTGCTCGGGCGAATGAAGCCTTTATCAAGCAGTTCCTGGAGCTGACTCGAGAGTTCACGCATTTCGGATGGGGCGAGTCGATAAGGAGCTATAGCAATAGGGTTTGCTCCAGGAATGAGGTCGATACAAAAGTCGATATCACGACTTGGCGGTAGTCCGGGAAGATCCTCAGGAAAAACGTCAGGAAATTCTCGAACCACAGGAACATCTTTCACTTATGTCCTTCCTTTCTTTTCCTTCTCCGCTACTACAATGTTAGCCAAGAAAGCTCTGTACTCCTTGCGAAGATACTTGCTAGCTTGGACACACGACATGAGCTTGAGACCTTTCGAGGTAGTTTCACCGTAAACATACAATACATCACCATTAGCGAGCGCGAATCGAATCATCTTATCAAAGCACACAACTTCAGCATGGTTTTCACGAAGAAAGTCCATGCCTACTATGACGTCAAAACTTCCGAGCTGCATCGGGATAAGATCAATTGGGAAGATGTGATTGTTGAGCTCAAGAGTACAATCATGGAGAACAGAATTAATGGCGACGATTCTTCCGGTGGCGACTTCGACATCGAACGTCAAGGGGAGATGGGAGCGCTTACGATTAAGAATCTTCTCGAATTCAAACGAAACAAAATAGTTATCGGCTCCAGTATCAAACAAACACGAAGCATAAATACCGTTTACGAGAAACGTACCATTAACCACATTGTTGTCAGCCTGGGCTTGGCGCGCATTGATGTTGAAGGTTATGGCGCGGGCGACTTGTTGCTGTTGAGGCTGCTGTTGCTGCTGTTGCTGAGGCTGCTGCTGCTGGGGCTCTTGTTTCATAACCCTGTTCGGGCACATGTTCGTGAAGTGGTTGGGATCACCACATGCGAAGCAGACCCTGGCGTTGATCGCGGGTGCCTGAGCTGCTTGTTGGCCTTGAGGAGCTGGAAGCAGAGCTTGATGAGCAGTGGCTTGAGTTGGTGTTTGGCGGGGACCAGTACGGCAGTTAGCAGTGAAGTGGCCGTACATATTGCAGTGCACGCAAAATCGGCAGGCGATACCCACCGGGTGATAATAAGTACATGTTGGGCAGGCAGGGTGGGGACCAGTGTATGCACGCTTTGCAGGTGGTGCATAGATAACTGGAGCTGATCGATGCTGAGATTGCTGCTGGGCCGGCACGGCTTGAAGTGGAGCAGCAGTGGTAGTGACAGCAAAGTTATTGTTGCTGGAGCTGCTGTTGTTGTTCTTCTTCTTGCGGCGAGAGGCTTTCGATGACTGAGTGGTGGCGGTTTCAGTGGATGGTGCGGCGGTAGCTTGATGCAAGTTCTTGGTAGCTTTATCCTAGAAGCCAGCCTTGACTCGCTTGTCGTTGATTTCAGCTACAAGCAAGTAAGTCTCTTCGATTGTTGTTGGCTTTGCGGCATGCACAAAATCTGCAACACAGTCTGGCAGAGCTCGAATGTACTTCTTGATTGTCATGTCGGTAGTTTTGACTTGATCGGGGCAGATGATACTGAGCTGCTTGAAGCGAGCAGTCAGGACAGCGTTGTGACCATCTTTCTGCTTCAGATGCCAGGATTCATCCTCCAGCTTTGGCGCTCATGGGGAGGGCAGAACTCTTCGAGCATAACGTTCTTCAACTCGTCCCACGACAGACCATAGGCTGCATCATTTCCGCGCTTGTTCCTCTCAGCTGTCCACCAGTCTAGTGCGCAGGACTGGAAGACGCCGGTAGCATTCAGTGTGCGGAGATTGTCAGGACATCCGCTCTGTCGCAGGGTGACTTCGATCGAGTTGAACCATTGAAACAAGGCCGTAGGGCCATCTTCGCCAGTGAACTCTTTTAGTCCGCATGCCTTGAACTGTTTGAAGCTGAAAGCAGCTTTGGGTGTAGCTTTGGGAGCTTCGGTTCTGGACTCCTCAGACGATTTGCTCATATTCTCATATAACTCACTCACGATCTGGGGAACAACCTTTGCCACTTGCTTGGCGACGATAGCAGCAAGGCGTTTGTCTCTCTGCTCCTGACGAGAAATTCGTAGGTGACGGGTTCCAGATGACGGCATTGTCTGCATCAGACATCGCCATATGGCTCAATCACAACATAATCGAATCTCACCTCACACGTCTAATACTACTAAAGCTCAGGAATACGATCATGTAAACACGTATGCACATAACCACAGATTCACATAAGCACATAAGCATGTAAGGCACAGAAGCACAAAAAGCATAGAAGCATATAAACACGTAATTCACCTAGAAGCACATGGGAGCAGTCAGAGTACAGAAATCTATTATTCAAAGTCTGCGAGCATTCGAGAATAGCGTCCGCGATTATCATAGCGAATAGTATAGCATGCGTATAATCCCCCTTAATGTCGATTTGTTAGCGTGTTGAGATAGATGTGCAGTGCGAGTCGTGAGTGTCGATCGAAAAGAGAATGTCGAAAATTGAATAAATCACCAAAAATCAAAACATATAAACAGGTAAATGCACACATAAACACATAAAATCGACAAGTATCAGAGTCGGCAGTTGCGGGCTCAGAATCAAAACACATAAAAATCGAGAATAGATTGTCTCAGGCTCGATAGACATTGACTACCCATAGTGATTCGACTATTCACAAGGACTTTTTGTACACACTTTGACCTCCAGGACTATGCTTTTGCCTCGAATCTGGGCGATCGGCACACATCCTTCCAGTCATATCGTGACTTCAAGTCGTTGGAGTCCGTCGAGACTTTGGTGAGAGTTTTGTAAAACCAAGTAAAGATCAGAACAAGTCATCAAGGTTCGGGTTTCACCCCTGACTTAACAACTTCGTTCCTGTTTTGATTAACTAAAGGAGAATTATGCATCAAAGTATGGATTTCACTCCTGATTCAACGCAAATTCTCGTGTTTATAGATAAAATGCGGGGCGAACAAGCAATCTAGTCGAGAGTTTGCGGCTTTCACACCTAATCTCGGCCTAATCGCTCGTTCATTTTTGGAAACTAAAGTGCAGTGATAGTGTAGCGTAGGCGAGAATAATGAGAAATAGCAGGTAAGCTCGTACATAATCCCTACAGGATATGCACGAGTCGGTCTGTTGGTTCCTAACTATAGACTAGGTCGTTTCTAAGATATCGACCCGGACTAGGTCGAGTCTTGCCTAATTCCCTATAGTTATGGCTCTGATACAAATCTGTCACACCCCAACCTATGGCGGAATCATCGGGGCGCGGTACTGAGCGAAATAGATTGTCCAGAAGTTTTCATAACAACTATAATTACCAATTATTTAAAACAACATGTCCCATACCATGTCATAAAAGATATCATAATTATTACAGACAAGATCTAGTCAAATTGTTCTGTTCTGACAACTCAGATTTCAAAACACAGACAATTGTTTATTGGTTTCTAGACCTTTCCTAGCCTCGATTTCACAGCAAGCTAAGCATATACGCATCCTAAGAACCTGTCACATACGTTAAAGTAAAAGTCAATACACATAGTGTAAAGGTGAGCACAGAAGTTTAATAGATATAATAGAGTTCGAAATCGTTACGCATAACCAGCACGTACGCAGTGTAAAATGAGGCATGTTAGTTATTGACATGAACCTATCGATACCAATGACTGCGGGTTGACTGCCCAAGGCAGTTCGTAATACACACTCACCACTGTGAGCCATGTAACAAATTATCCTTAACAACCCCTGAGTAAACAGGTGCTGAGTCCAAACAAATAGTACTATCGTTGCTAAGGCAGGTAGACAGAATTCCATGTGTAAACATAACAAACAAGCATTCATTAAGTCACGTATAACATGCGGTAATCGGTTAGTGTTTAAAGTATTGCGTAGTGTGTTCGATTGTGATTTAGAATAAGTAACGTATGTAACACTGATGTGTGCAAAATGCAACATATAAATTACATCAAATGTGGCATAAACTAACCCTTTTTTAGTACTAATGTTGGAAAAAGTGTGTTTTTGTCTTCCTTTTGTATTTTCAGGATTAAATGAGCTCAAATGAACAAAAGAAGCAAAAAGGCAGCTAAATCTAACATAAATACAAGAAAAGGAATAAACGTGGCATGCCCGACCCCCCGACAGCATATTCCCAAGCAAAAAGAAGAGAACAGAAGGTTGAACACGCCTCGTGCTCGATGAGCACGGGGGCGTTCCCAAGTGTCTGCAGAAAAGACAAAGTTGTAGAAGCTTCTATCACCCACCACGGGGGAGTGCCCAACGGACACGGGGCCGTGGTCAAAACTCTTTGATCCCCGGCTACTTAGGACTGTATCCCTGCTGACTCAGACTACTTAGCCGAGGGTAACGTCACCTTCAAAAGAGGGGCCTACAATAATATCCTTTAATAACTTAATTAATTATCTTTCAATAATCCGACCCTTTAGGATTGTATCCTTGCTGACTCAAACTACTGGGTTGAGGGTAACGTCACCTTCAAAAGAGGGGCCTACTACAATAACTAAGATAATCTCTTAAAAAGTGCAAAAGTGCGGAAATAATCAAAGGTTACACTATACACGAGTCGGAGCCAAGTGATTCATCTTGTCTATCTGTTTTTATTTTTATTTTATTTTCAGCATTTTAGTTAGTTTTTATTTTTCTAGTTTAAAAACCTTTTTCTAATTTTTGATTTGATTAGACGTTGAGGATAAACCGGTACTAAAAGCTCTTGTGTCCTTGGACGACCTCGGTATCTTACCAACACTATACTACGCTCACGATGGGTGCACTTGCCCATATGTGTGTTTAGTGTTAGTAAATATCGTGTTTTATAAATTTAAAACTTGGCTAAAAAAGTGTAAAAGGGCTTAAAATATACTTAAACTTATATACACACTTCACACGCATCAAGTTTTTGGTGCCGTTTCCGGGGACACAAGGATTTTAAGAAAGTTAGGAATCAACGGCCTAATCGTTTTTTATTTTTCTATTTTTTTTTAGATTTTTCTTAGTTTTTTTTTCCAGTTTCTGCAGAGCTCAGCACGGGCCGTGCCTGGTCGGACACGGGCCGTGCCCAGCGTTGTTACTGGCAGTTTTTATTTTCCGAGTTACAGAGAGCTGAGCACGGGGCCGTGTCGGTGCAACACGGGGCCGTGTCTAACTCCCCAGTAACAGGGATTCGGAAAACAATCACTGTATCTCCGACCACGGGCCGTGTTCACCTGAGCACGGGGCCATGGTGAACCTTCTGACCAACGTTCTTTTCTGTTTTTATTGCAGGACTTGGAACCCAGGCACCACATTTGAACTTCCTACGTAGTGTATGAGCTCCAGTTCTAGTAGAGACATAAAAGAACATCTAGAAGAACCCGAACGCTTTCTCAGAAAAAGACTTAAAGCTAAAAATCAAGAGAAAGCTTCGGTGGACCCACTTCCAATGGCAGACCAACGTACCCTTATGGATTACCTATGACCCACTGTGGGTAATCTCGGCGCCGCTATCAATGCACCGAATGTCGAAGCCAATAACTTCGAACTTCGGCCACATTTGATACAAATGCTTCAAAACTCCGCAACCTTCCAAGGGCTTGCGGACGAGGATCCCCATCTACATATTACTAATTTCTTAGAAATATGTGATACCTTTTGGATCAATGGAGCATCAAACGACGCCATCCGCCTTCGGATGTTCCCATTTTCACTAAAAGACCGAGCAAAGGCTTGGCTTAACACCCTCCCAGTTGGCTCGGTAAACACCTGGGATGAACTAGCCCAAAAGTTTCTATATAAGTATTTCCCTCCTGCTAAAACGGCTAAACTAATGACTGAAATTAATACATATTCACAAGAGGATGGGGAATACTTGTATGAAACTTGGGAAAGGTTCAAGGAGGTACTAAGAAAGTGCCCTCATCAAGGTCTTGCGGTATGGCAACAAGTATCCACTTTCTACAATGGGTTGTTGCCACACACAAGACAAACACTTGATTCTAGCTCCGGGGGACTTTTAGGTAATCGTCGCCCAAATGAAATATATAATCAAATTGAGGAAATTGCTCAAACCAATTTTCAATGGCACACTCCTTGAGGCAATAAATCTATTGCCCCGGGCGCCCATAAGGTTGATGAAATCACTTCTTTACAAGCCCAAATCGAGGCCCTTTCTTCAAAAATCAAAAAGTTAGAAATGGCAAAAACGGCCTCGGTTATGGCTTGTGAAGGATGTGGTGGGCCACATGAAAATTGGAGTTGTATGAAAGAATTAGATGATCAAACGAAAACGGTAAACTACATTGATAATAGACCTAGGCCGTCGGGTCCTCCAACGGGTACCTAGAACCAAGGATGGCGTAACCACCCTAACCTTGGTTGGAGAGATCCCGGCAATAGTAGTAACCAACAAAACCAACGAACTAACTTTCAACAACCACAAAATTTTTCTCAACAACAAGGTGGATGAGAAAGGCTTGAAGATACTGTATCTCGCCTCATCTCCGACACCGAAAAGAAAAACTCGGATCGATTTCAGCAATTGGAATCGAATTTTAGAAATCAACAAGCTAGCATTCAAAACATTGAAAAACAATTAAATCAAATCGCTCAAAATTTCTCAGAGAGACCACAAGGCGCGTTACCAAGTAATACCGAGACCAACCCAAAGGCGCAAGTACATCTCATAACATTGAGAAACCGTACCGTGGGTCCCGAAGAGGCTCCACTCCCACCAACTGAAAGAAGCCAATCTAGCCAAACCACAACTCCACCCGCGCCCCAACAAGAAAAGGCTTCTCCACCAGTTCAAGAACCTACTAAGACTCCTCTGGTTCCATACCCCGGTCGGTTAATTCGTCAAAAGACCGATGAGCAATTCGCAAAGTTCGAAAATTTACTAAAACAATTGCATGTTAATATTCCATTTATCAAAGTCCTAACTCAAATGCCTAAATATTCAAAATTTAAGAGAGACTTCCTCACTCATAAAAGGAAAATTGAATCATTGCAATTAGTTAACTTAGGCGAAGAATGCTCCGCCTTACTACTCAACAAACTCCTGCAAAAGAAGCTTGACCCTGGAAGCTTCACAATTCCTTGCTCGATTGGGGAATCCCCCATTTGTAATGCACTAGCCGATCTCGGGGCAAGCATCAACCTCATGCCCTCATCGATGTTCAATCGACTCGGCTTAGGAAAAACAAGTCCTACAAAAATAAGCATACAACTCGCCGATAGATCCGTCAAATATCCACAAGGTGTCGCTGAAAATCTATTGGTCAAGGTCGGTGAATTTGTCTTTCTGGCCGACTTTGTCATACTAGATATGGAGGAAGATACCGAAGTACCACTCATCCTAGGGAGGCCATTCCTAGCTACGGCCCAAGCAGTGGTAGATATGAATGATGGGACACTAACATTGAGGGTTAGGGACGAGGAAGTAAAATTTGGAGTCGGAAAAAGAGTAGAAGACGAAGACCCGGTCAACTACATGAAGGTCATTGACTCAAGTTTGGATGATGCTCTTCGACGGTGTAGCATGGGATGCAAAACATCCCACTTAGGTAACATATGACCAGGCTTTGGGTCTAGCCAAGGACCCTTATAAACGTGGCGCACCACGGAGGCATTCCGCGGAACTATCCTTAGTTTAGTTTAGATTAATTTTTATGTTTTCTAGTTTAGTTTTAATTTTCAGGAATAAAACACACTTGGGATGGCAACGGAAACAAGTGAAACTTGAACCAGCACCCCATGCAGGAAAACAGGGTCATCCGACAAAATTTTCTTCGTTACAGCAAGTTCAGCACGGGCCGTGTCCGCCCAACACAGCCCCGTGCTGCACAGTCTGCAGAAAATACCCAGTTCAGGTAAACTGGACATGGGCCGTGTTCACCCAACACGCCCCCGTGTCTAGGCTTCTGTTTCTCTTTTTCAATTTTGTTACTGGCGACTGAACACGGGGCCGTGCCCGGACACCACGGGGCGGTGTCCAGAAGCCCAGTAACACAAATTTTTGCTTTTTCACACCCTTTTACACATTCAATCAACCTAAAAACTTATTTTTGGGACACATCGAGGACAATGTGTAATTTAAGTGTGGAGGGGATGCTAAAACCTTGAATCTTGCAAGTCCTAACTACAAGCCTTACACAAAACTCTATTGGAACCGCTAATCACCCCAAATTTTTTCAAAAATTTTCATTTTTTTACTTGTCTAGGTTTAACTTGGGAATTTCAAGTTCTAAAAAGGTTATATTTTTATAAATTTACAACCGATAGCGTCGTGATAAAAAGAACCAACATAAGAAAATTATGAAACGGCATGACAAGCTTAGTTAAAATTTGATTATATATACTTGATCACATAAAAACCCATTCCCACAAAAGTGAGTTTTGAGCCTTTATTGAGCATACAAATATATATCTTTAAACTAAATGCTCATTTTTCGTTTCTTGTGTGAATAGCCGCTTGGTTCTTACGACTCTAGAACTTGCCACGACGATACATTCCCAGTCCTTACCAACTTAAACCCGAGTAAGTAAATGATGGAGGCATTAGGACTAACCCTTTTTATTTCTACACCATTATTTTTCTTTTTTTTACCACCTACCCAAAATCCCCCTAGTTAGCCCCTTTGAGCCTAAACCTTTTCATTTCATAACCCAAACTAAACACCCTTTCACCCACCAAAACCCTTTTTATTTTTAACCTTTTGTTTTAGTAACAAGCTCGGTTTTTCGAATGATTTTTCAAAAAAAAAAAAAATAAATAAATAAATTTTGTTGTTGATGATGAAGCAAAAGAGAAATAAACAAACAAGTTTATCAAAAATAACTTTGTTTGAATAAAAGATTCATCAAAATAAAAGTTGCAAAAATCAAAAGTCTTACGAAAACCGACGCTTGTTACGCTTTTCGCCCTTTCACTAACCACTATCCCAACCACCTACCTTTAACCCAAGCCTAACCCTTCACCCCAAAAGTCCTCTTGATATTTACAAATGTATATAGTTAAAAAGGAGGAGGATTGATTGCTTGGCAAGCCTATGGTAGGAGTAAGTTCCATGCCGCTCTCGAGTGATTCACTAAAATACATTTTCGGCCGAGTGTTGAGTGATCTCCGTGTGAACTTGTATATAAATGGAATTTTAAAGAGGCATGTTATGCCCTAATAAGTAATTTATCTTATGAAAAGTTTTAAATAAATCATGACGAATAAGATTGTAAATAAATAAAAAAATAAAACTTAATAAAGAATCTTGGAAATCCCGACACTCTATGACAAGCCCAAAAACCTTCTCTTCTACCCATTCCATTTGGGAGTGTAAAGCCACATTATAAAGAGTTTTGCTTGAGGACAAGCAAAGATTCAAGTGTGGGGGTATTTGATGTGTGCAAAATGCAACATATAAATTACATCAATTGTGGCATAAAACTAACCATTTTTTAGTACTAATGTTGGAAAAAGTGTGCTTTTGTCTTCCTTTTGTATTTTCAGGATTAAATGAGCTCAAATTAACAAAAGAAGCAAAAAGACAGTTAAATCTAACATAAATACAAGAAAAGGAGCAAACATGACATGCCCGACCCCACGACAGCATCTTCCCAAGCAAAACAAGAAAACAGAAGGCTGAACACGCCCCGTGCTCAGTGAACACGGGGGCGTGCCCAAGTCCCAGCAAAAAAAACAAAGCTGTAGAAGCTTCTATCGCCCACCACGGGGCCGTGCTCAGCGGACACGGGGCCGTGGTCAACTATAAGATTCGCAGAATCCAGGAAAATCTTGATAGTACAGATATGCTTCTGCACACGGGGGCGTGGTCAACTAATGCAGACAAACTGAAATTAATGAAGACAGAGAAGAGGATGGACACGGGGCCGCGCCCAATGGACACGGGCCGTGCCCGAGCTTCTGTTCAGCCTATAAATAGGAGTGCTTGGCTCAAGTGCAAATCATCCCTTGGCACACCACCTCTCTCACACTTCACCCACCACCCACCACCATCACAACACCATCATCCACCACCATCATCCATTGTCCATCATAGAGTGTGTGAGTCGTCTCGGGATCCAAGATTGATCGTAAGAGTTTTTGACAATCAAGGCCATGTTTGCCTAAGTCTCTTACATAACTTGGTGAAGACAAAGTGTCTAGTGCAATACTTTTTATTTTTAATCTTTTCGCACTTTTTACTTGGTTATGTATTAATGACTTTAATAACTAGTTTCTTATGTTGAAGGTGATTTTTCCTTATCGTTTGTCCGTGGTGTCTTGGCATTATTTTACTGTCTATATAAAATAAAAGATTTTCACCATTCATATCTCCACGGTCTATATGGAGGTATGTTGGCTACCTGGTGGGGGTTAAGGGAACTGTTTGGTAAAAGTCTTACCTTGTTCAGTGTATAGATCCTGCAAGGATCTGGGTCAAATTTAGTAGGACCTCCTTCAATACTTAACGGTATTGGATGGCGGGGGTCCAAACTCTTTGATCCCCTCATATGTAAGCTACTATTAATACTTTAACCCGGCTACTTAGGACTGTATCACTGCTGACTCAGACTACTTAGCCGAGGGTAACGTCACCTTCAAAAGAGGGGCCTACAATAATATGCATTAATAACTTAATTAATTATCTTTCAATAATCCGACCCTTTAGGATTGTATCCTTGCTGACTCAAACTACTGGGTTGAGGGTAACGTCACCTTCAAAAGAGGGGCCTACTACAATAACTAAGATAATCTCTTAAAAAGTGCAAAAGTGCGGAAATAATCAAAGGTTACACTATACACGAGTCGGAGCCAAGTGATTCATCTTGTCTATCTGTTTTTATTTTTATTTTTATTTTATTTTCAGCATTTTAGTTAGTTTTTATTTTTCTAGTTTAAAAACCTTTTTTCTAATTTTTGATTTGATTAGACGTTGAGGATAAACCGGTACTAAAAGCTCTTGAGTCCTTGGACGACCTCGGTATCTTACCAACACTATACTACGCTCACGATGGGTGCCCTTGCCCATATGTGTGTTTAGTGTTAGTAAATATCGTGTTTTATAAATTTAAAACTTGGCTAAAAAAGTGTAAAAGGGCTTAAAATATACTTAAACTTATATACACACTTCACACGCATCACCCAGTAACATTAAAAATTTGTTTGTAAGCACGCTTTTACACATTCAAAAAACTTATTTTTGGGACACATTGAGGACAATGTGTAATTTAAGTGTGGGGGGATGCTAAAACCTTGAATTTTGCAAGTCCTAATTACAAACCTTACACAAAACTCTATTGGAACCACTGAACACCCCATTCATTTTTTTTACTTGTCAAGGTTTAATTTGAGAATTTTAAGTTCTAAAAAAAGGTTATATTTTTACAAATTTACAACCGTAGCGTCGTGATAAAAAAACCAACATAAGAAAATTATGAAACGGCATGACAAATCTAGTTAAAATTTGATTATATATACTTGATCACATAAAACCCATTCCAACAAAAAGTGAGTTTTGAGCCTTTATTGAGCATAAAAATACACATCTTTAAACTAAATGCTCATTTTTCATTTCTTGTTTGATTAGCCGCTTGGTTTGTAACACCCCAAAACTCGTTTAGTATAATAATAAGTGAAAATAAACAAATAAATTCACATAGTAATGAATGATGACAAAAATGATAAGTTAGTTTATGGGAAAGCCTAAGTTGAACACTCTTTCTAAGTGGGAGGGTTCAATATGTAAATAATAAACTAAATGTTTTAGTTAATAAACAAAAATTAAAAACCAAACACCCATATTTGGGTTCTGGTCGATCGAGCAAGAGAGCAGGGAAAGGGGGGGGGGGGGTGAAACCCTAACTTCAAGAATTCAAGAATTAAAGCCAAATTCATAAGATAATCCAGTGCATGAGTCCTCCTTTCAAAAATCTAACCCTAATTAGTGAAGTGGTAAGCTTAATTTTCTGAATTTGATGATTTGTAGAATGAGGGGTTCAACCCAATCTTGAATTTTGTGTCTAAATGTGAGAAATCTGAGTTAGGGTTACCTTCTAGAACAAGAATCATGTTTGATTCTAGGTTATTTGAAAGATTTTAGTAAAAACCTATTTTATGAATTTGTGATATGAAAAGGATGATCAAAGTGATTATAGATATGTGAAATCTTGAAGTATGGTGATGTTGTAATGCTTGAATTATAGAAAATTTATCTAGGGTAAATAAAGATATGAACAAGGATCGATTGTGGATGAACTATAATATGAACTAGTGGAAATTCATGCCTTGTATGTTTGTAAATAATGCTTGTAATTATAATGAACACCACGTGTTTGATGAAATGCTTAAAAGAATAAATGTGTATGATTTGAAAGATAAATGAATGAGATGTTGGTGTACTAAATAAACGAATGAATGTGTGATTATAGGCGTGAAGGAGGAAGGTTCCAATACTAGGAAATCAGAAGGTTCACAAGATCGAGGTACGTTAGTGTACACCTTAACTCTATTATGTTGTCATATGTATAATATTCTCTACTGTATTATGTTGTTATGTTGGAATTGTGAAAGTTGAGATATAAGATTGTGGAAGTAAAGTTAGATCCGTCATAAACGGATGTAGAGAAATGAATAACATATGAAAGATAATGCTTCATATCCGGTTCTTTCTAGTCGAACCGGGTATGGGATGATAATTATGTTTTGAATGAAAGATTACTCGATCCGTCTTATCGGGTTGGAATGTAATCGTATGTAAAGAATATATTTGTTCGTTATGAATGAATCGAATGAAAGTTATGATAACCATACTAGTACCCGTCGTTAGCGGGTATGTTAAGAAAGGAATGCTAATCTTTACATTGAGACGAGCATGTAATGAACTGTCTAACGGTTGGTAATGTAATTGAAAGATGTAAGGCCGTATAATGATTAGTCAGGTCGTTAGTCAATCGTGTTGGTGATGAAATACTAACTTCTTTTGTTTATGTTGAACGTAGGTAAATCCTCAGTTTAGGCGACTTGGCAATTTGGAGCGAGCATACGCACACGTTATGACCATCAAGCGCTTCCGCTAGTCCGTATTAATGTTTTGGGTTAAATGTTTGATTTGTATAACTTATTAGTAGTCACACTTTTAAATACTCGATGTTTTGCTTTTAGTAGTGTCTTGTCGAACGGATTGTAGAATTGTATTTAGTTTTGATTATGGTTAAATTAGGGGCATACTCGTTTTATGGACGGGTCATGCCCAAATTTTGTTAAAATAGTGTACAAATGTTATTGACATCATCACTTTAGGTTGCGAAAAGCTTGGACACTTTTAAAAGTTTATGTTTCTAGCGTCTTTTGGTCGTCATCTTTATTTGATGCAAACACGGGCGTTTTATGGTTCTTACGACTCTAGAACTTGCCACGACGATGCATTCCCGTTCCTTACCAACTTTAACCCAAGTAAGTAAATGATTGGGGCATTAGGACTAACCCTTTTTATTTCTACACCATTATTTTTCTTTTTTTTACCACCTACCCAAAATCCCCCTAGTTAACCCCTTTGAGCCTAAACCTTTTCATTTCTTAACCCACAAAACAAACACCCTTTTACCCACCAAAACCCTTTTTCATTTTAAACCCTTTATTTTAGTAAAAAGCTCGGTTTTTCATATGACATTCCATCAAAAAAAAAAAAAAAAAAAAGATGATGATGAAGCCAAAAGAAATAAACAAACAAGTTTATCAAAAGAACTTTGTTTGAAGAATTGCTTCATCAAGATAAAAAGTTACAAAAATAAAAAGTCTTACGAAAACCGATGATTTTTAAGCCTTTCGCCCTTTTCTACTAACCACTAACCCAACCACCTACCTTTAACCCAAGCCTAACCCTTCCCCCAAAAGTCCTCTTGATATTTACAAAGGTGTATAGTTAAAAAGGAGGAGGATTGATTGCTTGGCAAGCTTATGGTAGGAGTAAGTTCAATGCCGCTCTTGAGTGTTTCACAAAAGTACATCTTCGGCCAAGTGTTGAGTGATCTCCCGTGAGGTATGTGAACTTGTATATAAATGGAATTTTAAAGAGGCATGTTATGCCCAAATAAATAATTTCTCTTATGTAACGTTTTAAATAAATCATGACGAATAGGATTGTAAATAACATAAAAATAAAACCTAATAAAAATCTTGGAATCCCGACACTCTATGACAAGCCCAAAAACCTTCTCTTCTACCTATTCCATTTGGGAGTGTAAGCCACATTATAAAGAGTTTTGCTTGAGGACAAACAAAGATTCAAGTGTGGGGGT
This sequence comes from Helianthus tuberosus, assembly GCA_030545235.1. Lineage (NCBI taxonomy): Eukaryota > Viridiplantae > Streptophyta > Magnoliopsida > Asterales > Asteraceae > Helianthus > Helianthus tuberosus. The sequence goes on along the minus strand of CM060408.1, from coordinate 64,568,990 downwards.
ATTTGATGTGTGGAAAATGCAACATATAAATTACATCAAATGTGGCATAAGACTAACCCATTTTAGTACTAATGTTGGAAAAAATGTGTTTTTGTCTTCCTTTTGTATTTTCAGGATTAAATGAGCTCAAATGAACAAAAGAAGCAAAAATGCAGCTAAATCTAACATAAATACAAGAAAAGGAATAAACGTGGCATGCCCGACCCCCCGACAGCATCTTCCCAAGCAAAAACAAGAGAACAGAAGGTTGAACACGCCCCGTGCTCAATGAGCACGGGGCGTGCCCAAGTGTCTGCAGAAAATATAAAGTTGTAGAAGCTTCTATCACCCACCACAGGGGAGTGCCCAACGGACACGGGGCCGTGGTCAACTCTAAGATTCACAGAATCTAGGAAAATCTTGATAGTACAGATACGCTTCTTCACACGTGGTCGTGCCCAGCGGACACGGGGGCGTGGTCAACTAATGCAGACAAACTGCATTTAATGAAGAAAGAGAAGATGGGTGGACACGGGGTCGTGCCCAATGGACACGGGGCCGTGTCCGGGCTTCTGTGCAGGCTATAAATAGGGTTGCTTGGCTCATTTGCAAACCATCCCTTGGCAAACCACCTCTCTCACAATTCACCCACCCACCACCACCATCACAACCCACATCCACCACCATCATCCATCATGGAGTGTGTGAGTAGTCTCGGGATCCAAGATTGATCGTAAGAGTTCTTGACAATCAAAGGCCATGTTTGCCTAAGTCTCTTACATCACTTGGTGAAGACAAGCATTTAGTGTAATACTTTTTATTTTTAATCTTTTCGCACTTTTTATTTGGTTATGTATTAATGACTTTAATAACTAGTTTTTTATGTTGAAGGTGAATCTTCCTTATCATTTGTCCGTGGTGTCTTGGCGTTATTTTACTGTTTATATAAAATAAAAGATTTTCACCATTCATATCTCTACGGTCTATATGGAGATATGTTGGCTACCTGGTCGGGGGTTAAGGGAATGGTTTGGTAAGAGTCTTGCCTTGTTCAGTGTATAGATCCTGCAAGGACCTGGGTCAACTTTAGTAGGACCTCCTTCAATACCCACTGGTATTGGATGGCGGGGGTCCGAACTCCTTGATCCCCTCATATGTAAGCTACTATTAAAACATTAACCTGGCTATTTAGGACTGTATCCCTCCTGACTCAGATTACTTAGCCGAGGGTAACGTCACCTTCAAAAGAGGGGCCTACCATATTACGCATTAATAACTTAATTAATTATCTTTCAATAATCCAACCCTTTAGGATTGTATCCTTGCTGACTCAAACTACTGGGTCGAGGGTAACATCACCTTCAAAAGAGGGGCCTACTACAATAACTAAGATAATCTCTTAAAAAGTGCAAAGTGCGGAAATAATCAAAGGTTACACTAAAGGCGAGTCGGATCCAAGTTATTCATCTTGTCTATCTGTTTTATTTTTATTTTTCACATTTTAAGTTTTTATTTTCTAGTTTAAAACATTTTTCTAAACTTTTGATTTAATTAGACGTTGAGGATAAACCGGTATTAAAAGCTCTTGTGTCCTTGGACGATCTCGGTATCTTACCAACACCATACTACGCTCACGATGGGTGCAGTTACCCATATGTGTGTTTGGTGTTAGTAAAATATCGTGTTTTATAAATTTAAAACTTGACTAACGCGTAAAAGGGCTAAAAATATAACTATAAATTATATACACACTGACACGCATCAAGTTTTTGGCGCCGCTGCCGGGGACACAAGGATTTTAAGAAAGATTAAAATCGACGGCCTAATCAGTTTTTCAAAACTTTTTCAAAACGCGCGCACATTTTCCTGCATTTTAGTTAGTTTTGCATTTACAGTAGCCTGAACACGGGGCCGTGCTCATTGAACACGTGGCCGTGCTGCATATTTTTCATAAAAAACCCAGATACAGAGTCTGAACACGGGGTCGTGCTCACTGAACACGCCCCCGTGCTGCACAAAACCAGTAACTTTTATTCAAACGTCCAGATACAGATCTTGAACACGGGGCCATGTCCAGCCTCTGTTTCCATTTTTATTTTTGTTTTCTGGTCTCGAGACTCTGTTGTGGTCTGCTGAGTGATTCTTATGGATCAATACTCAGGAGATTACAACTACACCTATGAGGATGATGATTATAGGGAAGACTATTGCACCATTTGTGGTGACCCGCACTCGGTTCAATATTGTGACTTATTTCAACCATTCACTTCATACAACTATTATGAGGAGTCCAGGTACGATCCATCAACTTCATACACATCCTATGAAGACCAAAGGTATGAACCTTCTCCCTCATACTCATATTTTGATGAACCAAGGTATGAACCTTCACCTTTGTACCTTGAGGAACCAAGATATGAGCCACCACCTTCATACTCTTATTATGAGGAACCATGGCGTGAACAACCCACCTCATATGAGTATTATGAAGAACAAAGTTACGACCCTTATCCATCATATACTTACAATGAGGAACAATGGTATGAACCATCTACTTCATATGAGTATTATGAGGAACCAAGGATCGAACTTCCGAATTCAAGCTTTGAGGATCCCGATCCTTATTCTATCACCGACATAGCCGATAGGATAATAGAACACATTAAAACTATCGAACGTTGCATAAAAGAATCTCACGCAAGGAAAGAGGAGTCCCGCGCAAGAGAAGAGTTAACTTGTAATAAAGAAGAGATAGTTGAAAATGTAAAAATGGAAGAACAAGTAAGTGAAAAACCAACACGAGAGTTAAATAAAGAAAAAGGTGAGTCCGACAATGTTAAAATTCAAGAAGAGTCTAATTTTGAAAAAAAAATAATCTCTTGTCACCTTCTTTCGAAAATCATTGTTTAGTACCCACTCATGCTAAGTTTTTAAAAGAGTTAAACACTAACACTAAAATTGAAGAAACGGTAAGCGTTAACTTAACAAATGATCAAACCTCGCTAATAAAAGAAGACCCATTTGAAATCAACATTACACCGGTTCCATGTTTTTTTCAAAATTCCTTTATTAGTAACATTACAATTGATAAAGATCTTTGTGTTAATATAATGCCTAACTACATTTTCGAAAAATTAAGTATTAGTGATTTTTCTCCACTTCAAATACCCATTTTTCTATCCAATCGGAAAGTAATAAAATCAATCGGTATAGTTGAGGATATCTTGGTTCAAACAAATCAAATGGTAGTCCCGACTGACTTTGTCATCCTCGATGACGCTCCTCTAGTGTTGGGACGACCTTTTGTAAACCTACGAAGCCTTGAAAAATCGGAAGCACAACAATCTATCTATTCAATTAGGGGCATTTAAAAAGAGTGTCGATCTTGAGTGTTCACTGAAATATCATTTCAGCAATAATGGCCCCCTAATTGAAGATGAAGATGAACCACCCGATACAAGTGAAAAGATTGACCACTTTGTTGAAGAAGAGTTCGCCATAGAACAAACTTTTAAAGTTCTTGATCAAAATGAGCAACCAAATAAGGAGTCTCCTAAAGACCCACCTCTTGAGCTCAAAGAACTTCCAAAAGGTTTGGAATATGCTTTTCTCGACAAAGATGGTAAATCACCTGTAATTATTTCATCAAAATTAAGTAGTGTAGAAAAAGAAAAATTAATTAAACTTTTGAAAAAACACAAAAATGCGATCGTTTGGAAGCTTGTAGATATCAAAGGAATAAGTCCTTCCATGTGCACGCACAAAATTTTAATGAATGATGACTATAAATCGGTAATACAACCACAACGTAGAGTAAATCCAAATGTCCAAGAAGTGGTTAAAAACCAAGTCATCAAATTACTTGACGCCGGACTTATTTACCCTATCTCCGATAGTCCTTGGGTAAGTCCCGTACAAGTAGTTCCAAAGAAAGGAGGTATGACGGTAATAACTAACGAGAAAAATGAATTGATACTAACGAGAATCGTCACAGGATGGAGAGTATGTATAGACTATAGGTGATTAAATGAAGCAACAAGGAAAGATCACTTTCCTTTGCCCTTCATTGATCAAATGTTAGAAAGATTATCCGGTCATAAATTTTATTGTTTCTTGGATGGTTTTTTAGGTTACTTTCAAATCCCGATAGCACCCGAAGACCAAGAAAAGACAACATTTACATGTCCCTATGGAACTTTTGCATATCGACGCATGCCATTTGGTCCATGCAATGCCCCCGCAACCTTCCAACGTTGCATGGTGGCCATCTTCCATGACATGATAGAAAAGACAATGGAAGTCTTCATGGATGACTTTTCTATCTTTGGAGATTCATACGACCAATGCCTCGATAACCTTGAACGAATGCTATCCCGATGTGAGGAAACTAACCTCGCCCTTAATTGGGAAAAATTCCATTTCATGGTAACGGAAGGAATAGTACTCGGTCACAAAATCTCAAGCAAAGGAATGGAGGTTGATCGAGCCAAAATAGACACTATTTCTCGATTACCACCCCCATCCCCCGTTAGAGCAATCAGAAGTTTCCTAGGGCATGCCGGATTTTATAGGCGATTTATCAAAGACTTTTCTAAAATCTCAAGGCCTCTAACAAAATTACTTGAAAAAGATGCCCCTTTCATCTTTGACAAGGATTGCAACCAAGCATTTCTAACACTAAAGGAAATGCTAGTCAATGCACCTATCATGATAGCGCCTGATTGGAAATTACCTTTCGAAATCATGTGTGATGCAAGTGACTTTGCAGTTGGAGCTGTCTTGGGACAAAGAAAAGAAAAGCATTTTCACCCAATTTATTACGCTAGTAAAACACTTAACGATGCACAAGAAAATTATACTACAACAGAAAAAGAATTACTAGCCGTGGTATTTGCTTTTGATAAATTTCGTTCTTATCTTGTTCTTTCTAAAACAATAGTCTATACAGATCATGCAGCCATTCGATATCTCTTCAAGAAACAGGATGCTAAACCACGTTTGATTCGGTGGATTCTACTCCTCCAAGAATTTGATATTGAAATCAAAGACAAAAGAGGAGCAGAAAACACCGCAGCAGATCATCTTTCGCGCTTAGAAGACCCAGCTTTGGAGGCAACCAGGGACGAACATATCAACGAAAAATTTCCAACGGAGTCCCTGGAAATGGTAGAATACCGAGAAGAGCCATGGTACGCCGACTATGCTAACTACCTAGCTAGCGGTATAGTCGCAAAAGGATGGCCATATCATCAAAGAAAAAAATTCTTTGCCGATGTGAAGTATTATTTTTGGGAAGATCCTTGTCTTTTCAAAATGTGTGCCGATTAACTCATCCGCCGATGCGTACATGGTAGCGAAGCAAGAAGAATTCTCCACCATTGTCATGAAGGTCCATACGGAGGACATCATGGTGCCGCTAGTACAGCACGAAAGGTATTTGATTCAGGATTTTATTGGCCAACCATTTACAAAGACGCCCTAAGTCTTGTCAAAACATGTGATGCTTGCCAAAGAACAGGTAATATTTCTTCCAGAAATATTATGCCACAAAACGGCATTCTTGTTTGTGAAATTTTTGATGTGTGGGGACTCGACTTTATGGGACCTTTCCCACCGTCAAAAGGAAACAAATATATACTTGTGGCAGTAGATTACTTGTCTAAATGGGCCGAGGCCGAGGCACTTCCAACAAATGATGGAAGAGTCATGGTAAGATTTCTGAAAAAATTATTCTCTCGTTTTGGAACACCTAAAGCATTAATAAGTGATAGAGGTACCCATTTTTGTAACCATCAACTTAATTTTTTTTAACAAGATATGGGGTCTATCACAGGGTCTCAACAGCATATCTCCCTCAAACAAACGGATAAGCCGAAGTGACTAATAGAGGTTTAAAACGAATACTCGAAAAAACCGTAGGGTTAAATAAAAAGGAATAGGCCGACAAATTAGAAGATGCTTTATGGGCTTTTCGAACTGCTTATAAAACAACAATAGGTACAACCCCATATAAGCTCGTCTATGGAAAAAGCTGTCATTTGCCAGTAGAAGTTGCACACAAGGCCTACTAGGCAATTAAAAATGTAAACTTAGATTTAAAATTTGCCGGTAAAAACTGATTTTGTCAATTAAATGAATTAGACGAACTAAGGAATTATGCATACTCTAACTCTGAAATTTATAAGGAAAGAATGAAAAATTTGCATGATAAACACATTAAACCTAATGAATTTCGAGTAGGAGATCAAGTTCTATTGTTTAATTCACGACTTCGATTATTTCCTGGTAAATTAAAGTCTAGGTGGTCAGAACCTTTTTCCATCACCCATATTTTCCCTCACGGTGCAGTAGAAATTAAATCTCGGAATGGAATTCCATTCAAAGTCAATGGCCAACGGCTGAAGCTCTATCAAGGATTCATTGAGGATGAGGAGGAAGAAATCTCACTTCAAACGGTCGAAGAATGAAAGCATCAACATCATACCTGGTAAGTTGCGAACAAGCAGGGTGACATCTAAATCGGTAAGTCTTCTAACTAAGTTTTTAGGAAACAGGGCACTCACACGAGCACTAAAAAAAAATTTTTTTTTTGCCCGCCCACGGGGCCGTGTCCGTGCAACTGTCGGGATAAAACCCCCTTTTCAACACAGTTTCTTCATTCCACACGCCCCGTTTCCCCGAAAACTCTCTGGTTCAGGCGATTTTTCTGCAAGATTTCAACGTCTCCTCTACTTCTAACAACATCAAGGTATGATCCTATCATCATTAGTAGTTAGATTAAGCACTTGCATGTAGTTTAACATCAAAAATTTGGGGAAAAATCTAGGGTCCTTGAACTTCATCCGGATCGAACCTCAAATTTTTGCTTAGATCTGTTAGCATTAGTATAGATACATGTTACAGGAAGTAAATCAACTTGTATTGTTTGTAGATTTGCCCGGTTTCTCATAAAAAACCCCAAACCCTTGCTTTTGAACTGAAAAAGATAAAATTGAAGGGGTAAACGGTTTGTTTTGGGAAAAATGGCACTCGAGGTTTCATTTTCGGGGAAAACCGCCCCTACCGGACCAAAAATTTTCAAGTTTTCGGGACCGCGTCGAAAAATGGGATTTTTGGGAAACAGACGTCTGGACACGGGGTCGTGCTCGCTGAGCACGGGGGCGTGTCCAGCCAATTTCAGGCCAACTCGGGGCGTGTCCGCTGAACACAAGGCCGTGTTCAGCCGACTGTTTTCAGTTTTCTCCGAAAATTTCACTGTTTCGTGCTAATTGTTTGGTGTTTCCTTTCAGATGGCTAAGAAATTCACTCGATTCAATGCAAATGAGTTGGATGCTAAAGCAAGATACGATGTGCTTAGAACCAGGCCTGAGGAGTTCCCCCGACAAGTCTGCATGGATCTTCTAGGAGCAGTGAACCAACTTGACCGATTTAACAACCTGGTCACCGACCCACTGAGAGCCGCCCTGTGCACTCGACTTCGTTCAGTCCACGAATATAACCTTGAATTCTACAGCACACTAGCTTTTAAAACGAGAGCCGGTCCATTCGATAATGATGGGGTAGAATTCCGGTGTGGAGGGACTGTGTATTCAATCTCGATAGCACAGTTTGGGTCTATAGTTGGGTTGAATGCGGAGAAAGATACGGGGGATGAAGAAAACACCGGGGGTCTACGTGAGATTCAACCAAATCAACGCCAAGCTGCTTGGGCTCAAATAGGAGATGGTAACTATAATCCGAGCCAAACTAAGAGTACGCAGCTGAGAGACCCTCTTTACCGCTACATCTATAGGGTCCTCACCTACTCTCTTAGCCAAAGGCACGACAGCAGCGGTGTTGTAGGGTTACGAGATCTGCTAGTCCTCCATTGCATCCACACCCGTACCAACCTTGATGTTCCGTACCTCCTGCTCCGAAACATGCATTGAAACCAACTCGCTACTCCTCCGACTCCTATTTTCTTTGGGGGATGGATATACCGTCTCTTCAAGCATTTCGTGAACATGCCCAGGTCTTTCCAAAAGAGCCCATGGTCAGGAAGAGTGGACATGGTCATCTGCCGATCCATGAACCTGATTTATGAAGCAGAAGACGGGACGGTTAGCTTCCAAAGAGTCCAGGGGCATGCATGGAACCCGCAAGAGGCACTCGTCTTACATGCTCCACACTTCCAACCTCCTCCTCAATACCATTACCAGCCCCAGGGTGATCCGGGTCAATCCTCCTCTCAAGGAGGCGGTTTTCCTAACTTTCAAAGTTTACATGATTTATTGCAGGAAAACCTCATGTGCACTAGGAACACCTACAACATGGCCAGCAACACGTACACTCGAGTCGGAGCAATTGAGAGAAACATCTCTGACATACAGGATGACATTGGGAACATCCGAGAGTACATGGCGGGGCACGGAGGAGGTGATGATGATGAAGACGAGGACATGGACTGAGCGGGAGGAGTGGAGGTAGCATCCTAAGGTTGAAGGTCTAACAGGTTAACCCCCCTTATCTCATGAACAATTTATGGCCTGCGTGCCATGTGTTGAACAATTTACTTTCCTTTAACACTTTTTATTTCTTGCATTCCTTTTTCCTTTTAACTTGTGACATGGATGGTTGAACAATGGTAATTTAGGATGCTTTCTATGGTTTGGTGTGGTATTTATTAGTTAAACAGGTACATACGAGGCTTAGAGTACTAAACATTAGTGCTACTAAAGCCGGGACAGCAAAACCGAAGCCAGAAACCTGTTTTACACCTTTGCAGATTATCTACACGGGGTCGTGTCCAGCTGACACGCCCCCGTGCCCATTGCCCCAGACCTGTTGTTTGTCAAAATCCTGCAGATTTTGCCAGACACGGGGTCGTGCTCAGCCGACACGCCCCCATGTCCACCTTCTGTAAGTTCTCGTTATTGGCACTCTGACCACGGGGCCGTGTTCACCCAACATGGGGCCGTGTCTAGATGCCCAGTAACATTAAAAATTTGTTTTTAAGCACGCTTTTACACATTCAAAAAACTTATTTTTGGGACATATTGAGGACAATGTGTAATTTAAGTGTGGGGGGATGCTAAAACCTTGAATTTTGCAAGTCCTAATTACAAGCCTTACACAAAACTCTATTGGAACCGCTGAACACCTTTCATTTTTTTTACTTGTCAAGGTTTAATTTGGGAATATTAAGTTCTAAAAAAAGGTTATATTTTTACAAATTTACAACCGATAGCGTCGTGATAAAAAGAACCAACATAAGAAAATTATGAAACGGCATGACAAATCTAGTTAAAATTTGATTATATATACTTGATCACATAAAATGCCATTCCCACAAAAAGTGAGTTTTGAGCCTTTATTGAGCATACAAATACACATCTTTAAACTAAATGCTCATTTTTCGTTTCTTGTGTGAATAGCCGCTTGGTTCTTACGACTTTAGAACTTGCCATGACGATGCATTCCCGGTCCTTACCAACTTAAACCCAAGTAAGTAAATGATGGAGGCATTGGGACTAACCCTTTTTATTTCTACACCATTATTTTTCTTTTTTTTTCCACCTACCCAAAATCCCCCTAGTTAACCCCTTTGAGCCTAAACCTTTTCATTTCTTAACCCACAAAACAAACACCCTTTTACCCACCAAAACCCTTTTTCATTTTAAACCCTTTATTTTAGTAAAAAACTCGGTTTTTCATATGACATTCCATCAAAAAAAAAAAGATGATGATGAAGCCAAAAGAAATAAACAAACAAGTTTATCAAAAGAACTTTGTTTGAAGAATTGCTTCATCAAAATAAAAAGTTACAAAAACAAAAAGTCTTACGAAAACCGACGCTTTTTACGCCTTTCGCCCTTTTCTACTAACCACTAACCCAACCACCTATCTTTAACCCAAGCCTAACCCTTCCCCCAAAAGTCCTCTTGATATTTACAAATGTGTATAGTTAAAAAGGAGGAGGATTGATTGCTTGGCAAACTTATGGTAGGAGTAAGTTCAATGCCGCTCTCGAGTGTTTCACAAAAATACATCTTCGGCCAAGTGTTGAGTGATCTCCCGTGAGGTATGTGAACTTGTATATAAATGGAATTTTAAACAGGCATGTTATGCCCAAATAAATAATTTCTCTTATGTAACGTTTTAAATAAATCATGACGAATAGGATTGTAAATAACATAAAAATAAAACCTAATAAAAATTTTGTAATCCCGACACTCTATGACAAGCCCAAAAACCTTCTCTTCTACCTGTTCCATTTGGGAGTGTAAGCCACATTATAAAGAGTTTTGCTTGAGGACAAGCAAAGATTCAAGTGTGGGGGTATTTGATGTGTGCAAAATGCAACATATAAATTACATCAAATGTGGCATAAAACTAACCCTTTTTTAGTACTAATGTTGGAAAAAGTGTGTTTTTGTCTTCCTTTTGTATTTTCAGGATTAAATGAGCTCAAATGAACAAAAGAAGCAAAAAGGCAGCTAAATCTAACATAAATACAAGAAAAGGAATAAACGTGGCATGCCCGACCCCCCGATAACATCTTCCCAAGCAAAAACAAGAGAACAGAAGGTTGAACATGCCCCGTGCTCAATGAGCACGGGGGCGTGCCCAAGTGTCTGCAGAAAAGACAAAGTTGTAGAAGCTTCTATCACCCACCACGGGGGAGTGCCCAGCGGAAACGGGGCCGTGGTCAACTCTAAGATTCGCAGAATCTAGGAAAATCTTGATAGTACAGATACGCTTCTTCACACGGGGTCTTGCCCAGCGGACACGGGGACGTGGTTAACTAATGTAGACAAACTGCATTTAATGAAGAAAGAGAAGATGGGTGGACACGGGGCCATGCCCAATGGACACGGGGCCGTGTCTGGGCTTCTGTGCAGGCTATAAATAGGGTTGCTTGGCTCATTTGCAAATCATCCCTTGGCAAACCACCTCTCTCACACTTCACCCACCCACCACCACCATCACAACCCACATCCACCACCATCATCCATCATAGAGTGTGTGAGTAGTCTCGGGATCCAAGATTGATCGTAAGAGTTCTTGACAATCAAAGGCCATGTTTGCCTAAGTCTCTTACATCACTTGGTGAAGACAAGCATTTAGTGTAATACTTTTTATTTTTAATCTTTTCGCACTTTTTATTTGGTTATGTATTAATGACTTTAATAACTAGTTTTTTATGTTGAAGGTGAATCTTCCTTATCATTTGTCTGTGGTGTCTTGGCGTTATTTTACTGTTTATATAAAATAAAAGATTTTCACCATTCATATCTCCATGGTCTATATGGAGATATGTTGGTTACCTGGTCGGGGGTTAAGGGAATGGTTTGGTAAGAGTCTTGCCTTGTTCAGTGTATAGATCCTGCAAGGACCTGGGTCAACTTTAGTAGGACCTCCTTCAATACCCACTGGTATTGGATAGCGGGGGTCCGAACTCCTTGATCCCCTCATATGTAAGCTACTATTAAAACATTAACCCGGCTATTTAGGACTGTATCGCTCCTGACTCAGATTACTTAGCCGAGGGTAACGTCACCTTCAAAAGAGGGGCCTACCACATTACGCATTAATAACTTAATTAATTATCTTTCAATAATCCAACCCTTTAGGATTGTATCCTTGCTGACTCAAACTACTGGGTCGAGGGTAACGTCACCTTCAAAAGAGGGGCCTACTACAATAACTAAGATAATCTCTTAAAAAGTGCAAAAGTGCGGAAATAATCAAAGGTTACACTAAAGGCGAGTCGGATCCAAGTGATTCATCTTGTCTATCTGTTTTATTTTTATTTTTATTTTTCAGCATTTTTAGTTTTTGTTTTCTAGTTTAAAACATTTTTCTAAACTTTTGATTTAATTAGACGTTGAGGATAAACCGTTATTAAAAGCTCTTGTGTCCTTGGACGACCTCAGTATCTTACCAATACTATACTACACTCACGATGGGTGCACTTGCCCATATGTGTGTTTGGTGTTAGTAAAATATCGTGTTTTATAAATTTAAAACTTGACTAACGCGTAAAAAGGGCTAAAAATATACCTATAAATTATATACACACTAACACACATCAAACACCCAAAAGTGCGTAAAGCAAAAAGGGATCGAGTATACTCACAGCGATTGGTGGATTGAAGGGAGCGCTAGAGAGTAAAGTTAGCCTGAACAGATTGATAGCATAACGATAAGCGACGCGTAAAACAAAGCAAGTGTCAGTGGGTCGAACAACAGTCCGATCAGATGGCAATCCAATCGGGTAGCCGGTCGATCGGGTGACAATCCACTCGGATGGTCATCCGATCATGTGACCTTTCGAGTGGATTGTTACTTCGTTTGGGAAATATGTGTTTGTGTATGATGGCTTGTCTTTTGAAGTTTTCATTGTAGTATTTTGAAAACAGAGAAGTATCTCTACCTTTCAGGTCGGTCGATCGGACGGTAGTCCGATCGGACAGCAATCCAATTGGCGAGTCTTCTCAAATTGAGAACAAATTCACAGCAGGACGGTCACTTGATCGGATGACAATCCGATCGGGTGGCAACCCTTGCGCATTGAACATGTTGGAAATTGTTTAAGTATTGAAGTTTCAAAACATCACATGGTCGGATGGTCGGTCGATCGGGTAGCAACCCGATCGGACGGCGATCCGTTCGGTGTTCCAAAACCCTTGAAGTTTGAAATAAAAGTTAAGTATGGGGCCAAGGTGCAAGCCGATCGGGTGGCAACCCGATCGGGTGACAATCCGATCGGTCAGTAGTCCGATCAGGCGACACTCCAACCTGGTCGGCCTGATCGTCTTCTTCCTTGGTCATTTTGATAGTTTGTCATTTTATTGAGATGATTCGATAGCGTATTAGACAACAGAAACCTTGTCACGACTTAGTAACCTGATCGGACAGGAATCACCCAAATCCGACCAGTTAACTGTTCGAGACGGTGTTCCATGTTTAACCCGATATCGGTAATCTCGTGGATAGAATCCAGATCTTGAACCAATCACAACCACAAGAATGAGTAAAAGATCAGGACAAGCTCCGATTCTATCGGTTTTGAGTGCATTGAGTGTAAAAGAGTTGAAAGAAAGTTGGAAAACCATCTTTCAATCCTTTTCACCTTAATTATGTTTAGATCTATGAAAGATCTTTGTTTATTTATATGGAAATCGTTTAGATCTAAGTTGTTCTTGAAGGATTGAAGCCAAATCATGAAGTTCATAAGAACAACATGATGACATCATCCTAGAACACCTCAAATCTAGTGATTTCACGGTTAAAAGTTAAGATTAAAAACATAGAAAGGTGTAGGAGTATGTGTAGATCAAGAAAGTACAAGATTTAGGTGGAAAACTTACAAGAATCGCGAGAAATCTGAAGAAAAGTGGGCAAGAACGCTGGTCGGACGAGAAGTGCCAAAAATGGTAAGTTTGTGATGTTGACAGGGGGTATTTATAGGCTTACCATAAAAGGAAAGGGGGAGAGGAGGGCTGGTCGATCGGGTGGTAACCCGATCGGGTGACTGCTCGATCGAGTGGCACCTCGATCGGGTGGCAGCCCGATCGGGTGGCAGCTCGATCGGGTGGCCACTCGATTGGAGGGCTCGGCGCGATGAGTTTTGTTGTTTCGATTGCGATTACGAGCGTTGCGATGCGATAGAGTTTCCTAGTCAAATTACTTTTAATCCCAACTACTATATCAACATACAATCATCCTTATTTCATATTCGTTTAGCGTTTGCGATTCGATTGCGATTGAGTTTCGATTGCGTTTCGATTAATCACCACACATAAACATAAATAAACATGCACAAGTAACACGTAAGGCGCACACACACACAAAACAATATCCAGAACGCGTAATTCGAGTTGCGAGTGCGATTGCGATAGCGATAAATCGATAAAACATGCGATAAATATCGAATAAACCTCGATTGTTAATAAGTACTCCACATAATACAACTAACGTAAAGCATAAAATAGACTAACTACAAGTCAAAGAAGTCAAAACAGGAATTGAGCAAGGAGTGACAGATCACAATTAGCAATCTTGTCTCCCTTTGACTTCAATCTTGACTTTGACTTTGACTTTCGAAACACGGGGTGTTACATTTATGCTATGTGAACATTTAATCCATGTGTGTAGTTCCGCCTTAACAATGGTAGCGCTATACGTGTAATGCACCTCCCCGTTAGTCTTTGGGGTATTGTTAGGAGGAGACATTTAACCTCCCATTAGTCTTTGGGAAAGGCATTTAACGCATTGGAAACTTGGGCTATCACTTGGACTGCGTAACGTTAGCATGGAGAAACTTTTTATGTGTTGACATGTTGGATATGAGTTTCTGGAACGTTTTAAACTATTATGCTATTACCTACTCAAACTTGTATACTCGCCAAAGTTTTGTTGATAGTATTTTAATACATGTTGCAGGTTGATAGTCGCTGAGGAAAATCGAGAAACATGCTAGGATGTTGCTTAGAAACACATCTTAGTTAACTTAGAAATTTTGAACGATGTTTGATGTTTTGTATCTGATACTTCTGTGTTTGAATCGTGAATGCTTTAGACAATTTATGGAATCTTGAATTAAATTATATCGAAACGAATAGTGTAGTGGAATCTCTTGAGCAATCTGAACGCTTAGTGCCGCGCCCCGATGTTTCCGCCATCGGTTGGGGTGTGACAGATTGGTATCAGAGCCATAACTATAGGGAATTAGGAAAAGTAGGAATGCTTTGCCTAGTCTATAGTTCTAGGAATCTCGACTCTTATCTGTTGTTTAAGACTTATGAATTCTACCGTACTTGCTTCCTAGCAGCACACTTCCTGTTAAACTTACATGCCTTTCCTAAGGCTGACACAATATACACTTGGATGCTTTGAAAACACTGTTGAGTAGTGTTTGTATTTTGCACGAGATTTACCCTCAAGTCAGGAGTGACATCCAAACCTTGAAGGGAAATTTCCATATCATATTCTAGTAGGTCTTATCTTTTGATAGGTACCGACTCTATTAGGGTACGATGTTGTCAAGTTAGAGGTGAAACTCGCATCTTGATAACTAGTCCCATTCTTTGTTTTGATCCCTCACTTGATTTTTAGGTTATTTTATGCCATAAACTTGTGTTTTAACTTGTTTTTAGGTATTCAATGTGCATTTGAGTATGGTATAAGTATGATGCATGTATGGTTGATGTTTTGATAGCATTTCAAGTCTCGGTTTTGTGTATAAACGCGTATTTGCTGATTGATTGAATAACAATTAAGTATGAATGTAACGTGTATATAAAAACATGAATTTCCATTATGATCGAAGTCTCGGATTACAAATGTGGAAATGAAACACGAATTACAAGTTTCCAAAATTAGAAAGTACAAAAGTTCAGAACATTACATTATAAAGTTATTGGTGATATTTGTTCAAGAATCTTTCAAAATTGTTAATCTAAACACAAGATGTGATACATTGAACACATTAGTTTTGGTTTGTTGAATGTATTTTCATGCTTGGGTGAATCCTGATCAACATCCTTGAATATACACATATGTGATAGATGATTTCTTTATTACCACGTGAAGATTCGACATTTGTTCACCAAAACCTAACATTATCCAACAAACTCACCTTCTTAAATCTACACACATCAATGTGCTTTTCAAAAGTGTTTTGCTTGTTGTTTTGAAGCATATACAAGTTCTTTCTTGGATTGAAAGCTTAAACATCTTAATAAAAAATGGTAAATATGGAGACTTTTACCATAATAAAGTTAGTTATAAGCTAGTAAGATTGTTTTTTAGTATAAACCTAGTTAAAGTGTAAGTAAAAAAGAAATCTTAACTTAAAGAATAGATTTTATCCATAAAATACAAATTTCCAAACTTGAGGGGCCAAATTTGTATAAATTAAAAAATTATATATAAAAACAAAACTTAAAACCCAAACACTCACACTTGTGTGTGTTTTTGTCGACAGTAGCAAAAGAAAGAGAGGGGAAACCCTCTATCTTAGCAAATCAGTAAAATTGAAAGGGAAATCGAAGCTTGATTGTATGCATGGACTAAGATTTATGACCATCTAAGTGTTCTTATCACCAAGTAAGTTGAATTTCAGTTTTAGTGAATGTTGATGAAATGGGTTATGTGTAATCCGTGAATGTTTTATGAAATTGAACATGAATACTAGATAATATCAACATGTAGAAGTTGTAATGTGCTTAATTTTAGTCATATTGATGATTTGGGGTAAAACCCACTTGGATTTTTAGAATGATGAAGTTTAGAGAAGACTATGTACAAATTAATATAATGTTAATGTTTGAAGTTACATGCAGTAGGTATTTTGTTAGATAATTTGATATAGAACAAAATATACATGGTTATGATGATGATTTGTGAGTTGGATTTGTTATGTTAATCTATGGATGAAATAGGAAAAATGTGCTAAAACTACTTGCACATTATGTGTTGTTGATGGTACGCACACAACATGTTCGATGAAATGCCTTGATTTATTTAGTTGTGTTTTGACATATGTACTTGTTAAATTGATGTATTAGGATGAAAATGGAAGTGTATATGGTTAATTAGCACCATTTATATCTATATATTATATAAAAGAAATCATTGGGGGGCATATGTCAACCCCTGGTTTCACCTTAGATGGTTTTTCCCGCCTAAACCAACCACAATACGAATAGTCTGATGCTAAATGGATAGATTCGAATTGAATTAACAACTTACCTAAAATACAGAAACTTACACCGTAAACCTTATTCTAACCCTAATTATTCCCCCCTCTCTCTCTGACGAACACGACGACGAACTCCATCGAAGGTTTCAATCAACATTCATCAGATTTCAAGACTCTAAACTTGACGGTAATCTCTATTTTGTGGTTCGATTATTCTATTTTGTTGTTTGATTCGTCTGGTTTCGTTAATGGTTGAAGGAGATCCCGTGTTTCACATGCCTAAAAAACCTCAAGGATCACTCTTTTTAATGGTATGTTAAATTTGTTGGAAGTTTTCAATAATGAATTTTAAACATGTAGAAATTTGACTTTGAAAAATGTTTATTGCAGGTATCAACGTTAATGCTGGTTTGAAATACCTAGCGATCGCCTCCAGGCATGGCGGTTAGGGTTTCATTGGACTTATGGCGATGCCAGTTCATTGGTATCTTCATGTATGCAATATAAATTTATGCATCAATTAGTAACATTTCTTAGATGTTTGGTGTTGTACCGTGTGGTGAAATGGTTATAGATTTTTGACTTTGAAAATGTTTATTGCAAGTATCAACGTTACCGCTGGTTTGGTACCTAGCCATCGCCTCCGGGCATGGTGGCTAGGGTTTTGTTGGACTTATGGCGATGCCAGTTCATTGGTATCTTCATTTATGCACTATAAATTTATGCATCAATCAGTAACATTTCTTAGCTGTTTGGTGTTGTACTGTGTGCTGAAATGGTTATAGATGTTTGACTTTGAAAAATGTTTATTGCAGGTATCAACGTTAACACTAGTTTGGAATACCTAGCCACCGCCTCCGTGTAAGACCCTTAGTCCATTTTATACGATTATCATAGAAATTCCTATTATAATAGTGTATTTAAGATTAATATACACTTGAACATGCGAGTTTATTAAAACATTTTAAAAATTAAAACATTTCAACATTTTATAATCTCATTCGCCGTTTAAAATGTGACAACGAAACTATTCGCGGAAGCTTGATTCTTGAGCGTGTTCGGTTCTTCATTGAGCTTGATCGTCCTCCGGTACTTTACCTAATACCTACATTTCATAAAACATGAAACGATTTAGTTATTTTGACGTTTAAAACAAGTTTAAACAGGTTCGTAATGTCAAACAATGAACCAACAAAAACTTTCAGGAACTATAACCCGTCGCGTGCCGCGACAGGATTGAAGTTAAGCGTCGCGTGCCGCGACCATTAGACAGGGACTCCGTCGCGCAGCGCGAGGGTCCAATATCAACAGTAAGTTGGTTTTAAAGACCTGCACTTTTCAGCCGAACCATCTTTTACGAAAACGAGCATAACTTGCTTGTTTTTGATCCGTTTTACGATTCGTTTCTTCGTACGTGATCGTAAATTAATTCTCCATAACATGGAGTTGAAATCCGACCTCCGGATTAAATAAATTTAAGACTTTTAAGCCTTCGACTTATTATCTTTTTATCCAATTGTGACCCGTTTGTGTATTTGTCAAACAAACATGTTTGTTTGATCCTAATTTCACATGAACCTTATATTTACAATATTGTCTATCATATTAGGTTCAAAAGTCTGGGTTTATATACATTCTTAAATCCGTTTTTAATTAAATGCTTATTTTGACCCGTTAAGGGTATTTTAAGCCTTTTTCCGCATAACTCATGCTCCTTACTTCTTAGTATACATTGTCCACATTATCTATCAAGTAATCTTCCACCACAACTATAATTGGGGTGGATTTAATGTGGCGATCATTATATTCCGAGTTTTACCCCTCGGATCGTTATTTTACGGCAAAGACTCCTATAGAGTCATTTGACCAAAGGTTTACATCTTTTACGTTCTATACTTATTCTAAGTATTTATTTAATCATAAAATTTATTTCCAAATAACCTTTAAAGGTCGTTTGCTCAAATTAGCTTATGCATTTTGGTCAATTTTAACCCTTCTATTACGACGAAGGACTTTTAAAGCCATATTTGACCAACATCCCACTTTTAAAACTATGATCTTGTATTTAAGGTCATTAGGTTTCAAAATACCATGAACACCATTTAAATCATTCGATTTACTTATTTAAAGTATCCGAATGTCTATTTAACTTCATTTAACTCTCAATGAACCTCTAGTTACAATTGAGTAGTTAACCTTTTATACATACATGACTCGGATCAATATATTGACCTGTTTCGACACCTTGCCTTAGTAGCCGCTAAGCAATAGCGATGTAAATATCCATTTGATATTTATTCCTATAATCATATAACTCGACAAACCATTAGTCGATATTGTCAAAGGGTGATAATTTCACCTTTTGACCCGTTTGGTCTAAATGACCGTGAATCTTTATGAGATGATATTTATTACCATCTTATCTATATTACTCGCTCCGGTTTACACCGTATAGTCGTTTTCTTTATAAATCGTTTCTTTATTATTCTGACCACTTTATGTCTTATGTCATAAAGTGTCTTTCGAAAACTAATGGTTATTATCAACGATTGACCGAGTTACCGTTGTACCTTTATTATTTATATTGATCTACCTTATAAGGTAATCATTCAAAACTCGCTATTTATTAGTCATTATATGACTAAATAATCATATTTACTCTTTTTAACCAGTAAATATAGTTTGATATCATTGTCTTTTGTTCCGAACCGCACATGTCGTGTCGGAACATCATAATTCAAACAAGACTTATTATTTTTCATAACCTATATAACCAATAGGTATTTAATACAAAAAGTGTAAGTTATACTTACCTAGCAATCCAGATTATGCTTTTCCTTCATTCCTGATTTGTTTGACCCGCTTCATTCCCAAGCTTCCACCTAGCTTGTTAAGCGCCAAACTATCATTGTAATTTGTAAGATGGTTAGATTAGTCATAAACATTCAAGACTATTCCATCCTACGATCTTTATGTCGAAATTATCATTCGATCATATCATGGGTCAGTTTGACTTTATAAAGTCAACTGCCTATTGACATAATTGATTTCACTAAGTAGCTTAACTACTCGTTTAAGAACTTAGCCAATAATCCGGTAAGCATTATACATATGTTACCGTTTTATTCAATTATTTTACCAAGTTCTTGTAACTATAAATTACCGAATTAATACTTGATGATATTAAACATCATTTAACATGAACTTATCATCAATTTTTATCATATCTTACTAAACTCATATGCTAGTAAGTAGGATTACATACTCAAACACACAATTCGTTCAAGAAATTCCTGATTCTTATCAGACATGATGATTCTAATCATAATTATATCATCAAATTCATCCTAGGATTAATACCCACTTATCCTAGTGTAGTAAATCATCAAATCATTCAAATTATATCATCATATGTATAATTTTCACTTAGGGTTTGATTTCTAAGCAAATATACATCACTAATTCAATCATAGCATCAATAATCCATTCATAATTCGTGATTACGATGATTATCCAAATTTCACAACTTCACAAATCATCAAAATTTGACATACCTTATGATCCCCTAGCTTGAGTGATCATTAATTCACGTTCAATTGTGAATTTGAGCTTCGATTGAGCCTTCAATTTGATGATTTTGTTGTAACTTAGGGTTTGAACTCCTGGGGGAGTATTCTGGTCGAACAGAACACACACACATATGTGTGTTTTGTTTTAAATCTTGTTTTTATAATTTAACTTTCATGTTTATCCAAGTTTAGCCCCTTTTGTTTGGTTGGTTTATTAAGTAGGCCCCAACCCACTTAATTTCTAACAATATTTCTGCTTATTAACTAGGTTAAACATTCCTAGTTAATTTAGTGGGTTCGGGGAATTTATGACTCAGATTATTTTAAATCCCGTTAACTCGGGCTTCTATAAACTTTATTTTCTTAAAAGCTTTCTTTCAGCTTTTATTTAATATTAGGCTTGTTTATTTAAAAATCCTAATATTCACCGGGTTACTTTTACTATTACTGTAATTTACCCGTCTTTTAATATTAATATGGTTTGATTAACAAACCCGTTTTCGGGGTGTTACAAGTCTACCCCCCTTAAAGAGGTTTCGTCCTCGAAACCTTTTCTTACATAATTTATAGAGTTTAAACTCAATACATTTGATCTAGATAATCAATTGAGCATTGCCCATATTTTAACCAAGTGTTAGTATTACCAGGAAAGTATGGTAATATCTTTTTAGTTACTAAGCATATACGTATCTCATACGACATAATACAACTCGAAATATAATAATCTCATTATTTCCACTAGTTTGGTTAATTTAGCGAATTTCATCGCTTTCATACTAGCGAATTCTTTATGAATCCGTTATTTTGACCCGTTTAAAGGTCTTTAGTGAAATTTTCCACTTTTAACAAACAAACTCCTTTATCTGTGAACTTATAGCCTTATGATCCCTCAAAATAGGTGATCAGAAATTTTCGTTAGTAAGGCCTCATGGGCCGTTACTTTTATCATATACTATTACCTTGGTTATTTACTTGACTAAGTCGCTAAAAGTTAACCACTTAGTCATACAAGTTTATAAATTATGTTTATTCCATGCTAATCTCATAATGAATAGCGTATTAAACAAGTTCTTAATTTGAATTTTGACCTTAGCCGGTCTCACTAACTAGACTTATCAGTCCAGTTGCTTTACACCCATCACTCGGGCTACAATGTGGTTATATTTCACATTACTTTTCTTGACCGTGATCGTGTCACATCATGTTAAGGTTTACATTACTCTCTCTTCATTGAAAACCTTTCTTTTCGAATGTATCATCTTGCACTTTTCAGCGTCAAGACCTATATCTTTAATATTTACTATCTAAATTCTTATCAGAATTTATGTTTATAAAAACGTTATTTCTTAAAATATATGTTTGGTGTCAAGGCACCTTGTTTATATTTGCAAAATCATTTGATTTCAAGTTTCAGATCCGTTAACCTTGACTGTAGTTTGTGACTACAATCGTTTTATTTCGGATCATTCGCCCGACTCTATGACATCTCACGTCATTTAGGCGTCGGTTTATCCTATGCTCACTGTTTTCCGATTTTCAAATATATTTTCTTGTAACCCATTACAGGGCTACTATCAAGCATTATGTTTTATTTAACCCGTTTGACTTGTTCGTGTGAAATCCATCACTTATGAACAATCAAACTTTATTCGTTATTCAACCCGTTCAACCTCAAAATAATTGAACATATTTATTCAAAATTTCTTTTTGAGAAATTTTATCATATCTTAGTCATAACTCAAAATCCGAGTCCTTTGACTTTCAATCCACGTTCCCATTTCTCGGTTTACGCATGTGTGAAATTTCTTACCCATCAACCGGGAGATTTACTGAAGTCATTATTAATGCAACACTTTAGGTCTGCAATTAAGACTTCTTTTGACTTGTTTGGTTGTCTTAGCGAAATCCATTGCTTTATTTAACCAAACCTGTATTCTTTATGTGATCATGCTTGATGGTCTTATAAATTCCGAATGATGATTATTATCCTCATCCTTTCTTTACTACGACCAAAGCTAATGACTTCGATCGTCTTTTTTTATTGACAATACCTTCGTTTCTATGACCTTGCGGGTCATTTATAATTTGGTTGTACACACCCCTTTTTGTCAACCATGGCTCTTTCGTCCCAAAATGACTTATTTCACTATCCACTCGGGTCATCTAATTCTATACACACCATACATCGTTTTTATGGTTCCCTCGAAAACCATTTATACGAGTATGCTCATAAAATTTCTTGACCCCAAATTTCTTTCAACCTTTTCATTCATCTCGACCTTACCACATCGGACATAACTGTGTTCATTATAAAAAGCTCATGGTATCATGCGTTCACTACTTACTTGGCTAGAGTAAGCGATCAACACATGGTACGCATGACCTTATTATAATTACCACATCACGTCCCATGTAAGTAATCTCTCGATTTATTTCAATTGGTAAAACTTTATTTAATTTCCAATTAACAATTACTAATTTTACCCATTTTATCCTTGAACATATACAATGTTCCTTTTATAACCATTTATACAATCACATTTGTTGATGTGATAATTACTTTTCTCAATAAGATTTACATTGAGAATACTTACTTGGATGATTATTTTCGTCCAAGTTTATATTTAACTAAGTTCAATATTGTCTTATTATTCATGACTGTGAATAATATATATCTCTACTGAATTTCTCTTGGAAACGTCATCCTGGATATGAATCCTATCCAGGTTTTCCAAGTTTTATATTCTATATGCAACTTGTCATTCATTATGTATTTGTTTCATATTTCTGTTTGCACTATAAGTTTAAGACATGTACCTTGTAGCTACTTGCCCTGATAAAGTTTCCTTGTTGTTCGATCTCTCATTCGAGATCGTTTCTCCATTCCAGTCTTTAGCGTATATGACTTACGTGTCATACTTCTGACTATTTCTTTATCGTATCGATAATTCTTTAGATTCTCGTCATCTTCGGATACGAGGGTCCTTTAGCTAAAACGTATACAAAGATTAGTAACGTTTATCATTAATAAGTGCCCGTATTATAATACAAGGCTTTCAACAATACGTGTTAACACACGTAATTCGTTTAACTATATTGGTCTTTTATCACTTTATTTAGGGTAACGTGTTTTACACGATATCCCTATATGTTATTTTCAACACTTTACATGCTAGACCATTAATGTATTGAATAACTTACCGGATTTTACGATCAAGTCTCGAACCGAACACCAATCTTTATCAAGAGCATAAGGTTTAAGTCCAAGCATAGTTTTTCCCACCATACTTGAATCTCTTAAATCAGGGCTCTGATACCAACTTGTAAGACCCTTAGTCCATTTTATACGATTATCATAGAAATTCCGATTATAATAGTGTATTTAAGATTAATATACAGTTGAAAATGCGAGTTTATTAAAACATTTTAATAATTAAAACATTTCAACATTTTATAATCTCATTCGCCGTTTAAAATGTGACAACGAAACTATTCGCGGAAGCTTGATTCTTAAGCGTGTTCGGTTCTTCATTGAGCTTGATCGTCCTCCGGTACTTTACCTAATACCTATATTTCATAAAACATGAAACGATTTAGTTATTTTGACGTTTAAAACTAGTTTAAACAGGTTCGTAATGTCAAACAATGAACCAGCAAAAATTTTCAGGAACTATAACCCGTCGCGTGCCGCGACGGGATTGAAGTTAAGCGTCGCGTGCCGCGACCATTAGACAGGGACTCCGTCGCGCAGTGCGAGGGTCCAATATCAACAACAGGTTGGTTTTAAAGACCTGCACTTTTCAGCCGAACCATCTTTTACGAAAACGAGCATAACTTGCTCGTTTTTTATCCGTTTCTTCCTACGTGATCGTAAATTAATTCTCCATAACATGGAGTTGAAATCCGACCTCCGGATTAAATAAATTTAAGACTTTTAAGCCTTCGACTTATTATCTTTTTATCCAATTTTGACCCGTTTGTGTATTTGTCAAACAAACATGTTTGTTTGATCCTAATTTCACATGAACCTTATATTTACAATATTGTCTATCATATTATGTTCAAAATTATGGGTTTATATACATTCTTAAATCCGTTTTTAATTAAATGCTTATTTTGACCCGTTAAGGGTATTTTAAGCCTTTTTCCGCATAACTCATGCTCCTTACTTCTTAGTATACATTGTCCACATTATCTATCAAGTAATCTTCCACCACAACTATAATTGGGGTGGATTTAATGTGGCGATCATTATATTCTGAGTTTTACCCCTCAGGTCGTTATTTTACGGCAAAGACTCCTATAGAGTCATTTGACCAAAGGTTTACATCTTTTATGTTCTATACTTATTCTAAATATTTATTTAATCATAAAATTTATTTCCAAATAACCTTTAAAGGTCGTTTGCTCAAATTCGCTTATAAGGGCATTTTGGTCAATTTTAACCCTTCTATTACGACGAAGGACTTTTAAAGCCATATTTGACCAACATCCCACTTTTAAAACTATGATCTTGTATTTAAGGTCATTAGGTTTCAAAATACCATGAACACCATTTAAATCATTCGATTTACTTATTTAAAGTATCCGAATGTCTATTTAACTTCATTTAACTCTCAATGAACCTCTAGTTCCAATTGAGTAGTTAACCTTTTATACATACCTGACTCGGATCAATATATTGACCTGTTTCGATACTTTGCCTTAGTAGCCGCTAAGCAATAGCGATGTAAATATCCATTTGATATTTATTCCTATAATCATATAACTCGACAAACCATTAGTCGATATTGTCAAAGGGTGATAATTTCACCTTTTGACCCGTTTGGTCTAAATGACCGTGAATCTTTATGAGATGATATTTATTACCATCTTATCTATATGACTCGCTCCGGTTTACACCGTTTAGTCATTTTCTTTATAAATGGTTTCTTTATTATTTTGACCACTTTATGTCTTATGTCATAAAGTGTCTTTCGAAAACTAATGGTTATTATCAACGATTGACCGAGTTACCGTTGTACCCTTATTATTTATATTGATCTACCTTATAAGGTAATCATTCAAAACTCACTATTTATTAGTCATTATATGACTAAATAATCATATTTACTCTTTTTAACCATTAAATACGGTTTAATATCATTGTCTTTTGTTCCGAACCGCACATGTCGTGTCGGAACATCATAATTCAAACAAGACTTATTATTTTTCATAACCTATATAACCAATAGGTATTTAATACAAAAAGTGTACGTTATACTTACCTAGCAATCCAGATTATGCTTTTCCTTCATTCCTGATTTGTTTGACCCGCTTCATTCCCAAGCTTCCACCTAGCTTGTTAAGCGCCAAACTATCATTGTAATTTGTAAGATGGTTAGATTAGTCACAATCATTCAAGACTATTCCATCCTACGATCTTTATGTCGAAATTATCATTCGATCATATCATGGGCCAGTTTGACTTTATAAAGTCAACTGCCTATTGACATAATTGATTTCACTAAGTAGCTTAACTACTCGTTTAAGAACTTAGCCAATTATCCGGTAAACATTATACATATGTTACCGTTTTATTCAATTATTTTACCAAGTTCTTGTAACTATAAATTACCGAATTAATACTTGATGATATTAAACATCATTTAACATGAACTTATCATCAATTTTTATCATATCTTACTAAACTCATATGCTAGTAAGTAGGATTACATACTCAAACACACAATTTATTCAAGAAATTCCTGATTCCTATCAGATATGATGATTCTAATCATAATTATATCATCAAATTCATCCTAGGATTAATACCCACTTATCCTAGTGTAGTAAATCATCAAATCATTTAAATTATATCATCATATGTATAATTTTCACTTAGGGTTTGATTTCTAAGCAAATATACATCACTAATTCAATCATAGCATCAATAATCCATTCATAATTCGTGATTATGATGATTATCCAAATTTCACAACTTCACAAATCATCAACATTTGACATACCTTATGATCCCCTAGTTTGAGTGATCATTAATTCACGTTCAATTGTGAATTTGAGCTTCGATTGAGCCTTCAATTTGATGATTTTGTTGTAACTTAGGGTTTGAACTCCTGGGGGATTATTCTGGTCGAACAGAACATACACACACACATATGTGTGTTTTGTTTTAAATCTTGTTTTTATAATTTAACTTTCATGTTTATCCAAGTTTAGCCCCCTTTTGTTTGGTTGGTTTATTAAGTAGGCCACAACCCACTTAATTTCTAACAATATTTCTGCCTATTAACTAGGTTAAACATTCCTAGTTAATTTAGTGGGTTTGGAGAATTTATGACTCAGTTTATTTTAAATCCCGTTAACTCGGGCTTCTATAAACTTTATTTTCTTAAAAGCTTTCTTTCAGCTTTTATTTAATATTAGGCTTGTTTATTTAAAAATCCTAATATTCACCGGGTTACTTTTACTATTACAGTAATTTACCCGGTTTTTTAATATTAATATGGTTTGATTAACAAACCCGTTTTCGGGGTGTTACACTCCGGGCATGGGGACTAGGGTTTCATTGTACTTATGGTGATGCAAGTTCATTGGTATCTTCATTTAAGCACTATAAATTTATGCATCAATCAGTAACATTTCGTAGTTGTTTGGCGTTGTATCGTGTGGTGAAATGGTTGTGCGGTGGTTAGGAAGAGTAATTTGACAACTGCTAAATAACGTAACTGTGTATTAAACCCTTTTTTTCTTCTTCACACGTTGATACTCTCACACACACCTTGACAGCTTGATACATTAGTAAGACAGAGAGAGAGAGAGAGAGAGAGAGAGAGAATGACACCTCAATACGTTGTACTAAGAATATGTGATGGTTATGAATAGTGTTTTGTATTTTTGTGTTTAGCTTTGTTTGGTTTAAATGGATTGTTGTTACACAGAGGCTGTGATGAGTTATAAAAAAATAAAGGTAATATGTCGCCATGGTGTGGAAACTATGGAGGATGGCAACTTAGTACCTGCAACCCCTATCGCAGCCATGGTGGCTTTGTCCTTTTGCATTCTCCGAGCCTCATGAATCTGTTCATTGTCGCCTATTTGTTTAGAAGATCATGTACACTACAATGTAATTAGCAAATATTGTTGTAATGGTAACAAGCTTGGATGGTGTAAGAAGTGATTTGGCTGTTCTAAATTTTCACTCACTGGTTTGTTTTCGACACACCTGATACTTTTTAAATGCGTAGTTAGTGAGGTATGAGGATCTTGTGATGATATCTTTTTTGGTTGGATTTATGCGTTGTGTAGGTTGGTGCGAGGTTTCCCAGTTGGTCAAGGTCATTTTGGGATCTCTACACGGCTATAGGTATTTCTATGAATCAATTCTTACTACTGTGTGTTTCTTCTGGTTGTAGATCATAACATGGCATAGCGTGATAATGGGTGTATTTATCTCATTATGTTATAATAAGATCTGGTTCATCATTTTGTGTTTTTCCATTTTGTTAACCTAATTTTGATATTTATATGTGAATTAGAAACTTATTCGTTGTTCGATTATAAGAGCTTTGATTACTTACATGTGCGATTTTTTTGTGGTTTGAAACTTATTCGTTGTTCATATCAATTATTAGTTCGCATTGATTTCGTTAAATATTCAACTGGTTAAGTTGGACTTCATCTTCCTCCAAATTAGGGCTTAGTCATCTACAGAACCCCAAAATCAAGTTCTCAATGATTAGTGAATGGTGTGTAACGATTGAGAATTACTAAAAGATGGCCGCTTGACAATATATGGCGAAAGGCAGATGCAACGAAACCAAGAGGGAGGGGCATGGCGTTCTTGTGTTCCTGATGCCTGTGGGGTGAGTCTTGAGCACAGTACTCATGCACTTCCTTTTTTCATGGCAGGATATTGTATCATAATTCTTTAGCAAGTTGCATAATTAAAGGTATTTAAGATTCTAATATGTTATTAACAACTTTAATGCCTCAATTGTGAATTGATATATAACCTATTACATTCCACAAATTAAATGCATGTGTGTGTTATTATATTGATGTTTTTTTGTGAATCAGGTATACCCCATCTATACTTTGGAGATAATTTTGAGGAGTTAAAAAATACGATTGTTTGATATAATAAAAGTGATTCCTTTAATTACGCCAACTTTTTTTTTTATCTCGATTGGCTTTCATCTTCAATGGAGGAAGAGTCCATGCGGAGGTACGCTTTTATAATAGATTGCTTACTTTACCAATTGTTAAATAATGAATATTATGAATAAAATAAAATGTCTGGGCAAAGTGGCTAAAAATTGCATAACTGACATATATTAGAATGATATTTGTCACGGAATAGGTTTCTTGCATGTACGACAATTTGGTTTCTTGCTGGAGTGCCAGTTGCTTATGTCATGTTTGTATTGCGCTATGATGTATGGACTTTAATCTAATAAAAACACCATCTTGCTAGGATTTTTTTGTTGTTCGAGATATACTGATAACTGTAATTGTGTACAAAGGTGGATTTAAAAAAACCCCAACAATTTGATTTAGTAAATATATTTTTTATTACTAATATTTTTAGAAACATCTCGACTGGTCATTTTCAAGGTGGCCATAATCTTTTGTAATTATGGCGTAATTCCAATCAGGTTGTTAAGCAGCTCTTATACATAATAGTTGACTAGATTCGGTCCGCCGCAAAGCGCTAGGATACCAACTATTATGTTAGTTTTGTATAATTATATAGACTCCATAGTGATTTTTTGTTTTATCTATTATAAAATTAGATTTCTGAATATTTTTAAAAGTTCATTATTAGGCTTAAACGTTAATATATAAACAAGACACAACCTATGTGAGGAGACTAAGGGTATGTTTGGCATGGAGCTTTTAAGAGCTTTTAGGAGCTCCTAGCTTTAAGCTTTTAAGAAAAAGTTCCTACTCAATAAAAAGCCTTGTTTGGTTGAACGAGCTTGAATCTTTTAGGTTAGGAGCTTGAAGCTTTTGGTTGAACACTCCTACTAGTTGCGTTTAGAAGGAGCTACAAGCTTTTAGGAAAAAATGACTATTTTAACCTCTAAAGATAATGAACTTTTTAATGCACAAACTTTTTAAATTTTTAGTTATGTCCATTTTGGTTATTTTATACATTTTATTAAAAGCTCCAGCTACTCTGCCAAACACCAAATATATCTAAAAAGCTACATCTACTAGCTACCAGCTATCAGCTTCCAGTCCCCAGCTACCAGCTTCCAGCCACCAACCACCAGCTACTTTTGCCAAACATACCCTAAATAAAGTAAAACTAAGATCTTATAAAACCCTATTTCATGAAAGTGTATGTGAGGTTGGCGTATTAAAGCTTTGCTTACTTTGGTGAAGAAACAATTAACCATTAATGGTTGAATATTTCTATATATTATTTCAAAGTACTTCTATATATACGACCATTATTTGACTTCTTTAATGTCAACGGGTTATAAATCAAATTTGAAATTGATATATTCTCATGACCACAAAAGAAAAGCGTAATCATATATTGAATTTCATTATAATTCAGATGCAAATGCTGGATGTTAATGTAACGCCATGCTTCTTCGTACTTTCCTTAATTAGAAAGCGTTACTTGTATTTCTATTTTTGGTAATCTTGTAGTCTTGTATTCGCCCTTTCGTTGTAATCGTTGTAAAATCCGAGACTTGGATCATAAATAAAACTCGTATTTCTTTAAATTCATGTTATACATACTTCATACTTGTTCGTACGTTTGAATTCGTGAAACAATTGATACATTATTCGAAATTCTTGAAAACAATGTGTTATACTTGCAATTTCGTGATATACGTGAAACATACGCCTTTTGGATGCATACGATACCTATTTACGACATACATATGCTAAATCATACTTCATCATACTTGTTTTATATTATTTACACTTAACAAACCCTTATAATATGCTTATATATCATAAATTACCCTTAAAACAACTAAAAACTTGGAACTATGAAAGTCTAGGGACCATTTATGTCAAAAACCAAACCAAATCAGCGAACCAGGAGGGCTCGCGGCCCGCGACTCGGGGCCCCTCCATGGCTCGCGGCCCGCGACAAGGGTGAATCCGCAGAAAACCACCATCTGCTACAGGATTGGGCAAATGGTTATGTTTTGTTGTGTTTCTTACATTTAATGGCCACCAACCCAACCCTAATTCATCCCCTATAAAACCCAACACTTCTCCACACATTTTTCACTTTGCAAACACTCTAAACTCACTCTCAAACACTCAAAAACGCAGCTGAAATTAGAAACAAGTCAGATTCACTACAACTCACAAAAGTGAGCATAACTTCATCATTCTTCTATCTTTTTCATTGATTCTTCTTTCTAATCACTTGGAACAACCTTAGGTATGTTTCCACATGTTTTCCATGGAAAACCAAGGCTGGAACATCACCATAAAAGGCTTCAAAGTGCAACAAACTTTCTGATTTTGTATAAACACTTGTTTAACACACTTTAAATTGAGATTTCTCAACACATTCGTATGTCCTTATGCTCATAATCAAATCTATGATTAGGTGAGCTTAAAAACAAGGTTGTGACATGTAAATCCAGAGGTTTAATCCTCTTAAACATTCTGTTTTGATAGGGTTTTAACCCACAAGTGATGAACAAGCTTAGAGCTTGAAGATTGTGTGATTATGAGGTTAGCTTGGGCTATCCTACTTGAAAATCCACACATCACTTGATGTTTTCTTAGTTAGATAGTATGTATTTCCATTTCCTAATGTATGTCTATGACCATCCTTGTTGTCTTATGACAACTTGTGTATTGGTGACAGCTAAAGAAGTTCCTAAATGGAAGATTAATCTTCCTACCTCATGTATGACTTCTATGACATTCTTGTATGATAATTGAAGAATCAGTGATCTAAATTGACCAGAATCAATCAGATCTGGGGTTTAGTCTCCGCATAAAAAAGGTTAATCCTCTTGTCGATTGCTGATTAGGAACTACTTCACCGGAGAACACTGCAAAACAGAAAGCCGTTAGACTCGCCACGGGGAGAATGGGGGTTCTCTCCGGGACCACCATCCGGCGTGAGAATAAGTACAGTGATCTCAAAAGGAAAAAGATAAAGTAGTAAGAGTGAAAGTATGTGAAAACTAGCTTGTGAGATCATACCCGAAGTCCCATATTTTTAACCGGATTTTGGCGCCAAAAAGGTGACGAAGGAGTGACGGAAATTACTTTTCCGTTGACAGTTATCTCTTTCCATCCATTAGTTAACTCCACATCCATGCACATGGATCTTGGATCTGATCGACGGCTGGGGAGATGCCACGTGGAAAGTGTCTTTTCGTAGATCTTTCTTCAAGTTAGTGCCATCATCGTGATTTAGATGAGGGCTTAGGATCATGCCACGTCACATTCGGTTATAACCGAATGAAGCCATGCGCGATGAGCATTTAAGGCCTTCTAGAAGATCTACAACTGTAAACCACTGCATTGTTGCCACGTGTCCATCTTGTTGCAATAGAAAAGATTCCTTTTGTCAAAGTCCTGATTTCATGCGCGCGGAAATGTTTAGGACTTTATCTTCAAGCCTAACTGTACCCTTGCGCGAGCCCGCACAGGGGTGTTAGTTGAATATTTGTCTTTCCTTTCCCCGACGCATGGTTATTGAAGACTATTTTCTCTAAGTCTTGTTTAGAAACCGTTGCGCAGCTGCACAGGGTCTTATTTAAGATGATCTTGGAATAAGGTTGTGGTATGACATTCTTGTATGATAATGGACTAGAACTTATGAATATATACTATATAGAATATATAATACATATACTAACCAAACTTTTGATGATAATCTAATAGTTATTTATCAAAATAATAGGTTACACCATCTAAGAACATATTACTCGTCACGATTCTAATGGGTACTCTAACCCATGAAAACATTCAAACCCCTATGGGTTTCATAGTGTCAAGAATGAGTATTATGTGATAGATGGTTATTTTCTCATATGTTACTTTCCATTTTTATTCCGAATCCTTAATCTTCCGTTATCCTCCAATACTCATAAACATTCGTTTCTTCGTGTAGAAGGACTTGGTGCTCCAACCTCCCACAACAACAACTCTCTCGCGGATTAACAAGTTGAAGCTTGAAAAACCGTGAGTATACTTGAATCCCCCTTTTCGTTTACCACCTTTTGGGGTGTAACATGTTAATCTATGAAAACTTACACTTAAACTTTATTCTTAATTGCACAAACATTCCTTATACATGCATGCCTACTTGATTACTTGATACTTTAAACTTTGGGTTATACATTTTGTGTTAGACTTATCATTAGCTTCGATCGAGCCTATCATTGACATATATAGCGCTATAGGATTAACACACCACTCGTATTCTTGAGGTTATGTTAAGAGCTTATTGCGTTTCATCATTGGTTTGATTAGTCAAACACATGCCAATTTTATTGTTTATCTTGTTTCAATAGCTTGCCATGTGGAATTGTTTAAACTCATTTTTATGCTATGTATGTAACACCCCGTGTTTTCACAAGTCAAGTCAAAGTCAAGGTCAAAGTCAACGACCGATGATACGAATTTGATTTATAGAGATTCCTTTATTTTGATTGTATTATGTGGAGTAAGTGTTGTTAATGACAATAACCGACGTATGTTAATCGCTATCTAATCGACCTACGACTGTGAACTATAGGAAGTAACAATGCGATAAAGTTAATTAATCAATAATCAAACTATGCTAATCGAATCGACACCGAATCACAACTCGATCTGTAATTATTGGTTATTGTTATACGTGTGTGTGCTTTATGTGTTACTTGTGCATGTTTATTTATGTTGTGTTGTGGTAATCAATCGAAACGCAATCGAACTCGAAATGCAATCAAACTCGATCGACATCGAACTCGAATCACAATCGAACTATGATAATTAGTGGAGAAGGGATAGTGCTCGGTATGAGTGATTGGGACTGAAAGTAATTTGACTAGGAAACCCTAGCGTATCGAACCGCTCGTAATCGAAATCGACTCAGCAAAAATCATCGCGTCAAACATTCGAACCAAGTTCCATCCGGCCGGATAGCCACAACGCCACAGGCCAGGTGCCATCCGACCGGATAAGTCATCCAAGCGGTGTGCCATTCGATCGGACAGCCCTTTCCTCTTTCGGAATCCTATAAATACCCCTGTCATTGTCATCCTTTCTACTTTTGGAAACCCTCTGTCCGAACAGCTCGTGCTCCCCACCTTTTCTTCGATTTCATTCAATCCAGGTAAGATCTCGCCCTAAATCTTGTACTTTCTTGATCTACACGCACTCCTACACCTTTCTATTTTTTGAATCTTAACTTTTAACCGTGAAATCACTAGATTTCGGGTGTTCTAGAATGACGTCATCCTGTGTTCTTCAAGGACTTCATGTTTTGACTTCAATCCACCAAGAACAACTGAGATCTAACCGATTCCCACCCGATTACACAAGGATCTTGTAAAGATCTCGACACAAGAGTGGTGGAAAAGGATTGAAAGAAGGTTTCTAACTTTCTCCCAACTCTTTTACCCTTAATACACTCAAAACCGATAGAATCGGACTCTGTTCTAGTCTCCTACTCATCCCTAGTGTTGCACTAGTCCAGAATCTGGATTCTACTCACGAGACCACCGATTCCGGGTTAAACAAGAACAACCGTCTCGAGCCGATAACTGGCCGAACGAGGGTGATTCCTGGTCGGCCAGGTCACTTGGTTCAAAACGGAGTTCTGTTGGTTAAAACATTGTCAAAACGTCTCGACAAAATGACAAACAATCAAAACGACCAAGTGTAAGACGAACAGAACAACCAGAACAAAATGCTGTCCGAACGGACTGCTGTCCGAACGGATCACACTTTGGGACCCACACTTAAACAACCTTATCTGAAGTTTGGGTATTGAATGAATTGCAATCCGATCGGACGACCATCTGACTGGATTACTCTTCGGATCATGAGATACTAAGAATTTAAAGACTTAAACAATTTTCAACATGTTCATTAACAGGGTTGCCACCCGATCGGATGGACATCCGATCGAGTGACCCTTCTGTTTAGAGCTTGCCCTCACTAAGTAATCTCACCACTAAGTTGCCGTCCGACCGGACCACTGTCCGACCGGATGACCATCCGAACGGATTTTCATCCGCACGACTAACCATCCGATCGACCGACTTGATGGATAGAGATACTTCAATGCTTTCAAAATGCTACAACGAAAACTTCAAAAGTCAAGCCATCATACACAAACACATCCTTCTTATAGGAAGAAACAATCCACTCGAATCGTCATCCGACCGGACAAGCTGTCCGACCGGATGACCATCCGAACGGATTGTTATCCGCACGGATTGATGTCCGATCGGATTACATCCGATCAAACCACTATCCAACCCTCTCAAACTTTGTACCGTTTTACGCGTCACTTATCGTTATGCTATCGAATCTATTCAGGCTAACCTTACTCGCTAAGCGCTCCCTTCAATCCATTAACCGCTGTGAGTATACT
Organism: Helianthus tuberosus; assembly: GCA_030545235.1. Taxonomy (NCBI): domain Eukaryota; kingdom Viridiplantae; phylum Streptophyta; class Magnoliopsida; order Asterales; family Asteraceae; genus Helianthus; species Helianthus tuberosus. Next base: position 64,534,171 of record CM060408.1, on the reverse strand, counting down.
CGATCCCTTTTTTGCTTTAGGCACTTTTGGGTGCTACATACGTTACGAATATTCAAACTACAACAATCACACTACTCAATACTATTTGAACGCTAACCGTTGATGCATGTTATACGTGGCTTATGAATGCTTGTTTGTTATGTTTACACATGGAATGCTGTCTACCTGCCTTAGCAACGATAGTACTATAGTTTGGACTCAGCACCCGTTCACACGGGGGTTGTTAAGGACAATTACTTGCATGGATTACGGTGGTAATCATGTATTGCGAACTGCCTCGGGCAGTCAACCCGCAGTCATTGGTATCGATGGATCTATGTCGATAACTAACGTGCTTCATTTCACTATGTGTATGTGCTGGTTATGCGTAAACGAATTCGAACTCTATATGCTATTATCAAACTTGTATGCTCACCTTTACATTTTATGTATTGACTTTATTTTAACGTATGTGACAGGTGCTTAGGAAGTTTACATGCTTAGCATGCTGTGAACTTGAGGCTAGGAAAGGTCTAGGATGCTCTTTGTGCTGTGATGAAATCGAAGCTAGGAAAAGAGGTCCTAGAAACCATTAAATAAACTATTTATGTATAAATCTGAGTTGTCGGAACAGAATATTTACCTGGATTTTTGTCTGTAATAATTATTCTACTGTTTGAGATACGGTATGGGACGTATTATTTAAATTGAATAGTATTGATAATTGTTATGGAAACTTCTGGACAATCTGTTTTGCTCAGTGCCATGCCCCGATGTTTCCGCCATCGGTTGGGGTGTGACAGATTGGTATCAGAGCCATAACTATAGGGAATTAGGCAAGACTCGACCTAGTCCGGGTCGAAGTCTTAGAAACCTAGACTATAGTTAGGAACCAACAGACCGACTCGAGTACATCCAGTAGGGATTATGTACGAGCTTATTCCTCACTATTCTCGCTTACGCTACACTTTCACTGCACTCAAATTTTCAACTATAAATGGGCGATAAAGTCGAGATTAGGTGTGAAAACCGCAAACTCCCAACTAAATTGCTTGATCAATGCTGTTTTATCAACTTATCAATGATCTCTTCATTCTTTTTCAATAACGAACGCTTGTTCAGCGGGGGAATTATACCAAATCAGGGGTGAAACCCATATTTTGATGAATAATCTCCTCCATTTTATCAAAAACAGGGACGAAGTTATTAAGCCAGGGGTGAAACCCTAACCTTGACGACTTGTTCCGCACATTTTACAAAACTCTCACCAAGGTCTCGACGAACTCCAACGATCTGAAGTCACGATATGACTAATGGAATGAGTGCCAAATGCCCAAGAAACGAGGCAAGGGCACAGTCCTAAAGGTTAAATGTGCACAACGGATCTTTGTGAATAGTCGAACCACTTTGGGTAGTCGAAGTCTACTAGCCGCAGACAATCTATACCTCGAATTTTATGTGTTTCGATTCTGAGCCCGCAACTGCTGACTTTGATGATTCGTCGATTTTATGTGACTTAAGTGGTTTATGTTCATTTGTTAGCATTTTGAGGTACTATTGGATTCGATCTAACACCTTTTTCTTCTGCTGACCACACAATACACTACACAACGTTCACAAAACGCTAGATTATGGACGACATTATGCTACATTATACGCTTATACTACACGACTCGATATGCTAAATCGCTATATTCGAACGCTCGCGAACTCTGAATGATAGGTTTCTGTTTTCTGACTGCCTCTAGTGATTAAATGTGTATGTGCTTCCTTGCTTCTGTGCTTTACCTGCTTAGGTGTTATGTGATTCTGTGCTCTATATGCTTACGTGACTGTGTGAATCTGTGCTTATGTGAATCGGTGACTGATTGACTATGTGTTATACGCCTACGAAATTGTATGTGTTCCTGAGCTTTAGTAATTAGTAGACGTGTGGGGTGAGATTCGAATACCATGTGTTGAGTCCTGTGACGATGTCTGTTGCAGACAATGTCATCTGGATCCCGTCACACACTTTCTCGTCAAGAAAAGAGAGACAAACGCCTTGCTGCCATCATCGCTAAAAGTGTAGCAAAGGCTGTGAGTGATGTTTACGAGAACGCCAACAAGTCATCTGAGGAATCAAGGACCGAAGCCCCTAAAGATGCTACCAAGTCCTTCAATTTCAAGCAATTCAAGTCGTGTGGGCCGAAAGAATTCACTGGCGAGGGAGGTCCTACTGCACTATTCCAATGGTTTGATTCCATTGAGGTTACTCTACGACAGAGTGGTTGCCCTGATGACCTTCGAACTCTGAATGCTACCGGCGTTTTCCAGTCCCGTACATTAGACTGGTGGACGGCCGAGCGGAATAAGCAAGGGAACGATGCAGCCTACGGTCTATCATGGGACGAGCTCAAAGAAGTCATGCTAGAGGAATTCTGCCCTCCTCATGAACGTCAATAGCTAGAAGATGAATTTTGGCACATACAGCAGAAGGAAGGTGACAACGCTGCTCTCACTGCTCGCTTCAAACAGCTCAGCATCATCTGTCCCGACCAAGTCAAGACTCCGGAGATCACAATCAAGAAGTACATCCGAGCTTTGCCTAACTGCATCGCAGATTTCGTGCAAGCGGCTAAGACTAAGACGATCGAAGAGACCTATCTGCTGGCCGCTGAAATCAACGACAAGAGGGTCAAGGCTGGTGTCTGGGATAAAACTCCGAAGCATCTGCATCAAGCTACCACCGCTGCACCAACTGTTGAAACTACCACCTCATCGAACAACAAGAGGAAGAACAAGAGAAAGAACAGCTCCAGCAACAAGAACTGTGCGATCACTGCTGCACCAATTCAAGCTGTACCAGCTCAACAGCGTCAAGTAGCGGCGCCTGTGGCTACTGCACCGCCGGCAAAGCGTGCATACACTGGGCCACACCCGCTCTGCCCTACTTGTACCTACCACCACCTGACTGCCATTGCTTTCCGTTTCTGTGCTCATTGCAATATGTACGGCCATTTTACCACCAACTACCGTATTCGACAAGCTCCTGCTCAACAAGCTCTACTCACCGCCCCACAGGGTCAACAAGCTCCTCCGGCACCCGCGGTCAAAGCCAGAGCCTGCTTCACATGTGGCGACCCGAACCATTTCGCCAACATGTGCCCGAACAGGGTCGTGAAACAAGAGCCCCAGCAACAACAGCCTCAGCAGCAACAACAGCAGCAGCAGCAACAACAGGCCGCACGCGTCAGAACTTTCAACATCAATGTGCGTCAAGCCCAGGCCGACAACAACGTGGTCAATGGTACGTTCCTTGTGAATGGTATTTATGTTTCAAGTTTGTTTGATACTGGAGCCGATAATTGCTTTGTGTCGCTCGAATTCGAGAAACTCCTTAGTCGTAAACGCTCCCAACTCTCTTCGACGTTCGATGTTGAAGTCGCTGCCGGAAGAACCGTCGCCGTTAATTCTGTTCTTCGTGATTGTACTCTTGAGCTCAACAATCACATCTTTCCAATCGACCTTATTCCGATGCAACTCGGAAGTTTTGACGTCATCGTAGGCATGGACTTTCTTCGCGAAAACCATGCTGAAGTGGTGTGCTTCGACAAGATGATTCGATTCTTGCTTGCGAATGGTGATTTATTGTGTGTTAACGGTGATACTACTTCGAAAGGTCTCAAGCTTATGTCATGTGTGCAAGCTAGCAAGTATCTCCGCAAGGAATACAGGGCTTTCTTGGCTAACATTGTAGTAGCGGAGAAGGAAAAGAAAGAGAAGAAGGATGTGAAAGACGTTCCTGTGGTTCGAGAATTTCCTAATGTTTTTCCAGAGGATCTTCCCGGACTACCGCCAAGTCGTGATATCGACTTTCATATCGACCTCATTCCTGGAGCCAACCCTATTGCCAAAGCTCCTTATCGACTCGCGCCGTCCGAAATACGCGAACTCTCAAACCAACTCCAGGAATTACTTGAGAAAGGCTTCATTCGCTCGAGTACCTCTCCTTGGGGCGCGCCAGTCCTTTTCGTCAAAAAGAAGGATGGGTCGTTCAGGATGTGCATCGACTACCGGGAATTGAATAAGTTAACTATCAAGAACCGCTATCCCCTACCTCGCATCGACGATTTGTTTGATCAACTAGAGGGTGCTACGTGTTTCTCGAAGATCGACCTACGTTCAGGCTATCACCAACTGCGCATACAAGAGGAGGATATACCCAAAACCGCGTTTCGCACCCGTTACGGCCATTACGAATTCGTTGTCATGCCTTTTGGATTAACCAACGCACCCGCGGTTTTCATGGATCTGATGAATCGCGTGTGTAAACCATATCTCGACTGTTTCGTCATCGTATTCATCGACGATGTCTTGATCTATTCCAAATCGAAAGCCGAACACACGCAACATCTACGTTTGGTTCTCGAGTTACTCCAGGGGAACCAACTCTATGCCAAGTTCTCCAAGTGTGAATTCTGGTTGGAGGAAGTTCAGTTCCTGGGTCACATTGTTAATAGTCAAGGTATTCACGTCGATCCTGCGAAGATTGAAGCTGTTAAGAGCTGGGTTACGCCTAAGAACCCGTCTGAAGTCCGCTCTTTTCTCGGACTAGCGGGCTATTATCGACGATTTATCGAGGGATTCTCAAAGATCGATGTGCCGCTTACCGCTCTCACGCATAAAGAAAAGCCTTTTGTTTGGAAAACTGAACAAGAGTCTGCCTTTCGAACCCTCAAGCACATGCTTTGCAACGCTCCTGTTCTCACATTACCCGATGGAAACAATGATTTCATTGTCTATTGTGATGCTTCCAACCTTGGTCTCGGTTGTGTTCTCATGCAACGGGACAGGGTCATAGCTTACGCATCTCGTCAGCTCAAAGTCCACGAGAAGAACTATACAACCCATGATCTCGAGCTAGGCGCAGTTGTTTTTGCATTAAAGATTTGGCGACACTACCTGTATGGTACCAAGTGTACGATCTTCACCAATCATAGGAGCCTGCAATATATCTTTAATCAGAAGGAACTTAACATGCGTCAACGCCGATGGGTAGAACTTCTCAACGATTACGACTGTGAGATCCGTTATCACCCAGGTAAGGCGAATGTTGTTGCCGACGCACTCAGCAGACGGAGTTATCTGCTTAGCACTCGTAATGTTCAAGCCCAACACGATCTTGAAACCCTCATTCGCGAAGCTCAACACGCGTGTTTTAATGAACGCACTCTGAAGAAAGAAAGAATCTACCACGATGGAGCCCAGCTGGTGAGCAAATCGAATGGGATATTCCACTTTCTGGACCGAATTTGGATTCCCAAATGAACCAATTTGCGACAGATCTTGATGGACGAAGCCCACAAGTCCCGGTATTCTATTCATCCTGGTGCCGACAAAATGTACCAGGATCTTCGCTACAAGTACTGGTGGCCCGGCATGAAAAGGGATATTGCCCTCTACGTTGGAAAATGTCTAACTTGTGCTAGAGTCAAGGCTGAACATCAAAGACCCTCTGGCTTACTCGAACAACCACCAATTCCCATGTGGAAGTGGGAAAGTATAGCTATGGACTTTATAACCAAGCTACCGCACACGTCATCAGGTCATGACAACATTTGGGTTGTGGTCGACCGTTTGACTAAATCAGCTCACTTTTTGCCAATACGGGAAGATTACAAGGTAGAACGATTAGCCCGAATCTACACCGATGAGATCATTTGTAATCATGGGACGCCTCATGACATCATCTCTGATCGTGATGCTCGGTTTACCTCGCGACTGTGGGAAACGTTTCAAATGGCACTCGGTACATCGCTCAATCTAAGTACCGCTTTCCACTCTCAAACCGACGGTCAGACTGAAAGAACGATTCGTACTCTTGAAGACATGCTCCGTTCGTGTGTCATAGACTTCGGAGGTAATTGGGATAAATACCTGCCGTTAGTCGAATTCTCGTATAACAACAGCTATCATTCTAGCATCCAAATGGCACCATTCGAGGCATTATACAGAAGAAGATGTCGATCGCCTATTGTGTGGCTCGAGATCGGTCATTCGCAATTAACCGGTCCTGAGCTATTACAAGAAACGACAGATAGAATTTTCCAAATTCGAGACAACCTGGTGAAAGCTCGGAATCGACAGAAAAGTTATGCCGATAGACGACGCAAGCCCCTTGAATTTGACGTTGGTGACTACGTACTCCTAAAGGTATCACCTTGGAAGGGTGTGGTCCGATTCGGCAAGAAAGGAAAGCTCGTGCCTCGATATGTTGGACCTTTTAAGATTCTGGAAAGGATCAGAAAAGTCTCCTACAGACTCGAACTACAGGAGGAACTTAGTAACGTCCACCCGACTTTCCACGTGTCAAACCTCCGAAAGTGCCTAGCCGACCACGACTTACATGTTTCCCTCGATGATATGCAAGTGAACGAAACATTACACTTCGTGGAAAAGCCTGTCGAAATCATGGACCGCCAAACCAAGCAACTCAGACGCTCTCGCATTCCTATCGTGAAAGTCCGATGGGAAGGCAAACGAGGCGCAGAGTTCACTTGGGAACTCGAAAGCGACATGAAGGCAAAGTACCCGCAGTTGTTTAAAGAGAAAGTCTAGAAAGAGAAAGTTCTCAAACGTGATTCACGGCGTTGTACAGCTTCCAGCCTAATTTCGGGACGAAATTCCCTAAACAAGGGGAGGCTGTAACACCCCGTGTTTTCACAAGTCAAGTCAAAGTCAAGGTCAAAGTCAACGACCGATGATACGAATTTAATTTATAAAGATTCCTTTATTTTGATTGTATTATGTAGAGTAAGTGTTGTTAATGACAATAACCGACGTATGTTAATCGCTATCTAATCGACCTACGACTGTGAACTATAGGAAGTAACAATGCGATAAAGTTAATTAATCAATAATCAAACTATGCTAATCGAATCGACATCGAATCGCAACTCGATCTATACTTATTGGTTATTGTTATACGTGTGTGTGCTTTATGTGTTACTTGTGCATGTTTATTTATGTTGTGTTGTGGTAATCAATCGAAACGCAATCGAACTCGAAATGCAATCAAACTCGATCGACATCGAACTCGAATCACAATCGAACTATGATAATTAGTGGAGAAGGGATAGTGCTCGGTATGAGTGATTGGGACTGAAAGTAATTTGACTAGGAAACCCTATCGTATCGAACCGCTCGCAATCGAAATCGACTCCGCAAAAATCATCGCGTCAAACATTCGAACCAAGTGCCATCATGTGTTCTTCAAGAACTTCATGTTTTGACTTCAATCCACCAAGAACAACTGAGATCTAACCGATTCCCACCCAATTACACAAGGATCTTGTAAAGATCTCGACACAAGAGTGGTGGAAAATGATTGAAAGAAGGTTTCTAACTTTCTTCCAACTCTTTTACCCTCAATACACTCAAAACCGATAGAATCGGACTCTGTTCTAGTCTCCTACTCATCCCTAGTGTTGCACTAGTCCAGGATCTGGATTCTACTCACGAGACCACCGATTCCGGGTTAAACAAGAACAACCGTCTCGAGCCGATAACTGGCCGAACGAGGGTGATTCCTGGTCAGCCAGGTCACTTGGTTCAAAACGGAGTTCTGTTGGTTAAAACGTTGTCAAAACGTCTCGACAAAACGACAAACAATCAAAACGACCAAGTGTAAGACGAACGGAATAACCAGAACAAAATGCTGTCCGAACGGACTGCTGTCCGAACGGATAGTTCATCCGAACAGATTGTCATCCGAACGGATCACACTTTGGGACCCACACTTAAACAACCTTATCTGAAGTTTGGGTATTGAACGAATTGCAATCCGATCGGACGACCATCTGACTGGATTACTCTTCGGATCATGAGATACTAAGAATTTAAAGACTTAAACAATTTTCAACATGTTCATTAACAGGGTTGCCACCCGATCGGATGGACATCTGATTGAGTGACCCTTCTGTTTAGAGCTTGCCCTCACTAAGTAATCTCACCACTAAGTTGCCGTCTGACCGGACCACTGTCCGACCGGATGACCATCCGAACGGATTGTCATCCGCACGACTAACCATCCGATCGACCGACTTGATGGATAGAGATACTTCAATGCTTTCAAAATGCTACAACGAAAACTACAAAAGTCAAGCCATCATACACAAACACATCCTTCTTATAGGAAGAAACAATCCACTCGAATCGTCATCCGACCGGACGAGCTGTCCGACCGGATGACCATCTGAACGGATTGTTATCCACACGGATTACTGTCCGATCGGATTACCATCCGATCGAACCACTATCCGACCCTCTCACACTTTGTACCGTTTTACGCGTCACTTATCGTTATGCTATCGAATCTATTCAGGCTAACCTTACTCGCTAAGCGCTCCCTTCAATCCATTTACCGCTGTGAGTATACTCGATCCCTTTTTCGCTTTACGCACTTTTGGGTGTTACATATGTTACGAATATTCAAACTACAACAATCACACTACTCAATACTATTTGAACGCTAACAGTTAATGCATGTTATACGTGGATTATGAATGCTTGTTTGTTATGTTTACACATGGAATGTTGTCTCCCTGCCTTAGCAACGATAGTACTATAGTTTGGAGTCAGCACCCGTTCACACGGGGGTTGTTAAGGACAATTACTTGCATGGATTACGGTGGTAATCATGTATTGCGAACTGCCTCGGACAGTCAACTCGCAGTCATTGGTATCGATGGATCTATGTCGATAACTAACGTGCTTCATTTCACTATGTGTACGTGCTGGTTATGCGTAAACGAATTCGAACTCTATATGCTATTATCAAACTTGTATGCTCACCTTTACATTTTATGTATTGACTTTATTTTAACGTATGTGACAGGTGCTTAGGAAGTTTACATGCTTAGCATGCTGTGAACTTGAGGCTAGGAAAGGTCTAGGATGTTCTCTGTGCTGTGATGAAATCAAAGCTAGGAAAAGAGGTCCTAGAAACCAATAAATAAACTATTTATGTATAAATCTGAGTTGTCGGAACAGAATATTTTCCTGGATTTTTGTCTGTAATAATTATTCTACTGTTTGAGATACGGTATGGGACGTATTATTTAAATTGAATAGTATTGATAATTGTTATGGAAACTTCTGGACAATCTGTTTCGCTCAGTGCCGTGCCCCGATGTTTCCGCCATCGGTTGGGGTGTGACAATGTATGTATGAAAACTTGTATACTCGCATTTGCTTTTGCATTGAACTTTATCTTAAACATGTTACAGGTTGAGGATGACGATGATATGAAACCGAAGTAGTGATGATGCCTAGATACACATATAGATGTCTTAGGTTTAATATGTTGTGTCAATTTTGTTCTTGTTGTTATGTTATTCTCATGTATTGAACATGTTGTATTGAATTTCCATGTAATGTTTGACAATTTAAAGTATGAAATGAAAACGGTTTTGATTTAAATATTGTCACAATTAGCGTTATGTGTGATGAACAATCTTTCTTCGTCCCACTCTTATGATTCCGCCATTGGTTGGGGTGTGACAGTTAAGCCATTGGCAAGATTCATATCAATATTCTATCATTTTAAAAGGGTTGGTTTGACTCTTAAAAGTCAAAATTTAGCTCTTGCCCACAGGCTAACCAACTTTATGTGATATTTGTGATCAAGTTAATTGTTGTTATTGTCTATTCTAGTTACCATTCATTAGTATAATTGTCATGTTAACATTTAAACATTAGGTAGATGTTCAACAGTAGTTTTGCTACTAGAATCTGGGACGCATCCTATAATTATAGTCCATATTGTGTATTTGAGTATTAAACAATGGGAATGGGCGGTTATATGCTCCACAATTGGAAAAAAAAAACAAGTACTCTAGCATCATTTCTATTGAAATCCTCACTGGTAAGCGGTAATGTGGAGATCTATGATATATACACACATATACAGAGGGGAGAGAGATAAAGAGAGCTCACAGTCATGCATGCTAGGGTTTTGACAGAAATTATAGGCTAAACAACTAACTATGGGTTTAAAAAAGCATGCCCGGGTTGGTGGTCTTGACTGGACTTGCCAAAATGGTTTGGTTTGATGGTTTGGCTGGTCTGAACTCCCATTTTTTTGCAAAAATTTTAGCTTGTATTAAATTGCTTAAAAATGATAAAGGTGATTCATGATTATATGAGTTTTTTGTTATTTATATGAACATATTTAGCAACTACACTCTCCAATCTCCATTGTTGATTCACCTTTTTCAACTCAAAATTGATTCTATATTTTTTTAGCTAAAGCTGCAAATGAAATTTTTACAAACCCCTTAGTACAATTAAGGGAGCAAGTGACAAATCTTTGCCTCAACAATCTTGACGCGTATTGCAAATTTTGTGCTATTGTTTCAACATCAAGACAACATATTCTACCAGAAGCACTCAGGCTATTGCCTTTACAACCTCTTAGTATGTTTTCTTCTATTTTTTTTTTGGCATTTTAGGTTAACTTTTATTTGTACTTTGGGTTGGTTTATATTTAATCTTATTTTTTGGGTCTATTATAGGTTTAATTAAAAGTAGTGGATTACTTGCAATCTGCGCTATGCCCTAATGGATACCGTTGGAAATAGAATAAGCGTAGCGTACCATACGCTAACCGGCGTCCAGAAAATAAAAAAAGTAGTTGTTTTCTCTTTATGAAGTTAAACCCTTGGAGTTATAGCTTCTAACGGTGTTATGTTGTATTTTCATCTTCAACTTCATATTTCCATAATAAGTTTATGCGTACAATTTCTTTATGATCAATATAAATGTATTACTAAAATTTATAGACGAAAACTTAGGGACAAAAACGTATATTCCACGAAAACTTTTGACGCCATCAGATAAAAGAATTCCTATCAAGTTTCAACGACGACAATTCCCCTTATCTGTATGTTTCACAATCACTATAAACAAAAAGTCAAGGACAATCTCTATCAAGGGTTGGATTATATCTCAAATATCTAGTTTTCTCACATGGTCAACTTTATGTTGCATTATCAAGAGTAAAGAGCAGAGCCGGTGTCAAGTTGCTTATACTAGAAAAGATGGTAATGTAATAAACAAAACAACTAATGTGGTGTACAATGAAGTTTTTTTCCGGGATTTGAATAATTTTCTTTTTGTTTCTTCCAATGTATGTGTTTTTACACAATATTAAGTTTGAACATAAATAATTTGTGTTTTTTGAAGCCGCGTTTAACACGGGCATTAGCCTAGCAATAAATAAAGAAGTACGCATATGAAATGAATTGTATGAACGCTAAAAATGAGAAGTTGTAACTTATACTAGCGAAGAAGGAAGAAAGCACGAGTCATTCCAAGGCGCAAGTAATGCAGGATCGCGGTAAGTTCATATGAACTTCACTTTATCTTAATGTAGATTATGGCATTAGATTCAGTATATTGCTATTAACTTGTAAATTATGGTTAGAGCATGGTAAATAGGATGTGTTGAATATTGAATAATTTGTAAAAAGATAAGGAAAAATTAAAGTATGCATGATGACCGTTATGAACGGGTAAAAATGAATGGAAGAGCAAGATAAGGAATGGATATGAAATGACTTGTTTTGAACGGGTCAAAATGGATGAAGTTTTGAGATGAAGAAATGGTTATGTGTAGATCCGTGATGAACGAGTCAAATTAGCCAATGATGAAAGACTATGTTGAAGGTCTAATTTTTGACCCGCGGAATAAAGATTTTGATGATGAAGGAATGGTAAATACAATATCCGTTTTTAAATGGAATTGCTAGTTGAAAGAAATAAATGGTAAAAAGATGAATTTCAATTAAGACCTCGTTAACGGGTCAAATAAGAGATGGAATGCAAGATGTAATTTCAATGTTTAATGAAATGTACTAATGAATTTTTGTGTTATGAATATAGGAAAATCTCACCCTTGATGATGGCGAGCTTGGATCGAACACACTTCAGTGCCCTTATGCGCTTCCGTCTTATGTTTGTTTTCAAAAGGGTCAAAACACTTTTGGTTTGTAAATGTTAGACTATATACTTATGTCTTTCGTAAGTAAGTTTAAAGTTTGTATCTTGTTTTGGTAGTTCGAGTTAACACTTGTTATAAAACTTGAAGGTTGTGTTTGGTTCGAACAAGTACAAGGGCATTTGGGTCAAAAATTGAATTATGGTATGAAAGTTTAAAATTTTGACGTTTTTATTTTTCATTTTGGCCGTATGATAATATGGGCGCTACAAAGACGCATAGAACACCTTAGGTTTTTAGAGATCAAATGAGTGATTACTTGCAAGATCTTGAGAGAACCTTAGATGAGATTTGAAGTGGTTATGGCTTTTGCGGGTCTTAAACTCGGTTTTAAGAAACAGAGCCATGAGGTGGGGTGGGGGGTGGGTAGGGTGGTGTGAGTTGATGTTGTAAGGTTGGAAGAGATGGTTTAGATGTCCTAGGTGCTTATGGGCTAGATGCCTTCCTAAATAACACATGTTTATGATGTGTTAAGGTTGTTCTTATCCCTTAGCTAGATATTTTTTTTAGGTTTAAAATCTGATTTTGGTATAAATACCACACAATATATATCATTCTTGCATTGTTTTACCATTTTTATAGAAATTTAGGGCTTATATAATTTATATTAGTAATTGGCTATGTATTGTATATTTTTATTTCACTAGACATTGAATTTTCATACTAAATATGTAGTTTATAAAAATAAACATTGTTATTTGTCTAGAAAACTATACGGTATACTTGATATTGATAAATCTACTAGATTAATCAAATTAGGGTTGTTTATGATGTGTTAAGGTTGTTCTTATCCCTTAGCTAGATATTTTTTTAGGATTAAAATCTGATTTTGGTATAAATACCACACAATATATACCATTCTTGCATTGTTTTACCATTTTTATAGAAATTTAGGGCTTATATAACTTATACTAGTAATTGACTATGTATTGTATATTTTTATTTCACTAGACATTGAATTTTCATACTTAATATGTAGTTTATAAAAATAAACATTTTTATTTGTCTAGAAAACTATACGGTAAACGAATGATACTTGATATTGATAAATCTACTAGATTAATCAAATTAGGGTTTTATCGTATTGATTATCCGATATAACCATTGTTCATTGTTTAAGATCGTTTTATTAGTCGTGTTAACTTGAAATAACAACTGTGTGTTTGTTGACGATAATATTCACTTATTGACAAACTGAAACTGTGTCTAGTCATGTATATGCAACACGTTGTATGAACTAGTTTATGTCGAACTAAGTCTAAATGATCTATGTGTAATGATGCATGAACTTAGAATGTACGGTTAATGACTTAGTTGTAAAGGGGTTATCACAATTTGAATAACCTTTATTCAATGATTAAACATATTAAAACTTGAACACGATAACACTAATGATAAGATCTTAACCATTAAAGCAGATCAAACAATGCAAGTGTTATAGTTCAAAAACATCTAAATACAAATCAAATCATATCGCCAGCTATTCTATGCCATGCCATTTTAGCATGCTCCTAATGTTCGTTTGAGGCATGGCTTAATGAATGGGCCTGAGTTTTGTTATGTGTGTACTTTGTTAGCATGTCATCTCCACGCTCTAGTATTCCTCATATATAGTGGAACTTCGTGAGTATGTTCTTGGTGTTGTGATGTGATCTGGGTTCTTTTTCCTGTTCAATGGCACCCGACTTGTCACAAAGTATCACTATTGGTTTCATAATACTTAGAAAAACTTTGAGACCAACAATGAACTTCTTTATCCAAGCCACAACTTATTCATACTCGGTGGTGGATTGAGCAACTACACTCTCCTTGGTACTCTTCCAAGTTATTGCTCCATCGTCGAATCCCGTCTATGAACAAGAATCATAACTTGCGTTTAGAAATGGCAATCGAACCCGACCCTGATGGATAAACCCGTCACATTTCGGAAATAGGGCTTTACTGAAAGCTTTCAAGTTGTTTTTCCCCTAGTAATCTCATTGCTTTCAACCAGTGTTCATTACTTGCTTTGGCTTTTGGTAAGGTTTGTACCTAGAGTTCCCATGTTGCCTGGTCGGTGTCGAAAGATCGCTCAAAGATAGAGAAAAAAGTGACCTATTCACCTTAACTAGTTAGGACAAGTAGGGCATCGAACCATGAAGAGTATATGGTTGGTGTTAATGCAATTGATTATTTTAATTAACTACGTCTAATTGGCTTTAAGCGTTTGATTGATTTTGTGAATTGAACTAATTAACTTTGATTTTAGAAACTCAAACTGAAAACAAAGATTGAGAATTGGGTTTTGTAAACACTGATTGGAAAAAGGGATCACCCTGGGTTTTAGGTTTCGTGTTACAATGCAAAACTTGAGTCAATTAGGAAGTTACATAGGCATAATTTTAATAAAACTTGCAAAGAGGTTAATCATAAGCCAAAGCAATCCGACCATATTGACCTAACGATCTGTAACCAAATAGGAACACGAGCTGGGATGTCATCTTAATGACTATCAATTTAAAAATATGGGATTCGTAAAACGAACACTGGTAACTGATTGTTAATAACCAAAAACAGATGCTTGTCAATAATTTCAACAAAGACAAATCATTTCTTTCACACAAGAAAATCACAATAAACCCTAATCATTCATTAAAGACAACAATTAACTTAAAGTTCATGTCCATAAAAAAATTCAAGATAAGTTCACCCGGGTTGATCACAATAGGTTTAGCCTCTCATCTGCATGTTGAAACGATGAATTGAAAGCCTTGAGATCACCAAAAATTGATCCTTGATTAGACCATGTGTAGTTGTTAAACAAAATAATGCCCCCACCATGGGGCGTTTTGCGACACGTGGCAGTCCAGTCAGCATGGGGCATTATTGGGGGTTATTGCAAAAGTGGCGTAGTGGGAATAATGCCCAATAACGCCCCTTCCAATTATTATTTTTTTAATTAAAAACTTAAATAGTGATTGGTGGGGCCAGAGAGAAAGCTGCTGCTCCTCCAATATTATTTTTAATTTATTGCAAAAGTGGGATCCATTAATTAAGTTGTCAGACCATGTGGGGGTTAGCTCAATAGTGATTGGTGGGTGCAAATGTCTTCCAGCGTTTTTAAAACAACGCCATTGAATTTTTTTTCAAAAAAACCACGCCAAACAACGCCCCATGTAATGGGGGTGTGGCGTTTTATAGCGTTTTTTTTCAATTTTTTTTAAAAATACCGCCCCACTACGGGTGGTCTTAGGGAAGTCTAATTCAAAACTCTAACCGGCTTAAATGCCAGGGTCAATTGGGTAATTTTTCAGATTAAAATTCTTAGAGGCGTAGCCTACACCTACCATGGCATAGCTTACGCCTGACAGCACATCACCGCACTGATTTTCACTTTCCCGATAGCTTGTTCATCCATTTCAGTTCCGCTTTTGCTAGTGTTTCACTATTTTTTTTTTTTTAACGGCCAACAAACTCAATCCCGAGCACTCTCGGGGCACCCACTGGACAAACGGAGTACTCCGAGAGTAACCCGAGTCCACCACCAATTCCGGGGAAAACCCGGTAAACCACCCGCCCGTAGGCACGACGGTGAAATTACCGGTAAAACCCGTTTGGCTCAAGGATCCAACCCAGGTTTCCCTGGGTCTCCTATCATTGCCCACCAGTGCCTCACTCTGCACCAAGTGGGAGTCGAACCTGCATCTCTCAAGAGAAATGCAAGCCCTCCACCACTTGATCTAGAGATCATTGGCAGCTAGCGTTTCACTATTAAACCGAGAATCATAAAGACCATCAAAAGTAACAATATTCCATTTGAAACAATAATCAAAACCATGAAATTACCCGCTTTAAACATGCAAAATTAACCAACCCATCATTGACCTCAACAACAATTAGCATCTCATGCAACTTTGAGATTGTTCCATCAAACACCCTCATGTTGTAGTTCCTTACGAACATTTCGTATGGAGCTAGCAACGTCATCAAAATAAAATCTATTCCATGTATGGGTATAATGAAAAAGCCTAGCTTGTCCTGCCTGTCCACATAGGTATGCATGTTACGATTGTGGGAAGTTATTTCGGTACCTTCCTCCATTCAACATGTGGCGAGTGCTCTCAGAATTACAAATCGCTCCCCACGAGTCTGATGAAACCTCTGCAACTCGTTAATCATGTCGAAGGCATAAATATATTTCAACTCAGGGTCGTGTAACAGACATAGTTGACAACATGAGATACGATACTCAATAGTATAAAAATATGGCATTATAGTGGAAGAATCCTTTTCAAGAAGAACATAATATGCAACTTCTTTATCATGTTTGAACTCTTTATGTATAATTAAATCTGGAGAACTGGCCAGGTAATAGTTCAAAACTGCTTTGAGAAAAAAAGGGGCCGACTCTTAATAAAATGTCAATTTGTTTTAGGTCAAAATGAGGTATGGTCTCGGGTTAAAATGAGACAATTTACAGAAAAAAAATAATACCAAAATAAGTTTACATGCGGTAGGGGAGGGTGCAGCGACAATGCTGGTGGTGGCATCACGCTAGCGTCGATTTTGATGGGGGTGTTGGCGTTGGATGTGTTAGCGACAGTAGTAGAGGCAGAGACAATGCCTGTCGTGGTGTCGCGGTACGCAACGGTGTTATAGTGGTGGCGTTGTTGATACGGTGGTGCCAACGACGACACCAGGGGCCACGGTAGTGGCAGTAATGGCAATGATGTCGTCGGTTACGACGAGTAACGGTTGTGGGTGGCGGTGACCCGTTTAGACTCGTTTTGAGCAATTGTCTTATTCGAGTATTACCCAAATTAACTAGTTGTATAATATGAATTGACCTAAATGAACCCATATGCAACTTTTTTTAAAACCCAAACATTTTTTTTAAGAATCAAAGAGTTGATTAAAATTTAAGATCAAATATGATAAGATTCATGCAAACCATAATAATTTTTGTTATTATGATATTCTAAAGCAATACTGCTGTGATGTTTATGTATCAACCAAATATTTTTATATGAGAATTTTTAAAAATATGATAATAACATATATAGGTCAGACTTTCAATTAAATAATAGTTAAACCCTATATAAAACTTCTGCATTAAATACTTAATTTCTTTTGCTAAGAAAGACATGAAGATTCTGTTTTTTCTTTGGCTTTGAACCGGATTAGAATCGAATGTCCTTGATATAAATAAAATGGCAGATCATAGCCCGAACCATAAACTGCAGGTTCAGGATGGTCCTAGTTTGGGCTGTCAGTCTGAACTGTTTTCTGCATAGCCATAGTCTAGACATTTCAAGGCATTTTGCATGGTTATAAGAAAATAACGCCTAATATGGTAAATACAGGTGATAATTTTAACTCAATTACCTACAAATGGGTCGATTCAGGTAATGTTTAATCTTCAAGCGTCAAATAGGTTAAGCTAAAAGAAAACAATCTTTGAAACATATTCAAATGCATTAAAACCTCAATAATCGTTTTATTAAAGTCATAATAAAATAATTTTTATAAATTTTATTTACGACATCAATTGTTTGACAACACTAAAACAGCTGAACACAAAGTGTTAACAGGGCCACCCCCATCTTTTTTGGCATGTACTAAATATAAACCCATTTTGACCCATAACCCAACCGGTCAAACCCACCCATTTTGCCAGCGGTAAATAACTAAATATCGACCAAGTGCCTAACCAGTTGACACACACAAAAAAAAAAAAGAAAAACACTTTGTGACCATATTTCCGGATCCGAGCTTACAAGAAGGAACTATTTTCTGTAAATTCCCACAAATCCACATCCCTTATGAATTATGAACACAGTTATTTAGGAAGTTTCACCGATTTCAAATTACAAATATATTATACCTCTCAGTACACTGTAAACTGTTGTTGTGAGATTGCTACACCTTTATCCGAATCACAAACGAACCTGCACGTCAATCCATGAAAAATATATCATCTCGTTAGTTCTCCAAGAGTGTTGTATCATCATGCCATTAGTGCAGAAATATTTGACCTTATAGCTCACATGTTCTTTTAAGGTTTCCTAAAGCTTTTCGGTTGGAAGGATTAATGAAACTTACATGCAGGAAGATTTGAAATATCAGCTGAAACAGCACACGGAATTCCTAAGGTTGAAAGTGCTCCCCTTATAATTCCACATGGGAAGTAGAGAAGCATACTAGTTGTATCTTGAGCAGCACTAGAAGTTTCTGCTGATGGGTCTGCTGACACGCGTGAAAGCCAGCGAAATTTATTATCCTGCAACACAAACGTACCCTGCAACAAAAACAAATAAGTTGTGATCACAATAACTACTAGATGTTCAATTTGAGGTCTGAAACTTACTCTATGGTTAGTCTTCAAATTGTCTATCTGCTTCTTAAAAAGCTCAGACCAGAAATCTTTGCAGAGGAACTTAATCGCCTCTAGGTGATCAGTAAATCGCGGCCGCTCCATTGTGTACCTAACCAGAATAATAAATCATCAACTTGCAATCCATAATTTACAAAATAGTAACCAAGTTTCTTAAGTGTCACACAAAAGTCACTTAAAGTTTTTTTGTTCCTCTAAAGTCACTAACTTTCATTAGGTGTTCAAATTTAGTATAAATTTTTATAAACGTTAACTTTCCTTAAAACTAAGCGAGGCAAATGAAACATATATGAATCTTGTTACTGTTTTTTTTTAACAAATTTTGTTCATGTATAAAATTGTTATGAATTTACATCGAGATAGATGGTAAACGTGCAACAAGCTGCGCCGCTACCCCTTTTTGAATAGCAAAACTAAGTCTTTTAAAAACTACGTCCATAGATCTCGTGGCCATAACATTACTATGCACGACTCTCTGAACTCGACTCAGTAGGTCTACTCTGGCGCCAGGACCTACCGGTTAGAGAATTTTTTTTTCCTATTTGACTTTAATTGAACAATTATGAAACTTGACTATTATTTAGCAATTCTTTTCTTTACTGTTACCTCCTATTTCAAGTTAATTTGATTAAAAAAAAAAAAAACACTTAATAGTAATCTATATTCATATATGTTACATTCCCCCACTTAATTCAACAAAACTATAACAAATTCAGATTGAAATGAGTTTAATTGTGTGTGTATGAATTATGTGAAGTTTATACCTTTCGCAAAGCTGGCGGCCGACCTGATAGCCGATTGCTTCGATTCTCCGAGCAGCAAGTTCCGGCTTATTGGCATAAAATCGGGTGCAATATGACGATACGATTTCAGTTAACAAGCTGTCCACACAGCTTTCTGATACTTCTCTTGCCATCGGTTGTTTCTCTGTGTGTGTGTGTGTGTGTGTGTGTGTGAGATGACGACTTGCTTGGCTTCCGCTTTGACGATGATCGGTGGGGGAAGAACGAGAGCCTTGAATAGCAAGGTAAGTTATTTAGCCCATTAACTTGATAAGCCCACTGGATCTGATATGCTTATGTTCATTAAGCCCAACGGATCTTCTTGAAAAACACGAGGAGGGTGTGAATTGTGAAGTGTGTAGATATTGAACAAGTCAAAGTAGAGGTGCACATTTCAGATTTTTTTTCATACCCGGTTTGGGTATGATCAACAAAGTAAAAAAACCGGGTATTGCAATACCCGGGTCAGGTTTGGAACCAGGTTTTAGAGAAAAAGTGATTGGTTTTTTTTCGGTTTTATTCTGGTATGGTCGAGTATGACAAAGTAGGAATCGGTTTTAAATCAAACTAGTTTTTTTATATATCGCGCGTTGCGGCGAAACCGAGCAAATGATAATGTAAAACAAACGTGATTTGAAAATAAAGTATGTTGTTTAGAAAGTCAAACCATTAGAAAGATTTAGTTTATCATCGTACCATTTTATGATAACAAATAAATACTTTACTTTGAGTACAACTTCGTTTTTAACAAAATTTATAACGGAATGGCAGGGAAAGAAATCAAGCACAACTACACACTTAAGTTTTTAGAAAAAAAGTTATAAACATAAATTATTAAAGAAATATCAATTTAATCGATAAATTAATATATGTTAAAAAAAGAAAAAATAATTATTAAGAAAAAGGTAAAGGAAATATATGTTTTAAAAAAAGAAAAATATGTTATTAAAAGTAAATATAATAATAAACTGTTATAGTATATTAAATAATAAAATAAAAAAAACTATATATTATTATAAAAATAAAGTTACTATTCATCAATCATCGTCAACAATATATATATATAATGGTTGGACCTAGTAAATATCCACCGCATACGGAACCGGATTTTAATACCCAGTGTCGGGTCTTTTTTTTTGTTCGAGTAGGGTACAATAGCTAGGGTTTTTTTCGTACTTATACAACTAAGTAATATCAATTCGAATTTATATATATGTATTAGATTTGTTTCATTGCAACTTAAATAATTAAATTAACTAGAGATTAAACATGGGCATTATATGTATGGATACCCTCCTAATGCAGGCCTAACCTGAAGTTGTTCCATATGATTAAGTACATGGGTGTAGCTTAGTGTAAAGTGGGGGGGTGCACCCGTCCTCCGAATGTTTCGGTTAAAAGTGTAAAATTTCCTATTTTTCATTCGAAAATTTTAAAATTATATAGGATTGTCCCCCAATTATTTTGCCTAAATATTTATACAATATATAAATTGGGTCCCATGACTTTCCGCCCCCTTTGAACTTTTGGTCAAGCTCCGCCAATGATTAAGTATATCACCACCTATAAATAAAAGCCAATGTGGGGGCTAACCAACTTGTTAGAGACACTTGCCTTTTAGAGGGGAGATCCTGAGTTCAAACTTGTGCAAGGAAGAGTATTTCATGGTTATCTGTGTAAAGTAGAGCAACATTGGCATTACCATTAGGGACTTGTTACACTAAGTGGATATCCCTAACTCACATGTTCAATCACTTGGTCCATGTGGATAACACAACCAATCATGTCAAAAACATCAATAATGTAGGTTGGCGGGTTAAGATGTTTTATATATTGGGAGCGATATGACACTATAACAAAATAAAATGCTCTACTTGTAAACCCTTTTATAGTTTAAATAGTATTTCAATTCCAAGTGATGATAAACACAATGTCGGACCCATGAATTATTTTATAGGGGGTACGATCAAAAGTTTTGCCTACAAAATACACTAATTTTTTTAAGATGGTGTCCACCCACCCAAACTGTCACTTGAGTCCGCCCCTGGATAGACGTGAATAATAGCAAACTAAAACCATCATAATGCATTTTTATACCATAATATAAATCCCAACATACCAACCAATTTGTTAAGATTACTTCAAGTTCGGTAATATTAACAGGGTGGAGATACAACAGGAAGTTTATTTGGCTAGGAAGTGATCTTGACCATCCATTTAATTAATCAAGGGCTAAGATTAAATGAATGAAATTGAAGCAAAAAAAAAAGAGGCGCATGGGTTTGTTAGGGACATTCTAGTCAATCCAGCACAATAGTTTCTCTCTCCTTCAATCCCCCCCCCCCCATTTTTTAAACGTTAATAACTTTTTCATACGACATTATTTTTTTATAAAAATTGCACCAAAAAAAACCAGCGTTTTTTTTATCTTTAAAACGAGTATACTATTGCTATATTTTCGAAAAAAAATTTTGAATACCCAGTTGCGTAAAACGCAATGGAGAAAACCCAGTTGCGTAAAACGCAATGAAAAAAAAAACGTAAAAAAATGACTTTTTCTAAAACGCAACGCACCAAAAACACAAAGAAATGTCTTATTTCTAAAACGCAATGACCAGAAAACACAAATAAATGTCTTATTTCTAAAACGCAATAGCCTAAAAACACAAAAGAAAGTGTACTTTATAAAACGCAATGCACCCAAAACATTTAAAAATGTCTTATTTCTAAAACGCAATGCACCCAAAACACTTAAAAATGTCTTATTTCTAAAACGCAATGGCTAGAAAACACTTAAAATTGTCTTATTTCTAAAACGCAATGGCCAGAAAACACTTAAAAATGTCTTATTTCTAAAACGCAATGCCTAGAAAACACATAAAAATGTCTTATTTCTAAAACGCAATGGCCTAAAAACACAAAAGAAACTGTTCTCTCTAAAACGCAATGAACTGAATACACATAAAAATGTGTTTACCTAAAACGCAATGAGTAAAAACACTTCAAAAAATGTTTTATTTCTAAAACGCAATGACCAGAAACTGTTGTTCACAGAACCAGAAACTATCTAAAACGCAATGACCAGAAACTGTTGTTCATAGAACCAGAAACTGTCTAAAACGCAATGACCAGAAACTGTTGTTCACAGAACCAGAAACTGTTGTTCACAGAACCAGAATCTAACTAAAACGCAATGACCAGAACCTGTTATTTACAGAACCAGAAACACTGTCTACGAATGCAGTTTTCCAGAGGCAATTTACAGAAAATTAATTTTTCTGATGCATTTTCAACCCCAGCCAGGGGCTCTGCCCCTTGGACCCCGCTACCAGGGGCACTGCCCCCGGACCCCCGCCAAGATCGTAAAACACAATAACTAAATAAAAAACCCAGATCATAAAAATGAAATTAAAGAATTTCTTACATGGATCGAAATGATTTCTTCAACAATTGACGAAGTTTGAATGATTGAAACACTTATCAGCGCTCGAATCGAACGAATCGAGTGATTATCTCCAAAATCACCCGAAAAAACGAGATTTTTTATGAAATTAAACTAGGTTTTCTTCAAAAAAACTGAAGAACACGTTGATCGGGTGTTTGATCGCACTATAATATAGTGATTATTAAGATGGAAAGTGAAGAAATGGTTGAAGATTGTGGGTTTTGAAAATGGTGGGTTTTGAAGTTACTGGGTTTTGAAAAGGAAGAAGAAAGGGTTGGATTGAATAAAATACTCTTTTTCTTTATTTTAAATGTTGCCACATGTCCTAATTCTATTACTTCCTACACTTCCTAGCCAAAATAAACTTTCTATTTGATCTTTTCCCATATTACCATTGCATAATTTGAATGCGATTTATAGGCCTTTCGGATATAATATAATAAATTAAAAAACGAAGAGAGTTAGAAGCATAGTTGTAATGGATGTGCCTGACAACCTACAATCAACAACCTAGATCCGAGGATACCATATGGATCGCCAACGTCACATGCAAAAGCTTGGTATACAAACTAAATATTCATTTATATTTAATTAATTGTCTTCACTTTGAAGATAGGAGTGTGTAGACCACAACCACATGGTCAGTTTATTAAATACTATTATAAAAGATGTGTCACATAACTTTGATTAATGATTCAATAAATAATCAGTATTATAAATGTAATTGAAAATGCCATGATTAGAAAAAAAAGTTATTGTTGTGAAACTAGCCTAATAACAAGCAATAAGAGAAAGAGATGTAGGGAGAAAGAGATATTTCATTGATAGATATATCATACAAGAGATACAATGGGAAGTATATATAGGAGAAGAAAACTTGGAGAATAAACTAATCTATTTTTGGTGTTGATAACCATAATCTATATCTATATCTATACTACTTTAATAAGCATATAGGAAGGACAAAAAAGTCATTTAGGAATGTGTTGAAAACACACTTAATGCACAATGTACAAGATTTAAAGCACAAGAAAACACAAATAATTTACCCTTCACCCGGATCATCATCAACCGTCCATTTTTTTCACTTTTTCACACGGATCAAGATCTGGACGGCTGATATTTACTTCACACGGATCAACCTTTTCATTCCCTCCTCTCTCTCTCTCACAACTCGCACATCTCACAAACTTCATCATCATCAGACCTTCTCTCTCTATCGGCGACTCAAGAACATGATCAGATCTGTGAGGATCGATGAAGGTCTGCACGTCGGGGGCTTGTAAGTTTATACTTCCTTATGCATCTTTGAAATTCGTTTTTTAGGGTTTCAAGGATCAAGTTACCCAATTGAATATGAGCCTAAAAAAATATTGATTTGTTCAGGTTAATCTATTTTATATAATGTTTGGTTTTGTTTAACTTTGTGCAACTTATGTTTCTTAAAAGCTAACTAAGGTTTCGTTTTGCGTTTTTTTTTTCTGTACTAGAGTTTGGTGTGCAGGTAGTTTCTGTTACAACTCCGAGATCAGCTATGGAGGTGATGCGTTGCTCTTCTAATGGCCTCGGCAAAGGACTTGAGAAAATGTGATCTGAAAAAGGGTATGCCACTTGTGAAACTATGATTTACTTATATGTGTACTGGATTGAACAAGTATGCTACTGTTTATAGGAGGACAAGTCGGTTGAAATTGTCACTTTCAAAACTAAGTAATCTTTCTTTAACCATTCCACTTCTGGTCCTTTAAATATAGCTTAGATCTCTTTGTTTCCATCTACCAATATTAGGTTTTGAAGTGAAAGTTCGGTTTTTGGTATGTTGCAGTTTGTAGAAGGTTGTATATAGGGCAGGTGGGCAACGTGTTTGAACTGAACAGAAATTAGCAAGTTTTACAGATGACAGTGCGAGATGCTCTGAACTCTGCTCTTGACGAGGAAATGGCTGCTGATCCCAATGTTTTTGTTATGGACGAAGAGGTAAAATTATTTTAATAAAAGGGTGTTGAGAGCTCTTTTTTTATTTAATTGATGCTCATCTTATTATAATGTGCAGGTAGGAGAATACCAAGGTGCATACATGGTAATTTTTTTATGCTTTCTCAGCTCTCTCAGATTCTACAAATCAAATAACTAAAAGTGGCAAAACAGGCTGGTGAAGTCTGGAAGCTTTACTCATTCGTATCCGTTTTGCTGGAGATCTGAAACTCCTCTCATCTACAGATCCCTTCCCAGCTGGTACATTTTTTTAACTTTTATTTGTTTAAGAATTTCTCGATTTATCTTGTTTTACCATACAACTTTTATTTATCTTTAGAGTAAAATGCCATTTTCGTCCCTGGGATTTGGCCAGTTTTGCGACTTTCAACCAAAGGTTAGTTTTTTCACATTTGGATCCAAAAGGTTTGAAAATTTGCCATTTTCATCCAGCTGTTTGTGATTACTGCATTTGGTGGTGTGGTTTCATGGGAAGGTGACGGGGCTCCATTTGACGAATCTAATCAGGACACTAATTATCAAATATGTTTGATGTTTAACGATCACCATGAAACTTATTTTGACATCAATATTTCATCGTCTTATTACGGAGTATTTTGTAGATTGTGGACAGGCCAACTCAAAGCCACAGGTTCATTTCAAGAGACTACGTACAGCCACAATGGGTATTTGATTGTATAAATGCACGTATCATGTTTGGGAAGTAAGTTCAGAAAGTTTGAATATTTCTTCAAATATGCCACATGTGCATATGATTGGGTCCCTAAACTCGTGTGAAAAACAAGATGCAAGCATCAGCCAAACCGGTAAGTTGTAAGCCTTCTAGGAATTATCTTCTTTTGCTTTGGTCGAATAGGCGGTTTGAGTAATGTGTCAAAATGGGCCAAAAGGGTTGGGCCAACTTACAATCACTCTTTCTTATTAATTTATTCGATTTTTAAAGTTATAAATGTGCAAAGTATGACTTAACTAAAATCTTATTACTAAATAATCTGAATTATGTTAATGAAAGCATCTCACGAGGTCTTTAAGAATTTGGGTACAATTTGTATGGCTTTCAATCTGTTCGACCCTTTTGATCCATTTTCTTTTTTATTAAACCATTTGACCTGTTAAATATAAGAAATATAAGCATATATTGGGTTCAAACTGCCACCTCACCAGTTAATATGCAGTAAATGCTATGAAGCACATATTTAAAACCAGCAAAATAATAAATGGAATCAACATTTCAATCCCATTCCGTTTTCACGAATGCTACCTAAGGGTTTAAAAGTCCACTTTTGTTATTCGATATTATTGACCACATGCAACTTTCATACATGACTAATTTAAATGAGTATTACTTACATGATTTGTAACATTAACAAGTAATCAAAGGATATTATTTCCATATTTTTGTAGGGATATTCACCGCTTGGTTCTCCGGGGACGTCTTTCATCAAAAGCAATGTACTAAAAAGCCCGGTTCTAGCTACAGTAGCTGAAAAACTGGGAAAAACGCCTGCTCAGGTTGCGCTCCGGTTACAAATGGGTCATAGCATACTTCCCAAGAGTACAAGCGAATCTTGAATCAAAGAAAATTTTGATGTCTTTGATTGGTCAATTCCTGATGACTTGGTCACTAAACTCTCTTCCGAGATTGAGCAGGTATGCTTGCTTGCTTTCTTTTATCATATATGTGGCAGAATGGGCGGGTCAAGCAAGTTGGATAACAAGTCAAAACGGGCTGGCTCGGGTTGAACAACCAACATTTTGTTTGTCTTGAGTATGTTTTCTGCAATTTAATTTTAGTTTACCTATTCTCGGTTAGGCAAACGTGCCCATCATTTCCAACAATATTTCGGTTTTAAAATTATTTTATTATTACTATACTTTAAATTATAACAATAATAATAAGGCATGACAGATCAAGGGGGTGTATGGTCTTCATTTGCGAACCAACATAACTTCTCATGGAGTGGGTAAAGGAGATGGCTTTGTTCAAATCAAGGGACCTGACTTTGTCATTAATGGTTCACCTTTTCCGATTCAACAATCATAATGCATACTGGTTCACCCTACACAAGAAGTTCTTAGTGTTGATGAAAAGTTGGATCATTCGTTTTTTTTAATCTTTTTGTCATTTTAATTATCAGTAACGTACTCATTAAAGTAATATGTGCATAGTCGGGCGTTTCTTTTTTCGGGGTTGGAAGTAGTATAAGGTAACGAAAGCATTGCATCTATTACCATTTGTTTAGTGTCTGATGATCTGATATGTTATCATAAGATGTCATCTTAATTCATAAAAATTTTAAAAAGCATTGTTTTTTTCCCATGTGATGTGATACCTGGTCCTAAAATTACTTATGAGGAAGTGTGGTTATCAATTGAGATTGAGATTGTTGAATCATTATGTCAGTTTTAACAACGAAGATAGCAAAGTGGTAAGAAGTGCAGTTTCCATTGCAGTAGAAACCACAGGCGAAACTGAGCCACCCTGGTGTTCTTCTATGGAGGAGGGGTAGAATCATCATGTCACTATTTTCACCGTAATAAATAAGAGGATCAGTGTTGGTCCATGTGGTGGAAGGATTTGCAGTAGGATAGTAGGTGAGCCGCTTAAGCTGGGCAGTGGTTGAGTGGGGATCTAAGATGAGAAAGAAGGCAAAACAATAACATATGATCCATGTTGCCATCATAAAATTAACCAACACACAAGATGATCAGCCTATAATTAATGAAGATATATGCTTCATAACTTTAAATATGATATCTACTGTTACTATAGAGAAGTCAATATAGCTGACTCATTTGAGACCAAGTAAACTTTCAACTTAACAGAGACCGTGTCCTAAGGGCTAAGCATATGATGGATTAGTCATCATTATTTTTCTACAAGCATTTAATATCATGAAATACAAGGTGTATATTTCATCTCATTATTTTTCTACAAGCATTTAAAGTATATTATTCTTAAGCGTATTGAAAATACAGTATGTTCTCATGCCATCTTTTGTTTCAGGAATGTCCAAGTTGCGTTTGAAGCCTGCTTACAATCTCTACACTGAGCCGAGCATGGAAATATTCGGGTACAATTTTGTTATTTTAGTTAACAACAGTAATATGGATACAATAAATGTAATGTATTTAATTTGATGTGGCAGTTATCATGAAGGCTTAAATAAATGGGTTGAAGTAGGAAATTCTGGAATGTTCAGACCTGAAATGTATTTTACTGCTTGGGGTCTTTCCCTTGAACGATATGTGCAACAAAACAATATTTTTGTTACATTTTGACCCGTATGAGATAAAACACAATCCACACTAACCCACACAATGCTTGTAAAGTACCTACTTCAAATTCATCACCATGTTATATATGTTTAGTTATGATAACAATTTATAAATCCATTTGGTATTCACCAGGCCAACTATGATACTTTATGGCGAGATCTCTTTGGTCACAAGGTATGCACAATTGCATTAATCTGTTCCCAATAATGAAAAACCAGTGGTGTGATTCTGTTTTCGCTTTTTTTTGCAGGTGGAGTTGGAACTCTCAAGCAATTTGGGAGTCAGCAGTTAGTTGATGCTGCTGTAATTAGATTGTAGATTGATTTTGGACCATCTTTAAATGCTATTTTCTCATTTGTTTCTTATATGGGCTTTACTGATACATGATGCATGAGTATATGAATATATTATCCTAATATCATAAATAAATAAATATTATCATAAACAAGTACTTGCAATTAATGAATCATTCTTTTATACCTTAAAATTTATTGAGTCATTGTTTAATTAGGAACCGAACCATTAGGATAAGGCTTAGGAACCGCGCTATAATCGTCGGGTCTGGTTGAGCCAAAAGGCTCGCAATAAATACTAATGCACAATTGCACTTAAAGATGGTATATCTAGACCAAAAATTTCAATTTCTTTCATATGAAGCTGTAACAACCATTTTATATATCAAGTAATTGAACAACCTTTAACGTAGTTAAAGGATAAGCTTTGTCCTTGGTAAAACGCGTCAATCTCTCATAGATATAGTTTGATTGATTACACATATGCTCGAACTGCAGGTCGAGCAATAATTACAATGTGTCAAGGTCATTCAAAAATTCTCCCTCTAAAAGCTCGACAGTTTCTCTCGATGATGCGGGACATCATCACTGTAAACTGCGATTATAGTGAACTTTTAAAAGTAATTTTTTTTTATAAAAGCAATGACTAATTTAATCAAACATATATCCATCTTTACCAGAATATCTCGAGTTTTACAACACTCGACCCGACTATTTTAGTCCATACGCATTTTGTCAACTTCCTATAGTACTTTCTTGAGGCAACTTAAATATATCAATGCATCTGGCATTATCAATCCGTGAGAGAATTCTTCTCATCTTATCTAAATATGCATGTGCATTCACTGTTCAGGATTTTTGCTAAATAAACTTGCCGATTTAACATATACATATCTATATCATATGCAAAAATGTGACGAACACTTGCATTTATCTCCAAAATCCATATTGTACCATATGTGTACACTATTTATTGAGATATCATAATCATTGGGTACAAGTTTTCTATGCATGTTTCTTGGTGCACAAGAATTACATCGTTAAGATGTTTCAGTTAACCTTTTAAGCACTCAATTGCTTTTGAAACTCATCAAGAGTTCCAATTATATCCAACATGTAAAATAATCATAACCTATTCAAATCAGAATATGCATACAATGATCACATTCTTCTCGAGAACTTACTTTACATGACTTAGGGGCTGTTTGGTAGCCTCTGAATGGTCATTAAGAGGCTACCTCTTAATGGAACCATTAAGAATTTTACCAATGAGAAGGTAGAAGAATATGACATGTGATGATTTATCATTCAGATGTTACCTCTTAACCATTCAGACTTGAGGTTACCTCTTCATTCAGAGGTTTTAAACCATTAAAAGGTAGCATCTGAATGGTCATTAAGAGGCTACCAAACAGCCCCTTACATAATTTAGTCTTTTAGGACTTTCATGTAAACTTTCAGTATCAAATGATACATAACATTCATAATACGAATATCAATTCTCTCTTTATATTACCAGACTAATAAAATATTAGAAAGTCAATTCATCCACCACTGGAGAATACGTCTCCTCATAATCAATCCTAGGTTTTTGCGAAAATTCTTGTGCCACCCATTTTTCCTTATATCACTCAATTTGATTTCCACATAATTCACATAAAAGACCCATTTATATCTAACATATTTTACAACTTCAGTTGTATGGACTGTTGGTCCAGATACTTTCCATGTCATTAGAGAATTCAACTTTGCCTTCTTTGTGTATTTACATTTTAGCCAATCATTTCTATGTTTACGTTCATAGGCTGATCTCAAATCTTGATCCTCATCATTTAATCATTTCAAGCGCTACATTATATACAAAAGTATAACGACGTCGATTTTTATTTCGATTCCATTCATATCTTAGACATGATACAACTTATCGAGATCTCTTTATTTTCAGGTACCTGAGGTTCTTCTTGAACATCATGTCTATTGTCTCTTCAGGAGATCTTATTACTATAACCTCGACTTGACCATCTTAATTACTTGCTCCAATTTTCGATGAATTTTATTATTGGAATCAACTAGTCTACCATTCTTTAGGCATGCAATAGACTCATTACAAAATATGTGGTTGCCCTCTTGGGACACAAATATGACTGGAGCATACGTAGTTGATTATGTGACTTACTTAGTCACTCTATTTAGGTCAGTGAACTTGTCTGATAATTTGTTCTTTAATATTGGTAAATGAATTATCTTTTGAACTTCTGGTACAACGTTTATAGTCTGAGGATCAAGATGACATGATAATTCATACCAACTCATTTTTTTCCAACTGCTTTTTATCTCTCCCTGATGTTGGGAGTGTTAATCCATTGATATGGATATCAAATAATTGAACCGTAATTAAATAACTCGTCAATGGCTCTATTCATTATCATATATTCCCAACCACCTTTTTAAGGTCCCATCTTTGTGCATCGTGGTGGATCAATTTCATTATATGTCGCACAACCAAAATCTTTAAGGGGACATCTTTGGTTCCTGACCAAAAACCAACGATACGGGGAGAAAGTATTATGACTTGTTGGCTTGATGTGAATTAATGTTGCATGTAAAATAACATGTCCATAACATATGAACTTCTACTCTCATGATCATAGGTTTTGCAACCAATCATAGACGTTTAGCGATCGTCTCAACAAAACATGTATTCCAATGATGATCAATAACTTGGGAATCCAATTCACTATTACAACCGAAATAAATATGTCAATCTAGAATAATATGCTTGTGATCACATTAACTAAGCCATAATCACACAAACTTTAGGTTGTGGATTTGATAACCATTTAGACGATGCATCGATTTAAAACACTAAATGGTATCATGTTGGGATATGCATATAAAAAAAACACTTCCAGAATATTTAGGGATTCTCACCCGACTTTGGTTGGTAAATAATGAATTTCCCTTGAGAGCAAATATTGCATGCTAATGACCAACTTGAAGAATCTTCTAGTTCTTCAATACGTTTCACATCATCATTGACACAGTGTGGTCTAACCGGTCATGCCAACTAATTAAATAATTATCAACCATATACTTCAAGTTTATGATCATATATTCTTTTAGTTGGACTCGTGTTTGTTTGATACACGACATGAAGTACAAGAAAATAATATATTATTATTTCAAAAATTCATGTTATTACATGTTTCCCATATTTTATTATTGTATACTCACTTCCTTTATATGCCACTTCTTGTGGTGGATTTCAAGACTAGCATGACTGTCAATGTGAGGATCATTACAATTTCCAAACTTATCATGATCATGACTTTTATAACGATCATTGTATAGTCATCACATTATTAACATGGTTGATCTCATTACATGAGCATCATAACAATTTCCTTAATTGCCGTGATTACGAACTTTACACCAATTATTATATCATCACATTCAGTTAAAAAATGGATTATAACCATACAACATTCATGATAGCATCATTACAATTCCATATTAAAGATGTTTTCTAAAAGTTTCAAACACTAATGTGATAATTTTCCAACAAAAGCTTTTAGATACCATTCTCTATTTTATCAATATTAACATTTGTACGTGGCTTTCGAAACATCTATCTTCCTTAAAAGACAAAATTGACATATAAGAAAAGTCACAATGAAATAAAACATACTGAATAATATAATAAATGTAGAAGACATATACCATAAAGTTAAATCATGTAATTAATTTACAACATTATAACATTCAATCATATAAAACAAGGTAGTAAACTTTATGATATAACGTTTTATTTCCACCATTTACATGCAAATATATCATGTAGTAGAGTTTTAAGTGTTATTATTTTAATTGCCACATAACTTCCACTAAAACAACTATTAAATCATAATTAAGCTAATTTAATGTGTAGCATATATCATATAATAGTATTTGAAAGAACATGTTTCATAAAACAATCACACAATGGGAAATATAAAACAAATAATTTTCCATGTATGATAAAAATATAAGGGTGATAAACGAGATAGAAAAGGGAGAGAAAACCAATTATAAAGTGCTAAATAATTCATAGACATATCATTTGTTTCTTATTAATCTTGAAATATTCATATGAATCTTTTCTAAATATAAATAATAATTTCAATAACTATTATCATAAACACTAAACCACAGTGATCTCAAATAGATAAATTCAATAATCAATAAATGCGATCTATAAATTGCTTAAGCAGAAACAAGAATTGAAATACTAATTAACTGTAAAATTAAATTCGAATTAATAAAATAAGTTTGGCTTATCCATACGAAACTTTCAGCTAGCAGCTATATTCAAATAAAACTAACAATTATATTTTATATTTATCTAGTAATCTTCTCTGATTTATAAGGATTTTAGGGTATTCGATATGTTTAATAAATATACACAAATGTAAAATTGAAATAAATTTAGAACAGGTTTCAGACTGATCGAAAATATCCATGATTGTAATAAAACTCATAACCCGGATAATAAATTTACATTTACATATTCTAACACACAACTTCTAATATATGTATTGATTTATAATTATCTTAAACTAACAATTGAAAAACATTCAAAAGATATTTGTGATATTAATAATATCCAGTAATTAGTTATCGAATATATCATGTGATCTAAGCATAATATAGAATGCAGAATAGTTTAAGCCCCAATTCGTATTGAGGGGTTAATCCCTTAAAATTATCAGTGTATGATTATTTCATATATTTGCTTACGTCCACGGCTTTAGAATATACCTTCAAATAAAGTTATCATGGTTTGAAAATTCAAAGAAAAGCGATCTATTTATTTATCTTGTTTATAGGAGTGCATGGACATAAGATGCTTACTATAATCCAATCCAATACGTATGAAACAGTTAAATTTTAGAATATTTAAACCATCACCATCCCACTAGCAACCCAATGACAATTAAAATATTTAATTTGCTAGCAAGCTAAGAAGTAACTATGTAACATGATGGTAGACCTTCTTTCATATTTAAAGTTTTATATTATATACGTTCAAGTAATAAATATATGATCATAAAGAAAAAGGTTTGTATCAATTACCTGATTCATGATTTGAACTTTGAGCAGATCAGTTGTGATTTCATCTCTTATGACTCCACAGTGGTTAGGACATTTGTTCTTGATTCCAGTGGCTACAACAGTAGCGGACTTGAGATGGTTATCTTGTTCCATTATTTCGTAAATGCAATAGGCGATTTAGATTTTAGACAATGGATTTAAAGTGAAACGAAAAACAAAGAGCAACAAGCGAACTCGTGCTGATAACGTGTTGTGAAACTAGCCTAATAGCAAGCAATAAGAGAAAGAGATGTAGGGAGAAAGAGATATTTCATTGACAGATATATCATACAAGAGATACAATGGGAAGTATATATAGGAGAAGAAAACTTGGAGAATAAGCTAATCTATTTTTGGTGTTGATAACCATAATATTAATAATATATTTATAACAGTTATTGGATTTTATCACCCTTAATTATTGGCTATTACTCGCTGCCACCCCCGAATATCACTTTGACGCTCGCCATCCCCAACATAACACTTAATTTATTCTGTCACCATGTTAACTGATCACTAACTTTTGAGTTTGTTACAATACTTTTCGGGGTGTTCAAAGATCCCTAAAACCTTCCTAAGATCCCTATGACACCCACAAAAGTATAAAAACAGGATCAAAAGTTAGTGATCAGTTACCGACGTGGTGACAGAACACACTAAGTGTTAAGTTGGGGGTAACGGGCGTTAAAGTGATAGTTGAAGGTGGCAGCGGCCAATAGCCAATAGTTGATGGTGATAAAATCCAATAACCCGAAAAAAAAAATCTAAATGCATCTTTAGTTTTGAGACGCATAAACATTGATTTGCATATAAATGACAATGGGATGGAACTAGTACTCCTAGTCACATACAAGGGTACCATATTGCTAATAACTTGTAAGGTACCTAGTAGACACGTTAGTTTGTTAAATATTTTCCCTTTAGATTCCTTGTACAATTCTTATTATTCTAATTTTCATATAGTTTTATTAAGCAAGTAATTTAGAATTATAATACTTAAAAATTAGATGATTAGTAGATTACTTTATTATCCATATACATAAATGGATCAAGTAAACGTGCACGTATATTTTGAATAGTTCATTCGAGCGTAACCTAGTACCAAACCTTTGATTTTTTGAAACTAATCACATACCCAGTCTCATTCAAGATGGGTGACTGTCAGAGCTCATTTTTTCATAGAGCCCTTTCATTTTTTATATATGCTATATACATGTAATATTTTAAACAAAACATATGCTGGGTTTTTACAGCATATGCTGGCCCTGTTCTATTAATCATAGAATCTTACTGTTGAAAATTGCATAATATGTTCATTCATATACTAGCCTTATTATTTATTGGGCTTGTTTTATAACTTGGGCCAGTCTGTTATAACTAACATAAGCTGGGCTTGTGTTGGTTCATTCGGTTATAACAAAATTCTGGATGGATCAGTATTATTGTTTAAGTACAAGGGTGGTATATGAAACTTCTCAGGGGGTTTGATCATAAGTGGTGATTCTTATGGGTGCAAGGTGTAAATGTATGTTTGCAGGTGTATAAAAAGGCCTCTTTGAGAGCTAGGGTTCCAGAAGTTTCATTTCATCTCTTCGTACACTTTCACACTCTGTTTTGGAGGTTGTTCATTCCATTTAAAGTTTGGTTGAAGACTGTTTGTTACAGTTGAAGTCTGATCGGAGACTGTTCGTTCCTGTTGATGTTTTGTTCTACCTGCTGATGGTATATTAAAGGTTTATTGAAGATTAATTTCTTCGTTTGTTCAGTATTATATTCCAGATCCTGCGGATTGTCTTAGTTCAGGTTGTATTGTTTCATTCTTGTTGTTTTTTGTTTCGATTAATCAACTGATTGTTATCAGTTGATTATGTACTTTGTATTGTTTGATTTCTGGTCTTACAGTTTTGTAAGATCTTGGGTGGTTTGGGTGATTTCTGGGTTGGTTAAGATAATAAAGTTTTCGTCACAGTTTTGTCGCTTCTTTTGTGTTATTGTGTTGATATCTGTGATTTGGTCCAAGGTTTCATACCATTTTGACATGGTATCAGAGCCTAGTGCTCTTGATACGTTTATATCTACAAAATCTTGTGAATTAGGGTTTTGCATATGTATTTGGGGCTAGATCAGGGATTCTTTAGTAGGTGTCTATTTAAGTCTATGCGTGTGATATATGGAGGTCAGAATCCGTATATCAGTCTTTGTGTTTTGTATGGTTGTTCAAGATTAGATTCTTATTTGTATTGATATAAGCTTCCGCTGGTCTTGATTGATGTTCTGTCATTACTAAATTTCTGAAGGTTTTTTGTTTCTCTTAAGTGAAAGGGTGTGACTATTAGTTTTTTTTTTCAAAATGATTATTCAAGATTTGACCCTTGTTTGCTGTATTTCTATTATTTGATTGTTTTAAGCGTTTCCAGTCTAAATATCTTGTATTGTTCGATTTGTCTTTCTGGTAATTCCAAATGTATGTGGTTTGTGCGAGTCTTGTTTTTACTAGTCTAAATCTTGGTGTTATTTCAAATCTACTATTACTTCAAGTTAAGTCGATTTATAACTTGGACCTGGGAATCTGGGATAAATAGAGAGTATCTTCGATGCAAGTTCACTAGTCATTACTTGGTTACAACCTGAAAGCTTGGGTTTTGTGATGTGAAGTTATGTCTTTGTAGTTAACAATTGATATTACGAAGTTATTGGAACTTGGTTTGTTCAAACTTCAAAAACATGTGGAACGTCAAAGGTTATGAAAGTGAATGCTGATAGATATAAATGGCGATGTATAGTATTCCTTTGGTCTAGAGTTTATTAGTGTATGTATGGTTCTTGACGTCCGGGATTGACTCGATTGCAAGTTTTTTTCTGTTCGTTGAGTCTGCCAACTGAATTGATGAGGAGGGGGTTAAAAGAAAGCTAAGTGCCTATTTTATATTCTTCAATTCAGTTGTTTATAAGTGTTTATAAGACATTATGTTTATATGTTATTGTGGTTTCTTTGCAGTTGGCAACGGGTTGAGGAGAGGATCTGTACCCAATATATCATTCCGGTTTTGATCTCTTCTGTTTGTTGAAGACCCGTGTTGGTCTCTGTTACCCTAGAAGGTTTAGGGTAAACTAACAAGGTGGTTTTTTGTTTGAGGATTGATCAGTTCTTGTAGTTCTCGAAAACTACAGTTCTGATCTTCTGATCTTTTTTTGGAGCCTTTGCACCCACTGTAAGTTCATTCCAATCTTTTGTCTCTTTTATTTTTCCTGTTTTCTGCATCATATTTTTCTGAGTCTAGGCATCCCCTGTTTACCGGACTAGTCGGGCCGGCTCTTGATCGAGTTTTCGTGCTATTTGTTGTATTGTCCTGTCTTGTTGTGTTGTTTCTTGGTTTGTTTGTATTTGTCCTGTTCTGTGCATTTCTTGTTTGTTTCTGTTCTGTGCTCTTGTTAGGTTGTTTTTGTTGTCTATACTTCTTGTCGTGTTATTAGATTGGTTGTGTTCAGTTTGTGGCTCCTGAGTAAAGGCATGTCCAGGCACCATTGAGTGACGAACCTGGAATCTTGTCCCTGACTCAGCTTCGCCTTAGGTCTTTTGCATCTGTTTATATGTTAGTCTGTGTCTTGTCTTGTGTCTTGTGTCTTGTTTAAGTATTATGAAGATTGTTTGTTTCCTAATTGTTGATAATTAGGTTTTGTGATCAAAGTCTTGGTCTGTTCTGAAGTGTGTGTGTGAAGTCTAGTAATAAAACAATATTAGCGGTTATACTTCGTTCTTGTTTGGTTTTTGTTAATAAAAATTAGAAGAGTTTAATTGATCAAGAATGTTATTTGTTCGTATGCTTTTATCCTTGAATGAGATATTTTTTTTTACATTTAGTGCGTTTGTGTTGATTCATGTTCTCACATCTTCCTTGAGATATGCATATTATGTATGAATTCACACTGATAGTGCATGCTTTAGGGTATCATGTTATTTGATTCTTAATGTGTTGGCTTGTGTGAATATTTGGTTTGGCTCATGAGATTTGATTCTATTTTTGGACTGTCAAAGTGTCTCCTGTGCAAAGTTTGTATGTCTTATTTTTTTTTGTGTGGTATGATTAGTCGAACCATGTGGTTTGAATGTTCTTTAATCAGTTGCTCTGTCAAGATTGTTCTTGATGTCTGTGTCTGCCTAGTTATGAGATCTATCTGTTGAGGATCGTTGTCTTGAATGTTGTTAAATGTCTTGTATTCGTAGTCTTGATGTCTACTTTTCTATGATCTTGTTTGTATGGTTAACTTGAGCTGTATGGTTCATGTTTAACCGATGGTATTGTCAAGATTATTCTGTATATGTGACAACCTTATATGTTATCTCATGTGAGATGTCTTTGATTGCAAATTATGTTATTTGTGATTTTGTTTGGCTGTGTCTTATTGTCTTGTTATTCTTTGTCTTATGTGTGAGATATTAAATCATGTGATTTTGTATTTCATTATTTGTCTAGGCAGGAATTGTTGTCTAATATAGAAGTGTGTACTTCTTGTTTATTAGTCTTGGTATGAATCTTGTGATTCAGTGTTTCTTGGAATTTTTGTTTAATCAAGTCGAATTAGATTTTGAGTTCTTCAAAAGTATAGTCTTTTGGACTTGGTTCAAATTCTTAAAAATCATGTGTTTTTTAGTCTATATGATATAACTGTGGTATTGTTGATGAATTGTGTAATTCATTGTTCAAATAGAATATGATTTCTAGTTGTTTTATCACATTTGTTTTGTATGAAGTGTGATTCAATGTTTTTTTCAGACGTTGTTCTGAGTTATGTAGTCTTTTGTGTATCTCTAGTTTATCAGAAATGTTTCTGGAAGAGTTCTAGTCCTCAATGGTATTTCGAGAATTATCTTGTTCATCTGAGAATTTATTGTTTAAAAGTTTTTGTTGTAACTTTCTGTGTTTGTTGAGGATTTGATTCATGTATGTGCTAGTTGATTCTGGTTTACAAGATCTTCATGTCTGTTGTTGGTTGTTTGATTTAGAATTGTATTGTTCTCTCTTTATCAGATTCGTGTTTGAATCATGTGAATCGGTTCTGTGGTTCATGTCTTGTGTAATTCTAAAGGTTTTTTTTGAAAAAAAACAAATGGGTCTTTATGATTTCTTGACCAGGTTTTTTGTTCAGATGTGGGTCTGGAATTTTAGACATGTGACTTTTTTATTTGATTTTTTTTAATGAAGAGTCAAAGACTATTGTTCAATTAGAATTTGTAAATCTTGTCACATGTGAATTCTTGTTATATCAGTTTTTTTATATCAGATTCATGCTATTCTAGTTCGTTTTAGACCTAGTTTATGAAGATTGTTGGTATTGTACTGTTTTTTAGTTTGTGGTTTTTTGTTTGTCTGGGCAGATTCTTGATTTATCAGTCTTTATTTGATCAGTTTATGAGCATGGTAAATGGTTATAGAATATTGTGGTTTTTTTTAAGAGAATCGTTCTGCATTATGTGATAACTTCTTGGCTTCAATACCGTTAAAATTGTTTTCTGGGTGTGATCAGTATATCATATTGTATGACTGTCATATATCATGATTTGGATAAGTCTAACGTGGTATGTGTTCAAGCTTGTCTCTTGTATGTATGTTGTGTTAGCCTTGCACTTTTCTCTTGTGTCAGAGATGTGTCCGGCAGTGTATTTTTTGCCAGAATTTGTGTAGTCTATCATTGTTGTCTGGGTACTTGGTTTATCCGAGCTAGGATTTTGATTATAGAAATTCTATTTTTGATTTGTTTCTCAATGTTGTGCATATGGCTCTGTTACAAGTGATTAGAGTTATATTTTGCATTATATAGTTTTTGGTAAATACTTGGTGTTACCTAAGGTTTGTTTGTTAAAGCCTAGTAAACGTGCCATATTGGATTTATTTGGATCTTATCTTTCATGAGGAGTCTAAACATGTGAAATAAACCTGTTTTTTGGAGTGCTTGTGATGTTATTGTTTTCGTTAAGACTGTTTTTGTTTGTAAAATTGCTGGAGGTTTGAGTTGTACGGAGTATGATGTAATGAGAAATAAGTTGAAAATGGTTAACATGTATAGTATATGAATGATGAGGGCATGTTGAAATTAGCATAATATGTTCATTCATATACTAGCCTTATTATTTATTGGGCTTGTTTTATAACTTGGGCCAGTCTGTTATAACTAACATAAGCTGGGCTTGTGTTGGTTCATTCGGTTATAACAAAATTCTGGATGGATCAGTATTATTGTTTAAGTACAAGGGTGGTATATGAAACTTCTCAGGGGGTTTGATCATAAGTGGTGATTCTTATGGGTGCAAAGTGTAAATGTGTGTTTACAGGTGTATAAAAAGGCCTATTTGAGAGCTAGGGTTCCAGAAGTTTCATTTCATCTCTTCGTACACTTTCACACTCTGTTTTGGAGGTTGTTCATTCCATTTAAAGTCTGGTTGAAGACTGTTTGTTACAGTTGAAGTCTGATCGGAGACTGTTCGTTCCTGTTGATGTTTTGTTCTACCTGCTGATGGTATATTAAAGGTTAATTGAAGATTAATTTCTTCGTTTGTTCAGTATTATATTCCAGATCCTGTGGATTGTCTTAGTTTAGGTTGTATTGTTTCATTCTTGTTGTTTTTTGTTTTGATTAATCAACTGATTGTTATCAGTTGATTATGTACTTTGTATTGTTTGATTTCTGGTCTTACAGTTTTATAAGATCTTGGGTGGTTTGGGTGATTTCTGGGTTGGTTAAGATAATAAAGTTTTCGTCACAGTTTTGTCGCTTCTTTTGTGTTATTGTATTGATATCTGTGATTTGGTCCAAGGTTTCATACCATTTTGACACTTATCGTTAAAAAAATGTAATATTTTAAACAAAACATATAATTATATTTAAAAGTTAAAACTCAATATGTTGTAAACTCATTACTCATATTAGTTTAGGCTCATATAAATAAATAAACTCAATTGTCATTTAATCCAACTAAACCCAATAATGTTTTAAATTTTAAACCCATTTTAAAACACAAAAGCTAAAAGTCTCAAAATAAAAGGGGCAACAAATTGGCGCAGGAGCAATAATCACATGACGGCCCATTTTTCTACTCGCCCAGGATCTCCAAATTCTCATGAATTCTTAAGGATGAGTCTAATCAAATTACCTATCTCAAATGCTCTTAGGTTTGCCCTTGGGTTCATTCGTCATCTCTAGCTGGAAGTGACGATGGTGGTGGATACAATGGTTGTGGCGGTGCCGATGGGTGGGGCGTCGCAATAGTCAATGAAACCTAACGTGCACTAAAACCAACAAAACAAAACACGTATGAGCATATAACACTGAGCGTAGACAAAAAAATAATATAGAAAACGTGTAACTTAGAAACATATCAACTTCTAAGTTGTGACATATCAACTTGTAAACTGTAGCATATCAATGTGTCTTGTAACATATCAACTTGTAGTATTCATATAA
This sequence comes from Helianthus tuberosus, assembly GCA_030545235.1. Classification (NCBI taxonomy): domain Eukaryota; kingdom Viridiplantae; phylum Streptophyta; class Magnoliopsida; order Asterales; family Asteraceae; genus Helianthus; species Helianthus tuberosus. Next base: position 64,493,394 of record CM060408.1, on the reverse strand, counting down.
ACTTGAATAACTCGTAACTAGATATATTGAAATAGCATAAAATCAAAATCCATAACTGCTAAATGAATAAAAGATGAAAACTAAAATTATAGGTTTCATAAGGCTCATGCTCCACATTTTGTTTGTTCGACCCTCCATATTTTGCAAACATTTCATATCCACACTAAAATAAAACAATTTCATAATTATATGACGACATCAGGTTTTTAAAACCACCAAACTGGTATGACACTAAACCGATAAACCTGGCAATTCAATTATGAAAAACACCAATCACACATTTTCACTAAAGGTCGTTAACCCTTCTGATAATCGATTTCAAGTTTGTATGATTAGTTTGGTATTTGTTTTACTTTATTTATTCATTGTCGTTTTTTATATTGTATGATTGCACGGTAAAAAAAATTTTGGGATACCCTGATTTAATGGGCTAGTTCCGTCACTATTTGTAACTAAATATTACCATAAATTTATCAACTTTTACGTCTTATTTAATTATACCAAAATACTATATATAACTTAACTAAAGCATTAATAATCAAATTTATCCAAATATAAAGAAAGTACAGGGAGGGTTTGTTGGTTTGATAACATTCTCACTTTTTTCAAGCTGCATCGATCTCGGTTTCGTAGTAAATATAAAAATATGGCATCGGATCCGAAGCATTACGATCTCAAAACACCCCACACCACGTGCATCCACACCTTCTCTATGTCCCCCCTTCCACTTTTTATATATATAATTTCCATATTTTATATTTAAAGCAAAGTATTAATCTTGATTGGTTAGACTAAATCACAAATAGAATAGGAGCGTTATAAATATCTAAAAATATAATTTCCACACTTTTTTATTATCTATTCTCTTGTAAATAGATATGCTATTTGTTTTAATAATGTTGATAAAAAAAAACCAATAATTATATTAAAGATAGGGTAAATATACCAGTGGTCCTTAGGAATGGGCATATTTTGAAATCATTTAACATGCTGTCCATATATAACATTAACTAACATTAAAAATGAGTGTTAAGTGCTAGTCGAAGCAATACCACCACAATACGAAGTCTAATCAATTCAATAATTTTATTAGATGAATTAATGTATTTAATTTTATTACACTATGAATGTTTATTATAAAGTTTTGTAACTTTCTTACTGAGTTTACTGGTCACTGAACGGCTCAGTTATCTATTGGTTGGTTCGGTTGACTCAGTTTTGTACATGTATGAACCGATATAGTTAGCTATGAAAACTTTTCTACGGTCTTTTCAATAACAACTTCTTTTTGAACCGCAAAATGCTTTACGATAATTGATTCGGTTAATTTTAAAATTTAATTTCTTCAGAAACTACTTTTGGTTTCACACTCTTGGAAGTAACTATTTATGATAATTGATTTGAGTAATTTCTAAAGGTGAATAGTTTATGAAATGACCACTCAAAGAATCCTAAGAGACGTGGCTTTCCAATGTCAATTTACCGGTTGACAGGTCTAAATGGTTTCTAACACGAGAATGTAAAAATAAAACTCTTTTATATATAAAACAAGTTTAAAGAATTGTGAAACTACTTGATCTTTTGGTATGAGTTTACAATGTTAACAACAATAAAAACAAAACATAAAACCTAAAGTGGTAAATTAATCAATAATGAGATTTAGAAAACTAATAATTAGAAACCCAATCTGGTTAACAAGTAACCAACCAGCTCGAGTGAGCTTTAACCAAAGTGTTTATGTAGCCGGTTCTCATTCCGACCGACTCATCCAGTCTAATTATGAAAAAAGTAAATTCACCAAGAGTCTAAATCATATTGATTGTTAGACCATGCGTAGTGGTAAGGTTTTTGGGCGTTTTATCCTTGAAAAACTCCCCTAAACGCCCAATCGACCGCCCCCGGGTTGTTTTGTTCGAATATTTGCTACAAGGCGTCCTTTTTCCCACGCCGAAGAAGGGGATGAAGTGGTCAATCACAGTTAATCTCCTTTTTTTTTACCAATAAGATTTTTTTGATGGTTTTTTATTTATTTAATTATTTAACACCCCTTTTAACATAATGCCCCACATCCACACTACACCCATTTTAGAAAACGCCCCATAATGCCCCATTGCTGACTGACTGCCACATGATGCAAAACGTCCAAAGATAGGGGCATTACCACTATACATGGTCTTATCTTAAACAGTGAACACTTGTGTATGATCCTTTATTCTGTGGTGGAAAATTCTAATCATCCTTTTTTTATGCACTTTTTAAATTTTACATCTAAGTCAAACCAAGAAAATAAAAAAAGGGAAAATAACTTTATAGAATTCCACAAAACCATCTATACTAAAAAGTAGCATTCTAAACAAAGAAAAAGTAATTCAAAATTGCATAAAAGTGTGACCCTAAAGCCCCTTTCTCCATTGATCACACAAAATTGACCAACTCTCATACATCTTTGAACACAACAAACAACATGCCCAATGTATGATTAAGATCTAGATCCAACACCAAAATGCAAGGACCCTACCTTGCCTAGAACGGAATATATGCTCAATAACATGATTATAACTTTCCATATACACCCATCTCAAATGGATGGATGATATTATAAAAATATTGCTTTTTTAACCGTACACCATAAAGTTTATATAAAAGACGTTGATATATGCACCTCATGTTTGAAAAGAATCATATTAGTGAATGCGACACTCACGTTCGAAACTCACCGTCAATTATGACCTCATAAAAATATCCGGTCACGAGTACATTTAAAATACTTAAATTACACAACAGGTCAATTTCTGTATACAAATTTCTGTAATACACTGGTATATAACCGTAAAGGTGCGTATGGTACTCCGTACTCTAGTTATTTCACAAGATGCCTAGACATGAGTATCTTGGATCTTGACTTCTTGATCAACAACAGACAAGAATCATGTCTAGTAGTACCATCCATGACATGATGGGGTGAAAAACGATTTGGGTTAAACAGTAATTTAATTTGGGTTACAAAACAAAATAAAAAGACAAATTAATTTTAACTTTTTTTTTTGTTTTTTCTGACACTGTAATTAATATTGTGGGTTCAAATCCCTAAGTTAAGCTTATACCCCACAAAAATTACTGACACTGTGATCATATAGCAGCAGAAGGAGCAGTTCACAGAAGAAGGATGAAGACTCAACAGTGATAGTTGCAGAGGAAGCTTCTAAAATAGTGTAGGTCACAAATCAAAATAAATAAAACAGAAAGCAGCTATTTTACACATAGTAGTTAGAAATTGATGTGCCTATACATAAAACAAGGATTTCCTTTAACTGCCATAATCCAAATAAACTGAATTTTTTTGAATTTAGTGACAGTTGGAAATTGTGATTATTTTATTAATTAACAAAGAAGAAGAAGCAGCAGCATCTTCCTTTACTGTCAAAGCTTAATTAGCATTCACCTGCTTGTTTGATCTCACATTCATGGCTTTAATACCACCCACTTGTACCTTCCTTCCATCGGTACGTCATTCACGATATCATAGTTGTATCTGCAATCAATCAACACCGTATTTATTTAATTATTTTTACTAATGAATGTTACCCTATTGCTGCTGCAACATTTAAATTACATCAAATTAATTAATTAATTATTATTTGAGTTAGTACTTACTTATCGGCGAATCGTTTTTGTTCTTTCTTCTCGAAGACGGAGAAAAACTCGTCGATCTCCGCAGGCGTCGGACTGTTTCCCGCCGTGGACGGTTTACGACAGGAGGTAGCGGCCGGTGATAGCGGATTCGATTTTAATTTCGATGAAGACTCCATTTCGTCGGAATCGAGACAAATCTCGCTTGATGATGACGTTTCTCTGCTGTAAATTATCAATGGAAACGTGATGAAGGTTTTTATAATTTATACAGTGAATATGAAGCTGTAAAGGAAGATTATAAATCGGTTCATTACTTTTTCACCTTTTCAGTTACAAAACTGAATAGGTATGTTAAATTTTGTTGTAATTTAAATTAATTGAGATTCATAATTAATAAAACTAATTAAAAGCAAAATTTATAATAAATTCATAATTCACAATTCATAAATTAACCTGAAACCGTCATTGCTGGACATGGATGTTTCCGTTTTGAAACGAGACTCGGTCTGCAATAAAAGATTCAATTTAATTATTAATCAATAATAATAATTAACATAAGTGTTATTATATAATTATAATATTTACAACACACAAATTAGCATTTGCACGAAATTAATATTAACTAACATATTGAATTACGAATTTGAAATGAATTTCACCTTCAGATCTAAACTCAAATTATCTTCAAAACAAGTTGACGACACAACATGATCACCCGAAGCCGTCGAAGAATCATCCTTCTCCGTTAAATTCATGTCAATTTTACTCTGGCAATGATTTTCCAGCTGAAGAACAACATTGTGGTGATCATCATGATCGAATTTTGTTCGTTTAGTGGAACCGGAGCTTGTAACGTCTGTATCTCTGCTTCGGCGAACGCCGCCGAGAGAATTTGGACCCTTCATGAGTGAAATTTCATCAATGGTTTTGCATCTGTTGGTATTCATCTCACACAGTTTTTTTTTTCTTTCTCTAGGGACCAAAGAAGCAGCCCGTTGAGGAGAGAGAGTATAAAGAGTGATGTGTGTATATATCTAACGGTGGAAAATTATTGAGGTTGTTATTTTGTTCGAAAATTCTGCTGCTATAAAAAACAACTTTTGGTTTAAACTAATAAGAACGTTTCTATTTATGTTTGAGTAAAATGTCGAATTAGTTCCTGAGTTTATGTCATTTTTGTCACTTCAGTTTAAAAAGTTTCATTTTTGTCGTCAATTTATCCAATTGGTAAATTGGGTTAAAATTTTCTATTAACTTCTTCTATTTTTGTTGTTTTCCTCGTTTAATTAAAATATATTATGACATAAAATGACGATTATACCCTTCATGAAAATGAGAGAAGTTAATAGAAAATTCTAACTCAATTTGTCAATTGAATGAAAATGACAACATAAATGAAACCTTAGAGACTCAGATACAAAAAGTTTCATTTTTTGACTGAAGTGGCAAAAGTGATCTAAACTCGTGGACCATTTTAGCATTTTACTCTTTATGTTTTAAAATGTTTTTGAAAATATTATACTAATAGTTCTAAAAGTATATTTTAGAAAAAGAATAAATTACTGTTTTGGTCTATGTGGTTTAGACAGTTTAACCCTTTCAGCCCAAAAATAAATCGTTTAACATATCAGACCCTGAGGTTGTATTTTATAATGGTTTTGGCCCCTCACACTAACTTTGTTACTTTTTTGCATTTAAGTATAAGGGTAATCAGGTCATTATATACCTTAGGGGTTGTTTTTGATAATTACAAAGGTATTTAATATTTAAGAGATTATTAATACAATTACTCAAGTTTTTTAATTATTTTATTATTTTCACGATTATTATTTAACAAAATACGTTTTAAATATATAAATAAATATGTATTTTCATTAACTGTTTATTTTTATAAAAGTCGTTTTAAAAAGTAATTTGTTACTTTACATTTTACAAATGATTTTAAAAACGATGTTTATAAAAAAAAACAAACGCTTAATAAAAATACATATTTATTTGTAGGGTTGGGTTCATTTCAGAACTCTAAATAATTGCAGAACTTTCAGAACTCCTAATAAACAATCATTTTATATATACTTTTTTGTATTTATGATCTTTTTATCATCTATTATATGTATTTTTATGATTACATACATGATAAAAGTAGTTTACATATGTTTAATAGCCAAATTATATAAATGTGTAATAACTAATTACATATATGTAAAAAAACTAGTTCACATATGTGTAATTATAAATTTACAAATAAAAAATAATAAAATTACTCTTAACTTATATGTAATCATAAAAATACACATAATAAATGATAAAATTATCCTAAACATAAAAATATATAAATAAAAAGATTGTTTATTAGGAGTTCTGCGAGTTCTGTAAATATTTATGGTTCTGAAATGATCATTGCCCTTTATTTATATATGTAAAACATATTTTGTTAAATAATAATCGTTAAAATGACGAAATAATAAAAAAAAAACTTGAGCAATTACATTAATAATCTCTTAACTAACAAAAAAAATTTTTGTAATTATCAAAAACAACCCTAAGGTATATAATTACCCTTACACTTAACTATATAAAAAAAATAACAAAGTTAGTGTCAGGGGTCAAAACCGTTATAAAATGCAACATCTGGTCTGATATGTTAAAATATTACTTTTTATGCTGAAATGGTTAAACCACATGAGCCAAAATAGTAATTTACTTTAGAAAAACCTTAAAGTTTTATTCTTATTGATTTAAAGTTAAATGAATATTAAATTGATTGTTTTGATATAGATGAAATAAGGTCCTAATGTGTACTTTTTTAAAAGAAAAAGGGAAGTTGGATTATTAGACATATGAAAATGAAATGAAAATTGACATGTTATCTAACATGTAAAATGATTTCTGAATTCCTGCTTTTCAATCATATCATGAAAATTGACATGTTATCTAACTAAGATATATATCTTTTGCAATTTCTAATTCATGCATTTGAATGAAGCATCATCACGACAAAAGAATATTGTATTGTGTATATATAATATTTTAATATAAAAAAGTCCTCTCTTTGGATCGAACAATAAAACTTACATGATATTATTATATTTAGGGTGTCCGGGGCACTCCCCTAAGAGGGGAGTCCCCTCTCTTACGCACACTCAATCCTCGTGTGCCACGTCAACTCCCCTCTTAAACTCCCCTCACACCCCAATTTGATGGCGCCACTCCCCTCTTAGGTGAATTGCTTTTTTTATTCAAAAAGAAAAAAAAAAAAAAAAAACAAAGTTTTCATTGGTTGAAATAGCGGCTGGCCCCACCACCATCTCTCCCCCTCTTCGGTCAGTCCCCACCGCTCACCCTCCCCGATTCGGGTTCCCGCTTGGATGGCGGCGGTGTTCCCGATCGGGGAAAGTGGTCACCGAAGGGGTCCCCGATGGGTGCCCCGGATACCCTTAGGATATCATATATAGGTTTGAACTTTAAAGTATGCTCACTAGAATAGGACACATGCGCCACACTGGTTACTCATACAGTGGTTCACGTCTTTTTCTTGTTTACAAATATCTTCTGTATAACACTAGACGGTATGGGGGACGGCCAAGGGCCGTCGAGCACCTGCGCCGTCTTGGAACACCGCCCCCTATGGACCGGCCCGTTTTCACCAGCGGATCCCTGACGATCTCGTCGTCCCTCTCCAACACACACACACCTATACATACATACATATATTTACATAAAGGGGTTCATCCCCACCCCTTAGGTCTATCCCCTTTAGGCTCATCCTCACACCCGCTTACGTGGCGGTCTACGTGGCGGTCCATCCCCTTGGGGATGACCCTCACCATACCTTCCAATCTAAACGAACAATACAAATAACATTGAATGTATAATCTAATGCACATTAATGCTTGATATTTATATCATTAACTCTGCCTTAATCGCAAGAGGGAAAAAAGGAATATATAAATTGTTTACAAATATAGAATTTGATAATTACTAGACCACCATGATGGTTGAAAGATGATGCTAATGCATATATTTCAAAAACGAGTCTTGATTGGACCATTAGTGTTTTGTTCGACTATGTAAGAAAAAACAATCTTTAGTACTTTGCTACCATGACATACCTACATCCCATTATTATTGAGGGGCCTCATAAAAAACGTTTTAGGATTGTGGGATCCAAAGAAAACACCATCTATATCATTGTTCAAAAAGATACTTTCCTTGTCTTGTAAAATATAAAGTTTTCAGTTTTTGTTTATTTTTTATTGTAATGTAATTATTTTGTGATTTCGATAATTATTGTAGTACCTTTTCATTAAATTTGAAAGCCTTTTTTAAGTTGTGTACTTGCGTTTTAGTTATTTATGATTTGAGAGGATTTTTATATATTTAACCCTAACTTGCAAAATATCACATTTTTTGTTAGACCATTTTGAGACCGTCGGTACTTGAGTCGCTTAGGGTCCAAAACGCTAAACAAGAATGAAGAACTATCAAGTACGCAACGGTCTAGGGGGAATATTGTTAGGTCATTTGAGACCGTTGGTACTTGTTCTAGATGGTTCTGGATTGGTTTGGTTAAGTTTATTAAGCTTTAGAAAGTCTATGGGCTAAAATTGTAATGTTTTGATAGTAGCAAATCTGACTTGGTGTAATTAAGATGCCAGCATAATTATAATTATGCTGGCAAGTCAGATCCTATATAAACTCATGTAATGGTGCCCTAGCCAAAAGTTTTGGCTAGTTTCTTTGGTGAAAACTCTAGTGTTGTGATCTTCTTGTTATTTCTTGTGCTTAATCCGATTTCCAGGAGCTTGTTAACGTTTATATCAGTTGAGAATTCATACAACACTTGTTGTTAATCATCAAACCAAAATCTTCATCTTCATCTTCATCTTCATCTTTTGATTTTTCTTGACTTTTACATATTCAAACACCTAATCAATAGGTGTTTTGGATTAAAACAATCAACCACTGTGATCTGGATTGATATTGGGATCTACAATTTGGTATCCGAGCCTTAGTGCTATTGATTGTTGTGTTCTTGTTAAGATTCTTCAAGTTTTGAAGGTTTTTCAAAAGTTTCAAGTTTTTCAAATTTTTGGGCTTAAAATGGATTGATTTGGTGTTTTAATTGATAGGTTGTTGTTAATCAGTGATTAGGGAGTCATTTTGGACATTTTGATGCAAAGAAACATGGTTTTTGAGTCGTTTTTGGGCGATTAGAGGGTTTTAGTTCGTGTTAAACCCTCTGGTCAGCGTAGAAAACTTGAATACAGCGGATTTATTTTGAATATAGCGAAATTATTTTGAAGTCAGCGGACTTAATTTGAAGTTAGCGGAATTAATTTTGAAGTCAGCGGAATTAATTTTGAATACAGCGGAATTAATTTTGGAGTCAGCGGAATTATTTTGAATACAGCGGAATTATTTTGAATGCAGCGGAATTATTTTGAACACAGCGGAATTATTTTGAATACAGCAAATTTAGTTTGAATACAGCAAATTTAGTTTAAATACAACAAATTTAACTTGAATATCGCATAATTAACAATTTCGCCGATCAAACACAAGCGGAATAGTTAATTACCGGCGAAATAGCGTCATTGACCCTGTAGCGAATTTATCGAAGGCGACTTCGAGGACAGTGATAAAGAACCACAACGTTTTTATCACGGTGATCGGCGAAATTAGCCAAACTAACGTGTTTGTTGTATGTTCCAGCGGAATTAGCTATTTTCTCTTGTGCAGGATTCTCACCCTGTCCGGCGAAATTATCTCATTAGCGAAGATATCAGCGTAGTCTTCTGTGTCCTTGTGTTTCCAGATAGTTCTTCGGCGAAATTAATCACGTTTCCGGCGAAATTGCTCTTCATCCAGCAAATCAGTGAAATTAGTGTCTGTTCAGCAAAATTTTGTCAAAAACCAATCAAAATGTCTTTGAATCAATTGAACCCAATCGCTCAAGCTGAACTTGAGATCGGAACTTATACAAGACCACCAAAACTGAAAGGATCGGCTGATTTTGGTACTTGGAAGAATCGCATCAAATCGTTCTTTGAATACACTGACTACAGCCAATGGATTTCCGTCACCGTTGGACCCCATGTACCAACGGTGGTTCGAGGAGACGTGATAGTTGCTAACACCGACCCCACCACCTACACCGAGGAAGACAAAGCCCTAATCCAACGCGACCGTCGTGCACATGTTGCCTTAACCATGGCTTTGTCAACTGATGACTGTAACATGTTCGAAGAATACAGAACTGCAAATGAACTCTGGCTCACTTTGATCGAATATTACGAGGGAATCGAAGAGCTGATTGAGAGCAAAAGAATCATGGTGCAAAAGCAATACGACATGTTTTGTGGAATTCGTGGAGAAAGCCTTTCCGATCATATCAGTCGCTTTCGGAATATGATGACCAAGATGAAGAAGGCAGGAAATCCTATCACTAATCGTGCTGCCATAAAGAAACTTTTGGACTCGCTTCCAAAGGAATGGAGCCTACAGTGCATGATGATCAAAAGGGATTTCCTCAACAGCATAAATCCTGTCACTCTATCCGATTTGATTAACACTTTGAAAGCGTTTGAAATGGATGTCAACAAACGTGAAATGAACACAGCTGGATATACTCCAAAGTCTGCTCAGTCTACTACAAGATTGAAGAACGTGGCACTCCTTGCATCTGAAGGTGTCAGTCAACAAGCTTCAGACACGACTTACTTCAACGCTTCCGCAAGCGCATCAAAGGCTCCACGGTCCAGTGAAAAGATAGTTGTGCTCGGTGACACTCAAGCTGAAGAGAATGCTGAAACAGAGGAACAAGTTCACAAAGCACTCATGGCAAAAATCTCAAGCGAGTCTTTATCTTCATCGTCAAAACCCACCGAGAAACAGGCTATTGGAATCCCAAAAGGAGATGATGCTACCGACAAGGGTCTGAAGAGTATTCTCACTTCCTCCGAGCCTGAGAAAGACAAGAATTCTGAAGAAGCTGAAAAACCCAAGGAGCATGTTCCTAAGGAGTCATCTGATGGGAAGAAAGAAAAGGGAAAAGTCTCAGCAGCAGCAATGAAAACTGAATCCTCAAAAGAAAAAGCTGACAAAGACTTGGTAAATAGCATTCCACATAGCTTTAAAGTAAAGTTATGCACACAAGCATGCGTTGATGTCGTGGCACACTACAAATCTCTTAATCTAGAATCTGAAAGGCAAAAAGACAAAGCTTTAAAATTTAATAAAGAACTTAAATAGAACGAGGCCGCATATAAGAGAAAGTTGAATTCAACTTTAGCTGAAATGCAAACTCTAAAAGAATTTGTTTTTAGAAAAGATTTCATCATCAACGATCTCACTGATAGACTAGAAAAAGCTTTGAACGAAAATAATAAATTACAAATTATCATAGACAAATGGAATGTCAGTCAAAAGGCCTTTACTGACATCAAAAACTGCCAACGACCAACGTATGTAAAAGACGGGATCGGGTATAAGGATAGGCAAGGAAATGAAAGAAAACTTTTCTTTCCACCACATAGCAAAAACTATGTGCCTATGCCAACTCCTCATCCCGACAATGAATTCATTGATGAAAAGGCCTCTGTAGAACAAAACGATTCTTTTAAGAATGAAACAACCGCTAATATTCCTAAAAGTAATGCAGATTCATTTGTGTGTAAAGAAGATGTGTGCGATAAGGATGAAGACTGCGGCGGTTCAAAAATAGGAATAGGCTATTCAGGCGACAGTTATTCCACTGTTAACTGGTTCGCCTGGAACTGTGATAAGAGAAAAATATTCGGGATGACTGTAAGGGCCATGTGCCTACATTTAAGACCCGTGATCATGATCATGTTATGTTTGAATGTCATGATTTAAATTCTGCATTTTGTGATGATAAAAATGTGCGTGAATCTCCTATATTTGTGCCAGAATTGAAAAAGAATAGTTTTGGAAAATTCCTCACCGAGGAAATTCCAGAATTTATTCCATCTCGAACAGGTAAAACAGATTCAGAAAAGGAAGTCACTGAAGAAAGCAGCGAAGAATATTCAAACATTTCTGCCTCAGAAAAGGAAGAAGAAACTTCAAGTTCTGACGAAGATCAAGAATCAGAAAATTCAGGTGAAGATCAAAGCTCCGAAGATTCAAGTGAAGAAATTACAGACGAGACAAATGAAGATCAAAGCTCAGAAAATTCAAGTAAAGATCAAGTATCAGAAATTTCATCAGACCCCGACAATGATGGAGACTGTTCAGAAGATGAAAGCGGCATAGACAAGAAAATGAAGAAAGTCAAAAGTTCAAGCTGCAAGGATTCATCATCATCAGACAACATCTCATGCAGCTCGAGACTTTCATCACATACTTTATCCTCTAACACATCAACCTCCAAAAGTAAAAGAGCAAATTGCAAAAGATGTTTTCGCTGTGGTCATTTAGGACACACTGCGAAACATTGCAAAAGCAAGAAATTTCCTGAACCTGAACATAATTTTGCCAAGAGTTTCACAGAGCAGTTTGATAATCTTAAGAAAACAGTCAAAAACTTAGTTAACTCAAATTGTTTCTGGAAACGAAAAGAAGATATCATGATTCAAAATCATGATAGATTAAAATTGAAGCAAGTATGGGTTCCGAAAACTAACTAACTTTTGTTTCTTGTTTAATTGTTGTATACTAGAATAAAATTGCTTCGGGTGGTGATGGAGCTCATTTGACACATGATGGATATTGAAGGGGCTTCTCAAAGACTGCAGACTCGTCAATGGTGAATTTATATCGCTTACCGGTGCTGAAAAAGGAGGAGAGCTAGCTGAACTTGGACGAAATCACTCTAAGAAGATATTCACTGTGCTCCAATTTAGTGCTAAAATCCTATGAGAGCATCACAAATTCAGCTCCTCACAACAAAGAGCTGACATCCCCACAGAAGTCTTCGATAAAGACTCGTTGCAACCAGTTGGTGTATGAACTAGGTTCACTTTTTATTAAAATATTAATAAAATAAATAATAACGAGACTCTCGTGATTTATGGGAAATTCATCAAGTACAATACCGGTTACATAAACCAAATGAACGAAAATAAAATACACAATAATTGTACTAATCTTGATTCAAGCCAACATCTTTGGAAGAACTTCTACCGCACCCTTTAGTAAACCTCCGCTGCAAGAATGAACAAACTGTCGTTGAAGGTTTTTTTTTTTTTTTTTGTTGAGGCACGTGTTCAACACGCTTCCCTTAAAACAGATTCCGCGCCTCCTCTCAGACGGTCTGTCTCCCAGGGTACAACAACCGAAACAGTATGTGTACTGCCGGAGATGGCACTCACGCCCGAGATTACACCGGGTATCATAGTGTTCTAATTTACGTAGGAAAATAAAGATAAGTTGGTGATGGTGAAAAATTAGAGAGTACTCCTCTCTAAATTCTATAAAACTTTGTGCATAATTTTCTCTAGTAAATTTCTTTCATCTCATTTTTCTCTATTTTCTTTCTTCCATTCAACAAAGAGTCATAAGGTTCATTTTAAACTCAAAACTAAAACTAAAACTCCATATTTAATTTCTATTGTTTAATGATAATTATAACAATAAAAACATTCATTATGAGTCTAGTAATTTATTACGAGTCAAAAGGATTAATTTACATTCATGGCATGTTAATGTCATATTAAATAAAATAATAAGACATGGCAAAACTTACATCATGACTCTTGAATAGAGATTAAAAGTCATAAAACCACCAATTTATGACAAAGATGAATTTTTACTAGAGTCACCAAAGTTTAGAAATATTCAATTCAATCACCAACTTCGAGCATCGATATTCTATTCATCTTAGCTCCATTTTGGACACAGTTTGATTCATTGTTATGATGCTCTCACAATATAGAACGCAAACCCACGAATTATTATTTATACAACACATATATAAATATAATTATTGATGTCCAAAATATTTAGTGAAAACTCATTTTCACTAAAATTTCCAACAATCCCCCACATGAATGGAGATCGATTAAAACACACAAAATACCCCGATGAAACCTCGACAGTCGAGTATTGCAGGATAGGTAGGTTTTGCCTTTGAACCTTCCTTTGTGAAGCATACTTAGTCTACTAGGGTTTTGTAGACGTGATGTCCTTGAACAACCCCCCATTTGTGTAAACGACAATATACATTCACACAATACTTTCCCTAGCCGGGCCATCCCCTCACTATCGTGTCCTATAATGGTCATGGAGCACTTTCCTGGTTCTGCGGGAGCTCTAGGAATTATGCCCTAATTCCATTCGAAGCGACCACACTTCTCTCCAACATAGGTGATTTCCCTTTAAATCATTAAAAGCATTATGGTTTACTATGATTTACACAAATCATTAACCCACATATTACGCTTAACCTCGCAACAATGTCACTGAATATTATAGGAATGGACTAGGATGTAATTAAACACCCTTTTATAGTTTAGGGGGATATATAAACACATACACTAGCTTATACATAAACATATATATTAGCCATGCCCCCTCAGTGACTACCCTTCGGTTCATGATTAAGTTGGCCTATTGAACCTAGATCTTGGGATCTCCAGTCAACTAGGTTAGGTTTCCCTCATGTCCCTTTTTTCCATGGCTTTAGTCCCATTCCACAACCTGATCTCTTATCAACCCACTGGTTGTTGGATCCAAAATTATCTTTGACTTCGCTAAGTTACCGACAATTTAAATTGAGATCAGTTGTTCTAACGTGTTCTTGACTTGCTAGTCGCCTTTGCCTTTTAGTCGATTTATAAGACTTATAACTCGTGATCTCAACCTGGATCCAGTTATGTACCTTGTCTTAGAATGACATGAAACTCAATTCATGGCCAAACACGTTTTCACCATGCCTTTGGTGTGTCATGACTGACATCTTACTAGATTTTGAATCTAACCAATTGGCATTCGAGTCCAATCTATTCGATTGACTCCATATAACCATTGTGTACTCCACTTGGTCATGCGTTTGCAATGTATGCAAGTCACCCCCCACATTTAAGTGTAATTGGATAGCATCCAAATGAGGCGATGAAAGGTTCTCCCTTTCATTTCGAGTTTGAGAAAACTTCTCAACTACCATTTCCACATTCAAATGCAAGTCACCCCCACATTTAAGTGTAATTGGATAACATCCAAATGGGGTGATGAAAGGTTCTCCCTTTCATTTTGAGTTTGAGAAAACTTCTCAACTACCATTTCCACATACCCTAAAGGGTTTGTTTCTTAAATGGCCTCCCCCCACATTGCTTGCATTTTAATGAAGTTATATTTATAGTTTTGTTTAGCACAAAATTCGTTCTTGTGTCATCACATATTTTGAATGTTTAAAGTTAATTTAATCTCCGTCGAGCATATAAATTAACAAGTATTAGTCTAGCATGCTTTATACCACAATACTCTAGCATGTGAACAAAAGATGCATCATTCTGATTCTTCACAGCCTTAAGAGATAACGCACTATCTCTTCCGAACATTCGTTTCTTAGTTTAGACACAATAATGAAATTTTATTTCACCATTCCAAAACCAACGGTTTTAGGAAGGTCTCAAAACCATAGTTAACTCCATCCATTAGGATCATAACTCGTTTGCCTTTTTATCTCCAAGGCTTCACCATTGACTTCCTAAAGACTTAAACATAAGTCTTAATCCAAGTCACTATGATGAAAATATTTGTATAAAATCACTTGAGTCTTGAGATATAGCCAATTAGATTGACACTCAACAACAAAGCATTCACGTATGCCTATAGTGATATATACATTTACGTTGTTGTTTCATTAATACCATGTATTGGGATACTCTCCCAAGTTGAGGACCTAGCCTCCACATAGTTTAAACAACATTGATGGTGGTAGAAGCATCTACAAGTCCATCACTATTGTAAATTTCCATTAATAAATTTCCTAAATTTATTAAAACATTTACAATAATAACATATATTTCTTTCATATGTTATATTCTTTGAAAACTTACATGTGCATTTCCATGTTGATGCTCTCAACATTAGATGACATATCTCGTTTTCGTGTATTCCATCTCAAACCATACACCACGTTTGTCACGACGCCGTTATGCATTTGATGTTTGATTTGTGACTTATTACATAAGTCATGATCACAACCCGCTCGTTGTGTTTGTGTAAATTACTTTTTACACTTTGTATCAAAATGTGTATCCTTTTGACAACTTATTAGTAGTCCAAAATAACGAATACACCAATGATATCTAAACATCAAAAGCCAAAGTGTTATTATCTTCAACACTTTTTACCGAAATAAACGCAATTATTTCGTTCGGTGTCATGTTTTGAGGTACTCCCTCATCTTAGAACTCTAATCACAAGTTGTCTAAAATATAAAGTTGTTTACAATTAACTACTCGCAAGTAGTCCAGCAACTTATTTTGTCTATAACAACATCGAGTTGTTTTTCACAAAATAGTCTTTCCAAGAGTATTATATGGTTCAAGACGTTATACTTCTCGTGGAAGTATCGAATCACTTGTAATTCGCAAAGACATGTTTTATTCATTCAAAACATTTCTCGTTTTTGCAAGTGTTTTAATATTAAACTATATATTTATGTTTTGATTACAAATCAAGACAATAAACGTTATAATAGTTTAATAAATAAACAATTTCAAACTCGCTCGTTTGAAAATAAAACGAATTCACATCGTTTTAATAAATGGTTTATCATATTCAAACCATTTCTAACCGCTGTTAGATAATAACGTTTATCAATCGTTAAAATGAGTGTTTTGTATGATAACCAATTCTAATATGCTAATTAGAATTTAAATGTTGAACAAACATTCAAAATATTCGGTTTTTATAAAGTAAACCGGTTCTAACGCGCTCGTTAGAAATAAAACGAATACAATTATTCACTTTTGGTTTAAATGAACGTTTTCTAACACGCTCGTTAGAAATGAACACAAATCTTTTCTAACACGCTCGTTAGAAAATATATAAACCGATTACAAAATATCTTAAATAGTTTATCATAGTTAACCCGGTTCTAACCCGCTCGTTAGAAATTAACGATTGGAAATCGTTAAAATAGTTGGTTATAAGATAAACTAATTCTAATACGCCCATTAGAAAATTAGACGATTATTTATTGCCATAAGCCGTTTTTGGTTTATATAAAATAAACGTTTTCTAACCCGCTTGTTAGAAATAAACAATTGACAAAGTCATTAAATCATTTCTAACACGCTCGTTAGAAAATAAACAACTATCAAACTCTTTAAATCGTTTCTAACACGCTCGTTAGAAATAGTCGATTACAAAATTTGTTTCGAAGTTTATAAAAAAAAATATAAACTATTTCTAATACGCTCATTAGAAATAAACAAATAAAATCGTTTAAACATATGTGGAAAAAATCCGTTTCTAACTCGCTCGTTAGAAATTTAATAGTTTAGACAAAACCGTTACAAGGTTTATTATCCAAAATAATTGTCTCCAACACGCTCGTCGGTAATTATTTGAAATAACAATATTTTCTAACACGCTTGTTAGAAAATCTAAACGTATATTTTCTAGCACGCTCGTTAGAAAATGTAATCGTTTTTTAACAAGTTAGTTCTACACAATCATCGTATCTAACACGCTCATTAGATATAAAAGATGATATTAAACTTATTATTCTAAAAAATTCTAACACGCTCGTTAGAGATATAAAAAGTTTTAATCTTGTTATTCTTTTAACAACGTTTATAACACGCTCGTTAGAAAATATTAAAACTAGTTATTTTATAAAATAATTACTTTCTAAAATGCTAATTAGAAAATATAAAAAATTAAGACTTTTAAAACCAACATTAATCTCACAATTATGGTTACTAAAAGCTTATTAAAAAAAATTAAACGTTACAAACATTTAATTTGTAAGGGGTTACAAAATAAAATTTTCTAATACGCTCATTAGAAAATTTAGTATTTCAAAAACCTATTGAAATACATATTATTTTGTATATGTTCGGTTTTACCTAAACACGAACAAAAACCACGAACTCCAAAACTTGAATCAAAACAGTCGTTTTGCAACCCGGTATTCGGATTAAAGATTGTACTCCAATCATCAAATTAATCCGACTCATTGTACTACATAAATATTTCCCAAAAATATTTTCAAGATTTTAACAAAAATCTCATTAAATATTTTAACTTTCGTGAACCTAAATCCTCATAGAGAAGGGATTTAAGATTGTAGCAACAATCTTCACGAAAGTCTGTTTTAAGATTGTATGAACTAGGTTCACTTTTTATTAAAATATTAATAAAATAAATAATAACGAGACTCTCGTGATTTATGGGAAATTCATCAAGTACAATACCGGTTACATAAACCAAATGAACGAAAATAAAATACACAATAATTGTACTAATCTTGATTCAAGCCAACATCTTTGGAAGAACTTCTACCGCACCCTTTAGTAAACCTCCGCTGCAAGAATGAACAAACTGTCGTTGAAGGTTTTTTTTTTTTTTGTTGAGGCACGTGTTCAACACGCTTCCCTTAAAACAGATTCCGCGCCTCCTCTCAGACGGTCTGTCTCCCAGGGTACAACAACCGGAACAGTATGTGTACTGCCGGAGATGGCACTCACGCCCGAGATTACACCGGGTATCATAGTGTTCTAATTTACGTAGGAAAATAAAGATAAGTTGGTGATGGTGAAAAATTAGAGAGTACTCCTCTCTAAATTCTATAAAACTTTGTGCATAATTTTCTCTAGTAAATTTCTTTCATCTCATTTTTCTCTATTTTCTTTCTTCCATTCAACAAAGAGTCATAAGGTTCATTTTAAACTCAAAACTAAAACTCCATATTTAATTTCTATTGTTTAATGATAATTATAACAATAAAAACATTCATTATGAGTCTAGTAATTTATTACGAGTCAAAAGGATTAATTTACATTCATGGCATGTTAATGTCATATTAAATAAAATAATAAGACATGGCAAAACTTACATCATGACTCTTGAATAGAGATTAAAAGTCATAAAACCACCAATTTATGACAAAGATGAATTTTTACTAGAGTCACCAAAGTTTAGAAATATTCAATTCAATCACCAACTTCGAGCATCGATATTCTATTCATCTTAGCTCCATTTTGGACACAGTTTGATTCATTGTTATGATGCTCTCACAACATAGAACGCAAACCCACGAATTATTATTTATACAACACATATATAAATATAATTATTGATGTCCAAAATATTTAGTGAAAACTCATTTTCACTAAAATTTCCAACAGTTGGTAACCTGGTTGGAAATCGTTAATTTCCTTGAGTGGAAATGAATTTAGCCGTTTATCATTGTTTGTATATACTCTATCGTTTAAGTTTTTGTTAAAAAAAATGTTTGTTTAAAGTAAAACAAGTATCTTAAAACGTTGCCCAACATAAAGATTTTCTAGTCTTTAAAATTTCATTTTCGGGCAATGGTCTTACGAAAATAAAATTTTAGGGGGGATATTCCAGAAAATCAAATCAGATGCTTGTGTCTGACTCCTGTTAGAAGAAATGATAGAAAATTGCTAACACTTTGTCATTTCTTGAAAAACAGAAAACAAAAGGAATCTGGGTACCAAGCAACGACGTGTCGGTAGATTCAGCATTACCAATGAGTAAACTGCTATTAGGTGGCAAAACATAACATCTACACAAGGATTCTGGCTTTTCTCAGGCATTACGCATCATAGTGGGTAACATGTTGCGGCATATGGCTTTATGGTCTTAAATCTTGCGTTGATAGATTGCCAAAGTATGAGATCTCGGGTCTTTATATTGGTTTTTCATTCGGGGATATCATAAGTTGTTCTTCTGCTGCATCCAGATACATGCTGACCTAGACGCTATGATATCTTTTCATAATAAGTGCCAAAAATTACCAAAACCCTTTATAATAAGTGCCAAATATGGCCAAAAGATGGATTAGTTTGGTCTCTCTGCTGTACGAAAGTACTGACCTGTTCACCAAACTATCTATCATCAAATCGTACCAAATCTGGTATCTGTCTCCGTCCTCGCTAGTTTTCGGGATCTCTGCTGTACGAAAGTACTGACCTGATCTCCACTCTATCGTTGAAAAAGAATGAATCCAATATACTCACCTGTTATGAGGAACCTTTGTGCATACCTTGATCGCGGGGGTATGTCCTGATGTGGGACTCACGGGCGTAATGATTCTATTTTCAATAGCTTGTGTGGGGGCCATAGAATTCTTGTCAATATTACCAAAAACATGATAAACACGCACACCGAAAGCTTGTGTGGGGGCCATAAAATTCTTGTCAATATTACCAAAAACATGATAAACACGCACACCGAAAGCATGTTGAAAGAAGGATGCATGGATTTAAGCGGACAAACATACTGGCAGTTTTTCTTGTGCCTTGATTTGCTAAAAAAAAAAATTTTAAAGGGGGTAGCGGCGCAGCTTGTTGCCCGCTTACCGGCTATCTTGGTGTAATTTGTTTGACCTTATATATAAAAAAAAATTTGCAACTCAAAAAAAAAAAAAAAAAAAAAAAACGTAACATTTGTTTAAAAAAAAAAAAAAATTTTAAAAATTATTACGGATCTGACATGTGTTGACAATATGATCTTTTGCAGGAAAGTCGACGAGTGTTTAATAAAAAAAAAGAGGAATCTCCCAATCTTTGAAATGAATATCGAAGTCCAAATTGCCCAAGTTTTAAGTGTTTAAGCGGACAAAATGGGCACGTTTTTCGAGAAAGTTTGAAATTTGCATCTGACCGGCGTAATTGTCTAAATGTCAGAAATATGTAGCGTTCTTACCTGCGTATTTGTCTACGCCTTTGTAAATATTTTTTTTCTTTCATTACTACTTCTATCCTTTGTAAATATAGCATTATAGCATTATCTAACCTTCTCATTTTGCAATCCAGATCTCACTTAGCTCGTTTGTGTGTTTCAGAACACAAGAACTGTTAGAAACGAGATCAAAAGAAGCGGGATGGTATAGGATTGAAGATATATTCTGCATATGTTCTCTTTGAAGTCTCTCACACTGAAACGAAGAACAAGATATCGAAGAAGATCCCCAACAAGTTGTAAAAAGCAGAGACAAGCGAAAGAAAAGGCGGGGTGACTCGGTACTACAAGCTAATCTTGAGATGCAAACATTACCCGCGTAGGGATACACGTGAGCTGTGAGAAAGGTGAGAGAAAGAAAGACTGAGATGATGGAGATCTTATTCAAAAATTGAAGAACAAAAGGAATGTGATGAATCTCGAGAGAAGAAAGAAGCTATCATCAATCACCTGCTCCAAAAGTCACAGATCTTTCATCAGAATCAGAAGTTTGAGAGATTCAATCTCCGACATCATCCACATACAATGTCATAATGGAGGACGCAAGTGAAGCTGATATCAAGAAAACTCAATCACAGCACAACGTGGGAAAAGTAGCAGTAAATCCTAAAACTAGAGTCAAAGAATGAAGACGCTCAAGTACGCAACGGTCTAGGGGGAATATTGTTAGACCATTTTGAGACCGTCGGTACTTGAGTCGCTTAGGGTCCAAAACGCTAAACAAGAATGAAGAACTATCAAGTACGCAACGGTCTAGGGGGAATATTGTTAGGTCATTTGAGACCGTTGGTACTTGTTTTAGATGGTTCTGGATTGGTTTGGTTAAGTTTATTAAGCTTTAGAAAGTCTAGGGGCTAAAATTGTAATGTTTTGATAGTAGCAAATCTGACTTGGTGTAATTAAGATGCCAGCATAATTATAATTATGCTGGCAAGTCAGATCCTATATAAACTCATGTAATGGTGCCCTAGCCAAAAGTTTTGGCTAGTTTCTTTGGTGAAAACTCTAGTGTTGTGATCTTCTTGTTATTTCTTGTGCTTAATCCTATTTCCAGGAGCTTGTTAACGTTTATATCAGTTGGGAATTCATACAACACTTGTTGTTAATCATCAAACCAAAATCTTCATCTTCATCTTTTGGTTTTTCTTGACTTTTACATATTCAAACACCTAATCAATAGGTGTTTTGGACTAAAACAATCAACCACTGTGATCTGGATTGATATTGGGATCTACATTTTTTTAAAGCATAAGCCTTTGATGTATAATATCCAATGCTCTTAAAACTAGGGACGGCAATTATGAAACATAGTCCTAAAACGATACGAAAAAAAGTTTTGGGACAACTAACATGACTCAGGTTGATCTGAACAACAACTAGTTTGATAAGTAAGTTGACATTTTAGCCCGTTTAAAGATTTTTTAAGAGTGTTAATTTTTAGATTTTGGAGAAGAAAAGCCTTAAAATTAGAAGTTCGTTTTTTTTCTAGCTATCAACTTCTAATTGTGAAACTATTTCCATCCGCTTCTTCTAATCTCTAGTTAAATATATGCATCCAAGTTTGTTAATTGAGAATGAGACGCAATTAAACAAAAACGGTTAAAAGGACATTAATTACAAAAATGTTTTATTTGAGTCAACGTACTTAATTGTTTAAATTCATATTCATAAATGAACATAAAACGTGTCGACCTCAAACATAACCCAAACACAAGACCATTTTACTTGGACATGATAAAAAATATTGGTAAAGTTATTCTACAAAGGCTTTTAAAAATAAAAAGTGTACAAAGACACAATAGATTGCAAAATATAACACAATGTCAAGCAAAATATAACACAATCTCTAAGAAAAAAAACACAGTAAGTCACAAAAAGGCACAATGACGCAAATATAGAAAAGACCAGGGCCGGCCCAAGGGTAAGCCAAATGAGGCTTGGGCCTTGGGCCACTAAAACTATAGGGCCTCCACAATTTGATAAAACCACAGTCCATTTATAAAAGATTTAGGGTGTGGGTTATCAACAGATTGATGGTTGGTAGTGTAGTGGTTTTGTGTATGTATGGAAGTTGGTGAGACCCGGGTTCGAATCCCTAGTTCAGCATTTTTTTCTTGTTTTTAAATTTTAACACAATCTTTCAAATAATTACACTTGGGCCCTTCAAGTTTAACTTTCAATTACATACATTTTTTTGGGAAATAGGCCACAAGATTTTACTTCGCCTTAGGCCACCAAAATGGTTGAGCCGGCCCTGGAAAAGACATAATGATAAATAAAAAGACACAAAGATATAAACAAATAGTCTAAAATCTACAAGCTAAACATCTAAAATAAAATCCTAAAATCTCACATCGTAGAGTTCGATAAGACAGTTCGAATGGCGTTTGAATGAGATCAATCATAATTTGTTTGATACCCTTCTTACGACTTTTTATTTTTAAGAGACTTTGTATTTGATCTTAACCCAAAAAAATATATGGGTTAGATTAAGGTTGAAGAATGCAACCCAAGTTAAACATGATTTGGAAATATGATATATAATAAATTTAGGCTGATTCTATACATACCCCCCCTCCTCCTGATTATACCCCCCCCCTTGTGAGAGGAAAACTGCCAGTCGCTTGAGTAAAGAAACTTTTGGTTCATAGTATTATAATTACAATTTGGTGGGTAATTTTAATGTTTAGTAACGATACGTTGTTTGATAGATGGGGGGGGGGGGGTGGCGTGGGGCGGTCTTGACATCCTAGCTGGCGGCCTTCTATTCGTTTACCCCGCCATGTCATAGTGGGCCATTTGAAAAGTTTGAATTTTAAATTCATACCGTTTGGCTTGGCCAAGCGGTCACCCCAACCCCAACATCCCTTATAAATAACCCCAAACCCCACCGTGTGGTCCATCCCAAACATCCTACGAACCCGCTACCCCAACCGGTCACCCCAACCCCAACATCCCACGAACCCGCTATGGCATCCTGGACCCACGAGGAAGAATTGGCTCTCGTCACAAGCGTCGTTGACGCTATGAAGGGGTGGCCACCGGGCCAAACAAAACCCCCACCACCCAAAAACCTAAACCCCCACCCCCTCGGCAAAAAAAAAAAAAATTAAATAAAAAAATAAAATTTTTTTTTTTGGGGTGGGTGATGGGGGGGGGGGGACCTGTAAGTATGTGAGAGGAGGGGGTGTAGAAAGTAATAAGGGGGTGTGTATAGTAGCACCCTAAATTTATTAGAGTGTATATAAAAAATTAAATATCTTTTCCAAACTCTTATGTTATCTGTTGCAGCTTTATAGAATGATGGTTTTCACTTTCTCTTTATTTTGTTTTTGCGTAAACATGCATGTATTTACATGTGGAGAAGCTTTGTCCTTCAACCATATCTTTAGGTCTAGAGACCTGTGTGGACTTTTTTTTTAATTAATATATAAGATAACAGTGTGAAAAAACTACAGATATAAGTTTTATCCTAACTTTAGTTTATGATTGATTCATCCTAACCCGTGACTTGTGTACCGTTTATGTGATTTATCTAGGTGAATTATAGAAAAAATTCTATACGAGTTGCAAAAACTCTGAAAACCTAATGGATGAACATAATGTTGCCGTGTGTTATACTTTTTCGCTGTAACATTTTTACTGACACCTGCAACATTTTCTGACACTGGCACGTTTTTCATAACAGTGGAGATAGGAGAGATAACATGTTACATATTTTCAAATGTTTACATTTTTGTAACTCATATGTAACACATTTTTATTGTGTTTTAAGTTTTAACAGCAGTTTTTTTAGATTATGTAAAGTGTATGGATTTTAGAACTTATAATTTACAAAGTTTTTTTTTATTTTGTAATGTGCGTAAAAAACATGTTACATTTTTTTACAGCAAAATTTTGTATGTAACAATGCAGTTGTCACATTTTTTTGTGTCAGATGAGAGAGGATAGAGAAAAGTGTAATACTTTACTTTTTTTGTTAGACTGTAACATTTAGGGATGAGATCGGTATGATACCGGTTCCGATACCGTAAATACAGTTACAGAAATTGAAAAAATGTGGATACCGATTACCGTACCGTATTTATAGATTCGGTACCGGTATTTTGGTACTTTACCAAATTGGTACCACTTTGGTGTCATCTATTGTTTTACCTAAAAAATTTCATGTGTAACCCATCTATCAATTATTAACTGAACTAGAGTAATATATATAGGAATGTAAACAAAGGGAAATGATCCACTAAAAAGTGGATTTTGCCTAAGTAGCCTAAGAAGGATTGTGATGATGACATGTGACACTCCTAATAAGTAGGAATGAAGGGCATTTTGGTCCTCGTAAATAGGAGTAAAAATGACATGTGACACCCCTTTTGTTTTTTAAAAATACAACAAAAAAATCTAGTACAAAAAAATATAGCACAAAAAATGTAGTACAAAAAAATATAGCACAAAAAATCTAGTAAAAAAAATATAGCACATATAGCACAAAAAAATCTAGTACACAAAAATATAGCACAAAAAAATTCAGCAAAAAATGTAGTACAAAAAAATCTAGCACAAAAAATTGAGAAAAAAAAAATTAAGACAAAAATTCAGCACAAAAAATTTAGCACAAAAATATAGTACAAAAATCCAGCACAAAAGAATGTTATACAACATAAAAATACAACTCATTTTAGTGGTTTTGTTTAGTCTTCTTATTTTATATAGCAATATGGTACTCAAGTTAAAGATAAAAAGATGCTCGATTTTACGGTGAAATTTTTATGAAAAAATAATGTCGTATAAAAAAGTTATGAACGTTTAAAAAACGGGGGTGAAATATGCATGTGCCTTTTGCATGTGGAGAGAGAAAGTTCATAAATAGGATTTTCCTAAGATACCCTTGTACTCTTCTTTTCTCCTACACTTTCATCTTAACCATTGATTTAAAAAATGAATGGTTAAGATTCCTTCTCATCCTACTTAGGCAAAATAAACTTTTTATTTGATCTTACCCCTGTAAACAAAAGGTAAACATATTAAGTAGTCAAAAAAATCAAAAGGTAAACATTCAGGGGTTCGACTTTTAACATCCAAATTCCAACATGTCTAAAAAATCATCATAATTGATTAAAAATAACCAAACAAAAGAAATTTGATATTGGTTTTTGTAAAACAATGTTCAAGAAAATATAACTTCTTAGTGGGATCTAAGATAATAGCAAAATACATAAAGTCATTATTAAATTCGGTACTAATACCGGTATTTACCGAAAAATACCGGCACCGATACCATTTTTTACCGATACCGAATTTTGAAAAATCTATTACCGATACCGGTATCGTTTATGATCGTACTGGTACGGTATCGATATTTCGGTAAAAAATCTCATCCCTAGTAACATTTGTCTGAAAAAATTACTTTTTATACATTTTTAATATCCACTATTGATCAAATGAGATGGATGTTAGAGATGAAGTTTTCTGAGTTTTTTTTAACTAAGATGAGTTTTTGATTTACCCTTTCTTGATTTACCTATACATTGGTGTAACCATAGAAGGTGGTTAGTGATCTTAAAACATGAATATTTTACACTTTATACCAATAGACGTTTAATACAAATTCTAATATAGAACATTTTATATAATACAATTATTATATACAAGTTTAATGCTAACAACAGTCTAGTCTATATAGTGTATACAAACAATAAAATGCATGTTTTGTGGAGGGTGGACCTAAGTAGATTAGGATCCACTATTCTCTTTAGAAAAAGGCATAGTGTTTTCACGTACCTTTTGGTAACAAGATTCTTCCCGTTCACTCATGGTACTCAAATTATTGTTAATTTACCAAAAACCTAAAAAAGAAAATTTCGTGTCAAATAGATGACAACCTTAGCTAAGAAGAAATTATAAAAAGGTGTCTTGAGCTACAGTTTTGTAACAACTTATTTCAATGGTTAAGTTATTCTATAAAGCTTTTAAAAATAAAAAGTGTAAGAAGACATTATAGAGTGACAAGTGTCTAAAAACCTAAACCCACTACATGATCATCCAAAACCTAAACACTCACCCCCACCACACCACCACCCAAAAACCTAAACACACCCCTCCCCCTCTCAAAAAAAAAAAAAAAAAAAAAGTAAACTGCCAAAATGGTCCCTGTGGTTTGGTCACTTTTTACGCTTTAGTTCAAAACTCAAACCTTTTGAATCTGGGTCCATGTGGTTTCAATTTTGTTGCCATTTTCATCCAAAATCAAAATCTGGTCAGATTTTTCATTTAAATCCAGCTTTTCTGTTTTTTTCATCCCTTTTAATGAATGACAAAATGGTCAGATTCTTTTTTCATTAAAAGGGAGGAAAAAGACAGAAAAGTTGGATGTTAACTGAAAAATCTTACCAGATTTTGATTTTGGATGGAAAATGGCAACAAAATTGAAACCACGGGGACCCAGATTCAAAAGGTTTGAGTTTTGGACTAAAGTGAAAAAAGTGACCAAACATCAGGGACTATTTTGGCAGTTTACTAAAAAAAACTATACCTCACCAAAAAACCTAACTCCCCCACACCCCTCAAAAACCTAAAACCCTCTTTTTTTTTTTTTTTTTTTTTTTGATTTTGATGTAGTGAGTTTATTTTTAGGAGTCTTTGCATACTTTTTATTTTTATAAGCCTTTGTATTTGATCTTAAACCCTCTTTTTAAATCAAACAACTTATTTTAAATCACGAATCTGTATAAAGGTTCTAGCTAATGTTAAAAAAATGTTTGAATGACAGCAAATATATAATTAAAAATCAAACACACGACTAGCCAGAAACTTGTCGAGCGAAACCAAAACAATCTAGCTAATGTCAAATTAACGTGGAAAGCAGAAGTACAACCCAATATAGTAGGTAGACTAAGATTTGTTAAGGAACAAAACATAATAACCAAACTTTGTTCTAAAAAAAAGGACATTCTCTATTTAAGGGATATGGAGTACAATTTTGAGTTAGCAATTATGCAAGATTATGAAGCCTAATTAATAACTTTATGACCATCTCTTTTCGGACATCTACTTTCTTCTTTCTGCTACGTAATACCTTCTTTACGGATTAAAGTACGAACTTTATTTTTTCTTTCACCTTCTTTACATGATCATAGTAAAATCTATATGGATGTTTTTTGCTTTCTTTTTATAAACATATCAAATTTAGAAATACAAGGGTAAGTCAATGTAAAAGGAATTTTAGCGTACAAAGTAATTACGCATGAAGAATATATTAAAACACAAAGCCAATGAATAGTAGTTGCATCATTAAGAAGTTGCTATGTGGCAATTTTTTTATTGTTTTTTATATGCTATATAGTTTTTTTTTTTTTTTTTCTAATAACTCGCATTTGTTAACTTAAAAAAAAAATTTAAATTCGCAACTAAATTCGCAACTTTGCTTAATTTTTTCAAGCGTTTTATTGTAAATTTTATTGAGAACAGAGTTGCATTCAAAATATAGTGTATCAATGTATTAAAATGCATTATCATTTATCAATTTATCATTTATTTATTTATCCTTTATCAAAACACAAAGCCAATGAATAGTAGCCGCACCATTAATCAGTTGCCATGTGGTGATTTTTTATTGTTTTTTATTTATGCTATATTGGTTTTTTCTAATTACGCTCCGCTTGCGGTATGCGCATATACTGTATATATGTGTGGACCATCGGGGGGCAAAAGTGAAAGTGCACAAATTTTAACGTTATTTTACTAATTTCGTAAAAATAACGTTAAAAGCTGAGGACTGTTAATCATGCATCATGTGGTGGTGTTGATAGCTGAAATACAAAAAGGTACATGCACTAATCGGTCTTTATCCCGATTGCTGAGTGTTATGTGCCTTATGTCCAAGGCTTGATGCAAAACTACTATCTAGCCGGGGGGTCTCATTGGAAGCAGTCTCTCTATTCCTATGGGGTAGAGGTAAGGCTGTCTACATCTTACCCTCCTCAGACCCTACCTTTGCTTTGCTATTGGTGAAATTTCCTGAGTATGATGATGATGATGAGTTTTTTTTTTTTTTTCTAATAACTCGCGTTTGTTAACTTAAAAAAATTAAATTCGCAACTTTGCTTAATGTTTTCAAGCATATCATTGTAAATTTTGTTGATAACAAAGTTGCATTCAAAATAGAGTGTAAATTTTGTTTTTTGAGTTAAATGCCATTTTAGTCCCTGTTGTTTGAGCCATTTTGCCAGTTTAGTCCAAAGGTTTGAAACGTTGTTATTTTAGTCCAAATAGTTTCAAGCGTTGCCATTTTAGTCCACTGGGTTAACTCCGTCCATTTTTACTGTTAGTTAGAAGGGTAATCCGATCATTTTATATGGTCGAATTGCCCTTCTAGTTAACAGAATTACATATACAATGACCGAAATGCCCTTCTAGTTAACAAAATAAATGGAAGTGGACTAAAATGGCAACGTTTGAAATTATTTGGACTAAAATGACAATGTTTCAAACCTTTGGACTAAATTGGCAAGCAAATTGGCCCAAACCATAGGTACTAAAATGACATTTAACTCCTGTTTTTTTATATATGTTATATGAGTGTATGTCAGTATCGTGGTGGTACCCTGACGAACCGAACCGATTCCTAACAAACAATTGTTTTCGATCGATGTGGATCACGTGTTAATATTCTTTTGGTCATGTCACGATTTTAGTTATTTGTTTTTCCTCGTTCGGTTGCTATAACGAGCGTCGGTACTGTAACGTAACGAGATGAACCGATACCGATCGAATTTCTGTCGTGTAGCATAGGGAATCTCCCGACGCAACGTGTCGGTTTTGATACCACTAGTATACATTAAATTTAATTGTTAAAATTTAAGAAATAATAATACATGTTTTAAAATAATAGTGGTGTCGTGCAGGGACACGTGAACAAGAATTGAAAAAAAAACAATAAAATATACAAAGTACAAGGGTAGGTTTTGGAATAGAATAAGCCAATCACCCATCATCTTCTTTCTTTATCTTCTTCCTCTCTTTTTCGCCGGCAAAAGGCAAACTGTAAAACATAAAAGTACAAGTTAGGTAACTTAGGTAACTAACCAGTTGGTCATGAATATGGAATGCAAATAACAGAAAAGTAAGTAACCAACTGTTGGGGGCTGGACGGGGTTAGCTTATTCTAGGTCTAGGAGGTTGTTTGGGTGTTCGTTTAATCAAGTCCAAGCGAGGTAGTGGAACTAGATTGGAAGCCAAGGCTTCCACAGTTCACACTCTGTTATATCAGAATCGTTCATATCGAAAATGAGGATCTGACGAACATACAACACTTTGAAATGTCGGAACTAGTAAGAACAGAACTTTTCGTGCGAGAGGAGGCTCCTGTCGTGCGAAAGGGTTATCCTTTCATGAGAGAGGGCATTTCTTTCGGACGACAGGGCCTGTTTCGAGATGTAATCGGTTTGGTTTTGGTTGAACTGTTCATCTTCTCGTTTGGAAATGACTCTAACACTAACCCACATATATGGACTTAGCTTGTGAGCTCAGAGAGTCTTTGATTCAGCCAAGTTTAATATCAGAAAGTTACTTTCTTTATAAAAGGTTTGAAAGTTAAACTCCAAATCTCAGATTGGTCCTCAACATAGTGAGAGTTATCATAAGTTTGCTAAGGCAAATCTGTTGTACCAGCTGATTTGATATGAAGTTCTTGCAAAAAGAGAGAAAAGTCGGAGATTAGAGAAGAAATCAAGGTGTTTGTGAGTTGGAACTCACTTAGAAAGTTGTTGGAACGAGCTCAGCTGAAAAGTGCGAAGTCAGATATTTGAGAGGGAATTCAAAGTTGTGAAGGATGGAAATTGTAACACCTCGTAAATTCGTGTCCGGTAATGTACCGACATGTGTCCATATTCCCAATTGTGCCTAATGTTGGCCGGGAAGGACTAATTTTGCCAATTATGGAAAGTATGAATGTGGAGGGACTAAAGGTGTCAACATGAAAAAACTATGCCTCTGAGTGACCCTTTTACGAACCGCAAGCTTGATGCTATACGGTCGTGTCCGTACTCTCAAATAAGACAAATGTTGGACGAAAGGGACCATTTTTGACATTATATAAAAGTTAGAAGGTGGAGGGACTAAAGGAGTCAACTTGACAAACCTTTTGTTTTTGAGACTCCTTTGCGGACCGTATGGCCTAAGGCCTACGGACCGCAAGCATTTAATTTTATTACTGAAGACCATCGTATACGGACCGTATGAGCTTATGCTCTACGGTACACAAGGGATCAAGAACCTGGTGCGCCCAAGGTCCTTACGGACTGCAAAGGGTATACCCTTACGGTCCGTAAGAGGTTGCCAGCTACAAAAATTTGGCTTGGAGCCCAAACAAAGTTGCATGAAACTTCCATTTCGAAACCATGGGCTATATGGCTTGTGACAACTCGTGTAAATTCCTGAACATTTCGTTTTATGTGTAATTTCTTGTACGATAAACAAATTGAATTTGGTGATTTATTTTATTTGAACGATTGTGTGCTTGGTAATGTGTAATGTGAATTATGTGAAACCGAAACCCGAAACTGAAATATTGGAATACGATATTTTGTGAATCGAAGCATTGTAAAATATTATTCCGCGATACGCAAGGTTTTAATTAATTATTTCATGAAACTCGCGAAACCGTCACTTAGTAAATCCAACCCAAGCCCACCCCTCCCCTTCTTGCGCAACATATAGGCCCAACCCCAACCCAAGTCCCCTTATTTGAAACATTAAGCCCAAACCGACACTTCTTGTTCCTTGTAGCCCATTAGCCCAACTTCCTTGGGTTTTAATTATACGTATGTGACTTTGGGAATAAGAAATCAAAAATCAAAACCCTAAACTTCCCCTTGTGTGCGTCGACCAGGAGACCCCCCCCCTGCGCAAACCCTAGTTCTTGTTCGGTTTCTTGATTCGCTTTTCACTTCCTCGTAATCCCTCCTCTTGCTCCGAGGTTAGTATTCTTGATTTGGATTGTGATTCTTGATGTAAATTTGTATAATCTTGGCTGTGATTTTTAGTTGACATGCTAGGGTTTTGTTGTTGCATGATTTGTTTCGGTTAATTTTGCAATAGTTTTACTTTACTTAATGTTTATTATGTTTTGTGGTATGATCCTGGTCAGTCACACGCCTCGCGGTAATACTCCGCTTATGGATTTTGAGGGTGTGACAGATTAGTATCAGAGCCATTGGTTATAGTGAACTTGGTTTTAAAAAGGGAAAAATCTTTTTGACAAAAACTAGACTAAAACCTGTTCAGTGCTCAACGGTCCACAACGACACTTCGCTCCACATGCAAGGCTCAACACTCTAGGTGGTATGATTTATGTTATATTGCCTACATGCTAGTTTACTTCTGCATGATGTGTCTCTTATGGTATGCTTAGTTAGAGTAGTAGCATGTTATCTATTAGCCCGAATGTGCTCTTTATGACACCCAACTATTTACTTGAAATTTGACGTGTGGTGATCAAATTCTTTTCCTGTTTTCTCCTCACCCCACTACGACAACTGTTTTATGCGTTCTATCTATTCATACGATTGTCTTAACATGACGTTACCGTTACAACTAGAATCTAGATCTGACCCTCCATACATTCGGTTGGCACGTCGACATTCACGTAGACCAGAACCGGCCCAAACGAACTCGGATTTAAGAAAACAATACACCCATGCATCCATGTTGACAAACCCCATCATCTCCACTAGTCGTCGTCACCAGAAATGAAGCAGTCACAGTTACACGTGTTTGTCGTTAACAACTCGAAACCTTATCATCCAAACTCTGTTTTGGTCCAATGATATACTCACGTGAGCATGATGCAACAAACTTTCCTTTCGTGTCGTTGCTGCCATCTACCATTACTGGAACTGTCTCTGGAGAACGGAATAGTCGATGAAATTCTTTGGTTATTTGTTGGATTTTTGTTTTCACTCAATTCTTCGTATGAACATCACCAACCTCATGTTTCTTCGATCCGCAACCGATATAATGAAACGCTAACAACCATACCACGATTTCCACCGATCACAAGATTACCCCCCTGCCATTATCTTGTTGGGTGGTAAATTTTTATTCTACCTTGATTTACACCTTCGTATACCCAACTTAGCAAGTGGATGCCTCCTAATGATGGGATAGTTTTCAGGACATTCGAGGACGGAGATACAGATTACTTAACCTACAGACAGACACAATGAACTACACATTTACCTCACCCCTTTTCCCCTTACACTACAAGAGTCGCATCTTGATCCTACGATAGTTTATCTTAATTATGTGAAATCTTTTCGCTAGCCTTTGTACCGACCTATGCTTGTTGATTAATGCAATGCCTAATTTCTACTATTGACTTAGACAAAACCATCATTTCTTTTACCACAGTGACACTACGTCCTTGCTTCTCCATTTCGAGACACTAATACGAACTCACTCTAGTTTAGAGAATTTGGAAGGCTCGACCCTCGATCATTGGTGATCACATCTTGAAACCTGAGGATGGTGATGTGTTATTGATACGATCATACTCTCTTGAGCATGTTTTCGCGTCTTTCCTTTGAAACCTCTTGACTACACATGCATATTTCAGATTCATTCACACGACCTAAGGAAACTCCTCCGAACCTGATTGCTTCCCGACTCGATAAATCGCAAACTCATCTAAGTTCATGGATCAAGGTGAATTATTCCTCCTTCGCATGTGGGCGAGCCCAACAACTTTGACGGAAGTTTCAGTGAACCTTAACACTAGAAGCTTGTGCGACAATCATTCTTCTCTGGTTAATTCTTATTAGGCTTAATATACCAACGTGGCACCTCTATTCGGCAAACGGCGTTCTTCATTTTAACCTTTTATAACTTGCGTACGACTAGCTATGCTCTCGATATCAGGCAAACCCTACTGTGGATTCTTAAATGCCTACGCATCGATTGCGACTACCCTTTTTGCATGTTTCCACATCCAGTCGCGATAAACTTCTCGAATCCTATGATCCTCATTCTAACAACATTCTCCGTGAACTCTTGCTTGGAAGAGGTACTCTCTACGAACGTTACTCGAGAAGCAATGGGCCATGAATATCACAGATATGATGATATCACAAGCACTGTCCTTGGAACTCGGTACAACCGATATAGATTCGCAGTCACGACATTCGAAATTAGCCTACCTTGACGGGTATACCACTTGTTCTCTTCGACAATATCCAAGACCACTCCAAGAACTAGTAGGAATTCGAACAATACCTACACCTTACCATGGAGCCCCTACAACACAAACAACCTTATGTTTAGTTTCCAACAAACGACTTTTGACGTTGCGAAGCCCGCTTTTCTTGATCGTATGCACAAACCCTCGCAACTCTAACTCGAAAGATTACTCAGGAATCCACGTTTCAACAATTGAAGGTGAAACTCTGTTGTACCCCCATTCTTTCGTTACCAGAAGGCATAGACGATTTCGTTGTTTACTGTGATGCGTCTATCCAAGGACTTAGTTGTGTGTTGATGCAACGTGAGAAAGTCATTGCTTACGCATCACGCTAACTCAAGGCTCACGAAAAGAACTACACTACCCACGACTTGGAGTTGGGAGCAGTAGTGGTTGCACTCAAGGTGTGGAGACATTACTTGTACGGTACCAAGTGCACCATCTACACCGATCACAAGAGTCTCCAGTATATCTTGGGTCAGGAGGAGATGAACATGCGACAGTGTCGATGGGTCGAACTCCTCGACGACTACGAGTGCGCAATCAAGTACCATCCAGGTAAGGCCAACGTTGTGGCTGATGCCCTCAGTCAGAAGGAAACCAAACCTAAGTGTGTACGTGCGTTACAGCTTACTATCCACTCCAGTCTTCCTACCCAAATCCAAAATGCTTAATTCGTAGCACTGAGGGAAGAAAACCTCTTAGCTGAGTCCATGCGGGGCCTGGAAAAGCAACTCGAACGCAAGGAAGACGATACTTGCTACTTCATGGAACATATCTGGGTTCCATCCTATGGAAACCTACGAGAGCTTGTGATGGACGAAGCACACAAGCCTCGTTACTCGGTACATCCTGGTTCTGACAAGATGTACCAAGACCTCAAAACTTTGTACTGGTGGCCCCACATGAAAGCTAACATAGCAGCCTATGTTAGTAAATGCTTGACCTGTGCTAGGGTTAAGGTGGATTACCAGAAGCTATCAGGACTACTGCAACAACTTGAGATCCCCACATGGAAATGGGTGCAGATTCCTATGGATTTGACCTAGACCTCAGCAGGTAAACGATACCATCTGGGTGATCGTGGATCGGCTGACCAAGTCTGCACCCTCTCTGGAAAACAAGGAAACTGATAAGTTTTCTACACTCGCAAATACCTACTTGAAAGAAGTGGTTGCTAGGAACGGAGTGCCAACTTCTATCATTTCTGATCGAGACTCACGCGTTACATCTGATTTGTGGCAGGCGATGCACAAATCCTTTGGCTCACGTCTAGACATGAGCACAGCTTGTCACCCTCGGACGGATGGGCAGACTGAACGCACCATCCAGACTCTAAAAGACATGTTTCAAGCATGTGTTATTGACTTTAGAAACGGCTGGGATAGACACCTATCCTTGGTAGAGTTTTCATACGACAATAGTTACCACACCATCATCAAACCTGCTCCATTTGAGGCCTTGTACGGGCGAAAATGCCGATCACCTCTATGCTGGGCAGAAGTTGGTGATAGCCAAATCTCT
This sequence comes from Helianthus tuberosus, assembly GCA_030545235.1. NCBI lineage: Eukaryota > Viridiplantae > Streptophyta > Magnoliopsida > Asterales > Asteraceae > Helianthus > Helianthus tuberosus. The sequence continues at coordinate 64,458,095 of CM060408.1, read as the reverse complement.
GGCCCAGAACTCATTGTCGACACAACGGAGAAGATTGCTCAAATCAGATAAAGAATGGCGGCAGCTCGTTACCGTTAGAAAAGTTACACGGATACGCATTGGAAGTCTCTCGAGTTCCAGGTTGGGGATCGAGTGCTACTTAAATTCTCACCATGGAAGGGTGTGGTCCACTTTGGCAAACGGGGCAAACTTAATCCGCGATATGTTGGACCTTTTGAAATCACTGAGAAAATCGGCAAGGTGGCTTACAGACTGAATTTGCCCGAAGAACTTAGTAGTGTTCACAACGTCTTTCACGTGTCGAATCTGAAGAAATGGTTATCAGACGAGACTCTCATTGTTCCTTTCAAGGAACTCACTATTGACGACTAGTTGCACTTCGTCGAGGAACCGGTGGAAATTATGGACCGGGAAATCAAGACTCTCAAGCATACCAAAATATCTATTGTTTGAGTTTGTTGGAACTCCTGTCGGGGTCCAAAGTTCACTTGGGAACGAGAGGACCAGATGAAACATAAGTACCCCCAGTTGTTCAATAAAGGTGAGTCTAGTACTGAAGCTACTTCGGAATTTCAGGACGAAATTCCAAACCAAGGGGGGATGATGTGATACCCCAGGAAAAGGCACAACACAACTAGCTTCTCTGGTGACTATGTGCTAAATTTCGGGACGGAATTTCTTTCAACTTGGGGATGATGTGACAACTCGTGTAAATTCCTGAACATTTCGTTTTATGTGTAATTTCTTATACGATAAATGAATTGAATTTGGTGATTTATTTTATTTGAACGATTGTGTGCTTGGTAATGTGTAATGTGAATTATGTGAAACCGAAACCCGAAACTGAAATATTGGAATACGATATTTTATGAATCGAAGCATTGTAAAATATTATTCCGCGATACACAACGTTTTAATTAATTATTTCATGAAACTCGCGATACCATCACTCATTAAATCCAACCCAAGCCCACCCCTCCCCTTCTTGCGCCACATATAGGCCCAACCCCAACCCAAGTCCCCTTATTCGAAACATTAAGCCCAAACCGACACTTCTTGTTCCTTGTAGCCCATTAGCCCAACTTCCTTGGGTTTTAGTTATACGTATGTGACTTTGGGAATAAGAAATAAAAAATCAAAACCCTAAACTTCCCCTTGTGTGCGTCGACCAGGAGACCCCCCCTGCGCAAACCCTAGTTCTTGTTCGGTTTCTTGATTCGCTTTTCACTTCCTCGTAATCCCTCCTCTTGCTCCAAGGTTAGTATTCTTGATTTGGATTGTGATTCTTGGTGTATATTTGTATAATCTTGGCTGTGATTTTTAGTTGACATGCTAGCAGTGGCGGACTTAAAGTGTTAGTAGGGGTAGCACGGGCTACCCCTCAACCCCGTCTACGTAGTGTAAAAATACCCCTTAACTCCATTTCGGTAGTGTAAAAATACCACTCAACTTCGTTTCTGTTATATAAAGGATACCCCTGATCCTAAAAAAAAATTAGGATACCCCTAACCTTTTGGGCTAGTTCCGCCACTGCATGTTAGGGTTTTGTTGTTGCATGATTTGTTTTGGTTAATTATGCGATTGAGTGAATTGTTTGATGATATGCATTCATAAATGATCACTGGCTGCGTTTTTGGTGAAAATCATGATGTTGATTTCTAGGGTTTCGTGGTTATTAATATGGTTAGGTGATAATCGATGATTAACCTGCTGTTAGTTGTTTTTAGGAAGGGGTCGGGATCGTTTACATGCGTTTTGGTGTCGTTCAATTGTAAAACTGGATGCTGATTGACAAAAACAGCCAACTTAAGTTGGCTGTAAACGGACCATTATAAATCGAAAATTTGATTTTATGGAGTCTAAATTATACGTTTTTGAAAAACGCTTCAAATGGCACTGGAATCATTTTTTTTTGAGGTCGTTTGCTATTTTTAAAGGTCCGTTTTGTACAGCAGTAAAAGCTGCGTTTTTTCTGCAGAAAATGTGTGTTATGTTTTTTGTCAAAACTTGAAATCTGGATAGAGTTAGGTTATGAAATTCGTACAGTAAATGGCCAGGGGTGTCTTTGTAATTCTACAACTGGAATTTCGTCAATCGGACTTACGATGAATTTTAAATGAATTTTTCCGTGGATTGCAGTTAGAAAGTGATGAATCTGATTGCAGCCGGGTAAATGATTTTTATAAAATAATTGGTAATAAATTGAGTCCCGATCTTTTTACAAAATGATATCTGGACCGTTTGGAACATTCTATAAAATTTTGGGAATTTTTAGAACCAGTTAACTATTTTATTAAAATACCCGAAAACAGCCCAGTTTTGGATGTTAAAGCTGAAACAATATAGGTAATGATTCGTGTGTCTAAATGTCAGTTATGTTATCTGATCATGATCCAATTTGTTATATGTCAACGAAAGTATGATGTGAAGTATGGTGTTCTTGCTCTTGAGTAGTTATAGGTGCAATGTATATATGGGCGTGAACTGTCAAAGTGAATGCATGTTATGTGGTAGATGCGTGTAGGAACTTTGTGCTCTATTTGAAACCAGTAATGGACTAAATGGTAATCATACTAGGACGTGATTGACCAACCCTGACTTGTTAGCTATTTTTAAGAGTCCAACCGAGCAACCAAAGGTGAGTTCACACTTTTCTACAAAGCATGGGATTCCTGGTGGTTTGGTAATGAGTTAAATAAGGATTCCCGGTGGTTTGGGAATGGGTTAAGTAGTAACTATCCCCCTTAGGTGTGATGCAACCTGCGTATTCTCCTTGGGTAGAATACGTACCTCCATCCTCCTTGGGTAGGACAACAACCTTAAACTTACTAGACGAAACTCTATCATGAAGTCCCTCATTTTTATATCGACTTAATCGCCGGGCCATTGGCGAACGGGTCATTAGTTAAATAGCGCTGTTAGGTCTGACAAGCCTCACACCGTGCCGCAGAGGACGGGAGTGGACTAATGTACTTGGGCACCTTGTCAATGATGATAGATGAAGGATCGTGAAACGACCTAACGGGTCGATCAGAAGAGTGCTCAGACTGAATTAGAGGCGGAATTCATTGATTCAGTCTTTGTTTAGCTTGATTTCACTAATTTGTCTCAGTTTATTGCACTTGATAACAGTTTACAAGCTCTGAAGACGATTCGGCAGGGCTTCGCCGTAACATACAAGACCTCAACCTCACTACTATGTGGTTTCGCTCAAACAACCTATTTATAGGCTAACGAGTTTCGCTTATACTGACATGACATAAGAGCGAAACTATAACCTTGACACATAAGCGAAACCCCTTAGTTGACATATGAGCGAAACCATGTCTAAGACACATGAGCGAAATCATCATTAAAACATGATTTCTTGATTTCCGTGCACGCTACAATCAGCCCTAACCTAAGACTCGAACGAAGATGTAGTCGACAGACAACTGCACCAACAGACTCCCCCTTGAATGTTGACGGAATCTTCAGTGAGAGTCTTCAACATGACAACTCTTCAATCTTGATCGGTCTTCTTCAGGAACTCTTCCTGGAATCATGTACCCGGATCTTTATCTGGCTCTAACTCTCGTCAGACTACCCCTATCATCCAGCTGGGATCGCTGTCTGGAATTTGTTATCACCTTTGAAATCAAATCCTGGCTTTTTACAATTTAAGCTCTTCTCAGGTTCTGATACATCTCCTGGCTTTCCGTAGCAACAGGATCAGAAACCTACACAACTCACACACTCTATTACTACAGACCATGTTGTGATTCAACTTAATGAATCAACTAAACATTTGAGAATCATTTTCATTTAAAATTGATTTAAAAATTTGAAACATTCCAAATTCTGATTCTTTTAATGAATCATCTTAAACATTTCAAACCATTTAACCAACCTATCTGTTCATCATGTTTAGCTTATGAGATTTTGAATATCAGTTTTCCAACATCAGTTGTCAAAAATCTTTTTGAATTTTTCAAAATATGAAACATAAATGCAATGACAGAGATTAAATGCAGAAATGAAATATGTACAAACATATTTTTGTGAGTTTGCGAAAGAGGATCATATCAGTTTATGAGACACATCACAAGCACCGTTAAGCTTTAAACATTTTCAGTTATAAACGATTCACGTTGATTGACGATATTGTTGTCCACATAAACTCAATCTAAAAACTTTCGAAATGCTTACCGATACGTTAAGGTATATTAATTTTGCACTAAGTTCTTATGGACCCCACGATCTCAACATATCCCCTCATCATGCAATACACTGACTCAAGTAATGCCTTTAAACTTTTATCAACTGTGATTTATGCGAAAACAAAGCAGAATGTTTAAACATTAACAATCAGGTCGATACTTCCGTATACGCAGAGAAAGTCCAATGTTTAAGCAAAATAAGAAAAATAAAACAAGTTGAAATTGTTTAGGCTTTAACCACCAGGTCGATACTTCCGTATACGCAGAGGTGATCCAAAGCTTAAACGAAACACCAAAGAAAATAAAGCAGAATGTTTAGGCAATAACATCCAGGTCGATACTCACGTATACGCAGAGGATGTCCGATGCTTAAACAAAATAAAGAAATAAAACAAGTTTAAATCTTTGCAAAATGAAATGCACAATCACAGCGACTTTTTAGCAAAGTTGTGAAAGTTCACAAACTTAACCAGTTTTATGTCTTTCGACAATCAGCGATTACCGAGTAGGCACACAATCAAGAAGGACAAAACTAAGTACTATGCTTTCAATCATGTTTCCCACTAGAACTAGGCCTTTTCATTTAAGTTTGTATCGTTATCGCAAATCTACTAGTCTAGCTGAGCCTATCGTCACATCTTTAGTGAGATCGCTTATCACATTTTATCTCTTCATTTCTTTAGCATGCTGTGACAGTCCAACTGATCTACTATCATTTCCTCTTTTTGACAACAAAACTCATTTTGAATTTTTTCAATGTTTTTGGCTTTTTCAAATTTTCAAATGTTTTTGTATTTTCTGAAAAATTTTTACTCCCCCTAAAATACAAACACATTTTAGGAAAATTGAAAACAAACTATACAATAAAATAACAACTGATATCAAATTGCTTCAATTCGCCATCCACTTGGCATAAACAATCAGAACTCCCCCTCACAACAAACTATTTTCCCATTATGATTTCAAAACACTTAAGTTTATTTTAATCAAAATGGTTTTTTCCGGAAAAATTAGTTTGTTTACCAATCCATTTGTAGGTTCGGGGTCACTTCATCACATTGTTTTCTTTATACACAAGACAGATTTTACAATTTCAGTTTTAGATCTCAATCATCACATGTAGAAAATCAAGTACAACTTAATGTCCCTGATTTACCACATGTAAGACGAAAAATCACCAGAGTGAAATTTCTCAAGAAATGTGCCGATTCATGTTCCACGCTTACCAACCTGGGAACTCCGGCAAGTCAGGTTTTTCATTTAAACAGATTCACCCAAGCCTGACAGTCCTTGGGTGATTTTGAATTCTTGTTCAACAATGGTGGAAAGTTTGCATAATCCATTGTTAAACCTTCATTCTGCTTTTTTACCTCAACAAATGGCTCATCTGGTTTTGACACACCAGAATCATTGCCTGAGTGTGGCTTGTCTGACATTAATGAGCCAGATTCATCGCCAACAACTTTCTTTTTCTTCTTTTCTTCTTTTGTCCTCAGATTTGTATCTGATGAATTTGTCTTGCTTAACTTTGCAATCGAGGAAGTCGATTCATCAGAACTCTTATTTTTACCAACAGATGAACCCGAGGACAAGATCTTCTCTAGATACTCTCTAGCCTTCTTTCTCTTCTTCCTCAGTCTGTCTTTCTGCCCCTGAGAAAGCTTCACTTTCGTTTCTTGAACTTTAGGTTCTCGAACCTTCTGTTCTTTGGGTTTGACATTGACTGATTTCTTTGCCATCTTCTGAGAATTAACCCTCAATCTTTCATTTGATCTCCTTGGGCAATCTCTGGCAATGTGACCTCTGATGTTACAGTTAAAGCATCTCCTCGTCTCATAACTCCAACCTTGGCAGTTAACAGCAATGTGTCCTTGATAACCACATCGGTAACACACTCTGTTATCGTACCAATCACCATTTTCAGCCCAAATGCTCAAATCAAAACACTGTTTGGCTTGGTGATATTCTTTTTTCCTTTTGATTGATGGATTTGACTTTTGAGCACTGTGGTCCGACCTGCACCACTTATTGCCAACAATTTTAGAGTTTTCATTTTTCGATTTTTGTAATTTTTCATTGCGATTGGATGATCGATCTAATGAGCTTTTATTCTCTTTTTGAACATTTTTCACATTTTTAATCTTTTGTTTCTGTTCCACTTTCTTCTTCAAAGGTTTTTGCTTAGAGCATTCTCCCTTTTCGGTTGATTGTGGAACAGTTTCTTGAAAATTTTCTTTTAACTTCAAAAATAAATTCTTTTTGTCAAATTTTTCTTTTTCATCATCAGATTTTACATCGCAATCTTCAACTACGACTTTGTCATAGTTTGTGACATTGTCACTTATTGGAATAGAATTTAAAGGTTTTGGGCAAGGAATAGTTGAAGTATTCACAAACACCTTCAACTTTTCTTCCCATTCATTTATTTTCTTTTGAGCACATTCTGCCTCTTTTTCAAGTCGAATAATCTTTTCAAGATGTGAATTGATTGCAATTTGTTTTTCAAGATTATTTTTACCAAACATATCTCTCTCATCTTCTAAAATTTTTATTTGACTTTGAAAATCTTTCTCAATTTTTGATTTCTCTATTTCAAAAACTTTCAGTTTATTTTCAAATTTTTTTTCATTTTCTTTCAACTTCTGGTTTTCAAATGTCAAACTGTTCAAGTTACTTAACAGTTTGTCATTTTCAGATTTCAACTTTACACAATTTTCCTGCAAAATAAGAATCTGCTTATCATCAGCTTGCTTTTCATTGTTCAACTTCTTGATCTCCAATGCCAAACTTTCCGCATCTTTCACGAGTTTGCCATTGTCAGCTTCAAGTTTATCACATTTAGAGCACACTGATGCAGAACTTGAAGATTCATTCTTCACAAATTCTTCATTTTTTGAAACATCTTCCTCCTTTGTCATGAATGTACCTGCACAAAAAATTTTAACGAAATTAAGAGGATTTGCATACTCATCAATATAACAACCCCTCTTCATATCGTATTTCATAACTATTTTGCTCTAATACATTCAACAATCCTTTTGTTCATTTCATCAATCACATCTAAGCCCATGTCCGCCAAATGATTTTCTAAAACCTTTATCATTTCTTTCCTTTTCTTTCCGTTTTCAAATTCATGAGTTTTAAGTATGCTGATGAATCTTTTTAGATGTAATTTTGAAAAATTTGAATCCTTTCTTAAATTTTTCAAAAATTCACTCCATTCAATAGGTAATGCATCTGCAAACTTTTCTATCTTTTCAGTATCTGATAGAACGATCTCATGATTTTTTAAGTAACCAAGTAAGACTCCATATCGGTTTTCTAGATCTTCCAATGTTTCATTTTTCAACCATACAAAATATTTAAACCTTTTGACCCAAACATCCTTTTTCACATTTCTATAACTCTCATCTATAAATCCTGGATTCCAATTATTAAATTCTCAAAATAATAGTTTTCTTGTTCATCAAAGACCTTTGCCATTTTTCTAACAATCCCGACACGTTTTCTAAAATGTCACAAAAGCGAAAACAAGAAGTGTCCTATGAGCGAAACCCTGAGTGTCACTGGAGCGAAATCCTGGATTCTCACAAAAGCGAAACTCTGAGTTTTCACAATAAGCAAAAACCCAAGGTATCCATAAGAACGAAACCCTTATGTGTCTTATGAGCGAAACATTGAATTGCTGGTTCACAAGAGCGAAATCAGATCTTTGACACAATGAGCGAAATCAGATCAACCATATGAGCGAAACTCGGATGTTCTTAAAAGCGAAACCTGATGTCTTTTTGAGCGAAACCTGATGTCTTTTGAGCGAAACCTGATGTCTTTGTGTACACAAGAGCGAAACCCTAATGTTCACAAAAATGAAATCATAGAATGTCCGTAAAAGCGAAACCTAATCCGAAGGTGATTTGGTCCAATTTTAATCCGAATTTCAGTGTCAAACTTTCAGGGATTTGTCTATGTCTAATAACGCACAGTCTGTGAAATTTTGAGCAGGTTTTGTCCGGTAAATCTCGTTCTGGTGAAGAAAGAAGGTGTAGAAATCAGAATATTCCAGCAAAAACGAGCTAAACGGTAAGAACTCTTCCTCCTGAGCTCTGATACCACTTGAAGGATCGTGAAACGACCTAACGAGTTGGTCAGAAGAGTGCTCAGACTGAATCAGAGGCGGAATTCATTGATTCAGTCTTTGTTTAGCTTGATTTCACTAATTTGTCTCAGTTTATTGCACTTGATAACAGTTTACAAGCTCTGAAGACGATTCGGCAGGGCTTCGCCGTAACATACAAGACCTCAACCTCACTACTATGTGGTTTCGCTCAAACAACCTATTTATAGGCTAACGAGTTTTGCTTATACTGACATGACATAAGAGCGAAACTATAACCTTGACACATAAGCGAAACCCCTTAGTTGACATATGAGCGAAACCATGTCTAAGACACATGAGCGAAATCATCATTAAAACATGATTTCTTGATTTCCGTGCACGCTACAATCAGCCCTAACCTAAGACTCGAACGAAGATGTAGTCGACAGACAACTGCACCAACAATAGACATTGACGCAGGGCACTTAAACATGACTTAAGTTAGTAGTCGATATGGTAACGGGTCTAGTAGTTTAAAACATGGGGTAGCCCCCACGGTATATGGTTATGGGAACATGGAACTGGATAACTTTTAGTTTTCGAAACAACTTAACAACTTATGGTTTTTGGAACAACATTAAAACAGACAACCAACTGCGAACTCTCCAACATTCTTGTTGATACGTTACCACATGCTTTGCAGGCCGTTAGGTTATTTGCTGGAGCTTGCATTGGAGAAGGAGTCGTTGTGGGACATGAACCGCTGTGTGTTCATGAGAAACTTTATGAAATTTAAACTTATATTTTGGTTTTGGTCTTATGCTTCTGCTGACTTTTAAATTTGGTTTTGGACTTTGGTTTGGTGAACTTTAAACGTTTATTTTGCTATGGTTTTACTTTACTTAATGTTTATTATGATTGGTGGTATGATCCTGGTCAGTCACACGCCTCGCGGTAATACTCCCCTTATGGATTTTGAGGGTGTGACATGGCTGCTCTTGCCACCTTAAGGGACATGTGTACTGATCTCTAACACAACCTTAACACCTGCGATCATCCCATGAATCCTCCACAAGTATAAAAAGGTGCCGTTTCTTACACTTGAACTTGCACCTTCTTGAATTCACTTCTTAAGTCCTCTCTGGAAGTTCCTGGTCCTTAGGAGCATCCAAACTCAGTTCAAGTTCACCTAAGGATCACTTGTAAGTGTTCCTCTCCTGAACTTTTTCATTTTATAGGCTTTAAAAGCCGAAAGTCAAGCTAAATCGTTATTTGCTTTAACTTTCAGTTTAGACCATTATGGTCTAGCCATTGTTCGAGTCGAACATGGCTATGTGATCATAATTAGGTAGGTGTTAATCCCTCAAAGGGCACATACTGAAAATCACGTTAACTTTGTCAATTGATGGGTCAAAGTTTATTAACTTAAAAAGTCAAAGGTCAGTTTTATGAAAACTTTAGAAACTGATTATATAAATGTTATAATCAGTGTTTTGACACTTAAACAAGTTGGTAATTAATAGTAGAACATGTATGAACATGTTCGGCTTGTCAGTTCCAGTTTTAGTGTCGGTTCGCAACCGAAAGTCGAGCAGTTTGACTTCTGCTTTGACTTTCGATTCTGACCCGATTTAGCTAAGTTAGTTACTGAATTAAAGTTGCATTATGATCATATTATAATGTAGTATAACCCTCTGAGGTTATATTACATGATCATAATCAGATTCTGAGTTTATATGCAAGTTTCTATATTATGCCAACTTTGACCAAAATGCTCTTTTTGCAATAAACAAGGTTTTAATAAACAATGAACTTGCAAATAATTTACCTACTGATATGTTAATATATTTAACATATTTTGATATTATGAAACTGATCATAATCTGAGTTTTGATACAAGATCGCAAATTGTGTTATTAATGACCGAAACACCCTTTTTGCGCATAGTATAGTTTTAAACCATAACTATCAAACAAAACTTAATTCCTAATGATATTAAAACATATTTTTAATGTTTTCACAGTAGGTACTTGATCATAACTCATATTTTTATAAAGGTTCTCAAACTATGTTATATAATGACCAAAATGCCCCTACGGTGCATAGTTTGGTCTTAAACCATAGAACCTATATATGTTTGATTACATACTGATATTATATAATAAATAAAATGTTTTTACAGAATGAACATGTTCATAATATAAGTTTTTATGCAAGTCCTTATTTTATGTCACATAATGACTAAAATGCCCTTATGGTGCATATTTTGATTTTAAAACCTTAATGGTCATATAAGTTGATAACCTACTAATGTTACAACCTATTTAAAGTATATTGGCATATATAGAACTTGTTTATGACTCATCCGGTTACCCGATATCGCTTATACGCGTACGGTTTGAGCTTATGTAACTAGTTTACATAAGTTTACCGAGGTCAAATCCTATCATTTTTACTTCAAATTTTAGAATGCATATTGTTTGCCCATATTATACAAGTATTAGTACTTGTTGGGTTTAAACTACAATCTTATCACCATTCTTTTCATTCCCATCATTCCCACAATTCTCATCATTCATCACACCATTCTCACTCATTTTATAGGTCTTTTGACCCAAATAAGTACATAAACACACCCCAGTTGCACAGAACCAGTTGAACCAAGAGATGGAGCCGGACGAAGATCCAGATCCGGAGATGCCACCATCGGGGTCACCTGCTCACCCCATTGAAATTTCGAGCGGTTCCGCTTCTTACGCGGAGTCACCTTATCAAGGTCCTAACGAATGGGACCAATATTGGAACCAATTTATGTTCAAATGCACACCCTCTTACCATTCTCCTACACCGCCACTGCCACCTCCATAAGAGGATGTGCAAATGGAACCGGTGGAACAACCGCAACCACCACCCGAACCACCAAGGAGAAAGCGTGGAGCACGCATGTCAGTGCGCACGGGACAGCGGTCTGGATCACTTCCACCTTTGCCCTAAACTTACCCACCTATCCCTGAGGACCCACAAATGGGTGGACCCTCAAATACTATGCCTGTGGTTGATACAACTCCTGCAACGTTTGTTCAACCATCACCACCAACGGGTTTTGACAACCTAATTCCTACATATCCAGCTACGTCTGGGTACAATCCTTTTGACCCATCAATGCCTATGGGTTATAATTATCAGGCGCCATCGTACGACCCTTATTGAAAAGCGGCTGTACATAATGCTTTATACCCGTCTCCCTTCCCTATTGCTTTTCCAACTACGGGATATCCAAACTATGGATACCCGTATCCTGTTGTGCCTCAGCCACAACCACTGCCACCGTCACAATTTGAGGCCATTAATCAGGCATTGGAAAAGGGCTGAACAGGTTCAGCGTTAGGCTGAGAAGAATGAGAGGAAGACAAGTAAGTTCTTCAAGAAACTCACTTAGTTGGTCAGGGGAAAGAAAGACGAGTGAAGGCTTTCTTTTATTTGTCTTGTATTGTTATTTATTTTCTAAAAAATCCATGCGTGGACATGTCTTTTCTTTTAAGTCCATGCGAGGACAAGTATTTCCTTTTTAGTCCCTGCATGGACAATTAGTTTAACTTTATTTCAAAGTCTTGTTTAAGGCAAGTATTGTAATTTCTATCATTTAACAAAAATTTTGGAATTATTTATATCATATGTATTCATTACATCCTTTCCAAACGATCGTGTCGATTTTAATTCGAACTTTATTGATCTGCTCAATAATTCCAAAAGATATTCTTAATGGTTTTTACAAGCCAATTGGCAGAGTCTATATTATTTGGCAATTTTAAATGATAGTTAAGGATGAATAACCCCTTCTATCAAGATAGTTAAGGAAGAATAGCCCTTCTATCCAGAGGTGGTGAACTATGTTCAAGCCTCCAAGCTTTTATGGTCAAATGCGACCATGGATTTTATTATTCAACCATTAAGATAAGTATTCCATGTTAACATTCAAGTAATGTTAATACTCCTAGCAGTGTGACCTGAGGAACCACACTAGCCATTAAGGTGGTGGACTACGTCCAAGCCTTATAGCCAAAATGATCGAATTAGATCATGGCTAATATCATCAAAGCTATGATCATATACTTTAACATCCTTAGTGATGATTTGCCTACGGGCCATATGATATCGTCAATTATGACGATGACAGTTGTGGTCATATGACTCCCTGTCTAAAGGTGGTGAACTATGTTCAAGCCTTAAAGCCTATGTGATATATTTTATGTCCTTCGTGACAAGCCAATGTGCTATATTTTAAATTGTCCTTCGTGACAAGCCTATGAGCTATTTATAATTGTCAGCATGACAATGACAGTTGTGACATCATGATCCACTGTCTAAAAGGTAATGGACTTTGTCCGAACCTCAAATGCCAGTGATGGTCCATTGTGACCCAGGCTAAACATGTACTTAATTATTTTATTCAAACATTTATAAGAAATGTTAATATTATAAAATTTTGAAAGTTGTGACTTTGTGCACACTAGTCCAAAAAGAGTGAAGGATTTGTATATCCCAACCTCATAGCATATATGGTTTATGATACCATGGCCAATGCATCTTGCATGTCATCAAGATTCGATGACCAATTGTTATATTGCAACTGAGCAATTAATTGTTTTGGTGTTTAGTACCAAGCATACAAATATGGAAAATTCTGATGAAGCTAACAGCGGTCGCAACAATGAGAATAATGCGAAAGTAAACCGCACTGGCGATGTAGTTGATCTCCAAACAATGATTGCCGCTGAAGTCGGCAAGGCTATGAATGTTTTCATAGCCACATATAAAGAATCGAGTGTTGCTCGATCTAAGTCCCAATCTATTCCACATTCATCAGCCCGTAAGGAGAGCTCAGTTCACTCTTCAGCTGCAAAGAGTGAACCCAAGAAGCAAAGTGCTTCAAGATAAGCCCCATTCTTCTAGGGACAGTTACACATATAAATATTTCATCTCCTATAAACCCCAAGACTTCAATGGTGAGAAGGGGGCGATTGATGCCATGAGATGGCTGGATGAAATGGAGACGATTGTTGACATCAGCAGTTGCGCTGATAAAGATATTGTAAAGTTCGTCTCACAATCTTTCAAGGACGATGCCCTAACATGATGGAATGCCATGATTCAGTCCACAGGGAAGATACCCCTGTACAACCTTGAGTGGTCCAAGTTTGTAAACCTTATTAAGGAGACTTACTGTCCACATCATGAGGTAGAGAAAGTGGAGTCAGATTTTTTGACTCTCACCATGAAGAATATGGACTGTCGGAAGTATGTTACCGACTTCAACTCCTTATAGAGGTTAGTTCCTGATGTGCTAAAATTAGTTTAATAAAAACAACTAAAATTAACCTAAATCTAGACTCAAAGTAATACTCTAGACTCTCTAAACTCGACTAAACTACTAACCGACAAGTGAACCGATCGACTCTAGTAAAGTAAAGTTCGTCCGGATATCGAACCCACGAGACTCGATTAAACTACGCTAAGGACTCTACCTAGACTAGGACTGACACGGACATGACTAATTATTTATTTTATTGGGGGGGGGGGGGGTTACTAAAAATCCTAAAATCGCAATTAAAATTAAACTAATTAACTAACTTAACTAGACGCGAATTTGGACGAAGGTTTTAACTCAGTGGTGATGAAGACAACCTAGGCTAGAATCCTATTTAACTAGGAATAGATTTCTATTCGAAATTAAAGTGGTATGGAACCGGGATCTTTGTGTGCTACACCCTAAGAAATCTCTACTAAGACCTCCCGACCCTTCTCAGGAAGAAACTTGTGAGACTCTACAGAGCTGTTTTGACTACCGGTTGGTTAGACTTCCTCTCAGTCCTCTAACTTCTTTAAAAGTGCCTTAATATGACAATCTACCTCTCAGCGCGAAAGTCTAAGGCAACTAAGGGTTTTAACTTGGTTTAATAGACACAAATATGATTAGGGAACCAAGACCAATTTCTCTCAAAACCTAATCCTAGCTATATACCAAACCGAGACCTGCTAATAACCTCGAGCCTCTCAGTGACAAGATTAGCAGAATATCAAGTTCTAATTATCTTTTAATTACCGTTTCTAAAGTTATTGGCCAATTCACCCAAAAATTACCCAAACCCGTAAAGATTAGATAATTAACACAAACCTATTCTACGAAAGACATTCATCAAGGTTCATGTGAAACGAGTAAACAATCAATAATCAAAAAAAGATACGCATATACACCAAATTAAAATCCCAAAGTTCTTTAGTTTTTAAGAAAAATCCATACACACGATAATAAACGAATAAAAATCCAAACTTTATTAAATATTCAACTTGACCTAGGTAGTTTTGGGCTTTTAGCCAAGAATCATAACGAATAAAATCACAAGAAACATGTTCAACTCAGAATTCATCAAACAAGAATTGAAAACACAAGAAACGAGAGAAAGAACAGGAAGATAAAACCCGAAATCTTCACTTCCGAGTGCTCCAAACACCTACCGGATGATTCCTACCCTTTAAGAACTCCAAAACCTTGCTAATCACTTCTGATTATCCAAAAATGTCCAAAATTCGTAGGTTTTGCGGCTGTGAATGTTAAGGATGAATATATAACTTTCTAACAACCCAACCGTTGCTGATTACGGAAGTCAGTGCCTTTTTTAACGTCCTCGCGGCCCGCGAGAGAATGCTCTTACTGAGTCGCGGCCCGCGACTTGCTGTGCTCCAGAAATTCATTAATCCTCTCTCGTTGGCCGCGAGAGAGGTGGAGCTGTGGGTCGCGGCCCGCCAGAGAAGTCCTGCTGCAGTTTTTTTGTCTTTCATTTCGACCATTGACTTTCCGACTTCGTCCAGGTACTTGGTATCTTCACATTTTAACTTGTTTTCCACACTTTTCAGCCATTATATCAACCAAGACCTGCAAAACGTGAATATTATCAAAATATGCACATTCTACAGAAAACCGACACTAATACTAACGAAAACTGTACAAACTCTACACGATAATTATATGTATTTTGCAATACATCAAATATCCCCACACTTGCTCTTTTTTCATCCCCGAAAAAGAATTATGCAAAACGGAATCATGGACGGATAAATATTCGGGACAAAAAGCTTAATTTCTTATTAAAATCGAAACTTGTGCTAGCCGCGATTGCAAGTATTCGTGTTCTCTTAAACCCAAACCCGGTTCCAAGCCCTTATCATGCATTTTATGTTCAAGTGCGGTCAATCTACCTAGGGTCTCACACTAAGAATCGCAGATCCACCTAATCCCCCCTCAAGCTTATAGGACAAAAGGAACGAATCATTCGACCCAACTCCTAACCGTTTTATACCAAAATCTAGAGAATTTAAAATTAAACTTTTCATCTCTTTTCTTTTCTTTTCTTTTGAGCTTTTAGACTATGTATACCTTATCCCGGAGGCATTCCCAATCAGAGTCACCATCCCCGAGAGAGATTACAATAGGCATCAGTAATTTTTGCATTTTGTTTAACAATCCCAGAGGCATTTTCAATCAGAGTCACCATCTCCAAGAGAGATTACGTAGGCCTTGTCATTTTTTCAGTCTAGCTCTTTTATTTTTTTTCTTTTTATTTGACAAAAAATTCTAAAAATTTTGGCTTATAACGGCATCCCTTATACTATTATTGGCGGTTTCAATTTCCCCACTCTCCCTAGATGAGAACCCACTAGTAAACCGACAATTTAAGGTGTATTAAGATCAAAGGAACCTATAAACCGAATCGAGCCTACCCGCACATCCCAAACTAGACACAAGCTCAATTATATTATCTCATATTATCATTATTTGAACCCGAACAAAAACCCGACTTTTATATCATTTCCGCTTTTTAGTTTGCAAACTTCTTATTTCAAAAGACATTTTCTAATTTTTTATTTTTTTTGAATTATTTTAATCTTTTTTCCGACTTTTTATGACTCGAACTAACTAGACTAACGACTATAACCAAAGTGTACCATCCCCACACTTAGAATTTTGCATTGTCCCTAATGCAAGGATGAAAACACGACTCTAACTACCTAGAATACCAATGAAAGAACGACGAAAAACAAAAACTATACAAAATATGCAAGTGGAACGACTTAGCTGGATATATGTGAGACTGTCTACGTGCCAGTCCATTCCACACACGCCTTCCAACCCGAATGCGCTCAGCAAACAATTCCTAAATCGTACACATGAACGGAAGCGGCAACAACCAACAATCCTAGCAACAAGCATAACCAAACATAATATATATAACATAAACTGTCAGTTCGAACAACCATCAAACAAACTATCAACCAACCCAAAACCCAACCACCTGTCAAAGTATTTAAAATCTCATACAGACCAACATAGATGAAAACAACATAAAAGGAAAACAAAAGATATCATTCTCGAACTGCTGCTGTAATCATCAACCTACTCCTCATCAGATCCCTGCTCACGATACTGCTGAATCCCCTCCATAGCACTAGGTCCAGCCTGCTGCTGTGGCTACCAAGAAGAAGGGACTCGTGAACGAAGACCCTCCATAATGACCCTCATACCGTCCTTCAATCTCCTCTAACCCTGCCTCATGTGACCAAATTGCTCGTCCACATACCCGTGTGAGCTCTCCACCCTATCATATAACGACTCCAAAGTCAACGGGTCTGGGCTAGGCTCCCTAAGCGGATACTGGCGACCTGGCAGATCATATCTAGTAAGCTGCACCTGATAGCGAGGTGGTATCGCAGCCTGCATAGCAGCAGCTGCATCAGACCCTGGCGGTGGCTGCACTTGACGACCCTGCCTTATCTCTGACTAAGCATATAACAACCCTCCAAAATATTTCTGATACCCCTAATATATTTAAAGTGCCCCAATATGTCCTAAAATACACCCCATATACGAAAACGGGCCCTGAATACCTTTATTTTTATTAAAATTAAATAAAACAAGTTTTATGTGTCGCTCGCGGGCCGCGTAGACACTTAGGGTCTCCTACGCGGGGCGCGACAGCTCGAAGTCAGGGCCGCACCCGGTGCCGCCACGTGTTATCATCGTGTTGAAGCTAAACTCGACGAATCAGCAACCCTAGCCCTATTACCCTACTACGCGGGCCGCGTAGCCCTTGGCTACGTTTTACGCGGGTCGTGAGGGAAGTTGAAAGGTCACCTATAAATAGAGACCTTCAGTCTTCAGTCGAATTCGTTCATTTCTCGATCTCTCTCTCTAAATTCTTCATAGCAATTATAATTTCCGGGCATAATACCCCCCTAATTAACGAAGTTCTGCCCCGTTGTAAGTATTATAACCCCGGTTACATATTAGATACGCTGCCCGATTGATCCATGGTTCCGTAACGGCTGTCGTGGTTCTGCCCGACGTAGTCGTTGGAATGCCGTCTCGGGGAGGGTATTACTAATGTAAATATTGGGTTATTATACTAACGCGTGTGCATTTGTGTAATTTATAGATAATCACCAGGAAACCCTTAAAGAAAACCTAAGACAGCAATGTGAGTAATCTCCTTTTTGTAAATTGTTTTTACAAAACCTTAAATATTTTACAATGTGATTAAGCAGTGATTGAGTCTTTGTAATTCTTCAATTACTGCCGGTATGTTGAGGTTTTGTATACAAAATGTGGAACACGTTACCATTGGACAAAAAGTTAGCCAATGGGTAATATGACCCACCAGTCAGGATTGACAGTACTGAATGAGTAATTGTGTAGATGTAAACATTGTAATCGCTCTCAATACTGTTAAAGGGTAAAACTCTTCTTGATTAAACTGGGATTCACTTACCAGTATTTCCCACTTACAAAATTTTTTTAAACGTGTTTCAGGTAACAAAATGTGAAAGCCAACTAGAAGCCAGCTGGACAGCACTGAAGGCTTGGAAAAAAGTGGCTATAAAAGTTACCTAAATAAAAGAAGATGTTTTATTCAATAAAATAAGGATTTTCCCTATGAAAATGTTTGTAATAAAACTTAGGTTTTATCCCAATATCTTTATAAAGTGTGGTATTTACTCTGATAAAATATTTCCTAACTATGGTCCTGATGTAATTTCCGCTGCCAAATTGATAAACACCGATACCACCAAAACTGATATCTCGCGGCCGCCCGTTCCCGGGACAGATAACCGGTACGTTTTAGTTAATGATGTTTTTGCTAAAGTATTATTCAACTCTGGTGCAAACCAAAGTTTTATTAATACTTCATTTTGCAAACTTCTTAACCAATCATTAACTAAACTCCCACAAGAATGTCTAGTAGAGACATCAAATGGGGAAACCATTAAGATTTCTGAAATCTTGCAGGAAGCAAGAATAGAATTTCTAAATCAAAAGTTTAGTGCAAACCTTTACCCAATGAATCTGGCAGGATTTGATGTAGTGTTAGGAATGGATTGGTTAGTAGCCAATAAAGCCAACATTTTATGTGATCAAAAGTCAATCCAAGTAAATTCACCAAGGGGTGAAAAGATCACAATTAAAGGAGATAAGCCCTCTAGATCCACAAAATTCATCTCTGTGATGAAAACAGCAAGTTATATAAGAAAAGGATCATTAGTGTATTTGATTTCTATAATCACTAACACTAAAGGAAAAAAATTAAAAGATATCCCAGTAGTATCTCAGTTTCCAGATGCGTTTCCAGAAGAATTACCAGGACTACCGCCAGATAGAGAAGTTGAATTCAGAATTCATCTACTACCAGGGACAGCACCAATTGCCAAGGCACCTTACCGTTTGGCACCCGCAGAAATGCAGGAACTAAAGAAACAGTTAGATGAATTATTACCAAGAATCGATGATCTGTTCGATCAATTGCAAGGAGCTCGATTTTTCTCTAAAATCGATTTACGATCAGGATATCATCAATTAAAGGTACAGGAAGAGGACATTCCTAAGACCGCTTTCAGGACAAGGTATGGCCATTATGAATTTACTGTCATGCCATTTGGTTTAACCAATGCCCCAGCCACATTTATGGACATGATGAACCGAATATGTAAGCCATATTTGGATAAATTCATAATTGTCTTTATAGATGATATTCTCATTTACTCTCAGAGTAAAGAGGAACATGCAAAGCATTTGCACACACTTTTGAATTTATTAAGGAAAGAAAAGCTTTATGCTAAATTTTCGAAGTGCGAGTTCTGGTTAGAACAGGTACAGTTTCTTGGACATTTAGTTAATCATGAAGGAATTCATATGGATCCCACCAAGATCGAGGCGATTACCAAATGGAAAACCCCTGAGTCACCAACCGAGGTTAGAAGTTTCTTAGGATTGGCCGGTTATTATAGAAGATTTATTCGAGATTTTTATAGAATAGCCATTCCCTTAACTAAGTTAACCTGTAAATCTGTTAAGTTTGAATAGAGACCAAAACAGGAAGAAGCCTTTAGAATTCTTAAGCAAAGACTAACCAACGCACCCATACTAGCGTTACCAGAAGGAACTGAAGACTTTGTAATCTATTGTGACGCTTCTAAGTTAGGTTATGGATGTGTGTTGATGCAACGACAAAAGGTTATAGCTTACGCATCTAGACAACTTAAGAATCATGAAGAGAATTATTCAACCCATGATTTAGAATTAGGAGCCATAATTTTTGCCCTGAAAATTTGGAGACATTACCTTTACGGTAGTAAGTTTACCATTTTTACAGATCATAAGAGTTTAAGGTTTGTTTTCGGGTAAAAGGAGTTGGATATGAGGCAGAGACGCTGGATGGAGATACTTAGTGATTATGATTGCAATATCCAGTATCATGTAGGAAAAGCGAATGTAGTTGCCGATGCTTTAAGTAGAAAATATCATGAAAAACCAAAAAGGGTACGTTCACTTAAATTAAATCTACAAGTAGATTTAAATGAACAGATTAAAACGGCACAAGAATCAGTAATCAAGGATGATACTGAAAATTTGAAAGGTATGATTAAGGAATTAGAACAAGGAACAGATGGAATTTGGAGATTCCATAAGAAAAGAATGTGGATACCTAAATTAGGAAACCTACTCCACCGTATATTAGAAGAAGCCCATAAGTCTAAGTATACGATGCATCCTGGAAGTGATAAAATGTATCAGGATTTAAGAAAGAATTTCTGGTGGATAGGAATGAAAAAGGATATAGCAGCATATGTTGCAAAGTGTTTAACCTGTTCACAAGTCAAAGCTGAACATCAGAAACCCTCAGGTTTATTACAACAATTAGAGATGCCAGTTTGGAAATGGGAATTGATAACAATGGATTTTGTTACTAAATTACCCAAAACAAGAAAAGGTAATGATACAATCTGGGTGATTGTAGACAGGCTAACTAAGTCAGCTCATTTCCTACCAATGAAGGAAACTTTCAGCATGGAACAATTAGCCAAATTATATGTAAATGAAATAGTTTCATTACATGGAATTCCTCTATCAATTGTTTCTGACAGAGATAGCCATTTTACCTCTCATTTTTGGGCAAGTTTCCAAAGGGAAATGGGAACTAAGCTGAATCTAAGCACCGCTTATCATCCTCAAACGGACGGACAAAGTGAAAGGACAATTTAGACAATGGAAGACATGCTTAGAGCTTGTGTAATTGATTTCGGAGGTAATTGGGACGATCACTTACCGTTAATAGAATTTTCCTATAATAACAATTATCACACAAGTATCAATGCTGCACCATTCGAAGCACTTTATGGACGAAAGTGCCGAACTCCAGTGTGTTGGGCAGAAATTGGAGAAAAGCAACTATCTGGACCTGAGATAGTACAAGAAACAACAGACAAGATCATTCAAGTCTAGGAATGACTAAAAGCAGCACGTGATCGACAAAAGAGTTATGCTGATAACAGACGAAAGCCGTTGGAATTTCAGGTAGGAGATAAAGTGTTATTGAAAGTCTCTCCTTGGAAAGGAGTGGTAAGATTCATCAAAAGGGGAAAGCTAAGTCCCAGGTATGTTGTACCTTTTGAGATTATTAGAAGAATAGGACCTGTAGTCTATCAGCTACAACTGCCAGAGGAAATGGAAGGAATACATGATGTATTTCATGTATCTAATCTCAAGAAATGCTTAGCTGATGAATAACTGATAGTACCTCTTAAGGATATAGAGGTAAATGAGCAGTTAAAATTTGTAGAAAGGCCTCTACAGATTGAAGACAGGAAAGTCAAGAACCTCAAGCACAAGAGATTAGTTCTGGTCAAAGTGAAATGGGACTCCAAAAGAGGACTAGAATACACATGGGAACTTGAATCAGAAATGCAAAGGAAATACCCGCACCTGTTCCAGTAGATCTCGAGGACGAGCTCTAAAACAAGGTGGGGAGGATATAATAACCCTCCAAAATATTTCTGATACCCCTAATATATTTAAAGTGCCCAAATATGTCCTAAAATACACCCCATATACGAAAACGGGCCCTGAATACCTTTATTTTTATTAAAATTAAATAAAATCAAGTTTTATGTGTCGTTCGCGGGCCGCGTAGACCCTTAGGGTCTCCTAAGCGGGGCGCGACAGCTCGAAGTCAGGGACGCACTCGGTGCCGCCACGTGTCATCATCGTGTCGAAGCTAAACTCGACGAATCTGCAACCCTAGCCCTATTACCCTACTACGCAGGCCACGTAGCCCTTGGCTACATTTTACGCGGGTCGCGAGGGAAGTTGAAAGGTCACCTATAAATAGAGACCTTCAGCCTTCAGTCGAATTCGTTCATTTCTCGATCTCTTTCTCTATATTCTACATAGCAATTATAATTTCCGGGCATAATACCCCCTAATTAACGAAGTTCTGTCCCATTGTAAGTATTATAACCCAGGTTACGTATTAGATACGCTGCCCGATTGATCCAAGGTTCCGTAACGGCTGTCGTGGTTCTGCTCGACGTAGTCGTTGGAATGCCGTCTCGGGGAGGGTATTACTAATGTAAATATTGGGTTATTATACTAACGCATGTGCATTTGTGTAATTTATAGATAATCACCAGGAAACCCTTAAAGAAAACCTAAGACAACAATGTGAGTAATCTCCTTTTTGTAAACTGTTTTTACAAAACCTTAAATATTTTACAATGTGATTAAGCAGTGATTGAGACTTTGTAATTCTTCAATTACTGCCGGTATGTTGGCGTTTTGTATACAAAATGTGGAACACGTTACCATTGGACAAAGAGTTAGCCAATGGGTAATATTACCCACCAGTCAGGATTGACAGTACTGAATGAGTAATTGTGTAGATGTAAACATTGTAATCGCTCTCAATACTGTCAAAGGATAAAACTCTTCTTGATTAAACTGGGATTCACTCACCAGTATTTCCCACTGACAAAATGTTTTTAAACCGTTTCAGGTAACAAAATGTGAAAGCCAACTAGAAGCCAGCTGGACTACACTGAAGGCTTGGAAAAAGTGGCTATAAAAGTTACCTAAATAAAAGAAGATGTTTTATTCAATAAAATAAGAAGTTTCCCTATGAAAATGTTTGTAATAAAACTTGGGTTTTATCCCAATATCTTTATAAAGTGTGGTATTTACTCTGATAAAATATTTCCTAACTACGGTCCTGATGTAATTTCCGCTGCCAAATTGATAAACACCGATACCACCAAAACTGATATCTCGTGGCCGCCTGTTCCCGGGACAGATATGGGGCGGGGGTTGCGACAAAGCAGGCAGCTGATCGTAAGTAACGATACCTGCAGAGTGAAGACTCTTCAAACTCATCAAGTCTGGATCTAGAACTTCGTTCATTATCTCTCGCGGGTAAGTAGTAAACACCCCGAGGCTCTCTTCTAACCAAGTAACATATGGCCCACAATACATTCGGGCCCCTGGCCCTCCTCTCCATGGCCTAGTCATGGACCAAGCAAACACACTCGCCAGATTGACTGGTCGCCCCTCTACCATACACATCAGACAAAACAAACTCTGCGGATTAACCTTGTTGTCCCCCTCATGCCTACCTACCAGGGTCGCCGCCAAGAACTTATGTATAAAATGGTAAATCGGATCAGTAATTTTGGAAGCCACCATGTTATTCGAATACGGAACCGTGGCAATCGTGCTCCAAAATCGCACTAAATCTTCTTTCATCACACAATAATCACACCTTTTCTTCACCACACCCCTCAGTAAAGTCACAAACCCGGGCGCCTGTGCCTCCTCCTTCATGTAAAACCTCGTCGCCACCGCGAACTGGGGAATCGTCATATTATACACTTTCCTACCCAGCGAGAATGAAACCACATCTTTTACCTCAAATCCCCCTTGATATCTGTACTCAAAAGTTGAATGAAACTCTAAAACAAGCTCCTTATACTGAGGAGCGTAACAATCTAGAACCAATCTGAACTTCTCTCCAAGAAACTGCTCAATCCTCTCCTGCTGGCCCAGATAGCCTACCAAGTCCCAATCGATCCTACGGTACAGTAATAGACGTACCGCAATAACCCTCTGTAATCTCGCATACTCGCTCGAACTAATAGCAAATTGTAACAATGGGCTATCCTGTATCCGCATGCTCTGCCCGTGCGGAACTCCAGCTGAGCTATATCGAATAAGACGTATATCAGAATCGGGCGGCAGATGCTGTGCCTCGGCAGTACCCATCGATCGTGTACTCGGCCCTCTTTTCCTACTGCTAGAACCTGCAGATGAGCCCTCACCTGACATCCTGTAAAAGTATTTCAATAAAGCATAAAAAACAGGGAAGATCGTTAGTAATCACAAACTATTTTTGTATTTTTGGGTTTTTTAATTTTTTTTAATTTTTTAAGAATTTTCTGATTTTTTTTATAATTTTTGTTTTTTTATAAAATTTAAAATATATATGGAAAGATGGCTGTATAGCATTTCATTCGCGACCAAAATTCATAAACAAAGTGACTTTGAGTGACGTTTGCAAAACAATGTTAAGAATGAACCGAACCTCGCTCGAATGGAGATTGAGTACGGGCGAGTGGTTATTAATTTCAATAAAGCAAGACGAAACCCCAAAGATACTAATACGACACGATAATGACTCAAAAAAACACAACGACACTAAACTAGACACGAACAAGACTCGAGCTAAACTAGACTCAATTAATCCTAAGTGCCGCAAATGAATCAAGTTTAAAACTTTAGTGCGGACGCAACGGAAACGGTCACAAATTGGTTCAAAATCACATTTTTATAGAAAAAATTAGAAACCTGTTATCCCCACACTTAGTTTTGAACTACACCCGAACCTAAACAGCCGCTAACCTCAATCAATCACCCCCAATCACCCTGTTATAACCTGTACGCAACCTAACCACACCAAAATATTGAGTTCGAATCATCATAGAAAAGCTTTACGCATCAAATGTGTAGTTCGGTTTTGAAAACTTCGTTATGAATTCAAATCATTTCAACAAAAGTGCAATTTACTTTCAAGAAGGAATTTTTTAACATTACCCAAACCAACCTATCCCCACACCGAAC
This sequence comes from Helianthus tuberosus, assembly GCA_030545235.1. Taxonomy (NCBI): domain Eukaryota; kingdom Viridiplantae; phylum Streptophyta; class Magnoliopsida; order Asterales; family Asteraceae; genus Helianthus; species Helianthus tuberosus. The sequence continues at coordinate 64,433,305 of CM060408.1, read as the reverse complement.
CTCTGTCAGGCTCAATGAAACAACCCACCTAATATCATTCGCAAAAATTTCTAGCTTACATATCAACCCAATCGTCCGCCACCAAAAACAGGCAAGTATCAACCATCCCGAGCCACCCGCACCCAAGAACTATCCTAAAAAAATGACTAACACACTAGACTCGAACCTGACCCATGACGGAAGCACATAACCTGACCAACAGAACTAAAATAACAGACTCAACACACAAGAAAAATTAAAGGAGACATACCTTTTTGTCGAACTTAAGCAGAAAATCTACGAGAAAAACTGCACTCGAAACCCCACTGGATTGTTTGAGAAATTGGTGAAAGATAATAGCTTTAGGATGAGAATGGTGATAGATGATTGTAGAAATGATGTGTGATAGTGGTTTAAAGTTGGTATATGGCGGATTATGGTGGTTGCCGATAGTTTGTGGGGGTTGTTGTGAGTCGCTGTCAAGAGAGAACGAAGAAAGATTGGGTCCAATATGGTCAATTTGGAGATTTAAATATGTTTTCGTCGTTTTGTAACGTGCTCGCGGGCCGCGAAAGATAAATGGTGAAGACTCGTGCCCCGCGACTCGCTATTATGTCTGGATTAGAATTGTTTCCTGTCGGGCCGTGAAAAATAAGAACTTGTGGGTCGCGCCCCGCGACCAACACCAGTTCACAGACAATTTTATTAGATCTGCAGTGTTTTTAGATTAATTTTTTTTTCAAAGATTACCAAACTGCCCCAAACCTTTTCCCAAACTATTCAAACTCGAAAACTTACTTGGGGCGCCATTTCAATGTCGATTTCGCCTGCGTGAAGGTGATGAGTTCCTGCAAAACTTACGACACAAAAACCACAAGACGCAAACTACGAAAAACAAAACTAACGACTCTAAAGACACGACAACGATTATAACTCTACAAACTCTACACTTGAGTTTTCACTCAAGAACCTAAACAGTGGTGCGAGGTGGGTCCGCAAGAGGAATTTCTTCCTCTTCGGTGGTATCGACGGGACCTCCTAAGTAATGTTACAATCAATGACCGTTCACTTTCCACGATCCTCCATCAACTTCATCGAACAACTCCACGGTACCGTATGGAAACACTTCCTTCACTACATACGGTCCGGACCATCTAGATTTCAATTTTCCGGCGATCAACTTCAACCTCGAATTAAATAAAAGTACCTTATCACCTACTTAAAACTCTTTCAACCTACGTAACTTCCTATCATGCAATGCCTTCGTCTTTTCTTTGATAATCCATGATTGCTCATACGCCGCATCTCTAAGCGCTTCCAACTCATGAATTTGGAAAAAAGTTTTCCTAGCCGCTTCAGTAAGATCTAAGTTCACGGTTTTAAGATCCCAAATCGCTCGGTGCTCCAATTCAACCGGAAGATGGCACACTTTGCCATAGACAATCATGAAAGGAGTAGTACCTATGGGTGTCTTGTAGGCGGTACGAAATGCCCACAATCCATCATCTAGCTTCTCCGACCAATCCTTCCTACTTTTACCTACCGTTTTCTCTAGCATCCTCTTAACCCCTCGATTCGCATTCTCAACTTGACCGTTTGTTTGTGGATGGTACGCGGTGGACAAACGGTGTGTAACTCCATATCGCTCTAACACCTTCTCCATCACGGCATTGCAAAAATGCATCCCTCGGTCACTAATAATGGCTTTAGGTATACCGAAACGCGCGAACAACTTCTTTAGGAATCTCACCACCACTCGGGCATCGTTTGTAGGCAAAGCTTGAGCTTCAACCCTCTTAGAAACATAATCGATCGCCACGAGGATGTACCTATTCCTACTAGAGGAGGGGAAAGGTACCATGAAGTCGATGCCCCACACATCAAAGATTTCGAGAACTTGAATAGGGTTTTGGGGCATCTCGTCCTTGGATGAGATATTGCCGGTACGTTGGCAAGCGTCGCACTTCCTAACAAACTCTAGAGCATCCTTAACTACCGAAGGCCAATAGAAACCACAATCAAAGACTTTTTGGGCCGTAACGTGTGGACCGTGGTGACCTCCTGTAAGTCTCTCATGAACTTGCCTAAGGATCTCTAAACCTTCCTCTCTCGACACACATCTCCTAAGAATCCTATCACCTCCTATCCTAAAGAGGTAGGGGTCATCCCATATGTACTTCCCTGTGTCACTCAAGAACTTCTTCCTTTATTGGGTACTCATCCCTTTCATCACATACCCATTTGCAAGATAGTTAGCTAGATCACTAAACCACGGTAAACCCTCTTTCTCCGCCGCAATATAATCAATGGATTCATGAGAGAATCTATCTCCTATTGATTCCTCACAAATCTGCTCTATACTCGGATCCTCTAAACGCGAAAGATGGTCCGCTGCGAGATTCTCCGCTCCTTTCTTATCCTTAATTTCTATGTCAAACTCGGAAAGTAGGAGGATCCATCGTATAAGACGAGGCTTAGCGTCCTTCTTTTGGAAAAGGTAACGCAAAGCCGAATGGTCGGTGAACACAATGGTCTTTGAAAGCACAAGGTAAGAACGGAACTTATCGAATGCAAATACTACGGCTAAAAGTTCCTTCTCGGTCATGGTGTAGTTTCCTTGGGCATCATTGAGGGTTTTACTCGCGTAGTAGATCAGGTGAAAGTGGTTCTCCCGTCTTTAACCCAAAACCGCACCGACTGCGTAGTCACTCGCGTCTCACATGAGCTCAAAGGGCAAGCTCCAATCGGGGGATACAAGAATAGGTGCACTCACGAGTTTCTCTTTAAGGAATTTGAATGCTTGAAGGCACTCCTTGACGAAGACAAAAGGAACGTCCTTCTCTAAGAGTCAGGTCATGGGGCATGTGATTTTGGAAAAGTCTATAATGAAGCGCCTATAGAAGCCCGCATGACCGAGAAAACTTCGGATCGACTTAACACTAGTCGGTGGAGGAAGACTACTAATAGTATCTATCTTAGCTCTATCTACCTCTATTCCGGCTCTAGAAATCTTATGACCTAAGACGATTCCCTCTGTCACCATGAAGTGACACTTCTCCCAATTCAACATCAATTTCGTCTCGACACACCTCCTCATCATCCTCTCAAGGTTACCTAAACACTGATCAAAAGAATTATCGTATACTGAAAAGTCATCCATATAGACCTCCATCGAACTCTCTACCATGTCTTGGAAAATAGAAACCATGCATCGTTGGAAAGTAGCCGGTGCGTTACATAATCCAAACGGCATGCGTCGGTACGCGTACGTGTCGTATGGACATGAAAAGGTTATCTTCTCTTGATCCTCCGGTACGTGTCGTAGAACTGTTGACGCGCGAGACGCTCAAGCATTTGGTCAATGAACGGGAAGGAAAATGGTCCTTCCGGGTGGCGTCATTTAATTTTCGATAATCAATTCATACTCACCAACCGGTGACCGTGCGTGATGGGATGAGCTCATCTTTCTCATTCAGGACGACTGTCATCCCCCCTTTCTTTGGGAAAACATGAGTTGGACTCACCCACGCAAAATCGGAAATCGGGTATATCAACCCGGACTCTAGCAACTTCATAACCTCCTTCTTCACTACGTCTTGCATGTTCGAGTTGAGGCGTCTTTGCGGTTGCACCACCGGCTTATAAACCTCCTCCATAAGAATACGGTGTGTGCAAAAAGTGGGACTAATCCCCTTTATATCAGACAACCTCCATGTAATCACCTCTTTGTGTTCTCTCAACACCTCAATCAATCTCATCTTCTCCTCCTCCGTTAACTTAGAAGAGATGATGACGGGCATGTTCGGTTTCTCTCCTAAGAATGCGTACTCTGAATGTGATGGAAGGACTTTAAGCTCTAAAGGCGGTGGAATATCTAATGGAGTACTCTCATCACTAATCTCAATGAGTTCCAACGTCTTGGGAACTCACAACTTGTCGCTCTCCTCTAACGGTTCTTCTTCAACCTCCTCGTCAACAACTCCCTCACTCACCATATCTGCCCCGCTAATATACTCTAGATACGTGTCGACACATGATATGAAAGAGTTTAGAAAGTAAACGGAATGACACGACCCACTATCCTCATCTCTACCACTAGGGTGTTGCATGGCCCTATCGATCTCGAATGTGACAATATCGTCACCCGCACGAAGTGAAATCTTACCATCAAAGACATCGATGATTGTCTTGGCGGTTCGAAGGAATGGACGGCCTAGAATAATAGGAACTCTCTCATTGGCCTCCAAATCTAGAACAACAAAGTCTACGAGGAATACAAACTTATCAACCTTAACCAACAGATTCTCTATGATCCCACGAGGATACTTGACCGAACAGTGGCCAAGGACAATGACATACGTGTGGGCATAAGTCTCCAAACCCTAGCTTCTCATAAAGAGAGAATGGCATCAAATTGATGCTAGCACCTAGATCGACTAAAGCATGAGCGGGGGTAATGACACCCCCAAATAGGCATGGAATGGTGAATGTACCCGGATCGGTTAGTTTTTCCGGTAGCTTATTCAAGACCACCACGGAACAACCTCCGATCATAGGAATGTCAGAAAGATCACCTATCCTATCCTTATGCTTGAGAAGGCCCTTAAGGAATTTTGCATACTTGGGCATGGACTGAAGGGCCTCTATGAATGGAAGATTGATTTTTAACTGTTTAAACATCTCAAGGAATTGCCCATACTCCTTAGCATATTTTTGATGCTTAAGGCGGGCGGGGTATGGGACACGGGAATGATCAACTAACGGTGATGGCCTAACCCCTACCGGTCATTTTTCTACACTCTTCTCTACTTGAGGCTCCTCGGTGTGTGCGGTACTTGCTGGGTCTAGCCTAATGTGCACCTTACTGGGAGTCTCCATCTCTATCTCCTCATCTACTTCCTCGACCTCGCCTCTCTCTCTACCTACCTCTCCTAATGTTCTACCACTCCTAGTAGTGATAACCTTCACTTGGCCATTCGAGTTTTGGTGAGTATTAGCTGAGAATTGACCAGAAGGCCTTTCTTGCAATTGGTGATTGATGTTACCAACTTGCCTTTGAAGGTCCAAGAAGTTCGAGTGATTGTTCTTAAGAAATGTGGCATGGTCCTCTAGGGTTCTTTGAGTGGCCTCTAAAGCTCTTTGGGTTGCTTGATCTTTCATCACTAATTGAGAAAGATGTTCCTCAATTCTATCTAAACTACCCCCTGAACTTGACCCTCTTGGTTTGACCCCCATTAGCAAATTGCCTATTTGAACCCCCACCAGAATACTGACCCTGAGTGTTTGACCCTGAACCCCCAAACTGACCCTGCTGATTTGAACCCCCACCAGAATAATAACCCTGTGAACCCCTGTTTTGATTTGAACCTGTTTAGAAACCAGGGGGTTATTTGAAGAACGAAAGGTGTTATTATTATTACTACGCCAATTGGACCCAAAATTAGAATTATTGAAAGGGTTCGTTGGACCTCTATTGGCTATGAACTTTACCTGCTCAAGAGTGAGTGTAGGACAATCTATGGTATCGTGACCCCCTCTACACACCTCACACCTATCGACCCTCGCCTGTAAATCGTTAATTCTAATGGTAAGCTTTCTCTCAAGGTTTTTCATCACCGCGACCATCGATGTATCCAAGATAACTTGGTTGTACTCCTCAACCGGCCGAGGGAGTACTAGACACATGAATGGAAGTCCTGGTGGTAGCTCGATGATCGATATCAGTATGCGCGAAACTCTCGAAAAGATCATTGCATTCAACCACTGTTTTCTTTCCCATAAGGTGGCCTCCTGCTGAAGTATCAAGTCGGGCTCGAACCTCGAGAGTAAGACCTTTGTAGAATTTCTCTACAAGTGCCCAATCTGATAAACCATGCTTAGAACAACGTGAAAGTAGGGTTTGGAATCTCTCCCAGACTAGGAGGTAGGGCTCGTCAGGCTCCATTCGGAACGAATGGATCTGATCACGAAGTCAAGATACTTTGGCAGGTGGGAAGTATTTAGCTAGGAAAGCATCATGAAGGCCTGCCCAAGTAGTATAGGTGCCTGTTGGCTGCGAATCAAGCAAGGTGGCTACGCGGCCCGCAAGCGAGAATGGGAAGACCTGAAGGTATCGAGCATCAAGGTTAACACCTTCAATGGAGAAGGTGCTGCCTAGGGGAGTAAGGCGGTTTATGTGAGCAGGCGCGTCCTCATCATCGCGACCATGGAATTGGCATGAATTGGTGATGGCGGTCATGATGTAGGATGGGATTTGCCAGGACCTATCATTAGCTATTTCGAGAATGGTGATGGGCGAAGTCACACCGGTGAAACCGGCGGTGGAGCGTTGGTGAACAGTCTGGTTTGCAGCCATTTGGAATGCGGGTGGTGGACTCGGAGGACGGGTGGGTGGTGGGCAGTTGTGTGGTGATGACTTCAGAATGAAGTCAGAGGCTGGTGGTTTAGATTGGAGAGTAGAGTCAGAAGGGGCGAAGTGGGAAGAAGAAGAACTAACATGTGACGAAGAAGACGAGAAGGAAGACTTGATTGTAAGCGGAGTAAGCGGAGGTCCCTGCGAACGCGTATGGGGCATCCACTTCAAACCCAAAAACAAGCAAGTAAGAAGACTCTAATAAACGACTCGACAAAATATAGAAGACACTAAAAATATTTTTTTATTATCTTGATTTTTTTATTATTAGACTCCTACGACTCAAACAAGTGAACAAAAAGCACGTATGATGTCAAACAAGTCCAAACAAAGTAATTAACGCAATCGCCAAAGAGTCCCCGGCAACAACGCCAAAAACTTGATGTGCTAAAAGTAGTTTAATAAAAACAACTAAAATTAACCTAAATCTAGACTCAAAGTAATACTCTAGACTCTCTAAACTCGACGAAACTACTAACCGGCAAGTGAACTGATCGACTCTAGTAAAGTAAAGTACCCACGAGACTCGATTAAACTACGCTAAGGACTCTAGCTAGACTAGGACTGACACGGACATGACTAATTGTTTATTTGATTGGGGGGGGGGGGGGTTTACTAGAAATCCTAAAATCGTAATTAAAATTAAGCTAATTAACAAACTTAACTAGACGCGAATTTGAGCGAAGGTTTTAACTCAGTGGTGATGAAGACTACCTAGGCGAGAATCCTATTTAACTAGGAATGTATTTCTATTCGAAATTAAAGTGGTATGGAACCGGGATCTTTGTGTGCTAAACCTTAAGAAATCCCTACTAAGACCTCCTGACCCTTCTCAGGAAGAAACTTGTGAGACTCTACAAATCTGTTTTGACTATCGCTTGGTTAGACTTCCTCTCAGTCCTCAAACTTATTTAAAAGTGCCTTAATGTGACAATCTACCTCTCAGCGTGAAAGTCTAAGGCTACTAAGGGTTTTAACTTGGTTTAATAGACACGAATATAATTAGGGAACTAAGACCAATTTCTCTCAAAACCTAATCCTAGCTATATACCAAACCGAGACCTATTAATAACCTCGAGCCTCTCAGCAACAAGATTAGCAGAATATCAAGTTCTAATTATCTTTTAATTACCCTTTCTAAGGTTATTGGCTAATTCACCCAACAATTACCCAAACCTGTAAAGATTAGATAATTAACACAAACCTATTCTATGAAAGACATTCGTTAAGGTTCATGTGAAACGAGTAAACAATCAATAATCAAAACAAGATACGCATATACACCAAATTAAAATCCCAAAGTTCTTTACTTTTTAAGAAAAAACCATACACACGATAGTAAACGAATAAAAATCCAAACTTTATTAAATATTCATCTTGACCTAGGTAGTTTTGGGCTTTTAGCCAAGAATCATAACGAATAAAATCACAAGAAACATGTTCAACTTATAATTCATCAAACAAGAATTGAAAACACAAGAAATGAGGGAAAGAACGGGAAGATAAAACCCGAAATCTTCACTTCCGAGTGCTCCAAGCTCCTACCGGATGATTCCTAGCCTTTAAGAACTCCAAAACCTTACTAATCACCCCTGATTATCCAAAAATGTCCAAAATTCGAAGGTTCTGCGACTGTGAATGTTAAGGATGAATATATAACTTTCAAACAACCCAACCATTGCTGATTACGGAAGTCGGTTCCTTTTTTAACGTCCTCACGGCTCATGAGAGAATGCTCTTACTGAGTAGCGGCCCGCGACTTACTGTGCTCCAGAAATTCATTAATCCTCTCTCGCTGGCCGCGAGAGAGGTGGAGCTGTGGGTCGCGCCCCGCCAGAGAAGTCCTGCTACAGTTTTTTTGTCTTCCTTTTCGACCATTGACTTTCCGACTTCGTCCTGGTACTTGGTATCTTTACATTTTAACTTGTTTTCCGCCCTTTTCAGCCATTATATCAACCAAGACCTGCAAAACATGAATATTATCAAAGTATGCACATTCTACGGAAAACCGACACTAAAACTAACGAAAACTGTACAAACTCTACATGATAATTATATGTATTTTGCAATACATCAAATATCCCCACACTTGCTCTTTTTTCGTCCCCGAAAAAGAATTATGCAAAACGGAATCATAGACAGATAAATATTCGGGATGAAATCTTAATTTCTTATTAAAATCGAAAATTGTGTTAGCCGCGATTGCAAGTATTCGTGTCCTCTTAAACCCAAACCCGGTTCCAAGCCCTTATCATGCATTTTATGTTCAAGTGCGGTCAATCTACCTAGGGTCTCACGCTAAGAATCGCAGATCCACCTAATCCCCCCTTAAGCTTATAGGACAAAATGAACAAATCATTCGACCCAATTCCTAACCGTTTTATACCAAAATCTAGAGAATTTAAAATCAAACTTTTCATTTCTTTTTTTTTTCTTTTCTTTTGAGCTTTTAGACTATGCATACCTTATCCCAAAGGCATTCCCAATCAGAGTCACCATCCCCGAGAGAGATTACAATAGACATCAGTAATTTTTGCATTTTTTTTAACAATCCCAGAGGCATTCTCAATCAGAGTCACCATCCCCAAGAGAGATTACATAGGCCTTGTCATTTTTTTAAGTCCAGATATTTTATTTTTTTCTTTTTATTTGATAAAAAATTCTATAAATTTTGGCTTATAATGGCATCCCTTATACTATTATTGGCGATTTCAATTTCCCCACTCTCCCTAGATGAGAACTCACTAGTAAACCGACAATTTAAGGTGTATGAAGATCAAAGGAATCTAGAACCGAATCGAGCCTACCCGCACATCCCAAACTAGACACAAGCTCAATTATATTATCTCATATTATCATTATTTGAACCTGAACAAAAACACGACTTTTCTATCATTTTCCGCTTTTTAGTTTGCAAACTTCTTGTTTCAAAAGACATTTTCTAATCTTTTAATTTTTTGAATTTAAAAAAAAAAAATTCTGACTTTTTATGACTCCAATTAACTAGACTAACGACTATAACCCAAGTGTACCATCCCCACACTTAAAATTTTGCATTGTCCCTAATGCAAGGATGAAAACACGATGCTAACTATCTAGAATACCAATGAAAGAACGACGAAAAATAAAAACTATACAAAATATACAAGTGGAACGACTTAGCTGAATATATGTGAGATTGTCAATGTGCTAGTCCATTCCACATACGCCCTCCAACCCGAACGCGCTCAGCAAACAGTTCCTAAATCGTACACACGAACGGAAGCGGCAACAACCAATAAACCTAGCAACAAGCATAACCAAACATAATATATATAACATAAAGTGTCAGTTCGAACAACCACCAAACAAACTATCAACCAACCCAAAACCCAACCACCTAACAAAGTATTTAAAATCTCATACAAACCAACATAGATGAAAACAACATAAAAAGAAAACAAAAGATATTAATCTCGAACTGCTGCTGTAATCATCAACCTACTCCTCATCAGATCCTTGCTCACGATACTGCTGAATCCCCTCCATAGCACTAGGTCCAGCCTGCTGCTGTGGCTGCCAAGAAGAAGGGACTCCTAAACGAAGACCCTCCATAATGACCCTTATACCGTCCTCCAATCTCCTCTGACCCTGCCTCATGTGACCAAACTGCTCGTCCACATACCCGTGTAAGCTCTCCACCCTATCATATAACGACACCAAAGTCAATGGGTCTGGGCGAGGCTCCCTAAGATGATATTTGTCACACCCTGGCTTTTGCGGAAGCGTGGGTTAATTTGGTGTGACTTCTTAATACCATAGCTTAATCACAACAAATCTATATGTAAATAAAACCATGCAGATCATCCATTGATTTAAGTTTGAAAAGTAAAATACCACAACATTGTCTTAAGGCGTTGACACATGCAACAGAAATTACAACCTAATAACATAAAAACATTGTTTGAAATACACAACCACAAACTTAAGATAGACGTAGTTTAAGAACTGTGACTCGTCCAGGTAAAAGCCACAACCCCTAAACTTGGATGATCCCATAACTCTAACGCAGCGTGAAAACGTAGCATACCATGCCAGATCCTTAGTTCCCTGAAATACATGTAAGTTGGAAAAATCAACAATAATGTTGAGCGAGTTCATGTGTAAGTGAGTATGTAAAACCTTTGTAAGTATAAAAATCCCTGGTATGTAGCAAATAAGGAAAAAGAGATCGATTAATGTGTAGCTAATACATTAATAAGTGACATGGCCTAGGAAGCACTCAAACCTGTAACGCGGATTTCGTACCGGTCCTTCCGGCGGAACGACATAGTCACCACATGCAGCCACACGCTGGCCCATGTGTGGGGCTCGCAACACCCGATAGATCTATCACTCATGCCTCTCGGTCCTTATACAAGGATTAATGGTCTTACGATAATAGCCTATCCAGTCACGTGATCTAGCAGTAGGTTCCTTAGCTAATCATACCGTGTATAAAACGTTTGTAGTAAATGTAACATGTATTTCACCCCCGCAGTTTAAAAACTGAAAACAGTTAAGAGAAAAGGGGGAGCATGAACTCACCGAAGTGCGTCTCTAAAAAGTATCTCCCAGAAAATCTGCTGTGCGACGACCTACACGTACTAACTTCTATTAGACGGACGGCCATGCCTTAGCTTAAGGTTTAAGTCTTTGGGAAGTAGTTAGACAACTATTTCGTGTTTACACTTCGTAATTATTTGGTAAATATGTTCCTTCCCAAGGATGGGGGTTTTAATACATGTGCGTTCGTATAACTTCGAAATATATTATTAAGTCTCACCTAAAATATATTTTATTTCATTTGTCCAAAATACTTTATTTCCAAAATATAAATATTTTTCCCAAAAATATTATATTTTATTCCATATAATTTTCCCAAAAATATTATATCCTTGTCATAATACACTTATGAGTATTTTCTGGAAATACGTAAGTTACGTTGTAAGGTTCGGGTGGTATAAATAATATCGTTGTAACTTAAATATTTATTGTGATGGCGTTCGTATTATTTTGGAGCCGTGAATATCCAGTGTATTCTAGTAATATTATTTTTACCCTAAAAATAATATTTACATAGTTCACAAAATAATCATAAAAATTTACACAAGTGTTGTTATGAAAATATATATTCTAAATATATATTTTAGCAAGTTTTATTTGTGAAAATCCCACCTCCGACACTTGGAAGTTTCGTAATAAAAATCGTGGTGAAAGTTATTTGGGAAAACAAGTTAAAAATAAAAATTACATTCATAACACTTGTGATAAAAATATTTCCAAGTGTTAGATTTTTGGAAAAATTTCGCCAGAGTTTCCCCTGTAACTGGAGGTGGCCACGCTTTCAAGCGTATCATTTTCTTTTATAAATTCAAATAACAATTTTCTCAATCAACAACAAACAATATTCCAACATCATACTAGTTCAAAAATATCACAAACACATGAACTTGTGGGTCGTATAAAAGTGTGTAGTAACTTCCCATTATTTTTAATAGATCTTTCTACTTTCATAAATGAAATCGGTTTCTCGAAAATCTTATTTTCACAGAAAATGCATTTGTACATCTTCTAGTCAAAATTTCAAAAATAATTCTTTGTTCAAACTCTTTGTTACACAAGTGTCTACACACTTGTGTGTTCACAAAAATCACCTTTGTTTAGGAAGGATCCGGCTTTAAAAGTATGATTTCATTTTACACTTGGTCCTTCGAAAATACCACTTGTAGATCTTTAGATCTACTAGTTTAGAACTTCATTTCATAAGAAAAATTGTTTTTACACAAGTTCATGGTTATAAGTAGCAGTGTTCTTCATCTAACCACTTTTCACACTTTAACATACACTAGGTCATGTTCCATGAACATGACTTAGTCGGGTTAGATGACGATCCGAACTAACACTAGCATAAAACAACACTAAATAATCATAACAAAACAAGTTTTATAAGTTTTACACCAATATTCATCCATTAACCACCTTGTTCATCTTTTTTTAGTAGACTTTTAATTTTGTTCTAACATGATCATGAATTTTAACCGACAAAACTCTTATTAACCACTTTAGAATAGATCAAAAAGGCATTTAGAGTCACTTACTACTAGCTCGAGCCTAGGGAAGAAACTAGTCGAAAAACGGGTGGTTAATAGCGTTGAGGTGAGGTCCTTGACGATCCGTAAGCACCAAGCTTCCTTGTACGCGACCCTTCACACTTGTATATAAGTAGATAGCCTTGATCAAATTGAAAAGTGAGTGTGGGTGTGGGCTTGGTCTCGGCCGTGAGTGTTAAAGAGAGGGAAAGAAAGTAGTTCTTGAGTGAAGTGATTTATGAGAATGAGAATTATAACTTCTAGTGTTTATTTATAAATCATTACCTTTACCCACTAGTTAATATGTTACTTAGATAATGGGCATTTGGATTAAATAATCGATCAAGGACAAGGGTGTGTCCCTCATGGGGGAAACAATCGTTGGGGGGGGGGGGGGTTGGTTTGTAACTAGATAGTTTAGTAACTAGTTTGTTTAATTAAGAGTTTAATTAGTGTATATAGTGTAGTAAATTATAACGGGTGTTAGGGTATTCGGGGACCCTAACTGGCTCAGAAAAGGAAAAAAAAAAAAAAGCAATGTTATGACAATTTTTTTAGGTTCCGGGTAGAGTCCGGTTGTTTGGTTGGATATCAATCCGTTAATGTGCTACATAAGCGTTTAAAGTGCCGTTAATATTATTTTTAGTGACCCATTAATTCACCAACACTTTGGAAAGTGTCTAGTAATATTTTTCTCATGTTTTGGCACTTTACTAGTTAGCTTAAAAGCTGAATTTTTGTATTAAAGTGCAGAATTTTGTGTTTAAAACATATTTTTGGCACATCCGGTCACTATAACTATCACCTAGTGACGCAGTTCTACAATCCTCTTTTCCCTACACTCTCTACTAGTGTAGTAAACTATTCCCGGCTCATACAGGCCTTAGAGGCAGTGTCTGCCTGATGCTGGTTATATCAGCATGTTTAATGGGTATCCCGTATAGTGTGCTCACTGTGCTTTTTGTGCATCAAGGTTGTCACTGATGTTTGTGTAAAAATAATAGAGTGACAGTATAAAATGTGATGCATGAGTATGTATGTATCAGAAATCTGTAAGCAGTTTAATCACAGTTGTAAGCAAGCACAGTAATTAAGTAGTAATTAAATATTAATTAATTCGTACGGATACCTGGTTTGGTGAGGGTTGTCACATTCTCCCCCCGTTAAATAAATTTCGTCCCGAAATTTAAGTTCTGCTTCTATTTGCAGGGGTCTTTGGAAATAAATGGGGGTATTTCTCTTTCATTCGGTCCTCACGCTCCCAGGTGTATTCAGGACCATGTCTTGCATTCCAACGAACCTTGACGAGCTTGACACTGCTCCGGCAGGTTTTGTTCATTTTCCAATCCGTAACCTCAACCGGTTCTTCGACAAAGTGGAGCGTGTCGTCAATATGAATCTCGTCTGCGGGAATGACAACAGTATCTTGCGTTGGACTCTTTTTTAGATTTGATACATGAAATGTATCGTGAACACCGTTCAATTCGGCAGGTAAGTCCAGCTTGTATGCTACTAATCCAATTCTTTCCAGAATCCTGAATGGACCAATATACTGCGGATTCAATTTTCCACGCTTCCCGAAGCGTGCCACACCCTTCCAGGGTGAGTCCTTTAACAAAACCATGTCACCTACCTCAAACTCTAGAGGTTTCCTTCTTATGTCCGCATTACATTTCTGACGATCACGAGCCGCCTTGATGCGATCTCGGATCTGTGCGATCTTAAATGTGGTTTCCTGGACCACATCAGGACCAACCAATTGCCTGTCACCTGCATCAGACCAACAAAGCGGTGATCTGCACTTGCGGCCATATAGTGCTTCAAATGGCACGGCACCAATACTGGTGTGGTAGCTGTTGTTGTATGAAAACTCGACCAAAGGTAAATGCTTATCCCAGCTACCGCCCAAATCCATAACACATGCTCTCAGCTTATCTTCCAATGTCTGAATAGTTCATTCACTTTGCCCATCGGTCTGTGGGTGAAATGCAGTGCTCAGATTCAATTGCGAGCCAAAAGCTTCTTGGAAGGACTGCCAAATCCTTGATACGAACCTCCCGTCTCTATCAGAGATGATCGAGAGAGGCACTCCATGTCGTGCAATGATTTCTCTCATGTAAACTTCAGCCAATTTGCTCGTGTTATCTTTCTCTCTGATAGGTAAGAAGTGTGCTGATTTCGTTAGCCGGTCCACTATTACCCAAATAGTGTCATGACCCTTTGGCGTTCTTGGCAACTTCGTTATAAAATCCATGGAAATTTGTTCCCACTTCCACCTGGGAATCTCAGGTTGTTGCAGAAGTCCTGAAGGCTTCTGGTATTCAGCTTTCACCTTAGCGCACGTTAAACACTTGCTCACATAAACAGCAACGTCGCCTTTCATCCTAGGCCACCAATAGTAATCTTTAAGATCCTGGTACATCTTATCCGCTCCTGGATGGATAGAGTACCGTGATTTGTGTGCCTCATCAAAGATAACTTTTCTTAAACCACCAAACAGAGGAACCCAAATCCTCTTCATAAAACATAACGTTCCTTCCTCGTTTGGCACTAACTGCTTCTCCATCCCACGGAGATATTCCTCTTCAAGGTTTCTTTCCTTAAGAGCTTCTTTCTGCGCGGTACGAATGCGCAGAGAAAGATCTGTTTGGATAATCATCTCCAAAGCCCTAACCCTTATGGGCTTGATCCTCTCTTTTCGACTTAGGGCATCGGCGACCACATTCGCCTTCCCTGGATGGTACTTTATCTCACAGTCGTAATCGTTCAACAACTCAACCCATCGTCTTTGTCTCATATTCAACTCCTTCTGGTCGAATATGTGTTGTAGGCTCTTATGATCTGTAAAATTTGTACACTTTGTACCATATAGGTAGTGTCTCCAGATCTTTAAAGCAAATACCACTGCGCCGAGTTCCAAATCATGTGTGGTATAATTCTTTTCATGTACTTTCAGTTGGCGTGATGCGTAAGCTATAACCTTCTGGCGTTGCATCAACACGCAACCCAATCCTTGACGCGAGGCGTCACAGTATACCACAAAATCGTCGATGAATACAATCACAAATTTATCCAAGTACGGCTTGCAAACTCTGTTCATTAGGTCCATGAAAACTGCAGGTGCGTTTGTCAACCCAAACGACATAACTAGGAACTCGTAGTGTCCATAGCGAGTTCTGAAGGCTGTCTTCAGGATACTCTCCTCTTGTATCCTTAGCTGATGGTAACCAGATCGCAAATCGATCTTCGAGTAAAAGCTTGA
This sequence comes from Helianthus tuberosus, assembly GCA_030545235.1. Classification (NCBI taxonomy): domain Eukaryota; kingdom Viridiplantae; phylum Streptophyta; class Magnoliopsida; order Asterales; family Asteraceae; genus Helianthus; species Helianthus tuberosus. The sequence continues at coordinate 64,417,542 of CM060408.1, read as the reverse complement.
GCCTTGCAGCTGGTCGAACAAGTCATCGATCCTTGGCAGGGGATACATATTCTTGATCGTTAACTTATTCAACTCCCGGAAGTCAATGCACATACGAAAACTACCGTCCTTCTTTTTGACAAATAAAACTGGAGCTCCCCAAGGTGAGAAGCTTGGTCGGATGAATCCTTTGTTAAGTAACTCCTGGAGTTGTGTCGACAACTCCTGCATCTCTGACGGTGCAAGTCTATAAGGTGCCCTAGCTACAGGCGCGGCGCCTGGAACTAAGTCAATGTGAAATTCCACTTGCCTTTGGGGTGGCAATCCTGGCAAGTCCTCAGGGAAGACTTCAGGATACTCCTTTACGACAGGGATGTCTTCGATTTTCGGCTCAGCAGCTTTCTTATCCACAATGTGTGCCAGGAAGGCAGCACATCCCTTCTGTAAACACTTATGGGCTTTCAGGCAGCTGATGATTCTTAAGGGCGTATCTCGCTTTTCTCCATGAACCACAATTGTTTCACCATCTATGGTTGGGATGCGAATGATCTTTTCGTGATAAATAATCTCAGCCTTGTTGCTTGATAACCAATCCATTCCTACTACCACGTCGAAGCTCCCCAGCTGGACTGGTAGTAGATCCAAAGTAAATTCACGCTCTCCCAACTCGATCACACAACCTCTGACCACTTCATTGGCTTCTACCAACTTTCCATTCGCCAATTCGATTGAGTACGGAATATCTAATTTACTAGCGGCTAATCCAAGCATATTCTTAAACTCTAACGATACGAAGCTATAATCGGCACCAGTATCAAATAAAACGGATGCAAAGCGTTGGTTTACAGGGAACGTACCAGTAACATCCTCGGGATCCTGGCGCGCTTCCTTCGCTTCAATGTTGAACACTTTCCCATGGACTTGATTCAGCTTTGGGCATTCCCTCTTGAAGTGCCCAACTTCTCCACAATTAAAACATGCTGGTACTCGACCATTCCCATTTCCTCTTCCATTTCCACCTTGGTTGTTGCCATTGCTCCCTCCTTGTCTGGGACTCTTCGTCCCACAGGTATCCTTGTGGTGTCCCTTTCTCCCGCACCTACCGCACTTAGGCTTCCGACATCCACATTCGTGGTGATACTTGCACCCATCACGTCTTGGCTTAGTTTCTGGGTAAATCTTAACATTGGCTTGTTTGTTGTTAGGGCAATTTTTCTTGAAGTGCCCTTTGTCTCCGCAGTCAAAGCAACCTCGAACCGATCTTTGGTCATCATTACTATTCGTTCGGGTATCTTCAGTGAGTTTCCTTTTGTTCTTTCCGGTTGACTCTACCTGTGTCTCTTTCTCCCAGTCGGGGTTTGTAGGCTTTTCTACTCTAAGCGCTTCCGTAGCGAGTGCCATACCCATCTTACTTGCTGAAATAGTTGTTGGTGGTGTTGTTGCTGTCATCAAGCTAATGACTTGAGGCGCCAATTCCCAAACTAGTTGTCCCAATTTCTTCAATTCTGGTTCCACCAAGTACGGAACCATTCGAGACAAATCATGAAGTCTTTGTATATACTCCGCCACCTTTGGGCCTTCCATTATCAGGCTCTGGAATTCACCTTCCAACTTCTGGGTTTCCGTCTGGGAGCAATATTTCTCATGCATCATTCCTTTCAGCTCACCCCATGTTAACTCATAGGCGGCAGTCAGGCCCTTTATTTGAACCTGAAGATTCCACCATATTCGAGCTCCATCTTGGAACAGCTCAGAAACGTAGGGGACTTGTTGTTCTAGCGTACAACCGCTCATTCGAAAAATGGATTCCATACTTTCGATCCACTTTACAAAAGCTATGGCACCTCCAGTGCCGTCGAACTTCGGAGGCTTGTAGCTGAGGAAGTGCCAATGGGTACAGCCCTAAGGTGGGTTGTTATGGCCGTTGTTGTTCGAGTTACTTCCACTAGTTCCTCCTTGTGAGGCTGCATACTGTGCAATGGCAGCAGCGATGATTCCTTGAAGTTCTGCCTCGTTGGTAGGCATGCGTGTCTGGCTTCTTGGAGGCATCTTCTAAAAAGATGGTTCGTGTGGGTCAGGTTATAGTAAGTATAGTGTACGTGTATAGCAAAAATATCATCACATAACATCTCATGTTATAAATAAATCAACACATAACATCTCATGTTATAAATCATTCACAATCAATCAAAATATCACTTATGATGAGAATACTGCGATTGCATTGCCATAAATCGAGACCATAATGTAAGGTGTACAAGTAACTGTATCATATAACATCAACGACTAAGGGCTACATCACCCCAGTCCAAAATATCAAATCAATGTCAACAATATCCCATATACATAACAACAAAACCAGGATCAATATGCAGTCTCCAAAAAGCTGTGCAGTCTGTGCAATCGCCGTCTTCTCAGCAAAAGTCTACCCATGTCGCACAAAATAGCCCTACGCTGATGGCGGTGGAGGAGGGGGAAAAAGAGAGAAGAGCAAACGGCGCATGTGAAGCCAATCCTCCTCTATGGCTCGGTGAGAACGTAACAAATAAGCAATCTGCTGCTCCTGAGTCCAAAAACGAGCAGCCGAATCAGGAGATAATGGTCGAGGGGGATGTGATATCGCAGGATGAGGAGGGCACTGGCATGGGGGTCTCTGAGCTCTCTCGAGCTCCTGCACGCGTCGAGTAAGTGCCTCCTGCTGGATCATAAATGACCTGAGAACATCCTCTACAGAATAACCCATGTGATAAGGATGATAGGGATCGGATGGTGGCATGATGGGTGGTGAAGTCCAGAGAAAAGGCTCGCTGGATAGAGTAAAAGATGGCACAGTAAACGGTGAAACAGGGGGAACAGCAGTATGACGAGGGATCTGCGGTGCAAAATGATCTCCTCCAGTCAGAAAAGGTGCATGGCCGAAAGGCTGACGAGAAGAGCCCTCTCCAGGGCGTGGCGGAGGGATCTCCTGGAGAAATGTGATGGGCAGATCTGCGCGATGCGCATCAGCAGTGTGTGTGGGGAACAGGGGTGCATCAAAAGGAGCTGAAGCTGGTGCTGAAACAGGTGTAACTGGTACCACAAAAGGTGGAAAATCATCATTGTCCTCTATCCACTCATTCCGGGTGTGCGCATACTGAGGGTCGACATGAGTCGCAAAGAGTGCATGATCAGGCTCTATGGGTACAGGGTCAGGAAGAGGAGCAAAAACAACAGGATCAACGGGTATATCAGCAACATGCTCGTCCACTACCAGTGGAGCAGCAACAGGACCCTCTAACAATGGTGGTGCATCAATATGGGCATCAGCAACAACATGATCATCCTCCAACAGTGGAACAACAATAGGGTGATCATCGACAGGTAGATCAGCAATCAAAAGATCAACAACGGGTGCATCAGCATGAATAGGGTCATGCTCGAATGCGGGGTCTGGAACAACTACTGGCTTGAGGGCCACAGCAGGCTCCGGGTCGTCAAACTCCATCTCGAAATCTGTGGGATCAGCAAACGCAGGGTCAACGGGATCAACTGGGTCCTCCATGGGCTGATCTAGGTGTATGAACTCAATATCCTGGTCTGGATCGAAACCAGGCGGAAACACAGTGTCGGAATCATCATCAATATCATGCTCGATCGCGAAACTCGGGGCAGGGGCAGGTGCAGCAGACGACGCCCTATCGGGGTCTGAATCATGCGAATAGTGTTGCGCGCCCTGTGCGTGCGACGGTGCAGATGCCACAGACTCGAAAGAGTCTGGGACAGGTGAATGGGCAGGTGACTCCTCAGCAGGAGCATCCGCGAGTAGTAAGAGATCGCCAGCAGCTATGTGGGCCTCGCCCTCAATGTCGTTCTCTAGTGGATCCTCATCAAACAAGTCGACGTCGTCGTCAGCTACTACGTCAAGGAGCATATCAAGAACAGGGTAAGATGCAAGGGGTATAGGGGCAGGGATCACTGCAAGCGGCAAATCCCCAGCGATGGGGCCATCAGCGGGCTCAGCGACGGCATCGGGTAGTGCAAACGGCTGGAAATCGTCGTCGTCTGTACTGGTGGTGTCCGAAGTATACACATCTCGCTCTGATGACACTCTGTCGTCCGATACTATGGGTATAGGGTCAGTGGTGTCCGACTCTCCTATGCCGGATTAAGGCATAGCGTCTGTAACACAAACACATATATGCACAAATAATCGATCATATAGTCAAATAAGCACATTAGTCCAATAAGCAATCAAATAGTTCTCCTAGTCCCACTAGCCTCCCAGCCTCCTAGACTGAATCTCCTAGTCTCTCAAACTACCTTCCCAGCCTCTCGGACTGTTCTTCCTAGTCCCACTAGCCTACTTCCTCAGCCTCTCAGACTGAGCCTCAGCCTCCCAGACCGAGCCTCAGCTTCCCAGACTGAGCCATAACTAATAAATAAAATGTGCTCAACTTTTGTTTGTAAAAACGTTTTGGATCTGGACTTAAGTGGTATGCAGTGTAAAAATGTTTTCGTGAGAGCCCTAGTGATCATAGTCTAGACTCGAGAAGGAACCCTAGTTCGCTATGATCAGAGCTCTGATACCAAGCTGTCACACCCTGGCTTTTGCGGAAGCGTGGGTTAATTTGGTGTGACTTCTTAATACCATAGCTTAATCACAACAAAGCTATATGTAAATAAAACCATGCAGATCATCCATTGATTTAAGTTTGAAAAGTAAAAGACCATAACATTGTCTTAAGGCGTTGACACATGCAACGAAAATTACAACCTAATAACATAAAAACATTGTTTGAAAGACACAACCACAAACTTAAGATAGACGTAGTTTAAGAACTGTGACTCGTCCAGGTAAAAGCCACCACCCCTAAACTTGGATAATCCCATAACTCTAACGCAGCGTGAAAACGTAGCATACCGTGCCAGATCCTTAGTTCCCTGAAATACATGTAAGTTGGAAAAATCAACAATAATGTTGAGCGAGTTCATGTGTAAGTGAGTATGTAAAACCTTTGTAAGTATAAAAATCCCTGGTATGTAGCAAATAAGGAAAAAGAGATCGATTAATGTGTAGCTAATACATTAATAAGTGACATGGCCTAGGAAGCACTCAAACCTGTAACGCGGATTTCGTACCGGTCCTTCCGGCGGAACGACATAGTCACCACATGCAGCCACACGCTGGCCCATGTGTGGGGCTCACAACACCCGATAGATCTATCACTCATGCCTCTCGGTCCTTATACAAGGATTCATGGTCTTACGATAATAGCCTATCCAGTCACGTGATCTAGCAGTAGGTTCCTTAGCTAATCATATCGTGTATAAAACGTTTGTAGTAAATGTAACATGTATTTCACCCCCGCAGTTTAAAAACTGAAAACAGTTAAGAGAAAAGGGGGAGCATGAACTCACCGAAGTGCGTCTCTAAAAAGTATCTCCCAGAAAATCTGCTGTGCGACGACCTACACGTACTAACTTCTATTAGACGGACGGCCGTGCCTTAGCTTAAGGTTTAAGTCTTTGGGAAGTAGTTAGACAACTATTTCGTGTTTACACTTCGTAATTATTTGGTAAATATGTTCCTTCACAAGGATGGGGGTTTTAATACATGTGCGTTCGTATAACTTTGAAATATATTATTAAGTCTCACCTAAAATATATTTTATTTCATTTGTCCAAAATACTTTATTTCCAAAATATAAATATTTTTCTCAAAAATATTATATTTTATTCTATATAATTTTCCCAAAAATATTATATCCTTGTCATAATACACTTATGAGTATTTTCTGGAAATACGTAAGTTACGTTGTAAGGTTCGGGTGGTATAAATAATATCGTTGTAACTTAAATATTTATTGTGACGGCGTTCGTATTATTTTGGAGCCGTGAATATCCAGTGTATTCTAGTAATATTATTTTTACCCTAAAAATAATATTTACGTAGTTCACAAAATAATCATAAAAATTTACACAAGTGTTGTTATGAAAATATATATTCTAAATATATATTTTAGCAAGTTTTATTTGTGAAAATCCCACCTCCGACACTTGGAAGTTTCGTAATAAAAATCATGGCGAAAGTTATTTGGGAAAACAAGTTAAAAATAAAAATTACATTCATAACACTTGTGATAATAATATTTCCAAGTGTTAGATTTTTGGAAAAATTTCGCCAGAGTTTCCCCTGTAACTGGATGTGGCCACGCTTTCAAGCGTATCATTTTCTTTTATAAATTCAAACAACAATTTTCTCAATCAACAACAAACAATATTCCAACATCATACTAGTTCAAAAATATCACAAACACATGAACTTGTGGGTCGTATAAAAGTGTGTAGTAACTTCCCATTATTTTTAATAGATCTTTCTACTTTCATAAATGAAATCGGTTTCTCGAAAATCTTATTTTCACAGAAAATGCATTTGTACATCTTCTAGTCAAAATTTCAAAAATAATTCTTTGTTAAAACTCTTTGTTACACAAGTGTCTACACACTTGTGTGTTCACAAAAATCACCTTTGTTTAGGAAGGATCCGGCTTTAAAAGTATGATTTCATTTTACACTTGGTCCTTCGAAAATACCACTTGTAGATCTTTAGATCTACTAGTTTAGAACTTCATTTCATAAGAAAAATTGTTTTTACACAAGTTCATGGTTATAAGTAGCAGTGTTCTTCATCTAACCACTTTTCACACTTTAACATACACTAGGTCATGTTCCATGAACATGACTTAGTCGGGTTAGATGACGATCCGAACTAACACTAGCATAAAACAACACTAAATAATCATAACAAAACAAGTTTTATAAGTTTTACACCAATATTCATCCATTAACCACCTTGTTCATCTTTTTTTTAGTAGACTTTTAATTTTGTTCTAACATGATCATGAATTTTAACCGACAAAACTCTTATTAACCACTTTAGAATAGATCAAAAAGGCATTTAGAGTCACTTACTACTAGCTCGAGCCTAGGGAAGAAACTAGTCGAAAAACGGGTGGTTAATAGCGTTGAGGTGAGGTCCTTGACGATCCGTAAGCACCAAGCTTCCTTGTACGCGACCCTTCACACTTGTATATAAGTAGATAGCCTTGATCAAATTGAAAAATGAGTGTGGGTGTGGGCTTGGTCTCGGCTGTGAGTGTCAAAGAGAGGGAAAGAAAGTAGTTCTTGAGTGAAGTGATTTATGAGAATGAGAATTATAACTTCTAGTGTTTATTTATAAATCATTACCTTTACCCACTAGTTAATATGTTACTTAGATAATGGGCATTTGGATACGGTTGGATATCAATCCGTTAATGTGCTACATAAGCGTTTAAAGTGCCGTTAATATTATTTTTAGTGACCCATTAATTCACCAATACTTTGGAAAGTGTCTAGTAATATTTTTCTCATGTTTTGGCACTTTACTAGTTAGCTTAAAAGCTGAATTTTTGTATTAAAGTGCATAATTTTGTGTTTAAAACATATTTTTGGCACATCCGGTCACTATAACTATCACCTAGTGACGCAGTTCTACAATCCTCTTTTCCCTACACTCTCTACTAGTGTAGTAAACTATTCCCGGCTCATACAGGCCTTAGAGGCAGTGTCTGCCTGATGCTGGTTATATCAGCATGTTTAATGGGTATCCCGTATAGTGTGCTCACTGTGCTTTTTGTGCATCAAGGTTGTCACTGATGTTTGTGTAAAAATAATAGAGTGACAGTATAAAATCTGATGCATGAGTATGTATGTATCAGAAATCAGTAGGAAGTTTAATCACAGTTGTAAGCAAGCACAGTAATTAAGCAGTAATTAAATATTAATTAATTCGTACGGATACCTGGTTTGGTGAGGGTTGTTACAATATTGGCGACCTGGCAGATCATATCTAGTAAGCTGCACCTGATAGCGAGGTGGTATCACAGCCTGCATACTGCACGTTAGGACCCTGCCTCATCTCTGACCAAGCAGGCGGCTGATCGTTAATAACGATACCCACAGACTGAAGACTCTTCCAACTCATCAAGTCCGGATCTAGACCCTTGTTCATCCTCTCTCACGGGTAAGTAGTACACACCCAGAGGCTCTCTGCTAACCAAGTAACATATGGCCAACAATACATTCGCCCCCCCCCCCCCCCCCCGGCCCTCCTCTCCATGGCCTAGTCATGGACCAAGCAAACACACTCGCCAGATTGGATGGTAGCCCCTCTACCATACACATCAGACAAAACAAACTCTGCTGATTAACCTTGTTGTCCCCCTCATGCCTACCTACCAGTGTCGCCGTGAAGATCTTATGTATAAAACGGTAAATTGGATCAGTAATATCGGAAGCCACCATGATATTCGAATACGAAACAGTGGCAATCGTGCTACAAAACCACACAAAATCTTCTTTCATCACACAATAATCACGCGTTTTCTTCACCACACCCCTCAGCAAAGTCACAAACACGGGCTCCTGTGCCTCCTCCTCCGTGTAAAACCTCGTTGCCACTGCGAACTGGGGAATCGTCATATTATACATTTTCCTACCCATCGAGAATGAAACCACATCTTTTTCCTCAAATCCCCCCTGATATCTGTACTCAAAAGTCAAATGAAACTCTATAACAAGCTCCTTGTACTGAGGAGCGTAACAATCTAGAACCAATCTGAACTTCTCTCCAAGCAACTGCTCAATCCTCTCCTGCTGGCCCAAACGGCCTACCAAGTTCCAATCGATCCTACGGTACGGTAGCAGACGTACCGCAATCAGCCCCTGTAATCTCGCATACTCGTTCAACCCAATAGCAAATTGTAACAATGGGCTACCTGTATCCGCATGCTCTGCCCTTGCAGAACTCCCCCTAAGCATATCGAATTTAACGTATATCAGAATCGGGCGGCGGCTGCTGTGCCTCAGCAGTACCCCTTGATCGTGTACTCGGCCCTCTTTTCCTACCGCTAGCACTTGCAGATGAGCCCTCTCCTGACATCCTGTAAAAGTATTTCAATAAAGCACAAAAAACAGGGAAGATCGTTAGTAATCACAAACTATTTTTGTATTTTTGGGTTTTTTAAATTTTTGAATTTTTTAAGAATTTTCTGATTTTTTATGATTTTTGTTTTTTATAAAATATAAAATATTTATGGAAAAACGACCGTAGAGCATTTCATTCACGACCGAAATTCATAAACAAAGTGACTTTGAGCGACGTTTGCAAAACAATGTTAAGAATGAACCGAACCTCGCCCGAATGGAGATTGAGTATGGGCGAGTGGTTATTAATTTCAATAAAGCAAGACGAAACCCCAAAGATACTAATACGACTCGATAATGACTCAAAACAACACAACGACACTAAACTAGACACGAACAAGACTCGAGCTAAACTAGACTCAATATACAAGACTTAGGAATCCTACCTCCTCCCGGCACTTTAATTGCCCTCAATTAATCCTAAGTGCTGCAAATGAATCAAGTTTAAACGTTAGTGTGGACGCAACCGAAACGGGTCACAAATAGGTTCAAAATCACATTTTTATAGAAAAAATTAGAAATTCGTTATCCCCACACTTAGTTTTTAACTACACCCGAACCTAAACAGCCGCTAACCTTAATCAATCACCCCCAATCAACCTGTTATATCTTGTACGCAACCTGCGAGAGAATGCTCTTACTGAGTCACGGCCCGCGACTCGTTGTGCTCCATAAATTCATTAATCCTCTCTTGCTGGCTGAGAGAGAGGTGGAGCTGTGGGTCGCGCTCGCCAGAGAAGTCCTGCTGTAGCTTTTTTGTCTTCCGTTTCGACCATTGACTTTCCGACTTCATCCCGGTACTTGGTATCTTCACATTTTAACTTGTTTTCGGCACTTTTCAGCCATTATATCAACCAAGACCTGCAAAACGTGAATATTATCAAAGTATGCACATCCTACGGAAAACCGACACTAAAACTAAGAAAAACTGTGCAAACTCTACATGATAATTATATGTATTTTGTAATACATCAGTGCCCTACCTGATCATTCAAGAGTCCAAACGCATTGCGCGTTTCATTAGTTATTTAGCGCCAGAGATTAAGGGCATGGTAAAGGCTTCCAAGCCTACTTCCTATAGGTCTGTTGTGGACCTGTCTCTATCTCTTACCTTGGATGCGGTGAGACACAAGTCAGTCAACACTGAGACCGATGAAAAGAGGAAGAAGAAGAACCAGAAGGGGTCTGATGAGAGACCCGTCTTCAAGACCTGCAACAGGAGGCACTCGGGACAGTGTCGTTCTGATCTGCAGGCCAAGCCTTGCGGTATTTGTAAGAGGACAGAGCACAAGACCTTAGATTGTAAGGATCTTAAGATTGCTGTCTGTTTTGCCTGTGGCGAGAAAGGCCACATTAAGACGAACTGCCCGAAATCTGCCAAGGGAAATACTTCTAAGCCTTGAGAGGAAAAGAATGGAAACGCCCGAGCTTTCCAGATGAACGCGAGGGAGGCAGTTAATGACAATAATGTCATAATGGGTACGTTCCTTATCAACGATATCTTTGCTAGAGTTCTATTTGATTCAGGTGCTGATAAATCTTTTGTAGACCATAATTTTAGTAAACTACTAAATTTACCCGTAAAAGCTCTAGATATTACTTATGAAGTAGAACTTGCCGATGGAACCTTAGAAACCGCATCTTCCATTCTTGATGGATGTTCCATATCCATTAAGAATCATTATATTCCAATCTCCCTTCTGCCAATGAAGTTGGCGGGGTTCGATGTAGTCTTGGGCATGGATTGGTTATCGCATAACCAAGCCCGAATTGTCTGTGATAAGAAACTCATCGAGGTAAGAACCCCATCTAGTGAAATGATCACCATCCAAGGAGATTTACACTATGGATTACCTGAGAAGGTGTCTCTGTTCAAGGCATCCAAGTGTCTGAAGAGCAGATGTATCATTTACATGGCACATGTGACGGTAGATGAGCTAAAGCCCAAGATAGAAGATATCTCTGTCATTTTCGATTATCCTGATGTATTTCCTGAAGAACTACCCGGTTTACCTCCAGAGAAGCAAGTAGAGTTTAGGATTGACATCCTACTAGGAGCTGCACCTGTTGCAAGGGCTCCATATCGGTTAGCACCGATGGAGATGAAAGAACCAAAAACCCAACTTGATGAGCTGTTGGAGAAAAGCTTCATTCAACCTAGCTCACACCTTGGGGAGTGCCTATCTTGTTTGTCAAGAAGAAGGACGGTTCAATGCGGATGTGCATTGATTACCGAGAGCTTAACAAGTTAACGATTAAGAATTGTTATCCGTTGCCCAGGATCAACAATCTGTTTGATCAACGGCAAGGGGCTAGCTACTTTTCAAAGATCGACTTAAGGTTGGGTTATCATCAACCGAAGGTCAGGAGTGAAGACGTTCCAAAGACTGCCTTCAGAATAAGGTACGGACATTATGAGTTTCTAGTGATGCCTTTTGGGCTCACTAATGCACCTGCAGCATTCATGGATCTCATGAATAGAGTCTGTAAACCATACCTAGATAAGTTTGTCATTGTCTTCATAGACGATATACTTATCTATTCTCGTAATCAAGCTGATCACGAGAAGCATCTTAGGTGTATCCTAGAGATATTAAAGCAAGATAAGCTTTATGCTAAGTTCTCCAAGTGTGAATTCTGGCTTCGTGAAGTCCAATTCCTTGGACACGTGGTTAGTGTGCGTGGTATCGAAGTGGATCCCTTTAAGATTGAAGCTATCATGAACTGCGGAAACACCAAAGGCGCCTTATGAAATCCATAGCTTCTTAGGATTGGCTGGTTATTATAGGTGTAAGAACCCGTATTACTAAAGTCAAAGTCAAAGTCAAGATTGAAGTCAAAGGAAGAAAAGATTGCTAATTGCGATCTGTCACTCCTTGCTTAATTATTGATTTGACTTCTTTGACTTGTAATCGAATCTTTATTTTAATCGCTTTAGTTGTATTATGTGGAGTACTTATTAATAATCGAGGTTTAATCGCATAATTAATCGCTAATCAACTTATCGCATCGCAATCGCATTCGCCACCCGAATTACGCGTTCTGGATATTGTTTTACGTGTGTGTGCTTATTATGTGTTACTTGTGCATGTTATGTTTAGGCTGAGGTGTTAATCGCAATCACAATCGCAATTCTATCGTATCGCAATCAAATCGCAAACGCTAAACGCATGTTATTTATAGGGATTGTATGTTAGATATAGTAGTTAGGTTATTCGTGTAACTAATGGGTAATACTATCTCATCGCTCACTCAAATAGCATCACAACGCACAACACGCGAATCGAAACGAGAAAACTCAACACGACGGACACCCGGATTGAATGGCCAACTGATCGAGTGGCCGTCCGATCGGATCGCCATCCGATCGGGTCGCCATCTTATCGGTGACCTATTCGACACTTGTGCCCTTTCTCTTTATGGAAACCCTATAAATACCCTCCTGACACATCATTTGTGATGTGACAGCTCTCTCACTCGACCAGCCGCAATCAAGCCTTCTTTCTCTCGATTTCTCGCGATTCTTGTAAGTTTTCGACCTAAATATTATACTTCTATAATCTACATGCACTCCTTCATCTTTTTCACCTTTGAATCTTAACTTTTAACCGTGAAATCAGTGGATTTGAGGTGTTCTAGGGTGATGTCATCATGGAGTTCTTATGAACTTCAAGTTTTGGCCTCATTCCACCAAGAAAGACTTAGATATAAGAGATTTCCACATGAATAAACAAAGATCTTACATAGATCTGAACATTTTCAAGGATAAAAAGGATTGAAAGATACTTATCCAACTTTCTTTCAACTCTTATACACTCAATGCACTCAAAACCGATAGAATAGGAGCTCGTACTGATCTTCTACTCATTCTTAGTGAAGTGTTGGTTCAAAGATCTGATTTCTATCTAAGAGACAATTAATTCCGGGTTAAACCTGAACCACCGTCACGAGCCGGTAAACTGAACGGACTAAGGTGATTCCTGTTCGATCGGATAACTTGGGTCATGATGGGGTTTCCATTGTTTAGCACGTAGTCATGCCGTCTCGATCAAACCGCAAAACTTAACAAATCTCCAAGTTGCAAATGATCAGATCGTGGGATGGATTGCCGTCCGATCGGATTGCCATCCGATCGAACCGCAATCCGATCGGATTGCACTTGAGGATTTCATACTTAAACAATTTTCAACATGTTCAATTCTAACAGGTTGCCACCCGATCGGTAGACCATCTGATTGGATGATAATCCTGCTGTGAACTTGTTCTCTGAGAAATACCTCACCTGACGGATTGTCACCCGATCGAACTGATGTTCGATTGAACGACCAGAAAGGTAGCGATACTCTCTATTTTCAAAATGCTACAACAAAAACTTCAAATCCATCATACACAAACACATCCATCCCAAACGAGTGTCAATCCAACCGAATGGCCATCCGAACGGATGACCATCCAAACGGATTGACATCCGATCGAATGGCCATCCATTCGGATTGCCATCCGGCCGGATGACCACTCGACACTTGTTTCACTTGCATCATTTTACGCGCCGCTTACCGTTATGCTATCATTCTGATCAGGCTAATCTCACTCTAGCGCTCCCTTCAATCCATTAACTACCATCGCTGTGAGTATACTCGATCCCTTTTTGCTTTATGCACTTTTGGGTGTTACAAATGTTACTTATTCTAAATCACATCGACACACAACGCAAATACTATTTATATACTGACCATTATTGCATGTTATACGTGACTCGATGAATGTCTGTTTGTTATGTTTACACATTGATTGCTGTCTACCTGCCTTAGCAACGATAGTACTATAGTTTAGACTCAGCACCTGTTCACTCAGGGGTTGTTAAGGACAATACTTCATGTGTTCGCAGTGGTGAACATGTGATGCGCACTCGCTACTCGTAGTCATTGGTATTGATAGGATCTTTGTCGATAACTTACATGCTTCACATTATACGTTGTACATGCTGGTTATGCGTAAACGATTTCGAACTCTATTATACTATCAAACCTGTATACTCACCTTTACACTATGTGTATTGACCTCTATTTTAACGTATGTGACAGGTGTTTAGGATGCTTGCCTGCTTTTGTGGAATCAAGTAGGATGGGGTCTAGAAACCAACAAAGACAATTTATATTTAAATCTGAGTTGTCGGAACATGTTTTGTTTTGAGGATATCTATGTCTGTAATAATTTGATTGCTTGGTAGGTTATGGTATGGGACATAATATTAAACTATCTGGTAATCTAGTTGTTATGGAATTTCTCTTGACAATCTGTTTCGCTCAGTGCCATGCCCCGATGTTTCCGTTATCGGTTGGGGTGTGACAATAGGAGGTTCATTGAGAACTTTTCGAGGATAGCCACTCCTTTGACTACCCTGACCCGTAAGAATGCCAAATTTGACTGGGGTCCAAAAACAGCAAGAATCTTTCGAGATTCTAAAGCATAAGTTGAGCAATGCTCTAGTGCTAACTCTACCTGAGGGTATTAAGGATTTGTCGTGTACTGTGATGCCTCGCACACTGGCATGGGCTGTGTGCTAATGCAGAGAGACAAGGTTATTGCCTATGCATCACAACAATTAAAGGTGCACGAAACGAATTACACCACCCATGACTTGGAGTTAAGTGTCGTTGTATTTGCACTTAAGCTGTGGAGACACTACTTGTATGGAACGAAGTGTGTTATATATACTGACCATAAAAGTATCCAACATCTATTTAACCAGAAGGACTTGAATATGAGAAAACGTCGCTAGATGGAAACACTAAATGATTATGATTACGAGATTCACTATCATCCCGGGAAAGCAAATGTAGTTACTGATGCGCTAAGTCGCAAAGAAAGGCTTAAGCCGATTAGGATTAATGCCAAGAGCATTGAGCTCAGGAACAGGTTGAATGAGAAGGTATTAGATGCGCATAAGCAAGCCCTGTTAAAGGCTAACCTTCCTAGTGAAGGATTGGGTGGAACTGTTGATCAGTTGTCACCTGGGAAAGATGGAATTCTAAGATTCAATGGTCGAATATGGGTTCCAATCTTTGGAGGACTTAGAAATCTAATTCTCCAGGAAGCACATAGTTCTAAATACTCTGTTCACCCTGGAGGTGACAAAATGTATCAAGATTTGAAAAGAATTATTGGTGGATGGGTATGAGGAAATCCATAGCCACCTATGTAGCTAAGTGTCTGACTTGTTCACAAGTTAAAGCTGAACACCAGAAGCCGTCAGGACTTCTACAACAGTTAGAAATTCACACGTGGAAGTGGGAAATGGTAACTATGGATTTGATTACAAAATTACCTAAGACCAAGCGTGGTAAAGACACGATATGGGTCATCGTTGATAGGCTGACGAAGTCAGCACATTTCTTGCCTATAAAGGAGACATATAACTCCGATAAGTTGGCTAAGTTGTATGTGGATGAGATTGTATCCCTGCATGGTGTGCCTATATCTATTTTATCTGATAGAGATACCAGATATACTCCCATTTCTGGAAAATTTTCTAGCAATCATTAGGCACCAGATTGAATTTGAGTATGGCTTACTATCCTCGGACAGATGGACAGATTGAGCGTACTATCCAAACTTTGGAAGACATGCTTAGGGCATGTGTTATAGACTTGGGTGGTAGCTGGGATGACCATCTCCTCCTACAATAACAGTTATCATACGAGCATCAAGGCTGCTGCTTTTGAGGCCTTGTATGGGAAAAAATGTCGAACGCCTGTTTGTTGGGCTGAAGTTGGGGAAGCCCAACTAACAGGACCAGAGATAGTCCTGGAGAACACGAATAAGATTGTGCAAATCCGTGATCGCCTCAAAGCTGTTAGGGATAGGCAGAAGAGCTATGCTGACAAGAGGCGTAAACCTCTCAAGTTTCTAGTAGGGGAGAAAGTTTTACTGAAGGTATCACCCTGGAAATGTGTGATGCGTTTCGGTAAGAATGGCAAGTTAAGCCCGAGATATATAGGACCATTCGAGAAAATTGAATGTGTCGGGTCTGTAGCTTATAAGCTAAACCTGCCGGAGGAGCTTAGTGGAATTCACAATTTGTTCCACGACTGTAATTTAAAGAAATGTCTAGCCGATGGGTTGCTAGCAATGTCACATCAACATGTGCAGATTGATGAAAACCTGAGGTTTGTTGAGAAACCGATTTCGATCGAGGATCGACAGGTTAAGAAGCTCCAACGGAAGTTTATACATATTGTAAAGGTTAAATGGGATGCCCGTCGAGGCCCCGAATATACATGGGAGGTTGAGTCCACTATGCGACAAAAGTACCCCCATCTTTTTTAATAAAATCTCGAGGTCGAGATTTCTTTTAAGGGGGTGAGGATGTAACACCTCGTAAATTCGTGTCCGGTAATGTACCGACACGTGTCCATATTCCCAATTGTGCCTAATGTTGGCTGGGAGGGACTAATTTTGCCAATTGTGGAAAGTATGAATGTGGAGAGACTAAAGGTGTCAACATGCTGAAACTATGCCTCTGAGTGACCCTTTTATGAACCACAAGCTTGATGCTATACAGTCGTGTCCGTACTCTCAAATAAGCCAAATGTTGGACGAGATGGACCATTTTTTACATTATACAAAAGTTAGAAGGTGTAGGGACTAAAGGTGTTAACCTGACAAAATTTTTGTTTTTGAGACTCCTTTGTGGACCGTATGGCCTAAGTCCTACGGACCGCAAGCATTTAATTTTATTACTGAAGACCATCGTATACGGACCGTATTAGGTTATGCTCTACGGTCCGCAAGGGATCAAGAATCTGGTGGGCCCAAGGTCCTTACGGGCCGCAAAGGGTATACCCTTACGGTCCGTAAGAGGTTGCCAGCTACAAAAATTTGGCTTTGAGCCCAAACAAAGTTGCATGAAACCTCCATTTCGAAACCATGGGCTATATGGCTGCTATTGCCATGTTAAGGAACATGTGTATAGATCTCTAACACAACCTTAACACCTATGATCATCCCATGAATCCTCCACAAGTATAAATAGGTACCATTTCTTACACTTGAACTTGCACCTTCTTGAATTCACTTCTTAACTCTTCTCTGGAAGTTCCTGGTCCTTAGGAGCATCCAAACTCAGTTCAAGTTCACCTAAGGATCACTTGTTAGTGTTCCTCTCCTGAGCCTTTTCATTTTATAGGCTTTAAAAGCCGAAAGTCAAGCAAAATCATTATTTGCATTGACTTTCGGATTAGACCATTTGGTCCAACCATTGTTTGAGTTGAACATGGCTACGTGATCGTAATTAGGTAGATGTTAATCCTTTAAAAGGGCACCTCCTAAAAATCACGTTAACTTGGTCAATTGATGGGTCAAAGTTTATTAACTTAAAAAGTCAAAGGTCAGTTTTATCAAAACTTTATAAACTTATTATATAAATGTTATAATCACGGTTTTGACACTTAAACAAGTTGCATGTATGAAGATGTTCGGCTCGTCAATTCCAGTTTTAGTGTCGGTTCGCAACCGAAAGTCGAGCAGTTTTACTTCTACTTTGACTTTTGATTCTGACCCGATTTAGCTAAGTTAGTTGCTGAATTAAAGTTGCATTATGATCATAGTATAATGTGGTATAACCCGCTGAGGTTATATTACATAATCATAATCAGATTCTGAGTTTATATGCAAGTTTCTATATTATGCCAGCTTTGACCAAAATGTCATTTTTTTGCAATAAACAAGGTTTTAATAAACAATGAACTTGCAAATAATTTACCTACTAATATGTTAATGTAATTAACATATTTTGATATTATGAAACTGATCATAACCTGAGTTTTGATACAAGATCGCAAATTGTGTTATTAATCACTGAAACACCCTTTTTGCGCATAGTATGGTTTTAAACCATAACTATCAATCAAAACTTAATGTCTACTGATATTATAACATATTTAAAATGTTTTCACAGTAGGTACTTGATCATAACTCGGATTTTTATAAAGGTTCTCAAACTATGTTATATAATGACCAAAATGGCCCTACGGTGCATAGTTTGGTCTTAAACCATAAAACCTATATATGTTTGATTACATACTAATATTATATCATAAATAAAATGTTTTTATAGAATGAACACGTTCATAATATCAGTTTTTATGCAAGTTCTTATTTTATGTCACATAATGACTAAAATGCCCTTATGGTGCATATTTTGATTTTAAAACCTTAATGGTCATATAAGTTGACAACCTACTGATGTTACAACTTATTTAAAGTATATTGGCATATATAGAACTTGTTTATGACTCATCCGGTAACCCAATATCGCTTATACGCGTACGGTTGAGCTTATGTAACTAGTTTACATAAGTTTACCGAAACGGGTCAAATCCTATCATTTTTACTTCAAATTCCAGAATGCATATTGTTTGCCCATATTATACAAGTCTTAGTACTTGTTGGGTTTAAACTACATTCTATTCCGGTCATTGCTTAATCGAGCGTATCGTACCGTTTTCATTAATTTAAGTTAACCGGTCCAAGTCTATGACTTAAATCGAACCCGTTAGCATTCTAATTGGTTATTTATACCATCATTCCAGACTAGGGCTTTCCTGTAAATTACAAACCAACATTATTTATAGGAATACGGCTGAGCTATTTATAATTCTTGCATTCATAAGATGAGTTTTAGTCCAGGTAAATACTCTTAACTTATTTTCTCTATACGAGCTTGGGATACGGTAAATTATTACTGCTTGGTCGTGTATGGGATCATATGTCGGATTGTGACAACAAAATCTTCATAACCCGTTTTAATCTGTTTTGTCTGATAACTTAAACATTGAGGGTTAACACGACCGTGTCCTGGATATCCATGGCACATTTAAGTTACTAATGGCCATGACTGAGCATGGGGTGTAGGCATACACCTGACAGATGCTAATGTTATTATAAAATGTTTCCTTACCCGTTAATCGGGGATACCCCTTTGTGGGTTTTAAGTGGTGTGTTGGTTAGTCATGTATCGGTTTTCATACCGAGCCCCATATGTATTGGCAGGCATGTAAAACTGTATACAAGATCATTTTGAATTATCCCAAGTTATTATAAAATTTTATGTTCCTTGTGCACTTAAATCAATTTTGAAATATTTTCAAAATGTGTCGGTTGATTGTATTTAACAGTGTAAACTGATGTATGTTCAAAACACTAAGTTACAGGTTGCAAGGATACGTAAATAGGATGGAAGTTGCCTGGTAATGCTAGAAGAGGAATTTGCAACTCCTTTGCATATAGCCGAGTAGTCTGTTGATCTCATTTTGTACATTTTCGATCCGCCTGTAGATCTTTATTACAAATAGTCTGTATATATATTATTTTGAACATTTGGACACTTACGTTTGTAATAATATTTTAAACTCCAAGACTTTGTTGTGCTATCTGTGTTTGTCTATGATGATACCAATCTTACGTCACGATACTCCCATCCGGGCCCACCGGGTTTGTGGTTCAAATACCGGGGTGTGATAGAAATGAAGGAAGTGGGTTCGTATTTATAGGCTGAGAACTGATTGGGACGACAGGGATTTCGGGCTAGAGGGGCCTCTCCCGTGTAAGGGCCTTTCGCACGAGAGGGGCTTTCCCCTTTTGTTTGAAAATAGTGTGAATATGAAGCGTTGAGGATGAGTTTTCGTCATGGATAATCGGATATCGTATGTTTAGCAGTGTGTTTGTGAGTTACTAGGGTTTATGTAATCGCGTTTAAATAAGGTCTGGAAAAACACTGAGTTTCTCATGGCACGTTTCACGAAAGTTTGGTAATAAGGTAAAAACACTTATATATAGGATGTATCAGCGGTGTATCCACCATGATCTAACCATGTTACGTCTGTTTTGTTATTCGGTGTTATGTTACGTTCCGTGTCTTACCATACACAGTAGAACACCCTATGGGTTTCATGCGCCTACCGCGATAATCCCATGTGCACCCGCGATTATATTGGTCGTTGCATGATCCGCATAGTTTGTACTAGATGTGTATGAGTCAGGGTATGCAGTTACATTAAAAGTGAGAGTCTATGCATGTGTGCATGTGATGGTGTATAAAAATTTAGCATGTAAGCATGATTATGTTTGAGTATGTATGTGACCAACGTAAGAGAACCACTCGTGGTATGCTCACGTATAGGTGCGAATGTATGAGTATGGGTATGAATGATGACAATTGGGTATATAGTATAAATTGAAACATAACGAATTTAAGCACATAAAATGATGAAGAAATTTTGAGTGTGTAAAAACGAGAGGTATTGATAGTATGTGTGAGGTTGTCATGAAATATTGACTAAAACATATACGATGATATGTATGTATAGTTGTTTGAGCAAATCATTGAGTTTCTTGAATCAAAATAGGTTGCGTTTGTCGAGAGTGGAGAATCAAGTTTGTGAATGTCAAGAGAATACAAATTGTCCATTTGTTATGCGAGATGTGTTTAGTAAAAAAAGGAAATGCTACTCCTATTTCAAAAAAGATTTACGTGTGTCAGAGATTGTCTGATCCTATGAAGTTTCCTTGCCCACATGTTTGGATTTAGAATTGTGTATTAGCGGTGTCTGAAAAGATTTTTTTTTTTGAAAATAGTGAGTTTTCTTTATTTAAAGTATTTCGTGTTAAGATAAGGAAAGTTGTATTTCGATGATCTCGTGATGCTTTTGGGTTGTGAAAAGATTTTTTAGCAAAATGAACTTATAGATAATAGAACTTCGTTGGTATAGTTGTGTAGGTGTAGGTGTAGGGTTGCTATGCCTAGAGTGGGTATTGGGAGTTAGTTTAGCTGGTAATATGATTGTGGTAGGTTGATTGAATGGTAGTTTGATGGCAAGGTGTCGGGTTTCGACTAAATACCTATATGCATGATGCTTGGTGTTTAATGGTATAGTGTACGAGTGGAATACCAATCATGGATATTGGAAGGTTCCCTAGGTATTATTTGTATCGGGTTTCTCGTTTTCACGAGTATAGGTGAGGGTGGTATGATTCTTGTGCCAAGGTAATGTTGGATTTTCGGTAGGAGAGCTAGTACTAAGTTAGGATACGTCGTTTGAAAGACAAAGTCTCGAGGGTGTATGGATAGGCTATTCGCATCTGTTGGTTAGGTTGACTATGGATCCATCATGTTTATCAACTACCCAGGGTTGACGAAGCGACATCTATAAGCTTTATACGTGTATGAGTGAAAGTTTCATAGGTTCCCCATTGGGAACAAAACGTCTTTAGTATAATAGTATAATGTGAGCATGTTTTAGTGATTGGACGAAATATGGGAATCGTGGGCAAGAGATTTATTAGACAGACTAGGTTGATAGGTAGCATTTCATAAGATTTTGAAAATCGGGTAATAAAACATTTAAGGTATGATTAGATATTTTGCGCATGTGATTTACGTAAGATAGATTGTAAGAAATACGCTTGATAAAACAATGAGGTTTGAGATTTTTGCATATGTAGAGATTAAGCATAAGACTTGATAGTGTGGTTGGCATGATCAAGTTTCTTTGAAAAAAAGTGAGAGTTGGTAACGATCACCGAGGTAAGGGAATCACCCCTAGCCCGTTGGTGAGGTTGTTTTAAGAAGGGAAGGAGCGAAGCTAATCGTCAAGGTAAGGGAATCACTCCTATCTTGATGATTTGCCTCCAATTTGAGATTATGAGTAGTGTAAATCTTGTTGGAGACGTTTTGAAATTTTGCATATAAACAACGTATAGGTATAAGAAAAGGATTAGTATGATGTGTGTGTATCCATCGTAAAAATTATTTTGAATTTTTGAGAAAGGAAAAGTTTGGATCGTGTTAAGCATAAAAGTGATACTAGTAAAATGGAGGTTTGATTAAAACTTGGATTGTTTCGAGACGGAACTTTGACTAAACCAAAGTGGCTGAAAGTTCTTTTGAGTTTGGGAAGCATGCTTTGGCATAATAGGTAGAATACTCTCGCCGAAGTTTCGATTAACGGTATTTACCCTTCCGGTCACTACATGTCCCTAATCAATTGGAAGTTCAAGACTTGGCGGGATTTTGGAATAATCGAGGAGTGGGACTAGTGACAAGACGCGGGTTTCACCCCTAACTTGACAACCTTGTACCCTAAGTGTGGTTAGTAATCGTCGGGTTAAGAAAGTTATTTCTGACACATTGACGAGGGTTCACTTGAGTTTGAATTGGAAATTTCCCATCGAGGTGAGGATTTCACTCCTAAGTTGATGGCGGAATTTCGTGCAAAAATGAATAAGCTGATTGAGAGTCGTTCACCTAATTGTGGGTTTCACGCCTATTTTGGTGAAGTCGTCTTGTTTGTATAATATAATCGTGCAAAGTTTCCTTAGGAAGAGCATATGTTTTGAAATAGGAAAACAAATACAAACACATGAAAGTCGTTTCAATAATTTAGCACATAAATCAAGTATGGTCGAGTATGGTGCTTAACTATAGACTAGGTCAAAAGCATGGCAATTTTCCTAATTCCCTGTAGTTATGGCTCTGATACCAATCTGTCACACCCCAACCGATGGCGGAAACATCGGAGTGAGACGAACGACATTGCTCGAGACTTCATAACACTAAATGTGACAAGTATTTAATGAACATTTTTATTTCATTACTAACATCATGTACATTGTTTGAAATACAAGTACAAGTTCGAAAAAAATGAATTATAGTACAACAAGTATTAAAGTTTGAAGTGCGTTTCTAGGCATCCTACCAGATTCCCTGCGTCGTCATCATCATCATCCAAATCCTACAACATGTTTTAAAGTATAGTTTAATACAAAAGTATTGGCGAGCATACAAGTTTGAATACTAGCATATGTATAAAAGATTGTCTCAAATCCAACATGGCAATTTATATACAGGGTTGAATCTAGCATGCATAACTGTAGGCCAAACCCGAGTGTCCATGAGAATAATGTGCATCCCTCGTCACCGAAGTGAATGAGACCCTTAACAATACCCCGACGGGCGGCGTGCTACTCCTATAGCACTATAATTGTTAAGGTGGGCTAGCTAAGTTAATGACAAATAGAGTGAATGAAAGTATTCTAGCATAAACAACCTAAGGATAACAAATAGCATGTTTGGTGGATTGAGTGATTAAATATGTTTGATTATGTGTATCGTGAATTTTGATAGTTGATACATGCTACACCCAAAAGTGCATTAAAGTGTAAAAAGGGTCAAGTATACTCACAACTTAGCAAAAGCTTTCCAATCATCTGTGAGTGACGAGTTGTTTGAGAACGGGGATTTGAAGGTATAAGGTCATTCGGGGTTTTTGGAGTAGTTGAATTCGAAATTAAAGTACGTAAGTGAGTTTCTGTGATTTTACGGGTCCTGGTTTGCCTAGCAGAATCAGTGACAAGGAACGCGGAAACGGAATAAACAGAAAACCTAAACACAAATTGTTCAGACGAAATGATAATTTCGGACGACAGGTGCCTTTCGCGCAAGTGGAACCACCACTTTCGCACGAGAGAGGTTGTTTGGTAAACCGAACTTCGTTTGAACGTTTTAACGTTTTAACTATTAATCAATTATGTTTATGAGTTCAGTTAAGTTATTTAGTTATAGTCGTAGTATAATAACAGTCTAGAATGTTCAAAGAGTTGATAGAAGTCATGCATGGAGGTAATATCCTCGTTATAGTTCACCAAAGCACAAGTTAGGTAACTTAGTTAACTAACCGGTTGGTCATTAATATGGAATGCAAATAACAAAAAAGTAAATAACCAAACAACCGAATAAGGACAACCCGGGTGTCTCGTCTCAACATGGAAGGAAGTGAATCCAACTGTTGGGGGCTGGATGGGGTTAGCTTATTCTAGGTCTAGGAGATTGTTTAGGTGTTCGTTTAGTCAAGGCTAAGCGACGTGGTGGAACTAGATTAGAAGCCAAGGCTTCCACGGTTCAGATTCTGTTACATCAGAATCGTTCATATCAAAAATGAGGATCTGACGAACATACAACACTTTGAAATGTCGGAACTAGTGAGAACAGAACCTTTCGTGCGAGAGGAGGCTCCTGTCGTGCGAAAGGGTTATCCTTTCATGTGAGAGGGCCTTCCTTTCGGATGACAGGGGTTGT